>CM075689.1:95394117-98190783 GCA_037954015.1 Psophocarpus tetragonolobus
ATTTTTTCAAAAAACTTAAAAACTAAAATTATTTTTTGAAATTTTTTTTTCAGAAAACATTACCCAAATGAGTTTTTTAGTTTTAAAAACTAAAATACTGAAAATAATTTTATAAAATATTTAATCATATATAAAAAAATTTGTATTAAATAAGTAAAACAAGTTTATACTTTAGATTTTAAAAAGAGAATATGAAAACTTTATAAATCTAAATTCAACTTGTTCCTTAATTATGAATTGAAGTCAAAAAAGTTTTCTTCTTACATCCCATGTTTCTTTATTATTTTTCTAGTTACAGTTACCGGAGTGGCGTTTCCATTTGTGTTTAGACGATAGTTTTCCGGAAAAGGTAGGTGGTAAGCGTAGGGAAAGCATTGGTCTTTCGGGATATGTACTCCGCAGATATATAAAACATCATTCAGAGTTGTTCCGTAAGGTAAGATTCGTTCTAGAATACACTTCGGAACACTTACTCTAGAGGAGGATAATAAGAATTTCTAATAAAGCTTCCAGATAACATAATTCGGAAAGATTTTTCTGTAGTTCCGGATTACAAAATCCGTGGCCTACACCTCTTTTTCAAAAGCTATTCATGTTTTCCTTTGGATTGGATAAAAGATATTCACATCTTGGATAGTGATGACAATATGATAGGATAGGAGATGATTAAGAAAGCATGACAAGTTCCAGTTTAAATATAAAAAAAAAATGTATATGAAATTTTAATATTTATTTTTTATTCTTGTTAAGTATTTTTAAGTTTAGATATATGCATGGATAACCTGTTATTTTACAATTCTAATTTATTTTTTTATAATTAAATAAATTATAAATTAAGTTATTAATTATAATTTAAAAATATAAAAATAATAAATAAAAATAAATTATAAATAAAATGTAAGAATTAATTTTTTTATTAAATGTATAATTTTAAGTTTATTATATAATTATTAAAATTATTACAAAAATGTAATTATATATTCATACTCGTACTCAATTCTGAGAATAGCACTTGTATCCGGTCAAAGCGGGTAGTGCTCAGTCAACACTAGGGTATATTCAAGACGGTACCTATAAGTACGAGGATTATTGTTGTCCTTAATCTTAGACAATCCTCCTTGTAAACAGAAAAATTGGAATTTTAAAAGATAAAAAATCTAAGAAAGTATGAAGTATAGGAATAGGATGACAATAATACCCATACATGAGGGTATCACCAATTTTGACATGTATTACCTTTTTTTGTTGGATATGGGTATTACCCGATTCTTTGAATTGAGTGTAGTATGAGCATATAACTACTTGTCCTATACTAGAACATGTGTTAGTTTGTTATAATTATTATATTAAAAATGTATATTTAATTAAAATTTTAATTTTTAAAATTTATTTTATATTTTTTTTATTTATTATTCTTTATATATTTTAAATAAAAGTATAATTAATAATTTAATATATAATTTATTCAATAATAAATAAGTAAATTTAAATTATAAAAACTAATGCAATGGGTTACTCGTTTGTACATTGAAATTGAAAATATCCGATAGGATAAAAACTAAAATTTCATAGTAGCTTACTTTATACTCAAAGTTAAAACCCAACCACTCTGCATTTTTTTAGGATAGGGATAGGGAGGGCTTGCCCTCGTTCTGTCTTTTTCATCCTTACGTTGGAAGGAAAAATTATAGTAAAAAAGGTTTAAAGTAGGCCAACAAAATCAACAAATTTAAATAAATTCTATTATTATTTTGTTTAGACTCGTGTTATTCATACCTACTCAATGTAAATGATGTAATGTTAGATATACATCTCTTGTATTTTTATCTTAAATATTTTTTAAAATGTCCCTATGATTATTCTTTCCAATACAATCTTTCTAGAATGAATAGGTGTACCTCTATTTCTCTTTTATATAATTTATATTATTAAAATACCTTTTATTATGTAAAACTAATGAAAACCCTAATTCTATTTTATCTTTATTATTATTTAAACCTTAATTTTGTACTCCTATCTTATTACTTTTTAAGTTATATTTTTGCAAATATTCTTCTTCATTCTTTAAACATTATGTTTGTATTACACCTATATCAATCTATTACTTCTATTTTGATTTTTTTTATTATCTTTAGATTTTTTTCTCAAACAAATTTGTTGTAGATAAGAGAGACACTGTATTATGTTATAACAAACCGCATTCTTTCTTTTCACTTGTATTAAGAAGAATTAGCAAAGTCTTCTATATTTTCTTTTTTTAGTTATTTTAGTTATTTTATTTCTCTTAAGTTAAGAATGATAGATGATAGATGTTAGGTCGGTCATTAAGTTGTTAAAAGCACTAGAGAGTACATGTTAGAATAATATGTTACCATTCTAAAAGGTACTTTTGTAATTGTGTGTGTGTATATATATACACACATATGTGTGTATAAATACCTTTCTAGAACCTTGTATAGCATACATGTCCATATTTAATCTTGTAGACTCTTTATAATTATTATAATTATGAAACCTTATATTGCGTACACACATAACACACTTAATGACATAAATTTCTACAACAAGATGAATCTAAAGCCAAAACTTGAAGCCAAGAAATAGAGTTTTAAGGAAAAGTATAGTGTATGGAATATAGTTTGAAATGCACAAAATAGAGATAATGACCGATCTCTTGCCATGACGATTACAAATCAAGAGTATTGTGGCAGTTTTAACAATTGGGAAAGGGAGCATGTAAGATTTTAGAAAGAGGTAAGTCATTAGTTATGAGGTGTAGAAAAAAGGGAAAATATTGTAGATAAAAAAGGATATTTTCTTAAAGAAAGAAAATAATCATTATGATAGCATTTAAAAAATATTTAAAATAAAAAAATAATATTACATGATGATCTAAATAACATAATTCTTTTGTTTATATGATATTTTCATTCTGATGGCTTTGGACCAAACCTTATCCTTTCGTAGCTAAAGAAAGCTTGTTATCTTGAAGGAAATTTATGATATTAAAATCACAAGGACATTATCAAGCTTGTAACTTGGTCGGACTAGAAAGAAAATTGGTTTTTTTCGGAAAAACAAATACAAAGTTTGAAAGAAAATTATGCAATGAGATCAGTTCATCTCTTTTACAAACTATTCCCAAAACCCAAAATTCTCACAAACAACATTGACTTAAGAAAATTTGCAATAAGAGGCAATAATTGACCAAGCTTTTTATTCAAACTTCTTTTTCTTTTTTTTTAGCAATAATGTAACACACTTAAACCAAAAAATGCACTTGACTTTTCAAAGACACTCTCGCCCAAACTTGTTGTAAAACCAAGCTCATCTATATACTTTCTCAACCTCAAGGTGAAAAAAGGGTATAATGCACTAGTCTTAGCTCAAGGGTTCATGAACAAAAATAAATTAAATTAAGGCTCAAAGGGGAAATCAATAGTCAAGCATTAAACAAGTAGGATATTTGGCTAAGTGGCTACATAAAAAACCAATGCCTTGATTATTTCTCAATCATGCATGCAAAGAATTCATCAGCAAGAATCAAGCAAAATCAACAACATGGAATACTTGGTGACTCATATAGTAATCAACCATTAAGCCCAAAAACCTCACACAGATAATGCCCTTTTTCACATATCCACACAAACTTTCCAAATGAATCAACTGTGCATAGATAACCTACCTCACGTTATGACAACCACAAGCAAGAATTGCATAAAAACAAGCAAAAGCATTTTTCATCACCAATAAGGAAAATGAAAGATCTAAACATCATGTGATATGCTAACATTATAATGTCCACTAAGGTTACCCAACAAATAAATAATGCACAATATGAACAATAAATATGAAAATGCAATGAGATATATGAAAGATATACAAACGGTGCATTCTGAACTTGCTCCGAAAGACCCCTCCCCCTCCCTCCTCTTACACAAGTGAGACTAGTCCCTAGGCTCTTGAGGATTGAGTGACAATGATCCCACGGAGGATGTTCCTGTGAAAGAGATTTAGAACACCAATAGAACAAATGGTTAATGCACTAGAAAATTCACATAAAAACAAATGCTAAACAATGAAAAAATATTCATGAACAGAGAGTTGGAAAGTGGTCTCTCGGAGTTAGTGCCCAACAGTCATGGAACTACCATTGGATGCCCCCTAACAGAGACTGAAAACCACAAGCACACATTCTAGGACAAGCACCCAACGTCCACAGGACAGGTGCCCAACACTCGTTTACGACACAGAACATCTGCATTGCATATGGGTGCCCAATGGCCATAAGGTGAGCGATGGACGCTTAAAAGGCAGAAAACAATTGTGGTTTTAAAAAAAATAGAATTTGGCTCCTTAACTCCCAACTTACACACCCAAATTTAAAATTACACTGAATTTGGCACAATCGACAACATATTTACAATATTTAGGATGAAACAAACTTGCCACAAACATCAAATTCACAAAATGAACATCAAAACTAATGAATTATGCAATTGAAATTGAACTACAAAATGAGGTACCAATTTGCCTAAAACATAACTCATATGCTCAAAACACAAGATATGCATGAAATGACTAAAATAACACTACAACCATGCTATGAGATGCTAAAAAAACTTGCATGAACACTTAAATTCACTAATTCAACACCAACATGAAAAAACAATGCATATGCAATTTTCACAAGACAAAAGTGAGCAAATTCATTTAATGCACAACTCACTTACCTAAAACATAAATTACACATACCACTTCACAAACAACACCAACATTACCCTATCACACACCAAACAAACTTGTCTAAACACAAATTGAATAAATCAACCCAAAAACTCGCAATTCACAATTATGCACATTGAACAATTTACACTAAAACACTTAAACAACTCACACAATGAAAACACAAAATACATAACAAATTATACAATCAACCACACACACCACTTACTTACCACTAAATAAACTTTCTCACACACTCACATGCACAAAATAGAAACTCAAACTCACCAATTACACAGTGCCAAATTCTCACTTAAAAACACTAAACTCATCTATTAATGCACAATCAAAATAACATAGCTAAACAATTCCACACAACATAACTACAATTACCTAAATGCATAACTCAAACCTAAAACTAAACATAACAAAAGATAAAACTCAAAATTCACAATACTTACTAACTAACTAATTACACACTTACATAACTCAAACATAAATACTAACTATAACACATAACACAAGACATACAAATCTAAATTACCACTACAAAATTAGCCTAAACATTCAACTACAATTAACTAACTACTCTAAACTACAACAACCTAAACCAAGTACACTAAGATTGTATTTACAAAAACACAACTACAATTAAAAGTAAGAACACAATCACTTTACACTAACTACTAAAAGTCAAAAGATGAGAAATCTACCTAAACACTAATTAAAAACACAAATTCCTATGACTATACAAAAGTAAAAACAAAAGTAAGGATAGAAAATTAGGTTCTCTCCCAACGAGCACTTATTTAACGTTGCAAGCCTGATAGTCCAGAGACTCAAGCATAATAAATGTCAGCACAGTGGCGAGCTTTTCCACTTCACCACTTAAATATGGCTTGAGTCTCTAGCCATTCAACACAAAAGCCTCCTAATTGGATGGGTCAATAAGCTTTAACTTCCTTGATAGTGCAAGGGCCTGACCACTTGGACTTTAGCTTGCCTGGGAACAACCTCAATCTTGAATTGAAGAGCAACACTTGTTGTCTCGATCTAAAATCCTTGTTTTGCAGCTTCTTATAGTGATATATCTTGACTTTCTGCTTATATAAATTGGAAAACTCATATGTATTAAGTCTCATATCTTCAGGCTCATGCAACTGCAACTACAACTTCCTTTTCTCACTCACACCCTTTTGGTGAAAATTTAGGAACTTCAAGGCCCAACATACTTTGTGCTCCAGCTTTACAGGCAAATGACATGTTTTCCCATAAACCAACTAAAATGGAGTCAGTCCAATGAGAGTCTTGAATATTGGCTCTGATATCAATTGATGGAAATATTAAATAATATTTAAATCAAATCAATATTATACTAGATGCAAATTATAACATGTCATCTATCACTATTCTATTAATAAAATAGGAATGAATACGTACCTGAATTGGCATTCACATCCATGATTTTTTTATTAGAAAGATCTCTAGGGAGATTCTTCTACCACCTTCTAGGAGGTTATTTTTGTGTGTTATATTTGCTTAATGGGATGACAAATTTACAACCCCTAAGGGTAGGCAGAGATCTCTCTTAATTGGGTTTTTTTATCAGATTGACCTAACCTATCACATAGTCAATCTCATTATAATCTCTGTTCAAATAATCATACAGATATGATAAGATACAATAATAATCATATCTTAAATTGTCAGTTAATGATAAAAGATATTGAGTGATACTAATATACAATTATTTTCAACATTCTCCCACTTGGATCATATCAATCAATAATCAAAATACAAACCATTAAGCTAAAATGACAATTACCGATATATCATATCATATATTAATTAACAATATGAAAAATCTAAGCAACAAAATAACATTCGATAGGAATATATATCATGTGCATTTAGCTAATATTTTTCATAAAATGTATGACGTAATGTAGTTCCATAAATAACACTACAATGTTGATAAGATACATTGTGTACTAGAAGATGTGTATTAATCCTTCTTTACAAAGGTCCTTGTTAGTCAACATTTTATACACTTATTAGTAATATAAATGGAGAATAACCAGAGAAATCATAAAAAAAAAAATTCTAAAAACAATCCTCCCTCCAACATACTTACATCCTTATTCCCCACTTTTATCAAAAGCCTTTGTTTCTCTTTGAGTTTGGAAAGAACTGCAACCCACACCACACCATTATGCTAGTGATCTATGGTCCTGTGGACAGCTCGCTTAGAAAAATACAAAACCAAACCTACAAAGTCAATTTAAAGCAATATTTCTACAAAATAATCAAAATCATATCCAACATACAAATATCAGAGTGGTTTTGATGTATTGGAAACATTCCTCCAAACATATATTATTCCACAGATCTGCCTTCTCCAATCTGCCTTTAAAAGCTAATAATTCAATCTTATTTACAATTACTCTTTGGAACTATTCTAAACATTTCACCTTTTATATAGAATTGATTTTTATTCAAGTTAATTTTAAAATTATATATGTCATTTATCTTTAGATATAAATATTCTAAAACTAATTTTCAAAGAAAATAATATTTGAAAATTTGTTAACAAAAATTGATTTTTTAATGTATAACTATTAAAATCACATTAGAATCAATATTACTAATCTAATAATATATTACTTCCACTTGTTCAAATTATAATTGATTTAATTTTCTCGAAAAAATCACATAATCTTAGTTGAGTATATGGAGTTATAAGGTTGGTCTAATGAAAATGTCCACATGTGGAGAGAAGGTAAGAAGGAGAAGTCTTGGGCTCGAATCTCTCCAGTGACAAAACTAACATATTAACAACTAACTTCGCCTATCCAAAAAAAATCTTAGTTGAGTATATTTAACATGGTTGTTTAACAAAGCGTAAGACGTTTGACTATTTATAATTCGTTGTATATTTGATTTTTGTATCCATTTGTGAATTGATTAGTTGACTTTTATTTATGATTGAGCTCTCTTTATATAGACAATGGAGCTTTTAGCTGTTGAAACATTTTCGTTGAGTTGTCGCTTTCTAATAGAAGGCTTTTCGTGAATTTCACTAAGTGTTAAGACTGAGACACTATTTAGGTAGTCTTTTTTTTTTTTTTTTACTTTTTCCTTGTTTTTACCTACTTCAGTGTCTATGCAAACATTAGGTTCATTGGCCATTATTGGAATCACATGTTGTTTTGTTTGTTTGTATGATCTTTGAACAACAATCTTCTACTAAATCATTAGTGTTATATCATTAAATGCTTCATATGTTGTCATTATATAGAAGCTTTTGACTAGTATATAAGATCTCATTGTCTGATATAAGATGCTTTTTAGCTCTATGATGCTAGATGCTTTAATGGATTTATAATTAGATGACTTATTAGACTTGACAGCTTCTAATGTCTCATAAATGATAAGTGTTTAATATGACATAGTTATTATATAGTGCGTTTACATGTATAGTGAGACTGTTTTATATTCAACACATGTATGAAGGTGATAGACACTCTGGTAGTTAGGGGTGAACATGGATTAAATTGGGTCGGATTTAGGCAAACTCAAGACTCAATCCAATCATAAAACATTAGATTGGGTTGAGTTGGGCTTCTGCTTTTTTTTTTTTTTATTAAACCAATCCAACCCATTCAAGACGGGTTGAGTTGTGTGAGGTTAATTAGTCACATCTTTAAAATTTTTTTTTTTTAAGAAATTAAACTTTAGAATATTAGTTTTTTAGGATTTTTTTAAAAAAAGACTATATCATTGTTATAACATCAAAATAACAATAAATTATAATTACAAATTATATATAGAAAATAAAAAAATTAATATACACTAAATTTTCAAGCAATAATAACTAAAGAAATATTTATCCAAAATAAAAGTAAACACAATTAAGTTAGTTAAGTCATACAAATAAATACAAACTACACAATTTGTCCAAACTAACAAAAACATAATAAAAAACATAATTTCAAATAATAATAATAATAATATATAATAAATTACTATTATGATCATCTTGGATTGAGTTTGGTTTGGTTGGGTCTTCACCAATCATGAGAAAAACTTAACTCATGCATTTTCTTTTAAAACCCCCCATTTTCTATTTGCACCGCGCAAAGTTTATATTTTTTTGTAAATTCCTAATATACCCTTATCCTTATTTGATTTAAATTTTTTGAATTTATTTTTTTATTTTCTTGTCTTATTGTGCTTTATCTTGCTACTCTTGTGTGCCAAACACAAATTCTCACATTCTGCCCTATTGTAAATCCCTAATTATTCTTATAAGTCTTTAGGGTATTATTCGTTGATTTAAACCTTATTTGAAAAGGAAAACACAATTTTATTCAGACATGATTTCATTGATTTAAATTTTAGGGTTTAGGGATTTATGATTGAGGGTTTGTTTGCGTGTTTATTCATACTACGTTGAGTGTTACAGTATTCTGGATCAATTGATCCGGAACTAACAATATTTACCCCAAACCACCTAGTCTGGAATACGTATTTGATCCACTTCCAGATTAGTTGATCCAAAATATACATAATACATTCCAGATCAATTGGTCCAGAATGGACATAATACATTTCGGATCAACTGATCCTGAATGGACATAATACATTCTGGATCATGTTGTCTGGAACATACTTGTTGAATCTCATTTGCCTTCCGGATCATATTGTCCAAAGTGTATTTTGTTACGCAAGTAGGGTAAGAAAAGGGAAGGGTATTTTGAGTTTTGAAAAAAATTATAAAACCTAAAGGGGTGCAAATAAAAGATAGGGGGTATGAAAAGCAATTTCTCTTAACTCAATTTGTTGGGATTGAATTAGGCGGATTGGATATTCTAGTGGTCTGACCCAATAAACACTCCTACAGGTAGTCTTCATAAGACCTTTATTATTGTTTTTCTCATTTATGTTACAAATATTAAATATTTAAAATTTAGATAAATATAAAATATAATTAAAAGTAATAATGAATACTACAATTAAGATCGATGTAGGGGTGACCATTGAATTTTTTTTAAATAAATATATGATGACTTAAACTCCTTTCTTATTGTTGATATTGTACACTAAAAAATACCTTCATTTAAAAATACATAATAAAAAAATAAAATATTTTATTTTATTCGAAGGAAATCCAAGCACGGTTTTTCTGAATGTTTTGTAAAAAAAAGTATTTACTAAAACAACTCATCCCCATATTATTTACTTAAATAACCTGTTTTATAATTCATAATGATAAATTAGTTTTCCTACAACCAATTTCTCAATGTGCTTTATTTTTTTATATAAAAAGCCTATAAAAAATTTGTTGTTCAGCAACCAATTTCTTACAGAGTGTTTTTTTTTATATTTTTTTTTGCTATTCATATTAAGAAATCGGTTGTGGGACAACAATTTCTTAACATACTTTTTTTTATGTAAAAAGCATATAAGAAATTGATTGTTGGGCAACCAATTTTTTATCAAGTATTTGTTTTTTTAAGATTTTCTTAAAAAAGATTGTTTTAGTTTCTTTTTAATTTTTTTTATGTACGTATGTTTGTTTAAAGTATGATTTAAAAAATTTTTTAAGTTAATTTGTATTTCATTTTGTTTTTTATCTTTGTATTTTTTTTTGTTTTAATTTTTTTTAACACTTTGTAATTTATTTTTTATTTTATATTTTTTAAATTATTTTTTTTAATTCATCTTTTATGTTTTTTGTGACATTGTTTATTAATTTTTTATATCTGTATCAATTAATTTTTTAAATTTTTTTATTTGTTTAATTTTTAAAAAAAAATTTGGGGTTTATTAAGTAGATAAGTAATATTTTTTTATTATTTTTTATGTTTGCTTAAAACTTTGAACTGAAAAATAAATTATAAAATATTTAAAAAACTTTAAAAGAACATAAAAGATACACAACATAAAAATAAAATACATAAAAAACATAATGAAATATAAATTAAATTAAAAAATTTTTAAAATCATATTTTAGAAAATATACACACATAAAAAATAAATTAAAAAAATTAAAACTAATTAAAAAAAATACAAATCTAAAAAAAAAAACACTAATGGATTAGTTACTTAACCACCAATTTCTTATAGGGTTTTTGTATAAAAAAAATTAAAACACATTGAAAAATTGGTTTCTCAACAGAATATAAATCGTAAATAAGGTAGGGATATTTTAGTAAAAATCTTTTTTATATAAAAAAGAAAAAAAAAGCCATAGAAGCACTTTTCAGAGACAAAAACTGGCACAATTAATAAACAACGCATTTTTGCAACTTCATTTATTTCTTGCAATTCCAAAATCGAAAGTATGCAACTTCTACTCAACAATTGAATTACACATGAATGATTATCTTTGAAATTTTCAAATACAAAAGATAAAAACAGTGCTGTATTAAAATCATTCTAAAATACTAAAAGTCTAAAACTACATATAGCCATATTGTACGCATTGAAAACTTATTTTGTCTAAAGGTAAAGATGAGTTACGCACAAACAAAAGACACCACATAATATTTTTTCATATAGTCATAAAACTACATATAGTCATATTGTACCGCATTGAAAACTATAGAACCTGCACACTGTTAGTAACATTTGGTTTACAGAAAGTATAGAATCATTCATACAAGGACTTCTCAACTAACCAAAGCCATGCACTGCTCAAAATAAGGCAAATGGACAACAAATTGTAACAAATCCAAACATTTTATGGCCCTCTATATTATTTTAAAGTCATCAATTTATAAAAATAGAATTATTGATCTATTGCTATATGATAGCTTTTAGCTTTTGCAAGGGAGACATTGGTTAATTAGCCTCTTTCTTCCTCATCAAAGCTACCAAGTGACATCCACAGTTTAAAAAATTAAAAAAGATACATCGCTGGTTCAAAGCTTTTTACGTATTTCATTGGAACGAAATCCAAACACTACTAGTAAAAAAAATTAAAAGAAAGAAAATTGTCATAATGAACTATTACTTGTTTCTGCATTCCAAAATGAAATAAAGCGTACAAACTCCATCTCAACATTATAATCCAATACACTTCCAAAATCCTCATACAACAAAAACAAAACCTATTCCAAAGTTTACAAAATTCTCATGCCCCGGGCCTAAATTCAAAGAGTCAAATAACAAAAGTACTCAAATTCTCAAAGACAAAATGTTTCTGCACTAAATATTTAAAAAGTTTAACACCTCCACATCTATAGGCTGATAATTAATATAACTTTTAAATATTAATAGATAAAATAAACAAATTTATTATATATAAAATTTTTTCAACTTTCAATCTTTACAAAGTTTAAAACATAAGATTAAACAGCTATAAAAACCAATATCTAAAAATAACAGTAGCATATGGCTCTAACATAATTGCATCAGATACCAAAACTTGAAACACAAGATTAGGAAAAAGCAAAGGAAGCAAGATGGGAAATGATGCAGTCCCTCATCTTATTTACAAAACAAGGCAAAACATAATGATTAGAAATAACAGTAATGATATATATATATATATATATGAAGTTGATGAGAATGATAGATTGTTAAACTCTGATAAAGTAAATGCTAAGTTCAGGACCCCCAGTGCCATCAGGATTCATCATGTAAAAGGCCTCAGAATCTCTAGACCCCACAACCCTCTCATACTTAGCTCTCATATACATAATCTCCCCTTCATCGGACCCTGCTCCATTCCCAGGCAACACTCCTGCCCCCATGGATATGGGGGCCACAGCCTTCAGAATCTTCCATTCTTCTGCCCCACATTCGCGTCTGTTCGCATACCCACACTTTCTTCCATTGCAGTATGTTCTCCATAGCGGCTCCTCCAGCAATCTCACTACACTTACACTGCTTCTATTCATCCTCTTCTTCTCGCATTCCAAGGCTATTCTCACCAGCCCCGAGGCCATTTCCCGGACCAGCACGCTCGTGGGGGTCGCCAGTTCTATCATGAATGCGGGGCCCAGCTTCGTGTCCTCTTGAAACGCAAAGTGCACGTGCCCTCTTCGATGCCCGAAGAGGGTTCCCACCACATGCGTGCCAAGACCGTGGTGACTCAGTCCCAGTCTTGGCACGCGTGTGGTGAAAACCATGAAGGCGGACTTGAGCTTGGACTTTTTCTTGGTCCCATTGCAACCATGTTGTCGTGCCATTGTGAGTGTCAGGCTGTGGAGGTGATGATCATGATCATGATCATGGTGTTGTTGTTTCTCGTCACGAAAATGTGAGGATGAAGTTGAGAAGTTGAGGATTTCTTCCTCATCGTCTTCTTCTTCATCCAAAGGCTTCTTCTTCCAATGGAAATACCTCCTTGAGAAGGAGAAAGAAGAGTCATGAGGGGACTTGGCTGCCATTATGGTCTTCATTTGGGAACAAAGAGAAGATCATAGAAAAAAGATGCAATGTTGTGATGTGAGAAAAGGGTTGAATATTGATCTAGGAATTAGGATGATGTGATATGAATATGAGATCACATTGTGGTTTCATTTCAGTGGCTATAGAGTGGGAAGGGGTGAATTTATTCTTGCAAAGTGAGAGGTTTATGTTATACCAAAGGACAGGCAAAGGAAACTGACAAAAGGAAGGTAAGCAGACCCAACAACCTGTTACCTGTTGGACTTGGTGTTGGGAACAAGGAATTGGAGATTTTGAGGGATGATAAGAGTAAGTAATGCCCAACAAATTTTCAGACTTGAAATTCACAGCAAAATTAATTACAATATTAGTTGAGATAGAGAATAACACATGAATTAGGAATACAATAGATGATTTTTATTGTTTATGATCTTACTTTTAATCATTATTACTCCTCCCCTTCATTGTTATTATTTAGGAGGTTTGGAGTAATATTATTTTCTTTTTTTATGATTATAGGGAATTATAAGTAGGTTTAATGGTAAAATTTATATGTGAGAAGAAGAAGAGAAAAAAAAAATAGTAAATGTAAAATTTTTATTAACAAAACTAACAGGGTTTCTAAATTTTTATTGAAGATACCTTCTAAATTAAATAGTATGGAAATGTTTCTTTTACTATGATGCTTATTCTTCTTAATAAAAGTTATTTAATATGTATTATTAAAAAATGTCATGCGCCAGTGATAACTTAAAAAATTCGATTACATTTATAATCTATTATTAATGGAAAACTTGTTAATTTTAATAATAATTAATTAAAAAGCTATATCAACAATAACTTATAATTGCTGTAAAATTATTTTATACTATTTAGTGTTGGTATAATTATTATAAAATTGAAACAAAATTTAGGATAAATAATAAAATATTATTATTATATAAAATATTTTCCACTTTGTCTTTATTTTTTGTAGGTTTTTTTGTTTAAAAAGTTGATTGAATTCTGTCAATAATAAAACAAGAAGTGAAGAAATTAAAGAAAGATTATTTTGGTAGGGCAGTGAAAGAGGCAGAAAAAAGACATACTTTTTATTGAGATTTCTTTATCAAAGGGTGGCAGAAAAGAGGGGCCCCAAGCATATAGGAAGGGATTGACTGATTACTCTGACTTCATTGGAAAGAGAGTTAAGAGCAGGTGAAGCCACACCTACCATACCCACCATGGACCACTACCATGCTTAGGTTATATTTCATCTAAATTTCAAATCAATCTCACATATGTTTTCATTCACTTTTGATGAAAAATGAAAATTTATTATTTTAATTTAATATTTGTTCAGAAATTATTAATGTGAAACTAAACATGTACTTGCACAATAATTTCAAGTTTAGCTTTCAACATTCATAGCTCCCACCTTCCACAATGTCCTTCAGCCACCATTGTGCTCTGTGTGTTCATCCCTTTCACAATGAAAAGTGGCTTAATTTTAGGATCAGCCTTTTATAAGTCACACCTACCCTGCATTCACCAATAAAACACTCATAAAAAGGCTCTGGTTCTTGTAAACTATTCCTTCTGGGTATGCACATTTTTCATGCTCGGTGCTGTATTATTAATGTACTACTACTTGTTGTCTACAAATCTCAATTTCTAGGAATTCCCACCATTCCCCATGCTCTCTCTCTCTCTTTCTCCACTTATTATTAGTATGGAATGTGAAACGGTCCAAAACTCTGCAATTGTTTAATGGGATGTTTTGGATAATGTAAAAAGTAGAAAAATAATAAATATAACAGAGACCAACTTTATGAAAATTTGTATAATTCATTCAAGTAAAAAATAAAATTTATCTTATTTTTATGATAGAAATAAGAACTACTGAGTGAGTATCTCACATGTATTTTTTATTTTTTTATTTCTTATCTAGCCAGCTAGTTTCATTCATCTTTAATTGATATTTGTTTTTCACTTTTTTAATTCCATTTCCACTATATTTTTCTCTTCTCTATGAAGGGTGAGAATTAAAGTTAATATTTTCCTTTAGTATAATAATAATAATAAAGAAGTAAAAGAATAGTATTTTATAGATTTTTCGTGGATGTTCAACAACTCAAATGCTGAATCCAAAAGCTTCAACGTGGGAAAGTTTACACCATCATCATATCTATAAAACTAACAGAAACATTGAGCCGATAAACTACAGATCCTATAGAAAAGATGGGAAAGATACATAGATGAATAGGGTTTTTGCTATTGGCTGATTATTATCTTTCATCGGATCCCAAAACACAACTATACAAAATTCAACGTTTCTCAAAGAGAAAAAAAAAAAAGTACAGTACTTACTCACCAGGAAGATTTTATAAGAAGAAAGAAAATGAAAAAAAAAAGTAAAATATTTAGAATAGACAATATGTTATAATGAAAAAATATATTAAATTAAAATCAATTTTAAATGTAACGAAAATATTACTTAAATATTCACGGAAGAAATATATAACCGTTCTAATCATAAGCACCTATCTTATCCATAGGTTAGACAAACTTTTTATTATTAGAGTTTAATGTAAGAGTTTTATACTAAAATTAAATTATAACTTTTTATTTATATAATTTTTAAATTATTAATTATTGATAAAATTAACAAATTTATAATAAATAATAAATTGTCGGTCTACAATCCTTTTGCTCTTACTAATATTAATACTCATACAAATTTTATAAGAAGTTTTTACTAATAATTATAAACATAATTCCATATTATGGGCGGAGCTAACTTATGCGCCACAATAAAATTTTTATTTGCTAAGAACAAAATTTAAGTATAGTAGTAAAACAATCAGATTTTTATTTTCTGAAACGTTTTTTTAATTCTCAAGTTTCTAATATTAAGAAAATAAATTTGTTTTGACTTGATTTTTTTTCAAAATTATTTTTATTAAATTTTAGTAAAATATAAAGATTTGTATATAATTTAAAATATATTTATATAATTTATTTTTAGAATTATAAAATTTTTATTAAAATTTTATATAATTTTAATTTTTAAAACTACTGAAATAAAAAATACTTTCTAAATTGTAACGAAAAGTATTTTTATTACTATTTTTTAAGTAAAAATAACATAAAAAACATCTAAAACGAATATTCTTAAAGACTATTGATTTGATTTTATTTTTTAATTTAAAAAAAAAATTAAAAACTATTTTTCAGAAGAAAAAAAACTTATTTAATAAATATACTTGAGTTTACAAAAATGTTTTTAATGAAAAAAAATAACATATTAAATTTAAAGAAAATAAAAAACTAAAAAAAAACTACTTACAATTATTCTGTTCTTAAGTTTTAAAAAACTAAAAAACAAAAATGATTTTGAAAACTTATTTTAAAAAAAGGTAATAAAATAAGTATTTTAATTTTTAAATATTAAAATATTAAAACCAGTTTTAAAAAATTACTGTATCAAACGTTTAGAGTTTCATTTATGCAATACAAAATAGATTTTTTTTTATTTTATATATTACATATTATCATAATAAAGCTTTTTTCACACTGTGTTTGATTTTTATTTTGAAAAAGAAAATATTATCACAATTAAACTTTAAATGTTATTTGAGGATAACACCAACAACAGGTAGAATGATTAACAAGAACTTTAATTAACATTCTCCAAAAACAATTATTATTGACAAATGGCTCGTGCTAGTATTCTACTTTGTTCAGAAACGTTCATGATCAAAGAGTGGTGTAAAAAGTCAAACATGGTTGACAGTGCTGAAGGTGGCAACAGAATGGGTCCATTAATCAACATAGGACTGGGGATTATGTGTGGTCATTTTATTTGTTGTGTGGGTCCCACCATTCTCACGGTTCACCTAACGTTGATGCAAAAACCAAACCCTAGGACTCTCATCACATTATGCTATCTGTAGACTACATAAAATAACTTATTAGTGGACTAGAAATAGTGTTTCATGAGTTGCTTACTACAAACCGTTTACCTATCTATAATTTATTTGCAATTATTCAAAATTAACGAACCTACATAATCTTAGATGTTTTGTTTAGTGAGGTGAACTTGAATAAGAAAATGACATAGTGATTGCACCATTGGACAAAAATGAAGACTATAAAACTACAAGTCTGACATGTAATTTTATGGTCTTGTTACATCTCGTCTTCATGAAAAGTTATTTCCAAGACATCAAAGTCATAAAATCACAGTTGAAAGAACTTCCTCACATCATTGTAGAAATACCCATAAAACTATGAGCAACATTGTAAAACAAGATAATAGGATGGAATGTCGTTGAAAGAAAAATTGGAATCAAAACAACTTTAAGTTATGGAAAGGGTACAATCAAGCCGTTTTCACAATGAATCATGCAATATTAGACCGGTTGCAAAACATAAGAATAATAAAAGTAATAATTGATAAAATAGTTGACATTTAAAGTAAAATTTACAAAGGTTTAAATGTTTTACAGAGGTTTGACTTCACAAATAATCATTTCTAAAGTGTGAAAATTATTTACGCGATCAATTCATTAAATTTTATAAGAGAATAATTTGTACCCTTAAGTATATTCTTGAAATAAAAGGGTTAATCTTCTTAGTTTTATTCTTAATTTCTTAACTCATTAAATTAGAAAAATCTCATTGCTCACAGATGCAAACTCTATATGTGACTAATAAATTATATCACATTCCTACACATACAACTTATCAGTTATTCCTAGTTCAACGATGTCTTCTATCTACAATTAAATTAAAAAATTCATGCAATATGATTGTTAATCCTAAAACAGATAAATGGAGCAATAAAAATTATTGAATAAAAGGAGATCTTTCATTAAATGGAATTGTCGTGGTTACATCAAACCTTAGCAACAGGAGAGTTAGTTCCTTATGGTGGCTATGGAGGAACACCTAAGCTCAGATATGGTGCATAGTTCCTGGAGCATTCAATCTAGCCTCTCATTCTCTCTTAATATGTTTAAAACATACAATGCAAAAGGCAAAAGTAGAATGCATACTTCCCAAAATAAAGTTCTACAAGGAATGACGTGGCAAAGTTAGGAGGGTTTGCTCAAACATTATATTTTCTCATTTGTGTACTTACATGGATAAATGTAAATTCGCGTAACTAGTCTGGTGCTTAAGCGAACATAATAAGTTAGTGGGTTCGTTTAAGGCTTGCTTAAGTGGTTTAAAGATATGCTTAAGCAAGAATAGAGGGTTTTTTGTTCCTTATGCATAACTCACTTAAGCAAGCACAATAAGTTCCTTCTGCTCAAGTTAATTCCTTCCTCTACATCCTTCGCACTTGAGCAAGGTGTAAGAGATGTTTTCCTCTGTATGTCTTTTTCCTATGAGGTGTCCATGCTCTGGTGAGTTCCTTCCTCTACATCTTTCACACTTTTTTTTTTTTGCTTTTTTTGCCATTCAACATGTTCCTATATAAATTTTTCTTTCAGGCAAACATATTATTTTGCAATAAAATAAACATCTACCTAAGTCCAAACCTAAGTTAGAATTCAAAAAATACAAAAGGTAATTTCAAGGTTCATAAGCATAAATGTAAATAATTACAATTTCTGTATATTAATACACAAAATTCAACAATTATCAAAATACTCCTCAAAACATTGTGGAAATGCCCACAAAACTATGGTCTACACTTTACATAGAAGAACTTCAAACTAGAATTAGACACACCCCACATTGTTGTAGAATAATACACAAAACTATGATCTAGCGAAAAAAATTCACAACAGAAATGTGAGATTTGCCACAACACAATATAATCACGCATGATTTTGTAACATAAATGGATGCACCCTTGAAATTTCCCACAAATTTATAATCTACGCGATAAACTTTCGCTACAAAACTATATGCTTCCCAAACTATTGTTAAATTTCCCATAGAGTTATTATCACATGACAAAACTTCTTAGCAGCATTAGATGTTCAGCACACCACTATGAAATTTCCCAATTGTAATCAACACAACATAACATCAAATCCTAAGAGCTAAACAAATCCTTGCACCACTTTGAAATTTCCCACACATATGTGTTCGACACTGCAAAACTAAGCAAAAGAATTAGACATCTCCAAATATTTGTGGATTTTCGAACAAACCTCTTATCTACTATACAAAACTTTATTGTAAAGTTGAGCTTGTCCTGTAATGTTGTAGACCACAAAATCGTGACCTTTTCTACGAAACTAAAGGAAACCATAAAAGCATGTGACTTTTCCTACGCATCTGTGTTGATTTGTCACAAAAAAAACTTCCACAAAATTTGAGCAACAAATACCCTGCCACTAGCCATATGTAACCCATTTTCCTGTCTATCCCTCGACTCTCCAAAATCTTACCACTACAAATACATGTTGAGAAATTAGCGTTCCACTAAACTACTGAATATGTGAAGGTTTCCTCTATTCCCTCCAATGAAGACAATTGTAGAAGAGAATTTGTTGAATCACACCATCTTTTCTCAATGGTTTTCCATTAAATATGTATGCATTCCTACAATTCCATAACACACATCTAACAACACACCAAATTACTTGTCACCTTTCACTTTTGGAGCTTGTTATGAAAGCATGTCATATAAAATGTTCCTCAAATGAATTTAGAAGAGCATCACAGATTGACATACTGTGCATCAAGAAACCTTGTGTTCCTGTCATATTTTAACTTAATTAGTATTATTTCTTTCGAATAACAATTATTGATGTTTTAGTTTATTTGTCTTGTTTTAAAGTTATCGATTATTTTACAAATTTCAAATATCACGAGTTCTTCTACATATATTTGTATTTCATATAACCTATATAATTACTCCTTTCACCCCAAAAACAATAACAATATATGGTAGTTTAAGAACAAAAATAACAAATTTTCTACAAAATAGTCTTACTTTTTCAAGAAATATATTGAAAACTAACAACAATCAACTTGGATAAAAAAATTATGTGAAAAAAAATTAGAAATAAAAATTAACAATATGTCAAAAAGTAAGAATATCACTCCTTTTAGACTATATCAATAGAGTTTAATTAGTATACACTATCAGTGTAAACATTTTTATGCTGACATTCAATCACAATCTTGTATTCATAGAAATTTGTTGACTTTACTAATTAGTATTTTAAAAGTCACATAAATGAAAAGTTATGATTGAACGTCAGTGTAAAAATCTTTTACACGGATAGTGTATACTAATTAAACTCATATTAATAAATAAATAAAATTATTAATAATAATTTTGAAACGGAGTGAGTATAGGGATGACAACAGGGCAGGGCGGATGCGGGTTTGACCCTCCCCGTTCCCATCCCCGCAAAGTGCGGGGCGGATTCGGGTTCAAGTATAAATAGAGCGGGTACAAAATTTTAATCCCTATCCCCGTCCTCGTCGGGTATTTTTTGGTTCGGGTATACCTGAGGGTACCTGTCATATTATTTTTTACAATTTAAATTTACTTATTTATTATTAAATAAATTATATATATTAAGTTATTAATTATATTTTAATTTAAAAAGTATATAAAGAATAATTAATAACAAGAAATTATAAATTAAAGCTTAAGAATTAAAATTTTGAATTAAATATACAAATTTAAAATTATTATATAATTATTAAAATTACAACAGGGCAGGTACGAGTTCTGGTTCAGAACAGGTAGTCACATACCCATACACGTACCCGTACCCGGTTTAACACATCGGGTAATACTCCTACCTATATCCGTACCCAGTCAAGCCGGGTAATACCCGTCAAAATTGGGACGATTCGGACGGGTAGCCACGAGTATGAGTATTTTTGTCATCCCTAAGTAGTATGATATATTCCAAAACTACACTCATCTTAAATATTAAACAATGATGTTTTAGAGTAAATATGTAAATTTTGAATATTGTTAAGTATTTGTTAAACTCTAGACATTAATTTTAAGAGTTTAATTGGTATACACTGTCAGTATAAATGATTTTTACAGTGATATTCAATCATGATTTTTCGTTTGTGACTTTTAAAGTACTAATTAGTAAAGTCAACAAATTTACCATAAATAAAGAGTTATAATTAAATGTCAGTGTAATTTACATTAACAATATATATCAATTAAACTCTAATTTTAACCACAATAGTTATGGTATATGGAGATTATGTTATTTTCTATGGGGGGAGGGTGGAAGCTGCAGGTGGGAGCGGTGGTTGCGAGGTGATGGGCTTTGGAGGATGCAGAAAGGGAGAAGAGAGGTGCAAAAAGAAAACTTCAAAATGAGAGGGAGGGACAAACAAATGAGTCAAGTGTGTTTAAAGGGGTACAAGATTAAGGTGCTCGCCGGTAGTGTTTGATTCAATTTTTTAAAGGTTTAACTATTGATGTTCTAAATTTTTTTAATTTTAGATATTGTGTTTTTCTTATATTAATTTGTGACATTATTTCCTCAGTAGTTTAATTTGATACTTTTTCTAATGTATTGAAAATTATTAAATAGTAATTATGTGTCACATCATTATCTATTTTTTATATCTAACCATTAACATACTTACAATTAATTGTTATCATTAGTCAAATGTCAAATTTAATAATTCAATTGCCTAAATATTATGTTTTATAAATCTAAAAATGATTTTACTTTTTCTATCTTTATATTGTAGATCGAACTTGAGATTGATACGCTTCAAATATACTCATGGATAATATTTTAGTTAAAAAACTCTAATTTTGTTACTATTATTTATTTTTATCAAATTAACACGTTATTTTTTGAAAAAATAAATTATGCATTACTTAATATTTAAATAATGTTCTTTAATAATATCTATACAATCTTTATATAATATAAAAATTAATTAATTATACATTTAAATTACAAAACAAATTCATTATAAATTAATTAATTTAATTTTTACTACCAATAAAACAACCAATGCGCGTGTTACATACCTCTTTTCACGTATTATAATTATTAAAAGTTTCAAAAAATACTACCTAATGCTAAACATCTATTAAATAAAATTGATACTTTTTTAATAAGTCAATAAAATTTCATTAAAGAAACAAGTTAAGCTTAAATTTTCAAGAACTCAACTGTTCACCTGAGAGTAGCAACTGGTCTTTAGAGTTTATATTAATACAATGTATTGTTCACTTTGGATCAGTTTAGAAACACCATCCAAAATCTAAATAGACCAATTATATAAATAATTATCCAAGCAAATCCAACTGAAGTTTTGTTTTCATCGGTTTCCAGTTTTATAGGATTTACAGCTTTGTTTTGGATTAGTTTGGATTTAATAGTTAAAACTCTTACAAAAGATTAGAAGGGGTGTAGTTAAGAAATAGAAGTTGTGTAGAACTGTAAATAGCATAAACCTTGACTTCATCACCTTGGGTCATACTGAACTACAAAATCCATACCAAAAGATATAACTAGCCCAAACATATAGTATTAGTGTGTTGGTGAAAGCATAAGCATTCGGTTTAACACAAGCTACAAGCAACAGCCAAGTTGCTTTAACATTGTTGCTCTGAAAAGTGGGAATTTCAGGTTGAATATGTGAGTGCCTTTCCAACCACACCTATAGTCACCCAAAAAGCCTCACAAAAACTATACCCAAACAGAATCAAATTAGTGGAAATGGATCAAAACCTGTTTTGACCATTTTCTCAAGAGGGCCAAACAAAGGGTGTGGCAAATGACTCCACTCATACCAATCCCAACCATCACATTTGTCAGGCTCCATATTTTGTGGTACTTGTTCTTCTACTGCATCCACATCCACAACTGCTCTCATGAATATAGTCACATAGTGGCACTTTTTTGGCTGCTCCAACATCACATTGTTTGTTACTGTCAAAAACTCAGATTTCTCTATGTCCAACCCTGTTTCCTCTTTCACTTCTCTTGCTGCACATTCCTCAAAACTCTCCCCTGAAAACTTCAAATAAACCCAATTTAGTTATATAAAATAAAATGATTTTAATTATAATTTACTGTTTTCATGTTCTCATTTCAACATTGAGTTAACAAGTTAATGTTATTCTCTATCAACAAGACAAAAATGATGAATATGGAGCTTAAATAATATGAACTCATTCATACAGTCTAACTCTCATACTGCCATGCCAACCCTATAGTAAGTTTTAATTAAATTTATTATTGATGCAAAGATTTTTTTAATTATTTTTTAAACTCTTATATTTACAGCAATTTTAATTAATATTAATATGTATTAACAATATACTCATGTAACAATTTTTTTATTGTTAGATAAATTTTATTTAAAATTATAAAAATATGAGTAAAAACTCTTTTATAATTTTTAATGAATTAACAATGTAAAAATCATTATATTAAAAATAATTCAAGAGAATTAAATTAAAAAAAAAATAAAATTTCTACTTAAAAAGCTAAGCAACACTAACTTAATTCTCCTCTTCCGTTTATGCAGATTTGGAACCCGAGTGTTCTAAGCAACACTAAGATCAGCTCAATAATGGAAAAGTTAGGTTATCTTATTATAAGTTCAAACATAATATACTTCATCATCGTCGTTCATTTTTATAAGATTATTACTCACGTAAATGAAGTAATTCGATTAGTTAATTTTATTATTTTTTAAATATTATACCAAAATTTATCTTCACATAATACTTTAAAAACTGATAAATGACATAATTAATATTTAAAATTTAAGAAAAAAATATTACACTAGATTTATCTTCATTTAATATTATTGAAAATGAATGAATAATACATATTTAAAAAATTAAGAGATGTGAGAAAAGATATGTATAAATAACTTTTCATATTCTTCTAAAAAGTATTCACATTCTTTATTAGGAGTAAAGAAAAAAACAGAAATAAATGTTTATTTTTATAGGAAAAACAGAAATAAATGTTAGATAAAAATTGTAAAATATTTTATAAAAAATACTAATTGTTTCAAAATTATGTTTTGTAAAAAGACTATAGATTACAAATAATTAAAGGAAAACATCATAAATACCTCTAAACTTTTATATACTTATATAACTACATTCTTTCTTATTTTTTTACATTAATACTTCTTTAAATTTAAAACATAATATTATCGTTAGACTCTTGTCAATCCTTACACCTATATCCCTACAAGTAAAAAAATAATAATACAACAAAATTTTAAAAAGGAGACTATAATTTACTCTAATATTAAATACTAACAATATTTGAGTTCAAGGAACTGGTATTCTATTTACACACGTGAATCACATTTTTTTTATTTGATGAGTCTCATTTCCAGACTAATAATTTTTTTCGGTTCTAAACTAATATTACTAGAGAGGAAATGTGTTTAAAATAATGTGGCAGATAATATTCATGTTTTAAAATATGTGACAAAAAGAATAATAACAAAATAAAGAGAGAGGGAGTGACCGAATTCGAGGTGGCCGCCGGGGAGGGCGAAGGTGGCGTTGCCGACGGCGGAGCGGCGGCGACCGAGGAGGACCGATCTGCCCTTTAGGAGAAAAACGACCACCGCCACCCGCGGCTCCGGCGTCGTTTCTCCGCCGTTGGTGTTTTTCTCCATTTCTTTTTGTTTTCTTCTGATTGTGTTGTCTCTGTTGAGTGTTGACTGATTTGACTAATATTGCTCTCTTGCTCCTCTTCTATATAGGGAACACTTAGGTTCTTCAGCTTTCATTTTGTCCAGTAGTTTTATGACACGTGGCGTTCTGGTTTTTTCTCGGAACCATAACGTGCTTGTGCTCCAAGCATTTTATTTTAATGCAAAAAGCTAATAAGTTTTATAGAAAACATTTATTACTATAATCCGTAAAAAGTTTTACAATGAAAATTAATTACTATATAATTTTATTGATTTTAAAAAATTATGTAAATAAAAAATTATGATTAATTATTAATGTAAATTTTTTTACATGGTGTTAAATTTTAAGTTTTAAGTTTTTTTTTAACTATTTACTTGTTTAGGACAGATTATAACCGTTTTATTCATTTCTGATAAACTTCTAAAAAAATGCATGGATTTGTAAAAAGAAATTAGAAATTAGTATTATAAAAAAAACTAGGAGTGGCTTGACTTTCTTATGGTAAAAAAAAAATATACAATTAAGAGGAGAATAAAAGAAATAAAAAATAAAAGTTAGAAAAAAAATATGAGATTCATGTCTAGCTTATACATAATGATCCATTGTGATTTATGAAATATCACTTAGAGTTAGAAAGGGAAATAAGAAAACAAAAAGTGAGGTAACAAATGGAGAGTACATAGAGTTTTATAGCAAGACACTATAACAAAAAAATAAAAAAAAAATCCAATATATGAGAACATGAGAGTTAATTTCACCCAATTAATCTACTTGAAACTCAAAAATAAGTGGATTAAGAAAACAAAAAGAATAAATTATACCTAGGTTTAGATTATCTTTTTTTTTTTTACATTTATGTTAAAATATTACTTCATAAGACTTTAAAAAATATTACTTTATAAAACAGAATTTTTATGAAACTAAAAAAATAAAATCTCCTAGATGGACTATTTTAATTTTTTTTTCTTTTACACACTTTCAATCTGATGGAGTTGGACATAATAATTTATTTCAAGGATTTCATTTAATCTTATTTAAATGATTTAACATAAATGTAAAAAAAAAAAGATAAGTCATCGGTCTAGAAACCCAAGAAAAAAACGACAGAAAAAGAGATTGACAATTAACAAGTCATCAAGTCGGTTCAAAACAATCAATTCTATGAAAATTGACAAATATCCTTTGAAATGGGTTTTTAAATTGATTTTTATTTGTTATTTTATTTAGGGTCCCTCTTGCCAACATGCAGCATAAAAATTAAATTTTGTGTAAAGTTTTTATATTTTTATTATCTTTTATTCAAAAAGTATATTATTTAATTTTTAAAGAAAGAGTATTTAAATTTTTTTATAATAATTTATGTTTCATCATTCCACTGTCATCGTTATCCCTATCATTATTATGGTCATTACATAAATGAGATGTCACGATCTTGACAATGAAAGAGACACTAGAGATGTGGAAAGTTTAGTAAAAAGTTGTAAAAATTTAAAGAGTAATTGAAAAACGATGTATAAAACAATTTATGGGTTAAGTGTAAGTTAACAATAAGATTAAGAGTGGTATTATTTGCTAGAATTTAATTTCATCAACAACTAATACCGTGCAAAAAATAATTTTCAACCAATAATTTAATTAATTTATACAACAAGAATAATATTTATCCTTAAGATTATTTCTACAATAGAATGTCTAATTTGTTTAATTTTACTCTGAATTTATTGACTCATAAAATTAAAAATATATATATATTGCTCACAATTTTAGACTCAAAAAATGGTTAATAAATTGTACTTTATTCCTAGACATACAATCTATAAATTGTTCCAAAGAGTTATTAATTCAAAATCAAATTAACATAATTATGGAATAGGTTTGTCAATGCTAAACATATAAATAATTCAAATAAAAAGAATAATAAAATAATTTTAATTAAAAGGAAATATATTCTTATTACCTGGATGGTCATGACTCCATCAAACCCTAGTAACCATAGTTGTGAAAATCAGTTCGAACCGAGACCCGTCATATAATTGGGTTTTGATTTCTCAATAGACCGGACATGCAATTGGCTTTTTTAGAACCGGTCGGTTGAAGCAAAAAATGGTCACCTGGACCGGGTTGACCTGAGTCAGGTTAAGTTTGGGTTTTTTTTTTTTAAAAGATTGAAATGACATCATTTCTTACTTTTCTTTTTATTTTTTATGCAACTTGCAAATGTAGGAAGTGAGCCGAATTGCTTAGTCTGCCCTACCGTTAGGTGGGTTAGTGGGTCAGCGGGTTGACTTGCCAAAATTTTGAAAAATGATTTTTTTTGTTATTTTTAAAATAATATATAATTTTATTTTAAAAATTACTTTTATTTTTTAAAAAAAAGTTACATTTTACAACAATAAATAGAAAAATTACAAATAGTAAGTCTATATAAATAAATGACAAATAAATTTATGACAAAGTTTATTTTATTTACTTAACAAGCTGATTTTTATGAATTCTACTTAATAATTTATTTTGTATTTTAATTATTTTATTAATTTATGTAAATAATTATAATTTTTAAAAAACAGAATAAAATATCGGTAGACCGACAGGCTAAAACCACGAAGGTTGGGTTGGCAGGCTAACCCACCGGACCCGACCTGTTTTGCCATCCCTAACGAAAGATACTGACAGTGATGACAAATGTTGGAGTGGGAGGCATGGAAGAAACGTGAAAGGGAACGAAAACTAGATGTAATCGAAGATGACACTAAGTTTTCCGATTTTTTCAATTTGAAAAACTACTTTGATAGTTTTCTGGAAAACTAATTTTCCATTTTTTAATAATTTTCTTTAAAAATTTGATATGAACATGTTTTTCAGCTTTTCTTTTATTCTTGAAATAATTTTTTTAACTTTCGTAAAAAACACTCAAACTAAAACAACTCCTAAACTCCTACATAAATCCTAGATCAAATTATCTTTGAAAGAAATAAAATAAAATTTCAAAGTTCATAAGCATAAAAAGTAGAAATAATTATAAATACGTATATCATAAAATATAAATATTTAGATATTATCATCCATTAATTATCAAAAAGTTTATCCTAAATATGATACGGTGGAGAAGAAGCATAAGAGATTTTATGAAGTATTAGGAAGAAATATTTAAATACTCATGGAAGTACCATGTTAAATATATTTATAATTTACAGGCAATTTTAAATTTTTATAAATATATCTCATTGTTGTTATTGAGAAAATTCAATGTGTTGTGATTAATTATTTTTATGAAAGACATAGGAAAAGCCAAACTGGAATTTATTTATGATAACTAATGACTATTATAAACTCATAATCTTTATGATAAACATTAGACATGACGTCCGTAATAGAATTAAACAACATGGTCTCGTGGCTGGAATGCAAATTGAGCTTGACAAAGTCACCCACCAGCATGTTCACCTCACGTGGAGTGTAAGTGATACTGCACTATGTATTTTTTTCCGCTCCTCCTGCATATATGATTCACTGTGGGAAAGTATTTGTTGTCAATAGCACAACCCTCTTTCATTAATATTGTCGTATTTAAAGAGTCTGATTTGATATCTATATTTCAGAACCTTTGGAACCCATGCTCGTACACTACAGTTAAAGCTTGAAGAATAGCCAATAACTCAGCTTTGTCTACCTCATAGAAAGACATCTTTTTTGCAAAAGCCAAGAATGAATTTACCTATATAATCATGTACAACGCCTCCGACAACAACTTTCAAGTCATTCGGAATAACGACATCACAATTAATCTTCAGTGTGCCTAGATTTGGAGGCCTCCAAGAGGATATGCAACCTATCTCAATGTACTGTGTACCCCTATCTTTCATGATTGAGTGCAAGTTATGAATATTACCAAGTTTATTGAGAAAAGCCTTAACAGAGGAAACTACTTGGTCTGCAATTTGATTCTTACCTTGAAAACAAACTCATTCCACTTCCACCAAATTCGATCAAGGACAATGTCAAAGTTTTGAGTCATCATGGACTCCATATGTTGTGTTCAAAGAGGACAGATAGGAGATGCATGTATGTATCTATGATGCCTTAGTCCATTCATAGGAAGATAACACAAGTCAACTTCTACAACAATAAACGAAAACACTTTGGTCATTCATACTTCCCTAGAGTATGGGAAATGGGTCTACGTTGTATACTATCGAGGGTTAGAAGACATTCATAAGCCAATTTGGTTGAGAACATGCCTTCAGGCCCTTAATCCAAACTAGGAGAATCAACTACTATATCCCCTTTTAGGTGCCCCAATGTCGCAAATGTCTTTCACCACATCGGCTGGTAAAAGATTTGCCAATTTATGCACATCTAAGGCCCTATTTTGATCTACAAAGAAGCATATTTTGTTATTTACATAGATAGAATCTGTATCAGTATACCAATCAATTAGCGAGCCTCGGCTCGACACCCATTTATCCAACTAGAAGTCAATGTCTATGTGATTAGTTTCAATTTTATATAAAATTTGTAACACTTATCTGACCAAGAATTAAAGGAAATATTTTGTATAACTCAACTTTACTATAAAAATCTAAAAATATTTGATAAATGAGTTAGTTTTAAAAATAGTGATAGATTTTCAAATTTAACCCTTAATTGGTTTTGTAAATGAAGAAATCAGATCTCTATGCGAGTTGTTTGGCTTTAGAATATGCGCGGGAATGATAGTCAAACCCAACTGATGGAAACGTGGAGGAGTGAACGAAGGTTTTAGGTCCATTTATGCATTTGAGGGATAGTTTAGTAAGTTAAATCCAACTGAATAACATATATGTAACCGTTATGTTTTTATTTATTTTACTTTATTTACTTTGTGTTGAGTAGTTTAGTTTACTTCTATCTCTTCATTTGTACAAGTAAGAAATAGTGACATTTTTAAGTATCAGTAAGTCCCTGGATCGACCTGATATATTTATCGGTTACTACATACGACCGATACACTTGCCAAGAGTATTATAGAATACTTTTTGAGCTCATGAGGCACCTAAACTCTTTCTCTTTCCTAAGTGGCACCTAGTGTCTCTTAATTCAAATTCAAATTTGAATTAATAGAGCTAGATCCACAATATTAGGATTTAGTGTCACATGAGGAAACAAAAATCCACTGATCTAGGGCCTTGTTTGGATTTAGCTCTTAGCTTAGCTAACCTTAGTACATGGACGTCCAACACTAGTCATTCCCCTATAAATAGCACTCACCCTCTCTTGTATTAGTTTAACACTTTGATGAATGAATCTAGACTCATATTTTGAGAGTTTATTCTTAGAATGTTCATATTCTCTCCATATTTGTGAGAGTTCTTCTATGACTTTTATCAGGAGTTCCTTCCCTTGTGGCAAGTTTCACCAACTCATGGCTTATCTTCATTGAAGTAGTGCCTAATCACCCTTCATTTCTAGTTTCTCCACCTTCATCTTCTACCTTGAAACCGCTTTTCGAGCAAGATCATGGGAAGAGTAATTCAGGATTGCATCAAAAGGTATACCAAGATATTTTCCAATGTTAGAGGTCATCCCAAATCCCAACTCTTTTGAGATTTGTCTTGTCGAAGCCTGTGAACATTTATTGAAAAAAAGACTCAAGTTTTTTATTGGCTAATTCTTTGTCTAAAGAAGCTATAGAAGTCACTTAAAATCTGATTAATCAGCCCTACTTGATCAAGAGAAGCTTCTGCAAATCGCAAGAGATCATTAGCACAAACCAAGATAAGCTTGGCCCTCTATGCAAAATTTTAATCAGTTTTCGACACTCTTATAGTAATATGGATCATATGGAAGAGTCTTTCCAAGCATAGAACAAAAATATATAAAGAGATAAGATCCCCCTATTAGCCCCTCTAGATGGCTTGAAAGGTTCCAAGGCTTCAACATTCCATATCATACGTATAGTTCAGAGGAGATACATTGCGGCACCATTTTAATGAAAGATTAAGGAAAACCAATGTCACTAAGTGTCTCTTTAACGAAGTTTTAGTTTAATCTATCTTAGAGTGAATAACCTCTTGAGCAACATGTTGTCATGACTACCACGATGACAAATAAAATTTGATTGACAAGGATTCACTAACTTTTCCATAACTGTACGAAGACACATGTTAATGATTTTAGTGATGGTCTTGTAAGAAACATTACATAGGCTGATCAACCTTAGCTGAGTGATGGAGGTAACAGTTTTCAGCTTAGGTATGAACACAATGAGAGTGGAATTGATGTATCCAATCTTCCGTGGATCTGCAAACGCTTCCTTAATAATCTTGGAGAACGAATCCCCTACAATATGCCAATTTTTGCTTGTGGAGTTTTCCTTATCAACCTTGACATCCTTGTTAAAATTGAGAGTTGTGTTTTCTATTGCCACGTTGATGACCCGAAAGTTGACAATGCAAAGGCAAGGATTTTGTGGGAGACGAGAGGGTTGTGTTTTCTGTAAGGAATCCTGCCTGAAAGGACCACATGAGCTTGTTTAACGAAGAGTTCAATTTGAATCGTTTATTGAAATCCTATGATTATTATTAAGTTTTCTTATTTCTCACTATAACCCTTTTTCTCACTTGAGTTATCCTCCATATGTATTTGTGTGTGTGTATATATATATATTTATTTATTGTGAGAAGTGTTATTTTGAGTACAAAAAAAAGGGTGGTGGGGTGGATACCATTTATTGGTGTCAATAGCAAGAACTAGGGCTATTAATAAAGTGAGATACTTTCTAGGGGTATCTCAATGTAGGGAATTTCAATTAACACTTCCTATATTTTGAAGTCAAACTACTATTAATTTTTTTTTCCAAATTTCCATTTTACCCCTAAACCTAATTCGTTAGAGAGTTAAAAAAAATTAAAATTCAGAAAGTCATGGTTTGTAGTTGACAGGAAAAGGAACAAGAAAAAGGAGGAAGAGCAACAGGTTCTTCAAACTTACTGGGCCATTCATAGGTGGCATGTTAGTTGGAAACAATTCTCCTTTTGTGCAAACTTGTGTGCATACTAAAGGTGGTTCTACGAGGTTGGTTGATTGTCATGTGGATAAATTGTTTCTCACTTGTAGAAATAATATTTATTTTAAATTATTTGTGAAAGATCAGTGTAAGCCAGGTCCATCTACCTTGTGTGATGCAACTTTAGCTCTACATTATGTTAAAATGATTACACTAATAGCAAAGATGCTGTCAACATTGTTGAAGAATAATTTAAATTTCAAATAATGGAGTTGATGAAAATTCAAAAAGAGAATTATTTAAGAATTAGTTTTGTTTCAAATCTCTAAGATACTATTTAGATTTAAATATTTTGTTAGTTTGTTTTTAGATTAATTTAGAGATTTATTTCATTTTTTGAGAGATTAAAATATTAATGTCAAATTTAAATTTTGTATTTCTATCTTACTCTCTATATAAAGTCAATCAATAATAAAATGAGACAAAGTGTGTTTCGTTAAAGATCCTTTGGATGAGTAGTGAATGAGTAATTTTTATTGTGTAGAGAAGATGTATTTCCCAACAAACACCTCATCTCATTGATCGTTAAGCAAGGGATGCTTTGTACAATATGTTACCAACCACCAGAAGAACTACTCTAAGGAACATGCTTAAGTGGTATGCCAAGAGTAAGCACACCATGGCCCATGAAGCTTTTGTAGCAGTTGAATAGAGTTTCATGCTCCCACATATGTTAGAAAGGTTGGCTCCACTGCCACACAACGTTATAAAGTGGCATTTTTAGAGGAATTTTGAGAGGGAGCATTCAACTTTCAAAGCAAATGTTTTGCCGATGCAAACTCTTTGCTTGTGCAAATTTCAAATTTTTTTAATAAACTTTTTTAACTCTCCGATGAGAGTTTGTCAAAAAATTAAAAAAGTTTGCAAATTTTTTACTCTCGAGAGAGTAATAGGAGAGATAAAATAAATGACATATAAGTTTTTTTTCTATAAGAGTATGTGTAACTTCAAATTATGAAAGATGTTAATTCAAATTCCCCTTGCTGTATCAACCATTCATTTCAAACATTTAAAACAAACTAGTTTTTTTTTTCATTTATTCTATTTTTTGTTTTTTTAAGAACATATTATGAACAATGAATAAAATATAATAAATGAAAAAGAGGATTTTCTAAAAATTATAACATAATTAGATAACTCTTGATAAAAACTATTTTAAATTGGATAAATGTTTGAGTTATTTTAAATAAATTGTAACAGGTCAAGACATTACTAAGTTCTAATTTATTGTTTTCATAATTTTAATAGATATTCTTATTTATTGATTTTAGTTATCTCAATTTTATAAATTCAAATAAGTTTTATTAATACATAAGCTTATTTTAGTATAATTTTAGCTTATGAAAATAAATTACTTCTAATTGTTTTTGAAAATAAATTAGCTTATAAAATTATTATTTTTAATTTTATACTCATTAGTTTACTTGAAATTTTTTTTATCTCTTTTAGTTTTATCCTTTTATATTACTTTATACTGATTAATTAACTTATTAATTATTTTTTATAAGGAATTCAACAAACTTATAAATTTTCACTAGTCTATAAGCTTATTTTTGGTTTCTATAAACTAAAACCAAAAATAGATGAAGACATTTATTATAATCTTTAGTAATATCTAATATATCATATGTTTTTTAAAAAATAAGCATAGATATTAAAACATTGGGAAATGTTTGGTTTTCACAAAAATTAAATAATAAACACCAAAATTCCAACATCTTAGCTTAAAAATATAGATTTTAACCTTCATATACACGTTGTTAATTACTGTAGGATCAATCCGTATTAATATACTTCCATGATTATAACAAAAAAGTTATTACGGAGTTAATTAAGTTTCTAGTATCTAAATTTTTTAAAAAACTGATTTTTAGTTATTAAACTTTAGTCTAACTGATTTAAATTCTTAAACACTTTTAAAATCTATTTTTAGTTTTTGAATAAAATTTAAACCGATAAAGTAGTTAAATTTTTTATAAATTTAGGTTTTAACACCTAAACTTTTTAAAATTTTTATATTTAGTGTTTAACTAGATAAAATTTTATGTTTTTAGTCTCTGGACAAAATTTCAACGAGTTAAAAATTCCTAAATCTTTTAAAATTCAAAGTTTTACAACTTTAACATTTTAGAATTAAAAATAAAATTTTTAAAAACTTTACTAACTAAAAATTGAATTTAAAAAATTTTTAAGAATCCTCACCCGTCAAACTAAAATTTAAGAACTAAAGCTCGAATTTTGAATAATTATAAAGACTTTGACGAAAGAGTTTAGGTAAAAAAAAGTTGAAAAAATAAAAATTTAGTTAATTCATTAATTTATTATTATTAACCATTGTATGCATGACACACTGAATCCGAAATCAACTGAGGAAAAAAAACAAAGAACAGTGAATTTGATTAACAGAAGGCAAAGAAGGAAAATGGTCTTACAATTAGTGGAAAGGGAGCAGTGACTTCCCCTTCGTTCGCGCCAGTTTGTTAGAGTTTGTTTCCCACCTTATTATATGCCATTTTCTTCTCACTCTTCCAACAACACACTCTCTGTTTTCTTTTTTTTTTTTTTTTTTGTTCTGTGAGTTGAGTATTTTGTTTACCAGCAACCATGACAGATATCACAGACGACATAGCAGAAGAAATCTCCTTCCAAGGCTTTGATGATGATTGCAAGTTGCTAGGGAACCTTCTCCGTGACATTTTGCAGAGAGAGGCTGGCTCCACCATCATTGATAAGCTCGAGAAAATTAAAGTCCTTTCACAGGTTTTCATTTTTTATCACTTGATGTTTGTTTTTGTTTTTTTTAATCCATACCCCACTTTTTTTTTTGGTGTTTTTTTTAAATGGGGCATGCTTGGTTTAGCTGTTCCTAGAATGTGTTTAGTGCGTTGTTGATGATTTAAAATTTTTGACGTTGGTTTTAGTATTTTTTTACATGTTATTGTTATTTTTGTTTTTTTAATTCACTCCCCACTCTTTTTTGGTTGTTTTTTTTTAATGGGGTGTGGACAGTTGGCTTGTTCATAGAATGTTTTGAGTGTGTTGTTGATGATTTTAGGTTTTTTACGTTGGTTTTAGCATTTTTTACTTGACATTGTTATTTTTGTTTTTTAATTCATACCCATTTTTTTTGGGTGTTTTTTTAATGGGGTTTCCTTGGTTTGCCTGTTCCTAGAAAGTGGTGTTTTGTTGATGATTTGAAGTTGATTTTAGCATTTGTTTTACTTGATACTGTCATTCTTTCTTTTTTCAATCCATACCCCACCTTTTTTTTGGTGTTTTATCAATGAGGTTAGCTTGGTTTGCCTGATCCTGGAGTGTTTTGAGTGTGTTGTCTTGATTTTAACGTTGATTTTAGTATTTTTTACTTGATATTATTATTTTTGTTTTTTTAATCCATACCCCACTTTTTTTTTTTTGTTTTTTAATGAGGTTTGCTTGGTTTATCTGGTCCTATAATGTTTTGAGTGCCTTTTTTATGATTTTAACATAGATTTTGTGTTTATAATTGATTGCGTTTGTCATTTTAGCATTTTATTTTGTTGTCGTTGTGTTGTCATCATTTTGGGGGGTTCTGTTTGATTGCTGAGATGAGGATAGAGAAAGAACTATGTTTTTATGTTCTTAACGTTGATTTTGTTGTTTTTCCGTTACGGGGTTCGTGTTAATTTCTTCTTCTTCCTTTTTTTTTTTGTTGTGATTTCACCTCTATTTTCTGGGGATTCTGAGGTTGTTTAGAAATTGGAGAGAGAAGGCACGAGGTTGTTAATGATGGATGATACTGAGAATTTTAGAAGACGGGGTTCGCTTTTTTAATTTTTTAGTTTTCATTTTTTGCTATCTTTTGTTCTTGCCTTGTGATGAATTTCATCGCTGTTTTATTAATTATGACACATATTGGTTTGGAGAAGGCAAAGCCAAGGTTTGGAACATGACATGCGTTATGCATTTAGTGCTTCACGGTGCATGCATGTGGGGTTCATACTATAAGCAAAGACTCAAATCATGACTGAACTAAACCTTTAATGGTGGAAATTTAATGTCTTTATTTAGGTAGTTTTTGGGTTCCTCAAGTTATGAAATCTTCAATATTAATTCCATCTTAAGTCCTGAAATTTAATTGCTTTTTGTCTGTTACAGTTTTTTTTTCTAACAAATTAGAACGGTAACTAGAAATGAATGTAACAAATGCTATCATCCAATTATGAATTACCATATAATTAAATAAAGACTTATATAATAATTACTTAAAAAGTCACATGTAACTTCATTTCTGATTGATTAACTAACAGATTAATAATCTTTACATTTGCTAAAAGTCTAGGAATTCAAAATTCCTTAACAATTTTTTGGTCTTTAGAGTGCTTGCAATATGAGACAAGCAGGGTTAGAGGACATGGCTGAGCTGCTAGAGAAGCAATTGGCTTCAGACTTATCCAAGATGACACTAGAAGAAGCTCTGACCGTTGCTCGTGCTTTTAGCCATCATCTTAATTTGATGTGTATTGCTGAAACTCACCATAGGTATTTAACATTGATCTCTTTTAATTCCATTAATTGAAATTTGAAAATTTGTCTTGTCTTTGTTTGTCTGAGCTCAGTGCAAAAGTAAGACCATCTCCAAAATAAGCTGAACCTTAGACTAATAGCAACATTGATGGAATACTGTAATTCTTTATCCATGGTTAGCCCATTAGAGAAATACCATGAAAACAATCTTTTTTACACTCTTTTAAACACAATCTCTATCACACTCTTTTGAACGTACGCTTCTTTCTTGAGTTAAATTTATTAAAAACCGCATACTTTTATAGGTCCACTTGTTATTGAATAACCTTTTTTCTTAGTTGTGTAGTTTTCACCAAATTCTAATTAATAATAAGTGTTTGTTAAGAGAGGGAGTGTTAAAGGGTGTCTTGCCATGCATTATAGTCTTGAGAAAAGTTATGTTTGTCCAGGGTTCGTAAAGGAAGCAATATGGTTCTTGTTGCAAAATCTTGTGATAACATCTTTAACCAGCTGTTGCAAGATGGGGTTTCTCCAGATGAGCTTTATAACACAGTGTGCAAGCAGGTCTGTTGTTTTGTTCCTCATTTCTTGTTAATCTGTATAGTTTGAGAAGTATGGATGAAAATAAGAAAATGATCTTTCATTGTCGGTGTATTCTGCAAGCTGTGATTAAAGTAATTATTTGCTTTCTTGAGAGTTATTTTGTTATAATTTAGCGAATCATTATGTGCTTATTGCCATTGATTTTAGCAGAATCCGGTTCTAATTGCTATTGTAATTCAAAATTCAATTCAATTTCATTTATATTTCCACAGGAGGTTGAAATTGTTCTCACAGCTCATCCCACGCAAATTAATCGTCGTACTTTGCAATACAAACACCTTAAAATTGCTGTGAGTTCTCTTTTCTGAATAAATTAATTTGCTGAAGGCTTGAGACATTAAGTTGATAAAATCTCTCAAATATTGTGTAAGTGTTTTGTCTCTACTTTTTCATTTTCATGCAGCATCTTTTGGATTATAATGATCGATCTGATCTTAGCACCGAAGATCGAGAGATGTTGATTGAAGATCTGGTACCATTCCTGAACCATCATGACCTTTCTACTTAACCAACAGTGTTTGTACCCCAAAATTAAAAAATTAAAAATCCACTAGTGTGTCTGGGTGGTAGATTATACCTTTAAAAGTGAAAGTGGTATTCGTTTTTTCTAGAACACTACTTTGTTCTATTCTCATCAATCATATTGGCTTTGGTAGGTGAGAGAGATAACTTCAATATGGCAGACAGATGAGCTCAGGCGTGAAAAACCAACACCAGTTGATGAAGCTAGGGCTGGTAAGCTGCTTGAGTATTATGGTAGATATATTATGTATAAAATCTTTTTATAACACTTTTTACCTCTTAGCTTAAAGTTTTTTTAGTTGTTCCTTTAATCCTTTACGATTCTCTATGACCTTTTTGATCAAGTGTTCATGAATTTTGTCCTTGTTGTCCCCAAAAGACTGTTACATGAACTCATAATAGCATAGTCTTTTAGGAGAGACAATCCTTGACATTTTATATGACAGCTCTTTCATGATTTGATTCACTCATATAAAAAAGAAGTGGAAGAATCCCTTTGTTTATTTATGGTAATTCTCCCCAGGATTGAATATTGTGGAGCAGTCACTCTGGAAAGCTGTTCCTCATTACTTACGTCGAGTTAGCAGCTCTTTAAAGAAGGTCTGTCATTTTTAGTGTATATCAATTAACTTGTACATTCTTTACCTTTAAGATTTCAATGCAATTTACCTTTTCTTGTAGCACACGGGAAAACCACTTCCATTGACTTGCACTCCCATAAAGTTTGGATCTTGGATGGGAGGTGATAGAGATGGAAACCCAAATGTGACAGCAAAGGTAGCATTTTCAAATATCCCTTCACGCGCCTGTACTTTTGCTATGTGATTTCATTTTCTCAAATAACTACATCAGTCTTTTCCTACAGGTGAGAAGTTTTTTAGTAGTGGAAGCATAGTATATCATTCATTATATCCTGAATTACTGCCTGTCATTTTAGAAAGTGCAAGTTCAATGATGATTGAACTGGGAAAACTGTTGACAAAAGTAAACCAGCTTATAACATGAGAAATACTACTTGAATAATTTTCTTGGAACTTTTTCAATTTTGTACTTTTTAGTCAAATTTTATATTGTCCTAGGCTAGGATAAAAGTGGTGGGTTGTTTTAGGCAGTTGATAGCCAATGTAAAACTATGTTGAATGGTTTTTAGACTTGAACAACCTGAGAATTTGGTTTTTAATCGAATACAATGACATTGTGTGATCCATATAGCAAATATCACTTATTCTTTAGACATTAACAAGAAAGGGATGTTAGTAGAAAATATGGTCTTTTGATAGTAATCAATCCATGTTTTTAGTCCAAAGTGTGGGATAAGGCTTGATCATTGTTGTCATTGCTGTCGTTGCTATAGTTGAAAAATGTGCTTTGTTGTTTCACTCACCGAAGGTTGTTGCCTGTAATTCAAACATCAGCAACAAATTACCAGAATTTTTGTTTCTTATATGGGATTGGGATTCTCTTGTAGAATATTTTTGTGATATTGAGTTGATCCTGTAATTCAAAGTTGATTGTGTAATTGGTTTTGCTTTTGTTCTTCAGGTCACAAAAGATGTTTCACTTCTGTCAAGATGGATGGCAATTGACCTCTACGTGCGGGAAGTGGATACCCTGAGATTTGAGCTATCCATGAATCGGTGCAGCGATAAGTTGTCAAGACTGGCTCATGAAATTCTAGAAGGTTTGTCTGTTTAGTTTTGTTTATGTTGTCATCTTCCAAATGCTATGGCATAGCAGTTATCTTTGCTTTATATCATGTTGCTTCTGGATAAGGTTTGTCAAGAAGTAAAACCAGTTCATGTGCGCAGGAAAATTGAAACACTTAAAACGACATTATAGATTCTTTTTTTACTTTATTTTATTGGATTATCTTGTAAATTTTATTGTCCTTTTTAAATCCTAATTATTTAAATAGTATCTTTATTTAAATGAATGATGATATTATTCTCTATGTACTTATTCTTTTGCCTTTGGTGCATCGAGGAATTTTCCTCTTGGCTTGGAAATGTCTTTAAAGTTTTCCTTCTAGATCACTTTTCTGACCATACTAATAACGCAAACTTATCAAAACATGCAAGTATGTGTGTATGTGTGGTTGTTTTAGCCTTCTACTTTTCTCTTGTTACTAAAGATTGAATGATTTGAGATTGACTATAGTTGTGTAATTATGATAAAAGCTTAGGAATGTTTTTTCTCAAGGTATAATATATTGAGGAAACAAAATCTGCTTTTTAAAATAGTAAGTTTTCTTCCATCATGCCAATTATTTGTAGAAAATATTTTAAACTCCGTTATTAATTAGACTATAACATTGGAATGATATGATATTTGATGATGCTGTCAAGTAGAACGTTCATCTATTTATTGTTCTATTTATGCACTTTCAATGTCTTTACTTGATTAGCAGAAGATGTTTCTTTATTAATTGTTCTTCTGGATATAGTTTGTCAGTGGTATATCATTAAAGATATATGGTTGATACTCTTTCAATCCACTTTTAAGATTTGGTGATCACTTCTTCTCTTCAGAGGTTAATGAAGAGGAGGATCGCCATGAGTCTTGGAATGATTCTATCAGTAGAAGTCAATTGAAACATCCTAATCAACCATTTTCACCACTTCCAACTAAACTTCCACCTGGAGCTCATATACCCTCTTGTGCTGGTACACATTTTTTTGCTCAAAATTGCTGTCTGTTTTTTTTTTTGTTTGCATAACGTCTTTTTAATGGTAGATTCTATTCTTCTATAACCACACAAATTTAACGTCATATGTAGTTCCTAACTCTAATCATCTTTAATAATTAAGGAAAGATGCCTCTTGTTGATTGCATGAATAAATGAATTGGAATTCCTCCAATCGTAAATATAATTTCTCACGCCTTCATTCATGAGGAATAAAGAGCAATTTTATTCATATGCTAACGAACGGAGTGTTAGTAAAACACTACTTCTAACACATACTTCACTAATTGAAATTTATTGAAAATTACAACTTTAAAGAGATGTGAGACCTGCCAAAATTTGTGTTGTTCAATAAATTTTAACAAATGGTGAGAGTACAGTCAAGAGAGTTTGGTGTTAGCATTTCTCATGCTGATGTACATATTCTTGACCCAATCAAGTATTTGTGTTATTAACTTATTATCTATTAGGAATGAAGTTCTTGTTTGAAATGTTTTATTTCATGTAGAAAGGGGTGGATCTGAGCACCCCAGACTCATGCCAGGAGCTGATCACAAGCAACTGCATCACAAGGTAGATCAATTCAGTAGATTTCTGAACTTTCCACTGAATCCTTGATGATATATGTGTACATATATTCTCTGATAGGGAGGTGATATTTCAAGTTCAACTGAGAGCAATGGTGGCGGTCAAAATGCCCGTTCATCAATACCAATTTCACCAAATAATAGTGCTACTTCATTAGTATCAATGACACGTTCTCCTTCTTTCAACTCTGCTCAACTTCTTTCTCAGAGGAAATTGTTTGCAGAGTCCCAGATGGGAAGGTCCAGTTTTCAGAGGCTTTTGGAGCCAAAGCTCCCTCAACTTCCCGGAATTGCTCCTTATAGAGTTGTCCTAGGAAGTGTAAAAGATAAGGTATTACTTCTAATTAACTTCAACAATGCTTCAAAAATTGGCTGCACGGACACATATATTTGGTTTTTGAGGTTATTCTGTACAAGATTATGTTGTTTGTAGGAGTTATTAGTTTTATAACTTCACAGGCATATACTAGATGTGTTCCTGTGTATGTTCTATAAAGGGTTTAAATGAAATCCTGCGGAGTATGGACTGTAGTTTGAAAATGAAATAAATGATATTGCATAAGTTTTTTGTTTGTTTGTTTAGATTGGTAGAAAGTACATTTTGGCTTATAAGTGAAGTTGCATGGCAAATAATTTTGAAAGATAGAGTCCAAAATATTCTCCCAGTAACCGGACAATCTAAAATCAATGTTCTTTTATCTTTATCTTTATTCATGTTGTTGGCTTGACCTTTTCCTTTGGGGGAAAAGACAGGAGGTTCTGAAATTAAGTGGTCAGAACCATTAAACAATGATATTATTGCAGAAAATTGTGGCAAATAAAGCTCTAGAAGATTGATTTCAACATATATTGATATATTCTTTATTATTTCTAGGTAGAGTGAAGGACTTTTGAATTGGATTCATGACATTAAGGATTTGAAATTCAATTGCAAAATGTCGTTGTGTCAAATGACAGATTGAAGAACCATGGATCATTAATTTATATGCCTTTTTAGGAGCTATGCTGAATATGATGAAAATCATATTGCTTTAGGTCAAAGACTGTTAAATGCACTTATCTTGACTCTTGAGATCAAAACTATTCGCGTTCCATGGCTTTCACAAGGAAGATGCTTATATATATAAAATCATATAGGCTGATATATGCATTGCATGAAAATATATTTTCCCAGTTTTGATTTGAATATTGTCCATGAAGGATTTTCGGGTGTGCCATTAAGACTAATTCATTTCTACATTTTTATTGAAGTTGCTAGTTTTATACGTTGCCATATTACTTGAAAACGTAGTCTAAGATAGTAACTGCATGCATCTTCTGTTCCATGTGTTTAGCTTCTGAGAACTCGTAGACGGTTGGAGCTTCTTATTGAGGATGGTCCAACTGAAAATGATTCTATGGATTATTATGAAACAACAGATCAGCTTTTGGAACCTTTGCTCCTTTGTTATGAGTCTTTGGTACTCTTTCTTTCCTACCTTTTTACCTTCTAATGTTTGCAGAATTATTATTATTATTTTAGCTTACATTTTCTCCAGCAATCATGTGGATCTGGGGTGCTAGCTGATGGTCGACTTGCTGATCTGATTCGAAGAGTTGCCACCTTTGGCATGGTGTTAATGAAGCTTGACTTGCGTCAGGTATGTTTCAAAGATTTTGGTTCATTATTGCTAAGATAATCAGTTGTGGCCTGAAACTGGCAGTGTAACAGGAATCTGGCAGACATGCTGAAACAATTGATGCAATTACAAAGTATTTGGATATGGGTACATACAGTGAATGGAATGAAGAAAAGAAACTGAACTTCTTAACAACAGAGTTGAAAGGGAAGAGGCCACTAGTTCCTCCTAGTATTGAGGTGAGATGGTTAGAATGTTATATCAAAAGCTAGCTTTACAACTCTATTTAATTGGAATCTAGTGTAAAACTTTCCTTTTATAAAAGGAAAGAAGTTAGTATTTAAAAATTTGCTTAAATATGTTTCCCGTTTCAAATATATTAATGAATTTCGCGTTAGGTCCTCGATAAATTATTTATATTAAGTCTAATAAATTTTTATTTTATTTAAGTCCCTAAAATACTTTACATAACATTTAAAATTGTTTCCATGACACACCGTTTAAATGTCAAACTACTTAGACCTGGGTATTTATTCCCTTAGTCAAATTAGAGTTTTAGTTCTTGACATAATATATACAAATATACAATGTGATTCTTTCTTTATTCTATGCTCCTGAGTTTCTGTTTTGATTGGCATCTTTCTATTATTTGTAGGTATCAACAGATGTTAGAGAAGTCTTGGATACATTCCGAACTGCTTTTGAGCTAGGGAGCGATTCATTTGGTGCCTATGTGATCTCTATGGCCTCAAATGTATGATTAACTACTATTTCTTACAAGTACAAAATTTGTATAATTTAGACGCCAAACTATCTACTAACAGTGCCTTTTACCTTTTCTTTTTCTCCTCTTCTTTCTTATTGTTTGATTCTGTGTGAAAAAGTTTTCTTTTTCTGTAGATTCATTGCATCTGATGTTTTGATAAAATTCGTTATCTAATAACTTCTCGTTGGCATTTTTTGCCTGCTTCTGATTATCAGGCAAGTGATGTCCTTGCAGTAGAGCTTTTGCAAAAAGATGCACGACTTGCTGTTAGTGGAGAGTCAGGAAGGGCATGTCCTAGTGGATTGTAAGTATGGAAATGAAATGCAATGTTTATAACAGGTTTTAGAAAGAAATCCACAACCACAATTTCAACTATATCAGCCACATTTTTGTGATACAATTACAACTGTAACCGTAATTTAAAACCTTCGTTTATGTTGGTCAGGAGAAACTTAGGAGAAACTTAGCTATGCTATCTTTGCACTTACCTAATCACAAGTGTCTTGAGATGAAAAATTAGACTTGTAAATTGTGAAGGGTGTTTGAATTTCAGTAACATGTGTCAAATATAGGTTGCGGGTGGTTCCTCTATTTGAAACTGTAAAGGACCTGAGAGGAGCTGGTTCAGTTATCAGAAAACTTTTGTCAATAGATTGGTACCGTCAACACATCATTAAAAACCATAATGGACATCAAGAGGTACTCTATAATTACCATTTCATTTCATTTATATGTAGTATTGTAGCTATGATTTGAACCCTTGTAACTTGTAATGGTATTATAAATTTCTATATGCAGGTTATGGTTGGGTATTCTGATTCTGGTAAAGATGCTGGGCGCTTCACTGCTGCTTGGGAGCTTTACAAAGCTCAGGAGGATGTTGTGGCAGCATGCAAGGAGTATGGTATTAAGGTTACTCTCTTCCATGGCCGCGGAGGCAGTATCGGACGTGGTGGTGGCCCAACATATCTGGCTATTCAGTCTCAACCACCTGGCTCTGTGATGGTTGGTTTTACATCTTAACCTTCATTATTACCGAACGTTAATGGTCTGAATTTAAGTCCTATTTTCCTTTTATAAACTTTAGTTGGTAGAAAGTTTGAATTTATAATAGTTTAGTTATTTTTTGACACATTTCTAGAATCCATCATCACACTCATGAGGTTTTAGTTAACTCAATGTGTACATTTCTCATTGTCATAGAGAGGTGATGACATGTAGGTAAATTAGGAACTTGTCATGCATTGTTGGTCTCTTGTTCTTGTTAATAGTTGTTGACTCTTAAGTGTCACAGACCATGAAATTGTCAAGTTTGAATATATATTAGCCTAGAAGAGCATATGAAATTAATCACCTAAATGTCACTCATAATTTTGTATACATATGAACTAGATTTAGATCATGTTGCCTTTTAGTTACATAGACATTTGAAAGGCAGAACTAGAAGCAATGTTCAGAAATCAATGACAGTTTATGTGTTGCATGATATAGGGAACCCTTAGGTCAACTGAGCAAGGAGAGATGGTGCAGGCCAAGTTTGGGTTGCCACAGACAGCAGTGAGACAGCTTGAGATATACACAACAGCAGTGCTTCTTGCCACACTTAGGCCTCCTCTTCCACCACGCGAAGAAAAGTGGCGCAATCTCATGGAAGACATTTCAAAGATCAGTTGCCAGTGCTACCGCAATGTAGTGTATGAAAATCCAGAATTCTTGTCCTACTTCCATGAAGCCACACCTCAGTCAGAGCTTGGCTTCCTCAACATAGGGAGCCGCCCCACAAGGCGAAAGAGCTCGAAAGGAATAGGGCACCTCCGAGCCATTCCGTGGGTGTTTGCATGGACTCAAACAAGGTTTGTTCTTCCTGCTTGGCTTGGAGTTGGAGCAGGCTTGAAGGGTGCTTTTGAGAAAGGACAAACTGAAGAGCTTAAGGCAATGTACAAAGAGTGGCCTTTCTTTCAAAGCACAATAGACTTGATTGAGATGGTTTTGGGAAAAGCAGACATTCCTATTGCTAAGCACTATGATGAAGTTCTTGTCTCAGAGAAGAGAAGACAACTTGGAAGTCAACTCAGGAGTGAACTCATCACCACTGGCAAGTTTGTGTTAGCAGTTAGTGGGAATGATAAGCCACAGCAGAATAATAAGAGCCTAAGGAAGCTGATTGAGGCCAGACTTCCCTTTCTTAATCCCATGAACATGTTGCAAGTAGAGATACTCAAGAGACTAAGAAGTGATGATGATAACCTTAAAGCCAGAGATGCCTTGCTTATCACCATAAATGGTATTGCTGCTGGAATGAGGAACACTGGTTAACTTCTCCACAACCATATACAATTTTCACTTCTTTTTTTCTGGGTTTAACTATGTTTTCGGTTTGTCTCTAATTATTTTTAGTCCCTGTAAGTTACAGTTTTTTATTTTTGATCCCTACAACACTTTACATAGCGTTTTTAAAAATACTTTAAAGTGCTATCTAAAGCAATATAGTGACAAAAATAAAAATCTCTAAATTACAGGAATTAAAAATTAAAAAAAAAAAACTTAAAACAAAAAGTGCTAACTTACATTATAAAAGATATCATTAATCCTTTGTGTATGTTAAAGTGGTTCCTTCCACTTTCCCATGCTATTTTGTGGCCGGTGGTAGCATTAGGTAATGAAAGCTTTGTTTTATACATAACATAAATATAATAATTTCAAAATATGATGACACATTATTTTCCCTGCATTTAATTTTCTTCCAACTGGCATTGACTAACTATTCTTATTTTATTTCATTTTTTTTTTAAATTTGAATCGTTATATGTGAATTTGTATGGACAATGAAATGTAAATGTCAGTTGCCGAAGGCCAATTATTATTTAAGGGTGTTTCTGATGGTTGAAAATATTATACTCTCTTGTTATCTCATATAAATTTTAGTGACGGATCTTAATATAGTGTTTAAGTCAAGATATGTTCTTCTCAATATTTTCTGTTACAGTGTTTAGACAAGTTTTCCATATGGAATTGAAGATTGGTTCTTCTCCTATATCGGCCAAGATCTTCCTTTTTTTAAGTGAAAAATATTATGGTAACATGTAAGATTAATTTAAATTCATAATTTGAGTAAAAGAATTGGTATATTTATTAAAATCGAGATGAAAGTCTGGAACCATAAGAAATAATTTAAGGGCCATTGGACGAATTTATCGACCTTTTGCAAAAAAGGTTTAGGTAATCGTATTAAAATTACTTTTTAATACTATTTTTCAAAATTTATTCCCATTCTCTTCTTCTATTAATTAATGTGAAGATAGAAAATGTTTCTTTATGAATAAGGCTATTCAGATTCTTCAAATAAGAGAGAAAGAAAAAATTTGTTAACTGATTTAGATCTAAAAATTAGATCTAAAAACCATGAAAGGATCTTATAAAAAGGGACCAAGGAGAAAGTTATTTCAATAATCTATTATTGTTATAAATGATTATAATTAAAATCAATTTTTGTTTAAGTAATATACTCTTTGTGTGTTTAAATAAGGTGTTTTATGGAAGAAATGTATTAAGATGAAATATGTTATTTTGATGTTGAAATTCTAGTTTTTGGGAAAGTATTTTGAATAATTAAATTGGAGTTTAATTAGCTTTGTGTTCTCTTATTTTTTTTTCAATATTCTATACTCCCTTATTTTTAAATTATGTCATTGTGATCTTAATTTTTAAAATTGTTAAATTTATATGTGAATTGACATTGAATATTAAATGAAAAATATCTATCATGACAATATTTCAACAATATTTAATGACTCTTAATTTTTTATTTAAAGGTGATGTGGATAGTAAAAAATTATTTTAATTAATTAAATTACCTTTAAAGCACAAAATTAATATCTAATCACAAAATTTGTTGTAATTTTTCATTCAATAAGAATTGGGAGGAGAGATCGTGATAAAGCAAATAATCTTAAACAAAATATATATATATATATATATATAAAATACAATATAAAAGTTTAATTGTTATACACTGACAGTCAATTATAACTTTTTTTTATTTATATAACTTTTAAAATAATAACAAGTAAAGTCAACAAAATTTACTATGAATGAAAATTATAATTAAATGTCAGTTTAAAAATCTTTACAGACAATATATACTAATTAAATTCATAATAATAATAGGAGAATCATATAAACAATAATTCTCTTCTATAAATATTTTATATGATATTTTTATGTTCAGTTATACTGTATGTGAATTCAGCAAATTAAACCAAAATCACGCCTTGTACCTAGACCTCGGACAAAACGTATCTAACCATGCAGATTGGAAAAAATGGTCGTATATAAGATCTTTATCATTTCAATAAAAATTAGACTTTTTTAAATTGGTTTGAAAAAAAGGTTATTAATGGGAAGTTTACTTTTAGATTAGGGAATATGCTAATTAAGGAGGAATGGCTAAGGAGTTGAAAAGAGAGTAATTTATTAAGATATTTTGAGCTATGATCATGTATAATTCTTAATAAATAATTTCTCTTTTTGTGTTCTCATAGGATACACCATCTTGAGTTAGGAGTCTTGAATAGGTGATTGGGTACTTGGAGCGAATGGTCCTACAAGGATTGTACAACATACGTGTAATTAAATTAAAAATAGGCTAAATTACCACCGATATGCTTCTATTTAGGGATAGCTCACTTTATGGCCCTCAAATTTTTTTTCGCACCTTTTGCCTTTTGTCAAATTTAGGGCATTGACCGTTAAAATATAGGAATCAAATCCAGGTCTTGAGGAAAGAAAAACTAAAGTCAATTCACTAGACCAAAGGTAAGAGTTTATTTTATTTTGCAATTTTAATGTATTTAAAATAATCAATAACAATGTTAATTTTAAAAATATAGAAAATTTGAGAAAGACTAGAATTGAATCCAGGTCTAAAAGTTTAAATGCTAAAACCATATCACAAAACCAAAAGCCAATATTAATTTTTTTGTGAAATTTAAATTTAATTAAACTAATCATGGCAAGATTAATTTTAAAAATGTATTAAAATTTACAACTTTTTTAAATGGAGAAATTTTAATTTTAAATTTTAATTCTCAATTTTAATTTATGTCTTTATTTTTAATTAGATTTTAAATTTTATATTATTGTTAATATAACTAAATTTTAGTTTTAGTTGTTAACCCTTAAATTTTAATTTCATCTTTTAATTGTTAATTTTAGTTTCAAAATCACAAATAAAATATATAACATAAAATAACCTACAATAGATTTAAAATTTAAATATACAAATAAAATATAAAATCTAATTAAAACTAAAAGATAGAAATTAAAATTTAAATTAAAAGTTAAAAATTATAAATTAAAGTAACAACTAAAACTTAAATATAAAATTAAAAAATTAAAAAATAAGCTTATTCAAATAGATTTAACATAAAATCAAGGTAAGTAGTTTTTAGAATTAAAAAAAGTTTCTTTATTTAAAAAGTTTACACCATAAATTATCAAGAATAGTAAAACAAAACAAAGGAAAAGAGATAACAAAACCAAAATTGGCTTACTATCTATTGGTATCGTCTTACAACTCTCACATGTCCTAGGTTCAAATCTTACTTTGTCCAATTTTAATATAAAATTAATGTTGTCACATTATTAGTTTAATTAAATTTGAATCTCACAAAAAAACTAATATTAACTTTTGGTCTAGTGGTATGACTTTAGCAATTAAACTTCTAGACTTGGGTTCAATTCTAGCCTTGCTCAACTTTTCTATATTTTTAAAATTAACATTGCTATTGATTAGTTTAAATACATTGGAATTGAAAAATAAAACAGGCTTTGATCTTTGGTCTAGTAGATTGACTTTAGTTTTCTTTCCCTAAAACTTGGGTTCAATTCTTCCCATGATACATGTTTTTTATATTTTTAAAATTAACATTTCTAAATTACGTAATAGAGGGACATTGATTAGTAATATTCTTTTGATGTTTTTTTATAGATAATGCTTATAAAACTTTCTTAATTACAAAATTTAAAACAAACATTGGTTAACTCAATTGCCAATGGCTTGTGTGTTTTTAATAGAGTTCTGAATTTAAGTTATGGTCATGTCAATTAAGAGTTTTCATGGTTCGAGTTGGTTCGATTTTAGAGGAAGATGAAAACTAAACCAATTAATTTTAATTAGGTTGGGTTGATTTGTTTTTTTAAAATTTTTTTACTGACCGGAATCAATGATAATTAGGTTAGTTAAGTTCGGTTTCAAGGAAAACTGATAAAAAATTAAAAAAATAATTTTCTTATTAAATCGCAAAAAATAATTTTATACTTGAAACTTACCAAATTCATTAGTTTACTAATTTATAATTTTATAACAAAATATCAAATGTTTTATATATACTAAATTAGTAAAATTAAACTATTAAAATAATACAATACAAACTTACCAATATATATTATATTTGTTTTATATTCTGGTAAGGTTGGATTGGGTCTGACCCGATCAAGTGAAAAAACCGAATCAAATTAATTGATTCAGTTTATTAGATTCGTTGAGTTTACTCGAACCAACGAACACCTTTAGTCCGTATGGGTAGAAGAAACTATATTGGGAGGGAAACAGTCATTCTAATCCTTACGTGTAGTTGAGTGTTGTTTAGAAAAACTGAAAAAATTACTTTAGGAATACAAGGTAATTTAGAAACCTAGGAAAACTGTTGGAAAATGAAAAACTGATTTTCCAGAAAACTATTCAAAGTAGTTTTTTTGGATTTAGAAAACTAAAAAGCACATATTCAATCACATAGAATTCTATTACCTCTTTCATAGTCTTTGCTTCCATCTTTCACATATCTTTCACTTTATTATTCTATTTTTCTAAATTGAAAAATTGGAGAGCATTTAAATACATTTAAAAAACTTCTAAGAAATAGAAAATCTGAAATACCTTTTAGAAATTTGGAAAATGAAAACTGGAAAACTTTTTTGAGTAAATACACAATTTACTGGAGCACACAAATCTGAAATGTTTATATTATAAAATGTAAATAAATTATAAATCCTATATTATAGATTTCTTGAACACAATTTACTTATGAACCATGCTTGATTTATACATTTCCTTATCATTTTCCTCACCTTATAATTAAAGAATGGTCACGATTCCATTTTGCTTAAAATTTTGGATACAAAGTGTTTCCCATCGTGACAACCCTTTTATCCATTTATTATTTTTTATGGTGTAATAATTTTCTTTTAAATGTTTTTTAAAATGAAGGCATGCTGGTACCTTTTTGGGATGTAACATTCTTTATTCATTCCTATTTTCATGAATATCTTTGCCAGTGTTCTCTGTTACAAATGGAATCTGATTAATTTCCAATTTTACATACCTGACTGATCTAAGATTTTCACTTCACTAGCTGTTCCTTTCCTAAAAATTTTAGAATATGCCACATGTTTAAAGCAGATACCATGTCTGCATTCAAAGTAGTGAGGTTCAATCAAGTAGCCTGCAAGTGTATGATATAATTGAAACTTGCCTCAAGCAATCACACATGTGTCATAGTGGTGTCCAGCCTATTTTCAAATTAGGGCCAACTTTAATTTAAGGCCAATTACTTACCTCAGCTTTAAAAAAAGTAACATTCATTCATCTGCAAGTATTATATATTACTCAGACAGGATATCATATTTGACTGGTTGCATTTTTGTAAGTGTTAACATTTGTATCTCAAAAGCTTTCTTTATCTTGTACTTCGTCTGTTCTACCATGGATAATGGAAAATTTGTTTAATTGATATAGATTATTTTAGTTTAACTGCAATTCAAGTTTTGATATGCAGTTGCTTTAAATATTTAAAGAAAGAATTTATCACTTATAGTAGTTTTCACAAAATTTAAACAAGATTTTTTTTAGTAAAGAATACATCTCATCTATAACAAAAAAAATATTCCTCCCATGTTATTTATAAGGAATAAAAGCTCGAATCATCAAAACCAATAAAAACAGTTATGTAAATTAATTTTATATGTTATTAAAAAATTATCCTTGAAATGAGTTTATTAAAATAGTTGGTGTATTCAATTAATTATGGGTAAAGCAAATTATATTTAATAAAAAAATTATGCATGTCTTCACATTCATGAAAAATTGTTCTGTAGTAAATTTTTGTAATAAATTAAGAGTATAAAGTAATTTAATAACTAATAGTATAAATTCTTTGTTTCTTATATTTAGAATCAATAAAACAATTTGTTGGACAAGTGATCTCAATTTACTTAAGAGGTGAATGAATTAAGTAAATCAAATTTTAAACTTAGTTTTCTTTTTATTTGATTTTATAATAAAATATTTAAAAATGAAAGTGAAGTATTCAAATATGCAAACAGAATAGATAACTAGGAGTACAAGGAAGAGATATGCAAACTCTTTTTATACTGGTTCGGCCAGTCCACTTGCCTATGTCTGGTCCTCAAGTATTCTCACTTGAGCTTTTACTACTTTTGTAAATTATTTTACAAATGGATGAATTCTCAATCACCTTAGGAGCCCTCTCCCTATGTTTGAGATTCCTTTATCACTCAAAAAGTCTCTTTTGAATACAATCAGTAATAAGAAGAAGAAGAGTCTCTCTTGAATAGCTGATGATACAATTTGAAGATCCTATAAGAGCTCTCCTGGAATTTGCAAATGTTTGGCCAAGAGTTTTTATTCAGAAAATGATTAGAAGAATTCTTGTTTTAAAACGGAAGAAAAGTCATTTATTTATGGTGTTAAAACCAAAGTGAGGTGCTCTTTCATGAAAAGTTGTGACTTTTCAAACTTTTGGTGATAACTTAGTGGTAATTGATTACATCAACTGGTAATCGATTACATAATTTAAAATATCGTACTGTTTGATGAAATGTTATGACTTTTTAAATTTGTGATAACATCTTTCTAGTAATCGATTACATCAAAATGTTAATCGATTACATGATTATTGTTTTCAATAATCAAGACCTCTGGTAATCGATTACATATCTTGGTAATCAATTACCAGTTCATAATTTTGAATTGATAAAAAAACATATCTTGCCAAACCAAAATTATGTAAATTTGTAGAGATTCTTTTATATAATAATTAAGTTAATTTATTTTATCTAACTTAACATTAATACTTGAATCTTTGTCAATGCTATTTTGTTTTTTTGCTTCCTTATTTTTTGTATCAACATTTCTTATCACTTTTTGACATCATAAAAACTTGTAATATCTTGACAATTTCATCATATTTGTTTTCTCATAGATGGGATAAAGAGTATTAAGACACTATTTATTTCTACTAAGTTTTACATAATTTATAACTATTAATAAATATAATTACACCCCTCTTGGTGTACATTTCCTATTCCTAATTACCCCTCAATGTGTATATACAATTATTGTTTTTATCGTTCTCATGATTTTCAATATGTAATTGCTGGATGCCAATCTTATCAACTACTTTTTCTTTATTATTTTTTATTTTATAAAAACACTTGAGAGATAAAAAGGGTCTCTCTTTCACCTATAATAATAAGAGTAACTTGCATATATTTGCTCTCGAGTTTTGTATTTATTGAGCCTATCATTACTTATTCATTTTTGAATCTTACAAAATCATTTCTAATTTTCTAATAACTTTCATTACACTAATATAATATATAAAAACAGATATAATTGGTATGTTTACTTTACTATTATAATAACGAAAGAAGTATTAGTTATAGAAACAATTAATGTTAGTTAACAAGAATGAATTCTTACTATATTTTCACTCTATTTTGTAGAGTTTGAAAGTGAGAAAAGAGGTATGTATAATTCAATGCGTAAAGATGCTACGAAATAGTCCTATAATACAAATTGAAAAGTGACTCATGCATAGAATTGTAATGAGATTTTCTTTTCTATTGGATTGTAATTTCCATTACCCCATTAAAGATGTTCGTGCCTGAAATCCTGATTTATTTTATGCTGCCAACCCGCCTAACTCATGAATAAATATATATAACCTAGATGCCACCTTTTTTCTCTTATTGAATGCAGCATATCAAGCAGAATAGTAGACATATAATAAAATCTTTTTCAAAAACGGAATAGAATAAGCATTCAGTTCATTGAAATGTTGGAATAATTTCCCATACAGGAACCCTTTAATTCAAGGCAATATTGTCCACTCAATGGACCTAATCAAACAAAGAAATTAAGAACCACTGCATTGTGAGCCTCTGCTGTCAAAGCCTTAACACCTTTGTGAGTTGACATTTGCTGGGGTCACATTGTTTTGAAAAACACTAACATACCTTAGTCCTTACCAACTTAAGACCTATGACACAGTTGCTATGTGCCCAGTTTGGCATAGTCACACCTTGTTTGGTTACGGCCTGGTTTCAATTCCTTTATATATCTCTTAATAATTCAATCCTAATAAATGGACAAACTAGCCTTGAGTGAATGAGAGTTCAACTTTTTATAAAGCCCCCTTAAATGACTTGCCTTCCACTACCACATCGTAGTGATAGGCCAAGAACAAAGGTAGTTTAGTAAATAGGAAAAGAAAGGGTACATGAATTTGAAAAAGTGTAGTGTAGCTTTGGTGAATAATCATACTTATCCTTTCATATACTCCTTCCAACTCTAAATATAAATAAAAATTAGGAGTAAAAAGAGAAACAAATAAAAGAAAAAATGAAATTAAAGAGTAAATATTATTTTCAACACATTGACATGTGACAATATGAGATCGAGACGGTTGGACAATATACGTTTATATGTATATATTGAGAACTAACTTTATATTAATTATGAAAATTGATTAAGATAATTTATTTCTACTAACTTCAATGTAAAAATGAGTTTATTTTTAAAATATTCTTCATTTTATAAAAAATAATTATTAAAATAGAGTTTTAATTAGTTAAGAGCTGTTTTTGGTTGCTTAGACAAAACTATATAATGAGTGCAGGATTGTAGTCATATTTTTTTAACATATATCTGTTTTTGGAAGACAATTTAAGATAACATTGAATACTGAATATATAGATGTCCGAAATTTGATTTACCACTTAAGCAATAATTTTAATTAAGAATTAAGAACTTATTTTATAAGTTCTTATTATATGAATAGTTATATAGTATTATTGAAATAAATTAAGTGAACTACAAGAGTTATAAATTGTTTTCATAGATTCAAATAAACTGTATATAATATAACCTGTTTTATCTAATGGACGTGTAAGAAAATTGTTATATATTATTTTTTCGTTGGAAAGAACAACATCAAAAGTATTTATAAGACATGCAAGACCAAAGCTTTTGTCCAACAGGTGCACCAAATGACTCAACAAATCTAAACTAATAATGACCAAACCCACTACAAGTGTTACAGTACCCTACACATATCAGAGTGCAAAACAAGGTGCATTCCCAAACTACGATTAATCCATTGAAGGTTTGAAAGAAGTTTTTGGATCTGTTTTCTCCTAGTTTTACTAGCTAGGGCATGTATTCTGAGGGGCATATTCCTTTTCGGGAGATCATGTAAATCTCTTGAAGATCACTTTTGATATGGTCAAAATGGAATAAATCTCCAACTTGTTCATGAAATATGTTAGAAGTGATTCATACTTCTAAAGTATTTAAATATCTTGCATAACAAATTATTAAAGAATTAATTTGTCTAAATTTATTCACAGATATAAATATATTTATATTTTTCTGATTAACCCGGTCAAAATCATGAGTTAGTTTTTTGTAATTAGATTAGCCTCAAATATAGATTCTAAGATATATAGTACTTTTAGAAGTTATTTTTAGTTATTATTGCTGTAAATTTTTAACTAATTATTATCCCAATTAATATTTTACAAACTTTACATAGTCAAAATATCTGGTAATAGAGATTTGTTTGGATAAATTTTTCTAAATATCCTCTTATAGAAGAGATATAAAAAATAAATAAATTTAATGAGTATGCATATACAATGTAAAATAGTTTTATACTGACTTTTAATCACAACTTACTATAAATAAAATTATATATTAATTAGTAAAATTAAAAAATTTATTATAAATAAAATATTATGATTAAATAACATAAATAAAATTATATATTAATTAGTAAAATTAACAAATTTATCATAAATAAAATATTGTGATTAAATGACAGAGTAAAACTTATTACATTGACAGTTGATACTAATTAAATTCAAATAAAAAGAAAAAAACTCAAATTATGCATAAGTTAATTTTAACTAATGAAAAAATTATTTTATTTTTTCATATTTATTTTATCTTAAAAAAACTTGTCCTAACTAAACTAACTTGTGAAGAATCCTCTCGTATCGTTGAGCGGGGCCATGCTAATATTGAATTCTGCAGTACTACCGTAATGCAAAAGTTGCTGAAATATGACAATGATAGTATATCTGGGCCAGACTGTGTTGGCTATGTCCACCTTCAAGGCTTCAAAAAATTCCATTAACTTTAATACGACAAAAACAATAGTTGTATGGGTTCAGAGTTTGTCCAATAACTTTTTTCTGAGAAAAAAAGAAAAAAAAAAAAAAAACAGTTTGTGACATTATAATGATGTATTATGTTCCCCTCCTTTTGTGATAACTCTCATGTCTCTTCTTGCTTTAACTACAGACCTAAACTGAAAAACTACAAAGAAAACAGGCCATTTTGGGTACCCTTTATTTTTTTAGTTTTGATATTTTTCACTTATTTTTACCCCTTCATTTTTTCATTTTGATATTTCTTCACTTACTTTTAAGTGATGATATTGTGACTTAAATTTTTAACATTATTGTGTTTAGTTACTAGTGAATTAATATTAATTATAATAATAACTTAATAAAAATTTAATGACCTTACAAATTTTAATTATATTATATCATTTAGAACTGATTTGGATAATTAAAAAATAATTATAATTAATTAAATTATTTTTTAATCAATTTATCACATCATTAAATTATTGTTACATTGTTATTTATCACTTAACCGGCAACCTCGAACTAGTAACGGTGGGACACAATTTTAACAATATAAAAAATTAAAAGAAACAATGTTAACTTAAAAATAAGAGAATAAAATATCAAAATTAAAAAAAAAAGAAAACGTAATTAAACCTATATGAGGATTGATATAGTAACTATCATTAGAGAATTATGTGCATGTGCCATTAATATTGCTTATCCATAAATCTATGTTTGTTTATAAAGGTGAGTTGCATTACTCCATTTTATATAAGGTATTATTGATCTAAATAATTTATATTAAGGTATTATTTTCTTTTAACACTTAATTTTAAAAATTAAAATATCTTTTTTTCTCTCTTTTCTTTTCTCCCCTTTATTGTATATCAATGAAATCTAATATTTTCTATTATATTTTATTTTCTTCTTCTTTTATTTTATTTTTTCATTGAAACTAATTTATATTTAAAATAAAAATATTATCGACTTCCTCAAATTTATACACTCTCATAGTCATATCTATGCATGAGTTTTTTATTTTTAAAATTAAGAATTAAAAAAATATTTATGCATGAATTTAAATAAATTTTCATTAAACACATATAAACAAGGAAGTGTGTGATATTTAAAATAAAATATTAATTCTTTGAACAACAGGTGAAATAAAATATGTAATTTACTAGGAAAAGAATAAAATGGAAGAGAAAGAAGAAAATTAAATATATTAATAAATTTAATACTATAGTGATGCACAATTAATGAAAGAGAAAATGAGTGAGAAAAGAGTTACTTTTAGTTATTTTTTATAAGCCAAATAATTATACTAAATCAAAAGATTTATATAAAGAGCACAATGTCTACTTAAGAAAACAAAAAAGACATCTAGAAAACTTAAACACAGAGTAGGGTTCATAATTCATTCAACAAATGAATGTATCATGATTTTTCCTACATGAAACCACTCCAGGAACTCAATTGAACTACATGGATAATATCCTCCACTTGTAGGACTTGATCCCTGAAAAATGCTACATTTTTTACCTTCCATATGTGTCAAAGTTTTGCATACCTGACAAATGACCATGTCTTCCTCACCTTGTTGGGATCGCTAACCAGACTCAGATATTGGTAACACAGAGTTTGAAAATCATTATGAAGCATTGTAGTCATCCCTCACCTCACCACAAGCTTAACTTGACCTAAACCCTAAACCCTATACTTGATAAGACAATCTACAATTCACAAATAAATGGAGCGTTGTTTCAAATTATTCCCAACACAAGATGCACCCAACCTCTTCTGCTAATATAACTCCCATCATGCATAGATTGTCCCGATTTGGCAATGATTGGCATCCAACTGCCAACATAGGCATTGAACTTTTGAGGGATTTCTTTTACCCATAAAATTCCAAAACACGACTCCATTTGATGAGTAAAAGTCGCTGATAGTTTAGTTTTTGAAATTGAGTATTGAAAGACTATCATATATTTGATATAAATTATTTAAGATAAGAAATATTAATTTTTAATTATATTCTAAATATTTTGGTGTAGGTTACAAACACACTCCAACTAAGTCATTGAAATAAAAATTAATGATTGAGATCAAATCATAGACATTCGCTTATTCTCTCTCTTTTAGCATTTATTATCTGTCACTTTCTTCTTTTGTTGAGATTTTCTAGATATTCTTTATATATATATAGGACGTAGCACACGAAAATTATGTTCTTATGTAAGAATGGTAAGAATATTTATTAGTCATCTAAATTTAAATAAAGAGTTCACATTAAAACAACCTACATAAAAATATCGTGTGCATCCTCCGCCATATCACCCTATCAATAAGTAATATTCTTCACCTATCACCACCATTGCCACCACTGTCTTCGTTACTCTCACTACTGTTGCCGATGGTGGTGGTAGCAGTGATAGTGGTGGTGATGTGTGATGGTGGTGGCGATGACGGTGGTAGCGATGATGATAGTGGTGTTTAGTGGCGACAATGGTAGTGAGAAAAGAATATTACTTATTAGCGGGGTGATACAGTGGATGATGCATATGATATCTTTAAATGAATTATTTTAATTTGAACCTTTTATTTAAATCTAGATAACTAAAAAAATATTCTCACCATTCTCATGTGACGCACACACACATATCTACAAGAGATTTGCTCTTGATCCTCATGATTTATTTTGTTGAAATCTACTAGTTGAGATTAATTAATTATTACAATAATTAAATTTTAAGAAAACAAACAGTAAATATCAAGAGTAAATCTCTTATACTTACTATTGGAGTAAACAGATTCTTTCTCCCTTTCCCCCTCTCCCACCTTTAAGAGGATACCTATGGAATAATCTATTGGCTGTCAATGCTCAAATTTTACTATACATCTCAAAATTGTGCTTGAAGAATATTATAATTTATTTTTTAAATTATAAGATGTGTTAAAAAATAAGTTAGATGTTTAAAAATTTAATTTAAATTTTTAAAAAATTCTTTAAAAAATAAGTGCATTGAAATGTAGATGAAAATTATGTTGGAGGCAAATTGTTTTTAACCGTGTATATATATATTGGATTTATATCGTAATAAATATTTTTTACTTTAATTCAAATATGCACTAAGTTATTTTCAATAAGTTGATCATTTATAACTTACAATTATTTTGTAACAATATTTTTTTTTCTTTTAGTTGTTTTTATACTTTTTTATTATTCCGTGAAAGTTGATTTTTTATTAAAAAAAATTAATTATTTTTAAACTACTTTTCAACAAAGTTATAAAAAAAATTTATTATGAGTGTAATTAATTATAAAACAATCCATCGTACATATAATCAATTATTTAAATAATATTTTTTATAATTTTTTCAAACACAGTCAAAATAAGTTGAACAAAGGTATTGGAGAACACATGATAATGTTGAACTATCCACAAAATACATATATTTCTTTTTCAAAAGTTTATTATCTTAATTTTAAAATTTGGCTCAAATCAACTGGTTGGTTCGGCAATAGGTGGTAACTACTTAGAGCCACTCATCATAGGATATACCACAATCAATCCAAATTGAGTCAGTTGCTTACATTAATTACTGGGTATGATTGAGCAAATATTTACTATTTTTATAAAAAGATTGACGTATATTGAAGAGACGAAAAATTCTCAATACTCAATTTATGTCATCTTTCTTATTTTCACTCATCAAGTTTTTTATCTTCACTAATCAAGAAATTACATATCATTTAATAATTATTATTTATAATTTTTATTTTTTATATAACTTATCAAATAACATGATACTTCTTAATTAATAAATACATAAAAAGGAACATCAATGGATATTAGAGAATTTTCATCCTATCCAAAAATCAAATATCAATTTGTCAGTTACTTACAATAGATCAACTTACTACAATACGATCATAACTATTAGTAAACTTATGATAAAAATAATGTTTATATTTTATGTTATGTAAGTCAATCCTTACCATTCAACTATGTTTGACAACCATCATACCCATTATCTTAGATTGAGAAAACAATGAATCTAGTTTTTAAAACATCGTTGTTGATTATCACTATTTATCTCCAACTCCAATGTTGTGGAGATTCATTGAAGTGAAGGAATATAGATAGGAATTGTACATATGTAGGTATTTGTTCACATGTTGATGTGATTGCTTTGCATAAGTGTGCTAACTACATGAGATAGAGATTATCTATAAGCACATTAATTAACCTGGTGAAAGTGGGGGCTTGAAAAAAGAAAGAAAAAAACTTCAAAAGAATGACTCTCATAGCAAGTAGCAACTCGCATGTTTCCGTCCATACACCTAGCATAATCACTTATTGCAAGATACCTCTATTAGTTAACATGCATCTACTTTACTGCTTTATATTCCTTTAGGAAGCTAAAATTAATATTCATCATGATGTAACCCCCAAAATTCTTCATTATCAATGAAGTCAACAATAGAAAATCTAACTAATATCTAATCCTAGCTAGCCAATTAGGACTCATTTAATATATTTTCTACATGATTAAATATTATTGGTTGGCAATTTTATATAGGTGCATTCAAGAAACTTTGCTGTTTACTCATTTCATATATTGATTTTTATAACTATTAATTAGTTGTTAACAGAAACAATGGCTAAACTTTATTTGAAACCTTGAATATGTTATAAAAAAAATTAATTCAAGAAAATTAAATAATATAATTATCAATTGTTACGTTTAAACAATTATATACAGTACATATTTAAAATAGAACAACTAATATTAATAATAATTCAGCATAGATAGTAAATGAATTGAATTTAGAGTAGTTTAAGTTGAACTATGCAAAATTTTTTTTCTTCTTAGAGAGTAAACATCCCTGCTGCTGCAGTGATATTCTTGAATCTTAAATGGGTTGCTCTCCTAATACGTCAATCCAATAAATCTTTTTTTATGTAGCAATGGATCCAGAACCAATGATCACAACTCCAAAGATTTTAAAAATAAAAAAATCTTAAAAAAATATTGTTTGTTTCGATATGTTTATTTGTTGCCAATACACCTGTATATAAGCTAAATGGAGAGCAATGTTGATACGAAATAGCTATTAACCAGATTACAATCCCTTAAAATTCTCACTTCAAAACTGAATAAAGAGAAAAGGAAGGTGCAACATTCATATTTTAACTACCCAATATTTCTCATGTGGCTTCCTGAAAGTAGCGCTATTTTCTATCGTGTTTTCTCATGTAACTTCCAAAAGTGGCACACCGTTAAAGCATCCGTGAACTCAAATATAATTGATTTATAATATTGATAATAAAGATAATAATAATAATAAATATTTGAACGTTACATTCTTGTTTGTTAAAAATTGAATAATTATATATTATAATAATAAGATTTGAACGTTGTGGTTTGTTAAAAAATATTATTATATTATAATAATAAAGATATATTATATTATATAAATTAAATTTTAAAATAATTAATTATTTCTAGCATTCCTCCACTAATTTTAAAATTTTTAAGGAAAAGAAAAAAATGACAAAATATTATACAAAACTGAAAATGGAGCAAAGGTATATTATATTTTCGGTATAAGGAACATTTTAGTTTTGAGCCTTATACCTAACCTATATGATCATCTACTTCAGAAAATGCAGAAACTTAATAGCCTTGAGCTACATATCTTTTAGCCAGATTTAGATCACAACACCATATAATGAAGGTGTTCAATTGAGTTCTGATCAGTGGTGCAGATTATGGCTTTGCGTGAGTATCTTATTTCATAAGTGTCACTTAGAGATTTATCCATATCTCACAGTGGTGGCCCCACCACCACGCTCACTAGGTGAACCCTTCCAAGGTTGGTCTATGACACCCACCTTACAACTAATTGTCATTGGGTCTATTAAGAGGTATTTTAAATTTTATCACAAATAAACAAGAATATTCAATACCTCAATCTAATTACTATCATAGTTTAAATAGAGTACACATTGTCATAGGAACGAGACATGTATAATGTATAATTATAACTGTGTACTTTAGTCAACAAGCAATTTCGTTTTACCCATTGAACTCCATTCGTGGGATCGCCATTCATTTGGAGACGAGTATCCATTGTTGCAACTAATTGATGACTTTAGTCCCATTTCCCTCGACGACTCAAGTACTTGTTGACACGCCAATTCTTTTGCGAGCAAATCCGCAAGATTATATTTAGACATGATAAAGTCAATAGATATAACACCGTAAGATATCAAATTTAGACTTGTGTCTTATTCTCAAATGTCTATTTTTTTCATTAAAGTTCTTACTTGTAACTTTAGCGATAGCAACTTGACTATCACAATGTATTGAGATTGGAGGTATAAATTTATTTAATAGAGGTAAGTCACATAAATAATTTTTAGAAATTCAACCTCACTGCTAGCAGTATCTAAGGCAATTATTTCAGCTTCCGTAGAAGAGCGAGACTATCACAATGCATTGAGATTGGAGATATAGATTTATTTAACAGAGGTAAGTCACATAAATAATTTTTAGAAATTCAACCTCACTGCTAGTAGTATCTAAGACAATTATTTCAGCTTCCATAGTAGAGCGAGAAATAATAGTTTGTTTAACGGATTTCCAAGCTATAACACCTCCAGCTAAAGTAAAAACATAACCACGGGTTGATTCAGTTTCATTAGAATCAGAAATCCAATCTGCATTACAAAAACCTTCAATTACAACATGATAATGAGTATAGTGAATGTCATAGTTAATAATTCTTTTAAGATATTTATACATAATTTCTAGAGCAATCCAATGTGAATGATCAAGATTATGAGTATATCTTTCCAATCTATTCACTGCATATGCTATGTCTGGTATAGAATAATTTGACAAATGCAACAAAGAACCAATAATTTGAGAGTATTTAAGAGGAGAAACACCTCTACCCATATTTTTCCCTAATTTTGTATTGGAATCAAAAGGTGTAGGAACAAACTTTACATCAAAATAATTAAACTTCTTTAGCATTTTTTAATATAGTTGTAATTGTGTTAAAATAATACCATCATGAGTTTTTATTAATTTAATATCTAATATAACATCAACTGACTCAAGATCCTTCATTTTAAAATTACTAGATAGGAAAGACTTTACATTATTTATTATATGCAATACCAAAAATTAAAATATCATCCACATAGTGACACAAAATGACACACGAATTATCATTAAATTGTTTCACATAAACATATTTATCACTGTTATTAAATTAAAAGCATATGATAAAACAACTTGATCAAATTTGTCATGCCACTATTTTGGAGCCTGTTTTAAACCATACAAAGATTTAACAAGCTTGCAAACTTTCTTTTCTATTCTAGGTTCTATAAAACCTTCAGGTTAATTCATATAAATTTCTTCTTCTAGGTCACCATTTAAAAATGTAGTTTTTACATCCATTTGAGGAACTTCTAAATTAAAAACACAAGAAAAAGCAATTAAAACTCTAATAGTAGTGACTTTAGAAACACGAGAATATGTATAAAAGAAATTCATACCTTTTACTTGTTTATAACCAATAACAATAAGTCATACTTTAAACTTTTCTATTGAACTGTCAATTCTTAATTTTTTTCAAAAAACCATTTATAACTTATACTTTTACAGCACGGAAGAAGGTCGGTTAAAAACCAAGTTTTATTGAATTTGAGAGAATTCAATTCATCATTAATGGTTTCTTTCCAAAGAGGTACATCAACAGATCTCATGGTTTTACTATAAGTTTTAGGATCATCTTCAAGCAAGAAGGAACAAAATTCAGGACCAAAAACTTTAACTTTCCTAAGCCTTCTACTTTTTCTAGGTTCAACATCTTCACAAGTATTATCATTAGAAGGCATAACATGACTAGTAGTATCATAAATAGTTTTAGATAATTTAATCCTCAAGGAAAAAACACTTTCAAAGAAAATAACATCTCTAGACTCCATAATTATATTATTAGAAATATTAGAGACTTCAGAATTAACTAAAAATCTATAAATAGTACTATGTAGAGAATATTTAAGAAAAACACAATCGACGGTCTGAGGACCAATTTTCCTTTTCTTATTAATATGAATATTTACCTTTACAAGACACCCCCACACTGAGATATTTCATATTAGGTTTTCTATTTTTCCATAATTCATAAGGGGTTTTATCTAAATTTTTATAAGGAATTCTATTTAAAATATGGCATGCAGTAAAAAAAGCTCCCCCCACAAGTTACTAGGTCTAGCAAAGTACAATTTTTTCTTTCAACAATACGATTGGATTATTAAGGAACATAGGGTGGAGTGACCTCATGACTAATGCCATGTGACTAAAAAATTCACTCATTTCAATAGAGACATATTCTCCACCTCTATCAGAACGAAAAATTTTTAATTTTCTTTTTCTAATTGATTTCCAACCTCCACTTTATAAAATTTGAATTTATCAAATAACTCACTTTTATGAGTTATTAAATACACAACAATATTTTGAAAAGTCATCAATAAAGGTAATGAAATATTTCTTTCCACCAATAGCTAACACACCATTACTATCACATATATCACTATAAATAAGTTAAAGCAAACAAGTTTTCTTTTGAATAGAATTTTGAAATGATTTTCTAGGTTGTTTAGCTTGAACATAAACTTGACATTTTTGTTTTAATTCAGTAAAATATTTGGGAATAAGATCAAGAGTCATCATCCTTCTAATAGAGTTTAAATTAACATGTCCAAGTCTACCATGCTAAGTATCACAACATTCAACATTTGAAATAGAAGACGAAGACATGCTAGAATGTTTATTGGTAAAAGATGACGAAAGATTAAGTTTAAATAAACCATCAGAAATATAACCATTGCCACCAAAAGAGTCATGTCGTGAAATTACAACTCTATTAGATTCAAAAATAATGTTAAACCCTTGTTGAACGAGCAAAGCGGTACTAATAAAATTTTTCCTAATATCATATACATGAAAGACTTCATTCAAAACAAGACAATTTCCACAAAGATAACTCTAGTTTGACTCGGCCTAGACCAATAACTAATGTTAGGCTCCCATTCCCCATGCTCATAGTTCTTGTGACACATTCCTGATATGAAAAGAATAATTCTTTAGCAGCACACATATGAACATTAGGGCTAGATTCAATCCACCTATCATTTGAGTTATAAATAAAATTTAACTCTGGGCTAGTGACATGATACCTGTTTAATGGGGAATCCGAGCTAGCATTAGTAGTAACAATATTAGTCTGAGGTTGAGAACATGATTTAGGTTCAGATCCTTTTTGTTAAGGTTGACGGTGAAAATGAAAATAATCCTTAGCAAAATGGTTGTTCCTTTCACAAACAAAATAAAATGACTCATTTGTTTTAATTTTTTTTATTTATTGTTGTTATTAAAAGACTTATTTTTATTTTTTGAGAAATGGGAGCTTTGACCAAATTTGTTTTTATTAGATTCAGATTTTTTGAAAAACTTTGGCTTATGCTTATTAGTATTTTCCACTAAATGAGCCTTATCTTGAAAAATAGCTTCTTGAGAATGCTTTTGTGAAATAATCAAGTTTATGCTTTAGGCTTCTTGCAAATTTAGACCAAGAAGGAGGTAATTTGGAAATTAAAAGATTAACAAGCATGATGTTAGACAAAATAGTTTCTTTTATTTTCATGTTATAAGTGATGTTTTCAAATTTATGAACTTGGTATGAAAAAGGTATTCTATCTTCCATTTGAAAATAAATCATTCTTTTGCAACAGGATCGTCTTAAATCATTTTCGTCAGAGCTGTATTTTGGTTCAAGAGCATCTCGTAGCTCTAGAGTAGTTTTTGTATGATAAAAGATTTTGTAAATATTATTAGTAAGAGCACTAAGAATACTGTTAGAACCAAAGGAACTCATTGAAGACTTGTGGAGTTTTGGTTTTGCTTTCCTCTCTCTATTTTTGCTCTTAAATCAATTTTATGGTACCAAACACGTGTACAGGTGTGGTATTTGTATTGTGTGTTTTAAATAGGCGTGAGGATGTGTTTGGGATAGTTTTGGATAGATTACATAGGTTGGGTTGTGTTGGAAAAGCTTCAAAAATGGATTTTTAGGTAAGGTAATTGATTACCTAAAAATGGTAATCGATTACCCTCCGAGAATTTTTGAGAACTGAAATTGATGCTCTGTGGTAATCGCTACCTGATTTCAGTAATCGATTACTCCCGAGAACAAGCACTTTGGTCTAGTTTTGTGCAGGATATCAGGTAATCAAGTAGGTAATCCATTATCCTTTGAAAACAGATTTAACAGCTTTTGAACAGTCTAATCAAGTGTTTGCTTCTCACATATGATTTCTAAGAATTCTCTCCAAGATTGATACTCATTTTTTATGATTTGAAAGTGCTTCCAATTCAAGATTCAAGGAAGAGACTCCATTGAGTTCTAATATTTCTTTTTGGGTATTCTTCTCATTAAGTGATATTGTTCTGTACCCTATCTGTGTTTTTGCACTAGATTTACAATCTTTTGAAGTGTTCTTGAGATTGTGCGAAAAGCATGTTGCGGGGTGTTGCAAGTGAGGCATTATGAGTGATGGGGTGTCACGGTGTAGCAAACTCTTGTGGTGTGCAAGAGGAAGTCTTCTATTGTGTGATTTAAATCTTTCCAAGATTAAAATTTGTATGTGTGGTGCATGTATTGAGATTTTAGTGGAAAACAAATTAGTGGAAGACTAAGTTTGTAAACTGGATGTAGGTCAGTTGGATCGAACCAGTATAAATCACTATGCAAATTCTCTCTTCTTTATACTTCTTAAATTTAGTCTTTATTGAATTTTTGGAGCACTAACATCTGGATTTTTGCACCTGAGTTTAATTCATTACAATTTCTTGCAGTTGATCTAAATCTTGATATATAATTACTTGACTTTAAATTTGGGTCTTTAACGTATATTTTGGGTGGTTTGAGTTTTTATTCTTTCTACTCCTTTCGTTTGATTCTGAACTATTTGATTGAACATTCTTGCTAAGTTTCTCAGCTACTTTGTTTGAAATCATCATTGGAGGAATTGATTTAATTGATGTTTTGCCTTAAAAGTTGAATTCTTCAAAACCTATATTTACAAAATAAGGTAGATTTTGAAAAATTCAAAAAGTGACTGTTTTTGAAAATACTTTAATATTGTTGAATAGAAATTGTTGAAAAATAATTTAATGAATCTATTCAACCCCCTTCTAGATTCCCCCTATGATCAACAAATACGACAATGATATAAAAAATATTTGTCGCTAGAGAAATCATAAGAAGCACTAAGTTTTCCTAAAAACATCACTAGAAGAACTATGTTTAATTAAAAGAGCATCAAAATCATTTTTTGTTTTTTCATTTGAAATGATAGAAAATAAATTTAATTCAGTAAGCCAAAATTTCATTTGTTGTTTCCAGTATAAAAAGTTCTCATTTAATATATTTTGAACATGATTAAATATTATTGGTTGGAAATTTTATATAAGTGCATTCAAGAAACTTGGATGTTTACTCATTTCATACATTGATTTTTATAACCATAATATTGATATTAATCACTTATTAACAGAAATAATGACTAAACTATTTGAAACCTTAAATATGTTATAAAAAAATCAATTAAAAAATTAAATAATGTAATTATTAATGTCACGTTATCAACTCCAAAAGTTTTATAAGTAAAACAATCTTTAAAGAAAAATTATTTGTTTGGAGTGTTTATCTGCTCCCACTGCACTCATTTATATTTATATATATATATATATATATATATATATAAATATAAATAGATAAATAAATAAATAAATAAATAAATAAACAAACGAAGAGCAATGTTTAACAATAATAATTACGCAAAATAGTTGTATAAAGATATTGCAATCCCTTAAAATATCCATTTCAAAACTGAATAAAGAGAAAAGGAAGGTGCAACGTGTTATTAAGCTTTGAGGAAAGCTGCAACACGTAACGTGGCTTCCGGAAAGTGGCACCATTATCCACCGTGTTTTCTCATGTAACTTCTGAAAGTGGCACACTGTTATAGCATCCACGAACTCAAATATAATTGATTTATAATATTATAATAATAAAGATATATAATATTATATAAATTAAATTTTAAAATTAATTAATTATTCTAGCAGAATGATATTCTTCACTTAAGATGATTTGTTTCATATTCTAAATCACATTACCAAAGTTTAAATCGTGAATTATTTGGTTAAATAATACAAATAGCCAACACATGTACCAATGCTATTATTAAGTTACCATTTTGACTTGATTATAATATCTGGGTGGGTTGGGGCCGACCCTCCAATTTTACAACTATAATGACTCACATGAACAAGTCAACCACAATAACTAGTGTAATTTATTATTAAGCTACTCTAGTTGAAAACAAGTGTTCAACAATTTGTGAATTCGTACTACAATGTTGGACGTACTTTTTAAATGGGAGTATTATCATTCATCAAAGCTATATATGAAATTAAATTACACCTATGCGACCTATAATTAGTCCTCCACACGTCAATGACTCAACTTTAAGTAAGCTCTATATGGGAATTATCATAAGAGATTGATTGATAGATTTTGACTATCATGTGCTATAGGAGTACACGTGTTGAGAATTAATAATTTCTCATGAAATGATGATACATATCGTGAATCAACCTGTATCTACACTTTCACGTGTTCATTGTCGCCGTTTATTGGATAGTATACTCCTTTTCCTCCTTAATTTATGATACTAAAACAACATCACATTCTATAATAAATCATGAATAAAATTTATTAAAAACTATAAAACTAAAAAAATTAACTAATGACAAATTAGATTCTTATTTTTTTTTATAAATTTTGAATAATTATAAAGTGTGTGTTTAAAAGATTGTTAGATGATTTTGTGATTTTACACTGTTTATCATTTTTAAAATTTAAAAATATTAATTGGCTTTTCTATAATATATTTAGTAATTTTTATTTTTTATATGTAAATTTAAAATATTTATATCTTTTTGTTAATAGACCAATAGACTTAAACATTGTTCTTACATGATCCAACCAATTTGGTTAGGTACTAACCATCTATTTTTATTGTTCAACTCTTCTAATATTAATAAGATTACAATCATTTATGAGTAATTAAGTTACAAGTGATTTATACTACATTAAAAACAAGAGAATTTAATATGTTTCACAGAAAATTAAGCAAAAAAGTAACAGCAAAAGAAATTCCAAGTAAATAATCAATTTATTCTCTAAAACTATATCTTGTTGTAACTCTAACTTCTAAAATTTTGAAAATAATAAGTTTTTGAAATGTTTTAGAATTTTATTTAAATTTTTTATTATATTATTCCTTAAGTCCCTCAATTCGAGTTCAAAATAAGAATATCAATTTTAAAGTTTAAATAAAATATTTAAATAATTTATTAACCTATGTTTACCTCAATTTTAAAGACTTACGTGAGAAAAGGCACTACATCCATTCCAAAATGTAGATTGTAATTGGAAAAAAGAAATTGTCACATAACAAATGTCGCGTTTAGCTTCAATATAATATTAATTGTTTTTTCAATAGTATTTCTAGTAATGTTATTTTGTTTTTTAATTTAATATTAATATTAAGATAAATTTTGTTGTATCACTGCTTTTTTTTTTTATTTATTAGTCTTTTTGGTCCGTGTAAAATAGTGAAGGTGAAACTTATTTTAAGACAGATGAAGTAAAATTATAGAGAGTAAATTGACTATTTAATTGGTTAGAAATTTTAGAGCATAGATTTCGGTTGCATTGATATTTGTATTTTAGATAAATCAACAACAAAGTAAAACTTGGATATTATTAAAATAAAAATAAAAATATATAATATTTTAGGATTAAGAAATATTAATATGTAACACAATCCGCTCGTCATATTAATATAAGTTGTTTTTTTCTGAACTCATCCAAACATAAGCCATGCTACAATTATAAAATAAGGATTTGTTTGGAAAAATTTTCATAAATATTTTTATATATAAAAATAATTATAAGGTTGGATTAAGGGAGAAAGGAAAAGAAAGAGATCAAATCATGAATCATTCTCACAATCATTCTAATAAAATACTGACATTTGTTGATAAAAAATAAAATAAGTATCTCAATAAGTTAAATATAGTTTATATGTTATATGTATAACTTAAAACAATATTTTAAAAAGTTGATGTGAGAAAGTATTTTTACAAATTATATCTTATTCATAATTTTTTTGGTTTTATTTTTTTGTCGGAAATCCAAGACTAATTTCTTAAAGTGCTGAGAAGAAATTGTAGTTATAGTAAAAGAAAATAGTAAGAAAAATGAATTAAACTTTTTTGATAAACTAAAAATTAACTTATGTATTTCAATTTTTTTCTCTCACTTAATCTAGCCAAAAGAAGATTTATGTATAAGTTAATTTTATTTTTTTTATAGGTCTAATGGTAATTGTTAATATGTTATTTTTTATTAGTAAAGAGTTTCAAACTCACGACTTTTCTTTCCCTTCTTGTCTTTACATGTAGATCTTTTGCCATTATACCAACCTTATAACTCTAAGTTAGTTTTATCTTATAACAAAAGCTTAATTTATTTACATTCATATTTTCTTTTATTAAGTATTTGTTGAAAAATTTATCAAAACATAACCATAATCTCTTGTTTAGTTTCTTAGGTTCGTAACTAAGTACATTCAGTTTCATACATATTATTGTAAAGAAATAATATTTTTATATATTATTTTATAAAAAAAGTTATTGTTGATAAAAATGTGCTAACTTCCATGCTTTATGAGTATTCAAATTAAGATGACATGGATGATCTTATATTACGTTTGATTTAGTTTAAAATATTGGTAAAATAATCAAAGTATCATAAGGTTATATCTGTCATGATCAGAAGAAGAGAACAATATTTCTATCAAGGAAGGGAGAAGAGAAAATGGGTTCTGAATTTCTCATTCATTGAATTTGATTACTCCAAAATCTGATTTACAATATGTTCAGCAAGGTTTTATATACAACGTGGATAAAACCACAAAATGAGATCTAACAAACTAACCACGGAACTAACTAATCAGGGAACTAACTAACTAGAGGACTAACTAACTAAACCTTAGTTACAAAAGTGATTAAGCTAGACCACCACAGATAATAGTTCTAAGATCCCCTATAGAATTAGAAATGAATATTAGATAGTCCTAGTTTGGATTGTAAAAATTGAAAAGCAGGCAACAAAGCCTTGGTGTAAATGTGTATAAGTTGGTTGGCAGAAGTAATAGGAGTAATTTTAAAAGTCCAACTTGCACCTTCTCACGAACTATACAAGAGTTGGTTTCTATATGTTTTGTCCTTTCATGAAAAATAAGATGTGCAACAATGTGAAGAACTGATTTTTTGTTACAGTACAACACAACAGTACGATGGAAAAGCAACTAAAATTCTTCAAGCATAAAGGTGAGCCATCGCAATTCACACGTGATGCTGGCAAGAACTATACACTTAACTTCTTAAGACCTTTTTGGAAACTGTAGCTTGCTTTCTAAACTTCCAAGAAATTAATAATGAACCAAGATAAATAGAGAAACCAGTAATAGATCTTCTAGTGTCAATGCACCCAGCCTAATAAGAATCATTGAACCCCTTTAGGTGAATGGAACCAGTAGTAGAAAAGAAAACGCTAGCACAGGAGAACCTTTTATGTATCACAAATTTTGTTAGTAGCTTGTCGGAGGAGTGCAGCCATAAATTCTTGAGTAAATATTTCTCTGGCACCAAATATGATCAACTGTATAGGGATATGAAAAACTTTTCCCAATATGAATAAGCATCCTTTGGTGAAGCATAAGATAAATTTCAAGAGATATTGGATGGTTGCCCTTTGCCATGGGTTGCCATTGGAAAGAATAATTCAAATCTTCTACAACGGGTTGTCAAATTCCAATAGAGCATCTGTTGATGATGTTAGTGGAGGGACCATAATGAAAAAATCACCAGCTGCAACCCAAGAAGTAATCACAAACTTAGCTTTATTAGCCTATCACAAAACAAATAATAAAAGAACTTTGAAGAGGCCAGTTGGAGTCCATTAGGCAAAGGTTGAAGCAATTAGTTCGGGGATAGACAAGAAAGTTGACACCTTGACAAGGAAAATGTAGACTCTAATGAAGGCACACGTACAACTGCTACAATCCACACTCTTTCTCACTTGTAATGACTGTGGGGAAAAAGGTTTGATTAGCTAAAAAATTCTTCTACAATGCTCACAACAAATGCATTGTTGTATGTAGTAATCGATAAATATATCAGTTACATCCACAAGGACTTGATGATACTCAGAAATGTCAATATTTTCTACTTGTATGAACAAAAGATAGAAAGTAAATTAAACTATCAAACATAAAGTAAAATAAATAAAAACAAAACGGTTACATGTATGTAATTTAGTTGGGTTTGACTCACTAAACCATCCCTCAAGTGCATAAATGGACTTAAAACCTTCGTTCACTCCCCATGTTTCCATCACCTATAGAAGTATCCTTAACCCCAATCTCTCGAAAGCAAGGAACTGAGCTATTTGAGTATTAGACTATCGCCCTCGCGCATAATCTAAAGTAAAAAAACTCACATTATGAAAAGGAGCTCAAGATGGCGAATGAGTATTACTCTCTCGGGCAATAACACCCATTGGGAGCTATTCTCGCTTTACAAGTCAAAATCCCCTCTCGGACTCATTCAATAAGTAAAACCCAAAAAATATTTAGAAATAAAGAACAAGGTAAAGAAGAACACTAATATTGGAAAGTAAACTTAGATTAAGAATACAAAAATACACAAGAGTTCAGGTAAAGTTACATCAAATCCCAACTAAATACAAAACCTAGCTGACCATAAGGATGAATAAGTTGAAGGATGGATGAAGATGGTCTGAATATGCCCAAAGTTGGTAGGTGTCTAACCTCGAGTCAAGAGAGAGTGTGGAACCCCCTGAAGGAACCCCGTTACTGACTAAAAACTCACCCTTTTATTTTTACATTTTGAAACACAGGTGCCCAGTGGACAAAAATTTGCTGCTAGGCCCCATAAGAATCCTTAAAGGCTAAGTGTTATGAGCACTAGGCGGTGGCGAAAGTGGGTGCTCGGTTGTAGACATAGGCATTTAGACTCACAGGCATTGGGCAGCGATGAACTTGGCTGCTGGCGCCCGCCAGTATATGAAGGTGCTCTTCAATGATGAACGTTGGGTGCTCACTACTCCATCACTGAACGTTGATGTTAGACACACCAATTTTTTTTTTTATTTTTCTCCACTTCTTCCATCCCTCTCAAAACCTAACTCAAAATAACTAAAAACAAGCAAATAAACAAAAAATAGCATAAACATAACTCTAAACCTAAATTTATAATTAAATCTAATTTTAAGCTAAAACATAGGAAAATAAGGCCTTAAATAAGAAAAAATTATAATAACTACTCTATTTTACATATGTAAAAATAGGTAACTTAGGCAGTTATCAGGGTCATAGAGCATAAAACTGTCAAATGGCCAACCTGTTTGCCAAAAATGAAAAATAAGTGAACTATGTCTAAGGAAAAAATCTTGAGCATGACCCCTACTCCAAGACATACAATCCATGGTGGGGAAATCATCCCAACTTGGCATAGGGAGATCACAAAAACCAAGGTGCCTAACAAAATATTTATGCACCTTCTTACATGCAAAATCAGGGGCCAAGACAAGAAGAGAGGACATCAATGTTGCAAGACACCATGATGCAATACATGGCTCAAAATGATGGGTAAATGAAGACATTAGAGACACACATGTCCACCTTGGTGAATCTCATGTATCAAAGGGCACAAGGTGCTCAACCCTCTGAAACTGAACAAAATCCTACGGAGGAGGTAAAGGTAATCACCACAAGGACTGGACAAAAACTAGAAAACCCAAAGCAAAAAGAGGTAACCATTCAACGACTGAAAGAAAAGATCCCTACAAAGGCACCAACGCCTCCTCAGGTAACAATTTTGTTCCCTCAAAGGTTAAAAAATCAGCAACACAATAAGAAATTTCTTAAATTCCTAGAGATGTTTATGAATTTGCATATCAACATTCCTTTTGAAGAGGTGATAGCTCTAATGCCGAAATATGCCAAATTTTAAAAATGAATTCTCTTTAATAAGAAGATATTAGATGATTTTGAAACAATGCCTTGCGAAGGAATGTTCTATTGTAGTTTCAAAAGTTTGCCCCTTAAATTGAAGGATTTTGGTAGTTTTATGCCTCCTTGCGCTATAGGAACCTTATGTTTTTAAAAATGCTTATGTTATTTACAGGTAAGCATAAATTGAATGCCATACTCTATTTTCAAAAAATTAGGCATGAGGGAACCATAGCCCACAAACATCATCCTAAAGTGGGTAATTTTATTTTTCAAGCTGATTTTGTGGTAATAGATATCGAAGAGGATAAAGATGTCTTAATCATACTGGGACACCGTTTCCTCAACACGTGTGATATTGTTATTGAAGTAAGGCGGGACATACTTACACTCAGTTTGGGGGAAGATAAAATCACTTTTGCAATATTTAAATCAAAGAAAAAGTTTGTCCCTTTTGCTACCTGAAATTTCTTAATTGGAAACCCTATCCCTAACTGTGAGGACAAATAATTCACTTGAAAGAGTTGATCCCAATAAGGACTCAAATAAGGGGTTAAGCTATGAGGGGGAAAGAATACTGATGTTCTTCCAAGCTCAAGATGATCCCAAACTGGCACAAAGCTAAAGGTTTAAAAAGTTAGATATGAGTTGTGAATCAAAACCCAAACCTTCAATAGAGGAACCTCTCACTATAGAGCTAAAATGTCTTTTATCCAACTTGAATTCTACTATTTTTGACCCTTATTTATCAATTATCAATTCCATATGTCTCGTAGGAAATATGAGATATAAGGCTTTTATCATGTTGATGACAAATAAAGAAGCCCTTGGGTAGACCATCCATAGCATGAAGGGTATTAACCCACAATGTGCACCCATGAGAATTATAAAAAGGATAAAATTGGCCCACCTATGGCACACCAACAAGTGAAGCATTGGGCAACCAGCCCTGCCTTAAAGGCAAGCCACCTTAATGAACTGCATCTTAACAGTTAGGTTCAAGACGTTAAACAAACACTTAACAAGAAACAACATGTCCTTCTATGTCTTTGTCTTCTCTTTGTATCTTTTGTTATTTTATGTTGCAATCCTTTATTTTGTTGTTTAGTGCATTTTCTTTTCTTTCCTTAGGTCATTTGTCAATTCCCAATTGTGTTATTTTTTTTTATTTATGTTGTATGCACTAAGGACATTGCTAGTCTCTAAGTGTGGGAGGGAACCTATGTGTTATATTATGTATACAAATGGTTTTGCCTTCCAACATTGGATATGAATATGCCTGAACTATATTTACCACTAACTTTAGTTGATAATGAACATTCTAATGGTTTTAGAATCAATTTAAAAGAAAAAAAAGATAAGTAAATTAGGAGTTTTTCTTATAAAGAAGTTGAGTAATTAGCATAGCTGAACATGTAGTTTCTTTACTACTTTAACAAAAAAAAGAGTAAGGTTTGAGCCATAATGTGGTTACATTACATATAACCTTTTGCTTTTTTCTTTTCTAAGTGTAAATATCTTTAAGCATTGGTACCCTCTAATTCTTGTATTGAAGTTCATCTATTATGAATTTTATTTACTTGCTAATTATTGGGGTATTTTTTAAAATTGTCATTCAAGCCATCACCTAATTATACATAATTATCCTTACTTGCCCAAGTTGAGCCTACAAAAGCATTTATTTGTCACCCAAATTTATCTTAATGAGTGATCCATTATCATCACCATGAAGCAACCTCTAAAAGGGAAAATTAATGCCAAAAATAAAAGAAAATTTAAGATGACTTCACAAAAGAAGGGAACTAACTCTCTCTCTTAACAAATATATATATATATATATATATATATATATGTATATATATATATATATGTATATATATAAAGTTAAATAAAAGAGAGAGATAGCAAAAAGACTATTTATTCAAATTAGGGGTCATTGAAAAGTTCTAAAAATAAAGAGTTGTTTCTTGGAAATCTTAGGGTCGTAGGGATTTAACTTATAATTTTTTTTATATTCTTATCCCTTTTCATTTTCTGTTCCTTTCAATTTTCCAACCTACACAAGCACCTTGGCTCCATTAAATCCTTGTGAAGTCCGATGATTGTTGTTTTAAGGTGAATTTGTTTGACATGACTAATATACAATTGTTTGAGTAACTTTGCTTAGATTGATTTTTTAGTGTTGTAATTCTCTTGTCCTTAAACACCCAGGTGTAGTGAGATGAGAACCCTTTTTGGCAATTAATTGCATTTTCTGTTTGATTAGTGTTTCTATGAGAAAACTTCCTTTTGAAAAAAAATGATAACTGTAAAATCCTCAAATTTTAAAATACAAATAGTCGAAAAATCATTCAGCTAAGAGAAGATTTGATTGTTAAAAAAAATATTAAAAAGATAAAACTATAAGCATTTTTGAATAATAAGAATAAGATAATTTTTCCTTTAAAATAGAAATAAGATAAAATAAATAAAAATTTGATACCATTTTTGAATTTAATATGTAAAAACTAATCTTTTATAAAAGATAAAAAATATAGAGAGGGGAAAATCAACCTTAAGCTATTATATATAGGGTTAACTAGTTCCCTCAGAATATCATAAATTAGTTGGTTATTCTAGGGTGGAGAAAAAAGGACATAGGAGCAAAAGAAAACAAATTAAAGTGGTGGGATCTTGCTTTAAGAGGTGATTAAACGTCTATTTTTAACCCTCCATGGTATGATTTTAAAAATTGTTAATGTTTACAAATTACTTTGATGATTGTTTTGAGATACCTCCATTTAGAATGAGGTTGAATTTTGAGATACATCTATTTGGGATAGATGCATGAGATACCTCCGTTTCATATAGGGAAGAGGTTTTAGATACCTCCATCCGGGATGAAGAAGAGATTTTGGATACCCCCATAATAGCGTGGGGAAGGCAGCCGGACGCCATTGTATGGAATATGAGGTTATAAACTTTTTTGAAGAATCTACTAAAAACCTGGTGTTGGGAACAGTAGAGTGTGAGTGAGTGATCAAGAGTATCACTATATTTTTTATTATGTGCATGGCGAGGGTGATAATTAAAACACCATCCTTTTTATTATTTTTATTAATTATTTATATTAGGAATTATTTGAAATAAAATTATACTTTGCTTTAAAAAAATACTTTTTATTACTGTGGATATACCATAGTCGTTTTTCCAGATTATGCATCGGCTGAGAACAACACTATTTGCGAACCTCTTTTAAAAACTTGTTTTATTCACTGAGATTATTAACTCATTAAAAGTGTAGTTTTCAGAGCCTCAAGGAGAAGTTTTGGAAATTGAAGGAGGCTTGAAGACTTAGTTTGTTATGAATAAAAAAAATTCTTGTAGTATTTGTTTGTAATGATTTTAGAATATAATGTCCTTGTAATTGTTTTCATTTTCTAGAGGCCCAAATTTAAGGATTATATTTTGTTTATTATGTAAGAATTCATGTATTCAAATACAAAATTTATTATTTGCTTTAAACTCTTCATTATTATACTCTGAGTATTATTGTAACGACGAACGTTACAATAACTCTCTTTGATTAGAGAGATTCTTTACCAAATGAGTGTTCTTTTCAGCTAAAATAATTACTTAAGGACAAGTAATGTCCAAGTTTGGGGAAGTTTGATAAACCATTTTTGACCTATAGTTTTATCATGTTTAATACCTGTTTGTAAGGAAAGAAATGCATATTTATTAGAAAACCCCACATTTTAGTATTAATTCTAACTTTAGACAATTACTTAAGAAAAGAGAAGAAACAAGGGCAAAATCGAGCCTTTATAGAGTAATTATTGAAGCTCCAGGACAACACAGTCATGCTCCATTACAGAACAGCCATGATAGGTTAATGAAACCCACCAGAAAAAGCACAATTATGCTTAAATTAACACAATCATGTTGCAATCATAGTACCTAAGAGCATGGTCGTGCTTACTAGTAGCACGATCGTACTATGATCTTAGCAGCTAATCGTGCTAAGTAGTAGCATGACCATGCTACTTAAAGTTCATCAAAGTTGCTGAAAATAAAAAAGTCATGTTCGTTCTAGCACACTTGTACTAAATAACTCAAACTCTTTCTATAAATACTCAAAGATGAGAAATAAAAATGGAACTCGCTTTGTCTTGGACGAAGAGTTAGATTTGTGACCTAGAGGTGAAGAACGACAAAGAAGCTTTGGATTGAGTCGATTCACAGTAATTCTTTCTCTATTTGATGTAGTATGTATTTCTTAAGATGTTTGACTATACATTACCCATGTCTGGCTAATCCTCTTTTTCTAGGGTTATGATATAAACTTTTTTTTAATCTCCCATGTACTTTGCATTACCATTCAATGTTATTTAGTGATTAGTTTGCTTCTCTATTTTACTTGTTACATCTTAATTATTGGATTACAAGTTAGATTTATAGTGTCTGTATGAATGACCAAATCCACAACAATTTTGGTAGAATATTGATAATCAATGAATAACAAAGAATGAGATTACTTAGTAAATAAGGGGTAAGAACTTTGTTGTGAAAATCACAATGTTAGGTCTTAATCCATTAATTCTAAACTCGTACTACTTTGAGTTTGAACCATCAAACACACACATATCACATGATTTTTTTTTCTTAAATTGTTCTTTTATCTCTTGAATTGAATTATTTGAGAACTAGTTCTAGTCTTTTCGCTACAATATTTGAACTTAGATCCACTGTTACTACTGCATAGGATATGCTTCCTCTTAAACAGTCATATTTTACATATTATATTTTAACTTTGTTTCCAAAATTATGAAGAAATGGGAAGATAGGACATGACTATCAAGGAATGTGTTCAGTGTGCACTATGTGAATAATGTGTTCGGGTAAGTTTCATATGGATATGTTCAGGTAAGTTTCATATTGGTTGTTGAGTGAGATGTTATAAATTTATATTTGCTTGGAACTTTTATCAGAATATATATATATATATATATATATATATATAATATTAATAATCAGAAATAATATATTAATAATAAAATAATTATAATAAATAAATAAATTTTTATTTAATATTATATTATCTTAGTTTGAAATAATATTTTTTATTTTTATTTTTGAAAGACTATTTTCATTTTCAAGTTTTCAACATTCAGAAAATAGGTTTATTTTTATTTGATATTTTTTATTTTAAAAAACTAATATTATTAAATTTAATCAATTTTAGTAAAAATAGTATAAAATAATTACATGTATAATTTAAAATATATTTATACATAGTTTTTAATTTTTTTAAAGTTTTTATATAATTTTTATATTTGAAAACAACTTTTTTCTATTTTTTATGAAAATAAAAATAGAACACACTTAAAACTAACATCACCTTCTATTATTTTGTACTATTTCTCTATTCTCCTTCTTCTCTTTTCTTTTTAATTTTTTCCTTTTCCTCACATCCAAACACAATGATAGGGAGGGTGGTGAGGCAACTTTCTCATAAGATTTTTATTTTTCCAATCATAATATATGCGTAAATTATAAGTTATCGTTGAAGTTTAAAGTATATTTAAAACATATAAAGTTATAATAAGTTTTTTTTCACTAATTTATATATTTAAGTTTTACCAAAATTTAAGTCAACAACTATTTTAATCCTTAAAAATCATTAGGCACTAATATCACTCAGAAATAAAAAGAAATTTCAAATTAGTCATCTAGTGATTGTTTTATGTATTATGTAATTAATCCTTAATTACAAATTTTACGTAGTGTTTTAAAATAGTTAAAAGTATTATCTAAAATATTTTAAGAACTATCATGCATATAAAAAATTGAAGGACTAATGTCATAAAAAAATATATTTCAAAAACGTATCAACACCTCTAATATCTTTCATGGACTTCTTTAAAATTTATTAAAAATATTCTAAATCCTTCACTAAAGATAAGGAGATAGCTATCATAGAAAGAGAATAATTGCATCATCTCAACTTATCCTATTAATAGTTTGTTATATAGGACTTGTCTATAACGTGCATGTTTGGTTCTGCATCAATGAGGTTAATAGTGCGTAAAATGCATGATAGTTGAAACCATAAATAGTAGCTTTTAGTTAGACGTGAGTATAACCAAAATTGGCGGAAATCTAAACACGCTGAAAGACACTAAGACACCACATTATCAAGTACAAGTTCCACCTAACCAACTTATTCCTCTAACACAGATTCAAAAGAAAATTTATAACTCATTAGAGGGTGGAAGTAATAGTTAAAGACAGTTCACAGTTCACTTGAATGCTTATGAAAAACACATCACTATTATAAAAATGACTTTTAAAAACCATAAAAATTGACTTTTGAGAATGGTATATAAGACCTTTCTCTTTCTTGAAGATGTTAAAAGTTGCGACTTTTAAAAACAGTTGCAACCATAGAACCACGATGTTTACAACTAATCCTAAAATAAAAGTGACAGTTTTAAAAACCATTATGTACAACCGTTTTTTAAAGAATTAACTTTTAAGAACCTTTGTTAACATAATTGGTTTTAAAAGTTAACTTTGTGATAATAATTTAAAAAGTTAATTTATTTAACATTTTTTGTTTTATAATTTTTTTAATAATCAATCACAAAAAATCACAATATAAATATTGACAATAATAATCAACTACTCATTCACATTAATAAAGTTTTTTACAATTTTACATTCAAGAAGTTTACAAAAGAAATTTACAAATTAAATGTTTAAAAAATTTAATATTAAAAAAAACTAACATTGTAAATAAAAAAGTTAACAAAAGTTTGCTATTTCAAAAAAATAATTTTTCCAATATTTTTTAATATTTGTAATATTCTCCATATTGAACATGCTTGATTATCAAAAATCTATAATTTCAAAAAAACATATGATATAACATTAGTTTAATCACTAATTAAGAACATTCTTGTATAAGAAAGTAACAAATTAGATATCCGAAAAAAAAGGTGGCTAACTAATGTGTCTTAATGGAATATATATATATATATATAAAAATGTCTAGATTAATAAAAATGCTTTCTAAAGGAAAAGAAAAGGTAGATGTTAACAATGAAGAATCTGAAGAAACTAAGTTAAATATGATACATCATGAATTAAGAATTCCGCAAATAGAGCATGAATTAAATAAATGGAATATACCTAAACTAGATATTAAAACTATTTATAAAACTTCATTTAAAGATATGTTTAAATCAGAATATATAATTAAAACAGTAGAAAAAGAAATAGATTTAAAATCTACTCAGCAAGAAATTCCATTAATATCTAATCAATTAATTATGGAACATATAAAAGATTATAGATATTTGCATATAGGGTCAATTCAAATAGCAATAAAACCCCTGTTCCGACTAGGTATGGATATGCCATTACTAGCCATCCTCAGGGATAATAGACCTAAAGATTTTGAAAACCAAACCCTAGCCTTAATGGAAACAAATCTACATCAAGGCCCGGTATACATTAATAATTATCCTAATTACTCAATCGCTCTAAAAAGTCTTCACGAAACCAATAATAATATAATTTTAACCATTAAAATTCTTGAAGAAAAATGGAATCATAGTTCCTTCCCATTAACTATAGCATATCGATTATATTATAAAGCAATGAAGACTCAATTGGCTCCAGGAGCCCTAATAATGTCCCTTAAAGATGTAACTACTATATTATTAGTAAATCCAGAAAAGGTTAGCGCCACTGTTCCAAGAACGTTAAAACATGAAGAAATAACTTCAGGATTAAAATGAAAATTAGAAGAAATTCTTCCTCCGGAAAGATTAGAAAATCCTGTTTTAAATAATATTATTGAATTTAGAGATGGGGCCGTAGAAGTAGCTTTTGCCCCTTTAAGAAGATCCCTTTCATATCGATCTCCGCAGACCTCTTTTGCTACGGCAAGAAGGTCAATAGATAGATCCGGGTTTTCTATACCTAGGTCTTTGCAATATGTGGGAACAAGGTCGGATCCTACTGTTCCCCAACCAGAATATGAAGAAACTGAACATCAACCTAATTCTCCCCAGTATGAATCAGCACCTGGTCCGTCAGAGTTTAATCAATTAAATGTTATTAAAAAATTTGAAATAAATAAAGATTTATTAAAAAAAGAATTTTTAAAGCCTGATAATAAAGAAAAAAGAGACTGGTTCTTTGAAAATTTCTCTCAAATAGAATTACGAGAATACCGAGAAAATTATTATAATTATTTAAAAGAAAAAGAGGAAAATATTCCCTTTTTTAATTGGTTCTCGGAAAACTGTTTTAATAAGCTTCAAATAAATGTTTTAAAAACCGCTGAAAAAATATGGAAAACATCTAAAGGAGAAATTATCAGTATAATTCCCCTATTAGAAGAAGTAAAATTTCCTAATATTCAAAATCATGAAGTAATAGCCTCCCCTTTTAAAATGATAACTGAAAAAAGGGATATTAATACTAAAGATATTCAAAATTTGCATACTCAGTTAAATTATACTAATCAACTTGTTTATATAATTGCCACAAAAGTAATAGATAAAGAATTACCTCCTAAGAAACTAGAAAGATCTTTAATTAAACCATTTAAGTTCTCAGAAGAGGAATTAAAACATATAAAATTAGGAAAAGATTCCATGTTAGACGAAATAAATAAAAAATTGGATGCTTTAAAAATTAATAAAGTTAATACTATAATAATACCCGATGAAGAATTAGGAGAAATAAATAGAGAACAGTTTGATGATAATTTATTCAAAGTTAATAAATTAAGAAGAAATGCTAGGAGTAGCTCTTCCTTAGGTCTTACCCCTAGACCTACTACTAGAAATTATTATAATAGGCTCACTCTCCCTGATATTTAGTTTGAAGAATGGGAGCTGGAGTCACCATCCTCTTTTGATGGCTCTAGTATCTATGAATGGAACATAGACGGACTAACTGAAATGCAAATCCTAAGAAAAACAAATGAAATGACCATGGCAGCCTCAGCATATAGAACTAAACAAGATGCGGCTACTACGGTTAAGCTGCTAGTAACAGGGTTCACTGGACAATTAAAAGGTTGGTGGGATCATTACCTCTCCGAAGAAGAAAGGTTTAATATAATGAATAGTGTAAAACAAGAAGCCGATCAAATAATGCCTCTTATGGTAGAAACCCTAATTTTAGCAATTATCCATAATTTCGTAGGAGACCCTCAATTATTTGATCAAAGAATATCATTAATTCTTCACACAATTAGGTGTAAAACCCTAGGGGATTTTAGGTGGTACCACGATAACTTTATCACCTTAGTCTTAACTAGGCCTGATTGTAGAGAAGCATTCTGGAAAGAAAGATTTTTCGCTGGACTTCCTTCTACTTTTGCCGATAAGGTAAGAGAAAGTCTACCTCGATTATATAATAATATCCCCTTAAGAGATTTAACATATGGCAGATTAAGTACGGCTACAAAATTAATAGGTTTAGAAATTTGTGACACTCTTAAATTACAAAATCAAATTAAAAGAAATCAGGACATGGGAATAAAAGAATTAGGTAATTTTTGTAGTCAATATGGTTATGAAAAACCTATTCCTCCCTCTGAAAAAAGAAAACGACAGTTAAGAAAACAAAAGAATTTTAAAAATCCTCAACCTACTCAGAGAAGTAACTTTAAAAAATTCGCTAAAAAAGTCACTAAACCTAATAAATCTAATATAGTGTGTTATAAATGTGGAAGAATTGGCCATATGAAAAAAGATTGTAGGGTCAAAGAAAAAATAAAAGCTTTAAAAATGAGTGAAGAATTAAAAGAACAAATAGCTAATTTATTAATATTAGAAGAAGAATCTTCTGAGGAAGAAGAAGAATCGTTAGTTGAAAGTAATGAATTAACTGGAAATTCTGATAGTGAAAATGAAGAAAATATTCACCCCTGTGAACATACAGATACTTGTAATTGCTCGTTCAAAATCAATATGATTAAAGCAGAAACTAAATTAGCACTAGAAATGGTGGATAAAATGGCTAATGAAGAAGATAAATTAGAATATTTATTAAAATTAAAAAATATGATGATAGAACAAGAAATAAGTAAAGAATCTAAAGAAAAGGAAAAATTCGCGGGATACAATTTTTCGGAAATTTTAAAAATGGATTCCTTAAATAAACCAGTTACGATAAAAGATTTGCAAAAAGAAATAAAAGATTTAAAACAAGAAGTACAGGAATTAAAATTAAAATTAGAAAATTTAACAGAACAATTTAATAACAATATTGGTTCAACTTCTAATTCCAATAACGAAGAAACCGAATTAATTAATCAAATAAAAATTCTTCAACAAAAATGGCAAATTAAAATAGCATTATCCATAGGAAACTCCTTTCATAAAAATTTTATTGCATTAGTTGATTCGGGAGCAAATTTAAATTGTATAAGGGAAGGATTAATTCCTACCCAATATTATGAAAAATCATTACAAAAATTATACACTGCCAATAATTCTAAATTAAAAGTTCAGTATAAACTATCTAATGCTAATATTTGTAATAAAGGAAAATGTTTTAAAAATAGTTTTATTTTAACTAAAGATATTACAGAAGAAATAATTTTGGGTACTCCTTTCTTAACTCAAATATACCCTTTTGAAGTATCTACTCAAGGAATTAAACATAAAAATCATCTTTTTGAATTTATAAACCCAATTAAATCAAAAGAAGTCTTAACCCTAAAAGATTTAACTGAAAACAATTTTATAAATAAAATTGAAAGTAAAAATGAGCAAATTTATAAATTACAATTAGAAATAAAATATCAAAGAATTGAAAAACAATTAAATGATAATTTAATAAGAAAGAATTTTGACAACCTTCAAAAAGATTTTGAAAAAGAAATTTGTGCTGAAATTCCCTCGGCTTTTTGGGATCGAAAGTATTTCACTATTAAAATACCATACATAGAAGGATTTCATGAAAGTAAAATACCAACTAAAGAAAAACCAGTACAAATGAATAAAGAAACTCTTAATTATTGCTGAAAAGAAATACAGCAATTTTTGGATAAAAAATTAATTAGACCAAGTAAATCTCCATGGAGTTGTTCTGCGTTTTATGTCATGAATGCTTCTGAAATAGAACGAGGAGAACCAAGAATGGTTATTAATTACAAACCCCTTAATAATGTCTTAAAATGGATTAGATATCCGCTTCCTAATAAACAAGAATTAATAGGAAGACTATATCAAGCCGTAATTTTTTCGAAATTCGATTTAAAATCAGGATATTATCAAATTAAAGTTGCCGAAGAAGATAAATATAAAACTGCTTTTACAGTTCCTTTTGGGCATTATGAATGGAATGTAATGCCTATGGGACTTAAAAATGCTCCCTCTGAATTTCAAAATATTATGAATAATATATTTAATCCTTACTCCGAATTTGCCGTAGTATACTTAGATGATGTGTTAATATTCTCTAATACTATAGAACAACACTTAAAACATCTAAGAATATTCAAAGAAATAATAAAGAAAAATGGTTTAGTCATTTCAAAAAGAAAAATAAAAATAGGCCAAACTAAAATAAGATTTTTAGGCCATGAAATATTTCAAGGAAAAATAACTCCTATAAGTAGAAGCATTGAATTTGCAAATAAATTTCCTGACGAAATAAAAACTAAACCTCAATTACAAAGATTTCTAGGATGCATTAATTACGTAGCAGACTTCATTCCAAACATAAGAATTACGTGTCAGCCCTTTTTTACTAGACTTAGAAAAAATCCAAAACCTTGGACTAAACAACATACGAAAATAGTTAAAGAAATAAAAAGTCTAGTTAAAATTTTACCCTGTTTAGGAATCCTTCATCCTAAAGCTAATATCATTGTCGAAACTGATGCGTCTGAAATAGGATTTGGAGGAATTTTAAAACAAACCTTTTCGGGGGAAAAAGAACAAATAGTAAGATTCCACTCAGGAGCTTGGGCAGGAGCTCAAATTAATTATAGTATCATTAAAAAAGAAATTTTAAGCATAGTATTATGTATTAATAAATTTCAAAATGATTTAATGAACAAAGAATTTCTTTTAAGAATTGATTGTAAATCAGCTAAAGAAGTTTTAGAAAAGGACGTTAAAAATATTGTTTCTAAACAAATTTTTGCCCGATGGCAAAGTATTTTATCCTGTTTTGACTTTAAAATTGAATTTATAAAAGGAATTAATAATTCTATTCCAGATTTTCTAACTAGAGAATTTCTTCAGGGCACTCCCCCTCCGAAATGAGACCCTCCGGGAAAACCGCCCTAACAGAAACCACCTCTAAATCAAAACCCTTAAGTATTGCAGATTTAGCCCCTTCATACGCAATGAAGTCCTCTTTAAATACCCCAGATAATACCAGAGTATTACCCTCCTCTTTAACTAAAAAGACCTCAGCAGAATTATCATCAAAAGATAATTTCCCTCCCCTAAAGACACCTAGCTCCTCTAAAAATCCAGATTCCATAAATGCTCAGAAAGATTACCATATAAAATCTCCCTGTACTCCTGTTCTACCTATCGAGCCAGAATGGGAAGAAGACGAGCCCTCCAACATAATTGACCGAATAAGCCCTAAAGGATGGGCGTGGATTCCAGATAATTTTGAAAAAACCATAAATTTTTATCAAATGATTTTGCTGGATACTAATTCTATTGAATTAATTCCAGAAAAGGACATAAAAAATCCTCTCATTACTAATTATTCAAAATTGAAAATTTTAAAAGTTTTGTGTCCAACTGATTGGAACCAAAATTGGTTGACTCCGAAAGGCTTTTCTCGACATTTTAAGCCAACCTCTTTTAATTACTTTGACTATCAAGAAGCTTGGAGTAAAGTTCTTCTAAATACTAACCCCAAACATTCCTGGTATATAAGTTTCAAAAATGAATTACCAATTAGATTACCTTCTTGGTTTATTAAATGGGTAATTGATTTTGGTCCAGTAAAAAGCATTTTACCCTCCCGAATTGTGAAAATGTACGATACTTTTAAAGAAATATCTCCATCAATTCCTTCTAAATACAAATTAACGAGTTTTTTGTCAAAAATGGGAATTGGTTGGCTGATGCAACCCCAGTACCAGATACATCATCACATGGGTGACCCGTTTCCAAAACAAGTTTGCCTAACTGTGAAAGTATTTTGGTGGCAAAAGTTTAATGTTGACTATGTTGACACTAAGTTCCGCCAGTTCAAGAATTCTCCGCCTAAAGCTTCCCTCACTCCTGCTTCAACTTCATCTTCTCCATTAAAGATTGAAGATTTGGTAGGCCCGACCAAGGATAAAAAAGAATTAAAAAAGAAACTGCTTGAAGTATTATCCTCTTTGGATTCTGAAGAAGAAACTGAAGAAAACGAAGAATTACTTTCAGATGACTGTTATGCCATCCAAATGGCACAAGACCCTAACTTAGACTCGGACTAGCAATTATTGACAGAGCAATGCCTTTCCTGCCAGAAAATCTTCAGCTTGGTAAATGCTCTTCGATAATTCCAAACGACGGTTCTGTGCAAGACAGCTGTCAGCAAGTACGAGGACCCACCTAAAATAATTCTGTCGGCCAGATTGTCAGGAATCTTTGATTTTTCAAAAGAGACGGTAAAGTTTGTCGACCTCTTTTAAAGATTCGAGATAAAGACAGGTCAGTGGAAGACAAAGTGGCGAAATATCCGGAAGACTTTACGGAAATAATTAGTTTTAATAATTTTTGAATTCCGCTTGAAATTTATTTCAATTCCGGACTTCGCATCCGGCCTTTGTAACTCTATAAATAGAATTGAAGAAGAGGGGATAGACACAGCTCGGCAGAGCCTTAAACTTCTATCTCTCTCCTTCCAACCCTCTCTCCCTTGTAATTCCTCCATCCATCAATAAATTCATTTGTATAGCTCTTTCCTCTGCTGTGCCTCTGTAAGTTTTTAATTTCTAAATTACTTTCTAAATTACTTTTATATATATATATATATATATATATATTGATCAAAATTCCACACGATGCTTTCTTATTTTGCTCTGTTTTTACCTTTTAGGATATAAACGCTAGCTGGTCAAGTTAATGATGCATAAAAAAAGAAAGAAAAAGTAGGAATTCTTTTTTACAAAATTTAGCTATATAGTTATTTAGATATTTTCATTAGAAAAATGGGAATTTTTTGTCAATGTTAATACAATGATCAACTACATAATTCAATATAGACATACCTTAAAGCAAGGTTTTAATATTGATCTACAACTCCAATATTGATCTACATAATTCCAAGTAAAACAGGTCTTAAAAAATTTACTTTAATTACAAAAGTTGACTATGCTTTTTTGAAAACGAATTTTTTTTAACCGATCAGCAAAGTTGATTTAAAACTGTTTTTCATAGTAGTGCATGCTACCTAGCTTGAGTAAAAAACGAAAATATATTAACCTCATTAATTCCTTTGAAATATCTTTCACATGATACTATTCCTAATTTTTGAGTGATTATAAGTTTTTAATTTTTTTTTCTGTCTTGAATAAAATATTATAGATGTCATATAATTTATTGAATCATAGACTAATTTGGCTCATGTAAGTGACTATTTTAAAAAGAAAGTTAAAATAATATATACTCAAAGTCTCTCATGAAATTTATTCATTGCTTTCGATAATTTTTAATTTGTATCGATATTGTGGTTAAAAAAATCTAAAAATACATTCTATATAAAACTATATATAAATAAGGTAAACATTCATGTAACTTGTAGCAACCTCTCTATATAAAAACAAAGTGTGCTGAGATTGACAGAAGTAGTGGATGCTTCACTTTAGTATAACAAGCTTCTAATAAGTCACCAAGTTTCAGCAAATAGAATTGCACCATTTACTGAGGTTTCTTGTGAACTCTTGTGAACCAGGATTTTTATTTATGTATATAAAAGGAGAGGACAAATTGTTGTTATATATCTTTTATGTGTCTATTGGCTATTGGAGCTTAATGTCACTACTTTTCCTTTTCACTTATCAGTTATCACAATACTTTGCATGTCTCCTTTTTTTGCATTAGCACTAAGACTTGGATGGGAAAAAACATAAAAAGTTTCATCAAGTACATGCAGATATATCTAATTGATATTCTTGTCCATTGCTGATGAACCTTTATAGCTATGTGATAACATTCTTGGTTTCCTAGAACACTAGTGTCATTTACAATTGCCCAAAGTTTCTGCATGTGGTTATAAGTAGTGCCTAGTTAGCTAGTTCTAGATTTCTTCTAACCCCATTTCTAGGTGAAGAGAAACGGTAATCACACACTTTCTGACACAAGACATTCTCTGTGATTAAAATTATCAATTCAAAACATAAATTTATATAGATTTTACTTCTTACTAAATTTCTTTCTCTCTTAATTTTGTAAAGTTTTAATAAATTTCAATGAAGGATAATACTCCTCCTTAATGAATTCACTTTAAGGCAACGTTTGGTGAGAATAATACCTGACTTAAAATGAAAGAACTTAAATATAATTTTAGTTCGTATACCTTTGTGTCTTTTTATTTTAAGTGATTGTTAGTTTTTTTAGTTTTAATTTCTGTAACTCTGTTTTTTTGTTATGCCTGTTATCAACTTTAAAAAAAAACCATAAAATGACCACACGCTGAAGTTGATCATTGGGCCAAAGTTAATAGTTAATTAGTGTATTTATATACTTTGAAAGTTAAATGTAAATTATAATATTCACAAAATCAGAATTTATATCTAGAACAATATATTGAAGCATTCTTAGTATATATATATCTCGAAACAAACACAAACGTATATAAATTTATAAAACTTACAAAATACATAATTATGGTAATAAATAACAGTCAAATCCTATTATCATGGATAAAATATTTCTAAATTATTTACTAGCCTAATATATTCTCATATTGATGATATTCGTACTATTAAATGTTCAATAATAATTGCCTTCGAATCACAAAACAAAAATTCATATTTTATAATTATATTAATAAAATGTTTTATTTAATAATAAATCTAGTATGAAAAATAAACTTGTACTCGTGGATAATCCTCGAACTCTTCCAGAAGTTGAGGAAGAACCCCCAATTTGAACGAGCTCGAGTATGGAAAATAATTAATTTGTTAAGTCGAGAATGAAAATAGAGAAAAAGATATACATACACATCCCACCCTCATACTCACTCTTATTTTAATTACTAAAATATTCATTTGTCTTACTAAAAAGAAGAAATATTTGATATTTAATTAACAAATTATGAATTTTATGTTTATTAAATAATTTTTGAATTAATATAATTATATTCAAATAAATTATTTTTTATTAAAAAAATATTATAATTTTTTTGTGGGTATGAGACAGGTATATGTATACCCGATATATACCTAACATGGATGGAGATGAGGAAATAAATCTCATACCTGTTGGATATGGTATTGAAGATGCTGATGAATTTCAGAAGCGAGGATGAGGATGAGAATGTCATACCCATTCTGGCTCTGTTATGCCTAAATAAACCTTATGCATTTTGTTAGTAAGTTTCAAGTAATAGTGAAATGTTGTCCCAAAAAGTCAGACTCCAATTTCATAAAATAATATGAAACCTCCGATAACTTTTAGAGTTAATTACAGATGTACCCCTTAGGTTCGATGAAATTACATATGCACTCTCTCCTTTTCTTTTTACATTACACATAACTCTCTTATTTTTATGTATGGATACAGTTGTATCTCTTACATATTTGAAAATCTTACATTAGCACTCCTCTTAAATCTTACAATAACACCCTTTAGAGGTGTGAAAGTAATATTGAAAAAAACAAGGGGTACATGTGTAATTACATGAAATCTTAGGAGTTGCATCCGTAATTAACTCTATCTTTTAATAACTACCCTATGATTTTTTTTTATATAAAAAAAATTCTTAATAAGAATCTTTAATTGTCTCCATTTAGAAATATTCTTTAACTACGCCAACCCAAGCTCAGATTATCTTGGAATAATTAACATTAATGAACATTAAATCATATAATTGATAACAGATTACTTTTTTTAAAAAAATAAAAAACATACTAAATTGATTAATCAATTATATGTATGATTATTGGTTGACTATCAATTACATGATGGTGTTGCGAGAAATTAAACAAGAAAACCCAAGTACATAGTCCAAGAAAAGAGAAAATTAAAAACAACGATATAGAGAAAAAAAAAGGATTTCTCTTATTACTTCATAAAAATTACAAACAAATTTTATATGGGTTATATATTCTGCAACTCCAAAATAAGACTTCAATCATGTATATATAGCGAGTTTCATAGCTAACTAACTGACAGTTGCACAACTCCAATAAACTGACAATTACAATAGAAATGCCTAATTGTACAATGATAAACACAGATTTTGGACACACCAACATTCTCTACCTTAACATGAATCCTTTATGCATGCTGATCCTTTGAAACATCTACATTAAGCAACTCCAAGCACTGCACGAACTTACTTTTCTGAATGGGCTTTATATCAACCTTTTGCACACACTTCAATCCTCTTCTTAGTTCGAAAGAAGTGATAACGAATGTGAGTGTGTTTAGTCCTCTCATGGTGTACTTGATCTTTGACCAAACAAATTGCATTCAAATTATGACAAAAAATTATAGCTTTCTCCTAAGAAAATCCAAGGATCAAACCCTTCAACCAAATCCCTTCCTTTGATACTTCAGTCAAAGCCATATACTCAGCTTCAACTGTAGACAAAACAATTGTCGGTTGAAAAGTAGCCTTCCAACCTATGAGAGAGCTTCCAATTCTAAAAGTATACCTAGTTATAAAACACCTTGTGTACAAGTCTGGAACATAGTCAAGATCCGAATATCTAGTAAGTGCCCAAGAATTGTCACTACTATATATGCGTCCTATGTCAGTTGTACCCTTAAGGTACCTGAAGATATGTTTCACGACCTGCCAATCTTCCTTTTGAGGGTTGCTCATATACCTAATTACAACACTAATTGCTTGTGCTAGGTCTGATTTAGTGCATATCATTGCATATATACTGGTGAAGGATTTTTTTTTTGTCATTCACTTGGCAAGCGAACCAAGTTTCGTTGTAGAAAATTGAGTTTCGTCCACTGAGATTTGTGATACTAATGAATTCTATTAATGTGATATGATTAAATTTTTCTAATCTAACATCCCTCTTGAATATTTATGATATGATTTTATCAGTTCCGTTCTCATTAAGTAATTTAGTTTGATCCCTCAAAACTAAATCCTAAGATAGTAGCTTCTTATCATGATTTCTCAATGAGTTAAAGTTAGTATCCAGCATTCATCGCATAAACTTGATAAATACTAGCTAACAGTATCAAATATATTCCTAGAACTCAAAACTATTAGGTGTTTGAAACAGATCGAGTTTCCAAAAATGTTTTTCAACAAGATTTGAAAACCTTACATCATAAAATGGTTTATCAGACTAGATTAAGCAATGAACACAAAATCAAATACAATTGATTAAATAGGAATCATATATATATCAAGAGAGAATAAATTAGGAGTCACATTGAGTCCAATCAAAAGAGTTTAGCCTCTCATGGAGAGGGCCATTACAAGGCAGAAGAGAAAAGAAAGAGATTACAAAACAAAAAGAGAATTCAAGGGTGAGCCTCCTTTTCTTTCAAACTTCGTTTCCTTTCTTCTTCGTTTTTTCTACAGGATGTGTCTATTGCCTTTTTTCTCTCCCTCATTCTTTTAAATCAGCCAATCAGTGTGACAGGGCATCAGGAAAGAGAAGGATCCGCTCAACACCTTATACTCCGCTGAGCGAATTAGAGAGTCCTTCAAGATGAAGAAAACTAATCTGCTGGGTGCACATGTAATCTGCTGAGCGGATTTAAGTGAACATGAGCTTGTGTTTGCGTCCCTGAATCTGTTGAGCACCTAAAAATGGGCTGAGTGGATTTGCCCCTGTGAGCCTCATTTCTTTTCCTTAAGTCTTGCATCAAAGAAAGGTATACAAAATGAATATTAAGCTGTATATTTTGTTGAGGAACCCAAAAATTCTTACATTTCCATCAATTTGATACTTTGAAGAAAATTATAAGGTAGAATGTCACAAAATTGAGTCATTAAGTGCCTAATTGTTAATGTAATTCATCCTAATTTAGACGCTTAACACATACGACTACCTACAATGCTAGCATAAGGAACTCTAGACATGGATTCATTTTCATATTCATATTGAATAATATTGAGCTCAAAGAGACGAATAGATGATGTTACACTACACCAAATTTGTTCTTTTATATTGTTTTTAGGCTTATATAGGGGTTTTCTACACCAAACTTTGTTCTTTTATATTGTTTTTAGGCTTATATAGGGGTTTTTAGGTGCTCCATAAGTGGACGACATATAAGTTCAAATAGTGTTTTTTCGAAAAATGCTATATGAGAAAATATAGTGCTTCTCTAGAAAAAACGATATATAAGTGAATATAGCGTTTCTCCGAAAAAACATTGTATAAGTGAACTTCTCCAAAAAATGTTGCATCGTTTATACAACATTTATTTTAAAAATAGCTATATACATATTTTTATATATACAATGTTGGTTTGAAGAAGTGTTGTGTAGTTGTTTTTCTTTTTTAAACCTGCTACTTTTTTCATTCATTTTTACCACACTTATATTTCACACCTGTAAACACAGTCCCACTTATAAAATAAATTGTATAGATTTCTAGAGGTGTCAAAACGGGTGAATCCGGCCCAAACGGGTTGGCCTACCACGGGTTACAAAATAAGTGGGTCGGGCCAATCCGATCCACTAAAACAAAGATGCCTGCATTTCCAGCCCAGTCCAGCCCACCACAACCTAGTGGGTAGCCCACCAGACTAGCAAAAAATTAATTATTAAATTTAATTTTTGATTTTTTTCTTTTTAAGTTATAAAAAAAATGCCAATTATAAATAACATTAAAACAATATACATACATAATGAATTTATGTTATCAACATACAAATTATAAATAATATTAAAACAATGTATATACATAATATTAAAACAACATGCAAATTAGGGGTTTCACTTTCAGATTTTTAGAAAAATTTGACTTTGACTTTGGTAGTATTAGGGGTTTCACATTTAGGAGGAAAACTGAAAGGGAAAAACAAAATTAGAAAAAACATATACATGCTAATGATGATATAAGGAAAACAAAAAAAGTTGAAAAATTTTTAGTGGGTCAGCCCGGTCTCAACCCACCAAACTTGTGGGTTGGGTGGGCTGGATTACATAAGTGAAACCTTTAGTGAAACATAAATTTTTCTGCCCCGACCCGGCTCGAACCTGTGGTGGGTCGGACTAGCCCACCGGGCTGAGCCCATCTTAACACTTCTAGATTTCATTGTTGTCTTTTAGACTTGAATAAAAAATAATGTAACAACTTCAGTCTTTAAAAACTATATAGAATGCTCATTTTCATTTTTGTCAAATTAACTTGAGCACAACAAGATTCCAAAAATATACCAAAAATGGTATACAATAATGTATAAACATAATCCAATACATAATGTTAGGTAGTTTAGTGTAGGTTGATCATGACAAGAATTTTGATAATTTTTCCTTTCAAATTCAATGGGAAGGTGAGACTTATAATTTATAAGCATTTTTGGATTAGATATTGACATCAATCTTCTTGACTTCAATGATTTGATGGTCAGTATAATGCTTCCAGTTGCAATTAGGAAAAACTACAAAGATAAAAAAAAGTAAAATTAAAAACAAGAGAGACAAAACTTAAGGAATAATATAAGAACTAGAATTACATAAATCAATTGGGATAGTTCCCTCTTCACAATATTCAATGATTTACTTCATATATTGACAAATATAATACCTACAATTATTGTTGTTAGGTTGCTTCAGACACTAAAAACACAAACATGAAAACATAAGTATAACTAAAGATTAATATTAGAAATTTATTCTTATATAACAAATGTAAACAATGTTAATTGTCATCCATTTTTTTTTTACTTTTCTTTCAAAAACTTAGCTCCTATTTGTGCCCGATAAGTTTGTATAACCTTAATAATTCAATGAAGACAAACAACTTTTATATATGTAACAAAATTTAAAAACATATTTTGTATCTTCTCTCTTAATTCAGAATTTTTAGATTGTGCTAAATTCAATTTTAATAACTTGTCCATGTCTAAATCCAAAATCAAATCTTGATACCTTGTCCATGTCTAAACTTCAAATCAAACCCCAAAATATAATGTAATAATTTAAAATTACAATTCAATCAAAGTATTCCAGTTCATGTCCTAACCGAAACCAAACCTCATAAAAATTCTAAAAAAGAACAGAGAAGTGTATGTAAGGTTTTCTCTCTTTATACCTTATAGAAGACACAAACCACATGAAACGAAGAAAATGATGAGAATACATCAACAAAATTGGTAAGGTCTGTGCATAGTGCCAACAACGTTTAACTATGGAGCACGCATAATGCCACCAGCGGAGACATGAAAAGGATGAGGTTTTGGAATAGGGGTTTGGCAGAGAGGAAACTTTTAAAATGACAATGAGGACCTCTCTATGCAAAAAAATGTATTCTCATGCCTTTCTCTTCCATACAAAGCGGACCTTACACAATATTTTCGTGTCTTTCTCTTTCCTTACAAAATATTTGTGATTCTCAAAATATACATTGTCTCTTAAATTTATTTTTAACTTTTTTAAATCTTAGATTAAAATAATAAAAGAATACTTTTTAAGAAAATATAAAAATATTAGATATTTTTAAAACTATTAAATAAAAATTCTATATTTGATGCATTAAAGTATTAAAAATAAATGTTAATAATTAATATATTATATTTTAAATTTTTAAAATACATATTAAATAATTTTGAGAAAATTAACATAAATAAAACATCTAATTAATATAATTTATTATTTTCACCCATTTCAATTTATCTAAAAAGAAACTAAATTTCTCAGCTTTTATAAAGTTATTTATCTAAATATTATATTTTAAATATATTTTTTATTTTGATTTTGATTTTTATTATTTTCTCTCTTATTTGTTTTATACATTTATTATAAGAGAAAAGTGTTGAAGACTAGAAAAAACCCAAATTGAAAGTAATTTTTTCTATTATAATTGTTTATATACAATATATTCATGTTAATACTCTATATCTTGTAGATCATGTGTTAGGAAACACATTAAAAGTTTGTTGTAAAACTCACTTATAGAATCATGCTCTATATATTTAAAAATAATAAAAAAATTATATTATACACCACCTATTTAAATAGGCACCGTATAAGAATCTGTATTTCAGTTCAAAGACCTTTCCAAAATTCACAAGCTTTTAAATTATATGAACGGTGTATATGGTAGCTTAGTATATGCATGAACTATTTAAATCAAAGAGAAAATAGTTTAAATTTAATACCAAATGTGTATATGGTTGTTAAATATAATATAAAATAGCTTTTTTCTCATATATTGTATATTGCTAATTTAAATAAGCATTGTATAATAAATGTTGTATAGATGCATTATCATGCAACGCCTATTTAAATAGGCGTTGTATAAGCATTTTGACTTTTCTTATATAGTGGATATGCAAATAAACGCTATATAAGTGACACTACTATACAATGTCTATTTAAATAAGCGCTATATGAGCATTCTTGCTTTTCTTATATAGTGCACATGCAAATAAACGTTGTATAAATGTCGTTGTTATACAACACTTATTTAAATAGGTGTTGTATAAGCATTATGCCTTTTCTTATATAACATGTGTCAATACATGGCACTATATATTTATTACTTTTGCGTAGTGTTAGAGGAGTAGAAACAGGTTTGGAACTTGTCATTCCAAAATGTTTTTCCTTTTGACACAAGAAAAGCTTTTTTTGAGAACGATCCCTAATGATCTTCATGCCCAAAATCTTTTTAGCAGTACCCATATCCTTCATACTCAAATTCATTACCAAGTAGTGATTTCAGCTTCTGAATTTTAGACTTGTTTCTAGATGCTATCAACATGTTGACCACACACAAGAGTAGATAAATCTGGGAACCAACCTCCATTTTCTTATTATAGATACATGGGTCATAAGGACTTTTGTAGTACCCTTGAGAAACAATAAATTGGTTGAATCTTTTGCACCATTTGTCTAGGGGATTGCATTAAGTCATAAAGGGATTTTTTCAGCTTGTAGACTAATTTTCCTTACCATTCACTTCGAAACCTTCAGGATGTTTCATCAAAATTTCTTCCTCCAAAACCCCATGGAGAAACACAATTTTACATAAAGCTGCTGAAATTCTATGTACAGCTCTACTACACGAGCAAGTAAAACTCGAATGGACGTGTGCCTTACAACTAGAGAGAATATCTTGTTGTAGCTCACACCCTCATTCTGGTTGTATCCTTTAACTACTAGACGAGCTTTACACTTGATTCCTTTTGACTTTGCTTCAATGGGTCCAATATTCTTCTTGTAGATCCATTTACACCCAACAACTCTTTTGTTTTTAGGTAATTTCATTAAATCCCAAGTTTTGTTCTTATGAAGTGATTCGATCTCTTCATTTATAACCACAACCCATTTATCTGATTTAGCACAAGTGATTTCCTTTTAGAAAGATTTTGGGTCGAATGTGTTGACACCTTTAGCTACCTGCAGGGCATAAGCCATTATGTCCTCATACTTGTATCTCACAGGTGCTCTGATTTTCCTCTGAGACCTTCTAGTTATAGTAGTTTGATTTGATTCTTCAGACAAATATTCAAATGGAAGATCTCGTTCAACTTTAGATAGAGGTTCAGATAGAAGATCACAATTAGCTTCATACTTGGTTCAGACAAATATTTCAATGATTAACTTCAAAAGGTTGTTTCAAATAACCACATTCAGAAGGTTGCTTTAGATGACTTTGAATTGCAGAGTTTTCTAACTCCACTTGTTGTGTAACCTCTTGAAGACTGCTACTGTCCTCTTTAGACTTTAGGTTTGGTAGAGACAACTCATCAAAGTCACAGCTCTGCTCAGGATTACCTTTTTCTTAAAAAGTGACCAGATTTTAAATCCTTTAACACCGCTTCCATAGCCTACAAAAGACACCCTTCTTGGCTTTAGGCTCTAGCTTTCCTTCATTCACATGATAATAAGTTGGGTACCTAAAAAACTTGAACATGGTTAAGCAGTTGATTAGACTATACCTTAATAGGGTTTTGAATCCATTAGTGATGGATGGAAAACAATTCACAAGGTAGCAAGTAGTATTGACTGCTTCAGCTAAAAAACTTTTATTCAAACTAGAATGAGACATCATGCACCTAGCCTTCTCAAGCAAAGTCTCGTTCATCCTTTCAATTATTCCATTCTGTTATGGAGTATGTCGAACATTATGTTGTCTAGAGTTACCTTCATTTCTACAGAAATTATTATATTCCTTAGAACATAATTCTAGTCCATTATCCATTCGAAATCGTTTAACCTTCTTTCCTATTTGATTCCTCATTAGTATTGTCCAATACTTGAAGTAATCAAAGGCCCCAAAATTTTGCTTCATGTTGAAAACCCATATCATCCTTAAATAGTCATCAATGATGGGAAGGAAAAAAACTAGCACCTCTCAATGACGGAACTCTTGAAGCCCCCAACAATCAGAGTGGACAAGGTCCAATGTGGCTTTTATAGTGTGCACTCCCTTTGAGAATTTTTTTATGTGCTGCTTCCCATACACATAATTATCATAGAATTGTAAAGCTTCAATCTTGTGGTTGTCAAGTAACCCCTGCTTGCATAGAATTTCCATTCCCTTCTCACTTATGTGACCTGGATGCATATGCATAGAGAATTGTTATATTTAACAGATTGAGAGACAGATAAATTATTACCTGTCATCGTGGATCCTTAAAGGATGTAGAGGTTTCCTTGCTTGATCCCTTGCATTACCACAAACTTTCTTTTCCCTTTTATTTGCATCATTTTACCTTTAACACAACCCATAAAGCTTTTAGAATTCATGGCACCCACAAAAATAAGGTTCTTTTTCAGCTCTAGCACATGATGAACATTGGTCAATGTCCTAACTAAGCCATTGTGTATTCGAATCTTCACAGAACCAACACCAATAATCTTGCAAGAAGCATCATTCTCGATAAGAACATTACCACTTGAATTCTCTTCATATGTTTTAAACCAACTTCTGTGAGTACACATATGAAAAGAACAACCTAAGTCTGAAACCCATTGTTCAAAATGACATTGATGAAGTACCTTAACTGAAGGCACCAAATAAGCTTCGGATGAGGTATCGTCCTGAACAGTAGCGATAACAAAATCTTTGTTCCTTTTCTTGGGGCAATCTTTCTTCTAGTGACTAGGTTATTTTCCGAAATTACAAATATCATTTGGATCAATTTTATCTTTCTTGCCTTTTTCTTTCTTCATTTTCTTCTGACCTTTAATAAAAGTTGGCACTATTAATCCAAAGGTAGACTCGTCACCATTCTCATATGCCTTGTGTTGAAGTTCTCTTTAGTAAATACTTAACTTGATTTCTTCAAGTGTGATACAATCCTTCCCTACTCCTAGAGAATTCATGAAATTCTCATATGAAGGAGGAAAGGAGGATAAAAAAATCATCACAATATCGTTAAGGTACCTTTCTTTATACGAAACTAAATGAGTTTTCTTTCTAGTAGCAACTTGTTGCTAATGGATTTTGTCATGTAGAGCTTCTCTAGTTTTAACCATAACCAAGAAGTAGTTTCTTGTTCAGCAACTTCATAAAGAACCTCGTCTAATAAGGATAAGAGAATTGACGAATGTTCTTTCTCTTCTTGTTGACAAAGAATTGATTCCTCCACATGTGATGTATTGTTAGAGAGAGGTGCCCATACACCTTGTTCCTTCAATAAGGCATGCATCTTATTATGCTAATGGTTGGAGTTATTCTTTCTTATAAACTTCTCAATCTTCAGGGTGCCAGCCATATTCTTAAATATTTTCTTGAAGAACTACCACAAAATAGAGATACAAACTGGTTGATTGTTTTCAGAGATCCACCAACATAAACGGAAGTCAGATTAGAACCGAGAGCTCTTATGCTAGTTTGTTGCAAAAAGATTGATGAAAGTAAACAAGAAAAACCAAGGACATAAACCAACAGAAGATAAAATTAAAGGAATGAGATAGAGAAAAAAACGGGTTCTCTTATTACTTCAGAAAAATTACAAACAGATTTTTAGATGGGTTATATATTATGCACACTCCAGAATAAGAATTTAGTCAAATGTATATATAGCAAAGTTTTATAGCTAACTAACTATAGTTGTACAACTTCAATAAACTGACAGTTACAATAGAAATACCTAACTATACAAGTGTTAAGCATAGAGAGATTCTTGACACTCCAACAGATGGTCTAGAACCATGTAAGAATTTATTCATTTTTAGAGCCTTTTAAAAAGAATAAATACGATTTGAAAGTACACATGACAATGGGGTTGAGTAGGATAAATATGACATTCTGTATCCACACCCTTACTTCCCAAACTCATCAATTTGTATATATATTTATATTTCATCTCTGTTCTTGTTGGGTATCGGATATACTTTTTCTTGTTGGGTATCAAGTATACTCATACCGCTAAAAAAATTATAATAATTTTTCAATAAAATATAAATTATTTAAATATAATAATATTAATTCAAAATTTATCTAATGAACACAAAATTTATAATTTTTGAATTAAATGTCAAGTCTTTATTAACATCTTAGAATTGTAATTTTTCAAGAAAAACAAAAGTCTAAGAAGTCATTTGGTTTAAAAAGTAGGTTAAATAAATCAAGGTATAAAAGTTTTAGATATTTTAGTCATTTTTTATATATCAAATGTTAGTTGTTAATATGTTAGTTTTTATTAGTGGAGGCATTCGAATCTATAACCTCTTGTTCCACCTTTTTTTCACATGTGAACTGTGCCATTAAACCAACCTTTTAACTCCTATTTTAGTCATTAAAATAAAGAAAATGACATAGATGGGGACATAGTGAATATGTATATTGATATCCCAACTTAATAATTCATATATTTCTCAAAGATTCTTCATCAACTTCAAGACAAATTCAGAAATGACTCACAAAAATGAATTTATTTGTCTTCTATATTAAAAACAAGATACTTCTTATATGTGGAAATTCAATTTCTCTTATCAAAATTGATGAATAAATACTTCATGTCATGGTAAATAAAAAAACCATATTCAAATAGGTTGTACAACACTTATTAATTAACTTTTCATAATATGTTTTCAAAATGTCATTCTAATTCTTCTTTACAACTCAACATATCCTAAAATCTTATCATGTCTTGAGTCCTTCACATGTCTTCCCTTTGATTTTCAAAATTCAAAATGTTTCCCAAACATTCTTCAACATTAATTTACTTAAAATTTCTCCACCACTACAAGTTCAGAGTTATTATGAATGAATGGACTTCCACAACATCACGTTATCCTTTTCTTTTGTAATTAAAACCGTTGCCTAACATCTTTATTATGAATGCTACCAATATTAAAGTTGAAGATGAACTTCACTTAGTATGATCTAATATATAGGATGGACATAAAATTATTAATTCTTGATTTTATAATATGTGTATTTGAATAAACAACTTATAATAATTAAAACTAATTGAACTCATAAAACTGATAAATAACATAATAATTAAAACTAATTCTTGACAGTTTATATATATACACAAGTTGGAGTATGAGAGCTTTATTGAAATAAGATTAAAAAACATATAAAAAGGTCATAAATCATTTTCATCAATTTAAATAAGCTTGAATTTCTCAAATTATATCTAAAAATTCTAAATTATATATAATAATAACTAACATTTGCTTAATAAAAAAAATTTGAAATTTCAAAAAGGATAGTAAATAATAAATAAGTTTATTAAACTTATTTTGCTTTCATTCGTCGTCACATGGCGAAAAGTAAGTTGTAACTTCCCTATTATATCCAAATCCAAAGAATCTGAAAGATAGAAAGATACAAACTCATTAAAGGAGCAGAAAGAAAAAAAAAAAAGAAAAGAAAAGAGGAAGGGTTTCAACGTGAATCACACAAAAAGGATAAAAGAATTAAATGAATCGCGTAGCCAGAGTAAAGTCTGAAATATTTATTGAGTTCTATATATTTTTCAATATTTTGTACCTATTTAATCAGTGTCCTAAGAATAAGGATAACTGGTTGCAGTTCCCTTTCTATTAAAACTAATTCAAGGTTATTAATAAAGCCCCTTTTAATGCATCTGGTCGTGCATTTTTGGAAGTGTTCCCACATTTGTTGCTGATTGGTTTACAATTCCGTGTACGTCTGTCAAAACTTGTTTTGTAGCACTTTCATGAAATAGCAGAGACTAATGTAATATTTTATCAAAAATATGTTAATTAAACAATGTAATATTTTGAAATATTTAAAATCTTTTTGATATATCGATACTTTATTTTATCATATTATCATATACTAATAATAAGTACGAGAATTATAGAAAGATTTAAAATTATTCTGAAAGAAACTTTACTGCAGTGATAAAATTTAATTTGAAACTATAAATTACGCTTATTATTGTTTATAACAAAGAACCTAGATAAATTAAAGTTAAATTTATAAATTATAGTAATTTTAATAATTCATATTTTAACGATGTAAATTAAATAACATTTTGGTTTTGGTTCTTTAAATATTTTTTTAATTTGATCTTCAAACATATTTTGTTTTTCTTTTATACTTTCAAATAATAATGTTGATTATTAAACAAATATTGTAATCTAGTAACTTACCATGTCTTTAATAAGTCTTAAGGCAATAATCTAGTAAATTATATTTTTAATATTTTATTTATTCAAAATAGTTTATAACATCACATAAATTTTTGGATTATTATTTAAAAAAAATACTCTAAGCCTTACTCATAGTTAATGTTATTTCTTAAATGTAGAGACTAAAATCAAACAGACCAATTTTAAAAAAAAAAATTTAAAGAATCAAAACAGAAAAAATATTGTTTTTCAGCTATAAAAAGTTATTTAAACCTATTTTAATTAATATTTATATTTTAAATTGGACCGACTACTTAGGAGTCAACTCCTAAAGCGAAAAAGTATTAATTGTCTAATTAGATAAAATCTTAGTCATCCAACCATGCACGATGGCTGCAGTCTTCGTTTAAATGGGGAGTGACCACGATAATTCCATTTTTGTTCGACGTTGACGGTAACTATTTTCTTTTTATTTCATCAACATCTAATTATACTTTGTTTCAAATCATCATCCATCTTTTATTTGACAAAAAAGTCTTATATGTAGCTACTTTTCATTTAGCTCCTATTTTATATATGTATGAATAACAATTCAGCCAAAGCAAAAACCATTTTAACTAGCAAACTCTATATTATTATTTTTGCTCTGCGTTTTTTAATTAGAGGGATTGTATACGATTTTCGAATTATAATATATAAAAATACATTTCAATTTATTTGTATAAATGGACACATTTTTTATGAAATCTAATGTCTAAAATTTGTTATTATAACAATAAATTTTAAAATTTATATAAGCAAAAAAATTGTAATTAAATGTTAGTATAAAACTCTTCTACAATATTTTTTTTTTTAAAAGCTAAAAATATATTCAATATCAGAAACAAAATGTTTCTTAGAGTACATACTAATTACATATGCCTCCATATCCTATTGGAGCATATCAAGACTTATCCACTTATTTCATATTTAATAGACACAATGTAGGATTAACATACCAATCCGAGAAGACGCACCCCCTATTAAAACCAAAGGAATGTGATAGCCATTTCTATGAGATTACCTTTATGTACATCAGAATGTCGACAGAATTCACCGGTATATTGTAAAAAACAATCTGATTTCTAGTAATCCAAATACCCCAGCATCCGGCAAGCCAGAATACATACCTGTACTTCTTCTTTCACTTTCCAACCACCCATGCTGATGACGAAAGGAAGAGTTGATACAAATCCCCCGGAATAGGTCCTTGAATTCCCAGCCAGCTAATGATATTGTTCCACACCAATTGAGCCTTGGCACACCTTAAGAACAAATGATTGCTATCTTCAATAGCACTGTTACAAAAGACGCACAATGCATCCTCACCTGGGATGACAACACCTCTCCTCAAGAGATTATGGGTGGTTGGTAATCTATCTAACAATAATCTCCATGAAAAAACAATTACCTTGGAGGGCAGACTATCTTTCCACATTCGTCTCAAAGCTTTGGGTTCCACCTCAATTAGTCTGGATGAGGTCTGTTGTAAACGCAGAACCGAATAAGCCCCCGCAACTGAGAAGCTTCCATCCGTACTAGACGACCAACTCCATCTATCAGCCATATAATCCATAATTACCACTGGCTGCAACGCACTTTGTAAAAGACGGATCTGATCTTCTTCCCATACAAATAGCTCCCTTCTCCATACCCATATCCACCCCCCGGATGCTTCCTTTTTATCGCTAATAGTGGTGCCTTTATCTACCGCTAACCCATATAACCTAGGGAACTTTAAGCTGAGGGGTCCATCTCCTATCCAATTCTGTTCCCAAAAGAGAGTATCCTTTCCGTTCCCTAGTTTTCTAATGACGTTATTCCGAAACCAGTCTGGTATCTGGCTTTCGGTCCATCAATATCCCATACATCCCTCCACCACTGAGAAGCTGTAGATAAATTCTCTAGTCTTTCATTGAGTTTGTATGTCTGGCCATATCTACCCTCCAACAAACTCGCCCATATTGCGTTTTGCTCTGTTAATAGCCTCCACCGCCACTTTGCAAGTAAACTCAAATTGAAATCCCATAAGCACTTTACCCCCAGACCCCCTTCTTCCTTTTTTCGACACACATTTTTCCAGCTAACCCACGCAATTTTGGTTTCCTGGTCTTTCCCTCCCACAAAAAGGAGCGTTGTAATCCGGTAATGAATTTTAGGACTTTCTTGGGCACCTTGTAAAACGAGAATAGATACAGTGGAAGGCTAGACAATACTGAATTTATCATAACTAACCTTCCTGCAAAGGACATATGTTTTGCCCTTCACACTACCAATTTCCGCTGAAATTGTTCGATGACTGGTGACCACGTCTCTACCTTCCTAGGGTTCGCTCCCACCGGAATCCCCAGAAATTTAAATGGCGGTGATGACACAACACAATTCAAGAGGTTGTTAACAGCGCTTGTAAATGAATCATCTACATTTAACCCAAAGAATTTGCTTTTGCTGTAATTTACCTTTAACCCCGAAGTCAGCTCAAAACCACGGAGAATAGCCTTCAAGTACCACACCGACTGTAGATCATCCTCCCCCATCATAATCACATCATCTGCATACTGCAATATTGAAAACTTTGCCTCCTCAGCAATATTGAGCTCTTTAAACACCCCTTTCTCTACAGTTGTTTTGAACAATCCAGTTAAGGCTTCAGCTACCACTAGAAACAAAAAGGGAGAGAGTGGATCTCCCTACTTCAAGCCTCTCCCCGGCCTAAATTCCTCCGTTGGACTCCCATTGACTAGAATCGACATGTGACTATTCTGACAATACTACTCATCCACTTCCTCCATGTACTCCCGAACCCCAACCTAACAAACATATAATCCAGAAAGTCCCAATTTACCGAATCATACGCCTTCTGAAAACCACCTTAAACAAGAAACATGGTTTCCTTTTGCGCTTAGCCCAATCAACTATCTCATTCGCTACCAGTACCCCATCCAGGATCGATCTACCTGGCAAGAATGCTGACTGACACTTAGAGATTAAATTCCCCATAACTTTCTTCATTCTCAAAGACAACAGTTTGGAAACAATCTTTTGAATGCTAGAGATTAAAGAAATTGGTCTATACTGAGCTAACCTGTCCGGCCTTGTCACCTTAGGGATGAGAGTAAGAAAAGATGATGTCGCTCCTCTTGGTAATACTCCCGATTGTTGGAATTCTTGAACTGCCTTTACCACATCGTCCCCTATGATTTCCCAACATGATTTATAGAAATGAAAACCAAATCCATCGGGGCCCGGGCTTTCCCCTCCCTCACAGGCCCAAACCGCCTCCTTTATTTCTTCCGCTGAAAAAGGCTCCTCTAGCCATTCTCTCTGCTGATCATTTAACTGATTAAAATACACCTCATCCATCCTTGGTCTCGTCTGTTGTTCCTCCTTAAAGAGCCTTGTGAAATGATTAAGCACATGATCCCGAATATTCTTAACTCCCTCCACCCAACCGACATCTGTTTTAACTGCCAGTAGAGAATTTGCATAACATCTTTCCTTAAAGCATTTTTGAAAGTAGTTTGTGTTGCTATTCCATTTGCCTTGCCTTCCCCCAATACTATGATAAAATACCTTGTCTCTGCTGACCGCTCCCGTTGACCCCTTGGCCTAACTGATGATCCACCATCTCCAGTTCTAATACCTTCTCTGTCAGGAATTTCTCATCTTTACTTCAGTTTTCTTCTTTCTACTCTTTAATCTTCATCTTCAGACCTTTAATTTACTTGCCAGCTGATACATCCTCCAACCGTGACCCTGATCTGATGTCCAGAACTCTTTTACGAGATCCATAAAACCTTGCTCCTGCAGCCAATGATAAAAAAACTTGAAAGGTTTAGGGCCCCAATTCTGTTTATTCACCTCGGTTAGGATCCAACAATGATCTAAGAATTCTCTAGTACCCACTCTTTGAGCTATAATTCCTCACTCCTCCATCAATTCCGGGGAGAATAAAAACCGATCCAACCTACTAGATGACTCTCCATTCGGGGCTATCCACGCTGCTCCTTTTCTGATGATTGGAATATCCAATAAACCCATTGATTGGATAAAGAATTTGAAGTCAGACATCTCAATTGTAGAGTGAGAACTAGATCTCTCTTTAAACTCACTCCTGTCTAACACAGCGTTAAAATCTCCTCCAAGTACCCAATTAACCTCCGAAAATCCTCGTTTTGTCATCATCAGATCATCCCATACTTTCCTTTTTCCTTGTAACGAACATGGGGCATATACATTAACCATACAATTGACTGCCGGTGAAATCTTTCCTCTAAAGCCAATTCCAAGGAAACCTTGCCCTTGTATAACCCAGACAACCTCCAACATATGCTTCTTCCAAACTGTCAGACAACCTCCACTAAGTCCTGTTGACGGTAAAATTCTCCAATCGCACCCTGTCGTCCCCCATAGCTCCTTAACTTCCCAGTCACTTACTGTCTTGAATTTTGTCTCCTGTAGTAAGCAGATAATCATTACCATTTAGCAGTCTCCTAATCCTTCTTCGCTTGGTCTGATCTTGGAACCCCCTCACATTCAAAGAGAGAATCTTCATTTAGTTATTCCTATCACTCCTCATTTCCCTTCTTTCCTTCTCCTCCTTATCCATCGTCTCCATCTTCCTTAACTCCTGTATATATATTTTATCTGATTGATTGCCGGATATTCTGACTTCCTTCAAAGCCTTCCGTATTTTTTCCGCTTCTTCCTCCTCATCGCCTTTTCCTTTCTCGTCTTCGTTTGCCTCATCCAGTTGCCCTCGCCTCATTAATTCATTCCCGTCAAAACTATTCCTTCTTAGCTGCTTCCATATGGATACCTCCCTCCTTTACCCTTGTTCTCCTCCGGACACTACTTCTCTACCTACTAGTACCCATTTCTTGTGGTCGTATGGTAGAGTAGAAATAGATTCATTTTTTCCGTAATCGCTATTCTCCATAATAACCCCCTTCCCTCCGTGACCAATAGCAATTCCGGAAAGTTCCCCGCTGTGACCCATATTTTTTGCTGTAAATGGGCCCGTATTTTCTGCTGTAATCAGGCCCATTACCTGCCCTCGAAGATGCTGTTTATGAGCCCAAACTGATTCCGCATTAAGGCCCCAATTGGATGCCGATTCTCCCGCGCACGGTCCGTTAAAATGGGCCTCCGCCTGCCAGCCCAACTCGTGACACGGCCCGGCTCCAGAATTTGGATCTCCAGCATGGCCCTGCACGTGACACGTCGCTGCTCCAACGGTTAGATTCTCCTCTCTCTGTTCTGGCGTCCGTTGCACTGTCCAAGGAAGCCACGTGCCTCCCTCCCCGTGCGTAGCAGACCTAGACCCTGCAGCCTGTCCTGTCCGACACGACATGTCGTCAGTCGTCAGGTCTCGTGCAGTGTACCCCGGGTCTTGAACAGCGAGCCCGCCTTCATCTTCCCCCCATATTCTCATAGATGGTTCGTGTCTTCCGCTTTCTCTGCACAGCTTTACTCATTCTCCATTCCTCCACTTCTGCATCCCTTGCCAAAGCCATCTACTCTCTTCTTCTTTCCCAAATCGGACCCTGAATCTGTGCTGGAAATCTGGGATATTGTCCCCTTTACCATTTCCTCCCCTACTTGTCGGTCCTGACAATCCTGCTCAGCGCCGTCGTTGAGGTGGTCTACGGCCGCCCCTATCTGCCTCATCCCGACCTCCGAGGGACAACTTCCAGATCTGGGCCGGTGTGTATCTTTGACCACCGTGTCACCTCCTTGCCAGAGACCCAGACCCCCGCGTCCGACATTCCTCCCATCCCCCTCATCCCACTCCTTCCAGTCTCCCTTGTAAAACATCTCCTGTTTCAACTCAGCCAACCTTCTTTCCGCCTCAGTCGATTCGTAAAACTATTCCTCCCCCTGACAGGAGCTTATTTCCGAGCTATAGGTAGTCTGTACTGGGCTTTGCTTTAGCTCATTCACCTCTTCCACCTCCGTTATCCTGATGTCGAACTCCCACCCATCAATGGTCACCTGAACAATGTCATCGAGCCGCCTCATGTCCTTCCTGAATATCACCATCTGTGCTACATCGTATCATTCTTTTTTTTTGGTAATTTCCTCCGTATACAGCAACTCGCTGAAAGGTGCAAGTAAAGTGGAGAAAAAATTTTCTCCCCAAACATGTAACGGGATCCCATAGCAGTTTACCTTTACCCTCCTGTGTGTGTCAACCATTCCCGGCTCCCATCTCTGTATCCCAGCAAACCATTGTTCAAACCACTACTGTTTCCCTTTCATGATTTCTTGGAGTGTCTCCTCCCTTTCCAACTCTAGCAGTACCTTATTGGCCCCCATGGGAGTTGTGCACACACTGTAGATGTCGTGAGTCATTAGGAATAACTGCATCCTGAACGCAGACCCTCTTTTGCGTACTTCTCCCACATAGGCCCTCTGAAACCGAATAACATTCTCCGCTAATGCTGTGTACACAAGTTTCATCTTCGGGTCTTCCTTCTTCCCTGCCTCTTTCTGCACATTATTATTTTTAGGCCCCCCAGATGCACTGACAACCGATGCATATGATTTTTTCCGATTTACATTATACACACTCTGTTGCCCCGTTTGCCCCGACACTGTAGAGTAAACATTTTGAATTTGTGTCCTCCTCCGTGTGTTCATCTTTCTCTGGTTCTGCTCAGTTCGCTGATCATACCTTGGAAGATTGACCCACAGCTTTTCTATTCCAATGAAGATATTGTCCAGTCTAACCACCAGCATTTTCACATCCTCTATCTCCCTAAACCTGGCAAAACCGAACCTTTGTCCCCTACTGTTCCTCTTGATTGGAATTACCACATCATGGACTTTTGCATATCTCCCGAAAATCTCCCACATATTCTTTGCCATATATTCTTCCCGGAAATGAGTAAAAAAGACAGAGGTCATCCTCCCCTTCCTTTTCCCTACCTCAGTGACTAGTTTCCTTCCTCCATTGGCATCGTTTCTTTTCCTTACCTCGGTCCACCCGTCCTCCATCTTACTTTGAATCGGTGGGAATCTTTTCAATTGCAAACTCTTTTACAATATAATATATGTATGTGAAAAGAGATGAGTATCATTTAAAATTAAACATACTATCAAGAAAATAGAAAGCTCACAAGATGAAAATGGACTTAGACGAGCTAGGTTATTTGAATTCAAATTTTATGACCTGAGTTATTTACTCGTTAAAAACTTTTTTAAAGGGTTCTTGTTTAACCTATATAAAAGTCTGATTCAAACTATAAGCTTATTTAAGGTCTATTTATCATAATTTTTTTTATTAACAATAATTGTAATTTGTAATTACTTGACTAATAACACTTATAAGTTTTAGCTTAATTTTATATATAAATCAATATGCTTAACATTTAAAAAAGGTGAAACAATATGATTTTAATTTATTATAATAAATTTAATATAATAATAATATTAAAAATAAATATTTATATTGAATTTTTAAATAGACTAATCTGTTAAACTCATAAACTTTTAAACGATATTAAATTTAACCTATTTAACTAAATATGTCCTGTCTAATTACTTGATCTATTTCTACTCTTACTCACATAAATTCTTCTGCAATATAATCATATTTCTGAAGTAGTACTTAAGCACGAAAGTTGTTTAATGTTTTATAGCCTAAAAAGAGAGAAATTAAAGAAAGCAAAAGGCACTTAATGGTCTTTAGCCAAGAAAAAAGCCTCTTAATGATCTTTATAGCTAAGACTTAGAAAACACAAAATACATATGCTACTAAAACGCCACTTTACTACTTTTTAACGTTATGTTATCTATTAACGTCATCTATAACTTTTGAAATTTCTAATTATAAACAGATTTTTCATCTCACCTTCACTAGATTTTTTAATTAACTATCTCTCTTATATTTTGTGTTTCATTGTTTTCTGATACCTTTCAATAGATAGTATTAATAAAGGTGACTGGCAATATCAGAATCAGATGAGCTCGCACACACAAATAATATGCAATTTGGAAAATAGATGGATGATTTGAAACGAAACTTTAATTGTCACATATTATCAGCCAAAGTGATAAAGTTGGTGTCATTTTATTCTTTTAATTTCTTGGTGGAAATTGTAATACCAATGCTTGCACACATACACTCGTGCTTAATTAATTATTACACTAATGAATAGAACAACCAAGTGTACCCTACTCTAAAAAAGATGAAAAAGCAAAATGGATATACATTTCATTATTGTCTAATTTATATGTAAAAAGGTAACTAGAGAATCTTATAATGGGGTGTGATAATAACTATGAATACATGCATTTTGAGTTTTTGACTCTTAGTCTTAGGTTTCAGTGACACGTCTCAAATGGACTGTGCCAAGTGCCAAATAATATTAGGAGCAAAATTCGAGAGATTTATAAATGATGAACTCACGGAGTAGATATGTAATTTCGTAAAAATTTATTTCATATAATAATAATAAATTATTTATATATAACTTAGAAATTAAACGTTCCAACAAGGAAGGACATATTGGGTTGAATTGAGTTTAATAAAAAAAAAAAAAACCCAACTTGATGTGTTATTATTAGATTGAGTTTTGAGTTTATTTAAATCTAACTCAACTCAGATCATATTCACTCCTAATGTGCATGCACATTCACTACAAGAAAATATGTTATTATAGTGGCATTTAGCCTATTGTAATAGTCAAAAACTCATTGTAATGTGTATTTATAGTGTAGACTTATAGTGGGTCAAACATTTCATACTAATCCTTTTGTCTATATACAATGGGCTATTGAAACCCACTGTAATTTCCACTATAAAACCCGTTAGGAAAATCAATCAAATCAATATAAGTTACAATGCAATCAAGAGTAGTTACTTACTATATACTGTGAGTGTTACAATGGACTAAACCCACTATAATACAATGGACATTTAACCCATTGCAACGAGCCCACTATAATATAATGGGCTTAGCTCACTGTAATAAGCCCACTATATTACCGAGGGCTAAGCCTAATGTATTATAGTGAGTTTAGCCCACTATAACCCATTGTAACTACAGATGGCAAAAAAATCTGCACTCGTGGATACCCATGGATAAAACGCGCAAAAATATCTGCACAGATAGTATAAATGGGTACCCGCCACCTGCAGATACAGGTTTTTTTCTACCCGCTCCTTAATGGGCACAAGTTTGATATCATAGTACCTGTATTTGCAGGTACCCGCTAAACTAAAATAATATATATATATATATATATATATATATATATATATATATAAGTTAAAAAAGATAATATTTTTGGAAAATAAATCAAATTAAAATATTAATTATCAAAATTCATTGATATCAATCTTATTTTTTTATGAAAAATTCATAGTTAATAAAATTATTTATTATAAAAGTGCCGATAATATAAAATAAATATTTTATTTTATTTGTATTAAATATTTTCTTATAATATATTATATTAATCGACTTTTAGATCTAATTAATTTTGTAGAAACTAATATAATTTTATTTTTAGATTTTTCAAAAAATAAATGATTTATTTGATAAAACTTCTTATAAGAAATATTTAATTTAAAAAAATATTTTTTTAAAATATCCATGGGTACTCGTGGATATCCGTGGGTATTAAAAAAACCTGTGGGTATTTCTATAGCGGATATCGGATGAGTTTTTAGCAGGTAACAGATTTTTGTAGAGGGTTGGGTACCGAATAACCACTACCTATGCCCGCCTCGACCCGTTGTCATTCCTAACTGTAACAAGCCGACTATAATATCATAGGTGTAACCCACTATAAAAAACTCACTATACTACAGTGGGTTTAGCCAATTGTAACAAGCCTACTATAATATAGTGGGCATAACCCACTGTAACCAACATTGTATTACGATGGGTTTGGCCTACTGTAAGAAATCCACTACATTACAATGGGTTAAGCTCACTATAACAAAACCTCATTTTTTATATTATTATTTTTAATTCCAATTTATAAGTATTAAACAAAACTTAGATATAATACTCAATTCTGAATAAAACAATAAAATAAAAACAAACATCAATTTAATATTTTATAAAATAATTTAAGAAAAGAACATAATCATCCAAATACAAATTTATAAAGTTCCATAATAAAATTTCCTAAAAGTATTACATAACACTAATACAAATTTTAAAGTTTCTACACATAACAAAGTATTCACTGCTGTGCGTATTGATCATCATTGTCAGAGAAATCATTATCATCATAGTCTGGATGACAACTATTAGATCCATGATACTGCTTGGTAAGGATTTGAATGCCTAATGTAAGCTGTTTAATGGAATTACTCATTTCTTCGAGTATCTTCCTATCTTGTTCACGTTACTCCTTCAAAACATTTATCTTTTGAAGCAACTTTGGAGCATTTGCAACTTCAAAATGTGTAGTTTGACGTGGTGCATGTTCCTTGGTTAGCTATTCCACACCGGGCCTATAGTGGGAGGACACATCTTCAGACCTATAAAGTTGTCACAAGATTTTCCCCCAACTGTATCACTCCATAATTTCAGCTTTGAGGCGGAGTCAGTGTCTTAGGTTCTGCTGCTGGAGGGTTGCATGTTTAGCTTTTCCATAAAGCTTCCCTAGTTACATAAAAAAATAAAATAAGACAATCAACCTAAGAGGCAATTACTTATTCAAACATTTGACAAAATTATATACTATGTTAACTTACATAAGTTTCCTCTAATCTTTTATTCACCCAAGGGTTATCCTTCCTTGTATGCATTTTTTTTAACACCTCTTCCAAGTCGAGAGCTCTACCCATCTCATTTGACTTTAAAATAAAAATAAATGTATTATATACAAATAAATAATGTTTAAGTAGTAAAAATATTATCAAGAATGAACATAAAACGTACCATGCGCATGACTATCTCATATGTAGATATGGATCCTCCTAATAACATAAAACGTACATTTCACACAGGGACACCGAATTCCTCCTTCACTAACAAAATCTAGTTATTGCTCAGTTATATGTTTATAATCATTAACTCCATTGGTGAAGTGTAGTTTTAACCCCCCTCTCTTAGGATAAAGTCTATCATACATCCAACTATGATTTGGAGGATAATTATTCATTTTCTGCAAATTATTGATATAAAACATCAATAAAATACAAAACAAAAATTTAAAGCCCTACAAAACATATGAAACCATATTTTGTAGAATCACATGCAAATGAGTTTAATAACAAACACATACATTTCAATATCCAGTACACAACCAACATCAGCATGCCAAGATTACACCTAAATGAGTTATGCTCAATCTACCAAAAATTGAGATTTTTTTCAAAAGTTAACGAAGAACCTAATTGATGTAACAGATACAACTTTCTAGGATAAAACCTTATAATGTAAGCATAAATGTGACTCAACCAAAAGCAGTGCAGAAAGTTTATCTCAAAATCTAGAGATAAAAAAAATACGAGTATATCAGTAATGACAAAGCCGACAACTGGAATTTTATCTATAAATTATAAATTAGTAATTGTCGAGGAAGAACAAACACTAACAAAAGAACAAAAACCAAAACAAGGATTAAAAACTGAAATGACCTCTTAGTTATTTTCGGTTAAATTTTCATTCTAGATTATATTGCCTTTATAATGTAACTCGCTTGAAAATTTAAAATGACCAAAAATTTAAACACTAACAAAAACCAAAACAATGATTAAAAACTGAAATGACCTCTTAGTTATTTTCGGTTAAATTTTCATTCTAGATGATATTGCCTTTATAATGTACCTCGCTTGAAAATTTAAAATTTGTGAAGTAAAGACTAGCAACTCAATATCACAAATTTGTATAACATTACAAAATAATGATAAATCAATGCAGCTGAAAGCATCTCCATCACAGTGATAATTAGTCCAAAAAGGGCACCATGAAACTTTTTTCTCGCAACCAATCAGTAATTGTGCAAGTTCAATTTATGAAAATGATATATAGCAAACTTCAATTAATAGTCTGGCATGTAGTCCTTGTTGTTTCAGTCATGACAATAAAATATAATACTAGTATGTTGATATTCAGTCATCTTGTATAGAATCAAATACTCTAAAGTCAATAATAATGAATAGTCCTTTTGAGTATTCAAACAAGTTTATCATCCATCATTCTTAAAAGTATTCGACTATTTAGGATACTAAATAAGGGTTGAACCTAAAGCTTAACTAGAAAATCAATAATCACTTATCACTTAGTTATATAAAAGTATAACACCTATAAGGTCTAATAATATAAGTATAAATAAGAGAATGAATCTCTTTGTTTAAGCCATCTGATTTATGGTCAATTGAATTTATACTTGAGTTTGAAAGTTCATGGACAATTTAGAAAAATGATTTACGTTTGGCTAACTAAAGAAAGATAAAAAGTCTAACCTATTACTTCTCATGTGCCATGCTTAGTTTTTACCCAACTCCCTTGTTAGTCAGGAAATAGGTCTAACCTTGTCTATTGTAGAAAACGTTAAATCTTGTTACAGAGCATTGGAAGTCCATCTTCATTCTAGAGCTAGTTTTCTTACTTTAATTTTCCTTTCAGGTTTTTTGACTCAAGTTATGCCTTTATAGTATTTTTATTTTAGACTTTTACCGTTCAAGATTTTAGACATGTACTATATGAGTCGCTCAGTTATAGCCATAACTGAGAAGGCTACCTAACAAAATGCAACACTTATGAAATATATGCTATTAACTACATTGTGCATTATGTTATGACACTCTTTTCAGTTTTTAGAAACAGAGACCCAAGTGCACAATGTGCAAATAAGTCGAAGCGGTTTACGTTTTCAAGAATCCATCACAAGGAGAGAGAAACACAAACATACTACTTCTACCAAGAGGTGCACAATAAAAAAGGTAAAATTACATTATTCTCATCTTATCAAAACGGGAAAAAAATAATTACTTATGCAACACCTAAATTAATCATGAATCAAACTCAATCTAACAAAAAACAATCTAATGAGTTTAATAACAAACACATAAATTTCAATATCCAGCATATAACCAACATCCTATGAGCACCATAGGATCACACCCTAATAAGTCATGCTCAATCTAACAAACAATATATTAATAGAATAAAAAGATACCATTTGAAAACATAATATAAATAGGAACCTTGTAGAGCGCATGAGAACAAAACTAGAAGGGAGAAACCACCATGACACCGCCGGAGCGTCGTCCTCCTTTTTGGGAAATCGTATCTGCTGCAAGTTCTCTTCTGCCAAAGCTTCAAGAATCACTTATGGCTTTACTCCAAAATTTGGATGATGTTCAGGTTTAGCTTGAAGATGTTTTTTTAAAAGAAAAATGTATTTACAATGGGCTTAGCCCACTCTAAATTTTTACTGTAATATTATTGTTGGTTTACATTTTGGTAATTATAGTGGATTTAGCCCACTGTAAACCAATTATAATTGCGTTTAACTTATTTTTTTTATTTTTAGTGGGCAAAATCCACTATAATATAGTTCACCGTAACCTCTCTAAATTTAAAATATATTTAAAAAATTATGTTTAATTTTATTATAATGGGATTAACTATTTCATAGTGGGTTCAGCCCACAGTAAAGGGGTGACTATATTATAGTGGGTTATACTCACTATAAACCAATGTAATTGTGTTTAATTCATAGTGGGTTAGCCCACTATAAAACCCACTGTAAGTAACTATTAATTTATAGGGATGTGAACCCACTATAAGTCCATTATAATTTTTTTTTATTTCTAGCAAGCAAAACCCACTGTAAGGTAGCCCACTATAACCTTCCTTAATTCTAAATCTATTTAAAAAATTATGTATGATCTTATTACAGTGAGCTAAACTATTTTACAATGGGCTAAGTCCACTATAAATCTACTATATTAAAAAATCATGCGCGATTGTATTACAGTGGGCTATACCCACAATATTATAATGAGCAACATGACCATTATAAATAACCCACTGTATTACAGTGGACTTTGTGACCCACTAAAAAAAACCTACTGTAGTAGCTAGTTTTCTTGTAGTGATTTTGCTTAGTGTTAATAAATGCGCATGAGTATTTGATCAATAAAGAGTATCATGCACTTGCACATCTCTACCTCCTTGCATATTTTAAGGATAAATTCTCCATGGTGAGGATCTTACACTCAATATCTCACAAAAAGACTTATTCCAAGTGTTTTTTATGTAAAAAGTAATTTATTTTAGTTATCATGTAATTTTTTTATTTTCAAGCTAGAAAAATTCTAGCAATACACTTTTTGAGCACACTCTTTTAAACACATTATGGGCAGTTGATTGAAATTAATTGAAAAACACAATTTTTTGTTAGTTGACTTACATATTTAATGTTTCGCTCATTATTTATAGTTTTTGATAAATTTCAACAATGATATGTGTATTAACACACTCCTGATAAAAAAATCATATGTGTATGCTATTAATGGAACAATGTTAGTTATGAGGATTAACTAATTATATGTAATGATTTTATATTTCAATGTTCTTTTATTTTTAGAAAAAAAATGTGTAATGTGAGTGTACAAAGTTTTATAAAACATTCAATCATAATCATTCATTTATGGTAGGTTTGTTGACTTTATCGGTTAATACTTTAAAAATAATATAAATAAATTATTATGACTGAACGAAAATGTAAAACTCTTTAGTAGTACATAATCTTTAAACTCTTTCTTTTATATTTGTATTATGTATATCTTGCATAGAAATGATTTATTTATTTGTTGGAAAATTATTTTCTCAGTTTTCCTTTAATAGAAATTAAATAAAATTTTTAATTATGTGATTCTCATATAACTGGTTTAATTTTAAATCAGTCAATCATAGTCAACTACAAGAAGTTCGTGAAAAATTGTATGATTTGAATTTAAATTAATACTAAAATTTAAAAATTGATAAGAAAAGAAAACACTAAACATATTTTAATTTTTAAAAATTTAAAAATCTTAAAAATAACAATCATCTCAACAAATCTTTAATTTTTTTATAGAAAATGTTAGTTGTAAATAACCCCAATGAGAAAAATCCAACACTTTTAAAGAGATAATAATCCCTAAATAAACCAAGTTCTAAAAAGGGTTTGTAAATAGTGTTGTTCTTAGTCATTTGGAATCCAGAAAATTCAACCATGGAACCTACAATTAAAAAATTTTTCATGCTCATAAAAATATAATTTAATTCTAAATAATCTCTAATAATAATTTATGCAGATAAGAAAACTAATAAATTCAAACACAAATTCACAACACAACATAATGATACTCATAATTACTCACTATCACTCTAACATTTTCAGAACCATGTTTTCATAGATTTGTAAATGGTCTATGAGTTCATATTCCATCCAACGACATCCCATTACCTTTCTCACACTATTATGAAGGTATCTCGAATATCTTTCCTATTCTAATGAAGGTATCTAAAACATCTTCCTCATTAAATGGAGGTATCTCATACACTTATCCCAGATGGATCTATCTCAAATTCCCATTACAAATAGAGGTATATCAAATAATCATCACATAAATATTTCAATTAATAAAAAGAAAGAATAACTCATAAAATAATTATATACATTTATAACCAAGCTCAAAACGTGATTCAAGAAAGTTTCCAAAGCTAATGGATGCAAATTATCTATCTATATAATTGATTAATTCTAATGTGTATGATACATTTGCAACCTAAAATCTTGATTTGAATAGTCATAATTAAGACACATCCTAAGGACTAGGACACTAATTCTCATCACAAAATGGCATACACATTAATATATTTAAATCAACATATTAGAAAAGCTAAGTTAAATTACAACATATAAAGAAGTATTTTAACACAAGATAGTTTGATAAAGTGAAACTCATAAATGTATAAATCTACTATGTCTAAAGTAGTCAAAATTAGTTTATTTTTCATCATATCATAAAAGATTCTTTAAAATATTTGGAAGATGTATCATGAAGGTTTCTAAAAGAATGTGTTTTATTCACCTCTTGAAGTATAATTCCACAACTTTGATTTATTCTTCTCCCCTTTTTCTCAACTCTTGAATAGTCAACTAGTTTATAATCTCTCAAGAGAACTACTTAACCATGTATAATAGCTTAAGATCGATTTCCCCCTCTCTATCATTTCCTCATGATAAAAGATTAGTTTAGGTTCAAATTTAAAATAAAATAAAATATTCTTTTATTTTATCTTACTATTATTTTAAAAGTAATATTATCTTAACTTAACTTACTTTTTTATTTAAAAATTCTAATTTTTAATATTTTAATTTGACTATAAATTCTATCATATTTTCCTTTTAATATTCAAATTAATTCTTTCTTTTCTTTTAAATTTAGATGAATCTTTATTTTAATATTTTCTTTATTTAAATTAGATAACAAATTAATATTATTATTTACTAAATAAATAAATTACTATATATCTAGATAATTATTATTTATTAATTTATTTTATAAGATATAGTAAATAATATTATCTAGATAAGTTTATAAAACCATTCAATATTATTATTTACATTTTTCTCCTTTTAAAAATTTCATCCCGAAATTATCCAACCTAATGGAAAAGAAATAAATGGTTTTATAAACTTATCAAGTGAACTATTGCACTACTAATAATTATTTTAATAGTTTCTTTATTTAAATTATTATTATTTACTAAGTAGCTAAATAATTATACATCTAAATAATCATTGTTTATTCATTTATTTTATGAGATAATTTCTTATTTTAAAAATTTGAGGATGTTACATAAAATAGCATAAAATTCATTCAATTATTTATAAAATATTTTCTACTTTCATTTATTTTTCTATGATATTTTTTGTCATTTAAAATATAATAATTATCAATTATATTTGAAAGTTTCATACTTATTACTCTTTTTTAGATAATGTAAAATATAATAAAATGATTTATTTTTTCTTAGAATAATAAAAATGAATATGTAAAATAATTTTAATTTACAAAATCATTCATATGACATTTCAATATTAAAAAGCTAATTATGACAGCTTTAATATATGCTAAAGGACTTAATTATCATAAGAAATCTTTTAACAATTAAAATAATTAACAATACCACTTTGTACTATTATACAGATGAACAAATACTATTAAGGCTCTAGTACGACAAAAATAAGAATATACTTTATTTAAGTGGAGTGCTTCCTTCTCATATTCAATAATAATTTAATCATGCTAACAACAAAATTATAGCTTTTCGACACTTGACGTGAAAATATAATCAGCTGAATATTTGTTGTAAAGTTTAAGAATATTATATCATACTTCAAATCAGCTTTAAGCCTCTATTTAATCAACAACTGTATGATAGAATGTATCGAATAATGGAGAATATATCCTCTTTTTTAAACATATTTTATTCGTCCCACTTCTTCCAAGTTTTTTTCTTTCTTCAATTAAACACTTTGCCCTAAATTAGAGCTATCTCATTCAAGTAAGCTGTCAAAAAGTTCAAATAAACATATAGTCAAAAGAAAGATTTAAATAAACAATGAACCTTCCCATTTACCATACAAGATTTATGGGCTTTTTTTTTTAAGCTACAAGATTTATGGTTTATATGATTTTGTAGAAAGCATTGGAAGGATTGAGGATGTAGAGAAAAAAGTTGACATTTCACAATCCTTCTCCTGTTTATAGAAGGGTACAAAGTATGAAGGATTGAAAGAATATGATTTCACCAAAAATACGTTACGTTAATGTTGAACATAAAAGAAATGAAGAGAAAAGAAAATATAAAATAACTTAGTAAAGAAAATACAGAGATAGAAAAAAAAAGTAAGTTTGATTCTTCTTCTTAATAAAAATTAATATTACTAGCAACACCAATAACGTTTAATCTGTAAAAAAAAAAAAAAAATTATGTGAATTTAATTAAAGAAAAAATGTGAATATAGATTTGTCTAGCTTAAAAAAAATCAACTTCTTATTCCACAAAAATGTGGAATTGATTTCAACTATCAATGGGAGAATTTTATTGATGGGTTATTTATTATGTAAAGTAAATTTGTTGAGCCTTGATGCCTATTCACTAGTGAGCCTTTTATTTATATATATATATATATATATATATATATATATATTAAATCTAACTGATAAAATAAACTCGATTTAATTTTACTATTAAATCTAAGTTTATCTGATAATTGAAAAGTTACTATTACAACAGTGAATTTTACTATTACAATAGTAACTCGATTTACCGCTACAGTGAACAGTATACAGTGTACAGTGTACAGTGACTGGCGGCTCCGCTACAGTGAACAGTGGTTGAACAGTAACCTTTCGCAAAATGCCTGCGAATTTTGGAGTCATTCTTCGATCTGACTCTTCGATCTGGTAAAATGAACCGGAGGAAGAGGATGCAGACGAACTGGCTTCTTTCTTGGTCTTTCCTTTAGACGAACTGGCTTCTGAGTCAGTCGAAAGGAGATTCAATATCGGATGAAGATTCTTGGCCAAGGCTTCATCATCTGTTGATGCTGCAAGGGCACCTGCAATCTTGGCTTTGTGGTTGAGAAACTGGCAGGTCTCTGGGTCTGCCGATTTGAGGCTTTTTGGGTTCTTCTGGAACCATAAAGCCACTCCTTTTGAATTGGCATGGGAGGCATTAAACTGATCCCACCATTTTACTGAAGCTTGTTTCCCTAACATTGGCAAAAGCTTGGGATTTGTTGCATTTTTCTGGTACTGATGTTGCCAGGCAAAAATCCATGCTAAGGAAAACATTGAGAAGAACCGAAGAGATGGATGAAACGGATTGTTTCCTTCTTCAATTCTTATTTGAAATGATTAAATCCTGCCTTGATATCTTTAGGAAGGATAGATTGAATTTGTCCGAAAAAGTCCCACCACTCAGCAAACCACTGAGGGAAGAAATAACGAACATTTTTCTTAAAATATATCAGCCACGAGTGCCGATGATTTTTGTTTTGAAACTAAAAAATATTGGTCCAAGCTTGAATATAATCCCAGTAAGTATAACCAATTGGGTCAAAAGGCTGGGAGAATTTTCTTACCTGGTTTGGTTTCGTTTCAAAATCTTTAAAAGTAAGAACTTTTAAAATTTGAAGAGTGGAATGTGTGATAACAGTGTTATCATTTTTATCAAAATTATGTTTTATCGAAACAGATTTTGAATCCACCAAAATAAATTCATAAAATTTCCTAGTCTTATTGAGACTAAGAGGTTTAAACAAAAATGTTGGTGGAAAGATTTTTTCGCAAATCTTGTTTGGATTGGAATCCCAGAATTCAGGTTCCATTTGGATTGTTGGGTAAAACCTTCCTTCTTTTGGTTGATAGGAAGAAAGTTGTTTTTGAGCAATTGGCTGAGGCTGCTCTACCAATGCTTTTGGATTTAAAGTTATTTTGGATTGGACTATGTCTGAAATAATGGATTTCAGGTCTTGGCTCCAGAAGAGGTTGTCTGTTTCTTCTTAAAAGATCTGTTTCCATGATCTGGATGGAAGATTGGTCAGCCCACAATCTTGAAGGGCTTGAAGTATGGTCAACTATGAATAGTTACACCATAGATAAACCGACCCTTCGTAAGGAATTCTACTCTGAGACTTGGACCTCTCAGAGGAAATGGTTTCTTAGCAAGTTTAAGGGTGACCGTAGGTCAAAAATCATCGATTCTTTTTATGAATTTCTTAATCAACTCCAAACTCATGTTTGTTTCTTTGATTGGTTAAATGTCTACCTTCATAGGAACAAAATCTATCCTCCTTGGATAATTACAATTACAGAAGATCTCTCTGTCAATACCTTAACTGTCTGGCACCGTAAGAATGGTCAACTCATTAAGTCCGACCTACCTCCGTCTAGCAGTTATTTCATTCCAGACTTAGAGGATAAGTATTTAGCTTCGCCCTTTAAGTACAAATCAGATGAAACCATAGGAGCCCAAGATATTAAAGCCCTTATGGAACAAAACAATTATACCAATAAGTACCTCCAAGTTTTAGGAGAAAACCTTGTAGGAAAAGCCTCATCTTCAGGAACCAAAGACGATGAGACCTCTTCCATTTCCAAACCATTGTTTAAACTTTTTAGTCTAACTACCGAGACTAGAAATAAATTTAGGCTTATTCATCAGAATTGGACTAAAGCCTTAGGAAAATCCAATCCAGATAACTCTGTAGTTATTCCTGATACCCCTAGTTCTTCACAGGTAGGATCTGTTAAGCTAGGACCAATCACTAGGAGTGTCTCCCAAAAAGACCAATCTCTTAGGATTAACAAATTAGGAACTTCTTCCATAGGTTCCGAGTCTGAGGATGCTGCATCTAGCAATAAGTCTGTTCCTCAAATCAATCCTGTTATTAGCAAGACTCTCAACTAGAAGCAGCCTTCTAAACTCTACTACAATCGAGCTACTGCTCCTGATCTCCTTCTTGAGGAAAAGAATGATCAAAGTCTTCGATCATTCAACTCAAATCAAATCTATGAATGGAACATAGATGGTCAAACTGAGTATAACATCCTTAATACTCTTCAACATATGACTATGGTCTCCACTGCATATCAGACTGCTTTAGATAGCACTGATGAGACTATAGTAGAAATCTTGACCGCTGGCTTTTCTGGTCAACTCAAAGGCTGGTGGGATAATTATGTTTCCGATACTGAGAAACATGAAATCTTTACGGCAGTCAAAACGGACGCTGAAGGAACCGTCCTTACTGACAAAGGGAAGCCTATTCCTGACGCCGTTAATACATTAATTATGGCCATTGTCAAACATTTTATCGGAGATCCTTCTATTTACAAAGATCGTTCCGGAGATCTCCTCTCAACTCTTAAGTGTAAGACCTTAGGTAATTTTAGGTGGTATAGGGACACCTTCCTTACTCGAGTCTACACTAGAGATGACTGTCACCAACCTTTTTGGAAAGAAACCTTCTTAGCTGGACTCCCAAAATCTTTAGGAGACAAAGTTAGGGAAAAAATCCGTTCCCAGTTTAACGGAGAAATCCCTTATGATCAGTTAGGTTATGGAAATATCATAGCTTATGTTCAAAAGGTCGCTCTCAAAATATGTCAGGACGACAACATTCAAAAGAAATTAGCCAGAGAAAAGGCTCAGAATCGCAGAGATTTGGGAAATTTCTGCCAACAATTCGGTCTTCCTTGTTCCAAAAATCCGGGAAAAACTACCCATAAAAAACATTCTCAGCAACAGCTGAATAAACCCAAACGCAGAGTCTATAGGTTTAAGACTCGTCAGTCTAATATCAAACATGGTAGGTCTCCTGATCCTAATCTTCGTAAGCAAAACACTAATCCTCCTAATCTTTCTAGAGAAACTAGAACATGTTATAAGTGTGGCCGTAAAGGTCACTTAGCAAGATTTTGTCGAGTCTCCTCTAAGATTCGTGAACTTAATCTTGATCCTATTGTCCAGGATCAACTTAGTAATCTTTTGATAAATTTTTCTGAAAATTCCTCAGAAGAAGAAGAAGAAAATGCAAAAATCTCTTCTGACGACATCCAAGCTGACGATGATCTTTCCTCCTCTAGTAGCGAAAGTTCTGAATCTCCACTCATCAATGTCATTCACAATGATGAGCAGAATCTATTGCTTGATGCTCTAGAATCCATTCAAGACCCTCAGGATAGAAAAAAGTATCTTGAGAAATTAAAGACAATCCTTTCCAAACCCAAACCTACGCGTTCAGAAAATTGGTTTGTCAATAATAAGTTTGATCTCACACAAACTCTCAAACGACTGGAAAAATCTTCAGCCAAGCCAGTCACTATTCAGGACCTCCAGGCTGAAATTCGTTCTCTCAAAACCGAGGTCCGAGAACTCAAAACTCAATCACAGTTGCACGAGACTATCATATCTCAAATAACTGCAGCTTTATCTGATAACATGGTTCCAGATAACCATGAAAGCTGTAATCAGGATTATGAGTCTGATCATAATTCATCAAACGAAGATACCCTCTTCAATAATCTCATCAATCAGTGTAGCATTCAAAAGTTTTATATTGATGTTACCATTATCGTAGATGATTTCATTCTAAAAACTATCGCTCTATTTGATACCGGAGCAAATTCAAATTGTATTTTGGAAGGACTTATTCCGACCAAATACTTCCACAAAACTTCCGAAAGACTTAGGACTGCTAGTGGATCAAAACTAGAAATCCAGTATAAGCTTCCTTCGGCAATCATCCAAAAGGATAATCTTCAGGTAGAAACTCCATTTCTTCTGATAAAAAACCTTAAGAATGATGTCATCTTAGGGTCTCCATTTATCAAGACTATCTTCCCTATTCAAATTTCCGGTGAAGGTATAACCACCCAACATTTGGGAAAAACAATCTTATTCAAATTCCTAGACAAACCCGTCCATAGGAATATTAATCAAGTTGATCGAAAACTTAATCAGATTAACTTTCTTAAAGAAGAAATTTCCTTCAAACAGATCGAGAGTCAACTTTTTCTCCCTCATGTAAAAAAACGAATCAAGAGTCTTTCTGATCGTTTTCAATCTACCATCTGTTCTGCCTTCCTAATGCTTTCTGGGATAGGAAAAAACACATGGTTAATCTTCCTTACGAAAAGGATTTCACAGATAGACAAATCCCGACCAAAGCTCAGCCAGTCCAAATGAGTCATGATCTTGTCACTCATTGTCAAAACGAAATCAAGGACCTTCTGTCCAAAGGATTAATTAGAAAGAGCAAAAGCCCTTGGTCTTGCGCAGCTTTCTATGTTAATAAAGCCTCCGAGATTGAGCGAGGCGCCCCAAGATTGGTTATCAATTACAAACCGCTTAATCAAGCTCTTCAATGGATCAGATATCCAATTCCAAACAAGAAAGATTTACTCTCCCGTCTTCATTCGGCGAAAATCTTTTCTAAATTCGATATGAAATCTGGATTTTGGTAAATCCAAATCAATCCCAGTGATCGCTACAAGACGGCCTTCACTGTTCCCTTTGGGCAGTACGAATGGAACGCAATGCCCTTTGGTCTCAAGAATGCTCCATCAGAGTTTCAAAACATAATGAATGACATATTCAATCCATATTCCAATTTCTGCATTGTCTATATCAATGATGTTCTTATCTTTTTCCAATCTGTGGATCAACACTTTAAACATCTTGAAATCTTTTTCAAAGTAATAAAACGAAACGGCCTAGCCATTTCTAAAACTAAAATCTGTCTATTTCAGACTAAAATCAAATTCCTTGGCCATTACATTTTTCAAGGAACTATCAAACCAATTTGTATAGTTATTGAATTTACTGACAAATTCCCCAATCAAATTTTAGAAAAATCGCAACTTCAAAGATTTTTGGGTTGTCTAAATTATGTCGCTGACTTCTTTCCTCAGCTTAGTATCATCTCTAAACCTCTTCATGACAGACTCAAAAAGTCTCCTCCACCGTGGACCGATATCCACACCAACCTAGTCAAACAGATCAAACGGCAGGTCAAAGTTTTACCCTGTCTATATCTGCCAAATCCCAATCTCCTTAAGATTGTTGAAACCGATGCCTCTGACTTAGGTTATGGTGGTATCCTCAAACAACGCATGCATCATACTGAGCATTGCATTGCATTTACTTCAAAACATTGGAACAAAGCCCAACAAAATTATTCCACTATTAAAAAGGAAGTTTTGGCTATTGTTCTTTGCATCTCAAAATCCCAATCTGATTTATTAAATAAAAAATTTTTAGTCCGGGTTGATTGCAAGTCAGCCAAAGAAATTTTGCAAAAAGATGTAAAAAATCTTGCATCAAAACAAATTTTTGCCCGTTGGCAAGCAATCTTAAGTATTTTTTATTTCGAGATAGAATACATCAAAGGTACTTCAAACACTCTTCCTGACTATCTGACTCGTGAGTTTCTTCAGGGTCGGACACATGTAAGATGCCCCCAAAATTAAAAATGAAGGTCGCCTCCTCCAGAGGCTGGGGAAAAGCAGTTCGGGGATCATCCCGGACAGAAAAATCATCTTCCTCCATTGAGGATTCCCAAACCATTCAAGTTGCCTTACAGACTGCAAATCAAGGGTCATCTACCCAGACTGGATCTTCAACCCAACAGGCTACCATTAAGTCTGAGTCATCAACTCAGCAGGCCATCACCAAAACGGGGTAATCTACTCCGCAAATAGCAAAAGGGTCTTCTACCCTAGTGACCAAACCATCTGACTATGCGATGACTATCCCAACCCTTCAAGCCCTTCAAGACTGTGGAATGACTAATCTTCCATCCAGATCATGGAAACAGATCTTTTCAGAAGAAACAGATGACCTCTTCTGGAGCCAAAACCTGAAATCCATTATTTCAGACATAGCCCAATCCAAAATAACTTTAAATCCAAAAGCATTGGTAGAGCAGCCTCAGCCAATTGCTCAAAAACAACCTTCTTCCTATCAACCAAAAGAAGGAAGGTTTTACCCAACAATCCAAATGGAATCTGAATTCTAGGATTCCAATCCAAACAAGATTTGCGAAAAAATCTTTCCACCAACATTTTTGTTTAAACCTCTTAGTCTCAATAAGACTAGGAAATTTTATGAATTTATTTTGGTGGATTCAAAATCTGTTTCGATAAAACATAATTTTGATAAAAATGATAACACTGTTATCACACATTCCACTCTTCAAATTTTAAAAGTTCTTACTTTTAAAGATTTTGAAACGAAACCAAACCAGGTAAGAAAATTTTCCCAGCCTTTTGACCCGATTGGTTATACTTACTGGGATTATATTCAAGCTTGGACCAATATATTTTGGTTTCAAAACAAAAATCATCGGCACTCGTGGCTGATATATTTTAAGAAAAATGTTCGTTATTTCTTCCCTCAGTGGTTTGCTGAGTGGTGGGACTTTTTCGGACCAATTCATTCTATCCTTCCTGAAGATATTAAGGCAGAATTTAATCAGTTCAAATCAAGAATTGAAGAAGGAAACAATCCGTTTCATCCATCTCTTCGGTTCTTCTCAATCTTTTCCTTAGCATGGATTTTTGCCTGGCAACATCAGTACCAGAAAAATGCAACAAATCCCAAGCTTTTGCCAATGTTAGGGAAACAAGCTTCAGTAAAATGGTGGGATCAGTTTAATGCCTCCATGCCAATTCACAAGGAGTGGCTTTATGGTTCCAGAAGAACCCAAAAAGCCTCAAATCGGCAGACCCAGAGACCTGCCAGTTTCTCAACCGCAAAGCCAAGATTGCAGCTGCCCTTGCAGCATCAACAGATGATGAAGCCTTGGCCAAGAATCTTCATCAGATATTGAATCTCTTTTCGACTGACTCAGAAGCCAGTTCGTCTAAAGGAAAGACCAAGAAAGAAGCCAGTTCGTCTGCATCCTCTTCCTCTGGTTCATTTTACCAAATCGAAGAGTTTGACGAAGACTGACTCCAAAACTCGCAGGCATTTTGCGAAAGGTTACTGTTCACTGTAGCGGAGCCGCCAGTCACTGTACACTGTACACTGTTCACTGTAGCGGTAAATCGAGTTACTGTTGTAATAGTAAAATTCACTGTTGTAATAGTAACTTTTCAATTTCTTTAAATTGTAATCGAGGGTTCAGTTGTGGAGGAGCTCGAACGGAAACTCAGAGCCTCTCTCTCCTCTCTCTTCCCTCTACTCTGTAATTTTCTTCAATTAATACAACATTTTTGTATTATTTCTGCTGCATACTCTCTGCATAATCTGGCCTTGTGCTCTGGTATAACTGTTGCATGCATTAGCATAACATCCGGTCTTGTGCGGACTACCGCCGTGTAACATCCGAGCTTATCTGTTGCATGCATAGCATCTTTCCTATTCTCTCCTAGTTCGTAGATCCTTGGGTTTCTAGTATATATATATATATATATATATATATATATATATATATATATATATATCACATAAATTTTTTAGTAAAAATATAAAGAAAAAATATGTTATTTTATTTATTTATATATATAAATAGAGAAAAAACCGCATATTGTAATCCAATCAAAGCTATAATATATAGTAAGAATATTAATTTTTATAATAAGCATCTGGAAATTTATATTAACAGTTGTTATTTGTTATTGGTTACAGGCAATATCACAGAAATATTTTTCTCATTCTCTCTTTTAGTTAACCTAAAAAATATATCACTTTAAAATATTTTTTTTCTTTTTCTTTTTCATATTTTTTATTCTTCATAACACACATTATTGTATCAACAAAAATGTCTTTCAACCGATAATTAAGAACAAATTTCTTTCAAAATGTAAAAATCTCTAAGGTATATTTTATCTCTTTAAATAAAGTAATTGCATTTACATGATAATTATCAAAATCAAATATCTAACCTCACACAATAGCACAAACACAACGCTATAATTTTAAGGGTTAATTTATCTCAATTTTTTTCCAAAAAACACTAAGTATATGGACGCCTATATATAATTTTAGATATTAGAAGATTTATTCCTTAAAAAAACTTTTATGTACCAATGAACTTTTATAGGTCCTTCACACACCACACATACCCACATACCAATTTCTTTCTTATTTTGGTAGAGGTGGCTAATATAATTAGGGATAGAAAATCAAATTAAGTCATCTCAATTCTAATAGTTGGCATTCCAAGAAAAAGGTTTACTAAAGAATACACTATCAATGATAGTGATTCCAAGGTGCATACCAGAGCCTTTTATAGGAAAAATGACACCATTTTGAGCCACTAAGTGTATTGGATGAATAGGTACATGACACATATAAAGGTTTTAGGGAACCCTGCTTTCCTGTCACTGCTAAAGGTGAGAATACCCTGCAAAAAAGGGACTAAATTTAGACAAATGAAATAGTACTGTTTCTTATGGTACCTTTCCTTGGCATTTGCTAAATTGATTTGGAATAAAATTAATTTTTTTTAAGAAAATTATTTTGTTAATTGATAAAGTGAAATAACTTTTTAAAGCGTGAATGTCATATATTTTGAATTTTTGTTTGAATATGACATTTAAGCAACTTTACTTATTAAAAGCATATTGAACACACTGGTACATTTCTCAAAAATAATTTTCCACAATAACAAATTTGGTTTTTGAAAGTGAAGAAAAACTTCAAACTAGATTAGTAACAAAATTTTAATTTTTTTTTATTTACAATATTTATTCTAATTTATTTCACCTCAGGCCCTACATGATAAAAATCAGAAGTATGTTTAGTTTTTCTAATATTCTAAAAGACAAGAAAATAGAAAGAAAAAGGAGATAAATTTCAATTCTCTACAAACTAAAATTAGCGATTTATAGACATTCTCTCAGGTTAACTTCTCTAAAAGATAATTTTAACTTATATATAAGATAATTTAATTTATAAAAAAAACGTACTTCAACTTTTTTTTCTTATGATTTTATCAAAAAATATTTTATCTAAACAATTTCTAAATCAAGATAATTAGGATATCTCATTTTTTTTTTACTTATTTTTGTATAACATATCACTTAATCACGTTCATTATTTAATTCTCTACCTTTATATAACTGTCATTTTTATGGTATTTATATTGGTTTTCATTTATGAAGCAGACATTTAATTTAGTTGATTGAGTAGATGCGTTATAAATCCCATAATATTATCTTTAATTCTTATTATAAGGATTATTAAAAAAAAAATCTCCTTCCACTTATACCAATATGCACCTAAAAAAAGGGGTGTATATTTATTAATTTTCATATAATTAAGAAAAATAAAGTTTGCAGTAACAAAAGAGAAAATAAAACTAGAAAAGTTTGAAGGTTGTAAGAATGATATTGAAACGTTGATTAAATATAATTAAGAGTTAATTACATATGCACTACTCAAGCTTAATGAAATTATAAATGCACCTCCTCTTTTTTTAAATTATACTCATTTTTTATATACTCATCACAATAATACTTCCTTAATACCTTACAATAACATCTCTTTAGGATATATGAAAGTTATAGTTAAAAAAGTAGGATTGCATTCATAAATAACTTTGTAGAATTAATCAAATTTTTAACTGCGTGTGCATAAATAATACTTGGAGCTCTTTTAGTTTAATTAAGCCATGAAACATATAAGACAAATATATAACAATTTTCTATACATTATATGGATATTTAATTTTTAAAAAATTTATATTAAAATTTGAGAAATGTACATATAATTAATTTATAATATTATAGGTTAAACAAATTTGACACGACTAGACACTAGTTGATCCGGTCATTACATTTAATTTCCCGTCATACTGTGTGACTGTGTGTATTGAGTGTATATATACTTCATTTTCACAAAATTAAATATGATACTTTATCTAATTATCAAATATATTTTAAAAAATGTTGATATTTTTAATTAATAAAATAAATATTATTATTATTATTCTGTCAAATAATAAATTATTATTAAAATTAATAACTATGTCGTATATTACGTAATATTGATATGTCTAAATTGAAAATATTTTTAGAATTTTTTATGAATATAAAATTTTATAATGAAAATATAAATTTTAATTAAGTTAGTTTAACTAATAGAAAATTGATCTAGCAACAATTTATGAACGCCTGTACCCTTAATGTTGGTAAAGATATTTGAAATTTATATAAAGAAAATAAAATATTTTTTTGTTGAATAATTTTTAATTTATTTCATTCAAAATAGAAATTTAGAAGAAATATGTGTTATAAAATTACAAAAACGGGTAGTTATATGAGAAAAAAAAGATATATATATATATATATATATATATATATATATATACTTTCTCTTAAGTCACATGAGAAGTCAAAATTATATAAAAACTTAAAATGAGTTTTAATTTTTAATTTTTTGGTACATATTAGTGATTAATTTTTGAATTCTTTTTAGCAAAAAGAACTCTAATACTTTCTCTTAAGACCACTTATAACTTCTTTTTTAAGTTTCTAATATATATCCAAATTTAGAGTTAAATCTCTAGAAAAACTTTTTCTTTGTTTTAAATTTTTATTTTATTTTGGATCTAAAGAATCGTTTGAACCATTTTTTAAAATAATATAAAGTGCTATTTTAAAGTATTCTAATAGCTAAAACCTCGAAAAAAAATTAAAGACTCAATAAAAACAAAAATTTTATGAGAATTTAACACATTTCGTTAATATATGATAATTCAAAACATAGTTAACTCTAAGACTTTTTGGGGTGTTTTTTTGAAGTTTAAAAAATTTTTAAAACTAAAACCTATTTTAATTTTAAAAATCTAGTTTTTTTTTATTTTGTTTCAAAAATAAAAAAAATTATAAGTAAATAATCTATGACTCTAGCAAAGCATCTGAAAACTCATGGATGAAAAATTCCTTGCAACTTTACTAACTTTTACTATTAACCAACACTTTCCAATATTATTTAACTTTTATAACAATTGTTTTCATGAAAAAATATTTATTCTTGCAACCTTTAAGTACTAGTGGATATGATGAAATCCTAGTTGGGTCCCATATGCTTTGATTTTACTTTCACTGGCTTATTTAAGTGAAATATAAAATATCTCCAGTCACTTCTTTTACAGCAAAAAAGACAGGAATCTAACAAAACACTTCCCTACACGTTGCTAACGCTAAATGTGACAATCATATGTGTTTTTTTAAAAAGAAAATGTTATATAGTTTGGTGGTGTCTCGCACTAATTGTAATTGATATGATTAAATATATTTTGCCTTCGTTGACCCCATACACGTAGATAGGGTAAAATAATATCTTATATCAATCTTAGTAAAAATATATTTTAATAACTATTAACTTGTAAATAAAATAGTTTATTGACAATTTATTTAGTCTACTTTATATAATGTTTTACGTGCTTTTTAAAATATATTTTGATTTTTATATACCATGAATGTAAGAATGTTTCTATAATTAATTAATTAAAAATATAGAATAAACATAAATTTAATAATATTATCAATAAATATTAATTAAATTATTGAGTTTAATTGGTATAAAGGTAAAAAATTTTATACTAACATTCAATTACAACCTTTTATTCATAGTAAATTATTTGACTTTACTCGTTACTATTTTTTAAAAGTTATATAAATTAAAAATCATGATTAAATATCAAGGTAAAAATATTTTACATTGACAGTATATACCAATTAAGATCTAATATAATTATCAAAGGATTCATTTTAGTTGATGAATGTCAGAAATTGTTTTCAAAATTATTGGAATAAAAAATATAAATTGTGAAATATCGTTAAAGACTCACCACACCTAAAATATTGTCTAATTTAGAATTCATAAATTATTTTTGTAACAGTTTTTATCCTCAAAAGCCTTTTGAGGACAAATTCATAATAAAATTTTGTTCCAAAGTGAACCTAAGAACACAAGTAAATAATTATTATTCAATTAGATTATCAAATTTCTCAAAACTCTTTAATTAGTCTCTAATCCACAATAATTTTCTACCAGTTTCTTTTATAACTGGTATGTCTAAATTATATAAAATTACATATGTTTATCATTATAATTATTTCATATTGGTTATGATGATAAGTTTATTTATTGTAACACCTATTAGAGATTTTATCAGGATTTACATAAAAATGACATAAACTTTTTAGAGAAAGAAAAGTATATTAACTTTTACATAATTCAAATAACTTTTCAAAACTTTATATTACTGTTTCTTCTTTTGTCATTCCTTTTGGGTTTAGTACGTAAGCTTTTTATTTTATTTTATTCTTCTTTGAATATTAGAAGATAGACTTGAAATGAAAGAATAAGGATGATAATTAAACAATTTAATTAAGATTTTTATTAAACAAATACTTATTATATTTTTGGTTTTTCATGGATCAAATTCATAACTACTTGTTTTAGTAACAAGATTATTTATCAAGTGTGTAACTTGATCATGTGTTGATAATAAATATTCATGTCTAAGATTATTTATATGCATGTTGTGTTGACAAGCAGTGTAGTACTAAGAAGTGGAATTGCATGCTCTCTCTTTCCTAACACTATATATTATCATCCTTTGATCCCTCCTTTGTGTGCTTCTCGTGTCTTCCTCACTTTATAACCCTTTCTCTCGTCTCACTCTTCTCCAACCCTCCACTCTCCAACTTCATCTTCTTCATTAACTCTCTCTCAAAACATTAACCACATAACCAAAACTCCCATGATGCCCCCTCAGCAAGAAACTTCAATTACCTCAAATATTCCGGTCACCCCCACCCGCCCGGAAAACAGCTCCGTCCACGCCCAGCCGCCAACCTCCGCCACCACCCACGTCGTTAAAGCCACTTTCGTGAGCAATGACATTGACAACAATAATGATTCTCACCATCACCCTCCTCCTTCAGCACCCAGATTTTCTCTTCCTCAACAATCCTTGCGCCCGATTACCCTCAAAGTACGACTCATCATTTTAACCTACACCAACATATTTGTACTTTCATTCCCTCTTTATTTAATTTCTTCTTTTGGGTATTCTTTTTTCTTTATTCCTTTGATTCGTATCAAATACTTTACATGATTTTGGAAAAGTATTCCTAAGATGATAAAATAAAGTAATTATTTTTATAAATTTAACTAAATAAAGGCACATACGAAGTTTTTTTTCTTAAAACTAATCATTTTTTTTTAAAAAAAAGGCAATACTATATGCAATGATGGTAAAATATTTTTACACTGTAATTTAACTTCTATATATTATAAATTTGTGGCTCAGATATGTTTAGGATCTCTGGTATATTTGTAAATTCTGGTTTGAGTCCCTAAAGTATTTTTGTTTTATGTTGTGTTAAATTAATTTAAAATACTTTAAAAATAATTTAAACATTGTTTTAAGAATCTAAAACAAAATAAAAAAAATATTAAAATAAAATTAATTAATATTTCAACTATACAAAAACATATTTAAGTTAAATTTATTGACTTTTAAGCTAAATATTAAAGCCACACCAAGCTTTTTTTTAGTACAGTGTGCAGATATTAAACTATTAAAATAATTAATCATGTGTTTTGTTTAGTTGGTTAATATGTTGATTTAGTTTTCTCTAACGTTGTAGTATGTTTGCATGCTAGTTTGAGGATGTTTCCTACAGCATAACCTTGGGAAGGGACAAGAAGGGTTGTGTATCTTCTCAAAAGCCAAAGCAAACAAGGACAGTGCTGAATGGTGTGACCGGTATGGTGGGGCCAGGGGAGGTGATGGCAATGTTGGGTCCCTCTGGGAGTGGCAAAACCACCTTACTAACCGCCCTTGCCGGCCGTCTCGCCGGAAAACTTTCCGGCTCCATTACATACAACAACCGCCCATTCTCCAGCTCCCTGAGGCGCAACATAGGGTTTGTGTCCCAAGATGATGTGTTATACCCTCACCTCACTGTGCTTGAGACTTTGACCTACGCTGCCATGTTAAAGCTTCCCAAGAGTTTGACTAAGGAAGAGAAAATGGAGCAAGTTGAAATGATCATTGTGGAGTTAGGGCTGTCTCCGTGTCGGAACAGCCCTGTTGGCGGTGGTGCCGCCTTGTTCCGGGGGATTTCAGGTGGGGAGCAAAAGCGGGTCGGCATTGGACAAGAGATGCTGGTCAACCCAAGTTTGTTGCTCCTAGACGAGCCAACTTCTGGGTTAGACTCTACCACGGCCCAGCGTATTGTGACGATGCTTTGTAGCATCGCCAAAAATGGCCGGACCGTGGTGACTACAATACACCAGCCTTCCAGCCGGTTGTATTGGATGTTTGATAAGGTGGTGGTGTTGTCCGACGGGCACCCGATTTTCACCGGGCAAACCGGTCGGGTCATGGATTATCTTGGCAGCATTGGGTTTGTACCCGCTTTCAGTTTTGTGAACCCAGCTGATTTTCTGCTTGACCTTGCTAATGGTAAGTGGTTTGACTGAGTTTTTAAGAATCTTAAATGTATGATTTTGTGAAAGAGACATGGGTGAGGAAGTTTAGGATTTTGTTTTGTGGCTTTGTTCATGTTAATTTCTCAATGACACAATTGACCCATTAGGTAATGGACACCATGCATGATACTAAAAAAGAGTGGTTTACACTTGGTAGTTATTAGGTAAGGGATCTTTTTCATAATTAAATAATTCTGGTGCAAAAGGGATGGAGTTTCTTACCATGAACCTTGTTTTCAAGGTGGCAATTGCCAATGGGTCATTAGAAGCATTGATTTGATAAGACAATATCATAATCCCTCTTTGGTCGGTTTCACAACATGTGAGTATCTTTGGTGAAAACGTGGATCAACACAAGAGAAAACTTTATGTTATATGTTAAAGGTGGTCAATATAGTCCAATTCCCATGACCTCACAAAGTTTTATGAGATACGTATATGTATTTGTAATCGATTTGGGCTTTACTTCTGACTTGCCCTGAAATTTTGTCCCCACATTCATGTAGATGGACTCATTTTCCAATCATAGGTGCTTATAAAACATCACAGATGGCTCATAGAAGAGGCTTCTTTTTGAGATATACTATTTCTATGATAAAATTTTATAATACACTTTACAATTTATTATTTTCCTCTATCTTTCTATCATATCAATCATTTTATTTCATATTTTTTTTCTATTCTCTTCTCAATCATTAGTTCTTGGTATGTCCTCAATAATTTATATATTTATTTATTTTGTCTTATTGTTAGTTAATTATCTTTATCTTTTCAGAAAAAAGACACATGCATATAAGTTTATCTTCTAGATCTCATAGAATGAGACACATTAAATTATTTAAAATTAGAGATTATTGAACTAAGATATTGTTTAATGAATCTTATTTCTTTGACTTCACCATAACATTTTCCTTCTCACCCATTTTTACCACTTTTATTTTTCTTTCTAAAAGTAAAGCTCTTTTCGGAGACTAATTTTACGTTTTAATATTGTGCATGAATGCAGTGTGAGTGTGATTAGATATTATGAAAATTTAAAAGTTTATTTAATCTTAACAATAGATTTAGATGGACAATTAACCTCAATTAAACGAGTTATTTGAATCCCAAAAATTATGAGGTTGGACGTATCTTCAATGATGATTTTCCTGATTATGCAGATTTCAGCTTGGTCATGAACACAAAAAATAAAATGTTGGCATGACATGGATTGGATTTGTAGAGAGACATGCAAATCAACCTTCTAATTCTTTATATTTTGTGGGTGTGTAGGCATAGTTGCTGATGTCAAACAAGATGACCAGATAGATCACCATGAGGATCAAGCTTCAATTAAACAGTTCCTAGTTTCATCCTATAAGAAGAACTTATACCCTCTTCTCAAACAAGAGATTCAGCAGAATCATAGAGAACTAGAATTTTTTACTTCAGGAACACCTAGAAGTAAGTGAAATTTTCTTTTTCTGTTGGTATTGCTTTATTTTATTTTTTTCATACCAGTAAAGGGCAAGACAATGTTGCACCATGGTTCAAGGTCCCAATAGAGTTAGTTAATGCTATCGATAATGATTAATCTATACCAATTTCATGGTTAAAAATACATGAGAGAAAGAATGGAAGAATTACTTTTCATGTCACAATTTATTTTATTAAAATTTAATACTTGTCATAAATAATTAATATTAACATACTATGGCTAGATGACTAAATGATCATTAAATGCCTGTTTGGTAGGTTCTGAGAACCAATGGACCACTAGTTGGTGGGAGCAATTCATGGTTCTGCTTAAGAGGGGTTTAAAGGAAAGGAGGCATGAATCTTATTCAGGTTTAAGAATTTTCCAAGTTTTGTCTGTCTCAATTCTCTCAGGACTTCTTTGGTGGCATTCTGATCCCTCACATATCCAAGACCAGGTATTATGAACCTATGTTTCTTTTGGTTTTAGGTTCTTTTATTTTGTGAGAATTGAAAAATAAATTGATATTAAATAGGACAGAGGATCAAAATCAACAATTACTAGACAATTTACTTAGGTTTTATGTTCAAGAGTCTAATCTTTTTTTTTTTTTTTTTGACAAAATGTTCAAGAGTCTGATAACAACATAACTTCTACCACATGGTTTCTAATTTACTTTTTATTATTGATTAATATTTATTAAAAATAATATAATCATGAATGAGACTTAATAAATAAGAAGTGATATGCATAACAAATTTTTAATAAATTCCAATAAATTGCAGATAAGTATTGAATAAAGTGTGTTATAGAGTGTGTACATTTCTCTATTTTCAATTACCTTTTAGTTCAGATTGAAATTTAAGCACTCAACAAATAAGGAGTTACTTTCCCTTGAACTTATTGTAGTGCTCATAGTCATAACAATGTTGTATCCTTGTAACAGGTAGGCCTGCTATTCTTCTTCTCCATCTTTTGGGGATTCTTCCCTCTCTTTAATGCCATCTTTGCTTTTCCTTTGGATCGGCCAATGCTGCTGAGAGAAAGATCATCAGGCATGTACTATCTCTCATCCTATTATGTAGCCAGAATGGTAGGAGACTTACCAATGGAGCTTGCACTTCCTACCATCTTTGTAACAATCTCTTATTGGATGGGAGGTCTCAAGCCTTGTTTGGTTACATTTGTGTTAACCCTCTTGATCATGCTTTTCAATGTGCTGGTTTCTCAAGGAATAGGCCTAGCACTTGGGGCCATTCTAATGGATGTCAAACAAGGCACAACCTTAGCTTCAGTGACTATGTTGGTGTTTCTTTTAGCTGGGGGTTACTACATTCAGCAAATTCCATTTTTTATAGCTTGGCTGAAGTACATTTCTTTCAGTCACTACTGCTATAAGCTTCTTGTGGGAGTTCAGTTCTCAGTGAATGAGGTCTATGACTGTGGACCAGGGTTACATTGTAGGACTAGAGATTTTCCTGCCATTAAGTGTCTAGCTCTTGATAGTTTGTGGGGAGATGTGGCTGCATTGACTGTAATGTTGGTTGGATACAGAGTTGTTGCTTATTTTGCTTTGAGGATGGGGCTGCATCATTAACTAGAGACTTCATAGTAGATCAGGAATTCAGGGCCATAATATTGATTTATGCCTTTGTTGTTTAGATCATTGGCTCAGTTGAAGTGTAGTTTGCTTCTAGCCACAAGGGGAATGTCTTAAATCCTTGTGATTTATTGATATTAAATGATGCAACTAAAATTTGTCTAGTTGTAGCCCTTATTTTTCAAGTAACTTCCATTGTAATGCTGAAACAAAAATATTTGAATCTGTGATTGATTGATATGAAATGAAGTAAGATGAAGCGATATGTTAGTAACACACTATCATTGGTTGAAATTTTTTGAAAAATACAAATTTAGTGTCTCACTTATCATTGATTAATTCATGTTTCTAATTGTATAGTTTTCAATAAATTTCAAGCAGTATTAAAGTGTGTTGCTAACACCCCTTAATCCTCATTTCTCAAAATCAAAGGAACTATCCATCCTAGAAATTTGAAGCTATTTTGGAAATGCACAGATAATTACACACCATATAATAATTTGTTTGTTAAACTACTAAAGATTTTAAACAACTTCAGGCTCCATATAGAATCACAAATCAAATGGTCTGACTAAGCTTATTACATCTATCTTGGACAAATGATTTCTCACCAAATACATTGTAAAAGTTATCTTGCATCAATTAAATAAGTAAGGTTGGTACCGTAGCAAAATTCACATGTGGGAGAAGGAGGAGCTTCACTAATAAAAACAAATACGTTAATAACTAATATTTAGTCTTAAAACAAAAAAAACTAATGGAGGATTTTGGTTGCTGTGTGTTGTTATGCCATCTGCATACGAAAATGCTATCATTGTCTGATGTTGTCCTTAATGATATTATTCTGGACTGTTATCTACAGATCTTACCAAATTTTCTATGATCTCAGATAACTGATTTGTCCCATATTTCCTGAAATCATAGGGAGAACTGGTTGAGGCTCTATCTTCACAAAAGTACCACTTTTTCCTCTTTTATGGATACTACTTTTCTACCAACATAATATAGTATGGTTGGCAAATAACCATGTCTTTAAGCACATGATCAAGAGTTTGTATGCAAAAACATATATTAATAGACGTCAACCTTTTAAATGGATCTTCATTTAAGCATTAGAATGTCTTTATAAAAACCTTGATCTTTTTGCCACATTGTAGATCCTCATAGATTAGTAATATAGCCAATTAATGGTGTATATGTGAAGTATAAATCTTATCTTACAAACTGGTTTTTTAAGGTTGAGTTAGATTCAAATCATCATTTCTAATATGGTATCAAAGTTTATTCTAATGAATTTGTTATTGAGTATGCTGTGTCACCCATTATTAGATATGACCCATCAATAGTTTATATGTGATGTGCAAAATATCACCCAAATCCGGCGTAAGAAAAATAACATTTTTAATAGTTTAACTAATTTAGAACACATTAAGTTGTACAAACTAAAAAACTTCTTCTCCATACACTCTTGAAAGTTTCTCTAATTTATTTGTTCCTAAACAACGAAGATGACATGCTTGAATTTTTTCTATTGTTTTAACTTAAGTAAGATGGGAAGCCAATTGCTTTAAGCCATATTGGAAAAATGGTCTAGTTGTGACAAGAATTAAAGTATCAAACAATATTGTAGAATATATGAATCCCATAATATCTGTAAAAATTACCTTAAGTAAAGCATCAGATGCTACCGCATCTCACTATAGGCATAGAACTCCAATTCAGTTTATTCCATTCCCCCAAGAAAGTTGGTTGCTAGCAATTTGATGGAATAGCATTGAACTTGTGAGGTCATGTTATTCTCAAATTCGTATATAAATGGATGTCTGTTGCACTCACCTAGGACTATGAGAACACTTTTAGCAAACTAAAAACATTTTTCTTAGAAGTAACTGTAAAATGGCATCACTGAAAGCTGAGAAACCTGCTGAATCTCAATCATCAGAGCAGGCTAAGAAAGAACCCGCAAAAGCAAAATCCAGTGGTAGCAGCACTCCAAAAGCTCCTTCTTCCAAGCCAGCTCCAAAGAAAACTCAGAAAAGGTCTAGGCCTAAACAGAAGGTAGGTAATATCAATTTAAATTTTTCTCTATACAAGTGTGTGATTATTGGCCTATGCACAGAGTTAGTATTCATGTAAACCTTATAATATTCTGTGTATTTAAATGGAATTCACAAGTAGTAAAAAGGATTTAACATGGTAAACCTATCATAGATTATTACTGAAAACTGTTCATATGTGATAATATTGATAACTACTTAAAATTAATTAATAGTCTAAGGATTTATATGTATCCAAATTAAGTTTATATTTTGTATAGATAATACTTACATGATTAGACTGTTCAATATGTCCTATTCAACAAAATAATCTTTTATTGTTTTCAGGCAAGCAGCAATAAATAAGAAGATATCTAGAATGATATGAATAAGAAAAATAGTTGATGGAATCTTGTGAAGAGTTTGTTAGCATGTTGTCATGTAGGCTCTTCCACAAAATTTGATACTAGTACTTTACCATGCTTCTCTTGCTTACTAGCCATCTGCATGTAACTTACAGGTTAGGCTAAAATAAATGAAAAATACTTATTTATTACCGTCTCCATCGATCCCTTATAAGATTGTGTGTGGTTCGCAACAGTAAAACATTATTTAAAAAATAGAGGAATTACTACTGATATTTAATTAGGAAAATATTGATTTTTTTTAAATTAGTGTTCTACCACATCATATTTTGGATTTAAAGAGTCATTTTTACGTAGAAAAGTTATTATCTTTCTGTACTAAAATAGTTACCTTTAATTAAATATCCCAAAGTAAAAAATTATTTATTTTACATCTCAAAATGAATAAGAATTTTGTGTTTTTATTTATTATTATTAATATTTATTTTTCATTGAGAATTTTTTTAAAAATAAATTTTTATTCTGAAAAAGAATTACTATTATTATTATTATTATTATTATTATTATTATTATCATCATCATCATCATCATCAATATTGTTTTTTTTTCAAATTCTTCATTGTATTTTTAAGATTCGATATCATCATCATCAATATTGTTTTTTTTTCAAATTCTTCATTGTATTTTTAAGATTCGATAGGAGTGATTTCGTGCTCCAATGTATCCTGATGTACAAATAAAGATATTTGTTTATTGGAGGTTTTCAAATTTATTGTTTTATCTTTATTAATTTTAATTTATTTCTTCTAAAAAAATCAATTTTGTTTGTAGAAGAATTTTATGATAATCAAATTAAAAGTGTATTTAAAGAGATTATCACTAATCTTTTATGACTTTTGTAATAGTCAAACTAGAAGTGTATCTATAGTAACTTGTATTATATTTTATTTTGTTATTTTTTTTAATTTAAAAATATTTTGTAATAATCAAATTATAAATACACCCAAAGTCATTATTGTTGATCTTGTGTAGCTTTCATAATAACTAAATTAAAAATGCATTCAAAGTAATTATCATTAAAGTTTTATTTTATTTTAAAGTTATTAATAAAGTTTTACTATTTTATTTCTAAGTTAGCATAAACACATGTATACAATTTAAAGTCAAGGAATTTTACTTAGTTGGTTAAGTAACAAATTGTTGTAAACCTTGTGACACTATCTTTAATTTCTATCAGAACTGTTATTTCTGACGATCGGATTGACAGTCCAAGCTTTCTGACAAATAACTATTATGATTTCATGTTATATGGCCAAAATGCTTGCTTATGCGAACAGATTTTTCACTTTTTAGATCTAATCAACTATGTCTTCTAGTTCCGAAAATGTGAAACAAAAGTTTTTCAAGAAAAGATCTCATCCTTCACTATTATGATTAGGTCAACCAACGTAGATCATGAGTAAATAGAAAATCGAAAACATATATAGTTATTGATTGATATACTAAATACTTTTTCATAAACTTTTGGTATTTTATTTGAAATCACGCATTTAAACTCAAAATCAATTAGACAAAATTCTGAATCTAAAGTATAAACTGTATGTAAATATTATGTCAAAACGTAATACTGGAAAAGCATAGATTGCCAAATTTAACATATACCAAATATATGAACAAGAGATTAAATAATGAATAATAAAAAAAAATAAAGAAGAAGCAATAAAAAAATAGATAAATTAAGGTTGCTATTGACATTATCTTGAACATGGCAGGAAACCAACGTCCAATGAATTGCTTATTAATTAAGACCAACGATAATTTACCTGTCTATAATCAAAAAATAGGCTTGGTAAATTATTAAAATAATCTCTAGTAAAACACTACGCTAAAAAATTATTAAAATAACCTATTCTACATTTATGACAAGTTTCTTCAAATTGTGCATAAAATATTATTTAAAACACTTTTTCAAAGTGTTTAAAGTAGTATCTAAAAAATTTTTAAGAACAAATTTCACCAAAATAGGAATATAATGGACTAATGTTTCTAAAGTTTTCTTCGGCAGACTTAAGTGTTAATACTTGTAACTTTCAAAAATTCAAATAGTACTTACTTCTCTCCCTAGCTCAATACTTAATTTACTTTAACACTTTAGTATTTAAAAAATATGAGAAATTTTTTTATTATTCTTTAACATTTATTTTTTGTTATAATAAATAGGCTTAAATGAAATCTTTGTCTTCCTAATTTTCAAACTCCACAATTTTGTTCCTTTTATTTTGAAATAGAAACTATCAATTCCCAATTTTGTAAAGTATACGTAATTTTGTTTCCCTATTTTAAAATAGAGAGACTTTGTACTTATTTAGTAAAAGTTTTATAAAACTATTTTTAGTATTTTAATATTTAAAAACTAAAAAACGTGTTTGGGTAGTGTTTCTTAAAAATAGTTTTTGAGAACAGTTCTGGTTTTTTAGTTTTTAAAAACTAAAAAACATGAATAGCTGAAAGTAGTTTTGTTTTTCAGTTTTTTATTTTTGTTTTGAAAACTCAAAATAAGATCAGAATATGTTATTTTTTTGTTTTTCATTAATGAAATTTTAATAAATATAAACAAGTTTTTTCCATTTTTATATCTTCAAAATAGTTTTCAAATAACACTTATCAAACAAGTTTTTTTTTCTTTTCTTTCCGAAAACAGTTTTTGAAAACTATTCTTGAAAACTCTTTTCCCTCAATTTTAAAAAATCTAGAAGTTTGATACTTCCATAAAACTAAAGTTGTTAACGTTAATTTGAATATAATTTCTATACACTAACACTGTAAAAGACTTTTTCAGTAGCATTCAATCACAACTCTTCATTTATATGATTTTTAAAGTATTAGTTGGTAAAGTCAACAAACTTACCATACATGAAGGGTTATGATTAAATGTTAGTGTAAAATTTTTTTACACTGACAGTACATAAGTCATTTTTTCTTAACATTTAGACTTATATTAAACAAATAATATCATGTTACATCACTATATTTAAATCATAGCAAGGTAATTTTTAACGGTAAATACTTTTAATTTAGTAAAAAGACCAAAATTATGAATTTTGAAAAATAAAGGGATTAAATGTCTCTATTTTAAAATAGAGAACTAAAATTGCAGGTTTTGAAAAATAAATACACTAAATTTGCATTTAAGCTTAATAAATAATAAATTTAATTTTTGAAATTTCACAATGCATAGTGATAGATTATTTGTATAGCTAGCTGCAATTGCTAAATTGCAGCAGCCAACTTGGGTTACTTGTAGATATTGTAGGTTAAATTACAGCAATGGGTTCCTCTTAGATAAGAGTATGTTGGGATTCTGTTAGAAGTTAGTTTTTAGTGTCTCTTTTTGTTAAGAAATAGTTTTCCTCTATTCCCTTTTTGTTATGGCTGCTGTTATGAGTTAGTTGCTGAGTTTGTTGCTTTGTCTTTCAGCTTTGTAGTTCTATATATAATGCACTTGAACTCTTTTTTCAGTTGCTGAATATTATTGAACTCTTTCTTTTCTAGTTTCTTTCAACCTCTCTTTTTTGTCTCCTATTTTATGTTGATCCACTTTAACATGGTGTCTAAAGTCACTACAATCTAGGCTTCATCTCTTCTTAAACTAGATTTTTTTTTCAAAGGGCTAATTCCAGCAACTCTTTCATTGTTGCTTTCGCAGTTTTGAATTCCATTTCGGAAAAACAAGTTTATGCAAACTTCTTGTTGTGGCGTCAGCAGATTGAAATTGTCATCAAATCACATCGCCTTCATTGATTTATCGTTAACCCATCTCACTTTCTCTCTAATGAGAACCTCGAATCGGGAACTAAAAACCCTGCATATGCAATTTGGAAACAACAAAATCAATTTCTTCTCATATGGCTTTAATCCACTCTTTCCAAATCGATTCTATCTCGAATGCTTGGTTGCATTCACTCATGTTAAATGTGGGACAAAATTCATGAGTATTTCAACAATCAAACTCGTTCTAAGGTTTGCTAACTCAAGTCTAAATAAACTCTTGGTGATCGAAACATGTAAAACTACATTCAACAAATCTAATCAATATGTGACAAGCTTGCTAATATCGGATCTCCGATTTCTCTTCAAGATCACATTGAAGCAACCTTCAAAGGTCTTCCTTGTGAATATGGTGTAGTCATCGTAGTTATTGAAAGCTAATTCAAGTCACGTCCTCTTGAAGAAATTGAAGCTCTCTTATTAGATCATGAAACTCATTTGGTAAAATATGACAAAAATGTTGTCATTGATTTACCATTTATCAATGTTTCTCACATATATGTTCATTCTTCTCTATTGATTGGTTCTGATCATTATAACTCGTCCTTAAGCCTCTTTTCGTGGAATCAAGATTCTGATGGTGGTGCATGTGGGAGTTATAATCGTGGCTCCTAACACAGTCGCGATGGTGGTTCCAATGGTGGCCATCGTGACAATAATCGTGGCAGAGGAGGTAGATTCGTCAACTTTTAGTGTCAAGTATGCCTTAAGTTTGGTCACACTGCAATAAAGTGTTACTATCGGTATGATCAAGAATATCAACCTTCTTCATCTTTACTTCTTCATGATTCTGACAGTGTTGATTATTCTAGCAATAGATCAACGAGTTGATGTTCTTACGAAGCCCCTCTCTCCAACTAGATTCTTCTACCTAAGATGCTTAATGTTCTTGAGTTTTTTACTAATCCTCAACCACCTTGAGTTGATAGGGAAGGGCAAGGTATTAGAGTATTGTATCGCTAGCTAGCTGTAGTTGTTAAACTACAACAAACTTGGCTTATTTGTAGATACTATAGTGGCTAAGTTGCAACAGTGGGTTCCTCTCAAATAAGAGTGTGTTGGAGTTCTATTTAAAGTTAGTTTTCAATGTCTCTTTCTGTTAAGAAACAGTTTCCCTTTGTCCCCTTTCTGTGATGGGTTCTGTTAAGAGTTAGTTGGGTTCTGTTATGAGTTAGTTGTTGAGTTTGTTGATTTCTCTCTCAGCTTTGCACTTATATATATAGTGCACGTGTACTCTTTTTAAGTTGTTAAATACTATTGAACTCTCTCTTTTTTTGTTTCTTTCAAACTCTCTATTTTTGCTCTCATTTTATGTTCATAAACTTTAACACATAGAAAACGATTAAACACTAATATAATAATTTAATTAAAATACCTATTAATTATGTAACATTTATAGAAAAAATATTTTTAGTTATTATTTACAATATCAAAATTCAAATATTTTTTGTTATGAGAGAGACTATAATATTATTTATGAGAAAAAAATTAGATCAAGATAATTATTTTTTAATATTTACATTAAAAATTAATCTAAATATAATTGGATAATAATATCATCAATTAAAAAATATTTATAGTAGAAAACAAAATAAAGCTTGTGAGTTTATGAGATTTTTCCTTTACTTACACGAGTTTTTTAATAGCTTTAATCCAGGAATACATGGGTCCATTAGTCATCAAGTAAAAAACAATAAATCATTAAATTAGTCTTAAAAACTATAATATAGTTATTAGTTATTTTAATTTGATAAAAAAATAATCCTTAAAATTATTGTGTTATCATTCATTTTAATAATTCGTAATTCTTTCCCTCCTATTTATAATATGGCAATATAAATGTCGCGTTTGATTTTTTTTCTAACATTCAATTTGTTTTTCGCATTACTTATATTTATAATAAGTGACGGAATTCAAGATATCATTATAAAAAAGAACCATTCTCTGTTTCACAATAACATAATTTTCCCAACTAATTCTTTAACTAATATTCTAAGAGTATTGATTAATGAAATCGTAAAAGAAAGTTATAATGGCAAAGAATTAGGAAAGACAAAACTTACTATTGATAATAATAATACTGAAGTTTTGAAGAAAGGTCTTATTATTTCGATAGTTAAAATTTAAGTATCTATTTTGGGTTCATAGGGAGATTTTTATAAAGAAAGTTTTAAAAAAATTTCCTAACAATTCTTATCTTTTTTATAAGAGAAAAAACTTCATTTTTTGTTTTTAAATATAAGTCAATTTTAACTATTTTGACTTCATTTAATGATATTCTTCCTAAATGCTATCACTTATTTAATGTTTGTGTATATGATCCTTTAAGTGTATCACTATATTTTGTTCAAGTTTTTTTACAAGGGTAATCTAAGAAGAATATTCTAAGATTAATAAAAACGTTAAATCACAACTTCACATTTATATGACAATTTAAATATTAATCGGTAAATTCAACAAACTTATCATAAATAAAAATTGTGATTGAATGTTATTATAAAACTTTTTACTCTAACAATTCACAAGCCTTTTTCTTTTAATAAAATTTACTATATTATTTTTTAAAATATGTGCATGCGTGTATGCATATAAGTGTGTATGCATATATGTGTGCATGTACTTTTGTCTTCGCATATCTATGTGGGTGGGTGGGTATGTATGCGTGTGTGTAGACATGTGGGGGACGAGTGAAGGAGACAAACAAACTTGCCCCTATCTCCAATTTTTTTAGGTAGGAAAATCCAAATACAAACTTGGCCCTTCCTTCCTGCTGTGGCACCTGCAAGAATTACCAACCAAGAGGTGACTATGATTAGGCAACAAGTGGGAAAAGAGAATCATGATATGATGCCGAGGATGATACAATAGGTGACTACTGTTCTCAACCCAATGTACGAGACGGTCACGGGTCTTATACCAATTGTTGAGTCAACACTAACTAAAAGGCCCATGCTAAGTTCATAAGCTTGATGGAAGCACTAAGAGAACATCTTTCAATGACTTAGTTATTCCCTACTTCAATCAATCAATGCAAAGGTACCTTTAAAAAAGCTTAGTAGCACTACTCTTACTATAGGTTAAGGCTTTTTTAGCGCATAACTAGTTTGAAACTCAAACAACAACTAGAGAATTATCAAGCTGTTCCAATCAATCTTTGTGAGAAGCCTCTGTTCCTATACTATAGTTGGTTTAAGGTAGGGACAAGAGAAGCAGGAATGGTACCAATGGCACTTATCGAATTCCTATTGCTTTGTCTCCAACTGGGATTAGTGAAACTGAGAAGGTAAAGGCACCAAATCTATCACACTGTTAGGTGACTTGCCATACACGACCTGAAATGGGAACTTCTTAGTAGACCAATTTATCAAACTTTTATAAGCGAATTCTGCTTGGGGTATCGCCTGATCCCCCAGTACTGAGTGCTTACCTTTTCTCCTACAATGCTCTTCAACCTATTTCCCAAATAGCAGTTCACGACTTCCGAGCCTTAGCAGTTTCAATTCCACACCATCATTTCTCGGCTTAAAAGTAATCAGATTGACTGCTGATTGACGTAAGGGGTATATCTTCTTCTATTGATTGACTTCCTAAAAAAATATCTATTCGTCTTTCCTTTCTTCCTTAGCTGGCACAACATCAAGAGTAGCTTTAGAACGGTTCCAAGCCATGGAATAAATGCCATCGGTCACACTCCGCTGAGTCTGTCCGATTTTTTTAAGAAAGCAAGCAAGGGTTTTGAGCTGTTTTCATCAAATTGAAACCAGTAGTAAACCTATTTGTTTTCATTTAGCACTATCTCAACATATATAAGCCTAGTAGACGTAGGCTTCTAATGGTTGATCGCACTCCTCAACTGTAACAGATTTTCACCTTAGGTGTTCTTTCCTCTGGTCCTTGGCAACCAACAAGTTTCTCCTTCATCGGACAATCTCGTGTCTGAGGAGGACTTTTACATACAAATGAAAGATCCAAACTCCGTCGGCCTTCTTTGCTGTCCATTTGTGTGAGAGGCATTCTTTTACTTCTAGATCGATTTCTTCTTGTCAATTTCAATCCTTCTGTTGTGCACTCAGAACTTTAGGAAGTTTTCTGTTGTTACGTCAAATGCACATTTTTATGGGTTCATCTTCAAGCCATGCTCTTGCACTCAAACACTGTCTTGAGATCATACAAATAACTCGAACAGGGAGAGACTTCACAACTACATCGTTAATATACACCACCTCTACGATGTTGACAATAAAGTAATGGAAGATGTAGTTGACTTCTTGCTGGAGTAACTATAGCGTTATTCAGACCGAAGGCCATCACTTGCCAGTAGAATAGTTCGTCCAACAGCACCTGGACAACGTAACACTATTTTTGCCTCGTCTTCTTTGGAGATGAAAAAAGGTTATACCCTAAGTGACCGTCCATGAATGAAAGAATTGATTGCCCATAAGCTCTGTCCATTAACAGATCAATGATTGGCATTTGGTTCTCATCTTTTGGTGGGGCAACATTGAGATTCCAGAAATGCATTCTTTCCCCCCAGCCCTTGCTCTAGGCTTTTTGTTGGGGCAAAAATACGATAGATAAGGGGATCTAGTGCAAACCTTGACGCCTGATGGGCAATAAAGGTAAGGTAAGGGATAAAACCAATGCTGTATGGAAACATACAACAAGGAAACCTCTTCTCATCCCAGTCAAAAGCCGTGCAAGAAAAAACGGTAGAGGATATTGCATCTCGTAACGGTTGAAAAAGGAAAGGCTAAGCGAAAAAGGTTAAGATTGTTTATTGAGTTATGGTCACTAGTCATTCGGATTTCTACTTACTCATGTTAGTATTCTCACATGGCATTTTAGCCTATATCTCTGTTTTCTCTTCCGTACTCAATCATGTTTCTCCTTAGTCCAATCTAGCCTTTATTGATTAAGAGGCTTGAAGACTCCTTTTTATTTTATTGATGCAATTTTGAATTCCACGGAACTTTCTCGATTCCAACGCAACTTATCCTTTTGGAGCTGATGTAACAAATTACACGAGCCTCTCAACAAAGCCAACAAAAATCCTATCCGAATAAAAAAAGAAAAGGCAGTTTCATTATGGTGGTATACCAATCGCCTGTTCTGGAACTTCCAGTTCCAATCGAAGCATATCTATCAGTAAATGGAGTTGTATGTATAGCCACTTCAGTCGTGCTCGTTGTTTCTCTAAAGTATCTTTTTTTCTTATTATATTTGCGATTTATCATCCACCTATGCAGAAAATTCTCCAGTTTTCCATTCTCATGAGGCTGAAAAGTTTATTGACAGCAAGTCAGCATCAAGTGATTCATCATGCTCAAACATTAGGTGATCATTTGTTAGGGACATTTTATATATCATCAAATTCCTACAAATGGAATGAGAAGTGGGTCCATGTAAATGATCTAGACCTCGGAAACAACGCTCCTTCCCCATATGGAGTTCGGAACCCAAAGGTAATCATTGAGTGAATTGTATCTTCTATGTGTTAGTTGACCTAAGCCGCACCATTATGGGGTAGGGCTCGAACTCCAAACTATACGTGGGGCGAGTTTCTGCCTCATACAGCTCGGGCCGAAGATCAGGGGAAGTTTAGGAGAGATGGGGAGACCCAGCAGCTGTCGTATCGAACAAGGATCAAATTAGCAAGCCTAGCAGTGTCCCTTCTAGCAGTAGCACTATAGTCTGTCCTTATTTATTCGCAAGGAAGTATCCACAAGTCAAAGGAAAGCAAAAGTTTGATCGACAGAGAGAGCAAGTGGTTAGCTGGTGCCTTTCAAGAAAATCCTATTCCAAACTGGGATGTCGGTTCAGCATCATAGACCTTGGATTCTTTTCTGGACATGTGTCCTAGCTTAGAGAAACAGGTTTTCTCACCTTTGGAAGCAACTCGTAGAATAGAAATGGAAGCTTTCTTGACTGAACCGTTGTCACATCTCGAATCAGTACCACCATTCTCTTGGAAGACCTTCCTCACAGGACTCTTAACATGCTACCAATTCGATCTAGTTGCCCGGTAGACCAAATCCAGTAGATAGTGAGACCTGTCACTAGTGGAGGAAAGAAGACGACGAGCTAGTTACCTTTCAGGACATTCGGGTTTCTTGTGACTGACCTTCCCAATGATTAAACTTTCCTTTAGCGATTCTCTCTCCTTGCATAGGCATAAGTGATCTGATAGGCACTCTTCAGCACATGAGTTCGGGCATGACACTCAATAGGGCATTCCTGGTATACTAATGAGATTCCCGGAAGCATGAGTCCAATCTCTCTTAAACTTCTGAGTTCAGTTAGAAGAATTCCCAACTCTCTCTGACTAACTACATTGGCTGTCTTTCTCTCCCTATCTTGCAAATTCACAAAGGATGATCTGCAGGTGTATCATTGGTCCAAGTGGTTAGAAGCTCTGTCTAGGTAGACGTTTTGTTGGAAGTACTCGCTCTAAAATCATTGAACAAGGTGATCTGCCTGGCTTGCTTGTGAAACTAGGGAGTTAGACAAGGCTAGGCAAGCATCTGACTGGTTCGGTAATTGGTCTCTATCTCCGAGTGAAACTAGGCCAATCAATCGAGCTTAGAGACAGTGCATGTTTACCTGTGACTAGCTTGTCTCTTTGCTTTCCTTTCTGTGACAGGTTGCTTGCTCTATTGGATTGGCTGTATTCTCTCTGTGACTAGTGCAATCTTGCATTGTTCTGCATTTGATGTTACATTTTCGAGTTTTGGATGCTATCTGTAGTGAAACAATTGAAAAGGATTTTGTTATCCTTTTCTATCAGAGAAGTCAGAGAGATCATGCTTTCAGTACATCTCTCTTCTCTCATTGCATGATGGAGAGTGTCCTTCCTTCTCTCATGGATTCTATTGACAGACTAATCTCAATCCCTTTTGGTCTTGATCAGAGAACGGATTAGCATAATAATCTATGCCAACCCTTTCAAACAGCAATCAGAGAAAGACAAAGAAATAAGTGTCTTATAGCAATCTATGTCAACTCTTTCAAACAACCATCAGAGAAAAACAGAGTAAAAAACGGATTACTCCTATGAATTTTTAATATTGTTATGTTGATTTTGTTAATAAATCTAGTTTGTTTATTTATCATTTTAACATGCAGCAATACTTATTCAAGTGTTTTAGACATAAGGTGAAAAAAAAAATTATTTAAGTCTCCGTTATTCTAAATTAGATGATAAAGATATTTAAGTTTTTAGTTTAGATGTGATCTTATTGTGAGGTGGATGCTAATATAATAGTATTTGATGAATTTTACCTTAATCAATATTGTGAGTTTCATAATAACTAGAATTTCGCATTTTTTAGTTTAGATGTGATCTTATTAGGGATGTAATACATTGTTGTTAACTTTCATTTTTTATAACTTCATTTTGTATTATATTGTATAATATTATTTGTAAATATAATTTAATTTTTTATTATAGTGTTTGAGAAATGAACTTTGAAACTATGCCTGTAACTTGACTTACAAAATTCGTAATTTACAAAATCTATGACTTAGGAAACTCACTTTGTGAAGTTCTCATTTTAAATAGATTCGTTATAACTTGAGTTTCTCACCTCGCAAAGTTCACAGAGACTCGCAGATCAATCTGCATTAAAACATAAAAAAAAATCTTTTAAATTAATCTCAATTTAAATTATTATAAAAACTTTAATATACATATAAAATTACACATAATAGATTACAAGATAAGAATTAAGCACAATAAAAATACTATTACCTAAAATTTATATCTTAATTGTCATTTCAAACGTCATCTCAATTTTCAAATATAAAATATACTAACTCAAATCTAAAAGACACACAGATAAAACACAAATGTACTAAAAAATAAAATATAAAGTCTTAATTTTTAAACATTATCATAGAAGTATTGAGTTTTTTTTTTTCTTTTTACTCATGTTAAAAATGAACTATGCCTGCTAAATCTGTAAGTTTTACATATCTAAACTAAAAAGTTCATATATTTAAATAATTCAAAAATTTTAAAACTCTGCTAGCTATAGAACTCACGAATGGTCTGCGAGTTTAAACGTCTATCTCTAGGCATTTTCTTTTAACACCCCTCATTTGCTATTTTCACTCCCAAAAGTTTATATTTTTTTTGTAAATTCCTAATATACTCTTATCCTTATTTAATTTAAATTTTTTGAATTTATTTTTTTATTTTCTTGTCTTTTTGTGCTTTTTCTTGCTACTCTTGTGTGCCAAACACAAATTCTCACATTCTGCCCTATTGTAAATTCCTAATCATTCTTATAAGTCTTTAGGGTATTATTTGTTGATTTAAGCACTAGTTGAAAAGGAAAATACAATTTTATTCAGGTATGACTTTCTTGATTTAAAGTTTAGGGTTTAGGATTTTGGGATTTATGATTGAGGGTTTGTTTGCGTTTTTATTCGTACTACATCGAGTGTTATAGTATTTCGGATCAGTTGATCCGAAACTAACAATATTTACCATAGACCACCTAGTCCAGAATACACATTTGATCTACTTCCGGATTAGTTGATCCGGAATATACATAATACATTCTGGATCAACTGATCCAGAATATACATAATATATTCCGGATCAACTGATCCGGAATGAACATAATACATTCCTGATCATGTTGTCCAGAAGATTCTTGCTGAATCTCATTTGTCTTCTAGATGATGTGATCCGGAATATACTAGCTGAATCTCATTTGAATGTACTTCATTACGCAAGTAGGGTAAGAAAAGGGAGGGTATTTTGAGTTTTGAAAAAAAATTGTAAAGCTTGAGGGAGTGCAAATAGAAGATAGGGGGTATTAAAAGCAATTGTCCCATCTCTATATAGCTTAGTTTACTTTTAGACGTCTAAGTACGAAACAAAATAATGAATTGCTATTGACACCATCGTTAATATTTAAACCTCACAAATTTTAGCTTTTAAAGTTATTGACCAAATTATGCTCAATGAAAATAAGTATCGAAAAAGTGTACACATAATGTCAACAAGATTTTATTGTGTTAATTTTTTTTAAATAACGTAACAAAAGTTTGTTTCCTGTTTGAGAGGTGTGAATTCAGAATAGATTACAAAAATAAGTTTCTATCATATTATTTTTTCTAACAAATATGAAAAAAAAAACCCAAAAAAAATATAATTCCACTGATTTAATTTACTTTGAAAAAAATAACATATAAGATTTACGTGTTAATTTTTTAAGATGTATTTAAAGAGTTGACTTCTCTAGATAGATATTTTTCTTTTGGACCAGGAAATTGAACTCCTATATATTTAAAGAACAAGATTATCTACCAACCATAGTATACCATGTTGATGTGTTAATTTTAATCAACATAAACATATTCCGTTCAAAATATTTTCAACTAAATATCATAAAGATATTTTTACCTTTTCAATTTGGTTAGGAGTTTAAATAGCAAGGAAGGGACATCACAAATAAAAACAACCAACCCACATTAAAGCCCACAACTTACTCATCAGAACCCATGACAAAATATATGGAATGATTTTGCTTTTTTTTTTTTTCTAATCATCATTCTGAAATAGTGAAATAAATAAAATTTTAAAATAATCAATATATATAATATTATTAATGAACTTTTTTTGTTATAATTTCTAATAAAAAACTTTTTTTATCACAATGCACAACTATACTTGACATTTTACTATTTCAACAGCAATACTTGTACTAACAAAAGGGACATAGAGCGAGTTATTGGTTGGTTTGTACAGTGAAGTATTGTAAAAAAAGCTATAACCTTTTTGAAGAAATTATCAATAACTTTTAATTTAATGTATAAAAATGGCGTTGATTTAATTCATTAGAGTCAGTTTTAGTGGTAAAAGTGTCTTTAAAATAAAACAAGAAATTATATCGTTTCATTAATCCATAATAAGGTTGTCCATACATATAGAAACAAAATAAAAAGGTTTAAATAAAATTGATATCTCCATTTTTTTCAATTTTAAACATTATGTCTCTATATTTTAAAATCATGACATTATGCCTGCAAATTTAAAAAATATGTGAATCGATATTCCTTCTAAAAATTGTGGACATTAACCTTTTAATTGTGAGTAATTTGATTGACACGTGTAAGAAATTAAGTGATGTGACACACAATTACTACTTAATAAAAGGGTTAATTTAATATTTTAGGGTTTATGTGAGTATTATATGTCACATTCTTTTACCCACTAATATCCATGTAAACCCTAAAATGTTAAATTAACCATTTTATTAAGTAGTAACTTCTTACACATGACTGTCAATACACTTACAATTAACAATTCACGGAAAGAGTAATAATTTACATATTTTTTAAATTTGAGAATATAATGTTGTGATTTTAAAATATGAGAATACGATGTTTAGAATTGAAAAAATTTGGAGCATGTGTTATATTTAAACCAAATAAAAAATATAACAACTAAAAATACAATTTTGACACCTCACAACAAATTGATTAGTTTGTTTCATTATAAAACATACGTGCTCAGAGTTCTCAATTGTATTAATATTATAATTTTTAAAAAAAGCATATAATTTGACCAAAGTCCAAGTGATTTAAAGAAAAACACAAACATTTTTCTTGTAGTACGGATAAATTTAAAGAAAAACACAATCATTTAGTAGTTATCGACGTCGGTAATATGCATTTTTCATGTAATTCAACTTGTTAACAATCAATTAGATCAATGTTAATATTGTGCAAATTCCATTCGTTGACCATGAGATAGCTTCAAATAAAATTATCGCTTTTGCTTCGATTAAGGAGTCTACGAGAGAAACCCATTTTAGCAAACACGAAATTGCCATTATAGTTCCTGATGCCAAAGCTGATCCTCCAAAAAATAGTTAACATTCAATTTGAGAGGTAGTCGGTACAAGAGTTAAGAAAGTATATATGGACTTATTAACATATGTAACAACCAGTTGAAAATCTTGTTGGAGTTTGAAAGTTATTGAAATAGTTTATTAAATTATAACTGCAAAATGATAAAAATAAAAAATATAATAAATTCTAGGACAATATAGAAAAATTATACAGAAAATAAAAAGAAAATTTAATAAATACTCAAAAAAAAAAAATGGGATAGTGTGATAAGGTCGATAGTGAGTTGGTGTTGAGAGACTTAACCACATTCAATAAAGTCTTGTTAAACCGTTGGAAATGGTACCTGAAAATGGAATATAATATTGTGTTGGTTAGAGTATTATTGAGTTCGAGGGTCAGGGGCAAGGGGGCTAGTGGTCAAGAAGCATTAGATATGCTTTACGGGATGACATTGATGTATTGTTATGAAAGGACACGTTAAGAGAACATAACTTATGTGATGGGTATTACCAGTTTTTCGACTTAGAAGTTGATCTGAATGTGTCTGTTAAAGCAATGAGAGGACAATGTTGGGATCCGGTGGGTATGGTGTAGGAGTCTGTTTGTCTAGAAGGGGTGGTGGTGCAAGAGGGAGTACATGATAGGTGGTCTTAGATAGTGGAGGTTTTGGTCAATACATGGTGTTGTTTGCATACAAGCTATTGTTATTTGTTAGGAGGTTCAGGTTCATACTTACTATCTTAATTGCTCTTCAAATTGATATAGACCAGTGGAAACTAGATTTAGATAGACTATCAACAAAGTACAATCTGTTATGATGACAATCTCTCACCTAGTAAGGAATGTTATGATCTTTATGGTAATTAGGTGGGGATAGGTGTACACTTTTTTTTTTTAATTGCAACATCTCCTATTGCGTGTGGTAAACATTTTGCTGCTGATGGGCTATCTCAATGGCTTATCTAAATGAAATTAGAAATTACTATTATTAATTTACAGGACTTGTTGGAGGATCTCAAGAGCTTAAGAAATCTTGGTTTTTGTTTGGTTTGCGGGAATCTGACTATTATAGAGGGCCAGAAATATTGTTGTCTTCATATCAAAACACGGGCGGATGTATAAGAAGTTGTGCAAGACATACAATTGATTTCCTAAAAGTTGTAATAAGAAGCTAAAATTACATGTCACTCTCATGTAGAGTGAGTAATGAACCTTTCTATTACATTGAACTGTTATAATTTTAATAAAATTTTGACTTATAAAAAAAAAGAAAAAAATGGAATGATAAAAAAAAGATAAAAATCATTTCCACTTTTTCTAAATTTAATTGAATTATAAACATTTATTCTTTTGTGTTAATTGTTTTTACAGCTATATATCTTTTAATTATTTTATAATAAATGTTAAAGCCAATCATATATATATATATATAAATAAATATATATATATATATATAAATATATATATATATATATTAATATCAATAATCTATAGATAAATAAAGTAAACCAACTTACCATAAATAAAAAGTTAAAAGTTGATATTGAATGCTAGTTTAAACTTTTTCTTCTAGACTATTAGTCCATAAATATTAACATTTGGTTATATAAAAAAAAAAAAAAGTAAACTCATTCTCTTTCTACTGAGGATTGAAAAAAATAACCTACACATATCAATTGATTAGCGAGATAGTAATTAAGTGGAGATGTGAATTTCAACTTTTAAGAGTAATTTTGGAATTGTCAACAAATCTAAAGTTATTAACTAAATTTTTTAAATGAAGTGAAGTTGAGAGTTTATACTTAGGGATAGAGGAAATAGAAACTAGCATTTTAAAATATGTTAATTAAAGATAAAAAAACTGCTGGAAATTACTAAAAAAAAAAACCTAATTTATCAAATAATCAATAGCTTATAATTCCCTAAAATACTTTATCAAACATAAAATATAAATTTTAAAGTAAATTACACTGACACTTTTGAGATTTATTGTATTACTTTGCATTCATGTAAAGGTGATCAGCCAAATTTTTTTATGAAGATTAGTTATTGATAAAGTTAGTGAATATTTTATATTATTATTATTGTACAAAAAGAAATTCACACCTAGTAGTTTTTTAAAATCCTATACAAAACCTTTCATTTTTTTCTAAAATATTACACTAACATTCTTCTTATACATACATGTCTTAAATTTTAAAAATATTACAATTACATTCTTATAAGAAAAGTGACAATAAAAATAAAAGAATTTTTAAAAATATTACAATTACATTCTTGATAAGAAAAGTGACAATAAAAATAAAAGAATGAAAGTTTAAGTGTAATCTAAGAAAATTGTACGATACAATTGTAATTCACTGGAAATTCTAATATCAATACAATTATTGTGAGAGGAAAATACATTGATTTAAATTTATAATTTTGGATCCAATTACACACAATGGTAAAATGAGGAGTACTACACACCCTTTCTAACACATATTTCATTAGTAGTTGAAACTTTTTGGAATATACAAAATTAGAAAAAAACTATTAAGTAAAGTATGAGACCCACAAAATTTGTATTTTTCAATAAATATGAATCAATAATAAAAATGAGTTTAAAAAGTGTCAAATAATATGTTTCTAGTATTTCTGTGTTAATAGAATATTACATTCTATATAATTCACAAAAGACTAAATATTTATAATTCAATTAAATTTTACATTTTATGTATAAATATTATTAGGCAGCATCCATATATTTCTTTAACCATTCTACAAAGATTATAAAATCCATGAACCTTTGTCTTTTACATTAAAAAAACCCAGTCTTTTGACGACTAATTTAGTGGCCGCTATAGATTAACTTCATGATTTAGTTTTTAAATTATAGTAGTTTTAATTATATTTTAGCTTTGTTTTAAATTATAGTTGTTATTATAAATATTAGGGATAAATGAAGCACTTCCTGCCTCACATTTAACAAAACAATTTAAATTTATAAATTTATTTGACAGAGACAAAACCAAAAAAAAATAAAATTATCAAGAACTTAAAAGTTAATTCTTAATTGGAACAAAAATAAAATTTAGTCATAGGAGACGAAAACATATTTAATACTTCAATTTGAATGTGTCGACACGTGGGAAAAAATCTTAAAAAAAAAATGGTTTGCACATAAATATACTCACCAATTCAAATATTGAATCGAATCATATTGATAAATGGATTCCATTAGTCTTGTTCCTAAACCGAATTTTTATTATGTATTATTTTGAAAAACTTCTTTTTTTTACTTATGGATCTCTATCGCTAGATTTTGAGTTTGGGAGTCGAGTAAGTGTGAGAAAGGTGTTAGCACCTATAACGTCTCTCATAAAGACGGTTACCTCTAATTAAACATGTAAAATTAGGTAATTTCAAAAATATTTATTTCATATCTTAAGACACAAAATCATTTTTATTTTATTAATTTTAATATTTTTAACAAGAATTTTTATTATTGAAATGTCTGCTTTCTTATAAAACAAAAAAAAAAAATATTATTTTTTAGGGCTCAACAGCCCCTATATATCTCCAAATGTTTTGAAGAATCAGAGTTTACATAGTTTTTACCTAAATTTGTTTATTGGTTTTTTTTTTTCTAATTTGTTAAAATTTAAGATTTCCAAACTGTCACCGTTCACGCGGCCTACAAATTTAAAATTGACAAGAGTGTATACCCAATCAATTTATTAGAAATTCTTATATATATATTTTTATTTTTTAGAGTAAAAAGAAAATTTTATCATATATTTTAGAGATGAAATTTTAAAATAAAAGTTGTCACAACTTATATTTCAAAACCTCGGGAATAAAAAGATGTCACATCTAATTATTCCTTTGATCTCTATGAAAAAAGGTATTACAAAAAGAACCGGTAAAAAAAAAACAACAAAAAGTTTAGATGTCATGTAATTATTACAAATTATTTATAAAAGAAAAATGTTATGATGAGAATTAAATAAATTTGAGTATACTAAAGCGGCACAGTACACATCATCGGATATCATAAGGTAAAAAAATGTCTCATTTAATAGACTTATTTTTCTTTTGATACAAAATTATTCAAATCCTAATACTCTTATATGATTCTAAACCTTAGGAATAAAAATATATCACATCCAATTAACTTTTTTCCTAAAGAAACTATTATAAACTAACTATATTGAGATTTTATTATAATGATGATAAATTTTGATTTATTTTGCAGAAATTTAATCTTAATTAAGGGGAAAAATCTAATTCTAGAAAATTTAATTTTTTTTGCATCCTTTAAAAGATGTCTCACCTAAAAAATTCATCCTCTAATTTCTATATTTTATTATTGAAAGTTTACTTCGCTATATTAGTAACTAATAGTTGAATAATGTAATGTTATAATTATTAAAAGCGTAATTTTTACCTATAAATTTTGATATTTTGATTTATGTGTTAACTTCACCTCGATTTAATAATACTTTTAGAGAAAATTTCTAAAACATTAATCAGTCAAGATCTATGTAATAAAACTTTAGAATTAAAAAGATGTCACATCTAATTAATTTCTCTCAAATAGATATTTAAATTTGCTATATGAAAAGAGTAGTTTAATAATCATTGTATATATTATTATGTAAGGATTCTTATCACCTAAAATTTTCAACTAAGAAAACATTATTAATTGTGATTAAACCTAATTAAAAAATCCAAACGTATCAAATTGTTTCAATTTACATTCTTAAATTTCTGAAAGTAAAATAATGTCCTATCTACTTTTTCTTTCTTATAATGATATGACAAGCTATTTCTTAATCATGATTATATTATTTATGTAAACCATACCTCCCTCTTTATGTTACGTGCATAAAGCATACCATGGATAATTGAAACTATGTTTTACCTTTTATATTGACATTATAATTTATTTTTGCTATCATATAAATGGTATTTTTCATTAGACAATCTTAGGAAAAAAATTGAGTCATAAGCAAATGAATTCAAAATTGGGTTATAATCAAATGAGTCCAAAATTATTTAAAGAATTGGGCTAAGCCCACGTGACTTTTAGGCTGAGACTTAGTTAAGTTCCACAATTCCTAAAACAGGTGTAGTACCGTGAATGAGTTAGGAGCTAGGGATTGCTATTCCAAATTTCACATGCGAACGAAAATGAAGGGGTGAAGTTAGAGATAATGAGGATGGTAGGTGAGGGGAGAACATCATGCAAAAGGGTTTCTATTACTTCCTTTGCATGGTGGTGACGTTTAGAGGCGAGAGGAGCAAAAGGAAAAAGGAGGAGGAATAGAGCTGGTTTGCAAACGGCAACATCGCCATTACCACTGAAAATATCTTCCGGCTACTTATCTTAGAGGTAGATTTTACTTATTTTCTTGGTTGGATTCTTTTTTTCAAACCATGTGGTCAAAATTGAGTTTGTGCACTTATGCAGAAACATCAAAGTTATGGTGTATAAGAGATAATTACATGTTTATACATGTCTTCAATTTCATTGCCTTGAGTTTCTAATCATATTTTCTTCTTCTCCTGTTTGTTCTTTGTTGCTGCAAAAAAAAAAAAAAAAAATTATGATTAGAAACAGTTTCTAATCATAATCTAACGGTATCAAAGACAAACCACATATACAACCAGACTATTTGTATTATGTTGTTATTATTGACCAATCTTATGAATTATATGTCATGTCATGGCTACAAAGTGACAAGGTTCAAATGACTCATAAGCAAACAAAAACAAGAGGGGAGGTGGGTTGGATTGTTTTCCAAAAGCTTTTTCTCATTTTTGCAAAAGACTAATTTTCAAAATCAATTTAACCACTTTTATGAAATACTATTGAATCAAAATGTTTTGTAGCAGCTTTGAGAACTATTGAAATAGATCTTTTATTCAATTACATACAATAATGCATGAGATTAATTTTGATTATACAAATCAGATTATCTAGTATTATCGAAAGCGATAAACCAATGCAACAAGATAAAGACTAGAGAAGGAGAAGAAATACACATGAAATTTATACTGGTTCACCCTTAAACTTGGGCTACATCCAGTTGTTCTAGCTTCAAGGAAACCTACCTTGAATAGAACCAATCACTAGAACCAAAATTGAGAGTTACACAATAAACTCACATGCATATGACACCTACACATGCAATTTCTTGAACACCTATCAAGAAATATGATTTTAATACATGCAAAAACTCATGCATGAACAATACAATCTAAGAAACCTACCTAGGTAATCAATACAACAAAATAAACTAAAGGAATGATATCACCTGTAATGATTCGTACAAAAATCTGAGCAACAGGTCATATTAATACAATATTTTCAAAGAACCTTGATTTTCTTTAATTCTTGATGGATCTTTTTGTTTTTGCTTTAGTCTTGTTGTTGTAGAGGTTGAATAGCCTTTTCTTTTTTCCAGAAACTCAGAGTATCAATCTCTAAAAGATTTTTGAAATGTGTTATTCGTTATTTGGAAAATGATTTTCTTCCTTTTATATGAAAAAACTTCAATCTCTATTTTAATTGATTAAGTTGAGTTTTAATCGATTAAACTGTTTTTTGCACAAGTCCAGAACAAGCTAGAATAATTTAATCGATTATCATAAGTACTTAATCGATTAAATTGTTCATTAGCCAAGATTAAGTGAGTAGGATCAATTTAATCAATTAAATCAAGTACTTAATAGATTAAATGATTCAAATAATCGATTATGAGCTGATTTAACAAATTAAAACAACAACTTTACTTTTTTAATCTAATAGGCCAATTCATGAATCAATTATGTACATGTTCTTGTTACGTCAATGAGACTTAATAGTTTTGAAAAACATTTAGAGGTACCAAATCTAATTTATGTAACTTGACTTAATCACACTAAGATTTTAACCAAAGAATTAAAGAAAACTAAGTTCATTTGAATTTGGATAATAATGACAGCTATATGATGCATGCAATGCTTCAAGCATAATGCTAAAGGACTCATCCTAGGTATAGTTAGTGTTCATCATCAAAACCATAATGCTACAAGATATAATTGGTCTTCTTTGTTTTCCCAAGATAATCTCCAACATGAAGCTCGACTTGAATTACCATAGAGAGTTCCAACCATGCGCATAACTCTATCCAAACTATAGCTGCCACTTGACAAGAGAAAAAAAATATGAGATCGTGTTTCTGCCGCTCTGTCACACATCTCACTCCTATCTTCTTCACTTTGAATTATTCCACGCTTCACCAAGTGCTTATATGTAGTTAATTTGTTAGCCTCTAGTTTCCAAGTCAATAATTGGACCTTATGAGGAATACCTTTTGTCAAATTAGTTTAAAGAAGTCACCCTTCTGATGTTGTGTGTCTGCTGTTAGAACCCTGTAAGCTGAAGAGACAGAGTATAGTCTTCATCCTGATGCTACCCAAATCTACTGATCCTTTTTCCCGTTTGATAAGCCAATGGTACCTATTCTATTCAATAGCTTATATACCAGTTCTTCCTCCCAAGCAAAAATCTCGTTTGCTAGGCCCACTTCCACCTACTTATCCCTCCATCCCACATGTCTCTTGTTGACACATTTTTGTCCATTGCTAACTTAAAAAGACAGTTATAGTCTTGTTGTAGAATATGATCCCATATCCATTCATCTCTCCAGAACCTAGTGTCACCTTCATTCCTAAGTAGACGATGAACATTTCTTACACCAACCTATATGATCCTTCCCCTCCACTTTGATAGATTTCAAGTCATTCAACCACCTAGAACAATGCCTACCCTTCCCCTCTCAAGCCCTATCTCCACTCTCATATTTTAACATAAAAACTTTCACTTACAAATTATTCAGTTCCCCCTTCAATCTCCAATTTCATTTTCCTAGCAAAGTGAGGTTAAACATCCTCACGTCTCTCAATCCCAAATCCTCTTCCTCATTTGCTTGACACATTCTCTCCAAAACACCCAACTAACCATTCCACTAGCTTTAGGTCCTACAAAAAAGAATTACAAAACTATGATTGGGGTTGATAAATGATACCTTTAGAAGTCTTAAAGAATGAAATAAAGTAAATTGGCAGTGTAAACAATAGAACTTTGAGGAGCATCACTCTCTTTGCCATGGACACATGTTTATTCTCCCACCCCACTAGATGCTTCTTAACTACGTCCATTATCAACTTCTACGTACATCTCCAGTTTTCTAGGATTAGCTCCAATTGGCAAGCTCGAGTACTTGAACAACATGCTACCCACCATGCAGTTTAATATTGTTGATGTTCGAGCTAAACTTAACTCATGAACATTCACCCTGATAACTTGGCTTTTGTGAAAGTTAACCTTGTCTCGTCCATCTGCACCAATAACAAAGTGTTATCTACAAACTGTAAATGGTAGGCATGGGTCCCTCCCTCCCAACGATGCACCCCTTCCAAAGGCCTTAATTTATGGCTGATTTTACTAGTTGACTTAGACCTTTGACTGAAATTATAAACAAAAAAAAAGGAGATAATGGTCTCTTTGTCTAAGTTCCCTACCAATCCCAAACTCTTCTTTAGGGTTGGCATTCAATAAAATAGAAATTTTTGCCAAGCCAACACATTCCTGTATCCACCAAATCCATTTCTCCCTAAACCCAATCAAATCCATAGCATGCCATAAGTACTTTCAGCTGACAGAATCATATGCCTTTTTAAAGTTTGCCTTCAAACATATTAAATCATTTTTCAATTTTTGTGCATCGTCAACTACCTCATTAACTATTAGAATTCCATCCAAAATCTACCTTTCTTATATAAACATGGATTATTCTCATAAATAACCATCTGAATTATATGTCATAATTTCATCGCCAATACTTTAGCTAGGACCTTATAAATGCATCCAATCAGTGAGATAAGGCAGTAGTCATTAATCATATATGGACATGATCTTTTTTTGGAATTAGAGCAATAAAGGAGCTATTAGACCATTTCACTAGCTTGTTGTCAGCATGAAACTTAATAAAGAACTCCATGAAATTTGTCTTTATCAAATACCAAAACTTATTAAGAAACCAAAAATTGAACCCATCAGGTCATGGGCTCTTGTTACTATGACAATTCTAAATAGCTTCTTTTACTTCTTCCTTTGAGAATGGTTTTTCTAGCTCCACCTAAGCCTCTTCCATAAGCCTATGGAAAGGGAAACTGTTTAGTTGAGGCTGACACTAATCCAGATTACTAAAATGTTGATGGAAATGCTCCTGAACCTTAGCTTTTAGCCTATCCACCTCCACCACTTCCTCCCCTTCAAAATTCAAACTCAAAATTTCATTTGATTTTCTCCTCTTCATCATTGCTCTATGAAAGAATTTCGAATTGGCGTCACCTTTTTTCAACCACTAAACCCTCGACTTTTGACGTAGTTAAGAACACTTCCTCTCTTCCCACTTCATTAGATTTTCCCTGCACCCAAGTTTATCCTAGATCCCCACCTCATCCAAATCTTTGTCTTCGTCTTTCAAATGAAGCTCATTAAGCCTTGTCCTGCCTTCATTAAGTTTCCTGTCAATATCGCCAAACACTTCCTTATTCCACCCTTTAAATTACCTTTAATCAATTTTTATTTTTATTTTAGCACAAATGCCTTCCTATTCCACAAATGGCCTAAATCTTTTGTTTTCAAATCAATAATTCAATACTCTAAAAGGTTTTGGGCCCTAGTTTATCTTAGTTTCTTGCAGCATGATGACAATTATCAGACACACTTTTAGGAAGACCTCATTGGTCAACATTTTGCTAAGTTTGTAAAAAAGCATTAGATAACAAAAACCGATCGAACCTACTCATAATTTTCAAATCATTCTGGTACCAAATGTATTTCCTTTCCCTTATAGGCATATCCAACAATTTTTCTTCTTCCATAAACATGTTAAAAAAATTCACATCATCCACCCTTTGTGTAGTCCTAACCCCATTTTGTTCCTCCTCACATGTGATTGAGTTGAAATCCCTCATTATGGACTAACACTCCTCCCATCTTGCTTCCTTCATGATAATAATTGCTCCTAACAAAACCGCTTTCTTGGTATATTGCATAGGGCGTACACATTTATCATAACCATATCTACATCCTTAGCTCCCCACCTTCCAACCACCTTGATAAATGAATTCCTTCAAAGATCCTTTCCAGGATGAATTTTAACACATCCTACATAACCAACAAACCTCTTGAATTTCCATTGGATGGTTTAAAGGTCAATCCTACATCAACGTTACCCCACAAGAATTCCTAAATAGCTGCATAAACCTGCTCCAATTTGGTTTCCTGTACACATATCTAATCAATCTTTTGACCTCTCACTTCTTCACCCTCCCCCAAACCCTTGATGTTTAGAGTTATAACTTTCATAAATATCCAACTTCATCCCCCTCCCCTATGATCCATGTCGCTTGCTTCCATTTGTACCAAACACTTTACTGCCATTACTTCATTTTCATAGGATACCCCTAACTTTTTCCCTATATCCCATACCTTTTTTGCCACCACACTGACTAAATGCTTTGACTCACCCCAAAAATTTGTGCCTTCTTCACTTGCAACTAAGACCCTACCTTTGCAGCAATTATGATCTTTCTACCTCGTCCCTACCTTTTTTCTCCCTCCCCTCTTATCCCTTCTCTCACTCTTCACCATGTCGGTTTTTTTAGACTCCCTTGACATCGGCCAACTCTTTTGCAATAGGGGTGTTCATTAGATCGAGCAACCTGAAGACTCAATCTGACCTAATTCAACTCAAACAGAATGAGTTGAGTTTTTCTTGTTATTGGGTGAAAATGGATCTAACCCAGTTCACTACGGGTTGGAAAATAGGTTCAGTAAGTTGAACCTAAGACCCAACTCGACCATAATATTAAATTATTATTTATTATTATTATTATTTGAAATTATGTGTTTCTCTTAATATGTGTTTTGTTATTAATTTGGACAAATTATGTAGTTTGTGTTTATTTGTATGACTTGGTTAGTTTGGATAAATTGTGATTTTTATTTTGCACAAATATTTCTTTAGTTATTATTGTTTGACATTTTAGTTAAATGTTAATTTTAATTTGTTTTAATTTTTATATGTAATTTGTAACTATAATTTATTGTTTATTTTTATGATATAATGATGATATAATTTATTTTTTAAAACAAATCTCTTAAAAAATAACAAAAAAAAAATGTTCTAAACATTCAATTTTGTTAAAAATATTTTTTGAATTTGTGACCCAATTAACCCAACGCTATTCAACTTATTCAAAGATGGACTTGGTTGGGTGTAATGAAAAAAAAAAAGGTGAAAATCCAACCCAATCTAACCTAATATGTTATGATTAGGTTGAGTCTTGAGTTCGGTTTGACCTGACCCAACCCAACCCAATCCGTGCTCACTCTTATTTTGCGAACTCTATACATTAATTTCAACAAGCCCTGCCACATCCAAACCCTCCTGATTTTCACCAACCACCACAATTAAGCATCCTCTCTTGATAATGGTTCCCGTTCATTTTGTGAAGGTTGGCAAGATTGCATGAATTGCGAGTTGTCTCTCTTTTCAAAAGACATGAGTTGGTCACGCGAACGACACACAACAACCTCTGTCTGCTCACTCACAGAATCCAAATCAGAAATCACATTGACATGCATTACTTATTGACCACTCCTTGACGCCTTACTCCTTGACCACTTGTGACCAAGTTTCCCAACACCATATCTTCCTCCAGGTTTACCATATTCGTATCATGCACCGACAATGATGCCAAGCCCACCATGTGTGCACCTGCATGGCTAACATTCCCACGCCTAAACTTGTTCAAAGCAACAGTCCATTTGTCAAAGTGGCCAATTTTCAGCTGCCTCACGTGAGCATAATCCTTATGCATCGTCATAGCCAAATTTACTTGCTTGTGCATCCATCCAACATATTGCAGCCCAAAGTCGTGCTTCACGCTGATGTCATTTCCCCAATTTGTCCACATGCCACAGCCCAAAGCTGTGAAACAATTGCCCACCTGTCTCACGTGCCCACACTCCATATGATCTGTGTTGAAAGCACAATACCTTAAGGAATGTGGTGCCATACAATTTATTACCGTCCAAAAAGCCCAATTCAGTGATGGCCAAATCAACCTTATTTTCATGCCAATTTCTTTTAATACCCCCCATTTGCTATTCGCATTCTTCAGGTTTTACAATTTTTTTCAAAACTCAAAAATACCCTCCCTTTGTCTTACCCTACGTTGGCTAACAAATCATCACAGCAGTTGTGCACCACTTTGAGCACCTCTTTGGTCACCACTTTGAGCACCTCTTTGGTCACCGCTTTAAGCACCTCTCTGGTCACTGCTTCAAGACAAACAAGATTCAATAAGTGTATTCTGGATCAAGTGATCTGGACGGCAAACAAGATTTAGCAAGTGTATTTTGGAAAACATGATCCGGAAGGCAAATGAGATTCATCAAGTATGTTTCGGACAACATGATCTAGAAGGCAAACAACAAGTATGTTCTAGACAGCATGATCTGGAAAGGAAATGAGATTCAACAAGTATGTTTCGAACAACATGGTTTAGAAGGAAAATGGGATCCAGCTAGTATGTTCCAAAAGACAAATAAGATTCAACAAATATGTTCTAGACAACATGATTTGGAATGTACATAATGCATTCTGGATCAACTGATCCAAAACACATTATGTACATTTTAAATCAACCAATCCGAAGTGTATTAAATGTGTATTCCGGATGAGGCGGTCCGGGGGTAATTATTGTGAGTTCTAGATTAGTTGATTCGAAACACTACAACACTCGTGTGAATCCATGTTAATATCAATAAAAAATGTAAACAAATCCTAAAGCATAAACTTTAAAGCAAGAAAGTTACACGTGAACAAAATTGTGTTTTCCTTTTCAAATAATGCTTAAATCAACGAATAATATCCTAAAGACTTACAAGAATGATTAGGAATATACAATAGGACACAATGTGACAATTGATGCTTGACACAAAAGGGTAGCAACTGAGCAAAATAAAGCAAAACAAGACAAGACAATAAAAAAAATTGAAAAATTCAAAATCAAATAAAGGATAAGAGTATATTAGGAATTTGCAAAAAAATATAAACTTTAGGAGGTGCAAATAGCAAAATGGGAGGTGTTAAAAGAAAATGTCTATTTTCATAAGTAAGGTGGCCTAAAATCATTGAGCCAATAGGAGTTCAGTCACCGAAAGCGCTGTCTCCAATATGAATTTGGTTCAATATTGATTTCACTACCAAGCAATTAAAACTCATCCGCAGTCTTCTTAGGAGACTTGATCTCGTCTAACACATTCAAACATGCACCCATCAAGACTTAATTCTAGTAATATGTCATTGGATCAATTCAATGCTGGTTTGTTGGGCGCATTAACCATCGATCTCTGAGACAAATCCGTGACGTGATCGTTGAGATTAATGGTGTCTTTAATGCCTCCACCGAAATCAAAATCTGAATTAACCATTAGATCCTTCATTTCATTAAGTAACTTCCCCACATCTTCACGTTGGATATTGGTTTTAGCAGAACCATACCCTCTCCCATAGGCACCACCTTGATGGACTGCCAACAAAACAATTCTCCAACTCAGTAATTGTCTCTTCCTCAATTGTTTTCCATGTCCTCGTTTCATTCGTCATTCAATTCTTTTATGTTTTTTTGGAGACGGTTTGTCCCATGTTTCATTTGTTTAATAACCTATCTTGTTATGGCTAACCAATTGGATTTTGCTTGCTTAAGTTAGGAAAAATGCTCATTTGTTCCAATTAAACCATCTCATGTCACATAAATAAGTATAGTCTTGTTTATAAGTTATCTCAAATTACCTTTTATTAGAAATATACATAAAAACCTACCTTAATAGATTTAAATTTTAGATGACCAAATTAATATGAAAAAAGGTTAAGTTTTGAGTGAAATATTATTACAGTCGTTTTTTTATAAGCAATATTGTTTTAGTTCTTGAAAATTTTAAGTATTGAAACTTAGATCATTAAAAGAAATTTTCAGATAAATTAGTCTCAATGATTTTCTGTTGTACAGATTGATTCTTAAAGTGTTATATATGACAATCATTTGCCGAGAAGTGCAAAACCATATTTATAAGATCTTTGTTGTGCAATTTGATTAATTGAATGGTTTCTTTATAGATTCTAGTAAGAAGGTTTTGTAAATGTGTTTCAGGACTTTTCTTTAACGTTTCATCTTTTATACACATATATTTGTTTGGATTGGCACGAATATATTATACATCATGTCATAAATATTAAATAAAGTTTAATCATGTGATGTGGCAAGGTTAGTGTCAAACATATACATAAAAATAGGATCTTTCTAAGAATCAAACATGGGCTTTCTCACACCAAAGTGACAAACATATAACTAGATCATATACCACTTCATGTTAATTTTTTCCATTTTTATACTACATATATGTACAGTTTCTCAAACATAAATAAAAAATACAAGGACCTCTCACATTCAAAGTGAAAAGCATGCCCTCAAACCAAATGTCCACTTTAATTTAATTTTACCCATTTTTATGCTACATATAGGTGTATTTTCAAACATAAATGTAAAAATACAAGGGGCATTCTAAGAATCAAACTTGGAACCTCTCAAAGTGAAAAACATGCCACTAGACCAAATGCCCACTTTATTTTAATTTTACACATTATTATTATTATTAAAAAATGAAAAAGCTAAACAAAATACACATGCATGTAAAAAATTTAATAATAATAATAACAACAACAAATTTATGAAATGGGAATAATAAAAATAAAAAAAATACATATGCACATATATTTAACATAAAAATGGGTAAAATTAATGTAAAGTGAGCATTTGATCTAGTGGTTCGCTTCTTGCTTTGGGTATGAGAGTCAGCAAGTTCAATTCTTAGAAAATGTCCTTGCATTTTTATATTTATGTTTGAAACTACACTTATATGTAGCATAAAATGGGTAAAATTAATATGAAATAGGTATTTGGTATAGTGACATACTTTTTATTTTATGTGAGAGGTTCCAAGTTTGATTCTTTAAAATATTACTCGTATTTTTTCATTTATATTTGAACTACATATACATATGTGGCATAAAAATAGGGGAAAGACATTTGGTCATATGCTTATGTTAAAGATCGTAAATTTGATTCTCAAAAATGTCTCATTTATATTAAAAGAACAAAAAATACACTTTTTAAATAGTTAAAAAATAATAAGTAAGAAAAAAAAAAGTGCAAAAAGTACTAAGTACTAAAATAACGAGACACGGATAGTAAATTTGCCAAATACATAGTGAATACTAATTAAATTATATTAAATATATATGAATTTTAGGGTTTGTAGGCTTGTAGCTAGTGACTTGACATTTCTTTTGTATGTCTAGTGGAATTTATATACGTGGCTCTGTCGCTGCTATGTTGGTTGGAACCAAACGCCTTGTTTTTTCTTATTTTGCTTTCCTTTAAATGCTATAATCTGTTCAAGAAAGTTACACGTGTATTACTGAAAATTCCAATTTATTTAAACACGAATATATGCATTTTGGATAGACAAGAAACCACTGAAAAAATTAATCTGATAATGTCTTTTCTTCCAATAGACAAGACCACCAATTTATTTAAACACGAATATATGCATTTTAAATAACTATTATTCAGCAATCATGAGCTTTGCAAATTGCAACAACATGAAGTAATAATGTTTGATGGATTTAAAATAATTTAAGAACACCCAAATCTTAATTATTAAGTTTTTTTGGTGATGCTTGTAAAAAGAAGTTTTTTTGGTGATTACTTAATTATTGTAAGAAAAAAAAATAGATTGTTAAATATATTAAATTATCAAAGTAAAAACATAAATACACGTGGCTTTTCTAGACAGTGATGTAGCTTTTAATTAATATTTAATGTGACACTTTGCATCTATGACCCATGACTGTATTACTTAAATTTATAAGGAAATGTTACATCACTTTTTTCTTTTTTTTTTTTTTCCTCTTGTGCGCGTGTGTACCGGTTTGTCTAGGTGTGTATAAATAAAAACAAAACCCTTACTATTTACACTTCCTTTTACTAAGTGCACTCCATTTATTTTTAAGAAAAGATGTAATGGGTTGTTAAAAAAACAGAAATGGTGCATTTAGTAAACATTGTAGATGCAAATAGAAAATACTCAGAAATAAAAAAATAAAATAAAATAAGGAATTCTTGACATTTCTCTCCTCTGTGCTAGGGAAAAATTATTACATCATCCGGACTATTAAGTTATCTTAATCTCAACCAATCATTATCTGATATATAATTAATTAATAATTTTAATTAATTTAAAAATAAAATTATAATGTATCTCCTAAATTATGTAAATAATGTCTCTAATCAAATGATGATGAACTATTATTTGCCAAGACTATGATGGTGTGAAAAATTATATAATTATTTCTCCTTCTCCGACCACCCTTTGTGTACGCTCTCACCTATTCAAATTTCATCACGCTAATTTCTCCATTTTTCCTCTTCAACACTATATAACTACTCATCTTTACACAACACATTACTACATATATGCACCCTTTTTCACAAACACACCCAACAAATTTTTTACCATACATGTACAATCAATTAAACCACCTTCTCTAGTCTGTATTCATCTTCAATCATGTTCATTAATTAGGATTTTAATTTTTAGCGCACTAATGATCCTATGAGTCATCATCCCTAAAATTACTTTTAACAATCTATGTATGGTGGAAAGTATAAAATTAGTCTAATAATAAAGAATATATAAAAAAGAAAGAAAAATGTTATAAGTTCAAATCATCTACTCACAAAACTAAAATATTAATAATTAACATTTTTCTATTAAAAAAAACATAGTATACTTTTCTTTCTCTCTTTATATTTTCTATCGAATTCTTATTTATAGCCGTTAAACTCTAATTTATATAGAAATGTGTAGGAAAATTTTCCCTTTTTTTTTCTTTTTCCTTTTAACTTTTGCATGCCCATTGTTTCATTATTCTCTTAGTTATATTATAAATATTTAACGGATAAGTTTAGTTTAACAAGGGAAGTAAAAAAAGGGGGAAGAAAGGAAATTCAATTACATATCTTATTTGGATCAATATACTTTTAATTAAAGTAATTTATTTTAATTAAAAATTAGTTGTAGAATAAAGATAACCTAATTTTGGATAAATAAAGATAACCTAATTTTTTTTATATATAGATTAATGTGATAAAGATTAAAGAGAGAAACATAACTCCTTCACACAGTTAATATTAACTCAAGACAAATTTAATGCTTAATTTTATAAAAACAATCAATTTCTTTAATTTCAAAGAATTAGTGACCTTATAAAATAAGGAGCAAACGGGTATAATTTCAAAATTTTTAATATCATATTTATCGGTAGATTATTGTACTCTTTTTTTATTATGCAATTGTAATTATTCTAATGGCACAATTTACTTCTTTAGTAATGATGTTATTTTTTAATATTCATAAACTAATTCTCATTTTAATAAATAATTTACAAATATATCCAATATATGACATTGCTTATTTTTATTCATCTTTATAGCAAAGACTTAACATAACAAACCTTTATATCTCAATGCATAATCTTAGTCTTAAATTTATAAAAAGTATATTATTTCATAAATATAAAATTGTCCTCTTATAAAATATGGGATGTAATTTATAAAACCTGTTATTACTATATTATTACTTTTTTTGGGTGAAATTTTACTATATTATTACTTACACCCTTGGCCTTATGCTTTACAGCTTTTCATGCATAAAGCCACTTTCATAATACAGCAAGGCCACTGGTGTGAGGTGCTATTAATAATACGATACAACATTCTCAACATTTCTAAAAAAAAAATAATCATGTTCTATTTAGCAGAGAGGATGGAAATAGATAAAATAAAAATAAAATTTATTAAAAATTACCAATTTAAATAATTTTTCTTGTAACTTAATACTTTTTCTCCCCATTTGTAGTAAAATAAATATTTTTTAATATGTAGTAACCAATTTCCGAGAAAACAAATGTCAAAGAGAAGATCTAATTAATGAGTCAAAGTTTGTGTTGCTATCTATTAAAAGCTACTCGAAACTTTTATACAAAGCCAAATTTTAAGCAAGCCAAAGTGGTATATATCAATCATCATAATAAAGTTTCTCTTAGCTTTTCATGTTAAAGTTATTTTATTTTAAACTTTTAATAATTAATAGACGATCGATATGAAGAGAAAATCAATCATTACTAAGTTTGGGTCAAAAAGGTTATTGAAGTGCCATAGTGTAAACAAGTACAAAGCACCTCTGCAATCAAGAGATATGTGTTCTTAATTTTTATTTGCCAAATGTAATGTTAGAATGTTATCTTCTGTTTGCAATGTACATGTTGTATAAAAAAGTTAACATATTCTTTAACAGGTTGTTTATAGCAAATATTTTTTATAGATTAAATTTATTAAAAAGGATAATATTAATTAAAAGAGAAAAATATTAAATGTACGGGTGGAGACCAGTTTGACCTTTTTCGCCTCCATAGAAAGCAAAATAGATACAAGTTCAAATATAAATAGAAGATGATATAAAATTTTAATATATGTATCCTTTGGATTTGGGTTCAGGAATATTTGCATGTAATTTATTATATTTTTTAATAATTATAATTTACTTAGATACTAAGTTATTAATTATATTTTAATTAACAGTTACGTAAATATTATGAAAAATAAAGAATTAAGAATTAAATTAAACTTTTATTAAATGTAGAAATTTAAGATTGTTATTCAAATATAATTATATTAACTAACTATTAAGCAAATTGACTTATATTTTTAAAAAACTAACAACAAAATTTGTAATATACATATTATATAGACACATGTTGTATAAAAAAAACTTATAAAAAATATAGAAATAGCGGGTATGACTATGTATATGGATATAAGTTTATAAAATATCCATCTTAATCCATTAAAAAAATAAGAGATTACTCGTACTTATACTTAAGTCTGGTTAAAGTAGATATTATCTGTCAAAGTCGAAATAAAGACAAAATTATATCTACAAATAGAAATTTATTTGTAATATCCCATTTAATAAGGTGTAAAACCAACCAAATTTTATATTTTTCAATATAGTTTAGATAATATTGTCATAATATGTGTTGTTTCTCATTGTTGTGTATAAAGGTTGTTTATAGGTGGTTGTATATATTGAGAAGATGGATTTGACCACTATTGAAAAAAAAAAAGTGTATAACGTAATTGTTTCCTTTTCTTTCATTTTCATCCTCTTTAAAATAAAGTGGTTTGAACCTACTAAATTTTATATATCATGATAACAGACCTAAGAACAAAATTAAATAAATGTGTGAAACATACAATTTCAAAGTTTAGTTGGACAACAATGTAACATATCTATTCTACGATATTTGGAATTGGTGAGTGACATATTATATATATTGTTGAGAAAAATGGCGAGTTTAATGAGAGCTACTTGTAGAACCAGCATGGAAACGATTTTTTATTTTTCCAGCAAGATTTTCTTTCATCATATACAAGTTAATAAGACTTTTTTTTTTTTTATGCTTCGAGATATAAGGAGAGAAACTAAATTAGAATCTAAATTCTTTGTGTACACTATCTCAACCTCAATCCTTAATGTTGTACCGATCCCCTTGTTAGTTAATAATGTTGCTTATACTGACTTCTATGAGTGTTAGAAACATATTTTGTAACACATTCCACGTATAATACACTATTAACCTTGGTTGAAATTTATTAAAAATTATAAAATTAGGAGAAAAAGACATCTAATAACAAGTGAGATCCACATAAATATATTTTTTAATAAATTTCAATCAACCAAAGAAGGTATATTTAAAAAAGTGTGTTATAGAGTATGCTACGTTTCTCAATTTTTATTACCTTGTAGCTAGGTTTTTTCATTCTTCTCGAGTACAAATTATTTGGTTTTATATATATTTTAAGGAAGCTAATGTATTCAAATATATGTGTAGATATATATGTGTCAGACTTAAATGAAATAATTTTATGTATATTTAGTAAAATGGATCTTAGCTAATAAGTGTTTTTACTTCTACTAGTTAACCAATTAGAAGGATAAAATTTATTAGAGATGATATGTGACTTTAATTTGGTAATTAATAAATATTTGGGTATTAATACACAAAAATAAATATTTACAATTTTTATGTATGAACCTTGAAATTACTTCTTTTTTTCTTTTTGGAATTCTGACATAGGCTAGGATTTAGGTAGAAGTTTATATTATTTCAGAATAATATGGTTGTTTGGAAATAAATCTCATGCATGAATGGGTTGGATGAAGACAAGAGCTAAAAAAGGGTGCAAATGATGTAAAGGAATTCACGTGAGCATGAACTTGTCATAGGAAAAAGGCATACAAAAGATAAATATCTCTTAGACCTCACGCTCAAGTGGGCATCAGACTCACTTGAGCGAGCCCTGCACTTGGCATAGAAGCTCATTATGCTCACTTAAGAGAATTATGCATAACTAAGGAACCAAGAAACTCTTAGTCCAAGGTTAAGCAGATCTTCAAATCGCTTAAGCGTGCGGTGAAAAGGCCACATGCTAACTGTGCACGCTCAAGTGGGCACTAGACTCACTTGAGCGAGCCCTGCACTTAGCATAGAAGCTCATTATGCTCACTTAAGAGAATTATGCATAATTAAGGAACCAAGAAACTCTTAGTCCAAAGTTAAGCAGATCTTCAAATCGCTGAAGCGTGTGGTGAAAAGGCCACATACTAATTGTGCATGCTTAAGTAGACCTTTGCTTAAACGAATATTCGGCTTTGTAAAGTGCTTAAGCGAGAAAATATAATGCTTGAGAAAGCTTTCCTAACACTGCCACATCATTCCTTGTATAAATACAACTTTATTTTGGGAAGTAGGGATTCCACTTTTGCCTTTTGCATTGTATGATTCTGAATTATTGAGAGAGATTGAGAGGTTAGGTTAGATGCTTTGAAAATTGTGCATCCTATCCGAGCTTAGGTATTCTTCCATGGCCACCATGAGCAACTAACACTCTTATTGTTGGGGTTTGATGTAGCCACGAATGTTCCATGTAATGAAAATAATTTTTCCTTTAATTTCAATAATTTTATTGTTTCTTTCCATTATTATTTATTTGTTTTAGTATTGACAACCTTATAGCATAAGTATGTTAATTTGATTGTGGATCGAAAGATATTTTTGAATCAATTAAAAATTTTTAGGAATAACTAATAAATTTTATGTCTTAGAATAGAATATGATTATTATCCACTTTTTTAATTTGTATTTTGTAATCAATGCAATTTTTTTAATTTTATGAGTTAACGAATTGAAAGTAAAATTGGAAGAATTTGTAATAATAGACCTACGGATACAAATTATGCTCATGGTAGAAATTAATGAAATTATTGGTTTAAGATTTCTATTACATTGTATCGGGAATTAGTGAAGTCAAATTCTAGTAACATTCTCAACTATTTGTTAATTTACATTTTTCATGTCAACTGTTTGATCAATTGTCTTTAAATTATTATTTAATTTCTACACTTCTTCTCAAAACTCATAGTTTAAGAAATTCACTATAATTAACTTTATCATTACATAATTTCTTATAGAGACAACTTGATTGTACTCAATCAATAAAATATATTGATTTTATTGAAATTTTCACCACAACATAATTCAAAGTCAGAGACGTGAAATTTAATTTTTTTATTTTTAGTTCTTAATTATTATTTTAGTGTAATCATTAGTATTTTACTATTTATAAGATCTAATTGGGTATGACAATCATGTCGCTGCTACGAGTACCATCTCATTCCCACCCCAATTTTGATGGAGAAAACTTGTGTTGTTAGTTTCTGCTTAAGAAAATCAGGGGTGAGGATGAGGTGGATTTATTGGTCCTTGCCTTCATCCCGCTTCTATGTTAAACAAATTTTTATAAATATATTTTTAATCTCACATATCTCTGTACGAATTCACACCCTTATAGAGCATTAAAACTAAATTATAATTAATACCTTAATATATTTAATTATTAATAAATTAATATATTATTATAAATTTAAATTATAAAAAATAATATAACATGTATTTGTAGGTATACCCGAACCTGAAAGTACTCAATGGGAATAAGACGATGATTAAAATTTTATACCCACCTTCTTTATACTTGTCCCTGCCTGTATCCCACACTTTCCTAGGATGGGGACAGGGAGGGCCAAACCCATGCTGTTGCCATGTCTAGATCCAATACCTAATTTAGTAAGATTAAATTTTTTTACGAGAATTAAAAAGTTGTTAATTTAGTTTATAGTAATAAATAGTCATAAATTTATTTTTTTCAAAATTAATATTTCCATTAACACTGTTCTGTATTTTATTTATTTGTCATTTTAACTAATATTTTCATTAAATTATTAATCCAATTTTTTTAAAAAAATAATATATTTTATAACTTAATCTTGTTAATAATTCCTGTTCCAAAAACATTGTAACTTTAATATTTAAAAAATATTTTACATTAATTAATATCTCAGTTTTTAAAATGAGATGTTTAAACATCAATTCTAATTTTGTCTTACATTATTGTCTTAAAAAAATTCAAAATACATTATTAAGATTAAAAAGAATAGCAAAAATATTTTAGTAAAATTATCCTCTAATAAATATTTTTTTTATAATATTTGTTTTTAATATTATATAACCTTAATTTTTCACTTTTACCTTAAAATTAAAAGACTTAAGTACAATCTTGATCTTTTTATTTTTTAAAAATTTTTTAAAATAAAAATATTTAAACTTCTTTTTTTCAAAATATGTAATTTTGGTGTCTATATTTTAAAATAAATTCATTTAGTTCTCCAATTTTATAAAATACATTATTTTGATAATTTTCTAAAATTAAAAATATTGTCTGTTAATTAAAATATTAACATGTTGTTACTTAAATTTAGAAGTGTGATATAATATTATTTGCTTAATTCATATTATAGTCAAGGTTAATTTTACAACAATTAATATTTTAGTTTGATAGAAAATTCAAAATTACAAAATTGCAAAATGGGAGACCAAATATTTCCATTTTAAAATAGATAGAGACTAAATTTGAGAATTTTAAAAAATAAAAAAGTAAATATCCCTATTTTAAAATTAGGAGACCAAAGTTATGAATTTCGAATAGTAGATAATTCAATTGTATTTAAGAAACTACGTGTTTGCTGACTCATGCAGGGTGTTTGCTAATGAATAATGAACAAGGGAAAAAGGTATTATTTCTCACCTCGAGTTAATTTTTTAAAATTTTTTTGGGGTAGTTCAAGGGAGAAGAGGAGAGTCAATTGGGTGTTGTGGTAAAATGTATGTCGAGAAAAGGAAAAGAGGCGACTAGGTTGAGGGACTTGAGTGCTTTTAATATTGCTTTATTAGGAAATGGAAGTGGCGTCTAAGGGTGGATTAGGGGAGTGCATGGGGGAAGATGTGGGTGGTTAGAAGGGAGGCCTCGAAGGTGTTCTAGGTGGTGGTGTGATTTGAGCTTTATTGATATAGTCGACCAAGGGCAGCTAGGATGATGATCAAGGGTAATGCATCACGGTTGGAGGATGGTAGTCAAGTCTTGTTTTGGAAGGATAGGTGAATAGCTGATCAATTGTTAAGTACCATTTTTAGTTGAATATATCAGTTAACAACTAAACAAAATGTGATTGTCAAAGATATGAGAAGATAAGGGAGTAGGTGGTAATGATCATGGAGGTGTCGGTTATTTTGTGGGGAAAGGATTTAGTAAAGGACTTGTCAAAGAGTTTGGAAGGGGTAGTCGTTCAAGAGGTCGTGATGGATGTGTGGATGTAGGATAGGGATGGTTCTGGTTTGTATATGGTGGTGTTGTCGTACAAGATACTAAGAAATGACTCTACCCAACAATCATATCTCTTCTTCAATCTACTGTGGGAGGTCGGGCCTCCATCAAAGGTCCAATTTTTGGTTTGACAATTGGATGCAGATAGACTAGCTACCTACTAGGTGTAATTTGTTGCGGAGAAGAATCATTCAACCCAGAAAGGAGGTCTATTATTAGTTATTGGTATGGGAAAAGGATTAAGTAGAGGACCTGTAGTTTGAAAGGGGTAGTGGTTTAAGAAGGTGTAACTAATGCATGGGTGTGGGATAGAGATGGTTCTGGTTTGAATATAGTGCCATCGGCGTATAGGGTACTAAGAAATGACTTTATCCAATAATCACATCTCTTCTTCAATATGTTGTAGGAGGTTAGATCTCCATTAAAGGTCCAATTTTTGGTTTAGCAATTAGATGCAGATAGACTAGCTACTTGATGCAATCCCATTTAGCATGCATCATGGCTAGGAGGATTCAAGGAAGTCATGACATGGATGAGAGCTCATTTTAGAATTTATGTCATTGTCTTCATTGTATTTAGTTTGTAAATATTTTTAATTACCTTAGTAATTTAGGGCGTGACCTATTTTCCTTCAAGGCCATTGCATTTAGGCCATTTCCTTTTAGCTTAGGAAGAGAGGTGTCTTTAGTTAGATTACGAAGTATGTGAAGTAGGGGCATTGTAAGCTTAAGATGTTTGGGCCTTGTCCCCTCACCCCTAGGTTAGCTTTTGCACCCCCCATTGTCATTAGTTAGGCGTCCTTAATTAGGGCTTTTAAGACTAGGCTTAATTATCCATAATGCTAATTAAGCCCAAGTTTCATATTGCCTTGGATCATGTGCACAAGCCTCCCCTTTGGGCTATATGTACTCCTCTCTTTCTCTTGTATTCCTCACCTTTGAATTTTAATGAAGATTGTCTCTTTGTGAGCATATTCTGTAGTAAAAGGTCTTAAGGATCCTCTCTCTTGAGGAACCTCTTCGTAGTTGGCTTTTATCAAGGGTTCCTTCCCTTGTGGCAAGCCTAAACAATTTTGGGTTATCTCTTTTCGAAGAGTGGCACCCTACCTCCATTTCTTTCCCCTCCATCCTCCATTTCTTGGATGTTTAGAACCTCAAGGAGAAAGATCAAGGGAGTGCAAATTTGGTTTATATCAAGTGGTATCAAGAGCCTACTCCATTGAGGTTCATTTCTTCCTCTTTTTCTCTTGTTTTTCCTTGCTATTTTGCTGTAGTTTTTATTTTTTTTTATTTTTCAGCTCCTTTATTGTCATTTAATTTCCTTTTACGCTTTGTTAGTTTATTGTCTTGTAGTTTTAACTTTTTATCATTTAAATTTCTTTCAATTTATTTGTTTTTTATAGTTCAATTTCTAATTCTTTCATTGAATCATTGTATGCTTTAGATTCCTTTATTTTTCTATATTTTACCTATTTGTTATTATTCTTGTGAGTCCTAAGAGGGTCTTTGATGATGATTTCATAAATTTTATGAAAGAAGCCACCCAAGTGTGGTCTAGACCCTTACAATCACATCTTGTTCTTGCCTTAATCTTGCTTTTTCTTTTGGGCGTGTATTTTCTTCTTGTTGGATGTGAGTTTTTCAATTTTTTGCACTTTAATTTTCAGTTTTTAATCCTTCATGTTGTGTCTTAGATTGGTCTTGTTTAGTCTTTTATTTATCACATTTAATTCCATAGTTTTACCTATTTTATTTTCCATAAAAAAGTGTGTTATGCTCCTTGAGGAATTGAGCATCCAAGAGGAATGACCTCTTGTGTGAGTTCATGTCCAAGGAATTCCACAAGCTTTAGATCATAGTATGTTTCTCAAAAAGTCTTCTTAAAATATTTCTCAATTCTTTCTTGTTTATATGTTCAAATTTTAATGGTTTTTTTGGTACTACTTGTTGAGTGATATTTTGTTTGGCCTTTTTTTAGGGAGTAATTGGGTGTGTAATTAGGCTTTTCTTCTTGAGTAATCAAGCTTGCCTTAAACACCATCAAGCTCTGTTTTGTGCATATTCTATTGAACACCTAAATTGCTAGTCCACTTAAGTTGCTCTAGTTTCTTGATGTGTAGTTTTTTATTTCAAATTTTGTGGCTATCTCTTTACCATTATTTTATCAAGCAATTATTCCTCTTTCACTTCTAATTAAATTTAAATTCAAATTGAGTAAAGAGGTGTAGCAAAATATTTCAGAAAAAAGAAGAAAATAAATAAAAAGTAAATAAGTGAAAAAAAGTGTTAGTAAAAAGTATCAAAAGAACAAAAAAAAAAAATAGTACACCTCAAATTGTGTTAATCATTAAAATTAGTGTATCAAATTGTTTAAATCTTGCTTGGAAACACTTTTATATGCCACAACCTTGCTTGAATTAATGGTGCAAATCATTGAAACTTGTTTAGTCTTTTTTCTTGCTTTAGTCCATTCCTACTCTAGACCCATTCCAGGTTTTCTTAGTGTGCTACTTTCTTTCTACACCTTTGTTATTGCTTGTCCTTCTTTTGCAATCTTTAAGTTTGTCATTCAATAATCTTTCCACTTGGATGTGTCCCTTTATTTCTTGAATCCTTTTCTTGCTTTTTGCTTTCAATTCTTGCACTTCTCTTGGTCTCTTGTTGGGTGCTTGTTTCTTGGTTAGGTGGCCATCTTGGTTGAGCTTCCACAAAGGGTAACGTCTAGGAAATATTGATCAAAAGCTAAGGAAAAGTGTACTTAAAGAGGAAGCGAAGACTTGAGTAAGGAATTGGTACTCATTACTAATACTTAGGAGCACATTTTAAACTTTACTCTTTGCTTTTAATTTGTTTATTGCTTACTCATTTAGGAAGTGTTTAAAAGTTCCAAAGGCTTTAAAGCACTTTAGGTGAGAAAACCTTAAAAAGAGAGGAGTGTTGTTTTGCTTCTTGCATTTCATCATCTTAATTCCCTACCCTTTCACTTTTTAATGTCTTCACATGCATCTAAGAGTGTCAGGAGTGTTAATAAAACTAGGGAAGATAAAAGAGCAAAACAAAGAGAGAAATTTGAGAAAAGAATAAAAAGAGAAAAAAAATAGTGTGAAAAAAAGAGAGGTGAGATTATTGATTACTACTATAGTTATACCCCTACCTTGTCCTTATATTTAGAGTATCAAAACAGGCTCAGCCGAATGGGCCATCCCAACCCACCACGAGTTTAGGCTAGGCTGGGCTAGAAAAATTCATGTTTCACATAGTTTCACTTATGTAACCCGACCCACCCAACCCATATGTTTGGTAGGTTGAGACCGGGTCGGGTTGGGCTGGCCACCAAAAAATTTTTCAACTTTTTTTGTTTCACTTATATTAGTATTAACATGTGCACTTTTTTTTTTAATTTCGTTTTTCCTTTTCAGTTTTTCCCCCAAACGTGAAACTCCTAATACTACCAAAGTCAAAGTCAAGTTTTCCCTGAAATCTAAAAGTAAAACCTCTAATTTGTATGTTGTTTTAGTATTATGTATGCACATTATTTTAATATTATTTATAATTTATATGTTGATGACATGAATCCATTATGTATATATGTTTTTCTAACATTATTTATAATATAAAAAAATATCACTTAAAAAAGAAAAAAAAAATTAATTTGATGGGTCCAGCTGGCATGACCCGTTTATTCTATAAAATGTGGTGGGTCAGCCCGTGCGAGCTAGACTGACCTGTTTTGACACCTCTTCTCATATTCATACTTATATGATTGAGAGAGAAAATGGAAAGCAAGAGAGGAATTTTGGGAGAAACAAATAAAACAAAAAAAGAGGAGGAAAAAAGAACAACAAGAAATAGAAAGAGAAGAGAGAAAGAGGGAAAGAAAGAGAAAAAGAGATATAGTACCTATGGAAGCTAGTGACATGTTGTTGGGAAGGCCATGGCAACATGATAGGGAAACCTTACTTAATGGTCTCACCAATAAAATCTCTCTTTCTTATAAGGGGAAAAATTAATTTTACCTTATATTCTCTTACTCATATTCAGGTTTTGGAGGATAAAAGACTTATGAAGCTTAAGAGAGAGAGGAATAAAACTAAAAATAAGGATGTTGGTAGGAAGACCAAGCCTAAGGAAGATCCACCTTTGCCTTCAAAGGAGATTCTTTACATAGGAAAATCTTCCCATCAACCTTTACAAAAAGAACAAGTTGAATCTGAGGTTGTGCTTAAACCTTTTGAGCACATTGATCCACAACCTTAAGTCCAACTTAAAGAGTGCTCGAATGCACCTAAACTAGTCTCCTCTATCATTTCAAACCCTTTAAGGCTAGCGTCTAGTGCATTAGGAAAAGGATGAGGAGCTACTGTATGGAGACACATGCACACTAAAACTTTTCAAACCTTAGTACCAACCTTCACTACCCAATTCTAAGAGGTTCCATTATTAACCTCTTACTCCCCCTAAAATCATATGCCTGCAGGCACTTATTGCTTTACTCATTTTTCTACAAATTTTAAAAAAGGGGAAGAAAGACTTCAGGATTTGAGGTCAAATCCTCTCTAAAAGGAGGAAATGATGCAATCCCACCTAGCATGCATCATGGCTAGGAGGATTCAAGGAAGGCATAATATGGATGGGAGCTTATTAAAGACTTTATGTCATTGTCTTCATTGTGTTTAGTTTGTAAATACTTTTAATTACCTTAGTAATTTTGGGGGTGAGATATTTTCCTTCAAGGCCATTGTATTTAGGCCATTTCCCTTTATCTTAGGAAGAGAGGTGTCTTTAGTTAGTTTAAGGAGGATGTGTAGTAGAAGCCTTCTCCTTTCACCCCTAGGTTAGATTTTTCACCCCCCATTGTCATTAGTTGGGTGTCCTTGATTAAGGCTTTTAAGACTAGCTTAATTAGCCTTAATGCTAATTAAGCCCAAGTCTCACATTACCTTGGATCATGTGGCCAAGCCTCCCCTGTGGGCTATATATACTCCTCCCCGTCTTTTGTATTCCTTAGCTTTAAATTTGAATGAAAATTATCTTAGTGAGCACATTCTATATTTAAAGGTCTTGAGGATCCTCTCTCTTGAGGAACTTCTTCCTAGTTGGCTTTTATCAAGAGTTCCTTACCTTGTGACAAGCCTAAACAATTTTGGCTTATCTCTTTCCCAAGAGTGGCACCTCACTTCCATTTTTTTCTCCTCCATCGTCCATTTCTATGATGCTTGGAACCTTAAGGAAAAAAATCAACGGAGTGCAAACTTGGTATGCATCATTACTTACTAGGTGTAATTTGTTGTGAAGAAGAATCATTCAACTCGAAGACAAGATCTAGCCACTATGTGGAGTTATTGAGGAGTTTGGGGCTCACCTTTTCTTCACTTGTGAGGTATCGACTTGACTTTGGCAAGCACTCTGCAAGTGGTGGGGGCTCTACACAACCTTGTTATCACTACAAGAAAAATAGAATTTAGTGGCGGTGTAACAACGACGGTTCATTTTAATCGATGATAGTTTTTATTCTTAAAGGTTGTTCTAAAACCACCGACATCAATTAAATCAATAGGCTTTATGTCTTTCATTTGATGCTCTGGCTTTTACCCTTTCCCCTCCAAAATATTTTGGCCTAATAAATTAAAAAAAAAAAAACATACTGAACACTACCCTAAAATCCATTTTCCATTCCACACTATCACTCACTTCCTCAAGTCCCTTATTCATAGTAGCCTCTCAGTATCACAGAACAGCAACCACGTGACATTAGCTTGTTGAGATATATTTAGGTTTTTGCAAGGTATGTATAATGCTTTTTTTTTTTTTTAAATTGAACTTAAATTAGTAAACATGAAAGGGCTTTCCACTATGAAAGGGATTTCGAGAATGTACGTTTTCAAAATTATTTTGCCATCGCTGCCATTGTTTGAATCTTGGGTAGGGTTTTGAAATTTTCACCCAACTAGTAATAGGAGAGGTGGGCAGCTATGTACCACTATCTGGAATTGATAACTGTATTGTACTGCATTCTTGCTACATTTTAATACCATTTCACAAATTCGTTTTGCTATTTATGGTTGTTTATCAATTCCTTTCAAATGATGTTTTTTATTTCTTAATAAAAATGGTATTTGTATTAAGTGTTTCCCTTTTTTCACTTGGTTATGCTTACAGTTACAGATAAACCCTAGTTTGCTTTCTGCCAAGTAATATTTTTTACATCAACTCACTTTTGGTCCATTCATGCTTTTAGTCAAATCAGTGAACGACAATGTGTTATACTTAAAGACCTTGCAAAGGAGGAAATAAAGGAAGAAAACAACTCTTCATTTGAAGGAAATTGGTATGCACTTTACCTTGGTTCTTGGTACATTGTGCTAGTTTTAGTTTCCTATTATCCTAATATGATTTGATGATTCAATGGTTATTTGGTTTGAGCTAATCTGTAATACTGAGATTCTATTATTGAAAATAGTGAGTCAAAATGCTTTGAAATTGAAATAACTTACTTGTAAAAAAAATATTTTAAAGCATGCTTTACCTAAACCTATGGCTATTTGGTTGTAAAGGATTGGAACGGGGGATAATTGTTCATTATGTTATGTATTCCAAAAACTCCTTATAAATACTTGTCTTTGGTATGAATTACACAACCATAGACTCCAGTTTCTCCATGTATAGAGCCCAACCTTTTATTTAGTCAATATATTTATTAGTATTAGTATGCTTGATTTATTTAGTTTTGTATGATTTATCAATATTCTTAAGTCATATTTGATTGTAATGGAGGTCTGAAATGGATAACAGACTTTACTAATAGCTATCTACTGGTTGAATTTACAGGTGGCAGCAAATTCTGGAATACACGATGGGTCCACAGTTTATGCTGGAACTATCTATGCTGATATTATTCCTTTTCTTCATTATCAAAGTGTTAGCGAATATATTGGTTGAAGACCAAATAATATTGCACAGACCACTCGTCAACGACAAAGCTTTGATATTGTTACATTCTTTATCCTTATGAACTGTGTACACTACAAGGTATACTATTGAAATTATCCCATTCATTAAACCTATCTAGTAGTTTTGAGCTGTTCTTTTCTTTCTTTTATTCGTGGTGCTTTACTAGCTAGTCCTCTGTTACATTATACAAAAAACTCTTTAATCAATAAATAAGAAACCGGTGCGTTATAGATAGCTCAAAAAATAAGGAAATGAATAGATAACTAGTTATTTTGAATTAATGACAAGGGTGATGTAAATTAATTTTGAATAAGTGAATAGTAACAAACATGCGTTATATAACTTTAGCATTTTATATATATATATATATATATATATATATATATATATATATATATATATATATAGCTTGATACAGGACAAGAGTAGATCAATTAAAAAAAATATAATTTTTAATTTGAAAATAAAAAATCAAACCAATCTTTCTAAGTAAAGTATCACCTGCATATCAATATGAAAATAGTGAAAATCTTCCTTGTATATTTTGAGATTGAATTTAGAGCTTCATGGTTAAAAGATTCCATCCCCTCACACAAGCACTATATATATATATATATCAAGAAAAACAGAAAAGAGTTTCTGATAAACTGTTGCATGCATAGCATCTCTCCTATTCTCTCCTTTTAGTTTGTAGATCCGTGGGTTTCTGGTATCAGAGCCTGATGGGGAAATAGGACTTTATTGTTCTGGATCTACATTTAATTTTATCATTCAAATTATGATTTGATGCTATTCTGTTCTGGGAATGCAAACTATTTATCTGTTGTTATTTCTTCTGAAAACCTGGGTATTTTCCCTTGATTTTCGAAAACTGCGGTTTTGTAAGTCTTGTCGGGTTGAAAAACTCATAAGGTGTGACGCAGATAACTGGTACTGTGCGGATTACCGCCTTGTAAATCCAACTCTTTTCTGTTTTTCTTCTCTGTTAATATTTATATTTTCGTTGTAAGTTTTTGTTTATCTCTTTTGTTATTATGACTTCTTTGAGTAATGATTCATGGTGTGTATCTGGTATGTGGCCTGGGGCTGGATTGGCAGTAAGGCCCAAGGGGAGGCGGTAAGTCCATGTTGCCTATGCGCCTTTGCCGGCTGTCTCTACCATGAATGGTTATTTCATTGATGAAGTCATTTTGAAAGAGATGATGTTTTGTAAATTTTGTGATTCTGTTCGTATTTTGTATAAAAAAAAAAATTAAGTCTGTAACCTGGAAACTGGAATCCCTTTGGATGATAATTTTGTGTTAAACCTAGATTTAGATCCAGATAAATAATTTCTTATGGAACCGCATGAAGGCGATGATGCGAGAAGATTTTAAAATATGAGTCAGTTTCTTCGCTCCCTCTCCCGATGCTTCTCTCTCAAATCCTCTTCATCCTCTTCTCCTTCCTCTAGCAATCTGCTCACTGAGCATGTCCAATCTGTGGAGGAAATACCTCCTAAAATAATATCTTCGAAGAAGAAGTTTTCTTTGAGGATATCAATCAAGCAATCAACAATTGGGAAATCCCTAAAATCCCTCAGGATGAACTTTATATTCCTGACGAATCTAAACATGTCCGTAGTTCTGACTACATCATTAGGACTGCAGAAAATAATATCCCTTTGGATCCCCAAGCCGGTGAGGAATTCCATCTTCTTACCAAACAATCCATAGCTGAACATTCTAGGAAGTACAAATACCTCCATATAGGATGTGTTCAAGTAGCTGTCAAACCCTTGTTAGGGAAGGTCTTAACGCCTCAATCCTCATGTGCCTTCCCGATATTAGGCACAATGACTTTCACGATTCCCTCATAGGAACCGTAGAAACCAGTCTAGGACATGGTCCTGTTTATTTCACTTGTTTTCCAAACAAAACGGTGAGTCTTTTAGATCGAAATGTCTTAGATTCATTGTTTCTAAACATTCGAATGCATGGGTTAAACATGAAATAAGGTTCTATCCCTGCAGCTCTCCTCTGTCGAATCCAATATAAGGTCTTGAACACTTGTAACTCAAGAGTTCTCCTTAAAACCAATGATCGGGAAACAACTTTGTTTGTCACAGATATGACCAAAGCAAATGTTGCCGTTCCCAAACTCATCAAATGGGATGAGGTAGAGTTACCAACCTCTTGGCAACTCGAAAAAGCTATACCAACCCTTCCTCGTCAAACCCCTGAATTTCAGGAAATTAGACAATCCGAGGCTGGTAAGGTAGAAATTATCTTTAACCGGAGAAATTCTTTCTCTTCAAGATCTGAAGCTTCTAGATTGACCTATACTAGTGCCAGAAGATCCTTTTCAGTAGCTTCCCAATCAAATCGAAGTTCTATTCCCAGAATTATTACTCCAGAAATTAATCTTCAAGGGTTAGATAACTCATCTTTTATCCCTCGAAATATCTACAGTAGGACTGAGGAAGAAATTTCTTCAGAAATTCATTCTCCTACTCAATCTGAAATGCAGTATGGTCAACTATGAATAGTTACACTATAAACAAACCAACCCTTCGTAAGGAATTATACTCTGAGACTTGGATCTCTCAGAGGAAATGGTTTCTTAGTAATTTTAAGGGTGACCGTAGGTCAGAAATTATTGATTCCTTTTATCAATTCCTTAACAAAGTCCAAACTCATGTCTGTTTCTTTGATTGGTTAAATGTCTACCTTCATAGGAACCAAATCTATCCTTCTTGGATTATTACAATCACATAAGACCTTTCTGTTAATACCATAACTGTCTGGCATCGTAAGAATGGTAAACTCATTAAGTCCGACTTACCTCCGTCTAACAGTTATTTTATCCCAGGTTTAGAGGATGAGTACTTAGCTTCACCCTTTAAGCACAAATCTGATGAAACCATAGGAGCCCAAGATATTAAAGCCCTTATGGAACAAAACAATTACACTAACAAATACCTCCAAGTTTTAGGAGAAAACCTTGTAGGAAAAGCCTCATCCTCAGGAACTAAAGACGATGAGACCTCCTCCATTTCCAAACCTTTGTTCAAACCTTTTAGCCTGACAAATGAGACTAAAAATAAATTTAGGCTTATTCATCAAAATTGGACCAAAGCCTTAGAAAAATCCAATCAAGATAACTCTGTTGTTATCCCTGATACCCCTAGTTCTTCACAGGTATGATCTGTTAAGCTAGGACCAATCACTAGGAGTGTCTCCCAAAAAGACCAATCTCTTAGGATTAATAAGTTAGGAACGTCCTCTATAGGTTCTGAGTCTGAGTATGCTGCATCTAGCAGTAAGTCCGTTCCTCAAATCAATCCTGTTATTAGCAAGGCTCTCAACTGGAAGCAGCCTTCTAAACTTTACTATAATCGAGCCACTGCTCCTGATCTCCTCATTGAGGAAAAGAATGATCAAAATTTGAGATCATTCAATGCCAATCAAATCTATGAATGGAACATAGATGGTCAAACTGAGTATAATATTCTTAATACTCTTCAACATATGACTATGGTCTCCACTGCATATCAGACTGTTTAGATAGCACTGATGAGACTATAGTAGAAATCCTGACTGCTGGCTTTTCTGGACAACTCAAAGGCTGGTGGAATGATTATGTTTCTGACACTGAGAAACAGGAAATCTTTACGGCTGTCAAAACGGATGCTGAAGGAAACATCCTTACTGACAAAGGGAAGCCTATTCCCGATGCCGTTAACACCTTAATCATGGCCATTGTCAAACATTTCATCGGAGATCCTTCCATCTACAAAGATCGTTCTGGAGATCTCCTATCTACTCTTAAGTGTAAGACCTTAGGAAATTTTAGGTGGTATAGGGACACCTTCCTTACTCGAGTCTACACTAGAGATGACTGTCACCAACCTTTTTGAAAAGAAACCTTCCTAGCTGGACTCTCAAAATCCTTAGGAGACAAAGTTAGGGAAAAAATCCGTTCCCAGTTTAACGGAGAAATCCCTTATGATCAGTTAAGTTATGGTAATATCATAGCTTACGTTCAAAAGGTTGCTCTTAAAATCTGTCAGGACAACAACATCCAAAAACAATTAGCCAGAGAAAAGGCTCAGAATCGCAGAGATTTGGGAAATTTCTGCCAACAATTCGGTCTTCCTTGTTCTAAGAATCCATGAAAGACTACACATAGAAAACCTTCTCAGCACCAGCTGAGTAAACCTCATCGCAGAGTCTCTAGGTTCAAGACTCGTCATCTTAATTCCAAGCCCAGTAGGCCTCCATATCATAATCTTCCTCGACGGAGTACTAATCCTCCTCAAAAGGATACCAATCTTTCTAAAGAAACTAGAACTTGCTATAAGGGTGCTCGCAAAGGTCACTTAGCTAGATTTTGTCGAGTCTCCTCTAAGATTCGTGAACTCAATCTTGATCCTATTGTCCAGGATCAACTTAACAATCTTTTGATAAATTCTTCTGATAATTCCTCAAAAGAAGAAGATGAAAATGTCAAGATATCTTCTGACGACATCCAAGCCGACGATGATCTTTCCTCCTCTAGTAGCGAAATTTCTGAATCTCCACTCATCAATGTCATTCACAATGATGAGTAAAATCTATTGCTTGACGCTCTAGAATCCATCCAAGACCCTCAGGATAGGAAATAGTATCTTGGGAGATTAAAGACAATCCTTTCTAAACCCAAACCTACGCGTTCAGATAATAGGTTTGTCAATAACAAGTTTGATCTTACTCATACTCTCAAACGAATGGAAAAATCTTCAGCCAAGCCAGTCACTATTCAGGACCTCTAGGCTGAAATTCGTTCTCTCAAATCTGAGGTCCGAGAACTCAAAACACAATCACAGTTGCATGAGAGTATCATATCTCAAATAACTGCAGCTCTATCTGATAACATGGTTCCAGATAACCATGAAAACTGTAACTAGGATTATGAGTCTGATCATAATTCATCAAATGAAGATACTCTCTTTAACAACCTAATCAATCAGTGTAGCATCCAAAAATTCTATATTGATGTTACCATTATTATCGACGACTTTGTTCTCAAAACTATCGCTCTATTTGATACCGGAGCCGATTCAAACTATATTTTGGAAGGACTTATTCCAACCAAGTACTTCTATAAAACTTCCGAACGGCTTAGGACTGCTAGTGGATCTAAACTAGAAATCCAGTATAAGCTTCCTTCGGCAATTATACAAAAAGATAATCTCCAGGTAGAAACTCCGTTTCTTCTAATTAAAAATCTTAAGAATGATGTAATCTTGGGAACACCATTCATCAAATCCATCTTCCCAATCAATATTTCCAGTGCAGGTATATCCACCCAACACTTAGGGAAGACAATCGTATTCAAATTCCTTGACAAACCTATCCATAGGAACATCAACTAAGTTGATCGAAAACTTAATCAAATCAATTTTCTAAAAGAAGAAATTTCCTTCAAGCAAATCAAGAGTCGACTCTCTATTCCTCACATCAAACAACGTATCAATAATCTTTCTGATCGTTTCCAATCTACCATCTGTTCTGACCTTCCTAATGCTTTTTGGGATAGGAAGAAACATATGGTCAATCTTCCTTATGAAAAGGATTTTATCGATAGACAAATCCCGACCAAAGCTCGGCCTATCCAAATGAGTCATGATCTTGTCACTCATTGTAAAAAAGAAATCAAGGATCTTTTATCCAAAGGATTAATCAGAAAGAGCAAAAACCCTTGGTCTTGCGCAGCTTTCTATGTTAACAAAGCCTCTGAAATTGAGCGAGGCGCCCAAAGATTGGTTATCAATTATAAACCTCTCAATCAAGCTTTTCAATGGATTAGGTATCCAATTCCAAACAAGAAAGATTTACTTTCCCGATTACATTCGGCTAAAATATTTTCTAAATTCGATATGAAATCTGGATTCTGGCAAATCCAAATTAATCCCAGTGATCGCTACAACGTAATGCCCTTTGGTCTCAAAAATGCTCCTTCGGAGTTTCAAAATGTCATGAATGATATCTTCAATCCCTACTCCAATTTCTGCATTGTCTATATAGATGATGTTCTTATATTCTCCAAATCTGTCGACCAATATTTCAAACATCTTGAAATCTTTTTCAAAGTTATCAAACGAAATGGTCTTCTCCAAAACTAAAATCTGTCTTTTTCAGACAAAAATCAAGTTCCTTGGCCATTATATCTTTCAGGGAACCATTAAACTGATTTGTCGAGTCATCGAGTTCGCTGACAAATTTCCCAATCAAATTTTAGAAAAATCACAACTTCAAAGATTTTTGGGTTGTCTAAATTATGTCGATGATTTCTTCCCTCAGCTCAGTATCATTTCAAAACCTCTTCATGACAGACTCAAAAAGTCTCCCCCTCCATGGACTGATATCCACACCAATCTTGTAAAGCAAATCAAACAGCAGGTCAAAGTGTTACCCTGTCTGTATTTGCCTAATCCCAATCTCCTTAAGATTGTTGAAACAGACGCCTCTGACCTACGTTATGGTGGTGTCCTCAAACAACGCATGCATCATACTGAGCATTGTATTGCATTCACTTCAAAACATTGGAACAAAGCCCAACAAAATTATTCCACTATTAAAAAGGAAGTTTTGGCTATTGTTCTTTGCATATCAAAATTCCAATTTGATTTACTAAATAAAAAATTTTTAGTTCGGGTTGATTGTAAGTCAGCCAAATAAATTTTACAAAAAGATGTAAAAAATCTTGCATCAAAACAAATTTTTGCCCGTTGGCAAGCAATTTTAAGTATTTTTTATTTCGAAATTGAATATATCAAAGGTACATCAAACACTCTTCCTGACTATTTGACTCGTGAATTTCTTCAGGGTCGGACAAATGTGAGATGCCCCCAAAATTGAGAATGAAAGTTGCCTCTTCCAGAGGTCGTGGCAAATCAACCCGGGGATCATCCCGTGCGGAACAATCCACTTCCTCAACAGGGGATGTTCAATCTATCCAAGTCTTGTCACAGACTGGAAATCAAGGGTCATTTACCCAGACTGGGTCATCAACCAGCAGGCTATCATCAAGTCTGAGTCATCAACTCAGTAGGCCATCACCAAAACGGGGTCATCTAACCCGCAAATAGCTAAGGGGTCTTCTACCTTAGTAACCAAACCATCCGACTATGCGATGACCCTTCCAGTTCTTCAAGCCCTTCAAGATTGTGGGCTTACTAATCTTCCATCAAAATCTTGGAAGCAAATCTTTTCAGAGGAATCTGATGACCTCTTCTGGAATCAAAACCTGAAATCTATTATTTCAGAAATTGCTCAATCCAAAATAACCCTACATCCAAAAGAATTGGTGGAGGTGTCTCAACCAATTGCCCAAAAACAGCCTTCTTCCTATCTACCAAAAGAAGGAAGATTTTATCCAACAATCCAAATGGAACTCGAATTCTGGGATCTCAATCCGAATAAAGTTTGTGAAAAAATCTTTCCACCAACTTTTTTATTTAAACCTCTTAGTCTCAATAAGACTAGAAGATTTTATGAATTTATTTTGGTGGACTCAAAATTTGTTTCAATTAAACATAATTTTGATCAAAATGATAACAATGTTATCACCCATTTCACACTACAAATTTTAAAATTTTTAACTTTTAAAGATTTTGAAACTAAACCAAACCAAGTAAGGAAATTTTCCTAGCCTTTCGACTCGATGTGTTATACCCATTGGGATTATATTCATGCTTGGACCAATGTATTTTGGTTTCAAAATAAAAATTATCGGCACTCGTGGCTAATTTATTTTAAGAAAAATGTTCGATATTTCTTTCCTCAGTGGTTTGCTGAGTGGTGGGATTTTTTCGGACCAATTCAATCCATCCTTCCTGAAGAGATCAAGGCAGGATTCAATCAGTTTAAATCAAGAATTGAAGAAGGAAACAATCCGTTTCACCCATCTCTTCAGTTCTTCTCAATGTTTTCCTTAGCATGGATTTTTGCCTGGCCCCATCAGTACCAGAAAAATGCAACAAATCCCAAGCTTCTGCCAATGTTAGGGAAACAAGCTTCAATCAAATGGTGGGATCAGTTCAATGCCTCCTACGCCAATTCTCAAGGAGTGGCCTTATGGTTCCAGAAGAACCTAAAAAGCCTCAAAGCGACAGACCCAGAGACCTGCTAGTTCCTCAATCGTAAGGCCAAGATTACAGCTGCCCTTGCAGCATCCACAAATGATGAAGCCTTGGCAAAAAATCTTCATCAAATCTTGAATCTCCTTTCGACAGACTCAGAAGCTAGTTCGTCCAAAGGTAAGATGAAGAAAGAAGATAGTCCGTTTCCATCCTCTTCCTCGGTTCATTTTACCAGATAGAAGAGTCTAACGAAGACTGGCCCCAATCCCGCATGCATTTTGCGGAAAGTCACTGTTCATCTCCGAGCACTGTAGCGGAGCCACCAGTCACTGTACACTGTTCACTGTAGCAGAAAAAGATGATGTTTTGTATTTTATATATATATATATATATATATATATATATATATATATATACATTTATCAAATATATCTTAGGCTAGCTAGTCAAGGCTTCCTTTTCTTAAGCAGATTATTTCTATTCACTTGTATTATGTCTGAATGTAATATGATAAGAAATTATGATCTAAGACGATTTCATTAGCTATAAACAAGATGTTGATATATCTTTTCACTTTTAAATATTGCTTTTTTATTGTTCCAATGGCTAAGACGATTTCATTGTGTGCTTAACCTATTTATGCTTGTTTTTAATTAAGACACTTTGGTGTGATGTGTTCATCATAATCCAAGTCCAAGTTAACAAATTTGGGCCCGAATACAAATCCTGTTAATATTAGATGTTTGTTATTACTCTATATTTTGTTTAGGCCAAAATAATGACATGATAAAGATCGTATTACTAGGTGAAGCTCTCACCTTATGTACTCCAGATAGAATATACGAGTTTATTCCTCCACATGAAAAATTAATTTTAAAAGGAGAACTAAGCTTCAAAGAAACTTTGGAGGTTTAGAAAATTAAGTCTAGGTGAACCACCCGTTCCAAATAATGTGTTAACCAATGCATTCCAAGTTAGTACTAAGGAGATTTACAAAATTAACTTTAGGCTTGCAGGTAAGACATAATAATCAATGGCTATGTCATTATATGTTTGTAACATATTTGTCATTTTTTTTTCACTCTCCTTTCTTGTCCTTATGGCTTGCTTTACAATTCTTGTTTGTTGGAAACTCATAAAGGATTTGGATTTCGGTATATTCATTTCTATATTTGAAAGATGCTTGCTATTCTAATAATCAAATGTGCAATTAGTGTTTTTCTCCCTTTTGACTTCTTAATAGTTATGTCCTTTGTCTAATTGGTTTTGTCTTTTGGTTAATTGACTTTTTCTTTTGTGATTTGGCAGGTGATCTATCTAATTCTAGGATTGTTTCTTTTTGGCTGCTAATCTCTTAATGAATGAGGTTTTATTTGACTAGTCCAAGCCTCATTCTATGAGATTTATTAACACTTATGAAATTTCATTGTATTTTGTGATATTTTTTGAATGTATGGTTTAGTGATAATTAAACTACTTACCTAGTTGGATGATTTAGTTTTTTTCTACATTAGGGTCTTTTGATAGTGGTTGAATATTATAATTAACTTTTAGTACTTATTGAAATAGACTTTAGACATATATATTTAGGGTGTTCAATTTGTTCTTTTATTCACTATTTTTTGTCTAATTGATTGATCATGATTATACTATATCAAAATATGAAAATAAAAAATATATTATTTTACATTAAATCCAAACAATGTTATGGCATTAGGGGCATTGAGATTCAAAATAATAAAAACTATCATTTAGGTAAAATATAAGCTCTAAACAAGCATTGAATAACAAATGTGCATTTAACTATTTAATGACAGTTTTAAACTGGAATTATATATATATATATATATATATATATATATATATATATATATAGTTTGATAATTATCGCGACATTTGTATTCACTGCATAATATATTTATTTATTTGTGTATATATATATATATATATATATATATATATATATATATAGTCATGGTCACAAAATAACCAATATTTTTTAAATAATAAAAAGTATCTAACAGTTTTAAATAACAGCAACTGGAGAACTACTAATCATATAGTGGCAGTTATCAAACAGCCAGTATTTAATATTAATGGCGGTTCAAAAACCACCAGAATTTAGATCAATGGCAGTTTGAGAACTGCCAACAAAAGTTTTCTTGCAAACAGTTTTACATAATGGCAATTGTAGAACTACCAGTAAAATTATATAGCGGCGGTTACCCAACCGCCAGAAACAAATCTGTAAAGTCCTCTGGCAAACATTTTTAAATAATGGTAGTTGTATAACTGCAGTAGAATTATATAGCGGCGGTTACCAAACTGCCAGCATTTGAGATCAATGGCGGTTTTAAAACTGCCAGCAAAATATATCTAGTACTGTGGCGGTTGTTCTGACAGTTACTATAAATGATGCTAGATGGACTTGTGGCGAATGATTTAACGGCGGTATTATAACCACCAGCAAAAACTTTAGTGGTGTTGTAAACAGCCAGGAAGATAAATAAAAATTGCTAGGAAAAATCGAGTTTATTTTAGTGTATCTGTTGTTAGGGACATTACTTCCAATTCTTAGGTCTGGTTGATGGATTAGAGGAGCTCAAGAAAGCTTGGACCCCCTGATGTGGTTTGTAGGAGTGTGACACTCATGGAAGGTCGGAAATGTGATTATATTCAGAGCTCAAGTGGTGACGTCAATAATTCATTCAAGTTATCCAACTATCCTTGTGGGAGTAAACTATCGTCTCAAAAATCAGCTCTCATTCATTTGCTAAATGAGTGTTCAACCCTACCCATTATATTGAGTGATTGTGATTTTTTCTTACCTTTCTTGTTATTTTTGAATGGTCTTATTTTTTAGTACAAAACCCACTTCTTGTGCTTGCAAATGTTTTAATAAAATTGTTGACTTATAAAAAAAACTGTATTTAAGAAAAAAAATCTTCAAGAAAAGCATTTTACAAAGACAAAGGCCTTTATATCAATTCCGATATATCAGCTAAGCAAGTACATAAGCCCTAATTACTTGATGTATAAATAGAGTAAATTTGATACAACAAAATCTGATCGTGCCTAACAGAGCATTTACGTTAAATTAATTAGCTTAGATATTGTATTTCTGCTTTTACTTAATTTGAAGCATGAGCACACATTGTGAAAACACACCTTATACCGTACAATATTTGAATTCCGGCTTGTCCATGAATTCGTGCACGTAACAATTACTTATATGCATTATCAATGTCATGGATTTTCTTAGGATAAGGTGCTTGTTGTCACAACTACGTGTTACAATTTTTCATGCTTATCGTGTGTCGGTAATAGGTAAGAATCAAACGTGATAACGTCCTAAATCTTGAAAAGGAAATTTTCTTAGTCATGTCGTTTAAAGAAGAGGCTATAGATTATCCATGTGTGTAAAATCAATGTTTGCCCCTAGTACTGACATATTGTGGTCATGAGAAGCACACTAATAGATCAATTGATTGGTATGAAATGAGAGAAGTTGAACTATTATGGAATGCCGCCAACTTGAACTATATTTTATAGTTCCATTATTGCAAGATTCAAGTTGCCTTTGCAGGGAAAAGTTAATTTTATCTTCATACATCTAGAAGGTGGTGGGTTTAAATTCTATGCATAAACGTAAGTAATTGGTACGAGTGATACACTCGTCTCTTTAAGTCAAGTTTTGGAAATTCTTGTTTATGAAAAAAATATGGTGGATGGTGTAGCAGGACACAAGTTACTTAGCTTCCTGGATCCTTATTTAGTTTATAATCAAATCTAGATGCATATGACCTATTAGGCTAAGATTACCTTCATCCTAAACAAAGCCAATTTCTATTACCTGGGAATGCCTTTTGGACTGAAGAATGTTACAACAACTTATCAAAGATTAATGAACAAAATCTTTATGCCTTTGATAGGCGGCCAAGAAAAGGAAAGAGAGAGAGAAAATTAGGGTTAAAGGTAAAATGAAGATAATGAAAAAAAATTTTAAAGGATAGGTGTTTTTTGAAAAAAGGTAGGTGGGAAGGGTTAGGTTTCATCTAGTAACAAGGGAAGGAAGTCATTTTCAAAAAGGGTGACTGGGTTTGGCTTCACCTTAGAAAGGATCGATTTCCTTCTAAGAGGAAGTCCAAACTTAGTCATAGAGGAGATGGTTCCTTCCAAATCCTTGAGAAGGTAAACAAAAACACATATAAGTTAGACCTTCTCGAGGATTATGGTGTTAGCATTACATTTAATGTTTGTGATCTGTCTCTGCTTCTAGGTGCTGACAAGGAAATGGATGAGACTTCGAATTTGAGGTCAAATCCTTCTAAAAGGGGAAGAGATGATGTAATCTTGCCTACCAAAGGTCCTATCACTAGGGTCATGGCTAGAAGGATAAAGGAAGATATGGCCCAGAAAAAGCTCACAAGAACTCATCTCATGATTGAAGTGAAGATCATAGGTCATCACTCTTAGATTAATTCTTGGAAATTTTAATTTGCCTGGTAATTTCCTATGGATGTCTTTAGTGAGTTTGAGGAGTGTGTTGATTAGAAGGCATTTAGCCTAGGGTGTGATTGGGCTTCTTTCCATACCCATGGGTTAGTTTTTGCACCCCCTTGTGCATTAGCTTAGGTGCCACTTCTTAGGGCCTTAATACTAGGCTTAATTCTAATTAAGCTCAAGTCTTATATTGCCTAGGATCTTGTGCCTACTCTCTCCATTGGACTATATATACTCCTCTCACTCTCTTGTATCCTTACACTTGAATGAATGAAGTAAGACTTTATTTGAGCATTTGATCTAGTAAAGTTTTTCTCTTCCTAAAGTTTTTATCAAGGATCCTCTCTCTTGTGGCAAGCAACAAAAATTTTTTTACTCATCTTTCTCCTCAAAGAGAAAGTGACGTCTCTCACCCTCATTTTCTAGCCTCTTCATATTCCATTTCTTTAGAGGAAGAACCTCAGTTAGAGAAAGATCAAAGGAGTGCATCATTTGCTAAAGGGTTAAGTTACAAGGCATTTTACTTCAAAATGTAACATTGAGTTTTTAGAAATTATTTTTTCAAAAATATTATTTTGAAAATAATATTTTAAAAAATATTATGCTTAGAAGTATCATTCTTATAAAAGTTTATTTTCGTTTTCATAAATGTGAAAGAATGAAGTAAAGATATGTAATTATTATGGTCACTTTCAGCCTATAAAAAAACGGTAACTTTCATTTTCATAAAAATATAAAATACTAATATTTAAAACTACGGGAATAAGATTAAGAAATAATGAAAATATGATTATTCTATATTCTTGAGAATTAACAATGTTTAAGAATTTATAAAAACATGTAGCATATAAAAATTTCACCATGGAGAATAATTTCTAATACCTCAAAACAAACATGGTCTCAAAAAAATGAACAGTTGATGGGTGTATACCTAGTCACCCTCAAGCTAACCCTTTGATATTTAAGGCACTTTTCACTCTTAAGCACTCATGGCTAAGGGGTTATGTACCCATTGTCACCTTTTGACCGACCCCTTGATCTTCAAGCCATTTCTCGCTCTTAAGCACTAGTCGCCCTCCGACCGACCCATCTACATACCCTTGGTCAACTGCCGATCAATCTATTAAACCTTCACGACTATACTCTGACTGAGTACCATCAACTCCTATAACCACCATTCTCCATGTCTTATTTAAATCTCCTCTAGATCTGTATCTTTAACTATCTCATCATATTTGAATATCCCATTTTTCATATTTTATCTAAGTTTTCCTTGGATTCATATCTCTAACCACCTCATCATATTTGAATATCTCGTTCTCCATATCTTATCTAAATCTCCCTCATATCTGTATCTCTAACCACCTCATCATATTTGAATATATGGTTCTTCATATCTTATCTAAATCTCCCATAGACGTGTATCTTCAACGACCTAATCATATTAGAATATTTTGTATTCTGTAGATCTTGGGATACTCACTCCCTATAATACCTATAAATACCTCCACACTTACGAGATATGCGAAAGGAATTAACACTTCCTAAGCTCAATGCTCCCAGTCTTAGTACATTTCCTAATCATATTAGAATATTTGTATTTTGTGGATCTCGGGATACTCACTCCCTATAATACCTATAAATACCAGCACACCACGAGGTGTGGGGAAAGGAATTGACACTTCTTAAACTTGATGCTCTCAATCTAGGTACACTTCCTAATCATATTAGAATATCTGTATTCTGTGTATCGCAACATACTTACTCCCTACAATAGAAATAAAAACTCCAGACCCACAAGGTATGGGGCAAAGAATTGACACTTTCTAAACTTGATACTTAGTTTAGGCCTTACAATACCTATAAAAACTCCACACCACGAGGCATGGAGGCAAAGAATTGACACTGATGCATGACTCCCTTGATCCTTTTCTAGAGGTTTTCTTCTTTGGTGAAATGGTTTGTGAAGAGGTAAGAAGTGAGGTGGTTTTAGGTGCCACTTAAGGTAAGATAAGCCTAAGAGGGAAAGTTTGCCACAAGGGATGGAACCCTTGATAAAAACCTAAGGAATTCTCAAAGAGAGAAGGGTGGACACTAAGAGAATTTTGGCCAACTCAAGGTTTTTCTATTCAATCAAGTGTAAAAAATACAAGAGTGTGAAGGAGCACCTTTTTATAGAGGGAGCTAACCTCTTGGACAAGTCAGGAAGGAAATGAAGGGCTAGGATTAAAAGGAGTCATCCAAGGGAGGAGGATTGAAGCCCAAAGTCCAATCAATACCCTCCTTTAGATGAGAATTGGTGCCCAAGCTACCTCATCCAAGGGCCAAGATTACTCCTTTATTAGTTTTGGGTTTTATTTAGTAAAAGAGGGTGTATTTATCAAACTACCCCCTTATTTCCTAAATAAAGGCCCAAAAGCTAATCTTACCCCTTCTTATTACTAAGACACCTCCTAGAAAATTAAATGGACTAATACATGTCCAAAATAAAATCCTAGGTTCCTAAAATAAAAATTACAAGTAAATAAGTCATGGTTTGCATAACTTGATGGTTATATGGAGGTGAGATCTTCCTCCCTCTACTCTAGCCATGTCTTCTTCTATTCTCCTAGCCATGGCCCTAGTGATAGGGCCCTTGCTTGGGGAGAATGCATCATCCCCTCCCCCTTGGGAAGGATTTGACCTCAAATCTGATAGGTCCTCATCTTCTTCATCAGTACCTACAAAAGGGATCAAATCACAAACATTAAAGGTAGTACTGACACCATAGTCCTCAGGGAGATCTAATATGTATGCATTGTTGTTCACTCTCTTGAGGACTTGAAAGGGACCATTTCCTCGGGGGCTAAGCTTGGACTTCCTTTGAGTAGGGAAGCGATCCTTCCTCAAATGAAGCCATACCCAATCCCTTTCATTGAAGATAATTTCTTTCCTGCCCCTATTGGCTTTACTAGCATACTCCTTTGAATGATGTTCAATGTTGGCCTTTACCCTTTCATGTAATTTTTTAACAAAATCCGCTCTTACTATTCCTTCATTGTGAACAGAAGAAGGGAAGGGTAACGGCAAGATATCAAGAGGAGTAAGGGGGTTGAAGCCATAAACAACTTCAAAGGGAGAATGCTTGGTGGTCCTTTGAACCACCCGGTTGTATGCAAACTCAATATGGGGTAGTATTCATCCCAAGACTTATGATTTTCTCGAAGAAGTGTCCTAAGCATAGTAGATAGAGATCTATTTACTACCTCAGTCTGCCCATCAGTTTGGGGGTGACATGTGGTAGAAAATAAGAGTTTAGTTCCTAGCCGTGCCCACAATGTTTTCCAAAAGTGGCTAAGGAACTTCACATCTCTATCAGAGACTATGGATTGGGGAATTCCATGTAAACGGACAAGTTCTTTAAAGAAAAGTCTCGCAATGTTGCTCGCATCATCTATCTTGTGGCATGGTATAAAGTGAGCCATTTTTTAGGCAGGCCAAGGATGAAATCCATACTAATATCCAGCCAAGGTGCAGAAGGAGCAGGTAAAGGTGTGTACAATCCATGAGCCATTGTCTTAGACTTAGCTTGCAAGCAAGCAATGCATCTACGAAAATGTCTATAGACGTCTTTCTTCATATGGGGCCAAAAGAATTTTTCTTGTAAAAGCAGAAGAGTTTTGTTAATTCCAAAATGCCCCATGAGCCCATCCTCATGGATCTCTTTTGTCAACAGATTTCTCATAGATCCTTGGGGTACACAAAGTCTGCTACCTTTGAAAAGGTACCCCTCACTCACAAAGAACCCATTTTGGGTTTTACATGCAAATGTAGAGGCAGCATAAATGGATCCAAAATCCTTATCAGAAAGATACATTTCTCTAATATTGTCAAATCCAAGAATCTTTGCACTTAAGGTGGTGTAAAGGGTATGTCTACGAGACAAAGCATCAGCCACCACATTATGTTTTCCTTTCTTGTATTTGATGATATAAGGGAAAGTCTCAAGAAATTCTACCCATTTAGCATGCCTTTTATTAAGCTTGCCTTGACCCTTCAAATACTTAAGTGACTCATGGTCACTATGAATGATGAACTCCTTGGGTACAAGATAATGTTCCCAAGTTTGAAGGGCCCTTATCAAAGAGTAAAACTCTTTATCATAGGTGGGGTAGTTTAAGGCGGCTCCATTTAGTTTTTCACTAAAATAAGCCACAGGATGACCACCTTGTAACAACACAGCTCCCACACCCACTCCCGATGCATCACACTCCTGGTGCATGGGTCAGTTTCTCTTTGATAAGTTCAAAGGCTTTTTGTTGTTTTTCACCCCAAAGGAAAGGAGTATCCTTCTTCACCAAATCATTGATTGGTGAGAAAAGTGTGGAGAAGTTAGGCACAAAGCGCCTGTAAAAGCTCGCGAGACCATGAAAACTCTTGATCTTAGTCACACTTTTTGGGGTGGGCCATTCTTGGATGGCTTTGATTTTGTCGGGGTCTACTTGAACCCCATTTTTATTAACTATAAAACCTAAGAACACCACACTCTCCACACAAAAATTACATTTTTCAAGATTTCCATAGAGTTGGTGTGACCTAAGAATGCAAAAGACGCGCCTAAGATGGCCTACATGTTCATCTAGGCTCTTGCTATACACTAAGATGTCATCAAAATAAACAACACAAAATTTTCCTAAGCAATCCCTAAGGACATGATTCATAAGCCTCATGAAGGTGCTTGGGGCATTGGTAAGCCCAAAGGGCATTACCAACCACTCATACAGCCCAAACTTGGTCTTAAAAGCCGTTTTCCACTCATCACCTTCCTTGATGCGGATTTGGTGATAACCACTCTTAAGATCAATTTTTGAAAATAATTGGGCCCCATGCAATTCATCAAGCATGTCATCAAGCCTAAGGATAGGGTGCCTATATTTGATGGTGATGTTATTGATTGCTCGACAATCAATGCACATCCTCCATTGGCCATTCTTCTTAGGCACCAACAAAACTGGCACAGCACAAGGGCTTAAGTTCTCTTGAACCCAACCCTTCTCCAATAGTTCTTGGACTTGAGATTCAATCTCCTTGGTCTCCATGGGATTAGTCCTATAAGCAGGCCTATTAGGCAGGCTAGCCCCAGGTACCAAGTCTATTTGGTGTTCTATACCCCTAATTGGAGGAAGTCCTTTGGGAACTTCATTAGGGAATATATCACCAAACTCCTTTAAAAGCTCTTGAACCTCTTGAGGTAGGTTCTCAGGTCCAAGTTCTATGGCAGTGCTAGAACTAGAAGGGAAAAAAGTGGAGGGGGAAGAAATAGGGGATGCCTCTTTGCAAAGGAGGAGATAGAAAGGTCTGTTAGTTAAGGGGGCTTCCTTTAAATCCAATTTTGTCGCAAATAAACTCCCTTTACTAATGACTTTCTTGGAAGGGGCACCAACTTCCAACTCAACCTCTTTACCCCTTTCAAGCTTTAGGGGTAAAGCTTTGCTTTTTTTTTTTCTCCTCATCTCTCTTATGTTTCATGATGAGTTGGTCCTCCGCCACTTGTGAAGGTGTTAGAGGACACAACTTAATGCGCTTATCCTTATGAGTGAGGATGATGTTATTGGAATGACCATGGTGTATGGCTTTCTTATCAAATTGCCATGGTCTTCCTAGCAAGATATGGACAGCTTCCATTGGGACTATGTCACACAGGATCTCATCTTTATAAGACCCAATGGAAATTGGAACCTTGACTTGCTCATTGACCTCCATTTCCCCTTGCTCATTGAGCCATTGAAGCTTGTAAGGCTTAGGGTGGGGAAGTGGGGTCAAGGCTAGCTTTTCCACCAACCTTGAGCTACAACAATTGCAGCATGACCCACTATCCACAATGAGAGAACATATTTTGTTATTCACCTTACAGCGAGTGTGGAATATGTTCTCCCTTTGAGATGAGGACACTTTCAAAGGTTGGCTTCCAAGAAGTCTTCTTATCATTAAGAGGTCTCCCTCACATGCATATGCGGTTCCATCACAATCAGATTGGTATGCATGAACCCCTTCTCCTTCGCTCTCACTAGAGGAGTGTGAGCTAGACTCACTACTATAAACATCTTGGGCCCTCATGATGATGTTTCTCTTAGTAGGGAATTGAGATGCAATGTGGCCTCTCCCAAGACATTTAAAGCATTTGATACTACTAACTTTCTCGTGAGAGTTAGTAGTAGGGGTTTTTCTCTCTATATGTGATGTTTTATGCTCTTTGAAGTGCTTGGGATGTTCCTCTTTGGGGTAACTCTTGAAAGAGTTCCCCGTAGGTTGGTCCCTCTTTACATAAGGTGGGTTATCCTTTTTAAAAGTTTTCCTTCTAAGTTGATTTTCCACTTTGATGCAAAGTTGAACTAACTAATCAAGGGAATTGTATGAGAAGAGCTCCACCTTATCACGAATTTCGGGGCTCAACCCACACAAAAACCTTGCCATAGTGGCCTTGGGTTCTTCAATGATACCCGCCCTCAAGATAAGAAGTTCCATCTTTTGTCTATACTCTTCTATACTAAGGTTGGTTTGCCTTAGCCTTTGGAGTCTATCCAAAAGATCTCTTTCATACCAAGAGGGAATATGCCTTCTTCTTAGACCACTTCTAAGATCATTCCAATATCTTATGGAAGGCATATTGGTGCGGATTCTCTCATTGGTTAACCCAACCCACCAATGCATGGCTAAGGTAAGGCATGGCATGCCCTTGATTTCCTAATCAAGGTAGGCTTCCACATCTTCCCTCCCATGAAATGGGGGGAGATCAATTTTGGGCTCCCTTGGAGGGGCCTTATTATTATGCATGGATGAATGGGAGTTTCCCCTAGGATGATTGTAGTATTCTTCCTCACTTTCACTCCTATGGGTATGTCTAGATGGGGAACCTAAGACTATCCCTTTCATTTTGTAATTCTCACCATTCCCATGCTTTCTTTTTTCTTCTTCTTTCTCTTTTCTTCTTTCTCTTTCTTTTCTTTCTCTCCTTTCTTCATCTTCTCTCCTTTCTCTTATTCTTCTCTCTTCTTTCTCTCTTTTTTCTCTCTTTTCTTCCTCTCTTTCTCTTATTTTTCTTTTCTCCTTGGACTCTTTTTCTCTCCTTTTTTCTTCTCTTCTCTCTTGTTCTTTTGCCATCCACTCCCTAAAATCCATGTTTAAGTTTTCTAGAGTGTAATCTTTAGAAATATTTCTTTGGTTTACACTCTTGTTTGATGAATAACTATGAACACTAGAGTGGGTGTGTGATGTCATTGTGCTTGAATTTCTAAGAGGAAAAAGGTGGCTAAAAAATTTTCACAAACAAACACTCCTCTCTTTGTGTTTTCTTGCCTAAAATGGCTTGATAAGTCTTTGGAACTCTTTAGCCTTCTAAGCGCTTTGAATAAGAAAAATAAAGCAAGAATTTTAAAGCAAAAATTCAAAAGAGAAGGGATCTAAAGCGAGCTCCTAAGGTGTTGAAGGAAGTGTACCACTTCTTCCTTCTTCACCTAATTTTCGAGAAACTAAAAAATTGATTAAATTTTATTACAACCAAAGGGAGGGCCTTAAGGGCACTCAAACTCCCAACTACAAAATTAATACACCCAAATTAAAGAAAAAGTAAAGTCTTCAAAAAATGATTCTCCAAATGCTCCCTCAAATCAAAGTCCTCACGGCTAGGTGTATTTTCTTTTGAGGTGATCCCTTAGGCTCTTAGTCCAACCTTCCAAAATATGCTACCCTTGTGGTAAGCTCCTTTTTCAAGCTTTCTGCCAAAAGTGACACTAACACACAAACCAAAGAAACCAAAAGTAGCAAGGGGAGGTGCGAATAGAAACTCAAAAAGCAATAAAAGATAACACAATCAAAATGACACTTAACCAAATAGTAAGAGTATATAAGACAAACTAGAAAGATGATTTAAAAGACAAGCAACAACTAAAAGGTAAACAAAAGAAAGAGAGCATACAATGGAATACCTAAGAATGGCACTAGATTAAAGAGTAGAAGAACACAAATATCAAGTTCTAGTGTACCAAAAGTAATAAAATTTCTTTTAAGGTTCCAAGTTCAAAGTTGAAGCACTTGCTAATTTTAGGTTAGGTACATCAAATGAATTTTTTTCAAACTTTCTTTTCTTTTGTTTGTTCTCTTTTTTTTTTTTGAATCCTTCGTTGTTTTTTTTGTATTTTATTTTAGACTTTGTTTTCTTGTTTTTTTTTTTGAATATTTACTAGATGCACCTAAATTGATTGTGAATTTAGTGCTTGATAAAAAAGAGTTATGCGCTTGGAACAATAAAGAAAATTAAAAGCAACAATTTAGGTACTACTAGAAATGACTTCAAAATGCAAAGTAGCTATAGATGTGTTAATGGTTTAGTAGTTTGGTGTGCCACTGGACTCAAGCTTTGTTAAGTTTTTAGTAATTTGTTGAACACAAATACCAAACTTATAGCTTAGGTGAAAGCACCCACAAACAAGAACTACCTTTACCACACAAATGAGCTACAAATTATACGTATAAGGAAAATAAAGACAAAGGAAATTGAGCAACTATTTTTGAATTTTTTTTAACAATATGCTTGAAACTAAAAGCACATGAACTTCTAAAGAAACTTAGACATGAGGTATGACCCTCTATGTTGCTCAATTTAAGAAGTTTCAATTTTTTTTTTTTGTAAAAACAAAAGAGGCTAAACTTAAAAGGAATTAATAGACAAAATGGGAAACTATAAACATGACTTATAGACAACTACACAAGAGTATAAAAGTGAAAAATAAAAGCTAAAAATAAAGCAAAAACAAGGCAACTAGGTGCAAGGAAACACAAGAATTTGGTCTAAATTTCTTGACCACAAGGTTGTGGAATTCACCACAACGGCATGGATTTTTAGCAAGAAATTCGCAAAACCAAAATTCAAGCAAGAAAGCACCCAACTCAAAGCTTAAGCGGAAATTAATGAATATGGGAGAGACGTAGATGCAAAGAAAAGAACAATATAAATTGCATCAAGCAAAAAATAAATGGTGCAAATAAACTATAACTTAAAACAATAAACTCAAGACATAAATGGAAATGATAAACAACAATGGAAAGCTAGAAAAAATTGCGGAAATTAAAGATAAAATAAAATAGGAAAACGGAAAGAAAAAATGAATGAGATAGGAAGAGAGTTTAGACCTCTAGAACCAATGCTCTAGATACCAAATGATGCATGCCTCCCTTGATCCTTTTCTAGAGGTTTTCTTCTTTGGTGAAATGGTTTGTGGAGAGGTAAGAAGTGAGGTGGTTTTAGGCGCCACTTAAGGTAAGATAAGCCTAAGAGGGAAAGTTTGCCACAAGGGATGGAACCCTTGATAAAAACCTAAGGAATTCTCAAAGAGAGAAGGGTGAACACTAAGAGAATTTTGGCCAACTCAAGGTTTTTCTATTCAATCAAGTGTAAAAAATACAAGAGTGTGAAGGAGCACCTTTTTATAGAGGGAGCTAACCTCTTGGACAAGTCATGAAGGAAATGAAGGGCTAGGATTAAAAGGAGTCATCCAAGGGAGGAGGATTGAAGCCCAAAGTCCAATCAATACCCTCCTTTAGATGAGAATTGGTGTCCAAGCTACCTCATCCAAGGGCCAAGATTACTCCTTTATTAGTTTTGGGTTTTATTTAGCAAAAGAGGGTGTATTTATCAAACTACCCCCTTATTTCCTAAATAAAGGCCCAAAAGCTAATCTTACCCCTTCTTATTACTAAAACACCTCATAGAGAATTAAATGGACTAATACATGTCCAAAATAAAATCCTAGGTTCCTAAAATAAAAATTACAAGTAAATAAGTCATGCTTGCATAACTTGATGGTCATATGGAGGTGAGATCTTCCTCCCTCTACTCTAGCCATGTCTTCTTCTATTCTTCTAGCCATGACCCTAGTGATAGAGCCCTTGCTTGGGGAGAATGCATCAGACACTTTCTAAACTAATACTCTCAGTCTATGTGTATTTTCACTAAGGTTTACTTGGGTTCGAAAACAATGAAAAACTAATATGACATTTGTTTTGGGCGTTTTCTATTTTCATTTTCAGAGAAAACAAAAAAAAATAGTGAAAATATGTTTGGCTACAATTTGAGAAATATTTTCACTGAAAACATTTAAAAAACACTAAAAAAAGAAAACAAAAACAAAAAAAAAGTTTTTTTAGTGTTTTCAAAAATTAACATATGTGAAAACTTAATTACAATATTCTAATTATATAAAAAAATATATAAATATATGTTAAACTATATATATAAATAATTTATAATATTTTTTCTAAAATTGATTAAATTTAACAATATTATTTTTCAAAAATAGAAAACATCAAATGAAAAAAACATATTTTCTAAATACTGAAAAACTTGAAAATGAAAATAATTTTTAAAAAATAAAAATAAAAAATAAAAATAAAAAACATTTTCTCAAATCAAACACCACCTAAACTAATTAGAAAATGAGACTTGTTAGCTTAAGAAAATGTTATATATAACGAAAATGTTAGTACGAAAATCTGTTTCATCCTATAAACAAGAGCGTGTATTGTGGCATAAAATTATTGGACATTTTTATAATATTGTTAATTATTTAATTATAAGATATCCTTTCATATAATATAGTAGAAAATAGTAAATAAATTGGGACAATGGATTATGATCTCTATTCAGTTACTTTTTGGATTTTCTTATCTGTCTTGATTCTTGAATATTTGGTGATTCCACATTATTTTGTTACGTACAGAATATTTTGTGTGATCATGGATCATACACGAATGAGGTGTCTATGTTGCCTTTTCCTCTCGTTATAGCTGGTAGTTACTAGTTTCAATTAAAGTAAGAGAGATCACAAGAAGAGCAAGATGAATGGTAAAGAAAAAAGGTACACCTAGCTTTTCGAACACCACCTTTTTTGTTATCTCACACCATTCGTTACTTCCCATATTAAAAGAGTTAGGCACACAGCATTTCATAAACATGGACATTTTTTATGTTATTTATTTATATACAGCCACACCATATTTATTTTAATTAATAATCTTGTCCTATCAGAACGAAAATTTGAATATATATCATCCCTTATGGTTTACAGAATAGCACGATCCACGTGGGGTCTATACACTAATCCAATTTATTTTTAATCTTATTTATAAAGTTTAATTACTATATTCAATTATAATATTTTATTTATATTAAATTTATTAACTTTATCAATTAAAAGTCTTGTAATCATATGAACATCAATATAAAACTTATTGTCAATGCATACTAATTATATTGATTTCGTATAATAAATTTCATTATATTAATAAAAGTATTAATTTGTTAACTAATTTCAGAAAACATGATTAGATGTAATTTCAAGTAAATATTTTCTTTCTTTTTAAATCCTCAAAATGAAATTCTTTTAAGATGTAGTGAAGAATAAAATTATATGTAAATGTCACTCTAACTCAAAAAATCCAACGTTCATCATCAACTCTTTTGAATATTTAAATATGTTTCGTATCTCAATAAATATAACAAATTTTGTATATAAGATTCTTTATAACAATTTTTTTTTATCTTTGTGATATTTAGGATATTGTCGCTAATTTGTTTGTCTTCATTGTGATGGTACGAATTGAAAACAAAATAATTATATTTTTAAAGGACATAAAACATGAAGATAGATGAATGGTCAGTTAGAGATGGTAAAGGGTAGGATGGATGTGAACTTACCTATCTCTAGTTTTGTTCCCATTTTTAGAAAGTAAGAGGCAAGTTTCAACGCGAGTATAAAAGAAGTAAGTATAATCTTTATTTCCGTCGAGTATTTTTGGGTTCAGATATACCCGTCAATAATCCATTATATATTTTTATAATTTAAATGTGATAATGATATACCCATACTCATACCATACCGATTTACTACATTGGATAATACTCGTACCTTACTCGGTCAAAGTAGGGAATCCTCATTCCAATCGAGGCGAGTTCCGGCAGGTATTCGCAAATATAAATATTTTTGCCATCCCTATGGTCCATAGGCCAAAATGCTGACCAAACTAGAGATTATCTCTTCAAAATTAGATTGAGCTCTAGTTGAATTGAAGATATCATAACTAAGGTAGGTTAAAGATGTCCTAACAAATTTTTATTGAAGATGTCCTTATCTAAGTTGATTGAAAATGTTCTACTTGAATCCTAGGCAAAGATTTTCTAGTTGAAATGAAATAAAAAAAAAGGCATTGGTCAAGTAAGTTAAAGATGTCATAGTCAAATTTAAGTCAAAGAAGTGAATTATGGCAACTGAAATTAATTGAAGATGTGTTGGTACCAAAGATGTCCTTACTAAGGCTGGACAAAAGATGTCTAGACTAAGAATAAGACTAGATTAACTCATTGAGATTGATTAAAATATATCCTAGCCAAAGTACAATTGAAGATGTCTTGGCCAATGTTAAGTTGAGATGTCATATAGTCATGGTAGTAAAGATGTCTTAACCAAGACTAAGTTAAAGACACCTCAACCAAGGCTAGTCAAAAGATGCATATCCCTATCGAGTTTGAGAAATAGATGTCCTAATTTAAGCTAAGGTGAAAATTTCATGGTTGAGTCGTGCCAATGATACTCTCGTAGAGGCCAAACCTAACATTATAATTAACCAAATTATAGTTAATGAGAAATATTGTAAAAAATCAAAAGTTTTTATTTATATTTTTAAAACGTTATATATATTTAAGCTTTTAAAAAACTTAAGTATATTTAGGATAATAAAATGGTAAATTAAGTCTCTTTGGGATGGTTTTTGGTTTATAATTTTGAAATTATAAAAAATAAAACTAGTTTTAATTTTAAATTTTCAAAATTTTAAAAACTGTTGTTGTTAAATTTTAACCCTACTAGAACTTTTATGCTTAGAGGCAAATGATTGACGCTCAATGATCAGCAATCGGTGCTAGAGTTGGAGGTTGGAGGTAACGGCCACTGACCGACAATGGGAGGTGACGGTTGGTGTGCTATAGTTGGAGATGGTGACTGACGATCGAAGGTCGAATGTGACAATTGGTAACTAGTGATTGAAGGTCCAATGACCGACAATCAAAGGTGATGACTAATGATCATCCATCGAAGGTAGTGACGAGTGAAGTCAATAATGAACTTATATAAAACAGAAATAAAAATATTAAAACTAAATTTTATTATTTTGAAATTATGTAAAAATTGTTTTAAAATAACTAAAAAATTAAATTAAAATCATTTTTACCAAACATGTTTTTATTTTAAAAATAAATTAAAAACCACCCCATCAGACATAAAGGAGTGACAAATATATATGTGACAAATAAAGTTTATTTCATCCTTGAATCCTCATAGGGTGTGGGGCATAAAACATTATATTATGCAAAATGGCATAGATTTTCGAAGTTGTACATGTGTATAGATATACACGTACGGTAAAATTCTTATCCACAAGTCTTTCGGTGACACTAAAGTGATAAAGTATATATAAAAGATCTATGATCGTATACCAAATTATTACGTGGCAACCATTTCTGATTGTCTCTATAATTATAGAACTGCATTTACTTTTGTAATTATACTTTGAAGAAGACAAAGGGCATTAGAATAAGCTAATTAAATCCAAAATGCTAGATGCCCTAATAGTCATTTAAATTCTCAAAATCTTGAAAAGGTGATTAGGATTCTTCTGAAGCACGAAAAAAAAAAAATAAAAGTTTATTCTTCAACCTAGTATGCGACAGGAACAGCTCTTATTTTGCAGCCTGTGTGGTGATGCTCAATGCTTTTTTCTAAACATAAGGAACATTTATAGAGTAGAAGCTATCCATGCTATATATTCTATACACGTAAATATAGGTTCTACATATTTACGGTTGTCTTTATACACTATTTTTGGAATATTACACTGTGAATATATCATTTTGGAGATATAATAATAGGACATTTTCCCTACGTCTATTGTATATATCGACACTGTTAAATTTTAGTTAAAAAAGCATATAGTTAAAATAAAGTAAATTGACCCTAGTAAAAAAATAAACTAAATTAAAATAGTTATCTTGATTAAGAGCATTTTAAGGGATGATTTTTCAAGGAAAGTATTTTTAAGAAATTTTATTCCACAAGAACATTTATAGGCATGGATGGTAAAAAATTCTGAGTCTGACAATGTAGATAAAAATTTTAACGGATAGAAAGAGGGTATCTTTAATGAATAACTATAGATAACAAGTAGAGTGATAGAGATATTTTTATTATTTACTTATTAATGAGCTAAAAATAATATCATGTCATGGTTTGTGATCAGTGTAATAGTCTTCTCAATGGTTTAATAATTTTACATCATGGCACTTCGTAACACTTTGCATAACTCCTTATTTATAAGAACTCTTTATCGGTCAAAATCTTTCATATGTAGCCCTTCCAAGATGCTTAACCGTTTTTAGTATTAATGACTACTCCCACAGACTAACAACACTTTTCATCTGTCTTTACTCACACACTTTTCGAAAAACTTTTCAAAAGATCACTTATCTCATAATTGCTACAAAAGATGCACACTTAACTAAATAGTTCTTAAATGATGTGTTTAATTCCTTTAAACTATCTCCAATTGTACAGTCTCACACTATACTTCATTTCGATCCCTCTCATTCTAGTATGTTCAGAGTGTTACAAGCCTACCAATTTATGCTTGATTCATCCTAGAACCACATTGTACTGGAAGAGGAAGACCTGCCCTAATACCATTTTTAATAGCCCTCAAATTGATGTCTTAATGACTCCATTGCATGATGCTTCAAACGATAACACTTCACACAACTCCTCATTGGTAAGAACCCTCCATCGGTCAAAATCCTTCATGGGTAGCCCTTTCCAAGATGCACAACCACTTTTGGGATCAATGACTAACCCCCAAAGACCAAAACCTGATTTTTCAGCATGCTTTGCCTTCACTCAACACTTTTCAAGAAACTTCCCTAAGGGTCATCCATCTCATAATTGCTCCAAGTTATGCATATTTAACAATAGAGTACTTAAGTGATGATGTGCTATCGAAAAGTATATGCATCTTGCTTTTACAGGAAGTACATATTAATTCCTTTAAATTATCCTTATTGTACAATCTCATACATGTACAACCTCTGGAACTCTCATTTTAGTGTGTCTAGGGTGTTAGAAGCCCACCAGTGTAACGTCTCTATTTTTCATGACTAGATTATTACATGATCTGTTTGAATTTCAATTTATAAACTACAAATAGATATTATGAAATTATATCCATCTCAAAATTTTAGTGATACATTATCAAAAACTATTATAAAGGGGTAAAATAAAAATTATAGTATTATTACATTATAAATTTCATAATTTATTTTAAAGAATTTTCTTAAATAAAAACTTCTTTTAAAAAATAAAATTCAAGAAGAAAAATGAGTTTTCTTCACTATTAAGAATTGTTACTCACTAAGCGAAATTTCGTCGTTAAGTGATGTGAGACAAAAGTAACTACAATATATTGACAGTCGCTAAGCGACCGACTCAGATTTCGCTTAGTGTCCTAAGCGATGTGAGACAAAGGTAACTAAAATACATTGACGGTCGCTTAGCGACAAAAAATCATTTAGCAATCGAGTGTAGATTTTGGCTATAAATAAGAGAGTTTATATGCAAAAATGGGAAGGGAAAATGAAGTTCTGAAGCATTGAAACTAGAATTCAAAGGTTGTTTACCACTCTTCTTCAAGTTCTTACTAAGGTAAGGAGAGAGTGAGATTTATAAACCTTTGTGGTGTTAAACTTGATAAACTTATATGTGTTTACCATTATTATCACTTTTGATCTTTTGTTGATTATATTATTTCCAGATATTTCTTCTGTCAATTTTTTATTATTTCCAAATATTTCTTCTAACCATTTCTTTATTGTTTCTAGATATTCATTTTGGTCATTTCTTTATTTCTAGATATTTCTTTTGGTCATTTCTTTATTATTTCCTGATATTACTTTTGGTCTTCCAAATATTACTTCTGGTTATTTCTTAATTATTTTCAGATATTATCTTCTAGTCTTTTTTTATTGATCTATTCTCCAAATATCGTATTCTAGTTTTGTGTTATTATTCACTACTTATTTTATCCTTTGACTTATTTTGTGGAAATTACATTTGTGTAATACATGTTATTCAAAAGATCAATAATTATATGTTGAATGGTCATGATAGAATCTATTCATACCTTAATTTTCAAGGAATTATGTGTCAAGTTTAATTTTCTAAAATTCATAAGACTTAAATAAGTTATCTATCCCTAAAGTTTCACCAAAAATAAGTTTTGATCCTTGAAATTCAAAAATATTTTTCTTAGTCCCTTGAATTATTATTTTTCTTGTATTAATTATTCCGTTTATAAGTATAAGTGTATTTGTTTGTGTCGGACGTGATATTAAAAATTAAGGGGAGTTATAGGGTTGAAGAGGAGAGTGATTCATGAGTACAAAATATTTTTCTGTCAGCAATTTTTTAATGGCGCTAATTAGAGAAGAAAGACTAAAAGTGAATCAAGGACTAATTAAAAAAATATTTTTGAATTTTAAGGACTAAAAGTGATTTTTGGTGAAACATTAAGGACAAAAAAATTATGGAAGCTAATTCATAATAAACATGATATTTCTCAATATCATATTTTAATTTTGTAAAAGATAATATAAGTATGCTCTGTGGATGTTGATGCAATTTTGGATTGCTTCTCCTAGGATCTTTCTTCTTGTGATCCTTTGAGGTGAAAAAGATGAAGTTTGGAAAAGGTAGAGATGGTGGATGGAGGCGCCACTTTAGGTAGAGATAAGCCTTGGTTGTAAAAGTTTGCCACAATGGAAGGAACCCTTGATAAAAGTCAAAGAAACACTTTCAAAGTTTAGAGAGAAAAAGACTCACAAGTCTCTCACAAAAATAAAATTTCATTCAAATGATCAAAGTGGTCTATAATGTGTGAGTGAGGTGCTATTTATAGATTTGAATAGGGAGTTGGACGTCCAAGGCTAAGGCTAAGGCTTAGAAATAGAAGATCCATAAAAGCCCTTAAGATTATGGATCTATGTTCCCTCTAGATTCAAATTTGAATTTGAAAGTGTCATGTGGACTCCCTCCAAATTCAAATTTGAAACTTAAAAAGCCACCCAGGAGAGAAAGTTTCGGTGATGCTTAACTAATGGGGAACAAGTGGGTTTCACTTGTCTCTCATGCACATGTATATGTTAGGAGGTATGGAAATTAAACAAGGGAGTGTGGGAATTAAAATTCACACATCTTGCTCCAAAAAGTCCAACCTTCTACCATACACCCCACACAAATGACTAATGACATCCCAAGCTCAAAATAAGGGGAAATAAGGAGAAAATGGCTAAAATACACAAGGCAAAAAAAAAACTACTAATAGCATGATGCAAAAAAAGCTTTTGCACTCCCCTTGATCTTTCTCCTTGAGGTTCCAAGCACCATGAAATGGATGATGGAGGGGAAAGAAAATGGAGGTGGGGTGCCATTCTCAAAGAGAGATAAGCCAAAATGTTTTGGTTTGCCACAAGGAAAGGAACCCTTAATAGAAACCAACTAGGAAGAGATTCCTCAAGAGAGAGGATCCTCAAGACCTTTTACTAAGAATGTGCTCACAAAGAGACTATTTTCATTCAACTTCAAAGGTGAAATTTACAATGAGGGGGAATGCGTATATATAGCCCCAAAGGAGAGCTTGGACACACTTTTCTAGGCAATCTGGGACTTAAGTGAGGCACCTAAGTTCACTCCCATGGATGCAATTAGCATCTCCTAAATTGAATGGGCTAACCCAAAATCATGTCGTGACTTATGCACCCATTCTAAGCTTACTCCTCTTTTTTAACTAAAGACACCTATACCTTCTAAACTAAAAAGAATATGGCTGAATATACATGGCTTTAAAGGACTTAAAAATATGCTCCTATTTAGCTAATTAAAATAAAATATTTACAAGCTAAAAATGAAGACTATGGCTTCCAATCTTCAATGAGCTTTCATCCATGCCATGCCTTCCTTGAATCATCCTAGCCATGATGCATGCTAGGTGAGAAACTAATTAAAATATCCTTTAAAAATACACCCAAATTAAACAAAGAAAATTAAAATTAGTTGAAGGTAGCTCCTTTCTTCAAGTGCTCCTCACCAAGTGTATCACTCTAGTCTTGGCCTCCTTTTCAAGTCTCCCCATCCTTGATTTTAAATCAACACTTTCTAAGGATGCTACCATTGTGGAAATTTCAACAATTTGGCTACCTACCAAGAGAAAACAAGCGCCAAAAAAAGAGACCAAAGGAAGTAGAATTTGAAAGCAAAAAGCAATAAACAACACTTAACAAGAATAGGAACATATCCAAGTGGAAAGAATTTATTTGACAAACACAAAGAGAGCCAATAAGGAAAAGCAAGAAATAAAAGGTGTAGAAAGAAAGTTGACATACAAAAGAAATTCCTAGAATGGGCCTACAATAGAATTGGACTTAAAACAAAAAAGACTCAACAAATTCAATGATTTGCACAATTGTAAAGCAAGGTTGCTAAATCATATGCAAATAAATTCAAGAAAATTTCAATAAAATTTAACACTCCTTTGAATTGTTTAATAATTTTGAGGTGTACTAATTTTTTTTTGTACTCTTTTTACTTGTTTTTAGCACTTTTTACTAAGTCTTTTTTTTTCACTTATTTTACTCTTTTGATTTCTTTTTTTCTTCTTTTTTTTTTGAAACAATTTTGCTACACCTCTTAACATATTTTGTAGCAAATATAGTAAGGATTTTAAGAATTATAAATGCTTGAACAAGAATAATAAATTAGCCATAAAAATTTGATGTAAAAGTGCAAACCAAAGAACACAATGCAACTTAAAATGAGCTAGTAATTTTAGGTAATTATAACATGACACCAAGTGAGCATTTTTTTGGGTTTAGGTACTTGATTACTCAAGTTTTCAGCCCAAATATGTGCCCCAAAATGCTCAACCAGCCAGCACAAAGAAAATCACCATAGTAAACTAGCACAAAAATAAGCTACTCACACAAAATGAAAAAATGGACTCTAAGAAAGAATTGAGCAATTTATTTTTTTTTCAAAAATTTTTGAAACATGCTATGATCTAAAGCATGTGGGACTCTAGGAATAGACGCAAGAGCATATGCTCAATTCTAAGAGAGAAACACATTTTTTATGGTAAAAATAAAAAGGCAAAACTATATAGAATTAAGAGATAATAAAAGGGCTACAACATGATCAACTAAAACACAACTTGGAAGATTAAAAACTGAAATTAAATGACTCAGCATAACCAAAAATATATGCCCAAAACAGAGAACAAGGGGCTGGAAAAGCAGAAAAATAGGTGCAGGAAAATAGAATTAAAAATTTAAATAAGAAGAACAACGTGCATCCAAAGATCAAGACCACAACGTGTGGCTTCCTTCACAAATTTTGTGAAGTCATTACAATGACCTTCTTAGGATTTGCACAAGAATAAGGAAAAAAATAAAAAGCTGGGTAGAAAATTAAAGAAACAATCCTAAAGAAAACTTATAAAGATTCAATGAAAAAGAACAAGATAAATTGAATCCAGAAAGCAATAAAAACTAGGAAATAAATTGCATAAAATGAAAACTACAAAACATAAACTAACAAGACAAAAAAGTAATTAAATAACAAGAATCAAAGGCTGGAAAAAAAAAAGGAAACAACAAGAACTCTAAGAAGAAAAGCTGAAAAAAATTAAAGAAAATTAAGACTAGAAAAGAACCTCATGGAGTTGGCTCTGATACCAAATGATGCAAAAAAAGCTTTTGCACTCCCCTTGATCTTTCTCCTTGAGGTTCCAAGCACCATGAAATGGATGATGGAGGGGAAAGAAAATGGAGGAGGGGCGCATTCTCAAAGAGAGATAAGCCAAAATGTTTAGGTTTGCCACAAGGGAAGGAACTCTTGATAAAAACCAACTAGGAAGAGATTCCTCAAGAGAGAGGATCCTCAAGACTTTTTACTAAGAATGTGCTCACAAAGAGACTATTTTCATTCAACTTCAAAGGTAAAATTTACAATGAGGAGGAATGCATATATATAGCCCCAAGGGAGAGCTTGAACACACTTTTCTAGCTAATTAAAATAAAATATTTACAAGCTAAAAATAAAGACTATGACTTCCAATCTTCAATGAGCTTTCATCCATGCCATGCCTTCCTTGAATCGTCCTAGCCATGATGCATGCTAGGTGGGATTGCATCATAACACCCACTAAAATATTACACAAACTACACTAAAATATTTACACAATTTTAAGACTGTGGCCCTAATGGTATTTATAAAGCTCCTTCCTAGTCATGTCTTCTTTTCAATCCTTTTAGTCAAGAGGCCTTGCTAGGTGGGATTGCATAATCTCCTCTCTCTGGAGAGGATTTGACCTCAAATCTTGAGACTCTTCTTCTCTTCTTCCAATCTTGCAATAAGATAAGCAATGTAGTCAATAGGTGTAAACCCTGGAGGGTTGGGAGAGTGAGGGGTCTATGAGATAGCCCCTCATGGTTGGGGTAGTGGAGGTAGTGCAGATGCCCCCACCCAGCAGCTCTCCAACTTATGCCTAATGCACTAAGCAGTAGTCTCACATGATTAGAAAGAGGTAGAGAGACTATACTTGGTGCATTAGTGCACTTATCAAGGAAGGCTACGTAAGCCTCTTCCTTTTGTTCACCCCAAGAAACTCTGATGGGCCTAGAGATGGATCATTCTTGCATGGTCTCTTTGATTTGCACTTGAGATTGGCTTTTGATCTCCAAAGTCATAGGATCAATCTCATGTTCAAATGTAATGACCTCATCTATAAGTAGCGTTTGAGGTTGTTATGTACTCAATGGTGATGGCACAACCTTAACTCTACTTTATCATTAGAAGAATCATCTTCAATAAGATCCTCCTTGGGAACCAAAGGGTAATCTTCCTGAAGGTCATCCTTTCTTTTCATGTCTCCAAAATCTTGAACTTGACACGTATGCTCAAGCTCAAAGGATGAAGATTAAAGCTTAATACTTGGGAGTGTATGCAATGGTGCCCCCATAAGTTGAAGGTAGATAAATTATTCTGTGAGGAGGCTATGTTTTAAGTCCACCTTTGTAGAAAAATGGCTCTCCTTAAGTACAACCTTCTTGGAAGTGACACTTCCTTCTAACTCATCAACTAGCAATGCTTGCTTATTTTTTATTTTTTTGTTTTTCTCTTCCTCTTCCCTTTTTATTTTCATAATGAGTTGGTCCTCTGACACTTGAGAAAGTGTAAGAGAACACAACTTAAACTTTGTGTCCACGTGGGAGAGGGTAATCTCATTAGAGTGGCCATCATGAAGAGTTTTTCTATGATATTGTCATGACCTCCCTAACAAGATATGAGCCACTTCCATTGGTACTGCATCACAGAGGATAAGATCCTTGTAGCTCCTAATGGAAAAGGGCATCTCTACTTGTTGATTGAGTTCCACCTTTTTACTCTCATTCAACCATTGAAGTATGTAAAGCTTATGGTGAGGAATGGAAGTCAAGGACAACTTCTCAACCAACCTTATCATGTAGCAATTACAACAAGAACCACTATCTACAATGAGAGAACATATTTGATCATAAAATTTGCATCTTGTGTGAAAGATGTTCTCTCTTTTATATGTTCTAGGGTTATAAGGTTGGCTTCCAAGAAGCTTCCTTACCATTAAAAAGTTTTCCTCACAAGCATAAATTTCCTCTATATGCATGCTACCCCCTTCTTTCTCACTCTCACTAGAAGAAGAAGATGGTTAACTTTCAATTTCTTGGCCGCTCTTGATCATGTCTTTTTTAGGGGCATTGGGAAGCAATGTAATATCTCCCAAGACCCTTAAATCATTTAATACTACTAGCTCTAGAACTAGTACGGGGTCATCTCTATGATGCAAAGGATTTTTCTATTCATGCATGCTTGTGGTGGTTTCATCATTGAGGGTGGCTCTTGGAAGAGCTTCCCTTGGTTTGATCCCTATTTATATAAGAATAGGAGGATTTATTAGAGTAGTCCTTCTTGGAAGAAGTTTTTCTCTTAAGTTGTTGCTCCACTTTTATACAAATCTGAACTAAATCATCTAGATTTCTATATGGCAAGAGCTTAACTTTATCCCTTATCTCAAGGCTAAAACCACTAAGAAATCTAGCTTCAGTGGACCTAGACTTTTCAGTTATTCCAGCCTTCATTATGAAAAGCTCTATGTTTTGTTTGTATTCTTCAACACTTATGTTGTGTTGTCTTAATCTTTGAAGCTTATCAAGGAGTTCTCTTTCATAAAAAAAGGGAATATATCTTTGTCTCATGGCCCTCTTTAGATCATTCCAATATTCTACAAGAGGATCATGAAAACAAAGCCTTTCTTCCTCAAGAGAGGTCCACCAATGCATAGCATACCCTTGGAAGCTAAGGGTTGCTAAAGGAAATTTTCTCTTTTCACTGATTTTAAAGCATTTGAAGAGGTTTTTTACCTTCAAATTCCAATCAAGAAAGGCTTCCACATTATCTTTGTCATGAAAAGGTAGGAAATCTATTTTTTGTTCTTTTTGTTCATTGTGTTTATTTCTCCTCTCCCTAGGTCTAGTCCTCCCATCACACCAATCATCCTCACCAATAGATTCAATTCTAGGGAAGCTAGACTTATTACCTCTTCTTCTTCTCTTGGCTTTCTCTTTTCTCTCTTTCTTTTTCCTCTCTCTCTTGTCTTACTCTCCTTTCTTTTTCCTCTCTCTCAAATCTTTCTTTTCTTTGCCTTTTTTCTCTCTCTTTTCTTTCTCTCCCTTCTTTTCTTTTTTTCCCTTTCTTCTTCATCTCTTCTTCTTTCCTTCCTATCTTTTCTTTCACTTTTTTCCCTTCTTAGCTCTTTTTTGCTTTCTTTTCGCACACTTCACTTTCTAAATTCATGCACAAAATTATCAAGAGTGTTGGCCTTGGGTGAACCCCCTTGGTTCACACACTTGTTGCTAGAGTTGTGTGATTATGATGGTGTGTAGATCAAAGTCAACAAGAGGCATTATTCTCCCTTCTATTGTTTTCTCAACTAATGAAGACAACAGTTTTTGAAACTTAAGTCTTCAACCTAAGAAGCAATTTGAACAAGCAAACACTAACCTAAAAACGTGACCTAAAAATAAGTGCAAAAGTCTTTGGAACTCAAGCACTACACGGTTTTGAGAACCAAAAACAAGAAAGTAAAAGTGTAAGGACCTAAACGTCCTCCTAAAGATGTGAAGAGGTGTACCACTTCCTACCTCACACCTTAAACTAAGAAACTAATGCAATTACACACAAAACAAAGTGACCCTTGGGGGCATCCAACACTTCCTAAAAGAGGCATTTAATACAAGGAATTAAAAGTAACAGAAAAAAGGTTTTCACTCCTAGAAGCTTCACTCAAGTGTTTTCACTCTTGTCTTGCTTCCTTCACTTCTTTGAGTCATTCTTGGCTTAGTCAACTCTTCTCAAAGTGCTACCCTTATGGAAGGCTCTCAAACCAAAGCTTCTCTACAACAAAGTTGCACAACACACCAAGCAATCTAAGACAACAAAAGTAAAAGCAAAAAGCAAGAAAATGCTAAACAATAAAGGCTCACAATCCAAGTGGAATGAATATCATGGAAAAAACTAGGAAGAGTGATTTAGAGACAAAAACTAGAATTAAAAGCAATGAAAGAAGGCTAGCACAACTAAAGAAATTACTACAAATGACATTAGAATAAGAGTAGGGACTAAAGAGTAAAAAGACACAAATTTTCAAAAATTGCACAAGTAGAAATGGTTTTTCCCGAGAGCTATGCAAAGCTTTCTCAAGAAATTATAGCCAAATTTTAGCACTCTTTTTGCAATTTGAATTTTACTATTAGGTACATCTATTTTGCACTTTTTTTTTTTACTTCTTTTGCACTTTTACTTTTTCCTTTAATTTCTTTTAACTTTTCTTTTATTATCCTTTTCTTAAATGCACCTAACCACTCTTTGTTTTCAAAGTTTTATGAGTAATCTAGTGGTAGAAAACACTTGAGTAGAATGCTCGAGCAATGCACATAATTTTCAATGAATAAATATAATCAATGAAACTAAAAGTAACTCAAAATGCACTAGACTATAGAGTGATTTTAGGTAATGCACCAAGAGCTTTGGATTGTGAATAGAGATAATAAAAAAACCTACGCCCGCGAATACTCATGGATAAAACCCGCAAAAATATCCGCACGGATAGTATAAATGGGTACCCGTTACTTGCGGGTACGGGTTTTTTTCTACTCTCTCCTTAACGAGCGCGGGTACGATATCATAGTACCCGTACCTGCGGGTACCTGCTACCCACTAAACTAAAATTATATATATATATATATATATATATATATATATATATATATATATATAAGTTAAAAAAGATAATATTTTTTGAAAATAAATCAATTTAAAATATTACTTATCAAAATTCATTTATATCAATCATATTTTTACGAAAACTTCATAGTTAATAAAATTATTTATTATAAAAATGCTGATAATATAAAATAAATATTTTATTTGTATTAAATATTTTCTTATAATATATTATACTAATCTACTTTTAGATCTAATTAATCTTGTAGAAACTAGTATAATTTTATTTCTAGATTTTCTAAAAAATAAATGATTTATTTGATAAAAATTCTTATAAAAAATATTTAATTTAAAAAAAATTATTTTTTAAAATATCCATGGGTACCTGTGGATACCCGTGGATATTTTTATGGCGAGTACCCGACGGGTTTTTAGTGGCTAATGGGTAACGGGTTTTTGTAGCGGGTCGGGTAGCGGGTAACCACTGCCCGTGCCCGCGCCGACCCGTTGCCATTCCTAATTGTGAATTAGAACTTTTTGTTTGCACAAGTTGGAGGCTCAAAATCTCATGTCAATTCTCAAGCACACCTTAGCACAAATCACTTGACACTTAGCACAAAAAGAGCTACTAAAAGTTTGAGCAAGAGCAATAAGCATAAGAAGAAATTGAGCTACTAATTTATTTTTTTTTTTTGAGAAAATTTTTTATAAGAACATGCTTCAACTAAAAGCATGAGAGACTTCTTAGAGACTTAATCAGGAGGAAAATCCTAAATTTCAAGAAGCTAACACACTTTTGAAAGCAAAAACTTCAAAGTAAACGAAGTAAAACCTAAGGAAATTTAATGTGACAAAAACAAGGACTAAACAAGACTCTAATGACAAATACTTTGAGATTATAAAACTGAAAATAAAACCTAACAATTAACAACAAGAATAAACCAAAATCAATAAAGGAGAAGCAAAAAGAAAGCCAAAACACCTGAATCATAGTGCTGTGGAAAACGCCATAGAGGTGTGGGCTCACAGTTTGGTGTTTCTTAGGAACTTCATTATGCACAACATTAATGCAAAACAAAAGCTAATCAGTTGAAATGAGTCCTAAACACACAAATCAATGATTCAATGGAAGAACAAACAAATTGAACTGATTAAATTGAAAGAAAATTGCATAGGAATGAAGAAAACACAACAACAAGCCAAAATAACACTAGACAAGCAACAAATTATGAACAACATGGATATAAGCTAGAAAAAATGGAAGAATGAGATGGAGAAGAAGAAGAAAATAAAGAAACAATTCGAAAATTCAAAGAAGATAAGGTGGAGGAGAAGAACATAAAAAGTAGGCTCTAGATACCACTTGATGCAATCTTGGATTGCTCCTCTTAAAATCTTTCTTCTTGTGGTTCTTTGAGATGAATAAGATGAAGTTTGGAGAAGGTAGAGATAGTGGATGGAGGTGGCACTCTAAGTAGAGATAAGTGTTGGTTGTAGAAGCTTGCCATAAGGGAAGGAACCTTTGATAAAAGCCATAGAAGCATTCTTAAAGTTTAGAGAGGAAAAGACTCACAAGTCTCTCACAAAAGTAAAATTTCATTCAAATGATGAAAGTTTTCTACAATGTATGAGTGAGGTGCTATTTATAAAGGGGAATAAGGAGTTGGACATCTAAGGCTAAGGCTAAGGCTTAGGAATAAAAAATCCAAACAAGCCCCTAAGATTATGGATCTATGTTCCCTCTAGATTCAAATTGAATTAGAAAGTGTCATTTGGACTCCCTCAAAATTCAAATTTGAATTTTAAAATGCCACCTAGGAGAGAGTGTTGGTGATGCCCAACTAATGGGGAACAAGGTGGTCTCAATTGTCTCTCATGCACATGTGTATGTTATGAGGTTTGGAAATCAAACAAGGGGGTGTGAGAATTAAAATTCACACATCCTCTTGCTCCAAAAAAGCCCACCTTCTACCATACACCCCACACAAATGACCAATGACACCCCAAGCTAAAAATAAGGGAAAATAAGGGGTAAATGGCCGAAATAACAAGCCCAAGAAATTGCTAATAACATCCACTAAAATACTACATAAACTACACTAAAATATTTACACAATTTTAAGACTATGGCCCTAATGGTTTTCATGAAGCTCCTTCCTCACCATGTCTTCTTTCCAATCCTCCTAGCCAAGAGGTCATGCTAAGTGGGATTACATCAATTGTAGTTTAACCTAATCTTTCACATTAGAAAAGTTGTTTTAATGCTACTAATAAATCAATTTTTTAATTATATTACTATCATGATTACTATTCATGAACTAGAAATTTTGAGATGAGAAATTATTTATATATCCATTGTGATATTTAATTCTTTGAGACTTATTATAAATAATTCTGTGAATGATGATTTATATATAAAAATACTACGTAATTGTCAAATCTAGAGATGTTTAAGATTATGTTGAATTGAATATAGCAAAGTACAAGGTTCTCTTGTAAAGATACCATACAGGTACATGAGTGTTCATGTTTTGAGAAATTACAATTTGGTATACTGCGAGATGAAAGACAGGTTTGGGTTTAATCCTAAAATGGTTTTAAATATATAAATATTCAATATTATCCCAAATGGTACTCGAGCTGAGGATATTCATCGGGTAGGTGAATATTCAGGGTATTCCATATGAGTACTTAGGGTGAGGATATTCATCAGGTAGGTGAATATTTAGAGTAGTCCATTTTGGCAATTGGGTTGAGGATGTTCATCAGATAAATGAATATTTAGGGTAGTTCATGCTTGCTCTTGGGATGAAATATTCATAGATCTAAAACTTTCCATAAGATCCAGTATTATTGGGGTGAAACATTATTGGTTATGGATTCATATATAAGGTCAAGTGAGATTAAATCGAGTACAAATAAGTCTACATATTGAGTTAAGTGGGAAATAAGTATAGGATAAACTTTAGGCCCTATTGTTTGTTAAGTTTATTAAGATTAAAGTTGATGGTTCATAAAAATTTCACTTATTTCATGTTTTTTCTTTCATTTATCTCTATTCTTATATGTCTGTGGTACGAATAAAAGATGAATTTGATCAACAGGAGATGATGTAGAATTTAGAGGATTTACTCTAAATACGTTGAACTCTTAAACAAGTTACTCTTTTGATGCTTAAATATTATTACAATTATAAGAAGTTCACTACTCTAAATTAAGACTATAAAAATGGTAGCTATAATAATTAATGAATTATGTTTTGGAATGAAACTTGTAATGAGTTATATTTTGGCTTGAAGTGTTATAAGAAGATTATGGTTCTTTATGTAAGATTAGATTTAAAAAATGTTCCGCATTTTCATGAATCCTTTTATTAAGAATTTTGGGTGTTATAACTAGCCTTTGCCTGGTTCCTCCTCGAAACCACATCATATTGGGAGAAAGGACCTCCTCTAATACCATTTATAACAATCCTCATACTAGTGTCTCAAAAGCTTCACTCCATGACACTTCATCACATAGTGGCACTTCACATAACCTCTCGCTAGTTAAAACCATCACGAGTCAAAACTCTCTGTGGATAGCCCTTTCCCAAATACCCAATAGCTTTCCCGATCAATGTTTAACCCCATAGACCAACACAAGACTTTCTGGCATACCTTGTCCTTACTTGCACACTTTTTGGGAAAACATCCCAGAGGGTCACTCATTGCATAGTTGCTTCAAGTGATGCACGCTTCACTGTGATGTGTTACCAAAAATTAGATACATCTCTTGTTGGTATAGGTAGTACATATCAATTCTTTTAAATATAATTAATTGTACAACTAGTACTTGTACAACCTCTAGATTACTCTCATTCTAATGTGCCTAAGGTTTTATACAAACAAGAGACAACACCAATAGGTAAAGTAAGAAGCGTGAGAATAATGAATCTTGATGAGTTATTAGGATGCTTGAGAATACATTAGGTGCTCAAGAATAGAGAATCTAGTTACAAGAAAAAAGACAAAAGAAGCTTGAATCTAAGGTTAAAGGTAAAATGATGAGTACAAAATACACCTACAAGGAAAACGTACCCTACATATATAGTAGCAAAATGGACCTTAAGTTCAAATATCATACCAAATGAACTAGAATATGGAATATCAAGAATTAAATATTCTCGTGTTTTCTTAGTGAGTAAATTAGATAAGGTTTGAATTAAATAAACAAAAATTAAAATAAAGAAAAAAAAATTGGTTGGAACAAGATCTTGAATTTGGAATGTTAGGGTTATGTTTCCCTACATAATTACTACTCTCATGCTTAATTCTAATTAATTGATATATTATCAATTACCTCTTCTAAAATAATCAGTCCTTCATCATCAAGCAAGACTAGTTAACCTTCCTAATGTAGATCCCTATTTGGTCATGTAAAAATCTAATACTAATTAGGATTAAGAGCAAAGAGATTGAGAGTTTGGTCATACACTCACATCAGAGGCTAAGAAACGTAATTTGGTCACACAGCAAATCTTAAACCTGTTGCTTTATAATGTTCCTATTAACCAATTAGGAGTAGGTCACACCATATCGATACACATTAATTCACATATCAGAAGTTTGATAATACATCTAATGCACTGTTAAAATAGTAAAACAATATAATCTTAAAAGAAACATCATGTAACAATTAATTAAAAATCAAACAGCAACGTTCCATTTAGAGGTTCATCATAATCCAAAACAAATTACAAGAAAAAATAAAGACAAAACCTAAAAGTAAAAAGAAAGAAATCTTAATATTCAAAACTGTTCTAAAAAACATAATTTTTGCTTTATAAATAATTTTAGTGCAATTGCACTCTTATTCAGGTCCATGAACCTCGTACTATGGGTTAAGTATGACCATGCTAAAATAAGAATGTTTATTCTCATTTTTAGAAGTACAAAACTTCACTCATTTTACTCATAATTTAAATATAAAAGCCTTAACCAAGAATAAAGTACAAAATTAGATAATTCTAACATTAAAACATAACAAAAGACATAAAACTCAACCTAATATATTCTAAAAAAATTAATTTATGGTTTATCATAAAACTCTTGAAGTGTAGGGAAAATAGTGTAACACATAGAGAGATGTCTAGTGAGTCATCTAGCAATGATATTAATCTTATGATAAGGAAATTAAAAAAGAAACTCAAGAAGTTAAGTTCAAGCACTCCTCCATAATAACATATACATAAAAGACGTCAAGTATAAAATCTCCAATAAAGAAAACAAAAATAGTGAGATCCTTTGTTTTTAACGCATGAAGTCAGTGCATATGAAGTTAGAATTCCTATTCAAAAATAGAATCTTGAGAATAAAATGGTAGAATGATGAGTGAAAAATCAATCGTTGTAATAGTAAAATTAGTCCTTATACATATCAACGACTAATTCAACCAATAATCATGTAAATTCGTTATAACCTTGGTTGTTGGTCAATGGTAACTGATTGTGTGTCTGTACTTAGTGATTTTTTCTACGATTGGAATTAACAACTAAAACGGCGAATGTAAATCAGCAATTGATTATGCAACTAAAAATCATTAAATTAATAATATAATGAGCGACTAATGAGAGACTAATTATCTGCAATTGATTTTGCGATTGTTTTTTTTACCGATGTAGTTAATGATTTCTTATAACGATTATATCTATGAATTTTAATTTCTTAATTAAATTAATAGCATGATTAAGCGATTGAATTTGTGACTGATTTATTATTTCATTAGTTAATGTATAGATGTGATTAATTTATCAATACAAATTAACTAAATATTGAATAATGACTTTGTTTTATAAAATTTATTACAACAATAATCTTGACACATCCATACAAAGTTTTAAGCATTTACAACAATAAGTTACAACATAGATAGTTATATTTATCGATATCATGATGATGCTTAACAAGTTTGTTTTATACAATATATCAAACAAGAAGTTGAGTATTAAAACATTCATAAAAAATAGTAAGTGAGTAAATTGTTATCTAGATAACTACACAAAAAGTATCAAGATTATTCAAACTAAATCAAAATATTTACAAAAATGGTAATCAAGTTACTACTTATCTATATAACTACGCAAAATATCTATTATTTTAGTTTTATAGTTGCACAAAATTTAGCTCAAGATGATTATTTTATCTTTTCCATCAATTGTTGCAATAGTTTGTTATTTTGTTGAATATCTTTTTCATTGTTTATCACACTATCAAGAAGATCATTTCTCTTAGTTTCAACAGCTTCTATTTTTTTTTTAAATTCTTTTATGTCTTCCCTTTTCCACTAGTCAGCTAATGAAGAACTATATCCATGATAGAAATGTATCTCAATTATTTTGTTTTACTCTAACCAAGCCCATATACACTGGCTTTTTCCATTCTAGCAACCTAAGTCCAAATAGGTGGATACTCTCTTGTGGCCCTGATTGGGAGGCTACTTCCCATATATGCACAAGTAAATTCTGCCTATAAACATTGTAATAAAAAAGGGTACTTAATAGTAACAACATGAAAAAGACATAAATTTTAAACTAATTAACACATAAGTTTTATGATACATCCATATGTGTTGATCTTTGATCCACTCATGTCTTATCCTTCTTATGTTAGTATGTATGACAAAACAACTCTAATAGGAAAGGAGATTTGCCATTCAACTTTGCCTAAAATAAGTTAAAAAAATAAAAATTCAAAAATAACAATTTCCACAACAAATATCAAGGTATGATGCATTGTCATGATTGTCAACAATTAAGATGAAATATAATAATAAACAACAATGAGAATTCATTATGTAGGCCAATAAGTAAAGCTTTAAGATGGTGCCTTGCCCTCTTTTTAATTGTCAATGTGAAAAATGCTTAAAAGCCCCATTATAATACTAAATCATTTGCATATTTCATAAACATAAGCTTTAATGTTAAAAGCACTCGCTCACCACAAAATGTTATAAAAAGAACCTATAAAAATAATTGTATGACTACCTACAAGTAGGTGGTGCGTCTTGATTGTCTTAAATTATATCTATGTCTTATAATATGACTGATGAATCTTATATGAACAACATCACACATTCTACTTCTTGTCATTTTAAGTGTGTGTCCGTTGTTAGCTATATGTACCTTACTTGATTGTTTTAACAATTTAAGCTTATTATAATGTTGTTTCTTCACCTGTATACATCTTTCATTGAAAATGTTAGAAAATTAATCTTAATCTTATTTGTTATCATCAAAACCAATAGAATATATATAAGATCATCTAATTGTATAAACATTTAGAACCTAAAATTTCTACATGAACAAATTGCAATTATCAACACCCAAACTTAGAGTCTCACTTGTCCTTGATAGAGATTTTTCGAGACTACTATTAAGCAAACTAAATTTCCCCTAATTTTGCAATATAGGGCATAACCTAGTTACATCATTTCTTAGATATACAAGTCCAATATGGTTCACATTCTATCAAATTGTTAGAATAGGATGATCAAGAAATAAATTTAGATTGAAAACAGAGAATGAAAACATCGATGAAAGGTTCCTGATGATGCACTGGAGTAATCATATAATTATAAAACCAAGTGAAATTAAATAAGTACTTATAGGTAACTCACTCGAATTTGACCATAATTCCAATCCATAATTCTCATAAATTTTCAGAAATCTAATCGGTTGAAATAAGTTATCAATTGATCAACTAGTCTTATGTGATTCAGATTAATCAATCTAGATAAATAAAAAACTAATTCGTATCAAAATCGAATCAGAATTTTGGACAAATTGGAGAGGAGAAGTGATGCATAAAATTGTAAAATCACATGTAGAAAAATACAAAAACATAATTGGAATTCATACTCTATAGAGTGATATCATTGGAGACCTCAAATTGATTTAGAATTTATCCTTCCATGGAAATCCATCAAAGCTTATAGAGGGAGGAAAAAGAAGAAAGAACGGAAATGTAAAGAGAAGACAGAAAAACAAAATCTGAAATTGAATTAAAAAAAATGGAGAAAAGTTGTTACCGTTTGTTTATAATCTGGCCCAATGACCATTTTAAAGGATACAAGAAGATCCTTCTCAAATTGCATTGAATAAATTAGGATTAAATTTCCCTTGCATTTTTGTTGTTTTTACCTTTTTTAAAAGGTTGACTGTTATAGTTGACCTTTTTCTTGTCACTCTTGTATTTGAGCTTTATTTTATTTTTGTTGAGGGGTTTCCATTAGTTAGTATGTGGAGTGTGCGTGAGAATTGGACAAGAGTCCAAGAGAGTGGTCATGTGGATGATCTCACAATCATCTGGATGACTTCACACCCTCTTCCATAGATTAACCCTACAAATATGTCATTTTTTACTTTAGTATTAACAAATAAATTTCTTTTTCTATTAAATTTATTTAGGTCTCCAATATATTAGCGAATTTGATATTGAGTCATATGAAATTTTTTCTTTGTGTTGGATCCAATCTAAAGTTTGTATTTTGTATCTCTAAATGTTTATATAGCACTTTAAATTATTTTCACACAAATTGTTTAAAAAATTGTTTAAATGACACTTTAAGAACCCAAAACAAAATTAAAAATTTATTAAAGATTCAATAAAAAGGAAAAAAAAATTCTCAATGCAAAATTAGTCATATATGATATGAATTCAAAATATATTTAATTTTATTTTTTATTTTAAATCCTATAATTTATGTTTCTTTTCTATTTTAGTCCCAACTAATAATTAAGTGACACATAAAAAAAATAGATATCAATGTTAGTTATTATCTATATTATTAATAAAGAGAACTTCTCGATGTCAACTTTTCAAAATACCTATTCTACCCTTATACTTATTTGAAAATTAAAATAAACTACTTTGCAGTAAGAAAGATTTAAACCCACAACCGCTTCTTCACCAAATGTAAACTTTGTCAATAGATCAACCTTATAATCTTAAGAAAAAAATTACTTTAAAACATTTATATTTAACTTACTTAATTGTCCTACTATCTATAATCTATATGTATAATAAATAATTTATAAGATTATATATATATATATATATATGTATTATATAATAGGAATAAAGTCTTTTGGTATCCACATTTTATGACTATTTACCTTTTTAAATATTTTATGACTTCTTCCACTTTGATAAATACGAGTTTTGTTAATAGATGTATACATTTAATCATTAATATTTTTAATAAAAAATGCAAATACACTGACAAAACAACATTCTGAATTTTCTTCAGATTCTTTCCTTTTTCAATTTTCTTAATATTCATTGCAAATCTGTCATATTCGTTGATAATTATAAAAAAAATATAAAAATTAACAAAATATATTTTATCATGTTATACGTAAAATAATACAGTAAATTATTCATATTCTATCATATTATTACAAAACATTGAATTAAAATCTTAAATTTATTATAACACATCAAAATAGAAATGAAAATACACATAGGATATGCATGTGTTTTTGCTAGTTAAATATAGAAGGTTAATTAACTATGTTAGCTATTCACACCTATAACTCTTAGTTTTGGTCTGTAATTTAAAATAAATTTAACTATAACCAAACATTTCTTTTAAGTACGCTTCTGCGTATATAATATTTTCCTGAGAATCCATTATCATTCCGTATGTGAATCAAACGCGCTTCTATATATGTGACATGTGGTTAGTAAAAACCAATTTGGTTGAGCACATAAGAATCCTTTAGACCATTTTGTTTTATCTATCAATTGGAATTGTGATAAATTTTTATTTTATTTTATTTTGATTCTCTGTACGTCAAGCGAATCAAAATCTTTACAAGCATAAATGAATTACGAACAGATATCATCTGCTGAGATAAGTTTTCTCAATTCAAATAAGTTTAGGCTTATATTCTCCAACATCACACATCAATAGGCTAAAGTCATCAAAGTGATAAATTAAATTAATCCGACATACTAATTTTGTTACATTTCACGTTAAATGTCCCCATCAACATACCCATTTATGCATTCTCTTTTGGAATTTGATCAATGGTTTCTAACATCTGTTGGGGAATCAGAACATTATGGTAGGCATTATTATTTGAACGCTAAGGGAAATATTAAAATACATTCACATGCAAAGAATACAGCATATACTTACTAGTAAGCTTCTTGATGGCAAATAATTTAGTGTGTTGTGCAAATTTAAGTAATATATGGTAGAAATAGAACCTGTGTGGCATTTAAGAAATGAGTATATGCCCAAGTACTCAAGCATCAACATCCATGTCTTCGAAGATGGATAATGAAATGATAGCAACTTAACTCAAATCTTATCCACGTCAAACCAAACAACGTGGGAAATTTTGTATAGTTAACTAACTAGTGATTTTAGCTTTGGCATATATGTATAAAGGTACTTTTTTTTTTTTTTCTTTTTATGAGGCCCACATTTTATTTTCCAAAATGTAATATATTAATAAGGTAGAGAAGTATCGTATATATAAAAGTACATGCAGTTAGTAGATATATGCTTAGAAGACACCAACTAATAATGTAAAAAAATTATGAGCAAATTATATATATATATATACTCTTTAGATTTAACGTAAGTATAGATGTAATTTTTTTTAAATTATACAGAATCTTCTTACTTTTATGTGCGTATTACAGTTGTATTCTTATATATTTGAAAAATATTATGGTAGTACTTATCTCAAACTTTACCGTAACACTCCTTAAAGAGGTACGAAATGGGTAATAAAATAGGATGCACAATTACACTAACAAATGTGTCATACTCTTTTACATACCAAAATGAAATTAAAAAACAAATATTGCAATACATAGTATCCACCAAAATGTTATACTGAAACCCACATAAAGAAATCTTGAACATATTTGTTTAAATTATTTAATTAATTTCTACCAACAAGTCTTGGTCTCTTTGAACAAGGTGTTAGGTTCGAATCGTGTGTATAGAGAAAATGTGGTAGGACGGAAGAGACCTCATTAAATTAAGGTAATCCACCTAACATGTGTATGGAGAAAACTACCTAACATGTGGATCCACCAACACAGTTATTCCTGTGGTCTCGAATTTAAGTTCTGAATATGTAACTGCATTTAATACTCTGAAAAAGAGTTTACCACCCTACAAGATTCAAACAGGATTGTCTACAAGAGACAATATCTATAATGTAATTAAACAAACAAGTCCAAAGATACTTTGTACCAATTAACATGGTTATAAAAATTGCTATATGTTTGTCTCAATTGGCTATTTTAAAAAAAGAAAACAAGTTGAAATTGTCTTTTTAATGAGGAATTCTTTATTTTAAAACATTTTTATATTTTTTTAAGGTTAAATAAAATTTTCCTTATATTTGAGATTAGTTAGAATTACAAGTGAAAATTTTTCTCTAAGTATTTATCTCAATTACATATTTATCCCTTGAATTCAATACATGATTAATTTAAAATAGTTTCATGTGAATCACTTTTTTAAACCTAGATAAAAAATTATAATCAAGAAGTATTAAAAGTATCATGAGAAATATATGTAATTAAGTAAAAATATAAAAATTATGAATAATACTTGATAAATAATTAAAAGTGTTTAAGTGTAAATATTAAAAAAAGTTAAATAATTAAGACTTAAGAGAGGTATCAGTCTAGGGGTGGTTGGTGTCTTGAGTTTGAATTTACATGCCGCCTTTGATATTTGGAGGGAGTGTTTCTCCTCATAGTCATGATTGTACAAAGTTCAAACATGGGATTGTCTTTGACAAAACATGCAATTAAACCAAAAGAAGTATCCCTCTCAATAAAATGGGCTCAAAATTAATATACATTTAAAAGTGAATTTTATTAATATGGATATTCCACAGATATAATTTTTCTAGAGAATTCCCAGTTTATTAATTTAACCACAATGAAGAGAATCATATTCTAAGAAATTTCCACTACAATATGCATTATATATGTTTGAATTCAGTCAGTTCATCTAATGCAGAAATTACTTTGAGAAAAGAAAAATTGCACGGATACATATAATGGAGGAAAGGGATCAGAATTCAGTGATCACGTCCTTCTTTTTTTATTATTATGAGAGTATGGCATCCTATTCCAATAAATTAATTGGTATACGAACGATTTATTCAAAGATGACGAAACATAGGTCATGGAAGCATCGAATATCTGTGACAATTCATTGAATAGGTGGAAGTCATAATATAATCTTCTCTTACACTTTTATTCTTGCTGAATTTTCTTATTATAGAAATAATTAACCTTGATTTAACAGGTAATTCAAGAACGTATCCGAGTCGAGAATATTTGTCATTATCAAGTTTACATGAAGATGTTGAAATAAATTATCATTTGAGTTAATATTGAAAGATGAATTTAATTTGTTGTTAATATTTATGTTTACCACCCAATTATTTTTTTAAATAGCAGCTATTATTTTTAACCTGGTGGCCACAGCATGTGAGGCCCAACCTTATTATTATCACTGCCACGTATTCCTGTTGTCGTGGCGTGACCAGTTGTCAATCTCGCACGCTGTTGCAAGTTGCAACCTGCACATGTGGAATTCTTGTGCGGTGTCATCAATCTCGCACGCTGTTGCAAGTTGCAACCTGCACACGTGGGAACAAGACACTAAAGGAGAGAAGAGAGAAATAAACAACACTAAGAAGTATTTGTTTTTGTGCATTTGTAAACTTTACATAAGCTTGCTTATATAGCAAACTGAAGAACACTATCTCACAATACTAAGCAATGTGGGACTAAAAATCAAACTACAAAACTAACAATTCTCCCTCTTGGTGTTTGATTTGATCACTTATTGTAGTTGCCTTCATCATCAATCATTCTTGAAAGCTAGTTGAGACATTGCAAAGCCTCAACTTCTCTGCTGTGACAACCTTTGTCAACATATCCGTTGGGTTCTTACTTCCTAGTATCTTCTTCAACGTTAGTACTTCATTCTCAAGTAGAGATCTGATGAAGTGATAACGAAGATCAATGTGCTTCGTTCTGGAGTGAAATGTTGAATTCTTAGCCAGATGTATTGCACTCTGACTATCACCGTGCAAGACATTCTTTTCCTGGATGAATCCCAACTCTGTCAACAATCTCTGAAGTCATATCAATTCTTTACTAGCTTCTGTCACTGCTACATACTTAGCCTCTGTAGTGGATAAAGCAACAATTTTGTATCCGCGACATCCAACTAACAGTTGTAGTTCCCACAGTGAAAACATAACCGGTGGTACTTCTTCGGTGATCAACTTCACCTCCAAAGTCTGCATCTACGTAGCCTTGCAATTTTAGATCTCCTTTTCTGAAATACAAACATTTTTCTGTTGTGCCTCGTAGATACCTCAAAATCCATTTAACTGCTTCCCAATGAGTTTTTCCTGGATTTGCCATAAATCTGCTTACGACTCCCACTGCATGGCCAATATCTGGCCTCGTACAGACCATTGTGTACATCAAACTTCTAATGGTTGAGGCATACGGAATCTTAGCCATAAATTCTTTTTCTTCCTTTGTCTGAGGAGACTGATTCTTGGATAGGCGAAAATGACTGGCCAAAGGTGTTCTAATTGGTTTGGCCTTGTCCATGTTAAATCTCTGCAAAACACGGTTGATGTACTCCGCCTGTGATAACTGCAAAACTCCTTTTTGCTTATCTCTCGTGATTTGCATTCCAAGAATCTTCTTTGTTGGGCCTAAGTCCTTCATGTCAGATTCTTTTGACAGTTGAATCTTCAGATTTCTGATGTCTGTTATATTTGATCCTGCTACTAACATGTCATCAACATAAAGTAGCAAAATGACATAGTTGGACTTGTACCTCTTAAAGAAACAACAATGATCAACATTGCATTTCTGGAAACCTTCCTTGTGCATAAAGCTTTCAAACTTTCTATACCACTGTCTTGGAGCTTGTTTCAGGCCATACAGGCTCTTCTTCAATTTGCACACCATGTTTTTATTCTTTCCTTCTGAAAAACCTTCAGGCTGGTGCATGTAGATCTCCTCATCTAGATCTCCATGAAGAAATGCAGTCTTCACATCTAATTGCTCTAGGTAGAGCTCCTCACTAGCCACAATACTTAACAATGTCCTAATAGTATTGAGCTTGACAACTGGAGCAAAGATTTCAGTGTAGTCAACTCCTTCTTTCTGCTGAAATCCTTTGACAACTAGTCGGGCCTTGTATCACTTGGAACCATCATGGTCTTCCTTCACCCGATACACCCATTTATTGTGAAGTGTTTTCTTTCCCATAGTTAACTCAACTAGTTCCCATGTCTGATTGGAGATCAAAGACTTCATCTTGTCTTTCATAGCAAGCTCCCACTTGTCGGCGTCCATGGTTTGACAAGCTTCCATATAATCTTCAAGCTTCCCTCCATCAGTCAGCAACATGTAGTCTATATATCTCCTGTTAGGCACATGGAGCCGGGAGGATCTTCTCAATACAAGAGTTGGAGTAAGAGGTTCTGATTGCTCATTGTTCTCTTCATTTGATTTCTCTGGCTGAGGACTCCTCAATTTAGGACTTTCTGGGATATCTTCCACCTCTGCATAAATTGATCCACTTGTTTCTGGGTTGCTGGTGCCAGTATTATGCATGTCCTTGTACATCACTTTTTCATTGAAGATTGCATCTCTACTTCGGATCATCGTTTTGTTTTCATCATCCCATATGCGGTAGCCAAACTCATCTTTACCATAACCAAGGAAAGTACACTTATTTGATTTTGGGTCAAGTTTGTTTCTGCCTTGATCACTGATGTGCACATATGCTACACAACTGAAAACTCTAAGATGTGGAGTTTTACCTCTTTTTTGCTCCATACCACTTCTGGTATCTTGTGCTCCAATGGTACTGATGGACTTCGGTTGATCAAGTAAGCTGTTGTATTGATGCTTCTGCCCAGAATTGCTTCAGTAGGCTTGACTGCACACGCATGCTTCTGGCTCTTTCAGTCAACATTTGATTCATACGCTCTGCTACACCATTGTGTTAAGGCGTACCTGGCACGGTTCTCTCCATTCTGATTCTGTGCTCATAGCAAAACCTCTTGAATCTGGTGTCTACATATTCACCACCATTGTCGGATCTTAGCTTTTTAATCTTCAATCCTGTCTCATTTTCTACCATAGCTTTCCAAATCTTGAAAGCTTTAAATACTTCAGACTTGTGTTTCAGAAAGTAAACTCATACCTTTCTGGAGTGATCATCAATAAAAGTTATGAAGTATTGGTTACCACCAATGGAAGGGACAGTCGTTGGTCCCCAAACATCAGAGTGAATAAGCTCAAGCCTCTCTTTCTTTGGGGATTTTCTACTTGTCTAAAAGCTGACTCTCTTCTACTTTCCAAGTATACAGTCTTCACACATGTCAATTTCTACTAATTGAAGACCTGGTAATTTTCCTTTTGAGTGCATGACCTTCATCCCTTTCTCACTCATATGCCCAAGTCTTTGGTGCCATAGATTGGGACTTTCATTTGTTGCAACTGTAATCAAATGACATGCTTCTGCTGTGTTGTAAAGAGTACCACTCTTTTTGCCTCGAGCAATTGTCATAGCACCCTTTGAAATCTTCCAATCATCACCGTGGAAGATTGTCCTATAGCCTTCACTAGCTAACTGGCCCACTGAGATTAAGTTCTTAGTCAGGTCGGGAATATGTCTGAGATTTTTCAATTCCCATACAGACTCGTTTAACTTAATCTTTATTTCACTTTTAGCTACAATCTCACATGACTACTCATTACCATGGTAAACCTTACCAAGGTTTCTAGGAACATAATTCTCGAATAGTTCCATTTGTGAGGTAGTGTGAAAAGACGCTCCAGAGTCTAATACCCAAGACTCCTCTTTATCTTCAAGAGCGCATATCAATACCTCATCTTTTCCTAAGGTGGAGGCAACATTTGCTTCGCCCTTTGCTTCTTGACTCTTCTGTGCACTTCTGCACTGGTTTTTTTAGTGCCCGATTTTCCCACAATTACAACACTCGATCGTCTTCAAGTTTTGGGAACTACGATGATTTCTGGACTTGGATCGTCTCTCCTTTGATTTGTCGCGTCCACTTTCTTTGGTTGAACTTCTTCCTCTTGACTCTGTATGCAATACTGAAGAGGTTGATGGTTCACCTGACTCTCTCTGCCGGATCTCTTCACTGAGAACCAAATTTTGAACATCATCAAATCTTAACTTATTGCTTCCCGATGAGCTACCCACAACCGTGACCATAGCATTCCAACTTTCTGGTAGGGAAGACAAAAGTATTAAAGCCCGTACTTCCTCATCGAACTCAATTTCAACTGAACTCAACTGGGTTGTAACAGTGTTTAGTTCATTGAGATGATGTGCTACCGAAGCACTTTCAGACATCCGTAGATTGAACAATCGCCTCATGAAGTAAACTTTGTTTGAGGCTGATGGTTTCTCGTACATGTTGGAAAGAGCCTTCATGAGACCTGCTGTCGTCCTTTCTTTTGCAATGTTGAAAGCAACATTACGGGATAACATCAGTCTAATGGCTCCAAGGGCTTGTCTATCAAGGAGACTCCAATCTTCCTCCTTCATACCCTCTGGCTTCTTTCCTGTGAGTGGTTGATACATATTCTTCTTATATAGATAATCTTCTATCTGCATTTTTCAAAAGTCAAAGTCTGCACCATCGAACTTTCCAATCTTCATCTTGCCTTTGTTCATTGCCATTGCTCCTACTGCTTTTGAAGAAAAGCCCCCACTAGTTCTCTAAACTGAGATCCCCAAGAACAAGAGAAAAAATCTTTTCTGATGTGGAAGATCAGACACAGCTGTAGCCACAGAGCATACTAAGAAAATTTACTTTAACCAAATCTTTTCTGATGCGGAAAATCAGACACTGCTGTAACCACAAAGCATACTAAGAAATGGGCTCTGATACCACTTGTCGGGAAGAAGGCACTAAAGGAGAGAAGAGAGAAATAAACAACACTAAGAAGTATTTGTTTTGGTACATTTGTAAACCTTACATAAGTTTGCTTATATAGCAAAGTGAAGAACATCATCTCACAATACTAAGCAATGTGGGACTAAAAATCAAACTACAAAACTTAATCAAACTACAAAACTAACAGGCTGCACACGGTTGCGGGCTACATATTCTTTCCCCCTCTTTTCTTTTTAGCTTTTACGAGATAGTTAAATTAGGGTTATTTGTTTATCAAGGTTGGAGAATTAGGCTTCGGCCAATATATATAGGAGAATTTGCACCTGCTTGTTCCTTTCCTCACCCATGTTCTTTTTATAGTTTTTTAAATAAACATAACATACTACAATTTCTAAAGTGTATGAATATATATAGGAATATTTATGTTTTGGTAAGTGTACGCGTATTAGCTAAGAAAACCATTTCGGTCCTTAGCTTGGCCAAAATTCTATTACCAGAAACCAGAATCAGGGATGAAAGTTGGTCCCAAGGCATTTCAAACTTCGAGCTTACTGAAGTTTGAAAACCTTAAAAACACGTTAATTAGAAAATTGAGGTGTTAACAATTAATTAAGCTTAGGTTAGATTATCCAAGTAAAGATTAAGGTTATGATCGTATTACTTAATTTTTTATCAAGGCAAAGCCCAAACAGTAAAAACACATTAAATTACTATAAATAGGATGTAGGTATTGAGGTAATTGTTCACTGATTTGACATTTACTACTATTATATTCTTGATCAAACTCAAATCCTAAATTGAGTATCGAAATGCCTTTTGCATATACCCTACTCTTTCGAGACTGATCGAGGACCCACTTACCTATATATATGTGAGGAGAAGTATCTGACTATTCTTAACAGGTACATTTTGGCATCCACCGTGGGGCTTGAAGTAAAGCACTTGGCCCCACTACACTTGGAGTATTGAGTAGTCATGGCAATCACTATGAGAAATGGAAGACCCCAAATTACTACTAATGTAGAGGGAGGAATGTCTTGATAATGGACAACTGCAGGGCGTCCCGAAGTCATAGATGAGACCAGTCTGACCAAGGTTATCAAATTGCTACATGAGAAAATTGCGAGTTTGCAACACGAGAATGCAGATCTTTGAAGTCAAAACTAAAGTTGACATGCCAAAGAGTTCATCGCACTGTCCCACAGTCGACCTCCCCAAGCTCCGATAGAGAAATTTTTACCATCATTCTAATTGCTACGAGGGCTCTCGAACTTAGATCTCATCATCCTTTCATGATCGAGATCATGGACACACCACTTCCTAAAATTTGGAAGCATGTAGTGTTGGAGAAGTACATTTTGGACCCCGATGTGCATTTGGGTGCCTTCATGACCCAAGTGGGAATGTATATCTTGGATCACACGATGTTATGTAAGATTTTTCTTATGTCCCTCAAAGGGCAGTCCCTGGACTGGTTTATGCAATTACCCCTAGACTCCATAGAAAGGAAACAAGTGACCCTCGTCGTACCTTCTTGGCACTTGTTCCCAATAGAAAAGAAATAAGCGACCCCTGTCGCGGTCATAGAAGTGGTTTTGACCTTTTTCAAGGTCGATTATAACCTTGAAGAACCCGATGTTGAAATGTTTGAATGAAGTAGTATAAGCCACAAATAGCGGGTTTTCAATACGACGACACTCATTTACATTTCTCATAGGGTCAAGTAGTGAAATAACAGAGGAACAAGCCAGGGGGCTTTGGTATGGGTAAAGTAGAAAGCCTAGAAGGCTTGAATATAACCCCTGGCATTGGGATAAATTTGATTAGGGGCAAAATTCAAAATCGAAAACACCCATATGGTGAACTCATCAAAAGGGAGATGTACATGGAATACCTTATATAGGTAATCATGCATATAGAAGAAATCCCTAGAATCTCCCTCACATCTACCTAGATACACAAAATTCGATCGTACAAAAGAATCATTTCATCACTACCTTATAAAAAATAAGAAGTTTTCGCCATCCTGAAAGGGGCACAACTTGACATTATTTATGAAGTTCATTAATATGACTCTATTATTATAACAAGAAAAGAAGGTAGTGACTTCCCCATTTACCCACTAGTAGTTGGGGTCAAGGATGGGAAGGAAGTGCCTTTTTAGATTCCCAATCTGCTTCCACGTAACCATAACAATGGCTAGAACAACGACCTTTCAATAGGGAAGGAATAATTTGGCACAGAGGATCTAGCACCCTGCACCTCTAGAGGAGGCTGAGGCACCTCTGGAAAGGTGGTTAAGCAGGCATTACTGCCCTCCCTAGAGGAAGTAGCTTCAATTTAGTCTGAAGTGTTACCCCTTATTTCGAGAGAACTAGAAGGGATCTTAGAAGAACAAAAGGATGAAGACATGTTGCCAAAAAAAAGCGATCTATCATACCTAAGGATGATAAGAAGAAACATGGGCTTGAAAGAAGGAAGATTTCAGCACTCGAAGCTCAAGGAAATTGATAAAGCCCAATTGAAATCTATTCCCTCTTTTATTGAACATTACCATTGATGAGCCAACAAGATCTCATTTGTCTAGATTAATCTAATCAATAGTCTAGATGAAGGGACGATTCACATACTCTCGGTGGGAAGAAAACCCTATTAGGGTTTACTGTTCACCATTCAATCACTCTTGATGGGAAAACGATCCTCCTAGGATTTACTGTTAAAAATACCACGAGTTAAAGGAGGTTGCCATCATAACTTCGGCACCATGAAAGAGAAAACCCCCAAGGCCATTTAGATCCCTCGCGTAAAGAGGACCTTTCTGGCCCAGAAACCCTATTACCAAAAACTAGGCATTAAGTCAATCCCAGAACATTTTAGACTTCAACCTACCTGAACTCCGTAAAGGGAATATTTGTCTAACTCTTAGGTTTAATTGTGTTTTACCAAAACAATAAAACTTGGGGGCAAGTGTATGGGTATCAGCTAAGAGAACTTTTTTGGCCATTGGCTTGGCCGAAACCTTACTACCAAAAACAAGAACTACGAAGTCAGTCCTAAGGCATTTCAGACTTCGGGCTTGTCGAAGTCCAAAAACCTTAAAAGCACATGTTAATTGGAAGATTGAGGTATAATAATTAATTAAGCTTAAAGTAGATTATCCAAGGAAAGATTAAGGTTACTACCGTATTACCTAATTCTTAATTAGGGAGGCAAAACCCAACAAGTAAAAACCCATTAAATCATTATAAATTGGATGCAGGTATCGAGGTAAATGTTTACTGATTTTATATTTATTACTATTATATTCTTGACCGAACTCCAATATTGGCTTGAGCATCAAAATGCCTTTTTACAGGTACCCCACACTCCAAAGACCGATCAAGGACCCACTTACCTACAAATTCGTGAGAAGCTGTTTGTTTGCAAGTGTGACAAGATAGAAATACAAAACGGGGGTGAATGGATTTCTTAAAAAATAAAGAATTATTAAACATAAAAAACATTTTTCTATACACACCACAGATTAATCAAACCTTACAAACCAATTATTAATAAAATTTATCGTGAAGGGATAGAAAGAAAATGCACATGAGTTTTATACTGGTTCGACATAAAAATGTCTACATCCAGTTAGATTTATTCACACCAGAAAAATTTCTCTATTAATCTTTTGTGTATTACAAACACTATGCACACACACAAAAAATTAAACTCAATTTTGACTTTTCCTTGAACCCTACAAAGAAAGAAAGATTAAACCTTGATCAAACCCTATGACCAAAAGCCGAATGCAAACACTATGCATTACTTTCTATCAAGAACAAAAAATAAAAGAATTGGATTAGAATACACCTAATTTATTTAGAAAGTCCATTTTGAAGTTTGATACAATTCACCAAATCAAGATTGAAGAAAGTTCAAATTCTTGTAGAGAATTGGTTTGATTTAATCTCAAACTTGTACAAAGTAATTGTAAGGTTTTCAAAGAATTTTTTCAAAGGTTCTCTATAAAGAATGAGCAGTCATCTATTTAAAGAAAACTTATTTTTAACTAGTTTAATCGATTAAAAAATAAGGTAATCAATTATAGTGTTCTAAATAGTTGATGGAATGAAAAACAAGAACTATGTAATCAATTGCAAAAAGGTGTAATCGATTATTTTATTCTTTTCTCCAGTTCTCGTTCAAATTTTAGAATTGTTGTAATCTATTACGAAAATTCGTAACTATTAAAATAGAAGAGCCTAATTTTAAACAAAATACATTTTTAACTATGTAATCGATTACAAAAAGATAGTAATCGATTATCTCAATAACATTTTGATCAATTTCAATTAAGGTTCTATATCAAATAACATATTACTTAACTTGGTAATCAATTATTTCGATGCAGAACTTGCTTTTAATTCTAAAATTGACTTTGAACAAGATTAATAAACATTCTAAAACATGATTTACACTAAGACTCATTCATGTATATCGATTCTAAACAAAAAATATAAAGTCAAACCTTTGAAATGTGTTTGGCTTGCAAAATAGAAAAATCAAAACTATATATATATATATATAAATATATATATAAATCAAGGAGATGAGAGATGATTCATGCTTCCAATAGAAATATTAGACTATTCTTAGCAAGTACAGTGAATAAATAAAAATATTAAAGAATAATATAAACTAATTAATAATATAAGTTGAACTAGAAATTAAAATATTGTACAATTAAACTAGTTCATAATGAAATAATATTAATAATAACAATAAACTAGAACTTAATTAATTAAATATGTTAAGTGTATTATATTTTTAACATTTTTTTATATAAACCCATTAATCATTTAACTGGTCATCACCTATTCAATTATTGATCAATCTTACACTAGTTCAATTTTATAAAATCAATTATTATTATGAATGACAATGAGGAGGGATAAGCCAAGATATTGGCCTCCCATTACCATCCTATTAGATGAAAATACATGTGGACAAGTGGTCAACTCACCTTACACCCGCATTGATATCCATCGGGTATGAATAAATTTTATAAATATTTGCATGCTTTCATTGGTATTTATAAATATTGGTTAAGATATAAAGTTTAAAAAAAAAGAATAAAATGAAAATAATTCTGAAAATTATTATTTACTAAAAATAAATAATTATAATATTCATTATAACTAATTAAAAATATAATTTATAATAACTATTAAATATGATATAAATTTATTTTATTATAAATGAATAAACTTAAGTTTGATTTTTTATGTATGTCGACGTATTAACATTAAAAAGATAAATAATGTAAGATGTATTTCCAGTATTGCATAATTGACTTATTCGTCCGTGGATTTTAGGAGCGGTGTCGAGAAGTTCCTTCTAGACAACTTTCCTGCTATGACTATCTACTGAGCCATATTTGCTTTTATTCTCTCTGCTTTTAACTATGTCTTCGAGCAGGTGACCATCTATTATGTACCTATAATGGCGGATTTCCAGTGCTTCTGTTGGGTGGCTATTTCCATGCCAGTGGAATTAAAATTCAATGACTAATTGAATCAGTTAAGACAATAGTTTGATAATTTAATGATGAATAAGATGATTATTAGTTAAGTTAGTCAAATTAGTTTATATTGAAAAATTAAAAATAATATATTTAACATAATTTTATACTTCAAAATCCAAAGTTAATAATACATTATTATAACATAAAGTATTAATATTTAAAATAAAAATTAATTATTAATATTGAACTTTATAAGCAATAACTTCATAAAAATTAATAACACATTATTAATGTTGAACTTCTTAAGTAATAACTCAATCACATAATTTATTAAACAAGTTTATAAGTCATCAATATTTGAATATTAAAATTTAATTATTTCAAACTATCAATCTTGGATTTGGATTATCGTTAAGTGTTTTTTCTGTAGATCTAACTTTTTATCCATAAAGTGATACATGGTAAAAATGCCATAATTTTTTTATTCCACTAAAACGATGCCCTTTCAAAATGCAAAAGAAGAAGAAGAAGAAAAAATAGTAAACTAGTCTAGTTCAACCAGTTTCTGATTTTTACAAAACTTGTTAGTTCAATCTGATTTGATGCAGTTTGACTATATCACTGATCTGCGAATCCAACCAAATTGATGACTCATCTAGTTACCAGTTCGACCGGTCTGACTATATGACTATAATTAATTAAGAAAGTCTATTCTTATACCTTTGTAATGGGACAATCTATTCTTACCACTATCCACTAGATGCCACCATTTAACCTACTAGTTCAAGTTTTCAAAGAACCTTTGTAATGAGATAGTTTATTCTTACCACTATTGGATGGCTTGAAGTATTGTCTTGGCATTCTTATTGTAACGCTCTTAATATTAATAAGGTGTTTATTTAATTAATTAAAATGTGAGAATTTTTTAATATAAGTCAAACATTTAAGTATTGAAGAGATCTTATATACAAGACCAAATCATATTTGTTCTAGTAGACCTAAAGTCTCATACCACTTAGTAATTAATGTCACACATTCTCCTCCCTTAACCCACTGAGATACATTTTCAGGACAAAACTATGATAGAGCCAATTAATTTCAAAATGGACAATATCTCGAGTGTGGTAACCCTAACGATGTCCTAACATTGACAATATATAGGAACATTAATGCTAGAAAAAGTGACTTTCATCATGATTAGGAATGACTTATGCTAAAGATAAAGAGGGTTGTCACGCCCTTTGCTAAAGTGCCTCAATAAAGAACAAACTGAGTATGTAGTGAATGACATTGACAACGGAATTTGTAGCTCACACTCAGGGATTAGAAGCATAACACAACCAATAGTCTAAGCAAGCTACTACTAGCCCACCATGAGAAGAGATTGTAAAGAATACACAAAAAAGGCACTAGTCTTAGGAGTACGACAATAAAACTCAGCCCTATATTACATTTCATAACATCTCCTTGGTCCTTCACCATATGGGATCTTGATATACTCAACCTATTCCCCCTAGCAAAGGGGCAAGTGATATTCCTCTTAGTGGTCATCGACTACTTCACCAAGTGGATTGAAAGCAATAAAATAAAATTTAAACAATAACTTAAATAAATAATAATATGAGACTAATAGGTAAAAACTAATTAATAATTTAAATGACTAAAAATAAAAGTTAGAATAATTAGTGTATTAATAAACAATAAACTGAATGAGTGAAAATAAGAATTAAAATAGTTAGTATATTACTTTATCAATAAATTAAGTGTCATAGAAGAATAAGTAGTGAAATATTAAATTTATAGCTAAAAATTAACAGTTATGAATAACAGAAGGTAAAAATGGTTAATAAATAATAAGGTTAATAAAAACATGTAATTCTTTTAAGAAAGGTAAGTAATTGTTCATGTTGGAAGAGAAGTAGCGAAACTTTGGAATTACTTAAAGTTTGTAGTTTTGCTTGAAAATTAGTAGAAGAAATTCTCATTGAAGAATTGAGAAAGGGAAGTACTTGTTCACGTGGGAAGAGAAAAGGAAGATAGTAAATTTTGAACAAAAGAAAAGATGGATGAAGCCCCTTTATAGGAAAACAAAAAGATATTTTATAATTAATTTTATAATAAAAAATCAAGTTTTCTATTAGTCAAGGTTAGTGTCATGATACACATGCTTACGACTATAATTATAGCTTGTAAAAGGAGTAAAACTCACGTATTTGAACTTATAGATCTTTGGTGCCTTTTTTAATGACTTTTTAAGTAGTTTTAGGACAAAGAAGTTTACTATAAATTTCTATATACTTTAATGAGTCTCAAAATTTTATCTCGAAGTTTGATTCTTTAATTTTAATAGAGTACAAAATATATCGACTATTTTATAAAAACTATTTCAACTAATTTTTAAAAAATAATCAAAATTATCACAAATTATGTAGTTTGAATTTATGATTGAAAAACAAATTTTAAAACTCTCAAATACATTTTTCATTTATGTTAGGTCACTAGATGAATCAATAATCTTAATTAAATTTTAATGATTAAAAAGTAAAATTTACATTAGTGTTATGTTTTCAATTCAGACATACAGATGCATAATAGATACACAAAAAGAACAAACATAAAGATAATATGATAAGAAAAACAAATATTATAACCAAAATAGTTATCTATGTCATGCGCAGAACAAATGCGACATTAGATCAACAAAAGGAATTACCACATGTTTGAAAAGCACATGGGTAAAATTGTATGCATATACACTTATCACTCACATATAATAAATTATTTATTTTTATGTAATGAATGTTTCTCATATATTTACGACAAGATAAACTTCATGGGGAAAAACGTATAGCTAAAATGTATGAAAAGATAGGTTTAGCGTATATCAAATGTCAAACCATTAACTTAATTAGCGAGATTTGACATAATTCCTGATTATCCATTGTTAAAGAAGTCAACTAGAACAAAAAGGAGATACATGAAATGCCCTATCATATAAAAAATGACTAGTTGGTGAAAAGCAATTAGTGTTGCATTGAATGCTCAATCAGAAAGATCAGTCATATACGCTCTAATACACATGCATTTGGACTTCATGAGTCACAAAAGTTAACTTTTCTTGAAGATTATATATATGGAATGCTAAAACTTTCAAGAGATAATAGAACTAGCATTCTAATTATTTATAAGCGTACATTTCAAACTCTTTCTTTTTTGTAAATATTTTTTCTTGCTTGTACATACTCTCAAACTATTTGGACATCCTAATTTAGACTTGATTTCCATTGTATATTAGTCTTGTGAGAAGTAGCAAAGTCATTTTGTGCTTTGTAAATGTCTAAATCCTTTGATTTCAAAAAGAGTATCAATAGACTTGGTATAAAAGAATACTTGGGTTGTAGCTTAAAGAGACTAGTGAAAGACTACTTGTGGATAAGCTTTAAGAGACTTAGGAAAGACTATTTCTATCTTTGAAAATTTAGTGGAACCTTAGTGGTTGCTAAAGAATTGAACGTAGCCACAAGTTGAGACGAACCATTATAAAAATATTATCTTCTTTCTGTTTATCTCACTATATCTTTTCTTTCCTTAAAAACTTTTTAAATAGCTCTACAAATGCACTTACAAAAAAGTTTACGAGAATTTTTAAAACACAATTCAATGCTCTTCTTATATTTTTGTAAACTTAAAATTTTACCTTATTATACTACTTTTCAATAATATATTACTTAAAAAATTAAGATATTTCGACATTATTAAAATAAAGTTTTTAAGACTTCTAATGATTAAAAATAGGAACATTACACTTATTGTATTCACCAAGGACAACATGACATTTTCAATAAGTTGGCGTCTATTTTTAGCCTCATATAGTCCCCAACTTGTAAAGTAACTCAGGCTCTTCCTGTCAGGACCTTCTAGGATGACCAATGTGCTACTGGCTTCCTATGATACTAAATGGTAAATAAACATTTCTATCTTAGAGTCTAACTTACTGAGTACTAGTGAAGTGGAAATTGACTTCTTAAACTCATGGGAGGCTTCTTTGCATTGTTCAATTCATTGAAATTTATTGACTTTCTTTAGAAGATTCATGATGAGCTTTGCTTTTTCATATGCTTTTTGCATGAATATGGTGAAGGAAGTTATTCATCCCATCAATCTCTACAATTCTTTAATTTTTTAGGAACTCATCATTTCCAAGATGGCCTGACACTTGTGTGGTGCTTCTATTCCTTAGTTTGTTAACATTATACTTAAGAACTTTCATCCTTATACTCCAAACACACAATTATCAGGGTTCAACCTCAGGATTACTTCCTCACTTGGTCAAATACTTTGATAAAATCCATGGATTACTTCCTCCTAGTGCATTGAGGGAGGGTCAACCTACAAGGATGTTTTATGATGTGTTACCTTTTACCATGACGCATTGCATTTTCACTACTCGATTCAACTTTCCTTAGACCCTTGAACTTGGTGTACAAGTATATATACTCTTTTTTCCCTTCCTATTCTCCTTAAAACCCAACTAAGGGCTCATCATATGGTGTTAACTACTCTTCCAAGGTTTCTAATTACTTGAAAGTGCTCAAATATAGGATATCGACTAAACTCCCTTGATCAACATAGATTTTTCAAATGATACAATTGGTAATTTGTACACTTATCAACGTGGGGTCCTCCTGGTTACAATCCATAACCTTAATGTCTTTCTCAAACAAGGTGATTAAGAGCATTCTGAGACCAACATTTGATGCTATCAATTTAACAAACTTAACTATTCTTAGGTGTCTTTTTCATGCCAAGGAAATAGATCCACCTCTTTTAAACCCATTTCCAATGGTGTTAATAACCCTTTTTGAGAGGATTTATGGCTTATCTTCCTGTATCTCACAGGAACAACTTTGGCTTCTTCTTTCTATTATGTCTCAAACATAGTCATTACTCTCGTAGCCCATGTTTGAATTGTCACCCCTTGTATCTTGATACCTCTCAATGGTGGACCAATACATATAATCCTTTTTAAAGGGCATTGATTGATTAGATCTTCTATCTTATCCTTCAAAAAAGGTCATGTATTCTTTGATGGAGTGTTCCTAGTTCCTATGATACTAACATTTCTCCAAATAGTTCTCATTAGGGGGTGTTGGCCCTTTTGGCATTACCATGGTGTCAATAGTTAAATCTTTTTCTAGGATTTTAGTCCTATTGGTTATACTGATAATCTTTCTTTTTACAATTATGTCTTTCTTTCTTAGTGTCTTTCTTGTATCCCCTATAGCTAACTTGGTTATAAAAGGGTATAGTGATTATACAAAATACCCTTTAAGGCTTGTTCTTATACTGATAATCTTTCTTTTTATAATTATGTCTTTCTTTCTTAGTGTCTTTCTTGTATCCCCTATAGCTAACTTGGTTTCAGAACTCAACAATTTATTTCATTTCTATGAAAGATATGGCCATTCTTTTGAGACTATCCATATCCTTTGAGGGTTTTCAACACAAATTATTGATGACCTCCTGAGTTGTAGTGATGTAATCATATGATATACAATGTCAAAGTTTCAAATATTGAGGGCAACCTTTCCAAAATGTTCCACAAATGCTCATAAGGTCTCTTTTTTCTCCTATTGTATGATCATCAGGGCTACTAACATCAATTACTATGGCTAACTAGTATCGAACTAGTGCCAAAGGCTTGAAGTTGTTAATAGAATTCTAAGGTAACATCATGGGCCAACTCAAAGTTTGCCCCTTGAGAGATGTTGGAAAGACACAACATCCAAGGTATACAAGCCAACTTGGGTGATGAAGGCATCCAAGTGTTTGTCTGGATTCGTAGAATTGTCATATTTTTCAAATGTTAAAATTTTCCAATTCTCATAAAAGGTTGTTTCCATGATTCCTATAACGAAAGGGTGGCACTATCCTAACTATACAACTATGATAATTGTTGAAGCCCTCTTCGGGTTATGTGAGTTGCATGGATTACTGAAAAAGTTCCAATTAATCACCATCATGATAGGTTGGTTGGCAGTTGATCTTTGGGTGCCATGTTTAGTTGACTCCGAAGATCTACATTTTCACACTACAATCCTGACATCTTGCAAGCATGTTTGCCAACTCTTGTCTAAATAGTTAGATAGCCTCCAAAAACTCCATCTCGCCCACAACTTCAACTTGTTTTGGTTTAGTCGATGTTGTGAGGTCTCAACATTACTCTTGGTGACTACCATCTTATGTTTTTTCCTATGAGTCAAAGGAGTGAAATTACTGAAACCCCATAGTGAGTGCCATATTGTCTAATGATAAAAGGGTATTCTCTGAGTGTTCCATGGGTCTCCTAACTCTAAGTACTCCAAATATGCCAAATATCTTAATACCTAGATGGTTGAAGGGTGTGATATTGCAAAAGACACTTTAATACTCAAGTTAAGAGCTCAACTCAAAGTTATAACGAGCATATTAAATAAGAATGAATAGTGAGCATACATCAAAATTTGCTCTCTTATTTATATTTTTATTATTGAGCCTTGAACCTAATAAGATTTATCGAAGATTACGGATATACAAATAACTCAATTTATTCTAGTAATCTTGTCCTAATTGATGTTAATTGTGGTTAAGTGATAAAGTATGATGCCCCTTAATTAACTAGGTTTCATGTAAAATTCAAGCGTCATGTTTTAGTGGAATACTTTTTGGAAGTGTTTAGAAATTTCTTAAAATAAATAGTGATAAAGTATGATGTTCCGTAATGATTTATTATAAATATCTTATATTGAACTACTCGACCTCATATTAGATTTTTATAAATAAATTAATAAATAAAATTTTAAAAGTGTGACCATTAAATTTAAGCGTGGCATGAATGTAATAATAGGATAAAATAGTTAACATAACAATTTGATTTGAAAAAGCATTAAATTTTCGTGATTAAATGGTGGAAAGTTCAATCAATTCACCCACATTTTTCACTATTCAATTAAATTTATTAGAAGTTAAATACTACTATATTTCACTTTCCAATCTTACGTATGCAATTCTTAAAGTTTTAGTTTTAACTCAGGCAATAAAGAGGGGACCCATATCCTCAATTACTAAGCAAAACATTTTTTTTTTCCTTTCTGGCTAGGACTACACTGCCCTCTGTGCCGGATACAGATACAATATTCTTCTTCTTCTTCTTTTTACAAAGATATGATACAAATATATAATCTTACATTTTTGCTATTTTTGAGAGAGGATACTCAATCTTACTTGAGCTTACGAGAAACACAGACAGCTTAGCAGAGCTATTTTAGGATATTTGTGTGTTTAGAAATAAACTATTTGAATAATTAACTATAAATATAATAATTATAATTATAATTAATTTTGTTTGGATAAATTTGTTAAAAAATAATTTAACAATAATTAATTTTGTTTGGAGTGATAAAATATAATAAGTTGTTGAAAAATAATCCTAAGTTATAAATTTTCAGCTTCTTAAAAACAACTTATTTTTTAAAGATTTTTTTTTTCTAAATTTAAGTTGGATTTTCAAACATTTATTTCATTTTTCAAAATTGTGTATAATCTAAAACTATATCATAATCTTTCTCTAATACCCTTTAACTAAAATTAGAATTAGACCTGTAAATATACGTTGGGCTCAATAGGTCGACTCATGGCCTCATGAAATAAGTTAAATTGGACTTAAAAAATTAGACTCAAATAAAACTGAGGCTAAATGGGCTAACTCAATAGGCCTACAAGGCCAAGTCGGGTTTGAGAAACCTAGATCCATATAAAATCGAACCTATTTGTGTTTGGCATTATTTAAATTTTTATTTTACTTCTTTTAAACTATATAATTAATACAAGAAGAAAAAACAAACCTATTTGGATAGGAAAAAACAAACCTATTTGGATAGGCTTGATGGGCCATTGGATCTAAAAAAATATAAGTCATATTAAATACGAGTTGGATGAGGCTAACATATTTTTTACCTTGGTCTCATAAGTCAATCGGAGTCAACAGTTCATGTTAAATCAATAAATAGAACTCAAAACTAGTTGGATAATTGTGCAATCATGTGGTGTTGGTATGTAATTTTATTAGGATGTATTCATTCATTTAATTTGAAAGAAATAAAAGTATGAGAGAAATAAAATATGAAGACATGATTAAAGAAAAAATAGACAAAATTAAAATAAATATAGATAAAGTTAATTAATTGTCTAGTACACACCATAATAAACACAATATATGATATAATAAGAAGATATGTGAATAACTAACCTACTCGCTTCAGAGATCAAGTTTTTTGAAACTTTAACTTTTGAACATTTTGTTCTATTTGAAACCAAATGTCAACTAACCTAAAATTTACAAAATAAAAGAAGAGAAAAAATATTTATTGGTATTGATTGAATTGAGTTCAGTGAAAAAAAAGAAATACGTTTATTTAAAATAAAATGCCTTCTGTATAATCTCTAAATATAAAATAAAAATAATAAATTCATTTATTTGAATAAACTATCTAATATAAAATTATGAGTTTAATTAGTATGGAATGACTATGTAAAATTTTTTATACTAACATTGAATCACAAGTTTTTATTTATGGTAAATTTGTTGACTTTTCCAATCAATACCTTAAAAATCATATAAACAGAGAGTTGTGATTAAACGTTACTGGAAAACTCTTTTACATTGTTAATACATACTAGTTAAACTCTAAAATTATAATAAATTAGATATAAAAATTAAAATTATTATTAATGACAAAATAATGTTCTGTAAAATCCAAGAGCAACATTAATTAGTAAAATATTTATTTTCACGTGTAATTCTTATAAAATATTTCCTTAACTTTTTATCTAGCATTAGAACATGTTATACTAAATTTTAAAAATAAAAAAAAATGAACAATTATTAGTTCTTATCAAACGTTCGCATTATATTCGATGACCAATTTCTTCTGGTTTGAGTTTATGAATTATATTATCAATTTAGTGTTACCTATATTTATTTTAAGTTGGGTTTATTGAATTGTTTGTCCTTATTTAGTTTTCAAGACAAAATTATTCAACTATTCGGATTAAGTTTCAATGAAATTGATAGGTATATATTTTTATAATGCTAAAACTATGTAATAACAATATTTATTTTTACAACGATGAGTTATATTTTAAAATTTAAATTATTTGAAACTTTGATTTTAAACATAATTTTTGTAGCTTTTGAAGTTTTCACTGATAAAGGTTTGTATTTTTTTTTATTAGTTAGGTGAAAGTTCAGCTATCTTTTACTTACATGTGAAATGTTGTAAATGTGTAAAATTTTATATATATATATATATAAATATATATATATATATATATATATATAAAATCAAATGAACATTAACCTAATTCATTTTTATTTTTTTAGATTAATGATCATATTTATCTAAAGTGTTAGTATATCAAGATATTGTTAAAGGTTCTGCACGGGATTGCATCTCCAGGTTTTTGTGGTGGTGTTTCTTGTGAAATTTGTTTTAATGAAAATAAATATTAGAAATCAATAAATTATAAAAATAATTCTAAAAGCCAAACAAAATTATATTTACTTGAGGAATTTTTAGAATACAAGAGTGAACATGTGTGAATTTTATTTTTTTTTTTGTCAAATTAGTTTGTAATTAATGAAGCCCCAAACCATGAAATGTTGACTTAGGGGTATGAATTTTGATGAAAAACATGATTTTGTCAATTTAAGTTTAGATTGAAAGAAAATGAATCACAAGTAGAATGTATTCAAGATTGTTCATGAAAGATTGTTTTTAAAAGCAATTAAATGTGCAAGTAAAATAGATGAAATGCGATGTAAACCTCAAAGAGAAAATCTCAAAGTTCTCCACTAATGAAAGCAATTAATTGCATGAAATGTCAAGGAAAAAGAATAAAGAAAATTTGCACAATGAACTGCCCTCAAAAGTGGTAAGAACATACATCTGAATATCTCCACTTCTTGCCGTATACGAGGTGTACTGAGTTTAGTAAGATTGTTTGTAGATGTTCTGACTCCAATTTTAGCAAGGATGAAGAGTATTTATAGACACTTTTGTAACGAACACTTGTCCTTAAACATATTATTTTATTCCTAATGGACATAAACTACTTATAACTCCTAAAAGCCTCTAATAACTACCCTTAACGGATAGTAACTTCCACATTTGACTTTCGACTTTTATTTTGACTTCGTCAGAGTCTCAATTTTCTCTTATTGCTCTTGTTCCTCCACATTCCCTCTCGACTTCTACTAAGTGCATTCGATCTTCAATCTTGAACTTCCCTTTTTAACTGCACCTCGAGCCTACTGGTTTTATTATTCCTCTTTTAAGTACTATCTTGGTTAGAGCATACTCGAGTCTCAACTTGAGCACTTGGCTTCCTCGTCTCCTCTTCTTGATTACTACAATGTATTAACCTCAAGAATTGTCTTGCTTTCTTTGTATTGTAAGTAGTCTTCCTCTATTTCTTCTCGGTCTCGATTCTTGAAGTCATACTAACTCTCTCTTCTTGTTTTGGAGGCTTTTTCTTTAGGCCCAACATTACACCTCTTTAGGGCTCAATAAATATGGACAGAATTTCCTATATTTATTTAATTTTTTATTTTCTTCACCTCAACATATGCCCCCCGAAATGTTCACACCTCGATCAACACTATTGAGAGTGTCAATGTTTTGTTCCTTGATCTCCCTCCATACTTAGTAAAAAATTCCATTCCCCATCTCTTAGGAAAATCCTTCCTTCTTCTCACAAGGGTATTTTGGTCATTGTGTCTCTTTTTGAAGAAACCTCTATCCCTCATACACGGCAATCACGGACAAGGATGTTGTCACGTGGCCCTATCCTCACCAAGCCCTCGGTCAAATAGCAGCTTTTAGCACTCTACATTAAATACTTACTCTTCCTTGGAACTCCCGCTTCCATTCACTATACATCATCTTCCTAAAAACTTCTTTCGTCTTTCCCCAAAACTTCTGCTTTTAGTTTCTTCCTCCCTAAGAAAGGTTCATCCATTTCCTCTTTTCCTCAACCATTTCTTCCAAGATCAAGTTTTTATTTCTTCCATGGATGGTTATGCGATTTCCTCAATCAACCCTCGGGGAGCAGAGCGAGCTGCTAGATATCTTACGTTAGTTTTTGTCATAAGATCTTCTTGAATCAGGTTTGCACAGTGGGGATGTACAATTGTTTACTTATCAACCGGAGTTATTTTCTCAACAATTTGGTTTGGCCCAGTTTGAGCCTAGTCTAGTTCTCAAAGAACCACTTCTGCTAAGCTTTCCGACTTCTGATATAGCTTTGCTAGATTTTTTAAAGGATTATTTTCCAAAATGCAGAATGAAGATTCGACTTATTTAGTTTGAAAATAGCTTTCTATGTACTCTTGAATTTTCTGAGTGGTGGTCCAGCTTCCGAGCAGATCAAATGATAATTTATGCGAATTGTGTATCCAAGCTGACATTCCACCCTTCTTTTTTGCAAGATCTAGAGAAAGATACATGAGGTAAATGCTTTCACTGCTCAATCATTCTCCTATTCGAAAAATGTTACCATGTCTGTTATCTACCTCATAGGATCCAACTTACTTATAACGAAACCTTGTGGTTGAATCGTTAATCCGAGGGGAAAAACCATTTGAAAACACTTCCCCACTAACTTACCAATCTTCCCCTCATCTCCCTTTGCCCTGGCCAAGCCCTTAGATGGCCCAAAATGGGTGATTGACCTTCAACCTATAGATGTCTTTAAACCGAAATCAAAATCAAGAGTTACCTTTATAGGTTTTAGCTATAAGTATTTTGACAATTTACCCCCTAAAGGACTTCCTTCTTAGCTTACTCATATCAGTCCAGTGACTGATTTAACCTAAAACGCTTGGGTAAGCCCCTTCAATAGATTGAATAACTCTTCAATACTTTTCTTGTACTAACTTGATTTTTCAAGCCATCTGTTCCAATAACAATAAATGAACCCCGAGAAAACTGGTGAGAAGAAGCAAAAGAAGAGGAGGAAGCCCCGCTGATTCGAAGAAAAACAAAGTCTACTGTAAGCAAGGAAGAGGTAAGTCTTGTTTTCTAGTGCCTTGAATTTTGTATACATAGAGGTCTTATATTTCTATTTGATCCAGGCCTCCTCAAGGCTAGGTGGGGTTGCCCAAAAAAGAAAGTTAGTATCAAAGTTTCCTTCCCCAACTGAGCTTCCAAGCCCTTCTCGAGATGCAGGACCACCTTCTCCAAAACAACCTCGACTTAATGAGAGGGTCGCTCAAACCTCTGCCCAACCTCAAGACTTGCAAGTAATTTTGTCTCATAATTTCTCGATCCTTTAACGAGATTTAATTTTCTCACCTTGTTCTCCCTTTTGCAGGTTAATGCTCTAGAAATAGTTGAGTCCCTTGACCAAGCAAATCAAGTAACTGAACTTGCAGGTGTTCAACAATATTCCAACGAGTCAGAGAAATGGAGCTCCAATACTCCTCTTGAGAGTGACCCCGTTGCCAAAAAAAACAAAAAGTTGAAATATCAGTCGAGACCCCACCTATGACTCATACTCCTCCTAATGAAAATGATGCTGAAATCCTTCTGCCCAAGTTCCATTTTCAACTTGATAGTGACATTGTAGAGCAAGATAAAGAAAAAACAATAGCTAAAGAGGTCCAGCTCATTCCTCCCGCAAAGCCACCCATCCCAACCAACATCGTTGAAGACCCATTCTCCATATTTAATTGATTTCTTAGGATATCCTCGGGTTCTCAGGCAAGGATAGGGGAGGTTGGCCCATAATCTTTGCAAGACAAGACTTTGGTGGAGTTTAGGAAATTAGCTTATAATTTGAACTTCCGAAACTTCTTAGATGATATAACGTATCGAAGAAAAGTTCGAGTTATAACGAGGCAGATGGAAAGCTTCAATTGAGACAAGGCTAAAAAGTTTGAGCTTTTAGTATTCTTCGAGATTTATAACCTGTCGTGCGACCTCTAGATGTCCAAAGAAGTTAAATGACCAAGCAACATAATTGGGGGACGCCATCTAGACATGGGCCACTATGCTAGCAACTAACAAATATGAGGTTGAAAATTTGAAGGCTGCCAGATTGATTTTAGATGAGCGATCTCAATCTCGAGCCATAAAGTTGGAGTAGCTTCACAAGGAAATTAAAGAACTTAAGGAAGAAGTTGCTCGAGATATGAGCAAATGGCAAAAATTCGAGGGAGAGACCACCAACCTAATAGCCAAATCAACGGCTCTGACAGCAAATATTGAGAGGAACATAAGTGAAAAAGTTGACACTTTATTAATGATAAAGAGCCCTTCCCAATGAGGTGACCATTTACCATATTCTCTTGATTTCTTATCAACTAGGAGGATCACCTTCCACACTAAGTCTCCTTCATTGAAAAATCTTATTTCTTACTATTTATTGTAGTATCGAGTGATCTTTTCTTTCTTCTTTGAGATATTTTCCAATGCGATCAACCTTTATTTGTCTAAGTCCCTTATCTCATCATACATTATATTCCAATAATCAATGACTAGTAAATCGAGGTGTCTTTGCAACCTGACGGATTGCAAGTTGATTTCAATGGGTAATACTACATCATGCATATATACCAACATGTAGCGGGTAGTAGTTGTAGCTTCTTTGGGCGAGTTTTGATATGCCCAAAGCACCTGTAGTAACGTTTCATCCCAATTTTGAGGTTTACTCCTCACATGTTTTTTTATCAGCCCAATCAACACTTTGTTGGCAGTCTCGACTTGTCTATTGGCTTAGGCATAATAAGGTGTTGATCTTAACATCTTTATATTCCTTGCTTTTGCAAAATTAACCACCTTTTTACCTGTGAATATTGTCCCTTGGTCAGCAGTTATTGCTTCCCGTATTCCAAATTGATATATAATGTGTTCTTTTATAAAATTTATAATATCAATTCGGTCCACTTTTTTGAGTCGGATTACTTCGACCCATTTAGTAAAATAATCAATCCCCACTAAGATGTACTTGTGTTCTCGAGAAGAGAGCTGGTGTATTTCTCCGATAAGATCAAGTGTTCATCCCTTGAAGGGCTATGGCTTTATTATTGCATGAAGCTCAGTTGTTGAGGCATGCTGTTTTGGACCATGTTTCTAACACTTTTCACATCTTTAGCAAAAGTGATGCAGTCTTTCAACATCGAGGACCAGTAGACTCCTTGTCTTAACAATACCCATCTCATTTTTTCACCAGCCTGATGTGATCCACAAATCCCTTCATGAACCTCTGCCAAGTTTATATCTCAATTTACCCTAAACATCATAGGAGAGTATTGTCAATGTTCTTTTTAAAAAGCTCTTTTCCTATCAATACATAGTTTAAAGCTCGAAACCTGACTTTCTTACTTGTTTCTTTAGTATGGTCCCTGAAGTAGTCGATCAGGGCTTTTTTCTAATCTTCATTTGATGTCTCATCAACCAAAAGAATCTCGAGCTCCACCTCCATCTTATTTCTTACCTCAATCAATTGCTTAAAGCTTTATGTAGATATCTTATAGCCTAAGGCTATTTGAGTTAAGGGGTTGGCTTCCTCATTTTCCTCCCTTGGGATATATTTGAGAGAGACTTCTTCAAATTCTTTTAGCGGAATTAATGCTCGAGCAAAGTATTTTAACAAATTGTTGCTTATGCATTTGTATTCTCGATTTAATTGTTTTATTACAAGTTGAGAGTCTCCTCAAATCACAACCCTTTTAATGTTTAAATTTATTAAGGTTTCCAAGGTAGTTATTAATGCTTCATATTCAGCTTCATTATTCAAGCATTTTGGTTGGACTTCCAACAAAATCTTAGTGGGGACATTTTCATGTGAAATTATCAATACGCTTATTCCTGATTTATGAGTTGTTCAAGATCCATCAAAATAGAAATCCACGGTCGAATCACTACCCAATATTGGGGTGCAACATTATTTGAATGGTCTGCTACAAAATCAACCACGACTTGGCCTTTGATTAACCTTAATGGTTCGTATCTTAGCGAAAATTCGGTTAAGGCCACTGCCAATTTTCCAACTCGATTGTGCATAATTGAACGGGAAAGCATATATTTCATTATATTATTCTTTGAAAACATAATTACATCATGAGACTTTACATAATATTTGAGTTTACAACATGAATAATACAAACAAAGACATAACTTCTCTAAAGGAGTATATCTAATCTCTGCATCTTTAAGAATTCAACTAAGGTAATATATAGTCGTTTCATTCCCACGTTCATCCTCTTGAGCCAACATACTTACAATGGTGTTTTCTGACTCAAAGATGTATAGCTTAAACTCTTTTCCCTTAACTGGAGGAGCCAACATATATGGGTTGGCGAGATACGCCTTTATTTGGTTGAAAGCTTCCTGATGTTGCTTTTCCCATACAAATTTTGAATCTCGTTTGTTCCTGAGCAAAGGTGAACAAACCTGGACTTTCCCTGAAAGATTCGAGATGAACCTATGATAAAATTTATTTTTCCAAGCAGGGATTAAAGCTGCTTTTTATTCCTTGGAGCTGCAGTCTCTATTATAGCCTTAGCCTTATTTTTGTCTATTTCTATACCTTTGTAATGGATAATGAATCCTAGAAATTCACCTTTTGGTTCAAATGAACTTGGCCCACTTGGCCCACAGTAGTCGTTCAATTTCCTCCTTGATTTTGCTAATTATTTTTGGGGCGAACATTCGAGGAGATTGTTTAATGGCCTTTCTCCCTTTAATGATGGGCAACTTGTGTTCAACCAAACACCTCTCCAGCCTTAGCATCTCATCATACTCACACACGAAACAATCTTTGTTCTGATGCAACAGCTTGATCATCTACCCTTTAAGAGGTTCTTCTAAGTATTTGCTTAGATAAGTTACTTATCTTTACTTCCTAGATTTATCTCTATCAACGGATCTTGTGCCTCGAGCTTTTTGTATTTGGAAGAGACAAAATTTTCAAACCCAAAGAGACATCATCATAAATGCCATCAAAACAAGCCCTCTTTGTGTATTCCTCCAAAAATTTCCTTATCTTTGACCCCTTACTCTTCCAAACCTTGATTTTGTGTTTCCTTATCTTACTAAAAATAAAAATTTATTTTATTAAACAATATTTTGAAAAAAAATGTTCTATTTCAAAAATAAAATTTTAATTTCTAAAAAAAGTCATGCTTTTATAAAAATAAATAGAAAAATCACAAAACATAAACCTTGCATAATTGGTTTTATTTTTTTGACAATGTTATGTTTTTCACAAATAAATGATAAATAAATTCATGACAAATTTTATTTTATTTTCTTAACAAATTCATTTTATAATAAATTATACTTAATAATTTATTTTATATTTTAATTATTATAATTATTTTATTAATTTATATAATATTATAATTTTTAAAAAATAAAATATATTATTGGTGGTTGACGGGCGGACCCACCTCGCCTTTGATCCACTAAATTGGCAGGTTAGGTGGGGCGGGACAAAACGAGATGGTAGGCTTTTTAGCCTAACCTGCCAAAATGAGGGTGGATTGGCGAGCCAAGTAGATCGACGCTAACTGATATCAAGTAAAAAATAACTTCATCCAATTTTAATAAAAGAAAAGTAAGTTAGAAAAATTTCAAATTCTTACTTTTTTTAAGGAATTTGAAATTCTACAATTTTTACTAATAAAAATACTTTTCAAAATGCCTATAATTTAAAATTCTTTTAAAATTTCTCATCCAAACAAGATATTTCATTACAAAACATTTAAAATTCCAAAATAAAATGAATTATCCTCTTAAAATTTCCCGTCTATCTCTTCCACACACTTATGGCTTCATCCACACTCCTATATACATACGGCAGCACCCGATATTTTTTTAAAATTTGTCATCCAAACGAGATATTTTATTGCAAAGTATTTAAAATTTCAAAATAAAGCAAATTACTCTCTTAAAATTTCCAATCTACATAATCCACACACTTATGGCTTCATCCACACTCTTTCGCACGGTACAACAGCACCCAATACTAACATATTATTAGTATGAATGAAATTGAGGTCAAATAATCTGTTAGGTTTTTTAACTGAATCAATCTTCAATTAAGGTATACTTCACAATTCACATCCATATGTAATACATTTAATTAAAAAAAAAATACTCTGTGCTTGATTAAAAAGATTTTACCAACTCAAAACCTGAGAAATTCATATTTCCATTGAGAAACATAAATTAAATCCGTAAAATCTTTGCAAGTTAATAATGCCACATTGGGAGATATATTTTTTTCCCTCAAACAACATACATTTTATGCTAGCTGCTTATCATCTCTCTAATTTTGTGTGTTGAGTACATGAGAATTTGAACTATCACTTGTTACCCGAAGACATGCTTTAGTGACCGGACAAAGTTCAAGATCAAAAGTCCTATGTAGGGTCAAATGCATGCTATTGTGTGCAAATAACGTTGTAGATGGTAACATGATAATGTAATAATGATGTATAAGGAACTGAATGAACACACTGGTTGGTTGGGTATAGTCTCTGCCAAGGAGCACCAAATGTTATGCTATCCTAATCAGACCATCATTTTCATGCCCGTTCATTGGTGCCACACCCCTCAACCCTCAGATTTTGTGGCTAACTTTATCTTTTCCTACATGAAAATAATATATGTTTCCCTTACATTTATATTAAATCATTTTGTCTCCCTGTAACAACAGAAATATATGCATCCTATAAGTGTATGGATTAACTAGTGCATAGATATTTCAACTTAACTAGCAGTTTCAAATTCGAATTCTATGTATGTGACATTGTTAAATACTTGAAAAAAATTTTAATAAATAAAATATTAATTGTTAACATGTTAGTTTTTGTTAGAAAAAAAATACTCATAACCTCTTGTTCTCCTCTTTCTTATATATGAACTTTAATACTAAACTAATCTTATATATGATTCAAACAAAATAAAGAATATATATATATATATCAGGGGTATGTTACGTAACTGCTAGCTTAGTTATAAGACGAGTTGGGGCCTAGTTTGTACAATGTTTTAGATGGGGTTAATGTTTTTTTATCTTACATAAAGATCTATATTGTGTAACTGCTAGTTAAATTACAAGCAAGAATTAGAACCTAGTTAGGACAATGTTTTAGTCGGGGTTAATAATTTTGATCTTATATCAAGATCTATGTTATGTAACGGTTAGCTTAATTATATGTAAGGAATAAAGGCTAGTTAATTAGGACTAAATGTTTTTTTGGTATAGCACTCAAATTGGGTACTTAATCAGACTAGCTCCTCTATCATTAGAAACTTAACACTTTTTCTTCAGAGTTCAACTAATCTTTAATTTAAGGTATGATTGGACACGGTATGCACAAAATTCCCTATATTTTAGTTTAAACAAATTTAAGTGAGATAGTACGAAATTCTGTTCACTTGTCAAAGATGAGAAAGGAAATTTATTAGGTGGTACAAAAGGTTTTTAAGTCGTTAGATTCTGCCTTAATTGTTTACCAATCAAATTTATGCATAATCCAAATAAGATCATACTAGATGCACGAATTTACCAATCAAATTCACTACCTACTTACCCTTTACATTGTTGTTGCAAAAATAATGCTATATAATATTAATGATATACTTTTCATTTGCTAATAATAAGTTTAGAAACAATTTTTTCTCTGTGATATGCAAATATCTTTTCATGCATGAGAGGGGCCCAAAATACAAAAAGAAAAAGAAAACCTCAAAATGGCGTATCTTTGAGTCACCCATCTTAGGGGCGCTGTCAGTTCTCCACAATTATAATGGTGATTTTGCAATCCATGTCTAGGAAGAAAACTGAAATGATGGCACCTTTGTTTGTTTGTTGAGTGAAAATTTACTACATTGTCCAAAATCACAACGTGTTAACAATCATGATAAATCTTTATATAACACGTAATTGATTATTTAATTTATAAGAATTAATTGTGTATATTATTCGAATATATGTCATAAAAACTGATCAAGATTAAAAACTAGCTTACCCCATATGAAAATAAATTATTTCGAATTCGAACCATGTCACAAAGATACAACTTTGATCTAGATTATGATAGTATGATTTGAGAGAGTGAAAGGGGCACTAAAGGTTACAATTTTTGTAGCTTTTTCATGGAAGGTCCAATCATGTTCACCAGTTGGCTAGTTAGTGGACTTGGAACAAGGAATAGAACACAGAAGCTCCTTCACTCAGCATGCCACTATTGTTATTAATAGAGTACTACTATGCCAAATATATTACCAGCCTTATTAGATGTCATCACACTATTATATGCTGTTTATTAACTACATTGGACATGTAGTATGGAGGAATTATTCCATACCAAAACCGCGTATTAAAGTGAGCCTTATCTACTATTTTCCCATGTACAAAGATTCCAACATGTAACTGTTGGAAGTTGCCTAATCTATGCCTCTAATAATTTAAAATATTGAAGATTTGCCACTAGGGTGTGCAAATACGTGTTGGATATATAAAATTGCACTATACTACTTTTTCATGTGTTTTGTACAGATTCTTCTTCTTGGCACGGAAATGGGGAAGCAAGAGGTGGTTATTCTAGGATGGTACAAAATTGACCTGTCATTGCCACTCATCATCAATCAACAAGGGTCCTAGAAGTACTGAATTGCCAAGAATTTACAGAAAATGAAATTGTGATGCTTTTAAAATGACGAGTGCAACTTCAATGTTTAGACGTGAGAAAATGAGAAATGGACTCAACTTTACAAAGGAAAACAAAAGGGGTTGCTTGATGAAAGTGGAGAGGTTGTGAAAAGCTTTTAGTTATCCTGAAGTAGTGGAAATCAAGCTGGGCTAATTAGAGGGCACCTTTGTGTGCTAGCAAATAATTTAGCCAATGCGTTTTGCTTTTTAACTACTGAATAACAACAATTCTTGACTTAACTCATAGGACACCATAACATTAAATACAATCATCCATATCAAAAATCAGGAATGCCATTCACTCTTTCTTTATTAATAACATCAGCAGCAATAAACAAACTCTTGTGCTCAAAATTATTTCTGCTAGTGAATTATTGTCGCAAACTTTATAAAATGAAAAAGCATGGTCATCCTTTATGTGTATTTTTCTGAAAGAGGAGGAATACTAGTAACATACTTCTCCTAACATATAGTTTATCTAAAATGAAAAAGCATGGTCATCCTTTATGTGTATTTTTCTGAATGAGGAAGAATGTTAGTAACATACTTCTCCTAACATATACTTTATCATTTGTTGAAATATATTGAATACTATAAAATTAAAAAAGAAAGTCGTGACAAGTAAGATCTACATAAATTTTTGCTTTTCAATAAATTTCAACAAAAATAGAAAGTGTGTCGGAAAATATATTGCTATCATTTTTCTTTTCTAAATAGTCCAATTTGTCCCTACTCAGACAGAACCACTTTAAATTCCCACACTTTTCAAAATCCTCATGAAGACATGTTGGCCGAGAAGCGATCCTAACCGGAGGTGGTTTGGTTACTTTCCGGCTAACATAGCCATTGTGCATGCCAAATCCTCAAGTGGAGAAGCATAGGATCTAAGTATATTATAGAATGTGCTCAAGAGCATCAGTACCACCACAACATCAATCAAAATACCTTTTCCAATCCCATATATAATGTTATTTTGGGTTTCCATTAAGCACTCACAAGGCAACACACATCACCTACAGTCTCTACTTCTTTTTTCTAAGGTTTCAAACTACATCAAACAAAGAAGATGGTGAAGTTCTCAAAGCAGTTTGAGGGGCAACTCATTCCAGAATGGAAAGAGGCCTTTGTGGACTACTGGCTACTCAAGAAGGACCTCAAAAAAGTCCATCTTTCTAATAACACCAACAACACTCCCAACAAACACCAAACTAGTAGTAGTTCTCTGCCTAAGTACATCTTTTCATCAATAAGAAAATACTCTCTATTTGGCCACCAACATAGAGAACATGGACCAATTCAAGTAATCTATCTTTTCCTTAAGACATAAGCATTAAAGTCTGTTAAATATTGATGTGTAAATACATGTTTGGTTAATTCATGAGTGTTGTTTTGGTCTTTTTCAGGTCCATAGGAAACTTGCTTCATCATCTTTTAATGGGGACATGTATGAGACGGAACTGCTAGAGCAATTTTCTGACACTGATGCTACTAAAGAATTTTTTGCATGTCTGGACCAGCAACTAAACAAGGTCAACAAGTTCTATAGAACAAAGGAAAAAGAGTTCATGGATAGAGGGGATTCCTTGAAAAAACAAATGGACATTCTCCTTATGCTCAAATCCACATTCAAGGAGCAGCAAAGCAAAATAGGCTCTTCTCATGGCTCCAAGGAGGATCAATCCATCTCATGCACATTCTCTAATGGTACATAACCAACTTTGTCTTTTTAATTTAGATATTTCATAATTCGAAGTCCTTAATATGAATATCTGTTGATAATTTTATTGCATTCCAATTATTTTATTACAACTAGCATATTAAATAACATATTTCCCTAAAGGAGTGTTTCATGTTAAGCACACATCAACCTATGTATCTATTTGAATATGGTTTTCATCAATTAACTTATATCACATAGTTAAGAAAAATGTTAATTATAGCCAACGGTTTTCATCAAAATCACACTAATCATGTTTTTCTTAAAATATCATTTTATATTTTCTAATATTTATAATCAATATTTGTTCACAACTCCACGTTATCTTCATGCAACGTTGTTTGAACTAAATAGTGGCGTTGTATGATTAAACGACATATTTATTTTCCTAGTGCTGCTATTTAGTATCAACAACTATGCACAAAGCTAAAACGGAATGATAACCCTTCTTCTAAACAAATATTTATTTTAAAAATGGAAATATAACATAGGATTAGATAAGAAAAAATAAAGTTCTTGTGAATTTGACAAAAACCCTTTCATAACATTTTTCTTGTTTTCCTTATTTTAGTCAATAAAGAAAAAAAAAACCTCTAGGCTATAATAATCAACGAAATTAAACGAGTATAAAATACAAAATAAAAATTTTATCATGAAAACAAGTAGTTAAATATGTTTTTTATCTTCTTTACATGAAACATGAGGTAAGGAAGTGATGACTAATTAAGTGTATCTAAAACTCTGCACTGATAACAGAGGAGGACTCTGTTAGGAGCAGAGCACAGCAAGAAGAAATGCAGGATACTACTAGCACAGAAGATTTGGAGAAAAATGAATCACCATTTTCAGATTCTCCTCGTCAAGATGAACTTGCCAAGTCTATGCAGATGAAAAGGGAAGATTTTAAGCTGAGAACACTTTCTGGTCGTGTCATCTATTGCCAAGGGAAGAATCTAAGGATAAACATTCCCTTGACCACGCCATCCCGAACCTTCTCAGCCATAAGCTACCTTCTGAGGGAAGATTTTCTCAACCAGTCTTCAAGGAAATGTGGTCCAGAAGGTGCCAACATTCGTCTAAACAAAACTAATTTGCACCATGCTGAAAAGATGATCAAAGGAGGTTTTATTGAACTCTACAAAGGACTAGGATATCTCAAAGTTTACAGGTAAAAATTTAGTCACAAGTTTCTATGATCACACATAGAGTTGTTTGTCTAATAAACATAACAATTATATAGGATTTAATAAGTATAATCTTATGTTTTCTCCAATGTATTAATTTTCAGGAACTTAAACTTGCTTGCATTTATAAAGATTCTGAAGAAGTTTGATAAGGTTAATGATATAGATGCTTCAAAATTGATGTTTGAAGATAGTTTTTCAATTATGTGTATTAACAAAAATACTTCTATGTGGTTTTCAGGTCACTGAAAAACAAATTCTTCCCATATATCTCAAAGTGGTTGAGAGTTCCTATTTCAATAGCTCAGACAAGGTAAATCTCAGGCACAAATAAAACTGCTGACCAATAAAATATCTAAGTTCCATGTAGTCAAACTTTGATGAAATATGTGAGTGATACCAAATCAAATCATGTCAAGAGTTCGGCCACAAATTATGTTTGCACCTGAATGATAACCGACAATCTCAAGTGGCCAATAATCCTATGATTCATGTGTGCACCACTAGGTGACTTTGAGTAATGCAAAATAAAAATGAGATATGGTTGTCTATCACTTGCACAAGAGTTTCTTTAACTTTGTGAACCAGATTTGCTTTGTTTTCTTATTAGTCTGAGAAATGACAGGTGATGAAGTTAGCTGATGAAGTTGAGGAACTGTTCATCAAACACTTTGCTGAGGATAATAGAAGAAAGGCCATGAAATACCTTAGACCAAGCCAACGCAAAGAATCACATGCTGTAACTTTCTTCATTGGTGAGTTACTTTTAGCCTAGTATTTAGTCTTTCTTATTTTCACTTTTTTATTTTGTCTTTAGCATATCAATCATTTTGGTAGAGATCTCTAGGCGTGTTTGCTTTGTGACCATTAGTATCTAAAAAACCACAATATGGAACCCTTTAAGGCACTAGGCTCACAAAAGGAATGGCAGAAACTGGTCCACTCTTCGGTGGATGGGAAGTACAGGTCCCATGCTAATCTATATCACATTTAAACCATATATAACCTTATGAAGAATAAACCTTAAAATGGCCATATCAACATATATGGGAAACATCACAATGGTGTCTATGTGGGTTTCACTAACAAGATTGTACCTCCCTTTAGTGCAATTATAGAACAGAATCATGATAACATCTGTTTTATTTCCTTGTTTTTGCAAGCCTAAACCTATTGATCCTTCTTGCAAGCTAAAACCACATGAAAAAAATTAGTCCTATTTGAAGTACCTTGTTCTTAATAATTCAATATTGGTGAATTTAACCGGTGAATCCACACAAAACTGCCAAACATTTTTGCATAAATAATATTGATTATATAAAAAGTTACTTCCAAAATAACTGATTAGCGATTAAATTATAAAATCAGGACTATTTACTGGATGCTTCTTGGCACTACTTGCGGGATATGCTATAATGGCTCATGTGAGTGGTTTGTATAGGCCACACCAAAATTCTGTGTACATGGAAACTGTTTACCCTGTGCTTAGGTAAGTAAACATGATTTTTCCACCAAAAGATTTCATTCAAATTTGCATAGTATTTGCACATCAATAAGTTGCTGTTATGTTTTTTCAGCATGTTCAGCCTTGTGTTCCTACATTTCTTTCTTTATGGTTGCAACATTCTTGCATGGAGAAAAACTCGTATAAACTACAACTTCATTTTTGAGCTTGCCCCTACCAAGGAACTCAAGTATAGAGATATATTCTTAATTTGCACAATGGCAATGAGTGCTGTGGTTGGTGTAATGTTTCTTCATTTGACTCTACTGACAAAAGGGTATTCTTATGCCAAAGTTCAAGACATTCCCGGACTTCTTCTTATGGTAAATATTTTATTACTTATTACATTCACTTTTGCAATTTTTGGAACTAGTCTATGTCTAATACTTAGATTAAGCAGAAAAATTAACATCGTTACTATACTTGCAGGGCTTCTTACTAATACTACTATGCCCCTTCAACATTATATACAGATCAAGCCGTTACCGCTTCCTATGTGTGATAAGGAACATTATTTTGTCGCCCCTTTACAAGGTAGTGTTTCCCACTACCATCATTGTAGCATCATGTCAGCAGGCACAAAACACAGTATCACTGTTTGTTCAAAAAGTTTAACAAAAAATTTGACCAAAAATCAATTATTGTTGTGGACATAATCTCACCGGCTTCTCCCTTATCTTTTTAGGTTGTCATGCTGGATTTTTTCATGGCTGATCAACTTTGTAGTCAGGTAGTAAAGCCCTCTTTTACTATCAATGATAGCTTACTCAAGGGTTAAAATTAATAATTATTTAACAATTGTATCATTGTTTTATAGGTGCCAATGCTCAGGAACCTAGAGTATGTGGCATGTTACTATATAACTGGTAGCTACAAAACTCGGGACTATGGATATTGCATGAGGACAAAGCACTATAGAGATCTAGCCTATGCAGTCTCATTTCTACCCTATTATTGGAGGGCTATGCAGGTAAAATATTGAATAAATTACACTGCCATTCTTTAAAGTTTTGTCAAACTTCTCCTAATTACCACCCTTCCTCTTTTACTCTTACATTTAGTGCTTGTTTAAAAATACGGTGGAAAAGTACGTTTGAGGCAAAACTACTTTTGAAAAAGCATCTTAACACGTATAGTATTTTCAACTTCAATCCAAACATGCACTTACCTCCTTAATTGTTTAAAATACATTACACTAATACTCCTTATTATCTAAGAAACACATTACACGGTGTATCACTATAAGGGGGTTAATGTGCAACCTTAAGAAACCTCAAGGGGTTTCCTTCCCTTGAAGCATATTATCCAATCCAATAGTTAAGAAATGGATAGAGCTTATGTCTCCTAACTGATTTTGCAGTGTGCTAGGAGATGGTTTGATGAAGGGCAAACAAGCCACCTTGTGAATCTAGGCAAATATGTATCAGCAATGTTAGCAGCAGGAGCCAAAGTGGCATATGAGAAAGATGGGAGTGTAGGATGGCTTTGTGTTCTTGTGATCATGTCAAGTGCAGCAACAATGTACCAATTGTACTGGGACTTTGTAAAAGACTGGGGTTTGCTTCAAATGAATTCCACGAATCCATGGCTAAGGAATGAATTAATGCTTCACAGAAAAGCCATTTACTACTTGTCAATGGTACATATCAGGCCTCTCTCTCTCTTTTCACTAAGGAGCCTGTGGTGTGGGCCATTGGCATGCAATTGAAACCCAAAATCTAGATTCACTAATCAAAATTAAACAAACTAGCTAAGAGAAATGCTTGTCGCACTCTTTTAAACACATTTTTGTTAAAATTTATTGAAAAAATATAAATTTTGATACATCAACACCTCATTTAATGTTTTTCTTTCTTAATTTTATAATTTCGAATGAATGTCAACCACCAGTAAAGTTTGTGTCAAAAAAAATATGCTAAAATGTCTTCAAGTAGCTAATTATCATGGTCTAAACAAAGAGGACAGTAACCTTACTATTAGGTGTTCATGACATTAAAATGCCACAAAGTGGAGAATAAACATATTCTCAAAAGAAATGCTGATAAGGCCATTACACAAATTAAAGTGAGATTCCAAATCTAGATCAAAAAAGGACAAAATATAACAACAGATGACTATATTTTGCCTAATAATAATACTAAAAGCAAAACATTATAGAAGCAAATTGTTTCTTTTCGGATATAAAAAAATGGGCCCCCCACTTTTAGATCTTGACCGAAAAACTTTGGCAATTTATGCAGGGATTAAACCTTATTCTGAGGCTTGCTTGGTTGCAAACTGTCCTTCATTCAAGTTTTGAAAACGTTGATTATCGAGTAACGTGCTTATTTTTAGCATCTCTTGAAGTTATTAGACGAGGGCTATGGAATTTCTTCAGGTAAATGAGTTACCGTGCATTTACTTCTTAAGTTTATCTTAGCAATGTAAAAAATTAATTTGCTTTTATTTGTAATTTGTATAAAATCATTTTATAAAAAATATTTTTTTTAATGAATATAGAGTTTTCTATTTTTATGTATTTATCTAATCTTTTTATTTAAAAAAGAACAGTTTTTAACATTTTTCAAGAAATAAATTCCATTTCCTTCTTGAAAAAAAATGGAAAAATAATTATTTTATAGAATAATTTAAAACCATATCTATAACTTCTAAAATAATTATTTAAAAGATAGTAAACTTATCGTACTTAATAATTTATAATTAGATAACACGCTAAATTGTCCATGTATAAACTATTTACTCTTTATTTGCACTTTGACATATTATTATACAGCATAATTTTTGTTTGAATGGATGATGTAAAGTTTACATACAATATATAATAAACAATATTTTATGGTGCAGATTGGAGAATGAGCATCTAAATAATGCTGGCAAGTTTAGAGCAGTGCAGATAGTACCACTTCCTTTTCATGAAGTGGATGAAGAAGACTAGTAATAAAGCCATTGGGTGATTTATTCCAGGAGAAGATTAGTTGTTGTCTCTACTCAAGTTGATGTATTATTGATCAACTTGATCAGTTCATTTGGTTGATTTGCCCTGTATCATCTTCAATTCTATACACAATTTTTCATTAGCAAGAAATAGAAAATTAATGAAAAAAGGTGCTCTTCCACTGTATGTTATCTACCTTTAGATCCCTTATTTTCTCACATTATGTAAAATTTGCAATTAAAGAGAGGGAAAAGTGAAAAAACATGCTTTTCTCCAATAAATTTTGTTAAGGCATTCTATCATGCTTTAGGAATATGGACGAATTATACCTTAAAATGACTTGGTCAATCCTCGATTTATTAGTTTTTTTATTTAAAAGTCATTGACAGTGTAAGACAATGATTTTAATATGTCATTCAATCCTAATCTAATATACTTTTTAATATATTTATTAATAAAATCAATAAAATTATTATATAATAGATATTAGTGGAACGATGATGTAAATTATAGATACTGTTAGTGCATGACTTCTTTTTTTTTAATTATCATGTTTTTGTGATTAAGTTAAGCTAAGTTCAATAAATTTATGTAAAGCTCTAATAGAAATATTTGACATGAAAAACAATAATAATCCAATATCACTTTCTGAAAATAACTTTGTGAATATCCATTCAATATAAGAATGGCCTTAATTATGATACAATGTTATTATAAAAATACTGTCATGCTATCAACCACTATCAGTCTAGATAAAACTTTTAAAATAATTATTACAAAAATCAACAAATTTCTAATTATACAATAGCAGTTCATGATTGGGTCACAGTAAAAAGTGTTCCACTTAATCTCTAAAGAAAACATATGATTGAAGTGTTGAATTGTATAGCAACAACTGCTGCAAGCGTACAAGTAGATGAAAACAGAACAATTAGCTATTTCAATTAATTAAATATCAATTTCTTAAAGTGATTTGTAGAAGAGGCATTGCACCGAGACAAACCAATCTTCAAAACACTACCCATCACGTATTTCTTCCTACATCCATCTTTTTCTTCTTACATCTATCACGTATAAAAGTTTCTTAAAATCTCTTTACATTTTAAAATGGGTGTTTCGAAACATAATCGAATTCCCATAACTTTAACAAAAAAATATAAGAAATTTAGAAAAAAAATTAAATTGATGAATGTATGAAGCAAAACAATGGGTATAAGAGGTAACACCCTAACTATAGTCCAAAAGGAAGATAAGGTAGCAGAACATTTTGGGAACAGTATAATGATAACTATCCTATGCAGCATGACATTTTTTGTTACATAGCAATATTTCAATGTTCTCATTTTGGCTTCTGTCAAGTCATCTACAATGAACCCACCAAAGTTGGGACGGGATGAAAGATCAAACCAGCAAGGGTGGCTCCATTTTGTATTTTTTATTAAGTGGATTTTGAATTAAATGAATCCAACGTAAGTTCAAATGGGAATCTTGTTTGTAGGTTGAGAACCATTTCTTGTTGCTTGACATCTATTTATAGACCAAATCTAGGGTGTGTACTTTTACAAATAGTTTACCATGAACCATGTTTTTAACCTTAGATTCAACTATAATCTAATCCCTTCTTTAACTCCTTAATTTAGGAACTACTATATGTTATATTATGTGTCAATAACTCTTTTTGTCTTCTCTTTTTATATTAGGTCTTTTTTTTTCTTTTCCTTTTTCTCATTAGTTGCCTCTTTCCTCTCTAAAATTCATTGCGGGTCTAAACATGTTACGGAGGTTTATATTTACTTAATTAAATATCAATAGTTTTATTGAGTTTGCTATGAAGGTAAACTAATCAAAACTAACCAACATTCTCTTTTGAGATATGAAGGCTTGTCTAATTGATTTTAGCTCCTATTTTGTAGTAGTTATATTCAATTAGATCCTTTTGTAATTTATGTCAATTAGTTGAATTTTTAAAGGATCAAACCTACTATTGTGATTCAAAACATTGGTCTTTATCGATGGTTTCCAACAATTGAATTCACTTTTTAGTTCTACCCTAGTTATCTAAACTTATGAAAAACATTTATCAATTGTTTCACATAAATAAATCAACAAGATAAAAATCAAACAAAAAACAATTGAAGTAATCTCGATCCTAGAAAAGAGAGTTCTACTAACACATGGTCATGATATAAACCCTAAAAAGAAAAATAAAAGAAGAGAGAAAACAAATTAGAAGAATTAAAGGGATGATCCTCTATCCTAGTGGTAATTGTGTAATGTGTTAGTATAAAAAAAATGTCTATCATCCCCTTCAAAAGGTTTATTATATCACATTCCTAAATATCATCCCTTTAATACTACTAACAAGTGGTCATGATAGAAACTCCAAAAAGAAAAATAAAAGAAGAGAGAAAACAAATTAGAAGAATTAAAAAGGATGATCATCTATCCTAATCGTAATCGTGTAATGTGTCAATATAACAAAAATGTTTATCATCCCTTTCAAAAAATTTATTATATAACATTATTAAATATCATCATCCAAAATTAATTGAAAATAAAGTTTAAAAAATTATAATTGTCATTCTTATGTGTGCCACAATGATGTTAGAGGCACATTGAATAGCATGGCACATCATGGATTCTCCTACATTATTGTAGCACATTCCACAATAGTGTGAGAAACGTGCAGTAGAGAAAGTGCATTAGATAATCATCCTAGCTGTGTGGCACATCCAAACAAAGTATCAAAGGCATGCGAGAAGAACCCACAATAGTGTGTAATATACCAAGGGGTGTGGTAGTGGAATTAGAACAAAAAATACAACTGGTATTTATCTAAAGTAGTGTTCACTTTCGTAGAGATGTGAGAGACGTGAAAAAGCGAAAGTGTATCATACATTTTTCTACTTGGTGTGGATAAATCCATAAATAAATAGAAGAGACATTAAAAAAAAAAAAAAAAACCTACATGCCAGGAACACTTACATTGCTGTGAGGCCTTGACCCAACATGGTGAAATATAGTTATTGACTTTTCTTCAAGAATCTCATGAATTCCAAAAAGAGTAGATCACAATTACGTAAAAAGACGATCTCAAACAAGTCCAATTACAGCTTAATGCTTCCCGAATCTATGCTTACAGTGTACAACTCACTCACTTATCAACATTCCAAGTGTTTAGGGACAAGAGAAATTTCACCCATATTCTACTCAAGCGAAGTCCCTGCCTCCACTAATTAATCCAAGTGCATAAACGAGTCACAAGATCTTTCGCAGCTTGTTTTTTTTTTTTTTTAACAGCAAAAATATATTCTATTATAGGATATAAGAAGCATTTGAAACACAACATTTCAACTGATAAACAGTAGTATAGTAATATCTTGACTGTGCTCCACCTAACCTATGAATCTATCTCATATTCATCAGACACAATCTAGGATGGGAGCACCAATCAGAGAATACACACCCTACCTTAAAACCAAAGGAATACAACAACCATTGCCACGATTAAAATTTTATCGACATTAATATATCAAGGGATTCCAACTCGGCCCGTTGAAAAATAATAGCATTCTTAGACAACCAAATGCACCAACATACAGCAATCCAAAACACATACCTGCACCTTTTCTTCCGCTTTCCCACCAACCAACCAGAGGATAACAGAAACAGTTGGTTCAGATCTCCCAGGAGTGGTGTCTCTACCCCTGCCCAGCTGATAACTTTATACCACAGCCTTTGTATGGTTGGACATTGTAAAAAGAGGTGATTCTTGGTCTCTATCCCATTATTACAAAACACACAAACAGGATTGAGCAATGAATCCTGAATCCCTCTCATTAACAGGTTTTCAACAGTGGGTAATTTGTCCCTTAGCAGTCTCCAAGAGAACACCAGTACCTTAGATGGCAGCTTTTCCTTTCACAATCGGTGCAAATCGTTGGATTCCACAAAGTTCATTCCTAAGTCAGATATTCCTTCATTCAACACCTTGTACCCTTCCGCCACCGAGTAGCCCCCCCCAACAACTGAATTCCATCCCCACTCATCTGAATCCCGATCTACCAATACCACTTCACTTAACGCCTCTTGTAAAGCATGAAGCAGTTGCTCCTCCCATACAAACAACTCCCTCCGCCAGACCCACTTCCATGATGATAATTGGCCTCCTGTGTCGCATTTATCCTTAATAATGATAAACTTATCCTCTGTCAAAGCATACAATCTGGGAAAGAGTACATTGAAAGTTGTATCTCCCATCCACCTCTGCTCCCAAAATAGAGTCCCCACTCCAGACCTTACTATCCTACTGACTCTAATTTTGAACCATTCTAGCAAGGCCGCATTTGGTCCATCAATGGCCCATATGTCTTTCCACCACTGAGAAATGTGGACAAAAGACGTGGGCCTATCCATATATCCATCTACCTCCCCGTACCTACTCCTCAGAAGCGGACCCCAGATAGCCGTATCATCTGATAATATTCTCCACCTCCACTTTGCCAGCAAGCTCAAATTAAATTTCTCCAGACACTTTACACCTAGACCTCCTTCGTCTTTTGGCCAACAGACTTTTTCCCAGCTTAACCATGCAATTTTTGACTGACTCTCATTACCTCCCCATAAGAAAGTTCGTTACAACCTCTTGAGAGACTTCAACACTGACTTGGGGGCCTTATAAAAGGAGAAAAAGTACAATGGAAGAGAAGCTAGCACAGAGTTTAGTAATACCAATCTCCCAGCAAAAGTTATATTCCTTGCCTTCCAACCTGACAATCACTTTTTGAACTGATCAATAACTGGCTTTCAAACTTGTTCCCTCTTAGGGTTCACTCCCACTGGTACCCCCAAGAATTTGAATGGTAGTGTACCAACATCACAGTTTAGCATGCTGCTAGCCGCAAGTGTGAATGATTCTGACACATTTAAACTATAGAAACTGCTCTTGCTGAAATTTACCTTTAACCCTGACACCATTTCAAACCCCCACAAAATTACCTTCAGATACCACACAGATTGCAGCTCCGCTTCACCCATCATAATGACATCATCTGCATACTGTAGCACTAAATACATCACATCCTCTTGTACCTTTATTTCTTTGTACAAGCCTTTTTGGATGGTTGATTTGTACAATCCTGGTAGTGCTTCCGCCACTATCAAAAACAGAAAATTCCAGCTCACCGAGTCATAAGCCTTCTCAAAATTCACCTTGAACAAGAAGCACGAATTTCGCCTTCTTTTTGCCCAGTCCATAAGCTCATTTGCCACCACTACTCCATCCATAATTGATCTTCCAGACAAGAAAGTCGTCTAATAGGACGATATTAGCCCAGTCAACACTTTTTTCAGTCTCACAGATAATATCTTCGAAATAATCTTATGCACGCTTGATATTAGGGAGATGGACCTGTATTGGCTTAACCCTGAAGGTCTGGCCACCTTTGGGATGAGCGTAATGAAAGAAGAACTTACCCCTCTCGGTAATATGCCCGACCCATGAAACTCACGTACAGCCTTGACCACATCTTACCCAATTACTTCCCAACATGATTTGTAAAAATTCATTCCAAAACCGTCGGGCCTTGGGCTTTTACCTCTTTCACATGCCCACACTGTCGCCTTAATCTCCTCCCCTAAAAAAGGCTCCTCCAACCCCTGCTTTTGCTGATCTGATATTTGAGGAATAGGAACTCCATCCATGGTGGGTCGATCCAACCATCTTTCCTGGAAATTGCCCGAGAAGTGTTCTAATATTTAGACTCTAATATCAGACACACTCTCCAGCCACCCCGAGTCCGACTGGACTACAAAAATGGAATTTGCATGACAACTCGACTTAAAACAATTATGAAAGTACCTGAAATTATTGTCTCCATTGAGAGCCCATCGTACCCTTGATTTCTGTAACAGGGCATGTTCCATCACCCTTGCTTTGGCCCAGTATTCTGTCATGAGATCATGCCTGGATCTATTAATCACCTGGACCCCTGCCACTAACTGTTGGTCAACCACTTCCATTTCCTGAATCCTGTGGGCCAGAAAATCATCATCTTTTTTCCACACATCTTCAGACCACTTTTTTATCTCCCTTTTAATAGCCTTTAGCTTCCTTGCCAGCTGGTACATCTTCCACCCTGAACCCTGGATTGAGTTCCACCTTGCTTTTATCAACTCTCCAAAGGAAGCCTCTTCCAACCAATAATCAAAAAACTTGAATGGCTTAGGTCCCCAATTCTGCTTATTATCTCTTGTGCTTATCCAGCAGTGATCAGAAAACTCCCTCGTACCTACCCTCTGTGCACTAATTCCCCATTCCTCCATCAGTGTCGGTGAAAAAAGGAACCTGTCTAATCTACTAGCTGACTGTCCATCTGGTGAAATTCATGTCACTCCTTTTCCAATGACTGGAATGTCTACCAGCCCCATCTGTTGTATAAAAAATTCAAATTCCTCCATCTCCCTCCTCGAATGAAACGTCGATCTTCCTATAACTTCACTCTTTCCTCTAACCGCATTAAAATCACCACCAACTACCCATCTTACATGTGGGACCCCTCTTCTAGTCATCATTAATTCATTCCAGATTTTTCTCTTTCCTTCCAATGTACACGGGGCATAAACGTTGACAACACAATTAACCTCATCTGAATCCGTTCCTTTAAAAGCAACTCCTAGAAAACCTTGCCCTTGAATTTGCCACACCACCTCCAGCAAATCTTTCCTCCAGATTTTAACGCAACCCCTACTCAAACCCGTTGATGGGAGTATTCTCCAATCACATTTGTCACTCCCCCAAACCTCCTTTATTTCCCACTCCTTCAAATTTGTACACTTTGTTTCCTGAAACAAACATATATAAATCTTATTCCCCACTACCATCTTCTTAATGCGCCTCCTTTTCACCCTCTCCCTAAACCCCCTTTCATTTAGTGATAGAAGTTTCATTTGAACTACCCTTTGATTCCTACTCCCCCTGTTTTCCTTTTCCACCTTATCTCTCTCTTTCATTTTTTGTAGTTCTGCTATATACACCTCGTCAGATTGCTCCTAGTTATTCCTATGACCTTCATTGCTGACCACATTTGTCGTATGTCATTACCTCCTCCTTCTTTCTTTTGGCTTGCTTGATCTGATTCTCCCTCCTGGTAAAACCTTTGCAAATCGCTTCCATCAACACTATGCCTTCGAACCTGCCTCCAGGTGTTAACCATCTTCCTCTTCCCCTTCCCTCCCCAAGACATTTCTTCCGCACCCACACACTCTCATTGCTTGCAATTATAAATCTTTGTCGAACTTGACTCCGTCTTTGTACTATCAACTTCAATGTTATGAAATTGTGATTCTACTTTGGCATTCTCCTCATTTCCGATACTTGTCTCGTCTCTTTCCATTCTCCTTATTCCACCTAATTTTGCCCCTTCAGTTGAAGCTATGTTGCATTTAGACACTGGATCATCGATTAAATGGCGGCTGATGGGCATCCTATTACTGTTCCGCCACGTCTGTGTTAGAACCATTTCAGCGTGTGGTTGTTGAAATTCGGAATTTCTACTATGGCTCTCATGCCCAGCCATTTCGTTACCCAAATATGTATCCATTCCATTGATCTGGTTCATATTTCCATCAGTTTCCGTTTCCGTAAAAAGATCATAGCCGATTTTCTTTTTGCACCGCTTACCCGCGGTTATGGGCCTTTGAACGGACTGCGATTCGGCCCAGGAGACCGATTCGAGACGGCCCAAACCCGATCCGCACGCGTGAACCGCGGGACATCGTTGACCGAGCTGGCGTGGGCCCACGGCGTTCGCGTTATCTTCTCGTTCCGCATACCGCTTTATCCAATTGCAGGGATTGCCTGGGCCCGCAGTGTCAGAGTTATCTCCACGATTTTCGCGCGTTTCTAGCCGTTGGGGTGTGAGGCCTGCACTGTGTACACGTGGCACGCTCTGGTTGGTGGGACTGGACTGACGCACGCCATCATTGCCTGAGCATAGAGGGGACAAAAAAGCTGGCCACCTGGCCGCTCGCGTGTTACATTCCCCAAGGTTTGCTTCGCCTCCTCTTTCCTCACCCGTTACGCCATTTTCACGCCACTTTTCCCTTTTCGGTTCACTTCCTCTCTGACCTCTAAGTTCTTGCCTCTCTCAGCATTCCACTTCCGGCTTGTTGGCACAGTCACTGTCGCCTTTCTCAGCCCCTGCTTTGGCATCGGCGTGACAATTACCGGCACCTAGGCTGACATTTGCTGACTCTACATCATAGAGTTCCCCATATTGCCCACTGAGTTCCTCCGCCGGAGCCACCTCCCACCGCCGACCAAACAGTTCCTCCTTCAACACCGCCAGTCGCTGCTCCGCTGCAAAGGACTCATCGAACTCCCTTTCTCCCTGACACGAACTCATCTCGGAGCCGGACCGTGAGTACCCCTCGTGACTTAGCACCTTGTGCCATTCATCATCCTCCTTCGCCACCTTTATATGAAAAAATGCATCATCTATCGCAACTCGCACCACCTCCTGTATTGGCTCGAAAGCCTTCCGGGAAATGAGCAGTCGCGCCACATCAAACCTCTCCTTTCTGGCTGTCCTGTCGCCTACTTGCATCAACTCACCGTAGGGTGCCGTCAAAGTCCTAAAAAATTTTTCCCCCCACACATGAAGCGGAACACCATAACAGCCCACCCATACCCTTCTCTCCGTTTCTACATTCCCAGGTTCCCACCTATTTATCAAGTGAAACCATGCATGAATCCATTCCTGGCTACTTTCTATCGCCTGCTTCAAAGTTCGCGTCTCGCCTTCTTCCAGCAACACCTTATTCCCTCCCATCGGAGTGGCTTTAACATCATAGATGCCCTGCTCAGCCAGAAATTGCTGCGTCCTAAAAGCTGTTTCTTTGCATATCACTTCGCCAACATAGGCTGTTTCCAGCCTCCTCAACTCCTCTGCCTCAGCTTTAAAAACCAAAAGCCTGTTTGTTTTTTCCCCTGATCTTCCCCTTTTGTTCTGTAAGCTACCCTGGTTCATCCCCTTATTCCCCTGATTATGCCTTTCCACAGATGAGCCTACCGTTTTTGCATAAGACAGTCTAATGCTTCCATTCTGAACTCCTGTCATTGTTTCCTTAGACTTTGGTTTCGTCTGGTTTAACTTCAGATACCCCATCCGCTCCGTCTTTGCCGCAGTCGTGTTTTGAGTCACTCTTTTGTCAAACTTGGGCCGATTGACCCATATCTTCTCATTTCCAATGAAGATATTGTCCAGTTTGATCCCTAACAGGTGCGCGTCCTCCACCCCTGTAGACCGCACAAAACCAAATCTCCTCCCATTTCTATCCATTTTTGTTGGAATATATACCTCCTGAACATCCCCATATCTCCTAAAAATCTCCCACATCTCTCTCGCCTTGTATTCATCAGGAAAATGTGTGAAGAAAAACGAAGTTAGTCCTCCGTTGCCTTTTCCTTTCGTATCGTTTACATGTAACCTCTCTCTCTGCCTAATTCCATCACCGCCACTATACCTTCTCCTCCCCCGAACCTCTCTCCAACCTCCTTCACTCTCCATCTTTTTTTTCAAAGATCCTTTTGCAGCTTGTAACAAGGCCAAAGCTTAGAAATTGGGAAGGAATTAGAAAACCTTTATTGGCATTTGGGTGCTCATTCTTCATTTCTTTCTTTCCTATTTTTTTTTTTTTTCAACACTTATTCCGTACCCTAAATTTAGATAGAATTTTGCCACAATACATTGCACAAGGTACCGGAGTCACATAATCCATATAAAACAAGGTACCAAAGGAAATTATCAGTGTAGCTCAAAGAAATCAAATAATGGACAATTCTGGGGTCACAAAAGAAATCACCTAGTTGTACGTCTTGATCATTTCTCTTTTTCTTTTCTTGCAATCTGAAAATTATAGCCTCAACTAGATTCCAAGTCAAGTTCTAGAGGTTACAACAATGAGAAATTCACACTTAAGTCATGAGAGGGTGAAGGTCACCGTTGGATTTTTAGTTTAAACCAGTAGTAACATTTAAACTGGAAGTTTGTGCTAGTTCTCAACTTGCCTCAAGAACATCCATATTTTAAATTATACAGACTTAGCATATGGACACCAAGTTCAATAAAATCAAAGAAAAAATAGTATCAAACACACAGAAATTGCATGATGTTTTAAGGAGATTAATGTAATGATGCAGGTGTCGGATTATTTAAAGTCATAGATAATGTACATAACAAAAGGAAACTGTAGATATGATTCCTAAGATTCAAATATGAATTTGCAAAGCATGAACACAAACAGCTTCTGCCCAGAGAACTTCCAAACTTAAAATTTACAGTGTAAGCAAAAACCTCGGGAAGAATATGAAAATAGTGATTGGTCATGGAACTAAGTTCACACAAAGATTTTTGTTAAGTAAACAAGGGCCAAAATTTTAAAAACAGAATTTTTGTCCAAGAAAAATCTAATTGGGTCTAAGCTACAAAAACACCATTTGGGCATAGACTTTACTAATGACACCACAATTTTTGCTAAAACTTGTGGGGCCTAATTTTTACTATTTACACCACCCTTGGTAATACATGTCACCTAAGTTTATTTAAATGTTAGAGTAAACCACCATTTTTGTCTTAGAAAGTTAAAGGAAAAATCACCTAAATAAGAGAAAAATATTTATACACTGTCAGTGTAAAAGAGTTTATCCTAACAGTTAATCACAACCCTTTATGTATGTTAAGTTTGTTGACTATATCAATTAATACTTTAAAAGTCATTTAAACGAAGGATTGTGATTAACCGTCAATGTAAAACTCTTTTACACAGACAGTGTATAAGTGCTAAATTTCTTAAATAATTATGTTACGTAAAGTGGTTCTTAAAGAATTTTAGTTAATACTTTTAAACACTTTAAAAAGTGTTATATAAAGCGTTTAGGAACTAACATGCATAACGTTAAAAAAATTCAAAAACTAACCTGCCCAAAAATATTTTTTAGGCACCTATCAGCTATCTTTAATATCTTTTAGGCATCACTGTAGATTTAGTCTTAAATTTTATTTTACAAAAAACGCTAGTTCAATTTCTAATTAAGCTTAAACTATTTTGAGCCTACTACATAGTTTTGGTTTTTACATTCTGAAACCTAAATCAGAATGTAAAAGGTGGTATAAAAATCTAAACAGTAGGTATAGAACCTAAAATATTTACAAATTTTACTAAAAATGTTGTATTTGTAACTAATTGGGCTTTTAATGCATCAAATCAATCTTTCTTATCTAAAACCACTAAAACTTCTTTTCTTGATAAGTTTAAAAAATCAGAAGTTTAAAATCAAGTTCTTCGTAACTTCATCAAAAACACAAATTTTGATCAACTAACTTCACCGTTTTCATAAAAACAATATCACCATCTCATAATACTTCTAAAAACACATTTTAATTAAATTTTAGAAAACTTTTTCCTAGCCTTGGCCAAGAGCTATAACAAGGAAAAAACACCATGAAATTTTATATTTTTCTACATGAAATAGCTTAAACAAAATTCACTAATATAGAAAACAACAAATATAACCTTTTTTCCAACTACTTAACCAAAAACTATACGAAAAAACCATAAATCCAACTTTTGTTTTAATCACTTAAACAATAGTGTAGCCAACTATTAAACCAAAATCACTAAAAAACGCAATTCAATACCCTTACATAATACAAAACCAACTCTAGAGACAAATGATTTTTTGGGTAGTTAAGTATGAATAATCAAAGACAATTAATGTTCACCATTATCTTCCATTTCTCCTTCTTTGGACATATCTTCGCAACCTTGTTAACAAACTTGAAACAAAACTTATTAACAAAGTTTGAGTAAATTTTCTGGTATAGTCTCACCCACTAATATATTGTTTATATAATAAACTTATCACCACCCTCACTCCAAATACAAATTTCTAATTTACCTTCTTTCATATTTCTCAACAACAACATTCTTTTCATAACAATTGCAACATGTTGGAATGATTTCACATTTCTTCATCCACACAACACATTTTGATGAAATTATTCTCCCAATAATTTGACTTAGCAACTCCTTTCTTCTTTCCTTTATACTAGATCTACTACATTACTTATTTCGCTGGCAAACACTTTGTTCAATAGGGGTTTGTCTCTTATTTGCCTTTATTTTTTATATAAATCCACTGTGCAGCAGGTTGCATCCAATGCTGTATCTTGGGAAAATATTTTTTACGTCCTATTATTTCTCCCACCTATTGCAAATGGGTCTATCATGTTGGGCTTGAACAACAACCACCGCACAAACCTAAATGTCCCATTATATTTGACCAAGAACAACACCACTCTCATAGTTATCTAAAGACGTTTTAAAATATTTTAAGGTTAAATATTCCTTAAATGGATTGTTTTAAGAATGGTACAATTTTGGTCTAATGTGTGAGTTTGACACCTAGACAAACTTTCCATTTGACTTCCCTTCATTTGTTATATAGATTGATGACTCTTTCCCTTAATTTTATAGTTTTCAATCATTTCTAACCAATTGTAAAATGTGTTAAAAAGTGTATCAATAATCCTCAAAATAAGAGTTAAAGGTTCTAGGGATAACCAACCATCCCCTTGATCAAGATCTGTTTTTTTGTTACAAAAGGATAAAAGAAAAGAAAACAAACAGAAATCCTAGTACCTTGGTCCTAAGAAAAAGAATCCCTCTTAGTATCAACCAACAACCCAGTACTAAAATAGGAAAAATAGTCCTAAAGAACACTATATTTTCCATAGGAAAATATTTGAACAAAAGTACCCCCTAGCCATTTATACATCCCATAATCTAACATCCTCTCTCTACACCCCTTTCCTGCATATTCTACACACTAACCAAATACATGCACTTGTTGAAAGTAGTTATAATGCAACTACAATAGTTGCAGCAACCCTATTTTTTATGGCAACACTAAGTTCATGTGAGTGTATGTTTTTTTTATAATTAAACTGCATTTTTTCTCCACTATCCTTGTATCTTATGTCACAAGGGTGGCTGTGGCCTTTTTGTTCATTCTAGATTAGTCAAGGGATGCTCTAAGGCTACTTAGAATTTGTAAATTTGGTAAGATGGTGCTCAAGAATATATATATATGTATATATATATATATATATATATATATATATATATATATATATATATATATATATATATATATATATATATATATATATATATATATATATATAGATAGATAGATAGAGAGAGAGAAAAAAAAATAGTCAAATATTGTTAAGAGACAACACTTGGATTACGCATTTTAGGAGAATGGTAAATGTCATTCGGAATTACCATTCTGGAAAGGTCATCCTTGACCTAATAACACTTCTTTTAATTGGTCTTTCTTGATCAAGGCTATTTATGTACTCTGAATTATCAATCTAGAATGACCAATCTAGATTATGTACTCAAAAATACATGTTCCGAATTTAGTTTTAATAACATTCAAGACATCAATTCTATACATGCACACCTTTCTGGTAGAACTTTCTTCTTTAGATTATGTACTTTTATCTCAAACGTACTTTTCACTCTATTCCCAAACATGCACTATGTTATTTTGGTGATGATGCATAAAAATTTTATTCCTTTGTCAATGGTCTTCTTCATAAATTATAACTAGGAAAATTTAAAAAAATAAATGTAAAAGCTGTAAATGAATTTTAGTACATGTAAAATAACCTATTTTGATTTTGGTACCTATGTTTTTAATTTTTTTATTTTAGAAACTGACAATTTTTTTTAAATAGATACTTGCTAGTAGGAAATCTCCATTAAATGATGACATGGTTAACAAAGTGTTATGTCATGAAGTCCATGTAGTACATGTCATTCATTAATTGTTGAATCAACATCATTCCATGATAAGTACCTTTTTTCAAAAATAAAAAAGCAAAAATTAGTCTTAAATATGTTTTTATTCTTGATAAAATTAGCTAACTTTGTTTTTTGGTCCCTAAATAATTTTTCATTGTGTTTGGTTCCTAATAATTTTTTTTTATTTTGTTGTTTACCTCTATAGTGCTATCTAAACCATTTTTAGATCTTTTGGAAGAGTTGTCTAAATATGTTTAGAGACAAAAACAAAATTTACAAATTTATTAGAAGGAAAAAACATGTTTAAGCCAAAAAATTATTAGGTACTCAAATCAAAATTATAAAAAGTTATAACAATATCCCTTGAACTTTTATCAAATTACACACCATCCTATCATTTTTTTATTTTTCTAGCTAACCCCATTTAAGTTTTAAAACATTACAATGACATGTCCTAATATGTTTAAAAACATTAATTGTCACTCTTTCGAGTATTACATCAACACCCCTTGTAAAGAAGGCAAATATAATGATGCACTTCCTATAATCTTCTCCAACTAAGGTTCTTCAATCAAGAAGATGGATGATGGAGCGGTTAAAGATGGGGAGATATTGATGTCACTTCCTCTTGGGGAGGAAGATGAGTCAAAAAACTTGTTGTTTATCACAAAAGAGAGGACCCTAATAAAGTCGTACTAGGAAGAGACCCCTCAAGAGAGAGGATTCTCAATGACACTTTACTAAATCAAATGCTCAAAATGAGTTTGACTTCATTCAACCAAGTGTGTCTTTAAAGAGAATGGATCTTGGGCACAAGATCCAAGGTAATGTGAGACTTGGGCTTAATTAGCAATAAGGCTAATTAAGGGCAATTGCTTTTAATACCCCCTATCTTCTATTCGTACCTCCCTAGGCTTTACAATTTTTTTCAAAACCCAAAAATACCCTTCCCTTTTCTTACCCTACTTGCGTAACGAAGTACATTCTAGACAACATGATCCAGAAGACAAATGGGATTCAGCTAGTATATTCCGGACCACATGATCCGGAAGACAAATAAGATTTAGCAAGTATGTTCCGGACAACATGATCCAGAATGTATTATGTCCATTCTGGATCAGTTGATCCAGAATGTATTATATATATTCCAGATCAACTAATCTGGAAGTGGATCAAATGCGTATTCCAGATTAGGTGGTCTAGGGTAAATATTGTTAGTTCTGGATCAACTGATGCGGAATATTGTAACACACGACGTAGTACGAATAAAAATACAAACAAACCCCCAATCATAAATCCGAAAACCCTAAACTTTAAATCAAGAAAATCATACATAAATAAAATTATATTTTCCTTTTCAAATAGCGCTTAAATCAACGAATAATACCCTAAAGACTTATAAGAATGATTAGGGATTTACAATAGGGTAGAATGTGAGAATTTGTGTTTGGCACAAAAGAGTGGCAAGATAAAGCACAACAAGACAAGAAAATAAAAAATAAATTGAAAAAATTAAATCAAATAAGGATAAGGGTATGTGAGGAATTTACAAAAAATATAAACTTTGGAGGTGCAAATAGCAAATAGGGGGTGTTAAAAGAAAAAGCCCTAATTAATCTAATCTTAAAAGCCCTAAACCCAGCACCTAGCCTAATCCAATAGGGGGTACACAAACTAACCTATAGGTGAGGGAAGGAGCCCAATCACATCCTAGACTAAAGGCCCTCTACTAAACATACTCCTTAAACTAGCTAAAGTCACCTCTAGATCCTAATCTAAATGGAAATGACCAAAATATATGGCCTAAAGAGAAATAAAAATAAATTAATATTTACAATGAATTAATCTAAGGATGATTATCTATGATTTTCACTTCAAGCAAGAGTTGAGGTCTAGTGAACTCTTTTCGGGTCATGTCCTCCTCTATCCTCCTAATCATGACCTTAGTAATAGAACCCTTGGTAAGCAGAATTACATCATATAATGGTGAACAAGCAAGAGTAATTGTGTAATTGCATGAAATCACCAACCTTAGGTATTGTTAATATAATGTGTTCTAAAAATTTTAATAAAATTTTATATAAAAGAAAATTATTGTTTAAAAATAAAAAAAAAAAAATCCACTTGATTGACATTATGTTGCCAAACCAATATATCAATGGTAGAGTTACTAGAAGTGATTTAAAATACAAACAAGGCAAAAAAAATATAAAAATTAATAAATTATTTTTTAATATATTAAAAATTACTAAAATGTACTAATAAACAATTTCTCTCCCTTCTATGAATAAAGGATTAAGTGTGTGCTTGAAAATCCATTTGATTTATATTTTTCACATTTCAAGACAATTTTCCACTTTCCAAAGCTTTGAACATGACGAAGGTAAAAGATTGCTTTAGCGTTCAACAAAAATGCAACATGTATAGAAATACAACCTAAGTCATCTAACTATTTGCTCCATTCTCTGTAGGTATGTTTATATTGGGAGTAGAGGATACACTCAGGAAAGGATGGAGTGTTCAAAAAAATAATCTCATTTTTTCATTTATAAATAAAAGGATAAAAATGGGACATGATGGAAGAGAGTGAGAACGAATGGATCACATTTCATCACTTTCTTTTGTTTTCATCCCGTAAGATTAAGGCACAAAAGATCGAAAAGAACATTGTATTTGATGAAATATTTAATTTATCTTTGTCTTTTTTATAATCATCCACACCACTTCTATTTATTTGTTTCTTTTTGTGCATTTCACTTATATAACAATTGAGTTTTATACCTTTTCCTCCCCCTACTACTTAAGTGTTGTTCTTCTTGTGCTTGATGTGCACCACAACAGTATGGTGTGGTTATCACCAGAGTAGTGTGGGAAGCATACTAAAAGAGGAAAATCATCAAGGGTTTATATACATTGGTGAGACAGATCACATAGGTGTAAGAGATGCATTGGTAGAAAAAATGCATCAACACATCTCCCACACCTTTGTGGGTGTTTACCCACCACTGAGAACAAATTCCTAATACACTTTCTCTTTTAGTGCACCTCCCACACCTTTGTGGAAATACCCACACTATTGTAATGCACGTGGGAATTTAACTTTACTTTTAGTTAGGTTTTTAATTAATCATTTTCCTAGCAATCAAATAAGTTATATAATTGTATGACTAAAATATAACAAAAATTAGTTTTATTATTAAATTTAGTTAAGATAAGAAAAAAGAAAAAATATAGCTTTAAAATAAGAACAATTCCATAAATAAAAAATTTTAACACATTTCCTTTATTATTTTTCTATATGATGAAATAGATATGATGGAATAGAATATATATATATATATATATATATATATATATATATATATATATTAATTAGTCTATTGTAAATTATCCAAATAAAAAATTATATTTTTAATTTGATCTATTGTGCTCGACTATATTTTAATTATTTTCGTTTAATTTCCTAGTATCCATTCTACAAATTAAGCCTACTATCTCTAGTAATATTGACTTCCAAACTCTCCAAAAATCCCAACATCTAAAGGCTACTTCTTCTTTCTATCATTAGGGCTTTAAATAGGATTTAATTGCACATTTACTCATTTAGCACCTAACGCTACTTCTCATCGAATTACTAGCGATAGACACTTAAACATAGTAATTCAATGCTTTGTTTGTCAGTACGTTACGCTCTCAAAAGGGACCTAATTCAAATACTTGGCATCCATTGTTAGCATCATTTTCTAGAATTTCCTGCCAAATAAATGTAAAAATACTAAAATGTTGCGTTTATTTTCTTAACGTATAAAATACTAAAAACAAGACAAAAATGGACAAAAATGGTACACCGTATCCATTCAATCACAATCTTTTTTTTTTATATATATATATATATATATATATATATATATATATATATATATATATATATAAACAAGTTAATTGTAATTGAAGAAGTAAAAAATTATTTTATATTTACGATGAATACCTTTAATCTATATTAAAAATATGCAATAGAATTTTAAAATATATGCATAAGAAGTTAAATTTTTTAAATTGAAGTTTAAAATATAATATAAATTGACATTAACTTTACATTTATTAGTATAAAAGCATTTATTACTCTCTTTTTTTAATGGTAAGGTCACAAGTCACTAGAAAGATTAATTATTGGAAAGTAATATACAGTTCTAGTCATTTGCATACATAGCAAGAACAAACTCATGAATAAAGTTAAAAACATTATTATTATAGGGCATAGTCAAGCTTGGCTTTGCAAAGCTTCCAGCTACTATTTTTGACTCACGAGGGACAAAAACAAAATTAAACTTTAAGGTTTTCTCACCATGCTTATAAATTTTACCTAATATGAGGTAGTACACATGATCAATAGCGCATCCCTAATCCAGGAGATTGACCATCGAGAAGAAGTCAGATTCAATAATGAAGTTTCGGAAGTTGTTGTTATAGGCAGTTTCTAAGGATTTAAGGATGGTCAAGAGCTCTGCCTTTTCCATTTCACACTAAGGGATTTTGTTGGAGAAACAACCACAAATGTGCCTCTACAATCATGAACCCTACCTTAAATAGTTGTGAACCTCTAAACATTGTTGTACAATTTATCTTGAGCATATCACACTTACCTGCAAAAAAATTAAAACATTGCACGATGTATCCTTCAACAGGATCCACGGTGCAAAGCTTTCTTGTAAGTCATGTAGCAGGAATTTTATACCACTTACCACTTGTTGATCTATCTAGATTTTTTCATTGAAAATGGCAACATTTCACCAATACCACAATCGGTCTAAGGTAACACTGAATACCTAGTTCCACTTGTTATCTCTGTGAAGTTTCCTGTAGGATAGATTATTTGACATATAGGTTTCTAGCAACTAGTGAGAGATAAAATTAGAAATACTGGCAGCCCCCATTTGTATCCAAACATTGATAGCCTTCAGATAGTCCCATAATGCATGAAGTGAGGTCTCCCAACAATGGCCACAAAAAGAGCATGAAGATTCAGCTACCATATGCCTACTATGTCTCAATTCATTTGTGGGAAAGATCCCCTTTACCACTTTTCACAATAGAATCAGAATTCATTCTGACCCTTCTCACTTCCAAAGTTATTTAAAGATGGGCTTCTCTAGATTATGTATTTGACATATCAAGGCTTTGTATGCCTTTTTGGTGGTGAATTTATCGCCCACTCCTTCTCTTCAGTTGGGCATGTCGTCTTCCATGTCTCCTCGAGGAGTCTAGATTTTACAAATGGCTTTTACAAATCTGTAGGCAACATTATCCCCCCAAACATGGAGACATCCCATGCCTTGTCAAGAGCCAAAAAAATAAGGTTTAGCTCCACGTTGGATTATATTGGCATCAGTACACCATTTAACAAAAGGTATTTGCCCCAACACTAAATTATCCAACCAAAAGTCTATTCTTCTCCCATTTTGAACCTACCACCCAAGATTGTTGTAGACATCTGTCTAGGATGCCTTGATTCCTTTCCAAAATTTGTGCCCCTCCGAGTTATGTCAATGCTTGGTTTGATAGCTTTGCCACAGTTATATTTTGACTGAATGAGTTATACCCACATGGCTCTCCTTTTAACGATCAAGTGTCAGCTAGCTTTCATGAGGAGGGCTTAGTTAGCATGTCTTGTCTCCCGCAGCCCGAGGGCATCCCACTATTTTGGGGTGCATACTTTTAGTCAAGCAAGCCAGTGAATTTTCCTATTTTCATTTGTGTCACTCGAAACAAAATCTATGCATTTCTTATCTATATCATTACATACAGAGATTGGTAAAATATTGGTTTGCATTACATAGTTAGGCAAAGTTTGTACAAATAACTTGGCTAGAGTAAGTATTCCTGCAAAAGAGAGAGCTTTGATAACTGCCTAAATTACCTATTTTTACACAAGTAAAATAGAGCAGTTATCCTTATTCCACCTTATTTAAGTCTTCTTTTCCTTCTTTTTATACATAAATTTAATATTTATAAAAATTCATTATAGATATACATTTTGGGCATATATAACTTCTATTTTCTTGTTTTATACTATTTGAGTCCGGATTTGGAAGAATGGTTGAAGAAGAAGTGGAAATTCTTAAGTCTAGAGCCAGTGTCCAGCATCCAAGGAGTGGCTGCCCAACACTGACCAATGCCCAGTGACGGCAAAGTTGGCGCCCAGTGCCCGTCAACCCGAGAGGGATTGATTTACCCTGTTTGGCGCTCAACGGCCACAAAGCATATGCTTAGAGCCAATGTGTTGACAAAGACATATAAATAGAAAATAATATGTGAAGCACGAGTGTAATAGGAGAAACAGGGCAACTAGGGTTCAGATTCCACTCCAGCCACCTTTGACATCCATTCCTTCACCATTTCACTCTATTTTTGCACCACCATGTCATTAATCAAGCTCTCCACCTCCATGGACTATTAGATCCTTTTGGTTGGGATTTTGATGTAACTATGTCCTGAACTCTATTGCATTTTTACTTTATTAATCTAAGTTTGTTATTTTGTGTTAAAGATTTTCTTTACCCTGCATTTGATTTATATATTTTGTGGATTTCATTTGCTGAATGAACTCGAAATAGGAATTTTTCTTTTGAAATGATAAGAACTCCCAATGGAATTTATGTCGCGGGAGAGACTAAAAACTATTGGCTATCTTGAGCTTTTTTTTCTTAATAAGGGTTATTTGATTCTAGATTGAGTGAGAAATCCATTATCTAAAGCCCAAATAGCTTAGTCTCTGACTATTGAGAAATCGGAGAAAGAGTATTTGTATGAGTGATAGGAATGTAAATGATGAATGATGATTTGATAGAGTATTTATGCTTCAGATGGACGATAGAGTAAAATCAGAACCCAACCAAGCTTCTTATCATATTTATTTTAGTTTATTTGTATGCTTTTTTAATTTTTACAACATTATAATAGTTTCAATTAATCTCCCATTATTTGCAAGTAACTATTACTAGAATTCTAAGTATTAATCTAGTCCCTATGGGATCGACCCGATACCTATCAGATACTATAATATGACCGGTGCACTTGTCGGGAGTAGAGTAGAAAATTTGTGATCTATCATGCTTCTTTTCCAATTACTCAATCTTTGATTTACCTTATCAATGAGGAATTGGTATGTTTGCTTTGTAACCCTGTGATGGTGGAGTGGTATCTTAAGGTACTTGCCTAAATTACTAGTTTTCTCAAAACTCAAGGCATTTGATAATTGTTCCTAGTGCTACTAATTAATATTTGCAAAAAAGAAGACATATATTTTGTCGTAGCTTACTTTTTGCCTAGAGCAATCATAGATGAGCTTTAGAATCTGCTTAATCATCGTCACTTGTTCAAGGGATGTTTTGTCAAATAGGAGAAGATCATTTTCAAAGGTCAAATGAGATAATTGTGGCTTTCCTTTTGAAACTTTGATTGATTTCGAATGCTTTTGCTAAACTGACTTATGATCTTAAAGAGGCGTTCAAGGTACAAAACAAAAATATATGGCAAAATAAAGTCTCATGTTGGATTTCCCTTGCTAAATGGAAGGGTTCTAGAGCCTCTTCACTCTAGAGTAAATGCATGTTTGGGGATGAGACATATTGTCATACAACATTAATAAAAGAGTTTGGTAGTTCAATATCAACTGAGGTATCTTTAATGAATTTCCTAAAGCTTATCATAAGTCTTTTCTAGATCAACTTTAATAATCATACACCCATTCCGACCTTTCTTATACTTCATGGATGGATGACTTCTTACACAATAATTATGTTGTCAGTGTTTCTCCTCAAAGGTATGAAACTACTTTGGCAAGCGTTGACTAGCTTATCCATTACTGTAAGCAGCTGCAAGGCAAGTATCTTGGTGATTGTCTTGTAAGTAATGTTACATAAGTTAATTAGTCTCTGTTGTTTCAAAGTTACAATTGGCTCCGTTTTGGGGATAAGGTTTATCATAGTAGAATTGATTTCCCTAATCCTATTGGGTTCTGCAAACATTTCTTCAATCAACTTATAGAAGGATTCGCCGCACAGTGCTCCAATTAGCTTCATAGAAACCAACCTGTAAGTCGTCCTCCCCAGGTACTTTGGAATTAGCCATGGAAAATAAGACTTTTCGAATCTCTATTCAAGATATTGGGGTGTTAAATTTATTCCACTCCGCCTTTGACAGACATGGGAAGGCATCCTGAAGGGTTGGAGCCCCACAATAATTCTCCTCCTTACAAAGATTCATATAGAAAAGGTTAACCATTCTTTCCAATTCTTCAAAATCATTGATCCAATTGCCATAGTCATCTTAGATTTCTTCAATTTTGTTCTTTCTCCTTCGGATGGTGGTAACTCCATGAAAGTACTTGGAATTTCTATCCCCAGATAGAGAAGTGGCCAACTACTAATTAACTCTGTCTAATTGCTTTATAAGATGTCTCTTTCTTTTGTAAATATTTTCAAACACTTCTTTATTCCATTTTTGCAAGGCTTCATGAAGCTTGGACATCTTTCCTTAGCAAGTCTCACTTGGACACCAAAATTTGTGAGGAACTGTTGAAAATCTAAATGGAAAAGCCAAGCTGCCTCAAAACGAAACGATCTTGCCTCCTATTAACATTTCCCTTACTTGTTATGTTGATTAAGATTAACAAGTGGTCGAACTTTAAGAATAGAAGGTGTAAAGGAATAGTCTATTAAAACCTTAAGCACCAAGGTAAATTGATCAACATATGGTCTAATCTTTCCCTTAACTAGCCTCTTCTCCAGGTGAAAGCAGGTCCTTGAAATCCTACATCCAAGAGGTTATTAGACTGAACAAAATTCATGAAATCAGACATATCTCACTAAGATGGTGATGTCGAACCACCCTCCTGCTCATGTTCCTTGAGAATTGAGTTAAAATTACCAATCACAACTCATTAACCATTACATTTAGCAACTATCTCACTAAGTTTTTTCCCAAAAGGTTCTCCTTTTTTGAATATGAAGCTCTCATACACTAATGTGAAAAGCCACTTAGATTGCCTCCCTAAACAAACACTGAGGTGTATAAACTATTATCAACAGTTAAATTTTCAGTTAATGATTTTTATTATGTTCTATCTTCTAGAGTAAAATTTTCTCATTATATAGGATTCATATCCTTTTTAATCAATAAAAACAAGTAATTTTTCAAATTCTTTTTAGGTTTCTTTAAGGGAAATCAAATTTAAATTAAACACTCATTTTAACAACTATAGCATTGAAATGCATTTCTGTGTAAAACTCTTAAATTAATGAGATATTATAAAAGCTATAAATTAAAAATGGAGAACCCATTTAACCAACCAACCATGCACAAATGTACTATAGATACACTAAACATTTTTCGTATTTTTTTCTCAAAAACCTTCCAAGCTACCTAATTATTTGGTTTCTAAGGTTTTGGAGACTTAATTATTAATGGCTGGGGAATTCCTCTCATAAAGAAGTCCAATAAGAGAGAGAAGTGTTTGAAACCCACACTTTCTGGTATTCGAGAGGATCTTACTCCAATTAAGGCGTCATCTTACCAAAAAAAAAATCAACAATGCATCTGTTTTATTTTATTTTATTGCTTCTTTTTATCGTTATTTAACAAAATTATCTGCTTCATTGGACAATTAGGGCTAGGCTGAAAATTGGTTTAGCCTACCTTATCCTTTTCAAGTTTCTAATCCAAACTTACAAAATTGAATCAATTAGGGCTAGGCTGAAAATTGTCGTTCCAAAGAAAGACTAAATACATCATGTCATAACCACTGAAAATTATGCTAGTAATTGGTTGAAATAGCTGACTGTTCTCTTCATATACCTGTAGTCATAAATATACAATATATACATTTGAACACTTCAAGCAAAAAATTTAATTAGAATCCACAGAATAAATTTTTTTACATTATCATAAGCAAGTGAAAATTTTGGTCTCATTAACATTAAACCTTTTATTCCTTATTTTACTTCCTTGCCCCATCCAATATCCACCCAACCTTTTAACTCATTAAACATGAAGATTAAGTCTGCTAAAAATGCAAGTTAGGCCATAAAATGAACGTTGAATGAGTGAGGCTTTGATAAATCTCAAAAATGACTAAGACTTCTGATTTCCCCCTTGATGCAAGGGAAGCTACATCATACCTTTACTTTTTCCATTGTTAATGTTCCATGTAAGATGATTAATATTTAAATTATGTCATAATCACATGAAGGCTACATCTTTCCTTCCACACATAGTCCACACCATACGTTTCAACCTTGGGAGCTTAACCATAGCCCAAATATAAGAGGCAAACTCTTCCATTCTCAACCACATCACAATATTCAACATACAATGGCTGCAATTTTCTGGAATTTGGCTATAGTAAGCCTCTCTTGCCAGCTTGCTACCAATGCTCAAGCACCAGCAAACGCACCGGAGAAGTTGCCACCTACAATCCAAACTGCAACATCTCCATTGTCGGTCACAACACCAGTGGCAACACAGCCACCTGCAGTGGTGGCATCCCCTCCTGCCACAAGTATACCACCAACTGCAGCCCAGCCACCAGCTAATGTAGCTCCCAAACCTGCTCCTGTGACACCACCAGCTCCCAAGGTTGCACCTGTATCAACCCCAAAAGCCCCACCACCACAACCACCGCAACCTTCACCAGTCTCAACTCCCACATCACCACCTCCACTACCACCACCACCTGTTGCTTCCCCACCACCATTACCACCACCACAAACAGCCCCAACACCGGCCAAAACACCCCTAGCCCCTGCACCAGCAAAGGCAACGCCAGCGCCTGCACCCGCACCCACAAAGCCAGCACCAACACCATCGCCGGTTCCTCCACCACCAACTGCAGCACCGGCACCTGCACCAGTGATAGAGGTACCAGCACCAGCGCCTGCACACCATAGGCATAGAAGGCACCGGCACAGGCATAGACACAGGAGGCATCATGCACCAGCTCCAGCTCCAACAATTATTCACAAAAGTCCCCCAGCACCACCTGATAGCACAGCAGAATCAGACACCACCCCAGCACCAGCACCAAGTCTGAATTTGGTAATATATTTGTTTAGTGAAATATCAAATTACAATTACAGTTGTATACAAATACATGTCTATCAATATCACATTGTTATCATCACATCTTTTTTCTCCTCTTTCAGAATGCTGCACCATCAAACCTACGGCAAGGGAGAAATATATGGGCAACACCCGGGCTTGCTATCATTATTTTGCTAGTTGTCACTGGCTACAGCTGCTAGTAGTGTCATGGTGATGATGGATTTGGTTTAATAAGTTATTTGGTTTGCAAAATATAAAATCTTTTCATATTTATAGATCTGAACAATGAGAATCTACACCTATGATTCTTTCCAATTTTGTTGCTGTGATCTTTGCTCAGAAATATTAATGGATCTGAATCTTTGAATGATGGAAATAATCAGAAATGTCACACAAACTCTAGTTTTGTAAGTTAATATATCAAACTTGATCAGTTTCTGAGTCTGCATTTGTTTTCTCCCGAAAGTCATATTCTGCGATAAGTCCAAGATTGTCAACTAATTTGTGATGCCGTAGACATCCTGCACACTAGTAAAAATAAAATTCCAATTACTTGCAGAGAATAAGGGTTTGTATAATATTAATTTTATAAAATATGTCTAAATAATAAAGACAAGAATTAGAAACCAATACTGCCATCATCAATAAGGAGGAAAAACAAAATCATCCTTGGCAACAGAAGATTAGAACTGGCTGCAACACCAAGAGAACAAATTAACTTTAACACATTTTCATTCATGATCCAATACATTAGCCATTGTATAAGTTATTTAACTTTCAGAACGAGTTGACATGCCACCATCAATCCATTACTTCCTTTATATGATTAGCACCAAACTCAAATCCCAGGAGGGTAGATGGCAAAGTCAGTGTTGACAAAAACATCAAAACACACCCTTGTATAATCCCTAAAAGTCAATATACAAAATTATAAGCAAATGTTAAGAAAATGAAGCTCAACACAGCTTACCATGTTATAAGCAATAATAAATCATTAATAACTTTGTTATAAAAAACTCCATATATGCTGTAACTTATGTGGCAGCAAGGGGGAGCAAGGAGAAAATGACAATTGTTGAAAGGAAAGAAGTTGCTACATATAGCATATATCAGTACACTGCCTCCCTCTGGATTCATATATAAGCAAAAATACCTAAATTTACACATATTAAGAAAATTAGTTATTATCATTTAATTTCACTAATCTCAAGTACAAAATAAGAATACTTCTAAAACACCATTCTTTGGAACTTGATATTATGAATAAAGAAGGATCATGACTGTAATTAAATGAAGGGTGTTTTAGGAACAATAGCATTAAATAAGACAAAAGTAGTTGGATTTGCTTATATTTGAGTTCAAAACAAAACCAAACTTTTTTGCTTAAATATGAGTCCAGAGGAAGGAAGCAACACTATTAGATTGGAACACTGGACAGTGAGAAGATTATGTCTAGGCTTTTGGATCATGCATGTGTGCTATAGATCATTAGATTGGAACAAAAACTAATATTTTTTAAAGTGATTACTTTCTAATCCTAACCATCTGATTCTGAGCAAGATCCAATGACCATGATCCACTCTTCTCCCCTCTCACTTATCCCACTTGATGTGTCCCTATATGTGTATATATTATGAACTATTCAAACTCCAAAACCATACCACAGGTCATATTTAACCCTTGGTCTTTAACTAAATTATCAGCTTTATCTCTGCCTGCTTACTTTTATATTGACATTATATTTCCAAAATTACAAGTCTGCAGGAATGCAGAAATGCTCAATTTTCCAATTTCTTTGTCATATTCAATCTAAGAAGCAGAAGCCACCAACTGAATATAAGATTATAGTAAAAGTGGTTCATTGCAACTATTACATTTCACTTTTCCAAAACATTAAGAAACTAACTATTTCTTATTTCAAATTATGGACACGAAAAAAATCAAGTATTCTTCAACAATTATGTTGGGACAATGCCTGCAGCCATAAGACTAAGGTTCCAGCAGATCCTGTGCAAAATGTGTTTCCACCCTCATGAGTCACAATGAGATCCCCATCCCCTATCCCACTTACTAAGTTAGAGAACATAACCATATAAAAAAAAAGGTTTTAGTAAAAGTACTTGACAAATGCTAACCATGGAAGGAGCATTAAAAGAAATAAGAAAAAAAAAATCATGCTAACACCTTTCAACAATATTATTAAACTTACAAATTCATCATTCAAGGTCAGCAAAAGATTCAAGAAAAAATAAATACCTGTACAAAAACAGCACCCCTTTCATAAGCTAATCGGTTTACAAGTCTCTTTGTTCTTTCACCACATAAGTTACATGTAAATTCTACGAGCAAACTTCTTCTTGGAAGATTTAAGTCAATACTAGCACTCTGCACACACCAAGCATACTTATTAATTAGCATATCAATATCAAAGAACTATATCGAGAGCAAATTTTTGAGAGGAAGATCACCCATGATCTCTAACAAGAGAAAGATGACATTAAGACCATAACAATTTATCAAAAAACAAATTGTCTTCAGAATATCATAATATATCAATGGATGAAACTAAAAGTAACTCTTCTTATTTTAGATGTACGACTGCATAAAGAACTTATAGACAGTCAATAACAACATGAATCATGCCCTGCTAGGTGGGGAAATGAATTGAGAGGCATACAACATAAATAACCTAGCTTTACTGAAAATAGTTGAGATCAGAAAACACAGTTAAAACAAGATAGCTTTTTTGTAATTGTTAATGAAACAAACAAAAAATAGTCAGAAAAGTCAAGAAATTAAAAGCAATACAAATAAATCATTTTTTTTTCTTTTTCATATGTACTTTTAATATAAAACATTATCATGCAAACAATCATTTAAATGAATTCTAATGAATCATTTTATGCAGAAATTCATTTAAATAAAGTCAAGATTATATTACCGAAGAGGATGTCGAGTAAAATTATTAGATATCTATATAACATATGAATCATTTAAATGAAGTTTTTATGTAAAATTTTAAATAATAGTAGTAGTAATAATAATAACCAAAATGTACAAAACTAGTTTCAAGTTTTCCACATCTCTCAGATATTTATCCTTTTACCTGTTATACACCACATATATCCTCCTACATCTTTTTTATTTGTCTAATGCAAGCAAGAGTGCCTTTTCTTTCACTAGTAAGTAGTAATAATAATAACAATAGAGTAAACAGCGTACATACGATGTAAAGAATTTTTCCAATGTCGTCCAATAACAAATTATCATGTACTATTTACACTAGCAGTGGAAAATATTTTATACTTTCAATGTCACTATAAAACTTTTCACTTACAACTAATGAGCTTTAAACCTAATTATATTAACTTTTATAATAACAAGGTGCATGTTTGTATTCAAGTTCAACCCTAGATCCCTCATCCTTCTCCGTTTTTACATGGGAAAGTGGAAAACTTCCGTCCAAAGAGATTATAACTAGTCTCCAAACACACCCTTAAGTAATTTGTATCGTAATTTCTGGTTAACAATACAGCATAGCACATAAATTGAACAACTACAATAATAACTTAGTCACCCCTTCAGAATTGGGCGATTCTGGTTCTGGGGCAGTTCCAGAAACATCACCCACCAACCCATTTACTCTAAACCCCCAAAGGAGAATCTTTGGCGCTGTCACTGCGACTTTTGCACCAGAAAACTTTGACCTGAAAGAAAAATGTTAGTGTCCAATTGAAATTCAGACTTATGGAATGAAAAGATAGAAACTTTAACCAAAGAGAAAGGGAGGGTAGTGAATGAAACCTAACCTGGAGAGGGTAATGGAAAGAGGGTTGAAGCAGAGGGTGCGAATAGGTTTTGGGGTTTTGTATGAGAGAGAAGGAAGGAACACAGAGGCACTATACAGTGCGTTTGCCGCCATTGATGGGTTACCTTCTCTGAGACAAAACAATAGTTTTTGGTATATACGACACCAACACAGATAGAAAATGAGAGTGTTGGTGAAGATAGTAATTTCTTGTTGAGCTTCTTCACAAGTTGTTCAACTAACCTGTTTGATGACATTTTATAAAAATTTTTTCACTATTTATAAGATTGTTTTGAGTATTTAAAATTTAAAAAACTAGTTTGGTCTATTTTTAAATTAGTTTTTGAAAACAGTGTTGAATTTTTTGAAAATGTTTTCATTTTTATTTTTTAAAATTATTTTTACTTTCAAGTTTTTAAAAACACGTTTATTTTTTTTTAATATTTTTTATCTTTAAAAATTAATATTGTTAAATTTAATCAATTTTAAAAAAATATTATAAATTATTTATATATATAATTTAAAATACATTTATATATTATTTTTTATATAATTACAATATTGTTATTAAGTTTTCATACTGGGTTAATCTTTTAAAACAAGTTTTTTTTCTATTTTTAGTTGTTTTTTGAAAAGGTTTTCTAAATTGTAACTAAACATATTTTGACTATTATTTTCTTCTTTCAATTTTTTTAAATGTTTTCAATAAAAATATTTTGTAAATTATAATCAAATATATTTTTACTATTGTTTTTTCTTTAAAAAAAAATCTATTTTTTATTTTAATTCTTTATATTTTTTTATTTTAATCTCAAATATATTTTATTTTAAAATAGTATTGTTTGATTATATGTTTAACATTTATTCGTTCACTTCACTCAAAATAATAATATAATATGATATAATTTTTAGTTTTGTTAAAATACTTTATAACAAGAAAGTAAGAATGTTTTTATAAAATATAAGTTTAATTAGTATGCACGTGTAAAAGAGTTTTATACAGATATTTAATAATAAATTTTTATTTATTATTTATATTTATTTTAAAATATTAATAAGTAAAGTCAACAATTATATTATAAATAAATGGTTAAAATTGAATCTCAGTGTAAAATGTTTTATATTGGCAATTCATAATTTTTTTTCTCACAAAATATATATCCATTTTATCTTTTTGTTGATCCATTTTATCTTGTTCATTATCTTTCATTTTTTTTATATTATTATTTAAGTACATGCATATGTTATATATAATTTGATTAAAATTTTTATAATAATAATGTATAGTTTTATTAACTTTATTAAATTACATAATAATTTTTTTTATTTTTATAATGAAATAATAGCCTATGCATTTATCTAACTACAATTATTATATTTGATAAATTTGTTGATTTTATAATAATTACATTGAAAATCATATTAACTTAATTGATAATATAATTCTTTATAATAGCATACATGATTATAAACTCTTATACTAGTTATTTAAAATACATCTTAATAATTAATTAATAACATAAAACTTACTGATATTATAGGACAATAAAACTTTTTTTTATGCCAAGTAACATAAACATATTTAACTTTTTATCACTGATTTATTTCTATAAAACTTAACATTATACATATATTTCTTTTTCTTTTATTTAGGTATATAGTTAAAGCTTTCAACCTCCAAAATTCCTAAATATTGATCGGAGGAAACTAAAATTGGTTAAGAAAAACATTTTGCTCTCTTCCATTCCCTCTCTTACTCTCTCAAAAATTGAATCAAACCAAGTGTTTTTTAAAAAAAAAAAATCCCTCCACTTAACCAAACAAGGGTAAATAAAATTTCAGTTGATTGGAATAAAAATTGATATTTTGCTTGGTACCTCATGGAAAGGCTTAGCACATCTTAGGTGTACACATTGTGCAAGAGAAAATCTTTGCAAAAGCTAGTGGAGCTATCTACATGAGGTTGAGACCCTTGCAAATCTCATGGTAATGACTTTTGAAAATTAGATCGAACATGATCAGAAAACCAGTGATTGGTCTGGTAATTAGTTTGGTTAATGCTAAAAATCAGTCAAGTAAAGAATTGGTTTTAAAATTAGAAAATCGTTCATAAACCAATAAAATGGGTAAACTGGTGATTCAACTTGTTGAATCGGTTCATAATTTTTTTGGATTTTTTTAGATTTTACTAAATGCACTTCTCTTTTTCCTAAGTTCACCGTTTTCTAAATTCAAAAATAAAGGTTAGTTTAGCAAAATTAATATGTTTTTAGTAAAAATACTTTTTTCTCTCTTATAATTAACTTCTTAATAATTTTTTTCTTTTATAATCTCAATTGATATAATATATTATAATAAAAAACATTATTTTATTAAGACTAATTTGACACTAATTCAATAACAATGGGACCAATTAACTTTGAATCACTACTACTTTGGCTAGTTCGATCACCGGTCCGAATTTAAAAGCATAGGTAATGTATATCCTAACCAAACCATAATTACTCGGAAATCACCCTAATGGCTTTTGGCTTGTGGTGTTTTGCAGATACATGATACCCTATGTTGCTGTTTTGGTTACCTTTTGATCTTGTGTTGCGAAGTATACATTTCACTTTGGAAACATTCTTGATGATGGCAACGTTATTTTTATCATGCTTTGTAAAATTAGAGTTATGGAAATACTTATTCTTTGCAAGTAATTGGATTTAATCTTAATAGTGTGCTGGATATCTAAGGCATCACAAATTAGTTGAATTGAGAATCTTAGATTTATCACAAAGTAATGCCATTCCGCCCACTCGGTAGAAAATAAACATAGACTCAGACTGATCAAGTTTGATGTAATAACTTATAAAACCAGAGACATTTTGGTTTGACATTTCCTGACTATTACCATAATTCAAAAATTCATATCCATTAATATTTCTGAGAAAAATCACAACAAAAAGAAAGAAAGAATCATAGGTATAGATTCTCATTATTAGATCTATACGCATTAAATGATCTGATATTTTGCCAACCAAATAACTCATTAAAGTGAATCCATGATCACCATGAGACTGCTAGCAGCTGTAGCCGATGACAGCTAGAAAAACAGCAAAAGCAAGTCCTGCTGTTGCCCATATATTTCTCCCTTGTTGGTGGTTTGATGGTGCAGCATTCTGTGAGAGGAGGGAAAAAAATGTGATCAAAACAATGTAATAATGATGAGAAATATTTGTAAATTTCGCTTATATTTTTGTATGTAATTGTAAGTTGATATTTCACTAGACAAAGATCTTACCAAATTCAGACTAGGTGATGGTGCTGGTGTTGTATCTGATTCTGCTGTGGCATCAGGTGGTGCTGGGGGACTTTTGCGAATAATAATTGGTGCTGGAGCTGGTGCTTGGTGTCTCCTGTGCTTGTGTCTGTGCCTTCTATGTTTATGCGATGATGGTGCGGGTACCGGTGCCTCTACTACTGGTGTTGGTGCCTGTGCTGGTGGAGTAACTGGAGCTGGTGTTGGAGCAGGCTTTGCTGGTGCAGGTGCTGGTGTTGCCTTTGCTGGTGGAGGGGCAGGGGGTGTTTTGGCTGGTGTTGGAGCTATAGTAGGAGGTGGCAACGGTGGTGGCGTAGCAACAGGTGGTGGTGGTAGTGGTGGTGGCGATGCAGGAGTTGAGACAGGTGACACTTTTGGTGGTTGTGGTACTGGAGTTTGGGGTGGTGTGGCTTTTGGACTTGAAGCAGGTGCAACTTTGGGAGCTGGCGGCGTCACAGGAGCAGGTTTGGGAGATACACTTGCAGGTGGTTGGGATGTAGTTGGTGGTGTGCTTGTAGTGGGAGGGGATGCTGCCACTGCGGGTGGTTGTGTTACCACAGAAGATGGGGATGTTGCAGCTGGGGTTGTAGGTGGCGAATTCACCGGCGCAGTTGCAGGTGCTTGGGCATTGGAAGGTAACTGGCAGCAAAGACTAACTAAAGCCAAAGCCCAGAACACTGCAGCCATTGTATGTTTAATGGTGTGATCTGGTTGAGAATGGAGAGTTTGCTTCTTATTTATGGGCTACGGTGAAGCTTAAGGTTTAAACGTATGGTGTGGACTACCAGTGGAAGGAAAAATGTAACTTCAAATGATTGTGACATTGTTCAAATATTAATCATCTAACAAGTAACGTTAACAAATAACAACAGAAAAAGTAGAATTACAATTTAGCTTCCCTTGCATCAAGGGGGACCCTAGAAATCAGAAGTCCTAGTCATGTAGACTTTCATCACAGGCTCATACATTCAATGATCATATCATGGTTATGGCCTAACTTGTGTTGTAAGCACACTTAATTATTTTTTATATTTGCTAAGACAAAAGGTTGGGTGAATTGGACAAGAGGAGAGAATTAATAAAAAGGTTATATTAATGAGTACATAATTCCATCTACCTACTATTTTCTACACATACCTATATGTAAGTACGAGGTCTCTATCACTTTCTGTTAATACTTGATGGTTCAACTTACAATTGTGATTGTGATGTTTTATCAGCAGTTCAATCGTTGTACGTACTCTAGCTTTCTGTTTCTTGCAAGCGTCTCAAATTCTCACCCAATCAAGCTTTCCAAATAAATGAAAGGGAACAACGACAGACGCTTTACTATATAATTACCTTATCACGCTTTACTATATAATTACCTTATCACGCTTTACTATATAATTACCTTATCACCCTAAGCGTTTGAAGTCATTACTCGTAAAGTTGGCAACAGTGGCTTCGCAACGTCTGAAATTATTGTCCATGACAGCTTAATTGATTGAATACTCAAGAAAAATTGAAGATTGTACTTTTCACAATGATCATTCATTCATCTTTCAAAATTTTATTTAGAAGCTCATTTAAAACATGGGAAAACATGTGATGATGTGAATCTTCTCTTTTACAAACAAAACATCATGTGGAAAACATCATGTATCTTGTCGAGAAACTTGGAAGGGTGATGGTGAGTAATAGGAAGGTAAGAGGGGTCTTTGGGTGATTCCTCTTTCTTCTTTTTCCTTCTTAGCTGAAAGAATTGCTGCATTGCATCTGCACATTCTGCGGCTAAGACCCCTCTTCTTATCTTCATCTTCGGATGGAATGGATGAACTGGGGCAGGTGGTATATCTCTTGGTTCCGACACGTTTTCTCCACCATCAGGGAAAATTCTGCAAAACAGGTTCAAGAAAGTGCATAATATTTGTTGTACTGGACTATCAAGAACATTTCATGTGCTGAGCTTTCAAGAAAATTTCCAAAAGAGGACTAATTTCAGTTAGGGAAACAATTGGAAACTCCCCCCCTACTTAAGGTGTAATCCCATTCCCAGTTCATTTAAAGAAATGCAACTCATTTATTCTGAAAAAGTAAATTAGAAGGAAATTTCACATAAAATGATGTTGACAATGAGTTGTGTACAGAATTTACATGTACATCTATATAACATATGTAATAGAGCTTCAATAGACATGCACTTTCAGTTTAAAAGTTCTTACATTATCAACTAATCAGAAATTATTTTGGATATAACTTTTAAGGTAGGTACAAGTCAACAAATTGATCATACATAATTGAAAGACTAAAAAATCTTTACACTGTAGTGTAGAGCAATAATATTTTCTCTGATTAAAAACCATCTTAAATAAGGTTATTAATGATGTCTTGATAAAAAAAGATATGCCATTTGACATATAAATTATTTCTATATTGGTTGTTAGTAGCTGTCACATTCTGTTAGAGGTTGTTAGACTTCTTTTTTGTTTCTTAGCTCAATAGATATAGCTAGATCCATGTATCTTTTCTGTTGAGTTAATCTAATGAGCAATTAAGATATTTTCCACTTTTGTGAGTTTGTTATTCTCTCTAAAAATACTAGTATGGTATCAGATGTAACAATCTTCTCTTCATTTCTTGCTCAAATTTCTAATCGACCATGGCGAAATCAAGCCAGAACTACACCCATGGCATTCTCACTCAAACTCCATCCATCACTGAATCATCTTGTTAATCAGACAAATCCATTATATCTTCATCCCGAAGAAAATCCAACAATTGTTCTTGTTTCTCCGCTCTTGACTGAGAGCAATTTTTACCAATGGGAACGTGACATGGTGGTTGCTCTTGAAACAAAGAACAAAGAGAAGTTCGTTAATGGCAGGCTTCTGTGTCCTCTGATCACAAATCCTCTTCATGATGCTTGGCGGTGCAATCGTATGGTGATGTCTTGGCTCGCACGATTCATGAGTCCATCGATTAAGCAGTCTATGATGTGGATGGACACCATCGCTAAAATGTGGAAAGATCTTAAAGATCGTTTCTCACATGTTGACAAATTTCGTGTTGTTGATCTCAGGATTAGATCCAATACTGCAAACAAGGCAATTCAAGTGTCTCTGAATATTACACTCAGTTGAAGATCTTGTGGAAAGAAATTGAAATGTATCGATGCGTTCTGATATGCACCTGTTTGACATCTTGTTCCTGTGGACTCCTTCAAAAATTGCAGAGAGGGAAGATGACTGCATCATTCATTTTCTTCGAGGCTTGAATAACAAATATTCTCAAGTGTGATCTCAAGTGATGATGATGGATCCAATGCCATCAATTGTCTAAAGTTTTTCCATGATACTTCAACACGAACAAGAATTTATTGTAACTCCTCCAAACCTTCTTCTCAAGATTATGTTGCTTTTTGCTGTTCTTCAAAATGATGCAACCAAATGCAATAACAGCAATAAAGGTAATACCATAGTGAACAAGAACAACCATAATTCTGGTAAAACTAATGGAAGGAACACCAAATATTGTGAGAAATGTAAGAAAACCAATTACACCATTGATACTTGTTATTGGAGGATTGGTTTTCCTGCTAGATACAGAAAGTCAAACAAAGGCACTTCATCTAGTTCAAATGCCTCTACTAGTTTGGTGGAAGTAAATTTAGATACATCTTCACATCACTCTGACTTGGTTGATAGCTCTAACCATGACCAATTTAGTTTCTCAAAGGAATAGTATCAAGCTATTATGGCTCTTCTTCAGCAGTCCAACGCCAATTCATCTTCTGTCAACCGTACTCAAACCTTAATTGTGAATCATTCAGGTGATGTTTCTTGTCCCTCTTCATGTATTTTGGATAATGGTGCCACAGACCACATTTGTCCATCCAAATCCTTTTTTGAATTCCTCAAACCTATAAAACCATGCATAAAATACCAAATAACACAATCATCATTGCTAATTTCACTAGCAATATTCATCTAGGCAAACTGACTCTTGTCAATATTCTCTATGTACCAAATTTTGCTGTCCATCTCATATCCATTCCTAAACTTATTTCCACTATTAGTTGCATGGTTATATTCTCTGATGCACATTGTTTAATTGTGCAGAAATTCAATTTTCAGATGATTGGAGTAGCTGAGCAATGGAATGACTTATTCTACTTGCAAGACTCAAGTGACTTGGCTCATGTGGATCTCCTTCTAACAATCCTTTATCTTCTTCAAATTTTTCAAATGTAATTACTCCTCATCGTTCTATGTTGTGGCATCTTAGATTGGATCATACTTCAAATAAAGTGTTGAAACATTTATCTTGCAAATACAATGATATTGTTTTTTATCGCTTACATCCCTGTGATACATGTCACTATGAAAAACAAAAGAAACTGCCTTTTGCTATTAGTAACAATTGAAGTTCCAGATTTTTTAAACTCATACATGTGGACATATGGGCCCCAGTTGCCACTTCTTCTATTAACAGTTTTAAATACTTTTTTACGGTAGTGGATGACTTTGCTAGGTTTACTTGGATTCATCCACTACAAGTTAAATCTGATGTCAAATTCATTCTTCCTTCTTTCATTCAATTAATTGAAAACTGAAGAAACTTATATCTGACAATGGCAAAGAGTTTTACTTAAATGAATTTTTCTCTACAAAAGGCATCTTCCATGAAACTTCATGTGTTGAGACCCCTCAACAAAATGGTATTGTTGAGAGGAAACATCAACACTTATTAAATGTTTCAAGAAAATTTATCAACTTGCTTTTGGTTCTTTGCTATTAGACATGCCACTCACATAATTAAAACTCCTTATGAACGAGTGTATGGTCATGCTCTTGATTTAAACCTTTTAAGAGTCTTTGGATGCCTGGCCTATGCTAACACAATCAGTTATGGAAGAACGAAATTTGACAAAAGAGCTTCCAAGTGCATTTTCTTGGGTTTTAAAGTTGGAACTAAAGGATATATTTTGTATAATCTCAAACATAAATCATGTGTCATTTCTAGAAATGTCATCTTCTATGAAAAGCATTTTCCTTATGCCAATGACACTTTAATTTCTTCTAACATAGATACTACAAGTAGCATTACTGATACTTCAAAGTTTGATGCACTTATTACTTTTGACACTCCTAATCTGAATCCATATACTGATGATTAAAACAATTTTTTACCTTCAATACATGATCATGATTCAGTTGGTCCCACAGAGAATATTGAATCTTCTCCTCATGACTCTCCCAAGTCACTGAACCTGCAACAAAAGTTTCTAGAGAACTATGCAGCCTCATTCATACTTAGCTAATATTGTCCTACACTATTTCATCTAATGTTACTTATAGTACTCATTATCCTTTATGTTTTTATCTTTCTTATTCCAAATGCTCTCATTCTTATATTGCTTTTTGCTTACGTGTTTCTGGTACAATTGATCCTACTTCTTTCAAAGAAGCAAGTCAACTTGAATGTTGGAGGAAAGCCATGCTAGCTGAATTAGAAGCTCTAGAGAGGAATAACACTTGGTCATTGGTTAGACTTTCTGCAAGAAAGAAAACCATGGGACGTAGATGGGTTTACAGAACTAAATACAAGGTAGTTGGATCCATAGAAGGACATAAAGCAAGGCTGGTTGTTAAGGGTTTCACACAGACAGAGGGGGTAGATTTTTTTGAAACATTTTCTCCAGTAGTCAAATTAACTTTTGTGAGGTTTCTCCTCTCCATTGCAGTTTCTTCTTGCTGGTTACCCTGTTATTGACCCTACTCCTTTTAGAAGATTAATTGGAAAACTCTTGTACTTAACCAATACTAGGCCAAATATCAGTTTTGCTGTGCAGCAGATTAGCCAATTTATGTCCAAGCCTAGATATCCACACCTACAAGCTGCTTTTCGAATTCTTAAATACCTAAAGAATGCACCTAGTAAAGGACTCTTTTACCCTGTTCATAATCCTCATAGAATTTACACCTTCTCTGATTCAGATTGGGCTAAATGTTGCATCACTCGAAAATCAATGACAGGATACTGCATCTTTTAAGGTAATTGCTTGATTTTCATGGAAATCTAAGAGACAAAACACCGTTTCTCGAAGCTCTACAAAGGCAAAATACAGGGCTCTTGCCTCAATTGCTTGTGAACTACAGTGGCTCAAATATGCTGTTGATGACTTGTGTCTTGACATTCCTCTTCCTTTTCCCACATTTTGTGACAAGGAATCTGCTATACAATTGGCTAAAAATCCCTCCTTTCATGAAAGAACCAAACACATTGAGGTGGACTGCCATCTCATACGTGCAAAAATTCTTGAGGGTCTCATTGTTCATTCTCATGTTCCTTCCAAACATCAACTTGTTGACGTGTTTACCAAGTCTTTTTATCCAGCACTTTCAATAAAATGTGTCCAAGTTGGGTTTAATTGACATCTACAACCCACCTTGAGAAGGGGTATTAGAAATAGATTTTCTATATTGGTTGTTAGTAGCTGCCACATTCTGTTAGAGGTTGTTAGACTTCTTTTTTGTTTCTTAGCTCAGTATATATAGCTAGGTCCATGTATCTTTTCCGTTGAGTTGATCTAATTAATGTTAGAATCTGTTTTACTAGCTGTTTTATTCCTGTCAGGATCTATGTTTTATAAGTTGTATTGTTTCCTTATTTAGGAGATTACAATTATAGTGTATGATGGGAATATCCCTGAATCATAGGGATCTGGTTGTCTAGGTGTTATTATTATTCTTCCCTATTAGCTTCAGTCTTATATATATGAATTGTATTCTCAGCATAATTCAATAAGAAAATTATTCTACCCTAAATTCTGAGAATTAGCAATTGAGATATTTTCCACTTTTGTTAATTTGTTATTCTCTCTGCAAAATACTAATAAGCAGTAACCAGTTAGTTGTCAAATATATAATGATGTCTCTGATTAAAAAAAGGTATTGTGGTTTTTGTTCTTATTGTACTAATTCCTACAATAGTATATTTTAAGACTCATGTGCAATCCCTCTTTTTTTTAATAGATTTTTTATGGTGCGACTGATTTAACCAAAGATATAAAAAAGGGGGAAAAAAAACGTGCTTAGTGACCAATTCCACCAAATATAGGTAATTGATCAACCATAAAGACTCCCTTGTAAGTTGTAACGACAAAATAATAAGCAATAAAAGCACCTCGGCTACATACCTAATCCAGCTACCGTCAGCCCCAAGAAGCTTATTTGGAGCACCCCACACAAGAGTGTCTATTCTTGCCTGAAGGATGGCACCAGCACACATTGGACATGGCTCAAGCGTTACATAAAGTGTAGTGTCCTGAAAATGGGGAAATATTTTCCTTAAACAAATGAATCATCAAACAAATTTATCAAGTTGTATCAAATACTAGAACTAATAGACATCAACTATTTCTCAAGAAAGACCAAATTACTAAGTTATCCTTCAAGCAATGTCTGGTAAGAAAGAATTGAAAGGAAGCAAATGATTCATCTATTAGGATCACAAGTCCAAATACAAAAATCATTTACTTTCATTTCACTTTATTGCTCCAATTCCCTTGTCCTAAAGATTGCTTTAGGTGATTAAACATGCAATTGTAGTCAAATTTTCTTTATTTTTACAGGAGTATTATTTTTATTAATATTGATTAAATTAAATAGCAACAGATCATAAACTAATCAAATTTTGGCTTCTCTTTGGTATTTGGCTCACTAGTTCTTTTAAGGGGGCTGGCATTTCAGAATTCCATATAAATTGGCCTGCCATTGTGCACTGATTTTCTAGACCTCTGTTTTGCTGGATACTTGTAATAATTTCCTTTTTTGGTTTTCTTATGGAGGATATCTTAACCTCCTATTTTTGTTTTGCTGGATACTTGTAATAATTTCCTTTTTTAGTTTTCTTATGGAGGATATCTTAACCTCCTATTTTTGTACTTCTCATTTTTCTTAATGAATTTCTTCTTTTTTAATAAAAATTACCACAACAGGGTGTTCAACATTATCAAACATTACTAGGGAGTGACAGTTTATAAAGTAATCTGATCCTAATGTTATTGTCTTTCAATAATTTCACCTTCTTTAAACATGAAACTATCTTGCTAATATATATATACACACACTATTATATTGGATGCTTCGATTATGATATCCACCTTTTCATATATGCAAATAAACCTTGTTCTTGAATTAATGAAACCACATAAGAAAGCTGCATATCAACCAACTATTCTTAAGTAAAATTAAATGGTCAACAATTCTTAACCTTTGATGGTGAAGGATGATGGGCACTACATGTCTACTGATATTTAATCATAGGCATTCATCATGCTATATTAGAGACCTCAAATTTCCCAGTTAAATGATGATATTTAATATTTTTTATAGGTCTATTCTATCATGTCCTTGATTTTAAAAATCTCATATCTTTAATTTATTCTTATTTAATATGATAAACTAATTATTATTAAATAATGAGAACATGAAGTCATGCACTATTTAATTTATTTTATTTTTAAATTTAAAAATATTCTGTACAATGGCAAATTGCTTGTTCTGTAAAAATAAATATCAGATACGCTGCTATATAGATGTCTTCAACATAAAACTGGTGAAATATTGTCACATGTTAAGTTAGTTATACGAACTTTAAAAATTATACAAGAGAAACACAAAAATGAATATTAAACTTTGGGTCTCATATCAAAACTAACTTTAAATTTCCAATGATGAAAACTTACAGATAGTCTCCATGTCCGAAGAAGGTTTGAAGCTTCTCGTATACAAATCATCTCTGCATGGGCAGTGGAGTCCCGTAACTCTTCTACTCTGAAACAGTTTTATTTAGATATAAATTAAAAATTAAGGCAATTAAAAAATGAAATAATATCATAATACTTACAAGTTGCACCCTCGAGCAATGATTTTCCCATGCTGCACAAGAACAGCACCAACAGGGACCTCCCATGTATCAGCAGCCTTCTTGGCTTCCAAAAGTGCTTCCTTCATGAATATTTCATCCATTCTTTGCTGCTCAAGTTCTCGTTGATAGGCTTCTTCCCAGTCATCAAACCTATCTCTTAAGACTTGCCTGGTCCGTTGAAACTTCCTTTGCTTCAACTCTCCATCCTTTCTCTCTGAGCCAGACAATTCAGACTGCACAGGAGCAACAGATTCCTCAATTAGCATCACTGACTCAGTCCCAGACATGTCAGATCCACCAATACTTACAATTTCTCCAACAATAGGAGGCCTTCCGGCAGGTACTGAAATTGGTAATTCCACATTTTGTGTGCCAGAAGTAGTGGCTTTCAAACCCTTTTTATACTCAATCCAACTAGCATTTTCCTCTCCAGAAGTATATGAGGCACCTACTGATGTTGATCCACTTTCCAATGTAATTGGCGATGGTGATCCAACTTCAAGATGCTTTTCTTTGTCCTTCAATTTTGTACCATCAAACACCGCTCCTTCACTTTGGGTATAACGTTTACCTGGTTTTAACTCATCAGACGTCATGGCTTCTGGTTGTTCACTTGTTTCTTTTATGACATTAGTTTTAGTGGTTTCCTCATGCTCCTGCCCAGAGAACCATGTGTCAGTATCAGACTTGTTTGGTGAGTTTCTCTCAGCTGATCTTCTGGCTGAATTGTTGGAGGAACCACCACGTGAACCCCAATGTAGCCGAACAAGATCACCAATCATACTCCATAAGGACCTCCCAGTTCTAGTAACAATTGTTTTCCCAGTTTCCTCGCTAATCTCTGTTTCCTTGGCTATTAGACCTTGCTCAACAGATGGTTCCGTGACATCCCACATCTCATCAGAAGGCCCTTTGGTCCTGGGAAACCCAGAGGAACGACTAGAGTCATGCTCCTTTGGCTGAGCACCATTTTGAGTGCCTTGTGGCCCAGAGCGGTAGATCTGATTACCACCAATCTCAAGTGTCAACTTTGTTCCTGTAACTTCAATCTCTTGTGCTTCAGAAGTTGTTACTTCGTGCCTGACCCTCTCAGCAAACTCATCAACAAAATGTCTTGATGATTTCTCTGAATGATCAGCTGAACCAAGAGCATCTGAGTGCAAAGCAGAACTTTTTCCTGAATTGTCGTAGAAAACAGAAGAGGAAGGGATCAACATTGTTGCAGAGCTGCTTTCTTCACCTGCTGCTAATATAACATGCTTTCCAGTCCCAGAACCCAAATTGAATGATCCCTTGGACCTGGATTCCTCTAGTGAGCTAGTTTCATCAGTTTGGCTAGAACTTTCTCTAGTTTTAACAACTGCTGCTGATTTACTTTTTGGAATGAATCTCACCTTTTCAAAAGTTTTTTGAGAACTTGAAACATGTTTTTCATCCCTGGCATAGCCTTCTGATAAAGTGCGGACATGTTCAGATTCTTTCGTGTGTTGGAAACTCTGAGTTGTCCTTTTATCTGCTTGGAGCCATGTAGCCCTTGCATCTGAGCTTATGTTCAATTTTTCTTCCATATTCTTTAATCTAGATCTGGACTTTATGATAGATGAATCTTCAACATTAATCTCATGAGCTTCTGATACTTCAGAAAATTGTTCAGATTTTTTCCTTCTCTCGTTTGGCTTTGCCTGTGTAATGATTTTCTCTCCTTTTTGGTGTTGCTGCTTCTCCACTCCCTGAACAGAACTCAAAACTGAAACATTTTTCACTCCTATATTCTTTGTCCTAGTATTTGAGGTCCTTTCACTGTCTTCAAGTTTTAAATTTCCGATATATTTTTGTGAACTTCTATCTATCATATCCTTTCCAGAGGTAGAAGTAGAACCAACAAATTTTTTATGTTTATCATTTGTTTCTTGTAAATGTGTTTCTGATATTGCAAGGTTCCCTTCCCTGCCACTGAATGCCTTTTTCGATTTCAAAGTTTCCTTTCCCATAATAGAAGTTGAACCAACAGATTTATGTTCATCAGTTGTTTCCTTCAACAGTGTTTCTGATATCTCAAGCTTCCCTTCCCTGCCACTGAATTCCTTTTGTGATAACAAAGCTGTCTCAACAGACTCAACCTCATCATAACCAGACTCCTGTACATCTATAGATTGATGATTTCTTCTGTTTACTGTTTGAATATATGACTTATTTGTTTTCTTATCCAAACAGTCAACAATAGATGATTTGTGGTCCTTACTGTTGACTCGCTTTTCTGAAATAGATGATTTTTTATGACCAAATTCATCTGTTTTATATTCTCTTGCACGCATATCCTGTAGTTCCCTAGTTGATTCTATGTTTTGCAGAGTTTCCTCTGTCAGCTTCTTTTCAGACTTCTTCCTTAGGTTCCAATCAATATTAACACCATATGCTATTTTTTCCTTATTTGAAACATCCTGCAGCTTTTCTACGTCATCACCTTGCCTGTTAAATTCTTCTTTCACTAGTTCCTCCACATGATTTGCTTCACCCTTTCCATTTTCCAGTGATGATTCTTCCAAACCAATCTTATCCTGAATTTCCAGCTCACTCCCAAAATCTCCTGATGAGAGAGAGTAATAAGATGAACAACTAGACACTTCTCTTCGTTTCCTATGGTTTTCACTTTTTGCAAATGCTTCCCTTTCTTTTTTGAATTTTTCATATTCTCTTCTCATGTCTATGGTAGACGATTCATGTCGCTTCAAATTTCCTTTTTTCTCTGTTTCTACTTTCTCAGTCAAACCCAAATGTCTCTCTCTGGACACTTTTTTGCTTTTCTTCTCAACTTGCATTCTTTTGAATGAAGACGTATTCTTACATTTGCTACAAATAACATCCTTATCTGCCTCTTCACTCAACAAACTGAGAACTGCCTCAGCTTCATCAGAACCAAATGAATGGGAAAATTCTCTACCTCCTTGGGAGGCAGCAAGAGTACATCTTCCCTTTATTCTCTGTCTACTGTTGTTGTAAACAATTCTCTCGCTGACAGAAGAATTTAGCTCATGACAACCTCTGAGGAAACCATAAGCTGGTAGCCGGGAAAAGTAAAGGTCTCCACCACCCAATATCAACCTTCTAGATGTTGATAATTGAAGAAGAGCAGATTGCCTCAACCCATTCATAAGACAAGGCTTTATGGGAACTCTGTAAGTGGAGACTGAACAGCAATCACAACCACCACAGCATGACAAACAGTATGATGGGGTTCCTTCAAATCTTTCGTAACAGAAGTTAGAATACCCATTGAAAGATGCAGAGAACGATTCTTTACACCTAACAGCATATATTGTTGAGCTAAAATATGCGTTGTGCATGGTTGCATGTGGCTTCCCACAAGGGTGGGAGAGTGTACTATGACCTCGATGAAAGTGGGTTCTTCTAATCACAAATTAGCCTATGCACAAGAATAATCAACATCAGTTTTAACCTTTCACACCTGTACCATAGATGGTTCAGTGAAATCAGAATGACTGACATAAATCAACATTCAACAACTAAATAAACTTATCTCAGTATCTAATATAATTTAACCTCAGAACAGATGGTAACAGAATACAACACTATGCAAGGTTTCAGAAAGGGATGCATTCATCACACTTACTGATTGTATCATGTCACAACAGTCCCAAAATACATAAAGCAGATCCATCTGGTATTTTAAAGAGAACATATCACCATTCTGTTTTATACTGTTATTAATATGAGTAGTGCTAGGGAAACTCTCTTTCTGAAAAACTTTTCCTATTATTGGTTATAATTTATTGGAAATCAAGGAGAGTTTTTGAGAAAGTTTCTTGAGCACTTTTATCAATATTTGTATGTAGAGAACAACTGAGTGAAAAGAGCCAAAAGCATCCGCTATCCTAGTTAAATAAAACTGATGCAAATCATGTCAATGAGTCAATCGGTGATATGATGTCCCAACCAACAGTTTGAGATCAAGCAAACAAGGGGGTCAGAAGCAAGTTACATTCAGCAACAGGACAGTTTTGAAGGCACAAGCTGACAAGCATCCCAAAGAGTCACATATGTGATATATGCAAATTCATCGTATCAGTAGTATGACAATATAAAAAGATCTTAAAAGAATCACTGTCACAGCTCTACAAATTGTTCCATCAATCACTCATCCCTTTCATTCCACTTCATTGAACAAATTCAATCACAATATTATCCCAACAATAAAAAAAGGCTCAATATTACACAGAACTTCTCTAAACATTAGAAGCTCACCAACCTCAGGTCATACCCATTGACCCATCAATAAAACTAAGCACAAGCTTCACAGTTTCATGCTCATTCTTCACAATAAGCTACACAAACGAAATCCCAGAAAACTCATCAATGAGCATTCAGATTCCGCAACAAACTTCAACCCAAAACACCAAAAAAAACAGTGTAAAGTGCCCCAGTTTCGCAACTTAAAAACTACAACTTTTCATGAAATTACACCATCACCAACACAGAACATTCATTTTGCACTTGAAAATTCAGAATCTTTTCACATTATTATCAGTAAATGAAACCAACCCTTATAATTTAAGGGTTCAGCAAACCTAATGAAAGTGAAAAGAGGAAAGAATGAAAGAATAAGAGAAGGAATGGTGAGACCTTGAAGTGTGATATCGGTATGAGTGGTAATCCTTAGGTTTAAGCCACGAAGAGATGATTAATGAGAGTTGCAATTTGAATGTATTGTTTGTTGGGTCACAGAGAAAGAAAGAGAAGATGAAATGAGATTGGAAAAGGAAAAAGAGTGAGGGAAAAGGTTTGAGCTTTGGCTTGGATTTGGTTTGTTGATGAGAGCACACGGATGACAGAACACCGTTGTTTGAGACAGAACAGAATCATTGAATCAAAGCCATCATGGTCCCACTTATGAGTGCTGTCATCTGGCTTGTTTTCCCATTTTTGCTTATCATGGTCGCTTATTTTGACTTAATTATAATTTTTACTTATACAATATTTAATCCGTAAGTTTGCGAAAAATATTATAATATGTTTTTTATATTATAATATATTTAAAAAATAAATTTTATATTTGAAAATTTATATTAAATTTAGAAAAATCTTTAAAAGAATATTTTTAAAATTAAAAATTTATAATTTATTATTATTTTTTCAAAAGCTATTCTTTCTTTCAATAATTTTTACATTTTTTATTACATTAAAATAAGATTAATTTTTTTTAATTTTTTAACAAACTTATTCAAGCATTTATTATGGTATAATTAATTACATATAGTTATTATTAAAATAATTTAATTTTTTTAACTTTCCTAAATAGCTGCATGTAATGTTAGTTCTCCATTTTTTATGAGACATTTAATTCTCCATTAAGTGTCCATGATGTAACATTTTCATGCTGATGTGGAGAAATTATTTTATTTCTCTTCCACATGAACCCTTATACCATTTTACCATTTAATTTTAGTTCTGCATTTTTTTTATGAGACATTTAATTCTCCATTAAGTGTCCATGATGTAACATTTTCATCCTGACGTGGAAAAATTATTTCATTCTCTTCCACATGAACCATCAAATATTTTACCTTTTTTTAAAAATAAACCTTATGTTATACGTAGAATTCTTTATAAGTTAATTGTAAAAACAAATACAATATAAATATTGTAAATAGAATTTTTTATAAATTAATTGTGAAAACAAAATATAATATAAATATTGTGTCATTATGATTACAACCAAAATTTACAATTTTGTATCATTACATTATTGTATAATATTTAAATGCATTTTAAATTATAATATTATAAAATATTGTATCATTATAATTTCAATATTAGGACTTTATTTTTATGTAAATTTTATCCTAAAATTTAAAAATACTTTTTAATTCTTAAAATTAATTAATTTTTATTTTGATATTGTTAATTTAGAAGTGAATTTTAATTCTTAAAATATTAATTTCCGTTAGCCATCTCATAAATTTCTATTTTTATTAAAGGGAGAAAAAGAATAAATGTAATTTAAAGATTAAAATAATTCTTTTTAAATGTAAAAGATAAAAACGATATTTTTTTCAAATTTAAAAGATTAAAATCTTAATTAAATCTCAAAATTAATTGTAAATAATTGTATAAAAAATTACATTATAAATATATCATATTCGTTTATACCAGATATAAGAGTTAGAATTTATATTTCTAATAACATTTTATGAAATGTAAGCTTGACTTATTCAACTGTGAAATTTTATAGTTTTATTAATTAGGTTAAATACACAAAATTTCATGCAAATTCAAATTATTTAGTAATTCATCATATATTATAACATTAACCTATAAAACTATATTTAAAATAGGTAGATATTCATTATTAGATAGTATATCTAAAAAATATAAATTATGTGAAAAATAATATACATGATTATTATATTTAATTGTTGAATTAGTAAAATTTTTATTTTATAAAAATTTTTTGAAAATTTAAGTTGATTAATTATTACATCTAATTTGAAAAATTATGACTAATTATAAATTGATAATAATATAATATTAAAAATATATAAACATTTTTTTAAAATTTATAGTTTAAATATTATAATATTTCAAATTTACAATTTAATTATTACAATATTTTGTTTTACTATTTATAATATAAATACTATAAGATCATAATTTTATAACATAAATACTATAATATTATACATCTATATAAAATATCATAAACATATGTAGCTTACTATAATATTAAAATATTTATAATATAAATATTAGAATAAATAGGTTATTGTTTGAAAACCATATTAGAATCTTACAACTTCACGAAAGTTGTTTATGCTGGTAATTTTTCATCTATTTGAGATGCAAAAAATTTGTGCATGTGTCTCTCATCTTTTTGCTTTTACTCAGATTTCTTTCTGCTTCTCTTCCTAGTCTACAAACTCATGATTTAATGTAGTTGAGTGATGCACACGTAAATCTTATTTTGCATATTCTCATCTTGATATTTTTTACTTTTTTTAGTATTTTCCTCCTTACCTACAGTTAGATCAAGCTTTACATTTTTTTAAAGGCCAAAAGGAGTACATTTATATAAAAAAAAGTACTTATGCTTATTAGAATCATTCATTTATAATAAATTTATTCATTTTATTTATTAATATTTAAAAATTCATATAAATAAAGAGTTGTGATTAAACAAAAATGAAAAAGTATTTTACACCGCATAAAATAATTAAACTCTTATATACTAACCTAGTTCTGAACGAGATGTACATGTAAGATATTAATGTCTCATGTGTGTGAGAAATGTATGTGGTTTAATAAATTAAATAAAAAAATATATTATTTAATATATTTGAATGAAAGGATGTAACTTTTGGAAAATAAGTTATAATATATATTATTTAACATTTTTTAATGAAAGGATGTAACTTTTAGAAAATAAGTTATAATATATATTATTTAATATTTTTTTATGAAATGATGTAACTTTTGGAAAAAATGTTATAAAATAAATATATTATTTAATATATTTGCATTAATGAAAGAATGTGAATTTGAAAGGGTATATTGTTTTATGGAAAAAAAAAAATATATATATATATATAGACACACACGAAAGATATGAAAATTTTTTATCCTTGGTTATCATTATTTGCTCCCTATCGTCATTAACTTGACTACATAAGAAAGTTCAGGAAAGAGATAAACAAGTTTTTCTTCAAGTTCTTCTTCAAGATTCAAAAGTATCAATCTTATCATGGAATAAGGTTAATGGTTCTATGTAATCTTATATGTGAAAACTACGAATTCTAAAGATTCTATTTGATTATTTAAAATCATGAAAGTTTACATGTGGTGTTAGAGCATGATTTTAAGAATTTGTATTTTTTTATTAATGATTCATTATTGTAATAATCATGCATGAACGATTCTTTTGATCTTGAAAACTTAAAGAAATCAAGTTTTAATTTCGCTGCATGAATATATGATAAATAAAATTTCATTTTACATTATGTTACTCTATCTAAATTATTTTTGGATAAGTGGTAATCGATTACCATCAATGGTAATCAATTATTGCATATTTTTGGAAATGTTGTAACTAATTACACAAATGGTAATAGATTATTGTTTTGCAGATTCTAATTACCACTGGTGTCCCTCTATTTAGGGGGTAGCTCACTTTGTGTTTTTCAATTTTTTTTTGCATACCTTTTGCCCTCCAACTTTTTCAAAAGTTTAATTTTTGCCCTTCCGTCAAATTTAGGGCATTGACCGTTAAAAATAAACATTGACTTACGTAATTAAGTGACGTGACATGGTTAGAAATGTTAAATAATCAATAGCTACCCCCTTAATTACATAAGTCAACGTTCATTTTTAACAGTCAATGCCCTAAATTTGACGGGAGGGCAAAAGGTGCACAAAAAAAATTGAGGGGCACAAAGTGAACTACCCTCTAAATACAGGGGCACCAGTGGTAATTTAGCCTATAAATTATTTGATATTAAAAGTATGATAAATTCGTTAATCACCAAAGTGGTTAAATCCTTAAATCATTTAATTTCAAAATCGAAAGCATTTTCAATCACTCATAGAATTGATGCTATGAATTTGTTAGTCTACAGGAGAATTGAGATTCATTTTAAGATAGTTAAGGATTACACAAAAGTTGATTATTTGTTCTTATAATTAATAAGCATAAAAATTGGTTGAGTAAATGCATTATTAGTTGTATTTATGTATCTAAAGATGATAAATATTTCTACTTAATGCATATATTATTGCCAAATTATGGAAATATTTTTAGCACAATTATGTCAAGAATGGCATATTGATGGATTGCCCAAAGGTGAACATCAACATGCATGGTATGAAGTTGTGCTCTGAATGAATTTATTTAGCATGTTAGTTTGTAACTTAAAACATTAATATTTTTTAAATCTTTATTGCTTACAATAACTTTTGTTTTTGCATCCACATTTCTCATTTTTCCAATTTTTAATGAACTTAATTTCTCTAAATAGAGTGAGCAAATTCAATTTTACGTTGGGGTAATGGATTTGGATTTGGCTCATATTGAAGAAAAACTAAGTGTTGTTACTTATTTAAGCACGGAAGAAGAGAAAGTGCATTTTAAAAATTGGGAAAGGTTAAACTGATTGAGTTTAATGTATATATGGATGAGTATTGTTGATAACATTAAGTCTGTTCTTTCTGAAATTGAAAATGCAAAGAAATAATTAAATTTCTAGAAGAACACTCTGAAACTACTAATAAGTCCCTTGTTGGAACATTAATGAGTACGTTAACCAATGTGAAATTTGATCATTCTCATACTATGTAAGAACATGTTATCGAAATATAAACATTGCAACAAAAGTCATTGGGAATGAATGTTGTGACAACCCAAATTTTCACCCATTCATTTATGAAATTGTGGAAAAGTTATCAAAGGTATATATACAATTATGAAGAATTTTCAAAACTTAATATTACATAAAGAATCATGATCTTTTTCTAAAATAATATAGAACAAGTATGAATAAAAAGTATTCATTTCATAAGTTTACTTTTACAAAATGTTTCGGAGTACATCATATACCAATCATAATCACTATCTCAAATTAACCTAATTCAAAGCAACGAATCATCTGACGAAAGAAACTAACATAAGTAATTCGATACAAAACTTCATTTATAACTAAACATCATGCATATATGAAATCTTCAGAATTCTCCATTGCAGCTATTTGATCAAGATCTTCTTCTGTTTATTCCCCAAACATATATGAAAAGAAAGTCATAGAGAAAACATATAGAAGAGTGAGATAATTATAAACCATAAATTTTAATCTTAATAAACTAGACACACAATGAGGTCTAAGGTTCTTCCCAGAACTCAATTCCACATACTCTCATCATAGAACTCAATTCTCACTCATCTTAATATTAAACTCAATCCCATCCACTGAATGTTATGTATGACTAATCCAAGTTGATTCACTCCAATCATCAAGAATCTTGTTTGGGAAGTGATTTATACCTATACATCCTTTTCTAACCATTAAAAATATATTTTTCAAGGAAACAACTTGTAACATCCCAAAATTTAAAATACAAATATTCGAATAAGCATTCAGTTAAGAAGATAGATTAAGTTGTTAAGAAAAAAAAATCAATTAAAGATTAAACTGTTAGAAATTTTGAATAAACAAGATTAAGATAATATTTCATTTAAAATAGAAATAAGATAAAACAAATAAAAGATTTGATATCAATTTGAATAACAAGATTTAGATAATATTCCCTTTAAAATAGAAATAAGATAAAACAAATATACTATTTTGGATTTAACCTGGAAAATCAGTCTTTTATAGAAAAATATAGAAAGGGGAAAATCAACCCTAAACTAATATATATATATAGGGTTAACTACTTCCCTCAGAATATCATAGATTAATTGATTATTCTAGGGTTGAGAAAAAAGGACATAAGAACAGAAGAAAACAAATTAAAGTGATGGAATCTTGCTTTAAGAGGTGAGTAAAACGTCTGTTTTTAACCCTCCATGATATGGTTTTAAAAATTGTTGTTAATGCATTTAATATTTGCAAATTACTTTGATGAATGTTTTGAGATACCTCCATTTGGAATGAGGTTGAATTTTGAGATACATTCATCTGGCATGGATGTATGAGATACCTCTGTTTCATACAGGGAAGAGGTTTTAGATACCTCCATGCGAGATGGAGAAGAGATTCTAGATACTCCATAATAGCATAGAGAAGGCAATAGGACGTCATTGTATGGAATATGAGCTCATAGATCTTTTTGAAGAATCTACTGAAAACCTGGTTCTGGGAATCATAAAGTGTGAGTGAGTGATCATGAGTATCACGATAATTTGTGGATTGTGTGTTTGCATCGAAAACTATTTTTATCGTATTTATAATTATTGCTAGAAATTATTTGGATAAATCTTTATTTATATATAAATAAAGATACTTTTTATTACTGCGGGTACCATGGTTATTTTTCCGGATTCCACGCTAGCTAAGAACAACATTATTTGCAAACCTCTTTTAAAAACTTGTTTTATTCACTGAGATTATTATTTCATTAAAAGTGTTGTTTTCAAAGCTCCATGGAGAAGTTTTGGAAATCGAAGAGGCTTGAAGACCTAGTTTGTTATTAATCAAGTAGTATTTGTTTGTAACAATTTTAGAATATGATGTCTTTGTAATTATTTTCGTTTTCTAGAGGTCTAGATTTGAGGATTATATTTGAATATTATTTAAGAATTTATGTATTTAAATACAAAATTTATTATTTCTTTAAATTCTTTATTATTTTTATTATGAGTTATTATTGTAACAACGAACGTTACACAACCCACGTAGTCTTGATCCCCAGCCAAATATAATATTCTGATCCTCGACCAGAATTAATATACTGACCCTCAATCAATTCTTAATGTATTAGTCCTCGACCAATCTCATGATCCTAGCCGTCGGCTAATCTCAATCGACCCCCAGCTAGATATAATATTTTGATCCCCGACCAAAATTAATATACTGACCCTCAGTCAATTCTTAATGTATTGGTCCTCGACCAATCACTAGTCCTCCACCAGTTACTACAAAGTATTCTTTTCATTTCAAAAGGATATACTTTAACAATTTCACTTTACCTCATAAAGCACCAAATCATAACTCCCCAAAACATGTCATACATATACCGATACAACACTTCTACTAGGGACCTAAAACTTCTTGCTAAGTTCACCTCATAATTTGATGCAATCCTCCATGGTTGCCATCCCAAGATCATCTTCATGAGGTTCCACTCAGTGAAGTGGTTATGGAAGGAAGAAGAATGGTGGTGGATGATGGTGCTACTCAAGGAGATAAGCTAGTAAGTGTAAGAAGTTTTCCATAAGGGAAAGAACCCTTGATAAAATCCATAATGAAACTCTCACAATACAAGAAAGATGACACTAAAAAAAGAACTCTTGAGAGAAGTTTTATATCATTCAAGTGTAAAATGTACAAATGAGAGGAGATGGCTATTTATAAGAGAAAAAGCAAAGACGTGGGCCTTGAGTTAGATGTCCAACTCAAGGGAGGTTAGGAGGGGATTAACTAACTTAATTAAGTGTTAATTGAGTTAATAGCCAATTACACCTAATTAATTTAGTTAGATCCAAACATGGCCCTAAGAAGATGGATTTATGTTCCCTCTAGATTCAAATTTGAATTTGAGAATGTTATGTGAACTTCCTCCAAAATTCAAATTTGAATTTGAGAAGCCATGTAGGCACCACCTAGGAGAGAAAATGTGATTGGTGCTTAATGGAGGTAACAAAAGGATCTCACTTGTCTCTCATACTTCAGGTGTGTCTTAGAAGGGTGTGCAACAAACTTAGGGGGTGTGGTTGACAAAAAACTACATGGCCAAGGCTCCCAAAAAGGTCCAAACTAATAACACACTTTATATAAAAGACTAGCTACATCTTCTAACTAAAAATAATAACATAGGTCAAAATACAAGGCCAAAAAGCAAACTAAATACACCTCCTTTAAGCTAAAAGAAAGGGTGTATATACAAGGCTAAAATAAGGAAACCATGGCTTCATGATCTTCACTTCAAGTAGGAGTTGATGTCTCTCACACTCCATCTTAGCCACGTCCTCTTTAATCCTCCTAGGCATGACCCTTCTGATGGGTCCTTTGGTAGGCAGGATTGCATTATAATCTCTCACTAGTACTAATGAATATTAATTCTGTAACCACAAATCAAATATTGCAAATCATATAATATTTCATATCATCATCCATTTGCAATTTAGTAACTTTAACATTCTTCAAAAGTAATAATAATATTCATACAAGAATAATAAAAATTATTATCAAAAGACATATTTTCTAATATGAAAGATCGGATTAAACCGCAACAACCACTGAGCATACTCAACTTGCCTTTGAATATATGTTATATTTACTCATTTCACTTAAATAATCAAAGTATAAACACTTGTAAATCAATAAAGTAATAACTGATGAAATAATAACACAATAACTAATGAAATGATAATTAACTGAAAGTAATAAACACATAGTTTATTAAGACTAACACTTCCTGTGGCTTATAAAACCCACTCCCCTTTTACCTAGATAAGAGGCTTGATTATGAGTGGTACAAAACCTCCACAACTCCAATCTTCTTTGAAATATTTTCTTCCTAACTTCCTTTCTCAAAATTCTCTTTTTCTCTCACTAAAATCCACTGCTTCTCTCTGTAGTTCAACTTTTCTTCAATGAATTTTGGTATGCCTTTTACTGTATAGAAGGGATCCTATTTATAGGGGAATTCTGGCCCAAAATTCTGCACTGCCAGATCACTTCATCAAACTGCCAAAATTTTGTTGAGCGAATTATGCATAACAAAGGAAGCTTAGAATCTTTGATAAAAATGCTCTGTAATCTAACATTAATTTATCTCAACAGTTGGTTATATACAGAACTCATTTCTACATTTACTAACCTGATAATTGGTCACATACATAATTTATTTCTAATACTTCATCTACTAACTTAATGATGAAATTAAGGATGTTACAATTCTACCTCTTTTTTGGAAATTTCGTCCTCGAAAGTTACAAACTCTGAAACAGGTGAAGGTATATCTCTCTCATCTTTTTCCTTCAACTCCCAGGTGGCATCTTCATCTCCATGTTGACTCGACAACATTGTTACCAAGTGAATATCTTTACCTCAAAGTCATTTAATCCTCTGATCCCCAGTTCCAATAAGAAGTACATCATAAGTAAGATTTTCTCATATATGTACTACATCATGCTCTATCACATGAAAGGGGTCAAAAATATATTTTCGGAGTTGCAACACATGAAATACGTTATGGAGATTGGAAAGATTTGGTGATAAGGCAATTTGACTGGCAACAAAACCAATTCTTTTAAGGATTTGGTAGGGTCCAATGAATTTAGGAGAAAGCTTTCTAGATTGAAAAGCTCTACCAATTCCAGTCATCGGAGTGACGCTTAAGAATACATGATCCCCTTCTTGGAATTCTAGAGGTTTTCTCCTATTATCATAATAACTATTTTGGCCTATCTTATGATACCTTCATTTTTTCCCTAATCATTTTAATTTTATCAGTTGCTTGTTGTATTATCTCTGGACCAAATATTAATGAACTTTTAGACTCGTACTAGCATAGAGGGGTTCTACATTTTCTCCCATATAGAGCTTCATAAGGTGTCATCCCTATGCTACAATGGAAATTGTTATTATAAGTAAACTCAATCAAAGATAAGAATTTATCTAGTTTGTAGTTTGTTCCAACACATAGACTCTCAACAGGTCTTCTAGGGATTGGATGGTCCTCTCAAATTGTCCATCTATTTGAGGGTAGTAGGCTAAACTTTGTCTAATCCTTATTCCCAAGGCTTGTTGCAGACTATTCCAAAGTCTTGAAGTGAAGCGAGGATCCCTATTTGATATAATGCTAGAAGGTACACCATGGAGCCTAATTATCTCACTTATATACAATTGGGCTAATTTCTCCATGGAATACCTAACATTAATGAGTAGGAAATGGGCTTATTTGGTTAGTCTATCTACAATTACCTATATGACATCATGACCAGATGTTGTCCTAGGTAAACTTGCCACAAAATTCATAGAGATATTTTCCCATTTCCACTCAAGAACATCTAAGGGTCTCAACTCACTTGATGGTCTTTGTTGTTCAACCTTGGCTTTTGACAAACTAGATAGCGTTCTACAAACCCAGCCTCATCTTTCTTTATGTCAGGTGACCAGAACATCTTTTTTAAATCTTGGTACATGTTGGTGGTTCCGGGATGAATACTTAGCTATTTTTGTAGCCTTTTTCCAAAATCATCTTCCTAATCTCCTCTTCTTTGGGCACACAAACTCTATCTCTAAATTTAATGATTCTGCTTGCATCCTTATGAAAATTTACTTCTTTTCCCTCAACTTTCTTGGTCAATTTTTCTTGTAACTAATGATCTCTATCCTGAGCTTCTCTTATCTCCCTCAAGAATTCATTAGAGATTGTCAACATACCTAAATATAGATTGTTAAGTCTCACTTCTAAGGATAGGTTCAAATCTCTAAATGATTCAATCAATTCTAATTCCTTCACCATCATCATGGACACTCGCATAGATTTCCTACTTAAGGCGTTTGCTACAACATTGGCTTTACTCGAGGGTATTACAGTTCAAAGTCATAATCCTTAAGGAATTCCATCCATCTACGTTGTCTCGTGTTCAATTCTTTTTTATCAAACAAATATTTTAAACTCTTGTTGTCAATAAATACCTCAAATCTCGCCTCATACTGATAATGTCTCCAAACTTTAAGGTAAAATACTACTGTAGCTAGTTCTAAGTCAAGAGTAGGGTAGTTAACTTTATGTTTTTGCAACTGCCGAGACGCGTAAGCTACTACCTTACCTTCTTGCATCAACACATAACCTAACCCTTGCCTTGAAGCGTCACAATAAACATCAAATTGCTTACTTGGGTCAGCTAAAACTAGCACAAGTGAAGGGTTAACTTATTTTTTAACTTTTGGAAGCTAAGCTCACTTATTTCATTCCATCCAAAGGATTAGCCTTTATGAGTTAGCTTGGTTAAAGGCAATTCTACTTTAGAAAATCCTTCAATGAATTTTCTATAATAACCTGCTAGCCCCAAGAAACTATGTACTTCTATGATATTAGTTGGTTGTTCCCAACTTATAACAACCTCAACTTTGGAAGGATCTACTAAAATTCCATCTCGAGAAATCAAATAGCCTAAGAATTGGACTTGTTCTAACCAAAATTCACATTTATACATTTTCCCATATAGCCTTCTCTCTCTCAAAATTTGCAGTACAATCCTCAAATATTCCATATGCTCCTCAAGACTCCTAGAATAGATCAGGATATCATCTATGAAAACCACAACAAATTTATCTAAGAACGGATGGAAAATACAGTTCATGTATTCGATAAAAATGGTTGGAGCATTGGTAAATCCAAAAGGCATTACCAAGTACTCATAATGATCATACCTAGTCTGAAAGGTAGTCTTCAAAATATCTTCCGCCTTGACTCGAATCTGGTGATAGTCGGATCTGAAGTCAATCTTGGAAAACACCAAAGCACCTCTTAGTTCACCCATCAAGTCATCAATCCTAGGGAGAGGATACTTGTTCTTAATGTTTATCTTATTTAGTTGACGATAATCTACGCAAAGCCTCATACTACCATCCTTTTTCTTCACTAAAAAGAATGGAGCTCCCCACAACAAAACACTGGGTTAGATAAACTTCTTATCTAATAGTTCCTCAAGTTGTTTCTTTAATTTAGCTAGCTCTAAGGGTGACATCCTATACAAAGTTATAGATATGGGAACCGAGCTAGGTATTAAGTCTATGGCAAATTCAGTTTCTCTTTCTAGAGGTATACCAAGTACATCTTTAGGGAAAACATTAAGGTATTCATAAACTACAGGAAGCTTACTAACATCAGAGGTTTCTTCAACTTTTGAAGAAGCTAAGATCATGTAAACTTAGGCCTCTTTCAAAGCCATGCCATGCTTGGTAATACTTTCCCTCACTCTACCAAGATTTTTTTAAAAGTTAAGGTCTTATCATGAAAATTCAAAAGAGCTTGGTTGGAAGATAATTAGTTCATACCTAAAACAATGTCTAATTGAGATAAAGGCAAATAAATAAGATTTACAGTAAAAGAATGGGTAATGAAGACACGGGTAACTTCAAGGATTTCACACAGTTAAATCATAGGGTAATGAAGACACGGGTAACTTCAAGGATTTCACACAGTCATGTGATATAAAAGAATGGGTAGCACTAGAATTTTATAATACATTTACAAGACTACCATTTATGATACCTTTACCTTGGATTAGGTCATCAGATTGAACGACTTGAGTACCACTCACGGTGAAGACTCTGCTCGATGTCTTTGGCCTCCCTTCATGATTCTCATTCTCATTGTTATTACCACTATTTGGTTCCTTCTTGGGTTCTCGGCATTCCTTGCAGAAATGTCCTGGTTAACTGCATGCTTGACTATACCGTTTCTAGTTAGGTGTGGTCCCCTCAAAATGATAGTAAGTGATACAGTTTGACGCATTGGATGTATTAGTAGGAGCAAAACACTTTTGACCCAAAACATTTTTAGACAAACATTGATATGGCTTATTCTTCATAAAGTGCTCATTCTTCTTGTTCCTTAAAGGTCATCCTTGCTTCCACTGGGTCTGCCTAGCCTTAGTATCATCTTCATAAATCCTACACCTATTCACCATAATTAAAAAAGAAATCTCCAAATATCATATCACTTGTTTAATATTCATCCTTAGTATGCTTTCAAACTTTGAGCAACACGAACGCTCCTCCACGCCTTTATTAAAATAATGACAGAATCGGGATAGCTCGTCAAATTTTGTAGCATACTTTCCTATGCACATGCCCCATTGACGAAGGTTTAAGAATTCCATCTCCTTTCTTTGGTGGAGATCTTCCAAAAAATGCTTTTCTAAAAATCTTTGCCTAGAAGTCTCTCATACAATTGGCTTCCCCTTAGCTTGTAGTTGTTGTCTAGTGAACTTCCATCAGTTTTCTGCTTCTCTATTTAACATAAAAGTTGCAAAAGTAAAAACCCTAAACTTTAAATATGAGTGCTATCAGGATCAAAACATCTTCTAAATTTTTTTGGTAGATTATTTCCATGGAAGGTTTCTAGTCGTCTATATTGCATTGGTTTGGTGTTGTGACCTTGGTTCATATTTTCCAGAATAGTGGTCATCCTTTCTAAGAGTTCTTGGGTTTGCCTAGTCGTCATATTTTCTTCCTGAAAGAGAATATAATACTTTACTATCTTCTTAGGGTAATACTTTAACTGAAGAAATACTATAGATAACAATTAACACATCCTAAGTCAGTTCCCAGGAAAAAAAGACGAGTCACAATAGACATACTTAAATACCAAGTCTTTCCTTAACTAGAACTTTTCCTAGAATTGTACCTCTCACTCTCATTGTATCTCAACCAATATCAATAAAATCCCAAGTTTCCTTTCTTATAGGAATCTTCTAGTATAAATCTATAACTGTTTATCTCTTAGTTTTATATTCTTTCTATATTACATTTATGTTTCTCAACAGAAAATGCAAGAACAAATCTATCTATCTATCTTAAATTTTGTTTCTCAACAAAAAATACAAGAACACACAAAAGCAAACAATAGTCAAGTCCATACCACGGGCTTAACAGGAACAACTGCTCTGATACCATTAAATGTAACAATCCAAATTTCAACTCAATTCATTTATGAAATTGCAGAAAAGTTATCAAAGGTATTTATATAATTATGAGGAATTTTCAAAACTTAATATTACATAAAGAACCATGATCTTTTTCTAAAACAATATAGATCAAAAGTATTCATTTCATAACTTTACTTTTATAAAATGTTTTGAAGTACATCATATACCAACCATAATCATTACCTAAATTAACCTAATTCAAAGTCGTGAATCCTTTTCAAAAAAGAAACTAAAATAAGTAATTCAATACAAAACCTTATTTATAAACTAAACATCATGCATATATGAAATCTTCAGAATTCTTCATCACAGTTGTTTGATTAGAATCATTTATGAAAAGAAAGTCATAGAGAAAACACATAAAGGAGTGAGATAATTATAAACTATAAATGTTAATCTTAATAAACTAGACACACAATGGGATCTAAGGTTCTTCCTAGAAATCAATTCCACATACTCTTATCATACAACTCAATTCTCACTCATCACAATATTAAAATCAATCTCATCCACGGAATGCTATGTATGACTAATCCAATGTGATTCACTCCAATCATCAAGAATCTTATTTGGGAAGTGATTGATAGTTATACATCCTTTTCTAACCATTAAAAAAGTATTTTTCAAGGAAACAACCCAAGTAATCTTGACCCCCAGCCAGATATAATATTATGATCCCCAACTAGAATTAATATACTGACCCTAGGTCAATTCTTATTCGTAAAGCACCCCATTATAACTCCCCAAAACATGGCATACATACACCAATATAACACTTCTACTAGGCAACCTAGACCTTCTTGCTAATGAATATTAATTCCATAACCACAAATCAAATATTGCAAATCACATTATATTTCATGTCATCATCCATTTGCAATTTAGTAAATTTAACATTCTTCAAAAGTAATAATAATATTCATACAAAAATAATACAAATTATTATCAAAAGACATCTTTTCTTATGTGGAAGATCAAATTAAACTGTAACTACAAAGCATACTCAACTTGCCTTTTGAATATATGTTATATTTACTCATTTCACTTAAATAATCAAAGTATAAACACTAGCAAATCAAGAAAGTAATAACTGATGAAATAATAAAGCAATAACTAATGAAACGATAATTAACTAAAAGCAATAAACACACATAGTTTATTAAGACTAACACCTTCTGCAGCTTATAAATCTCATTCCCCCCTTACTTTGATAAAAGGCTTGATTATGAGTGGTACAGAACCTCCATAACTCCAATCTTCTTTGGAATATTTCCTTCCTAACTTCCGTTCTTAAAATTCTCCTTTTCACTAAAAGGCACTGCTTTTCTCTCTTCTTCAACTCCCCTTCATTAAATTTTGGTGTACCTTCTATTGTACACAAGGGCTCCTACGTATAGGGGAATTCTAGCCCAAATTTGCTTAGCGAAATTCATTTTGCTGAGCAATTTTCTCTGCACCGCTATTCTAGCCTATTCTGCATCGTTTTTTCATTGCTAAACCACTTCATCAACCTGTCAAAATTTTGTTAAATGAATTTTACTTTTGCTACATTAATTGTGCAAAACAAAGGAAGCTTAGAATCTTTGATAAAAATGCTTTATAATCTAACATTAATCTATCTCAACAGTTGATTATATACAAAATTCATTTCTACATCATTTACTAACTTGATAATTGGTTACATACAGAATTTATTTCTAATACTTCATCTAGTAACTTGATGATGAAATTAAGGTTGTTACAAATGTGGATGAAAATTTCCTTGTGCAATTCATATTGAATTCATTACCGTTTGAGTATTTTCCTTTCCAAATGAACTATAATGCCATCAAAGATAAATGGAATGTGCATGAATTGCATAATATGTTGATTCAAGAGGAAACTAGACTTAAGAATGAAGAAAATCATTCCATCAATTATCTCAACCATCAAGGAGATAGAAAGAAAGCTGGCAAAAAAAGAAAATGACTCATTAAGATTAATGAGACATCTTCCTCTCAAATCCACAAGAAGGAACATCAAGGAAACATATTTCATTTCGATAGAAAGAATTGGCACTTCTGAAAGGATTTTCCAAAATGTAAGGCTTGATTTGAAAAGAAAGGTAAGCCTAGTACTTATGTATGTTTTGAATCAAATTTAGCCAAGGTTCCTTATAATACTTGGTGGATTGATTCTAGATTTACAACTCATGTTTCTAATATAATGTAAGAATTCCTTACGACCCAAACCACAAAGCCAAATGAAAAGTTTGTCTTTATGGGAAACAGAGTGAAGGTTCCAATAAAGCAGTTAGGACTTATGGTTTACTCCTCATCACTGGACATCATTTAGATTTGTTTAAAACTCTTTATGTACTTAGTATTTCTAGGAATTTAGTTTCATTATCTAAAGTTGATGTTGTTAGATACTCTATTAAATTTGGTAATTGATGTTTCAGTTTGTATAAGCATACTTATTTTATTGGTAGTGGTATATTGTGTGTTGGATTATATAAGTTAAATCTTGATAATATTTTCTTTGAAACACTTATGACCTTGCATCATAATATTGACACTAAATGTGGTTAGTGGAAGAACGTTCTACTTACTTGTGGTATAAACATTTGCGACATGTTTCCAAGGAAAGATTACAATCTGATTTAGATTTTCCTTATCTAGATGTATGTGTGGATTGTATTAAAGGTAAACAAATGAAACACTCAAAGAAATGAGCCACAAGAAGCACTCAACTTCTTGAAATTATACACACCAATATTTGTGGACCTTTTTATGTGAACTTTTTCAATAAAGAGAAATATTTTATCACCTTCATTGATGATTATTCACATTATGGTCATGCCTATTTGCTACATGATAAATCTCAAGTTATAAATGCCTTAGAGATTTACATTGAAGAAGTAGAAAGACAATTAGACAAAAAGGTGAAAATTATCATATATGATCGGGGTTGTGAGTATTATGGAAGGTATGATGAAAGAGGACAAATCCTGGTTCTTTTGCTAAATTCCTTGAAAAGTGTGGCATATGTCTGCAGTATATAATGCCAGGTATACCATAACATAACGGTGTATCTGAAAGGCATAATAGAAACTTGTTGGATATAGTTAGGAGTATGTTAAGTAACTCTTTTGTACCTATTTGATTGTGGACTTATGCTCTAAAAACTACTATATATTTATTGAATAGGGTTCCTAGTAAGGCAGTTCCATTGACTCCCTCTAAACTATGGACTAGAAGGAAACCTAGTTTAAGGCACCTTCATGTTTGGGGATCTCCGACAGAAATTAGATTTTATAATCCACAAGAAAAGAAATTTAATGCTAGAAAAATCAATGGATATTTCATTGGTTATCTAGAAAAGTCCAAAAGGTGTAGATTTTACTGTCCAAACTATACTAGAAGGATTATTAAAACAGGAAATGCTAGGTTAATTGAAAATGGTGAAGTTATTAGAAGTGAAACACCACGCAAAGTGGAAATTTAAGAAAGTGGGAGTGCAAGTTCCATTAACTTGTATCTCTAATAAAGTTCTTGTTCCTAAGGTTATTGAGCCAATTAATAACCATGAAGAACAACAAATAAATGATCTCATTACACATAATGAGGTCGAAGTAAATGAACCTATAATAGAAAAACCACAACAAATAACATTAAGAAGATTTCAAATGAAAATATGATCTATTATTTCAAATGATTACGTGGTTTATCTACAAGAGTCTGAAAATGACTTAGGGATTGAAAATGACCCAATTACATTTTTGCAGGTCATGAATGGAACAAATGTAGAGAAGTGGTTAGATGTCATGATGGACGAGTTAAAATCTATGGAACAAAATGGAGTTTGGGATCTTGTTGAGTTACCAAAAGGTGTTAAAAAAGTTGGTGGCAAGTGAGTCTTCAAGACCAAACATGACTCTCATGGTAATTTAGAACATTACAAGCTCAGACTAGTTGCTAAAGGATTTACTCAAAAGGATGACATTGATCATAAGGAGACATTTTTACCAATCTCTAAGAAAAATTCTCTCAGAATTATCATGGCATTGATGGCTCATTAGTATTTAGAGTTACACCAAATGGATGTGAAAACTCTCTTTATAAATGGGAATTTAGAGGAAGATGTGTATATGGATCAAATAATGGGATTCATAGAGAAAGGAAATGAACATATAGTGTGTAAACTTAAGAAATGAATATACAGACTTAAGCAAGCTTCCAACAATGGTATCTCAAGTTCAATGATATCATTGTGTCCTTTGGATTTAGCGAAAATATTGTTGAATAATGTATATATCTGAAGGTTAGCAGGAGTGAGTTTATTTTTTAGTTATATATGTTGATGACATCTTGCTTGCAACTAATGATTTTTGGTCTTTTAAATGAGACTAAGAATATCTTCTCTAAAAATTTTGAAATAAAAGATATGGGTAGGGCAAGTTATGCAATAGGAATAGAAATTCTCCGAGATAGGTCACAAAGATTGTTAGGCTTGTCTCAGAAAGATATATTAATAAAATTCTACAAAGATTTAGAATGGATAAATGTTCAACATCTCACATTCCAATTCAGAAAAGAGACAAATTTAGTTTCATACAATGTCCAAAGAATGATTTGGAACAAAAGCAAATGGAAGAAATTCCTTATGCATTTATAGTTGGGAGCTTAATGTATGCCCAGACTTGTATGAGACCAAATATTAACTTTGTAGTTGGAATGTTTGGAAGGCACCAGAGTAATCCTAATATAGACCATTGGAAAGTTGCAAGAAAGTTCTAAGATATTTGCAAGGTACCAAGGATCACATGCTTATTTATAGGTGATCTTATCATCATTAGATATTCAGATTCAGACTTTGTTAGATGTGTAGAAACAAGAAAGTCTATATTTAGCTATTTTTATGTTAGCTGGAAGAGTTATATCATGGAAAAAGTACAAAGTAGTTAATCATTGTTGCATCCACTATGGAAGTTGAATTTGTGACATGCTTTAAGGTCATGGTTCAAGCTAAGTGACTATGGAATTTTATTTGAGGGTATGGAGTAGTCGACAGTATTGCCAAGCCACTAAAAAATTTATTGTGATAATTTTGCAGTAGTTTTCTTTTCTATAAACGACAAGTATTCTAAATGTGCTAAACATAAGGAATTGAAATACCTTACCATTAAAGAAAACATTCAGAAACATAGAGTATCAATAGAAAATATTAGCATTAATCTTATGATTGCAAACCTTTAATAGAAGGGTTACAACCTAAGGCTTGTACTGATCATGTTATAAATGTGGACATTATGTTAGCTAGCGAACGTTAAAGATTATCGTAAGTTCTTGTATGATTTACAATTTGAGCTCACAATTGAATAAGCTTTTGAATATTTTATGTTTTCAAACTTATGTGAACATTTATGAATGTTAAATTTTGAAATAGTTTATGTCTTTGAAATTGATAATATTTTTTAGGGGTGGGTATACGAATTCAAGTCTACAAACCTCCAAGCCCATGTGTTATGCAACAATGAATATATGCAGGACAATATATGTATATATGCAAGACATGAATAGTCCCTATCTCTAAGGTTGAGCACAAAATTGCAATCTGATCCAACTCGACAAACCGATGATAAAAATGTGATATTCAGTCAGATTCAGATATCTTGATGGGTTAAAAAGTGGTTTTAAATGGATTGAAACAGACGGGTGCAGATTGTATTTTCACAATCCATAAATACCCGACCCAAACCGCCTACTATATATTTTTTAATAGTTTTAAAATTAATAATAATTTTCTTAACTTTTATGTTCTTAAATAATTTATATAATTTAAAGTAATTATACTCGTAGAAAAACACGTATTCAATATATTATTTTTTTAATTTTTCAACCAATTATAGAAATATTGTTTAACAATCACCTCCTTTAATCGAAATATATATAAGTTTTCAGTCTAAAACCTTTTTTTAAGATTATGTGATTGTTTTTTTTATTTTTATATACCAATTTTGGATTGAAAAGTTGTAATTGTTGCAAAATAAAAAAGAAAATCCAAAAAAAATTGATAAATCAAAGTCAAACTGTTCAAACCTGCTTAACTCAATCTGTGATCCACCAACCCAAAAATTTAAATGGTCGAAAATGGGTGAATAATTTAAAAGGGCGAGTTCATTCGAGTTGAGCCAAATTGCCCTGAACCCGGCTCAATGCACACCCCTACCTATCTCTGCCTATTACTGTATGTTCTACATCACATTAACTTGAGTGCATAAGAAAAGTTAAGGAAAAAGATAGAAAAAAGTTTTTCTTCAAGTTCTTCGAGACTTAAGTTCTTCTTTAAGATTCAAAGGCATTAATCTTATCATGGATGAAGGTTAGTGGTTCTATTTAATCTTATATGTGAAAACTACAAATTCTAAAGATCCTATTTGATTATTCAAAATCATGAAAGTTTATTGTACAACCCAAAAGATTAAAAAAGTATAACATCTTAACAAGTAAGCTTCAAAAAGAATATGTTATAGAATCATAGAACCTTGATTTGCAGAGAGTAAAGATAAGACCATTGCACTTAAAATAGTGGTAAACTAGTAATGGATGCCATGGTTTAATTTTTTATTTCATTTCTTGGTGATTTAATATAATTTTATAATACTTTAAAATTGCAATAACATCTTAATACTATATTAACATTTGTATTTTGCAGTGGTAATTGCATAGTTGTATTTTTTTATATGAACATGCAGTGAATTTGATGAATTATTGGATAACAAGAATGAATAATGTAAGGAATTAATTATTATGATTATAAAAGTAAGAATCAAACAATAATAATACATGTTTGGCAAGTCTAGTTGATAAGGTAGAGAAGTTCAGAGCTGATAAGTTATTATATAAATTTTATAAATGTTAATAACCTAACTTATTGGATTATAAATATTTAATAAAACTAGTTGATAAATGTAAAATGTATAATATAACATAATTGTATAAATTTTATTATATATATAAAATTTGTGCTTTATAGAATAAATATATTATTATAAAATTATAATTTTAATTTTTTTAAAACAATTAAATTCTCATTAAACTTTTTGGTGATAAAATATTTAACTAAAAATTAAAATAAATAGTGAAATTGGTAAAATAAATAGTATAATATAAAAGCAATTTCATAAAATAGTATAAAGAAAATAAAGATATAATTAATTCCTAATTCTTTAAATTACTTATCATATATATATATATATATATGTATATAAACTATGAACATTTATCTTAATTTGTTTTTTTACTAAGTTAAAATAATTTTAGAAAATATAAGAGAAATGTATGGTAATGGAAGAAAATTAAATAATTTACAAGTTATAAGTTAGCTAAAGTAGCTTAGCTTATAAGTTAAAAAATCTTAAAATAAATTACGTTAAAGTATCTTGCCAAATACTTTTATGTTAGTCAAACTATTTTATAAGTTAGTTAAATAAACTAATAGCTAGCTTATTAGACTTATCAAACACGCTCAATGTTTAATAAATTATATCCATTTCAAACTATGAGAGAAAAAACCTTATATTGTAATTCGCATTTGATAATTCATTTATAGGTTATGTGAGAGAAAAAAAAAACACCTTAAAGGTGTAAACAAGATCACCTCATGGGTTGATCTCCATGTAATATATATTCTTTTTAATACCTAAATATATATTTTGAAAATAATTTGTTTTCTACCTCACATGAAAATATTTTTAGCCATTAAAAAGGAAGAGAAATACTTAACTAGTGGACCCCATGGATGTGTTACATGAAAGAGATATTCAAATATTAATGTTATCACATATATTAATTTTATTTTTACTCTTTTGTATGCTTTATCCCTTTACATAGTCTAAAACTTTTAATGTAATCATATGTATAGATTAAATTCATTTATCATAAGTTTACAAAGGAATTAAAATCATGTTTGATAGCTTAAAAATGCTAATTAACAATAGCCATAATTTGTCAATATCAGGCAAAAACGATGGGCAATACAAATTTTTCTATGGATTTTTGACAAACTAAATTTCATAGGTAATTTGTTGGTAGGTAAATATTACCCATTAATTTTTATATTTTGTTGGTGATTACTTATAGAAATATTTGTCGAGATTGTTATTGGCAATTATCGAGATTGTTATTGGTAATTATCTATGAATATAATCGTATGTGATCACTGACAGATATATCTGTAGATAATTATTGACAAATGATTATCTACAAATATAAATCATCAGAAATTATCTACAGAGATATCCTTCTGAAATTACAAACAATGAGATTTGTCAATACTATTATTTATACTTAACAATTGCTTACCGATGTAGTATATATGTCGTTAATTACGTACAGAGTTATTTATCAATAATGCCTATGGCATATGTCTGTTATAATTACTTATGATATTTGTCTATCGATAATCACCTTTGTCTGTCGGTAATCACCTACAAATTTTATCTGTAAAAAATTATCAACATAATTACTAATAGACATAATCCATCGACAAAATTATATTTTAGAATTCACTATTAAACCTAATAGAATATATAATAAATGTGAATTACAAAATTATAATCAAAATATTTTATCAAATATCCAATGAATGAGTTTTACTTTATTTATATATATATATATATATATATATATATATATATATATATATATATATATTATCAATTAGCAGAGCAAAAGCTCGAGCGGTAAAAGTATTGTATAAATCATTATTTTTTTCCTATGTTAAAGTGACTTATTTGTTAAAGTGATTTTTACTTATAGTAGTAATTACTAGAAGCATCCATCATAGGTCTAACACATATCTTTAGCTAATTAATTATAATATGCATTGGAAATTAAAATGCACATGACTTGCTTATTAAATAAACTTACATATACATGAATAATAGATTTTAAAATATAAAAGGCTTAAATTAAATCCCTAAATATATTACGTATCTATGAATAAATTTCCTGCAGTTTAAAATATAGAAGGTTTAAATAAAAGGCTTAAATATATTATTGATGAACACGGTCAAGTATAAATAAGGCATTCTCAAAATGATTGTAATATGAAGTCAAGAGAACAACAACACTTGATTTTGCAGAAACATACTTTGCATTCTTAAAATTTGGCAGAAATATATTGTGCATTCTTCGATAAAGGAACAAAAATGTGGATTAAAACCTTGTTATGCATTATTTACAACTAGTGGCTGATATTAAACATACGTGTAACATTTTTTTTTTCAGAAAAATAAGATTAAATTAATTTAATGTTTGTATTTATTAGAATAGATTAAGAATTGTTTTATAAAATAAATAAATAAAATAATATGGGTGTAAATAGTAAAATTGTTAGAAAGTTAAGCTTGGTTTTAGGGTTAGAAAACTCAATATAACTTTTAACTTAGATTAATTTACAAGGATTAGGGATAATGCTTCAGTTTTCACATTTATGATTATGAAGATTTGAGAGAAAGTTGCAAAGAAAATATTATTGGAAAAGATTGAAGAGCACAATCTTTGTGAACTTGAGGACTATCATTATTCAAGGGAAGAGGGGTGAAAAATTATGTCATGTGACATGTGTAAAGAAAATAGGTAGTGAAACAATCTCTAAACTTTAATAGGTTTTATGTATGAAATTGAAGGATTATAAACAGATAAAATAATTAAGTGTGACTATATGGATATATTGTTTAGGGGGCGTAAATAAAATCCTGAAAGGTGTAAATAATAACTCTAAAAAAAACAAAATATATTATTTACATACACAGTCTAACATACAAAATATCACTCAAATTATACTCCAACATCAAAAGCTCAAAAAGGAATTCCAGTGCATGGGGATGGATAAAAATAATAAAATAAAAACAACAAAAATAAAATGAGAGAGGTCTATCTCTCTCTCACCATGCCTGTAGCCTCTACAATCAATGAAAATATTATTTGGTTCAACTACAATTACTAACACAATTCTATAAAATCTATTCTATAAAATTTTGGATATAAAAGATTTATCAAAAAAATTAAAAATTTTCGTGAGTAAGAAATAAAATGATATATTTGAATTAGAGAAAGAGGGTTAGAAAAATTTTAAAGGAATAGGAGAAAGAAGCTGGTTGCAAATAAGTAAAGTTGGGAACAAAGGAGAAGAAATTTTGAAACCACAACACGTTAATTTACACTTATTTTTCTATTTTTTTTAAAGGCTGGGTAAAAAAAAAGAAGAGGAAAAAGAAAAATTGGTTACCTCTGCAGTGGAGATGACACCAGACGAGACAATAGAGTCATCGTCGAAAATGAAAGCGGAGGCAACGTGGACGTAGTGGCCCCTCTTCGTCTTTGCCATTTCTCTCTTTTGCATCTTCCATATTTAGGGCTTTGATCCGTTTTGAAAAGTTGGCGTGCAGGGCCGCACGTCCCCTTTTATTCCCATTTCTTTTTTGTAATTACAAACTGTTATTTGCACCCTCATTTTTACTAAACACATTCTCATCTAAATCCCAAATTATATTTTTCTATTTGAACCGCTGTAAATGCTTGGCGCACCTCTGACCCATTCCTTATAGTGCATTGCTATTTGCACACCCACTTTTACTAGGGCACGCCTGTCCACAATCATGCATTTTACTATTCGCACCTCTGTAAATCTAAGCACACACCCTACTAATCATGCATTTACTATTTGAACCCCATAAAAGCTAAACACACCCTTCCCAAATTACGCATACTACTTGCATCCTTACCTAAATCATGCATTTACTATTTGCACTCAGGTTTCCACTAAGCTCACTCTTTTTGCTTTAAGGTTCATAATGTTTTAATTTTAGCTTTTTCTGAGTGTAAATAGTAAGTTTTTTTTTTTATTTTATCCTTTTCTTTTATTTACTTTATTTTTTATCTAATTATAATATTAATACGAATACGTAAAATAGCAAGTAATAAAATAATGTAGTCTTTATATTTTAAGGGTGAAATAAATATTTTTAAAATTATTTAATTTTACATATTTAATTAAAGGTAATTGTCTTAGGATGGATGTTGTAGGGTGTTATACTTTATTTACACGTAATTAATTTCTGAACTCAAAATTTGGTTTTATAAATCATTTTCTTTAAAGGTTTTTCCAATATTTTTTTAATAAATATTAATGAAAACTCATCTAATTTTCAAATCCCTTCCTCCATCAACACCACTGTCTACAATATTAATCATGATACTTGGGATTGATTTATATCGTGATAAGAATTAATTAAGATAAATAGATAATTACAACAGTATCATAGATATAGTACATGGTAGGTGACCTTATTATAAACGTTGATGGAAAGTTTGAATGTTTGCATCATCGGTCATGAATTATACCCTTTTCTTTTACTGTAACAATCATGTCTAAATATTAAATCGTTTACAACATTCACACACATTACTCAATAAACTACACCAAGTTCTCTAATTCATACCTAATCGTATTGTATTTATATTTAATGAGGATTTAAATTGTGTCACCAAAAAGAAATGAAGACTTAAATTGTTTGCATTAAATTAATATTCTAAAAAATAAATTATAATATATATTTTCAAAACAGGTTCATGCTTATTAGTTAATTGGACCTCTTCTAAAAAATTTGATTAGTTGATCGGACCTCTTCTAAAAAATTTGATTGGGATACAATGTGACATTTTCAAAATATATTTGTGTAAATTGTGTTTTATTAGTTAAACAAATTTAGGGTTATTTAAAAATTTAAGACACGTTGATCTTGTTTTTTAGGTTTTGAAGAGAGTTTTCAAAAATAGTTTTCAACAACGGTTTCCTAGAAGAAGAGGAAAAAAAAACATGTTTAATAAGTGTTATTTAAAAACTATTTTCAAAATATAAAAAGAAAAAAAACTTGTTTACATTTATTGAAATATCATTAATGAAAAAAAATATTCTCATTGTATTTTGAGTTTTCAAAACAAAAACAGAAAACTGAAAAACAAAACTAATTAAAACGGTTTCTGTTTTTTAATTTTTAAAAACGGTAAGAAAATAGTAATCAAACAAATTTTTTAGTTTGTAAAAACTAAAGTCCTATTCGGGGTAGTTCTAAGTTTCTGGTTTTTGGTTTTGAAAACAGAAACCTTTTCGGCAAAAACGATTTTGTTTTGGTTTTTTACTCATCTTCGAAACAGTTTTCACTCAATTTTAAAAATAATAAAATTTGCTTTTCAGATTTTTGTTTCTGTTTTTATCTAAGCTCATTACTTGACGTCACTTGTCACTCTTGACCACCTTTGTCTGACAATCATCGGCCACCACTTCTGACCGGCGGAAACCAACTCCCACTTTTATAAAACTGTTGTCAAACAAACACTTAATCCCAGTAATCCTTCCTTTTCTAAGTATATATGAATGCAACTTTAATGATGAAAAAATAGTGCCAAATATGGTACTTTTGTAGTAAATACAAATGTGAGAAAGGCGATTGATGTAAGCAGGTCAGAAAGAAAATTATAAAAAGGAATTGGTAGTATTTCTAAATTTCTAATAAAAGATTTATTATGTTAACTTATCTTGTACATTTATATATAGTGGTTCTATGGACTTCGAGTAGTTCAAATTTAATCGACTTGTTCCATTGGCTTTTTCTTTTTGCATCTCTTGCACTCCAAAATTTTGAAAATTCTTAAAATATTATATTCAGAATCCATTTTTTTTAAGTGTACGCAGATTTTAGAATCCGTAATATACTTTTTTTTTTTTTACTTATATTTCAGATTTCACAATTCATAATATATTTTTTAAACTATATTACATATTTTGTAATCTGTAATGTATATTTTAACTATATAATATATTTTATAATTTGTAACGTTTTCATCAGATCTATAAGATTTTTATGTTGTAGATCAGATAATGCACAGTTATATAATTATATTATTGTAGATTTGTAATCTATTCTTAAACCAATTATATAATTAGCATGACATATAATTGGATCTGCAAATATGTTGTCTATTTTTGTGGATTTTATGATTTACAATGAAGCTTTAGTGGATTTCATGATTTAAAACATAGAAAAACAGATTTTCTTTTTGGATCATATAATTTGTAACTATAAAAATAAGAAACCTCTCTAGAACAAGAAGAGCAGCTTACACTTGCTACAATGTCTTGTAGAAAATGTTAGAAACAAAAGCTCCCAAGAGTGTTATGCAATAATGCAATAGGAAAAAATAGGAGAAAGAAATAGCACGTTATAAAGTGATAAGGACAATAGGGTCTTTTTCAATTAATAGGGGTGCAACAAGTAAAACTGGTGGTGCAAAACTAAAAAGCTTGTTTATGTTTTTATGTTAGTGTATAAACCCACTGTGTTCAAATTATGACTACATATATTCGGTACGTACTATGATTTTGAGTGTTTTTAATTGTCTAATATTGTAATTAAAAAATTATACATAAACAGTGGAAATTTTAAAGTGTTCACATTTTTTTTAAAAAAATTGAACATTTCTGCTAGTGTTTAATAAAAATAAATAAATTCTTAAAAAATAAAAATAAGTAAAGACGTTGATAAAATAAAATAAAATTTTATTTTAGATAAAAAGTTACTTTTTATTGGGACAAAAATAAAATTTTATCATATTTTTTAACTAAAAAACTAATTACGACAAAAATAATTTAGAGATTAAAATTATGAATAAAATGATTCATTATGATATTTTTATAAATATAAATTTATATAAATATTTGATAGGTACTTTTTGTGTGTGTATATATATATATATATATATATATATATATAATTTAGCTTGAATTAATTTTTAATATTTAAATTAGTACAATTAAAAGTTTAGTGTTTTATTTTTTTTGTTTGTTTTTACTCTTTCGATTTTTTTTAAAATTTTCATAAATATTTACGAGTACCTGTAAGTAATATCTGAATCCATCTCGAAATTTAAGAGAGAATCTCTGATTTGGCCCGACATGAGTATGGCTATGGAGAATACTCAAATTGTTAAGATAGAAATAAGGATACATTTGCCTTTTAAAAAAGGAACGTTTAATATTTAGTTCATAAATTACAAAGTTTAAGTTTATTAGATAGTTTTTGAATTAATATTCAAATAATTTAATTTTTATTTAAAATTATTATAATATTTTTTTAGTATGGGAACAAGTATAGAGTACTAGGATATCCAATACTAACGATAGGACGAAGATGAGACATAAATCTCATACCTTCGGATATAGGGATGATGATGTGATGAGTTTGGGAGCAACATTCGGGATGCAAATGTCAAACAAGTCTCGTAATGTCTAGATTTAAAATGTCATTTGTTTTTAGTATTTTTATTTTCATTTTTAGATAAAAAGGTAGTAAAAATACAGTTTATTATAATTTAGAAAATATTTTCTCTGAAAGCATTTTCAAAACTCAAATGAAAACAAAAAATAGAAAAAAAATTATTTCAATGTTTTTAAAAATAAAATTATGTAAAACTTAATAACAAAAACTATATATCCTAAAAATTAAATTTTATAAGTTAATGTACATGATTTTTGGATATGATTGAAAAATTTTATTCATGAATAAATATTGATACTTTTTAATAAGGAACATAAATAGAAAAATAAATAATATAGAAAACAAATAAGTTATGTGATATAAACTATATTTATAGTGATTATCCTTTATTATTTTATTCATACCATTCAAATTATAATTATTCAAAAACACTTTGTAAGAATATTTCTTCTTTGTCACTATATCATAATCTCTTCTTCATATCAATATAAAATGATGATAAGATTATGAACTTTTGTAATAAGACTATCTAAAAGAAAATAATATAGTGATTATCCTTTATTATTTTAAGACACATTAAATTGAATAAAATATAATAAAATATGAGTTTAATTAGTATGCACTAACAATGTAAAATAACATTACACTGACATTTAATCACATGTTTTCATTTATATGACTTTTAAAATATTAATTTGTAAAGTTAGCAAACTTACCATAAATCAAGTGTTGTGATTTCATGTCCTGGCAGTGCAAACTAATTAAACTTATAAAATATTGTTTACTCCGTATGTGGTACGTACTATGATGATACCTTTATAATGATTCAATATACCTTTATAATGTGATTTAACTCATATTGAATAAGATAACAAATAACATTGAATCCTAAAAGTCTAGATACAAAATGATTGCTCACCATTAATAAATAAGATGTAGATTATTAGTAAGTCCATATATGTTTCTAATTACTATTTTAATTTTATTATACCAATTTTTCAAATTTAATATCTTACACACAGTTAATAAATAACATTGAATCCTAAACTTCATATATTTCTAATTACTATTTTAATTTTTTATCATACCAATTGTTAGTTTCAATATGCTTTTTGATATCCAACAATTCTAAAATTAATAGAATCCTATTTAAAGTGTATAAGAAATGATTTTTTTATTTAATTTATCTTTCAATTATGAGTTTTATACACTTAAAACTACTACTTATAAATTAGGTATAACTAGTATGAGTTAATTTCAAACACTGCATATTTATTTTTAGTTCTCACGAGTTCAGGACTACATAATTAGTTATGGGTTTCCTTCAATTATAAACAATACTTTGTTTTAGTTCTTTATCTTACATTTTAGTTAATGTTTAATCAATCTTTACATAAAAGATTTAAAACTTATCACTCTGAAATTTTGTAAGACAGTTCTTATATGCTGTTTAAGACCAAACAAATGGAACTCTAGATGAAGATTTTTCCAATTTTTGAAGCCAAGTAATAAAAATAACTAAAGATAAAAAAAGAAAAACAAATCATAACTAGTAATACCATTTTCATTCCAAATTCAACAATTCTTTTTAGAACCAACCTAACAAAATTCAATCATAAGATCAATCTCATTAATTGGTGCACCACATGATTCCAACTACAACAAAGGGAAATATCAAGTTATTTTACTTATATGTTATACCACAAACCTTATACATTAAAAGCATTCTTGATAACAACTTTGAAACAAAATTCTTTATCACCAAAGACAAATTTTAGTAGGAATTAGACAACTATTTGATTGTCACAACACATCATGACAAAACATATGTTATCAACAATATTATTAAAAAAATATTTATTTAATTTTAAGTTTTTAGTCATCATTACCTTTTCTGTAGCTTCAACTAGGTTAGCACAACTTTTCCCAATAAATTTATTGTCTTGTGACAAAAAATAACAAATGTAGCATTATGTGTCTCATAAATAAACCGTAATTTGATATGATACCTTAAACAGAAAAAAAATTATTTGATATCACATTGTAAAATTTGCTTATTAATATTTCAAATTAAGGATGATTTTAAAAAATAGTTATTTACCTTAAGTAAACATCAACATGTCAATTTCAATTTTCACAAAAATATGTCTTTAAATAAGGGAAAACAAACTTGTTGATTTTACATGCTAAGTACCACAAACCAATCTTCTTTTTCCTAAATAAGTTTGATTGTTCTTAGTACTACTAACAAACCGTTATCACTACAATTATTTAACTCTTTAACAGTTTTTGAATGAGTAATTTTTAAAAAATCATTCTCAACAACTTAGGTGGATGTTGGGACGATTTCATGGCAAGTGCGCACCAATCGTATACAAGTAGTAAAATAGGAGTATTGAGTATCATATCCATGGGGATTGGTGTTATATTAGAAAAATTTTATCAAAGTATCATATCCACGAACATAAAGCAATAAAAACATGAAACTTAAGTGATATTTTAATGTGAACAAAGTAATAAACTAAATCTTGAAGTAAAAAAAACAACTAATCTTTTTGTGATTTTATATAAAAAAAATTTGAAACAACAAATATTTTTCAATAACAAAGGTATTGTTGGGGTTAAACTTCACCAAATGTCACTCTCTTTTCAACTTTAAAGCACAATATGTATTTTCATACAAATCAATATTAAAATTAGTCATCTAATACTTTCTTAGCCCTAATCACTTAAGTGAAAAGAGTCTTAGTTCCTTCATTAAGTCTTAATCCCTCACAAACTTAATAAAGAAACTAGCTTTATGCCTTGTAACTTCAAGATAATCAATGAACTATGTTCTATTCCTAGCAACAAAGCTCAATGAGTATTTAGTTCCAAATCAAGATAATGAAAGTGTTTCCCAACTACAATAATGTCAAGATAACGAGTTTATGGTTAATCACTCCACAACAAGCATTAAGCATAAAAGCAAATACTAACATTGAAAATAATTGAAAAATACATAAATATCATATCAAAAGATACAAGAGAGTTTGAGTTTGGTTACATTTAACCCAACAATGGAGAAAACTAACTACTTATGACCATGAGTAGCACCAAAATACATGAAGAAATGGAAGAAAAAGGAAAAGATGGAGAAAGGAAAGAGGTTTTTTACTATAGAATAGCAGTGGGTCGTCCAAAATATCTTCGCTCCTTTCATAAATGGTCATTTTCTCCTTTTATAGGCGAGAAAATCTTCCAATTTAAGTGACATCTAGCTTAGCCACTTTCAAGTGGCTTTAAGAGAAAATATATTGGTTTGCTCTTTGTTTGATTTTCGCTTAGCCACTCTGGGATGGCTTGAAGGCAAAAGTTTCAAAAAGATCTTGACAACTTGATTTTTCCTTCCAATTCAGCAATGAACTTCAATCATGATTTCTACACCAAAATAGTGAACAAAAATGAGTATAATAACCTAAAAACTAATTTAACTAATTGAAATTTAAAATAATTAAAAACTAGAATTAAAATTGAGGAAAACATCACTTACAAACTTAGAAAAGTAAGATAATTTCCTAATAAATGATACTAAAATTAAGTACTTTAGACAATTATCAGTGGAGAATCAATTATTTGACTCATTAGGAACGATTGTCATTTTCAGCAACCTAAGTTCAAAAGACAAATGATAGATGATTAAAAATTTGGTTTTAAACTTAGTTATCATGTATATAAAATTTTTTACAAAGCTTTTTTTAATCATTTCAGCTTATTCAATCTATGGATTACATATCACTTGTTGATTGTGAAATATTTTATGGTCCAACCTTCTCTACATTATTACAAATATAAGAAACATAAAACATAATTTTCAATAATTTGCAAAACAACATTAAACATACGATACCTTTATAATTCTTAACCTTCGAAAACTGAATAACAACTACCGTGTTAATAGTTTCTCCCAAAGTCAAACAATCATTGAGCTCATCAACATTAGGACAAAAAACACATTCCATCTTGAAACTAACATTTTTTTATAAAACAAAAATAATTATTCTACCATATAAATGTCATAATATAAACTTTCAAAAGTTATCATACTTACCCTTATTGGTCCAACTCAATAACATTCATTTTGATTTTCTTACTATCCTTCATATTCAGTACCAACCTAAGAAAGAATATCAATAACATTTGCACATAAAAAATTCATAAACTATCTAATGTAAACCACTCAAAGGAGGAAAAAAATTAATATACTAACCAATTAAATAACAACTATATTTAGTGTCATATTCAATCAAGTTAGTAAAAGGCATAAAGCTATAAGGACTTCCCAATGCAGTGTTTTGTTTTAAAAGTTGCACATCAGTGTTGAACTGAAAATTTACCTTGTGATCTTATTTGATAGTTCTATAATCTCTACCACTCGCACCTATACCAATGTTAATTATCACATAAATTTTCCTTTCACATAAAAATGTTCAAACTTATAAATCAATCAATGTTTTTCTGATAGAAGCATGAATTTTTAAACCCTGCAGATATAACTCAAAGTTAGTGAATATCACAACTCAGATATAATATTTAATATTTTATCGAAGATAACTCGATAGAAAAAACATTACATCTTCAACCAACAACATCTCCAACGAAAATGGTGTTTTTTAACCATTAAAGCTTGGAACTTACCACAATCTTATTATCTACACTTTGATTTTTCACGTTTCTTTATCATGAGTAAAGACATATAGAGAAACATATTGATCCACCATTGATGCTTTCTATGAGATGAATGGAAAAAGTGAAAAAAAGAGCCTTATATTGTCAATTAGGTCACGATTCTTCAATCTCCCACTGTGCAAAATTCAAGGAATTATTATTATTCTACTTGTGCTAATTCTTTATTTTTGTATCAATCAATCAAATCTTAAATTGTAAATTTCATATTCAGATATATTATTTTGTTTCTTATTACCATAATATATTATTATTTTTTAATTTATTTATTATTTATTTCCCAAATCTTTATTTGTTAATGTAAATTTATATTAGAGACAATTAATATATTTATCTTTGAATATAATGTTTCTAAATTTATATATTATTATTCTATTACAAATTTAAAACCAATCTCCTAAATATTCTGTCTACATAAATAAGGTAATTGTACATAACCAAGATGAGTGTTTAATTTAAATACATATTCTTTAAAAAAAATATAAATATTAATGTTGGTCCCGGGGAAATCTAAAAGGGGGAGAGGGTTGAATAGATTCACAATATATTTTTCAAACTTTTTCTATTAAAAAATAATATCAGAGTAAGAAATTTAAAGAATCTACCTTAGTGTTTTCAAAAAATGGGTTTTCAAAATAGGCTTGAAACAAATATCAAGATTCAACACTTCCTATGTTTTAGGTATCAAGCTTGATAAATAACAATTCCTTCAGTGATGATTTTTAGTTTGCACTTAGTTAAATCACAATATGAATTCCAATGAAAATTCTTTTCAATCAAAGATTATGGGTAATGAATGTGTAGTATCAAGATTCAACAATTCAATCAAAGATTCAATGACCAATAATAATCTCTATTAAGCAATATCAATAGAATTAATTTTGCTGCATAACGATTCAAGTAAAGTTGCAGCAGAGAAAACCACTCACAAATTAATCTAGAAATCAATTCAAACAATCATAAAGAGTGTAAGGAAAGAGAGAATTTGTACAGTAGTTTTATACTAGTTTGGTCAACCTGACCTACATCCAGTTTTCAGACATAGTCTCCCGTTAATCTGCTTTCCACTAAAATCTCATACATGCACACCACACATACAATTTCTAATCCCGAAAAGATTCAAAACCATACAACTAAAGAGGCTTCTTCTTGCTCCCCACAAGAGTTTGCTAAACCGTGACTCCGGGTCACTCACAATATCGCACTTACAACTCCCATTGCAAGATTTCACAATAATCTCAAGATTCCCTTATCAAGACTTGTGAAAAAACACAAAGATTAGGGTATAAAACAATTTCACCTGATTTGTGATGAATACCCAAGCAATAGAGATCAAACTCACAACTTCCTTTCCATTTGATCAACCAATTCTTGATCCTTTAAACCATCAAATTATGGGTTTCATTCTTGGAGAAAATGGGTAAAAACAGTTAGAAATAAGGAAGTTTTCTTTGGACCTTTCGTTAGTTACAAAAAAATTGGTTTAAAAATACTTTTATATGAGTTTTGTAGCATGGTAATCAATTACCCAATAGATTACCTGATCTGCTGCTACAAAATAAGCCCAGAAAGCATGGTCTTGGGTTTAACCGATTACTATTTTCATATATCAATTACTCTTGAGAGTAGGAATAAGAATACCCAATTTTCTTGAAAGGTAATCAATTGCCATAATAAGATAATCGATTACCTTACTGCAAAAACTCATTTTAATGATTTTCAGCACTTCCCAAGCTATGTAATATATCCCTTAACTACTCAAACACATTCTCATGTCTATCTATACAAACAATAAAAGTACCACACCTATCAAACGTGTTTGGTACCATAAAAATGAATTGAGTAAAACTTAAAAACAAAACTCTAAGTGATAAAACTAATTCTTCAAAACCAAAACTTCAAAGAGCTTCAAAGAACTTGATGGCTTCTTCAAGCTTTCCAATCCTTCAATTCCAACAATCTCCCCCTTTTCGGTTTTGATGAGCCAAACACTCTAGCACTTGCTTTTTCTATACACTTTGATAGATCTTTAAGTCTTTAAGTTTAGGCAATGAGATTTGAGCCAATCAATCTTCTCACTCAATATTCTCCCTTACTCAATATCATTCAATCTTCTTCCCCTTTTAACACTTCAAATAAAAAAGGTTAAAAGAGAAAAATAAAGGGATATAACGCAACAATTTTAATAAAATTTAGTTAGTAGGGAAGTTTAAAATAATGCATCAAAGCTGCAAAATTCAGCACTAAAATTCTATATAAAACCAGTAAAATTTTGCATTCTTATGCAGCAAAAATCTGCACCAAAAGCTCCCATAATGCTACAAAATTTGAGCTTCAATTGCCTTTCAGAAAGCCTGTAAGTTTTACTTAATTTCTAACCTCTTCCTTAAAAATAGGGTACATGTTAGCACAAAATGGAGTCAAAATTGCAGCCAATTTCACACAGCAAAATCTTACCAAATTCATAGCAAATGTTAAGCTTTCATTGATCTTCAAAAGCATATTTCAATTTTAATCACCAGAGATACATAGTTGAGCTTAACAGAAATGGAATTGAAAAGGTCCTAACATCTTGAAACTGAAATTGAACAATGTGAAACTGAAATTGAACCAAAGCCACAAAATGAAAACAACTAAATGAAATCCTAAATGCTTAAAAGTTGGAATGCAAGGGTGCATTGAAATTCTCCTATTTTCCTAGAAAGGGAACATCCAGGAGGTCCAACCTCTCAGAAATTGACTCTAGAGAGTCCTTGATTTCCTTGAACTCCTTCTCATGCATCTCTTGCATAGTACCCATCTTCTTCAAAATCACCTCTTCAAAGGGTGTCAGTGCCTTAGGCTCCACTTCTTCTTCATCATTAGCTTGGACTTCATTTTTGTTCACCCAACCTTTATCTGTCTTCATAAGCTTCATCATTTTGAGTGCCTTGTCCTTAACAAAATGGACACCTATAGTAACCTCTCTAGCTTCATTTGATGTATCCACACCAAATCTCTCAAGCACTTTGGAGATAAAAACAACATAAGGACACTTGTAGTCATCAATCCTTCTAGTCTTCATCATAGTGTCCTTGATGACCTTCACACTGTTCTTCATGGCACAAAGCAATATCATGAAGCATCCGATCATCTACTTTCATGCCACCAGTACTGAATATAATCTTCTTCTTTGCATTTCTTTTAGAACTTCTTCCTTCTTCCCAATCCATAGGCTTCACTAGCATGGACTTAAACACACCAAGCTTCTTATATTCCACAACATGTTCTTTTAAATCATCCATAAAACTCTTTGTAGAACCATGAACTTGAGTAGGTAACTCTAAACCCTAGATATTTCTTGTCCTTTCTCATAGAAAAACCCTCAAGGAACCAAGAAATCGAGGCATGAGATGAATAGGACAGGAGCCCCTTTCCAATTTAAACTAGAAAATAAATTTTAGCATAGGTAATCAATTACTACTCGATGGTAATCGATTACCATAAAGTCCAAACTTGGTTCAGGAAAAACCAGTCTCTGGATTAATCGATTACTATTGTAGGTAATTGATTAAAATAGTGTAAAATGCTTCTAAACTTGATTTTTATGCTATTTCCTTCCAATCTATCATGATGTTATGCTTCTAATGAATGGGAAATGAGAAATTGCAACCAAATTCAACCAATTTATGTATAGTTTCAAACAAAATTAATTATAATCATACATAATCAAACATAGTCATAATTCGTGTTCACTTACTATACCAAGCTCTCTTCTGAGCTTGTAGAATCTTTCTCTTAGAAGTGATTTAATGAATATGTCATCTAATTGAGACTCCATTTCCACGAATTGAACTTCAAAATCTCCTTTTTCCATATGATCTCTTAAAAAGTGATGACAAAACTCTACGTGCTTTGTCTTTGAATGAAGTATAAGATTCTTTGTCAGATTTATTGCACTTGTATTGTCACATTTGAGAGGTATTTTGTTGATTGTGATGCCAAAGTCTTCAAGTTGTTTCTTTAGCCATAATGATTGAGCACAATAACTCCCAAATGCTATATATTCTACCTCAGTAGTTGATAGAGCAACATACGCTTGCTTTTTGTTAGTCCAAGACACTATACTGTTGCCAAATAAGTGGCAGGTTCCACTTGTGCTTTTTCTATCTAACTTGTAACCTGCAAAGTCTAAGTCAGAAAAACCAATTAATGAAGGACTTGTACCTTAGGGATACCACAATCCTACATCAAGCGTTCCTTTTTATTTCAGTCATGTGTGATTCTTTTGGTGCAACCTAATACCTAGCACACAAACAAAGTCAACATCTAGATAACAGTTGGTTCCCATAGGAATATTTGAGACTTTGCTCTCTTCCATGTCAAATTTCTTGAGTAGCTCTTTTGGATACTTGGTTTGGTGAAGGAAGATCCCTTTCTCCATTTGCTTAACTTGCAATCCTAGGAAAAATTTCAACTCTGCCATAATTGACATATCAAACTCCCCCTGCATTTTGGAAACAAAGTTCTCACAAAGGAAGGTGTTAATTGAACCAAATATGATATCATCTACATACACCTGAACCAAAAGAATATCTTTGTAAGTTTTCATAAAGAATAGGGTTTTGTCTATATTTCTTCTTTCAAAGTTTTGAGACAAAATAAACTTACTTAGCCTTTCATACCATTACCTCATAGCTTGTTTAAGTCCATAAAGGGCTTTCTTTAGCTTGTATGCATGATGAGGAAATCTGTGATCTACAAAACCAAGAGGTTGAGAAAAAAATAATTCTTCTTCTAGGAAACCATTTAAAAAGGCACTCTTCACATCCATTTTATATAACTTAAAGTCAAACACGAATACAAAAGCAACAAGGAGCCTAACAGCTTCTAATCTAGCTATAGGAGCATATGTTTCACCAAAGTCTATACCTTATTGTTGATTATAGCCTTTAGCTACAAGTCTAGCCTTATTTCTTGTTATGCTTCCTTTTTCATCTAGTTTGTTTCTAAACACCTTTTAGTTCCTATGACATTCATACTACTCTTGTGAGGCACTAATTCCTAGACATCATTTCTCTTAAATTGATTTAGTTCATCATGCAGGGCTAGTAACCAAAATTCATCATTTAAAGTATCATCCATACATGATGATTCAATTTGAGAAACAAAAGCATTATGTTCACAAAATACATTTAGAGAATGTCTAGTAGCAACTCCCTTCTCAATGCCATCAATTATGTTGTCAAGGGAGAGGTTTCTAGGTGTGCTCCATTCTTTGGGTAAAGGTTGAGCTTGAGCTTCCTTTAAGACTTCCTTTTCTTCCATGTTGATAGTACCCTCTGCCTTTTCAAGAGGAGCATCAGTTGTACCTACGTCATTATCATCTTCCAAGGAAATTCCCTTTTTTGGGGGTTAGATTCATCAAATACAACATAAACTAATTCTTTTCCACTCAATGATATTTTATTAAATACCTTATATGTCTTACTTTATGCAAAATATCCTAGAAATACTGCTTCGTCTGCTTTAGCATCAAACTTGCCAAGATTATCCTTATTGTCAAGACAAAACATTTACATCCAAATACCCTAAGATGAGAGACATTTGGTTTTCTACCTTTGAACAATTCATATGGGGTTAATTTAAAGAATGGACGAATCAAAATTTTGTTAAGAACATAGCATGCAATGCTCACAGCATCAACCGAAAAAGTACTTAGGCATAAAGTTTTCATTGAGCATAGATCTTGGTAATTCAATAAGTGATATGTTTTTCCTTTCCACCACCCCATTCAGTTATGGTGTTTTGGAACTGGAAAAATTATTATCAATACCATGCTCTTCATAGAATTTCCCAAATTCTTCATTTTTGAATTCTCCGCCATTGTCAGTTCTCAAGGGTTTAATTTTCAAATCTTTTTTATTTTGGATCCTTTTGCCAATTTTGAGAAAAACATGAAAGACATTATTTTTAATAGATAAGAAAGCTACCCATGTAAACCTAGAATAATCATCAATGATAACTAATCCATACAAGTTCCTACCTAGACTTGTAGTTCTAGAAGGACCAAATAGATCCATATGGAAAAGTTCAAGTGGTTTAGTAGTAGAAACAAAGTTAATTGATTTAAAAGATTTTCTAGCCTGCTTTCCCTTTTGACATGCATCACAAAGGTCATCTTTTGAGGACTTTAAGTTAGGTAGGCTTGTTATAAGATTTCAATATGCAAGTCTATTCAATTGCCCTAAATTGATGTATGCAATGCGTCTATACCAAAGTGATGATAAATCATCCCTAGATGATAAGCATGTGATGTTTGATGCAATATGTTCAATATCAAGCGTGTAGATATTATTCATTCTCTTACCGACAAACAAAACATGATTTGATGCATCACTAATGGTGCAAAACTCATTATCAAACTTAATGTTATAATTTTTTTCACACAATTGATTTATACTAAGCAAATTGAATTTAAGATCATCAACAAGTAGGACATTATCAATCTGGATAGAATTTTTGTTACCAACACTTACAATACCAAGGATTTGACCTTTATTGTTATCTCCATAAGTGAAAAAACCACTTGTTTTTGCTTGTAGAGAGATGAACTTGCTTCTATCTCCTGTCAGGTGCCTTAAGCATCCACTTCCAGGTGCCACAGAGACTTCTTTGCTTTAAGCCACACCAAACAAGCTAATTGCTCATTTTGGTACCCAAATGGAGTTGGGTCCATTTAGATTAGTAACAAGTTTAAAGCCTTTGGGAATCCATATGTATTTCCCACTTGGAATTCCAATCTTCCTTATCAAGCAGTTATATATAGTATGTCCTTTGCGGAAATAGTAATTGCATAAGATAAGGTATATTTGATGTTTTCCTAGAATTGAATGTATTATTGAAAGCATTTTTCTTAGAAATGTAATTATATCCAAGACCAACTTTAGATGTCATGCCACGTTGTTTACCCAAAAGAGCATCAAGGTTTGCACTCACTATAGTGAAATTAGATAATACTTTTGTAAGGTAAGCTACTTTATCTTCAAACACTTTACAATTAACACAACTAGAGGATGAAGCATGATTACAATGAGAAATGTTTTCAATTTCAAGGTTTCATCTTTCAAAACTTCAATTTCTTTTTGCAAATCATTTATACTAGCTTTATATGCCTTGATCTGCTTTTTGTAACCAACATGGAGGCAACTTATTATTTTATCCTCACCATGAAATTCAACAAAAGCTTCTTGGAGTTGGTCATAGCCACAATCACAAGAAGAATAAGAATCAATTGCGTCACTTTCTATTTTAGCTTTAGTAATCAAACAGAGGTTGACTTATTTGTCACTTTCACTCTCACTTGAGGAAGTGCTAGAGGCATTGTCTTCTCAAGCAATGTAAGCTTTCTTATTCTTGTTCTTTCTGAATTTCAGTTTTCGCTCTTCATTGTTTTTTTTTCTGGATAAGGAAGGACAATCAACTTTCGTGCGACTTGTCTTGCCACACTTAAAACAAGTGATCTTTAGAGGAGTAGTGTTTGCCTTCTTTGATTGCTTTTTTCCATTTGAGTACTTTTCTTTGTTGTTCTTCTTCATGAATCTTTTGAATTTTGTTACTATAAGATTTATATCTTCAAATTTTAATGACCCACTATTAGTGCTTTCATCATCACTTCGTTGCTCATTTTCTTTTAGTGTTAAGCCTTTGCATTTCTTTTCCTTTTTTTCTTCTTCTGTCATCTTAGTCATGCCCATCTCATATTAGTGCTTTCATCATCACTTGATTGCTCATTTTCTTTCTTTGCTAAGCCTTTTCTTTTCTTTTCCTTTTTTTCTTCTTCTGTCATCCTAGTCATGCCCATCTCATATTCTCTGAGCTTTCCAAATAGTTCAGCATTAGACATGGCAACCAAGTTCTTGGATTCTGTTATTGCTATTACTGTGGGTTGCCATTTGTAGTTGAGAGATTTGAGTATCTTCACATTTAGCTCTTCTTCCTCAAATAGCTTTCCAAGTCCTTTCAAGTGGTTGACTATTTGTATGAATCTCTTTTGAACATCCATAATAGTTTTACCTTGATTCATGCGGAACATCTCATACTCTTGAATAAGTGTATGCTTTCTAGCACTTCTTACTTCAAGTGTTCCTTCATGGGTAACTTGGATTAGATCTCATACTTCCTTAGCTGTATTGTATGTTGAGACCTTGAAAAAATCATCACTATTCAAAGCAAAATGTATAATATTTAAGGCCTCAGAATAATTTTCAGCACGTCTTATTTCATCAATGGTCCACAATTCATATAGTTTTTCAACCATTGCATTTTCTACCATATATATAGGAATTTTATAATAAGTTATAACAACTTTCCATATGCTTTGGTTTACAAACTCCACAAAGATTCTCATTCTAACTTTCCAAAAAGCATAATTTTCACCAATGAATAATGGTGGTCTATTAATAGAGGCACCTTCATTAAAAGGTAGTTGATTCCCCAACATGTTTCAAAAATATATCGATATAATCTTGAATATTTCTCAAGATCCCACTCTTGATGCCAATTTTTTATCCCAAGGGGAAATCTAGAAGAAGGGATTGAATAAATTCACAATATATGTTTCAAACTTTTTCTATTAAAAAATAATATCAAAGTTTTCAAAAATATCCCTTTTAAGAAATTTCCAAAATCTACCTTAGTGTTTTTAAAAAATGGGTTTTCAAAATAGGCTTGAAACAAAGATCAAGATTCAATACTTCCATTGTTTTAGGTATCAAGCTTGATCAATAACAATTCCTTCAATAATGGTTTTCAGTTTGCACTTAGTTAAATCACAATATGAATTCCAATCACAATTCTTTTCAATAAAAGATTATGGGTAATGAATGTGTAGTATCAAGATTCAACAATTCAATCAAATATCAATAACCCCATGATAATCTCAATTAAGCAGTATCAATAGAATCAATTTTGCTGCATAAAGATTCAAAATAAAGTTGCAGTAGAGAAACTCACTCACAAATCAATCAAGAAATCAATTCAAACAATCATAAAGAGTGTAAGGAAAGAGAGATTTTGCATAGTAGTTTTATACTGGTTCGTTCAACCTGACCTACATCCAGTTTTCAAACTTAGCCTTCCACTAATATGGTTTCCAGTAAAATCTCATACATGCACACTACACATACAAATTTTAATCTCAGAAAGATTCAAAACCACACAACAAAAAGGCTTCCTCTTGCTCCCCAAAAGGGTTTGCTAAATCGTGACTTTGAGTCACTCACAACGTCTCACTCATAACTTTCCTTTACAAGATTTCACAATAATCTCAAGATCCCCTCAAGAGATTATCAGGACTTGTGCAAAAACACAAAGAAAGATTAGGATATAGATCAATATCATCTGATTTGTGATGAATACCCAAAGCAACATAGATCAAACTCACAACTTTCTTTCCCTTTGATAAACCAAATCTTAATCCTTCAAACCATCAATTATGGGTTTCGTTCTTAGAGAAAATGGCTTAAAATAGTTAGAAATAAAGAAGCTTTCTTTGGACCTTTTATTAGTTATAAAAAATCTAGTTTAAAAATACTTTATATGAGTTTTGTAGCAGAGTAATTGATTACCCAATAGATTACCTGATCTGTTGCTATAAAACAGGCCCAGAAAGCATAATCTTGGGTTTAATCGTTTACTATTTTCAGCTAATTGATTAGTCCCAAGAAATAAGAATACTCAATTTTCTCGAAGGGTAATCGATTGCCATAATAAGCTAATCGATTACCTTACTGCAAAGACTCATTTTAATGATTTTTAGCATTTCCCAGCCTATGTAACATATTTAGCTACTCAAACAAATTCTCATGTCTATCTAAACACATAATACAAGTATCATACCGATCAAATGTGTTTGGTACCATAAAAATGAATTAAGTAAAACTTTAAAAAAAAACTCCAAGTGATAGAACTAATTCTTCAAAACCAAAACTTGAAAGAGTTTCAAAGGATTTGATGGCTTCTTCATGCTTCCAATCCTTCAATTCCAACAATTAAAATTAACATGAAAATAATTGTAATATATAAATTCAAAATCTTGTTGTCTTGTTTTTATTGAAAGTCATCTATAATATATTATTATTATTATTATTATAATATTAATATATATAAACTAAAATATTTTAAAAATGAACATTAACATGCGACATCTGGTAAAGTATTATGAATTGAATTAATAATAATAATAATAATATACAAACTAAAAAGTTTTAAAATAGAAATTGACATGTGGCATCCTATGAAGTTTCTGAATTACTAATTACTAAAACAACTAAACTTGGAATGATAATCTTATTTAAAATTTAATCATATTAATATTAATAATTTATAATATTAATAATAATTTATTCAAAATTTATTTTCTTATAAATGATAACTTTGCTTATATATGTTAGGTCTTACTATAAAACTAATAAGTCATGTCAGTTTAACACGTTAAATTGCACCATTCAGATTGTAATAAGAATATCAAAAGTCTTAATTACAAGCATGTATCCTTGCAATCAGACCTTGAAAATTGCTATTATATTTAAATTAGAATATGAAAACATTTACTATTAGGTTGTAGTTTGAAAGTAGAATAGTAAAAGACTTCATAGTAAGGACATTTTTGTTAAGGAGAATTATATTATATTATATATGACATATCATATAAGAGTAAGACATCCTTTATGAGAGTGAGAGGAACAAATCTCAATCATTGAAATAAAAATTAATTATTGAGATCAAATCGTACTCATCCTCTCATTCTTTCTTTTTCAACGTTTATTATATGTCACTATTTTTTCTCTCTTCTCTTAACCATTGAGATTTTTTAAATATTCTTATCTCTCCTCTGTTAATGGTTGATATTTGTTCATCTAAGTCTCATATAAATTTGACATTCTCACTAGATTTGTCCTATATATATATTAAATTATTTTTCCATAAATATTTCTATAAATAGATAGCATTTAATAAAGATGGTTAGCTAACTTTGTATATGATGATATTGTAAATTTTTTTACACTGACATTCAATCATAAACTCTTAATTTATGAGAAATTTGTTCACTTTACCAATTAATATTTTAAAATTCATATATAAATGAAAATATGTGATTAAATGTCAGTGTAATAATCTTTTACATCATTAGTGCATATTAATTTAAACTCATAAAGTATTAACATTATAATTTTAAAAAGTAAATATGTTTTGACTGAAATATTTAACTCATTTAGAACTAATTCCTCTTTTATATTTTTTAGACTTAATTATGGTAATAGTTTTAAAGTTTTATATAATTACAGAGTTTGAACAGAGTAAAGCATATTACAGTTTGAACAGAGTTTGAACAGAGTTTTATATAATTATGGTAATAGTTTTAAAGTTTTATGGTAATAATTGTTGTGTAAAACTTATTAAAAAAAAAAAAAAGTTCCTAGTAAAGCTTCTTGTATTCGAACGAGGCCTAAGTTGGTATTTAAAACACTCCAAATAGTTATTTAAACACTTATATCTTTTAATATGAAAATAGAAGTTTACAAATAAAAAAAAATAAAAAAGAAAAGGAATTAGAGAACAAAGATTAATTAGTGGTGAATATCATTGATGAATTAATCGCTCAAAAGTCAACTTAATTAAAGGTAGGAAATCTGGGTGATTAGTACAAAATTTCAAGTTTAAAGTTTATTATGGTCACGGTAAAAAAAAAAAAAAAAAAAAAGAAGAAAAGAATCGACAACCATTCACACAAGATTATCAAATTGTGTTCTCTGCCAAAGACATGAAGCATGTTGATAAAACACCACACGTGTTAATGCTATATGGATTAGTTAGGTCTCATTTGTTCACGTATATCACATGTTGATTATAGTAAATCGATTTCCTAACCACTACAAATACATTTCCACATCATTGAATTGTGTGACATTTCATAGATGGGTGTGTTCGGCAATTAATCAAATTCGATCCTCCATTATTCCACAACTCCTCTTTTGTCTAACTACTGTTGATGGGGGATTGGGAGGGAGAGTCGTTTCTTTTTAACAAGTCTTATAAATGTATTGATAACAACATATTTAATTTATTCCATCAATTTTTTAAAATTATTTTTAAAAATGCATTAAATATATATTTTTTATTTTTAATATAATAAATATTTTAATTTTCTGTAACACCCATACAATAAATATTTTGTTTATATTTTTTTAAGAATTTAATAATCATATACTAATAATATAGAATAATCTTACTCTAGTACTATATATTATTAATCGATCATTGTTAACATTATTTTTATAAATAATTATAATAAAAAAATTAATGAACTTATAATATATAATATATACCATTATATATAGGGAATACACCCTTTTGATGTACATCTTTTATGGACAATTTTATCTTTTAGCTAATTGTTTTTCTTTTTTTTTCAACTTCTCTAATTAATTTTAAAAATCACATTTTTAAATTAATTTAAAATAATATTTTTTAAACAGTTATTTGGGAAAAAACTAATTAAATACCGTTATTGGGATAATAATCCCTTAAATTTTTATGTTTAGTTAAAAATAAAATAAAATTGATAACTGAGACACGTAGTGCTTATTTCTTACTAGTTATTTATAAAAATAATAATATAAAATAATTTGATATCATCAATTAGTAAAAAGAAATACTAATAGACTTTGTGATTTCTAGTTAAATATTAATTTTTCAATTAAATAAAAGATATTACTTTTGAGCAAATATTTTATGTAAAAATTTAGTTGTGTATGAAGGGTAACTTTTGAAGAAAAAAGTATCCAAACAAAATGGAATAGAAATCTTTTAGTGTAAATATTTTTTCTCAAAAGGGGTGTTTTGATTATGTAATTCATAATTATGATTCTCTCTTGAAAGTTGTAGGAGAGACTTGAGTTTAAATCTTGGAAAATACACGAGGATTGAGTTTTAATTGTGACTAAATCTCGAACCGAATGATTACGGTATTGTTAATAAAAAAATTACGATAAAGATCTTTTGTTCTAAATTCATGTCTTATTCTCTGTTTCAACCAATCAATAAACGTCATGTCATTTAATAAATTTTATTTTATAATTTTTTTATACCTTATATAAGTCATTAAATGACATGATATTAATGATTGGTTGACACAAATAATGAAACATAAATTTGAGATAGAGAATTTTCATATAAAAAAATTATATGTATCATTGAGATGTACCAAGGATAATCATTATAAATATTTGGATATATTATGTTATTAATGACTTATAAATTTATCTAAAATTATTTTGAAGAAGTAGTTTACAAATTATTTTGATTAAATAAAATATTAAAATATAGTTTTACCTTAAAAAATTACACTTAGTTATTTCTTAGACCCTTGATATATATAATAAGTCATTGAGCTACTAAAATGGTTTAATTAAATATTATTTCTTGACCGTAGAGATTTTAACAAAAAAAAACAATTTTAATGAAAAATAATTTATGATGAGTTTTAGTGAAAATACCATAAATGGATCAAAATATTATTTATGAAAACGTTTTAATTATTTCTGATGACAATAATACTTTATTTTTCTAATGTAACAACCCTCAAATCCAATATCTCAACAATTCTATTTCATGACACTACTCACATTAATGACTCTTCACTTAACTTTTTGTTTGTTAGAACCTTTTAAACTCTTTGTAGTAATACCGGATGACTTTCAGAATTAATGACCAACCCTAAAAATTAACACAAAGCTTTTTAACATAATTTTTCCTATCCCTCCTATATAATATTTTTTCAACTTTTTCAAAAACCCCCGTTGTGGCATATCCTATTTTTCTATCAACATGCATGAATGAAAGAAACCTCAAAAGGTATCCCTAAATTCCCCAGACACAGTACGTGGAGTAGGAGAAGGATCATCATGAAATGACTTAATTTCACACTCTCTTATGGAGAATAAGAGCAAAAAAGATAGACAAAAAGGATAAAGCCAAAATCTTAAAAGCATATGACAAGAGACACATCCAATTTGGCTATTTTATTTGTATGATCATTATCCTAATGCATCTAAACTAAATTATTAATATATATGAGAGGTCCCACGATACCGCACTTGCAGATTCTCATACTAATTATATTGTGTCAATCCTTTCAAAACCTACTTTCTCGTGAAAATATTAAAAAAGAAAAAAAGAATGGCATCATATGGTTACAAGAGAGGCTGTTTGGAGAGGACATATGTCAATTATTTAGGCCATATTAATTTGATTTCTATTTTCAAATCTTAGAAATGATACTTTGTATAATAATATAGAATACTATTGTTATTCCAACATCACAAACAATGGTCGTTACTGCTGATATTTACAAACCCTAAACTTATATTCAAATATTAAAAATTTCCTAACAACACAATAGTCAAATGATTGAATAACTCATCCAACGAAACATGTTGTCCAGTTAGGGGCTAATAAACTTCATCCAACGAGCTGTGTTGCGTAGTGAGTAACCTGAATTCATAAGTTCCAGTAAAGAAATTTCGCTTAATGAGATACATCGCTAGGTGAACACCACCTTAAATTCTTGGCAGAGGAAACTTTGCACTGAGTAAGATTCTTTACTAAGTGCAAAGTCATTCATTAACAAAACAGTGACAACTTTTCGCTGGGTGAGAACCCTTGTCCAGAGAGACTCTGTAAAAATGTAGAACCTCCACTGCATAACCCCTACAAATTAAGATTCAAAACAAGAATCTTAGCTATCACATAATTCCAACATACTCATAAACATCTAGGTGTAAGGACCTTCTTATTTAATATAGATTATTAATTTGTTAAGTAAATAGTACGATGAAATAAAAGTTAAGTTTTTACTTAAATTGTTGAGTGAAATTAAGGATGATTAGATGGGTGGAGAGGTGAGAAGGATTATTATCATTTAGTTTCAAAAGGTTTGGATTGAATTTCGGGAAGATTTTGGGAATTTGTTTAGCAAGGGGAAAAGGTGCAAATAACAAGTGAAAAACTTACTAAATACACCTTGATTTCCTTCTTCTTCTTTCTCCCTTTTCTTTTCTATTCTTCTTCTTTCTCCCTTTTCTTTCCTTCTCTTCTTCTTTCAAAAATTTCTTCTTCTCCACTGTTCCTCTATATGGTTGTGGATTGTTTTTGCTTGCATGGTTGGCGTTTGGTTGGCAGAATTCAATGCGGTATTTCTTTATTGCTCTAATTCTGAGAGGTGATTGAAATAGGTAAGTTCAATCATGATTTCTTGAACCTTTTATTATTCTCTTTGAAAAGAGAATTTATTTAAAATCTTGATTTCCTAGGCTCTTGTTTGATCTGAAATTCTTGTTAGGTTTTGAGTAATTTCTTCGAGTGAATTCTCCTATTTTCGTTAAGGCGGCTTTTAAAAGGGAGAAATACGCAAGGGAAGTTCGATCTTGTCTTTAAATTAGATAGATAGATGTTGATATGATAATCATGATGTGAATTCTATGTGAATTCGTGAGTCTTGATTAAATTTTAGTGATGTATGAGATTGAATGTTTTGTGAAATTGGTAATATGTGAAATTTGTTGTATCCCTAATTCAATGTATCACAACAATGGTTTCGTTACCACCCTGTAACAACGCACATCACAACCAAATAATTATCATTCTTATCAATTCACCAATTGCAAAACATGTATTAGTTCATCAAATAATCTTTTTATCTCAAAATACTTAATTTACAAACAAGCATAATTCATTGAACACATGTGCAATTAATCATCAAAACATTCCAAATTCAAATCTATGTTCAAACTCAAATCAAATTACACACAAACATTTTTATTTCATCAAATCCAAATTCTTTGTAATTTAAACAAATATTGAGATTCACTTACCTATTTTTCCTTTAGAAGTCGAATTTGATGAGAAGGAAGAATTCAATGTAGGAATCACTCAAAAATCTTAAAACAAAAAAAGAACCTAAGAAAATGTGATTTTAAAGAGAATTTCCCTTCAATGGGAAAGATTGAACAAAAAATAAACAGAAAAGACCCAAAGAATTAGGATTAGACATACCTATAATAATTAGCACTCAAAATCAGGAATAATGGAAGAGATTTCATCAAATTTTGTTGACGAATGGTCAAGCATGCAAAGGGAGAGACGCGACATGGAGGAGAAGAGAATGAAGAGAAATGCAAAGTGAGAAAAGAGAAAGGAAGAAAGAAAGAAAAAAGAAGGAAAAAAAGAAAAAGAATCGGGGTTGTGTTTAGTAATTCTAATTTGCTAACTACCGTAACATCTCAAATTTATATATACTATTTACACCATAAATTCTCTTAATAATTATTTAAATTACTATTACTATATTCCCAATTACTGAGATATATAATTTTCATTACATTATACTTATTATTAAAGCATACATTACAACACTCTCAAAGTTCAAAATAAAAATATGACATAGTACATACAATCTCAGCTCGCCCAACGAGCCTCATCGCCTGGCAACACCAGGGTAACTCGTCTAGCGACAGCTATCACCCAATGAGACCCTGCAGATAATAGAACCTCTGCTGCCAAAACCAACCAACTTAATGACATATAAATCTACATTCTTATAGCATGCATATCATAATTCATCCATCTCTTTACACCATGTTCACACAACTTCCATATGAAACATAATGATCACATAAACTTAACAACAATGTCTCTAAATTCAAATAACAATATTTCTATATAACTTTCTTATATACATATTCAAGAATAAATAACATACTTGAGACTTTCAGTCGCAACCCAACATACTTCACTCCAAAGCATCATACCTTTTTGCATCATCACTACTATTTGCTACCATGCAAAGCACGATCATCACAGTCATATAGAAAACACAAACATTGTAAGGGTAATCTTACATAATACGCAATATACCATTACATTAGTCATAAAGCGTGAAAGTTACACAACATTTATATTTAGTACCATCAACACACATGCAGTGATAGGAAACAACCAATCAATCACTCTTATGTTCCACCTAAACATAAGTACTCACAACCAATTGATAATACTTATGCTCCATCTGGACATAAGCATTTACAACCAACCAATCACACTTATACTCCACCTGAACATAAGCATTCACATCATTTGATCGACACTTTCCGGAAAGACTCACAACATTAAATTTGGATACCAAGATAACAGCTTACCTGACTTCCCCCATACTAGTATCTAGTATTTATTTACCCATTCAATAACCAGTTGAAGTCTGAGCATACTCACTGAATAACCAATTGATTCCTAGTGCATCATTATCTGAAACAGGACCTTAACATTGCATCACGTTGTTATCTGAGTATATCATGTGGCATATCATCACCCCACACAAGGCACTAATGCCAATGTATCATCACCCAACATAAGACCATAACACTACACCATCACCCAGAATAAGACCTTAGCATCAGGATTACTTAAACCTATCCACCTCCCTAATTTAATGCATCACCTCAAGAGCTCTGCTACCTCCTCATAATAGTCCACAACACAATTCATTAATACTCATCATTAATTAATTACAATCTCCAATCATCCATAAACGCAGTTCCAAGAACACATCATATCAACATAGAATCTCATTTCATATATATCACCACAATATGAATCATAACATAATATATCAACAATCACTTGTCAATGCTAAAAAAAAATATTAGCTCAACACATCATCATGCATTCAATGCCACACTTCATTACTAAATATTTATAATTGACATACACGTTATCTCAAATAACTCAACTATAAAATCCAAATATATGTTATCTCAAATAACTCAAATTACAATCAATATACACTAACTCAATCAACTCTCATAACAATTAACAAATACGCTAATTTAATTAGCTCACATCATAATCAATAAATACGCTAACTCAATTAGCTCAAATCAAAATCAAATACACATTATCTTAAATACCTCAAAACACAATTAAGATAAATGTTATCTTAAATAGCTCAAAACATGATTAAAATACATGTTATCTTAAATAGCTCAAAATATAGTTAAAATACTCGCTGTCTCAAATAACTCAAATGTCTCCACTACCAAATCGTTGATCACTAACAAAAATCAACAAAAGAGTTTCCCTTACCTATTTCTTCTTTTCAAAGCTAACTCAAAAGAAAATAGAGAAATCCACCCAAAGAAATTTCATAGGAACCTGACAAAAATCCCAAATTAAACAAGAACCTTAGAAATCAAAATTTTCAAATAAATTCCCTTTTAACAAAAATGACAAAATTCAAAACAATCGAAAAGAGGTTCATTGATGCAAGATCAGACTTACCAATAATAGAAATCACTCAGTAACAAGAGTTATTGAAGAGACCGCGTTGAAATCTATCAACCGAAGGCTAATCATACACAGAGAGATAGAATAGTGGTGAGGGAGAGAGAAAGAAGCGGTTCCTGGAGAAAGAAAAATGAACTAAGAAAAGAAAAAAATTTGGAGGCAAAAAAAATTAAGGCAAGGGGTGTATTTAGTAAGCTCAACTTGCTATTGCACCCCCTTTTTAAATAGATTTCCAAAAGCTTCTCGAAACACAACCAAAACTCTTTGAAACAAAGGAATAACAATTATTTCTCACCTCTCAACCCTTCTAACCATCATCTGAATATAACCACAACTCCCACACAGTTAGATTTCCAAATAAAACTTTCCATATAATTAGCCCAACAACCTCAACTCAAAAGAATATATACATGTACTTCTCACCTCTCACTTAACTAGTTTCAGCCCCTTATATATCATTATTTAATTCACTTAAATCCAATCATATGATAATTAAGTAACTGTGTTATTTTTGTTGATCCTCCTTATAGGAATTGAAGACAATGTTAGGGGGTTTACAACAACTCACGCACCTTTCTCAACCAACTGAGATAAACCCCCTTGATAATTAAGTAACTACATTTCATCAAAATAATATATATATATATATATATATATATGTGTGTGTGTGTGTGTGTGTGTGTGTACTTAAATTAAATTTAATTATCTCTTTTATTTATTTCACACACTTATATCGTATAATAAAAATGAGACTTTACAGTTATGTGGTCCTAAATTGTTTTATATAAATAAAAATATTAAATACATAAAAGAGAAGTAATATTATCAAAATAATATTTACATTAAATTATATTAATATTATCAAAGTAATATATTAAATTATATTAAAGATAAAGGGACATTATTAAAAATTAAACATACAAAAATACTTAATTTTTATATTAAAAATTAAAATGTTACATTATTTTGGAACAAAGATACTAGTAAATTACATAACCACGTCTATAAGAGAGAAATTTGAAATTGGAATATAAAGAGTTTAATAATTATATATCAATATTATAAATGAGTTTTACACTTTTATATGAAATTTAATTACAATATTTATTTATATGACTTTTAAAATATTAATCGATAAAGTCAACAAATTTATCATATATAAAAAGTTGTGGTTGAATGACAATGCACATCTAATACCCAACTATTACTTGGTGTTTACCTTACCCAATTCCTACACTCAGTTGCTATCTGAGTACATCCTTTTGGTGTATTCTCGCCATCATCGACCTGAACACCAAGATCACAATGACCTATTTGTATCCCTAACTCAATGTACCATAAACAAGGCTCTGTTACCTCCTCATAACAACCCACACCACATTTCATCATAATCATCAACTCCACATACATCATATCAATATTTGAAAACATTCATAAAGAGCAAACATGACAAAACATCAAATCTACCAAACACTCAAATTTCACATAGCACTCAACTCAAGATAAAAAATACAACCAAAATATGACAGATCATTCACAAAACTCAAACAACAAATTCAAGCTCAAAACATTATTCAAAACCTCGATCTCTCACATGCAAATTCATTCACTTCATCAAATCAAATTTTTGGCTAAATTAAAAACAAAGATCAAGCTCCTTTTACCTATTTCTCACTTTAAAGCTAAATTTGAATAGAGAAGAGAATCCAACTGTAGAAATTACTCAAAACCTAGCTGAAACCCACAAACCAAAGAGAACCTAAGAAATTGGGATTTTTAAGGATAATTCCCCTTCAATTAAGATGATTAAACAGTAAAGAGAAAGAAAAAAGCCAAAGAAATAGAATCAAACTTATTCACTATGAAGAATGGAGGTAGAAAGAGAAGGAGACAAGCAAAGAAATTGAAGAATGGGAAACAAAGAAAGAAAAATGAAGAAAAGAAAAAGAGAAAAAGAAATTAATATAATGTCGATAGTGTATTTAGTAATTTCATTTTGCTAACCACCCCTCCGCCCCATTTCCAAATAGATTTTTCATACAATCACCCCGAAAACTTCAATTCAAAAGAATATATACTTCTTTCACCTCCTAACGTACTGACATCACTCATCCATGTTTCATCATTTTTAGATCATTTAAGTCAAATAACACATTCATAATTAAATAAACACATTTCCTCAAAATAATATATATAAACACTTCAACCAAAGATTTCATAATTAATTTATTAATTACACTTAAAATAAATTCAATTCCCTCTTTCATTTATTTTACACACAAAATATTATTAAAAATAGGACCTTACATCTTGAACCATTAACAGGAGATTTATTTAAAACTCATTTTTCCAACATTAGGGGAAAGAATAAGCTATTGGAAAAAGGATATTAGTTGGAATGAACTATCACTATCTCATCTTGATCGTCACACAAAAGAAGGTGAAGAAGAAGATCAAAAGATAATTCATTTACAAACTTTAGCTAACTAGTTACCAAGCTCTTTCTGACTTATAAAAAACTCTTGAGTTAGAATGTGATGCATCACGAATGAGTGTGGGAGCTATTTTGTTCTAAGGGGGGAATCCAATTGCTTATTTTAGTGAAAAAATTCAATGTGCCTACCTCAACTACCCCACCTACAACTAGGAGTTTTATGCCTTGATCCATGCCCTCCAAACTTGGGAACATTATCTTGTTTCCAAGGAGTTTGTCATTCATAGTGACCATGAGTCACTTAAGTATTTGAGGGGACAAGGAAAGTTGAACAAGAGGCATACAAAATAGGTTGAGTTTCTTGAAATATTCCCATATGTCATCAAATACAAAAAAGAAAATACAAATGTGGTGATCGATGCTTTGTTTAGGAGACATTTTCTCCTTGCCACCCTAAGTGCTCCAATTTTGGGGTTTGATGACATTAGGGAATTTTATCCCTCTGACCAAGATTTTGGAACCATTTATGTTATCTCTTCTTCCAAATCCAAAGATGGCTTCTACCTTTATGAGGAGTATTTGTACAAAGATGGCAAACTTTGTGTATCCCAAAGATTAATTAGGAAATTGTTGACAAAAGAGAGTCATGAAGGTGGGCTCATGGGCCATTTTTGGATTGATAAAACCTTGTTGCTTTTAATAGATAAATTCTTTTGGCCCCATATGAAAAGAGATGTCCAAAGACATTGCTTGAGTTGCATAGCTTGCTTGCAAGCTAAGTCCCAAGTAATGCCTCATGGACTCTACACACCTTTACTTGTTCCTTCTACACCTTTTGTAGACATCAACTTAGAGTTTGTCCTTGGGCTCTCAAGAACCCAACGAGGTGTAGACTCCATATTTTTGGTAGTGGACTGTTTTAGCAAAGTGACCCATTTTATTCTCTACCACAAAGTGGATGATGCGAGCCACATCGCAAGGCTTTTTTTTTTAGAGGTTATCCGCTTGCATGGGGTACCCTAAAAAATAGTTTCTGATAGGGATGCTAAGTTCCTTGGCCATTTTTGGAAAATTCTTTGAGCAAGGCAAGGAACTAAGCTCCTCGTTTCTACCACTTTTCATCCTCAAACGAATGGACAAATCGAAGTAGTGAATACATCCCTATCTACTTTGTTAAGGACAATCTTAAAAGGCAGCTATAAGTGTTGCGATGAATACCTTCCCCACATAGAATTTGCATACAATAGGGTGGTTCATCAGACCACCAAACCACTCCCCTTTTGAGGTTGTCTATGGTTTTAATCCTCTCACCCCTTTGGACTTGTTGTGTCTCCCTAATTCCAAACTTTTTTACAAAGAAGGAGGAGTTAGGGTAGAGTTCATTAAAAAATTAAATAAGGGTAAAAAATAATATTAAAAACCAATCTAAAGGGTATGCATTTGCTAGTAACAACGGGAGGAAGGAAGTCATCTTTGAAAAGGGAGGTTGGGTTTAGAAAGGACTGTTTTCCTTCTAAGAGGAAGTCTAAACTTAGCCCTAGAGGAGATGATGTGATCCTACCTACCAAGGGTCCCATCACTAGGGCTATGGCTAGGAGGATAAAGGAAGACATGGTCTGAAAAGAGTTCTCAAGACCTCAAATATTGATTAAAGTGAAGATCATAGGCCAATGTCATTAGATTAATTTTTGTAAATATTAGTTTGTTTTGTATTTTCATTTGGGCCAAGTATTTCGGCCACTTCCTTTCTTAATTAGGTATTTATGTGTGTTTAGTGGAAAGAAGGAGTAGGCTAGCATAAGACCTTGTAGTTAGGCATGGATTTGGGCTAGCCCATTCACTTTAGAAGTTGCTAATTGCACCCACGGGGTGAACATAGGCGCCTCACTTAAGGCCTAAGACTTGGATTAATTAGTCTTAATCCTAATTAAGCTTTAAGTCTCACATTGTCTTGGTGTGTGTCCAAACTCTCCCATTGGGCTATTTATACTCCTCCCTCTTCTTGTAATCATCACATTTGAATTAATGAAGCTAGACTTATTTTGAGCATTTAATCTAGTAAAATATCACCTTTTAGAAATCTATCTCTTGAGGATTCTCTTCCTTAAGCTTTTATCAAGAGTCATTTCCCTTCTGGTAAGAAAAAAGTTAATTTTTGGCTTATCTTCTTCTTGAGAAGTGGTGTCAAAACCACCTCTCCTGGAGAAGTTGTAACAAGGCCATAGATATTTTACATTCCTTAAAGCCAAATCAGGCTTGTCCAGAGGATTTCATTGTCAATATTCATGGCTTCTTAGATGTAAATGTTAGTGCCTAGTCAATGCATTGTTTGAATAGTAAATGTTCATGTCTTATTAAATCTAGATGCCTCTAAGTTTGGGAAATCCTTTTAATTACAACACATTTTTAAATGTGAATGTTATTACACTTTTATTTTTTTATACGCTATTACACTTTTAATTATTAATCATCAATCAGGTCCCAACCTAATTTCATCTGTATTTTATGCTTATAAATTTATAGTATATTTAAAGTTTATTTCATTATACTACCCAAGTATCTTTCTGCTTTGGAGTTTGAATTTCATGAAGCTGCAAACCTGATTTAAAACCATTTGTAATATTACTTTAGAAGATGCTTTGATTTCAAGCATTAAATTTTGGCCTGATAAGTTTGTGCACCTCAAGAAACTCAGTTGGATACAAATGGTTTTTGTGAAAAAATGAAATGAGAATGGCGAAGTCGTTAGATACAAAGCATGACTAGTTGCTCAAGGTTTTTCACAACAACCAGATATTGATTTGGAAGAAACATATACCTATAATGGAAGCAACTACTTTTGATATTTAATTAGTTTGGTTTCATGTAAAAGATTAAGTTTGCATCTAATGAATGTTGTAACAACTTATTTGTATGGTTCGCCTGAAAATGATATTTACATGAAAACCCCCTAAAGGGTATAAAAATGATTATATATGTCTTTGCAGTTTTATGCAAAGATTAGAAAAGAGATTTTCTATAATTGTTGTTTATGTAGATGACATAAACATCTTTGGAACTCCTGCAGAGCTTCGAAAGGCAATTAATTGCTTGAAGAAATAATTTGAGATGAAGGACCTTAATAAGACAGTTTTGTCTGAGATTAAAAATTGAGTATTTAAATAAAGGTATTTTTTAACACCAAGAGACTTATATAAGGAATGTGCTTAAAAGGTTCTATATGGATAAATCACATCCATTATGCACTCCAATGGTTGTAAGGTCTTTAGATGTTGATAAAGACCCTTTTAGACCTCAAGAAAAGGATGAAAGACTACTTGGTCCTAAAGTACCATATCTTAGTCCTATTTGAGCATTGATGTTTCTTGTTAATTATACCCGACCTGATATAGCATTTTCTGTAAATTTATTAGCAAGACATAGTTCTTCACCTACAAGAAGTCATTGGAATGGAGTGAAACATATACTTCATTATCTAAGAGGTACAATGAATATGTTTTTTTTCTATTCAAATAGTTCCAAATAATATCTAACTGTAATGCATATGCAAGTTACTTGTTAGATCCTTATCATGGTAAATCACAAACATGATGTTTGTTCGCATGTGGTGCGATAGTCATTTTATAGAGATCTATGAAACAAACCATAACAATGACATCATCTAATCATGTAGAAATTTTAGCATTACATGAGGCAAGTCATGAATTTGTTTAGTTAAGATCTGTAATCAAACATGTATGAGAAACTTGTGGTTTATCTTCTAGAAAAATAACACCAACAATCATATATGAAGATTGATGTGATCTTTGATGATCACTTGCCCAAAATATCCTTTCTAAGGTCACTTGGAAGGGAAATAGATTTATGGAGAGGAAAGGAATGGGGTGAGGCGCCACAAATACTAGGTTTGATAAGCCAAAGGGGAGAGGCCACAAAGGAGGGGTCCCTTGATAACTCTTAGAAGCTCTCACAAAGGAGAATGAGGGACACTCAAAGGTAAGAACCTCACAACCAATATGGTCTCTAGGATTAAATTCAAGTGTAAAAAATACAAGGGAGGGGAGGAGCTCCCACTACCAACCTAGGTAATGTGGCCTCTCCTAAGACATTTAAAGCATTTGATACTACTTTGCCTCTCAGTAGGCTTAGTAGTAGGGGGTTTTCTCTCTACATGAGGTGCTTTTGTATCTTGAAATTTCTTAGGTTCCTCTTTGGTAAAACCCTTGAAAGAGTTCCCCTTAAGTTGGTCCCTGTTTGGGTAAGAGGGAAAATCTTTTTTAAAGCTTTTTCTCTTAAGTTGATTCTCAGCTCTTACAAAAAATTCTACCAACTCATCAAGGTTTGAGTATGAAAGAAGCTCTACCTTATCTCTAATGTCAGAGCTTAATCCACACAAAAACCTAGCAAGGGTGGCATTAGGTTCCTCAATGATATTGGCCCTTAGTATGAGAAGCTCCATCTTTTGTCTATACTCCTCAATACTTAGGTTATGTTGCCTAAGTCTTTGGAGTCTATCCAAAAGATCCCTCTCATAATATGAAGGAATATGCCTTCTTTGCAAACAAGTTTTTAAACCATTCCAGTAGCGAATGTCAGGCGTTTGTTTACGGGCCCTATCCTTGACTAACCCATCCCACCAATGCAAAGCAGGACCTTGAAAACTAAGGGAGGCCAAAGTTACTTTCCTTTCTTCCCTAATTTCAAAGCATCGAAAGATTTGTTCCACTTTGACTTCCCAATCTACGCAAATCTCAACATCTTCCCTACCATGAAAATGGGGTAGGTCTACCTTTGGTTCCCTAGCATGATTTATGTTCTCTTGAGGAGAATGATGATTGTATGATGAATGAGAGTGATGCTTATGTTGATTTCTATAGTATTCTTCTTCACTAGAGCTAAAATGCCTAGATGGGGATCTTATGAGAATTCTTTTCTTTTTTCTATCACTCTCCCTCCCATCTCTCCTCTTACTCTCTTCTCCTCTCCTTCTCTCTTCTTCCTCTTTTTCTATTTTTCTTTCTAGTTCTTTCCTTCTTCATCCTCTCTTTTCTCTCTTTGTTTTCTCTCTTCTCGCTCTTTTTTCTCTTTTCTCATTTCCAACATCTCTTTTTTTAACTCTTCATTCTCTTTTTGTTTTTCCTTTTCTTTTTTTTCTTTTTTTCTCTCTTTTTCTTCTCTCCTTTCTTGTTCTTTAGCCATCCATTCCCTAAATTCTAAGTGAAGGTTTTCAAGAGTGTCTCCCTTAGAAGGTTTTCTTTGGTTGACACTCTTACTTGATGAACAACTATGTGCACTAGAATGTGTGTGGGAAGTCATGGTGCTTGGATGCTAAAAACTAGAGGGTAGGCCAATTTTTTTTTCAAGCAACAATCCTCTCTTTTTTGTTTTCACACCTAAGGTTGCTTGATGAGTCTTTGGAACTCTTAGCCTCTACACGTTTTTTGCAAAAGAAAATTAAAAGTGGAAGAATGTAAAAGAGAAAGGGTTCTAATCGTGCTCCTAAGGTGTTGAAGGAAGTGTACCACTTCTTCCTTCTTCACCTAATTAACGAGGAACTAAGCTAAAATTAACCAAAATTATTACAAACCAAGGGAGGGCCTTAAGGGCACTCAAACTCCCAATCTAAAGTTAAGTTTACACAATACAAAGAATAAAAAATAAAACAAAGTCTTCACTCCAAGCTTGTTGGTGTTTGGGTCCTTTTGATCAAGCCCATTTGAGTTGCATCAACCCACCCCAAGAATGCTACCCTTGTTTCCTCTTTTTTGGACTTGCCAAAATCTTGTGTATGGAAACTTTCCCAAGCTTTCCTTACCAAGGCCGAATACAACACAAGACAAAAAACAAAGGTGAATAACAAAACAAGGTTCACAAATCCAAGTGGATAGATTAAACAATGACAAACTCAAAGAAGTAAATAAGACAAGCAAAAAAACATAAGGTTCACAAAGGAAGGTAGAACACAAATAACTTTCCTAGATTAGCTCTAAGAGTGGAGATGAAAAAAGTCTCAAACAAAAAAATGAAACCAATAGTTGCACACTTAATAAAATTTAAGTGACCAAAAACTAAAAAGCTTACTCAAGTAATTTTTTTTTTAATCACAATTGCTTCCTCATATCAAATGTTTCTACTATTAGGTACACAACTTCAAAATTGTCTTTCTTTTGAGTTCTTCATCTTTTTTTTTAACTTGAACTTTTTCTAATTTTTTTTAACTTTTTCTAATCATTTTGGTGCACCTAATAGCTTGTTGAATTGAAATTTTAATGAGGATGCTTGAAATAATAACGCTTGAGTGAATAAGCACAAAGTAAGGTCACACAATTTTCAAGCAATGCATGCAACTAAAGGCAAAACAACTTAGTAGTTCCAAATACCACTGAACTAATGGTGCTTAAGGAATGATTTAGGACTGATTTTGAAGTAAATTGATTGCTCAAATTACTAACACAATTCACCCAAGCTAAAATTTCATAAAGAGGCACCAATAGTTAAGGTAAACTAAGTGGAAAGCTACTAATAATTCAACATAAAACAAGAAACATATAAAGATTGAATTGAGCAAATATTTAAGAACAACAAAGAGATTAATATGCTTGAACTAAAATCATAAAAGACTTAAGAGACTCAACAAGAGGTTCACCTCTTAGGAGCTCAATTCAAAATGTTTTTGAAGGCTCTTTTGTAAAAATTTTAAGAGGCTAAAACCTATGGAATTTAAATGATACAAAATAGGAAACTAACATGACTAGTATTTGACAAAACACAAGATTAAGAAAAAATAACACACATAAAAATAGAGCAAAAATTTCAGCAAGAGACTCAAAACAAAAGGCGCAACAAAGTGGCCAAAGTTGATCACCACAATGGTGTGGAAAAATTCTCAACCATGTTGGTTTAATGGTCACAACTTCTTAAGCACACCTTAACATAAAAAACCAAGGGAAAATTAAGCAACTTGAACACGGAAATAAGATGCAAAGAAAGGGACAAATAAAATTGCATCAAATTAAATGGAACAAAGGCGCGTAGATAGAAAACAAAAGCGCATATAATAGCAAGAATAAAAAGCTATACTACTAGACAATAAAGGAAATAGATATAAAAAAAATGAATGACTTTAAAATAAAGAGAGCAAAGATATAAACAAAAAAGCAAGTAAAATTTTTTGAGAAAGAACGTGACCTTTAGAAAGTGGCTCTAGATACCACTTGATGTGATCTTTGATGATCACTTGCCCAAAGGATCCTTTCTAAGGTCACTTGGAAGGGAAATGAATTTATGGAGAGGAAAGGAATGGGGTGAGGCACACAAATACTAGGTTTGATAAGCCAAAAGGGAGAGGTCACAAGGGAGGGGTCCCTTGATAACTCTTAGAAGCTCTCACAAAGGAGAAAGGGGGACACTCAAAGGTAAGAACCTCACAACCAATATGGTTTCTAGGATTAAATTCAAGTGTAAAAAATACAAGGGAGGGGAGGGAAGGAGCTCCTATTTATAGAGGTAGCTTACCTCTTGAACAAGATAACCTAAAAAAAAAGGGTTAGGATTAAAAGAAGAGATCTAAGGGAGGAGGATTGAAAAACAATCCCTTCCTTAGATCATCAAACTTGGTGCCTAAGTTTCTCAAACCAAGGGCCAAGATTCCTTCTTATTAGCTTAGGGGTTTATGAAGGAAAAGAGGGGTGTAGATATCAAGGCTACCTCTTATTTCCTTCATAAAGACCCAAAAAGCTAAATTCACCCTCTAAATTCCTAAGACACCTCCTAAAATAAAAATGGACTAAATACATGTCCCAAATTAAATTTCTAATGCTCCTCAAAATTAAAATAAAGGAAAAATACACTTTATTAACTAAAGTCCCTAGCTTAATATCTTCACTTTCCACAGGAGTTGAAGTTTTTCTTTGTCTGCAACGGCTAGGTCTTCTTCAATACTTCTAGCCATGGCCCTAATGATAGGTCCTTGGCTAGGCATGGTCATATGAAATATAATGTTACATGCATTGCTCAGTTGAAGGAATGATATGTTAAAGGCGATATAACAAAACATATTCTTCCAAAATTCTTTTGACTCATGATTTTCAAGGAAATTGTGATATAAAGATTTTAACTATTCCATTCATGTGAAAATTTGGCTGATATGAAGTCTTTACCAAGGAAAACTTTTGAACAATTGGTCTAGAAAATGGTCTTCATCATCTTAATGATGTTTTACATGAGGGGAAGAAATGAATACTGATGCAAAAAACTTTTGCACTCCCCTTGATCTTCTCCTTGAGGTTCCAAGTACCATGAAATGGATGATGGAGGGGAAAGAAAATGGAGGTGGGGCGCCACTCTCAAAGAGAGATAAGCCAAAGTGTTTAGGTTTGCCACAAGGGAAGGAACCCTTGTTAAAAACCAACTAGGAAAAGGTTCCTCAAGAGAGAGGATCCTCAAGACCTTTTACTAAGAATGTGCTCACAAAGAGACTATTTTCATTTAACTTCAAAGGTGAACTTTACAATGAGGGAAAATAAGTATATATAGCCCCAAGGGAGAGCTTGTGTACTCTTTTCTAGGCAATGTGGGACTTAAGCACCTAAGTTCACCATCATGGGTGCAATTAGCATCTCCTAAATTGAATGGGCTAGCCCAAAATCATGTCTTGACTTATGCACCCATTCTAAGTTTACTCCTCCTTTTTAACTAAAGACATCTATACCTTCTAAACTAAAAAGAATATGGCCGAATATACATGGCCTTAAAGGAATTAAAAATATGCTCCTATTTAGCTAATTAAAATAAAATATTTACAAGCTAAAAATGAAGACTATGACTTCCAATCTTCAATGAGTTTTCATTCATGTCATGCCTTCCTTGAATCCTCCTAGACATGATGCGTGCTAGGTGGGATTGCATCAAATACATTCTGCACTCTTTTTCCCTTCGCCATGATTTTGTCCCATTGGATTTTTTTGACAAGGTTTTTAATGCAATAATGATAACATATTAAGAATGATGTACTCTTTTTTCTCACTAGGTTTTTTATCTCACGAGGTTTTCCTTGTAAGGTTTTAACTAGATATATTCTCAAAATAATGGACACCCAAGAGGAAGTGTTATGAAAACTTATTATAATGGTTGTTCATTGACTTTCTCTATATTTCATATTTATTACTCCTTACTAGTTTTTATGTTTATAACCTTAGGAATTCATGTAATCCTTGAGCTTTTGTACCTATAAATATGACACTCCAATAAGAAACATATACACAAGACTATTTTTTATTTTCCCTCCTCTCTTGTTCTCTCTTATTAATATTATCTACTATAACCTTATAATTTACAACATGGAGCAATTAAAATTGATAAAAAATAATTAAAAAATTATAGTTAATATTTTATCTTGATCTTTCAAAAGAAAATAAAAATACTTTTAAAAAAAAGTCAGCGGTTAGATAGCAAAAGCATTATAAGCTAGTAATTGTTCTTGTGTCAATACTTGGAAATTAGATTATTTCAATAATTGATTTTATGTATGATTAATTATTATTATAATGAATGTTTTTAGATGAATTTATCAAAAGTGGTTTAAAAATAATTAATTTTATTTGGATGTAACAAAAAATCATTTTTATAGTAAAAGAATGTGAAAATAACATAAAGAAAAAATAAACTGTTATGAAAATAATCATAAGTTACAAGTTTTCAATTTCTTAAAAATAACTTTTTTAAAGAATTTTTTTCTAAAATATCTAGCTTATTTTTTGAAATAGCTTATAATCTAAAAAATATAGTATAATTTTTTATAGTCACATTCCAAAGTTGGGTTACCAAACATCTATCTTATTTTTTAAAGAGTTTAATTAGTATACACTAACATTGTAAAAAATTTTACGTTGTCAGTAAATCATAATTCTTTATTTACGGTAAGTTTGTTGATTTTACCAATTAATACTTTAAAAGTCATATAAATAAAGAGTTGTGATTCAACGTCAGTATTAAACTCTTTTATACTATCATTGCATATTAATTAACCTCTTGTTTAAAACATATTTAAATAAAATAAACACTTATTGTAATTTTTATGAGTTTGTTTTACAAAAATTATAATAAAAAATCACTTATTTAAACAAAACAAACACTTATTTTAATTTTAGAGATGTTTACTTCAAATTAAACAAAACTAAAATTAAAAAAAAAATTGTTGTTTTGATAAGCTATTCTAAATAGCTTGAAAATAAGGTGATGTGAAATTTATTTCATAAGAAATTAGAGCAACTTCAGTGGGTGTTCTTAAATATTGACCTTGAAGCCAAAATCTGATTTTGGCAAAATCAATAATTGGAGAAAAAGTTGATCTCTAAGTGGAGATCTTCTACAAGAACAAGAAAGATCAACACATTTTTAAAAAAAATAATATTTATTGTCTCTCTCCTCAATCCAATATCTAAGATTAAAAAATATAATCTTCCATAAAAGTAAAGCATGAAATATATATTTAAATTATTGGATAAAAAAAAAGTTAAAATAAAGAAAATGTGATCTGCTGTACATGCTCTTATTTTTTAGTGGGTAATACATTTAAAAGAAATCACTTTTCATAATTATACCAAAATAAAAAAAATACTTTAATAAAAAATAAATCTAAACAGACTCATAATATAATCTTTATCAAACATACTCTTATCGTAAAAAATAAAATTTCAAATTTTTGTTTATACAGTTCCAGCAAATTTATCAACTTTTAAAAAATATATATATATCTTCACAGGGGAAATTTTTTCCTATGATAATAAATTGTGTAATTATTGGAGAAATACTAAGAAAAAGAAATAAATTAAAGAATAAATTTTTAACAATTATAGATAAAGAATTTATTTTTAAGATAGACTTGAAAATTGAATTTGATTTTGTAATGATGACATCCAAATATATCCACAAAACAAGTGTTTATAAATATATATCAGGAGTTATAAGATTGGTTTATTTCTAAAATAAATAAAAAAAAATATGATTCGAATTCTATCAGTAAGATTTCACCTATATAAATACATACTACGGATATGTACCAAACTTTGTAGAGGATAAATTTTGTCATCTTTAATAATTTTGTTGAATGTGAACATTTAATAAAACTGCTTCGTATAGAATACATACACTTGGTCTCTTTTGAAAAAAAAAAATGCCGTGTTTGTGTGTGTGTTTTTTTTTTTAACAAGAACCCTGATAGATTAGTGTACAATAATATAGCTGGATAATTTTCTAGCTTCCAATTAATCATTATGAGCACTACAATCACCTAGTTGTCTTCAAACTTAATAAACAAAGGCAAAAAATAAATAAAACAATGTGAAATAAGCATATACGTACGCCAAATAAAACAAAAAAAAAATCCTCAAAAAGCTGCTACATATATAATTTATGTAATTAATTTATAATAATTGAGTGCAACAAATATCTCATACGTAAGCGAGATTGAACGTATTTAAGCAAATCATGCACTCTATATTGTTTTAGTTAAAAAATATTATAAATTTACACTAGTTTGTGTCAACTACTTCTCCTTTGATGAATTTGGTATTTGGTAGAAAAAAATTGTCTCAAAGGGTTGTATTTAATTTTAATATGATATTAATTATTTTTATTAGTATTATTTTAATTTTTTAATGTTTAGTATAATATAAAATTGAGTCTAATATTAATTTTTTTAATTTATATAAAACAACTTAAAGACCCCCATTTTAAAAATGGTGAAATATATTATTTTATTATAGTTCTTTCTCTTAGCCAGGGCCTACTTACTAAGTTTTGTGAACAAGTGGTTCAAAAAGTGTGTGCCATAAATATCACCAATCAGCTTTAATTATGCGTGCCGTGATGTTTGAAGGAATATAAAAATGCCACATTATTAAAAAATAAAATAATAAATTTTGAATATGAATAATAAAAAAATATTTTAATTAGTTTATATTCTTATAATGATAAGATATTATCACAGATTTTGTTTATAACATAATCATATTCAAATCCCTTTAATTAATACACATGAAATTTGTATAATATTTAACCAACTATACTAATATAATACAATTTTTCAGTTTCATTTGAAAATTAAAAGAGAAAATAGTTAAGCACTCTAAAATAGTTTTACATACTTAATTTATCACAAAACATCAACATAGCGTATGATTTGGAAGAATGGGACAATAGTGTACAATTGTTTTAACATTGTTGATATATCACTATTAAGTTTAAATTTAAATTCTTTATTTTTATATATTATATAAAAAATTCATAAAAATAAAAAACTATTTATTTTATATCAAATTAAATCATATATACACACTTTTCATGCAATTAATATATTAAAAAAGTAATGTCGCATGAGCTATTATATATAATTATTTTTATTTTTTAATCTACAGATATCTTTAAATTGTATTTCAAAATCAAGAGAATATTTTATGATCTCATTCTATTATACATAAAATTTGTATTTCCTTCTTGGTAAGATAATAGAGTGGATACAGATTTACTCAAAAAAAAAAAAAAAAAAAGTGGGTACAGATGCACTGCGATAATAATGAGAAGTTGAGAAGTAGGTGTAAGGTGCGTGTCGGAAGAAGCTGATGATGGATGATAGGAGTGTAGATTCGTTCAATTTAAATTTGAGTTGACTCTATTCTTCCCCATCTTTACTCCATTATGTTTAGTATAAAAAAGAGAAAATGAATTTGATCATATTTTAAAAAAATTAAACTTTTCTTTTAAAATTGATGTAAGAAGATATCATATGTATAATCAATAAAATATATTTTTTAATAGAATTTAAGGTAATTATTATAAAAATGATTAATTTAAGATGCATGATAATTAATTTAAAAATCATATGATGAAGAAAATAGTGGATTTGGCTATTTGGATGTCGTGGAAAGATTTTGAAATTAGGAAGGATGATGTCTAAGTCTCTCACCTGCCGTTAGTAGATGATACACTCTATTAGTACAAATAAACTAGGATTATTGATGCGGTAAAAGTGATATTGATGAATTTTGAGCTATTCTTGGAGTCAGAGGTCAATCTCTACATAAGTAAACTTATTTATATAAATCATAAATGTCAATAACAAATGGCTAGGAAGGGCATCAAACCTCTTAAACTAAAAGGTGGTGACTCTACCGTTTAAGTACTTGAAACTCCCTATTTGTGCTAACCCTTCAAAATTGGAGATGTGAAAGTCTTATTGTAGAAGAAAGAAAAGACTTATAAGGTGTGGGAAATTACTACATTTCAATGGCAAGAAGGGTTGTGCTCATCAAATTTGTATTGTAAGGACTTGTTTATTTAATAGGTTATAAATTTGTAGAGTAAATAGTACGAGGAATTAAATTTAAGTTTTTACTTAAATTACTGATTGAATTGAGATGTGATAGACTTATTAGTCATGTTAGTGTCACACGCTTGTATTTTTATGATAATTAGAAGGCTAGAGAGGTGATAATGATTATTACCAATTTCTTTCAAGATATTTGGATTGAAATTCAGGAGGTTTTTGGAAAAACTGTTTAGGAGGAGAGAACATAACAAGTTGCCTTTGCTTTTTCTTCCCTCCTTTCTTTCTCTTCTTCTTTTCTTTGTTTCCTTTTCTCTTCGTTGTCTCATCTCTCTCACCACCAAATTCTCTCTTTCTATGCATGGTTGGCAAAAAGTTGACAGAATCCAACGCAATTTCTTTCATTGCTCCTGATTCTGAGTGGTGATCAATATAGGTAAGTCTGATCATGATTCTTCAAGCCTTTTTTTGTTTTTTTCTATCCTATTGTTATCTTTGAAAAGAGAATTCCTTTAGAATCCTAATTTCTTGGGTTTTTGTTTGATTCATGATTGTTGATAGGTTCAAAGTGATCCTTTCAGTGTGTTTTCCGTATTTGTTGAATTCAGCTTAATCAAGGAGAAATAGGTAAGGGGAGCTAAAATTGGGTTTTTAATTTAAGAAGTTGTGTTGTGGTGAATGTGAAATCAATAGAAAGTTATTGATTAAGATCTTGAACTGAATTGGATTATTAGGTTAAGTTGTTTATGTTGGTGAATTTGATGATTACAGTGTTGTAATTATAAATAAGGAGAATTTGGTGTTATGTCTGTTGAACTTAATGATGATTATAATTGCACTAAAATGCATGTTGTGTTAAATGCAAGATGGTAAGATGTTGTATTAAATGTATGATCATGACATGTTGTACTAAATGCATGATAATGAGATGTTGTAATAAATGCATGAAGATGACATGTTGTATTGAAATTGATGATTGTGGGCAATTATAGGGGGTAACTTAGCCCTAGGTGTTGTACATATATTTATATTTGTGAGGTGTATTGAGTTAAGGATACAACAAAGGTCAATGTAATACTAGTACCAAATATGCAAATGGAGGTAAAAAGGTTATTTACATTATGATCCTGGTACTAGATATGCAAGTGAGAGTACTTGAGGGATATACTCAAACAACAACTAGATGCTAGACAACAACGAGGTGATTGTTAGATGAATACATAGATTTGCATATTTTTAGCATATTTTTAGCTTTGCGCCTAACAAGAGGTCTTGTCTAGTGCAAAATTGTCTTCGTTTAGAAATACATAGATTTGCACTCACTGAGAGGGTCTCACTAGTGGAAATTCCTCTTTGTAAAAAATTAATTTGGGTTTTATGCTCAACTACGTATCTTGTTGAGCAAAGTCCCTTCACTGAGACAATTTATTTTAGGGTTCTCGTTGGGTGACAACGGTCGCTGTGCAAGCTTGTATAGGATATGCCATGTATTATTGTTGTGTGAAATTTTAATACTTTGAGATTGATGTTGTATAATTTGATTGATGGGAGAATTAAAAATATATAGTATAATTTAATTATTTCTGGGATGTTACATGTGTTGTTTGCGCTACCAATTTACTTTCTTTTGTTCGTCAAGGCTCCAAAAGATATTATCTCTCAACTCAAAGTTTTTCGTAAAATTTTTTTGTAGGGAGGAAAAGAGGGTAGCAAGAAAGTTAATTTGGTGTCTTGAGGAGAGTGTATAGGCATAAGGAGGGCAAAGGCCCGAGCTTGAGAGATACATTTAGGTTTAGGGTTTGGAGTTGTGGTGTAGTTCTGTTTTGGAAAGATAGATGGATGGGAGAGTAGAGCTTTTAGGAAGAATATGCTCGACTCTAAATGTGAGAAACCTCAAGTGTACGATGTCGTCAAGTAATAATAAAAATAATTTTTCTACAAGAACCGTGCTTTTGACAATCAAATATAAATAGAGAAAAGATCAAATTCTATAATTTCAAATTTTAGAATTCAAAATAAACAAAAAAATCTTAATTAAAATAAAAAACAGATTTTTTTTATTTTTATATATTTGAAAATGAATAAATATTGGATAAATTTTTTTTAAAAAAGAATAATTCAAGATTTCGAAATTCAAATTTAGAAAACTTCCAAGATTGGGGTTTACACCATGATTTCCTATTGATTTAATTTTAATTACCTTTATGCTTTTATTGGTTCTCTAGGAAGGTGAATTAACTTAAGGTAACATTCTTCTCTTTTAAGGTACAAAGGTATATATAATTGAATTAACTTTTACTTTCGTGGTAGCTATTTTCAATTAGACCTATTAAGTTTTTTGTTAATTAAAATCAAGTGATTTCTTCAAATTACAGCTCATATAAAAGGGAATTTTTTATACCATAGGTAATATCTTTATTAAGAATCATATGGAAAAATATGCTATTATAGATATGAAAAAGAAATCTAAAAGAAAAAATATGCCGATCAAATGGAAATCAATATAGAAATACTAAATAGTTCCCTATCGAATTTGAAATTTTGATTCTTTTCAAAAATTTTAATATTTTATAATGCATATAAGAGTAACTTATAGGTTATACCAATAAAATTACTTTTTTTAGATTCTAATGTAAATCAAAATATTAGTGAAAATAAAAATAACATTACTAGAAAGAAAAAAAATAATAGATATTTTTAGACTATCAGAAAAAATCTCTTGAATTGTAGTTAGAGACTCGAAATCGAACAAAAGCAGAATATCTCGATCGACAACATCTTGAATTATCTCTCTCAAACCAAGAAAAAAATATTGAAAAAGATTATTATGTATGATTGGCAATGAAAAGAATGATAAGGTTAGAAAAAAAAAAGACAAGAACAAGATGGAGGAGGAACTTAATTTCTTACTCTTTTTTTTTTATTTTACATGTGAACAGGGAGAATTTCTTAGGTCAAAGAATATTTAACAATGTCAAAGTATATTGTCTACTTATTAGATTTAAAAAGTTAAGAGAAATTATTCTAGTGTCTATTCACAAAGGAGAACTAGGTATAGATATTATATATGATGATTCAAAATAAGAAGAATTTCACTGCCCTGGTTTAAAGAAAAATAAAAAAATTATGAAAAAAGAAATTTTGTTATTGAACCTGTTCGCCTATCTAGAAAAAATAATAAACATTTTTTTATGTATCAAATCCTGACTCTTTCATTAATTCATAAGAATCAACAAGAAATTTATCAAAAATACCTAGAAAAATTTAAATTTAATGTTAATGATAAAAATTTTGATAAATACATTACTCAAACAAGAAATCAAAAGATAACAGGAAAAAAAGATGACTATGATTTACTTGGTTTTAAAAACATTTTATCTGCTCAGAGAATTGAGAATTCTAATTTGTTTAAATCTAAATAATATACATAGTATGCATAGAAACATAATATTTTCTAATGAAAATTAAGTTAAAAATTGTTTTCAAGTTTTGACTAAAAAAAGAAAAGATTTTGAGAAAGATAAAAAAAAATTAATGAATTTCCAAATTTTTCTTTGACCAAATTATAGATTAGAAGATTTAGTTTGTATAAATCACTATTGGTTTAATAAGGACACATATGTAAGCCTTTTTACTATAATAAGGATACATATGTATTTGTGATTGAAAATTCGTTAATGGAAATTTGTCTTTCATTTACCAAATATTTGATAAATTGAAGACAATTGATATATACATAACAAGATTAATACAAACATTCCTTATAATATTGATATGAATTCAACGATATATCTATTAGGAAAAAAATTTTAAAAAACCCTCCTTTTTTAAGTATACAATTTTATATGATGATCTAAACAAATAGTCTCTTTTATATCTCTATCTATTTAAATTAAATTGATTAAATTTATAGGAATTAATTCCATTGTAAAAAAAATGAGAAATTCTCAAGGAAATAGGATTTCTATAAAAAAAATTCAAAACTAGTATAGTACTATTACTAATCAATAAAACACAAGAAGAGAAAATTTTTCATTTTTTATGGTAAAAAATTAATTTATACCTATCATTTCACAAGAAAAAAAAAGAAGAAAACTCGATATTTATTGCAAAGACGTTTATGTAAAATTCTGGAAAAACATTTTGAGTTGCATAAAAAAGACTATTTATTGCGAAGACGTTTGTGTAAAATTCTGGAAAAACATCAAAGATTACTATCTTATTTGTCAAAGAAATATGGAATATGGTATAAAAAACTTAATAAATCTGTTTGATATTCGGGAGTCACAAATTCGTTAGTTTGTTAAATAGAAGAGTAATTCTCAATTATTTGTTTATTAGATCTTGAATTTTGATGAACTTTTTTTAAGCATAGGAGAATAAATTGAAGAAAAACCTATGAATATCTCAACTACAAGCAATGACTTCATGATAGTCAATATGGACCCTTATCATCTATCAATGCATGGTGTTCTTAGACTTATTGTTACTCTAGATGGTGAGGATGTTATTGATTGTGAACCAATATTGGGTTATTTACACATAGGAACGGAAAAAATAGCAGTTGGGATTATTATACAATATCTGCCCTATGTAACATGTTGGGATTATTTAGCTAATATGTTCACACAAGCAATAACTGTAAATGGACCAAAACAGTTGAGAAATATTCAAGTACCTAAAAGAGTTAGCTATATCTGAGTAATTATGTTGGAGTTGATTCATATAACTTCTCACCTACTATGGTTAGGACCTTTTATGGCATATATTCGTGTGCAAACCCCCTTATTCTATATTTTCAGAGAAAGATAATTAATATATGATCTATTCAAAGTTACAATGAGTATGAGAATGATGCATAATTTTTTTCATATCAAGGAGGTTACGACTGATCTACCTTATGGTTGGGTAGACAAATGTTATGAATTATGCGATTATTTTTAACAAGGATTGTTGAATATAAAAAACTGATTATGTGAAATCCTATTTTTTTAGAACTGGTTGGGGAGTTAGGTGTAGTTGATGGAAAGGAAGTAATAAATTGAAGTTTATCAAGACCAGACTTCCAGAATACAATGGGATTTACGTAAAGTTGATAATTAAGAATGTTATGAAGAATTTGATTGGGAAGTTCAATGGAAAAAAAAGAAAGAGATTCTTTACCTCGTTATTTAGTTCAAATTGGTGAAAATGCTGGAATCCATTAAAATAATTCAACAGGCTTTGGAAGGAATTCTCAACCATATGAAAATTTAGAAAAGACTGCTTTGATAAAAAAAAATAGTCAGAATGGAATGATTTTGAATATCGATTTTTTACCCCTACTTTTGAATTGCCAAAACAAGAACTTTATGTAAGACTTGAGGCCCCCAAAGGAGAATTAGGATTTTTTCTAATAGGAGATCAAAATGGTTTTCCTTAGAGATGGAAAATTGGTCTACTGAGTTTTATCATTTTGCAAATTCTTCCTCAATTAGTTAAAAGAATGAAATGGCCAATATTATGACAATATTGGGTAGCATAGATATTATTATGGGAGAAATTGATTGTTGAAATGATAATTGATATAACAGAAATATAAGATTTGTTTTTTTCAAATTGGAATATTTTAAAGAGATATATGCAATTTTATGGATATTTGCTCCTATTTTTATTCTAGTATTAGGAATTACAATATGTGTACTAGATATTGTATGGTTAGAAAGAGAAATATCCACAAGATACAACAACGTATTCAACCTGAATACACAGGTCCTTTTTGAGTTCTTCAAACTCTAGCAGATAGAACAAAATTACTTTTCAAAAAGAACCTTATTCCATCTAGAGGAGATATTAGTTTATTCAGTATAGGACCATCTTTATCTGTTATATCCATTATTATATGCTATTGAATAATTCCTTTTGCCTATAACTTTATTTTATCTATGTGAATATTGGTGTTTTTGCTACTTTGAGTATTGCTCCCATTGAACTTTTTATGTCAAGATATGGGTCAAATAATAAATATTCTTTTTTGGGTGGTCTACGAACGACAACTCAATCAATTAGTTATGAAATACTATTAACTCCAGGTGTGTTATCGATGTCTATAAGTGTGATTTGTTGAAACAGAATTTTTTATTATACTCTCCTGTTTCTTTATAGTACTTTGTAGTAAAGGAGGATAATAAATTGAATAAATATCAAACTCAATTTTTTATTTTTCGTATTTAGAATTGAAGAAATTAATCAGATAGTTATACGAGTGCAATAAAACAGTTTTTATTAAATATTATTTATGAATATAATTTATATAATGTTATACTAATTATAGTTAATAAAAAGTATAATTATTTAAAATTGTCATAAAAATATTGTGTCTGTATAAGAATTAAGTGGAAAAAAATGAATTAAATTATAGATAAAGGTGGATATTTCTCCCAAGGTGAGTTGATTAGTCATAGTGTCTTGAAGCAGATGCAAAAGATCAATCTTTTTTTATTTTATTTTATTTGTTAATATCATTTGTATAAATTAGCATACATATATTAAAATAAGAGATCAATAAAAAAAATGAATGGATAGTTAGAAACACCAAAATACACAAAAGATTTCATATATTTTTAAGAAATATCAAAAGAACATTTATATATAATAGAAAAAGAATACTATTTATCTATAATTTAAGGTTTATAATTTACAGTGATTTTTTAATGAATAATTATTGAAATAATTTTCTTAAATTTTTAATTTTAACTTGATTATATTTAATATTGTTTCAACAAAACCTCTCCTTAAAAGATATTACAGAACATCCTGTACACTGACCTTTTTCTTGTATATATGATTTTTTTTAAGTTTTTAATATTGAGAAACTTACCGTATATTTTACGGATCAGGTAATTCAAGTCAGCGGGTTAACATCAATTTAATACATGTATTAATATAATTTATTTTTATTGTAAATTTTATATAATTCTATTTTTTGAAAACATATTCCCTTTTTTTTTCATCAAAAACTATATTCTGAATCTACCCTAAATAGCATGTTAATATCCGAGTAAGCAGGGAAAGGGCGAAAAAAAAATCTGGAAGTGATATATATATATATATATATATATATATATATATATATATATATATATATATATATATATGTGGGTGTACGAACGGCATAAGTCGTAATTTTTTTTTGTTAATTGTTACTTATTAAAGTACACCTTAGTTCTGTGGGTACGAAAAATATCTCGTTGGAAAAGAACAAAAATCTTGGTTATGCTATTTGGATATATAGAAAAAAACCTTCATGAAAGGGAAGTATAAAGAAAAAACAAAAAATCTTATGTGCACTCTCACGTGACAATGATTTTTTTGTATAGTATAAAATCGGATGTCTTTTATTTTTCGTTATACATCGAACTTTACATTCTGTTTTGATTACAAATACAGAGAATTTAAAATACATTATAGATGTGTTTAATTTAAATGATTTTATCTTTTAAATATTTTATTTTGATAAGATAATTTGAATTAATTGATTTTAATTTTCTCAATTTTCACTAAAAGATTATTATATAAAAAATATTTAATAATTCAAAAATATCAATTATATGCTTTTCAATCAAAGTTTTTTATGTTAACTTTCGTCGAAGTTTTTTTTTTAACATTAATTTTAATATTTTTAGTCTAACAATCAGTCACAATCATAAATGTAATCATCAATGCACCTTTCATATGACTAGTGTGATATATGTCCCACAATTTTACATTTGATACTTTGAAACTTTGTATGTCATATTGAAGTTTTAGAGCATCTCCTATGAATCAGGGAAATATATCACAATATTGTAGTTGGCACATTGAAGTTCAATATGCCTTTATACACAAATTCACAACATAGTAGACTCAAACACAATAATATAGATCTAAATTTCGTTATCTATACACACTACCATAATATTGTAGAGTAAACCAAAGTGGTGTAGCTAATGTTATGGAGTTCTGCATGCTAAAAAATAATTATGATAAATGTCAACTGAAAAATTTTTAGTCAATATGAAGCAAAAATAAGCATTCTATCAAAAGAAAAGTAGGTTTAAAAACTTTTAAATTCTTAATATTTTAAAGGAATTTCAAGTTCTACAAGTTTAATTAAATAAAATACTTTAAAAATTACTAGAATTTTAAATTATTTTAAAATTTCAAGAGGACAATTTAATTCATTTTGAAATTTCAAATGTTTTGTGATGAAATATCTTGTTTGGAAGAGGAATTTTAAAAAAATTTGAAATTCTAGGGTTCGGAAAACATTTTTATTTGTTAAAATCATAGAATTTCAAATTCCTTAACAAAAAGTAAGAATTTAAAATTCTTCAAACTTATTTTTCTTTTACTAAAATTAGATGAAATTGTTTTTTACTTGATATCGGCTAGGGTCCACCTACTTGGCATGCCAACTCACCCTCATTTTTGTGGGTTGGGTTAATGTTTTTAGCCTACCATCATGTTTTGGCTCGCCTTGTCTAACTCACCAATTTAGCGTACCAAAGGTGAGGTGGTTGAGCTGTTAACCCACCAATATTATATTTTATTTTTAAAAATTATAATATTTATATAAATTAATAAAATAATTAAAATAATTAAAATATAAAATAAATTATTAAGTATAATTTATTACAAAAATGGATTTGTTAAGAAAATAAAATAAATTTTGTCATGAATTTATTTGCTATTTATTTATGTAAAAGTAACAACACAACATTGTCAAAAAAATAAGTCCAATTTTACAAGATTTACTTTTTGTGATTTTTCTATTATTTTTTGTAAAAATATGACTTTTTTTAGAAACTAAAATTTTATTTATAAATTAATTTTTATATTACTTTTTAAAAAAATTTCAAGATATTATTAATAAAATAAATTTTTATTTTTAGTGGGAATTGAAATACTCTATCCAAATAAAAAACATTAAAATTCAATAAATTTAAATTACCTTATCCAAACAAAACATTTAAAAAATGAAGTTATTTGAATTAAAAAAATTTTAAATTTAATGTATTTTAAATTTCTTGCGTAGGTAGAATTGCTATCCAAACACAATGTTAAAATCTGTAAATAAAATAAAATTTTCACATAAAATTTATCATCCAATTGGGGTGTTTTTAATTTTGTTGGGGTATTTGTTTCGGCAATTGCAGAGATTTTTGTTTGAGTACATCTTGCAGCCTTGTTATATATATATATTCTGCTTTTCAAATGAAAAAAAGAAATCAATGGGTATATTGACTTAGTCACACCAATGCAACCAGCCAGAAGAGAAGAAAACAAATTAATAGAAGTGTGTTTGGTGAATAGAGAGTCTATACAATGTGGGTTACGTCAAGGGCAAGAAATTATTTGATTATAATTATAATAATTAATATAAAAATAAATTATACGAAAGAGAGATACAATAATCATTCTATTATGGAATAACAGAAGTCAAGCAGTTCACTATCAGAGTAACTAGATAGTGCCTGTCATAGTCACATTTCTTCACAAAATAATGAAACTGTGGTTGCAATTCTATCATATTAATGAGTTACTATAATCAAGATGATGACAGTTTAATTTGAGTGCAGTTTAGTAGCGCTTGGTCCAATCTACTTTTAATTTTTCTCTTAAAAAATCAGTCAAATAATATTGTATAAAAAACATTAATTGTTTTTAAATGTGTAAAATAATTTAAGATGACATTCATTTTGAAACAAGTAAATATTATATAAATTATTTTATACAATATTAATTTTGCATAAAATTTATTATATGAATAATTTTTTATTAGATAATAAAAATGAACTTTTTGTCAAATAGATAATAGTTAGTTATTTAAGTTAAAAAAAGATAAATAATTTATATTTATTTTTAAATTTAACTTAAAATAACTTCTAAATTAAAATAGGTTGGATAAAATAAATATTAGAAAGACTTAATATAAAAAACCGTTGCTTTCAAATAATGAAATTAAGATATATATCTAAATTATTAATCTCTATCATATATTTTAAGTTTAATTATTTTTAATTTTAGTGTATTTAAGATTTTCCTTTTTCTTATTATATAATCTAGTATTTTTAATTTTTATCATAAAACATTTTAAATAGCATTATTTAAAATAGTTTTAATAAATAAAATAAAACACACTTAAATAAATAAATAAATTTTTTTGAAATAAATAAATAAATAAACTTACATACTTAAGTATTTGTTTTATCTGTCTTACTGTGAAGCAGACATACTTGAGTATTTGTTGTTTCCTTTTTATTTGTACCTACCTTTATTGGAAGATAGTGTACTACCCCATGAACAATAGGATAGCCCCCATAGATAAATTACACAATGACTAGTGCTCTTTGTAATCATTGCTACGAACCCAAACTTTTCCTCCTTTAATATTAATGTATGAAGATAATATACATATTCTAAGTTTTAACATGTTTCTATTACTGATTAAGTTTTAGTATAATAAATTTAAATTTAGTTCTTTTCTATATTTATTTGCTATTTTGATTCTTCTAATATCTTTTCTGCAATATTAACTCACATATTACTGAATAATATCTTGAATTAATATATCAGATTTAGGATTTACTTAAATAAAAGAAGTAAAATGTTTAAAAAGTGAAAATTAAATTGAAATTGTAAATTTTTTAAAATAAAGAATTAAAATTGTGTAAAATAAACACACAAAATTAATTAAAGAGAGGTCAAGGAATCTAACTCAGTTGATTGAGCAAACTACGTAAGTTTATTAACTTTATCAATTAATATTTTAAAAGTCATATAAATAAAAAATATGTAATTGAACATCAATGTTATATTATTTTATATTATCAATACATACTAATTAAATTCTTAAATATGTTAGAAAAATTTTTACTAACACCTAAATTAATTAAATAATATGTAAAACTTGTAAAATTTATAATTACAATTAAATGCAGTAAATATAAAATCTAGTTAATAAAATAATATGTTTAAAATATATATAAAAAATATGTTGCTGACACTTTTTAATGTATTAGAATGAAAAAAAGATAATTCATAAAAAAAAGTGTTAATAAATAATATCATTTCTCAAACAGACTAATATATGGTACAAATTTAGTTAAAATTTAATAATAAATAAATTTTAAAATAATTAATAATTATAAAATGACATAAAAACTAAAAATTAGAATAATATATTGACAATAAAAATGAGAAAATAACAACCATTATTTTTTTAAGGAAAATATTGTAAATTTAATTACTATTATAAATTATTTATTCTAAATCTAAAATGTTTACTCTTAGATTAAAAACTTTTTTTTTTTTGTGTGGGCAGTAAGATTTGATCTATAGCCAAGGATGATGATAGAGGTTGAAAGCAGATGCTCTATTAGGGTTTTGGTAGAGGTCTCGGAGGAAGAAGAAGACTTGTTATGAAGTAATTGAAAGGTTAAATGCAAGACGGCTATTGTTGGGCATACAGAAATTGATTGAGAATTGGCTTCACCTAACCCAATAAAGAGGCTAAACATGTCGTACAAGATGAAACTGCTCAACACGGATGGACCTGTTCTGTTCTTCGAATTCGATGGGTTGTTCTTTATGGCTTCAGAGAGGAGGTAACACCACTACCCTGACAACATAGGACATAGATAAATTTAAGGAGATAAATATCTTTGATAAAGAATTCCAGGAGTGGTGTAAGGCATGTAAATGATCACTTATGGTGACCGTGCAGGGCAAAATCGTGGGATTCCAAACCTTAGAAGCAAAAGTAAAACGTTACTGGGCAAAAAAGGGGTCCATTAAAATTATTAATATGCCCAAAGTTATTATCAACTCCTATTTTCGTCCCCTGACGATTATAACAGGGCGATTTTTTAGGGCTCCTAGATGGTGGCAAACCATTACCTAATGGTATAGAGGTGGAGACTGTTCTTTCTAGATAGTGTGGCAAGATCAACCAAGGTTGCAGTTTGGGTTCCTATCATGAACCTTCCTACTAAGTTATATAATGATCGATTCCTGCGAAGGATAGGAGACACATTGGGCTTTATGTTGAAGATTGATCAAGTGATTGCCATTCAAGCGAAAGGTCACTATGCAAGGATATGCATTGAACTGGATTTGAACGAATCCCTACAACCTAAGATAATTGCTTGTGACCACTATTAATAATATTGCAGTATGAGGGGATACACAAAATTTGTTTCAAATGTGGTAGATATGGCCACAAAGACAACAACTACATGGAGAGGGTTGCTGGCATGATTTGAATATCCCATTTATGGGCGATGATGGTGCTGCTATACCACAAGACGCACAGGTTGCATGTAATGGCCGGGCATATTCTACGCCTATCATAAATACCGTTAATATGGAAAGAAAGCGCGATAACAAAAGGCAAGATACCTACGAATAGGCAACGAAATTCATGCCTAATCAGAAAGCTGCAGAATTGTATAACCCTTGGATATGAGATAATAACTCTAGAAACAAATCCAACGGCCCCAAATCATCAGATGTGGGACCCATCCATAGTAAAGACAACGCATGACAGATGGACAAATTAGTCACAGATGGCTCACTGTTTGGACCACTTCAGGAAGAGTCGGTGACATAATACAAAATAGAGAACACCATAACATATGCACATGAGAATGTCAATTCCCTTGGACTTGTACCTATAAGCATAGTGAATGATAAAGCTTATCAAGGCACAATATAAACCAGCGTGCCTTCTATGTCATGAATAAGAAGACACACAGAACTACATAGGAAAAATGTGCACATATCCCTCCATGGGGGCATATGGTAGAGGCCAGAAGGTCATAACTCCTGCAAACTGTGTTATGATATTGGGGGGTTTTCAACAATTCCCCCGGGAATGGGCAAGAAACGAAAGCATATGAAAAACCAAGGTGATTCATGCAACAACCTGTGGGAGAAATAAGGGAAGGAGAACTCTAAGAAGGAAGGCCTCCTTGGTATCCGGAGGATAAAGAGACGAGCCTTTCAAAGGCAACACCAACTATCCCATAGTAAATGAAATTCTTAGTTTGGAATTGTCGTGGTGCAAGATCACAGGGTTTTAGTTCTCTTGTTAGAGACATTGCTCATACTTATGATGTTAGTGTCATATTTCTTTTAGAAACTCAGGTCAACAATGAACGAGCTCAAAAAATTGTGCCAAGATTGGGCTTTAACCACTGACATATTGGAAGAACAATAGGGAGATCTGGTGGAATCTAGTGCCTTTGGAAATCGTTTGGTTGGAATATGGAAGTGCTTGCTAAGGATCACCAATTTATACACCTTAGTGTTTGTTGGGGGAGGCAACCTAAGTGGCTTCTCACAATAGTGTATGAGAGCCCATATATTCAAAGAAGGAGAACCCTCTAGGAAAAACTTGGGGAGGTAGCTGCTGAATGTCATGGTCCATGGGCTTTGATTGGTGATTTTCACTCAATTCTCAAGGAACATGAGCGAGAGGGTCAGTCGCCATCACTATCTTGGTAAGGTATGTCTGTTTCATGAATTTTGTTTAGTCTAATAACCTGTTAGATGCAGGATTTCAGGGACCTACTTCCACCTAGAGGAGATGCCAGTTGAGGGAAAGATTAGATTGTATGTTGATCAACCTACCATGACGCTTAAGGTTCCAACAAACAATCTCTTTTCACATTTCATTCTTAAAGTTTGATCATTGGGCAATCTTGATCAACAAGACAAGCAAGGGAAGTATTAACAAGAGGCGAAGACAATATTGTTTTGAGACAGCTTGGCTTTCCCATCCAGATTTTCAACGATTCCTTGTGGAATTTTAGAGTCCAAGTGAGGCTTGGCAGGGATAGATGCCCAAGTTTCAAGAAGCCTTGCAAAAATGATATAGAAAAGTGTTTGGAAATATTTTCAAAAGAAAGAGGTATCTTATAAAACAACTAGACAGGTTTAATTAGCAGCTAGTCGCTTCTCTATTTGGATACTTAGAGAAGAGACAGAAAAATTTATGGCAGAATTATCAACAAGTGTTGTGGGAGGAGGAGATGTTGTGGTTTCAACAATCTCATGCCAAATGGATCACATTTAGGGATAGAAATTCCAAGTACTTTCATCAAGTTATTGTCATCTAAAGGAGAAAGAACAAAATTGAAGCAATCCGATATGACAATGGCAACTGGATCAATGATTCTGAAGAATTGGAAAAAAATGGTTAACCTTTTCTATATGAATCTTTATAAAGAGGAGAATTGTTGTAGGGCTCCAACCCTTCAGGGTGCCTTCCCACACCTATTAGAGGAGGAATGGAATAAACTTAGCACCTTAGTATCCTAAGTGGAGATTCAAAAAGCCTTACTTTTCGTGGATAATTTAAAAGCACTAGGGGAGGACAACTACAGGTTTGTTTCTGTAAAGCTAATTGGAGCACCATCACTGAATCCTTCTACAAATTGATTGAAGAAATATTTGCAGAACCTAGTAGGATAAGAGAAATCAACTCTACTTTGATAACCCTTATCCCCAAAATGGAGCTTGTTGTAACTCTGAAACAGCTAAGACCAATTAGCTTACATAATCTTACTTACAAGAAAATCACCAAGATGCCTTTGCGGCTGCCCACAGTAATGGATAAACAAGTCAACCCTACCAAAGTAGTTTCATACCTATGAGAAACAAGACTAACAACATAATTATTGCGCAGGAAGTCATCTATTCCATGAAGCAGAAGAAAGGTCGGAAAGGGTATATGACTATTAAAGTTGATCTACAAAAGGCTTATGATAGGCTTAATTGACAATTTATTAAGGATACCCTAGTTGATATTGCACTACCAAACTTTTTTATTAATGTTGTATGATAATGTGTCTCCTCCCCAAACATGTATTTACTATGGAATGGAGATTTTCTAGAACCCTTCCAGTCAGCAAAGGGAGTCCAACAAAGAAACCCTATCTTGCCATATTTTTTGTTTTGTGCCTTGAACGCCTCTTTCAAATGATAAATATTGTGGTTGAGCAAAAGCATTGGAAGCCAATTAGAGTTTCAAAAGGAAGGCCACAATTATCTCATTTGGCCTTTAGAGATGACCTTCTCCTATTTGCTAAAGCATCATTTGAACAAGTGGTGGTGATTAAACAGATTCTAAAGCTCTTACCTGACTACTTTAGGCAAAAACTAAGCCAAGAAAAAACATGTGTCTTCTTCTTTGCAAGTATTAACTGGCAGCACCAAGAATAGTTATCAATCACCTTGGGTTTTGATAAAATTGGTAATTTGGGGCTTTGGGCAACTACCTTAGGATACCACTCAACCATCATAGGGTTACAAAACAGATATACCAATTCCTCATTGATAAGGTATATCAGAGATTAAGTAGTTGGAAAACAAATGCCCTCTCTTTTGCAAGAAGACTTACTTTGGCCAAGTTAGTTGTACTAGCTTTACCTAACTATCTAATGCAAACCAATTTGTTACCAATCTCTATATGTAATGATATAGATAAGAAATGCATGAATTTTGTTTAGGGTGACACATAAAAATAGGAAAGTCCACTGACTTGCTTGACAAAAAGTATGCACCCCAAAATAGTGGGGTAGCCTTGGGTCATGGGAGACAAGACACGCTAACCAAGCCTTCTTCATGAAAGCTAGCTGATACTTGATCATTAGGAGGAAAACCATGTTGGTCAACTCATTGGTCAAAGTACAATCGTGGGGGAGCTATCAAACCAAGCATTGACACAACTCGGAGGGGTACAAATTTCTAGAAAGGAATCAAGACATCCTAGACTGATGTTTGCAACAATCTTGGGTGGCAAGTTGGGAATGGGAGAAGAATAACCTTCAAGTTGAATAATTGGGTGTCGGGGCAAGGACCTATTGCTTGATGGTGTACTGATGCCAATAAAATCCAACCTGGAGCTAAACCCTATTTTTTTGTGGATCTTGACGACGATGGTGTGTGGGATGTGTTCAATTTTGTAGGGATGTTGCCTTCAGATTTGGCAAGAGATATTTGCAAAATTTAGCCTCCTCGAGGAAATGCGGAAGACAACATGCCAAATTGGGGAGAAGGAGTGGACGATGAATTCACTATTAAAAAGGCATACGAAGCCCTTATATGTTAAACACATAATCTAGAGGAGCCCATCTTTAAACAACTTTGGAAGTGGGGCCGGGACAAATTCAGATACTATTGTGGAAAGTGGTAAGGGGGATCCTTCCCAAAAATGAATTAAGGCATAATAGGTATATAACAACTGAATCTTTATGCCCTCTTTGTGGTCATCGCAGGGAGACCTCACTACATGCATTACGAGACTATTTGAAGGCTATCAATGTTTGGATACAAATGGGTGCTGCCTATATTTCTATTTTTTTCTTTCACCAATTGTCAGAAACCTGGATATCAAATAATTTATCTGGCGAGAAACTTCACGAAGATAATAGGAGGAGCCAAGTGTTCGGTGTTACCTAGATCAGTAATGGTATAAACGAAATGTTGCTATTTTCAATGAAAAAATCCCGACAGATCAACAAGTGATTAATGGTATAAAATCCATACTACGTGACTTACAACAAAGCTTTGCACTGTGGATTTGTTGAAGGACATCGGAGTGCAATGTTCTGATTTTTTTTAGGTTAGTGTGAATGCCCTTGACAGGTAATATATATGCTCAAGATAAATTGTGTGATAATGTTAAGAGGTTTCTAGGAGAGTACTGCTATTGAAGGTGTGGTTTGTGATTGCAAAGACACATTTATGGTTAGCTTCTCCAACAAAATCCTTTGGTGTGAAGTAGAAAAGGCAAAACTCTTTACCATCCTTAAATCCCTAGAAACCGCCTATAACAACAATTTTGAAACATCATTATTAAATCTAACTCCTCTCCGAGGGATGCACTATCAATCATGTGTACTACCCCATACTAAATAAAATTTACAAGCAAAGTGGAAAAACCTAAAAGTGTAGTTTTGCTTGTCTCCCGTGATTCAGACATAGTAGCCGAAGGCTTTGGAAGCTATGCTTGGCTATGTTCCATGATAGCAATATTTTTAATTTTGTTCTTGAATATATTCTTGCTATATATGCAAAGGACCTAAGCTATATGTCATTTTCTAATAATTAATTTTTTTAGTGACATGCAACCTTACTATTCACAAAAAAACCTCTAATTTTTTTGTTTTTAATAAGACTGTTTTTAAAAAATATTTTTAAGGGATGTTTTTAAGATTTTTATTTTTAAATGAAAAGTATTTTTAATAATAATAATAATAATAATAATAATTCTCATTTAGTCTCATGTATAATTCTAATATTAAATATTTAATTATATATTAATTATAATTTAAAATTTAATTTTATTTAAAAGTTAGCTAAAAAAACTTAACCAATTTTTTAAACTTCTTATTTATTTAAATTTACCATTTTCATTTTTATTTCTATACTGAATATTAATATTTTAAAATATATTATAAATAATTCAAAATAAATTTGTATTATAATAGAAATTGTTTATAGTAATTAAAAATATAATTTATATTTTAAAATATTTATTTATTATGAAATTTAATTCTAAAATTTATATATTAAAACATATTTATTATACAAACATAAATATTTATCTAGTGTATTCTATAGGATGAATTATTAGTAATTTATATATTAAAATTTATTTATTGGTTGAGAACATTAATTATAATATACTTATATTTAAAAATATTTATTAATAATGAATTTTAATCATATTAAAATCGTGTTTTTTTAATTAGCAAAAAGTCAGTAAATATCAGAAGGTTACAAGCCTCAACTTTCTTCACCCTTTTCTCTTTAATTAACCAACCTAATCACTTTATAATTTCACAGGAAAATCTTGTGCAATGCATAAGTTAATATACTGATTTAAATTAAATTAGATTTTTTTTTGGAGTAGGTTTCTCTAATTAAGCTCTCGGTTTTTGTCACATACAACATTCAAATTTGAGAATTTAAAGAGAAGTTCTTTACCATTGTAATTTGTATCTATCATTTGGTGCAGCTCAATAGGTAGCGATGATAAAAAATTTAGAGTGATTCTCTTACAATATATTCTTTAATAGTTTTTTAATTAGCATAATTAATTTGAATAATATAAAACAAATATACGAATAAGTATAATGTAGTGATGTCTTATACTGCAATGTTCCGTCAGTTGTCTTCACCAGAGAAGACATGATTTCGTTTTGCCCTCTTAAAATTATAAAAAATCAAATCGCAAAAATTGAAAATCGAAAAAAAAAACGCTTTAATTTTAAGGTTTACATTGGTGTGATTTGATTTTTTTTTTTGTTAATTTTCAAACCGCTATTTCGATGTGAGGTTTGAAATTCTGAAGATTTTGAAATCACACTTGATCAAAGCACTTATCCTTAAATATTTTTGCAAATCTAGAAAAGACATATACAATTTGATTTCAGTTCATTGTAATTTTTAATTAATATAATATAATTAATAAATAAATATTTTAGTAAAACTATTTGATTTTATTTTATATGATGTTTAAATGAATGAATTATTTATACTTTAATTTTACTAATTATTATTTTTATATAACTTTTTTGAGAATAAATAAATTTTTATTAATTTTAAAAATAAAATTCTTAATTTATTTTTTAATACTTAATAATAAAAAAATTAATTCATAAAAAAAAATCAAACTAAACTAAAAAAATTAATTTTATTTAATTCAAAATTTTCAATTAACTAAATCAAACCAAATTCTACTACACTTTTTTTTTAAGTTTAATTCAAACTAATTCTAAACTCAAATCAGCACCCCAATAACACCCGTACTTAAAACTTCAAGTTTTGTCACTTAACTAGTTCCGTCTTCACGCATCTCGTGCAGACAATATAAACCCTAAACTTCAACCTCGATCCTAACTCAAAATAAAAATAAAAATAAAAAAGTATAATATATAATAAATATAAATTAAAAATATGAATTTGTCAGTGTCAACGTACGGAATAAACTGATATAGAAAAAAAAAGAGAAAGCACAACAACCTACAAAATGACGACAATCAATTCTTAAAAAATAAAATAAAAAATTAATGTTTGACTTTGACCCGTAAAGTGTGTTCAATTGTTCATACTCGTCAATTCTTATCTCATGAGAGAAACTTATTTCGTTAATACTAATCCTCGAGTTTTTTTTATATTTTTTTATTATAAGAATCATACACATATTAAAAGTTAAAAAAATTAAGATGATTTTAATTATTATTTTCTTACTTTATTTATTAATATATTCGTTTATTTTAATCACTTAATACACGAATTACTAAAGAGATGTTTTATGGACTAATTACTAAAGGGATAAAAATAATATCTTCGAGAATTTTAGAGTCCTATGTAAAAAAAATCATTGATATATTAAAAAAATCATAAATATATACTTATAATATAGATGCTTTTATTTTTTTATTTTTGACATTTTGGTTCTTATTTTTAAGTTATGATATCGTATTTCTTAATTTTTAAAATTGTTAAATTTGTGTTTAACATGTAATAATATAATTAAATGACATGTCAAACTTTAATTTTATGATTTAAAATAATTTAATTAATTATTTAATATCTAAATTTTCTTTAAATCACATAACTAATACATGTTACGTGCATGTTAGTCAATGAGTTTGTCACTTAATATTTAACAATCAATTTATCAACTATTAAGTACATATTTAATAATTTTAAAAATCACGCATACAAGAGTGTAATTAAAAAATAGAGATACAAAGTATATAATTAAGTTTTATAATATATTAATAGAAATGTTAATTATAAAAACATTTAGTGATTTGCTTTTGGATAATATTTATCATTGATTATTTATAATTATTCATATAATTTTTATCTTTAATTATTTTTCATTAATTATTGTGTTAATAAATTTCTTCTGAGACTGCTTCTGGATCCAGAACACTAAATACTTTTCATTATTGTTTAAAATTCTTTTCCCCACGTTAATATTAACGCCTATCACTTGACCAGATCCAATTTTACTATGCACCCAAATTTTCCAGATTAATTAATTGTAATTTTATCTTTCTTTTATTTTTATATATTTATTTAATTAATTATACTTGGTTATCTTATGATTTTTAATATTTTTTATTTTTATTTCTATTATTTAAATTTTACTTAAACGAAAAAAATAATTATACGTACAAAAAATACATTTTCATATTTATTTTTGCTCTTTTCTTTTGTCACTTTAGGAGGGAATTTTGTTTCTTTTTCCATTTCTAAAATAAGAAAATAATACTATTAAGTATTATTTGTTTTCTCAGTCTCGTTTATTATATTAAGTATTACTTTCTTAATGTTAACGAAGATGTTAATTATATTTCCTAATTAATGTATAATAATCTTAGGTAGACAAAATAAGAAAGAAACAACATTATATTCTATAAAAGTATATTTCCTTTGCTTGTTTGGATAATATTTATAATTAATTATTTCTGTGATAATTTTTATATTTTTGAAGTCAATGTGATATATAAATTATCTATCAATTTTGAAGATAATTAATTTCTAGTTTGGAGATCGTAATTAATCATCACCTATAATTTTATATCTAGATATATATGGTTTTTTGTTAAACGCTATTGTTAATGCTATAATAAACCATTTAAATTGTGATATAAGGTTATTTTAAAATTGAAACAGATAAATAATTAAGAATTAAATATATAAAATTAAAAATAACTTGAAATAATAAAAACATATATATATATATTAGCTAGTATTAAAAATGGTATGTCAGCATAAAAAAATGATATGTGGAATATAATATACCTTCTAAGTTCTAAGAATAGTAGGTACCGTGTTTTAATTTTTTTTTATCTACTAATGGATTAAATAAATGAGTTAGAGATTCTATCTATGAACTTTGATAATTTTATTAAAATACCAACTTAAAAAATATTCATCCCTTAAAAGGATTTTATCACAATTTATTCTCATTAGTAAGGGATCAAGTGGCTTTTAACCATAAGATATTGATTTTTCACAATGAAAATCCAAAATGTAAATTATTATGAAATAATTAAAAATAAAATAAAAATTTAAATACATTTACTATTAAATTTACTATCGATTCAAAAACCCTTTAATCCTATATGATACTAGAGTAGAGAATCTGAAAAAAAAAAAAAAACTCTTAAAACCATGGACGAATATTGTTAATTTTTACGAGATAAAACTAATGATTTTTACGAGATAAAACTAATGACTTTCATCAATAATGTTAATTATTTTTACTATTGTTATATGCAATAATGGATCCTCTTACTCTGCTTTCTGCAACTAGCCTTAAAAATAGCATTAAAAAAAATTAAAATCTAAACATAAAACTAGATTTTGTTAATAATAGTTTTGTTATAAACCCCACTTCTGCATTTAAAACACTAAATACTAAATAAGTTGTACTAACCCCTCTAACACACTTGACCAAATCCAATTTAGCTTAATTTTTATTTTTTTTAATTTTTTCCCCAATTTTGCATAAAGTCAAAACCAGTCTGTTTTCATTTCTATTTTTTCCCTATTACCGTGTACTTGATAATTATGATTATTTCTCATCATAATTACACGTTTACACCACATTTTTGTCAATTTTATATAAAAATAGTTATTTACTTAGTTGTTGTTTCTTCATCTGCTTCTTCTCCAAATGCATTAATTTGAGCTGTGAAGTTTCCTAGAGAGAGAGAGAGAGAAAGAAGGAGACTTGTCTGAAACCATTGACGAGCTCCATAGCTTTCCCGCGAAACAGAGAATAACACATAATAACTGAACCTTTCTCTTTCTCTCTACGTTTCCCTTTTCGTTCTTTTTTCTTCTTTATTAGTTTTGCTTTTGAATTTTGAAGTTTGTTTCTCTTATTTAGAACTTTGGATGCCCCATTTTCCCATGGCACTGTGGAAAAGTGGCGCAAATTTGAATTGTTCTGAAGGGTAATGCCTGTCCACGAAAAAATGCGAGATCCAATCCAAGTCTTTGTTCAACGCTCTTGTTACCATTTTTACTATTACGTTGTTGTTCTGAATGTGTCACAGTTTGAGGAAGAATCATCAAACATGGCGAATTTTCACTCGTTGTTGTTGGCTTCCTCGAACATTCTCTTTCCAAGTTGATTCCTTGACCGGTTTTCTAGACACTCTTTGACGTGTTTGATTCTGGGTGTTTTCTGTTTTCTACTCTTACGTAGGTTCTGCTTTTCCTCAAGTCACCAGTATATATAGATATTCTATCGTCTTTGCAGTCTGAACCTTTCTGTTATTTTGGTGTCAGCTTTTGTAATCTTCTTTCTTCTTCTGTGATCAGTCTTTTTTTTTTATTTTTTTTTTCTGGGGTTGTTGGTTTGATTTGTTTCCCTCACTTTCTTTGACCCATTAGAGGGGATAGGAGTTATTGGTGTTGTGAATTGTGGCTGTGCTTGAAGAGGGGTTCTGGTAGGGTGCATTGAGGGTTTTATTTTATTATATTTGGAAAATTGAGAGTGAGGTTGAGTTTGACAAGGTTGATAGTTTTGGTAGTTGTTGTCTTTTGTGGCTGATGTTTTTGGGGTGGAGCAAGTAGTTCTTCTTTGTAAGCGTGTTTTTTCTTTTCTTCTTTGTGGTTGTTGATATTGGTGGATTGAGTTGTGGAGTTGGGGAGGAGAAGAATGAGGGGTGAAAGGAAAAGGAAGTTGCATTTTAGCAAAATCTATTCATTTGCGTGTGGTAAAAAATCTCTCGAGAGGGATGATTATTCACAAATTGGAGGGAGAGGGTATTCCAGGGTGGTGTTTTGCAATGAGCCAGAGAGTTTTGAGGCTGGGATAAGGAGTTATGCTGATAATTCTGTGAGCTCCACAAAGTATAATCTTGTTACTTTCTTGCCTAAGTCACTTTTTGAGCAGTTCAGAAGGGTGGCTAATTTCTATTTTTTGGTAACTGGCATCTTGGCCTTCACAAAGCTTGCTCCTTATGCAGCTGTCAGTGCTATAGCTCCTCTGATTGTTATTATTGGAGCAACTATGATCAAAGAGGGTATTGAGGATATGCGAAGGAAAAAGCAGGTTCTTGATTTCTCTCTTCTACTTTAATAGTGGCTAGTGAGTTTAGTTTCATTTTATTAAAAGTGAGTTTGTTGAACCTTTTTGTCTTCCATCCTGCAGCACAACTGTGAGGATTCCAAATGAATCTGATTCTTTTAGTAAACTTGATTAGGTTTATATTTCTTAGCATATTATAGTATCTTTAAACTCTTTTGGGGGACAGAAAATATCCCTTGGCTTGAAGAATATCAGTAATTTTTAAAAGAAATTGTTGTTTTCTTGAAAGGTAGGGAGTGTCTTTGAGTTTACAGAAGGTTCTACCTTTTTGTTCAGATCCTTATCGTGTCTTGTTTGAAAAGGATGTAGTGCTAATATTAAATTCTTTGTTCGTAAAACCAGTATTTGTTAACCTTATTTTTCTGATTCCAAATTATCTCTCATTACACTGGTAAAAAATCAGAAAGTCCAAAATAGTATCTATAATATTATTTTTCTGCTATAGATTTCTACATTTAAGTTCTGTTTGCCATGCTAATATGATTGCAATTTCCAATTTTTTTTGTTTACTTAAATATCTATATGAAATTAAAGTAATGGACCACTAGTTATTTAGACTAAGAAAAAATAAAGTGATAATCATTTAGCATTCTTGGAGTTTATAACCTAGCTAGTGGAATTCTACTGCAGGATATGGAGGTGAATAACAGGAGAGTTAAAGTGCATAACGGGCATGGAACTTTTGAATATACTGAGTGGAAGAATCTGAAGGTGGGGCATATAGTGAAGATAATGAAGGATGAATTCTTCCCTGCTGACCTCCTACTGCTTTCCTCCAGTTACGAGGATGCATTCTGCTATGTTGAGACCATGAACTTGGATGGGGAGACAAATTTGAAGTTAAGACAAGGGTTGGAAGTAACTTGTTCCTTACATGAGGACTTTCATTTCAGAGATTTTAAAGCTACAATCAAATGTGAAGATCCAAATGCAAATTTGTATTCATTTATTGGGAGCATGGAGTATGAAGAACAACAATATCCCCTTTCTCCTCAGCAACTTCTTCTAAGAGACTCTAAACTTCGTAACACAGAATACATATTTGGAGCAGTTATCTTCACTGGTCATGACACGAAAGTCATCCAAAATTCGACTGATCCTCCTTCAAAGAGAAGCAAGGTTGAGAAGAAGATGGATAGGGTTATCTACTTCTTGTTTTGTATTTTGTTTCTATTGGCATTTGTTGGATCTATTTTCTTTGGCATTGCAACTGAAGATGATTTGCACAATGGATTGATGAAAAGGTGGTATCTAAGACCAGACGACTCTACGATTTTCTTTGATCCTAAAAGAGCACCTGCTGCTGCCATATTTCATAGTTTGACAGCCTTAATGTTATATGGTTTTTTCATTCCCATCTCATTGTATGTTTCAATAGAAATTGTTAAAGTCCTTCAGAGCATCTTCATCAATCAAGATATCCACATGTACTATGAAGATGCAGACAAACCAGCCCATGCGCGTACTTCAAACTTGAATGAGGAACTTGGTCAAGTTGACACAATACTTTCTGATAAAACTGGAACTCTGACCTGCAACTCAATGGAGTTCATCAAATGTTCAATTGCTGGGGTTGCTTATGGCCGTGGTGTTACAGAGGTTGAGAGGGCAATGAATAGAAAAAATGGTTCTTATTTGATTGATAACAAAAGGGAATCTCCTGTCAGAAATGCTCCGATCAAAGGATTTAACTTCACAGATGAAAGGATAATGAATGGTAAATGGATTAATGAGCCTCATGCTAATGTTATCAAGAATTTTTTCCGCTTATTGGCAATCTGCCACACAGCCATACCAGAAGTTGATGATGACACAGGAAATGTCTCATATGAGACTGAATCTCCAGATGAAGCGGCATTTGTGATTGCAGCGAGAGAAATTGGTTTTGAATTCTATAAAAGGACTCAGACTAGTTTATCAATGTCTGAATTGGACCCAGTTTCTGGTGACAAAATTGAAAGGTTGGTTTATATTAATTGGTTTCTCTTTAGTAGCTACAAATTTTAATGTTGTATTTTTCAGTGCTAATCATTAATCAACATAAAAAGTTTTAATCTGACATCACTGAAGATGGCATATGCAATCACATATTACAAACCTTGTAATAGCAGCAGTTAATTTCAATTTGGAAGTCGCAACTCACACATTCTGCTGCTGATCTAGTCAATAGATTCTAGATTTATAGCTGCATAGGGATGTGGAGTCTGATGTTGATATTTTTCAATTGTTAGAATGACAGCCAAGTAGATCAAAGCTTCTTACAGAATAGCTGAATTTGTGTGTTTTTGAAGTTAGAACATATAAATGGAGGTAATTTTGTTTAGTTAAAAATTAAAATAGGCTAGGCCTAACTTGACCCCAAAAGCTAGCTCAAGGCAAAGAATTTTCCTAGTCTTATTTTGGGTATGCTTCTAATATATATAGGACATATTCAATCTGGATTAAAAAAAACGGTTTAACTTTTGCCCTAGCCATCTTTTCCACTTGGCATATTTATTTATTATTTTGTGATGGTGTTTGAAATTAGGATTTAGGGATTTCACATTATACATGATTTTACATATTCCATGTGATAACTTATAATATCTAATATAACTTATAAAATGCAGTATTCCTAATTCAAATATATTGTTTATGGCTACTGTTTTTTTGAAATCCAAGTAATGCAGAATGCATCAGACATACACTAACTAATTTTGTTTTCGTTTTTCAGGATGTACAAACTTCTCAATGTTTTAGAATTCAATAGCTCAAGAAAGCGAATGTCTGTGATAGTGAAAGATGAAGAAGGGAGAATTTTGCTACTCAGTAAAGGTGCTGACAGGTTTGCAATATACTAACCTGTAACCATAGTATTTTGGAGTTCATACAGTTGACCAGAATTTTGCAATACACTATTGACTTGTCTTTTGTCATTTTTTCATGAAGTGTCATGTTTGAGAGGCTTGCCAAGGATGGAAGAGAGTTTGAAGAGAAAACCATGGAACATGTGCATGAATATGCTGATGCAGGTCTAAGGACCTTGATCCTGGCATATCGTGAACTTGATGAAAACCAATACAAGGAGTTTGAAAATAAGTTTTCTCAAGCGAAGAATTTGGTTAGTGAAGATCGGGAAACACGGATTGAGGAAATATCAGATGAGATTGAGAGGAATCTAATCCTTCTTGGTGCCACTGCCGTAGAGGACAAGCTCCAAAATGGGGTGAGTTAGGAAAAAGAAAATTTTACATATGATTATATGAAAATTTATCACCTGTAACTGGACTTGGAATGATGCTTCTCATATTGTTTTCTAGGTTCCTGATTGCATAGACAAGCTTGCCCAAGCTGGAATTAAGATCTGGGTTTTGACTGGGGATAAAATGGAGACTGCTATCAATATTGGGTATAATATTGTGACTGTGCCTTTTAACCTTGGCTTCGGCATGAAACTTACTTCTCAAGATGTCTGACATCAATATAAAATTGCAGGTTTGCTTGTAGTTTACTTAGACAAGGAATGAAGCAGATTATAATTCATTTGGAAACTCCTGAAATTCAAGCATTGGAGAAGGGTGGAGACAAGGTGGCTATTGTCAAGGTAAAATATATTTCAATATTTCATTTTTGTCTATGAAGAAGCAATTTGCATACTATATCTAGTTTGTATGTTAACAAAATGGTTATTTTATTATAAAATACCAGTAGTCTTCTTACATGGAGAATCGATGTGTGAATCTGATGGTTTGAACTTGTATTTCATGGATTCTTGCATGCATGTTTTGCAAACAAAGCATCTTGACTAAAATTGATGTTAATAATTCCAATAACTGCATGTGCATGGCTTTGTTCACTTTTGTCTTAAGAGATGCAAGAAGGATGATGAATGGATTCTGTTATTGTGTTTCCTACTTTCCTTCCTTTTGTTTTTATGTATTAAAAATTTGTTAGTGTAATGTGTTCTAAGGATTGCTTGGTGTGCAAGTATCTTAGTGAAACGAGACTTAATTATTGAGCTTCTGATATTTTTGTGCTGATTCATGCATTAGGCTTCAAGAGAAATTATCCGCTATCAAATATCTGAAGCTACCCAACAGCTCACTGCCTCCAGAGGAACCTCTCAGCAAGCATTTGCTCTAATTATTGATGGAAAATCACTTACCTATGCTCTAGAGGATAATATGAAGAACATGTTTCTGGACCTTGCAATTCGTTGTGCATCTGTTATCTGCTGCCGTTCCTCACCAAAACAGAAAGCCCTGGTATGTTATGTTTCAATCTATTTTGTTTCTTCATCTCTGTTTGACATCATGTTGTCATTTTTGTTTTAATTCTTTAGTGGTTCTGGTTAGCGCTTAAAACTAATGTTTTATTTATTGTTTCCTCTATTAAAGGTCACTAGACTGGTCAAATCTGGTACTGGTAAAACTACATTAGCTATTGGTGATGGAGCTAATGATGTGGGAATGCTTCAAGAAGCAGATATAGGGATTGGAATCAGTGGGATTGAAGGAATGCAGGTACTCATCAGCAAATTGATGAATTAGTTTTTGTTTTGTTCTTTAATTGGTTTTTACTTTTTTTTTTATCATACAACTTTTTAATTCCTTCTGTTATCTTTCCTCCCAGGCGGTTATGTCTAGTGATATTGCAATTGCACAGTTCCGTTATTTGGAAAGATTACTTCTTGTGCACGGACATTGGTGTTACCGAAGGATCTCATCAATGGTACTGCCATTCTTGTATCCATTTAATTTCAACATTCTTTTGACAACTTGCAAGACTGGTTTAGTAGTTTAGAACTGTTTAAGATAAGCTAGTCACTAGTTTAGGTTATTTTTGAACTAGTTTTAAGTTTAGGCAATTTCTATGATGCCTTTCTTAATTTGAGAAGTATTGATACTTCTCTTTTTTTAACCAATCAAATTATAGATTTAATCCAAGTTATTTTTTAATAAATTAAAAAAAGTTTTATTTATTTATTTATAAATAAGTAAATATGTCTAGGATTTACAATAAAATAATTTTATAAAATTATTTAAAATAAGTTTTATAAATAAGTCTTTAAAATAAAATCATTTTATTGTAAATCCTAGGCATATTTACTTATGAGTTTAATCGGTATAGTGTAAAGATTTTTACAGTGACATTCAATCACAACCGTTCTTCATTCATGGTAAATTTAGTGATTTTACTCATTACCACTTTAAAAGTCACATAAATTATCATAATTGAATGTCACTCTAAAAATTTTTTACATGGACAGTATATGCTCATTAAACTCTTTACTTAATAAGTTTAACTTTAGATAAATTGGTATTAAACCAGATCTTATCTAATTTAAATTAAAAAAAAAAATAGCATGCTTATTGACCTTGGGACAAATGATTGGTTCCTAAGATTATTTTATAGAAAACCACCCTTTGATCTAGCTGAAGGAGAGCAATGGGAAAATTGAAGATTTAAGGGTAGTTTGGTTTAAGAAAATATTTTTTGTTTTCATTTTCGATTTTCATTTTTTGAAATCTATTTTCATTTTCAAGTTTTCAACATTCAGAAAATATGTTTGTCTTGACTTGATATTTTTATTTTTAAAAAATAAAATATGTAAAAATTTAATCTATTTTAGTAAAAATATTATAAAATATTTATATACAATTTAAAATATATTTACGTATAATTTTTGTTATGATTACAATATTGGTAATAAATTTACAGAGATGTGATTTTTGAAAATACGGAAAACAATTTTTTTTGTTTCACTTGATTTTGAAAATGTTTCTAGAAGAAATGCTTTCTAAACTTTATAATTATACTTATTTTTACTATTTTCTATTTTCTACAGAAATAACAGAAAATGTCCAACACAAACTGGGCCTGAAGTAGTTTTATTTCAAAATTGGCTTCCATTCTGGCCAATTTTTTAAAATGTAGGTAGTTACCAATCGCCTTATATTTAAAAAAATTGATCCATTGCGCTTGGATATATATTTTTTCGAAGTTCCCTAACATAAAGATTATCTGAAACCTTTGGCATTTATATTAACTTGTTTATACTTTTTCTGACAGATATGCTATTTCTTCTACAAAAACATCACATTTGGCTTTACTCTATTCTTATATGAGGTTTATGCATCATTCTCCGGGCAACCTGCGTACAATGACTGGTTTTTGTCACTCTATAACGTCTTCTTTTCATCACTTCCTGTGGTTGCTCTTGGGGTCTTTGACCAGGATGTGTCTGCTCGATACTGTCTGAGGGTAAGCATACTGTTCACCCTACAGCATGCTATTGTGTTTTTCATAATGGTTATGAAATTAAATATTTCCATATTCTGGTCTAAAATAGTATGCTGCAGTCTGAGGGTACGCTTACTATTCACCCTACAATAATCATATGATTACATCTACGTTAAACCTAACTCAAACTGTTGATCTAATAGATTTTTGTTTTTACCCTTTCCTATTGACTTTTAATTGCATGATGATATTGATAATATGATGATAAATATTGCTTAGGATGCACAACGGTAGCATTAATGTTACAACATGAATAAGCTCTCTTGTAGCAGTATCCATTGTTTGCTTTATCTGGGGTTCCTGGTTTACTTCTCTGATGATCATTCAATGTTATTTGCATTTCACATGGCAGTTTCCGATGTTATATCAAGAAGGCGTGCAAAATCTCCTCTTTAGCTGGCGTCGAATTTTCAGCTGGATGCTTAACGGCTTTGTTAGTGCCATAATAATTTTCTACTTCTGCACAAAAGCAATGGAGATTCAAGCCTTTGATGAGAATGGAAGAACTGCTGGGAGGGATATACTTGGGGCAACTATGTATACTTGTGTGGTTTGGGTTGTGAACTTGCAAATGGCTCTTTCTATAAGTTACTTCACCTTGATTCAACATGTTTTCATCTGGGGCTCCATTGCTGTCTGGTACTTTTTCCTCCTGGCATACGGAGCAATGTCTCCAAACATATCTGGAAATGCTTACAAAGTCTTCATTGAAACTCTTGCTCCATCTCCTTCCTTTTGGATTGTGACATTGTTTGTGGCAATCTCAACACTTATCCCATACTTCTGTTACTCAGCAATACAGATGAGGTTCTTTCCCTTATATCACGAAATGGTACAATGGATAAGGCATGAGGGAAAGACAAATGATCCTGAATTTGTCGCCATGGTGCGGCAAGTATCAATCCGGCCAACAACTGTCGGTCCAACAGCTCGCTTAGCCGCAAAGGATAATGACTTTAGAGACAGCGCCACTAACCATAGATAGTATTGACATATTCTTGTTTCCACAGTCAAATGATGTAGTTTGTGTATGCAGCTTTATTGTGCCTGTAGCTCTGGAATTTCTTACTTCCATGGTAATGGCATGGTGCGCACAAACAAACCATCAATTTGTCTGCGAAGTTGAATAGATGAATAAAAATGTATACCTATTTTTTTGGCCGTTTGAGGTTGTACAGTGTTAATTTATAGTCTGCTTTTTGTATCATAGATTGTAGCAGTTTCCATGTATAGCTTAAATTCTTTGTAGGATTATATAGCATAGATTATTATATAAATCAGTTCATTCCTTTTCAGTATTTCTTTTATTGCATTTATCATCTTTGAAATCCTTGCTGTGTCTCTTTTGTAATTTTCTTGATTTCTGTTTTCTTCATATTTTGGAAATAATTGAGAAATGATATCTGTGAAATGTTGCTAACCTTTATATCACTAGTTTTGGGGGAATCACAAACTAGAATTTCACACACGTATGGGTCATTCAAATTTGAACAGTATCTACTGTGGCTTGAACCACTATAATTTTTATTACAATTTAGTTATCATTAGAATCATTGAGTGATTAATCGGAATCATATGACCAAATAGCAAAGTTATCTTGAACCTGTCACAAGAGGCGTTGAGCTTTCCGTCTATTCTTAAAGAAATGTTACTTTTCTTTCTATGAATATTCTATGCAACCTAGGGGTAATGTGAGGGAAGATAGATGATAATCTCTCTGATAAGTTAATGATCATAGTTCTAGTGTGAGGTTTTCTATGTTCAAAGTGTTGTGTATTGTCTTATTCCCTCCACTCATGCTCCTAATTATGTCTCGTGATTGAGTGTTTCGTATTTGCTCAATAAAATTTTTTCTTTCTTTAAAAAAATATCAATGATAATAATTATATATGTTAATTTTATATGTTATTTTAAATTTATATTTAAAATGAGTTTATGAAAATAGTTGGGGTGTATTTACGTGTGTTTGTTTTGAGTGTTTTTTATTTTCATTTTCACAGAAAATAGAAAACAATGGTGAAAATATATTTTGTTACAATTTAGAAACCATTTTCTTTTTTAAAACATTTTTAAAAAATAATTAAAAAAGAAAAAAATTATTTTTATTGTTTTCAAAAATTAAAACTATGTAAAAACTTAATAATAATATTGTAATTATAACAAAAACTATATATAAACGTGTTTTAAATTATATATATAAATATTTTATAATATTTTCTCTAAAATTGATTAAATTTAACAATATTATTTTTTGTAAATAGAAAACAAACATATTTTTTAATATTGAAAAACTTGAAAATAATTTTTTTTTCAGAAAATGGAAATAACAAATGAAAAAGAAAATGTTTTCTCAATATTTCTAATATAAATGAAAATTGTTTTCAAAAGATTAGTCACACATAAAAAAAAATTATATTTAATGAAAATATTTATGTATGTTTCTACCTGTGAAATTTATGTGACTTGTAATTCTAAATAGATTTTTAAATAAATTAAGAGTATAAAAGTAATTTAATAACTAAAACGTGTCTTGTTTTCTTGTATTTAAAATTATATTTAGAATTAAGAAAACAATCATATTTGTTTTTTATAAATAGGATTGGACGGAGCATTTGACTTCTATAATCACTATTTAGCATAATAAATGTTATGCATAAAGAATTCGTATAAAATTAATTATGCATAAAAAAATTGTAAGATAATATTGTATGGAGTTATATAAAAAAAATATTGTACCTAGTAAAAATTTATGTGAATTGAAAAGACAAGAAGTAAATGGGCATGGAGTGAAAGACTTATCACTGCCATTTGCAATTGACATGTTTCTGTTAGTATGGCAAGTCATTCAGAGTAAAAAGGTCATCTAATAATTAAAAAGTTAAAAAGGAGTTAGAAAATGTTCCGGATTGAAATCTCATCATTAACAAAATTAATCATTAATAAAAAGCAATATTGTTAGCAGGACATATTGTTCTCAAATCAAACATTCCACCTAAACATATCACTTAAATTTTTTTCATATTTTCTCTGAACTCTTTTACTTTTTTAACCGTCTCTTGTCTTTAATTAAGATAAACATGAGTTAAATTAGATTAGGTTTAGACAAATCCAAGATCAACCCAATCATAAAACGTCGGATTGAGTTTGATTGAAATTTTGCTTTTTTTACATTAAACTCAATCTAAGTCAACTCGTCATTAAACAAATTAGATTGAGTTGGGTTAATTGAGTTACAATTTTAAAAATATTTTTTAAAAAAACAAATTTTATAATATTGTTTTGTTAGTTTTTTAGGATATTTTTTTTAAAAAAATGGACTATATCATTGTTATAATATAAAAATAAACAATAAATTATAGTTACAAATTACACATCAAAACTAAAACAAATGAAAATTAATATACAACTAAATTTTCAAACAATAATAACTAAAGAAACATTGTCCAAAATAAAAGTAAACACAATTTGTCCAAGCTAGTCAAGCCATAGAAATAAATACAAACTACACAATTTATCTAAAGTAACAAAAACATAATAACAAAGCACATAATTTCAAATAATAATAATAATATATAATAATTTTTTATTTTGGTTAAGTTGAGTTGGATTTCATATTCGACTTACTTAACCCGCCACTCAACTCGTAATGGATTGAGTTTGATTGGGTTGAGTTAAATTTTACCAAATCGCAAGAAAACTCAACTCAACCTATTTGAGTTGGATTGAGTCGGATTGGGTTTTTGGGTTGTCTAACCATTGAACACCCTTACCTTTAATAACCAATGCTCCTACTTTATTCTTTAGACAAAAAATTCAAACTCAATTCAACATTATTCATTTCTCCCATATCATTAATCATTAAATCTTTTAAACTACAAGACCATATCAATTATTATGCTGGTTTGTTTTAGATTTTGGTACATAAATCTTTAATAGAGGAAACCTAAAGTTCATTATAAAAAAGAAGACAACTATTCGATAGTGTAGTTATTGTGAATGAATTTATCCACAAGGTGAAGCAAACTAAGAAGCCATTATTAGTCTTTAGAGCAGATTTTGAGAAAACATATGACTCAGTTTGTTGGTCTTTTCTATTTTATATGCTTCAGTGATTTGGATTCTATGAAAAGTGAATTGGGTGGATAAAAAGTGCCTTAAGTTATTGACAATTTAAGTCCTAGTAAATGGAAGTGCCACTCATAAATTCTATATACAAAGGGGATTAAGATAAGGCAACCCCAAGACTTCTTTTCTATTTCTAATTATTATTGAAGATCTTGAGAGTATAATTATCAAACTCTCGAGTTAACTCGCTAACTCTTACGAGGTTACGAATACATTTACCCTTTGCGAGTTAACTTATGTGCAAACTCCATTTTTAGTAAACTCTGAAAATTTTGTAAACTCTCGAGTTTACTACTAAGTCACTCAGTCAACAAATTAGGTTGTTTTTTTTACACATTTACAATTCAATACTTTCACTTAGTATGTCATTCTTGAATAGAAAAATACTCACTTCTAAGAACATCGAATCTTCATTCTCCAACAGCACAAAAACATCGAAGAAAATACTTTACCTTTATTATCACATTTGCAATTAATTATTTGATAGTGATGCATTACTAGACTTAGTTATTTAAGTATTGAGGAATCTATGATTTACTATTTTAATTTATTATGTTGTTGAAATGTTTAATTGTATGTTATTTAGTAATTTTATATACAGTAGACTCTTACGAGTCTACAAGTCAGGTTTATGAAAATTTCACGAGTTTGATAACCTTGCTTGGAAGCTTAGTATGGGAGGTAGTCAATCAAAATCTCTTAGCAAGGATGGAGGTTGGTGGACAAAAACTTGAAGTAGTGATCCAACAATACGCATATGATACTTTAATTATGGTAAAAGCGAAGATTTGTAACATATTTACAGTGAAAAGTATTCTCAGATGTTATGAAATGACATTAGGTTTGAAGTTTAAGTTTTACAACAGTAGTGTGTGAGGGTAGAGATAAAGGAGTGGGAATTACAACCTTATGTTGGAATTCTTAATTGTGGGGATTATGCAATTTCCATTTTCTTATCTAAAAGTTCCTATGGTGTCAATATGAGGTGAGAAAATGTCTCGAGACTAGTGGTGGAAAATTGAGAACTAAATTATCACCTTGGAAGGGGATACAAGGTGGTTTAATTGGTTAAGGAAGGAAGAAGGTGGGGAAAAGTCGTGGGTTCGATCCTCACTTTTCACAAAAACTATTATTACTAACAACACTAACATTTGGCCTATAAAAAAATCATTGTCTTAGAAGCAAATAAATCTTTCACTAAGAGGGAGGATTTGTTTGATCAAATCCTATCTTTTATCTATTCATTTGTTTTTCCTTTTCTTTACAGGATTTCAAAGAATGTGTACTATTCCATCTAAAGTTTGTAGAAGAGATTTTTGTGGGGAGGGTCTAAGTATAACAAAAAACTAGCTAGAATTAAATGGGAGGTGGTATGCATGGAGAAAGAACAAGGCAAATGAGGAATTATAGAATTAAAGATTTCAACAAAACACTATTAGGAAAATGGAGGTGGAGGATCCTTAGTGGAGAGATCCTTCATGGTTAAAGTTCCTCCAGGCTAAATATGAAGACATTATAAGCAAGCTATCCTCTGAACAAAGAAAAGGTGACTCATTGTGGTGAAAAGACATATTAAAGGTAACATTAAGTGTAGGGTGAGTGATTGGTTTAGGAATTATGTGAAGGTTGTGGTAGGAGATGATTCATTCTTTCAACTTTGAGACCCTTATTTGGTTAAAAAGAGACCTTTATCTCAGAGATTGAAGAATGATGTAATAATAGGTGTGAATAGAGATTACAATGGAGAACATCTTTACTAAATTAGGAGAATTCTTGGATAGTAGAACTATAACATATTTTGAAAAGAGGTGCAAATGAACTCTAATAAGAAAGATAACTAGAGGTGGATCAACTATTATGGTAGAGAAAAAAAAATTTTTTATTAAAGAGGCATATAATATGCTTTATCGTAATACCCAGTATCATAACTCTCCCTTCTTTTAAACAATTCAGAAAACAAAAGTGTCTTTAAAAGCAGTAGCTTTCCCATGAAAAGTAGGACATAATAAGATCTCAATAAAGCGGTAGTTTTTGCATGGAAAGTATGACATAATAAGATCCCAACAAAGCTAGAACTAGAAAAAAAAAGAATATTACTTTATTAGACAGTAATACCTGCCATAGAGATATTTGCACTACGATTTGGTTTAATTTTTACCATAAAAATCATCCGAATCAAACAAGAAAATTAAGTATGATTTGATTTAATTTGGTTTAATTTAAAAGTATTATAAAGTCCAAATGATGCCAACCAATTATTAGTAATTTAATTTAGTTTGAAATTTTTTGTTTTGAACGTATGTTATTTATACGGGCAAAAAAATTCATAGTGTAGAACTAATCCAAAAATCCAGATCCACGGAAATCCTCCACCTTGTTCGTGTCCTGGTCGTTGCGACTGACATTGCTGTTGCCTGTTGTGGATGTCCAGGTCGAGGTCGAGGTTGGTGTCCTCCTCTTCCTCGTCGTCTTCGTTCATGCACAGCCCGTCATTAGTGGAGAAGTAGTGCATGCCTAAGACACGTGATTCGAGGTGTGAGTGTGAGGTGGCCATGGAGGACAGAGACAAGTGTGAGAGAGCGAGAGGCATTTACCACCAAGAGACATAAATAATTGCAGGAGGAACTAGGAAGCTCTGTAAGACAGACAAGTGGGGTGCCTCCTACGTAATTCACAAATCTTCCTCCTATACATTCAATATTTTCGTTACAATAATCAGATTCTATTTTTTTTAAAGGAGGAGATACACACATTACTACTTATACTGACTTAATTTTTTCAAATTATATCTATTATTTATTAAAGCAAATAACATCACCTTTTCTTAAATTATATATTACTTTACATTTTTTTTAATCTTCTTACAATAGTATTCTTTTAAGTTTAAAACTAGTTTTAAAACTATTTAAATCCATTTACAAAATCTAGATCTGTTTTAAAAACATTTAAATCCATTATTTAAAAAAAAAATCTAGATCTATTCTTTAAAAAATTTAAATCCATTTTTAAGTTCAAATTCATTTACATGGATATGATTCGATATAGATCAATTTTAAAAAGTCCAATCCATGTCCAACCTTAATTATTTAGTATGATACTTCTAAAAATACTTAAATAATTTGTTTTACTTTTAAAATTATTTAAATATCTATTTATAATTTACTAAAAATCAACTCTGCTCTAAAACTACCTAAAAAATAAAATTTCACCACATATCTAATTAGTAGAGAAATGATAGTATTGCTATGGCCATTGTTTTATTTCCTATGTAACTATCTTTATAACATGAATTATTTCATTTTTCTAAACTAGCATTATTTGGGAGGAAAAAAAAAAGAATTATGTATATTGTGGTTTGGTTTGGTTTGAATTGATTTTCAAATCTTAAATGACAAACTGAACCGAACTGTGCGATTTAGAGATTTAATAAACTAAACTAACACAAACATTTAACTTTTTTATCGATTTTTTATTTTTATACACTCTTAACATCTGCTGAGCCTAAATCCATTTCACACTTAATGCTCTCTTGCAAGTATGGATGACTTGTTGCTACCGTTGGCTTGGCTATTTAAAGGTGATGCCCTCAAATGTCTTCCTCCACCTATGGCAACATGCTAATCATCGTCATGGGAAGACTAAACACCTAAATGACTACTACATTATCAATTTGACTTGCAAGGAATGCATTGGTTTTCAAAGGAGTAAAATTTTGTGCTTCTAAGGTATAACAAGATGCTCTTCAAAAGTCTTGATTATGACTTAAAAGAGCTTTTTAAAAAAGCATTTTCTTTTTTGAATGGTGAATGCAATCAAAGTACTATTTTAAAAAATCATTGTTAGATCTTAGGGGTCAACTAATAGGGGGTACATTTCTCTATTATAACGGTAAATAATCATGGTTTCTATGTAGACTCTTTTTAATTATGACTTATGATTAAGAATTCTATTGTTGAATAAAAAAATCTTTAATAGAATTAATTTTTAAGTTTTAAACATAATTGAGATGTATATTCAAATTAATCTTAATGACAAATTTTACATTAAGATGTATGCCAAGTAATGAAAATTTTGATTATAAAAAATATAACCAATCAGGCATGCATGATCTCTCGAACATCACTTTTTTAAAGATCTTTTTCCTCTAATATCTTAGTTTTTCTATTTATTTTTACTGTTAAGTGATGATTTGTCACTTTATTTATTATTATTTTATTAATTAAATTTTTGACAATTTTTATTATATTTTGTAGCGACTTTTAGCAATCACAAATTAAAAAAAAATTATTATTCATCTTCTTTCTAGCACTCATATTCCTTTTCCCGACCTACCACATTTCCATGTGTCCTCTCCACCCTGACCCCATTATGTAAAACCCCTCTTCCTTGCTTATAGTACCTTTTCCCATCGAGTGCCTCTCTCTTTCCACCTCTCTAGCCTTTGGTTCACACTACTTTTTAGACAATGAATGCGATTGCATGTATCAATTTAAATTTTAATTTTATAATTTTTTAAACACAACGCTACTTTTTTAATTAACTTTAAAACATATTTTTTTAAGATTATTATGAGATTTTTTCCCCCAAATGTTTTCAAACAAAAAAAGTATGTATATCTTAATTGGTCAACAAAAAGTTTGCATATTAAAATCATAAATTTAAAGAAATTCTTGTATAAAAAACATAGTTTACACAAATTAAATAAGAAAAAAGAAAGATTATGTATTAATAGTATAAAATAAATTTACAGTAAATTTATTGAGTTTATAATTAATATCTTAAAAGTTATGAAAACATAATTTATGATTGGATAATAATATAAAAATATTTCATATTATAACAATAATTAAACTTATTAAATAAATATAAATTCAAAAACACGGGTTTTGACCCATATAATAATATTCATAAATATTCGGTATAAGATTAAAAAAAAGTATGCACAACGAAGATTAAAAAATATTTTAACTATAGATTATTATAAGTTTGCTTCATAGAAATATTCCAATTCTAGTGTGCAAGATTTACTTTAGTAAAATCTGCCCTAAAACATGTCTCGTGCTGTTAACGTAGCATTATAATTATAAAATGAATTCATACAATTTTAAAATATCAAATAGATTTATAAGATTTTAATAAATTTTATATATTTAAAAAATATTAATAAAAGATAATAGTTTTAATATTTAACGTTATTTCTAAAAAGATAACAATGATAAGATTTAAGTTGAAAAGAATTGAAATTTTAATAGGATAAGTTTGAAATAATTTCTAACTAAATTTTAAAATTTAAAAAGTTTTTTAAATCTTGTCCAAAATATTTACAGTTAGTAGACTTCTTATAAAAAATGGTATAAAGCTTGCTTTTGCTTAGACATGATGAATTTTATTATCGAATTTGACATGCTAAATGTTATTTCATTATACAAAACAGGATGTAGTCAATATCACCCTTAGTATAAAGATTTTATGAAATGTGAGAAGTTTTGTTTAAAATGGTCATATGTTTTTAGCTAAGCATGGACTTTCAAGGATGAGATTGTATTTTTTTCCTCTTACTTTTCATTTTGTACAAAACTTTTGATTGTTAATAATTGTGTTTCTGTTTTATCTGTCATGTTAATTGACAGTATCCTCCTTTAGTCATAAAAAAACTACATAGATTAGAAAGTTATATTTTTCCAAAAATATTATAAAAAACATCAAAACAAAACACTATATGTACAATTTTTTTTATAGGTAAAAAGAATATTATATTACTTAAGAAGAAAGCAAGAGATATGCCTTCTAAATGAGTATAAAGTGTATAGGAAAAATATTAGATCACAATTCAAGATCACTCACTCCTACAAGTTACATTCCTATAAAACAATAACTAAGATTCAAATCCATTCCGTGTAAGTATGAGATGTTAGCTTCGATACTCTACACCACTCTCACGAACACAGTTGGATTGCCAAGACTACTTCTAAAACATCATAATCCTCTTGCTTGAAGTTTGCAACATTCTGAGCATGCCAGTCAGGCAGTATGTGTGGCCTGTGATCCATTGGTTAACCCTATGAATTGATGGCCCCGTGTAGTGATATTTCCTTGTAAAGCTGTGGAATACCCCCACTAGGAGCAAATGGCTCCTAGCTAACATCGTACACTTAGCAAATAAATTATGTACACACTTCGGCACCTCACCACACAAAGTACATTGCTCTTGTTGTCTCTAAATAATACCTTGCTTTCACTAGATTAACCTTAGTCAGTAGCCTGTCCCTACACAAATATCTACACCTTTCTTGGTACGAATGCCTCCCATGAGCTTGAGCAACGGTTCCTAATATTGACATGTAGTAGTTGCTAGGATCCTGTATGTTGAGGCTATAGAATACAATTTCGACGCCTTGCCTTCCCACCAACAATTATCATGTACCCTAACACGCAGTTGGACTAATTCTAACCTATGCCTCAACTCTTAGAGTAGTTCCTATTCCATACAAATAATCCCCTCCTCCACTTTCATTTCCACCTCTTTATCCCTCCCACATTGTGTATCTCCCTCATCGTTACCTCTTTATCCACCCCACCGTGTAAAGTCAGTGGTATTGTTCCTACAAGCTTTGTTCCCCCACCATCTATGTTTCCAAAACAAAGTCATCCCTCCATCACCCACCTGTCATCGAACATTACCTGACCATCTGCCTTCTACTAACCTGTTCTATCAAGTTTAAATTTTGCCTTCATTTAGAGCAATTCTTCTCCTCAACCACCCACTCACTCCTTGTTTTCCCATACTTTACTATTAGGATGCAACTCTAAAGGTTGTCTTGTTCTACTTTCAACTTCCACTTCCACTTTCTTAATAAAGTCAAATTAAACTTACGCAAATCACACACCCCCATATCATCAGCCTCTTTACTCCTACACACTACCTCCCACGCTACCTAATTAACTTTTCTACTCCCTTCTAACCCACCCCAAAAGAATTGTTTAAACAAAGACTCAATTTGTGAAAGAATACCTTTAAACACCTTGAAGAGTGATAGAAAATAAATTATAAGTGCTAACAACACTCCTTTAATAAGCACAACTTATCTTACCAATGAAATTTGCTTGTGACCCTATGACAACAACCTTTTTTCACTACTTTGACCACTGGCTTCCACATGGCTAATTTTCTTGGATTAGCACCCACTAGTAGTTCCAAATACTTAAAAGGTAAGGTGTCCCATCTGCAGTGAAATAAGATAGACGTCCTTCCTAACCACCTGTCATCCACATTCACCCTTAATAGCTGACTTTTATAAAAATTCACTTTAAGCCTGGATATGGAGTCAAAGTTCATCAAGACTGCTTTCATGCTCTCTACTGTGGCTCAGTCTAATTGAGCTAGCAATAGGGTATCATTCACAAATTGCATGTGAGAGACACATATTTCATCCAAACATATAACCTTTCCATAACCTTTGGTCTACTGAGGCCTGAATCAGTTGGCTGAGTCCCTCAACAACAATAAGGAATAGAAACAGTGATAACGAATCTCCTTGCGAAATCCATTTCCAATATCAAACTCCTCTGTTGGACTACCATTTAATAGGATTTGTCAATACCCAATTTTGTCAGACTACCCACTATAATTTCTTTCCCAACAGTAAGACTATTTACAAATAAAACTATATACGTATCCTAATTCTAATTTCAAATTTCAGATCACAAATATACCTATTACAAATATAATCAACCTCAGAATAAATCAACAAGAAGAATATACAACTAAGTAAAATCCACTAACTAAGTAAATACAAATTAAAATATGAAAATAAATAAAATAAAACAAAAATAGAGAAGAAAAAGAAAAAGAAAACCTCTTTGCTCTATACGAGAACTGGCTACTCCTCCTCCCATACAAGAAGCGATCTACAATTCAACTACTCATTCTTCTACAACCTGTCATCTCAAGCTAGCAACAGGGAGAGCCTTTTTTAGATTTAGTCACCCTCTTTGTAGCCTTTTCACCATAGCCACCAACAGGTTTCCTTAAATCCTAGGTTTGAAAGATTTGTTCCCAAAAAGCATAAAATTGAATGATTACATATTCATAAGTCAAGATTATAAAAGGGGGGGCTTTGAATAAAAGAGGGGGAAGGGGAGGAGGAGAAAACTAGTGGCTAAGCGAATACAAATTTACCTAAAGGGGCACATAACAAAGGCGATTTTCGAAGGCAGAGTGATGTTAGAGCTCATCTCGCTGCTCAAGGTTTTTTCCATTTTCCCTCTTTTGTTTCCCACCAATATCAACGCTTGATAATGAGATTAAGGATTTAGATGTCCCTTTTTTTTCAATCTTGGTTGCATTCTGTTTACATTTTAAATGGATGGACTCTAAACTTTGTTTTCCTTTTTATCTTCTTCCTTTGACATTTGTTGATGGTGACATCACATGGGCTTAACCCATCTCTCTTTTATGACAAAACAATGTTTATATATATATATATATATATATATATATATATGCGTGTTAAGTTTTTTTTTTCTCTTCTTTTTCAATATCCTTTTTTGGTGAGTAGGTGGGTTTGGCCCACCATCCTTTTTTTTTTTCTTCTCTTTATTTTAACAATTTTATTTTTTTATTTCATTTTTTTTCTATTTCTATTTTTTCTTCTTTTATTAAATATTTCTTGTCATCTAATTAATATATTGATAACAATGTGTAAAATAGTGAATAATAAATTAATAGTTAAATTTAGTTCTCACTAAAATAACAACAATAATAATAATATTCATTTATATGTCTATTTCATAAAAAATAAAAACTCCTAAAATTTGTCTCATGAAAATATTTGGATTTATCTATTTATGGTTTTATGTAATTTTTTTGCCTCTTGAAAGCATGAGAATATAAAATATGACAATTTTCTGGACTAAAAATTCTTCTTTAATTAATCTTAGTTATAATAAAATTTCTATTGTAAGAATAATTTATAATAAAATCCTAACTTTCATTTTTCTATTTTTATTCATAATATTTATTTAATAAAGATACAATGATTAATTAGATTATCTTTTTAATCTTGTGATTTTAAGGCATAAGTTGTGACAAAATTTTGTCTTAAATCTCATCTCTAACAAATTTAAATTTGTATAAATTATGATAATTTTTGTATACTTAAAATTCTCCGTTAATTAATTCTACTTATAATAAAATTCCTCTGTAAGTATAATTTATAATTATTAACTTTCTTTTTACTATTTTTATTTGTAATACTTCTTTAATAGAGATAAAATGGTTAATTAGATGCGATATCTTTTTAATCTTGAGATTTTAAAGCATAAGTTGTGATAATTTTTTGTCTTAAATCTCATCTCTAAAAAATAAATTTATTAGTCAAAATTATATTTCTAAAAAAGTAAAAATAATTCATAAGATATAAACACTTTAATGGATTGACTTGGATATACATCTCTGTCAATTTTAGATTTTAGGACGTATTTGCTGTGACGATTCAAAAATCCTAATCGTAATATAGTAAAATTAAAAATAAAAAATATGTCAACACATACATGCTTAAGAAGAACCATGTAACTCTAATTCTCGATTGCACCTAGAGATACATAAGGCTAGGGAACCACTCCTTTCAAGCTAAAAAAATAAATATTATGATGATGATGGTGATGATAATGATGGTCATAATAAAGACTTGCATTAGTTTTTTTATTATTTAGGATAAGATAAATAATTTGCTTAATTAATTAGAGATAATCATCTTTGTGACGAACGTCGTAAGGTACTAATACCTTCCTTAGCGTAATTGACTCTCGAACTTTAAATTTGGTTTTGTCGACCATTTTTCGTTTTTAAGGTTTTTCTCAATGTTTTCTTAAAATAAATATTGATGGTAACTAATTTTTAAATTAATTTTAGTTGTCCCGTAGAGGGATGAAAATAGTTTATCCCAAATTGGTATCTTATTCTTTATTTCAACCAATTAATAAAGGTCATATCATTTAATAAATTTTCTTTTATAATTTTTTTATATTTTATATAGCTTATGACATGACGTTTATTAATTAATTGAGACAGAAAATGAGACATCCATTTGACACAGAGAATTTGGTTTCCCATCGAGACCCATGTGTTAGACATGGCTGAAATCCTTGCCGACCCCACAAATTCCCGCATCAAGCTGAGTATTTTCCTTCCAAAACTCATACCTTCCATGACACACCACAAGTATGGGTAGTTGACAAAGTCATGTTTTCTCAAATTCGATCTTGAGACATATAGCTCCTTGATTTGCCTCCTTGCATTTTTCACCAACTCATTTATTATTAACACTCCATAAAAAATTTGCCTTCTAAAATGTTGATTGATCGGGAGATATTACATAATGAAGTACCTCTTTTAATCTCCAAGCCAGAACTTTCGCAAACACTTGAATGCATGTATGTAGTTACAACCACGTGCATATTCGCCTCCTTAGAGATAAGAGCTACGAAAGAGCTATAAGAGTTATGAAAGAGCTATTGGTGTGGAATTCAGCCAAAAGAACAGAAAATCAATCTTAATGACATTCAAAACTCTTTCGAACAAAATATTCAACCCACGTGATCCTTAACTCTTATTGCTATCACATAGAATGTCCTTTTAAATGTTTCACATTTTAAAAAATATAGAAAATAATTTTATATATTTTTAAAAATATAAAAAATAATTAATATGTTAATTATGTTAGTGAAAGATTCAAACCAACAATTTTTCTTTTCTTTTTTCTTCACATATAAATTTTATAAAAATAACCTTATAACCCTAAATAATTTTATATATTAATTAAAATTAACCTAAAAAAATTATACATCTTTACAAAATATATAAAAAATAATTTTTTAATATTTTTTAAACATATTTCTATATAAGCTTGCCAAACATATATCATAAATAACAACGCTGTACTTAGTATGATCCATAACCTTACTTAACACGTGTAATATTATTAAGTGAATTATATTTTTTGCTGAATTATATTGTGTCATCGTGCATGTGATCACTGCACACCAATTTCAGAAAATATTTTCAAAAAATCTACTCTAATGAATTATTAAAAATCTGCATTATGCCATACATCTATGAAAAATATTAGTTACATGCAATTGATTAATATCCCTATCGGATATTTATTTTGTTGCTCATATTTTTCATATTGTTAATTAATGATATATCGGCAATTGTCGTTTTAGTTTAATGATTTGTATGTTGATTATTGATTGACACTATCCAAGTGGGAGAATGTTGAAATTAATTGTGGATTAGTATCACGCAATATCTAATTATCATTAACCGACAATATTAGATATGATCATAATATCAATATGGTTATTTATCTTTAACCGACAATATCTTAAAATATCAATATGGTTATTTAACTGGGATTACAGTGAGATTGACTCTGTGATGGGTTAGGTCAATCAGATAAAAAAGCCCAATTAAGAGAGGTCCCTGACTACCCTGGGGGGTTATAAATTTGCCATCCCATTAAGCAAATTTACACATCAGAATTGTTCTCTACAATAACCCCTCAGAAGGTAGCCAGAAGAACCTCTAGAGTTTGTTCAATAGTGCTCATGGATATGAATGCCAATTCAGGTACACATTTATTTTCATTCTATTAATTCAATAGCATGATTGACATACTATAATTTGTGTCTAGTACAGTATAATTCAGAAAACTACTTTATACTTTCATCATGATAACATAGTAAACTTAACTCGTAATATCGTAAGAGTTTACTTAATTAAAAATATACCTATAAATAATATAAAAATTAAAAATTTTCAATACATAATAAGTTCAAACTTAGTCTAACTTATTCAGAATAAATACAAATTAAAGTTGAAATACTCAAAATTTGAAAACCTTTTTAGATATGAAAACAAATTATATTTAAAACAATCAAATTAGAGTTAGCACAGAAAAACACTACTCGAAAAATTTGCTCACAAATCTACTTATGAGTTTGCTTCGATTTTATCAAGTTTATTTCTATTTTATCTGGTTTACTCCGATTTTACTAAATTTATTCTGATTTTACCAAGTTTACGATCCTTTTGATTTTACATGCAATTTAAGTCATAAAAAACTTATAAACTCATACAACTTTACAACTAAACTCGTGATTTTAATATTTAGTATCACTGTTCACCTAACAAAATTTAATTTTCACATGTATGTTTTTCTGGGAACAACTAATTCCCCTGTAATGGAGAAGTTTCTTTTATATATATATATATATATATATATATATATATATATATATATATAATATCATAATTAAAAATTTAAATTAATAAAATATGAATGAAAAACTTAATAAAAAGATATAAATATATATATTTAAATATAGAAATAGAATTATATAAACCTTATTATAATTATAAAAATTTATATTAAAAACCTTTGCTGTAGGTTATAGATAATCAATCAAGACCTTTTTATACATTTACCAAAAGGACTGATGAAATCAGTAGGAGCTTTTAAAGTTTTATGATTTAATATAATGATATTTTTCTAAAAAATTTAATAATTTTTTTCATAAAAAAGGGAGATGTTGAAACCAAAGACACATGAAGTCTTACCCCTAAAAATGTTTTAATGATAATAAAAATATTAAAATTTGTTATATTTGTGTAGAGAAAAATGTTTTTTACTCTTTAGCATCCAAAAAACAATACATGCATATTTATGTTCTAATGATAATAAAAATATTAAAATTTGTTATATTTGTGTAGAGAAATTTTTTTTTTACTCTTTAGCATCCAAGAAACAATACATACATATTTTATCATAAGATTTTTTCAACAAATCTTAAATGTTATCTCCCTTATATATCTTATATCTTGGACGACGAGTCTTTCTATAAACTAAAACTTTAGCTTCTTATCTTTTGAATTAGACTGTTATTTTGAATGAATATGATTGCTTTATTTATTTTTTTAATTAATTATTCTTTATACTAAAGGAATATAGTTATTTTGTTCAATAAAAGTGAAAAATCAAGTTATTGTTAGGTCAATTTAGAAATCATTTCTTACAAAACTATTTTTTTGGGTGACAAATCAGGGCTAAAGTCCAGGGAATTAATCTCGAGAAAAGCTTTGAGCTTTATAGGTTGGTAAAGAATAAAAATAATTAAATTAGAATATCCTAAATCATATTTTCCATAGCATTGGCAACTTGATTAGCTTCCATTAAGACATGATTTCATAAGGCAAGGATAGAAGAGTAAAGACAGTTGACAATCATGTTAAAGAGTTGAAATAATCCAAAGTATATTAATAACAATTAATAAAAATAAAAAACTTTTGAAATAATAAATAAAAATTATCTACCTTACAAGGTAAAATTCTCACATATAGACATCTCTAAAACGAATATAACAATAACGACAAAATATTTATAAAAGAAAACCTAAATTATGGGTTAAGTCTTTACGCCTTCTTAGCCTCGACAACTTTCTCTTCTTCTGACTCTGAAAATAACACTCTTAGTGAGATGATAATCTCAGTGAATAAAACAAGTTTTAAAAAAAAGGTTCACAAATAATATTATTCTCAGCTGATGCGGAATCCGAAAAAACAACTATGATACCCACATAAAAGATATTTACTTTAAAAACCAACTATAATTTATTTTAAATAATTCCTAATATGAACAATTAATAAAAACGATAAAAGGATGGTGTTTTAATTAACACCCTAATAATGCACACAATCACAAAATATAGGGATATTCATAATCACTCACTCTCACTCTACAGTTCCCAGAACCAAGGTTTTCAATATTATAAGCTCATATTTCATATAATAGTGTCTCATTGCCTTCCCCACGCTATTATGAAAGTATCTAGAATCTCTTCTTCATCCCGGATGGAGGTATCACACACACACACACACAAAAAAAATAATTTATAAGGTAATTTTTATTTTAAAAATTTGAAGATGTTACAAATACAAACATGAGAAGGGACACACCCACACATTTTATAAGGTAATTTTTATTTTTAAAATTTGATGATGTTACAAATACAAACATGAGAAAGGACACGCCCATAGACAATTATATTGATGCCTAGTAAGAATTCATATTCCAAAAATAATATATGAAAGTCTTCTATACTTTAAAACAACAATATGAATGGAATGAACAATTTTCGCTTTAAGATCAGAACAATCACCAATATACACATAGAAAATGCCCAAATCACTTAACAATATGATCTCATATAACCCCATCATAAGGAACCAAACTGTACCACAACCTAAAGACAACTTCATAAGTCAGACCTTGTCACCCTACTCGTTTGATCTACCATAAACAATTGATCACAACATTTTCATAAACGACGACATCACAATTGATCTTAAATTTGTCCACTTACAAGGAAGTCCAACAAATAGGAGAAACAAAATTGTTATACTTTTTCCTAAGATGAATAGAATTTGAAGGACAAATGTAGCAACTTCCTATTAACATTATCAACTAGGGAAATATTAATAGTGTCTAAGTTAAAGAAAACACGACCATTCTTGTTGCACCGAATAAAAGAGCAAACAACTCTAAAGCAAATGCTCTAAGAAACAGAATCACTATTGGATTTTTTATCATATTTTAGCATCTAGTTATGTAAATCCAAAGTAAAAAATTATCATGAATAAGATTAAGCCTTAAAGACAGCCAAATGTTAACTGCACCTAGAAATCATAAAAGAGACGAATACCTGATGAGATGGGTATAGTTGAAGTAAGATTGCAGTGAAAATCTTTGAGTTAGGAGGGAGGAATGTAAGGACGAGTGGAGCGATAACTAGGTTGAGGTACAGTGGCAGATAAGGGTTGACTAGGTTGAGGTGTAGTGGCAGATAAGGGTTGTAGATAAAAAAGGCATTGTGTATTGGGTTGAGATCGTATAGAGGAATTAGGAAAAGACTGATAAGAGAGTTCAGGTTGTGACTACGCAATGGACTCAGGCAGAGGTGGATCTGGTGTATTGTTATTTTTATCTAGAGTATGGTAGTGTAAGAGGCATGATTATAATCAAAAGGAACGGGCATGTAATCAGTACTATCATTAGATGAAGTAGTGGGATATGAGAAATGATTCTCATAAAATGTGACATTTCGAGAAATAATTAAAACATGTGTGTGCAAATCAAAAAACAAGTATCCTTTTGTGTGAGCTTTAAAGACTAGAAAAATACATGGGTGAGCTCGATAGTCCAATTTCTTGCAATTAGCCTTAATTATGCTAGAATAACATAAGCAATCGAAACTCGTAAGTTGGAAATATCACAAGGCTTCCCATATAATTTTTCAAAGGGAGATGTATGTTTTAAGAAGGGAGTAGGGATATAGTTTATGATGTATGTGGCATGCATGATAGCAAAGCACTAGAAAGACAATGGCAAATTACTCTAAAATAAAATAGACGAGTCACATTTAGAATATGTTAATGTTTTCTTTCTACAATGCGATTTTGTTCAGGTGTTTCAACACATATCCCTTTTTCTTGATAGAAATTATCCGTAAGGAACTCTGCACCATTATCAGTTTGTATAGTTTTAACATATCCATCAAATTGACTTTTTATGAGCAGAACGAAATTAGTTATATGAATTTGTGCCTCAGATTTGCTCATCATGAGATAAATCCATGTGAAACATGTGTGATCATCAACAATTGTTAAGAAATATCTATGTCCATGCAACGAAGTTTTAGAACATGGTCCCCATATATATGTGTGTATTAATTCAAAAGGCTTAGATGCATAAGAATTACTTAAAGAGAAAGGGAGTTTGATTTGTTTAGCAAGGTGAAAAGTGTTACAAACACATTGTTTATTTTGTAAACGTATGGATGACATCTAATCATGGAATGTAAACGTTCATGGGACAAAGTCTCATTTGGAAATGCCACAAATCAATGGGTAAAACAATACAATTAGGGTGAGTAATGGCAAAACTAATAATAGGGTGTTCAACATGGTTGGGTAAGATGGGTGTACAATCTTACTAATACTTCAACTATACCAATCTTCCTCATGGTCCTCATATCCTATATAATACAAGAATTAGGTAGAAATGTGAGTTGACATTTGAGTGAAGAGACATGTTTGGATATTGAAATTAAATTGAATGTGAAGGAAGGTATGTGCAGAACTTCTGTGAGAATAAAATGATCATTAAACCTTACTATACTAGAATGAATAGCTAAAACAAGTTGTCCATTTGGTAGCTTAACAATTGTGGGCTCTATATGTCTAGATGTATCGAAATGCACAAGAGATGAAAACACATGATGAGTGCCTCCTAAGTCTAATACCCAAATAGTTGAATCAATTTTAGCATTTGCAGACAACACTTGATGACCAATTGTACCTGAACCTTGTGAATTTTATGGAATACATGCTGACACAGAACTGACTTGGTTGACATGAGAGGCACTAGGAGTAGTTGAGTTTCCTTTTGTACATTGTTGGATTAAAGTCTTTATGGCTTGATATTGCTGTGGTGAGTAAATAACAACCTGCTTCTTTGCAAAATCAGTTTGTTTTTTATCAAATTCTTTGGCTTTACTCTTAACAACCATGGTACTATTTACATTGGTATTCTTCCCAACAACTTTGTATGTAGGTGTAAAGCCATGCTTTCGGTAGTATACGTCTATGGTGTGTCCATTCTTCCCGCAATGAGTGCACAACTTTCCATTTCGATTTGTGCTACCTTATTCCCTTTTGAATAAGGAAATCTATGTTTCTTGTAACACACATTTTCAGTGTGACCACTTTTACCACAATATGTACAAGTTAAAGTAGCATAAAAATTGATCAGTCTCTTTCCTTCATTGTTGTTTATGCTAGCCACAAAATTTGCACTCTGTATTTGTCTCTCTTGTTGTACAACGTAAAAGATAATTTTTTAAATAGGTGGCGATGGATACATAAGAAGAACATGAGACTTCACGTTATCGTATTGCTCATTAAGGTTGCAAGGAAACTATGTCGCTTGGTTCTCTAACTTTTGTTGTGCTATGGCAATGGAAACTCCACAAGCACATTTCTTCGAACATGTGCAACTCAGATCTGGTCTAAAATTTTCCAGTTCATCCCATATTATTCGAAGCCTGATAAAGAACTCTGTCACGGTTTGATCTCCTTGCTTAATAGATGAAACTTCTAACTGCAGATCTGAGACACGTAAGAGGTCTACTTGGGCATATCTTGATTTTAAATCCTTCCATATCTCCTCCGTATTATCCATCCACACAATGCTTTGGCGAATTATGGTAAAGATGGAGTGAACAATCCATGACACTACCATATTGTTACACTTCTTCTATGTTGCATAAGACCTATCTTCTTTTGCTAGTTCTTTGGTTCCTCAGTTGATAAACTCGAGCTTGTTCTTCATGCTCAAGGTCATGATCATAGACTTACTCCATGAATGATAATTGGAAGAATCAAGGATGGGAGAAACTAGCATCGTTGTTGGATTCTCGCTCGGATGCAAGTACAAAAAGATATGAACATTGGAAGGTTGGTTGGTATTATCACTCATGTTGGAACAAGGGAAAGACATTGGCAAGATCAAAAGGTGCAACAGAGCTCTTCAAGAGAAGAACTCTGATAACATAACAGAAAATATTGAGCAATGAATTAGAGAAATAGAGCGCTAAAGAACGAAACTGAAAAGAGAGAAAACTTGTGTGATTAGCACAAATTAGATCAGCAATAACTAATGAAATGAATCTTATTAAAGTTTGAGCTTATATATATAACCCAATAGTGAAAGCAAAAAGAGATGAGAGAGTTTGTTATGACAGTTAGAGAAAATAACCATAACTAACTTTTAACTAACTACAATTAAACAACAGAAAATGGAAGCTACTAACAATCAGAAAATGTAACTTAACTTAGCTAGGTAACCATGAGGTGGCGCGTGGTGGAGGGGTTTTACCGGTGAAGAGAAGGGAGTGGCAATTAGGTAGGGAGATGAAGAGGTTTCAATGAAGAGAAGGGAGAAAAAGGGGAAAGAAAAGAGGGAGTGGGTGAAAGTGAAGGCAGAGGGGGTGGTGGCACAGTGGTGGTGCATGGGTAAAGAGAAGGGATAGCGGGTGGTTTGGTGAAGAAAAGGGAGAAGAGGGGGGAAAAAGGGGAAGCGAAGGTGGGGAGCATATGAAGAGAGAGAAATGGGTGAGAAAAAAGAAGGTGAAATGGGTGGGATGACTAATTTTTTTTTTAACGTTGGAAGAGTAATTTTTTAACGTTGGAGTGGAGTGAGATGGGTAAAATTAATGATTTTAATTTAAAATTGGGTAATTTTTTTCCTATAAATTGAGTTCAAAATTTTTCACAGAAAATTTTTGTCCACCCTCGATACTCATTCTCTATCCCAGCATAGTCATTCTTTGTGTCACGTTCAATTTTTTTTCTTGTCAAATGGATCCAAATCAAGATAATTGACAATCTTACTATAAAGATTTTTTTCAAGAGTACCAAATCCAACCACCAAATGAAAATTCCCAAAATTCTTCTCCTTCAACTTCGTCCTTGCCACGACAATCCCAAATTTACAAAAAGTTTTTCAAGCTAAAATTTGAGTTTTAATGTTATTTTTGTATTTTGCATTAATTTTCCTTATTCAATCTTCATGTTTGTATTTTCCTATCAATATTATGTTTTATCGTATATTTAAAGTATTTTTATTCATAAAAATTTGAGTTATTAATATTTTGTATTTTGTTCTAAATTTATTTGATAATTAAACCATACAATTATTTAATTTAAATTATTTTAAAATAAATTAAAAATAAATATTAAATTTGATGACATGGCTTTGCAGAGGCTACCAAAAGTGTTCTAAGATTACAAAATGTGATCTTCTAGAGTAAAAAATAGAGTTGCTCTTCTGGATGACATGACATTACGAGTCCACCAAAAAGTAGGGTAAGAGTGTGTTTGACAAAACTAACTAAAAACTAGCTGGAAAGCTAAAAGTTAGTTGAAATATGAAAAAATAGCTGAAAGTTGAAAAACTAGTGCTTGGTAAAACTAGTTTATCAACTAGCTGAAAGTTGTAAAATGAGAAATAAGGACATCATCGATCATGAGATTAACAATGAGGTATTTAAAATAATTATAATATATTTTAATAATACAAATTAATTTTATATTTAAATTATAAATTATTATAATTCTATATTTAAATTATAAATTTCTATAATAACATATTTAAATTATAAATTTATGTAGTTACATATTGATGTAAGAAAACCACAAGTGTACAGTGTCATCAAGTAATAAAATTCATTCTTCCATAGGGACTGTACATTTGAAAAATAAATAATTGCTTATTACTTTAATTAATTTTTAAGGTAATTTAAATTAATAAAAGAAATTCAAAGTTCTATAATTAATTAAAAAAATGAAATTGAGATGAATTCTAAATAATATAAAATCTAACATAAGAAAATCTTAAATAATATAAAAGGCAGATTTTTGACATTTTTAATATATTTGAAAAACATGAAATATTTGATAAAATAAAGAAAGAGATAATTCGAGGATTTGAAATTCAAATTTTAAAAAAGATCCAGAGTGTATCACACCATCTATTGATTTTAATTACTTTTTATGCACTCTTATTGGTTATACATCAAGGTGAATTAAGCTAAGGTAATATTCAGTCTCTTTCAATACAAAGGTCTATCTAAATGAATTCACTCTTACTTTCTTGGTAGATATGTTCAATTAAACTCATTAAGTTCTTTATTAATTCATTGAGTTCTTGAAGGGTTAATCCTACTTTCGTTCTTTAATTCCTAAGTTCCTTCCCTATAGTTCCAATAATGAAGTTATCTTTTAGTTCTTCTCTAATTATCTATCATTACAAAATGATGATCAAGCATATTGCATCGGTAAAAAAATCATGAGAAACCAAATAAGAACAATAAAAATGCTTAATTAATCATAAATGGAGTCAAAGGTTAAACCCCAATCCTAAAATAAAAAAGTCTACTCACACATATTCATGAGTATAAAATAACAAGAAATTAAATATCATCAAACTCGAAAATAAAAAGTGAAAATCAAAAGTTCAGAACCCTAGTTTAAACAAAAGCTTTCTAGTTGAACTAATGAGTTTTTTATGTCTAAACCCAGGAAGGTTATAACAATATAACAGTTAAATTGATGAGCTTATAATAATACACAAGGGAGTGCATATTTTTGGGCAAGAGTACAATCTTTCATTAATTAGCTCATAATTCATTTTTTTCTTCTAAATTTTCTCTAGAGCTCCAAACTTCACTCCAATGTTCCAAATCAGTTTAAAAGCACATAAAGACCTAGCAAATTATATCCTAAAACACAAAAAAACACTAAAAGCGTAACAAATTTCAAAATTTAATTAAAAGACACCTAAAACACAAATATTAAACCTAAATGACATAAAATTAAATAAAATTCTAACTAAAATAAAACCTAAAAATAGATAAAAGTGAAACACATCACATATTTAAATAATAAATTACTATAATTAATATTTAAATTATAATTTCTATGATTAAATATATAAATTTTACATTACATGTTTAAATTATAATTTTCTATAATTATATATTTATATTATAAATTTCTATAATTACATTAGCAAAGGAGGGAGGTTGTATAATGTGATGAGAGAGAATTAGTAAAAGACAATGTATTAATTAACGAAAGGTAAACATGTAAAAATAAAATCAACTAGTAGCCAAAAGTAGAAGATCTTTGTAAGAGTTACTTGGAATATCTTTTTTGAAAAAAATTAGTAGTTCCTAGAGAAGCTGCTGGATTTTTGTTATCTAAACAAAACCGAAATCATTTCAGCTAGTTTTTTAGCTTTTAACTAACTGAAATGATAAACCAAACGTACTCTAAAATCAAAGAGTTAAATTTATCCTTCCAGATGCTCTTAGGAGAATAATTAACAATCATATCATTACGTGTCACATAAAAAAGTGACAAATAATTATGATGAGACATCACATACTTAAATAAAAAAATTTACAAATTTATAGGTACTAACAAAAAGTGATATATTAAAATAATAAGATAACTTATTTGTAAAGATTAAAATAAAGAATGACATATTTAGTATTTACAGGAATTAAAAAAATTATTTATAAGACTAAAATAAAAAATTATGCAAACAATCACACCGAAAAATACAAAATAAATTTTGATTTTAATTAGTATGTAAAAGATTTTACACAGATATTTAATCACAACCTTTTATTTATGGTAAATTTGTTAAATTTATCAATTAATACTTTAAAAGACATATAAATAAAGATGTATGATTAAACGTCAATATAAAACTATTTTACCTAATTAATGCATTCTAATTAAACTCATAAAATTTTTTACAGAAAAATTTTACATAATTATGAAGAAAAATGACATGATTGTAGACTTAATTTTAGCTCAACAAAAAAGGAAATATGATACTAAGTTCATAGCTAGATATAATACCTTTTCAATTAATTTATACCCTGTAAGAAAGTTGGTTAATACAATCGGTAACATTAAAATTTTTAATAATTTATATTCTTTTGCTAAAATTAGCCTTAAAATCATGGAAATTGATAATATTTCTTGAATTTCTATCAATTAATATGCATTAATGCATTACTCTTCTTATTTAATTATCCTATTCTTATACGAGAGAACAAATGTTTATTCTTTTATTTAATCCCTATATAAATATTTAACTTTTTCTTCAAGTCTCTGCAATTAATATATTTAATCTTATAAAAATGTCATTTTTTTTATTTTAGTCATGCAAATAAATTATTTTTTATTTTAATCCTTATAAATTTGTCATCCTTTTTTAGCTCTTAACTTACCATGACAATTTTTTTTATAAGGTAACATATGATGATGCTATCATTGTAAAATTTATCCAAAAACCATTTTGAATATATAAATAAAAGAACCAAAAAAACAGCTACACAAAAGGTAAATATCAGAGCCTGGTTTCGATCCAGGGACCTGTGGGTTATGGGCCCACCACGCTTCCGCTGCGCCACTCTGATCTTTATGAGAAAATGTTTCAATATTTAATAATTAACATATAAATTTTTTGCTTTTAGGTGTTATGCACGTTGTTATTACTTCTTTGCACATCTCAGTGAGTCAGTAACCAAAACGAAATCAGCCAATGCAGAACCACATTATATCCTTCTCCCGTCGTTTACAGCTCCGTCATCGTCGTTTCCTCAGTTACTCCATCCCCGACGACCTATACGACCCGCCGTTTTCCCCTTCCCCGAAACCTCACCAAAAAAACGGGGAAAAGAAAAAGAAAACTTCTGTTAACGGAGCGCAGAATAGAAACGGAGCCCCGAAAGTTCCGTTAAAATCGAACCTTCCGTTCGACTTCAGATACTCTTATTCCGAGACAGACCCTTCCGTTGGGCCCATCAGCTTCCGCGAATCGCCCAAGTTCTCGCCGTTTGGGCCGGGTCGGCTCGACCGGACATGGAACGGCGTTGCTGCTCCGGTTCAGAGTGAACCGGACCGGATGAGGGTCCAGGAGGAGCGGAACTGGGTTCTGGGAGAGCCACTTAGTGAGGAGGAAGTGGCAGAGCTTGTGGAACGCTACCGGCACAGTGACTGTGTCAGGCAAATCAATTTAGGTGTTTCTTCATTCTTTCTCTCTCATAGTTTCTTTGTCTTAATTTTTCACTGCAAAATTAAAAAAAAAAAAAAGAGAATTTTTTAAGTTAGTGCTTGTTTGTGACTGCTTAAATTTGTTTATTTCACCTTTTGGTTTGGAACATCTGCTGAAAAATATTTGGTAAAAAACTTTTTTTGAAAAACAAGTTGTTTTATAACTGAAGATTTGAAGTTAAGATTACTTTTCATTTTTTTCTTTTCAACTGTTTTTACACACCTTTTATAGTATAAAAACTTATTCTTTTGTTTTATTAAACCGAAATTTATTATTTTTTAAATTATTTTTCAGTAAATTTATTAAAAGAAATTGATTTCAATATAATTGATTATAATTTGTGTAAACTTCAAAAAGACAATTGTGAAATAATTTTTTATTTATTTTTAAAATAAGGAGAAATATTCATATCCAATGACAAATTATTTTAAAAGTCCTACTTAGTATACTTTTTTTATTGATTGGCGGTATAAAAATACTGTATATAGAAATTAAATTCCTAATATAACATTTTTTTGAAAGTTCTTTCAGCAAGCTAGCTAAAATAAGCTGAAGTAAACATGCACTAACTCCTCATTTTTCAATCTAAAGGCATTTAGAGGAATGTAATTCTTTATTTTATACAGATGAATCTTATTTAATTAGCTAATGATCTCTGTTGTGCTAGGGAAGGGGGGAGTCACTCACAACATGTTGGATGACATCCATAACCATTGGAAGAAGGCTGAAGCTGTGAGGATTAAGTGTTTGGGTGTGCCAACTCTTGACATGGACAATGTTTGCTTCCACCTTGAGGTCATCATTGTTGTTCTGCACTTTTAAAGAAAGAGAAATATTAATAACACCCTCTTTTAATCTCACATCTCATTTAATGTTTTTGATTTTTTAGTTTTCATTTCAATAAATCTCAACTAGTAAAGTATGTGTTAGAAGAAGTATGATAAAAATTGTGTCGTTGATACTCCTCTTCAAAGAATTGTTCATTCTCTTTTCCTCTGATGTGTTTGTTGCTGTCTCTACAGGACAAATCTGGTGGGAAAGTTATCTACCGCAACATCAATATACTGCTTCTGTACAGGGGAAGAAGTTATGATCCCAAGAACCGTCCAGTTATCCCTCTCATGCTGTGGAAGCCTTATGCACCGATATACCCTAGGCTTGTGAAGAATGCAATCGAGGGTTTGACATTTGAGGAAACAAAAGAAATGAGAAAGAATGGATTGAACTCAGATCCTCTCATGAAACTCAGTAAGTGAATGTGGTAGGAGCCACAAAAGTAAGGTTACTTTTTGTTCCTAGGTCCTGTTTGAATGAACTTTTCACAAGTACATTTGGGAAAAGAAAATGTAAAAGAAGTTTTTCCGTAAGTTTTTTTAAGGATGTGTGATTTTCTATAAATTAATTTGTAAAATGTCCTGCATCTTTTAAAATGTATTAGGTCAAGATGAACTAATTTTAACTTATGAAAAACCTTATTTTACGTTTTTTCTTTATATTTGTTCTTCATAAGTACTTTTAGAAAAACTCACCCAAACAGGCTTCAAGTCAAGTTAAAAGTAGTATATTGTATTGGTAAGTATGCTAAATTGTGATTTCAATGCTCAGCGAGAAATGGTGTTTATGTGAATGTGGTGGAGAGGGTGAGGGAGGCTTTTAAGACTCAGGAGGTTGTGAGATTGGACTGTACCCATGTGGGAACAAGTGACTGCAAAAAGATTGGAGTGAAGCTTAGGGTATGTTAAGTTCTCTATGTTCTATCTTTATGTTGGAGATAAAATGTGCATGTGTAACTTAAGTATTTAATGGTGTTCCTGTTGCTGCAGGATTTAGTTCCATGTGTCCCTATCCTGTTTAAGGATGAACAGATAATTCTCTGGAGAGGGAATTTCAATGAAGACCAACCTTCAGATTCACAATGTCAACAAATAATGCAAAGTTGATCTTCATTGTTATTTGGCATTGGTGTAAATTATTTAAATCTTCTATGAAATTTGTTCTTATTCCATCTAATACTTTTCTATTTTAGAACTCTACAATATACTTATTATTTTTTATTTTTTTTTTCAATACATCACTTTTCTGAATTTTTATTTTTGTTATACCAACCCCTCTCGGGCAAAATAAAATATTACACTCATCCTCAGGGGACTAAAAAGTGATGAAGGGATAGTAGATGTGATAAAAGCAAACCTTAAGAAGATTTCTGGAGTTTGTTCTTTGGCATTACAGTATGGAACCATTTCTTTGACTAATGGATGTGGCTTTGATTTGATTTTTTAGTCGTATATTTACGTTCAACTCTTCAAATTATAATATGACATTTTCAAGTCCTTGTCTGCAGGGAAAAATGTATTGGTTCATGGCTGAAATCCCTCAAATCAGCTTGTAGCATATTTAGAAGTCTGTTGAAAAGTAAAAGATCACATCTGTGATGTGGAAGTATATCTGTTAGCTCCTCAGCACACATGAAAAGCCGCTTCTGAGATATGGAACCAAACACTACTGCTAGTTGCTATCACCTAAGCAGGCTCTGACTTATGTAGTTGATGGTGGTTTATAAGAGAGTTGATCATCCAATATGTTTCAGCAACTTTGGATACAAAGTGCTGTGTTCTTAGGATCATCATACATCATGGCAATTTTGGTTAGATTGTGAAAGATTATTACATGATTCCATACTATTATTTTATTAATCAATAAACATGCAATATATAATTTATTATTTTGATTATTTTAAGGTCCCGTTCTAGGTGGTTTTTTGTTTCTAATTTTGAAATTTCTAAAAACAAAACTAGTTTTGGTTTTAAGTTTTCAAAATTTTAAAAACAACATTGTTTTGTTTTCAAATTTAAAACATTGATTTCAAATCTTAACCAAAACACTAGTTGAAGGTAGCAATTGTGACAGGCGATTGAAGGTGGTGGTTGGTGATTGACGATCGGAGGTGGTGGTTGGTGACTGGTGGTTGGAGGTAGCGGTTGGGTGATCGGTGATCGAGAGTGGTAGTCGGTGATTATTGGTCGAACGTGGCAATCAATGATCGCTGGTTAGAGGTGGTAGCCAGTGATAGTCAGTCGAAGGTGGTGGTTGGTGACCGTCGGTCGGAGGTGGCAGCCGGTGACCGTCGGTGGGAGGTGATGGTCGGTGGGAGGTGGCGACTGGTGACGACCGGTCAGAGGTGGGGATCGGTAACCACCGGTCGGAGGTAGCGGTTGGTGACTGCCGATTAGAGGTGTCGTCTGGTGATTGCTAGTCGAAGGTGGCGGTCAGTGACCGTTGGTCAGAGGTGGCAGTCGGTGACCGCCGATTGGAGGTGGCGATCCGTGATTGTCGATCAGAGATGACGATAGGTGACTGCTGGTCGAAGGTGGGGGCTGGTGACCGTCAGTCGGAAGTGGCAACTGATGATTATCGGACAAAGGTGATGGTCGCTGACTTTTGGTCAGAGGTGGAGGTTGGTGACCATCAGTCAGAGGTAATGGTTAATGGTGACAAGTAACATCAAGTAATGAACTTAAATAAAAACAGAAACAGAAATCTAAAAACCAAATTTTATTGTTTTTAAAATTGAGTGAAAACTGTTTCGAAAATAAATAAAAAACCAAAAATAGAACCATTTTTGCTGAACAGGTTTTTGTTTTTAAAATAAAAAACCAGAAATTCAGAACCACCCAAACAGGATCTTATAAATTATGTTAACTAAATAATTATAGATTATATATTGATTGAAATTATGGATGACCTAGTAGGCTGAAACAATGTAATAATTTTTCATGACAGTGTATATTTAGATATTTGAATCAACATTATATTTTCAAAAGATTAAAACTACAAATTTTAACTTATTCTGCTTTAAAAAATTGTTCTGTCAAATAATTCATATGTTTGATAATACAGATTATATTTGTAATTTTTTTTTTCAGAAAAATAAGTTGTTTTTTTTTTTTTATATATATATGGAACGATTATATTCAGTACGAAAGATAAAGACAAGTTCAAATAAATATGAAATGGCATAAACCTATTGGAGATTAATTTCATGCCCTTTTTATTTGGATTATCATGTAACCGTGAGCGATTAATTTGAAAATTGTGTGAATTTGTACTAACTAGAACCTTTGTTTTGTAATGCTAAGGTTAGTAACTTCAAGATTAATTTTTATGAAGTTGTTTTATTCTTTTTAATTATTTTTATACTCTTTTATTATTATAAAAGTTTATTTTCTATAATATATAAGCAAAATTAAATATTTTAAAATTAATTTTTTAGCAAATTTATCTAAAGAAATTGATTTTGATTATAATTGATAATAATAATAATAATAATAATAATAATAATAATTAATTATACATATAATTTAAGATAATCAAGTTTTTTTCATAATATTTCAAATTCAACTGAAATCACAAGTCCTCGTTTTGTTTGTCACTGAAAAAATTTAAGAATAGTTGTCAAAGGTATGGATAACATGTTAATACCAAGACAAGAGACCTGGTCTAACTTTAAATACCATGGTGACTAATCAAAAGGTTTTTGCTTTTGGCACTTCTCTTAAATTCAAAATATTCACATTACTCTCATCTTTCTCTTCCATTGTCTCCTTCCATGGTGTCATTCTCTACCTACAACCCCCAACCTTGAAGCAACTAAGGAATAAATCGTATCCCCCCAACAAAAAAATGATGTCAAAAATCATACTTTTAAAAATAAAAAATCATACTTTTAAAAACCGATTTAATCGGTTAAAGGATTGAGTTACTAGTCGAATGATTGGGTTATTAATTGATTTGCATGATGGAGTGTTGTTAAAATTATATGAAGATTTTATATGTATATTGAAATAAATCATAAAAGTCATTGCATATAAACAAGATATAAGTATTTAAAGTAATTAAGTATACATACTTCTCAAACACAATAAAATTGAACAAGTAATATCGAAATCAAATCAACTCACATAGTAACAACAAAGTAAAGTTTCTAATATAAAGAGAGAACATAAAATGATACAAAAATATGGTCACAATATATTAATAAAAACATTATAATTAATAAAAAAATATTTGAAATAGTGAAATGGGTTCCAAATTACTTGATTCAAAAATGGTATTTTTTTTTAATTCTGGATTAACTAATTTAGAATATATAACTAGTGTGCTCGAGATCAAGCTATTTGAAATAGTGAACATGGCTTGAGATCATTTGATTTGAAAATGATATTGTTTTTTATATTTTTGATAAACTATTTTGAATTCTAGAGTTAATATCTGCTGGTTCAATCTGCTTGGAGTAATGGGCATGGATTATGAATCACTTGATCCAAAATGACATAATTTTGTATGAATAAAAAAAAAGGACAAACTTGAAAATTCAATATTTTAAGAAGTGTCAATAGCAAAATGGTAGGTGTATTGAGTCATTGTAAACCTCTAGATACTGTCTTCAATTCCTATTAGGAGGATAAAAAAAACAAAATGGTAGGTGTCAAAAGCATAAGGTAATCCAAAGTACACTTTTTTTAAAAGTAATTATCACACATGGAGTATTGTATTCAAAATTTGGGTAAAATATATTTTAGGTATCTAAAAATTTATTAATATTAAATGTTGGATTATATATTAAATGAGATATATATTTCACAAGTATTACTTATTCTTAAAATGTTTTATTAGTTATAAAATTATTTTATTCAATTAAGTTATCTTTTATCCGTACGTGTTTCCTTTTGGTTTTTATTGTTATTTTAAATTAAATTAATTAGAAAATATGTTTGTTAAATTTAAGTTTTATTTGATCAACTCTTACTTTAAGATAATGTAGTACGTCTGTACGTGCCTTTTAATACTAGTTGATTATCTTGTTTTAGATTTGATTTTACAATGACTTGTTTCTATTGATCTGAGAAAAATGTATGTAATGTGGGAAGGAAAATATATTAGATTAATTTTATTCCAACAAAAGTGTTATATTTTTTAAAAAAATTTGACTTTTACTTGACTCTTAGGAGTGACAAACTTGTTAAGCCTTATTTTTGGGTAAGAGAAGACGTCATTACCCCTTGAGAAATTATCTTTCTAAACATAAAAGTAAAATAAAACAAATAACACAAAAATATAACGTAGAAACCCTAAACCTAGAGAAAAACTACAGTCGTTGTCTAATGACAATAAACTACTCTCCTTGACCCCAACACATCAACACTCTCCAAATCAAGTAACTTAACTAAACCTCACAGCAGCACTCCCTTATTCATCCCATGCGATGTACAACTTCCTTCAACATATGTTGAACAATGTGAGACTTCTAAAATGTACTATTTTCATCAACTTCAACAATTTTCACCATGATTAAAATAGATACATCTTTTGTTTTCATTACCTCCATCAGTAATCATTGTCTATACTGACAATCATACTCTACAATAAAGAGTATAGACACTTGGAATTAGACTACTCCAAGAATTTTATTTCACTTCATTACCTACACCAAGAATCATTATCTACACCGACAATCATACTCCATCATAAAGAGTATATTCACTTGGAATTAAATCTCTTCAAGAATCTCCTTTTACCACACACCTTGCATCAATACCAACCCATGTCCATGTACACTCATTATACACCTTGCATCAATGTTAGTCAATGACCATGTACACTCACCATAGTAGTTTTGATGCTTCTCGGACAATTTTTCTTTACATGCCCAAACTTTCCACATTGATCCTTCCATCAAACTTCTCTCTGTCGCATCTGACATCACCAAACCATGGGCTCTGATACCATTATTGGGTTGAAGAGGATGTCATTACCCCTTGAAAATTACCCTTTTAGATAGAGAGTAAGATAAAGCAAATAACACAAGAATATAATGTGAAAACCACAAAATCGAAGAAAAACCATGACCGTTATCTAATGACAACCAGAGAATAACACTTTGAAAAACTTTACAACGCATAGACTACTCTCCCCGACCCCTAGTACATCAACACTCTCCAAAGCAAGTAACTTAAATAAACCTCACAACACTCTACAACCAGAGTATAAGAAAAGTCAAATACATGCTTAAAGTGTCTTTGACTGGTGCGATTTGATACCGTGGACTTAACTCCATTATATAGCTTAATTCACTCACTCCGTTATTCATCCAAGGTGATGTGAGACTTCCTCCAACCTACCTTGAACAATGTGAGACTTCCAAAATGTACTATTTTCATCAACTTCAACAAATAATTCTCGTTGTTCTTCTCCCTTAGTTTTTTTTACTAAGAAGAGTCTGTTAAATCTTGGGGGATTTTTGTGCCACAAATAAACCCTTAAGGACAATGTGTCTAATACACATCTCAGACTTATGGTTTATCTTTTGATGTATTATTGCTCAGACTTTTCCAATAATCATAAGGATTTAATGTTCCTTCTAAATTTTCATAAATTTCATTGAACACAACCCATTCTTTCAACCTTTTCTCCTTGGCTTCAATGCATTTCATTTGTGATTGAGTATGTATGGTGACAAGCACTAATATTATGGAGAGGTGGAACTACTTTTGTTATTGTTTCATTCATGTGATAATAATGGATTCCTGAAGGTTTGTGTTTCCTTAATTTATGTTTAATCAACATGGTCTAATGCTAGTTTTTATTTTGGCTTATAATAATGGAGATTTAAATGTGATATTTCATTGATTCTATAATGATTAAGAGTTTTGAAATTTAAATATATTTGTTTTATTGCCTTTGAGACATATTGAAAGATAAAATGCATTAGGATTCTCTCACATGACCACGTCACTATGTTACCATCATAGAGGTTTGAAAGAAGCCCCCCAAAAAAATGATAATGTTTTAGTTTAGAAAAGATAATTAGTAAAATTATTTATTTGGATACTTTGATTGGTTTCTTAAGAGAGAAGTTCTTAGTTCATTTATATTATGAGACTAATATGCCTAAGGATTTTCTTGATGCATTTTGATATATGAGTCTTCATATTTTGAGAAATATCATGTGGTAAAACAATTGTTTTAATTTTTTTTTGTGAAGTCAACATTAATGGATTTAGAGGATCCTTTTGACTTAAAGCCTTAAGAAGAAGATAAGATTTATTTATAAAATATTGAAGGAATTAGACTTAAGCTAATTTGAAATTATCAGTAATGGTAACCTAACCTTTGTGATTGGAGATCTCATGAAAAATGTTCATATGGATAAAAACAAGTTACTTGTTAGTTCTACTAGCACAATTTATTTTATCTTTTCCTGTTATGTGAGATGTCCTAGACTACATTATTGAGAGGCTAAGATTAAAGCTTTTAATGAATTTCATATTCCTTATGAGTGGTGTATGAATTGTAACATACACTTGATGAAATCACCTATATGCGTATCAAGTAGGGCCACTTGTATGAGATTTTGGCATAATCTCTAGAGCACTCGTGAATTATCAGACACGTGCATGACCTATTAGCGCAAAACGACGCTAACAACAAGAATTATTGGGGTGTAATGTGATTGATTGACAACTAATATACACCAAAGTTAAGTTTATAGAAATTTACTTCACCAACTGACTAGTATATTATGTTTCATCATTCTAGGTTTAGTTCATAGTCCAAAAGACACTAGACTTATGTATTTACACTCATGATAAGTTAACCCAAGATTTTTTTTAATTTATTCAAATATGTTAAATAATACTTTTGAAATATGTGGGAGATTGTTGGATTATATATTAAATGAGATATATGTTTCACAAGTATTATTTATTCTTCTCGAAATGTTTTATTAGTTATAAAATTATTTTATTCAATTAGTTATCTTTTATCTGCTCCTTTTGATTTTTATTTTGTTATTTTATATTAAATTAATTAGAAAATAAGTGTGTTAAATTTAAGTTTTATTTGATTGAGTCTTACTTTAACATCCTCTCTAGTACGTGCCTTTCAACAATTAAAGGTAGTTACAACATCTTCTGAAACTGTTTGTTGTACCATTTTTTATATGTGGTGGTTATTTTGTTTTAGATTTGATTTTACAACAACTTGTTTCTATTGGTTTGAGAAAAGCGTTAGTTATGTTGGAAGGAAAATATATTAGATTAGTTTTATTCCAACAAAAATGTGGTTACAATTTTTTTTCTAAATTTACCTTTTACTTGACTCTAAAAGGTGACAAAATTATTGGGCACTTGTTTCTTTTAAAGAAAATAGTTGTAGTTATTCTACTACCTTGGTCTTTTTGTCTAAGAAGAGTTTGGTAAATTTTGGAAGATTTTTATGCTACACAAATAAATTCTTAAGGACAATGTGTCTAACATACGTCTCAGACTCATTATTTACATTTGGATGTATTACTACTCAAACTTTTTCAACAATATGTCCTTCAAAAAATTTATATATGTTTTTGGTCCTTTAATGTTGAAGTACATTATTTTTTGTTCTCAAACGCTAACCAAATAACTTTTATATCTATAAAAAGTTCTATTTAAACTAAAAATGATATATTTTAAAATTAGAAACAAAAAACATACAATTTTTTTAAAGTATATCTAATATTTTCGAAAAATTTTAAGATTCTAAAACATTTTATCCTTCAAAAACCACAAGGTCAACAATGTTCATAATATAGGCCTAGCTAGCATCTTTAGCACGAGTTGTTATATATCTTCTTTAACTAGCATTTCTTCTTGGTAGATTAATTCTTGATAGTGTCTTAGTTACTAACAAGCTAATTGATTAAGCTCATAGGTTTCATAGATCCTGCTTTATATTTAAAGTGAATTTGAAAAAGCTTATGATTTAGTCAATTGACAATTTTTAGACTAAATGTTGTGCAGGTTGGGCTTTTGGGTAGAGATGGAGAATGTGGGTCAAAACCTTAATCAGTATCAGCCACATATCTATTCTAGTGAATGACAGTCTTACTTCTGAATTACAATCGAGAAAAGGTATCAAACAAGGTGACTCGTTATCACCTTTCCTCTTTTTATGGTGGCAAAAGGTCTCTCGAGCCTATATAGATTTGTTGTACAAAAAGGAGCCTATAATCGGATCACGATGGGTGCAGAGGCAAAGTATTCAATATTGCAATATGCAAATGATGCAATTTTGATGAGGGAAGCAGATTTGCAAACAATGTGGACTCTGAAGGTAATTTTAAGAAGCTTTGAATTGGTATTTGGATTAAAGGCCAATTTCCATAAGAGTCATTTCTATGGACTAATTTTTTTTATAAGCCTATGAGTTGTTCTAGCTAAATGTTGATAATAACTTTTCAAATGTTGTGGGCCATTTACTTAATTGTGTGGTTTCTTTTCTACCTTTCAAATTCTTAGGGTTTTCGGTTGGTATCAATCATCGATTGGTGAGTTTATGGGATGTAGTGGTGGATACATTTAAAGAAAGACTGTCGAAAAGTGGAGGGCCAAAAACATGTCATTTGGAGGTCGGTTAGTTATGATAAACTCAATACTCACTAGTTTGCCATTGTATTACTTCTCCTTTTATAAAGCTCCAAAAAAAGTGGTCCATGTTTTAAACGCAATGTAATTTTCTTTGGAGGGGGGTGATGAGGTAGGTGAAAGGAAAATAGCTTGGGTAAGTTGGAAGAAGGTATGCATTCCAAAAAAGGATGGTGGTTAGGGGGTAAGAAGTTTAGCAAAATTTAATTTAAGCATACTTGTTAAGTGAAGTGGAGGTTTTTAAAGGATAAAACAATAATTTGGTGTCTCTATTAAAAAGTAGATATAGGATTTTTCAAGAAATTCCCTATCAAACCCCTGTGCCTTCAAATTGCTCTTGTTGGTGGAAGGATGTGTGGTCAATAAATGATAGGTCTCATGAACATCCTGGCTGGTTCCTTAGAAATATAAGAATGAAAGTTGGTGATGGGAGACAAACTTCCTTTTGGCTACAAAATTGGTTAGGAGGAGGGCCTTTATGTAATGATTTTCCTAGACTTTTTTCTCTTGCTCTAGAAAAGAAAATATTTGTTCACCACATGAGGGGTTCTTCCATAGTGTCATTGTCTTGGAGGTGGTTATGGAGAAGGGATCTTTTTTGTCTGGGAAGAAGAATTAGTGCAAACTCTTGAATTGTTATTACAGGATGTCCAACTTATACAACAAAAGCAAGATGAATGAGTTTGGATATTAGAAGCAAATTCTCAGTTCTCAGTGGCAGTAGTGTATAGGTACTTGAGTGATAACCTTACTAATGATATTGATTTCAATGTTGTATACTAGGTGTTTAAAAAACTTTGGAAGGAAAAATTGTCGTGTAAAATCATTGTTTTTTCATGGAGGCTACTATTAAATAGACTTCCCACAGTGGATAACCTGTTTGAAACGTAGTTTGGATATACATGAAAATATTAATAGTTGTGTTTTATGCAAGAATCAAATAGAGGATTATAAGCACTTGTTTTTAACCTGCACGATGTCTCAGTCAGTGTGGTACAAGATAATGAATTGGCTTGGAATTATTTATCCCTTACGTGTTGAATGACACCAATTGGCTCAGATGGCCAATTCTTAGGTTGTTTGCAAATTCAAGAAAAAGTAAGGTTTTTATTCTAGCATGTAGTTTGTTAAGGTATATATGGATATCCAAAAACTCCATTGCTTTTAATAACAAAATAGTAGAGTCTCTGGATATTTAATCTTTATTCAGTTAACTTCTTGAAAATGGTTAGTGTATTGCTATAGAGTAGGATGAATGTAGTTGAATCATATACATGTAAAAGGACTATAATAGATATGTTGTGTCTTTAGTCCTACCCAACTCTAAGATTCTTTATGGCTTTTTGAGGATGTATAGTTGTTGAAACATTTGTTTCATTGAATATATATATAGTATGCATATTTGTTTGCCTTCAAAATATATATATATATATATATATATATATATATATCCTTTATTTCAGCTAATAGTCCAGAAGCAGATTGTGGCTGGTAATATGTTTGCGTTTAAAATGGATCAAGAAGAATTAAATGCTATGAGACATTTGGAATTTTATGATATATTTATGTTGTTGATTTGTTGGAATAGAAAAGTAAAAGGTAATGAAAAGCCATCTCTTACGTAAAAGAAGGTTGAAAGTAGCATAAAGAAAGTCAGACTCAATCTCACGCATCTACAAGCATAAATTTATTCAGTGGCTAAGGCGAGATATTAGATCACACAACTTGCACTCAATGGGCTAAGCTTTAGTCAAGTAATACGCACAACCATTACTTTGCCACAACAAAAAAATCATATTTATACTGCACTTCAATGGAGATTATTATATAGAAAAAGAAAAACTAATTGTTATTTCTTAGGTTTATTAATTTTATTATATCTAAAATACACCTCTCAGTGGTTAATATAAAACTCAATTAACTAATGAGTGTAATCAGAATAAATTTTTAATCAGTATAAAAAATTGTACATTGACATTTAATTGTAAATTCTTTATCTATGATAAGTTTTTTTATTTTACCAATTAATATTTTAAAAGTCACATAAATAATAAAAAATTGTAATTGAACATTAGTATAAAAAACTCTTTTACACTAGTAGATACTAATTAAATTCTTAACTAATTTATCATATTAAGAAGATTAGTTCATTTTGTTAAAAGGACTAAATGTGTCTTAAATTATCTTCTTTTTAAACTATTTATGTGAATAAAACTTACAAGCATTTATGAGTTAACTATTTATGTGAATAAAACTTACAAGCATTTATGAGTTATCATTTTCACTATGCTGCTTGATCTATAAACATTTTAAGAGGAAAATTATCCGCATCCAAAAATTAGAATTAATGTAGTCCACCAATGAAGAATCAATTCTTCATTTAAAATGTGAATATATTACAAGATAATTAAAAATAAGTCAAGAAATTAAATGAATGCTACTATACTATCAGAATAAAAATTTATAAAAACTCTTTAATCCTACCAACTATTAAAGAGTCCACAAAAATGCTCTAACTACTTATGAATGAATGTGATTGTGGATGTTTTGCCTGGAATTACTCCCTCGTTGCTGGTTAAGTGTCTTAAATTGAAATAATTAAGTCATTAAAGTTTTCTTAAATAGAATTTTTAGGATTAAACCAGTGTTGAAGCTTTTTTCAATGAAAAAAAATCCACTATTAATTGGTCAATAATAAAAATAAATTCATTACAGTCATTTGTGTAACTCTATAGAATCTTAACCATAATAATAAATTTTATAATAAAAAAATATAAAATATTAAAAATTTTAGCCATATGTTTTTACGGTCATGACCATAGGGAATCCATATCACATTTTTTCCCCTAAAAACCTTATCACATTTCTTAGCAGTAAGATTTTAATCCACAGTCAATGCCTCATTGATGGATCTCAAGAAACCTTGATAATGAGGCAGCTTTTCTTACATTCAAGAAGTAGAAAAGTCATGGTTATTAAGGTGATAAAACATAAATGAACAAAAAACAAGAGTTATATAATCATTATAATTAAATTAAAGTGTTATCAAACGCTTGAATCTGATTTTGTTTGTCAATGGCTAGAACTAGCATGGATCCCTAAACGAGAAAAAGAAAGCAACAACTTCCATCGCTCCTTTTGTTTTCTTCCCTAGGCTCAATATCTTCAATATTTCTTCATTTTGCCTTTTAGAGGCACACTGACAATGTTACATTGCATTCAACAAAGGGGGATTAATTTCCCATGATGTTGTTTGAACACATGTTATTTACATAAAGGAGCATGTATGTAAAAGAACCTTTTTGAATTGGTAAATTTGATTTGTGCTTTTGGTTAGGATGCACATAAACTAAACACATGTTTTAACCATAATTCTTAGTAAAAAAATGAATCCTAGCAGAGGCAGCAATGCTTGCATTCAAAGTTAACAGAGACGCTTTTCCTTACAATACCATCATCCAACTTTATGCTTAACATAATTGCAAGATTCTGAAAATTAAATAACTCTTGAGAGCTTGACCCAACACTGCAAAGAAAAGACTTTCCCATGAAGCAAGAATTTATGGCCTCATCTATCAACAGCAAGTGGGAATCGAATGAGTAGAGTCAAGTACCGTGTCTAAAACTTTAGTCTGTATTCCAATAAAGTAACAAAAGGTAAAGTGTAAACATTAATTGCTTTGTCAAGTCAATTTGATAAGCTTCCAAACTTCCATAGTAGCTCATAGCATATATGATATATCTTATTATCGTTTGGTCAATTTGACAGTTTCCTGCTCCTAGGTCGGACAACATGCAGTTGATAAAAATGTAAATTCAGCTACAAATTTTCAATTCTATGTTTTCAATACAGTCATCTCAAATCTAATTTCCTTTACCAACATATCCATGATTATCATATTTGTCGAAGTAGTACATAATTACTTTGTTTACCTACCTTATTAGTAGTAAGAGAAATGTTAGCAATACTCTCTAACACCCTTTTCAATTGTCTCTCTGTGATAGGTTGAAATTTATTGAAAATAACCCATTTTGGTGGATTCCACCTCTCAATTACTCTCTCTCCTAATTTAGAAGTAGAGTCCATCAAAATTGATGATTTTCAATAAATTTCAATCAGTCATAAATTATGGAAAGTGTCATAGAGGGTCGCTAACACTCCTCTTTGTTGTGGGGATGTTTCAAAGCTTTGTAAAAAAGTAAGGTTTCTTGCTAAATTGTTACTTGCCAGTTAGTACTACCTGTGCAAATATATGTACCAATGTCACAACAAAGTCCATTTCCCCACATTTTGTCTCATGCAAAAAACATTGCTTCTTGCTCAATATGTAGAAGACATAAAAAGGAGTCACCATCTATTCTAAATTACATAACAAATCCACTAATATGTTAACCTTTGTCATCGTGAGTGTAAATTGTAACTTTTTACAAATTCTAATCACAAAAGCAAAATTGCTGCCAAAGAAACAGCTAATGAAAAGAATAATGAAATTCAGGCACAAGAATGAGGATCTGAACCTGATGCAGTCAATTCCAGAATCAAAAGCAACAGTGCACCTTAGCCGATTCTGCAACCAACAAAACTCAACCAGGGTCTCCCCTTGGCTAAGTTTGAAAAGATCTTTTGGTCCAAAATAAGCTCTTCCAATATGTACAATGGCCTTTCATGGATTCAAACTACTACGGCTAAAGAAGTCTGTGCTATAATTTTGACTACCAAATGCCATCCTTCGAAATAATCTTATTTCTTCAGATTGTTGTGCCGAGTTAAACACCTCGCTATCCCCAAGTCGCATTCCATTAGTTAGATCAGAACCTCCTAAGCTATCAAAAGCTCTAACAACCTATGAAAAATAATAATTAAGGAAAAACCATGTCAGTAATTTGAGCATTTTCTTTTGATAGTCATAAAGAACATTTTGCCGCTTCTCCAATATCCAATATTCACCTGTCCCATGCGAGGTCTCTTTGAAGATGAATGCCTCACACAAGCAGCAGCAACCTCAATCATGCAATACAATTCACTCTCAACATAATTCTTTTCTAGCCTTGAATCTGCCAAACTATTGAATTCCTCAGTGTCGATTGCATGACTCAGTAAAGGTCGAGCCTGAACACAAAAAGTAGTAGCATCTTTAAGACAAAATAGAGTTCAGAAAATTCAAGGATGATTCAAGTGAAGATATTTGACTTTAACGTGTTTAGAACAGACAGATTCTGTCTATTAAAATTATATAATTTTATATCTCATGTACGCATGCATATTTATGAACACAAGTATACTATGATAGGGTCAACCGAAATATTCCTTTTCATAATTAAAAGTATAATAGCAAAGCAATATCTAGTGCAATCAGTTCTGCATCTTTATTGAGTAGGATTCAAGATGACAATTGTAATCTGACTAAAGTTCCCCCTAAGAGTTTAAGCAACAAATATATGAACTAAATTAGTTGTACTAGACTTAAAAACCAAAACATTCCACTTTGCTAGCCTGATTACAACCATGGAAATACTACAAGGCTTGCAAATTAGTATGCATTTTATCATCCTTGTCATGCATAAGTTAGAATGATAATAAGTTTCTGAAGAGACAATAACCACAATCGAGAAATAAATTTTAATCCCAATGAATTGTTTTAATAGACACTAATTTTAGCCTTCTGAAACATAAAATTAGTGAAAAGGTAGCTACACTAGCAAAAGAGTAATCAGAGCAAGATTGGCATATCTATATACCCATTCAACTAGGCTTTCATCTCCCAAAGGTTGGGATGCATCTACTGGCTTCCGTCCGGTAATTAGCTCCAAAAGCACGACGCCAAAAGAATATACATCAGACTTCTCAGTTAATTTGCCACTTGAAGCATATTCAGGGGCAACATACCTTTCGAGAGCAGAGAAAATCAATGGAAAATATCTGAGTCTTGATGATAAATGAAAAGGTGAAAAGAAAAGAGAAGTTTGGAGACATATTAATGAATACCAACCCAAAAGTTCCCATGACACGTGTGGTTATATGCGTATTTGCATCAAGAGCTAATTTGGCTAGCCCAAAATCTGACACCTACAACATTACAAATTGAAGTACTTAGATCTGGATGGATATAAATAGAACAAACTATCTTTACTTTGAAGAAGTAGAATGACAGGTACCTTTGCTTCGTAATTGTAATCCAAAAGAATATTTGAGGATTTAATATCCCTGTGAATGATCCGAGGGTTGCCTGAAATGTGCACAACATTCAATTGAATCAATAAAAATACATCTAAGCAAATCCTCCCACTAGATGAGTCAGCTACCTGCATCCGTTGATGCCACTCAATTGTAACATTTATCCATCCCATCAAATATCCATATTTCACAAGATTTTATGCTCACTGCCAATTCCTAACCCAGCTGTTCTATTTTGTCCAGTCTAGTTCATGATATATTAGAATTTAGTACTTATAATTAAAAATCCCCATGTTTGATTAGGGGTTCACCCCTTTCTGTCAATTAACACTATCTAATCAGGATTTTTTCCCAGTACTTTTCTGTTAAAATATCAGCATTGAAAATAAGACTTTTGGTCATGCATGTGAATTAAACATAAATTTTCTATCCTTTGATTCATACATTCCCTTATAGAGATAGAATATATTATATTATATATATATATATATATATATATATATATATATATATATATTATATAGTAATAAATAACAATAAAGATGTCATTTAGCAGTAAATTTCAATTTTATATTTCCTGTGGCCTGTGAGTATCCACAACAAAATTGAGTTTAAAAAGACAACCTAGTACATGAGGCTCCCACCTAGCAGGCTCTAGGTAAGGTATATCAATATATGTAACCTTACCCACTTGAGTGGAGAGCCTACTTTAAGGATTTGAAGCCATGAACTCTAGATCAGTCACAAACTACCTTCCGCTACTCCAAGGTTCTCCTTCACAGTAATGTATTTTATTATAGCAATAAAATAATTTCTTGGATCAGCCAATCGTAACCAATAACCATACTAGGGAGTACTTTAGTTAAACCTAACTAGAGATTTTGGCAATTTTTGGACTTTGGATAAATTTCTCCATATACACTTACAAGAAAAGAAAATAAGAAAGTAAAATGAATTGAGTTTCTCTCACAAGTTAAAAATCAACTCTTGAACATAACTTTTATAGATACTTTTTCGTCAAACTTTTCCAAATGTGAAGTCTATAAGTTTATAGGAGAAACTCTATTATTTTATCTTCTTATTTTTTTTCTCCAATAAGTACTTATAGAAAACATTCTTTATAGACAATCATATCCTCTTTTGCCGGGAAAAAAATATGCATAATAAGGTCCAATATTATAGCTACCAAGCCACGTCTATTGTGTACACTACAATGTTTTCTAGCACTCATCATCAATCCACATTCATTCAAATTCTGATATAGTTTCTGGTCAATTCCAAAATTCAAAATTGCAAAAGGAAAGTGGACTAATAGGAATTTATGTTCATATCAAGACCAAGAATAATATAACAAGGATTAGTAAATTACAGTCTTCATGGAGATAAGCTAGTCCTCGTGCTGCACCGGCTGCAATTTTAACACGGTTAGCCCATTCTAGCACAGGCTGACCTTCCCCTGCAAATTAAAATTTCAGTTAATACAATAAAAGCTAATCAAAATAAGCTGAAACAATCTTGATCCCTCAGATGTTGTTTTACCATGTAGATGAAAATAAAGGGTATCGTTAGGGACATAGTCATAAACAAGTAGTCTTTTGTTATCTTCAATGCAATATCCCACTAAAGAAACCAAATGGCGATGATGTATTCGACTGATAATTTCCACTTCAGCCTTGAATTCTCTCTCTCCTTGACCTCCACCAATCTTCAGCTGTTTGACTGCTATCTCTCTCCCATCAGGAAGGTTCCCTTTATACACAGAACCAAATCCACCCTCACCCAAAAGATTTTGAGTTGAGAAACCATTTGTGGCCTTGATTAGTTCTTCATAGGAAAACCATGACCTTGAGTGGCCTAGTCCACCAGGGTCAGATGGTGTATACACAACATCACTGCCAGAGCCACTTTGTACAAGAGGAGCAGAGGAATGTGTCTTAAAAAAAGATGAATCTGGACAAAGTCACACACTTGAATTAGTTTAATAGCAACAAGTTGACAAAGGTTTTAAATTTTGTATGTTGATAATTAATAAAGTCATATAAATATAAACTGGTTCAACCAATCTAACAAATTATGCAACAATAATAATGGGAGAGTTCTATCTTATTAAATTTCAAGTACTGAACTACCAAATAGAAGAGGGCATGATAAAGACTCAATGCATATTTGGTTTCATGTTCTAAAATTGAATCTGGACTTAGAATTCATTCTGAGTTAAAACTTAAAACAGCTTGAAGTAATTTCTCCAATAGATCAAGAATTCTACTGTGAATTTTACTCCTGCTTACTTTTATAATAAAACATTTGAACATAAATTATGCCATATCTAACTTAATTTTAACCAAAATCAATTCTATTCAAAATAAATTTACTCACGTTCATCCAAACACATACATCTAAGAAGAGTAAGACATAATCACAAGCTAAGAAAGAACAACAATGTGTGTTTACCTGATTCAGGAGATGTTGCAAGAGTGGATGGCATCACATAACCACCATTCTCAGGCACCTTTCTCTTTTGTCTCCTCATGCACCATATAAGAACACCAATCAAGCCAAGCAGCAGAAGTCCAGCCACCACACTAATAGCAGCTATACCACCAGTGCCAATTCCACCTCCATCACCACTAGAGCTTGTTTCAGTCCCATTCTGAGATGGTGGCGGTGGTGACAATAAAACTCGCGATGGTGGTGGCGGCGCCAGTGTAGTAATTGAAGGTGATGGTGGCGATGGAGGTGATGACCTTGGTGTGGAATTTGAAGGTGGAGCTGGTGGAGAACTTGGTGTGGGAGGGGGACTAGTCCTAGGAGGGGTGGATGGTTCTGGTGCTGGTGGCGTCGAAGACCTTGGCGGCGGTGCATCTCCCGGTGGTGGTGGTGAATTAACCGGTGGCGGTGACCTAGTGATGTTTCTAGGCGGTGGTGCAGCCGGAGGGGATGGTGAATTTTGCGGTGGCGAGGCCGATGGCGGTGTAGCAGCTGGAGAAGGTGGTGAATTTCGTCGTGGTGGTGGTGAAGGGTTGTTAGGTGGTGGAGCCGGTGGTTGTGGTGGTGGTGAAGTGTTGTTGGGTGGTGGAGCAGGTGGTTGTGGTGGTGGTGGAGATGTGTTGTTAGGAGGGTTTGATGGTGGTGGTGATGGAGATGGAGGGCTTCTTGATGGAACCGGTGCTGATGGTGGTGGAGAGCTCGGTGGCACCGGCGCCGGCGCCGCCGGAGAAGACGGCGGTGGTGAAGATGGCGGTGGGGATGATGGAGGTGTCAATGGAGGTGGGGTTCCAGACATGGAGGGTGGCGGAGACGGCGGAGAAGGCGGCGGAGACGCAGGAGATGGGGTTGACGGTGGCGGAGAAGCTGATTGTGGCGGCGGCGAAGTGGAAGAAGGGGTTTGTTGTGGCGGTGGAGTGGTGGCGTTGGAAGGTGAAGGACTAGTAGTGGTGGGAGTGGGTGGTGTTTGAAGTGGTGGCGCAGCAGTGGAAGTCGCCGGAGACGGCGACGCTGCCGACATATCACGTGGCAAACTCAAAAGAAACCAAAATTCGAAACTTTTAACACCATAATAACAATAATAGCAACCAAAATTCTTAGACTCCAAGTAAAGATGCAAACTTGTGATGAAAAAATTTGAAGCTACTTCTATTTTAGTCACCAAACTTTACCAACCAAAACCAATGTCTCAACTCTCACTCCTCAAAACACAAAACCCCAGATCACAAAAAAGTGATTTTTAGCAACACCCAGATCACAAATCACCATATAACTTCCAATTTCAGCATCACAGAATCCATTTTAAAAAAACTCAAAATATTCTTCAAATTTCAACACTATGGTTTATTGTACCTTTTTGTTCCCCACAATCAATGAAGATTCTAGTGTTGTCAGATTTTGCTGACACAGTACGACACAGCACCTAAAACACCACTACGAGAAGAAGAACCAAAAGGGTCCAGGGTCCTTCTCCCTCAAACCTCAAACTTCAAACTTCAAATACCTTTGCGTTGTTTGAATAGTTGTTACTTCTTGTTGTTCTCTTCTCACACTTGAACGCGTTTTTTTCTGAATCGAAGATAATAATAATAAACAATAATTAATTTTAATTTTTCAACCTATGAGAACATGTTTGAGGGTGTGTTTGTTTTGTGTGTATGTGTCTGCATAGGTTGGCCTTCACTCTGGTCAGGAACACGCTTACACGGATTATGGTGTGGGGTCGCAAATCCAAAAACCACGTGAAAGCGACTCCCAAGAATGCTACCTCACAATTCTCTTTTAATATCAACCTCAATAGTAGAAAAACAAAATAAAATAAAATTGCGATTTTCAATTGTTTTTCGCCATACACGGCATATCAGCATATTAATATATTATTACTAAAGTACAAAAGAGTTACAGGCAGTTGTTTGGAATTAAAGCTTCATTATGATAATTCATGTAAATAATAACGTAATAAAAATTTGAATTGAAAGTTAGTTTAAATTAATCAGGTGGGACTTTGAATCAAATTCTAACTGTTTGGTGAAAAAACATGGAAAACAAATAAGATAGGGAGAAAATAAAGAATTTAAAAATAATCCATTATAGAACAATTTTATTCTATAATTCAATTTACTAATTTATAATAGAGTTTAATTAGTATATAAATTTTGCACTAATGTATAACCACAATTTTTATTTATAATAACTTTTTTATTTTAATAATTAATACTTTAAAAATTATATAAATAAAAATTTGTAAAATCAATGTAAAACTTTAACCGTGCTTAGTAATTAAATTTATTATAAAAATAATCAACAAATTTATCATAATTTTGTTGAAATTTCTCTTTCACGAGTCCTAATGACTTTTAGAAAAATTTAACCAATAAAATATCTAAAAGAGAATTTTGCTAGTATATCTATTTACTATAAACAGTCAATTGAGATCCAATGATGGTATAAAACAATTTAGAGTGTTTTATTTTTTAAAAATGAAATAAGTAAGAAATAATAAAAAGTAAATGTGTGTAGTAGAATAAAATTGAGAGGGAAAGAAATAGAGATACGTAAGTTCAAAACAACACAAAAATAAACAGTTGATGGTAAAATGTCAAAAAATACCGGTTACTAGTTAATTGATTAAAATGTAATTTTTTCTTTTTTTTATTTTTCTCTTATTTATTTTCTTTCTCACTTTTCCATTTTTATCTACTTATTTTTGACATGTCTCTTTCCTTTTTTATCTTAAGAAATTTAAATAAAAGAAAACAACATAAAAGATATATAAAAATTAACATTTAAATTTGTCCAAATCATACTTAAAAACATCCAACTTAACGTGTAATTAGAAAACATCCAAATCAAATTTATCTTTACATATATTTATACATTACTACAAGTAACATTTTTCATTCTTATAAATAATATCAGAAACCCTTGAAATTTGCTATGCGATATATTTAAAGGCGTATCGTTATTGGTGTGATACTGTCCTAATATTAATATTTTACATATTTAGAAATTACTCAAAATTCAGTCAAAAAAAAGTTGAAATTTTACAAACAAAGTAGTACTTTTTTTTATCTTTGAACTTATTTTAAGCAAAAAAATATTTGAAATAATTTAAGATGATGCATAAGGAATGGTTCATAAATAGATAATTTTCTGTGTTCTTTCTGATGTGTTTCCCGTTAAAACGTAAATGCTATTCAATCTTTATATTTATAATGAAATTCTGTTCCTCCAAGTTTGACAATAAATTATAGCAAACATTAATTAAAAGGGTCACGCAACCTAAAGGCGCCGTTCATAGAATTGTCAGCGCTCTTAAACTACAAAATTTTCTACGCATCTATCATTACTTGCATAGATTATATAGATAATTAAAGCACAATAAACAAAAATAAAAACTAACGTTCCACCATACCTGGATTTTGGTTATTATATCAGAAAACAATCATTTCAGTTTCTGAAAAATACAAACTTTACTTATAATGTACACAGCTTTCAATTTAACTAGTGATTATTGTTTAGAGAAAGAGTATTCTCAGGTTTATTTTTCTCTCTTGGATGTGGAATCTAGTAGCTTGTTGTTTTTTTTTTGTGAGGAGTTACTTTTTTTTATTTATGTGTGAAAATTTTCTTTTCACTTAATGTTTTAAACAACGTTTCAAAACATTTTAAAACTAATTTGTGTGAAATTCCTTTTAAAAAACGTTAGTGGCTATAACTTTTAGGAACAAAATTAATTACTTCATTATTATTATACATGATCTTATCTTTATATATTAAAAGAGTCGAAGATGTTTTTATATTCGCTATACTAATAGATTTTTTAATATAAAAAACAACATTATATATATTAAAAGACAGAGAGGCAGTGTAAGATATGTCATATCCTACCCAAAAAATACAACCAATCTAAATAGTGTACACCACTATATAAAAAAATAAGACTATAACAAATAATAATTAGATTTAACGTTAGAATCCATCGTAATAATAACATATAATAAATTTTCTTATAACCATAAACAAAGAAAGCAAACGACACAAGACAAAGTTACATTCATAAAATTACTAAAAAACACGAGGTTTCTTCTCTCATTCATGATTGTGTGAAAGCTCACAATGGCAATATGAAAAAAGTGAATAAAGCTAATTAAAATAGAAAAAATAAATGACCCACCTCCCCTAAATGCTAGTTTTGTCTTCATACTCCATGCAGCGTTGGATACTATTATTTATTTTTTGCAACATTAGTTTGATGATATGAACAAGTAGTACAAAAAAATATTATTAATAATAACAAGGTCACTGTATGATACCATCATCAATACTACTAATTGATGAGTTTTGTCATTACTAATGACCTTTTGGTTCTTGGCTTCCATTTTTTAGTGCATAATATCCAGCTTTGGTTTCGTAGACAGCTTATTTTATGTTTTAGGGATTGTGTGAATGAACCCTTTTACTAATAATATTTGGCAAAGTGGGAATTTAAAATTGAACTTGGACAAGTCCGAACTTAAGAAAAAAAGATAAGTACAGAGCATAACATGAACATGTTTTCGCCATTAATTAATGAATACTAAAGACAATAAACCATAAGGGAGACAGATAATAAGCATGTGTACTCTTGTTTTTAATTTTCCCATTTTTGTCTGTGATGTTATTGCAGCACGCAGGAAAATTATCACATGAGTGGTTTTTATCATCAGTTAGTTAAGAAATTGTTGTTTTATGTTGATTATCCAAATTTATACATTAAAATAACAAATTTAGATTACTGTTTCATTTTTATGTTTGACTTTCTACCTACATATCATTTTGATGACATGTATTTATTATCATGTTAATTAGGAGTAGAATTGAAAAAAAAAATTACACATAATAATAAACACTTTACTACCGCATAATTGTAGAAAAGAAAGTGTGAGAGACAAAAATGGAATGGATGATTTAAATCCTAAACAACAGTTAAAAAACGTTTTTTTTAGATTTTTTTTTAAATATACAATACTACAACATTAAATAAAATTTATTTTTTAAAAAATAAATAAATAAAGGGTGCTTTAGATAAGTTTATTTAAAAAATTATTTATTTTAATTAAATAAGCATCTTTCGGTTGTTGTAGTATGTTTTATTAAACCACTTCCACTTAAGATAGACAGTTTTTTGCTTGTTTTAAAAAATATCATATTTACTTATTAACAAACAAGTATTGTACAATTACTTTTTTTAATCAAAATACACCTAAAATATCTTATAAAGTTTTTTTAAGTAAATTTCTTATAAAGTTATAATCCAATGATGAAAAGCTTTTGTAATATAAATTATATATACTTTTTTTTCAAATCTAAATATAAAAAAATTTAACTACTTTATATGAGATTAAAAAAAAGATTTAATATAATTTTATTTTAGTAAAATTAATAAAAAATAAGATTATTTTAAAATAAACTTCAAAATAAAATATCAATTAATAAGAAATATTTATGAAACATTATCATTAAATAAGATGAATACATGTAATTAACATTTACTTATGTTTAAATTCAAAAATAATTTTGACGGTTATATTTAAGTTCAAATAAATTTTAATTAATAAATAAGAAAATACTACAAGAGAATTTAGAAATACTTTTAATGGAAAAAATGAGTAAACTTTTATTTTCTTCTTGAAAGCGGTAGACATCTAATTAAACAGTATATTCAATTGCTAGGAATGGATAGGTGAATATTATAATTTTTTTACTGCTGGATTTGATGTAAATTCTATTATGATAGTTTTTTAGAATTTTATGATGGAAACTGCATGGGATTTTAATTTTAATGATTCTCACAGTATGTAAAGAGACTTATCTGATTTATAATTATTCTTCTTTTTCTTGAATTTTCTTTGAAATTAATGATTAATTTTTTTTCTTTTCTTTTCTTTTTTACTCCTTTAATGATTTCAAGAGACTCACTAAATTTGTTAACTTTTTTAATTTTTAGAGAAAAAACATTTATACACTAACATTTATTTACAGTTCTTTTATATATGAGAAATGTGTTAATACTTTAAAAATCATATAAATAAAATATTGTATTAAACGTTAGTGTATAAGTATTAAATTTTATTTTTATATATCTTTTAAAAGGAAGATGAGAGAGATTATTAAAGTAACACCTCTTAATATATGATAAGTGTGTTATTTTTACCACTTAATATTTTAAAAGTCATATAAACAAAAAATTGTGATTCAATATAAGTGTATAAGTGTTAAACTTTATTTTTTATATATCTTTTAAAAGGAAGATGAAAGAGATTATTAAAATAACCCCTCTTGACTTTATTTAGGTAATGAGTCAACCATCATTATATTAAGCTCATTTTTATTAAAGCTATACAATTAAATTACATGAGCCATATTAATTAGATTAATTAAAGTAATTTAACATTTGATTCTTACAAAACAAAAATTAAAAGATAAATGTTGATAATTTCATCTTAAAATATTTTTAAAGACAAAATAATTTATCAAAGTTTTTTTCTTTTACATGTTAGTAAGTTCATTAATTAATTTGCTAATGATACACAATTTTAAAAAAAAAATTAATTAAATCTATAATTATTTTAATAACTAGATAATCTAAAATATATATTAATTTCTTAATATAATTAAATGAAATCACAATTGAATAACAATTTTTTTTTGAAAGGCAAAAACTAACTTCAAAATAAAAATCCCCAAAACTTTTTTTAATAATCAAATTATGAATGTGTATAGCTTTCAATAACAAGAGTTTAATCATAAAAAAAAATTATTGAAGAACATGTTTCCAATTAAGCAAAAATCATTATTGGTTTTGATAGTGCAAAACCTAGATTTGTTTGAAAGAGAAAGCAATAATTGTTGAATTTCTAGTGGACCAAAGGATGAGAATGTCAGGAGAAATTTGAAAGTGGGCATGTGGACCTACTTGTCCTATCCAACAATGTTTGGCACCCCGTGAAGATCAAACATGAAATTGACAATGTGAAATCTTTAAATTAAGGTAAGATTTTGGATCAAGAGCTTATTAACACTGATTGGAGACCTTCAATTTTGTCCTATACTTTCCCCTTTTTCTTTTTTAAGTCTCCTTCATAGTTATGTTGCTTCCCCCATTTTCTTTCTTTCTTTCTTTTTATGCTTTTTGCTTTGCTTCTTTTTAATGCCTACAAGGTGTCTATATTCACTGGTTGCTTTTAGTGAAAACAAAAAAGTAAATCTTATCTACTTTACAGAGAATAAAGAAGAAAAGAAAGAAAATAACTATATTTATTGTTATGTTTAAAATTATTAAATAAAAGTTATTAATGTAGTTTTTTATGTTTTATTTTCACATATTTTATTTAAAAATTTAGGAAAAAGGAATTGTGTCTCAGTCCAACATAAGAAAAATATCTAAACTCAGAATGTTTTAGAGAGATACTAACATACATTTATTTCATTTCAAAGAGATGAGTTGGATTCAAATCTATAACTTATGTGATATTCTATTTTGATCGATTAAAAAAATCCTTTGGATTTTCTTTTCACATTTGTTTTTATTTAATTTGATATTGACTTTCTTGTTTACTTTTTTTAAATGATTAAAATTTAAAAATTATAAATATTTTTTCAACTTTATTTTCACCACTTAAAATTTTTAATCTGGTAAATAAAAAATATTAATAAATTTACATTTTATTAATTAAATTTAATATATTTAAAACTAAAATATTTATAAATTTTAAAATCATTTAAATTAAAATATATTTTAAAAAATAAATAATGAAAATAATACTATGCAATATTATCTTAAATTTTAAAAGAATGTTTTTAATTACTTTTCAATGAATTGAATTTATAAAATGTTTATTTCAAAATAAAAAAATGAGTTTAATTAGTATACACGGTTAATGTAAAAGATTTTTAGACTGACGTTCAATCATGACTTTTCGTTTATGTGATTTTTAAAGTACCAATGAGTAAAGTAATTTCCCATGAATTAAGGGTTGTGATTGAATGTAAGTGTAAAAATTTTTACACTGACAGTGTATACCAATTAAACTCATAAAAATTATGAGTTATCAAAATTAATTTATAAAATATATAAATATACTATTTAATTACGTGTTAATACTAGAGTTTAATTGATATACACTGTCAATGTAAAGATTTTTACACTGACATTCAATCACAACCCTTCATTATCATTTGTTACTCATTATTACTTTAAAAGTCAAATAAGTAAAAAGTCATGATTGAATGTCATTATAAAAATATCTTTTACACTAACAGTGTATATCTTTTACACTGACAGTGTATACCAATTAAACTCTTAATAATATGTGTGTATATAGTAGTTAGATGCATCATTTTAGTAAAATGTTCTTTTGGTATAAAAAACATAAGAATATAATTAAAAACAAGGTTTAATTAGTATTTGTTGTCAGGGTAAAACTTTTTACATTCACATTCACTCACAATCCTTAAGTTATATTAAATTTGTTAACTTTAATTATTAAATTTTAAAAAAATCATATAAATAAAAATATGTGATTAAACATAAGTGTAATATTTATTTACACTAAATCAATATATACTAATTAAACTCTTAAAAACATAAGAATTAAAAGTGAATTTTAGCCTTAAAAATATAAAGAGACCAATGTAAGTTAAAATAAAGTAGTTTAAACTTTTGAATAATAAAATTTATTAAACTATCATAATTTAAAATTAAATATGAAATTGTTCACTATAAATATGACTAAATTAGTGTGTTTTCAATTTTAGTCTATGTAAGTTTTTTTTTTTTATCTTTGTTATGATTCGATTAGAGATTTAGTCATGTTGAAGGCTTTCTACCTCTCTCCAACAAGATATTTTCCAAGGATCGAACTCAAATATTTTTTTCCACAAACTCAGTGTGTATTGTCAAGTGAGTCATACTCATTGGATACCAACATATTTTTTACTACACTCTTTTTAAGACACTTTGTTGGTTAAAATCTAATCAAATATATATACAAAATTAGAAGAAAGAAAGAAACATTAAATGAAGTATTTCCAAATTTATATTTTTTCAATAAATTTCAATCAAAATTAGAAATTATATTTAAAAGAATACTTCAGTCGTTATTATTTTACAAATAATGAAATTGCTATATTTACACTATACCCTTTCATTTTCCACAATAATTTTAGCAATTTTGGATAATTTTTAACTATAAAAATTATTTAATATTTAATAAATATTTATTCATGTCATTTCTAGCATACAAAATAATCAAAATTTTACAAATATTGCTGTAAAAAAATTTACAATTTGTGTCACACATGTAATAATAAAAATAATAAGTCTCAAGGTCTAATCCGTCAATACACTACTCTTGGGCTAGGGTCATTTTTGGTCGTTTTAGCTAATCTGGAATAATAATATGATTACCCTTAAATGAAATACTCCAAATTTTGTTTACTCAGGTCAAGATTAACACGCTAATTTGACAAACTTTACCCAAAATGAATAATTTAATTTTTATATATATTTATGGTAAATTGTCTTCATAACATACTACTAATTTATTATTACAAGTTAGTGGCTAATTGGCTGTTGGACTATTGGTTGAGTTAGTAAAAAAGCTACCCTTTTTTGAGTGTCCGTGGAAAAGGTAACCCCACTCGATGAGAAACATGTTTACTCACTGTAGATTCGTTTTCCACGTTATTAATATTATAACATTTTAGTTTTTAATAGCTTAGTGAGATATGTCGCCAGTGAAACTCTGCAAACTTGCAGAATCTTTGCTACATAATTCTGTGTCACTTTAAGCCCAAAAGCAAGCATGTTAACTATCAATAACATTCAAACACTAACCATCTACATCTACATCTTGCATACTCATATATGTTATAGTTCTATCTTATAGTTTCATTTCTACAAATCCAAAACATCAAGTTTAACGAGTTAAGTTAGATTACAAAGTCACCCCATAATTTACATATCCTAAGCTATTCCAAAAAGAGATCCATTGCTAGTCATCAGAACTAGGCTACCATCCTTAGTCCTGTTGCCCTTGACCTTTAACTCCTTCACCAGTATCTACTCTTGTGTAAGGCACATCACCACAGTCATACAAAAAACACATGTATTGTAAGAGTAAACTCATAATACTGTAAAGCAAGCACAACACACTCAAACATTCAGACTTATGTTCCCTTAAAACATAAGTATTCAAAATCACATAACAAGAAACTTTCCGGAAAGACTAACTATATTGAATTCGGTTACCAAGGTGGTAGCCCATCTTGTTGGAGTTTGTTGACTGAAGACTCTCTTAAAGCAAGAAATGTAATAGCTTAGATGTTGATGATAATCGCATTAATCTAGAAGCTTGTTTGTGCATAAGTTAGTTAATGCATTCATATAGCTAGCATTTCAATTATTTATATTCTTTCTATTCATTGATTCTTTTAAATCTTGGTCTCAACATCATTTAAGTCAATCATCAATTAGATTGATGGTCCCTAAAAATGTTTTTAAATTTGACAATATCCCATGAATGATTTGCATGAAGTAAGGAATTAAGCTATGAAGTGATTAATTGATAAAACATGACTTGTCACTATTTTAATCAATTAAACCACTTCATAATCGATTAATTACTTGATTTAATTAATTAATTACTGTGATGATTGTGCTTTACGCAAAAGCAAATAATAGTGATGATGTAGAGAGTCAAGATCCTCTGAAGTGAAGTATGTCAGATTGTGGTTGGAAGTCTTAGAGGATTTTATTTTGCTGTTAAATATGTATATAAGAGAGGGTTGTAGAAATATTGTTATTCGAATTTAGAGGAACTGGTGTTAAGTTTATGTGATTGTTATATTTTGTTTGAAATTTTGAATACATGAAAAGGTGTATGATGTAAGACTAATTGTGTTATGATGAAAATTTTATTCTCTAGTGTTTGAATCGTATATTACATTAAAATTGGATTAGATTATTTGATTAGATAGTATAAAAAGTATTGGGAATTTGGGATATTACATTAATGGTATCAGAGTCTGGTTCATTCTTATACACAAACTTGCAGGGAATAGGTTTGATATGTCTTTCATTGCGTCCATGTGATTGATGTGTGTTTGGAAGGTATGGAAATACAACATAACTTGAGTTATATGAATTATTTTTATGGCATGAGATTAAAAATTGAATGATGTGTGATAATGGTAAAAACTAAAAAGGGTATTGGTAGTAATGTGTGGTAGGTAGTTTATTTTCAAATATCCTAATATTCTAGTGACATGCGATTTTTCCATTATTAAATTTTTAGTATGATGAGTTGAAATGACTGTGGATGAGGAATTTTAGTGTTTTTGGTATGTATATTGTAATTGTTTCTATGTGTGAAGTGTTTCTTTTAATTCTCTTTATACTCAACTGTGTGTGAATTAAAAACAAGTGGATCAGTTAATCATCAAGGACAAATGTCCATTGCTTAGGAGGGTTAGTGTGATGGATTAATGACATGGAGCTAAGATGTTTCCTAAGGTTAGTACGAGGTTTGGATATCATCATATCAATGAGAATATGTAAGACAATTTTTAAGTTCAGAATGAACACTGAGTACATGGTGATGTCATTTGGAGTGACAGATGATTCGACTATGTCAAAAGCAGTTAAGTATAATGTTTAAAATCTTGAGGGAGCGAAGTTCTTAGGTCAGTTGATGTCAAATGAGAAGAGAATGACCAATCCAACTATAATGAAGGGTAGGTAGAATGTGAACGCCTGAAGACTATATTGGAAAGCAAGAGGTTTATACTTAATTTATACTATTAGAAATTCAAATAGGAATTCCGGAAGTAGTGACAATCTCAGGCTAACGTATTAGTAAGGATCAACCTTTTGATTTGGATCAATGATTAGGAGTAGAGTTTGATGTAGTTAGAGCTTATGTTTCAAGGCAGTCGAAGATTTGAGAATTGATATGTCTTTTGATCAATTGGAGTTGAACGTGAACCTATAGTGATAAATGAAGTTTTGAAAAGACTATGATTTCAGTAGGTGAACTCATTGTAGAAGATAAAATTGTTGAAGAACCATTATTGAATGCAATGCTAATAATCTCTATAAGAACAAGGACAACTATATAGAGGTTATATTTTCTTTGAGATGACTAGAAAATGATAAAAGAAATTTGGATTGTAGATGTCAAACTAGATGAAAAGGTTGGAGAGGAAGAAATAATGTAAAAGGTTGGAATTAATTGGTGGAGTTAACTTTAAATATACTTTGTTGTGGTATAATCGCAATGGTTAGAAGTGGAGATTTCCTTAGAATGATCGAGGAAAAATAAATGGAGATCACGGTTTAATCAAATTGTCAAGTTGCTAAGTTCAATCAAGGCAAAAGATTTTAACATGAAGGGTTGTGGTATTTTGAGATTTCAAGAAGTCAGTTTTTATGAAGGTTGTTAAAAGGTATGTTAACATAAATAGGCACAATTGTAATTTGATAATTTAAGTCATGATTGAAATACCTTTTATGGTAAGGTAGGCTCAACCTTGCTGTTAATTGTATGAGTTTGCATGAGTTTGCATGCGAGCAATTGAAGTATTTGGTGCTTTGATTATGTTGCATGACTTTTAATAATAGTTGGTATATTTGATTGTGAAATGTTTGTGTTGATTTTTTGGTGTATTGGAAGTAGTGATTGAGTGAGAGAGAAGACTTGGGTAAAGTTTGCATAAATGAAAAAAAATTCTTAAATTCTTCATACTAAATGAGCACGTGAGGGTAGAATTAGAATTAGTAGTTATATCTTTAACCTACTGCTAAAACTTATGTTTAGATACCATACCCAGATTATGAGTGCTAGCTATCAAAGTTGAAACAATTTAGTTAGAATGGAAACTATGCATTTTAGGTACCTCAGTAATGACCTAAATAAGAAAAAAAACCAACTTTGGGATTGCATAACTTTCTGTGTAGGGTGATTTTTGGAACAAAATTTTTTCCCAATATTTTGTATTACCAAAATATAGTTGCTCACCAAATTTGTAGTCAATGGACTTGTGCAACTCATTTTAGACCCCTAGGTTCATTTTGAGGCAAAATTGATTCATATAGTGACCTAAAAAGGCTAACTTTTGATCTAGGAGGAATTTTAAGATAAAATCAGTTTCTAAAACCTTGATTTTTGGTTTAGAAAGTCTATTTTGAGGATTTTTTAGAGTTCTTCCTATAAATTTTAAATTCATCTTTGAAAACCACTCATTTTCTAAGCTGTGTATTTACTCGAAATTTGAAATGGGCATAACTTTCAAACCGATTGAGCTTTTCAAGTTAAAAAAAAGCTCACAAATTTTTTTAGCAACCTATAAATCTATTTTGGAGTATTTCAAGAGTTTGAACATTTTTACAGAAAAGTTGGTAACAAATCATTTTTCTAGAAAACTTGATTTTTTTGGAAACTTGTGAAAGGTGTTATTTTCTAACCGTTTGGCGGAATTGAGTCAAATCAAAGGCATTAGGTTACATTTGATGCAACAAATTTTTTTTTTTTTGAGTTTCAAAGGGGTTTGAATTTTGTATCTAAATTGGTGCAAAAAACTGTTTTGGAGAATTACCTAAAACTGCAAATTCTAGTTGCAAAATTTTCAAGCTGTAACTCTGATTTGGATGAAATAAAAACCTATGCTCTTTATTTTTTATATAATAAATATTTTTTTCCTGGGGTGATTTAATAACAACTTGATAGGGTTTCTTTACAAAATTGTCTCCTAGAAAGTCTAATTTGAAGGAGATTCTTAGGTGGAAGTCTATTTGATTGACCTATAACTTACCTTAGAGCCAGTTCCTAGCATTTACATGATATAAGAAGTGGATTGATATTAAGAAGGACATATTTTCATTAGATTTGATGATATTAGATACATTGATAAGAGTACGATAGGACTAAGATAGAAAATGATCGATTAACTAGAGAATTGATAAGTGGATTTATAGTTTCAATTCACTTTACACTTAGCACATTTTTTAGGACAAAAATTATTTTTGTTGAAAGTATTGTAAGGATCTATTTATTTAATAGGTCATAAATTCATAGAATAAATAGTGAAAGAAATTAAATTACTAATTAATTTGAGATAAGATGGATTTATTAGTTTGATAATACTATATGATTTTAAGTAGTTGATGATAGAAGGATGGTGGAGAAGAGAATAATTATTATTTTTTTGTTTTAGAGGGTTTTAGTTGAGTTTCAGGAAGTTTTTAGATAATCCGTTATCAAAAGGGCGGTAGCATTTAGCAAACTGATTTTGCTAAATACATCCTTAAGTTATATAAACTATTTCTTCCTCATTTATCTAAATTCTTTCTTCTTCTTCGTAAATTCTCCCGAGGATTGTTGTTGCTCTCTTTTTGTCATGGGTGTGCGTTGTTTGCATGACCTTCGAGCCAACGGATTCTGACGCGGTTTCTTCCATAACTCCTGCTGTTGAGTGATCGCTATTATAGGTAAGTTTGATGTTGAATCAATGAACATTTTTTCAATCATTTTCGATCCTTTCGTTCTCGTTAAAAAGAGAATTCCTTTAAAAATTCTAATCTCTTAAGTTCCTATTGAAATTGAGATTTCTGTTAGGTTCTGAGAGATCTCTTTAGTTGATTCTCCTATTTCTGCTTGAGTCAGCTTTTAAAGAGAGAAATAAGTAAGGAAAAATCTTTCGTTGAAGGATCAGTGATTTGGTAATTGAAAAATTTGAGTTAGTTGAGGTAGAGAGTATTTTGACTATGTTTTGAGCTATTTAAGATAACATGTATGTTAATTACATTAGTTATTTAATATAGTGTGTATTTGATTTTGATTTGATCTAATTAAGTTAATGTATTTGTTGACTGTGATGTGAGCTAATTGAGTTAGCATATTTGTTTATTGTGATTTGAACTATTTGAGATAATGTATATTTGACTTTCATAGTTGAGCTACTTAGGATAGCATGAATGTTAATTGTATTATTGAGCTATGTGTGATAACGTATATTTTAATTGTATGAATGATCTATTTGAGATAACGTTTATGTTAATTATAAATGTGTAATGATGAGGTGTTGTATTAAATGCATGATGATGTGTTGAGTTGATGCATGCTTTTAGTAATATGTGAAATTGTGTATTGTGTGTGAATGATGATCAATTGTTGAAATTGTGTTTGTGGACGACTGAAGATTGTAATTCATTAATAAGAAGTATTAATGAATTGTGTTGCAGATTGTTACGAGGAGGTAACATAGTTCTTGATGTGATGCATTGAATTAAGGCAGTGGATAAGTTTAAGTGATTCTGTTGCTAAGACCCTGTTTCAGGTGATTGATTGAATGTTAGTGCTTATGTTCAGGTGGAGCATAAATGCGATTGATTGATTGTTAGTGTTTATGTTTAGGTGGATCATAAGTGTGATTGATTGGTTCTGAGTAATTATGTTCAAGTGGAACCTAAGGGTGATTTAATTGTTGATTATACTTTGTGAGTGCATAATTATAATATAATAATAATATGTCTTTTATCTTATGCTTATTTTTGTACCGTTTGTGTATTTTGTATGACTGTGATGATTGTGCTTTGTATGAGAGTAGATAGTATGATGCAGAGTTGCAAGATTCTCTAAAGTGAAGTATGTCAAATTGTGGTTGTAAGTCTTAGATGATGTTATTTTGTTGTTGAATATGCATATAAGAGAGTTGTATAGAAATATTGTTATTCAAATTTAGAGGCACTGATTTTAAGTTTATGTAATTGTTATATTTTGTTTGAAATTTTGAATACATAAAAATGTGTATGATTTTATTCTCCAGTGTTTGGATTGTATATTATATTAAAATTCGATTAGATTACTTGATTAGTTAGTATAGAAAATATTGGAAATTTGGGATGTTACAAGAGTGAGATGAACAAATCTTAGCCATTAAGAGAGAAGAGAGAAAAATATCCGAAAAATCTCAACCATTAAATGAGGAGATAGAGAAAAAAAAAAGTGACAAATAATAAATGCTGAAAGAGAGAAAATGAATAAATGTATACGATTTTATCTCAACCATTAATTTTTATTTCAATGGCTGATATTTGCTCCTCTCACTCTCATATAAGATACCTTACTCTCATATGATATGTCATATATACATACATATATATACATACACATGCATATATATATATATATATATATATATATATATATATATATATATATATATATATATATATATATATAAGGAAGTTATGTTAGAAACACTATCATTTAAGCTTGTATAAATGTTATGTTTTGTATGTAGATTTATTTGGACATGTTGAAGTGTGAAAAATGAAATATGATCTACAACATATGCGTGTGTATAAATATAATGATGTAATCACTTTAGTGAAATGGAGTATAGAGTATGAATGAATGAATTGCATGATGCAGGTTAGAGTTGAATAATTTATCAGTAAAGGTTCTATTATCTGTAGGATCTTGTTAGGTAGTAGGTCTCGCCCATTGAGCTTTGACCTCTATTAAACCTATCTTTCAGCTTTATACCCAACGAGGGGTCTCGCCCATGAGAAAGTTGTCTTAAGTTGGATTTAAGTAGGATTTTCTCCTAGGGATGTGTTGCGCTAAGCGAAGTCTCACTTTTGGATTAGTCTGATACAGGGTTCTCGCCAAGTGAGATACTCTGGGTCTTGCCAAATGATAGTGTTCGTTGGGCGAGCTACTGTTGCATATGTTATGTTATATTTGGTTTCAAATTTTGATTACTTTAAGATATTTATGATGTTGATTGATTGTGTTGTAATGAAAATTTTATATGCTAGTGTTTTAGATTATAAATCACATGAGGAATGAATTAGATTTTTAAATAAATGGTATAAATAATATTAGGATTTCAGGATGTTACATTGTACAGTGAGATAAAAAGTGTTTTAAAAATAATTAAAAACTAAATTACAATAATTTTTACGTAACACATTTATATTTTAAAATAAAAATAGATAACTCAAAATCAACACAAACAACATCTTAGGCTCCATTTGGGGTGATTCTGAGTTTCTAGTTTTTGGTTTTGAAATATGTTTTCAAAACAGAAACGTGTTTGGAAAAAAATGGTTTTGTTTTGGTTTTTTACTTATTTTTGAAACAATTTTCACTTAATTTCAAAAACAATAAAATTTGGTTTTCAGATTTCTGTTTTTGTTTAAGTTCATTACTCTACGTCACTTGTCACTATTAATCATCACCTCTGATTGGCCTCCACCTCTGACTGGAAGTCATTGGTCGCCACCTTTGACTAGCCATCATTGATCGCCACCTCCATCCGACGGTCACCAGCCCCCAACTTCGACCAACAGTCACCAGTCATCACCTCTGATTAACGGTCACCAGTCGCTACCTTCAACCAGTGGTTACCGACTACCACCTCCAACTGGCAGTCAACAACTACCACCTTCGACCAACGGTCACCGTCAGTCTCCAATCGCTACCTCCGACCAACGATCATCAGTTGCCACTTTCGACTAGCGAGCACTGGCTGCCACCTCCAATCAGTGATCACTTGCCGCCACCTTCGACTGTGACCATCGACTGCCACCTTCGATTACTGGTCACTGACCGCTACCTCCGACCACCAGTCACCAACCACCACCTCCAATTGCTGGTCACTAACCATCACCTCCAATCGTTGGTCACCGACCACCACCTTCAATTGTCAATCACCGACCGCCACCTTCAACGATTGTCTCAACCGCTACCTCTGACTAGTGTTTTGGTTAAGATTTGAAAACAATATTTTAAATTTGAAAAAAAAAACAACGTTATTTTTAAAATTTTAAAAACTTAAAAACCAAAACTAGTTTTTATTTTTATAAATCTTAAAACTAGAAACCAAAAATCACCTCAAGCAGGACCTGAATTTACCTTGTTGTGAGTTAAACAAAGTGTTAATTTAACTCAATTCACTGCATGATGTCCAAACGACTAATTTAGTGAGTTTTTTGATGAATTTATTTCTCAAATAAAAAAAAGAAAAAATATGAGTAAACAGTAAAAAGTTAAAAGTAGTGAAAAATAATAACCAATCTAAAATAATTTAAAATTTAAATATTTTCTTTGTTTTAATTTCAAATATTATTTTAAAAATTGAAATAGAAAAAGAAAATCTCTTTATTGACTTTATTCATTGGGAGCTAGATTGAAGTATATAAGCTGAATAATAAGAAATAATAAAAACTTGAGTCGCATGTGAATTAAATTATTATTTAAGTCTACTATTGAATATATCTATTAATTTTTGTAAAATTATTTTGACTAACAATTTTTTAATCATTGATATGTGTAAAATAGTCATTCACTACTAATAGTAATGACTAATATCATCAATTTTAACAATAGTATTATTAATTCAACAATTTAAGTTTTAATTTAAAAAAACACCTTCAAGATTTTTTTTTTAATTTTAATCTTTAGTATGTAATTACATTACATAAGTAAAAAATGATTGTTAATGTGCAACTTGATTCCCATAAATATTACGTATTATAGACCCCAATAATTTTTTTAATTAGTTTAACTCTCTGGTAATTTACAATAGGTCAAATTAACTCAAAGGTATTGGAGGAGAATCTTATCAAAAGGAAATAATAAGCAGGACTTAGCAACTATATCATATCTAACTCAATGCCAATAAAAATGCAAATGGTTATAGCAACCAGCATTTTTTATATTAAATTAATGATTTAAATAAGTTTTTTATGTTTGAAGTTTCACTAAAAATTATTTTATCTTTTTAAAATTTAAAAATATATTTTATAGTTTGATTATTTTTAATCTTCCTTTTCTAATTAACATTGTTAAAAAATTATTGACAGAAAATAAGTTTTTGTATTTGTGTATCATTCTTTTTTTAATTCTAATTTTTTTATTCTTCAATTTCAGACCTTACATAGTCAAATATACTAAAATTTATAAATTGATAACCTTAATATAAAAATAAATTAATTTTAATAACTAAAAAACTATTTTTAAATTTCAAGAATTTTTCTTTGAAACTTTAAAAACAAAAAACTTATATAAACTTAAATTAATTACTTCGTACCAAGAGCACAGAGTGGAATTGCTACGTGAAATTTTTTATATATAGGGCTAGAATATATTCTCTTTGGATATGCATCAACAAAAAATTATTTTATGAGTGTTGTTATTTTATCTTAAAAAATAAAATACGCATCAACAAAACTTATATATACTAACATATATTAGTGTTTTATTTAATTAAAATAAAAAAAATCATTTAAAACATCTGCGAACTCCACTCATAAATTCATTCCAAGATTTATAAATTATTTTTTATGACTTTCACATTTCAAGTCAACCATTTTTTACACTTTGCTTATAAAAAACACCATTTTTACACTTTAATAATCAACTTATGACGAATTCAAATTGATACACCTGTTTTACTTTGAAATGGAATGTTTTAATTATAAACGAAAACTTTAGGGGTTATTCATAAAACAATCTTTTTTCACTTAAAAATTTTTGCTAGACTAAGAAAAAAAAAATCTTAATTTAAACAATATTCTTTACATCCCATTAAAGTTACTCTAAACATGTAAACAACAAAAAAATATCACTATTTTTATTAAGGTGTTCAAAATTAAAGCAAATCAAATTAAAAATTAGAAAACTAAATCTCCACAAAAAATCGATTTAAATTAGGATGGTTTGAGCTTCATAATTTCTAAATGATGTGTTTGTTTTGTTTATAATTTGATATGTTGAAATCATAACAAATTAAACTAAATTATTTTATCTTTGGTTGCTTTAACAAATCTACAAGAAAATATATATAATTATATATTACTTTCTAAGTTTTTATGGATAGGATTTAATCTTTAATTAGATTTTTCAATTAATATATTTTAGTTAATAAATTAATATTTTAACAAGACTATTTGATTTAATTTAATTAGATACAATTTGAATAAATATATAATAAATGTTTGAATGAATAGATTATTTATTTTGAATGGTTGGTACCTTTGTATAATTTTGTTAAAAGTAAATAAAATTTTATACAATTTTAGAAAAACAAAAATTTTTAATATATCTTTTCTAGAATAAAAATTTTAAACTGTAAAATAATAACAAAGCAAAACATAAAATATTAATTTTATTTAATTTTATTTTATAATTAATCTAAACAAACAAAATCACATTTTCACTTATTATTTTAGTTTAGTTAAAACTAATTTTAAACAGCATCACCAATATCCTCCCTCTTCCTAAATTTTTTTCCCACGTATTAATTTTTTTTTGTTTGAAACATAAAGAATTTATTCAGTAGAAAAGAAACAAAATGTTTTTTCAGAATACAAGTTAACTTATATACCACTCGATATTCTATTGGTGCATATCATGACATTGGTATTCTATCTCATGTTTAAAAAGGATATTGTAGAATTAGTATACCAATCCGAAAATACACACTCCATATTAAAACCCGAAAGAATATATTAACACGTATTAATTATTCTCTTTATCTTTTCATGTTGTTTTAAATTTCCCAGGCGACAGTTGAAAATGGTATTGTTCCCTTCAATTAAAGTTGTCTACATTTAACTTTATAGTCAGAGTTAGATGCCATTCCCAATTGATCCAGAGATGTCGGCTATAACCAACTATATTTATCTGGTATAATTCTACTTTTTATCCTAATTTTTTTTTTTGACAAATTTTATGTCCAACAAATGATTATCACGCATTTATCTTGTACTTTTATAAACTTTGGAAATTTTGTGGTCTATGACAACCCTATTAAATAAACACTTAAGACTAATTTTCTAGACAAATCTAATTAAGTTAAAATAGAGAAAAACAAGGTCTCAAATGAGAAAGAATTAGGATAACTATTCTATTTTACCTATGTAAAAATAGGTAATTTAGATAGTTATAGGTCAACATCAGATTAAAATAATCTAACATTCTTCCACTTGTTTCATGTGATGATTTGAAGATTCAACATTAAACTCTAAGTGCATCATGCATTGAAACTATCAAGTCACTATCCTTAATTGAATTAAAACGATTCGATTATGGTGGTTCCAAGTTATCCAAACAACTTGGTTCCTTCCATGTATCACAAATAATCTAACTCAACTCAACTTCAATAAATGTTATAATGTATGTTTTTAATATTCTTTCAAAGACACACTACGTCATCTCACTAAAACAATAATGTATACCATATAATGTAAGTGACTTCATAAATCAGAGACATAACTATAACAAAATTCACAAGTGTCATATACTTCGAACATTACAACTAAATGTATATATACATCACATTATATCGTTAACAAGGACTTATCCATAAGACTCATTCTTTCAACATGTCTAATGAATGTCTTGGTGGTAAACCTTTAGCCAATGGATCCATTATCATTAAGTTATACTAATATGCTCAATTAGCACTTTATGTTTCTGCACTTCTTCTTTAACTAACAAATACTTCAAATCCTTATGTTTTGCTCCTTTCGAGTATTTGTCATTCTTAGAGAAGAAAATAACTATAGAATTATCACAATAAATCTCCAATGGTCTAGCTATACTGTTAATAATACCAAACCTTGAGGTAAAGTTCTGTAACCATAATGCTTGAATTGTGGCCTCAAAGCATGCCACAACTTAGCCTCCATGGTAGAAGTAACAATCACAAATGGTTTTGCATTTTTCATGATATTGCTTCTCCACCTAAAAAACAATATAACCAAAAGTATACTTTCTTGAGTTTACACATCCAACACATTCTGAATCCGAGAAGCCAATCACTTTAAGATGAGCTAACCTCCTATATGTGAGCATGTAATCTTTTGTACCTTGTAGATACCTAAGAATTTTCTTTGCAGCTTTCCAGTATGTTATTCTAAAATTACTTTGATATTGACCCAACATTTATACAGCAAAACTAATATTTAGCTTAGTACATGTTTAGGCATACATCAAACTACCAACCACTGATGCATAGTGAATTGACTATTTCTTTTCATACTAAATCATTCCTAGGACATTGCATTTTACTAAACTTGTCCCATTTCTGAATTGCAACAAACTCTACAGAGCGTTTTTCCATTCAAAATCTCTCTAATACCTTATTAATGTATCCTTTTTTAGACAATCTCAACCATCCTTATGATCTATCATAGAATATTTCTATTCCTATCACATATGATACTTCACCCCATATCTTTCATCTCAAAGTTATTAGAGAGAAATTTATTTACATCATGTAACATAGCAATATTATTAGTAATAAGCAAAATGTCATCATCATATAAGACTAAAATTACAAATCCATTCCCACTGACCTTTATGTAGATACACTGATCAACAATGCTCTCCACAAAATCATATCACGTGATGGTATCATTGAACTTAAGATACCACATTTTGGAAGCTTGTTTCAGTCCACATATTGACTTCTTTAATTACACACCAAGTTTTCCTTTTCTGTTAAAATAAATCTTTCAAGTTGGTCTATATAAAATTCTTCCTCTAAATCACCATTCAAAAACACTAAATCCATTTGCTGAAACTCTAAATCATAATGAGTCACCAAAGCAACACAATACTCAAATAGTGCTTCTTTGAAGCTGGATAGAATGTTTATTTATAGTCAATGCCATCGTTTTGAGTGAAACCTTTTGAAATTGTCTTTTGGGTCACGTTTAGTCTTAAAGACTCATTTATAACCTACTTGTTTTGAACCTTCGAACAGTTCAACTAGATCCCAAACGTTATTATCATCCATTGATTTCAACTCTTCTTTCATAGCATTGAGTCACTTTTTCAGGATTTTCACTTTCCATGGCTAGTTTAAATGAGACTGGATCTTCAACAATGCTCAATTCACACTCATATTCAAGTAATACACAACGTAATCACTTGAAATAGCTAGTATTCTATGCGTTTCAGACCTTCTTCATGCTATTTCTTACACCTTTTCTACCACTTGTTTATTTGTGGTTTGCACATTGTCTACTTGTTCATCAATTGTTTGTTTATGCTGTGGGTTTTGAATATTATCATGTTGTCTACCAGTTCATCAATTGTTTTTTCTAGAGAATAAGGTACAACCTATAGAATAAAAGTTTCATTTATTTTTCTAAAGCTTATAAGAGCATCTTTAGTGATAGTTCTTAATAGTTTTTAACCATAAGAACTCGTCTCGAGTTCTTTAATAATCCACTTTATTTTGAAAATGCTACTATTCTAACTCACTTTAATAATTCGTCTTGAGTAAAAAACACTTAGTTCAATGAATAAATAATTTTTAAATGTTTTATTTAATGATTAAATTCAATTAAACTAACGCAAATATTATATAATTTGTACCTCCATGATGATGAATGTATTCGTAAAATAAATAACATTCTCAATAATTTATGTTCTCTGATCAATGTAGAGTTGTTCATTATCATTCAACTTTACTTCATGGTCTTTCATATTTATTTCATTGGAAATATTGTTGAAGAAATCCATTATAACATGCAACAAATAAAATTGCAAATACGTTAATTAAAAAATTTAACTAAAAAAAGTTAATCAAAACAAAATTTAATTAATTTAAAATCATAAAATAAAATTAATAACAATTTAACCAATTTAACAATAAATAATTTGATGCATAGAAAGTTAATTAAAAAAACTATATTAACAAAAAAATATTATATAAACGTCATTTTGAAATTTAATTAACTTAATTAAAAAATAAAAAAATTAATTAAATTTATTTAACGAATAAAAAATTTAATTAATTTTAATTAAACCATAAATGATAAAAAAATACCTCAAAAGCAAATTATTTTGCTCTGAAAGGCAAAAACATTTTTCGGAACCTACTAATTTATTTCTCCAAAAAGTCATTTTTGGAGCTCTTCTCACATTTTTTTAAAAAAAATCTACTTTGTATCTCTTTTACATTTAAGAAAGCATTAAATATAGATTGATAAGAGAAATTACGTAAAACAGTAAGTAGGAGAGGCATCGCAAGAGAAGACAACAAAGAGAAAAAAAATTAATATAAAACCATAACTTTTACAACAAATTGAATAGGGGTATATACATTTTTTGTAATAAATAAATATTATTTAAAATAATGATAGGTATTATTTCAAAATCTCTATAAAAAAATCCATAAAAAATCTTCAATCTTACCTATGTGACACACTGACACTAGAAGACCTAAAAAAACTCTAAAATCGCAAAGTCTGTGTGGATGCTTTAATTTCAATTAAATAAACCATCTCTTAATAACTCAATTTTCGTTAAATTAATCGTTTCAAACAACTTTTTCTATCTGTCTATCTAATGTTTTCAAACACGCTATTAGTTACTTTAGTTTATTCACAAAAAGAAAAGAGTTACTTTAGCTTTAAAAATATTGTTATTATGTTAAACAATATACATCACCCCAAAATTTGTTGCCTAATGTGAATTATGAGTGTGACAGGCAATTGAACTCACTATGAATGATTTTTGCCCCCCACTTTATATCATTTTTTGTACTTTCTCTTGTCTTATGCAGTACACAAGATTTGATGGTCGCGGTTATGCAACAAAGACTACTTACTTGTGCAAACAATGATAACATTTTTTTATCTTATTGAATATTTGTTTGTTCTAAATAGAAAGTTCTGATCTTTTGCAACCTAATCATGAATCATAAAGTGATATTAAGGGACAAAAGGTGCAACACCATTTTTTTATTTTAAATTATTTTAATAAAATAATCTTTTTAATAGTTATCGGTTATCCAAGAAAGTAACAAATTAATATATATATATATATATATATATATATATATATATATATTTACTTGTATTTTAAATTTAGAAAAAGGTATGATAAAAGTATGATTAACATATTGTAGCCACCAATGTCACATGTAACATTATCATACCTCTATAATACATGTTACTTTAATGTATAAAAAATATCAAAAGACTTGACTACTATATGATTAAAATATATACATTCAAAAAATCTAATTTTACCCTTCTCATCTATAATACAATAAAAAAGGAAAAAGGTTTCAAGCAGAGCAATCAATCTATATCATCATATATATATATATATATATATATATATATATATATATATATATATATATATATTCATCATCTCTTCTAATGTGATCCCTCGTATAGATCATTTCATGAGGCTTCGTGATCAGCCTCATAATCATTATCTTCCAATCCTCCATATGCTTCAGAAGGTCAGTTGAAAATCGAAGTGTCCAACCAATAATAAGGAAACCAAATTGAGTACTAGGTGAATATAGTCGTAAAGGATAACTAGGGAATACATTAGTAGGCGATGTTGATTCAAAGTACTAATCCACAAATGGTAGCAGTACATCAGTCATAGCATCATCAGATGGGGGTGAAAGGGGTGGAGGCATCCACCACACGTAGCCAGAAGCAGGAGGAGAAGTCAATATCACATGTAAATCTACAAAGGAAGTTGAAACCATAAAATAACAACTATTCCTGTGAAAATATCTAAATCAAAATCAATATCATCATGATTCTAGATCCCTCATTACTGTAAGCCAATACTCTCAACAAAGTCGCTAACCCCGAGAAAGCCATCTACCACTGTTCACACAAAATTTTATCATACAATGAAAACAAAATAAAGGAGTGAGACATTTATGATTTTTAACATTTGAAATTACAAAGTGTAGTGTCAAAACTTCAAACAAACAAATGGTCCTTATTTAAGATCACCTATATTATGAAATGAAATGAAATAGAATCTAAGATTTTTTTCTAAATGTATACATGCATGTACGACCCATTACTAATCTCATATATTTAGGGGAGATAATTGGGAGCTTATCACTCCATCTTCGGATATCATTCTCTATATTTTTAACTAGGAGCCTTATGATTTATCAGCTGCTCATAAGAATAATGCTTAACCAATTTATCAATTTGAAACAACCCCCTTACTAATAAACACATACTAATAATCTCATAATAATATATATTCATAAATATAATATAAATATTTATTTATAAGATGCACATGATGCATGTATCTAAAAAGAAAAATTATTTTAATATAAGATGTTATTTATTTTATTTCTTGAAAAAATACTATAAAATTTCTTCATTTTTTTCTTATATGTATGGATACAAAACTTATCCTAATAAAACCTATTCACATTCATGATTCACATCATAATATAAACTTCAATATCATCCATATGGATATTCAAAATTTTCTTATCATAGTTTCTCCGAAAATTATAGATAAATTTTTAATTTATCATCTATTAATTAATTATTTTTTATCAAGAATAATAATTCAAATTTTTTAAAAAAATTACTTATCAATCATTTTAAATATTATTCTATTTATATTTAATTTTGTAAAAGATTTAATTCATCCTTATTTTTACTTATTTTATTATTATTATTATTTATTAATGAATTTGACACTTTCAATTGATTAAACTATATTCATAATATTTACTAACGTAAAAAGTTAATTCTTATTTAGTTTATTAATTTATCATATATAATTTAATTGTTTTTAAATTTAATTAATATTAAGTTTTAGCCTTTTCTTTTTAAGGTCCATGGACCTAACAATTTATCATATATAAAATTTATTTTAATAATTAATAGAAATCTACCACATCCCATAGTAATTACTATCCATCATGTGTGGAGGAAAGCTAATTTCTGTGCCGATTTTCTTGCTAAATTAGGAGTTTCATCTAGGGAATCATATTAGATTCTCACCATCATATCCAATGGTTTAGATAATTGGTTATTAACGGATAAAGTAGGAACATGCTTTCCTAGAGTTTAACTTTATTAGTCTAATTTTTTTCGTTTTTTTTTTGTCTCTTGTAGTAAAAACATACTATAAAAAAATAGACACCATATAAGACTTAGAACAATTCTTAAGTGGCTAAATGTGAGTTTTGAACTCTTACCTTCCCCTCCTTTCACTTGAGAAGAAATGTAACTTTACATCGATAAGTAAATCGAACAGTGGGTGAAGAAAACTTAAAGTGGATAATGAGTGATAAATAAGGTAAGAGAAAAGTGTGTCGGGAGAAAAGAACTGAAACGTGAGTGAAGAAAGTGTTAAAGACCAGATGATAAATGAGGTAAGAGAATATGATAGTTATTATAAATGCATTGGTTTCTTTTTAATCCTAATCTCTAATTTGATCTTTTAAGTAAAGGGAAATCTACTTTTTGGTTTAGATGAAGAGTTCCCCATTCCCTTTTGTTCTGTTTTTTTAATAACTATCCTTAATCTTATCTTGTTAACTCACTTATTTTCTTTCTCATTATTATTTTTTTTAAATAACTATCCTTATGCTATTGCCTAACTTCTTCTATCTCTCATATTTTTTTTTTTTATTTTTTATGCATATTGATATTTATTTTATAACCATTTTTTATTTTATTTTATTAGTATAATTTTTTTTAACATCTAATTTTTTTCTTATTTGATTATTTGCACTAATTATTTCATTATATTTAAACTAAATTTATAGATTTTTTTTTATTTAATAAGTACATGCTAGTTTTAATTCTATATTTTTAGAATATTTTATTACACTTTTAAAAATTGAATGTATTATAACTCTTCCCTCCTTTTATATTTAAACAAAAAAACATATATTTTGAGCTTCTAAATTATTTCAGAATTTGTTATATTTTTAAGTAATTTTTTTAAAAAAATTGATTTAAATGAAAATCCTAAAAATTTACATTTTAAATTTCTAAATTTTATCACAAAGTTAAATCAAATAATAAATAATATATATAAATTTGAAGATGTTACAATTCTCTCATTCTTTTATAAATTTGGTCCTCGAAATTTACTAACTTTTAAAAGAGTTTGAGATATAAATTTTTCATCTTGTCTTCTAGTTCCCACGTTGCATTCCGTCATCTGATTTACTCTAAACTACTTCTAGAGGTGAAATGTCATTCCCACGAAGTTGCTTAATCTTATGACCAATAATTCTAATGGGTATTGCATCAAAAGTAAGGTTATCTCTTAATTATACCTCATCAGGTTCAATTATATGAGAAGTATCAAGAGTATACTATCTACGTTGAGATACATGAAATACATTGTGAAGGTTAGAAAGAATTGGAGGTAAAGCAATTTGATAAACCATAGAACTAACTCTTTTAAGGATTTGATATGGACCAATAAATTTTGGAGAAAGTTTTTGAGATTTCAAAGCTTCGCCAGCCCCAATTGTAGGTGTAACTTTAACGAATACATGATCTAATTGAAATTCAAAGGGTTTTTTTCTTTTGTCATAATAGCTTTTCTATCAGTCTTGTGTCGCGTTAATTTGTTGTCTGTTGAATTATTATTGGTCCCAAGATTAAGGATTCCTAGTCTCATACTGACATAAAAGTGTTATGCACTTTCTCCCATACAAAACAGGAGCCATTTCAATACTAAAATGAAAATTGTTATTGTATGTAAACTCCATTAGTGGTAAAAATTGATCTTAGTTACTTGTTTCCTTTAACACACATGCCCTCAACAAGTCTTCCAAAGATTGAATAGTCCTTTCATATTGTCCATTTGTTTGAGGATGATAAGTTGAACTAAGTTTTAACTTAGTTCCCAAGGCTTAATGCAAACTATCCCAAAATCTTAACGTGAAACGAAGATCCCTCTCATATATTATACTAGAAGGCACCCCATGTAACCTAACAATCTCCTTGATATACATTTGGGTCAACTTTTCCAAAGAATACCTAACATTAATGAGTAAGAAATGAGCATATTTAGTCAATCTATCCACTATTATCCATATGGCATCATCCATAGAGGTTGTCCTAGGTAATCTTGTGACAAAATCCATTCAAATGCTATCCCATTTCCATTTAGGGATATCCAAAGGTTGCAATTCACCAGATGATCTTTGATGCTCTATCTTTTCTTTCTGATAAACTAAGTAAGATACCAAAAATTCAGCTATATATTTCTTCATTTTAGGCCACCAATACAGTTTTTTCAAATCTTGATAATCTTTGTTGCACCAGAATGAATACTGAGCTTACTTTTATGACCTTCATCCAATATCAACTTCCTTAATTCTTCATCTTGAGGTACATAAACTCTTTCTCTGAATCTTATAATCCCATTTGAATCTTTGTTAAAATCTTATTCTTTCTTAACAACTCTTGCTTTCATCTTTCCTTGAAGATATTGATCTTTCTCTTGAGATTGCTTAATTTGTTCAAGGAATCCACTTGTGATCTTCATCATTCCAAAGCACAAACTTCTTGGTTTCACTTGCATACCTAGGTTTAAATCTCTAAATTTCTCAATCATTTTCATCTCTTCAATCATCATCTTTGACATATGTAAGGACTTCCTACTTAGTTCATCTACTATCACATTTCTTTTTCCAAGATGGTAGTGTAGTTTAAGATCATAATCTTTCAAGAATTTCATCCATCTTCTTTGTCTCATGTTTAATTCTTTTTTGTCAAAGAGATATGTCAAACTGTTACAATCACAAAACACTTCAAATCTTTCACCGTACAAGTAACGTCTCAATATTTTTAAAGAAAATACAACTGTAGCTAGTTCTAAATCATGATTAGGTAATTCATTTCATGTGGCTGTAATTGTCTTGATGCATAAGTAACCACTTCCCCTTATTGCATTATAACACACCCTAATCCTTGTTTAGAGACATTTCAAACTTTCCTAATGGGTCAGAAAGTATCAAAATTGGAGTAGACGTTAATATTTTCTTCAATTCTTGGAAACCAATTTCACATGCATCATTCTAATAAAAAGATTGTCCTTTACGAGTTAACTTAGTCAATAACAATGCTAACTTTGAAAATCCTTAAATGAATTTTCGATAATAATCCGTCAATCTTAAGAAACTATGTATCTCAATGATTGTTGTTAGTTTTTTACAATGTACACTAGTTCCACCTTAGTAGGATTAACAACAATTCCTCCTTTTGATATCACATGTCCGAAAAAATTAACTTGTTTTAGCCAAAATTCACATTTTAAAAGCTTTGCATATAATTGTCTTTCGTTTAGAACTTGTAAGACAATTCTCAAATGCTCAACATGTTCTTCATTACTTTTGGAATATATACCAGAATGTCGTCTATGAAGACGACTACAAATTTATCAAAATATTGATGGAAAATCCAATTCATGTAGTCCATGAAATTGTAGGAGCATTGGTAACACCAAATGACATTACTAAGTACTCATAATGAGCATAACATGTTATAAATGTGGTTTTTGGAATATCTTTTGTTTTAACTCAAATCTGATCGTTACCAAATCTCAAGTCAATTTTGAAACATATCCTAGCTCCTATCAATTGATCCATAAGATCATCAATTCTTGGTAGGGGATACTTATTTTTTACAGTAATTTTGTTTAATTGTTGATATTCTACACATAATCTCATGCTTCCCATATTTCTTTTTCACTAATAACACTGGAGCACCCCATAGAGAAACATTTGGTCATATGAATTGTTTCTCTAAAAATTCTTCCAATTGTTTCTTCAACTCTACCAATTCCAAAGATGACATCCTATAAGGTGCTACTGAAATGAGATCAAATCCAGGTATCAAAATCTATGGTGAATTCTATTCCTAAACAGGGAAAATTTCAGGAAATTCACAAACCATAGGTAACTCACTGGTATTTGAATTTCCCTCTATTTCCAAAGAAGTAAAGATCATAGATACTTGATTTTCCATGTTTTTAGAAAGCAATAGTTTGGTTGGCAGGAAAAAATCTTGAATTTAAAGGTTCAACAGTATTATTAGACATAGATTCAAAAATCAAAGTTTTATCATGACAATTGAGAAGAACATGATTGAAAGATAATTTGTCCATTCCCAATACTATGTCTAAATGAGATAGGGGTAAGCAAATCAAATTTTCAAGAAAGGTCATGCCTTCTATAGAAATGGAACAATTTAGACAAGCTTAAGATATTGTAACATGATCATTAGTAGGAGTAGAAACAATGAGATGAAAAGGCAAATAAGACATAGAAAATTTTAAATGTTTCATGCAATCATAAGAAATAAATGAATTAGTTGTACCTGAATCATACAATAAATCTAAGAGACATCCATTTATGATGCACTCACCTTAAATTAGATCATTAGACTGAGCAGCTTCAATACCACTCATAGTAAATATTTTTCTTGTAACCTTTTGTTTCCTTACTTCTTTACTTTTGTTGTTGTGATTATCATTCCTACCACCATTTTCATTTTCTTTTCTTAATAACAAAAAATCTTTCATATAATGTCCCATATTTCCACAATTGTAATTAAGTGATAAGCTTTTGGTTATAGTCTTTAAGTAGATTAGGTCTTCGAGAAAATGTTGAGTAACAGGATCAGGAGTTTGAGGTCCTCTAGCCACTTTTTTTTGAAATAAATAACCATTTTATGTTTCACATACAAGGTATACACTTTTACCAAAGTATATAATCTTACATTATTGTTAATTAACAGATAATGCAAGAATGCACAACAACAAAATGTCAAATTCCAACCCCTGACTTGACAAGAAAGAACTGCTATAATACTACTAAATGCAATACCATTTTTTTTATTTGAAGTTATTTAAATAAAGAAACCTTCTTAATAGTTATCCTAATATGGTTATGCAACAAAGTAACATATATATATATATATATATTCTTTTATTCTAAACTTACAAGAAGATATCATAAAAGTACGATTAACATATTGTAGCAACAATACCACATGTAACATTATCATACCTTTATCATACATGTTACTTCAATGTATAAAATATCAAAAGACTTGACTACTAACTGAATAGAATAAATACATTCAAAAAGGTTTGATCTTATCCTTCCCATCTATAATACGGTAAAAAAGAAGAAAAAATGTCTCGAACAGAACAGTCAGTCTATGTCATCATATATATATTCATTATCCCTTCTACTGTGATCCCTCAAACTAATCACTTCGTGAGACTTTGTGATCAACCTTATAATCATTATCTTCTAATCCTCTATGTGCTTCAGAATGTCCAGTTGCAGATTCAAGTGTCAAACCAATAATAAGGAAACCAAACTAAATATTGGGTGAATATAGTGGTCAAGGATAACTAGGGAATACACTAGTAGGCGATGATGACTCAAAGTACTGATCCACATATGGTAACAATATATTAGTCTAGCATCATCAGAAGAGGTGAAGGCATCCACACATAGGCAAGAGCAGGAGGAGAAGTCAATATCACATGTAAATCTAAGAGAAAGGTGAAACCATACTAGTAGGGTTCACGAGCATAAAGTAAATAGTAATTATTCCTGTGAAAGTATCTAAACTAGAGTCAATATCATTAGTCCATAATCCCTTGTTACTGTAATCCAGGGACACTCTCAACATAGTCGTAAACCCCAAGAGAACCATCTACCACTCTTCGTACAAAATTTTACTTACAATGAAAACAAAATAAAGGAGTGAGGGATTTACTATTTTTAACATTTGAAATTACAAATTGTGGTGTCAAAACTTCAAACAAACAAATGGTCCTAATTTAAGATCAGCTATATTATGAAATAAAATAAAATAGAATCTAACATATTTTTCTAAATGTATACATGCATGCAGGACTGATGACTAATCTCATATATTTAGGGGAGATAACTGGAAGCTTATCACTTCATCTCCGGATGTCATTCTCTATATTTTTAACTAGGAGCCTTACACTTTACTAGTTGCTCATAAGAATAATGATCAACCAATTTATTAATTTGAAACAATCCTCATAGTAATAAATACATCCTAATAATCTCATAATGTTATATATTCATCCATAATATTAATAAAGGGAATACCCCCTTTTGATGTCTACTTTTAAAAATACCTATTCTACCCTTATACCTATTTTAAAATTAAAAAACATAAACTAATTTGTCATGAGAGGAACTTGAACCAATAACCTCTTATTTCCAAAACACATACTTTACCACTACACCAACCTTCTAACTTTAAGCAAAAAATTACTTTAAAATATTGATATCCAACATACATAATTGTCCAATTATATCTATAGTGTAAAATATATGATATTATATACTATATCTATATTGTTAATAAAGGGAATACCCCCTTTTGATGTCTACTTTTAAAAATACTTATTCTACTCTTACACCTATTTTAAAATAAAAAAAATAAGTTAATTTATCATAAAAGAGACTTGAACCCATAACCTCTTATTTCCCAAACATATACTTTAAAATTAGACCAACCTTATAACCTTATGCAAAAAATTACTTTAAAATATTGATATCCAACATACATAATTGTTCAATTATATCTATAATATATAATATGTGATATTATATTATATATTATATTTATACTATTAATAAAGGGAATACCCACTTTTGATGTCTAATTTTCAAAATATCTATTCTACCCTTATACTTATTTTAAAATTAAAAAAATAAAATAATTTTTCGAAAGAGGGACTTGAAACCATAACCTTTTATTTCTCAAACATATATTTTACCACTAGATCAACCTTATGAATATAATAACAAATTACTTTATAATATTGATATCCAATAGACATAATTTTCCAATTATATCTATAATGAATAATATATGATATTATATTATATACTATATTTATACTATTAATATCTATACTATTAATCAAGGGAATACTTCCTTTTGAAGTCTAATTTTCAAAATACCTATTCTACCCTTATACCTATTTTAAAATTAAAAAAATAAATTAATTTGTTGTAAGAGGGACTTGAACCCATAACCTCTTATTTCCAAAACATATACTTTACCACTAGACCAACCTTATGAATATAATAAAAAAGGTACTTTAAAATATTGATATCCAATATAAATAATTTTCCAATTATATCTATAATATATAATACATGATATTATATTATATACTATATTTATACTATTAATAAAGGGAATACCCCCTTTTGATGTCTACTTTTCAAAATACCTATTCTAACCTTACACATATTTTAAAATTAAAAAAAATAAACTAATTTGTCGTAAGAGGAACTTGAACCATAACCTCTTATTTTCTAAACTTATACTTTATCACTGCACCAATCTTATAATTTTAAGCAAAAAATTACTTTAAAATGTTGATATCCAACATATATAATTGTTCAATTATATCTATAATGTAAAATATATGATATTATATACTATATTTATACTGTTAATAAAGGAAATACCTCTTTTGATATCTACTTTTCAAAATACCTATTCTACCCTTACAGCCATTTGAAAATTAAAAAAATAAATTAATTTGTCATAAGAGGGACTTGAACCCATAACCTCTTATTTGCAAAACATATACCTTAACACAAGACCAACCTTATAACTTTAAGCAAAAAATTACTTTAAAATATTGATATCCAACATACATAATTGTCCAATTATATATATAATATATAATATGTGATATTATATTATATACTATATCTATACTATTAATAAAGGGAATATCCCCTTTTGAAGTCTAATTTTCAAACTACGTATTCTACTATTATACCTATTTTAAAATTAAAAAGATAAACTATTTTTTTGTAAGAGGGACTTGAACTCATAACCTCCTATTTCCCAAACATATACTTTACCACTAAATCAACCTTATGAATATAATAAAAAAATTACTTTAAAATATTGATATCCAATAGACATAATTTTTCAATTATATCTATAATGTATAATATATGATATTATATTATATACTATATCTATATTATCAATAAAGGAAATACCCCTTTTTGATGTCTAGTTTTCAAGATACCTTTCTACCCTTACACATATTTTAAAATTAAAAAAAAAAACTAATTTGCCATAAGAGGGACTTGAACTCATAACCTCTTATTTTTCAAACATATACTTTATCACTAGACCAACCTTATAATTTTAAGTAAAAAATTACTTTAAAATATTGATATCCAACCTACATAATTGTCCAATTATATCTATAATGTATAATATATGATATTATATTATACACTATATCTATACTATCTATACTATTAATAAAGGGAATACCCCCTTTTGTGGTTTACTTTTCAAAATATCTATTTTACCCTTACACCTATTTGAAAATTAAAAAAATAAACTAATTTCTTATAAGAGGGACTTGAACCCATAACGTCTTATTTCTCATACATATACTTTATCACTAGACCAACCTTATAATTTTAAGCAAAAAATTACTTTAAAATGTTGATATCTAACATACATAATTGTTCAATTATATCTATAATGTAAAATATATGATTTTATATACTATATCTATACCCCCTTTTGATGTCTACTTTTCAAAATACGTATTCTACGCTTACACCTATTTTAAAATTAAAAAAATAAACTAATTTGTCATAAGAGGGACTTGGACCCATAACCTCTTATTTTCCAGACATATACTTTAACACTAGACCAACCTTATAACTTTAAGCAAAAAATTACTCTAAAATATTGATATCCAACATACATAATTGTCCAATTATATATATAATATATAATATGTGATCTTATATTATATACAATATCTATACTATTAATAAAGGGAATACCCCTTTTTGAAGTCTAATTTTCAAAATACCTATTCTACCCTTATACCTATTTTAAAATTAAAAAAATAAACTAATTTTTAGTAAGAGAGACTTGAACCCATAACCTCTTATTTTCCAAACATATACTTTACCACCTTATGAATATAATAAAAAAAATTACTTTAAAATATTGATATCTAATAGACATAATTTTCCAATTATATTTATAATGTGTAATATATGATATTATATTATATAATATATCTATACTATTAATAAAGGGAATACCCTCTTTTGATGTCTACTTTTTAAAATACCTTTCTACCGTTACACATATTTTAAAATTAAAAAAAATAAACTAATTTGCCATAGGAGGAACTTGAACTCATAACCTCTTATTTTTCAAACATATACTTTATTAGTAGACCAACCTTATAATTTTAAGCAAAAACTTACTTTAAAATATTGATATCCAACATACATAATAGTTCAATTATATCTATAATGTATAATATATGATATTATATTATATACTATATCTATACTATCTATACTATTAATAAAAGAATACCCCCTTTTGATGTTTACTTTTTAAAATACCTATTTTACCCTTACACCTATTTGAATATTAAAAAAATAAACTAATTTATTATAAGAGGGACTTGAACCCATAACGTCTTATTTACCATATATATACTTTACCACTAGACCAACCACATAACTTTAAACAAAAAATTACTTTAAAATATTGATATCTAACACACATAATTATCCAATTTTATTTATAATGCATAATATATGATATTATATTATATACTATATCTATACTTCTATATTATTAATAAAGGGAATACCCCCTTTTGAAGTCCAATTTTTAAAATACCTATTCTACCCTTATACCTATTTTAAAATTAAAAAAATAAACTAATTTGTTGTAAGAGGGACTTAAACCCATAACCTCTTATTTCCCAAACATATACTTACACCTATTTGAAAATTAAAAAAATAAATTAATTTGTCATAAGAGGGACTTGAATCCATAACCTTTTATTTCCCAAACATATATTTTACCAGTAGACCAACCACATAACTTTAAGCACAAAATTAGTTTAAAATATTGATATCCAACACACATAATTTACCAATTATATCTATGATATATACTATATGATATTATATTATATACTATATATCTTTACTATTATATATTATATCTATAATATATAATATGTGATATTGTATTATATATTACATCTATACCATTAATAAAGAGAATATTTCGTTTTGATGTCTACTTTTCAAAATACCTATTCTACCCTTACACTTATTTTAAAATTAAAAAAATAAACTATTAATAAAGGGAATACCTCCTTTTGTTGTTTATTTTTCAAAATACCTATTCTACCCTTACACCTATTTTAAAATTAAGTAAATAAACTAATTTGTCATAAGAGAGACTTAAACCCATAACCTCTTATTTCCGAAAGATATATTTTACCACTAGACCAACCTTATAACTTTAAGCTACAACTTACTTTAAAATATTGATATGCAACATACATAATTGTCCAATTATATCTACGTTGTATAATATATGATATTATATTGTATACTATATCTATACTTCTATACCTATACTATAAATAAAAGCAATACCCCCTTTTGATATTCACTTTTCAAAATACCTATTATTAACTTCTCCTTATTAATATATGCGTACATTTTATGATAAATGTTTTTAATAAACATGCAAATACACAGGTGTGACAATATTTTGACTTCTATTCAAACTCTCCTCTTTTCATTTTTTCATAATCATTGCATATTTGATATATCCATTGATGATATGACATGTTTTTATCATGTTATCATAAACAAAAAATATAAAATTGACTATATATTTCAAAACATGTCACATAATAATTTATATTTCAAAATATAAAATTTACAAAAGATATTAAATTAAAACCCTACAATTATTATAACATATTAAAATAGAAATGCGAATACACAGGCGTGACAACATCTATGATTTCGCTAGTAAATATAATATAAATAATGTATTTATAAGATGCACATGATGCATGCATCTAAAACAAAAATTCATTTTGATGTAAGTTTTTATTTATTTTATTTTTTAAAAATACTATAAAATTTCTTCATTTTTTTCTTATACATGCTCTTTTTCTAAGGATAAAATCTTATCGTAATAAAACCTATTCACCATTCACATCATAATATAAATTTCAATATCAATCATATGGATATTCAAAATTTTCTTATCATAGTTTCTCCGACAATTATAGATAAATTTTAAATTTATCATCTATTAATTAATTATTTTTGTCAAGAATAATAATTCAATACTTTTTGAAAAACTTACTTATCAATCATTTTAAATATTATCCTATTTATATTTAAATTTTATAAAATATTTAATTAATTTTTTTTTCACTTGTTTTATTATTATTATTATTATCATCATCATCATTATTGTTGTTATTATTATTATTATTATTAATAATAATAATAATAATAATAATAATAATAATAATAATAATAATAATAATGAATTTGACACTTTCAATTGATTAAACTATATTCATAATATAAACTATATTCATAATATTTACTAACATAAAAATTTAATTATTATTTAGTTTATTAATTTATCATACATAATTTTTTAAATTTAATTAATATTAAGTTTTAGTCTTTTCTTTTTAAGGTCCATTCACCTAACAATTTATCATATATAAACATTTATTTTAATAATTAAAAGAAAAACACCACATCCCATATAGTAATTACTATAAAATAAAATAAACACTATATAAAACTTAGAACAATTTCTAAGTGACTAAACATAATTGATTTTTTTTAATGAATATTTTTTATAATTAAAATAAATTACTTCTCTCTATATATAAAAAAATATGTAAAACAAATTCCTATTACTAATAATAAGCAAAAATTATTTTTATGTTAAAATCAAATACCCTTTAGTCAAAATTTTAGTTATCAGATTAAAGAGTGATTAAGGGGTCTCTCTACTCTTAACTCACTTTAATAACTTACTAGTTAAAAATCAGTCTCCTCCCCCTTACCTAAAATCTACAAAGAAAGAACTCTTCCCATCCCCTCCTTCACTTGAGAGGCAATGTAACTTTACATCTTAAATTTGTGATGAGTAAATATAAAAATGAGTGAAAAAAAATTAAAGTAGGTGATGAGTGATAAATGAGGTAAGAAAAGAGTGTATAGGGAGAAAAGAATCGAAACCTAATGAAGAAAGTGTCAAAGACTGAGTGATAAATGAGGTAAGAGAATAGGATAGTTATAATCCTAATCTCTAATTTGATTTTATAAGTAAAGGGAAATCTATTGTTTGGTTTTCCTGAAGAATTTCCTATCCCCTCTGCTCAATCAATTGAACTAAATTGCATGACTCCTTAATCTTATCTTGTTACCACTTCTTCTCCCTCATTATTATTGTTTTTTAAATAACTATTCTTATTGTATTGCCTAATTTCTTCTCTCTCATCTTTATTATTTTGTTTATGCATATTAATATTTATTTTATAATCAATTTTTATTTTATTTTTATTAGTATAATTTTTTTAATATGTAGTTTTTCTTATTGATTATTTGCACTAATTATTTTCACTATATTTAAACTAAATTATAGATTTTTTTATTTAATAAGTACATACTGTTTTTAATTCTATTTTTTATAGAATATTTTATTATACTTTAAAAAATTGAAAGTAGTACAAGTTTACAACTCTCCCCTCCTTTTATTTTTAAACAAAAAAACATATATTTTAAACCTCTAAAATTATTTCAGAGTTTTTTACATTTTTAACTAATTTTTTGAAAAAAAAAATGATTTAAATGAAATTCCAAAAAATTTCCATTTTAAATTTCTAAATATTATCAGAAAGTTAAATTTAAATAATAAATAATATATATAAATTTGAGGACTTTACAAAAGGTAATTTGATTAAGATTCATATCTAGCCTAATTATAATAAAGTCGATGTGGAAATAAAAATAACTATTATAAGACAAATTTAGCCTCTATTAAAAATATTGTTGTCATTATTCTTTTAAAATTTTCTAATATTTAATTGAAACATCGGTGCTAGGCTATTTGATTAAGAAGATTCATATGCAATCTGACTTCCTAAACATTACTAAAAATGGTTACTTACAACTTCCAACTATTTCTTAGGCAAATTACAAGATGTTCAAAACTTGCCTAAATATTTTATATTAATTTACATGTCAATGTTGACAAAAGAAAAGAAAAGAAAGAAAAACCTAAGTCCAAATGTCACCAAGAATGACAAAAAATTATTCCAATTCCAGAAGAAGAAATTATGAGGCAGGGACAACAGATAGAGGTCACCCCAAATTATGTCAAAATTCCAGAACCAGGCTCTGCAGGAAATCATGCTTATTGGTTCTGGTTAACTTTTCCATTCTGTCAATCTGAGTAACCAGAATGGCTCAAAATCCTTGTCAGCCACCATATCAACTCAGCCTCTTTGCTGATAAAGATTTTCTTCTTGAAATTATCTCAGCTGCCCAACTTTTTCCTATTTCAGTTTGAAACTTCCCTGAGACCAGATAAAATTATGAGCATTTCATTTTATGCTTAAATATTTTTCTGTTTGACTTTACTCCCTATTTTCAAGAATTTTTGTAAGTAAATCGTGTTTTTAATTATTTATAAACATGACTAATGCCATAAATTGTTTTTAAACAAATAAGAGATTAAAAATACAATTTGTCCTAAAAATTGTATAGGACCATCTCTCCATACTCCTCAATGCGTGGAAAGTTATTTGATTAATATTGTTCTTTGAAAATAAGGTCTAAATGACAATAAAGAATAAAGGCAAACAAAAAAATATTTAAGAAACCAAAACATAAAAGACACTATTTTTCAGGTTATTTACGTAAGTTTCAATTCTAATACCTGCAGTTGAAAGGAAAAATTCATCCAACACTTTCCCATGTTCTGCACAAGGTACAATATATTTTAAGATACTTGGCATTACAAAAGCATATCATGAAGAGTATGTAGCAAGAGCAAAAGTAGCACGTCTTTAGGAAGAACTGTCAATTATCAACTCATTAGTCATAGAAAAGTTAGAGGATTTCAACTGTTTTAAGAATTCCAAACTTATGGTGGTATCATGGTAGGAATTTTCCATGTCCACACTCCACATGCAAATATATCTATAACGTACCTACTTCATATTCTAGAGCTTGCAGAATCATTTCAACCTGATCAGCATTTTAGAGAAACAGGAGAAACAATTAGAAATGAAATAATACAAGATCCTGGTATTACAGTTCCAGATATGCATGTTATGAAAACATAAAAACACAAGGTAAATTATAGTATGAATTTTGTCCAAATTTGTTACAAAAAGTTTATAACCCCTTATATTTTACCCCTCTCATGTTTCCTTATAAACACTGGGAGATGTCTGGATCATTTTTTGCCAAAACTTCAGCGATTGAATACATTGTTGTTTTTTTTAATTCTCTGTAATTTATTTAATATAGTCATTATTCAGAGCATCTAGAACTATTCTTTCTATTGTTCATGTATTGAACTTGCCAGTCTAGTTTCCTACTGATGCATAGAAGACAAACTAAATGTTCTTTATTTGGTAAATTGTGTTTGATTAAAGGAAAAAGAACAACTGATTTTTATAATGTATGCTTTGGAAACTTAACTAGAGGATTTAAAGTTGGTGGTACACTAAAGTTGATTTGCAAGATGGGATAAAGTGAGAAACCTTCAAAGTTTAATATAACCTGAAAAACACAAACTACTTAAATAGCGAGCAAATCAAAGATAGATTATTGATAGTTTGATAGGAGAGGAGGAAAAATGGAACGTGCGTAATTTTTTCCTGGGTAAAATTCTTAATTGTTTTGCTTGGCATCATACATTTAATTGTAAACCTTCAACCAGTTAACAAGACTAATTGAAACTAAATCATTAGAGGAAACTAAAGAAACACTAACTGTATTCAGAATACATTATAGAATACAATACAGACCACCCAAGTTAAATCAAATATGTACTTCTTGGTGTTTATAAGGCAGTATTAGATTGTCTTTTCTAATCATATTCACCCTTCATGATTATTGATAGTTTGATACGAGAGGAGGAAAAATGGAACGTGCGTAATTTTTTCCTGGGTAAAATTCTTAATTGTTTTGCTTGGCATCATACATTTAATTGTAAACCTTCAACCAGTTAACAAGACTAATTGAAACTAAATCATTAGAGGAAACTAAAGCAACACTAACTGTATTCAGAATACATTATAGAATACAATACAGACCACCCAAGTTAAATCAAATATGTACTTCTTGGTGTTTATAAGGCAGTATTAGATTGTCTTTTCTAATCATATTCACCCTTCATGATATTTTCCATAAGATAACAGAAAATCGGTTAAGGTGGTTTGGAAATGCTAAGAAAAGACCAAAAGAGACACCTTTTAGAAAAGTAGATGGTATGACCTTTAAGCTGGTGCAAAGAAGAAGAGAGACCTAAAAGGACTCCAGAGGATCTAATTAAGGTGGATTTAAGGTTAAATAATATTTCTACAGCTTTGGTCATTAACTAGGCTAATTGATACTGTGCAATCCATGTAGCTAACTTCACTTAGTGGGATAAGACTTGGTTGTTGGGGTGGTTGTTGATATTTTCCATAATTTTTAAAATTTCAAACAGGTTGCTATTTTGGTTCAATCCTCTGTGATGGACCGGTAGACATTAAAATGGTTTTATACATGGCAGTCACTAATTGCACTTTGCTAAACTCAAAATCATAATTAAGTTGTCCGATGCTGGACTACATTCCTGTCTAGTACTCAGTAATTTCTTGATACCAGCTATTTCATTTATAGATTTCCTAACATCAAATTTCTACAGCTTCTACTCAGTTACCATTGTTACCAATCAGCAACATAGTTCACAGCCAAAAACTGCAACTGACAACTAGTCTTTACATCATGTAACCATCTCCAAGATCAAATTCAAAACCCAAATGTTAATGTTCCCTCTTTCAGAAGCATCAAAGATGACAAATATTCTTCAGTCTAGTAAACAGATGATAACTTACGGTACATGGGGGAGTTACTAAGTCCCAAGGAAATCAACGGTCAAAGGTTCCCTCAAAGAGCCAGCAGGTTTTAATGCCTTGAGACAGTTGGTACCAAAAAGCACAGACCTAACTGAAAAAGCTAATATTTGTTGAAGACATAACAAAGCCATTCATAATTTTTCATTACATGGCTTAAAACTGACATGGTGACACGACCTCGATTACCATGTAACTAGGACTTGGGAGTTTGATAATTTCTGCCCCATTCTTCTAAATAAAAGTTGAATTTTAACAAATGTAAAAGAGGACCTTTTGTGTTGTCCATGCTTTGGGCCTAAAAGGATCTGGCATCAGAGAGCAGCTAAAGATGTAATGAAGTCATTTATGTGGCTTTACTTAACAACTTAAATGATAGGTGAGTTTGCCCACGACAATATTAAAATGGAAGAACCATAAAATATTATTGATTTTCCATATAAATTAACTGTCAAGCGTATATAAAATGGTAAATACCAAAGTGCTAAAGCATGAATATACATTGATAAAAAACTCTAAAATTTAAAATTCTTAAAATGGAAATGGGATCCTAAATATTAACTGTGATAGAGAAAATAACGACCAAGGTTTGGCTACAGTAAGTAAACAAGAGCACATCCATAAGAACAGTCTGCATACCTATTATCATTTTCATTTCTGTAATAAAGTATATCCTTCTTCAATATTAGTAAGTGACTTTGAGACTTTTGATGTTAGTGTTGGCCTTCAGTTAGCCCGTAAGGCTTGATTAAACTGAGTTTATAAGCTTCACATTACTTTTTTCACAAAGTCTTATCTGATCTAGCTTAGAAACATTAGGCCACTTGTTCTTGCAATGGAAGAGCAGAACAACTACATTCCTACCCAAAAATATTCTTGGGATCCTTGGTGAGCATTGGGTATGCCCTTATATATGGAAGCAGTTTCTGATTCTTTGGATAAAAGATATGTCACAATGGTAAGAGGAGTAATAGGAAAACATTCTCAGAAACTCTCCCTAACGGTAAAGCAGACCAAAAAGTTAAGGGTTTTCAGCAATTTTGACCCTGGAGTGACTTGTTAGCATCTTTGATTCATTGTCCCTAACTTAAAAGGTTAGTATTATGTCTGTATACCATTCTTTGTGATGGTGGCTTTAAGAAAGCTTCCCTTTCTAGCAAGTAGCAAGCCAAGAGACTGAGTAGCCTTGTCACATTTTTTATTTTTAAAATTTTTCATCCTGTATTTTGTTCTTTTCTCTTCAAGTATATCTTACCTGCTGCATAGTTGATAGGTCTACTTTTCCTCTGAGACATTTTTTCATATCCTAATAGAGCTTTTATACTCCCTCTAAAACAGATATATTACTTCAATACATCACCCTTTCCACTGCCAAGATCAAGTTTTCTAAAGTAACATTCCTGCTACTGTGTAGCCCATAACCTACAACCGTGTTAATTTTGGTTCCAATATTCATGCTCACACATTATGGACACGTCCGTATTAGGTAGCTTATGTACCTTATCAAAATCCTTAACAAGATTTGCCTCCAAAGAAGAATTGTTTTCATACTCCGCCCAGAGTTCTTTGATCTCTTCAGCTGTAATAAAAAGGAGAGTTCAAGTAAATTTGACGTCAAATTTGGAATATCGGTAAAAATTTCCAAGAAAAAAAGTTTACAATACCTCTCATCCCTCCACCAAGAAGTTCACACATTTTGTTCAAAGCTTCTTGCTCCCTTCTGCTCTTTTCAGCCTTGGGTACACCATCTGATGGTGTTATATCTCCTACAATAGCTATTGAATGCAAAACCAAAATCAAACTTCACACTAAATTATAAATAGGCAGTATATCAAAAGAGACTTGTAACTTAGTCAATTCCTTTAATCTTTCTTCTTATAAGTATACTCGAGGAAAAACAATGTGTTCGGTATTCACAATCACATACAGCTAAGACAATATTCGTGGAACGAAATCAAATAATCCAACATTCTTTAATTGAATTTTTCCTACAACTTATATATTATAAATTCTATCCTCTATTGAAAAATGAAATGTTAATACATCAATTCTTTGTAATGTTTATCTAAGGCTATGTTTGCCCCAACTTATTTATTTGTCTTAACAACTATCTTAAAATTAAAGCTCAAAATACAAGCTTTAAAAAAAAGTAGAAGTTGTTAGTGTTTACATTCAATGTAAAATTTGTGAGTAATAATACAAGGAAATGCAGAAACAATGGAGTTATAAGGTTGATCTAATAGCAAAGTCCACATGTGAAGAGAAGGAAGGAGGGAGAGGTGGTGAGTTCGAATCCCTCTACGAGCAAAAATTAACACATTAACAACTAACATTTGACCTATAAAAAAATGCAGAAACAATTCAATCAAAGGGAATCAGAAAGATACCTTCTGCAATATCATGCACAAGTGCTATTTTAATACATCTGTCCAGAAGGAAAAAAGAGTTAAAAGAGAAACTCAAGGGCCTTTTCTAAAACAAATCCAGTAAATATAAATAATAGGAATAGGGGCAAGTAAACAGAGTAAATTACTGCAACAAAAGTGAATCTATGGGGAATTAGGGATAATAATTTTTGGACCAAAATCAGTGTGGTAAGATATAAATATACTAATTCAAACTATTTCATTATTAGACAGATAAGGTAAAATAAATCTGTTGTTTTGGCTAATGATGAGAGTGCGTAGCTACATTTGCTTATACCATCCAGACTGAGTACAAAATTACAGATTTCACAGACAAAAATATCTCACTAAGCCGTGACAACAAATTACCTGGCAGCTTTGCAACATTAGAAGCGCTAAGCTTGAAGAACAAGTACGTTTAAACAGGCAATTCATAGTCCAGCCAAAATAAATGCAAGCTTTTTTATTCTCTTTATAAAATTTATAAGTGGTGAAATTATGCTCCAAAATGGTCCAGCAATTGAATGGTTTGGCCCTAACTTAAGTCAACGTCTCTAGCAGTCTAGCAGCAAGAATTGTTTCTAATCTTAGGTTGTTCTTTCTAAGAAACACATGATCCAATGTGGAAAAAATTATCCATTGCAGGATTTACAATTTAAGCCTTAAAACAAGCAAATAACATTAATGTTAATAGTAGCAAATATAATGTTCCTAATATTTGATATTTAATTTATCCTATTGTTATTATGGACATCCTAAACATTTATCTAAAAAGCAAATAAAGTAAACCAAAGTGACTATAACATATTGCGTAACCTAGAAAGATAATAGGGTTAAACAGAAAGACCACAACTATAAAAACACAAGATACCCCACTAAAACCTTTCAAGTTACATCAAAAGGGACATATGATCAAAGCTAAGTGATTTCAATATCCAACCAAAGACAATACTAATAGTAATATACCTTATTTTCACAGTATCATGGAATCTAAGAACGCATCTCACAATAAAACAAACGAATGAACTGACATCGAAACAGAGATGGGCACTATAAAACTTCATATAACAAGAGAATTTCAATGCGATACCTTTCTCTATTCAATCCTGGAACATCACCAGCAATCAATGCCATTAAAGCCATGCGGTACATATGGTCAGCAATTGATTCAGCACCTTTTATCCCATGATTAACCCATCCTTTCCTTTTCGTGGTCTACAAGGCATACGCATATTACAAAGAGACTGAGATACCATACATTTTCTTTCAATATGAATAACCAAATTATAAACAGTCTATATATTATTCAGATACATATGTATAGAAAGAATAAATACAAAAAGAAAAATCTCAAATTTCTTAAGTCAAAGTGCGCATGGCACATTGATGACATATATATTTTTTCTACTTTTGTAAATGACATGGGGAAGAAAGTGTTATCAAGGATAATCACTTTCTTCTTAATTTATGCATTTTTAGCAAAAATGTATAGATGGTATAGTAAACCTCCAATAAGAGGATCTATGCTAGGAAGAATAGGAGCGGGAGCAGGGACTAAAACCTTAGTTCCTATTAACGAAATAATAGAAGCTGCTAACAATAACAGAAAAAACAGTCATAGCAGTTTTATTTTGAGTATTTTAAGACGGATGTCTGACATTTTTTTGGAGGATTCGGAAAAAGAAGAGGAGGAGGAGAACCAGGCTTCTCAATCACCAGGAAATCAGAACAATGTCAATAAAGAGAGTTCCTAATGTACGTTCTTCATCTCTGATTCTGTACACAATTGATACTGAATCAGAGGTAGTTTTCTGCAAATAAATGATTTCTCATTCTACTGGACACCGACTTCAGTTCTCAGGCATGCTGATAAAAGAATACGGAAAACGCCTACTATGGAAAGTTGGAATAGATGTGCTCCTAATAAAAGTGCAGATGCCCTGATCTTACCTACCTAGTGAAGGAGCTACACGGAGAAAGTACTTTATATAGATACCCAAAATGGCGCTCAAATTGTGCCTAGCTTTCACTTTTAAGTTAACTCGTATAAAAGCATGTTTAGAGAAGATTATAATCATATGTTTTTTAGATTATCAGCTGCATGTTCGAAAATTCAGCTTAAATTTTAGAAAAAACTTTTTAATGAAAAAATAAGTTGTTTTAAACAAGAGAAAAATATGTAACATACGGTTTTTTTCAATAAACTTATTTTTCTATCTTTTTCACATTCTCTCACTCCCTATAAAAGTTGATTTTTTGTTACCTACAATCAAAATTAATTATTTTTAAACCAATTTTCAACAAACTCAAGCAAACAATTATAATCAATAATGATTAATTTTTTTAATACACCGTATCATACTACAATAATTTTTTTCTCACACAAAAACAAATAAATTGGGAATTTCATGATCACAAACACTACAGGACATAGAACCAACGGATCTTTCAAATTTCATAGAAAAAAAATGAAAGAAAGGTGAGAGAGTGCATGTTAGAAAATAGAAATGAGGTGAAAAAGTAGACGAAAATAATTGAAATTGGAATGTGTGCATTTAAAACATGCAGTGAGACGATGTACCTTAAGGCGGTGACAGAGAGTGAGAAAATCAATGACCGACGAAGAAGAAGATGAAGAGGAAAACCCAACGCGTTGGTGTTTCTCGGCCGAACCGAACCTGTCCGACCCTGCGGCCCGGGACCGAACCTGGACGAGCCTGAGGCTCGGAGCGAAGATGTGAACCGAGCGAGAAGGCGAAGAAGTGCGATGAGGATGCAGCGACGGTGGCACGCAACAATGAGTGGGTGAATAATGAATCGCCATTTAAAAAACGAAAAGAAAAATATTTCGAAAAATTTGATGATGTTGGAGAATGAGGAGAGAGAATGAGAACGCGACACAGAAATTAATTAGGACAATGCTTGCGTTGCGGTTTGGTCTGAGAACGTGTTTGGTTCGTCGCGAGTTGGTCGTTAGGAGAAAATGACTAAAACACATTACTTGATTAGGTGATAAGGTGAATATTCATTAAATGGAGAAAAAGAGACTTGAGTTGCAAAACTTTTGATAGTAATTTTTTAAAAAAACATTGCAAATTGTTAACAAATTTAATATGAATTTAACATTTATATATTAGTTTTACACTAATATTTAATTATAATTTAAAAATTTTTAAAATATTAATTTAATATTACTACTAGATTAACCAATTCTAAAGTGTTTTGATTAGTTTAAAAAGTTTTACAGTTAGAGATGAAGAGTATATTTTAATAATTGATTATAATTATAATTGAATTTTGTCTGGATAAATTTTTGAAAAATTGATTTCAAAATAATTAATTTTATTTAAGGTAACAAAAACTAAGATTTTATATAATTAATAATATAAAAATAATCATAAATTATACACCTTTAACTTCATAAAAATAACTTTATTTTTAAAACTTTAAGCTAGGATTCTCAAACATCACAATCTATTTACAAATATCTTATGGTTTCTCTAACTAGCTCTAAGCCTAAAATAAATGGCAGTTTTGTACACGTGTCATGTTCATGATTGTTGGCTAAAAAATCCAAAATAGAATACACCGTTTAAATTATTTTACAAACACTCTGACCAAATGGAAAAGGCCTTATTTTCTTAATAATCCCACTTTTTGGTTAAGAATCAAATCCTAGTTACATGCCACAGTCCCTTTTTAACAGAACAATGGAAAAGGGCCTTATTTTCATAATATTTTAATCTTTAAAATTTATAGACGTCGGTGTTTAGATTTTTGAAACAATTTTTTTACAAACTAGTCTCTAATGACATGTTTATATAAATTATTTTTTAAATACTTTAGATAATGTTTTAAAAAATGGTTTAAATAGTATTTTAGGAACTAATTTATATAACCACAAAATTATCTAAAATTAATTTGCTTAATTTTTTTAAAAACATAACTTTCATCATTTATAATTTTTAAAATTAAAATAATATTTCCCTAATTTTGTATTGTATACAAACAGGGTTGCAAAAGAAGCATGCAGTGGGTTAGAGTTGTTGGTGAAGCCGTATGGAATAGATTAACCTCTGCATTTGAGCCACTTTTACCTCAAAGAGGTATTAATGAAACCATTGTACCACCAAAATCCAAAAGTACCTCATTAAGGAAGTACTAATGTAGGATTATTATCCTTTGGCCATGCAAGGTATTCTGTAAAACCCTAAAGAACAAATGTTTGATTTTGGCTCCAAAATGCAATTTTTAAACTTCAAATTTTGGTTTATATATATGTTTTCTTCCACAGCTAGGTTAACATTTTCATCTAAAGTGTCTTCTCATTTTGCTTATTTCATTGCTTTCCTGTGTTTCACCATGGCTGTTGTGGTTAATAAATTTAATTCTATTTTAAATTTTTCGTTGAAAAAGAGAGCTGGATAGGGCTGTTACTATATGAAATAAAAAAGAAGATCAAAATTGGATGTATAGAGACTAAAAGGTAAAATTAACACAAATATGAATAATAAATAGGTAATTTTTCCTAATTTTTTTATTGCAAGTTTTAAAATTATATGCGTAATCTATTTAAAAACTTGCATCGGCTTATTGACTAATATAAATGATTAAGACCATTAGTCAATTTTCCTTTTGAAAAAAAAAATATCATTAGTCTATTTTGATATAAATCCGTTGATTTATACGACCGAAGAGATAAAACCTGTTGAATTATTAAAAGGTTTATTATAAAATAAGCTTTTAGGTACCTTTTCAAGTTAGACTAAATTTTCAAATTAAGGTTAGTTAAAAAAAAATGTCATATAAATACATCATCTTTATCTAAAAAAAAAAACTCTATCGATTTTCGTCTTGAGAAACTAGTTCAACATGTGCATGGACTTTGCTATTGTCACCACGAAAATTCTTCTTTTCATCTCACAATTGTGAATTCTGAATTCTGAAAAGTGAAAATAATCTCACATAAACACAATTTCGTTGCTCAAGATGCACAAAAGTATTTCATTTTTTAAAGGCTTTAAGTCTTGAAACTTCTATATACCAAATTCAAAATCATTTATCAAGTTATAAAAATTGTCTCTGATATCATAAAATTATCCAAAAAATGGAAACCAACTTGAGTTTATTAGTTTTATTATAATACTTATACACTTGGTTGATTTTTATCTCTAAAATCAATTTTAATAACTTTTAATAGGCTTAAGGGATATTTAACCGCTACATATGATAAATAAGGAACTGTAAGACACATCAAGAGACAAAATAAAACACAATTATACACATGAAAACTACGTACTAGCTTTTAAGGTCTTCTTTTTTTTTTAACAGCAAAATTATATTCTATTATAGAAAGCTGAAACACAACGTTTCAACATGATGTACAACTAGTATAGTATTAGAATACCCACACAACCTATAAATCTATTTTATATTCAGCATAGATAATCTCGGTTGGAAGCACCAGTCAGAAAATATCCACCCTGCCTTAAAACCAAAAGAGTACAACAACCATTTCCAAGAAAACATTTTTATGGACATTAACATATCAAGGGATTCGTCATTGGTCCTTTGAAAAATAACTTCATTCCTTGATAGCCAAATAATCCAACATACTGAAGTCCAGAAGACATACCTGTACTTTTCCTTCCTAGTTCCCACCACCCAGGCAGAGGATAATAGGAACAATTGATTCAGATCCTCCGGCAGTGGTGTCTGTACCCCTACCCAGCTGAGAACTTTATACCACAACCTTTGAATAATCGGGCATTGTAAAAATAAATGATCCTTAGTCTCTATCCCATTATTACAAAACACACAGACAGAATTGAGCACCGGTTCCTGAATCCCCCTCCTTAGCAGGTTTTCAACAGTAGGTAATCTGTCCCTTAGCAATCTCCAGGAGAACAACAGTACCTTTGACGACAGCTTTTGCTTCCACAGCCTGCGTAGATCCTGGGAGTCGACAAAATTGATTCCTATATCAGATACTTCTTGATTCAACACCTTATATCCTTCGGCCACTGAATATCCCCCCCCCTTCTCCTGAATTCCATCCCCACACATCTAAATCCCACTCGACCAATACAACTTCGCTTACCGCCTCCTGTAAAAGCCAGAAGCAATTGCTCCTCCCAGACGAACAACTCCCTCCGCCAGACCCATTTCCATGATGAAAGATGGCCTCCCGTATCTCGCTTGTCTTTAATAGTAGTAAAATTATCCTCTGCCAAAGCATACAATCTAGGGAAAAGTTCACTGAAAGCTGTCGCTCCCAACCACCTCTGCTCCCAGAATAACGTCCCCCCTCCAGACCTGACTAACCTGTTAACTCGCGTGTTGAACCATCCAGGCAAGGTCGCATTTGGTCCATCAATGGCCCATATGTCTTTCCACCACTGCGATGTTTGGCCAAAAGATGTGGGTCTCACCACAAACCCCTCTACCTTCCTGTACCGACTTCTCAACAAAGGTCCCCAAATAGCCGCCTCATCTGTTAATATTCGCCACCTCCATTTTGCCGGCAAGCTCAAATTGAATTTCTCCAAACACTTCACTCCTAGCCCACCCTCATCTTTTGGTCTACATACTTTTTTCCATTTCACCCATGCAATTTTTGACTGACTATCATTACCGCCCCATAAGAAAGTACGTTGCATCCTCTTGAGTGTCTTCAGCACTGACTTGGGGGCCTTATAAAATGATAACAAGTACAGAGGAAGTGAAGTTAACACAGAGTTCAATAATACCAACCTCCCAACAAAAGTCATGTTCCTTGCCTTCCACCCTGACAACCGCCTATTGAACTGATCAATAACTGGCTTCCAAAGTTGTTCCCTCTTAGGGTTGACTCCCACCGGTATCCCTAAGAATTTGAACGGTAATGATCCACCATTACAGTTTAGCACTCCAGAGGCCGCCAATGTGAAGGATTCCGACACATTTAGACCATAGAAACTGCTCTTACTAAAATTTACCTTTAATCCTGACACCATTTCAAACCCCCCTTAGAATTACCTTCAATTGCCATACCGATTGCAAGTCCGCTTCACCCATCATTATGACATCATCCGCATACTGTAGCACTGAATACTTAACATCCTCTTGCACCATTAGTTCTTTGTACAAACCTTTTTGGATTGTTGATGTATACAGTGCTGGTAGTGCTTCGGCCACTATCAAAAACAGGAAAGGCTATAGCGGGTCTCCCTGCTTCAACCCTCTCGCTGGTTTAAACTCTGGAGTCGGACATCCGTTTACTAGAATTGACACATAGCTATTCCGGACTATAGCACTCATCCACAATCTCCATCTCCTTCCAAACCCCATTCTACCCAGCATATAATCCAGAAAATTCCAGTTGACCCAGTCGTAAGCCTTCTCAAAATCCACCTTGAACAAGAAGCACGAATGTCGTCTCCTTTTTGCCCAGTCCAGAAGCTCATTTGCCACGACTACTCCATCCAAGATTGATCTACCAGACAGAAAAGCCGTCTGAGAGGTCGATATTAAACCCACCAATACTTTTTTCAACCTCTCAGAAAGTATCTTCGAGATAATCTTTTGCACACTCGATATTAGAGAGATAGACCGGTACTGGCTTAAACCTGCTGGTCGGGCCACATTTGGAATGAGAGCAATAAAAGAAGAGCTTACCCCTCTCGGTAAAATCCCAGACCCATGAAACTCCTGTACTGCCTTAACCACATCTGCCCCAATGACTTCCCAACATGATCTATAAAAATTCATTCCAAAACTATCGGGCCCGGGGCTTTTCCCTCCTTCACATGCCCATACCGCCGCCTTAATCTCCTCCTCTAGAAAAGGCTCCTCCAACTCCTGCCTTTGCTGTTCTGATATCTGAGCAATAGGCACTCCGTCTATGGTTGGTCGATCCTGCCATCTCTCCTGAAAATTCCTTGAAAAGTGTTCTAATACTTTGGCTCTTACATCAGACACACTCTTCAACCACCCCGAATCCGATTGGACTGCCAACAAGGAGTTTGCCTGACATCTCGACTTAAAACAATTATGGAAGTACCTGAAATTATTGTCTCCATTGATAGCCCATTTCACCCTTGATTTCTGTGCCAATGTATGTTCCACGACCCTTGCTTTGGACCATTATTCTGTCAGGAGGTCCTGCCTGGCTCTATTATCCACCTGTACACCTGCCAGTAACTGTTGGTCAACCTCTTCCATCCCCCGAACCCGTTCGGCCAGAAAGTTGATATCTTTTTTCCACACGTCTTCAGACCACTTTTTTTATGTCTACTTTAATGGCCTTTAACTTCCTTGCCAACTGATACATCTGCCATCCTGAAACCTGAATCATATTCCACCTTTCTGCTATCAACTCTCCAAAGGATGTCTGTTCCAACCAATAATCAAAAAACTTGAATGGCTTAGGTCCCCAATTCTGCTTATTATCGATGGTGTTGATCCAGCAATGGTCAGAGAACTCCCTCGAGCCTACCCTCTGTGTAGTAATTCCCCACTCGTCCATCAGCATGGGTGAGAAAAGGAACCTGTCTAATCTGCTTGCTGACTGCCCATCTGGTGAAATCCATGTGACTCCTTTTCCAATGACTGGAATGTCTACCAGTCTCATCTGATGAATGAAGAATTCAAATTCCTCCATCTCCCTCCTCGAATGGTAGGCCGATCTTCCTATCACTTCACTCCTTCCGGTGACCGCATTAAAATCGCCTCCAACCACCCATCTTACATTTGGGACCCCTTTTGTAGTCATCATTAAGTCGGTCCATATCTTTCTCTTTCCTTCCAATGTGCATGGAGCATAAACGTTGGCCACACAGTTGACTGCGTCTGAAGTCTTCCCTTTAAAGGCTACACCTAAAAAACCCTCCCCTTGGATTTGCCACACCACCTCTAGCAGCTCTTTCCTCCAAATTGTGACACAACCCCCACTCAGCCCCATTGATGGGAGTATTCTCCAATCACATTCATCTGACCCCCAAACCTCCTTTATCTCCCAGTCCATCAAATTAGAGCATTTTGTTTCTTGAAACAAACATATGTCGATTTGATTCTCTACTACCATCCTCTTGATTCGCCTCCTTTTCACCCGCTCCCTAAAACCCCTCACATTCAGTGATAGAAGCTTCATTTAGACTACCCCTTGTTCCCTCATCCCCCTCTTTTCCTTTTCCGCCTTATCTCTGTCTTCCATTTTTCGTAATTCTACTATATATACCGCATCAGATTGCTCCCCAGTAATACCTATTACTTTCATTGCTGCCCACATTTTTTCCATTTCACTACCTTCTCCTCCTTGCTTTTGGCTTGATTGCTCCTCGTCTCCCTCCCAATTACACAATTAGAGGTCGCTCCCATCTATACTATGCCTTCGAACCTGTCTCCAAGTACTAATCATCTGCCTGTTCCCCTTCCCTCCCCATGACATTTCTTTCTCCCCCACCCACTCCCATTGCTTGCAATTGTAAATCTTTGTAGCACTTGACTCTACCTTGTGACTATCAACTGTACCGTTTTTGAACTGTGACTCATCTTTGGCACTATCTTTTTTCCTGATACTTTCATCGTTCACCTGTAATCTTCTTAGCTCCGGATGAGGATGAGTTTGTTGAACATTGGAGCTGCTTATGTGACGATCATATCCTGCCAGTCCATTGTCCGAAAATATTTTAATTCCTTCAAACCGTGTCGAAATTTCCTCCGAATCCGATTCCGAAACATTTTCACCTCATTGTTTCTGTTTGCACCCCTCCTCCGAGCGACTGGGCCCGTGAACAGTGTTATTTTCGGCCCAGCGTGCCTGTCCGGACCTGCCCAGATCGTCCGATTCCGCTTGACGAGTGTCCACGGCGACACAATACGCGTCTCGTCCGCGTGCGCTATCTGTGCGCAATGATGCGCGGGACCCACATCCGCAGACGTGCAGGCTCGTGTTTCGCGCTGATGGGACCGCTCGGGCAGTGTGCTGTGTCGGAAGCCACATGGCGCGATCTGAGTGGATGAGCAGCGACAAGCGGGGCCCACATCGTCAATGGCGGTACGTCGAAAATCGTGCTGAAATAGCCGTTGCGTTTGACCTCGGTCCCCGTGGCCACGTGTCGTGTTCTGATTGGGTGCGTTTCGACCATCGGGCCCCACCGAGTCAGCGTCCGTTCCTCTATTCGCGTGCTGCGTCAGCCGTTGCCGTTGACTGCCTTCATCAAGGCCACGTGTCATGCTGTGATTGGCCGAGCTGTCTGCCCACTGATGCGACACGCCGCCTGTCCCCCCGTCACGTTGCCAGTCACTTTTGTCGGTGTCAGGTACACCTTCTCCGAGGTCCGCTTTCTCACCCGTTTTCCGGCCTACTTCTCCATTTACACGCCATTTTTCCTTTTTCGGTGTTGCAATCGTCTGTTTGCCCCCTTCCTTGCTGTCCCTCCTTTCCCTTTCCGGCGAGGCATCTCCTTCCTCATCGCGCCTGTCTTCTCCTACCCTTACTCCGGCGCGGCGGCTACCAGCACCACGGGTACCATTATGTGATTGTTCATCGCAAAAATCCCTGTTCTGCCCTCCGGTTTCCTCTTCTTGGCCCAAACCCCACCGCCAGCCGCTGCTCTGCCACAAAAGACTCGTCGAACTCCCCTTCACCCACACACGAACTCATTTCAGAACCGGACTCCGAATAGCAGTCATTACTCATCACCTTGTGCCATTCATCACCTTCCTCCGCCACCTTTATATGAAAAAGATGGTCATCTACAGCAACTTTCACCACCTCTTGTATAGGCTCAAAAGCCTTCCGGGATATAAGCAGCCGCGCCACATCGAACCTCTCCTTCCTGACCGTCCCGGCATCGGTTCGCACCAGCTCACCAAAAGGGGCCATGAGGGTCCGAAAGAACTTTTCACCCCACACATGAAGCGGGATTCCATAACAACCCACCCATACCCTTCTCTCCGTATCTACACTCCCTGGTTCCCACCTGTGTATCAGATGAAACCAAGCTTTTATCCATTCCTGACCACTCTCTACCGCCTGTTTCAACCTCTGCGCGTCGCCTTCTTCTAGAAGCACCTTACTCCCTCCCATCGGAGTGGCTTTGACATCATATATTCCTTGTTCAGCCAGAAACTGTTGTGTCCTAAACGCTGTTCCTTGGCTTAGCACCTCACCCACATATGCTGTCTTCAGCCTCGTCACTGCCTCCTCCTCAGATTTGAACACCAAAACCCCACTCGTTTTGTCCGTTCGGCTTCCCCCTCTGCTCTGTTGGTTACCCTGCCTGATCCCCTCCTTCCCCTTATTCGGCCGCTCTACAAAGGAGCCTACCACCTTTGCATAGGACATTCTATTGCTTACATTCTGATTTCCTATGATTTTTTCATTAGGTTGTGGTTTCCTTGGAACTACACTCATCCTTCCCGTATACTCCATCTTTTCCCCAGGCATGATTTGATTCATTCTTTTTTCAAACCTGAGCTGATTGACCCATATCTTCTCATTTCCAATGAATATGTTGTCCAGTTTTATCCCTAACAGGTGCGCATCCTCCACCCCTTTAAATCTCACAAAGCCAAACCTCCTTCCATTTCTGTCCATTTTGTTTGGGATGTAAACCTCCTTAACATCCCCGTACCTTCTAAAAATTTTCCACATCTCACTCGCCTTGTATTCATCAGGGAAATGTGTGAAAAAAAACGAGATTAGTCCTCCTCTGTCTGTCCAGTTCGCCTCTTTTTCCGTTAACCTCTTTGCCTGACTGATTTCATCGCTCCCACCATGCCATCTCCTCCCCCTTACCTCTCTCCACCCTTCTTCACTCGCCATCTCCTCCCCCTTCAAGCTCTCATAGTACGGCTGATTTCATTCTCCCTTTTAAGGTCTTATTGAAATGCCTTCAACGTAGTTCAAATATTTTCTATCAAAATATCTACAATATCATTCACATATTGTTGGATACAAATTTGACTCATGCATATGAATTGGCTTATAAAAAAAAAAGTGAATCTTTAGATAATGTACTCAATAAAATACTATTTATATTTTGTGTTTGGATGAATATTGGTAATATTGATTTTGTGGTGATGTAATTTATGTTTAAATATTTTTATTGTGAAAACAAGTTAAAAGCAAAATTAATGTAAAAGGATTGATTCTATGCAAAATTTATACCAAGCATATAAAAAATATTATTTAAAATAAACTATTTTGGTTCTATAAAATATAGATTATAAATTAGAGATTGATTCTAAATTGGATAATCTATTTAAAGAGTGAATAAAAGGTTCTGGTATAAAATCAATCAAATAAATTAAGAAATTGTTTATTAAAAGGGAGGGCCATAAAATATGTAAAAAAAATGGTAAGGTGTAAAGTGAAGGTGATAGGGAAAATATGTAGATGACCTTTATCAATGGCCAATGATATCGTATTGTTCAGCAAGGCCAAACCTACGAAGGTGTGGGTGACATCCAATATCCTGAACAAATTTTGTGTAGTCCTCTTTACTTAAGATTAGCCTCAAAAAACCATAGCGTGTGTCTCTAAAGGAGTGGACACAAGGAGTAAGGAAATGATTACTCAGGGGTCGGCGGAGTAAGAGATATTGTTTGAGGGATCAAGCTAAAAATTTAATAAATAAAAATTTTGGATAATTATATTATATAAATATTTTAATATTATGTATGCTTTTTTAATATTTATAATTTTTTTATTTTTTTTTATATTAAATTATGTTACTTATCATTTTTTTAGATATCAATTAATATTAATTTTTATATATAATTTATTTTATTTAAATATTGGAAAGACATGTAATTTTTTTATAATAATTTAAACAGATTTATAAATTTAGGGGGAGCCATAGACCCTGCCAGTCTCTCTTTCCCTCCGCTCCTGATTACTCATCTATCTCATATTCTTTTCACAAATAATATGAGATAGTATTTAGGGCATTATATGGTTCACAAAAAGATTATCAACTACTATTTTGACTTCTTAAAAGATAAGCTTTAGAGAAGATAGACAACTTGAAAAGATTATTTACTAAATAAGGTTGATACGGTGACCTTAGTGAATTTAGTTCTAATGCCCATAACCACGTATATAATGTAACTACAATGGATTCTCCAAAAGATACGTGACTCGCATTTGGAGTGACAACTCAGATAGGAAGGTACATCTAGTTAAGTTGGATACTTTGATCCATAAAAGAAAGAATGTACGATTTGTAGTAAGTGTATCTAGGTACCAAAAGATATTGTTGTTGGGGAAACTAGTTTTGAATATATATCTCATTTAGAAAAAGCTATGGGAACAATTAGATATTAACAAATATGGGATGGGTGATATGAACACCCTATTCGAAGGGGGTGTCTCATATTACAAGTCCCTTGTGTGCACATTTCAAACTCCAACCTTTGAGTTCATGATGTAAAAATTAAGGATGGGTGGAATTGGAAAATTTACATACAAAATTACCAGGTGGATATATATTGTTGGCCTAGCTGTGGCATCAATTGTCCTGTGACAAAGGCCTAGGTGGGTAAGTCATAGTTAAATCATGAAATTTGAACTACTATGGTTAAGTAGAAAAATCTGCACTTTGACTAGCAGTTATAACTTTTGGCCTAGTGGTAAACCCTCTATTCAACAATTGGTATCAGAGCCTAGGTCACGAGTTTGACTCCCAACAAGGCAATTTCTGAATGGTAGATTGTTGGCTAGTTGTGACATTAATTATCACGTGGCGAAGGCCCAAATGGATAAAGTCATAGTCAAATTGTGATGTTTAGGCTGTTACAGTTAAGTAAAAAAAAAATTGCATCCTGACTATCAATTATAACTTTTGTTCTAGTGGTAAATGTTTTATCTAATAGATATTAATATTCACTTGTTTGACTTTAAGGAACTTCTTCACCCGAATATTCAAGACATTGTAGTTTGGAGGTTTGGTGATGTGTGTCAAGTTTGGAGCTTATTGCAAGTCAAGGTAAATAACTCTTACCAAGTATACTGTACATGATTATAATGGATTCTTAATTTATAGTGCCAAGTGACCATGATATCTCTAGCATATTATGGAAGATTTAGAAGGCAAACAATGCCAACATTTTTTTAAACGTGGTTATTTACTATCAACAGATTAGGGCTAAGGTCTCTTTGTTATGTGAGTTAATCTTATCAACATTTGGAGGTTGTAAGGGCTTTACTCAACGTGTGAGGTCTAATCACAATTGTAGAGGTAATCATGGGATGTAGGTTTTGGTGGATAGTGTTGTGTGATCATATGTGAACATGGATAATTGGATTATATGGTGACATAGATTTTGTTGATATTACCATACCAAGGCATAGTCGTTACCAATTCTTCATGGCCTTAAGATTGCATGGGAGCTATATTATGAAAGGGTATATGGACTCGGGCATGCGAACCTCCCAAGGTCATGGATTTGGATTTTTTTTTTTTAAGAATCAGAAGAGAATTTCTCCCTACATCTCCATAATTTCTCTCTACATCTCTATAAAAGTAGGAAAAGTCTCAAATACCCTAAGTGAAAAAAAAATTTAATCCTAGTAAAAAATTTGCAAATTTTTTTACAAGTCTGAATAGGGGTGTTTGGATTTGTAAAAAAAATTTACAAATTTTTTTACAAGTCTGAACAGGGGTTTCTGGACCTGTCCAGACTTGTAAAAAAAATTGCAAATTTTTTTTACATATCCGGACAAGGGTATCCGTACTTGTGAAAAAAAATTTGCAAAATTTTTTACAAGTTTAGGCAGAGTATCCAAACTTGTAAAAAAAAAATTAGCAAAATATTTTACAAGTCCGGAAAGGGGTGTCCGAACTTGTAAAAAAAGCTAATGTACTGAGAGAAGATAAACGCAAAGCTAAACCACGAAGAACAATGTAAACGCAAAGCTGAACCACGAAGAACAAAGCAAACGCAAAGGGGATGAACAACAATGTACGAAGAAGAAAAGAAAACCACTGATTCAGTGAGAAGAAAAATGAAGTTGTGCAAGAGAAGCTAAAGAGAGATGCAAAATGAGAGACGTGTGAAATGAGAGAAAGGTGTAGATGAAAGAGAAAAGAAAAATATGTGTGGTAATTAGATTTTTACTGTTTTCATTAAGGTTTTTTTGGCATTTTGAAAAATTATGGAGGTGTAAGGAGAACTTATTGGAATGCAAGGAGAAATTCTCGAATCAGAATAGTAGGAAAAATTTGAGTCCAGTTTACGAAACTAACAAACATCACGGGCTAAGCTCACAGACTCACGGACTTGGCACGTAGCCCATTTAAAAGGACAAATTTTTATTTTGATTATTAGTTTGTATTAATGTTGTAACTTTTAGTTGTAAATTATGATATTTTGGACTTTTAGCATTTAAAATATTTAGTATTTTATAGTATTATCAATAATAATATAATTTTTAGTATAATATATTATAGTTTAGTTAGTTAAAAAATATTATTTTTTAATTATTTTTAAAATATGTGTGTCTGTGTCCATGCATGTGTGTATGTGATTGATTTGTTAAGTTCGTGAGCCAAATACAAACTCTTAAACAAAGTGTTTTATTTTTGCAAATCAAACTTATCAAGTCTGTTTAAAATGCAAGTTTTTGCGAGCCAAACTTAAATGGTTAAGACCAGAGCCATTTACTCATTCTCATAAGGATATTTGTGTGTAACTAGGGATTGCAGCTGGGCAGAGTGGGTGTGGGTGGGTGTAACCCTCCCTGTCTCCGTTTTCGAAAAGTGCAGGGTGGATTGAAATTATATATTAAGTTACTAATTATATTTTAATTTTAAAAAGTTAAAAGTATATAAAAAATAATAAATAACAAGAAATTATAAATTAAAGTTTAGGAATTAAAATTTCTAATGAAATATGTAACTTTAAACTTATTATATAATTACTAAAATTATAACGAAACAGCTAGTCATATACCTATACCCATACCCGGTTAATAACATCGGGTAATACTCATCCCTGGTAAAAAAAAAATAGTACCGGTCAAAATTAAAATGAATTTGGAGTGGTGCCACAAGTACGAATTTAGTATTTTTTTCCATCCCTATATGTAATAGACTCTTCGGGTGTACTAATTAAGCACAATTAATTAGCCATGTGCATATTCACATAAATATATTATATATCATTATAGTTAGAGTTATTAAGGATTTCTTAGAGAATGTTAGAGGTTACCCTAAAGCATAGAGAATTTGAATTAACATCTACTTTAATTTGAAGTAACACCTATTCTTTTAAAAGTTTTTTCTAAATTTCAATTTTATTCCTAATTCTCTATCTCCTCTCTCCCTTACTTCATTTTCTCCACCCTCACTCTTTCTCCTCTCTCCTCACCTTATTTTTTGTCCCGTCATCTCTCCTCACCTCTTTGTTATTGTATACATGTAGTATAGTTATTTAATTTTTTATTTTTTTAGTATAGTAATTTAAGTTTTTATTTTTTTCGTATAGTAATTTAATAATTTTTAGTATGCTTAATTTATTGTTTTTAGTATAGTTGTTTAATTTATTATTTTTTCATTATAATAAATATATGTTTATTATATTAATTTACTTAATGAATTACATGTTTAATATAATTATTTAATTAAATATTTTATTAGTGTAGTTAATTACATATAGTATAGTTATTTAATTTATTATTTTTTATTATATTAATTTAATTAATTTTTAGTGTACTTAATTCATTATTGTTAATCTATTTATTTAATTTATTATCTTTTATTATAATAATTACATATTTATTATATTAATTTATTTAATGAATTAGGTGTTTAGTATAATTATTTAATTAAATATTTAGTGAGTGTAGTGTAGCATAATTATTTAATTTCTTATTTTTTTAGTATAATAATTTAATTTCTTGATAATTATGTTTTTAGTATAGGTATTATTTTTAGTATAGTTATTATTAAAATGGATTGATAGGTCCGATTTGACTCATTATCTAAGATAAATCTTGAAACGTGTATATAATTCCTTTTTCTTTCATATGAAATTTAGGATTTCATTTAGTCAATTCTTAAGAAATATCTAACCAAACCATTTGTATTTACTTCAACAAAAGAAACATGTGCATTTTCAATAGAAGAAAATATTTTGTCTTGATCCCAAATTTAAAACTAAACACACCCAATTAATTGAAAACTTCTATTAGAAATTTCTTGAGACTAAAAGAAATTTGCAAATTTTTTTTCTCTGGCAATCCATTGCCGAAGAATAACAAAAGTTGCAAATTATAAATTAAGACAAAAAATCAATATGATTATTGAATAATTAATTACCTAGAGTGATATTTAAACTGAAAAATTTTAAATACAGTATTCAAAGACAAAATAAAGTCAATATAAAGAAAATAAAAATATCATAAGCAAATCTTTCAAACATGTTTATTTGAACAGGAAAAAAAAGTATAAACAAGACAAATTTTTTTTGTACTCATTTTTCCTTTTTTAGCTACCTCTTCCATTTTTTTTTTAAAATATTAGAATATACCTCAATTTATTTTGCAAATTATAAATTAAAATAATTAAAATTTGAAATAAATTTAACTATAAAATTTAAAACAATAATTAAAATAATATTTATTTCAAATTTCAAATTTAAAACAATATTTATATCAAATTTCAAATTTTAAAATAAATTTCACACATAAAAAAGGAAATATTAAATATATTTATATATTAAGCTTTTACAGAAATATTAAATATATTTATATATTAATAAATTATAAAGATAAAAAATTTATTAACTACTAATTAAGTTTTTCTTTAAACTTGTATTCTTTAGGAGTTATAATAATATTTATTTGAAACAATTGTATATTTAAAACTGAATTTCAAAAAGAAATCTAGAGGGTCTTTTTGTACTTCTAGATACACTGGTTCGAGTCCAGCTTGTGACAAAGAGCTACCCTTTCTCTTAAGAGAATCTCGATATCCTCACTGACAAAAATTGGAATTGGAAAGCAGCTTCACATCACAAGTGAGGAGTGGTTTTTAGCCACCCGTGACTTGCTTAATGATCATATGCGATCAATCACTAGAATATGTACGCGTGGGCGAACAAATTAATGTTCCCCTGCTTCCAAGCGAGCAAAGCCCTCCCCTATTCATTGGATTAAGAAAATGGGATCAGTAGCAATCAGATGAAGACAATTACACACTAATTAAGCACTTTTTAATTTTTATTTTAAATAAACAATAAAAAACATAAAAAAATTAGTTTCCAACAGGATCTAACTGGAGAGTAAAAAGAATTTGTAAATATTTTTACTCTCCCACAATACATTGCCAAAGAGTAAAAAAATTTGCAAATTATTTTTACTCTCCGGCGATACATTGCTTGATAATAAAATCATTGAAGATATATTAGCATTTTACCCACCAGTCAATATAAAGTCAAATTATAATGGGACCAAATTTAGGTACTACTTTGGCTCACGTTGTTAGTCCCTATGGAAATGCTAAAATTTCTCGCCGAAGATGCCACTGACACTATGGTGTTAAAATGTGTAATTTTTCTTCCTTTATTTTTATCAATCTTTACCAAAATAAAAATTGGTATTTGTCTAATTTATAAATTTATGACCTATAAAGGTATTTGACAATTTTTTTTAGTTGTAACGTAAATTGAAACACATTGTTTCAATTTTTTAAAAAAGCAAAACCAAATAAGTATTATATATAACTAGGGAGGAAAACAAACAAATTTAAATCCATATACATTTACAATAAGTGTTTTACCACCACACTTTTTTATTTGACAATTTTGTACATGTCAAATACCAGTTGTTAATGTATTAGTTTTTGTTAATGGAGAGATTTGAGATTTTCATATCTCCACTTTCCCACCACACCAACATTATAACTTCGTGACACATTGTTTCAATTGAAAATAACAATAATAATAATAATAGCCTAATACGTTTAATTTCCATTCTAACTCTTAAATTTTGGAATTTTAGAAATTCTAACTCCCAATTTTTAATTTAAGACATTGTGAGTCTTGGTTTTTAAAATTTTTTAATTGATACTTAGATGGAATCAAAGACTGATTGCGACGAGAAATTCAATATTAACGATGACTTCATAATTAATTATCTAAGTAAATAATTTATTATTTTACATCTAGGAGATATTTTCTTGCAAATAATCAATTATTGTAAGTAAATAATTGATTATTGTGTAGCTTGTAGATGTCTTCTTGCACAAATAATTTATTATTATAAGTAGATACTCAATTATTGTGCAAATAATCGAATTATCATGGAGTTAACATTAACAATTGATTCATCATATCATTTATTTGTCCTAATCCAATTTAAGTACTAATTAAAAAATTTTAAAAGTTTAGAAGGAGAGTTTGTTGTTTTTTTTTTGTACTATTTGTATGATTTAATATGATTTCATAGATAAATTAGTGAGTAGACTTAATGTCTTATTTATAGGGAAGACTTTGTCATATTTTTTTTTAGCCTAATTTGTAACGATGGAAGGACAATCATAAAAGAAATATAAAATATTATTGCTGCTATAGAATTATGGCAAGGTGAAACTCTTATATTGTCAGAAAAAATATATGTGGTTAATAATTTTGTAAAAAGAAATATTGGGTGAAGATAAAGGTAATTCAAAGGATAGAAAAAAAAGTTATTGTCTATTTATCTCTTAATTTATTTTTTATTTATATTTTTTTCTAATCATAATAACTAGATACAATACAATAACAAATATGGAAAGATTTTATTATCTATAACAAATAAATATTGATTTTATCTAATTACTAATTTGTACCATATTTTAAGGGAAAAAATATTCTCTCCAATTATGTGAAACTTCTAATAGGAGAGAGAAAGATACAATGAGTATGTGAGACCCATATACATATGTGAGTCTCGCACACCCCCTTGTGTCTTTGTCTCTCTGAGTAGAAGTTTCCAATACTAGAGAGAACCTAAACCTATTTTAGGGATATAATTAATACACAACACAATCCTTCACAAATTAATGAACTAAAAAAAAATCTAGAAAATAATAATTATATATATTTATATGGCTCAAGATCCATTTACATCACATATAAGAGTTAATTAATATACATTTTCAATAACTTTTTATTAAGCAAGTTTACTAATCTAACCGTTGAATGTTATATTCTTATTAATATATAATAGTTCATTGTACTATTCATATCACTTAACATTAACCTATATAATAGTATTTAAAATTATATAAATATTTTTATTAAATGACATATTTAGAAAAGTACAAATTATGTAAAAATTGACACACATGATTATTTTGTATACTTTCATAATTTTTAACGGTTAAATTAATAAAATTTGCATTTCAGTTATTGAAGATTTGAATGTATAAGTTGACTAAATTGTGCATATGGGGTAAATGAATCCTCTCTCTCTATATATACTAGTGAAAACACAGGCGCTACCGCGCTTGGGTATTCACATTTTTATTTTAATATGTTATAACAATTGTAGGGTTTTACTTTAATATCTTTTGTAAATTTTTATGTTTTGAAATATAAATTGTTATATGACATATTTTGAAACATATTTTGTTAATTTTATATTTTTTGTTTATGATAACATGATAAAAACATGTCAGATCATCAATGAATATGTCAAACATGCAATGAATATGAAAATATGGAAAGATGAGAGTTTCAAAGGAACTCAAAATATTGTCGCACTGTGTATTTGCATGTTTATTAAAAATATTTATCATGAAATGTACGCATATCTATACTATTAATAAAGAGAATACCCCATTTTTATGACTATTTTTCAAAATACCTTTACACGTATTTTAAAATTAAAAAAAAAACTAATTTGTCATAAGAGGGACTTGAACCCATAACCTCTTATTTCCTAAATATATATTTTTTCCCTGGACCAACTTTATAACTTTAAGCAAAAAATTGCTTTAAAATATTGATATCCAACATACATAATTGTCCAATTATATCTATAATATATAATATATGATATTATATTATATACTATATCTTACTTCTACACTATTAATAAAAAGAATATCCTCTTTTGATGTCTACTTTTTAAAATACCTATTCTACCCTTGCACCTATTTTAAAATTAAAAAAAATCAATTTGGCATAAGAGGAACTTGAACCCACAACCACTCAAACCCCAAATTAGTATTTTAAAGTATGTTGGATATCAATATTTTAAAGTAATTTTTTGCTTAAAGTTATAAGGTTGGTTTATTGGTAAAATATATGTTTGGGAAATAAGAGGTTATGGGTTCAACTCCCTCTTATGACAAATTAGTTTATTTTTTAATTTTAAAATAGGAATAAGGGCAGAATAGGTATTTTGAAAAGTAAACATCAAAAGGGGGTATTCCCTTTATTAATAGTATAGAAGTATAGATATAATATATAATATAATATCATATATTATACATTATAGATATAATTGGACAATTATGTATGTTGAATATCGAAATTTTAAAATAATTTTTTTCTTAAACTTATAAGGTTCGTCTATTGATAAAGTATATGTTTGGGAAATAAGAGGTTATGAGTTTAAGTCCCTCTTATGAAAAATTAGTTTTTTTTTTAATTTTAAAATAGGTGTAAGGGTATAATAGGTATTTTGAAAAGTAGAAATAAAAAGGGGGTATTCCCTTTATTAATAGTATAGAAGTATAAATTAATAGTATAGATATAAATATAGTATATAATATCATATATTATACACTATAGATATAATTGAACAGTTATGTATGTTGAATAATTTTTTGCTTAAAGTTATAAGGTTGGTCTAGTGGTAAGATATATGTTTGGGAAATAAAAGGTTATGGGTTCAAGTCCCTCTTACGATAAATTAGTTTATTTTTTTAATTTTAAAATAGGTATAAGAGTAGAATAAGTATTTTGAAAAGTAGACGTCAAAAGAGGGTATTCCCTTTATTAATAGTATAGATATAGAGGGGATCCAATTATTCTAAAAGTGAATATAAGAGACTTATTCTTCCTTTTTACCTTTTATTTTCTTAAAATTTAAGAATTATAATAAGTAATTAATGTCAACCATTATATTTGAAAAAAATGAATAGTGAGCATAAAGAATAAGTCTTTTATATTTGAGTAAGTGAATCACTTCCTATTCATGTTTATTAGTTCTTGAGTTTCCAGTTTTCCTACCTTAGCTGTATAGTTGAGTTAGTTAGTTTTCTCATTAGTGATTTGTTATCTTAGATGTTACTTTGAGTCAGTTAACTTCAGTTTGAGTTAATTACTTTTAGTTGTATGACAATTATAACTATCAACCTCATTTTATCTTACATAGTACGCTTCTTCTCTCCCTTTCTTGTATATAATGCTTCACTAATTCATTTTCAGATTAGAGATTGTTGATCTGTTTTTGGTTGCAAGATATATCTCTCATTTTCTCTGCTTTCATTTGCTTCATTCATTGAGACTTTGATTTCTAGTTTCATTCTCTAGTTTTTCTCTTCTTATTTGGTGTTAGAGCTCTTCCATTGAAGAGCTTTATTGGGCCTCTGAATTGTCTATGACTTCACCCTCGCTGATCATGAATGAAAGAATAAATTGATTTATTGATGTGAAAAGTTATCTATATTTACATACAGGAGAGAACCTTGCCATTACTCTTGTATCGGCACTACTTGATGAAACGAATTATCATTTGTGTAGTAAGGCGATGGTAACAACACTTAGTGCGAAGAATAAGCTTGAATTGTTGATGGAGAAGCAGTTGAGCCATCGAAGGACGATCACACTTACTTGGGATGGAGGGGATGTAATAATATGGTAGTATTGTGGATAACACACTCTGTTTATGCACAAATTTTTCAAAGAATCGTTTGGATGGACAAAGCAAAAGATGTTTGGAAAGACCTCAAATCCATATTTTTGCAAGGAGACCTCCTTAGGGTTTTAAATCTACAAGTGGAAGCATTATTGATAAGACAAGGTCAACAAATTGTAACTCAATACTTTAGAAGATTGCGCATAGTTTGGGATGAACTTGAGAATTATAGACCAGATCCTCCTTGCACATGCTTGATAAAAGGCACATGTGAGATGTTAATGCTATGTCCAGACGAAGGCTTGAAGATCGTGTTATGTAGTTTCTCGAGGATTAAATGAACAATATGCAAACATAAAGGTACATATACTATTGATGGATCTTCTTCCACCAATCTCCAAAATCTTCTCATATGTTGTGTAACAAGAGAGATAGTTCCAGATACTAATTTTGTAGCCAATATAAACGCTATTGAGGGAAAAATAGTTGTTGTTAATTATGTGAGCAATGGTGCATCATGTACTTATTGTGGGAGAAATGGGCATAGTGAAAGCACTTTCTATAGGAAACACGATTTTCCAAATTCCAAGGGGAACAAAAATACAGCAAATAGGAATGGGAAGGTGTGTTCTCATTGTGGGAGGAACAAACACACGATAGATGTTTGTTATAGAAAACATGGCTTTCAACTGGGTTTCAAGAGCAACGGGAAAAGTAGTGATGTTAACAACGCTATCATAGTTGAAGGTAAAGCGAAGGAACCCGCTGATCAGTAATCTCATACCATAGCAGAGGATCAGGATCATTTATTCTCACCACAACAATATTAGGTTATCCTGGCCTTATTCCAGCAAACCACTAAAGGAAACTCAGCAACTTCTAGTTCTTCTCATGTAAACCAAATCAACTCAGTTTATGCATGCTTTCCCATTCTTTCCATTGTCTAAGGTATATCTAAACCTATTGTTTTATCGATCTGTACCAAGACAATTTCAGCATCTATTCTTTGGGTATTAGACTCAGGAGCTACTGACCATGTATGCTCTTCCCTTACTCATTTTACTACATATAAACCTATTAATTATATGATGGTAAAATTACCCAATGGTCAGCATGTGCAAGCTACACACACATGCACAATCAAATTAAATGAGTATATAATTTTAAGTGACGTCTTATACATTCCATCCTTCACATTCAATCTTGTCTCTATATCTAAGTTAGTGTCATCTGTCAAGTGTCAACTAACTTTTCTGCCCAACTCATGTATTATAAGGATGTGATGGCCAAGAGGATGATTGGCCTAGTTGATATAAAAATAGGTTTATATACAATCAAAACCTCTTACACTTAGCAACCGACTATTAGTTCAGTAGTTACTCACCCCAAATGTAGCCATTTCCCTATAAACTTGTGGCACTTCCGAATAGGACAATTGTCCGATGAAAGTTTGCAATCTATGATACAATGTTATCCTTATATTTTTGGAAAGAAAGATTTTGTTTGCAATACTTTCTATCATTCTAAACAAAGGAAGCTTCCTTTTTCTTTAAGTCTTTCACATCATCTAAAATTTTTGAATTTGTTCACATGGATATTTAGGGGCCTTTCCCCAAAACGTCAATGCATGGACATAGGTACTTTTTTACTGTTGTGGATGATCATACACGTTATACTTGGTTTTTCCTTATTAATAATAAATATGAAGCAAGAGAGCACATATCGAATTTAATTTTGCATGTAGAAACCCAATTTGAATATGTAATTAAGATTATAAGAATCGATAATGAAGCTGAATTCTTGATGCATAAGTTTTATCAAAGCAAAGACATTATTCATCAAACTACATATGTAGAAACCTCAGAACAAAACAAGATTGTGGAGGGAAAACATCAACATATTTTAAATGTAACTCGGTCCCTTCTATATCAAAGCAATTTATCCATGTCTTTTTGGTGCTTGCTATCATACATGTCGTTTATCTTATAAATTGCATATCAACACCTTTTCTTAAGCAAATTTCTCCATTTGAGAAAATCTATAGAAATGCATGTGATATATCCAACTTGTGTGCTTTTGGTTGCCTTAGTTATGCCAACACTAATAAGACAAATCACAATAAATTTGATCCATATGCTCATCCTTGCATTTTCCTTGGCTTTAAGCAACACACTAAGGGGTATCTTTTGTATAATTTGCACACCCATGCTGTTGATGTCTCTCAGAATGTCATATTCTATGAAAATTATTTCCCATATTTGACAGATAATAACCATGGCATGGCCTCCAAAAACACTATTTCTCCAATACCTTGCCATGAAATCCCTGCACTTGTGCATCCTGAGCCTAAAGCTGTTGCACTTGAAACTAAACTTGTTCCAAATTCAGCAATTGATCAGTGCAATGAGGTTGCAAAACTTACCTTTGAATCTGATTAGAAAGATAAGCCAAACCACTTCTCCATTCAACCTACAACTAAGAGCTATGCTCATACTAAAATAATCCTTTAACCTATTTGAAGGTCAGGAATACCTCATTTTCCTCCCTCTTACTCAAATATTTTCATTGTAATTTTACATCAACAGAACCAATCTCTCAAGGTATTCGCTATCAACTTGCATTTGTTTTATCTTATAATCGTTTGTCTCCTTCATTTCATCATTTCATTTCCTCTATTTCTATTTTGATTGAGCCTAAGTCTTATGCTAAGGCTTCCGAAAGTCATATCTGGCTTAAGACAATGTAGGCTAAGATTACAACTTTACAAATGAATGATACCTGGACTCTCACCACTCTTCCCCCTGGCAAAGATTCTATTGGATACCACTAGATTTATAAAATTAAACACAGAGCAAATGGTTCAATAAAAAGGTATAAAGCTCGACTTGTAGCAAAAGGATACACTCAATTAGAGGGATGCAACTTCTTAGATACGTTTTCTTTCGTAGCCAAGATCATTACTATGAGATTAGTTCTTGCCTTGGCAACCGTCCATCATTGGAATTTAAAACAACTGGACGTCAATAATGCTTTTCTTCATGGCTTTCGTAATGAAGAAGTTTATATGCATGTGCCATCGGGTGTCCTTTCTACTCTTAATCAGGTTTGCAGGTTGAATAAATCATTCTATGAGCTTAAACAAGCAAGTAAACAGCGGTATACTTGCTTGTCCACTTTCCTTCTCTCTCATGGATATCAACATTCTTTAGAAGCTCATTCATTATTCCTTAAGTTCTCCAGTTCTAGTAATGTTACAACTTTACTAGTCAATGTGGATGACATTGTACTAGTTGGTAATGATCTTGATGAAATTTCTAGCATTACAGCCTTTTTGGATCACACCTTTAAAGTGAAAGACCTTGGAGACCTGCGGTACTTTCTTGGCATTAATTTTGTGAGGTCTATATCTGGGATTCATTTATGCCAACGAAAATATGTTCTCGACATTTTTTCAAACGCTGGAATGCTTGCATCTCAGCTAGTGTCAACTCCTCTTGACTACACCATCTCCACTTCGAGTGTTGCTCTTGCTAATCATTCTCCTTTTCATCGACTTATTGGGATACTAATCTATCTCACCAACACTCGACCAGACATAACTCATGCAGTTCAGAATCTCAGTCAGTTTGTTTTGCAACCTACTGATCAAACATTAGAAAGCTATATTTCATATTCTCAAGTATTCGAAGCAAGCTCTAGGTTATGGTATTTTTCTTGATGCTTCAAGCCCTTTGCAATTGAAGGCCTTAGTGATTCAAATTGGGAAGGTTGTAATGACACTCGTTGTTCGGTCACTGGATTCTTAGTCTACCTTGGCAATTCATAGGTTTTGTGGTGCTCTAAGAAACAAGTTACTGTCTCTCGTAGTTCTTTTGAAGCCGAGAATCGTGCTCTTGCCACTACCACATATGAAGTGTAATGGTTCACCTATCTTTTTTATGATCCGCGCATAGCTTATGATCAACCTGCACTTTTGTTTTGTGACAATGATTCAGCTTTGCAAATTGGCTCTAATCAAGTCTTCCATGAGTAGACCAAACACATTGAAATATATTGTCATGTGGTTTAGGGTTTAGGGTTTAGGGTTTATACAAATATAAATCATTTCCATGAGTAGACCAAACTCCTTCCTATTGATTCCTCATTACAGCTAGCTAATTTGTTGACTAAGGCACAACATCCTTATCTCTTTCGTGAGTCATGTTCCAAGCTGAGAATGAATAATATTCATTCCTAGCTTGAGGGAGGCTCTTGAGTTTTCAGTTTTCCTTCCTTAACTGTATAGTTGAGTTAGTTAGTTTTCTCATTAGTGATTTGTTACCTTAGGTGTTACTTTGAGTTAGTTAACTTCAATTTGAGTTAGTTACTTTTAGCGTTGTATGATAGTTATAAGTATCAACTTCATTTTATCTTGTATAGTACACTTTCTCTCTCACTCTCTCTCTTGTATATAATGCTTCACTAATTCATTTTCAGATTAGAGAATTGTTGACCTGTTTTTTGCTGCAAGTTATATCTCTCATTTTCTCTGCTTTCATTGGCTTCATTGATTGAGGCTTTGATTTCTAGTTTTGTTTTTCTCTTCTTATTATTAGTACTTAGTAGAGATCATAAATGATGTAGTAGTATAAGACCATGTTATAATTTCTCATTTTATGTTAAAATTTATTGAAAAATATAATTTTTTGTGAATTCTATATCTCATTATTTTTTGTTTTAAGTTTGTAATGTTTAATAAATTTTGATAGTAAAAGTTGTGTTAAGAACTTACAAATATAACGACTTGTTGTAGCTAAAATTTAAAACACTTGAACATCAAACCAATCATGCAAACTAATTAAATTGTAGTTTGAGATAAATATATCCAAGTTATATCGTAACTCTCATTCTCATAGTAATCCTCTCATGAGCCACAAAACATCAACTGTGCGATTCCATAATATTTAACTAGAGAAAGACCCTACAAAGGATGGCTATATCTGAATCCAGCCTAATACTTCCAACCTGGTCTCACTTCTGACAGGTCAAAAGACCAAGGGAAAGAGTGGTACCATGCACGTTGACTTTGGCACCTCAGAGTCATGTACTTGCAAGTTAAAGTTCTGAATCTCATGGAAACAAACACCCAATTGAAGATTTTGTCCCAGTAGACTTTCTGTCACTACCCTTATATATTTCTCAGCAATTGACTAGTAATCATGGAGTAAGTGGAAAGTGGGATTTGAGATTTTTGGTGTTATGAACAAAACCAAAAAATGTTGTCATAATAATCATTTGCATATGATACCTTTACATGAGTTGACTTGATAGATAATACTTTTTCCTAGAATAATCTGTTTATTGTATTTTTAATATATGTTGTTTAATATGAGTTCTTATTCTTATTCATTTTTAAGTAACTCATTTGTGAAATTTGCATTAAATTAATAATTTTTATGTTAAGTAATTTATTTTTAGCAATTTTTACTAAAAAGTTGTCATGATGCTCAAGATTATTTTATATTATACATTTTTAATTATATATTTTTTTATTTTAATATTTATAAAACTACATAGTTTTTGTATGTTTCTCTAAAATTCATCTTAGGGCAGCCTCTGAGTGAGTGCATGGGATTGAAATTCAGATAAGTATATCCCCACCACCAATCATAACGCACATGTCATCATGAACTGGTCAATCTCATCTTTATTGGATTCGAATTTGTAATTAGCTGAAGAATGGTTTCCAAGAGACTTCTCTTGTCCATACGTGAATTAGTAGTGTTGTAGAGTGCTAGCACATGCAGTTAATTAATTTGAACCAAGTTTGTACAATATATATTGAAAGAGAAACCTTAAGAAAAGAGAGAAAGTGTGTACAATACATTAATGGCAGAGATTAAAGATAGTACAGTAAAAAAGTGTGTAAAGTAATTTATTAAAAATACTGCACAGCAGCGCAACCCTATATATTTTTCCTTTTTTTGTATATGTAAAAATTACATTCTCATTGATTTTGTATGTTAATGAAATGTTTAGAAGTTTTCTTATTATAGATTTTTCTTGTATATACATTTTGTCGTCGGGTTTCATAATAGATTTATTCAATTTTTTTCTTCCAAAAACTCATTAAACATCAACGTTAGTTAGAATGGGCGTAAAATGTTATGAAACAATGCTAGCCGAACCGAATATATATATATATATATATATATATATATATATATATATATAGATTATATTTATTCTTAATAAGTTAAAAAAATATTTTCTAATATTTAACATTTAGAATAATATTGTACGTAAAGGTGTAGCTATATGATGCATTTGCAACGTGAGTTTATCAGTGTTATTAAATAAATTAAGATTTTTATTTTTTGGCATGCATATTTCCATATAAGTTATATATATGTGAAAAACAGAATAAAATTACATTTCATTTAATAATAATAATAATAATAATAATAATAATAATTATTATTATTATTATTATATTATTATTATTATACATGCTACGAAAAGAAAATAGAAAATAATAATATAAAATAACATCTATATATGTGCGTGCCTAAATTTTATTACTCCTCCCAACATCTTCAGATCTTCTCCTTTCCAAAATTAACAAAAAATGATTGGCTCGTATCTTTTGAAGAAGTGAAAATAAGTTTGGAGAATAGAGAGAAGGAAAAGAATTGAGTGAAAATAAGAGTGGTGACATCATGAGCAAAAAAAATAAAAAAAAGTAAATAATAATTAAAGAAATGTAAAAGAAAGAGACGTGAAAAAACCAAAGTCGGAAATTAATTCATCTTTATCATATTCAGTGTTTCCCTTTGATACAATAATACAATGTGCCACTTTTAGGAGAGAGAAAATACATGATAGAAAGAGTAGGCATATCAGCTCTAAAATCATCTTGTTCAGTCACCACTTACGAAAACAACAATGGTAAAAATCCAAACAACATAGGAGGCAAGCGGTGGTGTAAAATCAATATCGGTATCTCATAAAGACAGCTATAGGAATCACAAGTAATTCTTGTACCAATACAGCACCTACACTACCACACAACATATATAATAGCTATATATAATTGTTATCACATGCTAGTGTTTGCATGAATAAAATTGAATATCTGCTGAACCGAGCTGGCTATATCTTCTGCTGTGAACCTTGAATCACCAGCCACCTACATAGGCATTAGATAAATCAAGTTAACACAAAGATCTCAAAGTAAATCATAGATTTTAATTTATGATAAGCTTTAGGCCTTAAATAAGGCATAATATATAGTTAGTTATATATGTCAAAAATAGGAGGGTTGTGTTGAACATTTTACAAGATAAAATTTATCAAAACTTCAAAAAAGATAGATCATAATTGGGGTTAGGGGTTCTACTCAATTGATTAAAGGCTAAGTTATTATAAATTCTCTTATATGTGGGTGTTAAGTTTAATGGTAGTGAATGATCTATTTAACTAATCTGACGTAGTGAAATAAAGCAGTTATTTACTATCATTATGCTTTTAGGTTTAAGGGGCATAATTTATGGAACAATATATACCTTGACATTGAATGAATAGAGGACTGTTTGTTCAATGGTGGTGATGTTGGTGTGAAGGATGATAAGTTGAAGATCTTCAAGTGCAGCAATGGTTTTGATCAACTGTCCTGGCCTCCTCCTTGATAGGATTTTGATCATAGCATCAAATCCTAGAAGCTTCACTTCAACATCAGCCAAACAAGACTTACTTTCCGCGGTTTCTTCGCGAAGCCCCGTTTCCATCTCCACATGCTTCATCTGCTCATTTGGAGTAGGCAATGGTGGAAAGAATGGAGGCTGTTGTTGTCCAAGAGAGGGATCCCCAACTTGTCTTGTTTGAGCTTCTCCAAGTAACCTTCTTCTCTTTTGTGACTCCAAACATTGAAGAAGTTGCTCCAATTCCCTCACAAACTCTATAGCCCCCCCAATTATAGAAGCTTGATCACCCTATACATATCATTAGGATAAACTCTGAGATGGAGCAAAACAGTTTTGAGAATGCAAGATAGTTGAATGAGTTACATAAAAAGAAGAAAGAAAAAAGGTGAAGTGTTTGTCAATAATAATATCAAAACTCTTAAATTTTTTATGAATGTTAATTTCTTAATTTGAGTGCATGAATGAAATGATGTGCTCCTTTATTTACTCTTCCTAATTGAAAAAAAAAAGATTTGAATGCATAGATGCATACCCTTTGAACATATGAACCAGGCATGAGGGATCTAAGTACACGAAGATGCTCATTCATTTGCTTTCTCCTGTTCCTTTCAACTGCTATGTGAGTCATACGCTGGCTCTCGACCTCTTCACTTGTCTTAAGAGTCCTTGGTCTCTTCCTCTTGTTCTTGCCCTCCTGCACTGCACAATTCTTCTGAGGCTCTTCATGACCAAGAAACCGAATCTGCACCGAATTGTTGTCAAGGTTGTCGTCCATGTTGTTATTGTTGTTGTTGTCATCAGAAAGACGAAGACTATCTTCCTCTTCTCTCACCATCATTCCCTCTTCCCCAACCCTTTTGTCTTCCACACTCACCAAGTTGAACCTCTCATCATCATCCTGATTTTCAGCATCACCATCAAGGTCATTGTTATTATTCACCATCATGTTCTGCTCCTCGTCCTCCTCCACCATCTTGTCATTTAACACAGGAAACTTGAGAAAATAAACCGGGTCTATCCCAGATTCCTCACAGTTTTTCTGGTTCAAAGCCAACTTGGGTCCAAAATCTGCAAACTGCATCACATCTGCAAAACTCAGCTTCTCATAGGGTGTTGTGCCAGCACTAGTAGCACCATAAAAACCATGTGGAGGTGGCGGTGGAGGTGGTGTTTGAGGCATGTAATCCACCATTGATCCATTAATCTCATCACCTTGGAACTTCATGAGATGTTGATTTGGTTGATACAAATTATTATGATGGTGTTGGTCTAGGGAATAGTCTAGTGTGTTGAAACTTGGAGGCATGGATGGTGCCTGCAGCAGTGAAAATGGTTCAACAAAATTGGAGAAAAACAACATATGGTGATGATATGAGAGAGTGAAAAGATCTGACATATGGAAAGGTTTTTTTTTAATGGTGCCAAAGAAAACATAAAAAGAGCTACCGAATAGTTGTGATCTTTCTCCATTCCTATTAGCTTATAAAGAAGATGACTTTAATCAAGAGAAACCCTAATTGACCTCACTTCATGTAAAGACAAAACCCCACACCGAAGTTTCTTCAGGGCCCTCCACCTGCAACATTGACATATCCACCAAGTTATCATCATGTTAATAACAATTAATAATTAAAGTTACAAATAGTATATAGCATATTTAGGGTATACATATTTACTTTGTTTCTGTTTTTATTTTCTAATTTTCAAATTTGTCATTTATTTTAATCTGTTTCTTGTTCTCAAACAATTTATTTTTATTTTTCTGTTTCTCTGACAAATCTGCAATATTCTACCAAATCATACAAATCTGCAAAAACATCAAGAGACAGGTTGATGAGAATCATATGAAGGTCTTATATAGTAAATTCAAAGTGAAAATAACAAATGAAAACAGACCCTTAGAAACAAATTATTCTTCTGAGACATATAACTACTTTTTCAAATTATCTTCGCTAGTAATTAAAAAACAAACTATTATATTTCTTCTAAGAAATTGAATCAAGCATGTAGTAGATTAAGTATACAAAGAAAGAAAAACATATATATTAGAGTGTAATTATTTCATGTACGTAAAGAACATAAAAACAAATTAATTAATTTTTGAAACAATAGCCAATTCAAAATCTCTAGGCTAATAAAACACCTTTATTTCTTCAAAACAAATCGAATCAAACATGCAATATGAATAAGCATGTATAAGAAATAAAGAGTAAGACCATGTATTAGAGTTTGTTTCATGCATGCATCAAGAGTAATAAAATGTGTATATATTAACTAAATCAAACAATCATACATAATTACTAATAAAAACAATTACCATATTTTGTACACATATATGCTATTTCTAATTTATCCTTTAATCACTTATAAAAATATTTCACAATCACAAGCATATAGTTAAAGCACAAATTACCTATTTTTTCAATTAGTGAATGATATATAATAAGAGGTATATAGAAACTTGTAGGAGTGAAGAAATCGAAATTGGAAGCAGACAAGAATGATAGTCAAGTGGGGTACCTTGAAGACCTGTAAAACAGAATCATGAAAGGGTGTGTACCCCACGAGTAGACCAACAGAAGAGGACGAAGGAAATTAAAGAGGGTACGTTTTATATTGAAGGGTGGTGTGGTGGTGATGGTTTTTTTTTGTATATACATATATAATAACATATAATAATGAGTGGGGGCGCTGAGGTAATTGGGTTTGACTTGTGTGTAGTCACAGAAAAGGACAGAGAGAGAGCCTAAGAGAGATTAAATTTGCACCTCACAGGCTCACCACCTTTTATTAATGTGTTTCACAGGTTACCAACGCTCTCGGTGTTACTTTACCGCCATGGTTCATGAGGTAACGCTGAAGGCTCTACACTTTTTTATCTTTGAATTTTCAATTAGGCTCGCATTCAGATCTATCATCTATGGTTTTGTTTTTCGATCTTATTATATATGTGATTATGTGATTTTTTTTTTCTTTTTCTTCTTGACAATTTCTTGGTCATGACTCACATGGTCACATGAAAATTTTTTCAGAAGATAGATTGGCATTCGTGGTTTTTCTTACGAGAGTGGATATTTGCAAGTGCCACATATTTATCCTTAAAACTATCATGGATGCATGAAATGGTGTACAAAGGAGACTAAATATACATCCAGAACTTTATTATTTATATTATTATATATAATAACTTTATGTAATTGTATGTATATATATTTAATATAAACTAATAATTTAAGAATATATATTTTTAAAAATTAGTATAATTTTTACTTTTATAATAATAATTTTTTATTATTAAGATACTTTATTATAACATTAATTTTAAAAATAAGTATGAATTGACTAAATAATATTCGTAAAGTCCACTATGTCTCGGTTAATTTTGTGGATATGGATACTTTTTGTTTTTTAATAATAGAATTGTAAATTTTGTATATGTTATCATTTTTATAAATTTTTTTATTTATGGGAAAACTTAGATAAAAGTTGTTCACACGGTTGAATTTGGTTAACATTGTTTTATAAGTAAAACATGTTAAGTGGAACAAATTCATTTTTGTTATAGATAATAATTTATTTATTTATTTAAATTTATAAAAATGATAGCAGATACAAAACTTACAATTTTATTAGTTAAAAAAATAAAAGTAATAATACCCACAAAATTAACCGAGATACAGTAGACTTCTCTAATAATATTAGTTATATTATATATTTGGTATATATTTTTTTATTTCTTAATAAAATTATGTTAAATATATTTTTAGAAAAACCTGGACAAAACCAAGTCAATCAACGAGACATTAGTCTATCTGACCTTTTATACATTGACTCATTTTCTAGATTGGTTCAATATGAGGTTTTGCCCAACATTAAGAGATTTATTGTTTACAAATTAAGGGAATTAAAAAGAAAAGTTAAGACGAAAAAGAGTGAATTGATTATGTTACAAAGGAATTTTAGTTCATTAAACATTGAAAATATATAAGTTATATAAGTTGTTGTCATTGTTATAACTCTAATTATGACGAACTATAGAATTATATTAGATTCCTGACTATTAATAATTGTTATATATTATTTTATTTAATAATAATTTCTTAGAATATATTTTCTTTTCATATAGAGGCAAGTAAGGTGGGAACTACTTGAGCATAAGAGCCAAGTTATGAAAATTTCAACGTAAAAGCATCTCATTGACGGTCTAAGATGTTCACGAAACTAAAAATGTTGATGAACGATCAAAATGGATGGAAGAAACTAAATAGAACAACCCTTTTAGACAAAATATTTTGTTCATAATTTACTATACAAAGTCCAATCACAAGTTATGATTGAGAAATAGTTGCATGGCTGTGAAGTACAATAAATAATTCACATATAGAAATAGTCAACTTTACTTTACTCTTATAGAAAGGACTTGCAAGAACTATCATATTACAAAATACCTAATCTATGAATACGATACTCAAATTGTACAAACCATTCATAAAAAGAGACATGAGAATTTTTTGAGAACCCCTAACCTATACCCAAAACTTTTGAAGGGTTTCTTGCATACTAATATGTCACAAAATTATACTCCTTTGAATAATAAGCATTTCGAGCAAGCTAAATCGACCAAAGAGTAGTCAACTAGATAGTTATCAAAACACCTTTCTTTATCTTCCCATTGGCGTATATGAGATATTACCAAAAGTGAGAAAAACATTATGAGGAAAGAACCTTTAAATAGTCAAGTCAACAATAGCAGCACATCCAAACTTTATATGCTAACTTACAAGACAGCAAAAAATGAAATACTAATTCTGGTTTAGCATGACAAAGAGGGCAGAGGTCTCCATCCAACAATTAGGCTCCCCCTTTTACAAGCTCTATCTTTGTTATAATCCATTTGTGGGCTACCTTCCAGGAGAAAGCAAACATGTTGGAGTGTACTCTTACTTTCCAAATTGCTTTGAAGAATGGTGAATTGTTATTCTGGTTGTTGCAATAAATCTTTCAACCATTTTTAACTACGAAACAAACATCAGCTTCATAATTGTTCCCTTATACCCAACCATCTCTTTTATTCCAGTACAATGCATCCCTTCTAGAAGTCTCTTCAACTCTCTCTCTCACCCAATCAGTCTTTCAGTTTCTCTCCAACTTAATCTACATTCCCATATATTATTATGTTAGTCCTCAACCTCTGAAATAGTTAGCCTCAAAGACTTTTACTTAGATGGCATCTTCCCCACTTATTATTCTCTATCTCCATTTGCCAAGGAAAATATAGAAAACTGTAACAAGACAAGAATCAAACCCTGGTCTTGGGGGAAGAAAGGTTAAAGCCAATTCACTATTTTGGAATTCCAATGTATTTAAACTAATCAATAGCAATGTTAATTTTAAAAATATAAAAAAGTTGAGCAAGACTAGAATCAAACCCAAGTTTAGAAGTTTGAATGCTAAAGACATACCACTAGACCGAAAGCCAATATTAGTTTTCTTGTGAGATTCAAATTAAATTAAACTAATCATGTGGCAACATTAATTTTAAACATATATTAAAATTGAACAAAGTAAGATTTGAACCTAGGACCTTGTGAGAGTTTTAAGACAATACCACTAGATAGTAAGCCAACTTTGGTTTTATTGTCTGTTTTTTTTTTTTTTTGTTTTACTATTCTTGATCATTTATGTTGTAAATTTTTTAAATAAAGAATTTTTTTAAATTCTAAAAACTACTTAGCTTGATTGTATGTTAAATCTATTTGAATAAGTTTATTTTTTTTAATTTTTAATTTTATATTTAATTTTTAGTTGTTACTTTAATTTATAATTTTCAACTTTTAATTTAAATTTTAATTTCTATATTTTATTTTTAATTAGATTTTATATTTTATTTGTATATTTTAATTTTAAATCTATTATAGGTCATTTTATGTTGTATATTTTATTTGTGATTTTGAAACTAAAATTGAGAATTAAAAGTTGAAATTAAAATTTAAGGGTTAACAACTAAAACTAAAACTTGGTTATATTAACAACAATATAAAATTTAAAATCTAATTAAAAATAAAGACAGAAATTAAAATTAAGAATTAAAATTTAAAATTAAAATTTCTTCATTTAAAAAATTTAAAAAAGTTGTAAATTTTAATATATTTTTAAAATTAATCTTGCCACATGATTAGTTTAATTAAATTTGAATCTCACAAAAACTAATATTGGTTTTTGGTCTAGTGGTATGACTTTAGCATTCAAACTTTCAGGTTTGATTCCTGCCTTGCCAATTTTTTTATATTTTTAAAATTAATGTTGTTATTAATTAGTTTAAATACATTGAAATTCCAAAATAAAACAGACTTTGACCTTTGGTCTAGTGGATTGACTTTCACTTTTCATTCTCCAGGACTTGGGTTCAATTCTTGCCTTGTTATATAAATAATTTAAACCCTAAACTCAATTACGCAAGTTCCTTACTCATAGTCACCCTAAATTTGACGGAAAGACAAAAATTAAACTTTTGAAAAAGTTGAAGGATAAAAGGTGCCCAACAAAAAATTGGAGGACACAAACTGAGTTACTCCTAAATAGGGGGACACCAGTGGTAATTTAGCCTTTTCCTTATACACCATCTCTCATTTAATCATGCTAGTTTACCAGTAGAAAAACCTTATAATTTTAAGCAAAAAATTACTTTAAAATATTAATATCCAACATATATAATTGTCTAATTATATCTATAATTTATAATATATGATATTATATTATATATTATATCTATACTATTAATAAAGGGAACACTTCTTTTGAGGTTCATTTTTTAAAATATCTATTCTACCCTTACACCTATTTTAAAATTAACAAAGAAATTAATTTCTCACAAGAGGGATTCAAACCCACGACCTCTCACTCCCCAAATGTAAACTTTCCCACTAGATAAACCTTATAACTTTAAGCAAAAAATTACTTTAAAATGTTGATATCAAATAACATAATTGTCCAACTATATCAATAATTTATAATATATGATATTATATGATATACTATATATCTATACTATTAATAAAAGGAATATCCTTTTTCACATCCACTTTTCAAAATACATATTCTATCCTTATACCTATTTTAAAATTAAAAAAAAAATTACTTTGTCAAAAGAGAGATTCAAACTCACAACCTCTACTCCCCAAATGTAAACTTTACCACTAGACCAACCTTATAATTTTAAATAAAAAATTACTTTAAAATATTGATATCTAACATACATAATTGTCCAAATATATTTATAATTTATAATATATGATGTTATATTATATACTATATATCTATACTATTAATAAAAGGAATACCCCTTTTTGACGTTCACTTTTAAAAATACCTATTCTATTCTTACACATATATATTTTAAAATTAAAAAAAAAATTACTTTGTCATAAGAGGGACTCAAACCCGCAACCCCTCACTCCTAAAACGTAAATTTTACCACTAGACAAACCTTATAACTTTATGCAAAAAATTACTTTAAAATATTGATATCCAACATACATAATTGTCCAACTATATCTATAATTTATAATATATGGTATTATATTATATACTATATATTTATCTTGTTAATCTATACTATTAATAAAGGGAATACTCACTTTTGACGTCCACTTTTCAAAGTACATATTCTACTCTTACACCTGTTTTGAAAATTAAAAAAGAAATTCTTTGTCATAAAAGGGATTCGAAACAACAATCTCTCATTTCCCAAATGTAAACTTTATCACTAGGTCTATGAATCAATGAGCCCAATGTTGGTTTTTTCCAGTAGGAAATCATAGAGAGCTCACTTCTTTCTTTAGTGAATCAATGACACCCCCAGATACTTTCCAAGATCATTTATTAGCTGGTAGCTCCACATGTTGCTTAGAAACTTAGGCTGCAGGTGAGAGACATTCCTTGACACAAACATCCAGGTTTTTGGATTCAATACTGATTGTCCTTACACCTCATAGAACGAACTCATCCAAACATCGGATAATCTTTTCCATTTGGCTCCATGTAACTTCTGCAAACAATAACAAGTCATCTACAAAAAATAGGTGAGTCATGCGTGGGTCATCTCTACTGAGCCTTATAGGTTTCTAGCCCTTTCACTGCACCTCTTATTCAATAATACGGCTCAATCTCTCAACATAAAAGACAAAAAGATAAGGGGAAAGGGGGTTGTGGTCCCCTTGCATGATGCCTCGAGAAGTTGTAATCGTCTTATATATCACATTACACAAACTTATTGGTCGAAACTGGGTCATAAAGGTTGGGGCCTCACACTTAGGGATGAATACTAAAAAAGTTTGATTAATATCTCTAGCTCTTTGATGGTAATGATAACCTGGTTATATCACATACTGACTTACTCACATCCTTCAAGTTGTCTTAGAAGAAGATTGGATGCAAATCATATAGGTCAGGTCATGATTAAGTTCAAATCGTAGAATTCAGCTTACATAAGAGTATAAGTCTAAGAGTAGAGTAGGGTTATATATATATATATATATATATATATATATATATATATATATATATATATATATATATATATTAAAAAAAAGAGTAGATTGTTTTCTATATAATATAATTCTAATTTATAGTAAATAAATACTTTTAAATGGGTAAATTATATTAAATAATATTTTAAATTTACAATAAATAATTAAAATTGTGAAACAAGGTCTCCTTAAATCTTAACTATTGACAATTTCTTTTACAAAAATTCAATTTAAACAGAGACTAAAATGGTAGATTGAATGGGATCTTTACATTAAGCAAATTATTATAAATAAAAGAAAAGTTTAATTGTTATATACGGACAGTGTAAAAGTCTTTTACACCCTAAAATCCTCTCTTGTAGTCAACTCTTTTGCACTTGGTCGGTAAAACCTTCTCTTTTGCATCATATCTCTTAATTTATATGATTTTTAAAATATTAATTGGTAAAATCAACAAATTTACTATAAATTAAGGATTATAATTGAATGTTAGTATAATTTGTTTTACACTTTTAGTACATACCAATTAATGTCAAAAGAATGGTAGTTTGAGATCATTAAAATAATAATTGTCAGAATAATGTGTTAAATATATTTCTAGAAAAGAAAGAAAATATTGAACATATCTGTAACATAGATTATTTAAGGACCAACATAGGCGTACAACGAGTACATGTTGCACTACAAGAGAAAACTTTATACCTAGACAGATAGGGTTTTCAAAAAAATAGAAATCTATATAGTTAAGACGTTTTATGGTTAAAGAGATTGTAAATAATTGAATAATGCAAGTAGATGATCCAAGGTAAAATTTGACAACCTAACGATAATGCCTTATCATAAAGGAAAAATAAACAGAGCAAATGCTTTTTTTTTTTTTTCAATTTGAAAGACCATGACTAAGTTGGAGTGTCAAGCCCGTAATGAAATAAGCACTTCGTAGGTTATTTACTTTCTCCACCCATCATTTTTCTTTTCCCTTATATTTTATTAAATTTCTAAATTATCCTTTTATTTCCAAATTGAACATACATTCTAGAACGTAAAAAATAAAATTATGAATGTGTATGTCTAGAATAAAAAGATTCATTTCAGGTTACATTTTGAACACCCAAATCGAAACATAAAAAATGCATTACGAATGAGTGTATCAGGAATATTAAAAAATCATTTCAAATTACTCTCCTGCTATACGTAATTGATAAATAAACCCTGAAGTGTTCCCTAGAATTTCAAAGGTTGTTGGTACGTCCAAGAAAAAATTCCAACAAATTGGTCCATAAATTTTAGGAATATTATAAACTATGATCCTTTAGTCAATTTCTGTTAATAACTTTGTTAATAATGGAATAAATCTCGACGTCAGCCTTGAAATATGTTAGGGATGACAAATAGATTACCAAACCTAAATTTTTAAAATACATTTTAATTCCTAAACCACTTTAAATAACGCTTAATTTTTAAAAATACTATTGAAAACTTTTTTAAGAACCAATTTGCAAAACAACATAAATATCAAGGACCAATATGTTTAAAGATTTCATTAAGAGTCTTAGTGCAAGTGACTCTAAATATTAGAGACAAACATGGTAGTTACTAATGGTCACAATTGTTTTTTAAAATTTTTCTCATCCCTTTTCTCCTCTTATTTAAATATTATTTATTTAAAAAATTAATAATATTATTTTTTTTTGTGTGACACACATGCACCCTACTCAACTAACTAAGTTGCACCTCTTGACAAATAATAATACTATTTGATAAACAAAATAAAAATCTATCAATTCTTTTAACAATAAAAAGAGATAACACATTACCACACTAATCTTACAAAAAAGACCCTATCCCATTATCAGGTCCATTTGTTGCAACATTCCTGGTCGTAAGCTGTATTTGAGCACGATCTAACTATTCCAATGGAGGGTTCAAATTAAGTACATGTTTGGTTTAATGTTAAGAGACTCTTAAATCGTTATTGAATAAAAAGTTATAAGTCTTTTTACTTTTCACTAAACATGTACGAGAATGTATGTCTATTCATTTTAACTGTAAACTTAGCAGTATCCTTTAAGTAGGCTCGAATGAAGATGGGAAGGAGAGAGAAGTTCCCCCTTTCACAAACGAGGTCTTTATTGCTACATGAGAATCACATGTTAATATGACATTATTTTATAATGATTAAAAATTATCGTAATTTGTTAATTAATAAAAATTAAATAAAAAGATAGAATAGAATGTTAATTCAACAGATGACTAAGTCACTTTATTTTTTAATGTGGCATTGATGAATGGACAATCATGCATAATATTTTTAAATTTTAGAAATGAGTTTTTTTTATAAGCCTAGCAAGTATATTAAAAAATAAATATAGGAGAGCATAAAACATGCCTGATGTACAAAAGGATAACAAGATAAGATATGAGAAACTCGGGATAACAAACACACTAGTCTTCAACATCGATTATTCAATAGTCAAACTCCCACCCTGTCAATACAAAAATATGAGATTCATCACCCACTCTGCAAAACTATGTGAGATTAACTTAGTGGCCTAACTTTGTTCCCAAGAACTAAGTTGAATTGCAAGGATTATTATAGTCACTTGTGGCCCTTTACTATTGAAGACAGAGACATTGTGCACCTTCAATAATATCAACCACTTTTGAAATATTTTAGGAAATAATTTGAGAGTTTAATTATATGCTAAATTGATAGTAGAATAGCTATCTACTTTTAAGAATTAACAAACATTGGTCGAACCTTATTAAACAATAATTTTGTTTAATTGATTTACAACTTTAAAATTCTGCCTATTAATGAGGGGCGGAGTTACATGAGTTGGAGATGAAGGAAAAGGAATTCTGGATTGAAGGAGATGAAAATAGTAACACAAAAATAAAAGTTGGGGAATTTAAAGATTTGGGAAGGGAGGAAGTGCTCATTATTGCAAAAAAAAATCACGAGTACAATGGTTGCAAGAAGGGGATGTATCCTCCCTTGAATGCTTGAACTCCCATAGATCAACCTCGAAAGATCACAAGAAGAAGTGGATTGGATGGAAATGAAAGGTAGTGAGGGTGATTAGCACCACTTTGAGAGAAAAGCCAAGAGGTGGTGGTGTTTGTCACAAAGGAAGGAACCCTTGATAAAAGCACACGGAGGTTCTCAAGAAAGAGAAGCTAAGACACTAAACAAAAGAAGCAAATGCTCTTAATTCTCATCAATTCAAGCGTAAACTTTACAAGAGTAGGAGAGGTCTATTTATAGGAATGAGAGGTGCTTTGGTCTGTGTAAGAGAGTGAAAATAAAGGAGGGAAAGCCAAATCTGAATTAATGAGCACATGCTCCTAAAATCATGGATCTTAGAACTAACTAAGTTCCATGTAGGATGCCATGTGACATTAATTTCAAATTTTGGTGCCTTCTTAGGGGAACAAGGGTCCCACCTTGTCTCCTCTTTGCTTCATGTGCTAACTAATTGGCTTTTAATTAGTAAAGAGGGGGTATGGTTAATAAGATAACCCACTAACACCCCTAAATGACCCAATTAGCTAATACACTCCTCAAAATGACTAAGCACACCTCTTTGGCCTTAACTCATAAAAAAGTAAATGCAAAATACAAGGCCAAGGAAAAAGGGAATAAACTACTCCATCTAGGAAAAATACAAGGCAAAATACAATGTAAAAATAAAGGAACATGAAGACTATGGCATAATCTCTATGCGCATAAGGAGGTAAGGTCTTCCTCCATCCACTCTAGCCATATCCCCCTCTATCCTCCTAGCCATGACCCTAGTGATAGGTCACTTGCTAGGGAGGAATGCATCATCTCCTCCCCTTTGGGAAGGATTTGACCTCAAATCCTAAGGGTTCTCTTCATCATCAGCACCTGCAAAAGGAAATAAGTCGCAGACATTAAAAGTAGTGCTGACACCATAATCCGAAGGGAGATATAATATGTATGCATTGTTATTCACTCACTTCAGGATTTGGAAGGGCCCATCTCCTTTAGGGCTAAGTTTGGACTTTCTCTAATTGCTATTCAATATTAGCTTTTACCCTTTCATGTAATTTCTTTACAAAATCTACTTTTGGGAGAGATAAGAGATCCAACGAAGTGAGAGGGTTGAAACCATAGACAACTTCAAAAGGGGAGTGCTTGGTAGTATTTTGAATCACTCGATTATATATAAACTCTATGTGAGGAAGGTATTCATCTCAAGACTTGTGGTTGCCTCTAAGAAGGACCCTCAGCATAGTTAATAGGGATCTGTTTACCACTTCTGTCTATCCATAAGTTTAGGAATGACAAGTAGTGGAGAACAGGAGTTGAGTTGCCAGCCTTAGCAAATAAAGTTTTCCAGAAATGTCTAAGGAACTTTACATCTCTATCAGAGACTATGGTAAAAAGTATGTTGTTCAAGCGGACAACCTCTCTAAAGAAAAGTCTCACGATGTTGCTCACATCATCCACTTTGTGGTAGGGTATAAAGTGGGCCATTTTAGAAAATCTATGCACCACAAAAAAAAAATGGAGTCTACACCTCGTTGGGTACGAGGAAGGGCCTAGGATAAAGTCCATATTGATGTCCAACCAAGGTGCAGAAAGAACAAGGAAAGGTGTGTATAGACCATGAGACATTGCCTTAGATTTAGCCTGAAGGCAAGTTATGCATCTAGAACAATGCCTATAGACATCTCTTTTCAAATAGGGCCAAAAGAATTTTTCTTGTAAAAACATGAGAGTTTTAGTAATCCCAAAATGCCCCATGAGCCCACCTTCATGACTCTCTTTTGTGAGCAAGTTCCTAATAGATCCTTGGGGTACACAAAGCTTGCTACCTTTGTAAAGATACCCCTCACTGATGAAGAACCCATCAAGAGTCTTAGATGCAGATGCAGAGGTTGCAAAGATAGGGCTAAAATCCTTGTTAGAGGGATACATGACCCGTATGTCATCAAACCCCAAAATGTTAGCACTAAGGGTGGTATAAAGAGAATGATGCCTAGATAAAGCATTCACCACCATATTATGTTTTCCTTTTTTGTATTTGATGACATAGGGAAATGATTCAAGGTATTCCACCCATTTTTCATGCCTTTTATTCAATTTGCCTTAACCTCTCAGATATTTAAGTGACTCATGGTCATTGTGAATGACAAACTCGTTAGGAGCAAGATAGTGCTCCCAAGTTTGAAGTCAGGTGATGCAATCCTACTTACTAAGGGCCTTCTCACTAGGATAATGGCTAAGATGATTGAAGAGGACTTGGCCTAGAAAGACTCATCAAAACCCCAGCTCATGATGGAGATAGACATTTTAGGCCATAGTCCTTAATTTTCCTCTTGTAAATATTAATTAGTTTTTTAATTCCCTTTTAGGCCATGTATTTCAGCCATTTATGCTAATTTATAAAGTTTAGGGTGTAAATAGCTTAGGAAAAGAGGTGAGGGGAGTAGAGGGCCTAATAACTCAAAAGAGTGTGGATCTCTTTCCATACCCCCTTGATTAGGCCATGACATTCCCTAGCTTAAGGCTAGGTGCCCCTTTTAGTGGACTTAAGAGGGATTAGTGCTCCTAATCCTAATTAGGCCCAAGTCCACATTGCCTAGTTTTGAGTGTCTTGCTCCTTGTTTTGGGCTATAAATACACCTAGTCTCTCTTATACAAATTACACTTGATTGAATAAAGTAATACTTTTTTTGAGCAATTTATTCTTAAGTGTCATTGAGAATCCTCTCTCTTGAGGAATCTCTCCTTTAAAGTTTTTATCAAGGGACCTCTCCCTTATGGCAAACAACATAAATTTTTTGACTCATCTTTCTCGTAGAAAGTGGCGTCAACCTCCCTCATTTCTAGCCTCTTCATCCTCTATTTTCTTAGAGGAAGGAACCTTGGTTGAAGGGATCAAGGGAGTGCATAATTTGGTATCAAGATCCATCTTCATGAAGGTTCATTTCTTCCTCTTTTTCTTTAAGTTTCATGCGTCTTTCTTAGCCATTTTTCTGCAGTCTTTTATGCTTTAATTCTTATTCCTTTATTGTCATTTTATTCTCCTTTCATGTCTTGTTAGTAGTAGATTTATTTCTTGTCTTTTAGTTCCTTGCACTTTTATTTATTTGGTTCAATTTCTTGTTCTTTCATTGAATCACTTTGTCATGCTTTAGGATTACTTTTCTTGCTATTTTAATTCATTCTTCTTCCTCTTGTGATTTTCCTAAGAAAGCTTATTTTAATGATTTCACAACCTTTGTGAAAAAAGCCACCCAAGTGTGGTCAAAGTTTTTGAAATCACTTCTTTTGCTTTCTTTTCCTTTTCATGTTTTTTGCTTTAGGCGTTTTTTTTTCTTTCTTGTTGTGAGTGTGAGTTTTATTATTCTACACTTTATTTTTCTGCTTTTAATCTTCCTTGTCTTGTCATTTAGATTGTCTTGTCTAGTCCTTAATTGTCACATTAAATTTCCACTTGTGCTACTTTTTATTTTCTACATAAAAAGAGTGTGTGTTACTTTTTGAAATTGAGTATCAAAGAGGTTCATCCTCTTGAGTAAGTCTTCTAAGAAGTCTACATGCTATTAGTTCTAGCATGATCTCAAACAAATTTTCAAAATTGTGCTCAATTTGTTCCTATAAGTCTTGTTCATTTTAGTAGCTTAGCATTGTATTAATTCTTTTGGGTGAATTGTTTTGTCTTTTGTTGAGATAAAAATAGGCGTGAGTTTTGGGCTTAAACACTTGAGAAATCAAGCTTGCCTAGATCCCCTAAAAGTCTCATTAAAGCTTGCTTAACACACCCGAAAATCTAGTGCATGTTAGATTGTTTTATTTTCCTTGATTTGCACCTTTATTATTAATTTTATTGGCTGAATTCTTCATTTTATTTCAAGCGAATCTCTCTCTTACACTCCTCATTTTATTTTTAATTTTTCTAAAATTTTTGAAGAGGTGTAGCAAAAAAAAAAAAAAAAAAGAAGAAGAGGAAATATATATATATATATATATATATATATATATATATATATATGTATAAGGTAGAAGACAAATCAAGCAAAAAAAAAAAGAGTTAGTAAAAGTAATTAAAGACAAAAGAAAACAAGTGAAAAGAGAACAAATTATATTTAGTACACCTCAATTTGTTTTGATTTGATTAGAAGCAGTGTGCAAACTTTGTTACATCTAACTTGAATTTGGTTTTTCGATCAACACAAAATGCATGTGCAAATCTTAGAAGTTTTTTTTAAGTCTCTTGTTGCTTTTAAGTCCACTCTAATCTAGTACCATTCTAAGTTCATTTTGACGTGCTAATTTTCTTTCAATACCTTTAATTGTTTGCTTGTCTTGTTTTTATTCATTATATTTGTCTATATTTAATCTATCCACTTGGATGTGTGTCCTCCTTTGATTTTTGAGCTTTTCTTGTTTTTCATTACTTCTTGCACTCTCTTGCTCTTGGTGCACCACTTTTGACAAAGGAAAAGAGAGGTCAATCTAAGCTTTCCACAAGGGAAGCATCTTGAGGTGTGTTGAAGGAAGCTAAGGAAGAGGTTCATTCAAGGGAGCAACACTAATTTGAGAGAGGCAAATTCTTAGAATAGAGAAGCAACATCAAAACTTCAAATATTTTACTTTTTTCCTTTTTTGGTTGTAATTTTTAAGGCCATTTTAATTGAGGTGTTGGATGCCTATAAGGGTCACCTCTTTGATTGTATAGTTTTTAGTTTCTCGTTTAGGTGGGAGAAGGAATTGGTACCCCATCTCTCTACCTTAGGTGCATGCCTTTAGATCCTTACCTTTGCTTTAAATTTCTTTTATTTGCTTTGCATCTTATTGTGAAAGGCTTTTGAGTTCCAAAGACTCTTAAAACTCTTTGTGTGAAGGGATTAAGGGAGTGCATCATCAGGGCATAAAACTCTTTGTCATAGGTGGGGTAGTTGCAAGGGGCACCATTGAGTTTTTCACTAAATTAGGCAATAGGATGCCTACCTTGCAACAAAACAACTCCCATACCCACACCAGAGGCATCATATTCAAGTTCAATTCTTTGTGAAGTCAGGTAATGCCAAGACTGATGCACTAATGAGTTTTTGCTTGATAAAAGAAAAAAGGCTTTCCCTTGTTTATCACCCCAAAGCAATGGAGCTTCCTTTTTCACTAACTCATTTATTGGTGGGAAAAGTGTGGAGAAGTTAGACACAAAGCACCTATAGAATCCAACGAGACCATGAAAGCTCTTGATCTCTGTCACACTTTTTAGGGTGGCCATTCTTGGATGACTTTGACTTTCTCGGGATCCACATGGACCCCTTTTTTGCTAACTACAAATCCTAAAAACACTACATTCTCCACACAAAAGGTGCATTTTTCAAGATTTCCAAAGAGGTGATTTTCCTTAAGAATGAAAAAAACTTGTCTAAGATGTCCTAAATGATCATCTAGACTTCTATTGTAAACTAATATGTCATAAAAATAAACTACACAAAACCTACCTAAATAATCCCTCAAAACATGGTTCATAAGTCACATGAAAGTGCTAGGGGCATTAGTAAGCCCAAAAAGCATAATCAACCATTCATAAAGACTAAATTTAGTCTTAAAAGCAGTTTTCCACTCATTACCATCTTTAATCCTGATTTGGTGATACCACTTCTGAGATCTATTTTTGAAAAGATTTGAGCCCTATGTAGTTCATCTAACATATCATCCAGTCTGGAGATTGGGTGCCTGTGTTTAGTAGTGATGTTATTGGTTGCATGGAAATCCATACACATCCTCTATTTGCCATTCTTCTTGGGCACCAACAAGATTGACACAACACAAAGGTTGAGGCTCTTTTGAACCTAATCCTTCTCCAATAGCTTTTGGACTTGAGATTCTATCTTTTTAGTCTCCATGAGGTTGGTCCTATAGGTAGGTCTACTAGGTAGGCTAGCCCCAAGAACCAAATCAATTTGGTGCTCTAGACCCCTAATAGGAGGAAGCCTTTGGGAAATTCACTAGGGAATACATCACCAAATTCAGTTAAAAGTTTTTTTACCTCCTCAGGTAGAATCTCCTGCCCAGTATCTATGGCAGTGCTAGAAACAAATGCATACATATCAACAATGTCAAAGTTCAAAACAATATATAACAGAGTAACATAATCTTAGCTTGCCTAGCGAACCTTATTACCTAGCAAAACCCAAGGTAGCTCGCTCGGCGATAGCCATTGCCCAATGAAGATCATGCATCATACTTGTAATAAGAGCCTTGCTCAATGAGAGATGTCACTAGATGAAAATCCCATTTAATTCCATCCCAAGACAACTTTGCACTGAGCGAAACCTTTCGCTGGGTGCAAAGCTGCAATCTAAGTCTAACAGAGACTAAAGTTCATTGGGCGAGACTTACCGCCTAATGAGACCCTACAAATAGTAGAATCTCTGCTGCATAAATTACTAAAACTTGCTTCAAATAGTCTAGTCATTCACAAACATACTCCATTTCACGTAATCAATTCCTAACATGGTATCTACACAAATGCATAACATATCATTTCTCTGTTAAAACATAACTAATACCTAATCTCATACATAACATAACATCAGCCATTATAACTTAGTCATTCTCAGTAAATCTCTGCACATGCTTAAAACATAACTTCTATTTTTAGTCAATCCATGCATTCAACATTCTCAAAAAGGTCTAACTTTGTATACATATATATACTCTTATACATACATTAAACTCAAACTATTTCTATTACAAAAAAAGTAATTCCATTGCTACCTATGATCTTTCATCAACCCTTCTAGTTCTGACCTCTACCATCATCACTAATATTTTCTCCTATGCAAAGCACAATCATCACAATTATACAAAATGCACATAATGCAAGGGTAAGCGCATAATTCAAAGAATTTAATTAAATATTAAATAAATATCATAATTAATCAAACACATTTATGTTCCTCTTGAACATAAGTATTTCACACTATATAATTACTCAACACAACTTATATTCACCATGAACATAAGCATTCACAACATTTAGCTAATGCTCTTTATAAAAACTAATTACATTGAATTTGAATAACAAGATAATGGCTCATCTGACTTTCCCCACACTAGTATTTGGTATCTATCTAACTCATTTGATAACTAGTTGAAGTCTGAGCATACTCATCTGATACCAACTTATGCCTCCCAATGTGACATCCAATTGTTATTTGAGTATGCCTTATTGGTTTATTATTGTCGTAATCAGGCCTGACACAAAGTGCATTATTGTTATAACTAGGCCTAGCACCGCTACATTGCCTTAGCCAGGCCTGGCACTAGGATCACTTATCTTGTTGGTGTATTATAATCATAATGAAGCCTAAAATTGGGTGCATTATCGTTGTCACCAGGCCTAGCACCGTATCACCTCCATAACACAATTCATTAATGCTCATTATTAATGAATTACAAATTCCAAACATTCGAATCATATTTAACAACTCATAAGCTTAACATGGTTGGTCTAGATGGGAATCTAGAAAAAGGGGCCACTACAAAAAATTCACTAAATAGTGAGGGATTTTAGAGAGGAAATATTTCCTTGCAATTCTTTTGCTAGCATGGGATTAGCAAAAAAAAAAAAAAATCCCTAGCAATTCCCACGGAAATATATATAATTTACTAGCATGGGAAACTTGCCTTGCGTTCCCTCCCTATATTTCAAAATAAATTGGCTAAAGAATATTTCCTCGCAATTCCCTCCCCATATTTCAAAATAAATTAGCTAAGGAATATTTTCTTGTAATTCCCTCGTCATGTTTCAAAATAAATTAGCTAAGGAATATTCTCTCACGATATTTCAAAATAAATTAGCTAAGGAATATTCTCTTAGCATATTTTAAAATAAATTAGCTAAGGAATATTTTTTTACACAAGAAAAGTGCGGGTATGAGTATATATGTAGCCAATGAGTACAAGAATAGGTATTGTACAATTCTCAAATGCTGGTATGGGGATGAGTACTATAGTACTTTATCCATTCCCAGCCCTAATCAAGCTAAATACATATTCATAAGTCAAAATAAGTAAATTAGAGTGTATGACAACGTAAAGTATGTGACATTGAAACTATCTGGCGGAGGTAAGTAAATTAATTGTGATTTTGTGAATTGTATTGGTTGTTCGCGGACTCATAAAGCCAATTTTCTAGCTTTACAAGTAATTGAAAATATTTAATGGATTAGACTAGCTGAGAGGTCTTGGAGGCCAATAAATTGGGATAGACTAGATTAATGGTCACACAATACTTATTAAGGAATGGATAAGATAAAATTATTTAATTTTAAAAATTGAAGACCAAAATCTCAAATTTTAAAGTGAAAAGATTAAAACAAGCTAGCTGCCCCAACCCATATTTTATTTGGCTACATATTTCTAAGTCCAATCCGGCTCTATATTACTCCAATAGGCCCAAACAAACCTTTTTTTTAAAAGATAATTTTTGTTTAAAAAATAAAACTTATTTTATAATACAAACTCAAATCAATTCTAAACAACAAACTAAATTAATCCAAAACGTATATGTATGTATGTATGTATGTATCTATATATATATATATATATATATATATATATATATATATATATATATATATATATATATATATATATATATATATATATATATATATATATATATATATATATATATATATATATGTGTGTGTGTGTGTGTGTGTGTGTAAGGTTATCAGACTCTAGAGTTTACTCAAACTAGTGGGAGCTCAGCAGACTTGACTTGTATACTCGTAATAGTCTACTTCCTAATTGAAATAATAATAAAATAGCTATAAAGAACATACAAATTCAGCATTTCAACTATATTATAAAGCTCATCAGTCATCATAATTAATATGTTCAAACAACAAAAATTTGCAAACAATGTACACAAAATTACAAATATAAGCAATTCAAAGTTCAAACCAATAATCCAATATCATAACATAAGTTCTGAAAATTATAACATTTAAACAAATAAAAAAACATAAATCTCTTTAAATGTTAACATCTAATCCTCTAAGGATATCATCTTCAAGATCATTATCACAAACTCCATGATCATCTCCATCACTATTACCATCAAGTTCCTCCTCAGATGAAAAAATGTGCATCATTGTCATTAGGTTCTAACAAATCTATGTTACTATATCAAAGGCATCAATATGCGGATGACTTGAACTTCCTCCAACATCGCCCACCAATTCAACATTAATGCTAATGCCACCATCACCATCACCTTGTGGATCCCTAGTCTCAACTTTGGCATTATCTACCTCTTTAGTTATTCATTCATCATCATACTCGATATCTTCAAATGGAAGAGAAATAGATTTCTTATGTTATCTGTTTTTCAGTTTCAAGTTATACATTACATACACCAAGTCATTCATTTTCTTTTAATGCAAGCATTTCTTTTCTTTGTATGAACCTATAATTAAAAACAAAACCTTTAATTATTATCTAAAGTTTAAACTAAATAAATCAAATTAATAAATAGTAACATAAATAAAAAATTGAACTTGAATTACCATTTCAAATGAGCTCCAATCATGCTCACACCTAGAAAAGTTACATGTCAAGCTCAAAACATGAATTGCAAACCTCTTTAACTATAGAGTACCATCCCCAAACATCTACCACCGTTTTACAGGTTGCATTGCCTTCCTAGAGTCTTTTGAATCTTCCATTGAGAAAAGTCCTCTAGCAAAATGAAACTTAACAAGCCGCAAATTATTTTTTTCCTTTTTGTTACATCTTGCACCAATCTTCTTATACATATGTGCAACCCTTCTTTCATCTCAGGATCATCATGTCGAAATGCATGTTCATAGTGCAAATGAGGATTGAGATAATATGCAGCAACATGGAAAGGCCTATGAAGTTGATTATCCCACCTTTGATTAGTGATTTTCCAAATAGGCTTATAACTATATAAATACCAAATATGTTATATTAGAAATAGTTATAAAAATAAACAAGAAAATTTAAATGTCACCAAGTATAGAATTTTACCTTTTCTTAATGTCATTAAAGTTGCATTTTATCCTATCTTTTGCTTTAACCATCTCCTCATGAATGAAACTCATGGCTAGCTTTTCATCTAAATCCACTAATCGAAGTACCACCATAAGAGGAGCAATAACTTTGAGGCATATGGTTCCATTTTTCCAAAACCATATTTGCTACTTTTCTTCCATCTTGAGAAGTTCCAAACTTGCTTGTTTTCCACTCTTTAACGCTAAACATACTCATTAATGATGCTTTTAATTCATGAAGACAAGCTAAAGTTAAATAAGTAGTGGAAAATCTAGTTATACCAGGCCTAATTAGATTTCTCCCATTTGTGAACTTCTTCAACATGCTAATTAGCATTGTTCTACCATAAATGTAGGTGGTGATCCTTTTTCCCTTTTTTATAGTTGTCTGATGTACTTTCAAATGTTTCTCAAAATGTTCAAATATCAAGTCAATGTAGTATGCTGCACATGGAGTCCAATATAAATGTTCTTGCTTTTACATCAACAATTCCTCAACCTCTTTGAAATTAGCAGCATTATCAATAACCACCTGTACTACATTCTCCTCTCCAACAAATTCTACTGCATTATCTAACATTTTAAACACCTTGTTAGCTATTTACAAGAAAATTACAAACTGAATGCCTTTTTTTATCTGTCCAGCCATCAGACATGATTGTGCAACCATTTCTCTTCCACTCATCCCTAAACTCTTCAATAATTTGATCAACTTTCCCCACTGTATTTGTTAATAGCTTTCCATTTAGATCATGAAAAGATGGAGGTGTACATCTAAGTCCATATCTCCAATCTTGTCACACAATTTAGCAAATAGTGGATTTCTAATGACATTAAAAACAATTGCACTAGTGTGAAAAAATTCAGCAACTAAAGCATCAATTTCTTGTTTTTCACCTTTCTTGTAGATTTGATTCATAGTATATTGAACCCCATAACTGTTACCGGACATAGCAGCTTTTAGTTTCCTTTTAAAAGAAAGCTTGCTTTGTTTTTTACTTAGATTGGAAGTCTCTTCCACCCCTTCACTTTGTTCATCAACTTCTTCAATCAAGTTCAACCTTTTTTCTTTATTGTTGCCTCCGTAGCATTTGTAACAACTTTCAGCATTAGATTTTTAACTTCCTCGGGCATTCAAATACAATGTTTAAAATCATATCTTGTACCAGCAAGGTGATGCTTGAATCTAAAAATACCCCCATTATTTATCTTTGAGCAATAATTGCATTTAACTTTTTTACTATTTCCCAAAACATCTTTATCATGTTTCCATCCAATGTCTGTCGTATTTCTAGATACATTTTACTTCTTAGTCTACTAATAGTGGACACAAGAAGATTGATATCAACAGAATTTGAGCCACTCCCACTCCTAGACATTTTACAAATTTAGCAAGTAGCAAACTAATTGGACTGAAAAATAACACAATAATCATAAAATCAACAACTAAAATTCCAATTCTTAGAAAATAGTCACAGGTCATAACCATAAGTGAATAAACAATAGAAGAATAGGGGAAGATTGGACTCATCCAACCAACATTCAGATTTCAAGCCTTGGACAAGAATAGGGGAAAGGAATTACCTAACAAGTGACTATAGAGCAATGGCAACTAGTAAGTATCCACCAATGGAAGTAGCACAAGTAGAACAACGACAAGCGAGAAGTGCCAGTACGGTGGAAAGCAATAAATGGTGGCATAACTGTGATCTACAACTGAAAATCTGACGAGCAACGACGCGACGAATACGAATGGTGTGGGTAAGTCATGGACTGACGATGAGTAGTTGAACACTAAGAAGTGAATGGTAGTAGGTTTATTATCTGTTAAATTTTAAAATTAATGTTTTATTAGGAGTGGTGAATTTAGTAACAACTTTGATTGTTGAGGACTTCCAATGATGCTTTACTAGAAGTGTTGAATCTAGTATTAAATTTCATTGTTAAGGACTAGCAAAAATGTTTTATTAAAAGTGGTGAATTTAGTAATAAAATTGATGGTTGAAGACTTGCACAAATGTTATATAGTACTGTCAATTTGGCTAAATATTTGGCCTTTAATATGCTAATTAATAATTTTTTGAATCAGTATTGAATGTGCTTATTTTTTATGTATCCTAAATTGCATGTTATTTCACAAGAAGAAGGATGTAAATGTCCTATATCTTATGGTAAACTTTACAATGAAGTTAATAAAAGAAAAGATAGTCAATATGTCTCTAACAAAGCAAAAGGTTTCATTGTAAGTGTGTCTATTAATTTAAATGTAAAATATTAAACTTTAGGTAAGTACATAATCTAGCTAAATGATTGATTTGTTGTAGGAATCTTCTTAAAATGTCATGGCAGAAAAGTATGGAAAGACACAACAAACCATCCCGTAGTTAACTCTGATGTTTGACTAAAGACAGTTGGTCCAAATAAGAAAGGTAGAGTCCATGGCATTGGACAAATCTTGGACTTTAGCATTACAATACATGGTTCATCTTTTAGTGTTAGAGATCCTTCTCCATAAATGTAAATCCTACTACACCTATGAGAGAAGAGATCACTACAACATTAGCTACACAAATGTCTCAAATGCAAGAGCAGATGCATACACAACTACATGCACAAATAAAGTCACAATTGAAGGTACAAATAGATATGATATCATAGTTGCATGCGGGCACAAATGAAAGAACAAGATGCAAGCTCTTCTACAAAAACAAATGCAAGAACAAATGTAATCATAATTGCAAAGTTTAAAGAAAAAAATATTACCTACCTTAAATCAATCATCCATTAAAAAACCTCGAAAGAATTAAGAAAGAATATATTATTTATTTTTTGTAATTATGTATTAAGATTTACCTTGGCATTATGGAAAGTTTTTTATGTTGACACTTTAGAAGTTTGAAAACTTTTCATTTTGGATTAATATTTAGTAATGTCATTATATTTGAAAGTTAATTAATTTAATTTCTATATTTATTTTTTCATGCTAGATAATACAAAATATCAATTTGTAATATAATTTTAATATAAGAAATAATATTTAGGAAAATAATGGTATAATATATAAATAATAGTAACGAGAAATTTGTACTATAGAAAAGTCATGACTAATTTTCCAGAAACTAACATATGATTTGCAAGGCATTAGCTACGGAATACATAGTAATATCTTCCTAAGAATTTGTTACAAAATAGCTGTGAAGCTTTTGCCAAATATTTGCTATGGAATACCTAGTGATACCTTGCTAGGAATTTGCTGCAAAATAGCTAGAGGCTTTGTGAGGCATTTGCTATGAAGTAACTAGTGATATTTTGCTAGAAATTTGCTATAAAATACCTAAGCATATTTTACTAGGAATTTGATGTGGTATATCTAGAGATTTACTACCAATTAGCTAGGAACGTTTTGCTAGAGAGTTCCTACAAAATATGACTTTGTTTTATTTGCTATTTCAGCTAGCTGAAATGCTTCAGCTACGTTTGGATAGCAAAAATCTAGGAGCTCTTTTAGGAGTTATTGATTTTTTAAAAAAGCTACACCAAGTCATTTTTCCAAAAGATCTCTTATTTTAACGTACTAGCTGATTTTATTTTTACATGTTTACACTTCAATAGTTAATGCATTGTCCCCCTTTAATTCTCTCATCACATTATACATCTCTCTTCTTCATTAATATAATTATATAATTTATATATAAATATATAATTATAGAACATTATAATTTAGATATGAATTTAAAATTTATATATTTAATTATAAAAACATAATTTAAATATCAATTATAGTAATTTATTATTTAAATATGTAATTACATAAATTTATAATTTAAATATATAATTATAATAATTTATAATTTAAATATGTAATTAATTTATATTATTAAAATATTTTATAATTATTTTAAATACCTTATTATTGATCTAAAGGTTAATGATGATCTTATTTGTTATTTTACAACTTTCAACTAGTTGGTCAGCCAGTTTTACCAAATACTTACAACTATTTTTTTAGCTTTCAACTAGTTTTTCATCTTTCAGCCAACTTTTCAGCTTTCAGTTAGCATTTTAGCTAGTTTTGCGAAAAACACCCTATAACTAGAAATAATAAAATATATTTAGATATATGTAGCGAGGAAATAGAGAAGGATTTGCTAGAGATATATTTGTGAGTGACTAACAACAAAATTATGAAAAATAATTGGAAAAAATTAGCAAAAGCCAAGTGAGGAATTGTTATCGCTAATTAGAGAGGGAAGTAAGATGATACCCAATTAAAATTGGTGAAGGACCTAGCATCGGTTATGTGATAATTAATGCGACAGATTAGTGAGGAAAATATTCCCTCGCTAAATTAGTCACTGAGATTTAAGTGATAAAACATGGCCTCAAGATTTCATCGCTAATATCTTGCAAAGGTAATTTTGTATGAGGGTCTAGTTCGCAGCTAATACATTATTTGCTTGTAGTTGGGTTGAATAAATTCTAAAACAATTTTGTATTTTCGCAAAATTAGTTTTTTATAATTCACCTCTTGAAGATGACTTCAAAATCTTTCAAAGAGTTTGAATTAAATTAAAGAACGTAGGGAATTAAATCTCTTTTATGGGTTAAAGCAATGCTAAGACTAATTTCAAGATAAATTCCACAATATATAGCAAATTCAATATTTAAGAAACAACACAATTAAAATTTCTAGATTCCTATTGTCCAACTGAGAGTATTTAACAATTACTGTAAAATCACATCAAAATTAATAAAAAATAAATTGTAAGTAAAGAGAGATTAACACATTGTTTATATTGGTTCAATCCTCAATGACCCACATGCAGTTTTCAAATTTTAGCCTTTCACCAAACCTACTTTGCACTAGAATTGCATACAAGCACACCACATATATATAATTCAAATAAAGATTCAACAACACACAAGAAAAAAGGTTATACCCTTATACCCCACAAGAGCTTGTTAAATGCTGACACCCCACTACTCACAGATGCCTCACTCATGACACCTTGCCATGAGATTCAACAATAATCTCAATGAACACTTATCAAGAGATTATTGCATACATTCAATAACAAAGATTGGGTTTAGAAAGATATCATCTTCCGTGAGGATTACTTAAAGAATGATAACAATTGATGCGACCATGCCTAGCCAAGGACTATCACTAGGGCTATGGCTAGAAGGATTGAAGAAGACCTAGCCCTTGCAGACAAAGGAAGACTTCACCTTCTATGGAGAGTAAAGATATTAGGTTAGAGACTTTAGTTAATAAAATTTAATTTTCCTTTATTTTAATTTTGAGGAGCATTAGGAATTTAATTTGGGACGTGTATTTAGTCCATTTTTTATTTTAGGAGGTGTCTTAGGAATTTAGAGGGTGAATTTAGCTTTTTGGGTCTTTATGAAGGAAATAAGGGGTAGCCTTGATATCTACACCCCTTTTTTCCTACATAAACCCCCTAAGTTAATAAGAAGGAATCTTGGCCCTTGGTTTGAGAAACTTGGGAACCAAGTTTGATGATCTAAGGAGGGAATTATTTCTCAATCCTCCTCCCTTAGATCTCTCCTTTTAATCCTATCCCTTCTTGTTTAGGTTATCTTGTTCAAGAGGTTAGCTACCTCTATAAATAGGATCTCCTCCCCTCACTTGTATTTTTTACACTTGAATTTCATCCTAGAGACCATATTGGTTGTGAGGTTGTTACCTTTGAGTGTCCCCCCTTCTCCTTTGTAAGAGCTTCTAAGAGTTATCAAGGGACCCCTCCCTTGTGACCTCTCCCTTTTGGCTTATCAAACCTAGTATTTGTGGCATCTCACCCCATTCCTTTCTCTCCATAAATCCATTTCCCTTCCAAGTGACCTTAGAAAGGATCCTTTGGGCACGTGATCATCAAAGATCTCATCGACAATGTTCTTGAATTCCTACACCTTCAATAAACAAATCTTGAATCACATTCAATGCATGAATATGAGTTTTCTTGGTTTCTCGGAGGTTTTCTCCCATAGATTTCAATTTTCTTTCATGAATACCTAAAGACCTTTTTCATTCGTATTGAAAACTGATTATAAAAGGGTTAAAAAGTTAGTTCAAAACCCAAGGTAATTGACTATCATTCGCGGTCACTTAATTACCTAGTAGTTCAATGAAAATAGCCTAGAATAACACCTTCTTTGTGATAATCGATTAACAGAATCAGGTAATTGATTATTACAGAGAGCTGTAATTGAATAATTTGAGATTTTTTTAGGATAATCAATTACTTAAAAATGGTAATTGATTACCATTCAACAAAACTCAAATTTATGACTTTTTTGTTGAAAATAATTCTGGATTAGTATCACTCAATATCTTTTATCACTGACAATATAAGATATGATTATTATTGTATCTTATCATATCAATATGGTTATTTATCATTAACCGATAATTTAAGATATGATTATTATTGTATCTTATCATATCAATTTGGTTATTTGAACTGGGATTACAGTGAGATTGACTCTATGATAGGTTAGGTCAATCAGATAAAAAAGGCCCAATTTAGAGATGTCCCTGACTACCCTGGGGGGTTATAAATTTGTCATCCCATTAAGAAAATTTACACAAGCATTAATTCTCTACAAAACCCCCTTAGAAGGTGGTCAGAAGAACCTCCTAGAGATCTTTTCAATAGAACTCATGGACAAGAATGCCAATTCAGGTACGCATTCATCCCTATTTTAATTAGTAGAATATTAATTGTTGGCATGCTATAATTTGTGTCTAGTATAGTATTGATTTAAACATATTAATATTTTCATCAATTGGTATCAAAGTCAATCTAGATACATTTTATAGTTGTCAATTGAATAAACCCTTCTTGTTTTAATTTCTTTTCTTAAATTTATGAAATTATTTTGAGGGTTAATTATTATTATTATGATTATGTTTTTTAAAATTCAATATTCTATGCCAATTCAGGAATAATTATATGTTGTTCACATGATTCAAATGTTTTAATCATAAAAATTCAATGGTTCTTAAGAAAAGAAGAAAAAAAAAAGAAATTACTTTTTTGAAACCCAACAATGCCATTTTCTGATATTGCAACACGAGTTGCTTCATTTTTCTCCAATTTCCCTTTTTTTCATCTAGTGAAACTCAAAATTTATTGAGAGCTTTTGCTCCTTACATCTAGATGATCAAAATTGGTCCAACATTGTTCGATACACCATTATGGTCATTATGACAAGAGAGGAAGAAATCCAAGACCATTTTCTTGATTCCTTGATGAATATGGAATTGAAGTTAAATACACCATGCTTGGAACTCTTGAACAAAATGGCATTACTGAGAGACAAAATCGAACACTCATGGACATGGTGAGATGTGTGTTATCCCATTCATCTCTGCCGAAATTTCTTTGGGGAGATGCCTTAAGATCTGCTATGTACATTCTTAATTAGGTACCTAGAAAATCTATGCCCAAAACTCTATATGAGCATATGACTGGAAGAAAGCCGAGCTTGAGACACTTGCATGTACAGGGCTATAAGTCAGAAGTAAGACCTTATAATCCATAACAAAAGAAACTAGATCTCAAAACTATTAGTGGTTATTTTATTTGCTACTGCATCGGTTCCAGAGGATGAAGATTTTATTATCCTTCTCACTTTATGAAAGTTATTAAATCTGACCAAACAATTTTCTTTGAGGATGATTTGGACAGTGGGAGTTATACTCCATGATTGATGACTCTTAGAAAAGATCAAACCATGCTTCCACTACCATCCACTTTTCTTCCTACAGATGTCTCAATCCCAATGGTTCACATAGATAAACAAATTTTTGAAAGGGAACATGAACAAATGACGAAGCCACAAGTTGATGAACCACAACTTAATGATCAACAACTTGATGACATTGATATGGCCCCATTAAAATGATCTCAGAGAATATGTCGATCTTCTATACCAAATGACTATGTTGTATACCTTCAGGAGCACGAATATGATCCACATGATGATGATGATCCTATCACATTTCAGGAAGCACTTTCTAGTTCTCATGCTTCTGATTGGCTAAAAGCTATGAATGATGAATTATCTTTCATGTCTCATAATAATGTTTGGGATCTTATGGACTTACCAGCAGGTTGTAAGTCTTTTGGATCTAAATGGATCTTTAAGACAAAACATACTCCAAATGACAAGGTTGATAGGTATAAGGCTAGATTAGTGGCTAAAGGTTATAGTCAACAGGAAGACATTGACTATAAAGAGACTTTTTCAATAGTTTCAACGAAGGACGCACTCCGAGTTGTCATGACTTTAGTTGCTCATTTTGACCTAGAGCTACACCAGATGGATGTGAAGACAACTTTTCTTAATGGAGATCTTCCTGAAGATGTCTACATGGTTCAACCTAATGGTTTTGTTGAGGCAGGCAATGAACATTTGGTGTGTAAACTTAAAAGGTCCATCTATGGACTAAAACAAACATCTAGGCAATGATATTTAAAATTTGACTAGGTTGTCACCGCTTACAATTTCAAGGAAAATGTTGTAGACCAATGCATTTACTTAAAGACTAGTATGAGTAATTTCATCATTCTTGTATTATATGTCGATGACATTCTTCTTGCTAGTAGTTGTATGAACTTATTGGCTGAGACAAAATCAATGTTGTGTATCCATTTTGATATGAAAGACTTTGGTGATGCTTCTGTTGTTCTAGGCATCCAAATTCATCGTGATAGGTCACATGGCATAGTTGGATTATCTTAAGAAGGATATCTTAAGAAGATTTTTAAGAGGTTCAACATAAATGCTTGCTCCCCATGTGCTTCACCTGTGCAATGTGGTGACAAATTATCTAATAAAACAATGTCCTCATAATGATGAAGAAATGAATGATATGAAGAAAATTCCATACGCTTCCATTTTTGGCGGTTTGATGTATGCTTAAGTCTGTACTTGTTCTGATATTGCTTTCATTGTCAATGCCTTAGGGATATACTTGAGCAACCCATGTTTGGGTCATTAGAAAACCATTAAAAGGGTCATACGATATTTATAGGGAACCAAGGATCATATGTTAACTTTTATGAAGTCTGATCAACTTCAAGTCGCTGGCTATTCTGATTCTGATTTTGCAGGTTGCCTTGATGACCGTAGGTCTACTTCTGACTTTATTTTTATGATGGCAGGAGGAGCTATCTCTTGGAAGAGTGTTAAACAGTCTCTTATAGCTACCTCTACTATGGATGCAGAGTATGTTGCTTGTTTTGAGGTAACTCGCCACGCTGTGTTGCTTAAAAATTTGATATCTAATTTTCACATAGTTGAAAGCATTTCCAGCCACTTGTGATTTATTACGACAATACTGTTGTTGTGAGTTTCTCTCAAAACAAAAAAAGCTCTACTCGTTCAAAGAATTTTGATATTAAGTATCAGTTTGTTAGAGAGCAAATTGAAAGTTTTCACACTCGGATCGAACATATTGATTCTGAGGAGATGTTGGCAAATCCACTGACTAAGGCCTTAATTGTTGGAGTTTTTCTTATTCATGTAGCTCACATGGGGTTAGTCAAGGCTTTTGATGTATTAAGTTAGTGGGAGTCTGATTTTCTATTTTCTTTAGAGACATGCTCTAGTTGATGTCATTTTCATTGTAGTGTCATTTATGGGACTACATTATGCCATACATTTTATGAAAAATATTAGCTAAATGCACATGATATATATGCCTATCAGATGTTATTTTGTTGCTCAGATTTTTCATATTGTTAATTAATATATGATATGATATATCAGTAATTTTGATTTTAGCTTAATGATTTGTATTTGATTATTGATTGATACTATCCAAGTGGGAGAATATTGAAAATAATTATGGATTAGTATCACTCAATATCTTTTATCATTAACCGACAATATAAGATATGATTATTATTGTATCTTATCATATCAATATGGTTATTTATCATTAACCGACAATTTAAGATATGATTATTATTGTATCTTATCATATCAATATGGTTATTTGAACTGGGATTACAGTGAGATTGACTCTGTGATAGGTTAGGTCAATCAGATAAAAAAGGCCCAATTAAGAGAGGTCCCTGACTACCCTGAGGGGTTATAAATTTGCCATCCCATTAAGCAAATTTACACAAGCATTAATTCTCTATAATAACCTCTTAGAAGGTGGCCAGAAGAACCTCCTAGAGATCTTTTCAATAGAACTCATGGACATGAATGCCAATTCAGGTATGCATTCATCCCTATTTTAATTAATAGAATATTGATTGTTGACATGCTATAATTTGTGTCTATTATAGTATTGATTTAAATATATTAATATTTCCATCATTTTCTGCTTGTTCCAGCTAAGGTAATCCATTACCAATTTACATAATTGATTACCCTTGAGGTAAATCAACACTTAACTTAGTAATTTTAATACCTTTGTTTTTCAAACAAGAAAACAACATAATGATCTCAATTCAATTATGAAAATGATAACAATAAGAATTCAAACACATACTCATGCCTAACTAAAACACCCAATACAAGTACCACACCTTTTGAAACGTGTTTGGTACCACAAAATGAATTGAAAGAAACAAAAACCAAAACTACTCAGATACTGAGACTTGAGAGAAAACTTCATCAAAGGTTGTGTCCAATCTTCTTCAATAATCTCCAGAAACATAACATCTCATGTTATATATATATATATATATATATATATATATATATATATATATATATATATATATATATATATATATATATATATATATCACGGCAACATGGATCGTAACATAACCCATTAACAATCATATGTTAAATTCTCAAAACATCCATCAACTCAACACATCATCATTCATTTAATACAACACCTTATCATCTCTCACACACCAACATGTATTTCTGACAAGTTCATCAAACCAATATCAAACATCAATGGATTACCAAATTCAATAAACCTCCATCATCACCAAAATCATTAACAAACATCAAATATCACCAAAATCATCAATTTCACCATATAAACAACTTTACATAAAAATAAAACTCAATTCAAAACCTCAATATCATTGATTTCACATTCACAAGATTTCAAAATTTCAAATAAAAATCAAGGTTTTAGCTTCCCTTACCTATTTTTACCTTTAAAAGCTGATTCAAACGAAAAAAGAAGGATCAACCCAAAGAAATATCTCAGAACTTGAAAAAAAATTCCAATTTCAATAAGAACCTAAGAAAATTAGAATTTCTAAAGGAATTCCCTTTTAAATGGGAACGACAGTATCAAAAACGAATGGAAAGAAGTTTAGAAAACTACGATCAAACATACCTCTGCTAATCACCACTCAGAATCAGGAGCAATGGAAGAGACCATGTCTGATTCAGATAACAAATGGTTGACCATGCAAGCGACCGAACTTGCGATGAGCGAGAAAGAGGTAGAATGGTGTTTAGAAGAAACTACAGAAGAAGAATAAAAATGAAAGTGAGGAAGAAAAAGTTTATATAGATCAATAGGGGTATATTTAGTAAAACCAATTTGCTAAATGCAAGCCCCTTCTAATAATAGGTTCTTTGAAAATATCTTGAAACTCAACTAAAACCTTCTAAAACAAAATAATAATAATTACTCTCACTTCCTTCATCGTTCTACCATAGTATCAACACAACTAATAAATTCATCACATCTCAAATCAATTCATAATTTAAGTAAAAATTTAAATTTAATTTCCTTCATTATTCATTCTACAAATTTATCATCTATTTAATAAGCAAGTCCTTACATTACTGTCTAGGCTGAATGATGTAACATTATTGATGAAGGGGTCTTAAGATGAGTGGTTATGGACTACATGGAACAGGAATGTATTTTGTGAGTTTTGCTTATATGTTATAGTCATTCGACATGGTAATTTATAAGGAGGCATTTTTTGACATTGGTTGAGCAAAGGGGTTCTATCAAAGGTTCAACGTCTAATGTAGAGGTTGGACGACAACACGGTACCAACTCGAGATAATTTGCAAAAGCAAAAGAGTTTACAAGAGGAAGATGATGAGTGTTATAGGGGGACAAATTGTGGAAACAGGTGAACATATGTGCTTCAATTGTGCTTTGTCTTCTTTGATCTGGGTCAAATTATGTGCATGGTAGGGTTTGTCTTGACATTACACAACAAATTGTATAGTCACTACTATCAAGTGCAGGTCTAGTCGTTGGAATTTGACACATGTGGAAGGCTAGAAACACGACAATTTATAAAGGTCATTTATGAACTTTACGATATCATTCAAGCGGTACAACTAAGTTCATGGGAATGGTGCTATGCAACAAACTTAACACCATATTCTTTTACAGAATGAATTATGAATCCAATATTCTATGCTTAAATATGTTATTAATTATTTTTGTTTTATTTTAGTGTTGTGGGTAAGGTTTTGTAATTAAGTTAAGGCTCCTTTTAGTCTGACTCAATTATTATAGTTTAATAATATTTATTTGGTTTATAAAAAAAAAATGCTAACTTCATAGTTATCAACCTGTCAGATTCTCTCATCTCATCGACATTCTTATAAGGGATAATATTGATTTGATTTAAATTTCAGTATCAGTCAACAATTTTAAAATAACATATATATTTTCATGAATTTTTTTCAAACATTTCCAACTAATAATCCAAAAAAATCCACAGGAAACATAATCAAGATTAACAAGAATATTTAATTTAAAGTTCGCGTTAATTTAATTGAATTCGTTGAAAATAACAATTTTGTGACAATTAAAATAAAAGTCACGGAAAATTCTTCAACAAAAATTCCGCAAGGAAATAGACAAATTTCGTATAGTTGGGGAGTTGGGGACCAAACAGTCTTAAGTTGGTCCAATAGGGAGAGGGATAACGTTAAACACAAACCAAACCGGTTTCGCTATTTCACCTCTTATTATAATTTTCTTTTCTTTCACTAAATTAAAATGGAGATAAAATCATGGATTTATATGTTGCACATCTTGTACGTGCTCACACAATTATACTTCATTAATAAAAAAAATTAAAATAGCATTTTAGTTATTGAAAAATAATGTATCTTTATTTAACTCTTAAAAGATATGTTTTATTTTAATTCTTTAAGGATTTGTTGTTTGTTTTTAGGTTAAACTTTGAAAAACAACATTATCCAGAGGTTTGAAAAAACAACCTAATGTAAAATTTGGATAAAATGTGTTTTCAATCTCTTATAGGATATTAAGAACTACTTTTTTTATATGACGTAATGATAAGGTAAGTTATTGATGATCATGAAAGTGAAGACTTAAATAAGGATAATTTCTATGGTATTTTTTAATTTGAGGGGTATTGATATTTATCTTTTTATAACTAATTAAATTGTAGATTTTATCCAAGTTATTTTAATAAATTAAAATAAATTTTATTATTTATAAATAAGTAAATATGTTTAGGATTTATAATAAAATAATTTTATAAAATTATTTAGAATAAGTTTTATAAATAATCTTTAAAATAATTTTTTTACTGTAAATCATATATATATTTACTTATTTATAAATAAATAAAATTTATTTTAATTTATTAAAAAATAACTTGAATAAAATATACAATCTGATTTATTAAAAAAAGAGAAGTACCAGTATCTCTCAAATTAAGAAAGACACCATAAACTCTACCCTAAAATAAAATATTGTTGGTTGACAAGATTAAAACTAAACAAAAAAAATTGTTGGAAAGACTAAATTATTTTTTCAAAGGACTAACATATAAAAGAAATTATTTTATAGGGACTAAAATGCTTAAGCTATAAAAAAATGTTTGCTTATAAAAAAGTAGAAATGTATAAAATCATTCTTAACCAAATTTTATATTTAGAGTTTCTTTATAGGTTTAATTTATTTTTGTCCTTTAATTTATTTTTTAATTCAATTTGGTCATGTTGCACATTTAATAATTTTAATAAAAGAGTTTGAACCTTTCAAAAATTAAAAATAAAAATCCAATTGAACCATTTTTAAAAATAAAAGACTTAATTGAAATAAAAAGTTCAAAATGAAGCTAATTAAAATATAAATTAAAAAAAGTAAAAAGTAATTAAATCCTTTCTCCTAAGCGAGAATTTTAAATATCTATTAACTTTATGAATAACGATGTCTACAAATTTTAGTTATATGAAAAAATTGATAAGTTTTTTCAGAAAAGTACTTTACACAATACACATCTAAAACAGTCTTTTAAATGTTTAATTAGGGTCATCTGATTTTTTTTTTCTATACAATAATTATTGCTTCCATGCATGAACCGAATTAGGTACAAGTCTGTTCCTAGCATTCAAGGAGATTATTTTACCCAACTTTGCCTCATTAGGTTGTATAATAAATACGCAAAACCATTCTAACATTTTCATCAAACCAAAGCGAGAACTTGAGCCATGAGCCCTCTAATCAGAGTTGCCGTAGCAATTAACTTTATTTCCACTTCTCATAGCTTCAAATTTTTCATCAAGTTCTTAACTCTCCCTCACACCCTTCTTAAATGGACACTATATTTCATTTTCCAGCTATTGTACTATCCCTTCTCATACACAGTCTCGGTAGAAAAGCTCAACACATGCCGTCATGTGCCAACCTATGTGTCACATGAAGATGAAGATTGTGCTGTGTGTCTCTGCAAAATGGTAGAAAGAGAAGAAGAGATTATAACGCTGCGGTGTCAACATGTCTTTCACAGAGATTGCTTCAACACTTGGGTTGGTTTCAGCAATGCCACTAATTGCCCTCTTTGCAGAGATTCTGTGGCTCCGAAAAGGGATATGGGAGTTCGAGAGTTATTTAGTGTTGATCTATTTGATAGTCTTTTATGGAGACGAAATTTGCCCTCTTTCCACGATTTTTACCTTTCTTTTCTTCCAACATGTGCGCTGTGTCATTAAATTAATCTTATAATTCTCTCTTTAGTATTATTTTATTTGAGTCTTGTAATTCTATAAACCTAATGAATGTGAAATAAAGTAGCTACCATGAACTATTAGCATATCTTCAAAAATAGTCACTACTAGAATTTTCATAATTACCTGCAAAATTTTCTGCAGATTTTGACTAAAAAACTCCAAGAAACTTGTTTATTGCATATTTAGTTGCAAAAAGAAATCTCCAACTAAAACCTTTGTGGGTAATTTTTCTTGAGGAAATTCATATGCACAGCAGATTTCTTGCAGAATTTTTTGCTAAAATAATCATAGAAAAAAGGTTAGGGTTTTGGACAAGAGACTGTGACTTGATGGTGAGTCAAAGTTACATTTTCTATGTACAACTAAATGCCTTTCAAAAAGACCCATAATGTAGCAGGTTTTGAATTTGCTTAAAGACGAATTCTTGAGTAATAAAAATAGCAACACGTACTGATTTCACTAATTTTTAGGTAAGTCTTAGCATGAATGTTAAGTGGATTTCAATAATTTAGATCAAAACAAAGGGTAGATAGATTTCTGACTCTCAACTCTTAGCCTTTGCCTAATTTAATCCTTTTATTTCACTCATAATTTTAAATATTGCTCTTCCCCAAATGGCTAGTGGTTGTTCTGAGTAAGTATATTTACTTTGGTGAATGGATATGAATGCTCAGATTACATTAACAATGATATGGTCCTAGAGGTTGAGACTATTTTTCAAACTCATGAATCGTTTTACTCAGTTGGGTCTGTTTGAATTTGTAGTTTTGATGCAAAGTTGTTGGCTTTTGATTTGTCTAGGGAAGAGAATATGATAAACTTTTTGAAAAAAAAATAGCAAATTTATTTTTTCTGAAATTATGCTTGAGGTGGTGGATGAAGTATGAATGTATATGAATTCTGAGATTCTGTAAACATGAATAATGGTTTCTATCTACTGCATGTGCCTTTGGTGTGAATATAATAGTTTAAAATTGTGGATGTTGTTCTTTCAATTTTAGATATTTATTAGTTGTTTGATCTCATCGATATAAAGTAGCTTCTGAATATGACAATTTACAAAAGAGGAGTATCATTGTTGTTTCAGTAAGCTCTAATTGTGATCAAGATTATAAAGATATGCAACATTTGTTTCTTTCTTGCTCCTTAGCTGGACAAATTTGGACTTGTTTGAAAACTAAAATTCATTGCAAGTTGGATCTTTCTTCTATCAATAATCTTATCTCTGTCAGTTTTTTTTTATAAGCCAATCTTATCTCTTTTTGTAACATCAAAAGATCTTCTCAAGCCTCAGATGTGATTCTTGTAGGTATCACTTTTTCTATCTTCAACATTTGAGTTTGGAGAAACGAGGTTAGATTAGACAATTTCACAATGAATCTCAATTATATCTTCCAATCTATCTCTATTAGTGTCCACCTCATGGATCAATTTTCTCAGGTACAATGTCCAATATCATGAAGGATTTTAACATTCTAAAATATTTTGGGGTCCATTGTCACCTTAGCAGAGCTACTTTCATTAAGTAAGTCTTTTGGACTCAACCCATATTCCATTGGATTAAATGCAATTCTAATGGAGTAGCTAAAGGTTGCTTTGACTTGAAGTAGTGTTATTTTCATGGATCATGACCTTTATTTCAAATGGGCTTTCGCTTGCAATCCTGACATTCATAATGTGTTCTTTGCAGAGACTATGACAGCCACCATGGCAATTAAGAAGGCTATTAGAAAAAAGTGATCTCGGTTTTAACTCAAAATTGAGTCCCACTTATCATCCATGCTTTTGCTCATCCAAAAGCAGTGGATTGGACCCTTTACACTAGATAATGAATTGTTTAAAGTTTATAGGTAGTATCAACTTTACATTAACTTATATGTTAAATTATTGAACCAGCGACATCTGATTCATCATTAAACTCACTATGTTGATATGTATGTGACTCGGTTAACCATATTCTCTTAACCAATTTTCTCCACTGTGTGAAAGCTCCTACAACGTGCAGTACCCTTAGAGTTTGAGTTGTTATATCTTCCAAACCAGATGAATTCTTCTGATTAAGATGCATAATATACTGTGGAAACTCATGCCAACTTTTGGACCTATTCTTTTTATCACTCTCAATTTGTTTCCCTTCTCCTTGATCTAATATTGTTGATGGCTTCAACTTCTTGATAATTTTAGAAGTGACAGGTTCAATAGCTAGGTTTGAGGTGTGCTAGAACTTAAACTCCTAGAGTAAAGTTTGTTGGATACTGTGCTAACTGCAGAGACAAGAACAAGGTACTGGTCACTACAACCGGTGAAGATCGTTGATTAGAAATTCTAGCAATGGAATGCCATTAGTTGCTCTCCATGATATTTTTTTTCTCTCTTCATAGAAACTAATTGATTTGGCTATGACTTTTGAGGAAAAACACCCCATGGTATGTAGATAACGCACACCTGGCAAGGGTAAGATGATATAATGATGAAAGTATAAAGTAGGTTTTGAATTATACTGTACTAGACACAAATTGTAGTATGCCAATTATTGATATTGAATTGATAGGATGAGAATGAATGTGTACCTGAATTGACATTCATGTCCATGAGCACTATTGAACAACACTATTGATAGGATGAGAATGATAGGAGGTTCTTCTGGCTACCTTCTGAGGGGTTATTGTAGAGAACAATTCTGATGTGTAAATTTGCTTAATGGGATGACAAATTTATAACCCCCCAGGGTAGTCAGGGACCTCTCTTAATTGGGCTTTTTTATTTGATTGACCTAACCCATAACAGAGTCAATCTCACTGTAATCCCAGTTAAAATAACCATATTGATATTTTAAGATATTGTTAACCATATTGATATTTTAAGATATTGTCAGTTAAAGATAAATAACCATATTGATATTATGATCATATCTTATATTGTCGGTTAATGATAATTAGATATTGGGTGATACTAATCCATAATATTTTCTAACATTCTCCCACTTGGATAGTGTCAATCAATAATCAACATACAAATCATTGAACTAAAACGACAATTGCCGATATATCATATTTTAATTAGCAATATGAAAAATTTGAGCAACAAAATAAATTTCCGATAGAGATATTAATCAATTGCATTTAGCTAATATTTTTCATAGATGTATGACATAATGCAGTCCCATAAATGACACTATAATGGTCCAAGCATAAATGAAATGCTAATAAGAAACATGAACAAAATGACGTCAACTAGAGCATGTCTCTTAAAGAAAATAGAGAATCAGACTCCCACTAACTTAATACATCAAAAGCCTTGACTAAACCCATGTGAGTTACATGAATAAGAAAAATTCCAACAGTTAAAGCCTTAGTCAGTGGATCTGCTAACATCTCCTCAGAATCAATGTTTTCAATCCAAGTGTGAAAACTTTGAATTTGCTCTCTAACAAATTGATACTTGATATCAAAATGCTTTGAACGAGTAGAGCTTTTGTTGTTTCGAGAGAAACTCACAGCAGCAGTATTGTCACAGTAAATCACAAGTGGCCTGGAAATGCTTTCAACTATGTGAAAGTCAGATATCAATTTCTTAAGCCACATGGCCTGGCGAGTGGCCTCAAAACAAGCAACATACTTTGCTTCCATGGTAAAGGTAGCTATAAGAGACTGTTTAACACTCTTCCAAGAGATAGCTCCTCCTGCCATCATAAAAATAAAGCCAGAAGTAGATCTATGATCATCAGGGCAACCTGCAAAGTCAGAATCAGAATAGCCAGTGACTTGAAGTTGATCAGACTTCATAAAAGTCAACATATGATCCTTGGTTCCCTGTAAATATCGCATGACCCTTTTAACGGCTTTCCAATGACCCAAACCTGGGTCGCTCAAGTATCTGCCTAAGGCATTGACGATGAAAGCAATGTCAGGACGAGTACAAACTTGAGCATACATCAAACTGCCAACAGTGGAAGCGTATGGAATTTTCTTCATAGCATCCACTTCTTCATCATTGTGAGAAACATTGTTTGTTAGATAATTTGTCACCACGTTGCACAGGTGCAGCACATGGGGAGCAAGCATTCATGTTGAACTTCTTGAGAATCTTATCGATATATCCCTTTCGAGACAATCCAACTATGCCACGTGACCTATCACGAAGAATTTGGATGCCTAGAACAACGGAAGCTTCACCAAGGTCTTTCATATCAAAATGTCTGCACAACATTGATTTTGTCTCAACCAATAGGTTCATACAACTACTAGCAAGGAGAATGTCATCGACATATAATACGAGAATAATGAAATTACTCCCACTAGTCTTCAAGTAAATGCACTGGTCTGCAACATTTTCCTTGAAATTGTAAGTAGTGACAACCTGGTCGAATTTTAAATACCATTGCCTAGATGCTTGTTTCAGTCCATAAATGGACCTTTTAAGTTTACACACCAAATGCTCATTGCCTGCCTCAGCAAAACCATCAGGCTGAACCATGTAGACATCTTCAGCAAGATCTCCATTCAGAAAAGCTGTCTTTACATCCATCTGGTGTAGCTCTAGGTCAAAATGAGCAACTAAAGCCATGACAGCTCGGAGTGCGTCCTTCATTGAAACTGGTGAAAAAGTTTCTTTGTAGTCAATGCCTTCTCGTTGACTATAACCTTTAGCCACCAATCGAGCCTTATACCTATCAACCTTTCCATCTGGAGTACATTTTGTCTTAAAGACCCATTTAGATCCAACAGGCTTACAACCTGCTGGTAAGTCCACAAGATCCCAAACATTATTATGAGACATGGAAGACAATTCATCATGCATAGCTTTTAGCCAATCAGAAGCATGAGAACTAGAAAGTGCTTCCTGAAATGTGATGGGATCGTCATCATCATGTGGATCATATTCGTGCTCCTGAAGGTATACAACATAGTCATTTGGTATAGAAGGTCGGCCTATTCTCTGAGATCGTCTTAATGGGGCCACATCAACATCATCAAGTTGTTGATCATTAAGTTGTGGTTCATCAACTTGTGGCTCTGTCATTCGTTCATCTTGCCTCTCAACAATTTGTTCATCTGTGTGAACCATTGGGATTGAGATGTCTGTAGGAAGGGAATAAGATGGTAATGGAAGCATGGTTTGATCTTCTCTGAAGGTCATCATTCGAGGTGTGTAACTCCCACTGTCCAAATTATCCTCAAAGAAAACTGATCGGTCAGATTCAATAACTCGTGTAGAGTGAGAAGGACAATAAAATCTACATCCTCTAGAACCGATGCAGTAGCCAATGAAATAACCGCTAATAGTTTTGAGATCAAGTTTCTTTTGTTTAGGATTATAAGGTCTTACTTCTGCCTTACAACCCCATATACGAAAATGTCTCAAACTCGGCTTTCGACCAGTCATTAGCTCAAAAGGAGTTTTGGGCACAGATTTGCTAGGTACCTGATTAAGAATGTACATAGCAGTTCGCAAGGCATCTCCCCAAAGAAATTCTGGCAGAGATGAATGTGATAACATACATCTCACCATGTCCATGAGTGTTTGATTTCGCCTCTCAGCAACGCCATTTTGTTCAGGAGTTCTAGGCATGGTGTATTGAGCTTCAATTTTGTATTCATCAAGGAATCGAGCAAATGGTCCTAGATTTCTTCCTGTCTCGTCATAACGACCATAATATTCTCCTCCTCTATCAGACCTTACACACTTAATTTTCTTTTCTGTTTTAAGCTCAACAAAAGCTTTAAAGGTTTTGAAGGCTTCAAGAGAGCTTGCTTTATCCTGAAGAAGATATACCCATCCATGTCTGGAGAAGTCATCTATGAAGGTAATAAAATACCTATATCCACCCATAGCAGTAGGAGTAATAGGTCCACATATGTCTGTGTGAATTAATTGTAGCACATCGTCACATCTATTTGAACTTTTATTCCTGGTTTTGGCAGTGAACTTCCCCTTGAGGAAATCGACACAAGTGTCATAATCTGAGAAGTCAAGATCATGCAGAATCCCTTCTTTTATGAGTCTTTCAATTCGAGGCCTAGAAATATGCCCCAAACGTCTATGCCATAGCATAGAAGAAGATTCATCAATCCTGTTACGTTTACTCCAACTAATGGAGTTAATTGACATATCAGTTACGTTTAACATGTAAAGTCTGTCATGCAAAACTCCTGAACCAAAAACAGTTGAATTATAATAAATCACCAATTTTCCATCACCAAAATGAAAGTTGTATCCACATTTGTCTAAAACAGAAATAGATATCAAATTCCTTCTCATGGAAGGGACATAAACAGCATCATGTAATAATAAAGTATGTCCAGAGGATAAACATAAAGAGATGACTCCAATGTCAGCAACGGGTATTCCAGCTCCATCTCCCATAACAATCTTCGTCTCAACATCACTTGGTTTCCTCAGGCTTGTGAACCCCTGTAAAGAATTCACAACATGAATAGTAGCCCCTGAGTCTAACCACCAGGAATTTGGAGGAACATCAACCATATTAGATACAAAGCAAGTTAGTGCTAGCAGATTACCTCGCTTCTCCTCTTTCTTTTTTAGGATAAAGCAATCTTCCACCTTGTGACCACGTTTCTTACAATACTTGAAAGAACCTTTAAAGAATTTCTTTTTGGGTTCTAAATGTCGTTCTACTTTCTCTGTACCTTTTTTCTTCTTTCCTTTATACCTGTTAGCACCTTTAGCACCTTTAGCACCTGAACTAGAAGCAACGAACTGAATGCTATTAGGCTTATTTTTCTTCATTGAATCCTCCTCTTGGGTGATTATTGCAATCAATTCATCCACTCCATAGTCATGCTTTTGAATGTTATATGAAGTCTTCATGATGTCAAACTGAGAAGGCAGAGATTCCAAGATGCGATAAATTAAAGTGTCTTCGCCAACCTCAACCTTGAGAGGCTTCAGCTTATTATAGAAATGTAATAACTTCATAATGTGTTCACGTACACCGCTGACACCATCATATTTGGTCTTTTCAAATAAGGAAAGATATTGGCTTTTCTGTGCCTTATCAAAAGTTGTAAATTTTTCACCGATTGCTTTCAGAAAAGCACTGACATCATCAAGATCTGGAATGCTCTGTCTGATAGATTTCTCCATGGTGAATTTAATCACCTTCAGGCACACTCTGTTAGAGTGTTCCCATTTCTCATGAGAAATTCGTTGAGCTTTAGAAGACTCATCTGTAAGAGGCGCAGGCCTCGTCGTCCTCAATGCTAAATCCAGATTACCAATGGTCAGGTAGAGATCTAATGATTCTTTCCAGTCCTCATAATTTGTTCCGTTTAGAGTTTTGACGGAATTAGGGAAGAAAACTGAACATCACAATAAAGAAAAAAAGGTGATTTAAAAGTTCAGCTTAAAATAAATCCCTAAGCAAATTACAATACATTATAACTTAAATTAATAAATCCTAGCACCGATAGGGTACCAAAAAAACATTAATATAAGTCAAAAGAAATGCATTGTACAACAACAAATTATACTAATAATAACACACCGATAGGGTATAATTATCACTAATATAATGAATTCATAAATTTACACAGATGCATCCACGATAGGTGAAATTACAATTATGTAAATTAATAGCATAAATCATGTTTATTTAATCATCTTAAAATATGACAAACAAAATTCACATCATCATGCCCACGATAGGCAGGTCATCACAATGCAATTTAATAGAAAAATCATATTGTAAGTGATAATTCAATATTCAAAATTTGAGAGTAATATGCTAAAAATAATTCAAAATTGCGTCTCAAAATTAAATAAATTTCAAAATTATGAAACTTCAAAAAATTATTTATTCAATAATTTTAAAACATTTTGGCATATTTTATGAAATTTCAAAAAAAATTATTTAATAATTTTAAAAACAGGAATCTCGCAGGACTGCAATTAGTAAAATGTACAATAGTCATCCTTAGGTCGCTGGTTCGAATCCGGCAGGTCGGACTTTTCTTAAACAAATTATAGTGGCGCAGCGGAAGCGCAGTGGGTCCATAATCCACAAGTCTTGGGATTAAAAACAGGAATCTCGCCTAAAACGGAGTGATTTTAATGAGAGACGATTTTGCGTGTTTGGAGAAAGAGACAGTTTTGCCTAAAACGGAGAGCCGCTGGAACAGCCGGCGCTGAAGGCCCTGAAGGCCCCAAGATCGGCCGGGATCTGGGCGGCCGAAACGCGGCGGTGGAGCGCCGAAACTCCAAGATCCGATGGGATATGGGCGGTCGAAGCGATCTCCGCCACGAGGTGATCTGGACTGATCTCCGATCTCCGCCGCTCTCTGCTTCAGATCGGAACGCGACGGTCAAAGCGATCTCCGCCACGACGCGATCTGGGCGGTCGGTGCGCAGCGAAGAGCCGCTGAAGCGGGCGGAACGCGGCGAAGGGGGCGAGGTTCGAAACGCGGCGGTGGAGCACCGAAACGCGATCTCCGCCTCTCTTTTCGATCTCCGCTCTTCATCCCGGTGGAACAGCGCCGAAGGCGGCAGCACGGCAGGGCCGGGACCAGCGGCAGACCAGCGGCAGAGCCGCTAGCCCCGGTGGGCGACTCGGCTGCGACTGCCGGTGGTTAGCGCATATGCTCAGGTCTCTCCCTCTCTCAATATGCGTGTTTAATATTAAAATAGGGTTTGTTCAATTGACAACCATAAAATGTATCTAGCAAGCTCTGATACCAATTGATGAAAGTATAAAGTAGGTTTTGAATTATACTGTACTAGACACAAATTGTAGTATGCCAATTATTGATATTGAATTGATAGGATGAGAATGAATGTGTACCTGAATTGGCATTCATGTCCATAAGCACTATTGAACAGCACTATTGATAGGATGAGAATGACAGGAGGTTCTTCTGGCTACCTTCTGAGGGGTTATTGTAGAGAATAATTCTGATGTGTAAATTTGCTTAATGGGATGGCAAATTTATAACCCCCCAGGATAGTCAGGGACCTCTCTTAATTGGGCTTTTTTATTTGATTGACCTAACCCATCACAGAGTCAATCTCACTGTAATCCCAGTTAAAATAACCATATTGATATTTTAAGATATTGTTAACCATATTGATATTTTAAGATATTGTCGGTTAAAGATAAATAACCATATTGATATTATGATCATATCTTATATTGTCGCTGTATGATAATTAGATATTGAGTGATACTAATCCACAATATTTTCTAACATATAAAAGCAAAAAGGTTACACTAATCACTAATTATACGTGGGAATCTGACATAGAACACGAAAAATCACAAAATGAAAATAAATTCCTAGAGAGCATATGGATTATTTTAATAGCATGTATTTAGACAAAGAATGTAAGTTTATAAGAAGACAATAAGCAACCTACGTTGTTTAGAGGTTAACATGAGAAATCCTTATCAGTAGTTGGTGCTAAGCCTGAAATCTATACCTGTAAAATATATAGAACTGGGATCACACTTGTTTAATTGACCAATTCTCTAAAGCTATAGGCTTTGGTCTTTGCTAATATAAAGCGATGGTATGAGCCTAAACAAGAAACTTGTAAGATGAAATAAAAATCCAGCATGACACTTTTAGACATCAAGACTATTTCACTTTTCAACTATGATGGAAAGCAAAATCCAACAGTGGGACGCATATTTATTACCTGATATCTTATCATCTCAAAGACTAGGTTTATAATGAGTAGACCATGGAGCCTAAAATTTAAATAGTGGCTTTTGATCCATCACTGTAATATTATGTAGTAACACGTTCTACTAATATTGAGAAATGGGGGAAAGTAGTATTTATACTGAACAAATGGAGTCAGATTTCAACTTATTTTGTAATATATTAAAATATATTTAAAAAATGTTTTTTAATATACACAAATTATTTTGTCCTATAATCAAATATTTAATAATAATTTTTAAATTAAATATAAAAAACAATATAATAAAAATGAACATACAAAAATTAATCATAAAGAAATAAAATAATAAAAGATAATAAATAAAATTTAAAATTAAAATGAGAAAAGGAGTAATTTTCACCGTCTTTCCCTAAAAAGACAACTAAAGATAAAAAGAAACACTTGACAAAAAATTAAAACAGATAAAAGAGTAATTTCCATATAAAAACTTAAATGACAAAAAAATAAAAATTCATAAAATAAAATAAGATAGAAAAAATAAAAATATACAAACATAAAAATATAAAATAATAATATGAAAATAATAAAAACATAAAAATTAAAAATAAAGTAATATAGGAAGAATACAAAAGATAAAATGGTAACAATGATAATAATTTAAATTAAATAATATAGAAAAATAAAATATAAACTAAAAAAAATAAAAAACAAAGGGAATTAAAAAATAAAATTAAAAAACAGAAAAAAAGAAATTAAAAAAAGAAAAGTAAAGCTACAAAAATAAATATAAAATAATCCACTTGTCAAAAACTTAATATAAAGGCAAAGAAATAATTTAAAAAGCCTATTCTTATATATATATATATATATAGATTAGATTTCAGTCAAAATGCGTGAGGAAATTTAAGAAAAAGGGTTTGCTAAAACACCTACTTAGTTTGTAATTCTGATAAGCAATTAAAATTGAACTTTCAGTATCTCAAGAATTGGCCAAAATTTTTTGGAAAAATAACAGAAAATTTAGGGGAAAGGATTTTAAACATGTGGAAACAATTTGTAGAAGAATTTAATGATGATACCAATAGTATAAATCAGTTTTGTACTAGAGAATATATAAAGTGCTCCATGTTATTAACATTGTGGCCTAATAGTTATTATTAAAACTTTAGGAGTAAAGAAGTATCCTTTTCACATTTTAATACTCTTGAGAAGCTCATAATAAATATTTTGGCTAGGTTGTAAGAAATTCTCATTTATGTAAGCTGACGTGGGACCTGACGACCTGGGCCGGTCCGGATAGGTAGGTTGGTCTGAAAATAACACTGTTCATTGGCCCAGTCTCTCGGTGGAGGGGTGCAAAAAGAAACAGCGAGGTGAAAATGTTTCGAAATCGGATTCGGATGGGAATACGACAAGGTTTGACGGCATAAAAATATTTTCGAGCAATGGACTGGCCGGATATGATAGTCAGATAAGCAGTTCCAATGTTCAACAAAAACATCCTGATCCGGAGATAAGTAGGTTAGAGGCGAACGATGAAAGTATCAGGAAAAAAGATAGTGCCAAAGACGAGTCACAGTTCAATAACGGTGCAGCTGATAGTCACAAGGAAGAGTCAAGTGCTACAAAGATTTACAATTGCAAGCAATGGGAGTGGGTGGGGGAGAAAGAAATGTCATGGGAAGGGAAGGGGAACAGGCAGATGGTTAGTACTTGGAGGCAGGTTCGAAGGCATAGTGTAGATGGGAGCGACCTCCAATTGTGTAATTGGGAGGGAGACGACGAGCAATCAAGCCAAAAGAAAGAAGGAGAAGGTAGTGAGATGCAAAATATGTGGGCAGCAATGAAAGTAATAGGTATTACTGGGGACCAATCTGATGCGGTATATATAGCAGAATTACGAAAAATAGAAGACAGAGATAAGGCGGATAAGGAAAAGAGAGGGAGGAGGGAACAAGGGGTAGTCTAAATGAAGCTTCTATCATTGAATGTGAGGGGTTTTAGGGAGCGGGTGAAAAGGAGGAGAATCAAGAGGATGGTAGTAGGGAATCAAATCGACATATGTTTGTTTCAGGAAACAAAATGCTCTAATTTGATGGACTGGGAGATAAAGGAGGTTTGGGGAAGAGATGAATGTGATTGGAGAATACTTCCATCAACGGGGCTGAGTGGGGGTTGTGTCACAATTTGGAGGAAAGAGCTACTAGAGGTGGTGTGGCAAATCCAAGGGGAGGGTTTTTTAGGTGTATCCTTTAAAGGGAAGACCTCAGACGCAGTCAACTGTGTGGTCAACGTTTATGCTCCATGCACATTGGAAGGAAAGAGAAAGATATGGACCGACTTAATGATGACTACAAAAGGGGTCCCAAATGTAAGATGGGTAGTTGGTGGCGATTTTAATGGGTTCACCGGAAGGAGTGAAGTGATAGGAAGATCGGTGTACCACTCGAGGAGGGAGATAGAGGAATTTCAATTCTTCATTCAACAGATGGGACTGGTAGACATTCCAGTCATTGGAAAAGGAGTCACATGGATTTCACCAGATGGGCAGTCAGCAAGCAGATTAGACAGGTTCCTTTTTTCACCCGCGCTGATGGATGAGTGGGGAATTTCTGCACAGAGGGTAGGCTCGAGGGAGTTCTCTGACCATTGCTGGATCAGCACCATCGATAATAAGCAGAGTTGGGGACCTAAGCCATTCAAGTTTTTTGATTATTGGTTGGAACAGGCCTCCTATGGAGAGTTGATAGCAGAAAGTTGGAATCTGATTCAGGTTTCAGGATGGCAGATGTATCAGTTGGTAAGGAATTTAAAGGCCATTAAAGTAGACATAAAAAAGTAGTCTGACGACGTGTGGAAAAAAGATGTCAACTTTCTGGCCGAACGGGTTCGGGGGATGGAAGAGGTTGACCAACTGTTACTGGCAGGCGTACAGGTGGATGATAGAGCCAGGCAGGACCTCCTGACAGAATACTGGTCCAAAGCAAGGGTTATGGAACATGCATTGGCACAGAAATCAAGGGTGAAATGGGCTATCAATGGAGACAATAATTCCAGGTACTTCCATAATTGTTTTAAGTCGAGATGTCAGGCAAACTCCTTGGTGGTAGTCCAATCAGACTCGGGGTGGTTGGAGAGTGTGTCTGATATAAGAGCCAAAGTATTAGAACACTTTTCAGGGAATTTCCAGGAGAGATGGGAGGATCGACCAACCATAGACGGAGTGCCTATTGCTCAGATATCAGAACAGCAAAGGCAGGAGTTGGATGAGCCTTTTCTAGAGGAGGAGATTAAGGCGGCTGTGTGGGCATGTGAAGGAGGGAAAAGCCCCGGGCCCGATGGTTTCGGAATGAATTTTTATAGATCATGTTGGGAAGTAATTAGGGCAGATGTGGTTAAGGCAGTACAGGAGTTTCATGGGTCTGGGATTTTACCGAGAGGGATAAGCTCTTCTTTTATTGCTCTCATTCCAAAGGTGGCTCGACCAGCAGGTTTAAGCCAGTACCGGCCTATCTCTCTAATATCGAGTGTGCAAAAGATTATCTCGAAGTTACTTTCTGAGAGGTTGAAAAAAGTGTTGGTGGGCCTAATATCGGCCTCTCAGACGGATTTTCTGTCTGGCAGATCAATCTTGGATGGAGTAGTCGTGGCAAATGAGCTTCTGGATTGGGTAAAAAGGAGACGACACCCGTGCTTCTTGTTCAAGGTGGATTTTGAGAAGGCTTACGACTCGGTCAACTGGAATTTTCTGGATTATATGCTGGGTAGAATGGGGTTTGGAAGGAGATGGATATTGTGGATGAGTGCTATAGTCCAGAATAGCTATGTGTCAATCCTAGTAAACGGATGTCTGACTCCAGAGTTTAAACCAGCGAGAGGGTTGAAGCAGGGAGATCCGCTATCACCTTTCCTGTTTTTGATAGTGACCGAAGCATTACCAGCACTGTATACAACAACAATCCAAAAAGGTCTGTACAAAGAACTAATGGTGCAAGAGGATGTCAAGTATTCAGTGCTATAGTATGCGGATGATGTCATAATGATGGGTGAAGCGGACTTGCAATCGGTATGGCATTTGAAGGTAATTCTAAAGGGGTTTGAAATGGTGTCAGGATTAAAGGTAAATTTTAGTAAGAGCAGTTTCTATGGTCTAAATGTGTCGGAATCCTTCACATTGGCGGCCACTGGAATGCTAAACTGTAATGGTGGATCACTACCGTTCAAATTCTTAGGGATACCGGTGGGAGTCAACCCTAAGAGGGAACAACTTTGGAAGCCAATTATTGATCAGTTCAAGAGGCGGTTGTCAGGGTGGAAGGCAAGGAATATGAGTTTTGCTGGGAGGTTGGTATTATTGAACTCTGTGTTAACTTCGCTTCCTCTGTACTTGTTATCATTTTATAAGGCTCCCAAGTCAGTGCTGAAGACACTTAAGAGGATGCAACGTACTTTCTTATGGGGCGGTAATGATAGTCAGTCAAAAATTGCATGGGTGAAATGGGAAAAAGTCTGTAGACCAAAAGATGAGGGAGGGCTAGGAGTGAAGTGTCTGGAGAAATTCAATTTGAGCTTGTTGGAAAAATGGAGGTGGAGAATTTTAACAGATGAGGCGGCTATTTGGGGACCCTTGTTGAGAAGTCGGTACAGGAAGGTAGTGGGGTTTGAGGTGAGGCCCACGTCTTTTGGCCAAACATCGCAGTGGTGGAAAGACATATGGGCCATTGATGGACCAAATGCGACCTTGCTTGGTTGGTTCAACACGCGAATTAACAGGATAGTAAGGTCTGGAGGGGGGACGTTCTTTTGGGAGCAGAGGTGGTTGGGAGAGACAGTCTTCAGTGAACTTTTCCCTAGATTGTATACTTTGATAGAGGATAAGTTTATTACTATTAAGGACAAGCGCGATACAGGAGGCCATCTATCATCATGGAAATGGGTCTGGCGGAGGGAGTTGTTCGTCTGGGAGAAGCAATTGCTTCTGGCTTTACAGGAGGCGGTAAGCGAAATCGTATTGGTCGAGTGGGATTTAGATGTGTGGGGATGGCATTCAGGAGAGGGGGGGATACTCAGTGGCCGAAGGATATAAGGTGTTGAATGGAGGAGTATCTGATATAGGAATCAACTTTGTCGACTCCCAGGATCTACGTAGGCTGTGGAAGCAGAAGCTGCCGTCAAAGGTACTGTTGTTCTCCTGGAGATTGCTAAGGGACAAATTACCCACTGTTGAAAACTTGCTGAGGAGAGGGATTCAGGAACCGGTGCTCAATTCTGTCTGTGTGTTTTGTAATAATGGGATAGAGACTAAGGATCATTTATTTTTACAATGCCCGATTATTCAAAGGTTGTGGTATAAAGTTCTCAGCTGGGTAGGGGTACCGACACCACTGCCGGAGGATCTGAATCAACTGTTCCTATTATCCTCTGCCTGGGTGGTGGGAACGAGGAAGGAAAAGTACAGGTATGTCTTCTGCACTTCAGTATGTTGGACTATTTGGTTATCAAGGAATGAAGTTATTTTTCAAAGGACCAATGCCGAATCCCTTGATATGTTAATGTCCATAAAAATTTTTTCTTGGAAATGGTTGTTGTACTCTTTTGGTTTCAAGACAGGGTGGATATTTTCTAACTGGTGCCTCCAACCGAGATTATCTATGCTGAATATTAAATAGATTTATAGGTTATGTGGGTATTGTAATACTATACTATTTGTACATCAGGTTAAAACGTTGTGTTTCAGCTTCCTATAATAGAATAAAATTTTGCTGTTCAAAAAAAAAAAAATTAATTAATGAAGGAGTACTATACACCCCACAAGAAGAGAATAACGAGTCTAAACTTAAAGACACGCCTAAATGCTAAAGAGAAGGGTGACACCAGGCATAGTTTGGAGGCCTTAATCTAGTAGTGTTAGGTAAGTAATTAATGATGAAAATACTATAAAAGTGGAGGAATTTATTGATACACGTCCACCGACCTTAATTTGAGCATTACACCCTTGACCAGGACTATAGGAAGTGGGGCATTTTGCTGATTTTGGAGGCCATTTCAATGTCAACCTGAGTTACCTGCAAGGGAAGAAAATGAGGAGATTAAAGAGGAAGAAAAGAAAAATAATATGAAGAGATCATGAACAAGTTCTTATCAATTGGTACTTTCTTAGACAAGAAAGTGAAAATGTTGTTGGAGTTTATGTTCCTTAATCAAGGAGATACGATATGCAGTAGGTTATTGCAAGAAAAATATCCATATTGCATGGGCGTTCAAAGTCTCTAATGCAATTTTTTTTTTTTGAGGATCATTTATCTTATACAAACCTTTCATATGTGAGTTTTTAGTATAGGTACATAATCAGGACTCGAATCTGAGAGTTTTGATTAAGTGGAAACAATTTTCTACAAGTTGATCTACGTGCTTAATTGTTGGGTAATAGTAATATAATTAAATTTTTTATTTAAAATAACTGTTATTTTTAATATATTATGTAATCTTTTTAACTTTTAGAATTTTGAATGAGAATATTATAAAATATAATGCCAATAATTTAGCAAACTATTGATTTATTTTCCGTTTAATTTAAACAAAAATTAATAATCAAAGAAATCTATTTGAGAGATTGAAAAGTCGGACAGACAATCTTTCCTGTTTAGAAAAAAAATCTACAAGTTAATTTTCCGATGATTTTTTAAAGCCAGATTATTAGGGCATCTGTAATTCCCAAAATCCACATAAAATATCGATGATTATATTCATGAATATTCCTGAGTGGTTTTAAACAAAATTATTTTCATGAATATTTTTGTAAACATTTGCTACTAATAATCTCAAAGTTATCAAGATTCGCGAGAAAATTTGAAATTTCAGGTGAATTTAAATTTTCAAAAAATAATTCTTTTTTTGTGAGAATCAAATAACAGTGACGAGATTTTTGTATTTTTACAGAAAAGTGGCATAAAAATTTTGGATTCATTTGGAAATTGTTTCTTTTTATCTTATTTCTGTCATAATAATAATAAAATAATAAATAATGACCAAAAAAAATTTAAATAAAGATAAATTTTTTTATGGGAATGATTGATTTATTGAAAAGGATAGAAGGTTAAAACTTCATTTTTTTTTTCACTGTTATTTATTATTAAGATTGGATAGGTATATTTTTATTTAATACGAAGTCCAGAAATTAAAAAATTTTAAAATTGGATAGAAAGGATACAGACCCATAAGGTTTAAAAAAATGTTTTTCAACAAAATACAAATTTAGTTTACTTAAGCAAAAAATCTGCATGAAAATAGACAGAATTCTAAAAGTTGTTTCGCGACCAAACAGAGCTTAACCACGAAAAGAATGAAGGATTTGGTGAGTGGTAACCCAATTAATATGGAGAAAGGGGAATGACGTGAAACACACCCTGTACTTCTTATTCTAATATTTTTTCCTTCAATTAATTAAAACGATGAGATAAAATCATTTTAACGAAATTGTAATATTTAGAGCCCCTTTGTCATACGAAAAATATAATTTTTATTTGAAAAATACTTTTAAACTTTATAGTGTATATTTAAAAGGTTTAAATTGATGGGAGAAACAATACTGACAATAACAATGTATATACAAAGCAGCAAAAATAAATCTTGTTAACTTGCAAGAATCTATGAGGAGTAACAAGAAATGTATAACGATAGCAAATCACCAAAATCAGAAAATAAGATATCAAGATTTTAATAAGGAAAACCCCTCAAAGGGTAAAAACTATGGGTCTTCTGAACAAAAGAAATAGTTCCACAATTATCAATAAAGAGTACAAGAAAATGTCAATCAAATGCACAAGTTAGTGTTAGCACTCACCAAACAATAAAGCAATAAAGCTTACAAATAGAGAATAAGATGAAAAACCTTAAATACACTATTGTCGTTTGAACTGAATATCTCTCACTTAAGACCCCTTTGTAACGATCTGAACGGTCAAAATGAAGAACTAGATGCTCTGAACTTGCTTTCCAGAAACCCAGCCCGATCCAACGGTGAACGAATCTACAGTAGCAAATTTACGGTTGCAACCCTGTGTAAAAACGGAAATGACTTTCTCTCTTATTGTCTCTAAAACTACTAGTGTATTTCTTTGACTAATGAGCTTCTCTTTGTCTACCCTTTTTCAGAAGAAGTTTCTCCACTTTGGTTAAGTTAGATATCAAGTGGACTTCTCTTTGTATGCTTTAGTAATTTCAATGAACTTCGACTTAATAGTAGACAAAGTCACACATTTTTGCAACTTAGATTGCCAAGCCACAACTCCCCTTGCAAACTTAATCAAATAGCTTGATGTAGACTTTCTAGAATCAATGTCTCCAGCCATATATGAGTTTAAGTAACCCACCAAAGTAGGCTTATCACCTCCAAAGTAAAGCTTCTTATCAACAATACCATAAAGATACATCAAAATCCATTTCACAGGTTTCCAATGCTCTCTACTTGAGTTTAGCAAAAACTTACTGACTACACCAACAACATGAGCAATATCAGGTCTTATACACACTATTGCATATATCAAACTACCCACCGCAGTTGCATAAGGAAATCTCTATATGTCTAATTTCTCAGCTTCATTTCAAGGACTTTGGTTAACACTCAATTTACAATGAGCTGCAAGAGGAGTGCTCACATCCCTAACATTTTCCACCTGGAATCTCTACAACATCCTTTTAATATAGTGTTCCTGTAACAGCCACAATTTCTTTTTCTCTTTGTCACGAATGATTCTTATACCCATAATTCATGGCAAATGACTTGCCCAATTGCTTCTTCAACCTATCAATCTTGGAAATATTTTTTCCAACAATAATCATGTAATCAACATGTGTTGGAAATACATCAACGGATCATTAGCACCCAACCCTGCTAGATACTGCAAGGCGGACCTTGCATCTATATTATTCTCTTTTCGTGTTCTACCAATCTAATTGTATAGATCTTTCATACGAAATTAAAGTTGATTGTATCCTGCACACTCATGAGCGAATTTCGTAAGCCCGTGGCGTTCTAATACCTGTCTCTCTCATATTGTTCAATTGCATTATATCTAGATCACTCAACAATCTGTTACTTGAAAGCATCCTATAATGCATGTCTTCCGATAATTTATGATTATGATCATCTAGAAAATATGTTATGTACCACATCTTAGAGTTGGTGTTGATGTGCACTCACAACATAGCTTCACACCTACCTACCAATGGTCCTATCACAAGGGTCATGGAGAGTGTTGGAACCAAAGGCATTGAAGCAAAGACATTGAAGCATAAGATTGTTTTGGTTTTGCTTTTTCTCTCTTTGTTTTTGCTCTTAAATAAATTTTATGGTACCAAACACGTTTATAGGTGTGGTACTTGTATTGTGTGTTTAGATAGGCTTGAGAATGTGTTTAGGGTGGTTTTGGATAAATTACATAGGTTGAGTTGTGCTGGAAAAGCTTCAAAAGTGGTAATCCTTCGAGAATTTTGAGTTCTGAAATTGTTGCTCTCTGTGGTAATCCATTACTTGAAAACAGTAATCGATTATTCCAGAGAACAAGCATTTTGGATAAGTTTTGAGTAGGATATCAAGTAATCAACTGGGTAATCAATTACCCTACATAAAAACTAATATAAAATCATTTTGAAAACTAATTTTAACAACTTTTGAAAGATCCATTAAGTGTTTGCTTCTCTTGTACGATTTACAAATTTCTCTCCATGATTCATACCCATTCTTTATGGTTTGAAGGTGCTTCAATTTCAAGATTCAAGGAAGTGACTCTATTGAGTTTTGATCTTTTGTTTGGGTACTCTTCACCTTAGGTGATATTGTTCTATGCCTTTATTTGTGTTTTTGCACAAATTTGACAATCTCTTGAGGTATTCTTAAGATTGTTGGGAAATCTTGTAGTGAGATGTTGCAAACTCTTGTGGTGTGCAAGAGGAAGTCTCTCTTTGTGTGGTTTAAATCTTTCTGGGATTAAAATTTGTATGTGTGGTGTGCATGTACTAAGATTTTAGTAGAAAACAGATTAGTGGAAGGTTAAGTCTGTGAAGTGGATGTATGTTAGGTTGATTGAACCAGTATAAATTACTATTCAAATTTGCTCTTCCTTACACTCTTTAAATTTTAGTTTTATTGAATTCTTGAAGCATCAATAAATGGGTTTTTGCAGCTGTAACTGATCTATCAAGTTTTCTTCCATGTGGATCTAATTTTTTCTCATCATTTACTAGATATTAAATTTGGTTTTGACCCAATATTTGTGGGTTTGGTTTTTCACTCTTTTTACCCTTTTTTTTATTCTGAATAACTTGTAAAAACATTCTTGCTAAGTTTTTATTCAATTACACTTGTAATCATTATTGGATGAATTGATTTGATTGGTGTTTTGCCTAAAGGGTTGAATTCTTGAAAAACCCAGTTTTGCAAAACAAGGTAGATTTTGGAAATTTTTGAAAGGGGATATTTTTTAATTACTCTAATATAATTGAATAGAAAAAATTTAAAAAATATTTTTGGTGAATCTATTCAACCTCCCCCTTTTTGGATTAGGACCAACAACAAGGAGGATAGAAGAGGACATGGCTAGGAAGGAGTGTAAGAGGCCTCGACTCGTACTTGAAGTGAAGATCATAGTAGGAAAGAATAATAGTAGACCTTCTTATTAGCTTAGGGGGTTTATGTAGGAAAAGAGGGGTGTAGATATCAAGGCTACCCCTTATTTCCTTCATAAAGACCCAAAAAGCTAAATCCACCCTCTAAATTCCTAAGAAACCTCCTAAAAATAAAAAATGGACTAAATACATGTCCCAAATTAAATTCTCAATGCTCCTCAAAATTAAAATAAAGGAAAATTACATTTTATTAACTAAAAGTCCCTAGCCTAATATTTTCACTCTCCATAGGAGATGAAGTCTTCCTTTGTCTGCAAGGGCTAGGTCTTCTTCAATCGTTCTAGCCATGGCCCTAGTGATAGGTCTTTGGCTATGCATGGTCACATCATAGCTAGGAAGATACATTATCTATTATCAATATTTAAAATATAACAAGATAGATATATTATCTAATATGAATAAATTAAATAAATAAAAATAAATACATGATCTATTATCATTAATTTAAATATAATGTGATAAATAACATTATGTAATAAAAATACTTAAATGAATAAAGATAAATAAATTATCTATTATACTATATTTAAATAAAAATATTATACAACACAATAGATTTGAATATAAAAATATAATTGAATTATTTATCATTGCAAAATTATATATGAAAAAATAAATATATGGGTAAACTATGTTTTCCATACATGACTTTTTCAAATTTATGGTTTTATTACATAAACTTTTTGTTGTTTGCTCAAAGTATACAGACATTTTTTTCGTCCAACATTTTAGTCTTTTTAAGATGTGACGCATCACCCTATTTATTATTATTTTATTAATTAAATTTTTTAATGATTTTTTTTATGTTTTGTGACAATTTTTAGCTGCCACAAATTAATAAAACTACTACTCAGGTAAACCCTTGCTTTGTACCCCTTCCCCCTTCCTTTTCCTTCCCCCTACCTATCTACCTACCTACATGTCACTCCTCCCCCAACCTTTCTAGTTCCTTGTTTCCCATCGCCCTTCAACCATCACAACCCACTTGAAAAAATAGTGCTTCTTTGATTCTAGACTCAGACTTAGCCTTAGGAAAAGGAGAAGGCAGCAAGGAGTGGTTAGGTTACTGGGATGGATTTTTTTAGAGGTACTGAAAAAGGGGGAGAGAGGAACGAGGAAAGGTGTTGGGGGTTCTAGGCGGATTCTTTTTCTGGGGGTTACCTGAGTAGTGGTTTATTAATTTGTGGCTGCTAAAACCTGCCATAAAACATTAAAAAAAATGTTAAAAAATTTAATTACTAAAATAATAATAAATAAGGTGACACTAACAATTAAATTAAATAGAATGACTAAAATGTTGGATAGAAAAAACGTTTGTATAATTTGACCGGTCAACAAAAAGTTTATGTACCCAAACTATAAATTTGAAAAATTCATGTATCAAAGACATGATATACCCTAAATATATTCTTTAATATAATTAATTAAAATATAATATATGAAATATATTATAAATTACTAAATTAATCATATTTTTCAACTTTCCTTAGGGTATCTATATCCTTAATTTTTAAGGGTGACATACAGTCGTTTAAAGATTTTTAGGGGTATCTATATCCTTGCATTTTTCTACCATTTACATATAGGTTCCTCTATTACTAATGATGTTAGAAAACTGCGAAGTTGACAATTAACTATTGTGCTCATAGTCATTCTCACTTATAATTGGCAGTTCAAATGCTTACATGACATTTACTCCTTTTTATTTAATGTTTTTAAGAGTGAAAAACCATTTTGATTCCTAAAAGATTACAGTGGTAACATCTAAGTCCTTGAAAGATTTTTAAAGGATACCATTTTGGACATGAATGTCTCTAAAAATTTTGTGTATCCATCACCTAAATATCTCTAAAGTCTTTTAGGGACCTAATGTCTCTAAAAATTTTTCAAAAAACTAGATGTCATGTAAGCAATTAGACAACCACATATGAGAGAGAGACTCTCAACACAACAATTAATTGTGCAGTTGCTTAACGTCGTTAGTAACACAAGAACTTACATGCAAACGACAAAAAAATTCAAAGGCCTAAATGTCTCAATCTTTCAAAAACTTGGATGTAATCGCTTAAATCTTTTGACGACCAAAATGGCATTTCACTCATATAATTTATGAAACTATTTATCATATATTTTATATAAAAATATTTATATTATTATAAAATATTAATTAAAATTTACTATATGTTTCGAAAATAAAGTCAAAGATATTTTATAATATATTAACATATATTAATAAATTAATTTTAAATATAAATATAAAATATTAGACTACTAAAATAATAAATATTTAATTATTTTTTAATAATTGAAATTTATTTTTTATATATTAAAATATATTTAATAAATTAACTTTTAAATTAATAAAGATAGAAATATAAAAAAATTAAAATGAATAGAAAATGAAGAAACTTAACAAAATAAATAAAAAATGTAAAAATTAAAATATTTAATTTTTTTAATGATGAGTCAATAATAAATTAAAATAAATTAGAAAACTGCATCAATCATTAAGTATTTTTATAAATTCAAATAGTTTGCATGCACTCCTAAATGTAGGAGTTTGTTTCTCTTTGGGAACTAACTGAATCACCTGCAGTAAACAAACTTCATTAATTTTGTGGATTGTAATTAAAACCCATATGTAAACCTTGGGAAATCCTAAACAAGACATAAATATTTTTTAATTTAATTGTTTTGAAAAAAGAAATTTATGTATAGATATTATCATAAAAATTCATAAATTTGAGGAAGCTAATAACATACTTTTAATTTTAAATTTAAATTAGTATAAATATAAAAAAATTAGAAGAAAAAAAATATAATATGAAATATAAGATCGTAATGACACAAAAAAAGAAAAAGCAAAAGAAAAGAGAGTCTTTAATTTAAAATTAAATATTAAAAACAATTATGTCTTAAATATTTTGGTAAAGATAGATAATGTACTCTAACTCTAACTAAAAATATAATATATATATATATATATATATATATATATATTAATTTTTTTTAGTGGCCAATATCGTATGTGATGGACTGCCAGATGATATTCTTTAACAAACAATGTTTTGGATTTATTGGATCTCTAATGTCTTAGTCTATTTTTTCTGCTTATTAAACTATTGATAAACTCGAATTTAGTCAATTCATTATAGAATTTTAATGTCATATCCTTATCATTTATTTGAATGAGAAGACACGGTTTGAAAATAGTATTATTTTGAAGAAAATGTTCATATTATTTGACTGTTAGAGAGAAAAATATAAGTATATATAATAGAATCTTATAAACGTGGGTATATAGATAATCTTATAACTTAATCATATAAAATTGATTTTTTTTAAGACAAAGGTATATATTTATACTAAGAAAAAAGGGAATTACATAAACTGTACAACCTCCAATATAACAAGAGAATAAAGGTAATAAGCCTCAAAACATCCAAGAGAGTTAACACACTAGAAAAAGCAAACAAAACTCTTAATTTAACCCCACCTATATAACATCCAGGGCTAGTGTAGACTCTAATAGTTGAAAAAATATCCAAATCTTGTACAATAGAACCTTAAAAAATAATACCGCTCTTGGCTCGTCAAATAGATCAAGCTAGTGGTTGTCATGCAAAGCAAACAACAAAAGTCCTTTTTGATTTGTCTTCTATTAAGTACCATGAAAAGATAAAATTTTTGAAATGGAATTAATATGGCAAGACTCTAGATAAACCAAACCACCCTATAACTTTTGAGCATATCCGCCTAATATAATCACACCCCACAAAAAGATTATTCGAATCTTCTATACAACCAGAAGAAAACACAAACTTGAGCAGAGTTGGGAAGTAAAACACCTCTATGTAGCAATTGTTGTGTAAAGGCCAAACAAATTAAAGGCAAATGATCCTTGGGGAAACCTTGCATTTCCATATAAGCTTAAAGCAACTTTGAGCCATAAGATCAAGCTGAGAAGATGAAAACTAAGAATATAAACAGAAGCCACCGAAAAAATATTTGGATGTATCCCCAGTGCAATCCCAACAATCTTGAACATGTGGTTGAATGTTAACATTATTCAGAATATGACGTAGCTCTCGTATCAAATCCTCTTCCCACACAAAAAGAGTTCTCATGTTTATTGTCCAAATCGAGATATGTTGAGAAAACCTCCCCATCTGAGAGACTAAGCAATCCTTATTCCGTGCTATTTGGAACAATCTTAGAAGCAAAATCTTCAAAGGGTATTCTCCACACCAGTATTGATGCCAGATTTTACTTGTTTGTCCTCCACCTACTTTTCTTCTAATATTACCAACAAACCACCACGATGACCAGACTCACTTGCATCCAACTTGACAAAGTCTCCACCATAAAAACTTAACCTAAAGGTGGTATGTTCAGAACAATCAATTATAAACAAGTGATAAAAATTAAGCTTGATTATCTAATATTTTATTTTGAAGATGTACATATGATAAACAGGTGTTATACACGGATTAAAAGGCATAAAAAATCAATTGTATAACATAAGGAGGACGTACGCATAAAATGAACAAAAAATACTTATTATATGATCTAAAAGCATTTGATATAATTTAGTGCTACAAAATGTCTACCGATAAACACATCTTATGATAAGATAAGATTGTTTGCACGATGTAACACCTTGATGTTCTCTCAGTGGCTAGATGCATCCACGCTCTATAAAGGATGTCTTATGCAAGAAGAACAATGACGAAAATTGTGTATATTATTCAAGAGTCAATAATCTTTCTCTGTCTTTCTCCTATAAGATCAATATCAAACATTCAACTTAAGTAATCAGATTGTTGGTCTTATGATGTTTGATAGTGAGCTTCTTAATGTACATTCTTCGCGTTGTGAAGTTATTCCTTCTTAAATGAATATTTGTATATCTTCTCTTTAAGTGTTTTTCATTGTAACACTCATTATTATTGGTTGGAAAGCTAGGTATAACTTAGTACTAAAGATTCTCCAGCACCAAATGCACCACCACCATATGCTCTAGACAAAATGATTCTCCAACACTCTTTATAGAACTGTATTTGCTCAACATTCCTTTCGAGCAACAATAGTCATTCAAGCATTTCAAACCCATTTGTTGATGACAAAGGGGAATAAAAACTTGATAAAGACCATATAAAGGATGTAATGTATATACGGGGAGTAAACTTAGAAGCTTTGTGCATATTTTACTCTTACATATGCATACATTCTATTATATATATATATATATATATATATATATATATATGCTCTTATTTATACTGTGTTATATCTTTTTTCTTCATCAACTTAATATATTTGTAATCATCAGAATTGAGGAGATTTTTAGGTTCAAAAATTTATACAACTAAACGATCTCATATATACCTTAATGATTTTGATGATAACAAATAAGATTAAGATTGATTATCTAACATTTACAAAACATTTATACCTCGTGTGAAATGTTTTGTTCCTTGATTTGCTTTTTAGACTTAGTGAAATTTCACCTTCTTCCCTTCAAACCTTTTCAGTTAATTGGAAAGGTTATTATGGTCTTTATGCATGTTTGGATAAACTTTCATGACCATGCCCGTCAATTACGGACTAAGACCTTTGTCGCGTCGCTCTATTCCCACCAAACTGTTAGTAAAAACAACTTTTACTACTTCACATTAAATGTTTCATCTTTATTAACTTCCCGCATTCTCTCTCTTTACTATTCATCTTCTTGTAACACTTTTTCGCCTTCTCCAAGTGTTTTGCCATTTCTTTGTTTGCTTCTCCGTAAGGCCATTGCAGTTTCTCCTTGTCATTTTCTTGTCCACAGTTTACTTTCTGACAATTATCCCTATTTCTTTATACCTTCCTTATTCCTTCACCTTCTTCTGCTTTCTTTTTCACAAAGCTTCAATCTTTTTGCTAAGATAGCAATTGCGGGTTCTACAATTTCAATCCAACAAGGCACATTTCCACCTGTTGTTGTTGTGGTTGAGCGAGTTATGATCAACAAGGTTCAGTTCGCTCCATTTCCCCATTTCAAGGAAGAGTCCAAGCATCTCTTAGAAACTCAAGTATTAATCCCTTACTTTATTTCTGACCATTCTTATGCCTTTATGGGTCCTATTCGTGAGCACCTTGAAAGATATTCAAGTTTCTTTCCCTCTCCTAAGGAGGAAACTCTAGTAATTTCTGGAGACGAAGTCTGTCTAAATTTCTTTTATGGAAAAAAGATATTTTGTGCTTCACCACCAGTGAAGACTAGAGAGTTATACTTAGATTGGATGAGTCTAAATATGGAGAGCATTGGAAAAAAGTAGGTATCTACAATGTTCTCAACTTAGTCGTTTGGATCATAGTCCCTTAAGTCCAAGTATGATCTTTGTTGTTGGGGCCTTATGGAATTCAAAGATGAATTCTCTTGAGCTTCCATGTGGACCTGTCGACCCAACTCTGCTCGATGTGGTCGCTATCTCGAGCCTAAAACCCTTGGAAAAAATACTATTACCCCTAAAGTTTCATCAGATGCCAAATGTGTGGTTGGCCTAATTTGGTTGCACAATGAGTCAGGAGCTGCCAACATTAACATTGGGTTGTAGAGGTACTCACACCATTTTGCTTCTTCTGTCAATCGCCAAGATGAGAGGACACTGCTCTTGCCACTTGTCCACTCTCTGTTGCCATCACTTGTGTTACTTCTATTTCTGTTATTAGAGGCACCGACTTCCTAGTAATTGGCTTGTAGAAAAAAGTATTAAGGAGAAATGAGGTTGTTATAGGTGGAAGAATGGACATCACATTAGAAATAAACTCAGTTCATAGTAAAGGGTCTTGCAGTTGGGCTGAACCAATGACAAGAGTTTGAATTGGTTGGGAGAGAGTCAATCATCTAAAGAGTTTAATTTTCCATTAAATCTGAGGGTTGGCAACTAGTGGTGTAGCTGTCTAGAAACAAGTCTTTATTGGAACAATTGGCTATTAAGTTAGTGTTGTTTTTTATGTTAATCTTGGAGTTACATGAACCTTCCATCTCATGTGCTTTGGGGGTAATTGAAGAGGATGCTCTCTGTTCATAGGACCTTTCATCTAACTTGAAGCTCTCTGAATTCATGAGGTTCAATTTGTTGGATAAATTGCATCAAACTTAGACTAAGTTCAAAATATATATTGCATCATTAGTTTTTGTCTATAAAATGCATAAACTGCATCAAACTAAGTTCAATTCAAGAGCCTCCCTTATAAATCCTACGACCATAATTTTCTCAAACTCTTCTGTAGTTGCTTTGAGTCTTTTGACTCCTATGTTTCTTCTTTTCTGCGCCACGAACTTGTTGAGGGTGCACACTAACAACTTATGAGATAAAACATGGGGGTTTATTTCCGATATGTTTATGGTTGTACAGGCGAATAAGTCTGAATTCTCATGCATTACTAGAAATGGTAATGGGTTGGGACAGACATGGGTAGTGGTTACCTACCACCCAACCCGCTACAAAAACCTGCCGAGTACCCACTATAGAAATACTCACGGGTTTTCTTAATATCCGGGGATATCTATGGGTACCCATGGATATTTTTAAAAAAATAATTTTTTTAAAAATTAAATATATTTTTATAAGAAGTTTTATCAAATAAATTATTTATTTTTTGAAAAATCTAGAAATAAAATTATACTAGTTTTTACAAAATTAATTAGATCTAAAAGTAGATTAATATAATATATTATAAGAAAATATTTAATACAAATAAAATCTTTATTTTATATTATCGGCATTTTTATAATAAATAATTTTATTAACTATGAAGTTTTCATAAAAAACTAAGATTGATATAAACGAATTTTGATAATTAATATTTTAATTTGATTTATTTTCCAAAAATATTATATTTTTACCTTATATATATATATATATATATTATTTTAGTTTAGTTTAGCGGGTACCCACGGGTACAGGTACTATGATACCCATACCCGTGCGTGTTAAGGAGTAGGTATCCATGTATGCTATCAGTGCAGATATTTTTGCGGATTTTATTCACGGATATCCGCGGGCGCGAATTTTTTTGCCATCACACATTATTGCCATGATCTCCTTCTGGTTTCTCTTCAACAGGGAAGAACCAAGATACATAACTTGAGTTGACTTCTTTTCTAGCTAGAAGGGCTTAGTGTCCTCAGTGGGTTTTGCCTTATCGATCTCATCAGGTCTTGCATCTAAGTCCAGATTCATGGTGTTCAAACGTGTTAGCATGTTGACAATGCGAGTTCGTGCTTGTCCTCCCACGGTTGGACTTTCAGGTTGGCTAGATAACATTCTCTAACGGCACACTGGTCAGCATGGACCGTGATGAACCTCCCTTCTTCGCATGGGAATTTTATGGCTAGGTGCATGGTGGACACTATGGCCTCCAACTTGTTAAGGGATAACCTCCCTAGTAGAATGTTGTAAGATGTGTTGACTTGCACTACTATGTATCTTATTTTCACCGTGCAACTGGGGCCTTTGTCATCTCCAAACTTGGTATACAAGTCACAATGCATCCTCGTGTTGCTACTTTTTCTCCCATGAACCTAATGAGTGGCTCTTCATATGGCATCAGCTAACCACCCTCTAGGATGTCGAGCTCTTGGAATGTTTTCTAGTAGAGCATATCTGCAAAACTCCCCTGGTCCACCAGAGTTTTCCTCATAATGCAGTTGGATATTTCTACAATTGTATCTTAGCCCTTTATGATGCACTCCCTTGATCTCTTCAACCAAGGTTCCTTTCTCTAAGAAAATGGAAGATGGAGAGGTTAGAAATGGGAGAGGGTTGATGCCACTTTCTAGGAGAAAGATGAGTAAAAAATTTTATGTTGTTTGCCATAAGGGAGAGATCATTTGATAAAAGCTTTAAGGGAGAGATTTCTTAAGAGAGAGGATTCTCAATGACACTCAAGAATAAATTGCTCAAAAAGAGTCTTACTTCATTCAATCAAGTGTGATTTGTACAAGAGAGACTAGGTGTATTTATAGCCCAAAAGAAGGAGCAAGACACTCAAAACTATATGCAAATTCAATGTGGGGGAGATATTCATCCCAATACTTGTGGTTGCCTTTCAAGAGTGCCCTCAACATAGTGGATAGAGATCTATTTACTACCTCAGTTTGTCCATCCATTTGAGGATGACAAGTTGTAGAAAATAAGAGCTTAGTTCCTAGCCTTGCCCAAAGAGTTTTCCAAAAATGGCCAAGGAACTTAGCATCCCTATCAGAGACTATGGTTGAGGGTATTCCGTGCAAGCAGACAACCTCACGAAAGAAAAGCCTTGCGATGTGACTCGCGTTATCCACATTGTGGCAGGGAATGAAATGTGTCATTTTACTAAAGTGGCCCACTACCATAAAGATGGAGTCTACACCTTGTTGGGTTCTTGGGAGCCCAAGGATAAAAGGTGGGTAGAGTCCATGAGGCACTACTCGGGACTTAGCTTGTAAACAAGCTATGCATCGCAAGCAATGTCTTTGGACATCTTTTTTCATATGAGGCCAAAAGTATTTTTCTTTTAAAAGCATTAAGGTTTTATCAATTCCAAAATGCCTCATGAGCCCACCTTCATGGCTCTCTTTTGTCAGCAATTTCCTAATAGATCCTTGGGGTACACAAAGTTTGCCCACTTTGAATAAGTACCCCTCACACAGGTAGAAGCCATATTTGGCTTTGGAAGATGAGGCAATATAAATGGTTCCAAACTCTTGGTCAAAAGGATACATTTCCTTTATGTCATGAAATCCCAAAATTTGAGCACTGAGGGTGGCAAGGAGAGAATGCCTCCTTGAAATAGCATCAACCACCACATTTGTTTTTCCTTTTTTATATTTGATGACATAAGGAAAAGTTTCACGAAATTCAACCCATTTAGCATGCCTCTTATTCAACTTTCCTTGCCCCCTCAAATACTTAAGTGATCATGGTCACTATGAATGACAAATTCCTTGGAAACAAGGCAATGTTCCCAAGTTTGGAGGGCACAGATCAAAGCATAAAACTCCTTGTCATAGGTGGGGTAATTGAGGTGGGCACAATTGAGTTTTTCAGTAAAATAAGCAATGGGGTGCCCCCTTTGCAACAACAAAGCTCCTACACCTACTCCGGATGCATCACATTCTAGCTCAAAATTTTTTGAAAAGTCGAGGAGGGCTAGAACGGGTGCATTAGTGAGTTTATCTTTGAGCAGTTGAAACGCTTCTTCTTGTTTTTCACCCCACAAAAAAGGAACTTCCTTCTTCACCAAGTCATTGAGTGGTGAAGCTAGTGTGGAGAAGTTAGGCACAAAGCGCCTATAAAATCCCACGAGACCATGAAAACTCTTGACCTCAATCACACTAGTAGGGGTGGGACACTCTTGAATGACCTTGATTTTTTGGGGGTCCACTTGGACCCCTTGGGCACTAATGACAAAGCCCAAGAAAATTACACTAGTAACACAAAAAAGTGCATTTTTCTAAGTTTGCAAAAAGTTTATTTATTCTAAGGATAGATAAGACTTCCCTAAGGTGTCCTATATGTTCTTCTAAAGACCTACTATAGACTAAAATATCATCAAAATAAACAACTACAAACCTACCAATGCAATCCTTAAGTACATGATTCATGAGGCGCATGAAAGTGCTTGGAGCATTGGTGAGCCCAAAAGGCATCACCAACCATTCATAAAGACTGAATTTTGTCTTAAAAGCGGTTTTTATTCATCTCCTTCTTTGATTCTTATTTAATGGTAACCACTTCTAAGATCAATTTTTGAAAATATTTTGGCTCCATGCAATTCATCGAGCATATCATTTAGCCTAGGGATTGGGTGCCTATACTTAATGGTGATGTTGTTGATGGCACCACAGTCCATACACATTCGCCATTTCCCATCCTTTTTGGGCACCAACAAAACAGGGACCGCACAAGGGCTAAGACACTTTTGAACCCAACCCTTCTCCAACAAGTCTTGAACTTGAGACTCAATCTCTTTGGTCTTGATGGGGTTTGTCCTATACGCGGACCTATTGGGCAGACTTGCGCTAGGAACAAGGTCAATTTGGTGTTCTATTCCCCTTAGAGGTGGTAATCCCCTTGGAACCTCTTGAGGGAAAAGATCATCAAATTCTTTTAAAAGATTTTGAACCCCTTTTGGAAGAGACTCAATTTCATGACTTGTGGCAGTGCCAGAAGGTACGTCTTTACAAAGAAGGAGATAAAAAGGTCGATCAAGCAAGATAGCTTCTTTAATATCCATTTTTGTTGCAAAATGACTCTCTTTATTAATTACCTTTTTGGAAGGGGTACCTCCTTCCACCCTCTTTACCCCTTTCAAGCTTTAGGGATGAAAGCTTTTTTTTTTTTTACTTTGAACTTTTTTTTTTCCTCATCTCTTTTATGTTTCATGATGAGTTGATCCCCAGCCACTTGTGAAGGTGTGAGAGGAGTCAACTTTATTCTTTTGCCCTTATGAGTGAGGATTATCTCATTAGAGTAGCCATGGTGAATGACTTGTTTGTCAAACTGCCAAGGCCTCCCTAACAAGATATGGCCAGCCTCCATTAGAACTAGATCACATAAGATTTCATCTTGATACTTTCCAATGGAGAATGACACCTTCACTTGTTGGTTTACAACCATTTCCCCTTCCTCATTAAGCCATTGAAGCTTGTAAGGTCTAGGATGAGTAGTTGGTTGTAAGGCTAGCTTCTCTACCAACCTTGAGCTACAACAATTGTAGCAAGATCCACTATCCACAATGAGAGAACAGGTTTTGTCTAAAACTTTACAACGTGTATGAAAAATGTTCTCTCTTTGGGAGTGGTTAAGCTCAAGGGGTTGGCTTCCAAGAAGGCGCCTAACCATTAAGAGGTCTCCATCACAAGGGTTTTCAACAATGTCATGCTCTTCATCTTCTCTTCTCTCTCTTTGCCTTCGCTCTTCTCGCTCTATTTTCTCTTTTCTCATTTCCAACATCTCTTTTTTTAACTCTTCCTTCTCTTTTTGTTTTTCCTTTTCTTTTATTTCTTTTTTTCTCTCTTCTTCTTCTCTCCTTTCTTGTTCTTTAGCCATCAATTCCTTAAATTCTAAGTAAGGTTTTCAAGAATGTCTCCCTTAGAAGGTTTTCTTTGGTTGACATTCTTACTTGATGAACAACTATGTGCACTAGAATGTGTGTGGGAAGTCATGGTGCTTGGATGCTAAAAACTAAAGGGTAGGCCAAAAACTTTTTTTTTTCAAGCAATACTCCTCTCTTTTTTTTTGTTTTCTCACCTAAGGTGGCTTGATGAGTCTTTGGAACTCTTAGCCTCTACACATTTTTTCAAAATAACATAAAATAAAATAAAAGTGCAAGAATGTAAAAGAGAAAGGGCTCTAATCGTGCTCTTAAGGTGTTGAAGGAAGTGTACCACTTCTCCCTTCTTCACCTGATTAACGAGGAACTATGCTAAAATTAACCAAAATTATTACAAACCAAGGGAGGGCCTTAAGGGCACTCAAACTCCCAATCTAAAATTAAGTATACACAATACAAAGAATAAAAAAAATAAAACAAAGTCTTCACTCCTAGCTTTTTTGTGTTTGTCTCCTTTTGATCAAGCCCCTTTGAGTTGCATCAACCCACCCCAAGAATGCTACCCTTGTTTCCTCTTGTTTGGACTTGCCAAAATTTTATATATGGAAACTTTCCCAACCTTTCCTTACCAAGGCTGAATACAACACAAGACAACAAACAAAGGTGAATAACAAAACAAGGTTCACAAATCCAAGTGGATAGATTAAACAATGACAAACTCAAAGAAGTAAAGAAGACAAGCAAGAAAACATAAGGCTCACAAAGGAAGGTAGCACACAAATAACTTTCCTAGATTAGCTCTAAGAGTAGAGACGAAAAAAGACTCAAACAAAAAAAAATGAAACTAATAGTTGCAAACTTAATAAAATTTAAGTGACCAAAAACTAAAAAGCTTACTCAAGTAATTTTTTTTTAATCACAATTGGTTCCTCATATCAAATGTTTCTACTATTAGGTACACAACTTCAAATTTGTATTTCTTTTGAGTTCTTTATCTTTCTGTTTTTTTTTTAACTTGAACTTTTTCTATTTTTTTTTTACTTTTTCTAATCATTTTGATGCACCTAATATCTTGTTGAATTGAAATTTTAATGAGGATGCTTGAAATGATAACGTTTGAGTGAATAAGCACAAAGTAAGGTCACACAATTTTCAAGCAATGCATGCAACTAAAGGCAAAACAACTTAGTAGTTCCAAATACCACTGAACTAATGGTGCTTAAGGAATGATTTAGGGCTGATTTTGAAGTAAATTAATTGCTCAAATTACTAACACAATTCACCCAAGCTAAAATTCCAGAAAGAGACACCAGTAGTGAAGGTAAACCAAGTGGAAAACTACTAATAATTCAACATCAAACAAGAAACATATAAAGATTGAATCGAGCAAATATTTAACAATAACAAAGAGATTAATATGCTTGAACTAAAAGCATAAAAGACTTAAGAGACTCAACAAGAGGTTCACCTCTTAGGAGCTCAATTCAAAATGTTTTTGAAGGCTTTTTTATAAAAATTTTAAGAGGCTAAAACCTATGGAATTTAAATGAGACAAAATAGGAAACTAACATGACTAGTATTTGACAAAACACAAGATTAAGAAAAAATAACACACCTAAAAATAGAGCAAACATTTAAGCAAGAGACTCAAAACAAAAGGCACAACAAAGTAGCCAAAGTTGATCACCACAATGGTGTGGAAAAATCCTCAACCATGTGGGTTTAATGGTCACAATTTCTTAGGCACACTTTAACATAAAAGACCAAGGGAAAATTAAGCAACTTGAACACGAAAATAAGATGCAAAGAAATGGACAAATAAAATCGCATCAAATTAAATGGAACATAGGCGCGTAGATAGAAAACAAAAGCGCATATAATAGCAATAATAAAAAGCTATACTACTAGACAATAAAGGAAATAGAGATGACAAAAAATGAAGGACTTTAAAATAAAGAGATCAAAGAGATAAAAACAAAGCAAAAAAAATTGAGAAAGAACGTGACCTTTAGAAAGTGGATCCGATACCACTTGATGTGATATTTGATGATCACGTGCCCAAAGGATCCTTTCTAAGGTCACTTGGAATGGAAATGGATTTATGGAGAGGAAAGGAATGGGGTGAAGTGCCACAAATACTACGTTTGATAAGTCAAATGGGAGAGACCACAAGGGAGGGGTCCCTTGATAACTCTTAGAAGCTCTTACAAAGGAGAAAGAGGGACACTCAAAGGTAAGAACCTCACAACCAATATGGTATCTATGATTAAATTCAAGTGTAAAAAATAAAAGTGAGGGGAGGAGCTCCTATTTATAGAGGTAGCTAACCTCTTGAACAAGATAAGGGACGAGGATTGAGAAACAATTCCCTCCTTAGATCATCAAACTTGATGTCCAAGTTTCTCAAACCAAGGGCCAAGATTCCTTCTTATTAGCTTAGGGGGTTTATGTAGGAAAAGAGGGGTGTAGATATCAAGGCTACCCCTTATTTCCTTCATAAAGACCCAAAAAGCTAAATTCACCCTCTAAATTCCTAAGACACCTCCTAAAAATAAAAAATGGACCAAATACATGTCCCAAATTAAATTCTTAATGCTCCTCAAAATTAAAATAAAGAAAAATTACATTTTATTAACTAAAGTCCCTAGCCTAATATCTTCATTCTCCATAGCAGGTGAAGTCTTCCTTTGTCTGCAAGGGTTAGGTCTTCTTCAATCCTTCTAGCCACGGCCCTAGTGATAGGTCCTTGGCTAGGCATGGTCACATAATGAGGGAGGTTAACTTTTTGTTTCCTAGGTTGGGCTTCGGGTTGGTTATGATGTTGTTGTGCTCTCCTTACCCTAGGTCTTTCATATCCCTCACTTTCACTTACTTCACTAGAGGCGGACCTATAACTATGTCTCTCTCTAACTCCTCTTTCTCTTCTTTCTTCTCTTTCACGCTCTTCTCTTCTCTTTTCTCTCTCTTTGTCTTCTCTTTCTCTTCTTTCTTCTCTTTCTCTTCGTTCTCTTTCTTTCTCTTCTCTCCGTCTTTCTTCTCTCTTTTCTCTTTCTTGTCTTTGTCTTTTCTCCTCTCTTTCTTTTTCTCTTTTCTCACTTACTAACTCTTTTTTTTTGCTTGATTTGTCTTCTACCTTTATATATATATATATATATATTTCCTCTTCTCTTTTTTTTTTGTTTTGCTACACCTCTTCAACAATTTTAGAAAAATTAAAAAGAAAATGAGGAGTGTAAGAGAGAGACTCGCTTGAAATAAAATGAAGAATTCAGCCAACAAAATTTAATAATAAAGGTGCAAATCAAGGAAAATAAAGCAACCTAACATGCACTAGATTTTAGGGTGTGTTAAGAAAGCTTTAATAAGACTTTTAGGGATCTAGGCAAGCTTGATTTCTCAAGTGCTTAAGCCCAAAACTCACACCTATTTTGATCTCAACAATAGCCAAAACAATTCATCCAAAAGAATTAATGCAATGCTAAGCTACTAAAATGAACAAAAATTATAGGAAGAAATTGAGCACAATTTTGAATTTTTTTTTTTAGATCATGCTAGAACTAATAGCATGTAGACTTCTTAGAAGACTTACTCAAGAGAATGAACCTCTTTGATGCTCAATTTCAAGAAGTAACATACACTCTTTTTATGTAAAAAATAAAAAGTAGCACAAGTGGAAATTTAATGTGACAATTAAGGACTAAACAAGACAATCTAAATGACAAAACAAGGAAGATTAAAAGCTGAAAAATAAAGTGCAGAAAAATAAAGCTCACACTCACAACAAGAAAAAAACGCCTAAAGCAAAAAAAATGGAATGGAAAGGAAAGCAAAAGAAGTGATTCCAAAAGCTTAGACTACACTTGGGTGGCTTCTTTCACAAAGGTTGTGAAATAATTAACATAAGCTTTCTTAGGAAAATCACAAGAGGAAGAAGAAGGAATTAAAATGGCAACAAAAGGAATCCTAAAGCATGACAAAGTGATTCAATGAAAGAACAAGAAATTGAACCAAAGAAATAAAAGTCCAAGGAATTAAAAGACAAGAAATAAATCTGCTACTAAGAAGACATGAAAGGAGAAAAAATGACAATAAAGGAACAAGAATTAAAGCATAAAAAACAACTGTAGAAAAATGGCTAAGAAAGACGCATGAAACTTAAAGAAAAGGAGGAGGAAATGAACCTTCATGAAGATGGCTCTTGATACCAAATGCTACAGTCCCTTGATCTCTTAAACCAAGGTTCCTTCCTCTAAGAAAATGGAGGATGGAGAGGTTAGAAATGAGAGAGGGTTGACGCCACTTTCTAGGAGAAAGATGAGTCAAAAATTTTATGTTGTTTGCCACAAGGGAGAGGTCCCTTGATCAAAGCTTTAAGGGAGAGATTTCTCAAGAGAGAGGATTCTAAATGACACTCAAGAATAAATTGCTCAAAAAGAGTCTTACTTCATTCAATCAAGTGTAATTTGTACAAGAGAGACTAGGTGTATTTATAACCCAAAAGAGGGAGCAAGACACTCAAAACTAGATAATGTGGGACTTGGGCCTAATTAGGATTAGGAGCACTAATCCCTCTTAGGCCCACTAAAAGGGGCACCTAGCCTTAAGCTAAGGAGTGTCATGGCCTAATCAAGGGGGTGTGGAAAGAGATCCACACTCCTTTGAGTTATTAGGCCCTCTACTCCCCTCACCTCCTTTCCTAAGCTATTTACACCCTAAACTTTAGGAACTAGCATAAATGGCCATAATACATGGCCTAAAAGGGAATTAAAAACTAATTAATATTTACAAGAGGAAAACTAAGGACTATGGCCTAAAATGTCTATCTCCATCATTAGCTGGGGTCTTGATGAGTTTTTCCGGGCCAAGTCCTCTTCAATCCTCCTAGCCATTGCCCTAGTGAGAGGGCCCTTGGTTGGTAGGATTGCATCACTTTAGGTGGCCGATCACTGAATTGCTCCTTTTTCCCTTGACCTCCTTTCTCTTTTTCCTATAGATATTGGTTTGGGGCTGTTAATGCCTTCCTTTATAAGGTTTGTAATTCCTTAATTTCTATGAATGAGACAACTCAGTTTCTCATCTCTCCGTACTCTTCCACGAGACATGAATCATACTCTTTGCAAAATCTCCAAGTTAGAGATCGGTTAAAAAGGTGTGGACAGTCACTTTCGGCTGCAAGTCTTTTATACTCAAAGCTGCCTTGCTGAAGCGGTCTATGAATGATCGAAGGGCTCTCCTTTCTCTTGCCTGACAATCATTAGCGCCTGAGATGTGAACCAATGTGGTCGAGATATCGCGAATTGATTGCCAAACTTGGCCACCAAGGCCTGCAAGCTGTCTACCGAACATGGGGAAAGTTGTATGAACTAATTCTGTGTTGGTCCCTGAAGGGACATAGGGAATATCTTACATATGGTTGTCTGGTCCTTAATGTAGATTCCCACTTGTGTCATAAAGGTGGCCAAATAGACATCAGGGTCCGAAGTCCCATCATACTTCTCCTAAAATACATGCTTCCAACTTTTCGGAAGTGGGATCTCCATTATCTCTGGTGTAAAAGGGTGATGAGGCCTGATTGTCCATGCTCCTTCCACTCTTGTACTGTCTGCTTCAAAAGGTGGCACTGCTTACAAGCGGGGTGGATTTGATGGTCCCACTTGTGCGTGAGGTGGCGTTTCTCTCGGGGATATTTCAATTGGCCTTCGGCTGTGGGAAGGTCGACTCCTCAAGGGGGCCGTAGACTGTCTTAAAGGTCAGAATTTTAGTTCGCTACTAACTCTCCCCCATGAAAGTCTTCCCCTACATAGTCAGACTCTTTGCTTCTTTTCGTTTGGTTCTGATTTTGGATCTCAATCGTCTTGCATCTCAGTTCTGCTATCTCTTCCCTCAACAACCTGAGGACCTCAACCAGGCTAGATTAGTCCATCACTTTAGGATTTCTGATCTTTTTTCTAGTTCCCATTCCTTCGTTGGCTTGGTTCCTAGTCGCTCCTCCATTATTTCTTATTCTCACCATAGCTAGTAGGTAGTTAATACTAGGGTGGATCCAAGGTTCTACTTTGGGCCCCACGGTGTACCTATATATTCGCTTTAGGTATGTGCTTTGTTACTGCGAACTAGAGTCAATTATTTAGGGTCCGTTCCTCACAGGTGGAGAACTTGTAAAAAACACTCCAACGCTCAAGTGAAGTAGAGTTCGACCTAGAGTAAATGAACAATACTTTTTAGAAAAATATCTCATTTATTACCTTGATATTCATAACCTATTTATAGTAGTGGATTGAGCTTTTACCTGTTGGGTCTTGCCTAATCACTCAGGAATTAGGTAACACAACTTTAAACTTAGTTTTCAGTTAATAATCGAGATTAGGCTGACTAATCTCTTAATCTGTCATCACCTGTCTTTCTTGTTAAGACAAAGTTGTGTTCGAGTTGATGGCCAAACACTTTAAAGCAAACACTTAGTTTCTAATTTAAACATTCCTATTTCAACTTAATACACCCGATGCTGTACACTTTTTTTTTTTTTAAATCCAAATCTATTATTAAAAAAATTCAAATCCATTTTCTAAATTCAAATCTATTTAAATAGATATGAATAAAATCCAAATTTATTTAAATAGATATCAATAAAATCCATATCTATTTAAATGAATACATATTGAATATGGATTGGATTTTGAAAAAAAATTTAAAATCCACTGCCCACTAAGAGAAGACTTAGTCGTTTTTTTGAAGGATTTTGGTCCTTAGCTGATAAGTCGTCTCAAGCCCAATGCATAACATTCTTGGTTCTCTCCGTTATCAAAGTATATCCTATGGAAGGATGGTTCGCCCTATCCTAAACCCTAAACATCAATGTCCCTAAACATCAATGTAATAGGTAAGCCGAAAGAGGGTTTCTGAGTAGTGTACTGGGGGTTTAACCAGTTTAGGGTTTAGGATTTAGGGTGGTAAGAGACTGTAACTAGAAGGAACTTGCGTTGCTTTGTTGCTAATGAAAAGGGTCTCGTAATGTCAATTCCACAGACGGGAAAAGGCCAAAGGGTAGAGATGATCAATTGCAGGTCGGAGACCGGCTCATGAATTTGATGTCCATGCTTTTAACAGAAGATACACTTCCTAACGAACACTGCACAGAATAAGATGCCCAATATAAAAAAATGACTTAAGAAAGTTTGCATAAAAATAAGTTTGCATAAAAATGACAACATATGATAAAACATTGATCAGCCTAAATTACTTAAAGTTTGTAGTTTGCATAAAAAGGACTTGTTCTCGTTGGAAGAGAGACAAGCAACATAGTAAATTTTGAATAAAAGAGAAGATAGACGGTACTCGAGCAGATACACATGATTACTACCATAGAATTATAGCGTTGTAGAAGGAGTACAAAGACTATAAGCTCAGATATTTTTAAAAATAGTTTAATCAGTATGCGTTGAATCACAATTTTATTTTTTATTTATATATTTTTTTAAGTATTAATTGATAAAATTAATAAAATTATTATAAATAAAATATTGTGATTAAATGTTTTATACTGATTGTGTATACTAATTAAACTAGTATTTTTATAATTTTGTTTGTAAAAATTTCGGCTAGAAGCTTGTTCGTTTAATTTTTAATAACAGTATAAGATAATATGGACTATTCTATAAAAGTTATCTTAATTAATTTTTAGAAAATTTTGAAAATTATAACAAATTATAGAGTTTGTATTTATAATTGAAAAACAATTTTAAAAATCTCTAAATATACTTTTCTTTTTATTATGTTATACTATTTTTAATAATATATTACTTATATTAAATATATTCAGACATTATTTAAATAAAATATTAAAACTCTGTGCAGATAAAATTTCATAATATCAACTTAATTATAAATATGAAGTGTTAAAAATTCATTTTTGATTGTCTAAATTAAAATAGAAATAAATTGTATAAATAACCTATTTATTAAAAATAGAGACATTACACCTAACATTTATTTATATTGTAAATTTGATTCCTCAAAATTTTTATTTTTTAAAAGAATGTCATGTAAATGACATGAGTGTAAAATTGGAATATTAAATAACATAGACTTCATGACGTTAAATTTTTGTTACTCCCATAATTAGTTAAAGAAAGACATTTAAACTTAAACCTTTAGAAATATTAGATACTAAAATTAAAAATTATTAGATACTAAAATTAAAAGTTTAGGAACTAAAATAAAAAACACTCCATTTTACTAAAAAGATATTTAATGGTTACAAATTTGATAAAAGTTTAGCCAGTTTACACCCAAATCTAAATTAAACTTTATTATTGGTTCATTTCATAGGATGCAAGCCTTGAAGCCACCATTAATGTACGTAGTCAGCGTAGCCACCATGTCTCAGGGTCATGCTTTTGGACGAAACAAAATTGAAACGACAAAACCTCAGCTCCAGAACTAGTGATAGGTCTTGTTGCACCCAAAGATCCTCCGCAAAGAGGACACCTGGCATTCTTGAAAGCAATCCATCTTTCCAAACATCCTTTGTGAAAGACATGTTCACATATCATAACTCTAATAACCTCATCTCCTTCTCCAATTTTTCCGAGGCACACTTCACAATCCACATGATCCTCTGAGCCATAGGTGAATTCATCATGAAATCTTCTGAATTCAGTTCCATTAATGTTCATGAGTGCTTTAGAATTGTGGAGCATGTAAAAGGGATAGTAGAGTAGAAAATCAAGTACCCATTTAAGATGGGTGTAAATTAAAGTGAAGTACTTGATGAGCATGGTGAAGATCTGGTTATGGTTTTGAGTAGAGGAAAAGTTGGAAACATTTGGGACTATTTCTAGTCTTGAAAGCAAAGGAAAGAAAATTGATATTTTGGTTTGGCAACTTACTTTAAGATATATCTATCTATATATATATATATTTGTATTTATAATTAGATAAGATTTTATGTGAATCTTATATATTGTTAGTACGGATTCTTTCAAATTATTTTGGGAAACTAATAACATGTTTTACTTCAAAATAAAAGCATGAAAAACGTTACTTCTCATATTGTCTTTTGCGACAACGTACAATTTTATGACGACTATTTATACATCATACATCATATTGTTAGAAACATAATTTTATTAAAAAAATATTAGAATTAAATATGATTGTGTACACTAGATATGCGTTCACTTTGGTTTTAATCCTCCCAAAATAAATTTGTTATTTTAATATTCAAAATTTTAAAAACAGATGAAATTGGTACATAGTCTTAACTCACGCTATCATTTTTGCTAATTAATTTTAACCATCTAGTGACTTGTTACATTTTGAGATGTCTAACATAATAGTTTAGTATAATTTTTATTTTGCTAATTAAAGAATGTTATAGTCTCTTATTTGTTTAAAATAATTAATGATATTAGAAAGGTTAATGATTAATTAAAATACAATTTACTGAAAAATTTATCCATGAGTATCATATTAGTCTACCTAATGCTCTAAAAACTTCAGTAAAAATGTTTAAAAAAAAATAGAAGGAAAGACCAATTTCATCCATTTTAAAATTTTAACAATCGAAGTCACAATTTTTTACAAAAGACTGAAAGAGGTGTTGCTATGCCATACAATCTCAATCCACTGGTAAGTAGTTTATTTATTTTTATAATAATTATCATAAAATCATATAAATAAATATTTGTGATTAATTGATAGTGTTTTACACCTAAACTATCATTAAGCCCTATTATGTAAATTTAATTTGTTTTAGAGTAACATTAAAAGTAAAAAAATTCAACACGCGATAACATTTTATCCTGTTCAGATATGGATATGTATGGGATAACGGTAGATAAGTTCATTACCATTAACGGAAAAAGGGAGTCATCACTAGCAACATTGGGGTGGAAATGGGTATGACGGAGGAAGCTATTTGTATGGGAGGAAGAACAACTTCGATATTTAGAAAGCGTGCTGCAGTCGGTGGTCATTCTGGATCAGGTGTCGGATGTATGGGGGTGGAGGTTAAGTAAAGATGGACGGTTTTCTGTGGCGGATGCATACAGGACTTTATATGCTCAACAGACTCCATCAAGATTAATTGAGGTTCAACCAAAGGACTTGCGAAGAATGTGGGAGGATAGATTGCCATCGAAAGTAATTGCTTTGTCTTGGAGGTTATTGTTGGATAGATTACCAACCATGGATAATCTATTGAAGAGAGGAGTGGAGATTCCAATATCGGATGCTCAGTGTATGTTTTGTAGGAGTGACATTGAGAGTAGGAATCATCTTTTTTTAATGTGTCCCTATGCTCAATCAGTGTGGAATAAAATGATCAGCTGGTTGGGGGTTCAAGGACCACTCCCGGGGGATCTCACTCAGCTTTTCCTTTCATCTTCTGCATGGGTGGTAGGGAAGCGAAAGAAGAAATGTAGGTATGTTTTCTGGTTTGCTGGGTGTTGGGGTATTTGGATAACTAGAAACCAGATTGCTTTTGATAGGTTAAGGGCGAACTCTGTCGATATTATGATGACTATAAAAGTAATCTCATGAAAATGGTTAATATACTCTTTTGGTTTTAATAAGGGGTGTGTTTTTTCGGATTGGTTTGGAAATCCTAGAATGTGCATGTTAAATATTAGATAGGATTTTCAATTTACTGAGGAGTATCAATAGGAGTGGTGCTCAAGTCAGATTGTATAATGAGGAAACACTTTGTTTCTTTACCTTTTTTTAATAAATTATTTGCTCTTAAAAAAAAAAATATCCCTATTTTGTGAGTCATTTTGGACCACAAAAAAATTTGATTCATTTTCGGCCAGAAAAGCTTTCCTAACCAGTCCCATTGCTTTTCAACGTTGAATGATTCATGTTTGAAATGGAAAGCAATTATGATTTAATTAAATTTGAGAAATCAATTAAGAAATATATCATGTGAACATGAAAATAGGTACATACAAGATGTTCTAGAAGGGGTTGAACAAAGGGGGTTACAACTTATAAAGTTAATCAAGTGACAAAATTCACATGTGGGGAAAAAGTAGATGTAGCATCCCAAAATTTTAAAATATAAATATTCGAATAACCATTCAGTTAAAAGAAGATAGATTAAGTTGTTAAAAAAATTAATTAAAAGATTAAATTGCCATAAATTTTAAATAACAAGATTAAGATAATATTTCCTTTAAAATAGAAATAAGATAAAATAAATAAATATTTGATATTATTTTGAATAACAAAATTAAGATAATGTTTTCTTTAAAATAAAAATAGGATAAAATAAATAAAGAATTGAAATCATTTTGAATTTAAAACATAAAACTAATCTTTTGTCGAAAGAAAGAATAGACAAAAAAATAAATTTTTCTCTATTATATATATGGTTAATTAGTTTCCTCATAGAATTATACATTAATTGATTATTCAAATATTAAAAAAAGATAGAAGAGCAGGAAAAAAAAAACAAATTAAAATTATGAGATATCATGAATAAAACTAATTTTTTAAACCTGAATGGTATATGAGTTTATTATTAATATAAGATTTTGCAAGATACAAATTTAGGTGTGATGTGCTAATATTATTATCTTACCTCCCTTTTCTCCTATTCTAATATACTATTGCATATATATATATATATATATATATATATATATATATATATATATATATATATATATATATATATATATATATATATATATATATATATATATATATGAATGAGAGAGTACATTTAGCGAAAAGTTTTATTTCATGAACTCATGCATAGTCGGAAGCGGATATTACTTTGCCACTAATTTCACGTCAATTTCGAATTCTCATAATATTATTATAATGTTAAGTAGAATGATTGTGGTTACACGATTTTTTTTTATTAATTGAAATCCGTAAGAATTAGCAATGCAAGTGATTCTAATTTATTATGAGTACATGAAAGGGGATTATAAATTCAAAAAAAAAAAATATATATATATATATATATATATATATATATATTGAATCATATTATTTTAATTGTTTAAATTTATATTGATTATGTTGTGCTAATTGAATAAGATATCTCCATTTGAAATAAGGATGAAATTTGATATACATCTATCTCGGATGGATCTAAGATATGTCTTCGTTTAATATGGAGAAGAGATTTTAGGTATTTCCAAGACAGAGAAGAGATTTTGCATATCTCCACAATAGTGTGGGGAAGACAGTGAGACGTCATTATATGAAATATAAACTCATAAACCCTTTTGATGAATCTATTAAAAACCTAGATTTTGGAACCGTGGCATAGAAGTGAGTGATCTTGAGCATCACTATTTTTTGTGAATTGTGTGCATTACGAGAGTGTTAATTAAAACATAATTCTTTTATCGTGTTTATTAATTATTCATATTAGGAATTATTTGAAATAAATTGTACCTTGTGTTTAAAAATATCTTTTTATTGTGGGTACGATGATTGTATTTTTCGGATTCCACACTGGCTGAGAACAATGCTAATTTACAAACTCTTTTAGCACCCGTTTTATTAACTAGGATTTCAATCTCATAAAAGTATTGTTTTAAGAGTCAAAAGAGAAAGAAGTTGTGAAGGCTGAGGAGGCATGAAGACAGTCCTTAGTTTAAATTTTTCCTTTTTATGAACATTGTTATTACAATTATCATTTATATTTGTGTTAGAGATGTCCCCATTTCAGAATTATGCTTTGTAAGATTGATAAATTTTTTTATTTTCAATAATTACTTAATTATTATACTCTAGGTATTATTGTAACGGAGGATGTTACATTATGGTTGAAAGCAGTTTGATCCTAAATCGGACTGTGGTAGTGAGTTTATTTTTTTTAAAAAAACTAAAATGTGGATGCATAGGATTGCTTATTCCAGTTATAAAATTGCATTTTATTCTTTTAGGTATTGGACTTGATAAACCCAGTATTTGATTGGTGGTATGCAAATTTATGGCGACTAATAGTCGTGGGGCAAACACGAATGATGCACTTGCAACAGCTTTGGGCCAGATGGTCTCATTTTTGGAAGCGCAGACGGATGCTATCCATTATATGGGACAAAGTAGAGGTGGAGCAATTGCACCTCAAAATGCCCAATATGTGAGGTTATCTGAATTTCGTAACCATGATTCACTGACCTTCCAAGGTAGCTCAAATCTTGTAAAGGCAGAAGAATGGATCCAGAAGCTAGAGAAATTTTTTAGAGTTATGAGATGTGATGATGCAAGAAAAATGGACCTCACTACTTATTTATTAGAGTTTGAAGCTGAACACTGTTGGAATATCGCCCACAGTGCTTGGTAACTCTGGGAGCTTATATCACTTGGGATATATTCAAGGTGGTATTCCTGGAAAAATACTTTCCTCACAATGTTGGTATTCAAAAGGAGGTTGAGTTCCTTAACCTTTGCCAAGGAAAGATGATTGTAGCAGAGTATGTAGTAAGTTTGAGAGCTTGGCTAGGTTTTCTCATTTTTTGAGAGATCATCCTCAAGATGAATGGAAAGCTATCAAGTTTGAGCAGGGCCTAAAGTCAGGGTTACGGAATAGTATTAGCATCTTGGAGATTAGAGACTATCCTATGCTAGTAAATAAGTGTTGGGTGGAAGAGTAGAATATGCAAGCAATAATGGCACTACAACCTAAGGAGAAGGCTAACCATGAAAGGGAGAAGAATAATCACAAGGAGGACCAATTTCAAAAGCATCTTCGACCAATGGCCACCATTAATAAAGGTAAACACACATTGAGAGTTAATATTGATAAAGGTAGTAGATGTTATAAGTGTAGCTTAATTCATATATATATATATATATATATATATATATAGAGAGAGAGAGAGAGAGAGAGAGAGTTAAATAGTTCTTTCATAGAATTATACATTAGTTAATTATTCAAGTGTTAAGAAAGAGGGATAGAAGAGTAGAAGAAAACAACATATTAAAGTTGTAAGATCTTGCTTCAAAAGGTAAATAAAACTAATTTTTTAAACCTCCCTGATACATGAGTTTATTCTTAACATTAGATTTTGCAAGATGCAAATTTGGATGTGATAACCTAATATTATTATTGTACCTCCCCTTTCTCCTATTCTAATTTATACTATTGGATAAACATAATATAAATATACTGTGCACGTATATATAAACTTAGCTTCATGTAACTAAAAGGAAAAACTATTGGCGCTGCACTGTGTGCACATAGTATTGGGGACCATAATCTGATTATATATATATATATATATATATATATATATATATATATATATATATATATATATATATATATATATATATAGAATATATGTATGTATGAATAAATTAAGTGAAAAGTTTTCTTTTATGAACTCATGCATAATCGGAAACGAATATTACTCTGCCATTAATTTCACACATCAATTTTGAATTCTCATAATATTATTATAATGATAAGTAGGATGATTGTGATTACACGAACGAAAAATTTTATTAATGGTAATGTGTAAGAATTAGCATGCTAGTGATTCCAATTTATTGCGAATACATGAAAGTGGATTATAAATTCAATAAATATATATATATATATATATATATATATATATATATATATATATTCTCATTTGAATCATGAAATAGTATTAACATACCATTTTAATTGTATAAATTTATATTGTTTATGTGTTGCTAATTGAGTGACATATCTTCATTTGGAATTAGGATGAAATTTGATATACAACCATCTGAGATGGATGTAAGATATGTCTCCGTTTAATATGGAGAAGAGATTTTGAGTACCTCCATCCGGGATGGAGAAGAGATTCTGGATATCTCGACAATAGCGTGCGGAAGACAGTGAGACATTATTGTATGAAATATGAGCTCATAAATATTTTTGATGAATCTATTAAAAACCTTGGTTTTGGGAACCGTAGAATCGGAGTGACTGATCCTGAACATCACTAGTTTTTGTGAATTGTGTGCATTACAAGGGTGTTAATTAAAACACCATTCTTTTATCGTGTTTATTAATTACTCATATTAGGAATTATTTGAAATAAATTGTACCTTATGCTTAATAGATTATCTAATACTTTTAATAGGTTCACAAGGATATTTTTATAAAACATTTCAAAATAAAACCAACAGGTAAAGATGAATGTTAAATAATAGAAGGTGCAAGAGAATATTTTTATACTAATCCAGTTTAATTGAGTTAGGTTTAATTCTCTTTCGAACAACTTTTGGAAGGTTTCACTATATATTCACTAATATACATGACAAGTATCCTCACTATCACTCATGACTTACAATGAGTACATACACCATTCTACCCTTAAACTTCCCCTAAGTTTAAGACAAAGTATTTTTTGAACACAAAGTCATTATTGGCTTGCACGGATATTATTTACACACTAAGTCACTTCTGGCTTACAATCGAAAGGTTACAAAGAATGTTTGCCTTAATCAAGATATATGTCATAAGAGAAAATATAAATTTTGCTAAAAAAACCTTCACTTAGTGAAGTATGTATATAATTAAACATTCACTATCAAGCAAGCTTAAAACTAATCAATCTGATGTAAACTGAGTGTTTGCTTTTCTTTCTTATTTGAAGATGAAGGCATGAAGCATAATTTCACTTAAAATAATTTTCTCTTTTTCGTCAATTCGTTCTTCAAGCATAAACTTGCTTTATATAGGTGTTGAAGACTTATAGCCATTGAGAAGGAACTTTGAGTTGTCACATCAACTAGGTAGCTTTTTCATAAATGGTGTTCTTATGAACAAACTAAGTTTCTTCTTCTAACTTTCATCCTATTTTGACTTTATCTACTTTGCTATCTTTCAGGTACTTCATAAGGATTTGGAAATTAGGTCATTAGCGACAAATACAACATGGAAATTTGAGTTACCTTGACTTGATAGAACCTGCGTCTTACTCTTCATAACCACATCTGTTTCATACTCTTGACTAGATGCATCTACTCTTCACAAAATGTGTGTTACTCTTGATACATTGCATCTGCTTTTGATAAGTTGTATCTTATACTTTATAAGTTGCATCTTTATAAGATGCGTTTGCATTTTTTCAAGATGCATTTGACTTTTGATATGTTTTATTTTCATAAGATACATCTAACTCTTGATACATTACATCTTCATAACATGTATCTGTGTCTTCTCAAGATGCATATAACTCTCGATGAGTTGTGTCTAACTCTTAATAAGTGGCTTCTACGTCTTCTTCATGAGGTGTGTTTATATCTTACTCAATCGTGTTTGCATCTTCATAAGATGCACCTGTGTCTTATACTTTACAACATGTGTCTCCTTTTTACTCTTTTATATAGATTTTCTTGTTCACTAATGCATGTGTCTTACTATAACTTTTTTTCTTTAATATGTGCAACCTTTCAATGTTGAGATGAAGAAAATAATTTGAATAAATATTCTGTCCATATTGGATGCACTTTGAGATACTAAACTTGCAAGATTAAAGGAAGCAACAATTAATGTTGGCTTGAAACATTAAGTATGTTAGGATCGAGAAAAGAAACATTCAAGGAATAGAGCTCGAGGTAGAAAGAACCTTAAAACAAGGTTGTGAAGATCATATATGGGTCTAGGCAATAAGCCTCAAAGGCTCATTCACTTAGTAGAACCTCAACTTCAAGGAATTGAGCGAAAGGGGTTGATTGCTCAAATCAACAGCCAAAAAGAATTCCTAAACGACAATTCTTACTTGAGATAGGAATACTAAAGTATGAGATGCTCAAGCAAAATGGCTACGAAAAAGAGATCAAGAACCAAAACATCGAGACATTTGAGAAACAACATCTTTAAAGAACCAATTCTGAAAAAGATCGAGATCAATAGAACAAGAAGATAAGGAGTGAAAAGTCAAATGTGAAAGTTAGGGTAGTTAATAGGAGTTAGGAAGTTTTTAGTAGTTTGTTTCCATTAGGAATAAAATACTATTTCTTTTCAAATTTTAAGACAAGTGTTCATCATAAAACTCCTATAAATACTCTTCACTCATTCTAAAATTAAGGTCAAAATACTTACATAAGATCTTGCATAACTCAAAACACCTAGGACACGGTAACAAGTGAAGAAATTGAAATGTATGTTTTTACCAACACTTTAAGGACAATTTACCAACACTTTAAGGACAATTTATTGTGCAAAATTTCCTTTAATCTTTGACGATTTATTTCGCATTTATTGCTTTATGAGGTTAGAACTTTGAGGTTTTCTTTTGAGGGTTTATGTTTCTGCATTTATTGTTTTCATTAGTATTAGAACTTTTATTGAGGTTTTCTTTTTTAGGATTTACATCGCATTTCATTTACTTTTATTGAACTTTGATTTCCTTTAAAAATCAATTTTTTCATGAACAACTTCGAGCACATCCTACTTGAGAAATGAAAATCATGTTTTCATCAAATCTTAAGTCTCCTAAGTCAACATTCATTTTTTGGGTCCAAATATTAATTATAACTAGTTTCACTAAAAAAAATTCACACACGTATATTTTTTGTATTCCAAAATTTCTCAAATAAATATAAATTTGTTTAATTTTAGAATTATAGTGATAATTTTGACACTGATTTTTCTTTTGCAAATGTATTTCTCCCTTGAGAAAGAAAAAGTTCCAATTTTTCCTAATTGTGGTAGTTTAAGGGGAAAATGTTACAAATATTATCTTAATTATGGAAATTTAAACAAAAATATGTCCAAAAAATGTCTTAGTTGCTAGTTTTTGTTTTTTTTTTTTTAGAAAAGACAACAATTTTATTCAATGATGACACAGTATATTCAATCACAAGATATGATTACTTTCATAAAAATGTGCAAGTATATGCAGTTTTCCTGTGATATAAGACAAAATGCACAATATTTTATGAGTTGAAAGGGTAAAATTTGCCAAATTAAATCTTTGGGAACAATAGTCGATCGAATTGAAAGACGACGTTAAAAGTTATGAGAAGTGGCAGCAGTAATTCACCATGTTAAGAAAATCATTGTGGTCACACTCAACCTTCAAAAACAGAAGTCCCGTCACTACTACTCAATTCCGGTGTCATTTGTTCTGAGCGATTTTTATTTTTATTTTTAAAAAAAATAAAAAATAATAGTGAAAATAAATATTTGATTATAATATAATTTAAAAAAAATTATTAAAAAAATTTTCAAAAAATAATTAAAAATAAAAAAAATTGTTTTCAATATTTTCAAAAGTTAATACATAAAAATTTAATAACAATATTATAATTTTATAAAAAAATAATATATAATATATAAATAATTTATAATATTTTTGTTAATATTGATTAAATTTAACAATATTATTTTTTTAAAAATAAAAAATATCAAACTAATCAAACATATTTTTTTAATGTTAAAAATTTGAAAATAAAAAATTAAAAAAAAAAGTATTTTCTAAAAACAAACTTCAGCTAAGGTTTATACTGATTCCATTACAAATATGATACTAAATTTTTTGGTTAATTTGAAAAATTCAACACATATATAGGAAGTCTTTCTCAAACCTATGTCTTCTAAAAAAGAAATTATTACATTCTAGACTGACTGTTGGGTCATCTTAGTCTCATTATATAATAACTTTTACTTCCGGAGAGACTCTAAATTTCCAATTTGTAAGCGTCAACAACAACTCAAACCTTGATGGCCACATCAGCCCACAACAGTGTTGGAAAGATCTTTTACCTTACGTAAATTAATTTACAAAAGATTATTTTAGCTTAATTGGGAGCATGGAAGTTTAGTCCTGGTTGTAGTTGTGTACAATAATTAGGTGAGAATTTTACAGGCATATAATTCTATCCATTTGAAGCAGGTTTATCTTACATAAGAAAATACTTGTATTCACACAAAAAAAATAATCATAAAATATCCCACCAAACCTAAATATGTCTTTTAGTTTCCACGTTCCTATCGTGGTTAAGTTCTAGATTGAACAGGTTTATAAATATTCTGATGTGGTTCCAACTTTTCGTCAAGATAAAACCAGAACTCAATCAAGCCACCGACACATTTTAATACTTTCCTACTACATCGAAAGTCCAAACCTTCAGCATGCTCACCAAGTACTTCACTTCAATTTACACTCAGCTCAAATGGGTACTTGATTTTCTTCTCTTCTACCCTTTTCACATGCTCCACAATTCTCAGTCTCTCATAAACATTGGAACTGAATTGAGTACATTCCATTATGAATTCACCTGTGGCTCTGAGGAACATGTGGATTGTGCTGTCTGTCTCAGCAAAATTGGAGAAGGAGATGAGGTCATTAGAGTTATGAGATGTGAGCATGTCTTTCACAGAGGTTGTTTGGAAAGATGGGTTGGTTTCAAGAATGCCACGTGTCCTCTTTGCAGAAGAATATTTTTGGGTCCAGCAAGACCTATCACTAGTTCTGGAGCGGAGGTTTTGCTGTTTCAATTTTGTTGTGTCAAGAAAGATAGCCCTGAGACATGGTGGCTACGCTAAATGGTGTTGCTTCAACATTTTCTACATTGATATGATGAAGCAATTTATAGTTTGATTCACCTTTTGTTTAAGTTGAGGAACGAGTAAATCCAAAGTAAGATGTTAGAGGTTAAGTAATTGATAGTAGGTCTCGTTTTGAAACTTGGAAGGGATAGTGCAACTTTAAGGGATCAAAATAGTAGTAAGTATGCACTTAGACTAATAACGACAAGATTGTATGCGTTTGGATGGATAAAAAATTACGAAAGCCAGTTGAGTAAGATATATTATTGTCATTGAGCATGTCAATATTTCAATGCTGTTTTAGACTCAGTAAAACTCACTCTTTTTAATTTGAAGGGTGGCCTACCCCTTCTTCGTGAATATGATCGATTTAAGACTTTTCTTTTTATAAAAGATCGATTTAAGATTGAGGTAGGCATGTCCAATGCTCTTTTTATGATCAATGTATTAAATGTGTAATTTGTCTTCATTTGTTTTTCTTTTTCATTTGACTTTGTAACATCTCTCTAATTTTGAATTCCTATCTCATTGTTTTCCTTTCATTACAACTATTTGTGAGTTTTACTTTTAGTATCACTATCACTCCTCTTATGCTAAAACTAATACTATACCAACTTATTTAGAAGGCTAAAAATAACCTAAAAAATAATAGATATAATAAAAATAAATTTTAAAAGATTTGTATAATTTGTTCAAAACAATATTGATAAGGTCACACAATATCGATACAGGTCACAGGAAATAAATACTTGTATAAAACATTTAGAGGGGAATGAAAATTTTTCATGGATGAAGGGCTCTATATACTTTAACCTCGTCAAGAAAACGCTATTCTTGCATGAAATAATAAATCCATGGTTTATGTGATCCAAAATGCAACCGTACGAGACTGGAATCTAGCATGGATTTTGGATAAGATAGGATCAAATGTTATGGTGTGTTAAATTTATTACTTACCTGTATTCATTTTTATGGGCAAAAAAATTATTTTCAATAAATTTTATTTAAAATATAAGTCTAACAATTAAATTTAGCATAAATTATGTTTTAGATCTCTATATAATTTGTCAAATATTAATTTCATCCTCAAATTTTTTATGTTAATTTGCTTCCTCTAAAATTTAAATATATTGTTTTAGGTCATCATTTTAACCCTTTAAATAGTAATATTAATTTGATGTAGCATATATACGAGCATGACTATAGCACTTGTTTCAATTTAATATGGTTTAGTTAGATCATTAGAACTTGTTTCTTTACTTGGATTAGTTGAATTCTATTTATGGGTGATAACAAATTCACATAAATTAACATCTTTAACTACTTCAATTTAATTTTATTAACAAGGTTGATTTAGTGTACATGTAAGAAGAAGAAATTATAAGTTTAAATCCTTTCACTAACAAAATTAATATATTAACAACTAATATTTATCTATAAAAAATTGTTGATGTTCACATGAGAAAGTAGTTTTACTCGATTCCATTTGGTAGAATCAATAGTTTTAGATTATTGAACTTATGTGTAGCAACATCTGTCACATTATCATTTAACAGAGTTAGAAATCAGGATTTCTAAAAATAAATTTAAATTTTAAAGAAACCAAATAAATAAAAAAATTTTAAAAATGAAATTAATATTTTACATATTTTATAGTAACCTCAATTTAATTATAGATATCCTAAATTTAATTATTACTTATATTAAAATAAAGATATTAAAATACTAAAATTTATTACTTTATTACTCTATTTATATAAGTGTTAACTTTGCCATGCATTTTATATATGAAAGGGAAAATCTGATAATATTAATCTATAATATATATATATATATATATATATATATATATATTCTTTATTTTTATATAATTAAGGTGAAATCACCCAAGAAATGAGATATATTAAATAAAAACTATATTTATAAAACTTTCACATGATAAAATGAATGTATCTTTTACTTAGTACATACTTTACATGCACATGTGATGCATTGCATTTTTATCTATTTTTAAGTTTTATTTTAATTATAATTTTATCTATTTTTATGTCATTTAGGTTTAATATTTATATTTTAGGTGTTTTTAATTATATTTTATTCTGGGATCAGGATTTAACCCCTAACCCTATTGATGATGAATTAAGCATTTTTATTGTTCTTACGTTGGTTTCTCTTGATTTTTTCTCTATTTATTTTACCGATACAATATATTTTTGTAGTAATAGATAATTAGGGAATGACTGAAAGGTGAACTTAATTATTGGAACCTAGAGAAGGAACTTAGAAATTAAATCATGAAAGTAGGTTTAACACCTCAAGGAATCCATGAATTAACAAAGAACTTAATGAGTTTAATTGAACATAACTACCACGAAAGCAGATGTCAATTCAATTAGATACACCTTCGTACCTTGAAAGAGGGCGAAGGTTATCTTACGTTAATTCATCTTCACACAGAACCACTAAGAGCATATCATTAATTTTGATTCAATAATCAGTCATGGTATAACATCCCCAATCCTAAAAGTTTTCTAAAATTGAATTATCAATCCTTGAATTATTCTTCCTTTATTTTATCAGATATTTGTTACATTTCAAATATATTAAAAATATAAAAAGTTTACATTTTATTTTAGTTACGGCTTTCTAATATCTTTGATATTATATTATTTAAAACTGTCATCATATTTTAATTTTAAAATTAACTGTTAACTTATTTTTATTTTTTATCAATTAGAGAACTTTAATTTTATTTTAATATAAAAATAAATTAAAATTAATTAAAATTATAAACAATTATTTTTTTCCAAATGCACTACCCCTGTGAAAAAAATTATTGTTTTTATTACTTGACAATACTGTATACTTGCAATTTTCACACATCAACATGCCATAGAGAGTTTTATATTTCTTTGGTCTTATGTTTTATGTTTATTCGTGTTTTAATTCATCCCAAAATATGTACTTAAATACTTAAAGGAAGAGCATAGAGCTTTGTTGCTCATAGTAATTTTGTTCAGTTGAGGATTGTTTGCTGTAAAAGATATTAGTGGTTCAAATCCAAAAAATCAAGAAATTATTATGTATTTTTTAATAATACTCTCATTTATTACTTACAGAGTATTTTAAGTTATCTTTTCGTAAGCTTATTTTAACTCTTAAAACGAGTATTGGTTAAATTACTCTTTTATTTAAATTAATTCGATTTTGTCTTACCAATGTAGAAATGTTAAATTTGGTATTCTAATATTAAAAAAAAAATCAATGTTGACTTTTGATCCAAATTAACACTAAAAACAATAATTAATAAAATCAAACATATGAACAACATTAATTATTTTTAAAAAATTAGAGGATCAAATTGAATATTTTAAAATTAGAGATCGAATACTTTAAAATTGGAGTGTAAAATAATTAATTGAAAATTAACAAAAAAATAGAAGGATGAAATAATAATTTAAATTTTTAAAGAGGAATTAAGAGCATAATTTAACAAAAATATTTTATTACAATAATTAATACAGTTCATTATTTTCTTGAAAAATATACAATACCTTAAAAGAAAAATACTATAAAATTAAAAGAGTATCATTTTAACTAGGGATAACATGTATCTAGACCCTACAAGTATCTAAAATATTACCATCAAGCGAGACTTATAAATACTCATAATTTAGGTCTAGGTACTTGTCTAGACTCACATGGTACTATAGTACCCAACATATATATATATATATAGAGAGAGAGAGAGAGTTTAACACAATTCACTGCCAATATAAAAGAGTTTTACACTAACACTTAATTACAATCTTTTCATTTACAAAACTTTTAAGGTATTAATTGGTTATCATATATAAAAGGTTGTGATTAACGGTAAATATAAAATTTTTTACACTGACAGTGTATAATTGGTAAGGTCAATAAGTGTTTGTGTGAGAGGTTTTTGTGTGAGAGAACTACGTAAGTTTGGTTAATTGAGAATTTAATTTGAAGCGTTTATTAAAATCCTACAGGTTTTATAATATCTCTTTCTTATATAATTATAATATAAATTACTATACATTAATTTCATTTAATGTGTTAAATGATAAACAATCACCACATATTTATTTATATATTTGATGTCCAAGTTTAATTATTTCTATTAAATAGTTACAATTTAAATTTTATGACTTGTTTTGTCTAGTTATTATCTGTGAATTTGGATAATTTTTATGTGTATTTAATTTTATTGATTTAATTTTTTTTATATTATATTTGTTTATATGTATATGATATTGATATATTATCTCTGTACGTTAATGTGGGTTATGGACGCAGATATGCATATATAAGTATCCAGCCGTATGAGGATGAGAATCGAAGTTATTACCAGAATATGAAACTCTATATAGTTCCATTTTTTTAACACATGGATATAAGAATAGATCTTGTATTGCTCTATCGAGATCTATCTGTTGGAATCTCTAATTTTAATGTTTTTGTTTATAACTAAAACAATTTTTTAATTTTACAGAATAATTTGAAATAATCATTAAAAATAAGGTTCACCTAAATTCTAATTTAAGGATAAAAATACAAAAAAAAAATTCCCAGCCGTAAATATTTTTCTTCATTTCGTGGCTTTCAAGACATTTAGTAAGTTAATTACCAACCGTAAATATTTTCTTTTGTTCAATTACTTTCAAGACATCAAATTCGACACCGAAGAGGTTTATAAATAATTGTATCTATACCACAAAATATTAAAAGAATCATAAAATATCCTACCAACCCTATATATGTCTTTTAGTTTCCCCATTTTATCAAATAAAAAATGAAGTTGTGCTGTGTTTCTCAGCCACAAGAATGCTTCGTGTCCTATTCGCAGATGATCACCAGATTCAACAAGCCGTATAAATCACCAAATTATTACATGATTCTTGATCATTATATTTTTTTTTCAACTAATAATTACAGGATACCTAATTAATTAAATTAAAAATAAAATTACATCTAATTAAATTATAAATAATAATAATTTGTTAGTTGAAACTATTTTATTGTTAGTTCAAACTATAAATGACATAGTGATGATGTAATAGTTTTTCCTATAACTCTTTCTGGAGCCGAGATTTTGTTATAGAAGTTTAGTTGTGTACAGAAATATAAAAGCTTAGTCATCATGTCACATTCTTACATTATTATTCTTTAAGAGATAGTCGAATTTTTTAAATGTTATTACGATGAGTTTAATTTCTTATCATAGGCGTGGAAGAAAATTTATTGAAAAGACAATCTATTATACATGCACGATGATTTCTGTATTTTGAAACACAATTATTTCTTCCGTCTTGAGTATCGTTCCAGTTATTTTAGATAAATTAAGAAAAGTTAATAAATAGATAAAAGGCGGTAGAATGATGGTTCTCAATTAATTTTTTTATCTTTATAGTTAAACTAATTTAACTAACTAAGTTAAGTTGGTTACTTTCTGTTGCTGCTCGTAATTGTACTTGGTTATGGTGTTTTAAGGATCCTTGCTCATGGTTTTTTATATATGTTGATATATTCAGAAATAAGATAATAAGAGTCATTTTTGTTCTTGAGGTTTTTCTCTCTATTACGTGCAATCTTCTTCCCTCTATCTTGCATTGTTCTAGTTTGGTCGTGAGTTACTCTTTCTTTGAGTAACTGGATTCTTATACTTGTTCCAACAATTGGTGCAGTGAGCGTGGATCGAACCTCTCTGAAATGGGATCGACTAAGTATGAGGTGGAAAAATTCACAAGACAAAATGATTTCGGTCTGTGGCGGGTAAAGATGACAGTCCTTCTTGTTTAGCAAGGGCTGATCGATGTTCTTGCTGGTGAAGCCAAGATTGAAGTGGCATGGTAGAGGAGGAAAGAACAATGTTGGCCCAGAAGGTGCATAGTGCTATCATTCTTAGCCTAAGAGATAGAGTTCCCAAGCAAGTGTCCAAGGAGAAAACTGCTATTGTTGTATGGTCTAAGTTGGAAAGCTTGTACATGACCAAGTCCTTGGTAAAAAAACTTTACTTAAAGTAATCTTTATACTATTTTAAGATGGTTGAAAATAAACCAATGGGGGAGCAACTGGACCAATTTAACAAGTTGATCATTGACCAGGAAAATATTACTGTCACCATTAATTGATGATGAAGATCAAGCATTGTTATCCAAGAACTACACACATTGCAAAGAAACCTTGCTGTTTGGGAGAGATTCGGTGTCTATGGATGACGTGCAAGCTGTCTTGTATGCGAAGGAACTAAATGAAAAGAAGGAGAGGAGGCATCTTGAGAATGGAGAAGGGCTCACTGTGAAGGGCAATGGTCTAGCAAGAACTCCAAGAAAGACAAGAAAAATGACAAAAAGAAGGTCATTTCCGAAAAGAGAAAAGAGGGTGAAGGAACTAGCCACATGGGATGCTACCATTGCAATAAAGAAGGACATAAGTTCTACCGTGAAACAAAGACAAATTCCAGCAAAAGGAAAATGAAAAGCAACCTGGAAATCTGGTTCAAACTAAAGGTTATGAGTCTACTGAATCCTTAACTATATTTGGAAACCATTTGGACACTGAGTGGATAATGGATTCAGGGTGTTCATGGCATATGAAACCTCACATATCATGGTTTGAGACCTTTACTGACAGTACTGAAGGCTTAGATATGCTAAGAGATAACAAGCCTTGTAAAATAAAAGGTATTCGTTTAATTAGATTCAAGCTGCATGACGAAGTTGAGAGGGTACTCACTGAAGTGAGGTATGTTCCTAAGTTAAAAAGAAACCTTATATCCCTTGGTGAATTTGATAAAAAGGGGTATTTATTCCAAGGTCAATAACAGGTGTTGAATGTGCTCAAGGGCTTTAAAATTGGGATGAGAGGAATCATGAAAAATGGCCTATACTATGTTGATGGTGGAGTAGTTGTTCACTCAGTTGTTGCAGCCTCTGAAAAGTCAAATTCTAGGACTGGATTATGGCACACAAGACTAGGACATGCGAGTGAGAAGGGGCTGCAAGAACTTGGCAAATAGGGTCTGCTATGTGGTGACAAGATTGAGAAGTTGCAGTTCTATGAGCAGTGTGTGTATGGGAAGTCCAGCAAAGCAAAATTCAGCACTGGATAGCTTAGAGCTCAGGAAATCCTTGAATATGTCCATGTTGATCTTTGGGGACCTACCAAGGTTGCCTCCCACTTTGGTGCAAGTTGATGACTACTCTAGGAAACTTTGGATTTTCATCCAGAAGACTAAGGATGAAGCATTCGAAAACTTCAAGAATTGGAAGGTGGTGGTTATTGTGAAGAAGGTAAAAAAGCTTAGAACTGATAATGGACTTGAGTTATGTTCAGATTCTTTCAACAAATTCTGTTCAGAAAATTGAATTGTGAGGCACAAAATTGTTATCGGTACCCTTCATCAAAATGGCCTAGCTGAGTAGTTCAATTGAACTATCCTTGAGAGGGTCAGATGCATACTGCTTAGTGATGGGCTACCTAAGTTTTTCTGGGCTGAAGCAACCATGACAACTGCTTACCTCATTAATAGGTACCCCTCCACAACCCTAAATTGCAAAAACTTGAACAAGCTTGGTATGGTCATGATCCTAACATGAAACAATTGAGATTATTTGGTTGCGTTGCCTATGCTCATATCACACAAGACAAGCTGGAACTAAGAGCCCTCAAAGGCCTTTTTTTAGGCTATCTTGAGGGAGTGAAGGGATATAAATTGTGGTGTTTGGAGGTTGTTTTAGAAAATGTATTGTGAGTCAGATGTCATATATAATGAAGCCAAGATGGGCTATGGAACTCCTCCCAGCATTGCCATACTAGAGATAAAAGATCATCAAAGCCTCAAATTCAAAGTAGAACTTGAAACTAAGGTTGCTGAAATACAAGAGGATGAACTTGATAACACTGAAGATACTAATTATCTTCTAGCTAGGGATAGAACTAGAAGACAAATCAAGCCACCCGAGAGGTATGGATATGTTAAATTAACTCTTTATGCTTTAATTTCATCAATGGAAGTCCTAGAGGAAGATCCTAAAGATCTGAAGTCAATGCTAGTCAACAAGGAGAAAGATAGATGGGTCACTACCATGGAAGAAGAAATGAAGTCCCTACATGACAACAATACCTAGAAGCTGATCAAGAAGCCTTCTAACTCTAGAGTGGTAGGTTGCAAATGGTTGTTCAAGAAGAATGAAGGAATTTAGGGTGTTGAACTAGCCAGGTTTAAAGCTAGACTTGTGGCCTGAGGCTTTACATAGAAGGAAGGGGTGGATTTCAATGAGATGTTCCCACTTGTGTTGAAGCATAGATCCATATGAATGTTGATGCCCATGGTTGTAGTATTGGACTTGGAGCAGGAGCAAATGGATATCAAGACAACCTTCCTCTATGTAAATTGGATGAAACCATTTTGATGTAGCAGACTGAAGGATTCATTCAAGAGGGAAATGAAGAAAATGTATGCAAGTTGAACAAGTCTTTATATGGATTAAAGCAATCCCCAAGATAGTGGAATAAGAAGTTTGATGAATTCATGGCCAAAATGAAGTTCAGCATGGGTGATTATGATAGTTGTGTTTATTTCAAATTCTTTGATAATATTGTCTTTGTTGTTCTTTTGCTTTATGTTGATGACATGTTGATAGCTAGTAACAGCAAGAGAAGGTGATTAAAGTCAAAAATGATTTAAGCAGAGAATTCGAAATGAAGGATTTGGGACATGCTAATTCCAAGCCTGTGGTCACCCCAATCTCACAGCAGTTTAAACTTAGCTTGAGTCAATCATCTAAGTACTAGGATGAGGTGGATTGTATGGAGAAGATTACTTATGCTAGTGTGGTTGGTTCCCTAATGTATGCCATGGTTTGTACCAAACCTAACATAGCCTATTATGTCAGCCTTGTTAGCAGGTTTATGGCCAATCCTGGAAGAGTTCACTAGTAAGCTATTAAATGTATACTGAGATATTTAAAAGTTTCAGTTGGGAGAGGTTTGACTTATTATGGAACAGCAGTGAACTGGAAAGCTAGCTTGCAAAAGGTGGTGGCTCTCTCAACAACTGAGGTTGAATACATTACTCTGACTGGAGCAGTGAAGGAAGCAATGTGGCTGGGAGGTATTGTTATAGAATTGAAGCTGCAAGACAAGGTGATCACCACGCACAGTGATAGCTAAATTTTTCCATTTGTCCCAAAATTCAGTACACCATGAGAGGACAAAGCACATTGATATAAAATTGCATTTTGTCAAAGAAATCATAACCAGGGGTTCACTTATCACAATCCTGCTGATATGATTACTAAGGTTGTCCCTAGTTCTAAGTTTTATCATTGTGTAAACTTGATTAGAATGTAGGGAGATTAAGTTGTAATTGTTGTTTTGGAATTGTAATTTTCAACCATTAGAATTGTAGAATGATGGTTCTCAATTAATTTTTTGACCTTTGTAGTCAAACTAACTTAACTAACTAACTATTGTTAGTTAAGTTAATTACTTTTTATTGTTGCCCTTGATTGTACTTGGTTACTGTGTTTTAGGGACCCTTACTCTCTGTTTTTCATATATATTGATATATTCAGAGAAATAAGATAACAAGAGCATTTTTTTTCTCTTTAGGTTTTTCTCTCTATTCCCTGCAATCTTCATCCCTCCATCTTGCAGTGTTCTAGTTTGGCTATAAGTTACTCTTCCTTTAAGTAATTGGATTCTCATACTTGTTCCAATAGAGACAATAAAGATTTGGTAAAACTAACATTAATATCAATGATATTAATATAAATATTAATAAAAAAATATTAATATTAAAAAGATAAATGTGATATTTATTTTTAAATATATATATTTTTTAAAATATGATACTTATTTTGGAACTGATGGAGTAGTTTTAATTATTACACAAAAAAAATTGTGAGTTTTATTTTTTGTCTAACTATTTTTTTTAATGTTTAATTTTGTTCCACTATTATTTTTAAATTCTATTTGATCACACAATTTTTATAAATAGCATCAATATCACTCCAATATTAGTTTTAGATCTAAATTTGTCACACAATTTTTTAAATAGTTTCAATGTCATCATTTCAGTTAAATTAACCTATGACAGAAAGTTTGTAGATTTGAATCTTTCTACTAATAACTAACATTTGTTTATAAAAAACAAAAAAAAAACTATAGCACACTAACACAAATGACATTTATAATTAACAATGATTTTATCACTAAAGAAACGTTGTGGAATGACACATTGAAGCTATTTAAAAAATTATAGACATTACTAGCTACCATTATATCTTTAATTTAACTAAAAGAGATGACATAGAAACTATTTTAAGAATATGAAATAAAATTGAATATAAAAAATAATAGAGAGGAATTCAAAGTTATGTAAAGAACAATGGAAAGAAATTAAATCAAAAAATAATATTGGAACAAAATTGAATATTAAAAAAAATAGTGGAACGAAAAAAGATAACTAAGCCAAATTTAGCCTGACACATGTCCCCTCTCAAAAATTCCTTATATACACTTAGTTTTGTGATATGTGTGATGCAACTTAGTTTTGAAGATATAATTCAATAGTTTTTTTATTTATTTTAAAATTTAATGATTTTTATTTATTTATCATTATTAAAGTCATACATTTTTTAATGAGAAAGTGATACATATATTTTAGTAGTTGCTAATATTAGAGACAAAATTTAATTACACTTTATGATCTCCTATTTTTTTAATTTATGATATTTTATTTTTCTATTTTTAAATCATGAGATTGTATTTTTAATTTTTAAAACTGTTACATTTATATATAAACAGTATTAGATTGAAGTTAGCTGACATAAGAATCGATAATAATTTAATGATATAATAAATCTTAACTTTTTTACTTAAAAATGATATAAATAATAACAAAATAATTTTGATTAATTGTTACCTTTAATAACAGAACTAGAGTATGTTGTGATATTAAATTACTGTTAAGTGTTGGTTAATATTTATCATTAATAATTTATAATAATTTAAAAATTAAAAAAATGTCAATTTTTTATTAAATGGAAGACAGTGTAAACAAGACTATAAAGTCAAAGCCGTGGTTTTGTTGAAATTGAAGTCAAATCATGTATAATTTAATTTCTAGTTCAGTATATATAACATATTTAAAAGATACAGTATATTTTAAATAAGATCTTTTTCAAGCAGAAATGTAAATTAAAATCTTAAATTTATAAGTGAATATTTCACAGGATATATACCACTGCCCATTGCTCGAAACAATCTCTCACTGAGATATAAAAATACAACCAGAATGAATTGGAAAGAATTTGCTCCTTCATGATCTCAGCTCGATCGGTGGGTCCCCGTGACATATAATGTCTGATTGGATTATAGTTTTCAGACTTAAGTTTTCGTCAATCTTAAGTTGATGTATGCAAAAGATCCTGAATTTTACTTCTCCGAATACTTACTTTTCAACTAAAATATATTTTTAAAAAGTAAAACTCTAAACTCATTAATTTTTCTCTCAAATGCTTTTTTCAACCCTCCAACCAAAAATTCAAACAGTTTGAGATATTTTTTGGTTTCCAATTTTAAAATTTATAAAAAAAAAATAACTTTTATTTTAAGCTTTCAAATTTTAAAAAACAACATTATTTTGTTTTCTAAATTGAAAACATTGTTTTCAAATCTTAATAAAAAAGTATTTTTTTTTCTTAGAGATCGAAAACTAATGATACATGATCAACAGCAAGTGTTAAAGGTAGAGATTGGAGGTGGCTGGTAGGAGGTGACAATTAGTAACCGACAATCAGAACTGATGGTCGGTAACGGTAGCCAAAAGTGGTGGTCGATGATGGTGACCAGAGGTGACAATTGGTGATTGTCGATCGAAGGTGATGATTGTGACTGCCGTCAAAGGTGGCGATCATGACCACTAGTTAAAGATGACAACTAGTGATCGTTAGTCGTAGATGGCAACTAGTGACTACCGATTAAAGGTCGTGCCAGTGACCATCAATCGAAGGTAGGTGCCAGTGACCATCAATCGAAGGTAACAGCTAGTGACTGTCAATTGAAGGTAACAACTAGTGACTGTCAGTCAAAAATGACAATTGTGATTGCCGATCAAAGATAGTAGTTAATAGTGGTAAGCAATGTTAAAGTGATAAACTTGAATAAAAATAAAAACTAAAATTTGAAAATCAAATTTTATTATTTTTGGAATTAAGTAAAAATTGTTTCAAGCAAAAAAATCAAAATAAAACTATTTTTACTGAACACGTTTCTATTTTTAAAATACTTTTTGTGATAAGGCAGTCAATAATACCAAAGTGCAAATTTGGTTCCTTTGAATTCCACGCATGTCTTTGAATATTGCCACTAATATCTCATGTATACTAGAAGATGATCACATAATAAAACCAAATTACTAAAGAACATAGTTATAAAGAAAGAAAAACGAGGTCAATTTTTCTCCTCTATAAATTCCAATTGGAAACAAAAAAAGTATAGATTAACATAAAATACCTTGTGCTATGCATCTTCCTTCCATATTAGCTCCTATGAAAAACATCATGAAATGACGAATTACTTGTAAAAATATATATTAATAGAAAATAGAATATTAAATTAATGTTTACTTAATTTTTTATATAATTTTATTTTTAACTTTATATATAGAATTAATTTGTAAAATTTATTATTTAATAAATAATTATTTATCAGAAACTAAATATTTATATAACTGCAGAAGATTCTAACAACATTTTATCAATGTAATCGATCCGAGCTATAATCCTTTCCTTTTAATACCATAGCACTTACACTAATAAAGTTATGCCTTTATCTAGTCAAAAAGTAAAATTTAGGTCTTTACATGAAATTAGGTTAACGTTAAATGTTACTCACTATAAAAATCATGAAATATAATAGTTCTGATAAATATGGATGGCTACAGTTCTAAAATATACACATCCCTTTAATTCTGTCAATCGCTACCTATTCATTTTCCACTTTTGGTACATATATACAAAAAAAGAAAGAAACGAAGGAAAATGTTGTTTGCTTAAATTTATTAAAATCAAATGCTTGACGTTATTTATTTCATTTTTTTATAACGTTATTTAGAAAATCAAATGAATTATTTGACTAAAGGAACGACATTCATAGTGGAGAGCATTTAAAGTGAAACATATTTTTAATCTTTATAAAATATTAAATATGTCCTTGTTCTCGTTCATATGAAAGTTAAATATATTATCTAGATAAAATATGTTTTTCGGCATTCATCCTGAACAATTTTTGTATCATTTTCATTCCTACAAAAATTAAATACATGTTTTTCGTCCTTGTCAATAGCGTCATTAGTAACAATTCTGATATGACTTACAAGCATTTTTGGATGAACAATTGTCACAAAAATTATAAGTCTATTTGTAATTTTCATAACATGTAATATACAGGATTCATTAATTATGTTAATTAGATAAATGACCAAATAAAATCTAAAATTTACCCCCTTTGTGATTTTCATTTGGCCATTCACCTTTTAAGCCAAACTTATATAATTAGTAATTAATAAATGTTAAACAATTAAAATATATTATATGTCAATAACACTAACAGATGGACTCGTGATTTTATGACATTTGTTCATTCAAAAGTATTTGTCAACATCTTACTAACAACGTTACTGCCGAAGACGAAAAAAGTATTATTGAACTTTTATAAAAGGCAAAAATAGTACCAAAACATTTTACAGAAACATTGAATATTTTACAAGACCAAAAAACAAATTTTACCCTTTTATCAACATCGAATTAGAATTTCGATACATAATATCAACGTTAGTCAAAAACATAAAAATAGGAAGACTCATTATGAGAATACTTGATAAATTTGTAGTGATGAATCACAAAAATAGTTAAGTTCATACCTAAACATGCACTAATTAGGGTTTTTTGGATATATGAGGTGACAGTGAAAGCTAGTAAAAACTTAAAATCCTCTAGGGTGCAAAAGTGTTCCAACAGGAAATAGTAATAAGCAGAAACCAATCCAATTGACATTCTTATGCCCCATTATGCTATCAACTGGTGTTTCTTCCTTCTTTTTTCTTTTTTTCATTTTGAATATATAACATAATTGGTATACAATCAAAAGATTAAGGGCAGAAAACATTAAAAGCAAAACTGACAACCAATACATACAAAACACATCCAATAAAAAGAATCAATAAACATACAAGAGGGAACACTGCAGCAGAAAGAAAATACCTTTCAAAACTGCAGAGATTTCCCAACCTGAACATTGGAAAATATTGGTTTCCAACCATTTCTTTGTTTTAACTCTCGTATTATCAACTCGCCCTTGAGACAGCACTTGATGATTACACAATAAATCTTCATCTCTTCAGTACCATTTGAATGGCATTTCGTTGAGATTGAGTCAAGCTCTGCAGTATAAGATACAGTACATTGCACAAGTTAAGTAACAATTGTCACTAAACAAAGGTGAATTAAATAAAAAGTATTGCTATATGATAACCTCGCAAATATGATCGGAGAGCTGTCTGTCAGACTGAGAAAAGCTAACAAAGAAATCAACAAGGTAATTTGCCAGATTTATCTGTCAATTCAAACTGTAATTGTTAGTAAATAAAACATAAGCAAATTAGTGCATCACATTGAATATAAATAAAAGACTCCAATCAGACCTGATTGAGAGGATCAGCAACACTTAAAAGGTCATCTTCATACTGATCATCTCGATCCTTGTAATTTTGAAGCAAGTTCAGCAATTAAAAAAATAAATAAATTAATATTTCAGCATAAAAATATGATATAATGGCATAAAGCAGAAATTAAGATAGGTGACAACTATTGTAACTGAACCTAACCTCGTTAAAGACTTTTGCCATTGCTTCAAGATGTTCATTCGTGGCTTTTCCCGAAGATGTCGATACTGAATAAAGAAATTCTTTATCATCTTCAATACTATCTGCTTGAACTTCCTCCCAGTCACTATCCTGAGTACAGTTTATATTATATTTAGTAAGCTTACTAATTGCAGTACACTTAGTAAACATCAATATGCATAAAATACCTCATCATCAAGGGCCAAAACTTGTTCTTGTATTTCAGTTAATGCATCTGCCAATAAAGCCACCATCTACAAGATAGTAAAAAAAGAAAAAAAATTACTCAGTTTATGTACAATATATCCTCATACAGATAACCAAAAATTTTAATCAGGATAGCATTGTTATAGTTCGCCCTAGACATTTTGTCCAAACTACACTTTGGAACAAGTGGTAATAGACAAGTAATTTGAAACCATTCGCTTATTTTACCTAAAAATAAGTGTGTAAGAGATCAGTGTTATCAAATATCGGTTATGGTGTCGCCATGGCAGAAATCGGTGGCGCGATTCCCGCCGGCCGCCATGGAATCTCAATGGCGACTCAGTTTCCTTGTTACGCGGCGTCGCGGCCGTCATAGACGTTGCGGCGTGGTGGTATGATGCCAAGAAGAATGAAATTGCGGGGCCTGCGGTGCAAGGGTTCGCGTTTGGGAAGATGAAGGCACGGGTCGTGTGATCTGACCCGAAACCCGTGTCTTTAGTTTCTTTTTCAAGTTCTTTTAAACTCGTGGGCCTATTTTTCTACCCCCACCCTGCTTTATTTATAACTTCACCCCTGCTTTTGGGCCTGTTATCTTTTTTTTTTAAATTATGGTTGTATTCAACTTCTTCTCTGTTGCATCTCTTCGCCGCCGCTACGCACCCAGTCGCTGCCGTCGCACCCAACCGCCGCTACGCACCCATGCCGCCGAAGACTCCGCCGCGCCGTCCAGCCTCCGCCATCTCTCTTCCTCCTTTTTCTTTCGAATTCAGAGCCTGATTTCTTTAATCTTGGTCTGATTTCCCTTCTTTATCACCTACTCCTCCTCCTCCTTCTATTCTTAATTTTGGTCTGATTTTCCTTCTTTATCTGTTATTGTCCACTACCCATTGTAGATACCCCAATGGAAACTGAAGGCAGCTCAAAACCTTCTAAACTTTAAACTTGATACTTGGTATCACAATAAAATGATATTTGAAGTTTTAAAGTTGCTATTATTTATTTATTTCATGTTTGTCTTTAACTGTTTAATGCATTTGAATTATAATTCTGCATTTTTTATTCATGTATATGTGTGTATATATATTTTTTTCTCACCGTTATACTTCCGCCATAACCCCCTATGGCATCTGTTATATTTTCATAAAGGTTTTTTTATTTTTTGGCTATGACATCTGTTATATTTTCATAAAGGTTTTTTGGCTTGTCATTATGATTGTTATCCGCTATCAATAACATTATAAGACATGTAACATAACCATTTATAGTATGTTTGAAAAAACTTAAATTTTATATTATAGTATGTATTTTAGATTATAAGTTGTTTTGAGAAATAAGCTGGAAGTTTGGGAACCAGCATAAATTATGGGGAAAAAAAATTCTTTAAAAAATAAAATTTTTTTTGAGAAGCTAAAAATTTGTAGCTTATAATTATTCTCAGTTATTTTCATACTCTTTTCCAATATAAAAGTTGAGTTTTTGTTGTACCCGAACAAAATTAATTATTTTGAAACAATTTTAAGCAAACTTGTCCAAACAAAAATGATTCTGATTATAATTGATTATAAAATAATCAATTATTGAAATAATTTGATGTTTTCATCTTTTCTAAACACACTCTTATATATTTTCTTTAATAGCTTAAACTTTTGGTATAGTTCATGAAATGAGGCCTCAACAGATGCACACTAAAGGAAAATTACACAATAATCAGCAATCATTTACAAGAATAATACACATAATACAACCATCCCAAGGACATTTCCAATTGTTAAAGATCTTTCTGCTTGTTAGTTTGCCTTAAACTTATGCATGTCAGTTATAACTATCATTGTCTGATAGTTACAACTGACACCTGTCAGTAATGAATATATGGCCTAGATCTGTTGTAACAAATAACAATACTAACAAGGGATCATCATTATTTCTAGTTCTTATACTACTGATCAATAAAACTTGGTTCAGTATTGTCCATAATCAGTTGATAATACCATTTGATGTCAACATAACATGTCCAAGAAAGTAACCTCAACGGATGATAACATATCTTCCACAAGATATACTATATATAATAAAAAAATATACCTTTGTAGGAAGTGGCAACATTACCCATTGATCTGGAGCTGATTTAGCCTTTGATCTTGTGGTTATTCCCTCACCAGACTTTGAGACAAATAAATGAGTTCAGGAAATCAGCAAGCATTTATCCCTTCCCAGGCGAAGGAAAAAAGAGAACAAATAAATCAAATAGCAGTAATACCTTAATCAGATGGCCTTGGACATGTATTTTTGCCAATTCACTGTGCCTACTGGTTAGCAACAAGGCCAGGGCACTTGTAGTGACTTTTATTTGATATGCCCCCTGTATCTCGCCTACAATCATATATCACATGGAAGAGAATTTAATTGATGTTGTTTAAGCACAATTGCATATTTAAGCATTCCAAATTGATCATTCTAATAATCTAATGTTTGACAGACATATAAAAGTAATAGATACAGTTTGGGGAAAAAGAAGACTACTCATTGTTAAAACTAGGAATGGTAGCTAGAATAGTTAGAGTAAGTGACAAAATATTTCTTTACTTTCCCATTTCTATTCTTCGTTCCTAACACAATCACAAGTGTTTCTTCCTTATGCAGACAAGCTCTCAACATACAAATAGAAATCATACATGATTAACCTGGATGAGTTAGAAAAATGCATTGATATTTCCAATTAAAAGAGTACGGAAGAGAATGTAAGGAGTGGAAGACCGATGAATGAAGAGTAGTCTCAGAAACAATAGATCCTCAACAGTGAATACAACAAGTGATGGTGGAAACAAGGAAGCAACCAAATTTCAGTTGAGCAAGGAAGAGAAAGGGACAAATACTACCTCCAAGTTGCTTCATGAATACCATGAAAGGAGGAAAGGCTTATGTTTCACTGGCAAATGAAAAGTACTCCCCAACTCACATGGGGAACAATAAGCATCTAAAGATCAAGATCATGCACATAGAGGAAGAAGAAACTGTATGGAAAAAGAAGCTTAAGCAGCTAATATTGCTTAACGTAGCTTGGTTTGGCCAACTTAAACGAAACCATTCACTTTATGGTGGCAGATTCAACCAAAAAAGCATCTGTGCTAGTAGATTGTGACACTTCTCACAACTTCATATCCAGCAGGATGACATGACAGTTAGAGTTAATGGTAGATCCCACTATACCCTATTGGCAAAATTAGGAATCATCTGCAGTTGTTAATTTCTTAATGCTGGGACTTAGGGAATAGATGAAAAGGAACCTAGAAGACGGGACCATATGATCAGCAGCTCCAGGATCGACAACCCAAAGAGATGGAAATAATTGAGACATTAAATCCAAATAAAGAAGCATACCTGAATATGTCGAAGTACCTAATGATTTTTCTAGTAAATGGGATGGATGCACAATGTCCCCTTCCATAGAGAGCGAACAAAGATCAACTTATAATTTAGGTTGAACCTAAATCAATTACAAACTCGAGCAGTCTAGCTCATAGAATGAAGATTCTCTCCAACTTACATAATCTATTTTATCAATTATCACTGTCACTAGCCGATGTGGACTTGGATTTTTTCCAATACACCTCACGCATAGATAATATGATAGGTGGCCCATAAATGAATCTAGAATAAACTCTACCATCATCTTAGAATGTGGGTTTAAACTGCTCAACTCAAAAAGTTAGCTTGTAAGATAAGGGTTATGTCTCACTTATATACTCTAGTTGTACGCTGTCTATAATAACCTATGCAGGTTTTTCAATAGACCGAGATAGTAGATGATTGTTGGAAAAGATACAAAAATTGCTGGAAAATCACCAGCAAGGTCACTGGAAAATTCTAGCTGTACTTATTATTGTCTGACAGCTTCAAGAGTCCAATCAAACCATCTATGAAGACCTTTGCAGAAGCAGAGTCCCCTTAGATTGGGAACTCTAATACCATGTGAGAAGAGAAAATAAGTAATTTCTGCACAACAAAAGAAGGCAAGAATACTCACCTTGCTGCTTAGTCCATTCTGACAATACATAAGCAAAGGAATTACTATGTCCTTTCGCAGGAATTGAGATCAGCAAATCAATAAATTGTCCAACATTAGGAACACTCATGTGTACCTGAATTTTAAGTAATATTTTGAAAAATTATTCCAATAGACAAAGGAAAAGGAGCAGCTTACTTGCAAAACAAATAATGTAACGTAATAAAAATAAGATGCTAGGGATAACTTGACATGAACCAGAAAGTAAACAGTTAAAATTTAAAAAGATACCATCATAGCACAAATCACAGGCTCTTACTAACAAAGAGTAATTATAGACAAGGTAAACAACAAAATCGGGAGACAGATGAAAGGAAATGGTAGCATAAGAAAGTTTTATATATGATCACTTCTAGAAGCATTAGTTAATAGCAAAGAGTTATAAATTACCATTTCCAGAATTACTGGCTTTCAATTTCAACCTCAGATTATTAATAAAAATAGAGATTTGACCATTAACCATTACCACAAAAAAAAAAAAAAAAAGACAGTAGAATCATTCAAAATCAAACTTAAAAATTGGCTATTACCAGTCTAGCAAAAACAATTATCAATGAGCTTTGCAAGACAGCATTTTGAGCAGATTGCATGCGTTTGACAAGAGCAGCAACTAGGTCGCGTATATGTACCGCCATCTGTGATGGTAAATGTAAAATAAGTTGAAGAATATAGCTTCCAACAAAGAGAGACCTAGAGCTTTCCAATTTGGGGTCAAGTAGTCTGTTCAAAATTTACAAGAAATTAAGCAACAAATCAGAAACAGAGAGAACAGATACACACATACATAAGAAAACCAAAAATAAAATTTCCCTACTTGTAACGGTAATGGAGCTGGAGAGTTCATATGAATCAGAAGCAAAGTAAGCCTCTTCCATTTTGATTACTTAAAAGCATTAGAAATTAGTCTCTTTCCATCGAGCTTGCAATTATTTACTTTTTTTAATTATAATAGGGCATTATAGCATGGTTATCAATATCGAGAGTTTACGTAAACTCGTGGAAGTCCTATAAATTCGACTCGTAAACTCGTAAGAGTTTACTTCACATAAAAAATTAGTATATTTGTATGCAGCTGCAATATAAAATAACATTTTAACAATATAAATATATAATAATAATACCATCAAATTCCAACCATAAATGATAAGTTCAATCATAAGTCATTAAAAGTTAAAACTACATAATCAAATATTGAAATTATACCAAAGTCCTTAAAATTTAAAACAATAGTGAAATACTCAAAGAAATTGCAAAGTTCCAAAACAAAGTCCTTAAAGTTATTAAATAACTAAAAATGCACAGATGTCTTCAGATGACCATATCTAATCCTCTAATCTCACCACCTCCGCCGCCGCCGCCGCTGTCGCCGCCAGTCGCCGCGTGCTCTGCTCGCTGCCAATCGCCTCACCGGCAGTCACCGCGTTGCTCGCCGCCAGTCACCGCGTGCTGCTCGCTGCCCGGCGGTCAAAGGACGAAACTCATCGTCAGTCGCCGCGTTGCTCGCCACCAGTCGTCGCGCTGCTCGCCGCAGTCTGCGAGTCGCCGAACCGTTACCGCCAGCCCGTCGAACGCCCAAACTCACAGCCAGTCTCAGCCGCCTGTCACCGCCAGAAATTGGTTTGCAAAAACCAGAATCAGAAAACGCGTGGGGGAAGGGGAACGGACGCAACGCACGAAGGAGACGAACGAAATTAGGTTTGATAAATTCCCTTTCTATTACAAGCAAAACGACGTCATTTTGCATTTTCGTAAACTCGTGAAATCGTAAGTAAACTCGCGATTTCACACGATTTTACCCGATTTTACTCAAAAAACGAGTTTACTCACGATTTAACTCGAAAGGGACTACTAGACTCATAAAATCGAAAGATTTTACGAGTCATATCGCGATTTTGACAACCATGCATTATAGTGTTCCGTCAAATTTGATATAGTCAAAGTTTGAGCCCCAATCCTTTTACCTTGGTATAAGATGTGCTTATATCCAAGAGTCTGTCATGCATGCATTTTGTGAACGATATAATCAGAGTTAGAGTTGACAGAGGAACTAAATGAGAAGTTAGAAATATGAAAGCAAGATTAAGAAGTTCAAGTCTTTCATTTATACAGAAGTAAGATGGAAATGGAGTATGTTGGAGATCCCATATCAATTAGTGATATGGCTAAACTAGAGTATATAATGAGATACAAACCTCACCTTACAAGCCGGTTTTGTGGAGTTGAGTTAGGTCCAATTTCACCATTTTTAATATGGTATCAGAGTCTATCCTAACGATTTGTTGTTGTTAGACTATCACATCACCCACTAATAGTACGCTATCGTACCACCCACAACCATTAATTCCACGCTCAAGATGTTCAATCCTCGGCATGAGAGGGGTATGTTGGAGATTCCACATCGACTAGTGATATGACTAAACAAGAGAATATAGTATTTTTGGTTTGCCATGTTCAGCTCTGTTTGAATAACAAAAATCTAGAAACTTTTTCAAGAGTTACTAGCTTTTTTAAAAAACTACTCCAAGTAGTTTTTCCAAAAGATTTCCTATTTTCAGCTACTAATTGGATTTATTTTTACATGTTTTCCCTTAAGTAATTAATGTATTGTTCCCCACTAATTCATTCTCATCACACATCTCTCTCATTCATTCATGTAATTATAATAATTTCTAATATAAATGTATAATTATAGAAAATTATAATTTAAATATACAATTTAATTATATATTTAATTATAGAAATTATAATTTAAATATTAATTATAGTAATTTATTATTTAAAGATATAACTAAATAAATTTATAATTTAAATATATAATTATAATAATTTATAAATTTAAATATGTAATTAATTTATATTATTAAAAATATGTTATCATTATTTTAAATACTCATTGTTGATCTAATGATTAATGATGCATTTATTTATCATTTTACAACTTTCAACCAGTTTTACCAAACACTTAAAACTAGTTTTTCAGCTTTCAGCTAGTTTTTCAACTTTCAGCTAACTTTTCAGCTAGTTTTGCCAAACACACTCATAATGAGGTGCAAATCTCACAATCCAAGCCGGTTTTGTAGGGTTAAGTTAGGCTCAATTTCATCATTTCTAATAGAGTACATGGAATGTAAGTACAGCAAGAGATATCAATCCTAGCTTGGAGGTAAATCTTTCAAGCCACACTTTATCACAAGTCACACAATTTTACTATCTTGGGTCCATCATATGAAATGAAGAAATAAGAGATTATGTAAAGCATAGTATTCAAGTTGGTGTAACAGAATTGAAAGAGTACCTTGAGTGTTATTTTTAACAAAAAGTAATAGCTCATGCTAAGAGGAAAAGTTTACCATACGATCTGTGATGCCGTATGGAATTAATTATTGGGCAGTAAAAAATTGAGAAAATAAACTTAATGTAGTAAAAATAAGAATGGTGTGTTGGAAGTGTTACCAAACTAGACAATATAGAAACAGAAATAAATGCACTAGATAGAAAGTCAAGATAAAACCTAGTTTAACAATTGGTACAATCCTGCATTAGGCGCTCCAATAAGTACAGTAGATCAAATGAAGGGGAATCAGTAGAGGTAGAGGGTGGCCAACAAAACTAAAGGAGAAACCACAAAAAATTTTAGATTCAACAGCTTGTCTTTAATTATGTTCCACAACCGTACACTATGATATCATTTGATCCGTGCAGCCAACCCCACCTATGATGAAAGGCTTAGTTTGTTTGTTATTATAGTTAAATCTCCACTCATTTCCAGCACAAGAAAAGGTATACACAACCATTCCAATTCCAACTATTAGTAGGTAACAAACTGAATAAAATAAATTTAGATCTGTGATAGTTGCATGTGTTTAGTATATCTCAGAATTTAGGGTAGAATAGTTTTTCTTATTGAATTATGCTGAGAATACAATTCATATATACAAGACTGAAGCTAACTGAGAGGAATAATAATAACACCTAGACAACCAGATCCCTATGATTAAGGGATTTTTCCATCATACACTATAATTGTAATCTCCTAAATAAGAAAACAATACAACTAATAAAACATAGATCCTGACAGGAATAAAACAGCTAATAATTCTAACACTCCCCCTCAAGCTAGTGAATAGGTATTCTCGATTCCCAGCTTGGAAACAATCTTCTCAATTTAGCCCCTTTGTTAGAATATCTGTAAGGTTGTCTTGTGAGGAGACATATGGAGTGCATATCAAACCACTATCTAATTTTTCTTTGATAAAATGTCTGTCAACCTCAATATGTTTGGTTCTATCATGTTGCACTGGATTATGAGCTATGCTAATAGCATATTTGTTATCACAATAAAGTCTCATTAGTTCATCCGATTTTATCCTTAGGTCTTCCAAGATAATCTTCAGCCAGAGTAGTTCACACATCCCTTGTGCCATTGCCCTGACCTCTGCTTTAGCACTGGATCTGACTACCACACTTTGTTTTTTACTCTTCCAAGTCACTAGATTCCCTCCAAGGAAAGTGCAATATCCCATAGTTGACCTCCTATCCACAATTGACCCTGCATAGTCTGCATCTGTATATGCTTTCAGATTTACATTCCCATTTCGTTTGAACAAAATTCCCCTACCTGGAGTCCCTTTCAAATACTGTACAATTCTTAGGTCAGCTTGTATGTTAACCTCCTTTTGGCTGGTGCATGAACTGGCTGACTAGACTCACGGTGAATGCAACATCAAGTCTAGTGTGAGATAAATATATCACTCTACCAACTAGCCTTTGATACACTTCCTTGTCAACTGCAGTATCTTCTTCTGCATTTCCCAATTTCAGGTTTGGATCCATTGGTGTACTTACAGGTTTGCATGCTGTCTTACCAGTCTCTTTCAACAAATCAGTGATGTATTTCTGTTGAGATATGAATATCCCCTTTTTAGAATGGGCCACTTCAATTCCCAAAAAATACTTCAATTTTCCCAAGGTCTTAATTTCAAATTCCTTGGTTAGATGTTGGCCTAACAATCGTTACTCTTCCTCATCATCACTTGTCACTATAATATCATCTACATAAACCAGTAAAATTATTACTCCCCTTGACTTAGAATGTTTAATGAACAGAGTGTGGTCTCCTTGACTTTGTTTAAAGCCTAAACTTATCATAACTTTAATAAACCTTCCAAACCATGCTCGTGGTGATTGTTTCAGCCCATACAATTCCTTGGTTAGATGTTGGCCTAACAATCGTTACTCTTCCTCATCATCACTTGTCACTATAATATCATCCACATAAACCATAAAATTATTACTCCCCTTGACTTAGAATGTTTAATGAACAGAGTGTGGTCTCCTTGACTTTGTTTAAAGCCTAAACTTTTCATAACTTTAATAAACCTTCCAAACCACGCTCGTGGTGATTGTTTCAGCCCATACAATTCCTTGGTTAGATGTTGGCCTAACAATCGTTACTCTTCCTCATCATCACCTGTCACTGTAATATCATCCACATAAACCAGTAAAATTATTACTCCCCTTGACTTAGAGTGTTTAATGAACAGAGTGGTCTCCTTGACTTTGTTTAAAGCCTAAACTTATCATAACTTTAATAAACCTTCCAAACCACGCTCATGGTAATTGTTTCAGCCCATACAATGCCTTTTTTAGCTTGCAAACAGTGTTGGCAGCTGTTTTTTTTACCATATCCAGGGGGCAATTCCATGTAAATCTGCTCTTCAATTTCTCGATAGAGGAAGGCATTTTTAACATCAAAATATTGCAAGTTCCAACCATAATCAGCCGCCAGGGAGAATAGCACCCTAACTGTATTTATTTTTGCAACTGGAGCAAATGTTTCCATGTAATCCACTCCATAGGTTTGAGTGAATCCCTTAGCTACTCATCTTGCTTTGTACCTCTCAATGGATCCATCAGCCTTGTATTTTATAGTATATACCCACCTGCACCCTACTGGTTTTTTTCCATTAGGAAGAGCAACCAAATCCCAAGTACTATTCTTCTCTAATGCTTCCATTTCCACATCCATGACTTGTTTCCATTTTTTATCACTCAATGTCTCAAATAAAAAGGTAGGTGTTGTTGTAGTGTTTAGGCTTGTGAGGAAGGCTTTATGGGTAGGTGAGAAGTTTTTAAAGGATAGATAATTGGCTAGAGGGTACAGTGGTTTGCTGGTACATTTCCTAGTTTCTTTCCTAAGGGCAATTTGGAATACCTAGGTCCTCATAAAGTGGTGCTGGACTGGTTTCAGGTTCCTGTACAGTTGGGAAATCAGAGGTTGATTTAGTGGAGATTAAAGGATCAGGGGTAGTTACCTCATGTAATGTTGGGTTGGATTGTTGGACGTGGATAGATTTTGGAATGGCCTTTGTCTTCCTTGTATAAACCAATCATTTTCCAAATCTTACATCAGCTCCATCTTGAATGGATTTAGTGGGTTCCTTCTCAGTTGTTACACCTTTAGTCCTTATTTCTGGTCCCAAGCTTAAGTCAGGGAGCATAAGAAGATCCTCTTCCTTTCTTGCAGTCTCCCCCCTCAGGATGATCTTGGTGGAAGTAGCTTTTGTACTCAAAAAAGGTGACATCTCTGGACATGAAGAATTTTTGTGATGGTGGGTGATAACATTTATATCCCTTTTGTGTGGATAAGTATCCTATGAAAATACATTTTAAGGCTCTAGGATCAAGTTTACCTCTACTACCACTGTGGACATGGACAAAAGACACACCCAAATATTCTTGGAACAAGTTGATTGGATGTGGAAACATTAGGATAAAAGGAGGACAGAACCTCCATAGGGCTTTTTGAGGCTAGAATACTAGAAGGTAGTCTATTAATTAGATAACATGCAGTAAGAACAGCCTCCCCCAAAAACCTTTTAGGAACCTCATGTTGAAAAAGAAAAGCCCAAGTTTGGTCAGGTAGGTGACCATTTTTTCTCTCAACAATCCCATTTTGCTGAGGTGTTTTGACACAGGATGACTCATGAATGATACCTTCCTTTTGACAAAAGGAAATAAGCTCATGATTAAAGTAATCTTTGACATTATTGGATCTAATCCTCTTAATACTAACTCCAAACTGATTTTTTACCATGGAGAAAAGACGCTGAACCACATAGCTGACTTCAGATTTTTGTTTTAGTAAGAAAACCCATGTGACACAAGTACAATCATCTATAAAGGTGAGGAACCAACGGGCACCAGAAACATTTGGAACAATTGAGGGACCCCACATATCAGTATGAATTAAATAGAAGGAAAAAGTGTTCATATTATTACTAACTGGAAAAGGTACATGTTTGTGCTTAGCAAGCTCACACACTTCACAATGGAGACTTTCCACATCTAATTTGCTAAAAAGGGAAGGGAATAACAATTTTATGACTCTAAAGGAAGGATGTCCAAGATGACAGTGATGTAGGAAGACCTTCTCCCTGTTGGTCTTTATTGAATCAGAGAAAAAAGAGTTGTTGTTTTCCAGGTTTGGTGGCAAATCCAAATTATCCAAGTAATAAAGGTCATTCCATTCTCTAGCATGTCGAATCGTCGTCCCCGAGTACTTGTTCTGCAGTATACAAACATCATCATAAAAAATGGCATTATATGATAGGTCTTTTATGAGTTTTTTATGGAAATCAAACTGACAGACAGTTTAGGAATATGAAAGACATTTTTAAGGGTTATAGATGGGCTTATTTGAACTTCTCCTTGACCTGATGCAGTCATCATAGAGCCATCTACTATGAATATTTTCTTGTTGTTAGGGCAAGGGGTGTAAGAAGAGAAATGTCTAGGTAGGGGTGTCATGTGGTCGGTAGCCCCAAAATCTAGTATCCAATATGGTTATAGTTTTTATCTGAGGCACTAAGTCCAAAAGAAAAAGGAAACATACCTGAATGTGCCAGAGAACAAGTACCTGTTGACTTATCCAACTTGTTGAGGAATGATCTCATCTGCTCTACTTCATCCTGGTTAAGTTGAATCACTCCTCCTCTGTTTTCTTCACGGGTGGCAGCACCTATGTGTACTTGTCCTCCCTTTTTGGTGTTGTCTCTTTTTTTTCCCCACTCCTTGTCTCGGTTTTGGGGCCCCCAATCCTTACTAGGTGGCTTTCCATGTAACTTCCAACATTTTTCACGAGTATGGCGAGGCTTGGTACATAAGGTACACCACATTCCTTCACCTTTCTTCTCCATATTAGCTATTACCTTCTTTTTCTGGTCTATCATCATGGTCGATCCTGAAGCTACCATGGCTGAATTTTCCATGGTTGAGGTTTCTAGCATTATTCCCCTTCTGCTTTCTTCACTTCTGATCATAGCTACTACTTCATTAATTCTTGGAATTTTTTCTTTTCCAAGGATCTGGACTCTCACTTGCTCAATATACTCTTTGAGCATTACTCAATCATCTGAGCACTTGGCTTTTATGACCCTGTAATGGTCTAACTCCATCCATAGTGATTTGAGTTGATTGGCGTACTCTGTAACAATCGTGTTTCCCTGTTTTGCAGCCATAGTCTTCACCTTCACATCATATGTTTGAGCAACATCTTTAGCTTTGGAGTATGTCTGCTCCATGGCATTTCAAATCTCATTTGCAGAATTAAGAAACATGCAAGTATCAGTGATTTCTGGGATCATGGAGTTCCATAGTCATGCCATGATCATAGAGTCCTATTCATCCCATTTTGTAAATTTGGGATCTTCTTCAGGAGCATCTTCAGTCAAGTGGTTAGCTTTCGCTTTACCTTTAAAAGTTCTACGAACAAGCTGGGCCTATTTCAAGTAATTCTTCCCATTTAATCGGTAGGCAATGTTGAGGTTCTGCAGTTGTTCCTGAGTGTTCTGAGACTCAGTATTCACCACTTCAGTAATTGGTTCTGCCATGTCCACCGTAGTACAACGACCCTAATGCAGTGAGTATGTATTTGATTGTTACAACGGCAACAAAGAAACACTACAAATCACAGCAGCAATGAAGGTTGGCTGTCCTAAAAAAATGATTGACAGCAATGAAGGTTGTCCAGGAATGAAGGCTGCCAATGGTTTGCACAGTCAGAAGCAGTTCCCAGAATTTGAGAGGTCTGATACCATCTCAGAATTTAGCGTAGAATAATTTTTCTTATTGAATTATGCTGAGAATACAATTCATATATACAAGACTGAAGCTAATAGGGAAGAATAATAATAACACCTAGACAACCAGATCCTTATGATTTAGGGATATTCCCTTCATACAGTATAATTGTAATCTCCTAAATAAGAAAACAATACAACTAATAAAACACATATCTTGACAAGAATAAAACAGCTAATAAAACAGATTCTAATAGTATACATCTGTAGAAATTTGGGCAATGAAATTTTTATAGAAAATATTGAAACAGCAGTGACAGTCAGAAGTCATCCATTGCCCTGGTTTTCTCCGTTTCCATTTTCTAGAGGAAAGTTCTATACTTAAGGCACATTGAAAATTACAGTGTATGTTTGACTGGAACTCTGCGATAAATTAGAGATCAAATATCGATTTTAGTCTGACGGGCATTGAAAATTAGTCTGAACTATAATGGAAAGCAAGCTTGCAGCAATAATAGTAGTCAATTAACATAGGTAAGTTCTGCCAACTACCTTGAAGCTATATCAAGTAAACTTCTCATAGTTGATCCAGAATCAGATCCCCAAGCAAGAATTTCTTGTCTTCCCCCAGATATAAAAGCAGATAAACATTCTGTAGCATTCTGCTCATGTCACATCAATGCTTATATTTAATTCGATGTTCCAATCAGAAATCGTTTAAAATACAAATAATTAAATAGGATGTGTGTTTATATAGGAGAAAAAAGAACAACCTGGATTTCACTGTGGTCATCACTTTGAAGAATTATTTTAATAACCGCATTAAAAGAGACATCATATATTGCTTTCACTATGTCTGCAGGGGCATTCTGTATAAAGCTACAACAAACTGACATGAGAAAATATAAGATAAATAAAGTTCTCAAAATCCAAAGTTTACATGTTTCCAAATATACTTGCCTTCAGTAACATTGTTACCAGATCTAATGATCCAGCTACCAAACCATCAGCCTGCTCTTGGGGCTATAAGAACATTTACAGAGGTGTATCAGCAACAAACGTATTATTCTACAATTACTAACCCACCGACAATGGAATAACTTCAAATAGTCATACTTTGTTCAAAATTGGTCCAACATACGGCAAAATTCTGGAAACCAATGGATGTACACATCCTGGAATACTTTTGATAGCCTGGAAATGAATAAATCCTATCAGATGACAAAAGAAATTATATATATTTATTGATATAATTGTGTTGAAAGTCAATCGTTATAAAACTAGAAATCTTTATATGGAGCTTGAAGCATATATAAGCATGCCACCATATGTGTATTTGTGGGGAAATATACACAAGCACATACAGAGTTCTTAATCCATCTCACATCACAACCAGCTCACAATTCATAAACTGCATAAAGAAAATGCCACTGAAATTGCAGCATTTCAAAATATATGTTGCCTTATGAAGAAACAGGCATAATCTCAGAATGACCTTGGGCTTTCAACTCCCATCTTAGGTTTGTGAATTTTGCTTTTCCCTGGTTTTGCCATTATCTATTATTGTTGTGCTTGTTAGGTTTTTTTTTTTTAATCAATGATGTCAAATAGAGGTGATGATTGTGCCACTGCCATGGCAGTAGGGCATGCCAGCATGGTAGTTCAACAAGACACCACATATGTGTATGTGGTGGATTCTCATGGTGTTGGCGCAAAAGGCGCAAAAGGCCCAAAAAACTGGAGGACAGAGAGAGAGGTAGACAGGCCTCTATGCCCTGACTAATTTTTTACCTATTTTCCTCGGCACACACAGGGCCCATAAGCACAAGTGAAACCCTAATGCATGATAGCCTATCTTGAGGATGCCAGTAACCATCTCTTCTCATTTTCAACAGACTGCCATCTGTTCTCGTATTTCCTCTCAAAAGCATCACCTCTGATAACTCTGATGATCTGTATTTTCAGGCAACCTACATTTTTCTGGCAACCCATATTTCCTTGTTCTTGGTCTTTCTCCGCTTTATCTTTTTTTTTTCTTTAACCTCCATCAACCAAACATTCTAAGAATTTTCCCAAATTCGTTCCTATTAATTTTTATGACTTCCCATTTTAAGTTTCCTTTTCCACATGTTCACCAACTTCACTGAACCTCTTCATTTTAAATTTCTTATCCCATTTATTTCTTTATATTGGTCAGTTGAGCCTTAATTGGAGTCAAAATTAACTTCCCTTTTTTTTATTTAAAGCATAACATATAATATAATAATATAATAAACTAGAAAGAAGAAATATAAGAACTACAATAACTAAATAATAATAGTAGTAAAAAATATAATAAATTATTTGAAGAATATGATATAATAATAAATTAAGCAATATCAAAATAAATAAAACAGAATAGTTAGTAATAACAATGATAATAAACTAAATAGGTCAATGCATGACAAATATAATATATTAAATATTAAATAATAATAATGATAATAACAATATAATAGCCTGTTCTTAGGTGGGCCACTAGCACCACTATCCAGGACATATTAATTAAAAAAACAGTAATTTTCACAAAAAATTTAGCCTGTCATTGGTTGGATAGAACATTCCATGTTATCATCTCATGTTTTCCATTCCTACCTCTCATTGTTCAATTCAAAGTAGGAATGATAGGATCTACATATTTGATAACATTTATCATAATTAATGTAAGATTTAAGAAAAACAATCAAGTAACTCTGTGGATGAAAATATTCATATATAAAAAAAAAAAAAATCATTACCTCAAGAATTTCCAGTGCATCAATACTGATAAAAGGATCCGAAACATGTGATGCCCACAAGTTAAGAATAACAGGAGAAATCATGTTTTCAACTAGTGTTGATGATTCATGACCTATAATAAGTAACAAGGGAATAAGCACTGTTGAAATCAAGACCAGGAAAAGATTTTAGTGAAAACTTGTTTGAATAAAGCCCTTTCAGCCCAATGATTTATAAATCATAATACATGTTCTGTGCAAGAGAATCTCATAATCTTGGGGGGGAAAACAATATTACAGCATAATTACCTATTATAAATATATGCAGAAAATCAAGCTAAAAACAGGATATATTCAATATAACCACACTGAATCAAATATAATAGGAAATAGTATGCCAAATCTCAACACTACCCACAAGGCAGTTGATATAGTCATATGCAATCAGCTTGTTACATAAGATTTGATCAGTCTACAACAGTGTCCTTAAATAATCAACCATGGCAGCGCCATGGAGTGGTGGACTTTTTGTCAACCACCATAGACAAGGTGTGAAGGGATGCTCACCATGGACCAAAAACCTTCCCAATCAAAGGATTTATAATAGTAAAAGAGACTCCAATTATTTTGGGAAAGAACCACAAGGTTACAGTATAATTACCTATTATAAATAGGTGCACAAAATAAGCAAATATCTGGAAATAGATTCAATATATTCAAGCTGAATCATAGCAAATCATATAATAAGTATTGTAATACAAACAAATAGCTAGCAGAAATATCACGTGAAAGTAACATGAGTGTAAGCACACACACACATATAACTTCAATATCTCAACATCTGAGCAATATATAAACTAACCTGCTTTTACTGCAGCAAGCAATGTATCAAGCACCATGTGCAAGGCTTCATCTGAAGCCTGGAAATAATATTAAGGTAAATATTACATGCAACAATAGTAGAAGATAAATGAAATAAGGATTTGTATTGTGTGGTACATGATTAAGAAGATCTGTGAGAGATGAAACTAAACCCAACAACTGTGATTGGACAATTTCAATTTTTGATTCAGGAAGGAGGCTAGTAAGTGCTCTACAGGCACCTACTTTTACAGGTGGAGGCCTGTCAAATTCAAAGTTAGAAGAGACTATATTACATAAAGAATACAAACAGACACAAGTGTGCTTACTTACACATCCATTGTAATTGCCTTAATTGCTAAATAGAGAAAATGTTCTAGTAAACCACTGCTTATCTGTAAAATATTATGATCAGTTAGAACTTTGAAGTCATAAAAGAGAGAGGCAATCTTAAAAGTTAGGACAGGATCATTTACCAAAGAGGAGAATTTAGCAACTGAAGTAAAAATGCGAGCATATAAAAAGGGATTTTCAAGAAGACCTGTCAGAAAAATGAAAAAATAAGATTAAAAATATGTACCACAGTTCACAGCTTCATTCAATGAAGCAGAATGGGAGCTTAAAGGAGGCAAGAGGAGAGTTGAAAAGCAACCTATTTGAGAGTCTTCAGTTAAAATCTGCTCAACAAGGTGCTTCAATCCACTTGTATCAAATCCTGTTTCCTGTATCAATAGCAAAATACATTAGAGTTTGCGCTAGAGCAAAATAAAACCTCAAGTTATAGAAGATGGAAATAAAAAGGTTTAAGCCTAATTCTGTTTATCAGAATTCAGAACTGAAATCAGAATTCCAAACCTCTGTCTCAAACAGTTGTTCTGAAAGAGATGATAAGGCAAAAAGTGTAGCCTCTCTTATCTGTCAAAAATTAACATGTATAAAATAAAACAGTTTAGGCTTCAGAATTTAGAAATAAAACAGGAGGAGAAGAAATTAAAAATCTCATGAAATAATTTATGCATAAGTAAAATTTGTTGCTTATGCCATGTTTTTCTGGAATCATTGCAATGTATACCATGGTAAGGATTAACAGAGAATGTTTCAAGTTTTCAATGAGATATATATGGAGAGAATAAATCTTAAAGAGAGAAAAGAAGCAGAAAGAAAATCGAGCCATGACAACCAAGTTTACATGGGAATGGGTGTGGGAAGCAAGGAGAAAATGTGGGGGAGCAAGAATGTGAATTTTCATTTCAGGAGGGAGGAGGCAGTGTTCCTAGGTTAAGAGTAATGATTTTCATACAGCTACGAATTCTTCACGCGGTGTCCAGCAGTTACAAATGCTTCACATAAATGAATGTGATTGAATACAATTATCAAACAATACATGTACCACTAAATGTTAAATATGCTTTACAATTGGTGAATAGTGTCAATATCATGAAGTTAATTAAACATCTAATGATGGTTAATTTTGTCTCAAGATATTAAGAGGAAATGAATGTGAATATACAATTATCAATCTTCATTCTGCACTTGTAGCATAAATGGTTAAATATGCCTCACTAGTGGTTTATAGTGTCATACTATCATGAAGTGAAAAGTTTAATGGTGGTTCAATGTTATCAATAACGGAAGGCAGAACATAGCGTAAAGCCAAAATTCCACCATAAAAACACGTCATTGCACCTTATGGCACTACCATGGCAGAAATTTCTTCACAAATTTTATATAGCGGTTGGCAAAAAATCCGTCATGCCATGGCGATATTGCACTGCCATGGCAGTTATTTAACAACACCTTGATGGTTAACTTTAGCTCACAAGTAGTTAAAGTAAATGAATGTGATTGTGCTTGTAGACAATTATCAACATCAATCTGTACATGTAACAGTAACACTAATAGCTAAATATGTCTCCTAAGTAGTTAATAATGTCTGAGGTTAATGAAATGTTTAATTGAAATTTTCTTAATAATTTCAAGAAAGACGTTAAAATTTTTTCCTAGTTGAAGCATCTAGAAATAGGAACTTTCCTTTCTTGATAAAAGTTACAGACAGAAAAAAAAGGATAGAGAATCAGCATTATTTTTAACAATAGCCTGTGTCAGCAGGTCAATCAAATTTATATTTTCTACAAACATTAGATAATTTATAGTTCCAAGGAAAATAGACATTCTGAACTTACTCTCCACCAGGTTGCATTGCCAGCTGCTTTTCTGATTTGAGACTCAGTGAACCATTGTTTTGCACCATCTATGATGGCCAAAATTCCATCACCATCAAAAGAATTCACAACCTCTTCCAGTAAAAGCACACCTACAAGAAGCATTTTCTGATGAAGGTTAAAAAATTATATAAAACATATACATATATATATATATATTCATCTGAACACAGAATCACAGAAATGAAAAACATAAATCATCCAGAATTATGGGTGGCAATTGAATTCATTATTCATACAGTCAGTCAATCCATGCGGCATATATATGTCCAGGTAACGTCAAACAATAATGATAATAAATTTAATGAATTGATCGTTAATATGTTCCTGCACGGGTGTTTAACAAACCAACCAAAATATCTATGAATGGAGCTTGTAGTGAGTACTAAACACAGTAATGAATTATAAACTATAGTTATCCATCCATAATGATCCACTCAAAAATTCATCCAGTCCATCCATTTGAAAACATTATTGAATGATAAGTTGACTAGTCTTCTTGAATGATAAATGTTAAACTCGACAAATTAGAAAACATTATAAGGATAAGGATTAAAATCATTATCACAACAACCACCACAATAATTAAGGAAACTAACTCAACACAGGAACCTATCCATCAATTTGAAATAAATTACCAGCGTTAGAAACTTAAACTGCCAAATAAATTCTTAAGGGGAGTTACTGACCAGAGATGCGGCAGCTATAAGTGGCATCTTCTTCATCAGCAATGAATTGGTTAGCATCCCCTGACCATGTATGAACCTAAAAAGAGAATAGAAAATTCTTAGTAAAAAAAATAGTAAAGGATTCAATTCTGCAAAATAAAAAAAAAAAAAAAATCATGGAAACGGCTCTCTCGTCTCTGCCCATTACGTTATGGCTGCATATATGTAATACTTCCAAGAGTCCACAATGATGGCTACCTCATCAACTGGGCAATGCTTTTTTCATATTCTAGAATTACAGTACTTGAGAAAGCTACTGCCAAACAATATTGTGATTTTTCAACACTCCAATTATTTTGAATAAAATAAATTATTGACATTCATTTTACAATTGTTAAATATAAGTTTGTATTTAATGTTAGTTGTTAGTTGAGCTGCATTTTATCTTTCATTTATGATTGTATGTTAGAAGTAGGTGGCTGTTTCGCTCACTCTACTTATTTTCTATGTACTCTTGTTTATCTCTATTAATACAATATTCTAAGCTGAGTGTAGGTGAACCAGTCAAGCTTTTTCCTTATATTCAAGTTGGTATCAGAGCGGGAACGATCCCGCTCTAAAAGTTTAAAGTCAAAGTTGGCTGTCCACCAATATCTGCTATGATGCCATCCACCGCTGTCGCCGGCGATTTTTGTCCCACGAGTTCAGGGTTTAGTGCGCCCCGACGTACACAACCCAACCCAAGAAAAATTGCTTCTCCATAGCCCTCTCCACACACTCTCACGTGCCGGTTACCTAAAACGCTATAACGGGATAACCGCTATTTCAATCCCTAAATATATTTCTATTATAGCAAATACACAATATATATATATATATATATATGCTGAAAAATACATAACATTTATGGTTATATGCATTTATATTTCCCATAACAACAAATGTTATGAACAACATGAAATGACCATGTCCAAAATAGAAAATTAGTCATTACTTATATATACAAAACAACAAACAATTAACAACTCTAATTACAAAATATTAAACCTCTAAAGTTGTTGGAGGTTGCACTTGCTGCCAGAGAAGGTACTAGGAGGAGTTCAAACAAAAAAGGGGAATGGCTTCAAACAAAAAGGTGGTTGGAGAGTGAGGAGGGGGATGACTTCAAACAAAAAAAGTTGGAAATGGTGTCAAAACTCATGTCACAACCAGACATCGGACATTGGAAGTCGCTATCGGAAGTTGCTGTCAGACATCGGAAGCCGCTGCCAGAAGTCAAAACTCACCGCTGGAGTTGGATGTGTTGCTAGGAGGAACTCTTAGGTTGCGAATGAGAGAGGTTCTCACACGGTTTTTAAGCAGGACATATGTTTCACATGGCAATATTTTAGTGAAACGGTACGTCCCACTTATGCGATTTAAAAAAAACAAAACCCTAAACTTTCATCTTCGTCTTCTTCCTGCAAGAGCGACACGACCCAAACGGCTCTCTACAACTGCGATGGCAGCAAAGTGGTGTGACGGTCACGAGAGCAAGGTGCGACACAACGCACCATCAAGGAGCGGTTGCCGACCGCTACGCACATCCATACTGCAAAAGCGCGCGAAAGCAGCGCTATGCAAAACTATGATAAATATAAGTTTGTATTTAATGTTAGTTGTTGGTTGAGCTGCATTTTATATTTTATTGATGATTGTATGTCAGAAGTAGGTGGTTGTTTAGCTCATTCTAGTGATTTCCTATGTACTCTTTGTTTATCTCTATCAATACAATATTCTAAGTGTGGGTGAATTACTCAAGCTTTTTCCCTATATTCAATTACTATGAAATAACAAAAAAAAAATTAATGGGTACAAAGAAAGATCAATCTTCACTCAACTAAAGCTACAGCCTTTTTTTCAAATGACAAGCAAAACATTTAAAATAGCAGAAAAATTATCAAACGAATCTGCAGAAAGCTAGCTGGATGCTACAGGACAAAATGAGCCAATTGGATGCTACAGGACAAAATGAGGACAAATATGAACTAATAGCAATTAGAAGAGTAAAAAATGTTATACCTGCTGCTCTGTCATTTGAAGAAAAGCAATACTATAGTACACCAATTCTCTGACATTAACCACAACAACCTACAGAAGGCCAAACCACAGATCAAAGGAATGGTGCAATGGAACACAATCAGCAGAAGAATAAGATTTCAAGAATGTCATTTATGAACCAAACCTTTCCCAGTCTTGGATTACCCACAATGGTCAACATGAGTTCAAACAGCTGTAAATCAAAACTTAGATTAAAATGATAATCCAAAAGTTACAATAAGAAATCAAGGAAACGCAACCAAAAAATCAGGGAAATAGAGACTCCTTGATAATCCAAAAGTATAAAACATATAATATAACAAGTATAAAACACTAATAAAAGGTAAAGATCAAACAGAGATTCCTTTTCATTAATAAACTGAAGAAGACACAAATATTAAATAATATAGGCTTATTATCATTGCATTGCAGTGACTACAGCATCCACTTTGGAAGCTGGTTTCAATAATTTTGAAAATAGGGTTGTTTTCCTTGCCAACTAACAAGCTAAAGCAGACCATTCTACAAACCAATTCAGTTTGACACTTCATAATGACCTTTCTCTCTGGAATATGACAATTATGCACAGTTCCTATTACAATAAAAGTTTGGATGAGCTTATTAAGAGTGTGTTAGAGAGAGCTAAAGAAAACATCTTATAACTGGTCCATAAGATGTCTTTCGCTGACCTTCGTAAGCTCTTCAAGATGGTTTAATGGCTTATAGAAATAGCCCATGCGAAGCTTATCAAAAGACCCTCCTTTCAATCCCAGAGATACCAAACCAATAAAACAAGCATATATTTACTTTCAGTTTCTTCCTTCATATTAAATATTTAATTTTTCTTTCTTCACCCAACTTGATATAAACATTAACTCCTACATAAATCAAATTATAACTATTTTTTGATAATAAATTTATTTATTTTTCCTTCTTTTTCACTAAAAATATAATTTAATTCAATTAACTTATAATTTTATATGTTGCTAGTAATTTGTTTGTTAGGCTTTTACTTGTTAGTAAATTTTTATACATTTTTACTACGATGATATATAGCAGTGAAATTTTTAGATTAGTATATTATTTTTTTATATACTTGTGTCTATTTATAATGCTAAATATTTCAAGTTTATATATATATATATATAATTTCAATACCATCTTTATATTTTAATCATGTTTTTGATAATTAAATATTTTAAAATTTAAAATTAAGGATAGGTGTATGGTGTTTTCTTTGCATGTTTGTCGCCTAATTTTTTAAAATTTGATGGTTAAGTTTGTTTATAAAAACTAGTGAAAACACAGGCGTTATTGTGTATTTGCATTTCTATTGAAAATATTTATGATTAAAGGTAAACATATATTAATGGTATTTAAAGAAGAATTATTTGTGGTAAGATAGAACTTGTAAAAATGTGCACTTATTAATGTGGGAGAGTTATATTTATAAGAGTAAGAGAAGTTAACAATCAAAAATGTGAATACCAAAAGATTTTATTCTCATTATATAATATTATAGATTATAAATTATAGATATAGATTATAGATAGTAGAACAATTATCTAGGTTAGATATAGATGTTTTAAAGTTGTTTTTTTCCTAAAATTATAAGGTTAGTCTAGTGACAAAATTCACATATAGGAAGAGATGAGGGAGGAAGAAGTCGTAGGTTCGAATCCCTCCATTAATAACTAATAGTTCCCTATAAATCTTGGTATAAGGGTAAAATTGGAATGAAATGCGGACATCAAAAAGTTTAATCCCCTTTATGTATGTTATAGATTATAGATTAAAAATATGAAAATTGTGACTATTGACTATTGATTGTTATTTTTAATATTTCTTGATACACACATATATATAATGTTAGTGTATTAATTATTTGGTTATTTTTTAGTTTTTAATTCATTTTTAATCATGACTTATTTTTAATTTTTAAAATGAGACATCTTAAAAGTGCTTATGTAGCTATGCATCCTATCATTTCAAAGTAGTGTGAGTACTTATTAATGTATATATCCAATGCAAATAGCTTATTGAGTTTTAAATGCTTATAACATATGTTCTTATGTAATGTAATAAAAACTTTTTGAAGATCTTAACTAAGCTGTTTGTTTATTCAAACAAGCCCTTAACATTGATAAGAAGCATAGAAACAAACAGAAGATAGAAACCCATATTCCGTAACATATCACCCAGCTGACAAATATTTGCATGGGCAGACCATTAACTAAATAACATTAATGAGATTGAAAGGCCATTGAGAAGGAGATTGAAGAAGTCACACGCCAGAAAAAGTCATTCAGTTAATTATGACATGAAAAATAACATTAATTGATAGTAGAATGTCACTTTTTGAAATATAAAATAATTAACATGATAAACATAAACTACTGGTATCATCACCTGGATAACAAATGAATCAAGGCTTTTCTCTGAACCATCAGAATCATATCTTCCCTCATATGAATCTTCAGTTCCTTCGATAGATGCTTTCTCATAAACTCTCAAAGAAGAGACAAATGTATTCCACAAGGGTCCCAATATAACTACAGTGAAGATTATCTAGTAAACAAATAAATTAAAGAACTAAAAGTAAATACGCAACTCAACTAGGGTAGTAACCATACCCTCAATTTCACTTTTAAATAGACTTGAAAAATTCTGAATAAACTGATTCAAGCACTTCAAAACCTTAACATAGAAAAATGCAAGACTTTGTTACTACATAGGAAATATATGCATTTGTGAATGTTTGTACACTACGCATACAATACACAAACATGTATATGTATAGTAAAAGAACTAGACTAACCTCCATTTTGATGTTCCAATCATCTGGATTTTCGGATTGAACTGGAATTTCTAGAATAGAAGAAAATTGGTCCATCCATGGTTTAAGCAAAGGAAATATCAGAGAACTTGTTTCTGCCTAAATAGAATATCTTGATCTGTTAGTTAAAAAGACACCAACCCAACAATCCACACAAATGGTTTAAAGCAGTCACTAAGGGGGAAAATACCTTATAGACACCACTCATTGTCCCCAGCATAGAAGTGCAAGAATAGACTATTGAAAGGGCCTTTGTTCGAATGTATGGGTCATATATCTGGATAGCAATAAGAAAATAAGAAAGCTGTTATAGGTAACAGAAGAGACAGAATTTACAATATGAAAAGAAAATGATAATTATCCTTTATTTACTTCATTTTCTTTTGTATTCAAAGATCAACTGATCAAGAAATGTATTTAACTGAATTATGAAAAAATTTATGTTAGTACAAATAGTTCAAATTTACTTCAAAATATCAGAACTAATAAAATGGCAAAACTTTTGACAAAATCACAAGTGACAAAACTAGAATGCAAAATGCAGGTAGACAGGAGAACTCCAGAGTACTAGACTTTGCTTCATACTATAAGCTCTCTTCCCTTCTAAAGTTGAAAGTTGAGAATATGTAATAATGGAGATAATGTACGGGAAATATATAATACAAACTTTTAAGAATGAATAAATCCTTTCTGATTTTTAATTTTATACAGCTTGATGTTATTTCTACACTTTTTTCATGTAGCTGATTTATTTCAACCACCATGCTTCCACTATTCACATACAATTCTATCTACCATATAAAATAGCAGATTTTTGGCATTTTGCAATTGATCACACTGTCACCAATAACTTATAGATCCTACTCTTCTCGTAATATTTGAGTAGAACAACATCTTTGGTGCATCCTGCTACAGATTTTGTAAAGTCTCAGCATGCTCACTAACTGACCAGTCCCCATTTTGTAAGTATATCTTCATCTTAAATTCTTAATTGCAGAATGGTTATTGATTGAAGTGTTACAATGTGTAATAAATGGCCCTAGTCTATACCTTAATCAGCGTTGTTAATAACCGCCATGGCAGTGCAACAGTGCCATGGCGTGGCAGTTTTTTTGCCAACCTCTACACAATTTGTGAAGGGATGTCCACCATAGCAGCCCCATAAGCCACAATGGTGTGTTTTATGGCAAAATTTTGGCCTTCCACTATATTTTGCCATTTATAACACTGACCTTAATTTATATGTAGTGAAGCTACATGCATAGCCTGTCAATCAATCAGCCTCAATCAAGCTCCAATCAAATACACAAATCATTCTCTAATTAATCTCCCCACAGTTAAGGATCATCACTTCTACATATCTAGTTCCTGGTAAATGCTACTGCTCAAATACCTTGTAGAAAAATTACAGAGAAAAAACAGTAGAGACAGAGAGAGACAGAGATTTGAGATAATACAGCTCAACTTATATGCAAGAGATATTTAAAACATATTACGTCAATCAATTAGCCCTCAATCAAGCTTCAATCAATTACACAAAATCAACTGCAATTTATGACCCTAGATTTTAGGGTCAACACTTCTATATTTAATTCGAGATAATTTATTGGTTTCCCCGCATTTACTAACTAATGCATCTATGAGCAAATGAATAACCCTCCCAAAAGCAACTTAGGGACCATTTACTTTAAGAAAACGTTCTTGCTTTTCATTTTCTGTTTTTACTTTTAATTAAAAAAAAACAGCCACCTTATATTCACTTTGATTCCTATTTTCAAACATTTGTACAGGAAACAGTGAAAACAATTTTTTCTCTGTTTCATATACTTTTGAAGACAGGAAACAAATTGAAAACAGGGTGGAAATTTTGTAACTAAAAAAAGGAGAGGTACAAAAGCAGCAACAGGATAATAAATCTTCAAAAACTGTATCAAGAAATAAGAATGAAAAGATAAAGAAAAACTAATAAAACGATAAATGTAACACAGCACACAAAAAAAAACATAAAACAGAATAACTAGAAAATTAACAGAAAAATATACAAAATATAACCTGGGGAGAGGATACAATTGTCAGCAAACTTGGGAACAGAGCAGGTATTAATGTTGGAACCATTTTATCATCCAAGTCCGCAAAGAGAAGAACCAAGCATCTCATAGCTCCATGCACTAGAATAGCATATTGAAAGATAAAATATTAAAAAGTTGATTAACAAATGCTATCAAACATTGTAGCCCAAAACAGTGCAATTATTGACCAAAAAGTTATTTCTGGAAAACCAAACAATTTGGGACTCAGATATAAAACTGCTCCTACAATATAATGTTTAGTCTCTACTCTTTATAAAATGGAGCCCATTTTGCACCCAAGGCTTTTCCACAATCATTTACAAATAGAAAATCCCAAAAATAACCAACTCAGAAAAAAATGCTTACCTCCACTCAAGTTGGTTTGATTGTTAATCAAATTTAGGAGAAACGGTAACAAATCTGGCCATAACTCAGGCCAATCATGTACTGCAATGGATGCCACACCCATACCAATAGCCGTGCAAATTTTCCTATGAGGGTCATCCAATGCCAAGAGAAGCATTCTGCGAATGATTTCCTTACAATGGAACAAACTATAGTTAGCATCAGAAATGTACTTGTTTTGTACAGTTTAATTAAATAGCTGTTACAGGGGGAAAAAGGAACGACATGGAACTTGATCAGACTTATCAGTAATCTATAAACCCTATAGCTTATTGTTACAGAAATTCAGGTTCAGAAAATTAACTATTATTTGCAGTGTCATATATGAGATCCATGAGGACAACTTGGTACCACTGAAATTAAGTCAGAAGGCACTGAAACCTTGCTATTACCCTCCATCCTTATTTTGTGATGAGATAAGTCCATCAAACTTAAAGCTCAATCAGGAAGATAATATCTGCATGTGAACATAAGCCTTGACCCACAAGGGCTTTTTTTATAATTGTTTTAGAGTTTATTTTAATAAACTACTCCTTCTAACATATGAGGAGGAAAAACAGAAATTACCTTTTGTTGCTTTTTATATTTAAAAAAATACCCAGTTATCTTAAATTTTTTGACATTTTAATTTAAAAATATATTTTAAGGAAAAAGGCAGGGCTTTTTTCATAGTAATAGTGGGCAGGTCCCATGAGATCTATGCCAGCCGTTGGAATCAAATGAAGGGGTCAAAGCACCATTCGATACTTTAAGGGGTATAGATCTAGGCCTCTTTGTTTGGTCAATCATCAAAGGCAGGAGGAAACATTTTTTATAATTAAATACAAATGAATAGGCCAATATTCATAGACTAGGAAGAAGGCAAATACCATATTAATTGTATTATCACAGACTAGAAACACTCTTTTGATTATAACCAATTGCAAGGAAATATATGGCCTTCGTGACGGCAACTGAAGGAAGAAACTAATTAATCCAAATTCAGCACTATATTATGCAATGTGATTTGAGGCTCCCCAATGGCAGGCCAAAAGGAGTATTTAAATCCAAGGGCAAGGTATCTAAACCAAAAAATCAAATTCAAATCACAATTAGATATAAGTTTACAATGCCAACCAGCATAATCATACCAAGTGAAATAATTAAGTGTAACTATTCAGTAACACAATGAAAACTTATTGATGATTGTTAGACTTTTCGGTATACAAGAAACAAAGAAAGTACAGGATGCAGGAAATATAAAAGAAAATGCAGATTAGCTACAAAATACTACATCCTGCTCGCCCCAAGGTCAATCCATGATTTCCTAAAAATGTCCACAATATCCCCTCTAGCTCTCAAGTCTCTAAATCATAACCACCTCCAAATATGTGCACTTCTTTGTGGAGCCGATTCATGATTCTACTTAGAATAATAACCTCCCGTGTTTGTTCTTCACATATCCCTCTTTTTACTATTCTAGAATATACCTTTCACATCTTAGGACTGGCCTAACTAACGCACTACAAATATTGAGTTCAAAGACTAGAGCTCATCAGTTTCCTTATATTTAAATCTTAATTAAATTATGCTCAGCAAAATTAAATTTGACATCCACTAAGCCATAATCCTCAGAATAGAAACGAAAGCATATTTACCTTTTCATCATTAGAAACAACTGGAGGTTCAAAAGAGTCATCACCCTCTTGCCAATGCTTTTTAACTAACTGCTTAAGAAGAACTGCAGCTAAGTACAGGAAGGTTAAGTTATCCAAGTTCATAAGCTCATCGAATAAGGAAAAATAGAAATGAATAACTTACTGGCACCACCATTTGAGTTGAAACTCCAGTAGTTATTCACATGTAGAAGAAAAAAAGGAACAAACAAGAAAGCATAAAATTTTTGTCTTCTCCTAAAACAATAAGGGGGCATTTAGTTTGAGAAAATGCTTTATGTTTTTACCTTTCCTTATAAGAGCCTCATTGTTTTCACCTTGTTTCCTGTTTTCAAAAACATGAAGATAATAAAAAGTTGTTTTCATTATTTCATATACAAACTTTTGATATCAGGAAACAAGGTGACAACTTACATATAAAAGGGGATATAGAAAGTATTTTCTTAAACCAAAAGGCTCCTTAAATGTTCAAGGCTCTGTTTGGTTGAGAGGAAAGAATGTGTGAGGAAAGAAAAGAAAAGAGAGATGAAATAGAATGGAAATGAAAATTGTTCGAATGTATGAAAAATGGTGGAAAAGGAAGGAAAGTTGTAATGTAAAATTATTACAATTACAAAATTACCCATCTTTATAACTTCATTTTTATAAACAAAATAGTAGGTACTTTTTTGAATTTTGGAAGGATAATTTTGAAAGGTCAATTTTTTTACATTTTTTCTTCCTTTTCATGCCTGTTTTGAGTGGAAAGTAAAATATATGCAACCCACCATGTTAATGAAACTTTCCTTGCTACTTTCCACTCTACCAAACTAGGAAAAGTGTAATTTTCCTCCCATTTCCCTGCCCATGACAGTTTCCACTCTACCAAACAGAGGGTACAGGATGGAAAACATAGCACAAGTGTCCTCATCAATTTACCCTAAAGATTAGATGATTAGATAATTAGATAGCAATGAAAATATCAATGCTGCCATTATGGTATAGAACAGAAAATGTTTTCTTAGTTGTCAAATCAGCTGTCTTCTTCATTTCCTAAAGTTCAATTTTAGAAATCCCTTTCACCAGTGATGAAAACTAACAAATGATTGTTACTATGAACATCCACTGAAAAACTGCCCCAAAATATCCTTTTCTAGTTTTCTTAAGAAAAAAATTTAAAGATGGAAGGAAATATTTCAATTCTGAATTAAAAATCACAGTAAGTATGTGATCATTATGAAACAGGATATTTGACGCAGTCCAACTGCAAGCTCCTTGTTTGCAACAACTTTTGATAATGCACTGCCAAAACCTTAAGGCAATTCCACATTCAAAATTAGCATAAAAATATGGTTGCACCATACTGAGAATTTGTTAAGTATAAACGACATTGAATGAGCATTAGTGATTATGCTCCTTCATCTCCATTCTCCATTGACAAGTTACAAGAATATACAAATTAAGAAAGAAGAAAAAGAAAAAGAGAAAGCTGCACTTTCACAAAAGAAAATCAAACATATAATTGTAGTGTATGAAAGGTATTCAGATATAAACACTTGTGTATCCCCTTGCTGTTTTATTGAATTCAAAGAGACTATTAAAAAGCCTTTACAGCCCGTAATTGAATGCATACAAGTTGCTCCCGTATAACTACGTGATTATACCAATTTCAAAAATAACAGTACCTAAATGCATAAAAGCAAATTAAAACTGACTCCTGATTTCTAGCACCCCACTATAGCAACAAAGTCTAACGGCAAAGACCTTATCATTCCCTCTCTTAAACTAGCTGCAGTATGCAGTTAGTTTACTTCAGTGAGGTCAAGAATTCCCATCCTCTTCCTGAGCTTCTCAAAGGCATCAAGTTTCAAAGCTTTAGTCATCAAATCTGCAATCTGCTCTTGAGTCCCCCAAATCACCAGCTCGATTTCTCCATCTTTTATGAGATCTCTTAAAAAATGAAACTGCACTCTAATATGCTTGCTCCTTCCATGCATTACCCGATTTTTTGAAACTTTAATTGTTGAGCTATTATCACACATGACAACAGTGTTGCCTTCTTGAGTATGATTTAAATTTCTCAAAATGCTTCTCATCCACATAGACTGACAAGCACTAGCAACAGCAGCAACAAACTCTGCCTCTATAATTGAGAGCGTAACAATAGGTTGCTTCTTGGACATCCATGACACTGCTCCTAAACTCAATAAGTAAACATATTCAGATGTAATTTTAGAACCTTCCTCATCTCTTGCATAATCAGAATCTATGAAAGCAAGCAAGTCTTCTCCCCCTCCCTTCTTGTAGAGTATCCTTTTGGCAGCTTGTAAGTGCAACTCTGTTGGTTTTGACATATACCTACTGATTAAGCTCACACTCAACAAAATATCCAACCTTGCATCTGTAAGGTACATTAAACTTCTAACAATTTTCTTGAAATAAGTGTCATCCACAGCAACACCATCAACATCTCTGTTGATCTTAAATCCTGGGACAATTGGACACTTCACAAGTTTGCTCTCAGTCATTGCAAACTTCTTCAAGATATCGTTTGCACATTTTCTTTGACACACAAAAATCCCTCCTAGTTTTTGCAAAACTTCTATGCCAAGGAAGAATCTCATCTTCCCTAGGTCAGTCATGTCAAAAACTTGCATCATAGACTTCTTGAATTGAATAATCATGTCCATATCATTGCCCGTATAAATCAAATCATCAACATAAATGCTAACAATTAATATGATACCTCCCGTGCTTCTTTTGATGAACAAGGTTTGTTCACTTGGACATTTTTTAAGTCCTTCCTTTATGAAATGGAACTCTATGTGACTATACCAAGCTCTTGGTGCTTGCCTTAGACCATACAATGCTTTGTGTAGCTTATAAACCTTGTGCTCTTTCCCTTTCTTCACATACCCCTTTGGTTGCTCAATGTACACATTTTCACTCAATTCTCCATGTAGGAATGCAGATTTGACATCCAACTGAAAGATGTCCCATCCTCTACATGCTAAAAGTCCCACAATCATCCTTATTGTATCCATGCATGCAAAAGGTGCGAAGACTTCAAAAAAATCGATTCCATACTGTTGAGAGTACCCCTTAGCCACCAAAGTGCTTTATACTTATCAACTTCACCTAGCTCATTCAACTTTGTCTTGAAAATCCATTTAACTCCAATTGTTTTTGCTCCAGTTGGCAGGTCCACTAGTTCCCAAGTATGATTCTTTTCAATTGAGCTTATTTAACTATCCATAGCCTTTCTCCATTTCTCATGCTTCACAACTTCCTCAAACAGAATTGGATCATCACCTACAATGTCTTGTACCATGTAGGCCACCGCCTTTACAACTTCCTCAAACACAACTGGATCATCACCTACAATGTCTTGTACCATGTAGGCCAAAGCTGGATCATCACTTAAAATGTCTTTTACCATGTGGGTCACCGTTTCTTCTTCACTTAACTCTTCACCACTCACAAAGTCTCTCATCCATGTTGGCCTCCTCCTTTCTCTTCTTTGAATCACATTTCGTTGTGAACTTCTCACTTCATTCCTAGCTCCATTTTTCCTTACGTTATTCCCATCATTCTCACCATCGAACTCCATGTCTTCCTCAAACCCATCATCACTTAAGTCATCATCACTCCAAACTAACTCAGCCTCTATTTTTTCTTTATAATTCAGACCCCAATCCCAACTCTTCCCTTCTTCAAACACAACATCTTTACTGATTACAATCCTTTTTGACTTAGGATCAAAAAGACGATAACCCTTTGATTCATCACTCTCTAGTAAAATACAAGGAAAGCTTTTATCATCAAGTTTACCTCGTGTTGCCTCTGGTATATGCACATGTGCTATGCAACCCTAAACTCAAAGGTGTTTTACTAAAGGCTTGACTCTGCTCCAAGCTTCTTAAGGAGTGATGTTCCGCACAGCAAGTGTTGGACATCAATTTAGCAGGTAGAATGTCCAGTTTACAGCTTCAGTCCAAAAGGATTTAGGAACCTTTTTCGCAAAAAGCATGCAACATACCATGTTCATAACTGTTCTATTTTTGCATTCGGCTACTCCATTCTGGTGTGGTGTATATGTTGTGGTAAGTTGCCTTTTTATTCCTTCTTCTACACAAAATGATTTGAACTTTAGGGAGTTAAACTCTCCTCCTCTGTCTGTCTGCAAGCACTTGATGGATGTTTCTGCTTCCTTTTCCACACGTTTCTTGTAAGCCTTGAAACACTCCAAAGCTTCTGATTTTTCAAAAAGCAAATAGACCCAACCTTTACGCGGTAATCATCGATAAAGCATAGAAGATACCTTTTCCCACTATTTGAGATAGGCTCTATTGGTCCATAAATATCTGCATGTATGAGTTGCAAGATCTTACTCACACGCCATTCACTCTTCTTTGGAATTGAATTACAATGTTGTTTTCCAGTGAGACAGTCTGCACAAGTGATACTTGTGGCTTCCAATTGAGGTAATCCATGCACCATTTTCTTTGTCTACAGTGTCTGCAAACCTTTGAAGCTTAAGTGACCATATCTTTGATGCCAAAGGTAAATGAGGTCAAAAGAAGTATGTAGACATGCTTCAACAGGGGCTGTGACATTGGAGTTTTCATTGAAAAGGATAAACATGCGGTTTATACTCATGCTTGCGTGTGGGATCAAGCCCTTGGATGGATGATAAATATTGCATATCCCATTTTTTATGAGAATGGCAAGGCCTTTTTCTTGCAACTGCCCCATGCTCAACAAATTGTTTCGAAGCTCTGGAACGTCATATACATCATGAATAAGAAAGGTGGTGCCATTAAATACCAATCTAACACTACCTTTTCCAGCTACAGTCATTTGAGAGTTATTTCCACACTTGATAGAGTGCTTGTTTCCTTTCGCCATGTTTGAGAATAGACCTTTGTCTCCACACATATGATTAGAACACCCCGAGTCCAAGAACAAAGCAGTGTTCCTTTTTTCTTTATCTTATTTTGCAACCGCCATAAAAAAAAACTTTTCTTCTTCATTCAATTCTACATAGTTTGCGTCTTTGTTCCACTAGGGACATTCATATTGGAAATGTCCCAAGTTGTGGCACTTAAAGCACTCCATTGTCTCCTTTGTGAAGGATTGCCTCCCTTTTCCACGTCCTCTCCCTCGGTATGCTTTTCTTCCTCTTCTACATCCTCTATTGCTTTCCACCTTGAGTACGTGTTCATCATCTTGATTGACTCGTTTAAACTTTTGTTCATGGACCACCAAAGAGCTCTGAAGTTCATCAATGGACATTGCTTCTGTGTCCTTGGACTCCTCAAACCACATAGGTGAATCTCTCTGTTAATGTTTGAAGTATTTTCTCCACCAACTGAGTCAGGCATATCCTCTCCATTGTTCCTCATTTTGTTTGTCACTGCCATTACTCTAGCAAAATACTCAGTAATGGTTTCTGCGTCTTTCATTTCAAGCACCTTGAACTCTCTTCTCAAAGCATTCAATAGTGACTTCTTCACACAATCATTACCTCCGAATTTCCTTTCTGGTAATCCCAAAAAATCTTGGATGTGCGCCTGTCCAAGATTTGTTCAAAGATCGATCTGTCAATAGCCCTAAAAAGATAATGTTTTACTTTGTGATCCTTCGTTCTGGTGTTCTCCAGCTGTTCCAACTCAGCAACAATAAACATAGCCCTTTCACTAGGCTCCTCAACACCAATTTCAACCAAGCTCCAGAGAGCCTTGGCACGAAGAAGATTCTCCATCAATTCACACCAATGATCGTAATGAAGACCATTAAAGTGGGGAACTTTTGCTGACATTTTTTCGTCACTCATCTTTGTGCATCTACTTGTTCAACTAAGTTGCGGCTTAGGTGTATGTATTAGGCCCAGTGGGGCTCTAATACCAGTTTGTAGAGTATGAAAGGTATTCAAATATATACAGTTGCGTAACCCCTTGCTGTTTTATTGAATTCAAAGAGACTATTAAATAGCCTTTACAACCCGTAACTAAATGCATAAAAGTTGCTCACGTATAACTACGTGATTATACCAATCTAAAAAATAACCGTACCTAATTACAACGATAAAAGCAAATTAAAACCGACTCCTGATTTCTAGCACCCCACTATAGCTACAGAGTCTAACAGCAAAGACCTTATCAATAATTCCCACTGAAGTATGGTAATATAATTCCCTTTTAAAAATGGTAATTTTGAAACCAACAAAAGATTGATAATAACATCATTGTCATATGTTCATATTCAACCGGACAACAAATTGTCATCCCAATGAATATCCTCATTTCCTAGTTATATATGAATGTGGATGCCTCCACTTCTTAAATGTCAATGTTATCAATGGTGGATGACAGAACTTAGCACAAGGCCAAATTCCAACATAAACACATCATTGTGCCTCATGGTATCGCCATCGCAGGCATCCCTTCTCAAATTGTTTAAGGTAGTTGGCAAAAAATCCTTCATGACATACAGTTATTTAACAACACTGCCAACTACCAAAAAGGCAAAAACCTCCCTTCCATCCATCGTTTTAGTCTCACATTATCAAAATCGAAGAACAACAGCATTGTCAAACAAACTCAATTCCCAAAACCCATTACCATTCCCCTCAAGTCCTCAACTGTAAAACACTCACTCCAACGCCACCCGACCATGACACAAAGAAACTAAACACCACACCACACAAACAGCAAACAGAGGACACCCAACAAATCAAACTAAATCATAGCTTATGCTAATAAACAATTGCTTTAGTCCTGACTTTAAGAAAAAGCTTCCAAACAAAACAATAATAAAAAACCAATCCACATCCCAAACTTGAACTAAGGTTTTCTTGCACAGAGAAAAATCCATATTCAAATTGTCTTAGGCGAAGAAAATTGAAGTGATGAACGGAACCTGGTTGGCGAGAGGCTTGATCAAGGGAAGCTTCGGCGAAACAGCGAACCTCGGGATTGGGATCGAGTGTGGCAGACAAGCAATTAAGGAGCCATTGCTGATCTTGATCGACGATGCTCGCCATGTGCCAAATGGGAAACCCTAAAGCTCGATGGAACGGCGACGTTTGTTTGTTGGTTTTCGCTGCTTGACACTTTTGCTGCGTTTTCCCGCTCAGCAGGACAAGGAATGTGTATATATTTATAGGGGAGAGGAAAGGTGTTTTCCAGTCTATTATTTTCTAGAGTTGCACAGTGGTAAAAACAAAATTTTGCAAAATGAACCGTGGAAATGTATGGGTTAATGTTTTTTATGCTTAAGTCGAATATTTGGCTTCACACCTTTCTGAATTGTTTTTCTATCCAATTTTGATTTCTGTTGTATTTGGTAAAACTTAACTAAAAGTTGAAAATTTTGTTGAAAAAAGTTAATATTTGAAAAAATTAGTTAATTAACTATTTAAAAGTTATAAAATAATATATTTTAATAATATAAATTGATTATATATTTAAATTATAAATTTGTATAATTATAAATTTTAATAATTTTAATATTGAGGAATTAAATATTAAATTATAAAAGTAAAATTATATTATAAATTTGTAACGTGAGTAAAGAGATAAGTAGTGGTGGACAATTCAATAATGAATGGTAGAGTTGTTTGAGGGATAAACTTGTGAAAAAACCATCAATTTATAATTGAAAATAAAATATTTAAAAAAGATTAAAGTAGCTTTTCAGTCAAAGCTAATAGTTATAAAAAAAACTATTAGTTTTTTCTTACCAAATGAAACTGAAAACATTTCAACTGTTTTTTTAATTTTTAGTTAACTAAAATAGTAAGTCACATTCTTTAGTTATATGTTTGGTTTTTCACATTAGATAAGAATTTTGATTTTGGATTTACTACTAAATTCTCTTATAATAAAAATATTCAAACATAAATCACATCATCTCAAAATTAAATTTGTAAAAAATAAATTTCATTCAAAATCAAGTTCAATCATAAGTTAATTTGTCAATGTTCATCCAAAAACACACTAAATATATTCCGATTCATGATATTTGTTTTAGGCATAATCTAACCTAGCCTCTCTCAATCAGCTTAGGATGTTACAACACAAAACCAAAAGTGATTCTTACTTCCCAAATTAAAATCCTATTTATACAAGGAATGACGTGCTAGGACAAGTTGGGTTTAGGCTCGCTTAAGTGTTCTAATTGCTCGTTCGAAAGCTTACAGTTAATTCACTTAAGCACTTCCTGCTTATATGAGCACAGTGAGTGTCTCTAAGTCACATATAGGCTTGCTCAGGCAATCTTAAAATCAGCTTGAGCAAGGTTAGAGAGCAAGTCTAACTTAATAAGCTCAATCAACTGACACTAGTATCCATTTGAGCGAGGACAATAAAGTATTTCTCGTCCTGTGTGGATCTTTGCTTGAATAAGTCAATATTAAGGTTGTTCCTTTGCATCATTCAGTCTTTGTTGCTCTTCTTATCATCCAACATGTACTCTTGTACGAGAATTTTCCAAAACAAACGCATTATTATGAAAAACTAAATTTCTACCCAAATCTTATACCAAATAAGTTTTTAAACAGATAAGAGACAATTTCAAGGTTCATAAGCATGAGAAGAAGAAATAATGGAAAATATTTACATAATAAAACACAAATATTTAGCAATTATCAATACTTAAGTCAGACACAAACTAAACCTCATTGATGACTCATATTTTGTGCTCACATTTATTGTCTTGCTGCATCTTCTAAAATCTTATTTCTTCCTTATTTCTTGCATTTAGCAAGCATTTATATTTTTTTGCATAAATAGGAGTTTTTTAAATACTAACTATAGGTTACATTTTTTAACTTGTATATTGCATTTTTCTGTTCTGACACTGTCTAAAGTTTTAGCTATAATTTTTCTGTAGATATCATTTTTGGCTGATTCTTTTTGCATTTGATTCCTGACTTCTAGGGCTTCAATTTGGATATATGGAGCATGGTTTTTGGAGTATGGAGTTATTTTTAATGATTTTTAGAAGTTCGGCCAGAAAACCCTAGTTTTGTATATAGGAATTGTTTTTCATTTTGGTTTTGTTTTTTTAGGCCCATCCTTGGCCTACTTTATTTGGAGTAAAACCTAGGGAGCTGAGAAGGATCAAAACACAGTTACACTTTCGTATTTCATTTCTAACATTTTTAGAGATTTTGTAGAGTGGAGAGGGGGAAGATTTTCTCTCACAATCGGCAATTTCCAATTTTACTTTTCAATTTCAGTTTCCTTTTTCATTCAAGCTTTTCATCTCCAATATTCATCCTTTCCTCATGCTTTGAGTTTGATTCTTAGCCCTGCTTTTTCTTTAATTACAATTCTTGATCAAGAACTATATGCGATTTGTATGATTCGATTGAATGAAATCATCCTTAATAACATAAATTCCAATTGATTAATTGAATTCTTGTAATGCAAGGCTCGATTAGAACCAAATCCGTTTGATTTTAATTCTACAATTTTGTTTCTTGCATTGCCTTTTCCTATGATTTTCAAGTTCTACAAATCTTTTCTTTCTGCAATTTTGTTTTTTTTTTTTGTCATTTCAAATTCTACATTTTCTTTTATTCTTATGAATTCACTTTTAGTTTCCTGCAATTTTTCTGTTCCCAATTCCTGCGAATTTCATATTTCCTACGAATCTTTGTTTCTACATTTTCTTGTTCTTGTTGTTTAATTCTACTGTTTTTAATTCTATATTCAAGATTAATTAAAGAAAACTCCCATTGTTAATTTTTTTAAAAAAGGCATGAAACCAGAGAAACGGTTTGTGTAATGTGTTTCCTCAAGGATCGATCTTAGTTATCCCTATATTGCATTAGGGGAACTTTGTTGTTTTTGAAAAACTTATGCAACTTGAGCTTTGTCACTCATATTATGACTTTGATAAATACCAAAGTTGAGTCATCTCAAAACTCCCCACAAGTTACTCATTTCCTAGCGTATAAATACAATAACATGGTTGTGTAGAACACTCATAGAAGGAAAAAGAGCCTTTACAAGTAGTGTTTAATCTATATCCAAGATTTTTGCAAAACCTTTTGCTAAACTTGGGATTGACAAAATTGTGATCCTTTAAATATCAAAGCATTTTTTGCAAGCCAAATGGTTAACAAGATAGCCAACTAGATTATATACATAATAATTTTACCTTTTAATCCTCTAACAAGACTGAGATGTTGAGGTACAATCTGACAACAAAATCTATGAGTATCGAAGTTAACGATAATTATTCATCCAGACTTAATAGGATGGTTTACATGAGAACAATAGATGTGATGCAGATTCTAGTTTAGAGTGGCAAATGGCACAAGGGAGATGAGTCAAGATGTTTGTCATAAGGGAGAAACCCTTAATAAAATCTAGAAGGGAGCTTTTCAAACAGGTAGAGAAGCTCAACCAAGGAGAGGAATTCTCACTCAAGCAAAAGCTCAAATTTACTAATGTGATCCAAGGTTAAAAAAATATGTGAAGGGGAACCTTATTTATAAAGCTAAAGAGTAGGTTGGACAGACTAGACTGAGGTTAGAATAACCTAAGATTTAGCTAACTATAAGTGGGTCAATCACAATAAGATTAATCTTCCCTTAGGTTCCGCCTAACTCAAGAAATGGTCATGCTTCTTTCATACTCAAAATAGGCGTGTAAACAAGGCAAGGAAGTGAGGTTAAGTGGTCATGCTTTGGGTGTGATTAGGGGTTAAGAATCTAAAGAGATGGGTTTGATGCTAGCAAGCTCCAACATGCCCCACTCTTTAGTAGATTCTAGCCCACCTCACACTATAACATCCAATTTTTTTAGAAAAAATATATTAATAAAAAGGTCTAATTTATATTAGTAAGCTTAAATTAATTTATTATTTATGCTTATTAAAATAAATTAAGAATTTGTTTTATAAAATAAATGGGTGTAAATGGTAAACCAGTCTAAAGGTTAATTTAGGTTAGAATTAGGGGTCTCAGTGTTGTTGCACTTTAGTTCATGTTCCTGGCTTCTAACGCTTGAGAGTAAATTGTAGATGGAACCTTGTTGAGGGAGCTTGAGAAGTTGCGTTAAGGGAGTTGAGGCCACACACCACACCTTTTGCAATCAAGATCATCATCATCTGTGGTAAGAAGGGTGAAAAGTTATCTCTCATGTGGCATGTGTAGAAAAAATGGGTAAGGAAGCGACCTTTAAGCTTTCATATGGTTTTAAAAAAATCTCTTTATATCTCATTTATACTTCACAAAGGTCATAAATGCTTATTAGAAAATGAGTGAGGAAATCTCGAAACTTTGAAAATGTTATGGTGAGCCATAAATGTATTAATCCTATATGTATATGTGAGAAAGGGAATGTATTTAATATTATGAATGATATTTTTTGTCATGAGAATATGTGCTTTGAGTAACTAGTATTAATGAGCTTATTTATGCTAAGAGTTAATCTTAATTTGTTGTTTTGCAGTGTATGAACTCTAAATTGCTTAATCATTTGTGAAGTCTAAACTTTGTTTAACAGTGCTTAAGTCTTGCTTTTGCATAACCATGTGTTTATAGGTGTGATACGTTGTGCGAGAGTCCATGCATACATTCATGTGTTTTGGATCTCTTATGTCTTGTGATGATCTATAATGGGTGCCTAAGGTAGTTGTGTGGTCATGTGTGTGTTTTGGATTCCCTTATAACATGTGTTGACTTGTAATGGGTGTCTAAGGCGGTTGTGTGACTCAATATATGTTTTGGGTTCCCCTATAGCTTACGCAAAATTGTAATGGGTGGCTAAGTTAGTCGTGACACCCAATGTTTAGTGTGCCTCTCGTGACTAGCGTTGATCCAAAAATGGATCCCCTTGGTGGTTTATATTTCACCTTATACACAATATGTACGATTTGTGCTAACAGCTATGATACCATATGCATATAAATATAAGAGCATATGATGCATGCTCCCCAAACAAAGGCCCTATCACTAAGGTCATGGCTAGAAGAATAGAGGAAGACATGACTAGAGTAGATGGAGGAAGACCTCACGTCTATACGACCATCAAGATGTGCAAACCATGACTTATTCTTAGCTTGGGCGAATTTTAATTCCTTGTAATGTCTCATTTAATTTTCTTAGAGGAACCTAGGTTTTTGGACATGTATTAGTCCATTTAATTCTCTAGGAGGTGTTTTAGTAATAAGAAGGGGTAAGATTAGCTTTTGAGCCTTTATTAAGAAAATAAGGAGGTAGTTTGATAACCACACCCCTATTTTTCTAAATGAAACCCATAAGCTAATAAGGAGAAATCTTGACCTTTGGATTGACTATCTTGGGTGCCAATCTTCATCCAAAGGAGGAGATTGATTGGACTTTAGGCTTCAATCCTCCTCCCTTGGATCACTCCTTTCATCCTAGTTCTTCCTTTCCTTTATGACTTGTCCAAGAGGTTAGTTCCCTCTATAAAAAGGGGCTCCTTCATTCTCTTGTATTTTTTACACTTAGTTGAATGCAAACACCCTAGTTGGCTGTGACTTTGCTTCTAGTGTCACTATCCTCTCTTTAGAGAACTCCTTAGGTTTTTATTAAGGATTTCATCCCTTGTGGTAAACCTCTCCCTCTAAGGCTTATCTTACCCTTAAGTGGCACCTAAAACAACCTCACTTCTTACCTCTCCACAAACCATTTCACCAAAGAAAAACACTTCTAGAAAAATATGAAGGGAAGCATGCATCATTTGGTATCAGAGCATTGGTTCTAGAGGTCTAAACTCTTTTCCTACCTCATTTTTTCTTTATGTTTTCCTATTTTATCTTGTCTTTAATTTCTGCAATTGTTTCTAGCTTTTCATTATTCTTTATCATTTCCATTTATCTTTTGAGTTTATTGCTTTGAGTTGTAGTTTATTTGCGCCATTTATTTGTTGTGTGATGCAAGTTATACAGTTCTTTTCTTTGGTCTTGAGAATTTCTTGTTAAGAATTTATGTCGTTGTGGAGAATTCCACAACCTTGTTGTTAAGAAATTTAGATCAAAGTCTTGTATTTCCTTACACCTAGTTACCTTGTTTTTTTTCCTTATTTTTAGCTTTTAATTTTCACTTGTATACTCTTGTGTAGTTGTTTATAAGTAATGTTTATAGTTTCCCATCTTGTCTATTAATTTCATTAAAGTTTAACCTCTTTTGCTTTTACAAAAAGCTTTTGGAACTTCTTAAATTAAGCAACATAGAGGGTCATCCCTCATGTCTAAGTCTCTTCAGAGGTTCATGTGTTTTTAGTTTCAAGCTTATTCTTCAAAAAATGTCCAAAATAGTTGTTCAATTTCCTTTGTCTTCATTTCCTTATACATATAATTAGTAGCTCGATTTTGTGGTAAGAGTAGTTTTTGTTTGTGGGTGTTTTCAATTAAGCTATAAGTTTGGAATTTGTCTTCAACAAATTACAAAAAACTTAACAAAGCTTGAGTCTAGTGGCACACCAAACTGCTAAACCATTAACACATCTATAGATACTTTGCATCTTGAAGTCATTTCTAGCAGCACCTAAATTATTGCTTTTAATTTTCTTTATTGTTCCAAATGCATAACTCTTTGTTACTAAGCACTAAGTTTACAATCAAGTTAGGTGCATCTAGCAATTATTAAAAAAAAAAACAAACAACAAAATTATAAAAAACAAAGGATTCAAAAAAAAAAAAAAGAAGAAGAAGAACAACAAACAAAAGAAAAGAAAGTTTGAAATTTATTTGATGTATCTAACCTTAAATTAGTAAGTGCTTCAACTTTGAACTTGGAACCTTAAAAGAAATTGTATTACTTTTGGTACACTAGAATTTGACATTTGTGTCTTTCTACCCTTTAATCTAGTGTCTTTCTTAGATATTTCATTGTGTGCTCTCTTTTTTTTTTAAATTTCCTTTTAAGTTGTTGCTTGTCTTTGAAATCATCTTTTAGTTTGTCTTACCTACTCTTACCATTTCGTTAAGTGTCCTTTCGTTGTGTTACCTTTTTGTTGCTTTTGAGTTTCTATTTCGCATCTTCCCTTACTACCTTGGTTTCTTTGGTTGTGTTAGTGCCTTTTTTTGGGGAAAGCTTGAAGAAGGAGCTTACCATAGGGTAGCATATTTTGGAAAGTTGGACTAAAAGCCTAAGGAATCATCTCAAAAGAAAATACACCTAGCCATGAGGTCTTGACTTGAGGCAGCATTTGGAGTTTCTTTTTGAAGACTTTACTTTAAGTTCTTTAATTTTGGTGTATTGATTTTGTAGTTGGAAATTTGAGTGCCCTTAAGGCCTTTCCTTTGATTGTAAGAAGTTTGTAAATTTTCTTGCTAGTTTCTCACAAATTAGGTGAAGAAGGAAGAAGTGGTACACTTCTTTCAACACCTTAGGAGCTCGTTTTAGATCCATTCTTTTTAAATTTTGCCCTTAAATTCTTACTTTATTTTTCTTGCTCAAGCGCTTAGAAGGCTATAGAGTTCCAAAGACTCAGCAAGCTATTTTAGGTGAGAAAACACAAAAAAGAGGAGTGTTTGTTTGAAAAAAAGTTTTTGGCCTCTCTTAGTCTCTTAGCATCCCAACACAATGACATAACACACTCACTCTATTGCTCGTGATAACTATTTATCAAACAATAGTGTAAACCAAAGAAAAACTTCTAAGGATTACACTCTAAAAAACTTAAACATGGATTTTAGAGAATGGATGGCAAGAGAGAAGAAAAAAGAAAGCCAAAGAGAAAAGAAAGGAAAAAGAAAGAGAAGAAGAGAAAAGAGAAAAAAAAGAGAAAGAGGAAAAAAGATTAAGAGAAAAGAGAGAAGACTAAGAAAGGAAAGAAAAAGAAAGAAAGAGAGAGAAGAGGAAAAAAGGAAGCATGAGAGTGGTGAGGATTATAAAATGAAAGGAATAGTCATAGGTTCATCCTCAAGACGTAATAATAAGAGTGAAAGTGAGGAAGAATATTATAACTACTTTAGAAAACATTCCCATTCATCCATGCACAATAATGGGGCCCCTCCAAGGGAGCCCAAATTTGATTTCCCCCCATTTCATGGGAGGGAGGATGTGAAGCCTACCTTGATTGGGAAATCAAGGTAGAACAACTCTGTACCTGCCATAAGGTAAGAGAAGAAAGAAAAGTTCTTATGACAACCCTTAGCATCCAAGGGCATGCCATGCATTGGTGGTTGGGTTAACCAATGAAAGAATCCGCACTAATATGTCTTTAATAAAATATTGGAATGATCGTAGAAATGCTTTAAAGAGAAGGCATATACCCTCTTGGTATGAAAGAAATCTTTTGAAAGACTTCAAAGACTAAAGCAAACCAACCTTAGTATAGAGGAGTATAAACAAAGGATGAAACTTCTTATCTTGAGGGCGGGTATCATTGAGGAACCCAAGGCCACTATGGCAAGGTTTTTGTGTGGGTTGAGCATCGAAATTCATGACAAGGTTGAGCTCTTCTCATATAATAACCTTAATGAGTTGGTCCAACTTTGCAATAAGGTGGAAAATCAATTGCAAAGAAAAAACTTTAAAAGAAACCTTCCTCCTTATGCAAAGAGGGACCAACCAAAGGGGATTTCTTCTAGGAGCTACCCCAAAAAGAGACACTCCAAGCATCACAAAGAGCATCAAGCATCACATTTAGAAAGACCACCCCCTACTGCTAACTCTCAACAGAAAATTAGTAGTATAAAATGTTTTAAGTGTCTTGGGAAAGGTCACATTGCCTCTCAATGCCTTACTAAGAGAAACATCATTATGAGGGCCCAAGATGTTTATAGTAGTGGGTCTAGCTCACCTTCCTCCTCTAGTGATAGTGAGGAAGAGTGGGACCATGCATACAACTCTGACTGTTATGAGACTGCTTATGCATATGAGGGATACCTCTTGATGATAAGAAGACTTCTTGGAAGCCAACCTTTTAAATTATCCTCATCTCAAAGGGAGAACATATTTCACACCCATTGTGAGGTGAATGATAAAATATGCTCTCTCATTGTAGATAGTGGATCATGCTGCAACCGTTGTAGCTCAAGGTTGGTGGAAAAGCTAGCCTTGACCCCACTTCCCCATCCTAAGCCTTATAAGCTTCAATGGCTCAATGAGCAAGGGGAAATGGAGGTCAATGAGGAAGTAAAGGTTCCAATTTCCATTGGGTATTATGAAGATGAGATCCTATGTGACATAGTCCCAATGGAAGCTGGCCACATCTTGCTAAGAAGACCATGACAATTTGATAAACAAGTCATACACCATGGTCATTCCAATAATTTCATCCTCACTCATAAGGATAAGCGTATCAAATTGTGTCCTCTAACACCTTCTCAAGTGGCGGAGGACCAATTCATCATGAGGCATAAGAGAGATGAAAAAAAAATAGAATAAAAAGCAAAAGCTTTACCCCTAAAGCTTGAAAGGGGTAAGGAGGATGAGTTAGAAGTTGATTTCTCTTCCAAGAAGGTACATAGTAAAGGGAGTCTATTTACTACAAAATTGGATTTCAAGGAAGCCCCTTGACTAATAAACCTTTTTTATCTCCTCATTTGCAAAAAGACATCCTTTATTCCTTCCCCCTCCACTTCTTTCCCTTCTAGTTCTAGCACTACCATAGAACTTGGACATGAGAACCTACCTAAAGAGGTTCAAGAGCTTTTAAAAGAATTTGGTGATATATTCCCTAGTGAATTTCCCAAAGGACTTCCTCCAATTAGTGGTATAGAACACCAAATAGACTTGGTACTTGGGGCTAGCCTTCCTAATAGGCTTGCTTATAGGACTAACCCCATGGAAACCAAAGAAATTGAATCTCAAGTCCAAGAACTATTGGAGAAGGGTTGGGTTCAAGAGAGCCTTAGCCCTTGTGCTGTACCAGTCTTGTTGGTGCTCAAGAAGAATGGACAATGGAGGATGTGCATTGATTGTTGCACAATCAATAACATCACCATCAAATGTAGGCACCCTATCCTTATACTTGATGACATGCTTGATGAGTTGCATGAGGTTCAATTGTTTTAAAAAATTGATCTTAGAAGTGGTTATCACCAAATTTGCATCAAGGAAGGTGATGAGTGGAAAACCGCTTTTAAGACCAAATTTGGGCTTTATGAGTGGTTAGTAATGCCCTTTGGGCTTACTAATGCCCCAAACACCTTCATGAAGCTTATGAATCATGTTCTTAAAGATTGCTTAGGTAGGTTTTGTGTTGTTTATTTTGATAAAATCTTAGTGTATAACAAGAGCCTAGATGAACATTTAGGCCATCTTAGGCGGGTCTTTTGCATTCTTAGGTCACACCAACTCTATGGAAATCTTGAAAAATGTAATTTTTGTGTTGAGAGTGTGGTGTTCTTCGGTTTTATAGTTAATAAAAATAGGTTTTAGGTGGATCCCTGACAAAATCAAAGCCATCCAAGAATGACCCACCCAAAGAGTGTGACTGAGATAAAAAGTTTTCATGGTCTCGCGAGCTTCTATAGGTGCTTCGTGCCTAACTTTTCCACACTTTTCTCACCAATCAATGATTTGGTGAAGAAGGATACTCCTTTCCTTTGGGGTGAAAAACAACAAAAAGCCTTTGAACTTATCAAAGAGAAACTCACCCATGCACTAGTCTTAGCTCTTCTTGATTTTTCTAAAACTTTTAATCTAGAGTGTGATGCATCGGGAGTAGGTGTGGGAGCTATGCTGTTACAAGGCGGTCATCCCGTGACTTTTTTTAGTGAAAAACTAAATGGATCCACCTTGAACTACCCTACCTATGATAAAGAGTTTTACTCTTTGGTAAGGGTCCTTCAAACTTGGGGACATTATCTTGTACCCAAGGAATTTATCATTCATAGTGACCATGAGTCACTTAAGTATTTGAAGGGTCAAGGCAAGCTTAATAAAAGCATGCTAAATGGGTGGAATTTCTTGAGTCTTTCCTTTATATCTTCAAATACAAGAAAGGAAAACATAATGTGGTGGCTGATGCTTTGTCTCATAAGCATACCCTTTACACCACCTTGAGTGCAAAAATGCTTGGATTTGATGATATTAGAGAAATGTACCTTTCTGATAAGGATTTTGGATCCATTTATACTGTCTCTACATCTGGATGTAAAACCCAAAATGGGTTCTTTGTAAGTAAGGGGTACCTTTTCAAGGGTAACAGACTTTGTGTGCCCCAAGGATCTATGAGAAATCTGTTGACAAAAGAGAGCCATGAGGGTGGGCTCATGGGGCATTTTGGAATTAACAAAACTCTTTTGCTTTTACAAGAAAAAGTATTTTGGCCCCATATGAAGAGAGGCATATATAGACATTGTCGTAGATGTATTACTTGCTTGCAAGCTAAGTCTAAGGCAATGACTCATGGATTGTACACACCCTTACTTGCTCCTTTTGCACCTTGGCTGGATATTAGTATGAATTTTATCCTTGGTCTTCCTCAAACCCAACAAGGTGCATACTCTATCTTTGTAATGGTAGATAGATTTTAAAAAATGACTCACTTTATACCATGCCATAAGATAGATGATGCAAGCAACAACGCGAGACTTTTCTTTAAAAAAGATGTCTATTTACATGGAATTCCCCAGTCCATAGTCTCTGATAGAGATGTGAAGCTCCTTAGCCACTTCTAGAAAACTTTGTGGGCAAGGCTAGGAACTAAACTCTTATTGTCTACTACATGTCACGCTCAAACTGATGGGCAGACTGAGGTAGTAAATAAATCCCTATCTACTATGCTTAGGGCACTTCTTCGAGGAAATCACAAGTCTTAGGATGAATGCCTACCTCATATTGAGCTTGCATACAACTGCGTGGTTCGAAGGACCACTAAGCACTCTCCCTTTGAAGTTGTTTATGATGTCAACCCCCTCACTCCTCTTGATATCTTGCCCTTACCATTCCTTTCTTTTGTTCACAAAGAAGGAATAACAAGAGCGAATTTTGTTAAAAAATTACATGAGAGGGTAAAAGCCAACATTGAACATCATTTAAAGGATTATCTAGTAAAGCAATAGGAGCAGGAAAGAAATTATCTTCAATGAAGGGGGTTGGCTATGAGTTCATTTGAGGAAGGATCGCTTCCCTATACAAAGGAAATCCAAGCTTAGCCCCCGAGGAGATGGTCCCCTTCAAGTCCTTAAGAGAGTGAACAACAATGCATACATTTTAGATATCCCTGAGGACTATGGTGTTAGTACTACCTTTAATGTTTGTGATTTAATCCCTTTTGTAAGTATTGATGAAGAAGAGGTGAACCTATCATATTTGAGGTCAAATCCTTTCCAAGGGGGAGGAGATGATGCATGCTCCCCAAGCAAGGGTCCTATCACTAGGGTTATGGCTAGAAGAATAGAGGAAGACATGGCTAGAGTAGATGGAGGAAGACCTCACCTCCATATGACCATCAAGATGTGAAAGCCATGACTTATTCTTAGCTTGAGTGAATTTTAATTACTTGTAATGTCTTATTTAATTTTCTTATAGAAACCTAGGTTTTTGGACATGTATTAGTCTTTTTGATGCTCTAAGAGGTGTTTTAGTAACAAGAAGGGGTAAGATTAGTTTTTGGGTATTTATTAAGAAAATAAGGGGGTAGTTTGATAACCACACCCCTTTTTTCTAAATAAAATCCACAAGCTAATAAGGAGTAATCTTGACCCTTGGATTGACTATCTTGGGCGTCAATCTTCATCCAAAGGAAGGGATTGATTGGACTTTGGGCTTCAATCCTTCTTCCTTGGATCACTCCTTTCAATCCTAACCCTTCCTTTCCTTTATGACTTGTCCAAGAGGTTAGCTCCCTCTATAAAAAGGGACTCCTTCCTTCTTTTGTATTTTTTACACTTAGTTGAATGCAAATACACTAGTTTGTCGTAACTTTGCTTCTAGTGTCCCTATCCTCTCTTTAGAGAATTCCTTAGGCTTTTATTAAGGGTTCCGTCCCTTATGGCAAACCTCTCCTTCTAAGGCTTATCTTACCCTTAAGTGGCGCTTAAAACAACCTTACCTCTTTCCTCTTTACAAACCATGTTACCAAAGAAAACCACCTCTAGAAAAAGATAAGGGAGACATGCATCAACATAAGTTGTCATGAGTAAAGAGTCTTCAATCACTATGTATATGTGTTTGTGATTAGCTTAATTCTTGTGTTTTAGTTGACCGTTGAAGAGTACTTTCCCAAACTTCACACACTTTGGCCAAGATAGTACTTTTCCATTACTTGAAGAGTCTTCTCCCAAGCTTTATACAATTTGGTCAAGATAGTATTCCCTGTTACTTGAAAACGTATCGAGTTACTCTTAAGAAGTTCAATTTCTAAAGTGTACAATATTCAAATTGGATTACTAATAAAATAATAAATAAACCAGGCGAAATAGCTGCATGATATTATACATTATCTGTTTCTTTAACCGTGAAGATTATATATATTATCTAAAATTTTCAATTAATTAACATAACTTTTAGCTTGCTGCAATAATGGGTGCCATCTTTATTCCATAAACAGTGGGCGCCTCCTATATTTGAAAGTCAACTATTCTAGTGTAGTCCAAATCTAAATCTAAAACTTAGATTTAGCTTTCAACAGTTTACATGCAATACAAATTAATTTAATTTAATAGAATTTGATGACTTTAATAATATTGAAAATATTTTTTACATCCAATAAAATAGAATCATCTTAAAGTAATTGTTATATAAAATTAACCATTTTCAATTATATAACAATTATAATTAAATTCTAAAAGTTAGCTGGGATAAGTTTATTCAAAACACCTTTAAGAAAAGAAAATAAAAAAAAATAAAATAATTTTTTTCAGAAACTAAAATTAACTTATGTATAAGTTAAAAAATATTTTTGAAAGAAACTTTACGAATTATTTTATGAGAGAAATTTTACAAATTAGTTTATTTATTTTTTTAAGAAATTAATTCAAAATTATCCTAAATGTATTCCGATAAACTTCATTTTAATAGTAATAATGATCTTCATACATAAGACTTTGCAGTTAACAATGTAGTACATACTCATAGGTCATAAGAACCGAAAATTGATAGTAAGGAAGTCCAGCGGATTAGTAATAGTGATCAAAGAGTAGATAAAAAATGTATGTGACAAGACCAATATCAATGTACAAGAGGGATCCTAGTGCTCTTTCAGAACCTCCATTAGGACCAAATTCTGGTTATCTTGTAATCTGGGATCTACCTCCTACTTATACTTGTTTCGGTTTGTGTGACGACTCAGAAATCAAGCATCTTCCTTTTCCTCAGGACAAGAAGTTAACCATTACATACACAGTACATGCAGCTGAACATAGTCAACATTACAGGGACAACGTCTTGTTCATCCAAGTATTGAATCAGCCATTGTCTTCAAATCACTACTATGCGATAAGAAGGCAGGGCAAACATCAAGGGTGTGTTGATTTTTTTATGTCAGTTAATAGCTTGAGACCTTTTTAATTTTTAGACCATAAAACTTCATTGTAAAATTGCATCTCTATATTTATCTATCAATATTATATGATCAAATGCAAGGCGCTGTCAATCTATAATCCCTAAAAACAATAAAAAGACAAAAAATTTGCTAAAAATTCATATGTAGTCAGTCACTTTAGTCCCTAAACTTAACCATTCATTATTATTCTTGCCCTGAAAATATGTTAATATGACAACTTAATCATACTACTTTTTTATTTTTGGACTAAATTGACACACTTTTGTACTTTTAAATATATATATATTTACTTATGAAGTAATCTTGGTAGCTCAAGCATTCACTTTTGAGTGTGTGTTTGATTCAATTTATTTAAAGAAAAATTGCTTATTTTCTCTGTGAGCTTCATAGAGAGATTCGAGAAAATAGAAACATTGTCAAATTATCTTAATATATTACCTGAGCTGATTTCAGCCAAGCAAGCACAAGTTCAAAGGAAGAAGACAGAACCAGTTGTTTATGTTGTAACTTTGTCAAAGATGTAAAACCAAGACCTTTGGTCCCCTCTGATGATTATCAACAAGTTGAAATACTTAAGAAGAGATATGGTTTTCATGCAAAGTCAGTTGCCATAGATGGAATTCTACCTGATTTCTTGAGGAGGAAAGGTTGGAGGGTTGAGGCTAGCACTCCCCACAATTACCATTTGTGTGAAGCCTTAGGCTCCAATGACTCTTTACGTGCCAAGCTTCCAGATTTAAATTTCACATTGTCCAATGATAGGTCTGAATCAGTGGTTGTTGGAAAAGTGGTATTGCCCTTTTATGTTTTTGACAGAAGGAATGAGGTTAAAGGAGCAGATGAAAATGTCAATGTTCTATGAGGTGATACTAGAGCAAAGATGGGAAAAGATATTTTCAAAGGAAAATGGAAACAATGAAGATACTGTGCTTGTAGATGTTGTTATTCAAACAGAAGAAGTGAAGGTTTTAGGAAGGGAAGCAGTTTTGGATGAAGTGGTGCGGTTGACAAGGTGTTGTGGTTGATTATTAATATTGAGTACATGACCTATTTATAGGTTTCAACACAATCATTCTAGAGATATCATACATTATTATAGAGTTTTCTATCTATATGTAATTCTAGAGCTATCATGTATTATTCTACAATATTCTATCTATACGTAATTGTCTACATTATTCTAGAATTTGCATAAATTTTCATCACTCCTCCTTGATGCAAATTTGAGTAACTCCAAGCGTAGTGTGAAGGTGTTTGAATCTTGGTCTCGATAGTGTCTTTGTGAATATGTTAGCAACTTGATCTTCACTCTTGTAATATTCTAGCTTGACTTTTTTAGTAGCTACTGCTTCTCTAATGAAGTGATATTTGATTGCTATGTGTTTTGCCCTGTTATGATGCATTGATTTTTTTTTGCCATTGCTATTGTTGATTTATTGTCGCAGTAGATTGTAGTAGGCCCCATCTCCGTAGCCAAATTACTTGACTTGTAACTTTAGCTATTGCCACTATTCTGCCTTTGTAGTTGATTGTGCAACTGTGTCCTGCTTCTTTAATGCTCAAGAAAATATTCTCGATTCGAGTGAGAAGGCATAATCATAGGTGCTCCTCATGTCATCTACCTAACCTACCCAATCACCGTCGGTGTACCCGAGCAAACTTAAGTTGCTCATAGTTTTATGCCATATACCAAACTCTTTTGTGCCTTTTAAATATCTGAGAATTCTTTTAGGTACTCAAGAGTGAATTTGGCTTGGACTTTGCATAAATATTGATAAAAGACCTACAACATACATGATGTATGGTTGTGTGGCTGTTAAATATAGTAAGCTCTTAATCAGACTTCTGTAGCAACATGTATTAACTTCTGGTGCTCCATCATCTTTTTATAGCTTCTTGTTTGTCATGAGCAGAGTAGTGACAGTCTTGCAACCATTATATTGAACTTTTTTAGTAGAGTCTCTATATATTTCTTTTGACAGATAAATATCCCTTCTTCCTTTTTACTTACTTCAATACCAAGAAAGTAGTTCATCAAGCCAAGGTCGGTCATTTTGAATATCATTATCATGACTTCTTTGAATCCTATCATCATTTTTATATTATTCCCAGTGTAGATAAGATCATCTACATACAAGGAGACAATAAAAGTGTCATATTGACCTTAAGTCTTGATGTATAGTGTTGGTTCACTCTTACTCCTCTTGTATCCTTGATTGATGAAGTATTGATCTATTCTACTATACCATGCCAGAAGAGATTGCTTCAAACCATATAAAACTTTTCTCAATTATAATACTTTGTCTTCATTGCCTTTGCTCACACAACCTTGTGGTTGCTCTATGTAGATATTTTCTTGTAGTACTCCATTGAGAAAAGCAAACTTGACATCTAGCTGGTAGATGTTCCAACCTTTTTGTGTTACAAGAGCTATTGGAGCTCTAATTGTATCCAAGTGAGCTACTGAGGCAAATGTCTCTTTGTAGTTTATTCCTAGTTGTTGTGAATAGTCCTTAGCTACCAACCTAGCTTTATGCTTTTGTATTATTCCATCAGGATTAAGCTTTGTCTTAGAAACACATTTCACCCCAATGACATCCTTGTCTTTTGGACAGTCTACTAGTTCCCATGTTTTATTTTTCTCAATCATTTTTATCTCTTCTTCCATATCCTTGACCAATACTTGTTTCTTTGATGCTTCTTCAAAGTTTTCTGGTTCAAGTATGGCCAAGTTACAGGTTTCATATATGTCCACCAAAGATCTAACTCGTCATGGGGTAGACTTTGGTGATGAAGTTTGTTATTCTGGAGGAGAATGAGGCTCACTTGGGACTTCTGTAGTTTTTTTAACTCCTTAAGGTTGTCGCATTAGTATAAAAATGTTTTTTTTCTTTATTTTCTCATCCTTCCAATTCCAAGCAACATTTTCATCGACTTCAACGTCCCGAATAATAGTGAGTTTCTTGGTTTGCAAGTTGTAGACTGGGTAGCCTTTTGAGTGTGTGTTATACCCCAGGAAGATTCCTCGTATAGTTTTTTCTTCTAGCTTATGCCCCTTCTCTTTTGGAACATGCATGTACCAAATAGATCCAAATACCCTTAGGTACTTTGTTGATTGTTTTTTCTCGCTCCAAGCTTTAATTGGAGTCTTATCTTGAACTACTTTGGTCGGACATCTATTAAGTATGTAGACAACAATATAAACTGCTTCAGACCAAAAGGTGTTTAGTAATCCTTTCTCCTTCAACATCGATCTAGCCATCTTCATTAGTGTGCAGTTTGTCCTCTTAGATACTCCATTTTGTTATAGAGAATATGAAATTGTAAGTTGTCACTCAATGCCTTCATCTTCAAAAAACTATCAAACTCGTAGGATGTCTATTCTTTGTTATGATCACTTCTAAGTACTTTCATCTGTTTCCCACTTTATTTTTTGACAAGGGCCTTAAACTTCTTAAAAATTCCAAATACTTTTGATTTTGCTTTTATGAAGTAGACCCAAGTCATTCTAGAATAATCATCTATGAAGAGAATGAAATACCTGTTGTTATGGAGTGACAGCACCTGCATTGGTCCACAAATATCTATATGGATTAGCTCCAATAAGTCTTTTGCTCTGCATGTCTTTCTGGTTGAAAATGGTAGTCAGTGTTGCTTGCTGAGGAGACATCCTTTACATGCTTTACTATTTTCTATTAAGCAAAAGATCTCTCACCATATCCTTTTGATATAATAACTTCAAGGCATAGGTATTGAAGTGGCCAAATCTTCAATGCCAAAGCCATGCGTCATTGACTTCTGCTTTCATGGCAATGTAAGAGCTTGTCTCAAGCTTGGGAAACTTCTGTTCCTCTTCTCCATTTTTACTTGGCAATCTCTAGCCTTTTATGATCATATATTCTACATGTGTCTTCTTCAAAGTGGAGAATTTAGCCTTTCTCCAGCATTTGACCAATGTTTAAGAAGTTTTCTTTGAGGCTGGGAACTAGTAGACGTTAGTAATAAGTCTCATACCTTTCTTTGTGTCCACTATAACAGCGTCTTTGCCTTTTGATTCAACGACAGTACTATTTCATATTTGAACTTTCACTTTGATAGATTTGTCAATATCCTTGAAAATGCTTGCATCTTTGGCCACATGATTGCTATAGCTGCTATCCAAGTACCTCCTATTTCACTACTGGAATCTTGGTTAGAAAAGATTCTACTCTCGATCATGCTCTTCAACAAAATTGGCTTGATGCTTATTTTTGTTGCGACAATACTTCTCCACATGTCCGAATTTATTACAGTGACGACTTTGTGGCTTTCCACGATATCGACAATCTTTCTCAGCATGATTTGTTCTTTTGCAAATGCCGCATGGAGGATATTCATTATGATAATTTATGGAGAAATTTCTAGAGTTCTCCTTATTTCTAAAAGTTTCTCCATTATTCACTTTTTCTGTATTCTCTTTATTTTGAGACTGTAATTTAAGTTTTGATTGAAAGGCATTTTCTGTTGAGTTTTCATCATGCCTATTTAACCTTTGCTCCTAAGCTTCAAGTGACTCTATTAGTTCTATCACTGACAAGGTAGATAGATATTTTGTTTGCTCAATCATTATCATGATTGGATCATATTTATGGGGAAAAGTAATTAGAATTTTCTCGACAATTTTCTTGTCAAGAATATTTTCCCCGTAGGCTCTCATTTGGTTAACTATTTCTTTTATCTTAGAATAGAAGTCTCTTATGGTCTCAAATTCCTTCATTTTTAATAATTCAAAGTCACACCATAGAGTTTGGAGTTTTACAGTACATACCTTTTCACTCCCTTCAAATTCCTCTTGCAACGTAGTCCATGCTTCTTTTGCTGGTTTAGCATCCATTATTCTTGGAAAAATTGTGTCTGTCACCCCTTGTTGCAAGATAAATAGTACCTTTGAGTTCTTTTGTTTATTCTCCTTCAACTTCTTTTTTGAGCCGTAGTAAGAGCTGAGGTGTCTTCTGGAGCATAAAATCCTTCTTCTATTGTATCCACAGATCTTGGGAGGTGAAATATGTCTTCATTTTTGTATTCCAGAAATCATAATTTTCACTATTAAAAATGGGAATAGAGATAGATGATGGTTGAATGATGTTAACCATGATTTAGAACTTTTTGGAAGTGGGTAAGATATAGGGAGAATATTTGGAGATAATGGGGTAATATTTTTATGCCAATACATGACCGAACGTAGCTCTGATACCACTGATAGTTTTAGGTTTATGTAATAACTAAGACTTCTTTAATTGGTTGAAAGGACAGGGAGACCAATATGTGATATAAGCTTAGTTGAAAAGAAAGCTAGTTTAGAGAAATAGTTGGAATAGATTTGATTGAAAATGACTTGCTAGTTTCTTGGTTGATTACAAATGTTGAATACATGGCCTATAGGCGTTAACACAATCATTCTACAGATATTATACATTATTCTAGAGTTTTCTATCTACATATACTTCTAAAGCTATCATGTATTATTCTAAAATATTCTATTATACATAATTGTTTACATTATTCTAGAATTTACATCAATCTTCACCATTAACACTTTTACGGCATTTTTAAATTCTGAAAGCAAAGACTAATTTCTCGAAAAAAATACATAGGATACTAGTTAAGGAGCAACATCTCTTTTCACAAATATTCTTATATTTACCAAAAACCAAACTAGTGTCACATGTTTAAAGAACTTCTAGCTTTTATATATATATATATATATATATATGCTTTTGATATATACTCACGTACTGCTAAATTCTAAAAGCTATGACCGGGTAAACAGAATTATATTATATATTATCTATCATTTAAAGAAAATAAGAGCTTTGAAGATCCAATTGCTAGTTAAAAATATAGCAATTTGTTTAGGATATTTGTTATATATCTCCCAGTCAATAAATGTATTATTTTTCTCTTCTATCTACTTCTTCATCCATAAATACCATGTTTCATAACAAAGCTGAATCTTACACGTACTCTTTGTTGCCCCTAACCACAAACACTAAAATATATTACACGCTGAGTCTGAAAAGTTAGTCCTTTATAATTAATTGCCTATAGTTTGATATCGAATATGAAAAAATAATCAATTTTTGTCAAGGATTTAAGACAACTTCAATATATTCTTTTGTGTTCATAGACTCGACTTCCTGCAAGTCTATCTACAGGAAAATTCCATAGCCAATAAAATCATAAAATAAGCCAACATGACGTAATAAGATATTTCATCACGATATTATCAAAACTTTTCATGGGTTGGGTTGCATGTAATTAATTGAACAGCCATGTATTTCATTTTGCAATGGGTGGCATCTTAATTAATTAATGGTACCATAAACACTAGGCGCCTCCAATATTAGAAAGTCAACTATTCTAGCATATTAAACTCAAAAATTTAAATAAATATGTTAAGCTTTCAAGTTTCAACTGGTAAGAAGCAATCCAAATTATTTTATTTTAATAGAGTTTGACTTTAATATCACATGAATGTAAATATTTACACACTAGCAATTAAATAAACATCACAGAATAATTATTATAAAAATTAATAATTTTCAGTTATATTACAATACATAATTAGATACTAATACAAAATATTAAAGTTCAAATATATTCTTGGAATTCCTCTAGACCACTTTGTTTTCGATTCTCCAAATTTAAATTTGCTTCTTTTAGTCCATCAATTTTCAAAAATAGTTTTTTAATCTCTTTTGTGATAAAAAATTATCATGCATCCAAACACTCCAAAAAATAATTTTAAGAGACTAAAAAGAGCATTTTTGAAATTGAGGAGTAAGAAATTTAAATTTTGTTCCCCAAATTAAATTTGCTTCTTATATAGTCCTCAAATTTAAAAAATCTCTTTTTATTCCTTCTTGTGATAAAAAGATTATACATCCAAACCCTATAAAGTTTAATAATTTTATGGCACTAAAAATAGTATTTTTGAAATTGAGTGGCTAAAAAAATTTAAATTTGGTTTGACGGATCAAAACTATATTTAAACCAAAAATTATATGATCAGTGTGTTGTAACTAAATACATTTTAATGATAATGAACATTACAATGCCACTTTTCCTTATAAGACTTGGTAATTAGTATATATATTCATATTCATGGGAAACAAATATTGATTTAGGTAAGTACTATACGGAAAGATCAAAGAGTGAAAAAAATGTATGTGACAAGACCAATATCTGTGTACAAGAGGGACCCTGGTGCTCTTTCAGAACCTCCATTAGGACCAAATTCAGGTTATCTTGTAATATGGGATGTACCTCCTGATGCATACACTTGTTTTGGTTTGTGTAAGGACCCAAAACTCAGGCACCTTCCTTTCCCTCAGGACAAGAATTTGACCATCACATACACAAATTCAGGAAATCAAAGACAACAATTCAGGGACAAGGTCTTGTTCATCCCTGTATTGAATCATCCATTGTCTTCCAACCGCTACTACGCCATAAGAAGGCAGGGAAAATATCAAGGGTATGGCTTTATTTTTTATGTCAGTTAACCTCGAAACCTTTTTAACATCTAGATGTATCTAACTTTCAGCTTTAGCATTATATGTATGCCCTATTTGAATTTAAGGTGATTTTGACATTCTTTTAAAGCTTTACATACATATATATTCACTTAGGAAATAATCTTGGTGGCTCAAACATTCATTTGAGGTACTAGCTTTAACTTATTTTAAAGATATAATGGCTTATTTTTCCAAAGTTTCCTAGAAAGAGATTAACAATTGAATTTAATTAGTTTATATTTATTTTTGTATAATTAAAAAGATTTACATTATATTATCAATCAAATCAGAATTGCTAGATGCTAGAGCTGTCAAAATGGATCAATCCGATCCGTTAAGCCCGACCCGTCTTAACCTATCTAATAAATGGGTTGATTCAATCTAACTCATCAATCTTTTATGGTTAAAAAAAGTGAGTTTGGTCCAGCCCACTACAGGTTGGTGGGTTAAATAGGCCAACTAACCAATCACCGAAAATTAAAAAATATTTTCTAGGAAATTTTTTTAATTATTTTTAAAAATATTAAAATTTAAATATTTTATGATAGCATTAATTTTAAGTTTAAGAGTTTAAAAATGAAATAAAAATATTTAAATGATATTTTTTACTAAAAATCTACATTTACAATGTGCTAAATATTAGTTTTAAAATATAAAATATTAATTAATTGATACCAATAAACTAAAAAATATATTTTAATGAAATATAGGTTAAATAAGTAACATAATAATTTAAAACTTAAAAAAAAATCATAATCATATAATAATAAAAATGAAATTTAGGCTGATTGGTGGGTCAATCCAGTTCACCACGGGTTCATCCCGCATGAATCAGGTTATAAGTTAATCAAACCGTATATATAATACAATAAACTTACTTCTTTATTTTTGAACCTGACTGTCACTCGTAGTTGGTCGAGTCAACCCACAATTCTAGACCCTATTTTAACGGTGCTAGTACATACTATATAAAAAATTCAACCATATACTATTATACTGCTATAGTAATCTTTAACTGATTTCAGGCAAGCAAGCACAAGTTCAAAAGAAGAGGACAAGACCACTTGTTTATGCTGTAGCTTTGTCCATGATGTTAAACCAAGAGCTTTGGTTCCCTCTGATGATTATCAGAAGGTTGAAATAATGAAGAAGAAATATGGTTTTTATGCGAAGTCTGTTGCCCCAGATGGAATTCCACCTAAGTTCTTGAGAAGAAAAGGTTGGAAGGTTGAGGCTAGCACTCCTACCAATTACCATTTGTATGAAGCTTTGGGCTGCAATGATAACTTACGTGCCCGGTTACCATATTTCAACTTGCCATTGTCCAATGATAGTTCCGAGTCAGTGGTTGTTGGAAAGTGGTACTGCCCTTTTATGTTTTTGAAGGAAGGAATGAGGTTAAAGGAGCAGATGAAGATGTCAATGTTCTATGAGGTCACACTCAAGCAAAGATTGGAAAAAATATTTTCAAAGGAAAATGGAAAGGGTGGTGAAGATACTGTTTCTGTAGATGTTGTTATACAAACTGAAGTTGTGAAGGTTGCAGGAAAGGATGCTGTTTGGGATGCAAACGGTGTGGTTGACCGAGTGCAGTGGTTTAGGAGTGTTGATGATGATGGAAGAGAGCTAAGTGTTGGATTGTGTTCGGAAGTGGTTGAGAGAATGAAATGGGAGCAAGAAAGAGTTGGATGGAAATCAAATAATGAAAGGAAAGAGAGGGTGCTACAAGTGGAAGAGATTGGAGGAACCAAAAAGTGGGAGAAATTTGGTTGTTATATGCTGGTGGAGAGTTTTGTTTTTAGGAGAATGGATGGAAGTTTGGTACTAACTTATGATTTCAGGCACACACATCAAATTGTGTGCAAATGGGAATGAAGATTTTGGTAAAAGGGGGAAATTGATCACATTGAGAATTATAGTTTGAAGGTCCAATTGCTGTCTAGTAAACCTGAATGGCTAAAATCTTTCCTATATGCTTGAAATTTGAATGTGTGGTTTGTATAATTCTGTGTACAAAATATGGAGCAAGGATATATTTTTTATATTATAAGGGTGTTAATGAGTTGGATTTAGCCAAATTTAAGACCAAATTTAATTACAACTCATTAGATTGGGTTGGATTGAGTTTTTATTTTTTTCTCATTAAATCCAATTCAATCCGTTGTTGAACGGATTGGATTTGATTGAGTTAATTGTATTACCATTTTTAAACTATTTTTTTAAATGATTAATTGATGTTTGAAAGCATTTTTTATATATTTTTAGGATATTCTTTTTAAAAGAATAGAATATATCATTATTAACATAAAAATAAACAATAAATTATTAACTCTAATAGTGTAAATAATCAATTCTCAAAAGAGTTTAAACTATTATTGGTTTTTTATATACCAATAAACATTAGTTAGTTGAAGTGAGAGTGTGTCCTTGCAATGCAAAGTGGTTACATCACCCAACCGGTAGGCCATTGAGTTTGATTAGGTTGAGTTTGGTTTCACCCAATCTAAAAAAAATTCAACTCAATCATTTTAGGTTAGATTGGGTCATCGGGTTATCCAATCCAATAAACATTCCTATCATATACAATTGAGTGCATATTTGCACATGGGTAATAATTTCACTAATGCAAAACAAGTTTAACCTTATTAAGTATTTTATATAAAGTTGCATAAAGAAAATAATGTATATATATATATAGCAGTTATATATATACACACATGAATGTATATATAGAGTTCGTTTATTTAAGATTATTTTTAAAAGACTATTTTTTTTAAAAAAAATCACTTATAAGAATTTTTAAGATATTTATTTAAACTTTTTAAGAAAAAGAATTAGAAAATTATTTTTCAAAAAGCAACTCAAAGTTATATCCAAAAGAAAGCCGTTGCAATAAAAGAGAGAGAAAATAACTATACTTCTCAAGAATTTTTTTAAAAAAAAAGTGAGGTATTTTTATGATGGTAACCAAACGAAAATTTAATTCTGAATATACAAAAATCTCTAAAATAAAATAATTTTTTTAAGGAATTTTAAAAACTATTTTTTTAAGCACTACCAAACTAACCGTATCCTTTCTCTTGTTTATGATTTTCATCACTTTAACGTAACACAAAGGTTGTCAACAAGGTTATATATTGGATGGTGAGAGTACCTTTATGCACCATATTGTCATGATCATGGTAGACAAAAAAAATTATATATATGTAAAATATGATGCAAAAATAATAAAATCAGAAAAATATATATTAAAAACATAGATCTAAAATTCATAATATTTATAATATAATGTTTGTCATCATAAAAAGTCATAAATAAGCAAATAAAAAAAATATTAAATAAAAATCAACAAGGAAACAATATTATAAACACATTGAAAAATCCTAAAATCTTCTCTTAAGGTTAACAATGTAATTATTGTTAAAGATTATTTTGACAATTTTTATTTTATGATTATAAATTTTTTTATTTTATGGCCAGTATCATAGTTAGAATTTGTCTAGATTTTGTACCAGTAAAGAACAATAGTATTTGTGAAGATTTTATAACTTGTTTTATTTTCTGAAATTATTATCTTATTAAGAGTGTTGTGTTTAGAGTCCAATGAAGAAGTTGTTGATATTGAGGATTTAGTTTATTATTAATTATATTTTCTTTTAGCATTGATGAGTAGTTATTTTAGAGTAAATATTGCTAATGTTATTTCGATTCTTCATTATATTCTCTTTAGAGACATCCAAATTAGAGAATTATATTCCATTTCTTATATAAGGATTTCATATATTTATTTACCTTATTTTAATATCACAGAAGTATTTTGGACCTTTTATTTTGCAAGTTTTGTTTTTAATTTGATAATTTTTTACTTTTTTTTTTTTTGGGTTGTTATTGTATCAAGGACATTACATATAGTCCTAATTTTTTTTTTCTTGATATCATCAAGTCGCAAGAGGAGCCATTAATCACTTTAAAAATGAAAATTAAGTCCTTCCAAAAACTAGGGATCAAGACCGTTTTAATGGTTTCTTTTCCTTATGTTTCCTTAATTTGATAACTTGTTTGCATTCCATTCCTTTTAAACGAACATCTTTTTAATAATAGTTTTCTCTTGTCTCAAGAAAAGATAAGTTGCAAATTAAGTTATTCCACCCCTCACTAACTCCTTTACACTGATAAATAACTTCCTTCTACTCAAAGTGCTTGAATGACTATAAATGAAGTCTAACACAAGGGTCCCATAAATTTTTTGTCTTTTTTTTCTCTAACAACCTATTGGAAAGAAAATAACTACTTTCACTAATCGCTATAACTTAGGCAACATTTTTTTCTCTAATCTCCTTCACAATAGAGTCAAGAAACTCAAATATCTTCTCATTTATCTTTACATAGTTGGATGCATTTAGTAGACTTCAAGAACATTATTGTCCTAGGAGAGGAGGTTTACAAAAAGTTGATTATGCTTCTTTCCTTCTTATTTGTTCAAGCATCTAACATTGTGGAACACCTAAAAGTTTCCTATTGATCCATTAATGTCATGATAAGTAGGAGCACACAAATGGTTTTCAAAATGCCCCACTTCAAGGCATTGTCTTTAAATTATTACTTAAAAGAACAAGAAAAGGTAGAAAAGAAAAGAAAATAGTCATTTCCACATTTGCGTTTTATTTCCACAAATCTACCCAACTCTGGCTATAGGATATGTGACTTTTAATAATATTTTTGTCTAACATTTAATAAAAAAATGTTATTAAAAATCTTTGGTAACATTTGAAAATGTCATCAAATTATTAATATATGTTACTGATATGCTTTCTAACATTTTTATTAAATGTTGAGTATAGTCCATGTTGCGAAAGCTTAAAATAATGTTACTAATAAGCTTTAACGACATGAAATATATGTCACATCTGATAAAATGTTGGAAAACCTTGTTAATAATACATTTATTAACTAAACTCTTCCTACAACAATTGGCTTCTCTTCCTACAACAATTGAATAGTTTCTCTTCCTACAATAAAACCTTGTCAAATTATCTAAACTCTTAAACCACATAACCATCTCATCATCTATCCCATTCTCATCTCAAATAGCTTCTCTTCCTACAACAATTGGCACTTTATGTGGGAACAACAACATTTATTAACTAACACATGTGAGGAGAAAGGAAAGGGAAAAGTCATAGGTTTGCACCTCTTCATTGACAAAACTAACACATGAACAATTAAAATTTGTTTATAAAAAAATAAAATGACATTTATTAACAAACATGATTTGCACATTGAATCCATCATTTTCATTAAAAAAAATCATTTTTCATCTTTGCTCTAGTGTCAACTCATAGAACATTGACTTCTTCATATGCTCCTTTACTTTTCATTTGGGTGCGCGTGTGTGTATATATATATACATAGATAGATATACACGGGGTGTATCAAGTGAGAAAAAGTTTATTGTGAAAAATGAAAGAAATTGATAATAACCGTAGATTAAAACAAATGGTTCAAATTAAAACAAATCACTTAAAGATATCATGCGTCTTCTTTACCATACCCCAACCTCATCCCTACCACCACCACTATCGTCGTCGGTGCTACCTCCGCCACCATCACCACCACCATCCAACTGTCATTATCACCATCATCACTACCCCACCACCGCTATCACCACCCTCATTATCACCCCACCACTGCCACTATCATCATCGTTGCCGCAACAAGATGGTGGCAGTAAGGGAGAATGGCAGTAGGATAATGTTAGTGACGATGACGATAATGATAGTATCAACAGTGGGGTGGGGGGTTAGGGATGAAGTGGGGGGTGCAAGTGTGATAAGTTACAGTGAATGTTGGACATAATATCTTCTAAGTGAATTATTTGAATCTGAGTCGTTATTTTTAATCTTATATTTATTATTAATTTTTTTATAACTCATAAACCTTTTTCTCACTTGATAGCCCCAAATGTATAAGATGAGAAAAAGATTATTTTAAGAAATAAAAAAAATAATTTTAGAATTTCAATCAACGTTATTAAAGTGTATCATGTGCATCTCCCTCACCACAATGTACTCTCACTTGCTCTTTCTCTTCCCAACTTTCATCTTTCACCAACACTCACAGCCCTGGCTTTCACATGCGTGCCTTCCCCAATCAAGTAATAATGATTGCGGGATTCTTGTTCCCTAACCAACCAATCAATCTCCTCAAAATATTGTAGTTTAATTTTATAAATTTCCTGCGGTTTTAACTGGAAGCAAATTCTGCAGCTACTTTATACCAATTTTTTTAACCACAAAAATTTTTCGGTGGATTTAAAAATTGAGAAGAAACTTTCTTATCAAATTTTGCGGGAAATATTCGTGTGATTTTTTTCGCATGAAAATTCACAAAAAAAAATTATTGTCAATTTTTGAATCGACAAGTAGTAATTATTCACAAAAAAAATTTATTGTCAATTTTAAAATCGACAAATACTAATTATCCAGAAAGATTTTATCTAAAGATTAACATCCCACGAAATGTATTTCCTGCCAATAATCCAAAAGAATTTGAAGAAATATCCAGTGTAATATTAAAATTTTTAGTAGTATAAGGCGGTTGGTAATTTGAAAAAAAAAATCATTAATTATCTTTTTATATTGTCTACGTATTGACTTAGTCGTTCTCATATATGCTAGATGGCGACAAATCTATATATATTTATAGTCTTATATATTGATCTCTATGTTTAAAATCTATCCGTAATTAAATCCTCTATCTATAGTCTGTGAATCCAAAAATGTGGCTGAAGTTTTGGGATCTCTCTCACTTACGAAAGCTATGTGTATTTGTTTAGGAAAGAGATAAACGTTTATATCGTTAAATTTTGACTATATTTATCAAAACTAACTTAAAATTAAATATTTAGTTGAAAATTTAAGTTTATAGTTTAAAATTGTTAAGCTAACAATTGAATTATAATTTTTAGTAAAAGTATCTCTTATGTAATATTTTTATATAAATACTAATTTATTTTATTAATAAAACATATTTGAGATATTTATAATTTTTTTTTTTGCGTTAACTTTCAAAATTTATGATTTTTATTTATAGATCAATTATTTTAATTATATTTTTTATATTGGATTCTATTAAGTAAGGAAATAAACCAAAAAGAAGATCTCGTCTTATTTAAAATAAAAAGAAAGAAAACTTGATACATATTTTGATTACAAATATCTTGTCAAATATTAGCTGCACAACATATATATTCATAAAGAAAAAATAAAAGCTATACATAACTTAAAATAACAAGAACAAAAACATTGAAAAGTAGAAATAACTAGGCAGAACAGAAAAGAAAACAATCACTCCCATTTGCACCTAATTTGATGTGTGTGCCTGTAATCATAAGTTAGCATCAATTTTTTATCCATACTCTTCAATAGAAAGCTTTCTACCAGTACATAACAGCCAAATTTCCACCACCTGTTTATCCCTCCAAACTCCTCTATTCTTTCCACTCTCACTTGCCTTTTATTCCCACCACTCCACCCAACTCTCTCTTGTTCCCATTTCATTCCATGAATAACTTCCAAACTGAGTCCAACACTTGTCTCTGATCCCATCTCATCAAAACTCTTAAACCATACCACTCTCTCATCATCCATACCACTGTCATCCCAAACAGATTCCCTACTTGCAACCTTTGCAACTTCTGTTTGAACAACAATATCTATAAACACAGCATGATTTTCCCCACTGATTCCATCATTTTCCTTTGAAAAAATCTTCTCCCATCTTTGCTCAAGTGTCAACTCATAAAACACTGACTTCTTCATCTGCTCCTTCACTCCCATTCTTCCTTCCTTCACAAACATAAAAGGGCAGTACCACTTTCCAACAACCACTGATTCAGGCCTATCATTGGACAATGAGAAGTTGAAATCTGGAAGCTTAACCCGCAAGGAATCATTAGAGCCAAAAGCTTCACCTAAATGGAAATTGCTTGGAGTGGTAGCATACACTGTCCACCCTTTTTCCCTCAACAAACCAGGAGGAATTCCATCTGGGGCAACAGACTTTGCTTGGAAACCATAATTCTTCTTGATTATTTCAACCTGCTGATAATCATCAGAGGGATCCAAAGGTCTTGATTTAACATCTTGGACAAAGCTACAACATAAACAAGTGCTCTTGTCCTCTTCCTTTGAGCTTGTGCTAGCTTGACTGAAATCAATTCAAGTTAATTTATAATATATGTTGATCAGAATGTGAAATACATGTGTTTATAAGTTAATGATTATTTCGGTTAACTAAGTTGAACTTTAAAGACACTAGAAATACTAATTAACACATAGTTCATTAGCTTATATATACTAAAATAATGTAATTCCTTGTTTATATCCGTTAAAAATAATCTATATATTGGACCGAAACATCACACTATCGGACATCAACATCCTTAGCTCACAACTACCTGTTGCTAAACAGAAGCAGTTTTTAACTAACTTCTCAGTGAATCAGAAACTGCAGAAACATAATTAGGATCAGTCTGTTTCCCTTTTCAAAAAGAGATTTTTTGTTTTTTAAAATTGTAAAATTAAAAAATTTGTTTGATTTTTTTCTAAACTTCAATTCTCATACGAAAACTTCTAAAAAAAAGTGATGGGCTCTACTCTGTCTCGCTGAAACTTCACGACCATGAAAGATAATGGCTGTAACAAACTTCTATCTCTTTTCTGTTTTTTAGTTTTTTTAAGATGAGTGTTTTGAAAATAATATTCAAAATTTAGCTAAAGTTTTGGTTACAGATTGACTGTTTGACACTATAAAATTGTTTTAAAAATAGTTTTTAAAATGGGAATGGAACAGGGAAACAAACAGCCATTAATATGACAGTTGAAAAGATCTCAATTTTTAAAAATATCAGCTTCTTCAGGGCACTTAAACCAAAAAGTTTAAAAAATAAAGTAGATAAATTTCAAATAATTTTCAATCTTCTACCATTGGAGTGGTTGGTAAATACTTGAGCTACCTTGACCCTGACTCTGAACTCAGTTATGTAGTTCAAATTTGATGTGTTCTGAAGAAAAAAAGAAAGAAGAAGAAGCATATATATCAAGGTTAATCGACATGGAAAAGTGATTATTCATACCCTTGATGCTTCCCCCTCCTTCTTATCACATAATAGCGGTTTGAAGACAATGGTTGGTTCAAGACTGGAACAAACAAGGCTTCTTCATCATCGCTTCCATAGTTGATGGTTAAGTTTTTGTTCTGAGGAAAAGGAAGATCGGTGATATTGTAGTCCTTGCACAAACCAAAACAAGTGTAAGTCTGAGCTTCTTCATCAAAGATTACAATATAACCTGAATTAGGCCCTGCTGGAGGAGGCTCTGAAAGAGCACCAGGGTTCCTTTTGTACATTGAAAGGGCTCTTGTCACATACATTTTCTTCTCACTCTCTAATCTTTTAGTGTCAATACATTCTTCTCAATAGCTGATTAATTGTTTTTGTTTCATATATATATATATATATATATATATATATATATACACACACAATTCCAAGGAAATATAAAATACTTTGCGCTTCTTATTGTGTAATAAAAAATAATAGTTTGAATGGGTCAACATCATGTAAGAAAGGTCAATTACACGAAATGTTTATTGGCATATTCTTATAGGATATAGTTTGAAAGGACCAAAATCATGTTCAAAAAGGTCAATTACAGGAGATGTTTATTGGTATATTTCTATAGGATATATATTTTTTTGGTGCAGATAGTTTTTTTGGTGCAGTTCTATAGGATATATATGATATATGCTCTTCTGTTCTTTGGAAAAAATCATTCAGATGGTAAAATCTGTTGGAGTGTTGGGTTTAATTACCTTTTTATTTCACTATTTTTGTAAAACTAGTTTCAATATTATCTCATTTTAGTTTCAATCTTAGCACACACTTCTTTAAATAGTTGTTGTTTTTTTTGTCAAATTAAAGTTAACATGACGACATAATTAATACTAACAATGTTTTATTAAATAGTTTTAATTTCATCACACAACAATTTTTACTAATAAAATCATCATAGTTGAAAAAAAAACATATTGATATTATTTAAATAATTGTGAAATAAAATTAGATTTAAAAATAATAGTGATATTGAAATTATTAAAACAATTGTGAAACAAAATTGAATGTAAAAATAATAGTAGAACAAAATTTAATATTATTAAAAAATGGTGGAGGAAAAATGTAGTTAAGTTAATCTTTAATAATAAAATAGTGTAATATAGAAGTTATCTTTAATAATAAAATAGTGTAATAATAAAATAGAAGCTATCTTTAAAGAGAGTTGAAAATTGAACAAAATAGTATGAGATTAAAACATCCAAACTAAAGCTATCAACTACTTTATTTCATAGTGAAAATATAATAATCATAAAAACCGATTACATATGACTTAATTGGTTTTTTAGTTTTGAGGAGTTTAAAAAATGATTTCTAAGAATTGTTAAGGTCAAAAAAATTAAGTTGATAAATGCTATTTGAAAATTATTTTTTATATATGAAAATAATAAATTTTGTCCATATTTATAAAAGTATTGAAAAGCAAGAAAATAACATTTTTTTTTATAAATCATAGTTGGTTATAAAATATTGTTTCCGATAAAGAAACAAACATCTTCTCTATATGTTTTAAGTTTTTAGAAAAACTAGAAAATAAAAAATAAAACTATTTTTTAAAATTATTTTAAGAAGAAACTTACAAGTGATTTTTTAGTCTTTAAATATTGAAATACTAAAAAAAAATTTATAAAACTTCAACTAAATAAACTTACAATAAACCAAACTTTCTAAACTAATACAAAAAAAAAAAAATAGCAGTCGGGGTATGAACAGGAAAAAATTATTGTAAACGAAATGCCCTTTTACATTTTCTGCTAAATTAGACGAGAAAAAAATAACCCACAAAGATATATCTACACTTTCCTGTGTATCAATGAATAAGCATATCTAAGATTTATTTAGATGAACTTTCTTGCAAGCACTTTTGTAAATAAAATGAAGAAAAATATGTAAGCTTACCTCCTCTTTTGTAAACGATGTTGTTATATTGAGAGATCAGTGAGAAAAAAAGAGTGTTGCCAGCTTCAAAGAATGGCGCAATATTGCTTATGGCACAAACTTATGATATACGGACTCACAAAGAAAATGATAAGAATAAGAATACAAAATCAGAAAACTGCAAATTTATAAACTTGTCATAATATTTTCAATATATAAAAACTTGATATCACCTTCAGAGATGAATTCCATTCCTGGAATCTGGAAGTTCCAAATCAAGCAGAGAGAATAAGAGAGGCCTCACTCACGCTCCAGCGCTGCAAAAACTAATCAAACACTCACGCTCCGCACCTTGAATTAACCATTCATTAGTTTTACAAAAGCAAGGTCAAGGTCTTTTTTAATTGCAAGGGATTAACTATTATTCAAAACAATATTTGATGTCTATCTTTTCAATTTTTTTAATATCATAAGTTTTTTTCTTTATAATATTATATATAGATTTGCCTAGCTATCAAAATTTATATTTTCGTAAAATTTATTTGCATATTAATTATTATATTGTTATGACGTGTAATCGATCTTTTTTTAATAATTTTTAAAAATAATTATTTTTATATATCAAATCGATCAAATCATGTAGTTTTTGAAATTAATTAACTAACTTTTAATAAAAAGTTATGTATTGATATTAAATTATATATTGATAACAACATTGGATATGTCATAAACCTAATGTGATTTGATTGTGATTTGATTTAATTAATGATCCAATGTGGTTGAACAAGTTGTTAGGATCATAATGTTTCAACAACCAAATGATCAACATATATCGTTGTGGTTTTGATCATTAATAAATAAATTAAGTTTAATTATCTAATGTTTCATTGTAAGATAATCAGAGTGTCTACAAATTGACATACATAAGAAGTCATGTCATCAGTAGAATAGAAGATCTCAACATATCTTCTAATGATTAGATACCAGAAGCTCATCTTCTAAAGAAGTTTTCTAATAAAGACAAGAAGGTGCTTTAAATAAGGAGATCGAAGTCACTAAAGATTGAAGCTTCCGACAAAAAAGTAATTGCTATTGACTAGAAGATCGAAGCTATTGATGTAATCAATAGACCATTTGCTACCTAAAGATTAGAAGATTAAAACATCTATTGAAGAGTAGAAGATAGGAACTGTTAACAATTCAATAGATAGTTTTTTTTAAGTATCTGACGAAGGAAGACAAAACCATTCTATGGAACCTCCTTTACAAGAAAACACTCTCAAAAGGAGCAAGCTTCTTGTCACTAGAAAAAAATTGTCTTAAGGACCATCTTATCATTGAAATAACATATTCTAAGTTAGTACCCCTAGACGAAGATCAAGTCGAAGTTCATGTCCATGAAAAGAACACATGAGATTTGAAGAGGAGAACACTTGACCTTGACCAAGACAAAGTCTCAATTAGTCAACATGAAGATTTACTTAATTAGAAACAAGACGGAGATAAAAGTTGTTTTAAAGAAGAACATAATAAAAAGCTAATGAAGATAGAGTTTACATATTGATATCCTACATAAAATGAAATATCAGGAGCAAGAGTGAAAGAGGATTGTAGAGTTGAAAGCTCTGAGTAGAAGATTCTATATCAGGCCCAAAGTAGAACCAGGAGACAGGAAAGAGAACAAGACAAAGAATGATTAGAAGCATCAATATCTGATCATACCATGCTATGTATGTTATAAGTTGACCTCTATAAAGGATAATCATCTTTGGAAAATGGCTTAAAACTAGAAATTCAAATTATACAAGTGGACCAAAAGCTAAGTGATAAATAGTGTTGTAAAAGTTGAAGATTCACCTTGAACAGAGTGTCTCTGACACCTTGTAAAGCCACCAATATTTGGTGCATGTTGTTCTCAAAAGTGCTAAGTGACGTTGAATATAAGAGAAAAGGTGACTAGTTGGTGATAACCTCTCAGACTTGCATTTAATGTTATATTAGTAATCCAAACACACGTGACAAAGTCTCATTATTGAAGATAAACAATGGTCATATTTGAAGAGTATATATAAGGTTTGAAGAAAAAAAAACGAAAGGAATCGAAGAGAATGAATTGAAGTGTATAAACTTCAAGTATTCAAAGCTTTCTTCGTTGCTTTGTTTGTTCGGTATACACTCATCTTGAGTGATAAGAAGTCTCTCATTTATAACCTACTAGTGAGCATAGATTATCTATTCTTCACGTAGTGAAGCTTATTCCTATGAACAAAACCTTTATATCCTCTCAATATGAATTAGCTTTGTCTAATCTACAACCTTTCATCTAGTAAAGTAATCTCTGACTTGTTAAAAAGAATACTCGGTGAAAATGTAGGAGTGACTTAGTGATCAAACAATACTCAGGTTTTCAAACTTAGGGGGAGTTTTTGTTGTAAAAGAAGTGGTTTAGAATACTTATTATAAGACAGAAGTCACATAATGAATACTTATTGTATTTCTAATTGATATAGTTGCACCTTTTAAGGGATACTTAAAACAAACTAGACATAGTTCACATTCAATGAACCAGTTAAACAACTTTTTTTCTATCCTTCTACTACAACGTTTTTCTTTATTAAAACTTTTTTTTATCATGAATTGTTTTTTAAGAAAGTTTTTTTATAAGAAATTATTTTTATTCACGTTTGTTTTATTAGAAGCTTTTGAGAAACTTATTTGTTTTTATTAAAGTCAGCATTTTCCTAAAAGATTTTCTAACCTTCGTTTAGAACAAGCTTTTTATAGCTTTTCAACTCCCTTTAAGAGCTAACCTTCCTTTTCAAGGGTGACTCAACTGGTTGAATCATTAACCCAACAATCCGACCCTAGTAATGTATATGTTTTTCAAATTACTCAAAGTTTATTATTATTATTATTATTATTTTAATTATTATTATTATTATTATTATAATTATAATTATAATTATTATTTATCATCCAAATTACTCAAAGATATGCCTTCTCAGATTACAATGAGCACAAGTACGAAATAACATAGAGAAAACCCTCACAAATATTACAATGGGTTTGAAACCCATTCAACAAAGACTTGATAAAAGAATTTAGATGTCTGACACCGCTCCTACAAAATGAATTGCGTAAGATGAGCAATTTCAAAAGCATCGGCAGGAGCAACGTTGAACACATTATTTATGGCTTTCTAAATATGGCACAAGGTTGCAAACCACACAGATGACCACACCCTTTGATCATGATTAATATCGCTTAACAACTCATGAAATTGAAAAGTGTGACTTCTCACCAAACTATGAAATGCTATAGATATGCCCAACTAGTAGCAAATTTCAAACCACACCTTGACAGATACTTCCCAGGTGAAAAATAAGTGTATCCTTGTCTCCATCTCCTTACCACACAGCCCGCACATGTTTGCCTCCTGCTGTATTATCCCATGCTTCCATAAATTCTTCTTTGTTGGTATGCCATGTCAGCATATACACATTTTTTTCCATAATAGCTAAAAAAAGTGGTCATTTTGTGCACACCTATCTGTTGTAAGTGACCTGTATGCAAATGCGAAAGAGCATACACCTAACTCGTTAGCCTGCCACACCCAATTATTCGCCTTTCACTCAATCAGTTCCACTGACCCTAGTCTAGAATCTAACTCGTCCAACATGTCTGACTCACACTCAAATAACTCCCTCCTCCAAGACCAACTCCACCTCTCATCCTCCATCCTCATATCCTTCACCGATGAATCTAGATTTAAAGCTACCCCGAAGAGTCTAGGGTACTCCTCCTTCAAACTAAACTCCCCTCCCCCACCTATCCTAAAAAAAACCAATTGTCCTACCATCTTTAATCTATTGTCTAATATTATTAGACCACTAACCTTCCGTTCCCACCCTATACTGCTTGATGGAGTTTAAATTAGTTCACCATCGAGAGCGTTTTGACATCCTCACCCATAAAAAATTAATAAACAAAGAGTGAAGTTTGGAAATTATACCTCTCGGAACCTTGAAAAGTGAAAAGAGATACAAAAGTTTATTATTATTATTATTATTATTATTATTATTATTATTATTATTATTATTATTATTATTATTATTATTATTATTATTATTATATATTACTAATAGTTGTGAAACATGTTTTTCTTCATCATTCTTTCTTTCATTACACATTTTGCTTTATATGGAAATGTGATTGTCCATTTTGTTTCGATATCAATTAATATATGTTCAATTTTTTTGTGTTTTAAAGAGTATATATATTTAATTGGTTTAGAGACTTGAGATTTGATCTATCAATAGTAATTTTATTTGCTTATTATAATATAGGTATAAAAATTTTTCATTTTTTTTATATAAACCTGTTCATATGGGTCAATTAGTGACCATTGGTTCGATTAGTGACTTTATGCAGACTAATCACTAAGTTGGTATTTAAAATTATGTTTGTAATTTAGTTTTTATGTATATATAAATTAAAAATAAAATCAATAATGTTTTGAGAGATAAAAGCAAGAATCACATAGAAAAAAAAGTGTTGCCGGCTTCAAAGAAATGAAAGAATGGTGCAAGAGGACACTTATGACACAAACATATAATCTTAGGACTCAATAAAGAAAATGATAAGAATACAAAATCCAAAAAAGAAAAATTTATATTGTCATAAATAATTCTCCCTAACCCAAGGTCACACCTAATCAGAGCATCCCTACAGAAAGGTAAAAGAAAAGTTGAATCACTCATTACCAACAATATCATCATGATCTTGCACACTTGAAAATGGTGTTCAGCCTGAAAAAAATGCAACAACAAATAACAAGGGGCGAGAATATGTCTCACACATGTTAGGGCATATATAAAGAGACTGAGTAGTCAACTAAAGTACAACAAATACATATAAACTCATTTCACACCTATAATAGAAATTACACATCCACACATATAAATACATTTATGCTAATGATGCTCATACATGGTCTCTAAGGTACGCGCCTGAAACAGTCATCTTCTATGCTAGTAACACGTAGGTGCAATCATCTCACCATAGATCCACCCGAAGTGAACCCTCTTCTACGTCAGTGACACGTAGGTACAACCGTGCAATGCAAAATAACCAAAGAGTATCTGATCCAGAGCACCACACAATGAGTGATCCTTACGAAAACTTCGTCGACTGTCATATTCATGTGTCATGTCATCTACAACATAAATCATAATGCAAACATTTAATCATGTTATCATACTCCACCCCCAACTGCAGTTGGGATGATATCTCGTGAGACACACTCTAACTATCATCATCAACATAAATAGCAATATCAACATTTAATCATATAATCACATTTCATCCCCAACTGCAGCTTGAATGACACCTCATTAAGGACGCTATGAACAAATTCATCAACAAATTATGTATCCAATTGAAATCAACATAAATATCACACATTAAAACAAACCCCAATTCACACACTTGAAAAAGCTTTCAAACATTCAAACATTCATGACACTTATAATTATAAGATACATCACGCATCTAAACATATGACTATGCAAAAATACTTAAGCAATGCTATAAAAACTTCACAAATGATCAAACAATTCACAGTTCACACACTACTGAGCAACAACTTAAACTTAACTCTTAGCACAAATAAGCTCTTGAACACAAATTATCCAAAACACATATTCTCATTTACAAAATAAGATTTATAATATTGAATATATTCAATTTTCTCACATATAGACATAGGATTATTACATTCATAGCTCACCACAATATTTTCTAAATTTTGAAGATTTCGTCACTTATTTTCTAATAAGTCTCTAAGACCTTTGTGGAGTATAAGCACGATATCTAGAGATTTATTAATCTTATGATATTGTTTCTTATCTAGTTTAAAATTGGGAAATTTATATACAACTCTTACGTTGACCTCAAAAGCTAAACCAAATGTTTACTATGTTAAACATTGGAGGAAACATGAATTTATCGCTTAATTATGGCAGTTCAATCTTCAGTCACTAATCTGACCATAACATGAGATCTAGGTATCTTTTTAGGGTGAAACAAATGTCATTAGTTAGATAAAAGATAGAGCTACAATGTTCATGAAAACCACTATCTCAAATTATATTGTTTTCCTATTGGTTTTCTCATCCTAAAATCACAAACGCTGATTATAAAATATGCTTAATTCTAGCACTTGGACCTTTAGTCACTAATTTGATCATAACCTGAGTTCTAGGTATCTTTTTGGGGTGAAACTAAAATCATTATTTAGATAACATCTAGGGCTGAAAGTTTCATGAAGACAAATTTCTCAAATTGCATCGGTTTGCTATCAGTTTTCTCATCCAAAGATCATGAACGCTGATTGTAGAACATGCACTAGAATTTCCATTGTTTCCCTCTCCTAAGATTTGCTTAATCCTTCGAAGCACACTTTAAATTATGAAATTCAAATTAAATAATTCTCAATAAAGTCTTAAGATAAGAAAGATGTCAAATAATAATAAACTAATGATACCCTCATTTCTAACTAACTTAATTGTTATAACCAATCGCAAGAAACCAAAAAGACACTACTCCAACTATAGGCATCCATTACTATTGCTAATCTTTAGGGTATAAAAGAGAACACTTCAATACCAAAATTAATCATTATACCTAGTCCATTTTATCCATAGTTCATAATGGTATGAACCAATACACCAAATACGATGATAAACAACACACCAAACAATGATTAATCAATAATAAGCCTATCTCCAACTAACTCAATTGTTATAACCAATCACATGGGACCAAAAAAGGGCACTAAAATTGTTATTATTAATACAAATTCAAGAACAGTAGTTTATAGGGTATAAAAAAAGAATACCTCAAAGCCATCAATCAAATAAAATAAATTAATATAGACATCTAATAACTATTTAGGAGCACTAAATGCATTAATTTCAGGTTGTGATTTCTTCCCATTACCGTATTCAAGGTAGTAATCTCTAGGTTATAAAAAGAGAAAACCCCAATATCCACATAATCATCACATCCATATAATCCAATAATGTACATGTAGTACAACAATCTAACAAAATAAATTAGTAAGACATCTAATACTTATCCATGACTTATCAAAGCTTGGGATTGTTTCGCTACCCATTTTCCCTACACATGCCATTTGAGAGATAATTTTTCTTCCCCTTACCTTGAAGAATGATCCTGATCATGAAGGGTGTAGCTTCAATTCCCCAAACGCTGCTCCTCAAACTCCTTTAGTAAGGTTTCCTCTGTAGCTTTCTCTCCCAAGTCCAGAGTCAGAAACATGAACTAAAGTGTAACTCCCATAGATCCCTAATTTTACCCTAACTTAACCCTTTGTTGGGCTTCTAAAATCAAACCCAAACTTAACATCTATTCCTATTTACACCCATATTTAATTTATAAAATCAATCATCAATTTATTTTAATAAACACAGATATTTTAGATTAATATAAATTATTTTTTTATTAATGTATTATTTTTCTAAAAAGGGGATGTTACAAAAAACCTGTGTTTAGGAAGCATCCAATGGTGGGTCTATGATTGTTGGGCATTGACTAACACAAACCATTTTCGAACCCTTTATTTTATGTTCTTATGCATCCTTCTCATGTTTTGACATTTGTTTTTATTCAACTTCCAGCATTCTTTAACCATTTGTGTTATTGGTATTCTGAATCTCTTTTGCAAGGACATCCTTCGTGATCGTCATCGTGACTCAGTCCTCAAGAGCCTGGGGACTGGATCACTTCTATGAAAGGGGAAGGGGTTCTGTGGAGCTTAAATGAATTTCAAAAGAAGCTGTCTGTCAGTTTTCGTTAATTACTTTGCATTTGCATTTTGTTGAGTTAAAATTGCATGAATTTTCCAGTTGTGTAGCTTTAATGGACATTGTTTTGTTAGCATGTGCATTGTGTTTAGATTCCTTATATTTCCCTTTATTGTTGATGAAAATGCTCGTGTGTGGTTTTTTATGCAATTTTTGCTTGTGGTTGTCATAGAGTGGGTTAGGTTAATTGTGTACTATTGATTTTTTTGGCAAGTTTGTATGGATGTGTGGAGAGTATTAACCATGTGAGATTTTTTAGCTTAATTGTTAATTGTTGTGTGAGTCACCATGTATTCGATGTTGTTGATTTTACTTGATTTTCACTGACTAAATCTTTGCATGTATGATTGAGAAATGAACAAGGCCTTGTTTCTTTATGTAGCTACTTAGCCAAATAGCCTACCTATTCAATGCTTGACCTTTGATTTTCCCTTTGAGCCTTAATTGAATTCATTCTTGTTTTTAGGAACCTTTGAACTAAATTAGTACATTACACATTCCCTTACCTTAGGGTTAAGAAAGTGTGTACATGAGATTGATTCTACAACAAGTTTGGGGGAAAATGTTTATGGAGAGTCAAGTGCATTTTGAGGCTTTAGTGTGTTACATTAATAAAAAAAAAAACAAAACAAATTTTGAAAAAAATTTGTGAATAAAAAGCTTGGTTATTGATTGGTGCATATTGCAAATCTACTTGAATCAAGGCTGTTAGTGAGAATTTTGGGTTTGGGAATATTTGTAAAAGGGATAAACTGGTCTCATTGTATATCTCTCTTTCAACATTCCATTTGTTTCCTAGAAAAACTAATTTTCCTTCTAGCCTAGCCAAGTTACAAGCTTAATAAAGCCCTTGTGATCTCATTGTGCATGTATTGTTTTTGGACTTGTTGAGATTATAAACATAGTTGATTAGTGTGGGTACATTGGGTGACATAAGTGATAATTGTTGGACCCTAAACAACTGTGTAGAGTGAAACACCCTACCTATGAGGTTGCTTGAATTCTGTGATTTGCATAGCTTGCCTTTTGAGTTGATTTGTGCATGGTAATCTTTCCTTACTCTTGTGGGCACCATAGTCTGAATTGTTAGTTTCTTGGGAGCATTCAATGATTGTGTGATGAAAGGAAGATTTTGGATATTGATTGGGTTTTGTTGCAATTGTACAAGTTGTCATAGTGCATTCTGTTTTTGTTTCATTTTGTGACTTTGTTGTAATAGCATGCACCATGTTGTGTTGTTTGTTAAGTCCAATGAAGTGTCTCTTTGCTGGAGGACAAATAAAGCTTTAAGTTTGAGGAGTTTGATAACTGCCTAAATTACCTATTTTTTATATAGGTAAAATAGAGCAGTTATCTTAATTCCTACTCATTTAAAGCCTTATTTTTCTACTTTTTAATGCAAAAATAGGTTACTTAGGAAAATCAGTTTTAGGTTTACATTTGTTCATATTTTACTTCTATTTTCTTATTTTCCAATTCTTGAGATAGGTTTTGAAAAAGGTTAGAAGAAATGTCAAAAGAATTAAAGTTTAATTGGTGTTGTAGCAACGTTAGATGCTTAATCATGGAGCAATGGTTGTTCTAGCATTGGCGCCCAACGTCCATGAAACGAGCGCCCAACACCCACCAAAACGAGAAGGTGTATTTTCACTGTATGGCCGCCCAACGCCCACCAATTAGCTGCCCATCGCTTGTGCTCGAATTGGAGTATGGTGAGTTACGCACCAACTGACCTAAGGTACACCTCCAACTCTTTTACCACCCTATTTACATTATATTTTGTAACCTCATTATATTTTGTAACCTCATTCCATCAATCATGCTCTCCACCTCCATGGAAGGTTAGGTTCATTTGGTTAGGGTTTTGATGTAACTTTATCCTGAACTCTTTTGTATATTTTGCTCTATTAATCTAAGCTTATTACTCATTTGGGGTTCCTCTTTACCTAGTGGTTTATTTACATATATTTTGTTGGATTTTACTCGTTGAATGAGCTCAGGAGAAAATTTTAACTTGCAAAATGAAAAAAGTTCCCAATAGGGTTTATTGCTCGGGAGAGATAAAATCCATTGACTATCTTGAGCTCATTTTCTTAATGCAAGTTATTTGACTTTAGATTGTGTAAGACATCCATAATCTAAAGCCCAGATAACTTAGTCCCTTACTTGTGAGGAATTGAGGTTAAGGGTATTTTTATGAGTGATAGGAATGTAGTGATAAACGATGATTGATAGTCTATTTATGTATTAGAGGGATGACAAAGTAAAGTCAAAACCCTACCAAACTTTTTATCGCAGTAATCTTAGTCTACTTTGATTGCATTTTACTTTCGGAAAATTTAGAGTTAGTTTAAAATCAATTTCTTTGTTATTTACAAGCAATTAATATTGAGGTTCTTAAAGTATCAATCAAGTCCCTATGAGATTGACCCAATATTTTATCAGATACTACACATGACTGGTGCACTTGTGAGAAGGAATAGTAAAAAATTTGCTCATGATAAATGATCAATCACAATTCTTTATTTATATGACTTGACTTTTAAAGTATTAACTAATAAAATTAACAAACTTATTATGAATGAAGAATTGTGATTGAATGTCATTACAAAATATTTTTATCAAATTTTAAACCTTTACTTTTCATTTTTTTTGTCTTGACATTCCTTTCTGCGACTTGAACGTTGGCAAATACTAAAAGTATATTATCTCATACTTATAGATGCATTTCATTCCCTCCCTATTTAACGCTTGCGTCTCTGTGCACCTTTTCTAGTTTCACCTGCTATTTGCTCCCGTTATTGTTTCATTTACCGTGAGTTCTTTCTTTCTTTTTCTTTTTATGGAAACTAATTTTTGTAATTTGTTACAGCTTTTCAAAAATATGTTTAAAAAATCATTCTCCAAAATGGATATTTTTGTAAAACTAATATACAAAAAAGTATAGGTACTACAAAAAAAATAATTTATATCTACAAACAAAAACTATTACTAAAAGTCTAAGATTTTCTTGAAATGAGGTGTGCAAAGAGAAAATAGAAGGGTGCAAATAAAATATCAGATTTTATGGTAAACAAACGTATTTATATCCAGATTGATATAACTAGTTAAGCCTCTAATTAAGTCTGGCACTAAAAAAAAATAAAAATTAATAGTTCAAGTGTAACAGAATCGGTTCCACAACAACAACATATTATTAATAGAAATATTAATATCACAACAAAATAGCGCAAAAAAAAATACCAATTTATAGGTTCTCAACGTTCAAAGTATTGTTTTACTGCTCCTTTCAAAGTATACACACTAATTTTATTCAAATATATCATTATACATAGTTTTAATTTTTTTTAACAAATACAATAATGAGTGAATATACTAGTATTTGTTGTGTTTCCATTTATCTTTACAATTTTTACTGAAATGTAAAAAATAAAATAAAAATACTTATCCAAATTAATCTTTAGTATTTTTTTCTTACCCATTTTGAATTGATTTGATCGAACTTACAAGTTTTGTGATAATCCAAGTTTTTAGAATTAATAAACTAATCATTAAATTGATTCTCAATTAGGTCGATTAATCTGATTCAGCCAATCCAATTTTCAGAATAACGAGTAAATTTTCAATTTGAATTTTAACAAAAAAATTCATTTTGAATGCAAATTTCTAATTGAGAGAAACATTTATATTTTAGTAATTATATTATTAACTAGTTATTTTGAAAAGATAAAGTGAGTATTTGGATGAGTGTTAACAAAATTGATTTTGCAGAATTGATTATGATTAAAGTTGATTTTGAGATGATGTGATTTATGTTTAGATGCTTATATTATAAAGGCAAAGTTTAGAGTAAAATCTAGTGAAAAATTCTAGTAAGCACATTCATGCTCATAGCTGCTTAGATTGCAATATGGTTGTGCTAAATTAAACATGATTGTGCTTCTTCTGACTGACTTTTGAGTTGTATTGACCTAGCATGTATTAAAATGAAGCATGATCATGATGTTCTAGATCTTCAATAATTGTTCTATAAAGGCCTGATTTTCCCCGTTTTTTTCTGTTTATTAAGTACCTATTTAAAGTAAGAATAAACACTAAAAATTGAGTTTTGCTAATAAATATACATTTCTTTCCATACAAATAGACAATAAACATGATAAAAATAAGGTTAAAAATCAGTTTATCAAAAACCATTTATTGAATTTATTGATGTTAGACCTCATACATCAGACTAGACAATTTCAAGTGTACACGAACTACAAAGACTTAACTTATGAAAAGGAAGTTTATGACTCTTGCTACTTAGACAATCAACACAATGATCATTGGATGGCTTGATTGATATGTGAGACTATTTGAGGGCATGTTGGAGAGTTGGCTAGGTCGAGTGTCTAGGGCAGTTGTGCCGAAGAAAGGTCGAGAGTTAGCTGGTGCAGAATGTAGATGGATCGAGCTTGTAGAATAGGTAGTACACATGGTTATCATTCTTGTCGTGCAAAAGAACAACCCACATGCTCAAACTCTTCACCTCGAAATAAGAAGAAAAAAATTTAATGGAAACATGATTAGTTTTGCATAGTTTCGAAATAGATATAAGATTTTGTGTAACAGAGGGAACATAGAAAAGATGAGTGAGATGAATGAGGGTGGAGGATGTAGGGATTTTAGTTGAGTCGAAGTGGTGAATGAATAACTCCTTACCATTTGCAACGATTAATTGATCAAACCTATCGTATTTATTAGAAACTGAAAGATTGGAAAGATCCCTCGTGACATGGTGAGAGGAACCAAATTCAAGGAGTCAACTTTGGTCATCAGAGGCCTTTTGTTAGGATACATCGGCCTGAGGTTGCTTGTCAATTTTTGGGTAGCCATGAATTTTGTTGCAAGTCTTAGTTGTGTGGCCTATACGGTCACAAAATTGTAGAGATGTTCATCAATTCCGGTTAACCCGACAAACCTGATAAATCGAACTAAACCAATTAGTTTGGTTCGATTTTTTCACTTGATCAGGTCTGGATTCGACCCAAACCAACCATATTTGGTTTGGTTCACAATTTTCACATTTCAAAACTCTGACCTAACTTGAACAACCCAAAAGTATACATATGATATTATTATTATATATTTATTTTATATTTTTAAGTTAGTAAATTTAGTAACCTGTTTTGTTTAGGGTTTCACATTTCAAAACTCAGCGTCGACCCTATTTTATATTTTTAAGTTAGTAAATTTAGTAAATTTATTTTATATTTATTTTATATTTTAAATTTATACAATGTGTTATTTGTATTGTGTTGTGTTGTTTTAATAGTTTAATTTGACTAATTTAGTGTATATGAAACACTTGATATTTTGATATAAAGTTATGAATTTAGTAAACTAATGGATTTGGTTAGTTTCAGGTATAAAAATATTTTTGTAGATTTAATGAAAAAAAATTGATTTTTTAATTTGTTGATCAATTTTTTTGAAACCGAACTGAACCAATCCGATCATTATTAGTTCGGTTTGGTTCGGGTTAGGGAAAAAAATTTTAAAAAATCGAACCAACCCAACCCAATTAAAATAAAAATCGAACCAACTCGAATCGTGAACACCCCTACAAAATTGGCAAATCAGACGTTTGAAGTGGGTGTCGTGGATGGTTGAGGAGTTAGCACCACGATTTTGCGAGCCATGAGAGGATTTTCCACCTCAGGTCTCGAACCGCTGTTGAGCATAGTTGGTTGTGTCCAATGTTGACTGCGAGAGTTGATCCTCCCATTTTAGAAAGATTTTGAAGTCAATAAGTTTGTCATAGAGTTAGTCAAAGGAGAGTAGAGCGTCACACGTGTGAATGGAGGTGGTGAACTCACAAAAGGTGGGAAGCTAGCTATTTAGGGTAGTGATGACAAGATCGATGTCATCAGTTGGATGATCGATGAGGCCAAGTTCATCAGTAATGAACCTGATATAAGGAAGATAATCAACAATAGTAAAGGTGCCCATTTGACGGAGGAGAGATGTTCATTAAGAGACATGAGGTGTGACCAAGTAGCATTGGGTGAGTCAGCAAAGGTAATAATGATTTCAGCTTCGAGGCCACACAAAGCTAAGAGAGCCAAGAACACGTAGTGATTTTCGTGTTGCCAGAATGCCAGGTTAACAATAATGATGTCAAAAGAGAAGATTTTTGGGGAGCTATGGTCCCTTTGACGTTTCCAAGCAATTCATTGGCTTTAAATAAAGGAGTCATTTGTCTGTACCAGGTATGGTAGTTGATAGAATTAAGTTTGATGGAAAAAGTGGAGGCTATAGAGAGTTTGATGAGAGGCTTGATTGTCATATCTATGAAAAGAAAAAAAATTAGGATCAATTTGGTGGTTAACCTAGAAGTGCTCTTGATACCATATAAAAATATATTGGATTCAATTTTCAAATGTAGCCAGCCAGCAATACAAAATATTTACAGAGTACAAGAGAGAAAATAAAACAGCAGCAACCAATAAATATAGATAAAAATAATAATAATAACAACGCAGAGTCGAATATAAATTATTGTTGTGTTAGTAAGTAAATAACGATGAGTATAACGGTGGCTGAATAGATTTTATATATCTTAGGACGTTACCTTTGTTTTAGTAATTGATCATGAAAATTGACTTCCACTTTAATATTTAAAAATATAAAAGCACAATTTTAATAAAAGAGTTATGCAAATTTATAGCTTTCAGTAGAGAGGATTTATTTTCTTGTTAAAGATTCGCAGAATGAAACGCAATAATTATCCAAAGCAAAAAGAAAAAACTTCATCGACGGTAAAACCTCGTAATCGTTATTTATTTCTTAATTACAATAATAATTTCTATGTGAATAAGTTATTGGTATATATTATGTCTTCAAAATTATTTTTATTATTAATTAAAAGGAATTACCTAATAAACTATTATTCATTTAAATAAAAAATATTATTATTCAAATTTAAAACTAAGATAATTTTAAAAAATTACTAAAAATAAGTTATATTTAGTATCATTTTAAGTTTTTTTTAGAACTACATATATAAAGTGCATTTTTGAAAGATAAAATATATTTAGCCATTTTAAATATAAGAACAAAATTATCCTACATTTCTACTCAGGGAAATAATTCAAATATCCTTTCTATATATAACGTTGAAAGGATTTCTAGTAGGTAGACTAATTAATTCCGTGCCATCGTTATTGAAAACGAACCACAAGAGTTTATTATTTTCAGAATTAAACTAGTAAAATAATCAGCGTCTTTCGATTTAACTTTAAATAATTCTTTATTAAAAATGATTTAGTTAATTTATTTTTTTATAAGCAGTTAATTTAAATTTTAAAATAGCAATCTAATATAATTTTATATTAATATATAATTTATTACTGAAAATTAGTTAAGAAACCACATAATTTGATCAATTAAATGTATAAGAAATTATTATTCTATAAAAGCATTGGGTGGGTATTATTAGAAGATATATTATTCTTTAAAAGCTATTAGAAGAAGGTAGGTTGCAATACGATAATTATTTTATAATAAAATAAAATATGACATACAAATTTTGACCCGCGGATAGAATATATAATATTTACAAAGAAAAAGATATATTATGATGATAAAAGAATTGAAGAGGTCGACATCAGACAAACGATCCATGGCTTGCTTTTCTAGGTGCAGAGCGCGAGTCTTTGATGGTTTAGTGAGGCCTTTCTTATTTTCTACTTGTTTTGTATATTTCAGCCACGAAATTCATCTCTGAAAGTGATATCAAGTTTTAAATATCAAAGTCTACCATTTTAATAAAATATTTTTTTTTGTTTTTCTAATTAATAAATAAAGTGTTTGGGAATAGAAAGGTGTCACAAGTGGCCCCAGGACGAACGCCCAACACTCGTATGTAGAAACATATTCTACATAATTATGTAGAACGGGCGCCTAGTGGTCACATGGTGAATGCAGGACCCCTGGGAGGCAGAAGGCAAATTCTGGTTTTAAAAACCAAAATTTTGCTTCCTCACTCCTAAGTCACACATCCAAAATGAAATCTACATAGAATTTGGCACAATTAATGGCACATTTTAAACAATTACACTTAAACAAACTTGTATACACAATCAAATTCACAAAATTAACACTAAAACTAACAATTCATGCAAATGCAATTTACACACACAATATGATGAACAAATGCCTAATAACATAGCTCAACACCCAAAATATAAAATGCACATGAATTTGCACAACTAACAACACAATTATGCTAGTAGATACTAAACAAACTTGCACACACTCTCACATGTACAAAATTAACACTCACACTCACAAATCACAGATGTGCCAAATTCATCACTTAAACACACTAAAACTACCTATAAATGCACAATTTAGGTACCGCAACTAAACAGTTACACATAACACAACTACAACCAAACACATGCACATTTCAACTTGAAATTGAACATAACAAAGACTCAAACTTAAAATTTATAACACAAGTATACTTCAAATTAACTATGAACAAGAAAAGGAATACACTTGAAATTCATTACAACACACTAACTAACCATTAACACACTTGCACAACACCACAGACCAACAACTAATTAACAATCACAATAACAATTAATCTAGACTAACTACACCAACATTGTATTTATAAAAGTGCAACCACAATTAAAAGCAAAAACACAAATACTCTACCCTAAACACTAAGAAAACATATATGAAAAATTCACCTAAGTACTAACACAAACAACTATAGCTATGCAAAAGTAAAAACAAGGTTACGATAGAAAATTTGGTAGTCTCCCAATGAGCATTGGTTTAACGACACGAGCCTGATGGTCCACATGTCCTCAGGGGACATAAAAACATTGGTGGTGGTTTACTTGTCAACCACATCCTAAAATGAGCCCCCCTTTCATTCTTGCACTGTTGGGGAGTCATGCTAAGCTGAATTCCCTCTTCTTCATGAAGCTTCCATCTTTTCTTCCTCTTAATGATTGAGAGCTCGAACTTCCATTTCTTCTTGGCCTTCTTCCCGACATGCTTCTTTGTTTGTTGCTTGGTTTTTCTAACATGTTAGGATTCTTTTTCTACTTTTCCTCCCCATTATCATCATCTTCAACAAAAGCTAGAATCTGAGTTGGGCCACCCTTAGTGATGTGTCCACCACCAGAGGAGTCTACTAAGCAACATGCCTCTTCACTAACTATATTAATAAACATTTTAAAAATGATTTGTTCATCTTGCACTTTTAGTTTAAACTTGCCTTCATCCATGTTAATAACCGCTCTTGTGGTCTTCATGAAGGGTCTACCAAGGATAAGAGGGACTTCCACATCATCTTCAATGTCCATTATGACGAGTCTACTAGAAAGAAGAATTTGTCCACTTCCCCTAGCATATCTTCAATAATTCCAAAAGGCTTCTTTACAGTGTAGTCTGCTAGTTGAAGAGACATCTTGGTAGGTCTCATTTCCACATCCCCAATTTTTCTGAGCATTGAGAGAGGCGTAATATTTATGCTAGATCCCAAGTCTATGAGTTCCTTCTCAACATAAAGTTTTCCAATCGTGTAGGGATGTTAAAGCTTCCTAGGTCTTCAGCTTTAGGTGGAAGCCACTTTTACATTATGGCATTACATTTGCCACTAACGTCAATCACCCGTTCATTGGTGTACTTCCACTTATTTTTCATCAGTTCTCTCATGAATTTTTAGAAGAAGGGCATTTGTTGCGGAGCTTCAAAGAGGGGCATGTTAATCTCCAATCTTTTGAAAATGTCCAAGAACTTAGCCTATTTCCTTTCAATATCCTTCCTGGATGGACTATGAGGGTATGGTAGCTCTTTAGGGGGTTGCTGATTAAAATTTGTTCTTTCCCGCCTCCCTCGTGTTGGTCCTAGAAGGGAATCTAGAATGGAGTTTAATAAATTCCAAAAAGTATTTTTAAATTTTCACAATATCAGAGTTTACAAAACAAAATTATCCTTTCAAGCAATCTCCAAAATCTATCCAATAGTTTTAATAAGAATTTCAATTAAAGTAAATTTGCACAGCAAATCAAATTTTTTCAAGATTAGGACAATACCAAGACTAATACAATCACATGTTTAGTCCAATATTTGCAAAACACTCAAATATGATTTCAAGATTCAATGTTGCAATTACAAAGATTTAATAATTGGGTAAAATCAACACAATATTAATCAAACTAAAAGTAAGGAGAGAGATATTAACACGAGTTGTTTATACTAATTCAGTCCTCAATGACCTACATCTAGTTTTCAGATTTCACCCTTCTGCCAAATCTACTTTCCACTAAAATTGTATACATGCACACCACACATACATAATTTATAGAAAGATTAACAACACACAAGAAAGAGGCATACCCATGCACCCCACAAGAGATTGCTAAACTATGACACCCCGAAACTCACAATAGTCTCACTCATGACACTCCATCATGATATTCCACAATAATCTCAATAACACGCATCAGGAGATTATCGCACGCATACAAAATCAATGGTTTGGGTTAAAGAACAATATCACCTAATGTTAAGAATACTCACACAAAGATAGTGTTGTTCTTTGATTCCTTACACCTTTAATCATGAATCTTGATACTCATATAATGCAAAATATGGGTTTTCTTGATTTTTCAAAGGTTTTCTCTCTTTAATTCTAGTTTTTCTCTCATGGAAACCTAAAGATCTCTTTCTTTTGATAAAGAAAACTTATTGTAAAAGGGTTTGAAAGTGACTAAAAGCCCAGAGTAATCAATTACCATTTGTAGGCACTTAATTACCTAGTAGTTCAATGAAACTAACTAACAATCACAATTATGCTAGTAGACACTAACAAAATTAATGAATAATTACCTGGTAGTTCAGTGAAACCCTTTAATTAATGAATAAAGTGTATGGGGGTAGAAGGTATCACAAGTGGCCATAGGACGGGAGCCCAGCACTTGTATGTAGAAACGTGTTCTACATAATTATGTAGAACGGGCACCTAGCAGTCACATGGTGAGCACAGTACACCTGGGAGGCAGAAGGCAAATTTGGGTTTTAAAAACCAAAATTTTGCTTCCTAACTCCTATGTCACACACCTAAAATAAAATCTACATAGAATTTGGCACAATTAATGGCACATTTACAACAATTACACTTAAACAAACTTGTTTGCGCAATCAAATTCACAAAATTAACACTAAAACTAACAATTTATGCAAATGCAATTTTCACACACAATATGATGAACAAATGCCTAATCAATTACCATTTGTAGGCACTTAATTGCCTAGTAGTTCAATGAAACTAGCCCAAAATGACACCTTCTCTATGATAACTGATTAATAGGATCAAGTAATCGATTATTGCAGAGAGCTTGCAATGTATGATATGAACTTTGTGTAGGTTAATCAATTACTCAAAATTACCATTTGATAAAACTCATATTTATGAGTTTTCTATTTGTTCCAGCTAAGGTAATCTATTACCAACTTACATAATTGATTATCCTTGAGTCAAATCAACACTTGGCTTAGTAATACTAACACCTTTGCTTTCCAAACAAGAAAGCATCACAATCTCAATTCAATCATGAAAATTATAGAAAACAAACACTCAAATAACTCAAACATATACTCGTTCCTATATAAAACATTCAATACAACTAGCACACCTTTTGAAACGTGTTTGGTAATGCAAAATGAATTATAAGAAACAAACTACTAAGATACCGAGACTTGAGAGAAAACTCTATCAAAGGTTGCATCCAATCTTCTTCAACAATCTCAACACCTCGCTACTTGGTGCCTAAATCTAGCCTTTGTCTGTCAATTCCTCATTTTCTCCTTCACTCAATTCCCTTTTATCTTCGCCTACATTCTCATCTTCCTTTTCCTCTTCAACTTTGCCTTTTTCACTCTTATCTTCTCTCAACCCTGGCTCACTTGGTTTTTCACTCTCACATTTCTTTTTCTCAACTTCCTCCAAACTTTTTCTCTTTTCCAATACTACCTCACTTTTGGTAGTAATGGCATTGCAATGCTCCTTGAGGTTGGTTTGAGTCTGAGAAAAGCATGATCCATTTTTTAGCTCAGCCACCTAATTGGCTATTTTCCCTATTTGATTTTCCAAGTTATTGATTGAGGTATTTGTCTGCTTCTGCTTGGACATTGAAGCTTCAATAAATGCCTTAAGAGTCTCCTCAAAATTAGAAGAGATGGCTTGTTGGGTTTTCCTTGCTTGAGGTAGTTTATGGAGAGATTGATATTGATTGTGCCCCTAGAATCTTGATTGGAAGTGATGTTGTTGTTAAAAGGGAGGTTTATTTGATGGGTCGATGAAGTTATTATTATTCCTCCAATTTGGTTTGAAAGAATTTCCTGTAAGATTGTTGCCATAGAAATTGGGCCAACCTTGATAACCCATGTAATTAACCTCCTCATGAGAGTTGTTTTGCACTAAGCATTAACCAGTGAGATGGCCTCCTCTATAAAGTTCACAACCTTCACCATTTTGAGCTTGAAACATAGGTTAATTCCCTTGAGGAGGATTGATTTGAAGATTCTGAAGCTGTTGAGGGATTACAACTATCTGCTTTGTGAGGTGTTCTAATTGTTGAGTCAGTTTGTGGTTTTGAGCTAAGAGGGAATCTTGATTATTCCATTCTAGCACTCCTCTTCTTTGAGATGACACTCTTTCATATTGAGCTTCTGCATCAATAGCTACCATATTCTCTATTATCCTTCTAGCTTGCTTAAGGGTCTTCTAAAAACTAGTACCTTCAGTTTAAGCACTAAATAAAAGCTTGGTTTGAGAGGCTAGTCCAGATATAAAGATAGTAAATTGAGTCCCTTCATCAAATCCATGAGTTGGACATTTCCTAAGTAGCGACTTGTACCTATCCCATGCTTCATAAAGTGACTCGTCAACTCCCTGGCTAAAGCTAGATATGTGAATCTTCTTCTGGTTCACTTTGGCTAGAGGGAAAAACTTGGTGATGAATTTTTTCACCAACTCCTCCTATGTCATTTGAACATTGTATGGGAAGAACTGAAACCACTCCTTTGTTTTCCCTACTAAAGAAAAAGGAAAAAGGCTCGATCTTGTGATCTCATTATTCTCATGTTGGATCTTCACTGTATTGCAAATGTCTACAAATGTGTTAAGGTGAATGTAGAGGTGTTCATGAGATAACCCATTGAATTGGTTATTCTAGACCAATTTGATAAGTACAGACTTCATTTCAAGATTCCTTGCCTCGATGTGAGGCATGCCAATACTATTAAACTACCTTGGTCCAGTATATGCAATATAATCCCTTAAACTATGGACTTTTTCTTCCTCTACCATGACTGATTCTTCTATGGATTCAAGTAGAGAGGATTAAGGAATTTGTGTCTCTATGCTAGTTTGCTTCTCCAAAAGTTTCTTTCTCCTTGTTGAGTTGTTGTTCTTCCTGGCTATTCTTTTAATCTGAAGGTCAAATATTGGTCAATGTGGAGTCTATCATGCATACACAAGAAACAAGGAAGCTAGAGCCATAGGTCAGCACAAGACAAAAGAATAGATATAAACTTTACAAAATAAATGAAAGAATAAATCAATATTAACAAGTAAGAACTAGTAAAATTCCTAGTATCAAACGTTAGTCATCTGAAATAGGGCCAAAAACTTGATGAGAAAATTTTTCACTATACTCCTAACAAGCCTAGGAAGTGCAGTAGTCATATGTAGTATTCAATAAAATATTGGGTTGATCCCAAGGGACTAAATTCATACCTTAAGAATCTTAATACTAATTGCTTGTAAATAATGAAGAAATTGGTTTTAAAATAACTCTAAATATGTAGAAAGTAAAGCGCAATAAAAGTAGACTGAGATTACTACGATGAAAAGCTTAGTAGGTTTTGACTTCACTTTGTCATCCATCTAATGCATAAATGGACTATCAATCATCGTTTATCATTCTTATCAGTCATAAAAATACCCTTAACCTTGATTCCTTGCAAGTAAGGGACTAATCATTTGGGCTTTAGATTATGAATTGCTCACACAATCTAAAGTCAAGTAACACCCACGTTAAGAAAGGAGCTCAAGATAGCCTTTCCTGAGCAATAAACCCCATTGGGAGCTCTTCTCATTTCATAAGTTAAAGTCCCCTCCTGAGTTCATTCAACAAGAAAAATCCATTAAAATATATCTAAATAAAGCACAAAGTAAAGAGGAACTCCAACAATGAGTAATAAACATATATTAATAGAGCAAAATATACAAAAAAGTTCAAGATAAAGTTACATTAAGACTCTAACCAAATGAACCTAGCCTTTCATGGAGGTGAAGAGCATAAGTGATGGAATAGAGTTACAAAATATGATGTAAATCGGCTGGTAGAAGGGAAGAAGATGAGTTGGAGGTATGCCCAAGGTTAGCTGGTGCTTAACTCCTCATACTCCAAAAAATGACGCAACTTTCTTTTAAAAATGGGTTCTGTTTGAGCACTGACATTAGGCGGAAACTGGTGGAGTTGGGCAACAATATAGCAAAAATACACCTTCTCGGGAGTGGGCATTGGTTGCTCGTTTCATGGATGTTGGGTGTCGGTGTGGGCGTTGGGCGCCCACTTGATGGTCGTTGAGCATTAGTGCTAGAACAACCATTGCTCCCTGATCAAGCGTCTAAACATTGTTCCAGTACCAATTAGGCTTCAACTTTTTTGAAACTTCTTCTAACCTTCCTCAAAACTTGTCTCAAGAATTGGAAAACAAGAAAATAGAAGTAAAATATGCACAAATGTAAACCTAAAATTAATTTTCCTAAGTAACCTATTTTTGTATAAAAAGAAAGAAAATAATGTTATAAATGAGTAGAAATTAGGATAACTATTCTATTTATGTGTATAAAAATAGGTAATCTAAATAGTTATCAATGACTAATTAAACTCTTAAAATATTTTGTAATTTTAATTTTATTCTTTTGACACTCCTTTTTATTCTCCACATTTGTTTTACTATTTTAAATGTGAAAAATATATCTTTTATTTCAGCTTTAAAGCCTCAACCCCTATTTTCTCACTTTTCCCTTCCCTATCGTCAACTCATCATCCACAATAACATATTAAAAAAATTTCTCTATGGAAACTATTTTTTATAATATAATTATTTTTACTATTATGAAATAACAACTACTTATATAAAGTTATAAACTACTTTATGATATGTGAGAAAATATAATAATCATAAAAACCGATTACATAATATACCAAACTTTCTAAAATTTATTTTTTGGAAAGATACTTCTTTAAAAATAATAGCCGGGGGGGGGGGGGGGGGGGGGGGGGGGGGGGGGAAGCAATCAGGGTATGAGTAGGAACAAAAATATTTATAAAAGATTCCATTTATATGAACTTTCTTGCAAACACTTTCTAAAAATATTTATAAACGAGTCCAGATCTTTTAAAAATTTTATATATTAACTTATCTATCTTAGCTTATGAAAATGTTCATTTATATTTTTCTTCTTTTAAAAGAAGTGCTTTTGAATAAACTAATTTGGAACTAACATTACTTTACTACGACATTGTTGATTTGGATAGAACATTAGATCTTAAAAAATTCAAATGAAATGAGGCAAAATATCTAATTGTAAAATTATGCGTTAGCTATATGCATAGATTAGTGAGAAACAAGTGTTGACAACTTCACATCATGGTGCAAGAGGACGACCCTTACCGCACAAACTTATGATCCACAGACTCAACAAAGAAAGTCATAATGTATAGTTTAGCAAGGAGAGACATAGAAGAAGGTTGGAAGGGGGATTGGAGTGCGGCAATTATTTATGTGGGAGCAAGAGTTGGTGGCGGGATTGGAGAGAAGTTTGGAAGAACCTCGTCAAGGTGTTCCAAATATACACGTGGTCAAGAATGGAGTAACATCAAACTCAATCATTCGTTAATTCAGATGGTGTGGGAAAAAGAAGTACTAGGAAAAATTCAATTCTTCATTTGGCACCTGGATAAAGATAGATTATGAGTGAAGAATTATTTCCCAAGAGAAGGTGGGATGTGAATTGTGTGGTATATCATAAGAAACAAGTCTTCATCTCTTGTTTAATTATACTACAGCGTCAAGTGTTTGGAATGAGATATGTAAATGGTGGGGATCTTTATAGCTTTTTCAAAAGAGGTCCACAAACATTGTTTCCCATTCAAATGTGTAGTTGGGGGTCGGAACCAATGGTAGAACTTGAATAGAAAAATTCGGGGTACCGAATTAATTTTTTTATATAAATTATTTTTTATTAAAAAACAGAATTTTTTATTTCGTTAATTTAGAGTAAACATGCATTATAATAAAATTCAAGAAAAATTATTATCATTCACTAATCATTTCATAAAATAATCATAAAAACTATTATATTAATAATATAATAATATAAAAATAATATATATATATATATATATATATATATGAATATATACAAAAAACATTAGAGAGATTTTTTGGAGAGCCTCCCTTCTCATGTTGAAGGTCTGCCATTGCTGGCAACTCTTGAAAGTAAAGAATGCTACGATTTTCAAATTATACCCAATAAAGATCTTAGGCCATAGTCTTTGATGTATTTTTGTGCCTTGTATTTTGTGTTTTGTTTAGTAGTTAAATGGGTGCATTTATCCTTCTTTTGGGCTTTGTACTTTTTGGCCATTCTGCTTTTATTTTAGAGTATGGGGTGTCATTAGTTATTATGTGGATTGTGTGCAAGAAGGTGGCCCAAGAGCCTTGGATGTGTGGTTTCTTCCTACACCCTCTTGGTTTAGTTCTACACCTCTCTAGCACTCACAAAGCATAATCAACACATAGGCCTCCCTTGTCCCCTCTCTTAGGCGCTAGTTGAAGAGAAAAGGAGACAAGTTTGATGCTAATCATGCGTGATTAGGATTAGGCAAGGTTAACCTTGTGTTAGTTGGCTTTTAAGCTAATTAAGCTTGGTTTCCCTCACCTAAACTCCTTGTCCATTCTCCTATAAATAGCACCCACCCCTTATTATGTTGCTCACACTTGAATGAATTGATGTTAGACTCCTTTTGAGAGCATTCTTCTTAGTAAATTGCCTTGAATTTTTTATGGTGAGAAAATTCTTCCTTAAAACTTTTATTAAGTGTCTTCTTCCTTGTGGCAAGCTTCATAGTAATTTTTTACTTATCTTCCATAATAAGTGGCATCAACCACCTCCATCCTCCTTGCTTCCATCAACCGTCTTCTTCATGCTTGGAACCTCATGGTTATCAAAGGAAGTGCATTCAAGGAGGCATCAAAACAGCAACCAAATTTTTTTGAGATGGCGTCAGTCAAACTTTATTTCAATAAAAAGTTAACTGATATTTTTATTGATATTGATCGAGGTTATTGTTCAATTAACATCAATTGAGATTATTTTTAGGTCAAAACAACTTAGGTATTTCTCATCCAACTTAAGTCAAGGTTTTCTTAGCCATTGTCAATGGACTATTTTTTTATTTATGTTAACCAAGTGTTTTTCTATGAATGTCAACTGAGAAGGGGTATTCACGTATCGAATTGGATTGGATTTGGGGTCAAATGAAATTTGATTCAATCAAATTTAATTAGATTGGATTAAATCTGATTTTGCAAAAAAAAAATAGAGATTCAATCTCATCCAACCCGATTAAGAACAAATCGAAATGGATCAGATAGGATTGGATCCACAGATTACAAAGAAATTTTTTTAGATCTATTTTCTTTTCTATAACACATATGAAATAAAATAGTAAACAAAATATTAAAACATATATTTTTTTCAAAATTACATATAAAAGTTGTTTATAAATGATAAAATGTAAATCTTAAAAATTTAATAACTCGTAATCTTCATCACTATAATACTTAATGCATTCGTTTTTCAACTTATCTTCAATATGTAAATAATATTTAAACTTTAAATTGTATTGTCAATTTTTAGTTACATTATTTTAAATATATATATATATATATAATATTAAACTTTAAACTGAACGGGTCGGTTCACAAATCTACAAATTTTCAACGTTCAATTTTGTGGTCCTATCTATTATGGTCGACTTAATTAAATTTAATCTTATTATATCTGAATCAATTTATATATCTAATTGAATTGGTTTAAATTCACGAGTCAATCAGGATCTATAAACACCCTTAACCGAGATTTTTTTTTAGCTGATGGAACCAATGATTATTTTTCAATTGATATCGATTGGGGTTATTTTTCAAGCAACATAGGTAAGGGTATTCTTAATTGGTGTTAGTTAAGATTTTCTTTATCAATGTTGTTAAGGGGTTTTTTTTTTTGTCACTACTACTACCTAGGGGTATTTACAATGCAATTTGGTTTTATTTTCACACAAAGCCACCCAAGTAAAAAATAAAATGAAGACAGAATTTAGATTGGTTCAATTTAAATATAACATTTTCAAGTAATATATGCATCTTTATTACATATAAAAAAAATACCATAATTATGCAATACTTATTATTAGTTACCACAACAAAAAATCAGATATTATAAAATAAAATCAATATACTTATTAGGATGATAAATAAATTCGTATTTGTGAGTAATTCTCGAACCTATCGTGAAGTTAACGGAAAATTGTCAATTTGACCGGACATGAGTACAAAGAACACTTGATTTGTTTAGTCGAGAACAAAAACAGGAATGAAAATATACATACTCACAAATGACACCTTGGATTCCTTATTCCTTCATAAATTACAATTTTGGGAAAGGTTTGACATTTTTCTTCCAAAAAAAAGTTTATTTAATCACAAATTACAAACTTTGCATTTATTACATAACTTTTGAATTAATAATTTAATAACATTATATTCAAACAATTTATTTTTTATTGAAAAATTATTATATTTTTCTGCAAGTATAGGATAGGTATAGATATACTCAATACCCAATAGAAACATAGATAAGACATAAATCTTATATGCGTGAGATATGAAAACAAGGATGAGAATAAGTTTAAAGTGCCGAGATGAGCATGAAAATATCACATTCGTCTCCGTTATATTATAATGCCTATTAGTTATAATATTAAGATTCGAAAAATCAAATCCAACTGTAAAAAAGTATGCAATTTTAGAAACTTATAATTTTTGTAATTTTCAATTTAAGTGGCTTTTAATTTGTTTTATCGATCTTGCAATTTACAAACAGTTTAAAAACACCCCTAATGCTACCTTGGGTTTTATCAATCGACATCAACAAGGCTATTTTTTTTTAACATCAAATAATTTTTTTTATAGATAAATGTTAATTGTTAATGCATTAGTTTTGTTAATAAAAATATTCAAACCCACAATCTATTCTTTCCTCTTCCTTTCATGTAAACTTTACCGCTAAATTACCTTATAATTCTTTTTTTTTTTTTTTTTACATTGACAAGGACTATTTTTGCAACGATGGCCACCTTCAGTATTTTTTACCTCAGCCAACATTAACAAAACTTTTTTTGTCAATGTTAACAAGGTAGTTTATGTTGACCTTAGGCAGGATCATTATTTAGTCGTGTCAACGAAGTTGTTTTTCAGCCAACATCAACAAAAGTTACTTTTTTACCAAAGTTGATCAAATTTTATTTTTTTTAATGTTAACCGAGAATGCTTTTGGCCAATCTCAATTGAGATTGTTTTCAACCAACGTCAGTGAAGGGAAATTTTTTGTTGACATCAGTCGAAAAATAACCTAATTGAATGATGTTTTGATTAAAAAAGGCAAACAAAAAAATAAAATTCAAAAAATATAAATTACTTTACCTAGTCAAAGCATATGAAAATGAAATTCGAATTAAAAACAATTTAAATCTGATGCATTTCAATTTCTTTGAATTTGAGAAATTTTCTAGAGTAAACAGCACAAAATTCTATATCATTTTTCTCTTTAGAAACAAATAAGTTACAAAGCATTAGTTTTTCTTATGTTTATTTTCAATAACTTTGTTAGAAAAATAAAAATAACTAATTATATATTTTGAACAATATTATTCCAAACAAGTATTAAAAGAATCTATATACTGGACATATTTCCATTAGTTTTTTCTTCCTCACTCTATTACTTCTGTTTTTGTCTTCTTCATTCATACCAATTAGCAATTTCACAACCTTTCGCTTCAAGTATTTCCCTTCGTGTCATAATGTTTCAAAAATTATAAAGGAAATTGAAACTGTTTGATGAGTGAAGCTCGTTAATGGTAGGGTACAAATTAAGTTAATCATCTACAGTGACATACCATGGAATATTTTTACCTATTGAATTCTCTAGTTCTCACAAAAATCTCTACGGCTTATCTGATTGTACTATATTATAGAACCAGAAGGTAATCCTATTCTAATCTACAGCCACAATCAATATGCCTTTAAACAACCCTATATGATAACAAAAATCCAACAATAGGTAACATACATTTATCAACACATAATCTAACCATTTTATTTTATATTTTTTTTTAGATACAAAATCCTATTAAAATCTTATTGAACAAATTGGTTGTTCACTCCACACACAACCTAAAACTAAAATTCAATAACTAAAATCCACAAAAACCTAAAAAACATGAGTGGAAGAAATTACACCCAACAACTTTTCTATTAGTATTCATCATTGATAGATTTTAAAGGTAGACCATTAGTCTATTGGGATCATGGTGCACCATTGTTGATAACTATTATATTAATTTGATTCCATCTCTTAATCCTAGACCCTTCAACATATAGCACAGAGCAAAGAGTGGTGTTGACTATTAAATTAATATTGAATTTAGTTGTTAGTTGAGGTGTATTATGTTTCATTTATGGTTGTATGTCAGAGATTGGTGGTACTACTATGACTATTTCTAGATTATATTTCATCTCTATTAATAAGAGGTTCTAAGCTAAGTAAGGGACTCAAGCTTTTTCTATATTCAAGTTGGTATCAGAGCGGGATCGACCCTGCTCTATAAGTTTAGAGTCATAGTAGGTTGTCCGCCATTATCCGCCGTTGTCTCCGGTGCCTTTCTCTCCGGCGAGCCCAGGATCAAGTATGCCTCGATGTGTGCTCTCTAGCGCCGGTGATCGCTCCTCCAACCGTCGTCGCACGCACCGTTGCGACTACAGCCAAACAGCAGGCATGTGAGCTCCACGTGCTGGCGAAACGTGCTTTGTTTGCCACCGTCTAGGTCGTCGGAGCTGTCTAGTGCCATTGCTGGCCTTCGTTTGTCAGTTTGAGCAAGTTTCCTTATAGTTATCTCAAATCTCTCTCTCGGGCCTCCTCTTTTACCTTTTTCCAAATCTGAAAAATGTCTTCTTCTACCTCAGTCAGCTCTGATCCTATTCTCCCTATTTCTGGATATGCTATTATCACAACAGAAAAGCTTAATAGTAAAAATTATTTATCTTGATCTGATTCTGTGGAACTCTGGTTCCTTAGTCAAGGACACCATGAGCATCTAGAAAAGGTAGATATTGAGGATCAGCTGAACAGAAAGCTTAGTGGAAGAAACTTGACTTTCAGCTTTGTGCTCTTCTATGACAGTCAGTGGAACCTAAACTATTGAGGAACCTCAGAGCATTCAAAACCTGTTATTCGTTTTGGAAGAAAGCCCAAGATATCTACTCTAATGACATCCAACGCTTGTTTGATTGTGTTCAAAAGCTAGCCTTTTTAAAACAAAATGATTCAGATATGGTGTCTTATGTTTCTGAAGCTCAAGCCGCTGCAGAAGAATCAAAGTTTTTCCTAGAAGCTGATTCTATAGAAGAAATAAGGAAACAATTTGATAATCTCTATATGGTTATGATTCTCCATGGTATGAACCCGACATTCAATCACATTCGTGATCAAGTTCTGACCGGACAAGATATTCCTTCCCTGGATGGCTTAACTACATGTCTCCTCCGTGTTCCTACCTTAAACAATGAGCGTACCTCTCTTGAAAGTAATATGGAGTCTTCTGGTATGATATCTTCAAGAGGAAGAGGAGAACATGGAAATAAAAGACATGATGGAAGAGGTAATCGTCCAAAATGCATTCATTGCAAAAGGATGGGTCATACTCATGAAACATGTTACTCCTTGCATGATTTTCTAGACAAGTCTGCTCATGTATCAACGTCTGACAAACCTGAAGAGAGAAAACTATCTAAAGAAGAATATCAAGGATACCAAGAGTATTTGAGGATGAAGTCTAACAACCTTGTTGGGCCTTCTTCTGGACCTATTGTCTCAACAGCCTGCATTTCTCAATCTGTGGAAGGTCAAACTCCATGAATTGTTGACTCTGGTGCTTCAGACCATATCTCTAGTAATAACTCCTTGTTTTCATCTTTGACACCTCAAATTTCCTCATCTTGTCACATTAGCTAATGGATCAAAGGTTTCAGCTAAAAGGAGTGGGTTCAATATCTATTTCTCCCTCCTTAAATTTAACTTCTGTTTTGTACATTCCTTCTTGTCCTAATTTACTTTCTTTGAGTCAATTAACTAAATCCTTAAATTGTTCAGTTACATTTAATTCTGACTCATTTGTCATTCAGGATCGTGATACGAGTAGGCAGCTTAGAACAGGACATGAATCACAAGGCCTCTATTACCTGAAATCTAGCTCTTTAGTGCCTTGTCTTGCATCCATTTCTCCTAAACTATTGCATGATCGGTTTGGACACCCTAGTCTAGCCAAATTAAAGATAATGGCTCCTAGTATCAAGAAAATCCAAACTTTAGAATGTGAAGTTTGTCAATTAGGCAAACATGTTAAGTCTTCTTTTTCGAGTCAAGATAAACCAAGAAGTAATTCAGTCTTCTCTACTGTTCATTCAAATATTTGGGGCCCTAGTCGGATTACTTCTTTTGGATTTAAATATTTTGTCACCTTTATTGATGAATATTCTCGTTGTACGTGGCTTTATTTAATGAAAGAAATATCTGAACTTCTATCCATATTTGTGTCCTTCTTCCATGAAATAAAAAATCAGTTTGGCAAAATAATTAAATGTTTCAAAAGTGATAATGCAAAAGAATATTTTTCTTCTGAACTCTCTTCGTTTTTGTCCTCTCAAGGCATATTATATCAGTCCACTTGTCCCCACACTCCTCAACAAAATGGGATAGCCGAAAGGAAGAATCGTCACCTTGTTGAAACAGCTCGCTCCTTAATGATTAATGCAAAAGTTTCATTACATCATTGGGGAAATACGATTCTTTCTGCCTGCTATCTTATCAATAGGATGCCCTCTTCCTCTGTTGATAATCAAATTTCTCATTCCATCCTATTTCCAACTGAACGTCTGTATCACGTATCACCTCGTGTATTTGGTTGTACTTGTTTTGTTCATGATATCTCCAGGTCTCGATAAATTATCAGCTAAGTCTATCAAGTGTGTTTTCCTGGGATACTCTCGTCTTCAAAAATTACAAATGTTATTCTCCTAATAACAAGAGGTATTAGATGTCTGCTAATGTTACCTTCTTTAAAGATTCTCCCTTCTACTCATCCTCCACACCTGACTCCATTTTTATCCAAGAGGTATTCCCCACTTCCACCTTAAGTCCAGAAATTGTCATTGCTCCAGACATGTCTTATCAATTTGACCATACCAATATTAATACAACTCCTAACTTCTCTGAAACTGATCATTCTCCATCTGCTCCTACTCATGGCATGACACCTGAAGCTAGCCCCATCATTCCTGATGACTCTTGTGGCTCATGTCCTTCTCCATCTGCTTCTTGAACAACGGCTCCTTCTATGGTCGATGACAACTTATGTTAGCCTGTTGCCCTTTGTAAAGGTATTCGCTTTTCTCGGAACCCTCATCCTATTTACAATTTTTTGAATTATCATCATCTATCTCCATCTTATTGTTCCTTTATAAATTCCTTATCGTCCATTAATATTTCCAAAAATGTTTGTGACGCACTTGATCACCCTGGATGGCGACAAGCCATGATTGATGAAATGCAGGCCCTTGATCACAATGATACGTGGGAATTGGTTCATCTTCATCCTGGGAAGAAAGCTATTGGTTGTAGATGGATCTATGTTATTAAAGTTGGTCCAAATGGTGAAATTGAACGCCTTAAAGCTTGTTTGGTAGCCAAAGATTACACTCAAATCTATAGACTTGATTATGGAGATACTTTCTCTCCGGTAGCCAAGATCACTACTATTCGTCGTCTTCTTGCCATGGCAACTATTAACCATTGGCCCCTGTATCAGATGGACGTTAAAAATGCATTCCTTTATGGTGAGTTAGATGAGAAGATTTACATGAAGCAACCTCCTAGTTTTGTTACTCAGGGGGAGTCTGGTCTTGTGTGTAAACTAAAAAGATCTCTCTATGGTCTTAAACAATCTCCAAGGGCTTGGTTTGGAAAATTCAGTAATGTTGTCCAAGGTTTTGGAATGAAAAGGAGTGAAACGGATCACTCTGTCTTCTACTATCATAAATTTGTTGGCAAATGTGTTTATTTAATTGTTTATGTTGATGACATTGTCATTACAGGAAATGATGAAGTCAGAATATCTCAACTAAAGCAACAATTATGCAATCACTTTCAAACAAAAGATCTTGGTCTTCTTAAATATTTTCTAAGAATAGAAGTAGTTCAATCCAAAGAAGGCATTGTAATTTCCTAGAGAAAGTATGTCTTGGATCTTCTGGAGGAAATAAAAATATCTGATTGTAAGCCAGTCAACAATCCTATGGACCCATACAAGAAGTTAGTGGCTAATATGAGAGACTTATACTCAGATCCAGAAAGGTATAGAAGGCTAGTTGAGAAGCTCATATATCTATTTCACTATTACAAGGCCAGATATCTCATTTGCAGTTGGAGTTGTGAGTAAGTTCATAAATTTACCTTGTGTTGATCATTGGAATGAAGTAATGTGTATTCTCAGATACATAAAAAAGGCTCCAAGTCAGGGTCTGTTGTTCGAAGATAAAGGAAATAGCCAAATTGTTGGATACTGTGATACTGATTGGGTTGAATCCAATACAGATCGACGCTCTACTACTGGTTATTGTATGTACCTTGGTGGTAATCTTATCTCATGGAAGAGTAAGAAACAGAAGACTGTTTCTCAATCTAGTGCAGAAGCTAAATATATATCTATGACCCTTACAGCTTGTGAGCTGGTGTGGGTTAAACAACTCATACAAGAATTGAAGTTCTGTGAAATTTCTCCAATGCAACTTTATTGTGATAATCAGGCAACTCTCCACATTGCTTCCAATCCGTTATTTCATAAAAGGACTAAGTACATTGAAATTGATTGTCACTTTGTAAGGGAAAAGTTGTTGTCTAAGGAAATTAGGACCAAGTTTGTTAGTTCTAATGATCAGCTTGCAGCTCTATTAACCAATTGGAATATATGATATATATGCTCCAGCTTGATGGGGAGTGTTAAATTAATATTTTATTTGGTTATTAGTTGTGGTGCATTCTGTTTCATTTATGATTGGATGTCAAAGGTTGGTGGTAGTTGTATTCGCTACTCTAACTATTTCGAGATTGTATTTAATCTCTATTATAAGAGATTCTAAGTTGAGTAAGGGACTCAAGCTTTTTCTATATTCAAGTCTGACAATGGAAGAGTTTGGATCATAAGATAAGAATCTAGGATAAAAGATGGACTCTAGATTAATTTAATATTTATCAATAAAGGTGCCATGTAGACTCCATCTTCATCATTTTATGATAGGTTTATTAGTTAAGAGAGTTGTAGTTTATTATTTAGGAAACTGAAGTTCGATAGTCATATTTGCCTACAAAAAAGTGGGGGTTGAGAAGGAGAGTTTGTCTTTGGATTTGGGAGAGACAGAGAACTAGGTTTCTTTTGAATATCCCAGGAGTGTGACACAATTTTCTATCAATAAAGATTATTTTTTTATACAATCAGATCCAGTTCCTATCACTTTATATCTGTAGTATATTGAATGGCTATGCCATTGTAAATAATATACAACCTCAGCCATTTATGCCTTCTAAACCCTCCCCCCACCCCCCCAAAAAAACAAAAAAATAATACCATGTAAGCACCCATTTGTCCTGCAAAAAATTTTCATACAAATTAGTCCCTAATAATTATTTCATTGTGCAAGTTAGTTCCTAAAACATTTTCCTTAGCACTTTTAAGTGTTTTAAGGTCCAACTTACAACAACTACATAATCATTAAGGACCACTTTGACTCGAGATTTCTTTCAGGAATCTAAATGCTGGTGTTTGAAGGGCCAAAATGGTTGTTTACTCGAATAATAACGTTTCAATTGAAAATTTTGTAACACCTTGAATACCTATGGCATCATATGGCTCTCTCCAGCCATCTTGGCAATCTTAGTGAAGATTTCATCCCCATTCTAGTAAGGAAAACAGAATATAACAGGTGGAGCAATAACATGAAACATCCACTGTTGATCAAAACCTGTAAGCAAAAACAACATCAGTGTTTTAATGACCCAAGAACCAATTGAATGCAAAGACTCTGTGGAATAGTGACATACCAAAATGCCAAATAAGGTATATATCACATTCATTGAAGGAATAGAAGTAACACCAGAAGCAGTGAGGACAAATGTGAGCGAAGCATGAATGTTAATGGTGATCTACATGCCACATTTCCCACAAAACAAGAGGAAGAGAAAAATACAAGTTAGTAGCGGTATAACATGATAAAAGATTATGAGAGAATTGTAGAATTGATTACCAAAGCTAGTATGTTTTCCCTTATCAAGAAAGACGAAATCAAGACAAAGCCAACAGCACCCAGTGCACGTACCTGCACAGATTATATGATTTTATTGTAAGAAATGGGTAAAAGAACCAGCTAAAACAATGACTTCAAATAAGTATAAGAAGTCTGAGGCAAAAGGTAACAAACATTACAATTGTGCACAAGAAAATTGACAGATTCCAACTTGCTCCTGACCTGACAGATGAAGAACAAAGACGTATTATTATTTAGCAACAAAAAAAAGGAGGGGGTTTTAACAACTTATAGCTGTCATCCTTATATGAAATCATTTCAGACTTGTGATAGGCCTCAAGTTTCATTTTCCATAAATTTATTAAATAGTTTTGAAATACAAACTGACAATAATAAACACATTGATGAATAAGAAAAATAAGCAATGGAGAATTTATCATAAAAAGATAGAAAGCGCTTTAAATTCATAGATCGAACTAAAATACCCAATTTTTGCCTTAGTTTTCATTTATTTCTGTGGGAAAGAAAGCGTTGGAAATTTATCTTACGACATTAAGCACAGCTGGGCTATCCAGAAACACAGGCACCAGTACTAAGTGCCAGAAATAGAGAAAAGCACATGTCAAAGTGCTGGTTGACAGGGCATCAATTGTTCCAGAGATAAAAGCACCAGAACCTCAATAAGTGCTTGAAGAAGTGCTGGCTGTTAAAGAGCCTGAGTTCCTCCAACACTGGAATCTAGTGAAGCGATGCCCTAACACACTAAATTCCTAGGTTAGGATAGATGAACTCTTGAAATTCATTGTAATTAGACTTGTTTCTATCGAGGTTGTGTTTCTGATTGGAAAAATATTAACGCTACCAGAAATGAGAGCAATTGTCTTGTTTTATTCGCTGGAGAGTTTCATGGCTATTTGTTCTTCTAACTTTCTACATTTAAAGCTTAACTACATCAATTATGAGTTTCACATTTAATATCAAGTTCAATCAAATATATTGGCCAGTCCAAATAGTAGCATGTTGAGTGAGCTGGTGATTGAATGTCAGTCTTCATTTGAAAGTGGAAACAACAATTATGTAATTTTCTACATTTAAAGCTTAATTAGATGATTAGATCTACATTTTTCTAAGGGCTTATAAGAAAATTAGGTTTAACGGAAGGGGTAAGGTGATTCAATTGATTAAGGAAGGAGGGACATAGGAAAAGGTTGTGGGCTCAATCCTTATAGCTAACAAAAACTAATGTTACTAACAACATAACATTTGGCCTATAAAGAAAAAAGAAACTGAAGGGGCTTATTAGTCAAAGAATTGAACATAGTCTAATTTTGATAACTATAACTTCAATTTCATTTCACTTTCTTGAATGGATTGAGTTGGGTTATGTACAAGTACAATTGAAAGATTCCAACCCTAGTCAATTGCATTTCTTGATTCATTATTAATTCAAAATTGTAAAAAAAAAAAACAATTAAACATCAATTATGAGTTTTGCATTTCATATCATGTTCCATCAAATATATTGGCTAGTTGGCTAGTCCAAATAGTAGCATGTTGAGTGAGCTGGTGATTGAATGTTGGTCTTCATTTGAAAATGGCCCCATATCCTATTTCTTCACTTCCTGAGACATTTGCTGAGTGTTTTAACAGTCTCTACCATTACCATTGTCTACGGTTAAATCTTAGGAAAATATTTTAGAAACAGGACATCTGAGCCCCAAAGCATTACAAGACATATGGTGACATTATATAATTAACTGCCTATGTCACTACGTGACAGCCCAACAGAGGAGAGGATTGTAGGTAAAGGAATTCACTTAAGATCAGAAGAGTGATCAACAGAAACAGGTGGGAAAGGGTGAGGAACTACGGTGCCTGTGCCTTTGTGGACGCAGTATGTGTATGGGTACAATATTATACAACATGTACATACAATGTTTCTTTTAAAAAATAGAATATGGGCATGACAATGTATATTAAGTAAAACATTATTATATTTAAATATTTTTTATATTTTATTAATTTATTTTTATTGATTTCTTTATTTGTCTTCATACAGTTGTTATTTACATACTGATTTGCTATCGTTATCATATTATTATCAATCTTTTACAATTTTGAAGAATTTGTTAAAAAAGCATTATCCTAACAGAATTTAAATGAAATGTTACAATTCAAGTTATGATAATATTTTTATAACTATCGAAAGAAAAAACATTTATAAGATGCCAACATAAGATACCTAAAATCTGGTACGGATATGATAAAGATAGGTTGCAGTTTTTAAGTATCAAGGCGTCGGATTTGAGGAAAAAGGAATAACAAAGAGAACTGAAGATTTGGAAGGAAGACATTAGCCACTCTCAAATTGTTTTGGGTTATCTACATTTTTCTATTTGAAATTTAGAGTACTCTTGAACTAAGTATTTTATATCCACTGCTAATGATAAGCAGGAAAATATATCCAACGCAGCTGTCTATTTCACTTCTATAATTGTGGTCCAGAACTATCATCGTGCCACATACATAGAAAGGGTAATATCAGAAATCAAACAACATCTGCATTTAACAAAGCAACATATAGAGACAAAGATAAATTGCTTGTCTACTTTAAAACAATATCATTTGTTAGTCATGCCTACTTTAGAAGATTGATCATTATGCTACAAAATTCAAATTTAAGAATCTCATGTAAAAGTGAAGTGAAGCAAATTCATATTAACTTAAACCCTAACTATTAATTACCAATGATCCACAACACAGCATCATAGAACCAGAGTAGTAACCTCAATTCAATGAAATTCATTACAAAGTTTGGCAATACACGAAGTTTATAACATAAAATTTGTGCACAACTTACCTCCACAAAGTACCCATTGTGAAACCGACTATGCCATGCTTAAGCTGCAAGAAAGAAATATTATCATGTCATCTATATTCAGTTTCACTACAGCTTGCAAACTACAGATAAACCAGCAGAAAATATTTGTGAAAGTGAAAAAGGAAAATGAAACAACAAAAATCTTTGTTCCAATCACTAGTTAATAGCGGTGCTATCGCATGCTTTAGAGGTGGTGCGGAGCGGAGTGGCGAGTGTCTGCTCTAGAAGTCTATGTAGCATCATGCCTGGGAGAAGCGGCCATCGTACCGCATTTCGCGGCCGTTCTAGTGGGGATTTGTAGTGGTGCATTCCTCCCTAGCAAGGGACATTGTCTAGGAGGATTAGAGAAAGGACATGGCTAAGAAGGAGCTTCATGAAGATTTTAGGGCCATAGTCTCACAACTATGTAAATAAATTGTGTAGTTTTAGTAGATTGTTTAGTGGGTGTAAATTTTGTAATTTTAGGGCTTGTATTTTGGCCTATAGATTTTATTTTTCTAAGAGGTGTGTTTAGTCCATTTAGAGGAGTGTGTTAATTAGATGGGTTTGGCCTAGAGGAGTTTGGATGTGTGGTTCTCCTTTCCACACCCCTAATTACTTCTAAAACCATCTAAGCAACACATGAAGCATGTAGGAGACATGTGGGGCCTCTTAGTTCCCTTGTTTCACTCCACATGTGTTTTCTCTCTCCTACATGGCTGTTCTTGTTGCTTCTTATTTGAATTTGAATTTTAGAAGTGTCATGTCACTTCCCTCCAAAATTCAAATTCAAAGTAGAGGGAACATAGATCGTAAATTCTAGGGACTTGTTTGGATCTTTCACTTTTTTCCTTGGCCTTGGACTTGAACGTCCAACACTCCCTCTCCCCTCTATAAATAGGTCCTCACTCACTCTTGTAAGCATCTTAGTTCATTTTATACAAATTAGACTTGTGAGACTCTTTGTGAGTGTCTTTTTCTTTCTAATCTTGAGAGTGCTTTTATGGCTTTTATCAAGAGTTTCTTCCCTTGTGGCAAGCTTCTACAAACTAGGCTTATCTCTACCTAAGAGTGGCGCCTCCATCTTCATCTTCTTCCTATTCATCCACACCTTCTTGCACCATTGGAACCTCTTGAAGCAAGATCCTAGGGAGAGCATTCCAAGAATGCATCATGCGGCCTCATGGTGCTTCAGACCTGTGAATTAGGGTTCTGCATTTTGGGCAACAAAGATGCCCTAAATGGCACCATTTTTACTCCTTTAAAAAAAAAAAAAAAAAAAAACCCTTAAATGAAACTATCCGTTTTAGAGGCTATGGGTTGTTTTTAAATGAAGGTAAAAACCTACCTTTTTACCGTAAAACATTCCAACTCTCTCTAAATGCATTCTTCTTCCTCGTGCTCCTCCTGTTCATTCTTCTTCCTACTCCTTCAATGCATCCCAGAGGCACCCACCAATGGGATTTTCCAGCGACCTCCCAAAAATATCCAATGAGTTCAAATGGTCATAACAAACCATCCCTGCACCCTTTTTCTTCTCTCCTTTACCATGGCTTCACATCCAATTTCAACTGGATTAGTGAAGCCTGTTTTGGTTTGCAGTGGAACACTGCACCCTTTTCTATTTTAAACAATAGAAATATATGTTCATCTTTTACTCAAACAATATTCATATAAATTATATATTTTCTTGAAATAAATTATTTATATTATTCCGTCACATATATGTTATATGCATATAGTAATATAAATTTACATAGAGTTCTAAACAGCCGTTATCGCATTTTTTGGAGGGTAGTCGCTCTAGGCCGCTCTCCATTATTAACTACTATGGTTCCAAGTTCCACCAATATTAAATTTCTCAATGATCATGCTTGCAGTTCTTGCAAAAATTGTCCTATGGTATATGGATTTTGATTCATAAGCAAAAAAGTTGGCATGTTGTTATGGTCGAGACTAAAGTAAACAACTTCATTGACTATTAGCATCTCTAGAGGGAGAAAATATAGCCCAGGTGTGATGTTCAGCTCTGAATACACTTCATGTTGTTACATGACTACATACACATGTTAAGACTTAAGACCACGTTTACAAGAATACATATTTGATGATAACAAATGTATCCTACAATTAATTTGTAAACAACTTTCCTCCTAAAGTATTAAAATACTCACTTGTCATAAAATGACCTTTGGCTCACAAAACTACACCTTTTTTTGATAAAAAAAACACTGGGCAATAGCAAGGAAAACATAAAGGCAGAGTCCAGAGTCCAATTGCCTCAGCTAAGTTAGTTGATAAAGTTAAAAACAAGCTCACCAGATAAGTTAGAGCTTTTACTGGACCAGACAAGACAAGCAAAAGTATAGTTGTAGCCACCTACATCAAAACATAAATGCAACATTAAAAATCTGATAACTTAATAATACAATTCAAGAATACTTCAAAGATGAGTTTAATTTACATACACCAATATGTACGGTCTGTTAAAATATTTTTATACGGACATCCAATAAGTTATGATCACTTTAACATGTCATCCTATTCATTAACATAATTACAAGGTAAATTCCAATGGATGTCAGTACAAAAATATTTCACCATAAATTAAACTCTTCAAGAAATATCTATTACACTTTGGAAAGCAACTAGTAAGTCTAACCAGAGTTTTCCTTCCAGCATCAACTCCCCATCTCATTGAGGATATAACTATTGGCAATGAGAAGAAACAACTAAAGTAATTCTGCAATAAAAAACAAAAACCAAACAGTAAGAGAAAAAAGAAACAATAAACATCCAAAACGTTAGTTGAATCGTTTCAACCAGATAAAAAGACTAGAAATTTTTGTTAGAATTAACCAAATTTCAACGCCAACTCCCTTAGTAAATAAATAAATTAAAAGACCCATTATTATATTTTCTTAGCTCAGCATTATATAACAAAGATTCAATTTTTGTCAGAACCAACCAATTTCCAACCAAAAAAACACAGACCCATTACTCTCCATTCTCAACAAAATTCCATAAACAAGAAAAGACCCATTTTTTATCCACATTAGAAGACCCATTACTCTATTTTCTTAGCAAAACCTTAAATACAAAGATTCAACTTTTGGTCAGAACCAACCAATTTACAGCCAAAAAAACACAGACCCATTATTCTCCTTTCTCAACAAAATTACATAAACAAAGACCCATCTTTTATCCACATTAACAAACCTCAATGGCGAGGGAATTGCTCAAGAAATAGACCAAACCGGTGAGTGCAGCAAACATGGAACACTCAACCAATTGCAGAGTTTTCTGATACACTGCTCCATTTGGCGACAAGTCATGAAGCTCCAACGAAACCCCTTTGTCTTCATCTTCGTGGTGTTCTGTTCTGTAAACTGGTACTCCAATTTTTGAAACTCTGAGAAGATTGGAAGAGAGAGAGGGTGGGGGTTTGAGTGAGAGAAGAGAGAAAGAGAGTGGTTGGAGAGAGAAGTGAAGAGGGTTGGTTTTGGAAATGGAGAAGATGAAGGGAGAATGTGGATGAGTTTTGAGGGGAATCATGGGGAGACTTGGGTCGTGTTTGGCTCAAGGATATTGGTTTAAAATGAAATGGTCATGGCTGTTTGGGTTTTGGGGGAAAATATGAATTGATTTGTGGAAAAAAATGAAGTTACAATAATCACTGTGGCAGTGTGGCCTTCGACACACACATCAGTGTGTCTGTTTCTTTTCTTCCTCCTCCACAAAACCTAGTCTTGGTGAATGGTGAATTGTTCCCTCAATGCCCTGGGTAGATAATTCGGCCTAATTGGATTAGAAGAGTGTGTGTTTGTTGTTTTCTCTTTCTTCAAGATAAAAAAACTCGACTCTTTTTTTAAAAAATGAGAAGAAAATAAGTGTAACATTAATTTAATTAATCTTGTTCGTAGAAATTTTTGTTAATTACTTTTGTAATTAATTTAACTATTTAATCATAAAATTGAAATGTAATTACATCAATCAAAAGTCAACTTCACACCATGGATATTTTAGTTAATATTGAAGTGAATAAAATAACATAAGAAAGAGAGTTTTTTTATTAAGAAATGTTAATTATTAATGTATTAGTTTTGTTAGTTGAGAAATTTAAAGTCATGATTTCTCTGTCTTTCTTTTCACATAAGAACTTCGTCACTAAACCAATCTTAAAGTTTCACCTAAGAAAGAAAGTTATCATACTTTCATTAAAAATTAGTTTCTTTAAAATTGCTACTTGAAAGAATGCAATATGTTATAATTGACAGGTTCTTTCAAAATTAAGGTTAGTAAAACAATAGAAGTAAGAATGTACTAAAGAGTAAGCAAACATAAAGATATTTATATAGATTTACTCTAATTAAAGGTTACATCTTTCTCACGAAACCTAAAGGTATATTCTACCAACTAAACAACTAGAAAATACACAACCAATTCAACCTAGTTGCCCACAACACAATAAAGATCACACTTAATTACAACAACACAACACTTAGAGTGATTTCACAATGTTTTCTACATCATAGCACCTCTCATAGGTCTTGGCTAGGAATCTGTTAAGTGTCTAAATTAGGATGAATTACATTAACAATTAGGCATTTAATGACTCAATTTTGTGATATTCTACCTTGTAATTTTCTTCAAAGTATCAAATTGATGAAAAGGTAAGAATTTTTGGGTTTCTCAACAAAATGTACAACTGAGGATTCATTTTGTATACATTTCTTTTATGCAGGACTTAAGAAAAAAAAAGGAAGCTCATAGGGGAAAATCCGCTCAGCCCATTTTGAGGCGCCCAGCGGATTCAGGGTCGTAAGCACAAGCTCATGTCCACCTAATTCTACTCAACAGATTATACGTGCGCCTAGTGGATTAGCTTTCTTCATCTTGAAGGACTCTCCAATCCGCTCAACAGATTATAAGGCGTTGAGCGAATCTTCTCTTTTCTGATGTCCTATCACACTAATTGGCTAATTTAAAAAGAATGCAAGAAAGAAAAGGGCAGTGGAAACAACCCGCGGAAGAAAAGAAGAAAAAAGCAAAGTTCAAAAGAAAAGGAAGTTCCCCCTTCTCTTCTTGTTTGTAATCTCTTTCTTTTCTCTTCTGGATTGTAATGGTCATCTCCATGAAAGGCTAAACTCTTTTGGTTGGACTTAATGTAACTTCTAATCTATCGTCTCTTGATATATATATATATATATATATATATATATATATATATATATATGTATGTATATATATATAATTCCTATTTCATCAGTTGTGTTTGATTCTGCATTCATTGCTTAATCTGGTCTGATCAACCATTTTATGATTTAAGGTTTTTGAATCTTGTTGGAAAACATTTTTGGAAACTTGATCTGTTTCAAACACCTAACGGTTTTGAGTTCTAGGAATAAATTTGATATTGTTAGCTGGTAGTTCTCAAGTTTATGCAGATAAATGTTGGATACTAACTTTGACTTATTAAGGAATCATGATGAGAAGCTAGTATCTTAAGATTTAGTTTTGAGGGATCAAACCAAATTAATTAATGAGAACAGAACTGATAAAATCATATCATAAATATTCAAGAGAGATGTTAGATTAGAAAGTACATTGAATTCAATCGTTTATCTTATAGTAAATTTCATATCTATATTAGTGTTCTCATTTAATACCAATTTACTCACACAATTTGCTCATGATAAATTTAATCATATCACATTAGTAGAGTTCATTAATATCACAAATCAAAATGGACAACACTCAATTTTCTATAACGAAACTTGGTTCACTTGCCAACTAAAGTGAACGACAAGAAAAACCCTTCACCGAATCACAAGCTCAAATACTCATAAGTTTACCTATGATACAAATTGAAGAGACCGTAGGAACTCTCCCTATAAGGGTTTTTTCACTCAAGAAAGATAAATCTCTCACTTCTTAAGGTTGCAATATAAGCTCAAATGATAATGTAGAAAGTGAGTCACTATTGATAAAGAAATTTATGCAAGTCACAAATTTTGGAGTTTATGTGTGCTTGATATTTTATTGCTTTAAGAATTCTTCTTAAAGGCTATTATAATTCTTTAAACACTTTTCATAACTAGTCATTGTAAAAGGAAGTTTAAGCAATAGTAGGATAACAATCATTTTGAAATTACCAATAATTAACCCTTAGTAGAACTAATATCCTTTATGAGGAACCTTTTATATGACCCCTTTTTAAGCCTTTGATACATCATGATGTTTTTTTTATGTAGACATGTAATTGATTAAAGAATTTCTATTATGAATAAATCCCTTAAAGATTCTTTATCTTGAGATAATCATAGGTCAACTGTTTGTCAAAACATGTATACACACAAGGATATATGCATTATTGGTGTGCCTTAGTATGAGTTATTAGTTTAAACTCTTTTTATGTCTTTGATATAAACTCTTCCAAGAACACTTCTTCACCAATCATTAGTGCATTTTATTTAGGACTTGAAATCTTTACTCTCATAATAAGCCCTTGGTTTGATGCAACTCATGAAAGAGACAAAACTTTTGAACACATTCCTTAAATGTGAACATACTTTGTTTTCTAATGCACCCTCAATAAGTATGGTCTATATGGAAGACTCCTGTTTGAATTGTCGTATAGTATTCTTCTTATGATGAACTCAAATTTATTTTGAATAGCTTTCACTCTAATATCCTGTCAACCACTTTCTTAATGATGCCTTTTGTAAGAATTTTTAAGTTGTAAAAGAAGACAAAGAAGATTGATCACTATATAATTCTTCATATATCTTTCTTTACTTTTTAAATCTAAAAGCTTAAGCTTCTTTTTTAAGCTATGATATATTAATATATGCTAAATTCATATAAATTTGAAACACTTAACATATTTGTTAGTTCAAAGTATTTATCCATCATCCTTATAATTTACCTTTTTGAATGTTTTTCATAGGCAAAAGTCAAAACTTTTGAGGTTCTAGATTCGACAAACATCATTATGCAAAGGTACTTGGGTTTTCTTAGTATTCTTCTAAAATTGTGTTAAAGAGTTACCGAAAAGACCAATATTTTTATAGGTTAAATGTTAATTGTTAATGTGTCAGTTATTGTTAGTGGAAAGATTTGAATTCACAACCTCTCTCCCTTTCTTCTCCCTACATATGAACTTTGTCAATAAACAACCTTATAACTCCGATTAGCATCAAAGGAAGCCAAATCACTTTTCTTAGCCAAGATCATGTGATATAAAGAGAGAGTTAGTTTTAGATTTTCATGTTCTTTTTGCTTCTATTGAGGGAGGAAGAAGAAGTTTGGCCCACAAAGTTCTTTTTCCCCAAAATATTTTAGTAATATCCATTTTGTGCTTGTACTTATAATGTTTTATTGTTAATTAGTTGTTGTCCAAATTTATTATCCTAGTTTCTAAATGCATGAATTTATTTTCCAAAGCTACCCTTATTCAATTAACAAATTCTTTATTTTTTTCTCTTATTTAGATTGAAATTTTTAATAACATATCTTTATCTATCCACACATTAATTAATTAGATAAGATTAATTAAATTGAAAGAGAAAATATGAGTAAATTTTGAAGAATAATATAAATAATTAACATGTTTAATACAATTAGTTAAACTAACTTTTTTTTAATTGAATTTTTTTGTAAAACGTCTTATAATAAAGGATAGAAGAGGATATATGTAAGAACTCACTCTCAAGGATAAAGGCTTAAGTTTGTATGAATAATCTTGTAAGATGAGAGTTATTGTAATATGTTCAATATGTTTTGATGATGAACTCTAGCAAAGCTTAGGATGAGTGTTATATGTGTTTATGCTTGAATGCTTGTGACTCATGCCTCCATATAGGATAGATAAATTTGTTGATCCATTGGGCATTGTGCTAGATACTTTGATCATGTTAATCACTCAATTCTTGATACAATCTAACTTTAATTAGTAATGTCTAAGCATGAATGAGATACATCTTTTAAAAGCTTTAAAAATCAGTTTCATCTCATCCATGTAGCAAGAGATTCGTTAAGGAAGTTATTTAATTGATTGGAAAAGCATAGTTATTGTTTTAATCTATTTAATTGACAATCATAATCTATTAAAATAAGGTTAAGCGATTAAATACTTAACTTAATCGATTAATTTGTGTTTGGTTGGCTAAGCAAGTTTGAAAAACAATTTAATCGATTAAATACTTGAGATAATGATTAAATTGATCCTGAATTGTTTAGATTAGCTTGAAGAATCATTTAATTGACTAGATACTTGGTTTAATCAATTAATATAGAAGGAATGTGTTTTTTATATAAAGTTGAAACTGAAAACCTTCTAAAAAGAGCTGAATTCAAAAAATCATTGAACTAAATCTTTTGAGAGAAAAGCATCTGGGATTTTTAAGAGAAAAATAACTTATTAGCTTCATGATCTAATTAAGATTGCATAAGATATTGAAGATTCTTGATCATTGTTCTATCTATTTTGTGGTAACCTGGATTATTTTCTATCTTTTGTGTGAAAGATATTCAAGTACTATCAATCTTTTACCTTGTTTTACTTGTTATCGGTTAAAAACTTGTTTTCTATCTAAATTTAATTTATTTTTTCTGCATTCTTAATGTTTGATATAAAGATATTGATTTCTATACATAACAAATTGGTGCAAGTGTTTCATTCATTCAAAAATAAAGATAAAGGACTCTATTTCTTGAATGTTAAGAAAAGATTTTTTTTAACACCAATCACCCTCCACCCTAGTTTGAGATGTTTATCCATTATTTTTTTCCTACATAGTTTTAATATGGATTTGAGTTATTTCTATTTAATGTTTTGTTTTATTTTAAAAATTATTGCTTGATTTTTCTTAAAAATAATTTAAGATGACTATGCATTTTTAAGATAGAAATTAATTATTATTTTTGTTTTGATATAATTTTTGTCTTTAGGAATGAAAATATATTCTAATTCTTTTTTTTACACTATGATAGAGTATTAGGTTTCTTAATTTATAATGATTAAATCTCAGAATAAATTTTGAAATAATTTGGATATAAAAATTTTGGATTTAGTTATAATTTCATTATTTCACATTCTAATACTCTTTTTATATCAACTAATTATTTTGATGTTATTTATATTTTAGGTGGAGGGTATATTGTGTTGATATTTTTGTGCAAATATTTGATTGTATTGTTGTGTTTCATATACAACACAATATAGAACTATGAAACCAACAAGTAAAGTGTATTTAGTTTCATAAATCTGAATTTTAAATAATTTGTTATTAAAAAGTTAGTTAATGAAAATTAATAATATATATATATATATATATATTATTGATAATTAAAGTGATTATTTAGAGAATTTTTAAATTTAAATATAAATATTTAAATTTATTAATATCATGATTATTTAAAAAAGTAAAAATCATGATTGTAACTATTATTTAAATAAAATAAAATATATTGTCATATGAGGACGTGTAAAACAATACATAAAATACTCTATAGTTGACATGTGCATGGATCATTTTTATAATATTATTCATAATTTAACTCCAAAGTAGAGATAAGTTTTAGATACATTTATCTATTAAGAGAAAGATAAGAATAACATAGTTGGAAACAATAGAAATGAAGATGAATATAATGATGAATTTGAATATTTTGATGATGTTGATTGCAAAATGAACATATCCCTACTTTGTAGATGAAAAATTTAGTCATTTTGTATTTTGGATATTTATAATTCAAGAATATTGAATGACCTTAGAAGTGACCTATAAATTAACAAAAAAGTGTCATAAAAGAGATATATCAATTGTGAATAGTCCTAAAGATAATCTTGGTAGGCATTTTTTATCATCACAATATATTGATCGTTGTTTTAATAGAGAAGAGCAAAGTAGAAGTTAACTTGTTTATTCAAGAGAATTGGATAGAGTTTTTTAAGCGTAGTTCACAACTTAAGATTGATTCGATTTTGGAGTAAAAGAAATTCAAGTCAATTAACTTTATTTGGTTTGGATTGTTAAAAATTTTAACTTTTATTAGGAAAATTATGTAAATAATGCATATGTAATTAAATCTCAAGCTTAAGTTTTAGACATAGGAAATGTTTTGCTTTAACATGTCAAAAAAGATAATGATCCAAAAATTAGGAGTGTAGTTGAATCTTTTAACAAGTCATGAAATTATAAACTTTTAGTTTTTATTAGCTATGATTATTTGATTTAAATTCTTAATTGTTATCAATGAAATTAGAAAAAGTTTTCAAACAAAATACATGCATGTTGATGTGGCTACATAGCTAATTTTCAAACACTATTAAAATTTACAAATTTAAATGAAGATTGCATATATATATTTATTTAAAAATGTCAAATATATTAATAAAAAAATTTACAAATTTAAATGAAGATTGCATATATATATATATATTTATTTAAAAATGTCAAATATATTAATAAAAAACCATCGCAAAAATCCCTCTACATGCACATAAAATGAGTACAAAGGACTTTTTAGGATCACTGTTGCTTTTTAGGATCACTGTTGAATCAAAACCAAGTTTTTTGTTATCAAGTTTATTGATAATATTCGGTAGTTTTTCTAATGCATACATAACTTATAAAATAATATTAATAATTGCTATTATTAATGTATCTGTTGAAAGAAGCTTTTTTTTTTAAAAAAAATAAAATAAAATTGGAATAGTTATAATCCTATTTGAAATCCACTATGTTACAACATAGGCGAAATAATCTTACTTTGATTTTTATTAAAAATAATTTTAAGAATCTTAATTATAAATAAATTATTAATCGTTTTGCAAAAAAAAAAATAGAAGAAGAAAATTATTCAAATATTTATAAGGATAATATTTTTTTTTGTTTATTTTTCATCTTATAACTTTGAATGCTTTCTAAAAATTCATGAAATCTATTTAAATCGTATGAATCCATAATCTCTTAAAATCTTATGAATTATAATGCTATAAATTCATTAAAGTTTAAACTATAAAATTTATTGAGTCTTGTAAAATTTTATAATATAAATCATTACATTCTTTCAAAGTATTTTAAAATGTAAAAGATGTTGTTATATCAAAATAATCTTTAAAATATTAATCTAATTGCCTATGAATAGCTCAAATCATAGATTAATCCAAAACATGAAATGATAATGAAATTGATTTTTTTCATAATTATAACTTTAAATGATTTCTAAAAAGTAATGAAATCTAATTAAAATCTTATAAATTGAGAGTCTTCTAAAATCTTATAAATATTTACATTTTCTAATAAGCAAAAAATTGTATTGCAACAAAAAAGAAATGAAATGCACAAAGGGCGCTTTTCTAATGATTTAGAAAAAAAATACATCATACCCAAACAAAGAAATGAACCTGAGAGTGAAAATAAAACAGTTTGGAAGCAACCAAATAATATAAAAAAGCACACTAGCCTGCAATACAAAAATGAAGGTTCATTAATCGTTTTATATTATTTTTGTTTTTTTATAAGTCAAATAATTATTATTAATTATATAGAAAACACAAGATATATTTTAAAAAATAAATTATCATGATAAAGCTGGAAGACAATATACATTATCCTTGTTGACTTTAAACTTTAAGAAATTACCTATTAAATTTTACTTGCTCACATTTAAACATTTAGCAGTTTGATTTTTTTAAATTATAATAAATCTTATACGTACAACATTACTTGTTCGATAACATATTAAGACTCATTAACGGTTTAAAGTTCAAGTAGCTTAATTGTAAAGAGAAAATATTCTATATATTAAAAGCCTGTTATTTTTTTTTTAGTTTATAAATATTAAAAGATTTTTAATATTTAATTATAATTCTTTATTTATTAAATAACACTTTAAAAATTTTATAAATAAAGAAAAGAGTTATTAAAATTGATGGTAAGTATAAAATTCTTTTATCGATGCATAATAATTAATTTTATTTTTTTTACATTATCACCAAACAATTATTAATTAATATCTATGATCATCTAAAAATTATACTTATCATTATTTTTAAATAGTTGACAGTATATATATATATATATATATATATATATATATATATATATATATATATATATATATATATATATATATATATATATATAAACTTTGCATATCAATGAAACTCGATCGATGTATTAAAAAATCTGAAATTTCATAAGCCAATTTGTCCTTATTTTTTTTAGGAAAGCCAATTAGTTAATGGTCTTTGAAGGGAGTTTCTATTATCTTGTATTTATAGCTTTACTAAGCATATTATAAGATAGGTAAAAAGTTATATGTTGTTTTATGTTATAACAAATATCACTTAAAGCTACAAATCGTTAAGAGTGTTTATGGTTTGAGTTAGTTCGATTTAGAAAGAAAATGAAAATTGAATCAATTAATTCTAATTGAATTGGGTTGGTTCGGTTTTCTGAATTTTTTTTCCATGACCCAACTAATGATAATCGAGTTGATTCAGTTTAGTTTAAGAGAAAATCGATAAAAAAATTAAAAAATAACTTTTTTCATTAAATTATAAAATAATAATTTTATACTTGAAATTAGTCAAATTCATTAGTCTACTAAATTCATAATTTTATAACAAAATTTCAAGTATTTTATATATACTAAATTAATCAAATTAAACTATTAAAACAACACAATACAATACAAACAATAAATTGTATAAATTTAAAATATAAAATAAATTTATTAAATTAAAAATATAAAATAGGATTAAGTCAGGATTTTGAAATACAAACCCTAAACAATTACTAAATTTACTAACTTAAAAATATAAAATAAATTTACTAAATTATTAAATTAAAATATAAAATAGATTGAATCATGATTTTGAAATGCAAAACCCTAAACAAAATAGGTTACTAAATTTACTAACTTAAAAATAAAAATAAATATATAATAATAATACAAGATATACTTTTGGGTTGGTTTGGGTTGAGTTATGGTTTTGAAATGCAAAAACCGTGAACCGAACCGGACATGGTGAGTTCTTATCAATTTGGGTCGGGTCCAAAACTGATCAAGTGAAAAAATAAACCAAACTAATTGGTTTGATTCGGTTTACTGGGTTCATCGGGTTGACCTGAATCAATGAATACCTATACAAATCGCTTTAATTTATTTTTCATTTTTTTTAATTTATTAGCATGATTATTATTTTTTATAGACAAATACTATTAATTAATAAGTTAGCAACTTGAGACTTCTTCCTTTTTATTCATTTGGACTTTGTCATTGGACTAATTACATAAAAACATTATATTTAACTATTTTTACAATTAAAATAAGCAAAAATTTTAAACATTTAGCAATATTTAAATTGTAAGTTTTTTAGATAAACACTGAACATTGAGTGACTTATCCTTGAATAGTGACACATTTCTTTCCTTCCAAAATTGTCAAATTCCAACGAACCATATAAAGGTCCAAGCAATACATCTTGACTTGTCTCAATTGACCAACCTCAAGAATGAGTAGGCGTGAACATTGACTGTATTATGAAGTGTGTTAGATAACCCTCATCATGAGCATAAGGATAACCAAAACCTAGTTGACAGTATGCAGTTAACAAATAGATTTTGACTTGTTTTCAATACCTCATGACATAGTCCGCACACATTTGATTCCGAGTGTAATATCTCTCACTTCACAAGATTATCCTATGTTGGCAATGTGTCTACACTTAATCGTCATGCCAGTAGTTAAACCTTTGGTAGGTACGCCTTTTGTCCATAGAAATTTGAGAAAATTCTGTTGAGGTTGATAAATTTTTGTAAAGGTAATCTTGTATGTAGATGAAACAGAATACACTCTGGATCCCTCTACATCACAACACTATGTATCTTGAACCTTCTGCCTCAATATTATCATAATCAATTTACTTCCCAGCCCCTTCTAATATGTCCACCTCCCATGCAAATAATTGTCTCCTCCATGCCTACTTCCAATGTTGCTTAATTGTATCTCACATATCCCTTACTGATATATCTTTATTTGTTACTAGTTTGTAGAGTTTGGGGTATTCTTCCTGAAAACACATGTCTTATAACCTCCTATCTTTCCTAAACATAGCTTCACCACCATTCCTGAGACGTCGACTAACATTTCTAAACCACCACCCTTTCGGGCCCTTACCCTCAACCCTATGAAATTTAAATATGACCACTAATGAGAGCATTATTTCTCCTAACTCTCTCTTGCCTTCTCATATTGTGGTTTTATAATATGCATCCAAAGGCTATTTTGTTTCACTCTCGGCCTCCACATCCACTTTCCTAACAAAGCTAAATTAAACCTAGTCATATTCCTTAATCCAAACCTTCTCTACCTTGTCCCTATACACTCTTCCCAAAGACACCCATTTAACTTTCTTGGTACCTTTTTTTCTTCCCCACAAAAGATTTCTAAATAGAGATTTGAGTTGAGAGATAATACCTTTTTGGAGCATTAAATAATGAAAGAAAGTAGATTGGTAGTGTAGACATCTGCCATTGAAATGTATTTATTTCCCCACCCTAGCAACCTTTTCTTAACTACGTGATCCACAGGTTTCCACATCTCTAATTTGGAGGGATTAACACTAATGGGTAGTCCGAAGTACTTAAATGGTATGACTCTCACCTTGTAATTTAATAAGTGTTTTCCTAACCATCCACTGTTCACGTTTATATCCATTAACCTTTGGTGCTACTACTTTCACCGCTTCAATTGACTTCATTCCATATGTTAATAGCAACGTATCATCTATGAACTGCAAGTGAGATACACAGATGACATCCTTCCTAATTCCACTAGAGTGTTTACCATTTGTCTTAAGCCTTCGATTGCAATAAGTAACAAAATTGGAGATAGCAGATCCCCTTTCGAAGACCCTTCCCCACTCTAAACTCTGTGTGGGACTACCATTCAACAATACTAATATTTTTGTCAAACGCATACATTCTTTTATTCAACTTATGCATTTCCTACCAAATCTCATTCCACCATAACTTGCTATCAACTTAAAATAAAATATACAACTAATATTTAAATAGTAAGTTAAAAACTTAAAAATAATATACACAACTTTTTTCGATGATTAATTCTTGTTAGAAACTTTCCCGCAACTTTCCACAAGGGTGTATTTAGCTTAAAAGAAATAAATGAAAAAAGAGAAAAATAAAAGATAAATATTTTAATTAAATTAAAGAAAAAAAGAGACAAGTCTCACTGAATAAATGACAATATTCTTTCAATTAAAATAAAAAGCCTAAAACTCGAGTCCAAAAATCTCACGAGATCAATTTAGATAATACTTGGATCAAACAACTTAAAATAATTTGTCTATTGCTGAGCAAAAATATCTTACATTTACCTATTAAAAAAGAAAAAAAAATAATAATATATTTTATATTGAAAAAAAAATATAAATTACTAATGTAAAAAATCTTATATTAACAATTAATATATAGTTAAATTTATTAATTTTATTAATTAATACTTAAAAATCATGTTATTAACCAACTTTTAAAACTATTTTATAGTCACAGTATATAGATGTTATAGTATTTTGTGTTTATCCAGGTTGGTATTGTTGTGTACTATATAGTTAATGACTACATTTACAAGAAATAATTGAACAGCTATAAACCAGCTTAGAGCATTTGTGACAGTATAGGACTAACATGGCCCCCACCATAGGTGCATGTCAGACAGCCAACATGCCCATAACTTTGTAGGTTAATTGCATTTAATCATTTCTCATTCAAAAGAAAGCACATAGACAAATCTTTTTTTTTTCTTTTATCTTTTTTGGGTCTCTTTCGCTTTTGTTGGATGGCTCGATGTAAGTGTATTTTACTAGGATCCCAAATCATTTAAAACATAATTGATTGCAAAAACAACAAAATAATTAGTGAACAAAGACCAAAGGAAACATCATGATTACCCTAATATTTATAAATTACGACAAACTCAAGAGATTTACTATAGAGAATATAAAGGAGAGAAATAAAAATGGAAAAAAATAAAGGAAAAAGGGTGAGACAATGCAGCATTCCTTAAGCAATATACTATTCTGCCTCTTTGTCCCAATGATTCAATAGGATTGTGCATGCTTGGGGGCGTGCCACCACTACAATTATGTTTGTCTCATGTTCATGGCAGTGTTCCTATTGGTCCTTATAACCCACCTTGTGAACATTAGAGATCAAGGTGACTTACCTGTAAAACTAGAAGGAAAGAAAATGGAAGAGTGGTAGCAAATTTCAGTATTTTTTTACTGATAAAACTATTAAAATTAATAATTAATATTTATTAATAAAAAATATTATAATCATTGTCAATGTTTTATTAATTATATTATGCTTTTATCATTATAAAAATGACAATTAACATATATGATGTAACATGATTGATAAATAATTTTATTTAAATAATCGATCTAGTCCTTAAATTTTTTAATTAAGACTTTAAAGGATCTATATGAGATGAAAATCTCACCTGCAATCTTGTAACAGAGATGCTAACTACAATATTATCGCTTACTAAAATTATCAAACAGTTTAATAATTTCAGTTGATATAATTGATGATGATAGAAAATTTGTTCTTTAATTCATGTGAACATGCTACAAGAGGTAAGAACTTAAATAGATGGATCTCCATATCTAAGATATATTAGTATTTGAGTTTTGGTTAAAGAATACCCTAAAAATAAAAGTTGCAATTGGCATAGTACTATTTTGTGTGAATGAGATTGATGACCGTTTCCAAAGCCACTCAAGGAACAATCAAATGCCTTGACTCTTCTTTAGCCATATTATCAATTTATTATGAATGGATCTTTATCAACACCAAAATTAATGGCTCAACAAGATGTTACTGAAAATGAAGGATGTGAGTTTACCATGCTGATTTGTTTGGCCTCTTTATGATCTTGCTATGCCCTTGCTATGCTACTGTGAGGAAATTGGTTGGGATAACTTTTTTTTTTTGTTTAAAATGAAAATCTTTCTTTTCTAAAGACATTCAGAAACGTTGCCTTTCAAAAAATAAAATAAAATAAAGACACTCAGAAACGTAAGGCTGGAGCATTAAAATTAGCACCTTTTCTTTCTCTTTATTTTGGTACATCTAAGTAGCTAATAAAATGTGAAGTAATTATTTCTCCTTTTCAATTCGCATCTTCTTTGGTAAAAGTAGAGTTTAATCCTTCCCTAGCATATTTATATTCATTATAAATAAAACATGATGAGTTTAAGCTGACTCTTACCATTGCATTTTTAATTTTATCAATTTACGTTTAATTCTGAAAATTTTATTATATATAAACAATAAAAATATTTTTTAGAAAAAATAAAAATAATTATAATCTATGAATTAAACACAAGTAATTAAACATAACAAATGATCGTGTTATATTTGTTTTCTAAAGGACAGATAGCAACACATTTTATACACATATTAGAGTTTATAGAAAATAATTATTTAACGAATAATAAGATTTATTTAAAAGAGTGTGGAGAGTGTTCTAAACATTTATTTTAAGAAACTGATAGTATGACAAAAATATCCAAATTAATACACAGCCAATTCTATCATTAAGAAAAAAAAAATGCTGTAATAAAATTTAGATTTTTCTTAGAGAAATTTCGACAGTTAAAGTGTAACTCTATCATGAGACCAGTCAAATAGAACCAAAAATAAATTCCTTCGTTAGAGTAAAAATTTGTGAAAGTTCTCCCATCTTATATGACACTAGAAGATAAAAAATTAAAAATTTATTAATGAGTTTGTCATTATTAATACTCTTATCTTTTAATTAAAAATTATAAATTTTCATAAAATAAAAAAATCACTATAAATTATAAGTCGGTTTTGGATTGAAAAATACATATGCTTGTGTGTCCACGAACTCAAACTTGACCTAATAATAGCTAAATTATTATAATAACTAAATCAAAACATTCAACTTACCTATATAATTTATTTTTGCTTTTTTTTTAAAAAAAAATTTCGTAAGGTTTTAATGTCTATTTGTTTTGAAAAATAAATATGGGTCCAGCTGAAAAATTGGGCAAAAAAAAGTGAAGAATGAGAACAAGAATGTCACCAAACAGCCATAATAGAACCTGTTTTTGGAGAGACAAATATTGAAGGCAAAGAGAGTGGAAACTGCTTTTCCATTTTGCCGGATTGCCATGTCTACTCAAAAGACTTTCTAAGAGATTTGAATCGGTGATATAATTTAGGTTAAATTAGTTTGTTCTATCTGAATTATTTGAAAATTTTTAAATAAGTTTTTAAATTAATCTTTTAATTAAGTATTTGGACTAAGCAAGTAAATCTTAGAAATTAATTTGTGGTGACTTAAATCTGTCAGAAAATAATAATTTATGATAATGTTAAAAATTTGCATGATCAATGGCCCGTTTAAGTTTTTTTTTTTAAACTTAAAAACCTAATTAAAAATTTGAAAATGCTTCCGAAACTAAGAGTAATTTAACTTACATTTTATAAATGTAAATGAGTTAGAGTTAGAGTCTAGATTTAGGTGTTTTGTGTCTGACATTATAAATAAAAATAGTTTTACATTATAATTTAATTAAAACTCATTATTTATATATTTATTAATAAAAAACAACAAATTTAGCATACATAAAAAATTATAATTAAATTATTTTTAAAATTTGTTATACTGAAAATGTATGATAATTTCTCAATCTCTCTCTTTTTAATTATAATAGTTTTTTTTAGAGATTGCAAAATCTACTTAGAGAAAAGGAGAGAGTCTTGAGTACAAATCTCTCTACACATAAAATTAACAATTAAAATTTGTTTATATAAAAAAAGAAGATAATAATATTTTTACCTAATGGACAAGTATGCCATCAAACATTAGAGTATAGGAACACTTGTAATTGCAATAGAAAAGAAACATTAAAGTTGGAGTACTTGTTACCAAAAAAAAAAATCAGACACTTGTTTTACTTGAAGTCTTGAAACTCACTTTTGGGTTAAAACTTAGGAGAATTGGTCTAGTAGTGGAAAAATTAAGATAAATATTTGGGAATTTAAATTCGATCTTCATGACTGTGCACTAACAAAGAAAAGCACCTTTTGCGTTGCTCTAGATGTGAAGGACAAATAGAAATGGGAGAAAGATGCGTCCCCCACTTTTCTCTTTTTAATTATACATCGATTTCATTTTATAAGTAAAACATATATATCACTATAATTTATTAATATATACGGAATATTTCGATTATAAATTTTATATTTTTGAAAAAAAAATTGTTTTAAATTTATATGTTGAGTTTGATTTTCATAGGTTGTTAATAAATAAGTTTTACATTCGTAATTAATTGTAAATTATATTAGATTTGGCATTATTTAAAATAATTGTTGTAAAACTTCTTAATCTTATCTTGACAATTCATTTAAAATTTATATGTTTGCATGATCTGTTTGCTATTTGCAGTTAAATATACATCTGTCCAAATAAAAAAAAAAGAAGAAAATCAGTTCTTGTCTAATACTTTTGCATCAATAAAAATGTTAGTGATTAAAGTGAACACTGTCCATCCAAATCTTTATGGCATTGATATTACACATTTGGACTTCTAATGGGCCATAGAGATAGATCTTCATCCCACCAAAAGAAAAAATGCTGTGATGATACTAATAAATAACATAATCAAAATAACAACTACACTTTGTGGTTTATTTTTCATAAAATGGTGCCTCTTTTGCTCCACTCCCCACATGCAAGGTTCTGATGATGGTAATGCCAAAGGGGTAACTTGCCAGAATGAGACTTCCCTCATAGCAATGAAACAGTCTTTAGGTGGAAAAGACAAGATAGAGAATTGAATGAATACAGCACGCCAAAGCTCTCTAATAATCTCTGGCCCCAATGATGGATCAACCTAGTCTCTGACCTCAATGAAGTCATGGTTGAATCTCGCCACCATTCATGCACAATGACCTCAATGAAGTCATGTTTCCTAACCATTTATTCACCATTAAGTCATCACTTAACTCATTCACACCTTCATAATGATGGATAATACTAATTATATAAAATTCACATGTAATATATCTTGAATTTAATTAACATCTATCAAAAGTATAATTGGTTTTCTTCTTATTATCATTCAGTTATATATTATTCTTATTATCATTCATTTATATATTAGGCAATTTTTATGTATGATAAATTTGTAGGCTTTTATGATAAGACTAGTATATCAAGTAATTACTTTGTTGCTTTTAAATATGTGTATTGAAAACATAAGTGTTTTTTTTTTATTCACAACGTTCGTAATTACTTGAATTCAAGTTATTTCTCACAAATTCAGTATTTGTTTGAGCTACATGCATTGAGTGAAAAACTAAGTTTTTTTATTGAACCAGATTTTAACTACAACCCAAACGTGTTGCAAGTCATTAGGACACAATTTGATAGCAGCGTTGGATCTTGTCATCTGGTAGCTTTTTATGTAACTATTTTAATGGGAAAGTTAATTATTTGTTATGAAACTATAATGTATAAAATTGTAGTCATTCATGATTCTCAATAATTTTTTTTTTCATTTAATTCTTGTTCTTAGTATAAGGGTTTAAGAGATTCTTATTTTAAATTTCATATATTATCTGAGTTGATGTCTAATTACCGAATAGTATAAAATGATAGTATGAAATGTTAATAATGAAGTCTTGTATGTCGAAGTAAAATGGTAATGGTGTAAAACAATTTGTAGAAGGAAAATGATCCAAGAGGATGATGTTATTGAAAGTGAGAGGTTGATCTGTCGGTGGGACACGTGGTTATGATCCACGAGGAAAGGACACATTTTGTGAGGGACTATGGTTTGGGTAGAATAGAATAGAACGAATGATGGTAGGGAGCAAAAAAGAGAGTGGACAAATGAATATGCGTGCCACACTCATGTTACTATGAAGGGTTGCTTTCTCAACCCACTAATCTAAGGGGACACATGCAAAGTGGGTATTGGGGGGTTAGGATTTATTGTCAAACCTCAGTGCCAATGGCATGCAAAAGTCAAGGGAAGAGAGAAAGAAAACTCCTAGGGAAAATGTTGCTGACAGTTCATATGAAAGATTGATGGGGTTTCAAAACCAGATGATTCAATGCACTTTTTATTTTAAAAATTTGGTTAAGGGAAGGAGGGGTCTTTGAACTTTGAAGTGGCACTTCAAAGTGGTACGGTGGGGAATGGAGATATAGTGTTTGATGTGCACACTCACACAAATATGCAATGCATGCAAGTGTAAGCAAGTCATGAAAATTGAAAAGAGTTTGTTTACTTGTTCACTCACTTTTGCTGTTTCAGTATCTTCCCTACATAATAATGCCTGCAGGAGCTAGTGCTTTATTATTTCTTTTCTTTTCTTGCATCACCCTTTTTCTCTTCCTTCCTATCACTGTTTTTCCTGCAAAGAAAACGTAAAGGAAACGCGTCTGTGCTCCTCTCTTCTCTTTCTCTCTCTCACTCTAAACATCACCCTTTATTCATTCACATTCAAAATTCTCTACTTTTTACTCATAGCTTCAAAGAGGAAACTGCTTCTACAAGCCAAGTATTTGGTTTTGGTCCCTTTTTTCTCTTTCTTTCATAGAGCTGAACTAGAGTACTAGACCCCTTGCCATTTTTCACTTTACTTTTGAGTTTTGAACCTACATCTGAAGCCATGAAGGAGAGGAACAAAGGTGTGGAGGCTTACACCAATGACATGGATTGCTACTACTACTCCACCTCTGAACTCCCATGTAAGAAACACCCTTCTTCTTCTTCTGTTGGTATATGTGCTTATTGTCTCAAGGACCGTTTGGTCAAGCTTGTGTGTTCTGATTGTGGGGAGCAAAGGCTTTCTTCTTGTTCTTGCTCTGATGAGATGATCTCTTCCCACCGCAATTCATGCACTGTTGAGGTGGGGAGTGTTGGGAGGGTTTCATTTCTCATTGAGAATGAGAAGAATGAGACCCCAGTTCTTCAGCATTTGAACCCCAATAGCAATAAGGCTAAAGATAAGGAGGAGGAGGTTGTGGTGCTGAGGAGGAGCAGCAGCAGCTGTGTTGAGATCAAGAGGCATGGTGGGTTTTGGAGAATTGGGAAGTTGTTTAGGAAGAAAAAAGAGAAAGATTGTGGAAGCAGTGTTGTTGGGTTTGATGAGAGGAATGAGATGTGGATGCTGGATCATGGGGGTGTGTCTAGGTCCAGGTCACTATGCAGCTTCAGGGGTGGGGGGTTATATGGATCTGAGGATGGTGGGGATTCAGTGTTGTCAGGTGCTAGAAGCTCAATTTCTGCAGCTAGAAGCTCTGGGGTTAATGGGGGTTTGATGTTGGAATCTGGAAGAAGAAGTGGATACAGTGAAGCTGAGCCAAGAAGGAGTGGTTTTGATGGGGAGAGAAGGGATTTCTTGTTTGATTATGAAAGTGGCAATGATCTCAAAGGTGGTGGGAAAAAGGGTGGTGTTGGCCTAATGGATGGTGATGGTGTAGGTGGCTTCTATGGTGGGGTAAATAGGCGTGTGTTTTCACTGAGAGAGAGTGATTTCAAAGGCATGGATGAGTCTAGCTTTATTGACTTGAAGCTTGATTACTCATCAGAATCAAAGCATGAGTTTTCTGCTGCAAAGATGGGCAATTTGGGTGATACCTTCTCTTCTTTCAGAACTGGGAATTTCATGCCACATGATGGTGGAGGTTCTTATGGAGGGTTGGTAGGGGATGGAGTTTTAACCAGTGGAGGGTCATGTAGAATCACAGTGAATGACAGAGGAATCAAAAGAGGAAGGAAAAGCATGAAGGGTTGGAGGTGGATTTTCAGATACCATTCAAATTGGGGAAGCTCAAGGAAAAGAGATGAAGCCTTTATGTTCAAAGCCTGATATAGTAATAGTCTCATCATCAAATACATATGCAAAAAAATACCATCTTCTGGGTAGCTTCATTAGGGTAGTCTTAGTCTGTGGTTTAAATTGTCTCTAGTTTTGGTCATTAGCCATTATCTTTCCGGTGTACTAATGTTTTTTCAGTAAATGAAGAAACTTCATACTTCTTAGAAACTGCCTTGCCAAATATTTCTAATTTTGTCAAACATTAGGGAAGAATCAAAGGAAAGATCCTCGAAGCAATGTAAGTAAATCACGATAATATCCTCTGATGTTTTTTCGGAATATAATGAAACCTCATTTTTTTTTATATCTTACTCAAAACAATAATCACTATACCGATATTTCTTTTTATATTATGTATACATTCAAGTTTTTAAAAATATGTAATTTTTGGTTTTTTATTTTTTAAAATTTTCAATTTTGGTCACTTATTTTATAACAGAAACATTTAATTTTTTATTTTTAAAATTCTTAATTTTATTATTTTATTTTAAAATATAGAGATTTAGTCTTCTAATTTTATTAAATTCATTATTTTGGTTGGTTTTTTTAAGGAATATTGGCTCGTTTTTTAGAATTAAAAAATATTTACAGTAAAAAAATTGACTAATACATCACCATCAATGTTAGTCAGATAACAAAATATTATTTTATTTTGAGGAAAAAAAGAAAATTATGAATTTCACAAAATTAAAGAATCAAACGTCTTTACTTTAAAATAAGACATTAAAATTATAAATTTAAAAAAACTGTGAGAATTTAAAATAAGATGATCGAAAATTTTGAAAAATAAAAGCATAAAAATATAAGGATTAAAAAAAATAGATAGAATAAATGTTATATGAAAAATATAAAGAAGAGTGACTAGAATAGTAAAAGAAAGAGCGAAAAAGGAATGTCACAAAATTTGGAATGAAGTAATACACATACATATGATTGCATGCTCTACAACAAAAGTGGTTGCCAAATTTGACACTTGACCAGTTGCTATCACCCATCACCATGATATAGATCTCAATGGCATTTATTTAACTCGTCTCAAGTGAGACCCATTACTGTGGCAACCACTTAGCTTTAAACATTGCTCATCTGCATTATTGAAATAAAAGAAAGAGCCATGAAACTGAGATGTGGGGATTCTCTTTTGACCCGTCCATATCCATCTTGCAACTTTACTCTTCTTTTTCTACACCTATCATCTTCTGAAGGTAATAGCTTATTTTCTTCTTCACTTATGATATCACCCCAGTTACGTAATATGTTCAAATTTTAAAAGCATACTATATATTTTTGTATCATGTCCAACACTTTTATTTTTATTACCCACATTATTGATGTAAAAAGTTTATGGTAAAAAATATCTAACTGGCCATGGAGGCGGGTGTTGCTTGTCTGGGAGGAAGACCAGCTTAGTCAATTACTTACTCCGCTACAGCCAGTAGTAATTGCGTTCGATAAGTTGGATAGGTGGACCTGGAGGACTAGCAGTGATGGAGGGTTCTCAGTAGCCGAGGCTTATGCAGTACTGAGCTCGCATCAGATCTCAATGATTTTCTCCGAGGTGGAACCCAATCAATGGAGACGCATGTGGAAAGACAGACTCCCATCAAAGGTAACTGCATTCTCTTGGAGATTATTGATAGATAGGCTTCCCACCATTGATAACTTGCTAAAGAGAGGCGTCGAGATTCCAGAAGAAGGGGTTCTATGTGTACTTTGCAGAAGCAACATGGAAAGCAGGACTCATCTGTTCTTAACGTGTGCCAAAGCTCAATCAGTGTGGAGTAATATAATGAGCTGACTGGGAATCCACGGACCTATCCCGGGGGATCTGCATCAATTGTTTTCATCATCATCAACATGGGTGGTTGGAAAGAGGAAAAACAAGTGCAGGTATGTTTTCTGGCTGGCTGCTTGTTGGGGAATCTGGATGACTAGGAACCAGATTGTCTTTGACAGAATTCAGGTGGACTCAGTGGACATTATGATGACTATTAAGATCATCTCCTGGAAATGGCTGTCATACTCTTTTGGGTTTAATAGGGGGTGCGCTTTCTCGGACTGGTATGCTAATCCGAGAGAGTGCTTATTAAATATGTCTTAGGCGGTGAAGGTTAATTACCGCATTCTAACTGGACATCAAGTAGTATGGTGTCTGCATTCTGTATTTTCAAGAAACTCTTGGTTTCTCTTCCCATTATATAAATAAATATTTGCTTTTCAAAAAAAAAAAAATAAATCTAACTGGCCATGTTTAGTAGAGTTTTCTATTTGAATAAGATTTTTCTTACAATATTTGAACCTAAAATCTTTACTTTAAAAAAACGAATGCAGTACCAGCACCAACACTTTATTGTACACAACATTCATATTTTCCAACGGAATGTACTTCCTGCAAAATTTAACAAAAAGAATAAATCAATTAAAACTAACTATTATATTATTCGGATGTTTTAAATTTTAGTAGACTGATTAAAAAATATACTAAAAGAAATTATTGAAAAAGCTAATGTAAAACTAAAAACTTCTGTGAACATGTACATACCAAATTAATTTCTAGTTAAAAAATTTTCTTTTGTCGTATAACAATCAATTTTGCTAACGTGTAATCGATTAGAAAAAACCTAAATTTACTAAACGACTCGTGTTAATGTGTAAACTATACATTCCATCCTTATTAGTAGGATATGCTATTTCTTTTTTTATTTTTTTCAGTATCTAAACATGCAGACATTTTATAAAGTAACCCCTGATTATTTACAACAATGAGTTGTAAATATGTCTTTTTCACCAATCACGCTCAGTAGTTTGACCCCAAAGTTTGTACAACTGGAATCACAAGCAAAAGAATTCAAGTGGTATAAGTATTCCAAAACCAAACAAACAATAAACCAAATCGTTGTCCTTTTCTATATACGATCAGTCATAGTTCTAAACAAAACATACAATGGCAAAATTTATTAATCATTAAAAAGTTGACTAAGATTATAATCATGCATTACTTAAATCTTTAACTAATATGTGGGTATATAAACTTTCACTAAATTTATAATTGAATATTTAAATTGATTTTTTTCAATTGGATACTTAGATTTTTCTTTTTAGTTCAATTAGGTCCTTATATTTAAGTTGCATCTTGAAAAATTAATCACAAATCTAAAAGTAGATATTGAGACGGGAAGATTTTCTATACTATATTATAAGTAAAACTAAGTTAAGTGCCAATTTAATTATCTTTTTACAAATCTCTTGTAATTGTTTAGATATGCTAAAGGTTAAATCAAGAGGTTCAAAGTGGGTTAGTTAACACATACAAAAGCCGACCAAGAATTTAGGTGGGTTAGATGGGTTGACTATTAAATTAAAAAAATACAAAATTAAAATTTTTTTCCCCTCTTTTTTAAGTGACAATTTTTATGAAAAGACACAAATTATTTAAATAAACTTTATTAAAACAACATACATACTTAAAACATTCATTACTAATATTAAACCCATGATATAAAATATGTAAATTAGATAATTGTCTAATAATTAAACCACAAATATCAATTTTTGGTGGTCACGGGCCCATCTGGGTGGGCTTGAGCCCACCTAACCATGAGTTAGGTTAGTATATTGTTTTTCATTAGTGAGTTTAATTTTTTTTTTTGGCTCAGTCTAACCTAAGTTGGGTGGGGCTTGCCCACTGTATCAAACCCGTTTTGATACTTCTAGTTGAAAATGATACATATTTTACACTTGACTTGATTATACTTATATCATTATCCAAATACATAATCACTCTATCTAAATATCTGTGTATGTAGTAAATTTTTCATAATAATAATTAGATAAAATCATAATTGAGTGAAAAATAAAAATTCACCAAATTAAAAAAAAAAGTTTAAATATCTAATTACAAATTTGATGAAATTTAGGTATAAGAAGAATAATTAAACCTAAATTAAATAAATAGAAAAACACTCATATACTTCTGGTGTAAAAATTTTTATATTACTAGTTAATCACAACTCTTTATATATGGTAAATTTGTTCACTTTACCAATTAATACTTTAAAAGTCATCTAAATAAAGGGTTATGATTAACCCCTAGTGTAAAACTCTTTTACATTACAAATGAATAGGTATTAAACTCTTAAATAAATGACTTATTCCACTTTATAAAAGATACCTAATGTTAACAATTTATTTTTTACTTAATTAAATTTTTGTCTTTAATATTTTTTTGTCTTTGTTTAGATGATTTCTATTTTTAATCCTTTTAAATTTTATCTTTTGAAAATAGTCTTTGTCCTTTACAAGAAAATGTTAAACTATGACATGAAAAATGAAGTATCATGCTGTCATGTTCATCTGAGACAAATAAGTGTTGATTAAGAACATCTACAATGAGAAATTTTTAGATGGAATGCTTAATTAACATTAAAACTATTATTTTAATGTGTGTCTTACAAGATGAGGTGCTTAAAAATTGGGCAAAGGTGGTTATATAAACACTTGTATAAGCATATCCAATTTTTAAGCACCTCACCATGTAGGACCTACATTAAAATTAATAATTCTAATATTAAGCATTTCATTTAAGAACCTCCCATTGTAGATGCTCTAACCATGTCCAATAAGCATTGTGTGTATTTTAATTTATTATTGATTTTTTTTAAAAAATACTTTGAAGGATTCTTCTCATCGTTATCTCTATCTTCTTCCTCCTTTTCCCATAGACAACATTTGATTGAAACACATATTCTTAAAATAGAGTCCCACAGTGTGTTACTTATGTTATCATTTAACGATTTTTATGATTATTTTAAAAAAATTAAAACACTTGTGGATGGAAAAATTATCATGGAAAGACCAATTTTGACGAGGTGATCGTGTTAAATCTACGATTATACTTGAAGCAATTGCTTCACAAAACTTGTGGATTTGACATTTTTTTTGTATTGTAGGTTCAAACAATGACATTAACATCTTAAACCAATCTAATTTGTTTAATGACATTTTGGAAGAACATGTTCCTGAAATCTTTTCGCTGTGAAAGAGACTCAATATAATATATACATGTGTCATATTGCATATAGACAATTATACGTGACCCAACACGTAATCAGCAAATAGATATACTTGAACACATCAAATACATGGTCTACTTTTGTGAAGACCATTTTTGAGTGAGCTTTTGGAGTGTTTCAATCTCAATTATACGTTACCCAACATGTAATTAGCAAATAGATATACTTGAACACATCAAATACATGGTCTACTTTTGTGAAGACCATTTTTGAGTGAGCTTTTGGAGTGTTTCAATCTAAATTCTCAATTATACGTTACCCAACATGTAATTAGCAAATAGATATACTTAAACACATCATATATAAATGTGTCATATTGCATAATATGATTACTGAAGATGAGTCAGACACCTATGATGGTAATTTTAATTATTCTTACGACCATATAAAGAATTATATTTCAAGTACAAAGTAACCAATGATCATCATCCAAATTTTGCAATATATCTATAAAAACACATGTTCCTTAAAAGGAAATGCATTAGCAACTTTAAACAGATTTAATAGAACATATTTAAGAACATTTAAGATACAAAGAAAATGAAAGTTAAATTTATGTTCATTATTGTTATGTATTTTTGTAACTTTAAAGTTTTTATTATGAAAAATTTATAACTGATTTTCTATATTTGTAATATATTTAAAACTGATTTTCTATATTTGTAATATATTTAAAAAAAAGGTGAAATTATTACGTGAAAACAATTTTTTTACTACAAATATTATTTTAAATAATTTATTTTAAGCTAAAATAAAATATAAATTAATGACTATTTTGTAACATAAATAAACATTGAAATATAAACAAGTGAGATAACATGCGGTTACATTTTAAGTTTATAAAAAATTTACCATTAGAATAAAAAAGAAATAAAATTCGTGAAAGTGTAGAGAAAAAAATAAGCTTAAAGAACCCGAGTTCATCAATATATATGCTCTAAGTGCCTGGTTTTATCTCTTCAAACTCAGCAGTCTACTCTGATCCCCAAAATCATACCTTTACGTCCTTTAAGGCTGAAAACTGTCCCAAATAGACAAAGCCAAAGCCAACAAAACTGGCCAAAGTGGACCCTTTCCAACATACAAACCCACTAGCTAGTAATTTTATTTCATGTGGGGACCACATTTGACAATTCCCACCTATGACTATACTGGCATGCCAGAAAAATAATAATATTATTTTTTCACTAATCTTGGTCAATTGGGTCATTCTATACACGTTTATCAAATTTAGACATCGTTGACGATATCAAAATGAAACTTCATCTCACACACATATATATAAGTTAGTCCATGTTCATCTACTAAGATTCACATTAAACAAGTTATTCTTAGAATCAGAATAGGAGTATTGGCGAGGGAACAATTGAGAAGAGAAGCAAGATTAGGGTCATAAAATGTATGTGACTAGGCGTTTGTCTCATTATAAGAAATGTGTTGAAGCCCTTTCCCTGCCTCCACCTGAGGGTCCCAATTCTGGTATTCTGGTGATCCAAGATGAAGATTTGGAGCCAGTTTCTTGTTTTGGGTTAGGAGAGTTCCATGAGGTGAAGGAGTTACCTTTGCCTCAAAATTTAGACCTTCAGTTGTTCTATAGATCAGGCATTTCACTGAATAGAACCACCCATTACCACCATGTTGCCTTCATTCCAGTTCTTAATCAACCGTTATCTTCCAACAAATACTATGTGATAAATCTCAGCGGGAAAAAAAGAGGGTAAGCCTTTCATTTATTCTTCATTGACTTACCTAAACATTGAGGTTGATTAAAAAGTCCCATAAACCATATAGTTTTCATTAGGTTAAGCATTATAATGATGTAATTTGCATTTGATTTTGCAGGGATGCATATATTAACTCAAAGGATGAAGATTTGGATACATTCTGTTTCTACAATGCTGTATCTGATGTACCACTACATCCAATAGATATCAATGACACACATCAAGAGTTTGAGATAAATCCTAGAAGAAGCAAAGTTACTTTCAGGGGTGGTTTTTCAGCTAAATCTGTTGCCCCAGATGGACACCCTCCTAGATTTTTGAATAGAAGGTGGAAGTTGAGTGCTTCAACTTCAAGTGATTCCAGTCTAGAAGAAGCATCAGGTGTAAATCAAGCTCTCCGTGCCAGCAAGCCAGAGTTCAATTTTTCCTTGGCGAAGAAGAGTTCTGAAAGTGTTGTTGTGGGAAAATGGTATTGCCCCTTCATGTTTATCAAGGAGGGAACTCACAGAACATTGAGGGAAGAAATCAGAAAATCAATGTTTTATGAGATGACACTGGAGCAGAAGTGGGAGCAAATCTTTTCATGTGAGAAAGAACATGGAATGGGAAACACTGTGATTGTGGATGCCGTGGTTCAAAAGGAAGAGTTTGTAATTGCTGGCTGGGAAGCTGAGACTGGTGAGGCATATATTGCTGAAGATTTTCTGTGGTTTAATAGTTTCAACAATGTTGGAGAAAAGAGTAGTGTGGGATTGAGCACTGCAGTGGTTGACAGAATGAAGTGGGAGCAGGAAAGAGTTGGGTGGAATGGAGGAAAAGAGAAGGAAATTAGAATTAGGAAAGAGGCAGAATTTAAAGGGACTAATGAGTGGAAGAAATTTGGATGTTATGTGTTGGTTGAGACTTTTGTACTAAAAACATTGGATGGAAACATAGTACTAACCTATGCTTTCAAACATCATGATGAACTTAGGAGTAAATGGGAATGAAGATTTCTGGTAGTATTTGTTTGAGACCACGCAAATCTGTTTACAAGTGTATATCCCCTGCGTCTCTGAAAGAAAAGTGTCAGGTCTTGTAGTGTACTTTAGTTTTGTGAGATTTTGGTGACAAGTTTTATTCATTTATTCAGTTTTTCATGTAATCATTTCGATATTGGACAAAAAATTTAAGTATAAACTAGAGAGATCTTTTCTCTTTTTTCATTTTCGTTTTATTAGCTTAAATATGATTTTAAAATTTTAGTCTTAAAAATATGACCGTATTTTACTTTTTATTTTCAATAAATAATTTGTGGCTGTTCAATAAAGTCACCATTGTTTGTTTATAGTTTTTTATATTGGAGAATGATTCATGTACCATTAGTGAAAAATACCACCGGTGGACACCTGCCTATGTGGCAGTTTTATTAATTTTTTAATTGAAAAAAATTAAAAACGAAAATGGAAATTGTTAGGCATAAAACTTGCGTTCCTCAGAACCTTATACTCTGCTTCCTTCTTTGTTCTTGTTCAACCCTACTACTGCTTCGTTCTTCTTCCTCATCGTTCGTTGTTCCGTTCCTCCGTTGCTGCGTCTTTGGTAGATCGTTCATGCTTCTGCCTCCGCTCCTGTCGAACCGAGTTTGGTTACTCTTTTTTCCTGGTAAAACCGGTTTCCTTTACTTCTTCTTCCTTTCCTTTGCATTGGGTTTTACCCAGGCTGCTAAAAATTCATGCAATGCTGGTTCTAAAGACCCTTGAACTATTATTATTTCAGCATCCCACCTTGTTGCATTATTGCGTGAATGTTTTAATTTTGCTACGTGCCAACATTCATTTTCATCTTTCTAGTTTGTCTCTTCCAACTCAGAAAAGTTCTTTTTTTTTTCCTCTACAATTTGTGCTAAAAGAAGTTACTGTATGCTGGAAATTGGAAAATGCGTTCCCTATTGGCCTAATTTGGGCCCCATAAGCTCAAAGTTTCAATTTTTATTTTTCAAAAATTTTTTTCCTCTCTGTTACTTTGCTCATGAATAAGAAGTGATGGTTCAGTTTTTCCTCTCAGAAAAGTGCTTCTTCCTGTAGTTAAGTACATATTTTGCTACCTTGTGAGTTTTGTTTTTGAGAATGACTGAGTTTTGTTTCTTAGAATATTGTGTTATCATTTGACCTCTGAACTACACTTGGAGCTTTGCAAAACAGAAAGTTTCAATCTTTAGCTTATGTTAGGTTCCCTTTTGCCATTTGTTTGATACAATTGCTTAGATGGAGTTTAATATGTTTAACATGTAACTCAGACTTGGGGTATAGGATTGATTGTAGCATCTCTAAATTTGCCCCTGTAAGCATATGTAAATATGCTTAGAGTAGAGAATTGTTTGCTTAGATCACCATTTTTGCTATATATCTTCATTGGTTTATTGATACATTCTAGTGTGGGAGTTGACATTCCATTAGGTTTCAAACTTTCTGTGGTTGACAATGATTTTTGGGTTTCCTCCAATGGTGTTTTTGCAATTGGATTCTTCAACATTCCAGATCAACCTAACCAGTTTAGTGTTGGCATTAGATTAAATTCCAAGTATATACCAGATAGCCAACAAACTTTGGTGTAGATTGTTGGTAGTCATGACACTATTGGGAACATGTCCTACTTTGAACTCACTCAAGAAGGGGAACTGATCCTATTTAATTCCTTAAAGAAAGATTATGTTTGGACCAGTGAATCTGAAAACGGATCTGTAGCTTCAACTTTACTTCTGGATAGTGGAGATATTGTTCTAATGGACAAAGATAAAGACATCATTTAGCAAACTTTTGATACTCCATCTGATACACTTCTCTGAAGACAAAGTTTAGTTGCTAATGAAGTGCTTTGGGCTAGACTTGCTAGCAAGAATAGCAAGGCCAATTACTATACTCTTCACATGAATGCTTTTGGTCATTTGGAGGTACATTGGGAAAGTGCTGTTATAAACACGAGTAACATCCACCACAAGAATCTTGTGAAACTGGAGGGTTATTGTTGCGAGTTTGATAATAGGTTTTTGGTGTATGAATATTGCAAGAAAGGTTCAGTGGATAAGTACATAGATGATCATGCTCTTTGCAAGATGCTAACATGGAAAAAGAGAGTTCAGATATGCTCAAGTGTGGCAAAGGCCACATGTTATTTGCATTCTGCGTCCGGCGAATTCATAAGCCACGAAAACTTGCTTATGTAGAGGATTCGTTTTCAACACATGTTGTCTTATGTGTATAGAAGTCGACGAAAAACTGACATGACTATCATACTTGAGGATTTGCCATTACAAGGAAATGAGTTAGTATAAAATTCAATGTTTGTTTCAATTAATAAAATATAATTTATATTCATTGTGAGTGTAACATGAATTAATTTTGTAGTTATGACTGTGGCGTGCATGTTTTAAAGTATATGGAAATGTGGAATGAAGGTAAACAATATAATGGCAAGTCAATGCCCAAATTCACACCAGTAAATTTATTGCAGCTTTTAATTTTAATGCAGTTAATATCATTATGGTTTAAGGTATAAAAAGTACAATCTAACTTGGGTCATACATTTTGTTGCATAGGATAAAATACAATCTTTCCATTGTCATTATGTATGTGACTGGGTTCTCAACAAAAGAAATGTGGTTCGGGATGACATCCTAAAAAAAGCCAGTGTTTGATTAACCTCAGAAGGACATTTGTTAGATCATTGTACATGAATTAATGTTAATTGACTTTCAACAGACTTTGTATGGTTATTTTAGAGGTTATGACTGAGTAAAGTAGTTTCTTGGTATTTGCTGTGTATTTTTCCTTTGTCATTGTACAGATTATCAATTTCAATTAAGATGTGTTGTTAAACATAGGGTGGAATTGAGGATCAAAGTTTTATATTTCTCTTGTCTACATGTCCTTTTTTTATTTGATGCTTCCATTTTAATTGATCTTTTCTTTCAATCTTAATGAAATACTTTCATTATGAACTCAGGTGTTTCACATATTTGCATAATGCAAGTTAGAATTGGGGATTTTTTCTGGAAAAAATTAGGAGATCTATGATGCATAAATAAATATGTTGAACATGGCTGGTAGTTGGTGTGTCTGTCCTGTATGACCTGCACCAACATCAGTGTTTTTCTTTGTTGAGAAAGGCAAAATGGTTCACACATTTCCAATTCAAAATACAGAAAAAGTTAAAATCATATTTTGAACAATTTACTTAAACCAATAAATAAATGCATGCAACGCTATGGTATGATAAGTTTCTGTTACTTTTACCCACCAAGTATGAAATTAATTTTCATTGAAAACTATATCTGGTAATTTTAGAATAACACTATACAAGGAAAGTTAAAATCATGGAAAGTTAAAATCATATTTTGAACAATTTACTTAAACCAATAAATAAATGCATGCAATGCTATGGTGTGATAAGTTTCTTTTACTTTTACCCATCAAGTATGAAATTAATTTTCATTGAAAACTATATTTGGTAATTTTACAATAACACTATACAAGTATGAGGTGATTCAATTAATAATCATGGCATGCCACTAGTAGAATCAGCATGACATATAAAAAAATGCAAAAAATGTCAACTAAGAGGTTAAATTCTTTTATTTTTATTTAAAGCATGAGAGAAATTTTGAAGGAATTTGTAGTTGTTGCCCCAAAGAATTTGAAACACTATGTTTTCTTTATTAAACTAAGTATATTTCAGTGGAACCAACTTGAGTGAAAGTTATCTGGCACCTTGTGTTGAAAAGTTTCAGAAAACTTCAGGTAACCACATGATATTCTTAGTTAACCACTTATTTTATACTGAGTTAACCACTTAACCTTGACTCTGAAATTTTGAAGGAATTTGTAGTTGTTGCCCCAAAGAATTTGAAACACCATGTTTTCTCTATTCAACTAAGTATATTTCAATGGAACCAAGTTGAGTAAAAGTGATTTGGCCTTGTGTGTTGAAAAGTTTCAGAAAAATACAATTAACCAAATGATATTCCTAGTTAACCACTTGTTTTATACTGAATTAACGACTTAACCTTGACTCTGAAATAATGAAGGAATTCTTCCTTGTTGCCTCAAATAATTTGAAACACCATGTTTTCTCTATCCAACTAAGTATATTTCAACGGAACCAAGTTAAGTGAAAGTGATTTGGCCTTGTGTGTTGAAAAGTTTTAAAAAAATGCAGTTAACCAAATGATATTCCTAGTTAACCACTTATTTTGTCACAGTTAACCACTTAAGCTTCACTCTGAAATATTGAAGGAATTTGTTTTTGTTACCCCAAATAATTTCAAACACCATGTTTTCTCTATTAACTATGAATATCATTTGGTTAACTGCATTTTTCTGAAACTTTTCAACATATAGGGCCAAATCACTTTCACTCAAGTTAGATCCATTGAAATATACTTAGTTCCATAGATAAAACATGGTGTTTCAAATTCTTTAGGGCAACAACTACAAATTCCTTCAAAATTTCAGAGTCAAGGTTAAGTGGTTAATTCAGTATAAAATAAGTGGTTAACTAAGAATATCATGTGGTTACCTGAAGTTTTCTGAAACTTTTCAACACAAGGTGCCAGATAACTTTCACTCAAGTTAGTTCCACTGAAATATACTTAGTTTCATAGAGAAAACATGGTGTTTCAAATTCTTTGGGGCAACAAGGAAAAATTCCTTCAATATTCTAGAGTGAAGCTTAAGTGGTTAACTGTGTAAAAAATAAGTGGTTAACTAGGAATATCATGTGGTTAACTGCATTTTTCTGAAACTTTTTAACACACAGGGCCAAATCACTTTCACTCAAGTTAATTCCAGTGAAATATACTTACTTATTTTAATAGAGAAAACATGGTGTTTGAAATTATTTGGGGCAACTAGGACAGATTTGTTCCAAATTTCAGAGTGAAGGTTAAGTGGTTAACTCAGTATAAAATAAATGGTTAACTATGAATATCATTTGGTTAACTGTATTTTTCTGAAACTTTCCAACACATAGGGCCAAATCACTTTCACTCAAGTTAGATCCATTGAAATATACTTAGTTCCATAGATAAAACATGGTGTTTCAAATTCTTTGTGGCAACAAGGACAAATTCCTTCAAAATTTCAAAATAGAGGTTAAGGAGTTATCTATGTACAACATAGGTGGTTAATTGGGAATATGATGTGGTTAACTGCTTTTTTTAGAAAATTTTCAACTGGTTATAGGGCCAAATTAGTTTGAGTCAACTTAGTTACTACTCAATTATACTTAATTTAATAGAGAAAACATTGTGTTTGGAATTATTTGGGCCAACAAGAACAAATGCATTCAAAATTTTAGAGTCAAGGTTAAGTGGTTAACTCAATACAAAATAAGTGGTTAACTGGGCATATCATGTGGTTAACTGCATTTTTCTAAAAGTTTTCAAGTGGTTTGTCCTTAACAACATAGATGGTTAACTCTATATAACAATTGGTTAACCACATTTTTCTAAATTTTTTCTTATGGCCTTGTAAGTTAAAATATTAAATGGTAACCATCATAACTTAACTATTACTAAGACTATTGAAATGGAGTTGAGTTGTAGGGTAAAATATTAGATGCAAAACACAACGAAAATTCTACACAATTGAATCTTCCACTATTGCTTGTTAACCCCAATTATGAAAACAATCAACAAACCAAACAAATTTGCAAACCAAACAAATTTTACAAGCAGTTGGCAACGGGTACATTGCAATCAAATGGGTTCTTCGTTACATTACATAACTCAATTTCATAGTATTACAAAATAATACAACCATCATCAAATGGGTGTTTCACTTCATTCCAACATACAACTCTCAAACTAACATATCCTACAACTTATCCCTTAAATTTAAATTGTTGAAAACTAACACCTTCTACCTTAATTCCTAATTATTAACATAAACCATACAATGCACATAATTAAAGTGGCTGTCCAACACATAACCAAAAAATAATTACATAATGTATCCTTTTCTTCTCTCCAAATCAAGCTTATTTTCTAACTTCAATAACTTCTTCATTGCCTCCTGTATCTGTTGCTCAGTCTCATCCTTACTGTCTTATTCTGAACCATCATATGCATCTTCATCCATCCATCTAAAATAATTGCATGAGTTTTGGCCTTACAAAAACATGTCATATCAATTATTGAATTTTTCATCCTAACATCACAAACTAAACAAATTCTATAAAATAAAATGAAAAAAAAACATACATTCCAATTAGGGCATCTCCAAAAAACCCTTCCTCTATTTTTTCATGGGTTTATGTGTATATATGAGCTTTTTCACCACATAAACAATGTTTCCATTTAATCCTTGATGAAAAAGACCCCATTGTAGTAGAAGACCATGACCTATCAGTCCTTCCAACATTTTGAGAATAACCCATGGCTAAACCTTGGTAAAAAACACAGTGCAACACAACACAAACCTTTTTCTTAGGTTCAAGGAGCAGTAAACCCCAATACAACAAAAGGCCAATAACGATTGAAACTCAATTTTGGATGACAAAAAGTATTTCATATAATGTGGTCTTAACCATAACCATTCACAAATTAAAGAATAAAAGTGGAACTTTTCTGTTAATAATGGACACACACTAATGTAATGCTTTATGCATCATTATTAGAAAAAAAATGGTTATGAACTTCTCAAACTTGATTATCTATTAGAATGAAAAGACTCTATCATCTATAATGCGACGAAATAGAGAGAACATAGGTCCATTACAACAATATCTGTCCCACTAACACCACAATTTGAAAATATCTATCTAAAGTAACAAAAAACAAATGAAGTCACTTCTTTCAACACAAAATAAAGAACAAAGAATAAAAGTTAATTTCCAATTTCCAGCATACAGTAATTTGTAGCAGCCTCGGTAAAGCCTAAAGACTGAGACTTTCTGTTTTCAAAGCTCCAAGTGTAGTTCAAAGGTGAAATGATAAACAACACAAGACACAATATTCTAACAAACAAAATTTAGCAATTCTCAGAAACAAAACTCACAAGGTAGCAAAATATGTACTTAACTACAGGAAGAAGCACTTTTCCAAGAGGAAAAATTACTTCTTTTAGCACAATCACTTTAAACTGAACAATTAATTCTTATTCATGTGCAAAGTAACAGAGAGGAAAAAAATTCTTGAAAAATAAAAATTGAAACTTTGAGCTGATGGGGCCCAAATTAGGTAAATGGGGAACGCATTTTCCAACTTCCAGCATACAGTAACTTCTTTTAGCACAAATTGTAGAGAAAAAAAAAGAACTTTTTTGAGCTGAAAGAGACAAACTAGAAAGATGAAAATGAATGTTGGCACGTAGCAAAATTAAAACATTCACGCAATAATGCAACAAGGTGGGATGCTAAAATAATAATAGTTCAAGGGTCTTTAGAACCAGCATTGCATGAATTTTTAGCAGCCTGGGTAAAACCTAATGCAAAGGAAAGGAAGAAGAAGCAAAGGAAATCGGTCTTACCAGGAAGAAAGAGTAACCAAACTCGGTTTGGCAGGAGCGAAGGCAGAAGCACGAACGATATACCAAAGACGCAGCAACGGAGGAACGGAGCAACGAACAGTGAGGAAGAAGAACGAAGCAGTAGTAGGATCCTGTGTCAGTGAGGAAGAAGAACGAAGCAATAGTAGGGTTGAAGAAGAACGAAGAAGGAAGCAGAGTATAGGGTTCCGAGGTGAGAAGAAGAATGTAGTTTTATGAGTGAGAAGAAGAACGCAAGTTTTAAGCCTAACAATTTCCATTTTCGTTTTTAATTAAAAAATTAAAAAACCTCCCACGTAGGCAGATGTCCACGGGTGATATTTCTCTCACCGGTGATACATGAATCATTACCTTTTTACATTACGATGACAATTGAAAATTGTTGTTGTGTTTCTAGTTCTGTTTTGAGATTCGCAGCAATACGTAGAATGGAAATTTGTTTTGGAGTGGCTAGGATAATTAAGGTTAAATATTTATAAACTAAATAAAATAGTTTTGATAATTAATTTAACTTTTTCTATAGATGATTTTAAATCTGTGATGATATTTTTCAAATATTAATTATTTTTGTTAATTGTGTTTTGTATTAAGGAGACTGAGTAAAAAAAATGTTTTATGATATTAAAGACAATGTTTTACTCATTACTCTTTACTAATGAGCTTTTATACCTTTGTTTATTATTGGATTAAGAAATGAAAATTTTATCGGTATTTCTTTTTCAGAAAAATTGGCAAGAAACATTACTTACTTTTTAACAAAACAAAATTTTTATAAAAATAGAAAAAAATTAAAATTTTCTATGAATGTCAACGAGTTTACAGAAAAAAATTATATATTTTATAATATATATTAAAAATTGTAAGGAAATAAGAAAATTATAATTGTAGAAATTTGCATGAAAATTCTTAAAAAAAGTTCAAGTCATATTTATATTTCTTTTATACTAGAATGGCAGAATATATAAAAGTGATAGAAAAATCGAAAGCATAGCTTTCAGTTAAGAAAATAAAATTGATTAATGAAATAAGTAATCTATAAAAGGTGTTATTATATAAACTATGAGCTAATTTCATAAACAAAAACATGCAATTTTGTAAGTAGTATATATTAGTTTTTATAATAAAGTTCTCGTTGAGTTTAAGTGTTATGGAAAGTTCCATACTGAATAGAAGGGAATAGATTGAACACTATATATTTAAGAACACCCATAAACATGATAGTTTAAGGTTTTGCATCGAAGAATGATGTCAAGAGGTGGTAACAAAGTTGGGGTTGGTTTAGTCTCCCTAGACCCCAAATAGTCTTCACCTTTTTTCTTGATCTTGGTCGAGGTAAAAAAATTTGATGCACCTCTATGATGGAAATAAAAGGAAACCTTAAATCAATAGATACAAGATTATAGTATGTATAGAGAATTAAATATAAAAAGATAAAGGAAAGAGAATTTGTGTATCTCAAATATATTGAATTGAAGTCCTTGATTTTCAAGAACAAAAAAAAAACCCTAGGAATGATTATTGTAGAGATATGAGTTCAATAAGAATTCTTGAGGATTTTACTACCTACTTTCTAGAGGATTATTTTAGAGAATGTGTATTGTTGTTATAATTTGCTTAATGGGATGACAAATTTATAATCCCCCAGGGTAGGCAGAGACCCCTCAAATGGGCTTTTTATGATTGACTCAACCCATCACAGAGTCAATCTTACTATAATCCCATTCAAATAATCATAAAGATATTATAAGATATCATTATCATCATATCTTAAATTGTCAGATAATGATAAAATATAATTGATTAATACCAATCCACTATTATTTTCAACATTTTCCCACTTGGATGGTATTAATCAATAATACAAAGATAAATCATTAAGCTAGAATGACAATTATAGACAAATCTTATATGACAATGAGAAATTTGAGCTACAAAATAATATCCGATAGGGATATATATCATAAATATTTCTCATAAAGTATATAGAATAATGTAGTTCAATAAAATGATACTACATGGTCTCAAGCATCCAAAAATGCTAAGAGATATGTTACTAAAATGATATTACTTCACACATATCTCATAAGAGAGTTTTCAGACTTCCACTGATCTAAGACATCAAAACTTAACCAAACCATATGAGTTATAAAACTCTAAAGTTAAGTATTTGATCAATGAATAAAAAAAAGTTTAATTAATATAATTTTTTTTACTTGAGTCTGAAAAATTATATAGGTGAGAAAGCATAATTTACATGCATCTAACTATTCATCATAGCCTAATAACATATGTAATTACATATAGGCTACATAAATGCTCTATAATATTTGACATTTAACTAATATGAGTTTCAAAAAAGAGTGACTATGTAAGAATCCAAAGATAAGTAGGAAATCTATAAATTCCCTACTAAAACCTCATAGACACCTAGTTTATATAAAATGACACTCAGATTATTGTAGCCACAAAATGTCAATTGAGAAAACACTTAGATAATTGGTCCAAACAAAAAAAAAATTCATAAGTACTTCAATAGTGCAAATTGTACTCAATAGAAGTACTATCATAATAAACACTTTTTTACAAAGTAGAAAATCATACCCGATAGGAGTATTGCATCTACAATATACTTATAGAATTTTGACCAAACAAAATGTGAAATTTTGGGTAAAGAAATGCACAATACTTAATTGCATACCAAAAGAATTAATGTGCAATGCCCAACAAAATGTTCTTAACATCCATTAAAGATGTCTATTAAGATACAATGAATTATGTATCTCAATTAAAATAGGACAAAAATAAATAGTCAAGTCCTGTAAAGTATGTCATATCATAATTAAATGTGCACAAGAATATATGACAATATAGATAGATAAGTATCGAGACATGATACAAAATTATATACTTCTAAAATTTTGATCAATTAAAATATGAAATTTGGGTAAAAGAGATGCACAATGCATAATTGTATGCCAAAAGGATTAATGTGCAGTACCCAACAGAATGACCTTAACATCAGTTAAAGATGTCTACAAACATACAATAGATTTTATGTATCTCAATAAAAATAGGACAAAAATAAATAGTCAAGTCCTATAAAGTATGTCATATCATAATTAAATGTGCAGACGATTATATGACAATAAAAAATATATAAGTTTCGAGAGATAATACAAGATTATATAATCCCACTAATCCTTAATATACCAAAAAAATATTAGGATTATCATTAGGGTACACTAGTATTAAAAGTTCTAGTGATAGTGGGATGATGACTTTATAAGATAATAATAAAAGTGAATTAAAATTCACTATTATTCTACTTAAGGAATTAGAAAGCAGTAGAATAACAAATGATTAATGAGAGAAGTGGTTAAAATAACAAGAATATGAAACCTACAAATTCATCCATAAGAATAAATAATTCTTACAAATGGTTTCATAATTAACCATATATTAATCAATCTTTACAAAAATATTGACCCCTATGAGGATTTTGAAAAAATAATTACATGAGTGAGAAAATGGATCACTTGATAATTTTACGTAGAATATGAGATCATAAGCAAGTTCTCAAGTAATCATAAACAAAAATCAAGTGCTACAATAAACAATATTTACACACACTTGAGAATAAAACATGATTACATGTAGCGGAAGAATGAGATATATTCTTGCATATATTAAGGATATAATAATAAATAGTCTCTAACTCTCATCACAATTTATAATGGACATAGGTTTATTTATATATCCCAAAATAAAGCTTCTAGCTTTTACAGGAATACCATTAACAATATTATAAAATATGGTATGGAGAAATTAATCTCTTAAAATTTGGGATTCCTATATTGTCCTTACAAGAATTGCATACTAATATTGCAAATTAATAGAGAGTTTGTTATACAAGAAAATATTTTACAAGAGACCAATATAAAATCCTTAATATAGATCCCAACAATGTGATCACAAATAATATGATAAGAAAAAATAATTTTATCAAGAACATTTGTTTTTGCACATGTATGATTAATTGGACATTTAAGGTAAAAATATTATATCACATCAATTTATTTTATAAGATATTAATTAAAATTCTAATATACAAAATCCTTCAACTTGATAAAGAAAAAATAAGTTGACATAACAAAAAAATACCCAGAGTGCTAAATAAAATTCAACTATTTCTTTATCAATATATATATATATATAGAAAATTTGCACCACAAAAAATGCAACATTATTTTTGTTTTGAAGGAAAAAATGTCCAATTAAAGGTTATAACTCATTATGGAACAAAAAGAAAATGAGAGTGTAAATTTTGGTTCCATATAAATATAACTAAACAAGATCAAATGAGGGAAATAAACTGAACATTACAAAAATAGAAAAATATTATATAATTCTAAAAGTTCAGTTAAAAGAGAATCCTAAGGAAATTACAATGCACTATAACGTATATCAATAAAATCCTAATACCGATAAGATATAAAAAAATCATTAACATAAGTCAAGAAAAGTACATTGTATAACACCAAATTACATTAATAACAATACACCGATAGAGTATAGTTATCATCAATGCAATAAAAAAAATAATTATATCACAAAATTCACGTAAATGCATCCAAAATAGTGAAATTATAATTATGTAAATGAAAAAAAAAAGAAATTATGCATTGTCCAATAAATTTGCATAATTTTAATCATATATATTATATGACCAACATACAAAATTCACATTATTATATCCATGATAGACAAGTAATAATAATGCAAATTAATAAAGAAAATTATGCTCATAAGAGAAGGATAATTAAGATTGTGCATAATTAATAAAATAACCTAAAATGAATTTATAAATGATAATTCAATATTAAAGAGAGTACAGTATAATTGGATAATACAAATACGGTAAAGAATTGTTACAATGAAAATAGGTCAAAAATTCAAGATTATAATAGTAAAAAATTTTTTAATTTAATCTTGAATTAATCAATTTTTTTTATACTAAAAAATACCAATAATATAAAAATATTAAATAAATATGGTATTTGTGAAAAAATAAGAATATAAAAAGTTAGCAACCACATTCAATGCTTCTGAGAATGAATTTAACACACGAATCATCATACATGATCGTATTAAAACGACAAAGTTCTCCCTTGACCAAATCATAAAAATATGGGTATAAAAATGAGTCATGCAACCCCATTAACACTTTCCAAAGTAAAGTTAATACAAATATATTATGTTGCCCACATAAATGACTCATATTGGTCAAACATAAAAAAAGAAAAACCATTAAGTAATTTTGAAAACAATTTACCCCATAATTATTTAAAAGAAAACTAGGTTTTAAAGGGGTATCACTTAAAAAGAAGTTTCAATATATAATTTACCCATGTAAGATTAAGGGAATGAAACTTTAACATATTATTTTAACAATAACAAGTAGCGTAAACCCTCATTTTTTTTTGTGAAAAAGATAATAGTGAACTATATTATAAAATTTCACTAATAACACAAAAAATCTTCAATTCAAATTTAATTTTCTAATAGAAAACAATCATAATTATCTAATAGAAAACAACCATAATATGTATCTAATTTGGCTCTGATACCAATTGATGGAAATAAAAGAAAACCTTAAATCAATAGATACAAGATTATAGTATGTATAGAGAATTAAATATAAAAAGATAGAGGAAAGAGAATTTGTGTACCTCAAATATATTGAATTGAAGTTCTTGATTTTCAAGAACAAAAAAAAAACCCTAGGAATGATTATTGTAGAGATATGAGTTCAATAAGAACTCTTGAGGATTTTAATACCTACTTTCTAGAGGATTATTTTAGAGAATGTGTATTGTTGTTATAATTTGCTTAATGGGATGACAAATTTATAATCCCCCAGGGTAGGCAGAGATCCCTCAAATGAGCTTTTTATGATTGACTCAACCCATCACAGAGTCAATCTTACTATAATCCCATTCAAATAATCATAAAGATATTATAAGATATGATTAGCATCATATCTTAAATTACCAGATAATGATAAAATATAATTGATTAATACCAATTCACTATTATTTTCAACACTCTATTCTCGGCCAGATATTGGGCTTCCCTACCCTAGCCTTTGTCCTCTCGCTGCAAATTATTTTAGAAAAGTCAGGCTAGGAATAAGTGGATATCCAATGACATATGTGATTGTCATCCCTATCATGACTATTATTCTCAAGTTCATTGTATGATATTTTTCTCATTTTACAACAGTGAGAAAAAAAGATTTTGATCCACGTATACACAAATTATAATTTTATCTTAAAAATTTTATATAAAAAAAAATAATAATAATTAAAATTACTCAAGGTTAATCTTTTTTATGAAGTTCACTAATTAAATATATAAATTAAAATCTGCATATTCTTTTATTGACCTAAACTCGTTAGTAATCCAATAATAAAAATTTTAAATTAAGAAAATTTAAATAAAATTTAACTTTTGTAAAATAATGTTTTAATTTTAATTTTTTAATTTGATAATTTGAATATATATATATATATATATATAAATTTTAATCTTTAAAAATCATAATTAAAAAAAAGTATTTTCTATAACAAAAAAATTATTAAACGTTGATTAAAATACTGCTAATAAAAATTAATATTAATGATTAACATTAGAAAACATAAAAAAAATCTAACAATTGGCTAAAAGATATGAAGAAAAATTGAAAGGTGTGGCAAAGGCTGCAATGGTGCGCCAGCAGAGTTGAAGGTGGGCCATGTCATCACAGAAGGAGGAAGAAGAAAGTGACACGGATGATGGTTTTTTGTGAAGGCAAATTGGATCATCTTCATTTTTTTTTTCATTCTTAAAATCTTTATTCTAATTGTGAAAAAATTGCTGGTTTTTTTATTTGAACAGAAACAAACGTAACAAAAAGAAAAAAGCGACAGAGAGTACGTGAGATAAAATTTTGTAGAAACTGAAGCATATTTGTTGTTTGAATGTAACTTTCATTTAAACACCATGAAATATGAGAATAAAATAGATCATATTTCATGATTTTAGAAATTGCAATAATAGATCATAGAAATATAAAATAAAAACTAGTTTTAAAACAGAAGCTAAATATAAAATAACTAATTTGACTTATTCAAAACATGATTTTGGTCCATTCAAACTATTATCTTTTTATTACTCAATAAGAACTGCAAAGTATTTTATATTTCCTTGGAATTGTGTATATATGAAACAAAACAATTAAAATCAACTATTAATAATAGTTAAGAATAATATATTGAAACTAAAATATTAGAGTGTGAGAAGAAAATGTATGTACCCCAAGCCATGGTTGAACAACCCTTGAGGTTGAGAATGCAGCCTATGATCTATTATTAGAGGTTCTTGAAGTTGAAAAAATAGAGGTGGAAGACTAGGAAATGGAGGCAAAGATTGATATCACTCTTGTTGAAGGAGATAAGCCAATGAAGAAGGAGGCTAATCACAAGAGAAGGAACCTCTGATAATAGCATGAAAAACTCTCACAAAGAAGGAGAAAACAAACACTCAAGAAGAAGCTCTAATTTTAGAGTAAGCAAATTCATTCAAAATAAGTGTTAAATGATTACAAGAGGAGGTGCTATCAATTTATAGAGTAAAAACCTAACCTATGGGCCTAGATGCTAAGTGAACATCCAACTCCTCTAATTAGGAGGGATTAGTTGTCTAATTTAGTGTTAATTAAGCACATGTCTAATTAACACTAAATTAAATCAACCAAGATCCAAACAAGGCCCTAAGAAAGTGGATCTATGTTCCTTCTTAGTTTGAATTTGAATTTTGGAGGGAAATGACATGACATCTCCAAAATTCAAATTTAAACAAGAAGCAACAAGAAAAGCCATGCAGGAAAGAGGGAGTGAGTTGGCACCAACTAAGGAAGTGAGTTGGCACCAACTAACGCAGCAAAGGGGTCCATATGTCTCCTATATGCTTCATGTATTGGTTAGAAGAGTGTTAGAAGGGTGTTAGAAGGAATTATGATGTAGATATGAATTCTACATAGCCAAACCCATTCCATTCAAACCTAACTAATTAACACACTCCACAAAGAGACTAAACACACCTCTTAATGTAAAATGAACCTAAAGGCCAAAATACAAGGCCGAAAATTAAAGTAGTTACACCCCTAAAATTCTAATGACTTAAGGGTGCTTAAACAAGCCTAAAAATACACTAATTATTACAATACAAAGGACCATAGCCTAAACTAAGCTTCCTCAAGCATCATCCAAGCCATACGCCTCCTTTATGGGTCTTACCTCAAGCCCATGCTAAGGGTGGATGCATCACAGGAGCCATTTCCATGTACAAAAGGAACCCTAGTACTCTTTCAGAGCCTCCTCCAGCAAGGCTTAATTAGGTTATCTTATAATCTTTAATGAAAGAAATTTAGACTTACACTTGTTTTGGTTTGTGTAAGGACTACAATATCACTGATCTTCCTTTTCCTTAGAACAAAAACTTAACCATCAATTGGGGTGATGGAAATGTTGGTTTTTTCGGTGGTCCAACCTCCATATAGTCATTGGAAGCAATTAAAGGCACATTAACGATGACTCTTTTAATTGTGTTTAATAACGCAATGAAAAAATCAATCCAACAACCATATCGATTTCTAACGGATCTAAACCACATTTACAGATATGCTATTGAGAGTTAATTTTTAAATCAATTTTAAAATTAATTTTCATGAAAGGTTCACAAGGCCCATTTATTCATGTGCATAGGGGGAAGGACAAATCGACAAATTTGCACTACAATTGGTCCATGAGGCCCAAGCTCATGCACACGAGACTTCTTCCTCTTGCTAGCCTATTTACGAAGTCTTAGTCATTACATACCCTTTTCAAGTAGTTCATCTACGCTGTGTGTGACTTTGAATTTTGTAATATAGTTTAAACTTACAACAATCCCCACATATTACTGATGAGCTTAGAGTTTTCCACAATACTCGCGACAAATGCACCAGTTGTATGTAGTAACCAATAAATATATTAGGTCGATACATAAGACTTTTTAAGACTTAGAAACGTCAAAACTTTCTATCTACAAACAAAGATAGAAATAAACTAAACTACCAAACATAAAGTAAATAAAGTAAAATAAAATAAAAGTGCAACGATTACACGTATGTAGTTTAGTCAGGTTTGACTCACTAAACCATCCTGCATAAATGGACTCAAAACCCTCATTCACTCCACATGTTTTCATCACCCATAAAAGTATCCTCAACCTAAATCCCCACGAGTGAGGAATTGAGCTATTTGAGTATTAGATTTCGCTCCTACGCATAATCTAAAGTCAAACAACCAGCATTAGCTAAATGAGCTTAAGATGACCAATGAGTATTACTCTCTCCTGAGCAATAACACTCATTGGGAGATTTTCTCATTTTACAAACCAAAATCCTCTCTCGAGCTCATTTGATAAGTAAAATCCACAAAAGAAAACATTTCTCGCTTTACAAGTAAAAATCCTCTCTCAGGCTCATTCAACAAGTAAAACATAAGAAATATTTTAGAAATAATGAGTAGGGTAAAGAAGAACACCAACAAAGAAAAATAAACTTAGATTAAAAGTACAAACATATACAAGAGTTCAGGTAAAACAACATCAAAACCCAACTAAATACAAATCCTAGCTGGTCATAAGGGTGGATGAGCTTGATGATGGATGGAGATAGTCTGAACGTGCCCTAAGCCAATAGGTATGTAATCCCTAGTCAAAAGAGAGCGTGGAACCCCCCAGACAGAATCCCTAAAACTCACCCTTTTATAAGTCTGTTCACGCATGGACGCCCAACGGTCAGAAAGTGGCTGTTGGGCGCCATAACAATTCTTCATGGCTAAGTTTCCTTGGGTAGCGACGAAATGAGTGTTCGACACTACTTTTGGACCGAGCGTTGGGTGCACACAACTCTGGCCATTAGACACTCAATGTCTGACTTTGACCAAATTTTCTTATTTTTCTCCACTTCTTCGATCCTTTCCGTAACCTGACTCAAAACCACTCAAAATAAGAATTAAACATAGAAATTGCATAAAAGTAAATCTAAACCTAAATTTATAATTATATCTAATTTAAAGTGATAAGAGGAAAACAAGGCATTAAATAAGAAAAAATTATGATAACTGCTTTATTTTACCTATGTAAAAATAAGTAATTTGGGCAGTTATCAATTACAAAAGTCAAAATAAATTTTGAAAAAAAAAGAAATCTTTGGTTAGGTTCTCGAATGAGACATATTGCATTGGAATGATGTAGCTTTGCTATATGAACCAGACCTAGACTAATAGTACTTATCACACAATGCAGTTGGTGTAGTGATGCTATATGAACCAAAAACACGTGGCGCATGATAGTGGTCTACTAATCACAATATACGTCACAATCTTTTACTATTTTCACTGTGTTGCATGTTTAGGCCACGCGCTTGCTTAGTATTCATGAATGCTCCAGAGATTTGCCAAAATTTCATGCAAGCGGCCCCACTTAACACTTATATAGGTGATTTCATCAAGTATATGCTGTAAATCATACACCACCCATAAGGAATATGAAATTCATTAAAAACTTTATAAAATGCTAAACTTCTCTCATAAAGCTTAACTATGACCACGTCCAAAAGATCATTAGGAATCAAGGACCAGACAACAATCTGGAGGGTATAAAGAATGATTAAATTAAGAAATAGAAATCATAGTAAATAAATAAACACCACTTCCTAGATTATCTGGAATGAAGGATCAGACAATAATCTGGCAGGGGCAAGCAATAAGAGAAGTAATTAGAGTAATAAGCATTATAAATTGTAAGAGTAATAATTAGAGAAACACCACTTCCAAAAGATTGTCTGGAGTAAGGAGCTAGACAAAAATCCAGTAGGTGCAAAAAGTGATTAAATAGATAATAACATTAACTAAATGAACACCATTTCCTGGAGATTGTCTGGAGTGAAGGACCACACAATGATCCGACATGTGCAAAGAATAATCAGATAGATAAAAATCACAGTAAACTCCATAGAGTATGAAAATAATAGCTAAGTAAAGGCAATAACAAAACAAGTAAACAACACATAAATGAAAGCAGTAATAGAACAAGTAAACAACACATTAATGAAAACAATGATGGAACAGTTAAACAACACACACATAGTTATTTAGATTAGCATCTTACACGGTTTATAACTTTCACTCCCCCTTTACCTGAATAAGAAACTTGACTAAAACAACATTGAACTTCTGCAGCACCTCCACAGCTTTTATCCTTCTTCCTTAAGAACCTCTCTTTCTCTCACTATAACTCCTTACAGCTCTCTATCACTTTCTCTCTCTAACTTAGCTCAGAATGGTGTGGAAAATGAGCAGTCTAAGCACCCTTATTTATAGTTGATGGCTGCCTAAAATTGTTGGGCAAATTGAAATTCACTGGCCGAGTTAGAATTCACGGGTCAAATTTTCTATTGCACAACCATTTCAAAATTTTCTGGCATCGTCATCCTCCACTGCCATTCTAGAACCCTCTCACGGCCATAAATTTCACTGAGCAAAATTATTTTTGCTGAGTGAATTTATGGTGGCAAGCCAATTTTATGTTGGCTAAGTGAATCTATGCCGACTAAGCCAATTTTATATTGGCTAAGCGAATCTATGCATGCTAAGCGAATTTTATGTTGGCTAAGCGAATCTATGCTAGTTGAGTCAATTTTTCAGGGTAAGAGGAAACTTATATTTTTAGGAGAATTTTTATTTATCATTGATCTTCCTTATTAATTGGTTACATCCAGAATTAATTCATAATACTTTATCTACTAACCTTGATAATAAAATTAACGTGTTACAATATCTACTCAATCTACTACTGCATAGGCTATATCTAGTCTTGAAAATTTCATCAAGTGCAATAAGTTCCCAATAATTTGGGCATATTGAGTTTGAAAAACTGATTATTTTTCATTAGTTGAGAGTTAGCGTCATAAGGGGTACTCACAAATTTATAATCATAATAGTCAAAGTTCCTAAGAAGTTTCTCCACATAATGTTCTTGGGATAGTAATATGTTATCTCCCTTCCTTATGAATTTAACTCCTAAAATTACACTTATCTCACACATGTCTTTCATATCAAACTTGAATGCTAAGAAAGATTTAGTTTAAAAAACTATATCATTGCATGTATCAAAGATTAACATATCATTCACATACAAGCACATAATGGCACATTCACCATTTAAAAGTTTTGTGTACATGCATTTATTAGCATCATTAGAACAAAAATCATCATCAAGTACAGTCTCATTAAAATTTTCATGCCATTATTTTGGTGCATGTTTTAAACCATATATGGATTTTAAGAGTTTACACACTTTGTTTTCTTGAAAAGAAATCACACATCCCTTAGATTGGATCATGTAAATCTCTTCCTCTAAATCACAATTCAAGAAAGTTGTCTTAACATTTATCTGATGAATCACCAACTTGTGAATATATGATAATGCTATTAGAAATCTAATAGAGGAAATCTTGGTAATAGTGCAAAGGTATCAGAATAATTTATGTTCTCCTTTTGAGTAAACCTTTTAGCTACCAATCTAGACTTATATTTATCTATAGATCCATCAGGGTTATACTTTCTCTTAAAGATCCACTTACAACTAATTGATTTTGCATCCTCAGGCATGTCTACTAAGCTCCAACTATTATTCTTTTTTATAGAATCAATCTCAATCTTAATAGTTTGCTCCCAAAGATTTGCATCTAATGAACTGATTGCTTTAGAAAAACTCAAAGGATCATCATTAACTAGATATGTGTAAAAATCACCACCAAAAGATTTTTCTATCCTTTGTCTCTTACTACACCTTAAGTCCCTAATTATAGGTTCATTATAGGTTTCAACTAATTGCTCAAATCTAGTACTATCACTAGAGGTAGCAGATATACTAGATTTCAAAGGGAATATGTCCTTAAAGAATTTAACACTCTTAGTTTCTATGATGGTATTGTAATCAAGTACATTACTTTTAATAACAAGAAACCTATACGCTGCATTATGCTCAACATAACTAATAAACATGCAATCATAGGTCTTAGGTCCTATTTTCTTTTTTTTGTTTTTGAGATCAGGTAACATAACCTTAGCTAGGCACCTCCACACTCTAAGGTATTTCAAGTTAGGTGTGTATCCTTTCCATAACTCATAGGTTGCTTTCTTTGTTTTCTTGTGAGGGATCCTATTCTGTAATAAAAAGCAGTTACAAGGGCTTCTCCCCAAAGGTTGTTAGGTGCAAATGAATTAATTAGCAAAACATTCTTCATTTCCTTAAGGGTTCTATTTTTCCTCTAAGCTACTCCATTAGACTCAGGGGAATATGATGGGGTTACCTCATGGATAATACATTATTTCTCACAAAATTCATTAAACAAAGTGTATTCACCACCGCTATCTGATCTTATCCTTTTTATCTTTCTACTTAATTGGTTTTCAACTTCAACTTTATAAGATAATCATATTAAACACTTCATATTTATGTCTAGCCAAATAAGCTCTTGTATATCTAGAGAAATCATCAATAAAGGTTACAAAATAACTTTTACCCCCCAAGACATAGATTGTTTAAATCAACAAGATGAGAATGAATAAGACTAAGAGGTTCAATTTCACATGGTATAGCAAACATGAGCTTTTAGTTATCTTAGATTCTACACATACTTCACATTTTTTGACTTGTTTATCATGCATGTTGATTAGGCATAGTCATTGTAAATTAATAATAGAAGAATTTACATGTCCTAATCTAGCATGTCATATATCATATGAATCAATCATATAAGCCGAAGAAGAAAATGCCTTATTCTCATTAATCACTTCAGAGATATATTAAGTACAAAAAGATCTTGATAAGAATAACTCCTTCCCACAAATACATTGTTTTTAGTTATGACAATCTTGTCAGACTCAAAAGTCACTTTTACCTCAACCTTTCCCAACAGTGCTACAAAGACCAAGTTCACTTTGTAAAGATAATTTTGTTAGCTTTTCACTAAAAAATAAAGAATAAAATGCAATTGGGAAGCCCTAGAAAGTATATATCTTTGAGTGTAGCTCAATGGGAAGAGAAAACTACCCTCATAATTTTTATAAATTTTTTTTTGGAGATATGTAATACCTGTAAGGAAAATATATTTCATGATAATATTTATCTTTATGTGAAAAATTTTCATATTTAAATTTTTTATAAATTTAAATTCAAATCTATTTTTTTTACATGTTAGAGAGAGGAACACCTTTAATATGCCTTGTTTTGGTATGTGGAATTTATGCTTTAAGTGTCATATGAAATTAATTTTATGAATGTGGTTGTGGGGGAATTTGTTAGAGTATTTTATTATACACACTTTATATCCTTTTAGCTTTATGATTGTTTCTTAATTTTCTGATTTAGTCATTTTTATATTTGGCCCATGTTTGGACCTTTCAAATATATTTTCTTTTATTTTACAAGTTAGTAGACTAATCGGACTTTTCATTTGTGCCAATTGTATTTTGTAATTTTTAGTTTTATTTTTTAGTAGGTTCTATTGGTTTTTCTAGGCCAATTTCATTTTGGGCCCAAGCCCAACTTAGATGGATTCAAAGATGGATTTGGCAACTGATTTAGAGGCAGACTATACATAACCTCTAATAACCAATTGTAATTAACTTTCCCTTTAGAATTTCATTTTTACGTTTTCATATTTTAATTTTCTTTCTTTTCTTTGTGTTTTTGTTTTCTCTCTTATCCTTTCTTGTTTCCTCTGCAAGCCTTTATAGAGATCTTCATGAAAGACTAAATTTTGAATCGATTTGAGGTTTCTAATACAATTGCATGGTAGAATATGAATTCTGATCTTTGTTCTTGATTTTCTTACTGCAAAATGGTGTTTTATGTCTCTATTATCCTTTCCAATTTGTTCCAAAATTCTTATTAGGTTTTGTTACGAATTGGATTATTATCGATTAGGATTGATTAATCTAAATTGCACTAGGTTAGGTGATTGATTGAGAACCTATTTCAACATATTAGATTTATGAAAATTCATGAGAATAAGAGTTGCAATCATAATCCAATTCGATTAAGTTACCTACTAGTGTTTATGGAATTTCGCATGAATTGTGACTAGTCAAGCGCATTGTTAGGAACCTGATATTTTCTTAATATGTTTTCTATCACAACTTTAATTTGATTTCTACAATTTGCATTTTCAATTCTACACCTTAAAACCCCTTTTCTTAACTATTGATAAAATCCTATACGTAATTAATTTGTATCCTTGAGAAGAATGACCTAGGTTTGTTCCTTACAATATAAATTAGGGAAATTCTAGTCTTTTGATATGAGTCGTAAAAAAAGTCCATTCTATTAAAAAAAAATCGGTAACTGATGACGTAACTAAGAGATTATGAGACTCTATTTTTTAAATATGTGTTTGGAAGGTTGTCAAATAGAAAAGGAAGAAGATGGACATGACGTGGGTCAGAATGTCTCAAAACGTTTTTATTTTAAAAAAATCAAATAATAAATGAAAGTACATGGCTAGTCAACACTTATTTTCCTCAATAGATGTGATGATACCACACCCCATTAATCACATCATCCTTTAACAATTCCTTGAAAACTACAAAGAGTATTTTCAAAAAATAAAATTTAAAAGAATTAAAAATAAAAAACATTTCAACAAGGACAAAAAGATAATCAAGCCTTTTATTTTTTAGTTTTACATTATAACAAATTAATTTAATATTTTAAATATTTTTTATGTATATTAATATTTTATAACAAAATATAAGATATTAAATTCTATTGGTAATAAAAATTACTACAAACAACAATAAGTAAATATTTACTGATATTAAATTATATACAACATATGTTAAAAAATATTTTTCTTCATTTGGAACATTTTTCAACTTGTTATATTGATTATACTACCTTGTAGATACCCTTGTGGTCTAGGTTTGAATACCCCAAAATGTCACTATAATTTTTCACAAAATTAAGATGAAGATAAACTATGTTTTGCGCAAGTGAGGGGATACTAGTTTCAAGAGTTGTGTGTCCCTACAATGTTAGTGTGTGCACAACAGAAGAAATAAATTATAGTTGGCTACACAAACAATGTGTCACCAGTTTACCACAGATCAAATTGGTAAGCTCTTAATGTAAGCTCATTTGAAGTTGTTTATTTGGACAAAAATCCAATATAAGAATAATGCAAGTAAGAAATGAATATACATGTGTAAACTTACCTCTTTTTCCTTAAATGCTATGGTTATAGTCGAGATTGGTTTGAACCAAGTGTTGATAACTATACGATCTGCAAACTCAACAAAGGAAGTGAATAAGAATATTCAACAATAACTTGCAAGTAAAACCAACTTCTTATATATATTAATGAGTTTTTTATACACTTATTTATATTTATTAATATATTAAATTTTACAAGTAACTAAGTCAATGACTAATCATGGTAGTTCCAATAACATAAGGTTCATCAAATAAGAATATTTTAGTCAACAAATATATTAAATAATGGTTGCATTACCTTTAAATAATTATAGTTTTAGAATAGAGGGGATGAAGTTACTAAGAAGCAGAATACATTTCAAAAATTACATGTCAAGTAGTATGACTAGATGCATTGATGAAAGAATTGTCAATGAAGAGTAAAACAAATGTGAAGAAGTTGCTGGTGGACAACAAGTTTGTCATCGATTTAGTAAGGCATCCCACATATCGTGGAAGAAGCAAACACATAGAAACAAGATTTCATTTTTTGAGAGAACAAGTCAGCACGGAAAAACTACAATTAGAGTATTGCAAATTTGAAGTTCAATTGACAAAGGTACTTACTAAAGCCTTAAAGATAGAAAGGTTTAAATAATTACGAGATTCCATTGGAATTGTACATGTAAATACAACTTTGAATTAAGGAGGAATGTTAGAATTAATTTAAAGTCTATAGTTTGTTAATGCATTTAGTGACCTAGTTGCATATGATAACATGCGTCTAGTAAGCCAGATGCGTTTGTTGAACCAAGTACATATGTTTCCTATTTGTTGATCATACATACTGTATAAGTGTGGTACATATTCTTGTATATGTGAAACTTATAATTGTAATTTTGAATTTTTACTATCATTGCATAGTTTTTTATTCATTCTATTGAGTGTGCTTTAACATGGTATCAAGAGCTATGAGATCCTACACATGTGAAGAGTGTTAATTAGTGAGTTTTGATCATGGTTATCATACTCTTGCATTAACTTGCTAACTATTACAAGTTTATGATTTCACTTACCCTTTTACAAGTTAGCTCGTGTGAAAATTCTTTTTTTTAGTAAACTTTAGGTAAACTCGGTAGATTCTATGAAAAATTTGTAGACTGTTGAGTTTAGTACTAAGGCACTGAGACAATAATTATTTTGTTTACGTGTTTAGGGCTCAACCTAATTTTATTTAGTGTGTGATTTCTTGAATCGAAGAACACTCACTTCTAAGAATATCAAATCTTCATTTTCCAACAATACAAAATATCGATAAGAATACTCTACCATGAATATTGCCATTCTAATTTATTATCTGATAGTGATGCATTTCTAGACTTAGTTATTTAAGTATTAGGGTATTTATGGCTTACTATTTTTTCTTTATTATGTTGTTGAAATGTTTAACTGTATGTTATTTATAGATATTTTTTATTATTTTTATATAAAGTAAAATCTTATGAGTTGAGTCCATGAGTTGAATTTATGGAACTCCCACAAGTCTACATAGAATCTCGAGTTTGATAACCATCACTTTAAGAGTGCATCACCTTCTTGTTTATTAGAGATTCTAGAGAATTTTTTTATAGTTTCTTTTGAGCTTTGTGCTTTGAATCTTCTTCTCCACCATCATCCATGTGTGGGTGGCAGTTGAGTGAAAGTTCTTAGTTGAAAGAACAACAAAAGAAGAACCTTTGTGTACTTGCATTTAGGGATCACTCCAAATTTTTGAAGGAAAACTCTTTGGTGATTGGCTTTAAAGATATGGCAGATGTGGTGACAATAGCCTTGAAGATATAGGTGCAAATCCCACCAAGGGGCAAAGGCCAACCTTCAAACAACATAAACAACTTGATAGCAAGGCGTGATTTCTCATCTACCAATGTGTGAACTTGAAGGTATTCAATAAGACTTCCAAAGCCCCCACGTCAAAGGAAGCGCGAGATATTTTGGTTAAGACATATGGAAATGGAGAACAAGAAAGTTAAATTGCAAATGTTAAGAAGGAAATATCAACTTCTCTTAATGGAAAATTATGAATCCACAGCAAATTACTTTGATATGATTCAAGAATTGATCAATGCAATGAGGCCCTTCAAAAACATGATTTCAAATCAACAAGTGGTAGAAAAGATCTTGAAGACTCTGCCACCAAGATTCAATCATGTAGTTATTGCTATTAAGAAGTCAAAAGACCTTGACACAATACAGATCAAAGAACTACAACATTTTCTTAAGGCACATGAGATAAGGATCAATAGGAGAAGATCTTAGAAAGAATAGGAACTTCATGCAAGACCTAACTACAAAGTAAAAGGTAAACGACAATTGAAGGGGAATAAGTAAAACACCATACCAAAGAACTAGGAACAAGTGATAGGCATAATCCTCTAAAGCAAAAGCAATAGGACAAATTTCTTAGAAATCAAATTACAACAACAAAAAGAAGTGGAAATTTGACCAAAGAAAGGTTAAATGATACAAAGTCAAAAGCTTGGTTACTATGCAAAGGAATGTTTGTAAGGAGACGATTCGAAGAACAAGACAAAAAATCTAGTAAATTTGGCTCAAGATGAAAGGTTAGAAGAAAAACTTGTTTTGCTTATGGCTACCACAAATAGTGATAACCTAAGTGATTCCTCTGGGTACCTAGATTTTAGATGTTTAACTTATATGATAGGAAAGAAAGATTGGTTCATCAATATGAATGAATCATCAAAGAGTAGATTTTGTTTTATAGGCGACAAAATGTTGATTGTTGAAAGTATTAGAAGAATTGCATTTATGGGAATAAATGGAAGAGACACCATCATTGAGGAGGTGTTATTTGTGGCTAGCATGAAGACAAATCTATTAAGTCTGGGCTACCTACTTGAGAAGATGTTTGTTGTGAAAATGAAGGGAAATTTTTGTCTGAGAACAAAACTTTCAAAATTAGGATGAGTATTCTTAAAGCATGAGTGTCTTGCAACCTATGAGAACAAGATGGAGCAACTATGGTTTCAAATATTCTATCATCGTAATTTCAGATATCTAAACACTCTAACCAAACACAGAATGGTTGAATAATTCCCTCAAGTTTCTATACTAGACAAAGTGTGCAAGGAATAATTGAATGCAACCAAGTCAGACAAATTCAGAAAATATCTTTATTTAAAAAGTAACTAAGAAACTCAACAACATACACTCAGAAATTTGTGGCCTTATGCAAGTGAAGACTTCTAAAGAGGTAATAATTACTTTATATCTTTTATTAATGATTTAAATAGGAATATTTAGATCTATCTTGTTCACAGGAAGCATATGCTAGAAGTCTTTAAAAAATTCAAGTCCTTGGTAGAGAAGCAAAGTGGAAGAGTTATCAAAATCCTAAGGATAGACAGAGAGGATGTATATGTGTCAAATAACTTGAAATAATTCTATGAAAGAGAAGGCTAATTCTTGAATTAATGGAACCTTACACACTTCAAAAAAATGGCATGACTAAGAGGGAAACAAGATAATCATAAATATGGTGAGGTGTATGTTGAAAGGTAAAAGTCTACCAAACTACTTTTGGGAAGAAGTTATATCAACTACGACCTACATCTTAAATATATCACTCACCAAGAGACTCGAAGATGTAACACTAGAGGAAGCTTGGACAAGATTAAAGCATATGTAAATAATTTTTTATTATTTGGGATCGTCTGCAACAAACATATCCCTAATAAACTAAGAAGAAAGATGGATGACAAATGTATTTAACACATTCTAATTGAGTATTACTCAACAAGTGGCTATGAGTTCTATAATCAAGAAATGGTCAAGTGTTTATGCACAAAGATGTGATATGTTATGAGAATAGAAGTTAGGATTGGGGAACAACTCCACAAGAGGCTCAATCCAGGATTCTTCTAGAATATTAGATGTGAAAAACCTTAGTTGCACTAGTTGCCTGCAGAGATCAGATGCAAGAAACATTAGCTGCACAATTATCTGTAGATACTAGACATAGTGAAAACCAACAAGGACAAGTTATTTCTCATATCATTTGAGGGACTACGAGTTTTTGCAAACTTAATGTAGTCAATTCAAAGGGTGAATTGGTATACTTTATACTTATAGATGAAGTAGAGCATACTAAATTTCAAAATGTAGTAGATAATGAAAAGTGGCTAAAATTTATGAAGGCGAAGATCAACTCCATTGAGAAGAATCAATCTTGGAAGTTGGTGAATCCTCCTCAACATAAGAAGCCAATAGCATTGAAATGGGTGATAAAGTAAAGGTAAATCCCAAAGGAGAATTGATGTAGTACAAAACTTGATTGGTAGCAAAAGGGTTTTTGCAGAAGGCTAGAATTGACTATGGTGAAGTCTATGCACTCACAACAAGGATCAAAATTGTTAGATTGGTAGTGGTAATTATAACCAATGTTGACTGCTCGATATGTAAAGCTTTTTTTCCTCAATGGTCAACTGGAAGAAATGTATGTGGATTAACCATAAGGTTTTGAAGTTAAAGGCAAGGATAATAAGGTATACATACTTAGGAAGGATCTCTATGGACTTAAATAAGCCCTAAGAGTGTGAAATAGGAGAATAATTAGTTTCCTATCACAAATTCTTTGAAAAATTTATTTCAGAACATGGAGTCTATGTGAAAAGCTGGAAAGGCAGTGAGAAAATGGAAAAATTAATAGCATGTTTGTATGTTGATGATCTCCTTATTATTAGCAGTAGTGAAATGGCCCTTGTCAAATTCAAATTCAAATGATGAATGAATTTGAGATGAGTGACCTTGGACTCCACTCCTATTTCCTAAGAATTCAGTTCAAAGTAACTCAATATGGTAGAATTATACATCAAACAAAGTATCCAAAGGGTCTGTTATAAAGATTTAATATGCAGCAAATCAATCCCAATCAAGAACACTAGTTGAAGTTGGGATCGGCTTAATGAAGGATACAGACAAAGAACTGGTTGATCCCACTCACTAAAGAAAGATGGTCGGATGCTTGAGAAACTTGTGCAACACAAGGCCTAATTTGAGCTTCAATGTTGAGCTAATCAACATATATATTCATGTAAGAACCAAAGTAAACTCATTTATTAGCTATAAAAATAATATTGAGATATGTGCAAGAAATAGTGAATCTTGGAATTTTGTTTCTGAAAGGAGAGGCAGATGTAGAACCAAAATTGGTTGGATATTTTGATTCTGATTGATGTAGATACAAAGGCGGTAGGAAAATCATAGTAGGGTACGTCTTGTTTTATGGAGGACCACCAATCTCTTGGTCCTCCGTCCTCTAAAAAGAAACCTGTTATGACTTTGTCTTCTTGTAAAGTGGAAATGTAACCTCAAAAGTTGCATGTCAAGTAGTATGGTTAGATGCCTTGATGAAATAATTGCGAGTGAAGAGTAAAAACAATGGGAAGTGCTTGTGGAAAACAAGTCTGCCATGATTTAGCAAGGCATTCCACATCTTATGGAAGAAGCAAACACATAGAAACAATATTTCACCTTCTAAGAGAAAAATCAACAAGGATAACTTGTAAATAGGGCATGAAAGATATGAAGTTCAGTTGGCATACGTACTTACTAAAGCCTTTTTGAAAGGTTTGGAGAGTTATGAGATTTTTTTGGAATAATATGTGTAAATGTAACTTTGAATTAAGCAAGATAGGGTGACGTGTGGTTTTTCTCCCCCACACTCCCTTGTTTGTTTCCCACACCCTTCTAGCAATACATAAAATATAACAAAAAAGTAGGACCCCCTTGTTCTCTTCTGTAAGGTGCCAAAGGCCTTCTCTCTCCTACATGGTCAATTCAAATTCAAATTTGAATTGGAGGGAACATAGATCCACTTATTTAGGAGCTTGTTTGGATCTAGTTAAATTAACTATATGTTAATTAGCTCATTAGCTAAATTAACACTTAGTTAATTCAACTAATCCTTCCCTAATGTTGGACATCAACTTTAAGGAACCTTACAAGAAGTTAATCATTGGAGTAGCATGCCAATGATGTATCATGTGGTATCAAGAGTCTCTTTTTCGAGGTTCATCTTCTTACTTTTTGTTGTCCAATTTTTTAATTCTCTACTTCATCTTCTTCATCTCAATTCTCTTTTTAATTTTTTAAATTTGTGTTGTTTACATCTTCTCCTTATTTCTTGATGTGTTTTTGTTTAGTAGTTTTCATCTTTTAAATTTCTATGTACTCATAATTGTGTAATTTTGTTCGGTTCAATATTTTTTAGTTTCTTCTAAATTGAATCAATTGTGTTTGTTTTAGGATTTTCTTATATTTTGCCTTACTTTTGTGTTGTTCTATACTTGATAATTTTTTCCTAAGAGACTCTCTATTGTGATTCCACAACCTTGTGGAGGAAGCCGCACATGTGTGGTTGAGAAGTCTTGGAAATTATCTTGCATTCTTTGTGATGCAAAAAACTTTTGCACTCCCCTTGATCTATTTCCTTGAGGTTCCAAGTACCATGAAATAGATGATAGAGGGGAAAGAAAATGGAGGTGGGGCACCACTCTCAAAGAGAGATAAACCAAAGTGTTTAGGTTTGCCACAAGAGAAGGAACCCTTGATAAAAACGAACTAGGAAGAGGTTTCACAAGAGAGAGGATCCTCAAGAGAGAGGATCCTCACAAAGAGACTATTTCATTCAACTTCAAAGGTAAAATTTTACAGAGGGGGAATGAGTATATATAGCCCGATGGGAGAGCTTGGACACACTTTTCTAGGCAATGTGAGACTTGGGCTTAATTAGGATTAAGACTAATTAACCCAAGTCTTAGGCCTTAAGTGAGGCACCTAAGTTCACCCCCCCTCATAGGTGCAATTAGCATCTCCTAATGTGAATGAGCTAGCCCAAAATCATGTCTTGACTTATGCACCCATTCTAAGCTTACTCTTCCTTTTTAACTAAAGACACCTATACCTTATAAACTAAGAAAATGGTCGAAAATACATGGCCTTAAGGGAATTAAAAACACTCTCCTATTTAGATAATTAAAATAAAATATTTACAAGCTAAAAATAATGAAGACTATGGCTTCAAATCTTCAATGAGCTTGCATCCATGCCATGCCTTCCTTGAGTCCTCTTAGCCATGATGCATGCCAGGTGGGATTGCATCATCTCCTCCCCCTTGAAGAAGATTTTACCTCAAATCCTGAGGCCTTTCTTCCTCTTTTTTAAAATCTCATGGAGTTGGCTCTGATACCAAATGATGCAAAAAACTTTTGCATTCCCCTTGATCTTTCTCCTTGAGGTTCCAAGTACCATGAAATGGATGATGGAGGGGAAAGAAAATGGAGGTGGGGTGCCACTCTCAAAGAGAGATAAGCCAAAGTGTTTAGGTTTGCCATAAGGGAAGGAACCCTTTATAAAAACCAACTAGGAAGAGGTTCCTCAAGAGAGAGGATCCTCAAGACCTTTTACTAAGAATGTGTTCACAAAGAGACTATTTCATTCAACTTCAAAGGTGAAATTTTACAATGAGGCGGAATGAGTATATATAGCCCAATGGGAGAGCTTGGACACACTTTTCTAGGCAATGTGGGACTTGGGCTTAATTAGGATTAAGACTAATTAACCCAAGTCTTAGGCCTTAAGTGAGGCACCTAAGTTCACCCACTATAGGTGCAATTAGCATCTCCTAATGTGAATGGGCTAGCCCAAAATCATGTCTTGACTTATGCACCCATTCTAAGCTTACTCCTCCTTTTTAACTAAAGACACCTATACCTTATAAACTAAGAAGATGACTGAAAATACATGGCCTTAAGGGAATTAAAAATACTCTCCTATTTAGCTAATTAAAATAAAATATTTACAAGCTAAAAATAATGAAGACTATGGCTTCAAATCTTCAATGAGCTTGCATCCATGCCATACCTTCCTTGAGTCCTCCTAGCCATGATGCATGCTAGGTGGGATTGCATCACTTTGTTGTGCTTTCATTCCATTTTTATCTCCATTTTATACGCTTCTTATTTTGCTTTTATGATCCATGTTTTGTCATAGTTAAGTTGTGTTTATTCCTTTTATATGTCATATCAATTCCTTAGTTTACCTATTTTGTTTTTACTAAAAGTGTGTTGGTGTATTCTTTCAAATTGAGCATCTAAGAGGTTTATACCTCTTGAATAAGTCTTCAAAATAAGTCTCACATGCTTGTAGTCTAAGCATGTTCCTCTAAACAAAATTCTAAAAAAGAATTATAGCTCAATTCCATCCTCTTTGCTTGAACTATGGTGAGACATTGGGTGTGAATTAAGAAGCCTCAACTTGTGTAAACAAGGAAGCTCCAAAAAAACACAACCAAATACTCTAAACATACTACCTAAGTCATCTCTAATTTTAGTAAACTTTTCTTTTAGTATTTTCTTGAATTCCATTTTAGTTCAAATTTTGTGTGCCTTTTTGCCTTTGGTTCTTTATTCAAGTGATTAGTGCCATTAGCTTAATCATAAAATTGCAAATCTAAAAGGGTAATTAGGTGCATCAAAAGTATAAAAAAAAAAGAGTTAAAGAAAATAGAAAGAAAAAGAATAAAGTTCAAATGTGCAAAAAAGTAAAAAAAAAAACAAAAAAAACAACTCAAAATTTATGTACCTAATACCTAACTAAAAATTGCAAAAAATACTAAAATTTGGTTAAAATTGCCTAAACTAAGTCCCTAGAGCTCTCGGCCATAGCTAGTTTGATTAGTGCAATTTTTGAAAATATTTTGTGTTTTTTACTTTTTAGTCTCTAATCTACTCTAGTATCTTTCTAGGAGTTGTTAGTAGTGCTTACTTTCTTTCATTACCTCTTATTTCTAGTTTGTCTTTATCTTAATTCCTTCTAAGTATTCTCTTTCATCACTCAATCCATTTGGATAGTGTCCTTTCATTGTGTTGTGTTTTTCTTGCTTTCACTTGGTTGTATTTTTTGCATTATTGGGTTGCTTGGTATGGTGCCACTTTTTTGTACAGAAGCCTTGGATAAGAGGCCTTTCATAAAAATAGCACACTAGGAGGTGTTGAACAAGCCAAGAAGGACTTGATCAAGGGGAGAAGCAAGGATTGGAGTGAAACACTTTGAGGGAGCTTGGAGTGAAGATTTTCTTGTTTTCCTTTTTTTTCAATTCCTTATATAAACGTCCTTTATTAGGAGGTATTGGATGTCCATAAGGATCACCTCCTTTTTATGTGTAATAGCTTAATAGTTTCTCATTTTCAAGGTGTGAAGGAGGAAGTGGTACACCCCTTCATACCTTAGGTGCACGTTAGGAACCCTACTGTTTTACTTTTTTTTGCCTTTTATTTGCTTAAGCGTTTTAGTAGAGACTTGAGTTGCCAAGGCTTTCGTCTTTTAGGTGAGAAAACACAAAAAGAGGGAGGAGTGAATCTTGTGTTGTGTTGGCCCAACCTTAGACTAGAAACATCTTGCACATCTTACTGGAATCACACACCTCTAGTAACAAGAGTGTGAACCAAGGGGGTTCACCTAAGGTAAACACTCTTCATAGGTTTGTGCATGAATTTCGAGAGTGGAGGGTTGAGGAAAGCAACATAAAGAAAGGATAAGGATGAAAGAGAGGAGAGGAAGATATAAGAAAAAGGAAATGAGAAAAAGAGAGGGATGAGAGAGAAAGGAAAGAAAAACTTAAGAGAGAAGTTAAACTGTTAGAACCAAAGGAACTACATTGAAGACTAGTGGAATTTTGGTTTTGATTTTCTCTCTTTGTTTTTTCTCTTAAATTAATTTTACAGTACCAAACATGTTTATAGGTGTGGTATGTGTCTTGTGTATTTTAGATAGGCTTGAGAATGTCTTTGAAATAGTTTTGGATAGATTACATAGGCTGGGTTGTGCTGGAAAAGCTTCAAAAATGGATTTTTAGACAAGGTAATCAATTACCTAAAAATGTTAATCGAAAAATGGTAATCGATTACCCTGCTAAAATTTTTTAGAACTAAAATTAATGTTCTCTTTGGTAATCGATTACCTGAAATCAGTAATTGATTACTCCCGAGAACAAGCACTTTGATCCAGTTTTGTGCAAGATATCAGGTAATCAAGTGCATAATCGATTACCCTACATAAAAACTTATATAAAAGCATTCTGAAAACAGATTTAACAACTTTTGAGAAGTCCAATCAAGTGCTTGATTCTCACACACGATTTCTAAGAATTCTCTCCAAGATTCAGACCCATGTTTTATGGTTTGAAAGTGCTTCCAATTCAAGATTCAAGGAAGAGACTCCATTGAGGTCTAATATTTTTGTTTTGATATTCTTCACATCAGGTGATATTGTTATGTACCCTATCTGTGTTTTTGCATTGGGTTTACAATCTCTTGATATGTTCTTGAGATTGTGGGAAAATCTTGCAGCGGGGTGTTGTAAGTGAGGTGTTGTGAGTGACAGGGTGCACGGTGTAGAAAACTCTTGTGGTATGCAAAAGGAAGCCTCTTATTTTGTGATTTAAATCTTTGTAGGAGTAAAATCTATATGTGTGGTGTGCATGTACTGAGATTTTAGTGGAAATCAGATTAGTAAAAGGCTAAGTCACTAAATTGGATGTAGGTCAGTTAGACCGAACCAGTATAAATCATGGTGCAAATTGTCTCTTCCTTATACTCTTTAAATTCAGTCTTTATTGAATTCTTGGAGCACTAACATTTGGGTTTTTGCAACTGCATTTGATTCATTTAGATTTCTTCCTGGTGATCTAATTCTTGACACATATTTTCTTGACTTTAAATTTGGGTTTTTGACCCATATTTTGCGGGTTTAAGTTTTGTTCTTCCTACTCCCAAGACTTTTCTTTAGAGAGGTTGTCAGATTGCATGGGATACCCTTTACTATTGTGTCTAATAGAGATGAAAATTTCTTTTGCCACTTTTGGAAAACTTTATGGGAAAGGTTAGGAATTGAGCTACTCTTTTCTGCCACCTACCCTTCTCAAACGGATGGACAAACTGAGGTGGTGAATAGATCTCTATCCACAATGTTAAGGGAAATTCTTAAAGGCAACCATAAGTCTTGGGATGAGTACTTTTCCCACATTGAATTTGCCTATAATAGGGTGGTTCATATGGTCCAAGCATTTCCCTCTTGAGGTTGTTTATGGGTTTAATCCTCTTACTCCTTTGGATCTATTGCCTCTCCTTACTTCCCACCTCTTTCATAAGAATGGGAATTCTAGGACTGAATTTATAAAGAAATTACATGGGAGAGTTAAAACTAACATAGAGAACCAATCAAAAGGGTATGCATCTTTTACCAATAGGGGGAGGAAGGAAATGATCTTTAATAAAGGGGATTGGGTTTAGCTTCATCTTAAGAAAGATCACTTTCCTTCTAAGAGAAAGTTAAAGCTAAACCCTAGAGTAGATAGTCCCTTCCAAGTCCTAGAAAGGATCAATAATAATGCATATGGGTTAGACCTTCTTGAGGACTATAGAGTTAGCACCACTTTTAATATTTGTGATTTATCTCATTTTGTAGGTGCTGATCAGGAAGAAGACATTCCAAATTTGAGGTCAAATCCTTCCCAAGAGGGAGGAGATGATGCAATCCTACCTTCCAAGGATCTTATCATAAGATGGCAATGAGGATAGAGGAAGAATTGGCTGATAGGTCTCAACTCCTATTTGAAGTGAAGAAATATAGGCCATAGTCTCTTTGTTTGTAAATAGTTTGTAAATAGTTTGTAAATTGCACCAATTTACTTGTTATGTTTCACCTAGCTTAAAGGGTGGTGTATTTATCTTTCTTTTAAACCTTGTATTTTGGCCTATTTCTTTATTTTAGGCTAGGGGTGTCATTAGTATTTTATATGGAGTATGTGGGCCTTTTTGGGAGCTTAGGGACATGTGGTTTTTCTCCCTACACTCCATTGTTTGTTTCCCACACCCTTCTAGCAACTCATGAAGTATAAGAGACAAGTGAGATCCCCTTGTTCCCCTTCATGTAGCGCTAAAGGCTTTCTCTCTCCTACATGGCCAATTCAATTTCAAATTTGAATCCAAGGAAACATAAATCCACTTATTTAGGGGCTTGTTTGGATCTAGTTAAATTAACTGTGTTAATTAACTCATTAGCTAAATTAACACTTAGTTAATTCAACTAATCTTTCCTTAATGTTGGACGTCAACTCTAAGGCAACAAACCCCACCTCACATTGTACTCTTTTTACACTCAAATGAATAGACGTTGCTCATTTTGTGAGGATTTCTTTGAGTGTCTTGTTCTGTCTTCTTCTTGAGAGTTCTTCATTGGCGTTTATCAAGGGTTCATTCCTTTGCGGCAAGCTTCATCTTCAACGCTTATCTCATCTTGAATGGCGCCTCCATCCAACCATTTTTATCTCTCCATCTCCACCTTCTTCACCAAGGAACCTTACAAAAATTTGATAATGGGAGTAGCATGCCAAGGATGCATCAGAAGTAACATGCCCCCCAACACCCACTAATACTTGGTGCCTAAGTTATTATGGCACCCAACCATCACTTTTCCATTGTTGGGCATCGATGTTGAGTTAGTTCACATAAAACACGAAAATTCATATTTTGAAGGGAGGTTACACATTGAGACAAAGAGACACGAAGCTACACACCATAGGCTGCTCTAAGATGTCTAGACATGGTTCTCCTTCATTTCTTCCACCTTCACTTCCATTTTTGTACATTACATCCCTTGCTCATGTCCTCCATCCTCATGGTTGGCTAAGCATATCATTAGTTAGGGTTCATTTGTAACTACGCCTGAACTTATATGTATATTTTGATGTTTTTAAGTAATGTTTATTACTCATTGTTAGAGTTCTTATTTACCCTATGCTTGATTTAAAATATTTTGTGGATTTTACTTGTTGAATGAGTTCGAGAGGGATTTTAACCTGTAAAATGAGAAGAGCTCCCAATGGGGTTTATTGCTCAAGAAAGAGGAAAAACCATTTGTATATTATTCAACCTCGAGATTGAAAGAAGAACCAGGAGGAACAACAACTTAACAGGAAGGAGGAAACTTCTTGAGAAGCAAGTTGGTATAGCGATACCTACTCCATAATCCCTTATACTAGACCCCATTTAAGAAACTATGGCAGAAGAAGAAGAAGTTCATCAGAATCCCTGCACCCTAGGAGATTACACAACTTACACTGGTCCCAGGAAATTCAACAGCATAGTTAGACAATCATTGAAGCAAGAAGTCTTAAACTGAATCCTACTTTGATTAATTTGGTCCAGTAAGTTTTCGAGGTTGTCTCATGAAAACCCATACACACATCTCAACACTTTCTTGGATATCTATAACAATGTGAGGATACAACATGTGAATGATGACATGATCAGATTGAGCTTGTTTCCCTTATCATTAGTAGGGAAAGCAAAATAATGGTTTCAATCTTTCCCTACGATGCTCAAATGTGATGGGAGGAGTTAGTGGAAAACTTCATCTCCAAGCTTTTCCCTCCAGCGAAGGTGAATAAAAAAAAATTGATACATCCAACTTCAGACAGGGAGCCCATGAATTACTTTGTGAGGCTTGGGATAGGTACAAATCACTACTTAGGAAGTGTCTAACTCATGGGTTTGATGAAGAAACCCAACTCACCATTTTCATATCTGGACTTGAACCCCAGACAAAATTATTGTTGAATGCTTCAGTTGAAGGATCTCTTTTTAATAAGACTATTGAGCATGTTAGAGGAATAATTAAGGACATGGTTGCCATTGATTCAAAAGTTTAGTATTCGCGAGTGCCATCTTGAAAGAAAAGTGTTTTTAAATTTAATCATCAAGATGCTCTTCTAGCTCAGAATCATAAGTTGGCTCTACAAATTGAAAACCTCAATAAGCATATAGCTCAGATTCTTCAACAGCTTCAGAATTTTCATCACACTATACCTTCCCAAGACTCTCAATCAGTTTCTCAAGACTCTCAATGCCTTGTTCCGAGTGGTTCTGAAGAAGAAGTTAATTATATGGGGAACCAAGGTAGATCCAATTTCTATGGCAAAAATGATGTGACCATGCCTAGCCAAGGACCTATCACTAGGGCCATGGCTAGAAGGATTGAAGAAGACCTAGCCCTTGTAGACAAAGGAAGACTTCACCTCCTATGGAGAGTGAAGATATTAGGCTAGGGACTTTAGTTAATAAAATGTAATTTTCCTTTATTTTAATTTTGAGGAGCATTAAGAATTTAATTTGGGACATGTATTTAGTCGATTTTTTATTTTTAGGAGGTGTCTTAGGAATTTAGAGGGTGGATTTAGCTTTTTGGGTCTTTATGAAGGAAATAAAGGGTAGCCTTGATATCTACACCCCTCTTTTCTACATAAACCCCCTAAGCTAATAAGAAGGAATCTTGGCCCTTGGTTTGAGAAACTTGGGCACTAAGTTTGATGATCTAAGGAGGGAATTGTTTCTCAATTCTCCTCCCTTAGATCTCTCCTTTTAATCCTAGCCCTTCTTTTTTAGGTTATCTTGTTCAAGAGGTTAGCTACCTCTATAAATAGGAGCTCCTCCCTCACTTGTATTTTTTACACTTGAATTTAATCCTAGAGACCATATTGGTTGAGGTTCTTACCTTTGAGTGTCCCCCTTTCTCCTTTTTGAGAGCTTCTAAGAGTTATCAAGGGACCCCTCCCTTGTGGCCTCTCCCCTTGGCCTTATCAAACATAGTATTTGTGGCGCCTCACCCCATTCCTTTCCTCTCCATAAATTCATTTCCCTACCAAGTGACCTTAGAAAGGATCCTTTGGGCACGTGATCATCAAAGATCACATCAAAAAATACTCTATTCAATACTTTCAATCAACATTGGAGGAACAACAATTTTTCCAACTTCTCAAATAGACCTCCTTGTCAATCGCAGCATCACAACTTCTAATCAAGGTTTCATGGTCAAAATCAGTTCCACCAACCAAGTTCCTCACACAATACTTAGCAAAGTGGCTCATCCAATTTTGAAGACACGGTCAAAGCATCCATAGATGCATCTATGTCTAAGCAAAAGTAAACAAACGCGTCTCTCAAGAGTTTGGAAACACAAATTGGGCAAATTGTAAATCAACTAGATGAGTTCAAGAGTGGATCTCTCTCCATTTAAACCCAAAGAAATCCCAACGAGCAATGTCAGGCTATAACTATAAGAAGTAGGGCGATGTTGGGAGAAATCAGAGTTTAAGAGGAAGTTCAAAGAGAGAAAATTGGGAATGAAAAGTCGAATGAGAAGGTTTGAGTGAAAATCAAAGTGAAAAAGAAAAAAATGAGGAAGAGGTAGAAATTGAGATGAAAGTAGAGAAAAAAAGGGAAAATAGTGAGGGAGCTAAGGAGGATAGAGAGAAGGATAAAGAAGGTAGACTTAGGCACGAGGTGGCTCAGAATGAGGAAAAAAAGATACAATTCCAATGTTGTTCCCAAGGAGTTACCTTACCCTCATGCTCCATCCAAGAAAGGTTTTGAAAGACAATTTGCTAAATTCCTAGATATTTTCAAAAGATTGGAGATAAATTTAAAACTTTTTAGAAGCTCTCCAGTAGATTCCCTTGTATTCAAGATTTGAACGTAGGTGCCTCAATTACTAACAACATTAGGCAACTATACAGTCAACAGTTAACAATTGTGTTGTCAGTTTTTGTCTTTTATACATAACATTGAAATTGCTTATATAGCACCCACTTTTCTTTCATTTACTATTTTAAATTAAAAACATTGGTGGATATTTTTATTATGAAAAAACAGTTGTGTGGTTCTAATGTTCTATGTATTAATTTGATATTTCATTATAAGCATGAGAACTTTGAACAATCAAGCTATTATAATGTGGAGAGGTTTCCACTTCATATTAATTTGAGATAACAAGATTTTCCACGGTACATTACCACTAAATTATTGGCAAGTATACCAAGCCTCTAATATTCAACGAGTATCGAGATTGTCTTGCAAAAGACTTGTACAGCACAATTTGCAAAAGAACTTTGAAAAATGCGTACAGTTTATATAGTGTTTTTCCTTCCCAGCGTTTTTTTCACCCACATGATAACAAGGTTTAATTCTGAGGCTTTGTTTCCAGGATCCAAACCTATTTACCACTCCAATCCGCGACATGTGTGTATATGGTTTTGTGATTAAGCAGACTTTTCTTTCTCTACATCAAAGCTTTAACTTCTAAGATAAGAAAATATGAGCAAACCATTAACCTCTTATTCAAGTTATTAAATAGAGTTATTAAGAAACAGATGAAGCATGGGCAAATTAAGCTTCAAGTCATGAAAATCAAAACTAGATAAGAACATGTACAAAAAAAAAAAATTAGATTATCATCATGCACATGAAGTGCAAAATTAGTTTGGGTTTGGTTGAACAGGTCAATGTGAATTACAGCCAACTACTAAGCATAGGATATCTTAAGAGGGCATGGATATTAGATACCATGGTTTATCTCTCACGCAGTCACACTCAATGCATTCCACTGGAATAACAAGCAACCTGTTAAAGTGTTTTGTGTATGCCGGGTATGTTGATTTTCCTTGTGGCAATATGTATGTAATCTAATGGAATTCATACAATGTGATCTATAGATATAAATACAGCATAAACATCACAACTCTCTTTTAAGACAACTAAAAGGGCCAAACTAGCTTTCAATAGGTAAATTACAAACACACAAATATGTATACAACAACCATTATTGTAGCATATACAAAGTATGCCTTTGGTTTATTTTTCCTACAGAAAAAATAAAACAATAAAGGATAAATTCAAAGCATACGGAGAGGTTTTTGTCATTGAGGTTTTCTCCCTATTCTAACTTTCCAAAACTTATGTTACTTATGACAGGAGAAAAATCTCAATTGCCAACAAATAAACCAGTCTTGTATTTCAGATAAAAACTGGATTGCAAGAGCTTTCATACCCATTTGCATTTAATTTGATGTGGGTGCCTGAAATCATAACTTAGCACCAACCCTCCATCCATTCTCCTAAATACAAAACTCTCTACCAGCATATAACAACCAAATTTCTCCCACTTGTTTATTCCTCTAAACTCCTCCACTCTTACCACATTCTCTTGCATTTCATTACTTGCTTTCCATCTAAATCTTTGTTGTGTTGAAATTAATTGTGGATTAGTATCACGCAATATCTAATTATCATTAACCGACAATATTAGATATGATCATAATATCAATATGGTTATTTATCTTTAACCGACAATATCTTAAAATATCAATATGGTTATTTAACTGGGATTACAGTGAGATTGACTCTGTGATGGGTTAGGTCAATCAGATAAAAAGCCCAATTAAGAGAGGTCCCTGACTACCCTGGGGAGTTATAAATTTGCCATCCCATTAAGCAAATTTAAGACATCAGAATTGTTCTCTACAATAACCCCTCAGAAGGTAGCCAGAAGAACCCTCTAGAGTTCTGTTCAATAGTGCTCATGGATATGAATGCCAATTCAGGTACACATTCATTTTCATTCTATTAATTCAATAGCATGATTGACATACTATAATTTGTGTCTAGTACAGTATAATTCAAAAAACTACTTTATACTTTCATCAATTGGTATCAGAGCTTGCTAGATACATTTTATGGTTGTCAATTGAACAAACCCTATTTTCAACATTAACATTCAGGCATTTTGAGAAGGGGAGAGAGAGATCAAATGATACCTGAGCAAATCGCGGCAGCACTCGAGTCGACCGCCGACAGCCGCGTCACCCACCGTGACCAGCGGCCCTGTCGGTGGTCCCGACCCTGCCGCGCCGCACCTTCCCCGCGCCGCACCTTCCCCGCACCGCACCTTCCCCGCGCCGCACCTTCCTCGCGCCGCACGATCTGAACCTAAGAAGGGCGGAGTTCGGAGAGTATCGCGGCGAAGATTGCGTTCGGCCGACCAGATCCCGTTGGATCTTGGGCTTCGGCACTGCTCAGCACGCTCCTGCGATTCCACCGCCGCCGTCTCGAAGCGCCCAGATCGCGGCGGGGATCATGTCTCAAACCCCGACCAGATCCCGTCGGATCTTGGGTTTCGGCGCTGCTCCGCCCGCTCCTACTCCGCCGCGTCTCGAACCGCCCAGATCGCGATCTGGATCGCGTTTCGGCTGCCGAGCTCGCGGGGGGATCTTGGGCCTTCGACGTTGTTCCATCGGGCCGCGCGCGCGCTCCAGCAGCACTCCGCCGTCCGTCGGATCTTGGCTTTCGGCGCTGCTCCGCGCGCGCTCCAGCGACGCTTCACCGCTGCATTTTCGGCCGCCCTTCCCACCGCCACTCCGCCGCGTTTCGGACGTCCCTGACCCCGTTGGATTTCGGGGATTTCGGCGGTGATCGGAGAGAGAGGCGGGAACAAAGGAGATTGGGAAACTCGGGAATGAGACCTGGCACCGATTTTCGTCATTTTTTGATTGGGAAGCTCGGGAATGAGATTGACACTGTTTTTTCGCCATTTCGCTGAAAAAAATTCCATACTACTCATTCACAATACAAAACAATTATTTAATATTTTTTAAATTATTTTTTTTTGGAATTTCATAATTTCTTTTATTAATTTGCATTGTGATGACCTGCCTATCGTGGGCATGATGATGTGAATTTTGTTTGTCATATTTTAAAATAATTAAAATCATATGAAATAAAGCATGATTTATGCTATTAATTTACATAATTGTAATTTCACCTATCGTGGATGCATTTGTGTAAATTTATGCATAAATATTAATTCATTATATTAGTGATAATTATACCCTATCGGTGTGTTGTTATTAGTATAATTTGTTGTTGTACAATACATTTCTCTTTACTTATGTTAATGTTTTTGGTACCCTATCGGTGCTAGGATTTATTAATTTAAGTTATAATGTATTGTAATTTGCTTAGGGATTTATTTTAAGCTGAACTTTTAAATCATTTTTTTTTCTCCTTATTGTGATGTTCAGTTTTCTTCCCTAATTCCGTCAAAACTCTAAACGGAACAAATTATGAGGACTGAAAAGAATCATTAGATCTCTACCTGACCATTGACAATCTGGATTTAGCATTGAGGACGACGAGGCCTGCGCCTCTTACAGATGAGTCTTCTGAAGCTCAGCGAATTTCTCATGAGAAATGGGAACACTCTAACAGAGTGTGCCTAAAGGTGATTAAATTCACCATGGAGAAATCTATTAGACAGAGCATTCCAGATCTTGATGATGTCAGTGCTTTTCTCAAAGCAGTCGGTGAAAAATTCACAACTTTTGATAAGGCACAGAAAAGCCAATATCTTTCCTTATTTGAAAAGACCAAATATGATGGTGTCAGCGGTGTACGTGAACACATTATGAAGTTAGTACATTTCTATAATAAGCTGAAGTCTCTCAAGGTTGAGGTTGGCGAAGACACTTTAATTTATCGCATCTTGGAATCTCTGCCTTCTCAGTTTGACATCATGAAGACTTCATATAACATTCAAAAGCATGACTATGGAGTGGATGAATTGATTGCAATAATCACCCAAGAGGAGGAGTCAATGAAGAAAAATAAGCCTAATAGCATTCAGTTCGTTGCTTCTAGTTCAGGTGCTAAAGGTGCTAACAGGTATAAAGGAAAGAAGAAAAAGGGTACAGAGAAAGCAGAACGACATTTAGAACCCAAGAAGAAATTCTTTAAAGGTTCTTGCAAGTATTGTAAGAAACGTGGTCACAAGGTGGAAGATTGCTTTATCCTGAAAAAGAAAGAGGAGAAGCGAGGGGTTCACAAGCCTGAGGAAACCAAGTGATGTTGAGACGAAGATTGTTATGGGAGATGGAGCTGGAGTACCCGTTGCTGACATTGGAGTCGTCTCTTTATGTTTATCCTCTGGACATACTTTATTATTACATGATGCTGTTTATGTCCCTTCCATGAGAAGGAATTTGATATCAATTTCTGTTTTAGACAAATGTGGATACAACTTTCATTTTGGTGATGGAAAATTGGTAATTTATTATAATTCAACTGTTGTTGGTTCAGGAGTTTTGCATGACAGACTTTACATGTTAAACATAACTGATATGTCAGTTAACTCCATTAGTGGGAGTAAACGTAACAGGATTGATGAATCTTCCTCTATGCTATGGCATAGACGTTTGGGGCATATTTCTAGGCCTCGAATTGAAAGACTTATAAAAGAAGGGATTCTGCATGATCTTGACTTCTCAGATTATGACACTTGTGTCGATTGCATCAAGGGGAAGTTCACTGCCAAAACCAGGAATAAAAGTTCAAACAGATGTGACGATGTGCTACAATTAATTCACACAGACATATGTGGACCTATTACACCTACTGCTATGGGTGGATATAGGTATTTTATTACCTTCATAGATGACTTCTCCAGACATGGATGGGTATATCTTCTTCAGGATAAAGCAAGCTCTCTTGAAGCCTTCAAAACCTTTAAAGCCTTTGTTGAGCTGAAAACAGAGAAGAAAGTTAAGTGTGTAAGGTCTGATAGAGGAGGAGAATATTATGGTCGTTATGACGAGACAGGAAGAAATCTAGGTCCATTTGCTCGATTCCTTGATGAATACGGAATTGAAGCTCAATACACCATGCCTGGAACTCCTGAACAAAATGGCGTTGCTGAGAGACGAAATCGAACACTCATGGACATGGTGAGATGTATGTTATCACATTCATCTCTGCCAGAATTTCTTTGGGGAGATGCCTTGCGAACTGCTATGTACATTCTTAATCAGGTACCTAGCAAATCTGTGCCCAAAACTCCTTTTGAGCTAATGACTGGTAGAAAGCCGAGTTTGAGACATTTCCATATATGGGGTTGTAAGGCAGAAGTAAGACCTTATAACCCTAAACAAAAGAAACTTGATCTCAAAACTATTAGCGGTCATTTCATTGGCTACTGCATCGGTTCGAGAGGATGCAGATTTTATTGTCCTTCTCACTCTACACGAGTTATTGAATCTGACCGAGCAGTTTTCTTTGAGGACGATTTGGACAGTGGGAGTTACACACCTCGAATGATGACCTTCAGAGAAGATCGAACCATGCTTCCATTACCATCTTATTCTCTTCCTACAGACATCTCAATCCCAATGGTTCACACAGATGAACAAATTGTTGAGAGGCATGTTGATGAACCACAACTCAATGATCAACAACTTGATCAACAACTTGATGATGTTGATGTGCCCCCATTAAGACGATCTCAGAGAATACGCCGACCTTCTATACCAAATGACTATGTTGTATACCTTCAGGAGCACGAATATGATCCACATGATGATGACGATCCCATCACATTTCAGGAAGCAATTTCTAGTTCTCATGCTTCTGGCTGGCTAAAAGCTATGCATAATGAATTGTCTTCCATGTCTCATAATAATGTTTGGGATCTTGTGGACTTACCAGCAAGTTGTAAGCCTGTTGGATCTAAATGGGTCTTTAAGACAAAACGTACTCCAGATGGAAAGGTTGATAGGTATAAGGCTCGATTGGTGGCTAAAGGTTATAGTCAACGGGAAGGTGTTGACTACAAAGAAACCTTTTCACCAGTTTCAACGAAGGACGCACTCCGAGTTGTCATGGCTTTAGTTGCTCATTTTGACCTAGAGCTACACCAGATGGATGTAAAGACAGCTTTTCTGAATGGCGATCTTGCTGAAGATGTCTACATGGTTCAACCTGATGGTTTTGTTGAAGCAGGCAATGAGCATTTGGTGTGTAAACTTAAAAGGTCCATTTATGGACTGAAACAAGCATCTAGGCAATGGTATTTAAAATTCGACCAGGTTGTCACTACTTACAATTTCAAGGAAAATGTTGCAGACCAGTGCATTTACTTGAAGACTAGTGGGAGTAATTTCATCATTCTCGTATTATATGTCGATGACATTCTCCTTGCTAGTAGTTGTATGAACCTATTGGTTGAGACAAAATCAATGTTGTGCAGACATTTTGATATGAAAGACCTTGGTGAAGCTTCTGTTGTTCTAGGCATCCAAATTATTCGTGATAGGTCACATGGCATAGTTGGATTGTCTCAAAAGGGATATATCGAGAAGATTCTCAAGAAGTTCAACATGAATGCTTGCTCCCCATGTGCTGCACCTGTGCAACGTGGTGACAAATTATCTAACAAACAATGTCCTCATAATGATGAAGAAGTGGATGCTATGAAGAAAATTCCATATGCTTCCGCTGTTGGCAGTTTGATGTATGCTCAAGTCTGTACTCGTCCTGACATTGCTTTCATCGTCAATGCCTTAGGCAGATACTTGAGCGACCCAGGTTTGGGTCATTGGAAAGCCGTTAAAAGGGTCATGCGATATTTACAGGGAACTAAGGATCATATGTTGACTTTTATGAAGTCTGATCAACTTCAAGTCACTGGCTATTCTGATTCTGATTTTGCGGGTTGCCCTGATGATCGTAGATCTACTTCTGGCTTTATTTTTATGATGGCAGGAGGAGCTATCTCTTGGAAGAGCGTTAAACAGTCTCTTACAGCTACCTCTACCATGGAAGCAGAGTATGTTGCTTGTTTTGAGGCCACTCGCCAGGCCATGTGGCTTAAGAAATTGATATCTGACTTTCACATAGTTGAAAGCATTTCCAGGCCACTTGTGATTTACTGTGACAATACTGCTGCTGTGAGTTTCTCTCGAAACAACAAAAGCTCTACTCGTTCAAAGCATTTTGATATCAAGTATCAATTTGTTAGAGAGCAAATTCAAAGTTTTCACACTCGGATTGAAAACATTGATTCTGAGGAGATGTTAGCAGATCCACTGACTAAGGCCTTAACTGTTGGAATTTTTCTTATTCATGTAACTCACATGTGTTTAGTCAAGGCTTTTGATGTATTAAGTTAGTGGGAGTCTGATTCTCTATTTTCTTTAAGAGACATGCTCTAGTTGACGTCATTTTGTTCATGTTTCTTATTAGCATTTTATTTATGCTTGGACCATTGTAGTGTCATTTATGGGACTGCATTATGCCATACATCTATGAAAAATATTAGTTACATGCAATTGATTAATATCCCTATCGGATATTTATTTTGTTGCTCATATTTTTCATATTGTTAATTAATATATGATATATCGGCAATTGTCGTTTTAGTTTAATGATTTGTATATTGATTATTGATTGACACTATCCAAGTGGGAGAATGTTGAAATTAATTGTGGATTAGTATCACGCAATATCTAATTATCATTAACCGACAATACTAGATATGATCATAATATCAATATGGTTATTTATCTTTAACCGACAATATCTTAAAATATCAATATGGTTATTTAACTGGGATTACAGTGAGATTGACTCTGTGATGGGTTAGGTTAATCAGATAAAAAGCCCAATTAAGAGAGGTCCCTGACTACCCTGGGGGGTTATAAATTTGCCATCCCATTAAGCAAATTTAAGACATCAGAATTGTTCTCTACAATAACCCCTCAGAAGGTAGCCAGAAGAACCCTCTAGAGTTCTGTTCAATAGTGCTCATGGATATGAATGCCAATTCAGGTACACATTCATTTTCATTCTATTAATTCAATAGCATGATTGACATACTATAATTTGTGTCTAGTACAGTATAATTCAAAAAACTACTTTATACTTTCATCATGTTGCTCCCATTTCATTCTCTCAACCACTTCCTAACTCAATCCAACACTTACCTCTCTTCCAACATCATCGAAACTCTTAAACCACAGCACCCTATCAACCAAATTGTTTTCATCCCAAACACCTTCCCTTCCTGCAACCTTCACAACTTCTGTTTGAATAGCAACATCTACAAGCACAGTATCTTCTCCACTGCTTCCATTTTCCTTTGAAAATATCTTTTCCCATCTTGGCTTTAGTGTCACCTCATAGAACATTGACATTTTCATCTGCTCCTTTAGTTTCATTCCTTCCTTCAAAAACATAAAAGGGCAGTAGCATTTTCCAACAACCACTGGTTCAGAACTATCATTGGACAATGGGAAGTTGAAATCTGGAAGATTGGAACCTAAAGAGTCATTGGAGCCTAAAGCTTCATGCAAATGGTAATTGCGTGGAGTGCTAGAATCAACCCTCCAACCTTCTCTCCTCAAAAAGTCAGTTGGAATTCCATCTGTGGCAACTGACTTTGCATGAAAACCATGCCTCTTCTTGATTATTTCAACCTGCTGATAATCATCAGAGGGAACCGAAGGTCTTGGTTTAACATCGTGGACAAAGCTGCAGCATAAACAAGTGGTTTTGTCCTCTTCCTTTGAACTTGTGCTCGCTTGGCTGAAAACAATCCAGATAAAGATTAAGGTAGTGTTTGATTAAGATTGTCTAAATACTTGTGGAGACAGGAGCAACGTACAGAGTAGAGTGTGAAATAGAAAGATAGCTTGAAAGAGATGAAATTGATTTTGGAAACACTAACTTAGAAATATTTTTCTAAAGTCAACAGTTTTTCTCATAATTGACGCAGTTTTCTGTCTGAATATGTAATTCTGAGTTTGTATTAGTTTTTCATAAGAATAATTAATCAAAATAGAATTTCAGAAACCCATAACAAAATTAATTCAAAGTACAACTACAAATTTGGTAAAACTTAAAATATCTGCGGATTAATTAACATTTTTTAAAATGACTTCTCTAAAAGTTGAAAAGAATTTTAAAATAAGCTTAAAGTGATAGGACATTTATATCCTGTATAATATAAATGTTGACAGTAAGATACATATACAAATTCTGAGATGCTGCTTTCAATTGAATTCTGATGATATAGCTAAAAGTCAATAAGGTATCAAGGTTAGCATTCGCAGATACATACCCTTGATGTTTCCCCTGCCTTGTTGTAGAAAGTTTGGGTTTGTCCTGTGTTTATTGTGTATCTGATGGTTAAGTTCTTGTCCTGAGGAAAAGGAAGATGCTTAATTATATATTTCATTATTAATAAGTTTTTTTTTTAAAAATAAGTAGATATGATTTGCTTTTTAAAATAAACAAAAACTGATTATTTTAAGGCAAAAAAATTTAATCAAATGCAACTTACATTAATTGTTTGATTAAAATAAGTACTTTTTTAAAGATTAGTTTATCCAAATGTACTCATAATCTGTATTTTTTTTTTCACATGTTTTGACTTTGGTTCAATAAAATAGAAATTTGTGTAGTTAAGTTTTTATTTCTATTTTTTTATGTTTTTTCTTTAATTTTATAGTTGATGATATCAAATAATACCGTTGATATATTGATAATATTAAAAGTTACTCACGCAAGAATATAATAAATTTATGGCACAAATATATTATTTATATTTTAAATTAATTAATTTCATACTGTATTTAATTTTGATTTTGAAATATATATATATATATATATATAGAGAGAGAGAGAGAGAGTTTAATTGATATACATTGTCATAGAAAAGATTTTTATACTGACATTCAATCACAATCATTCATTTATAGTAAGTTTTTTTATTTTACTAATTATTACTTTAAAAATCACATAAATGAAAAATTGAAAAATTATAATTGAATATCAGTTTTATACTGACATTGTATACCAATTAAACTCATATATATATATATATATATATATATATATATATTAATTAAGAAGATTTGAAAAAAACTGGTGAAGAGTATTGCCCCCAATATTGACTAAGTGTCCGTAGTGTATAAGGAAGTATAGGAGAACCATAACCAAGCTAAAATAAAATAACAAAGCCGATTGAAAGCTATCCAATTATATATTTGCAATATTTTTATCATTTGCAATAGGCTTCCACATAATAACTTTAAAGCATGAGTATTGAAGGCCAAATCTTCAACATCAAAGTTACGAGTCATTGACTGTTGCTTTCATGTCAATTTTATAACATTGTCTTAGGTTTATTGAAAAACTTTTGTTCCTTTTCTCTATTTTTACTCAGTTAATTTTTAGTTTTTTATTATCATATATTCTACATATCTCTCTTTTAAAGTGGGGAGATTTTTTTTTGACTAATAGATTTTTTTTAGGTTGGGAACTAGTAGAAGGCCTACAATAAATCTCATACCTTTCTTTGTATCCACCATAATGGTACCTTTGTCTTTTGATTCAATGATAGTATTGTCCCCTATTTGAACTTTCAATTTGACTGATTTGTCAATATCCTTGAAGATGCTTACATCTTTGGCCATGTGATTGCTACATCCGTTATCCAAATACCAACTTTCACTTGTTTCACTACTGGAATCTTGGGTAGCATCAGAAAGATGTTGATCTCGATCATGCTCTTTAGCAAAATTGACTTGATGCTTATTTTTGTTGCAACAATACTTCTTCACATGTCCGAATTTATTGCAGTGATGACATTGTGGTTTTCCACGATATCGATAATCTTTTTTGACATGATTCGTTCTCTTGCAAATGTCACATATAGGATAATTTCTAGAGAAATTTCTAAAGTTCTCTTTATTTCTAAAAGTTTCTTCATTATTCCTTTTTTCTGCATTTTTTTTTACATCGTAATTTAAGCTTTGATTGAAAGAAATTTTCTATTAAGTCCCCATCATGTCTATTTAACCTTTACTCATAAGTTTCAAGTTATCATATCAATTCTATCACTGACAAGGTAGATAGATATTTTGTTTTCTCAATTGGATCATATTTATGGGGAACAGTAATTAGAATTTTCTCGACAATTTTCTTGTCTAGAATATTTTCATCGTAGCTCTAATCTGGTTAACTATTTCTTTATTTTAAAATAGTAGTCTTTTATGGTTTCAGATTCCTTATTTTTTCTTAATAATTCAAAATCGCTTCATAGAGTTTGGAGTTTTACCATATTTGTACCTTTTCAATTCCTTTCAAACTCTTTGTGTAACGTAGTCCTTGCTTCTTTTTCTCTTTTAGCACCCATTATTCTCTCCTCCAAAAGTCAGTTGGAATTCCACATGTGGCAACTGACTTTGCATGAAAATCGTGCTAATGCCACCACCTTTGTTACTACCACCATGACTTTCTTCACAGTTAATGTCACCACCATTGTCATACATCACCACCTTTGCTAACGGTAGATAAAGCGGAGACCATCATGACTTTACAATAAGAGAGAGAGAGAGTGATGAGAATGCACCTATAAACAAAGACAACAAGGTACTTGAAGGACTTTGGGCTCCTATGACAAGAACAAGAGCTAAGAAAGTAAAAGAGGCTTTACAAGGAGTGTTAGCAAGTATTCTGGAGGCTGCACCTAAAGTGAAGGACATAAAGCCAAAATTAATTCAGTGCGTGGTCTTAATGGAAGGGTAGTTTGTCACAAATAAAAGTCAAGAATTTAGGCGGTCAGACTTGGTGGATAATGGCTGAATTATTATGCAAATAAAAGCCTTTTTTTATTGAATGAGTTTAATTAGCATTATTAGTGCAACCCCTTAATTACAATTATTGGGCTGAGTGTTATTTAATTTTAGGTAGTTAGATTTTTAGTTTTAAGTGTAATAATTTGGTTTAAGTAAGAGAATTTCTTTGTAACTTTCGCTGGATTGGAAGAGCCTTTTTTATAGGTTGTGCATGACTCTTGAGGAATACAATCAGACTTTTATTTTGCAATTTGCCAAGTTCTGTGAGAGCTTTCTCCTGGGTTCTTAGTGATCCCAGAATTAGAGATTTATCAAAGGTTAACCACCCCTTTGTGTGTGCAATCTCTGGGCTTAACTTCCATCCTTGGAAGTGTGACGCATTTCACCAAAATTCGTCCTTTTCGTTCTCAATTCTCATGCCTAAATTGAACTAATCTGGAAATTCAATTTTACTTTTTCTCATCCAATCTACACCTATTCAATTCAATTGTTCTTGTTATGTTTTGTTTTATTATTGCGTCATTTTTGTTATTTTAATTTTGTTTCAATTCTGCATTTTGTGCGCTTAATTCCATAATCTTCTTATCTAATTTTGTTAAGAGTCATAAATCCTATTTCCTAGGGATCCTAAATTGATTCTGAGCAAGCTAAGGGGAATTATATCATTTGGTATCAAAGCTTTGGTTCTAGGAATTGTAAGGCTGCACTTTGTGGTAATATCCTTCCTTAATTCTTATAACACATTGATATTACCTTATTTGTCTTCTTTGGTTGAACCATTGCAAAAGTTTGGCCTTTGTGAATTCTGAAAACGAAAAAATAAAAACAATTCTGCAAGTCTAAAAAAAATATATAAAAAAAATTGAAAGAAAGCATGCAAAATGAATTAAAATTATATTGGCTGAATGGTTCATTCTATTAGAAATTTTTAATCTCATTCTTAAGGTAATATTTTGGTTGGTTGAAGGAAGAATTGCTGCAATTTTCAACCCTGAAACTTCTTTTTTTTTCTCTGCACCTTGTTTGCTTGATTTCAAGTCAAAATCCTTTACTTTGTTGCATCCAAATTCTGAGTTTGTTTGTAGCTTTGTTGGATCAATTTTGTGCAAATACATAGTGTCTTTGTGGCTGCATATTGTGTTTAATTGTGCACCCAACTTTGGTATAATTTTGCTGCACCTATCAATTTCGTTTTTGAGCCATTTCATTTCCTTGTTGTGTCAAAAAAAAATCTGCTTGTTGTCCTAGTATTTGATACTTTCTTTTTTCCATCAATTGAGTCATTTTTGTTAGCTTTTCTTGTGTTTAAATTGGTTGCACACATATTGGTGAATTTCATTGTGTTTTCTCTTCTTGGCTTGATAAGAACTCAAGGAGAAATATAGAGGGGAAAAAGGCAAGAGTGTTCATTAGAGTAAAAGCCTAATTGTCTACAAACACTTGAGTGGGTAACGTTTCTCAAACAGAAAATATATTGTTTTCTTATTACCTTTGATTTGTTTATTGTCTATGGCAGAAAAAAAATCCCAACAATGAAATTCAGTTGCAAATCGCAGCCCTTACTCAACACTTGGAGAGGTTGATGAAGTAACAACAGGATGAATTCCATGAGAGGTTGGACCAATTGGAGAATAGAACCCAACAAGGAGGAGGAGGAAGGCCAAATAGGAATAAGGGAAGAATTGAAGGAATCAAGATGAATGTACCTTCTTTCAAGGGTAGGAGTGACCCAAAGGCATACTTGGAATAGGAGCTTAAGATAGAGCATGTGTTCTCTTGCAACAACTACAATGAGGAGCAAAAGGTGAGACTTGCAGCAACTGAATTTTCAAATTATGCACTAGCTTGGTGGAATAAGCTTCAAAGAGAGAGGATAAGAAATGAAGAACCTATGGTAGATACTTGGGCAGAAATGAAGAGAATCATGAGGAAGCGTTATGTGCCATCTAGCTTTCATAGAGACTTGAAACTTAAGCTGCAGAAATTGATTCAAGGTAGTAAGGGAGTTGAAGAGTACTATAAGGAGATGGAAGTGCTATTCCTCCAAGCCAAAATTGAAGAAGATCTGGAGGTAACTATGGCTCGCTTTCTTAGTGGTTTAAATCATGATATTAGAGATGTTGTGGAGTTACAAGAATTTGTAGAAATGGAAGATCTTTTACACAAGGCAATCAAAGTAGAACAACAACTCAAAAGAAAGGGGATAGCAAGGAGGAGTTCTACCAACTTTAATTCCTCCAATTGGAAGGATAGAAGCAAGAAAGCAAGTGTTGCCTCCTCTAATAATGCAGCGCTTTCTAACCATGGGAAAGCACCTCAAAAGCATGTTAAACAGCCCCTTAAGAAGACTAGAGAAGTGAAGTGTTTCAAGTGCTTGGGCATAGGTCATTATGCATATGAATGTTCCATAAAGAAGACCATTCTTCTCAAGGATAATGGGGTGTACACAAGCCAACCAACAGCTAGTGGTGGAGAAGAAGAAAAGAGTGAAAAAGGAGATGGAGGCTATAGAGGGAGAGTTGTACATGATTAGGAGGTTACTTAACAACCAAATAAAAGCCATGGATGCATCCCAAAGGGAAAACATTTTCCATACAAGATGTTCAATCAATGAGAATATATGTTAGGTGATTATTGATGGAGGGAGCTGCATAAATGTGGTGAGTGCAAGATTAGTGTCAAAATTGAAATTTGGACACTCAACCACATCCTAGGCCATACAGGCTTCAATGGCTTAGTGAAGGAGAAGAAGTACAAGTAAAACAACAAGCTGAAATGACTTTTTCCATCGGAAAGTACCAAGACAAAGTATTGTGTGATGTAGTTCCAATGGAGGTCAGCCATGTTCTTTTGGGGAGGTCATGGCAGTATGACACTAAAGTTGTACATGATGGCTTTACTAATAAAATTTCCTTTGTGTATCATGATAAGAAAGTTGTACTAAAGCCTTTGAGTCCAAGAGAGGTGTGTGAGGATCAAATTAAAATTAGAGAAAAGAAAAACAAACAACGAGTGAAACACTTGAGAGGAAAAAGAGTGAAACACTTGAGAAGAAAAAAAAGTGAAGCCCTTAAGGGAAAACACAATTTTTTATCAAAAAAGAAGGAAGTTAAGAGGTTGCTTTGTACAAGACAGCCCCTATATTTGTTGTATTGTACAAGTCAGCTTTTGCATGCTAACCCATTTGAAAACTTTGAACTACCTTCTTGTGTTAAACCTCTTTTGCAGAATTTCCAAGATGTTTTTCCAGCAACTGTACCTAAGGGATTACCATCTTTGAGGTGAATTGAGCATCACATTGATCTCATTCCAAGAGCAACATTACCCAATCGGCTAGCATACAGGAGCAACCCACAAGAAACTAAGGAGGTTGAAAGGCAAGTGGCTGAACTTATGAGCAAAGGTTGGGTGAGAGATAGCATGAGTTCGTGTGTTGTACCAGTGATTCTAGTGCCCAAAAAGGATGGCTCATGGAGGATGTGTTCTGATTTTAGAGCCATAAACAACATCACCATCAAGTATAGGCATCTTATTCCCAAGTTAGATGATCTTCTTGATGAATTGTATGGTGCATATGTGTTCTCAAAAAATTGACTTGAAAAGTGGCTATAATCATATTAGGATTAGAGAAGGTGATGAATGGAAAACTGCATTTAAAACAAAATATGGTTTGTATGAGTGGATGGTTATGCCATTTGGTTTGACTAATGCGCTAAGTACTTTCATGAGATTGATGAACCATGTTTTAAGAGACTTTATAGGCAAGTTTGTTGTGGTGTACTTTGATGATATTCTTATCTATAGCACTAGTCTTGATTTTCATGTTGAGCATTTGCAATCTGTTTTGAATGTGCTTAGAAAAGAACAATTGTATGCCAATTTGGAAAAATGCACCTTTTCTAATGATCATGTTGTATTTCTTGGATTTTTTATTAGTGCTAAGGGAGTATAAGTAGATGAGGTAAAGGTTAAGTCCATCCAAGAATGGCCGACACCTAAGTCTGTGAGTGAGGTGAGGGGATTTCATGATTTAGCTAGTTTTTATAGGAGGTTTGTTAAGGACTTTAGTACCTTGTTTGCACCTCTTAATGAGATAGTTAAAAAGCATGTTGGGTTTAAATGGGGTATGGAACAAGAAAAAGCATTTGCTGCACTTAAGGATGAATTAACCAATGCTCTCATTCTTGCATTACCAAATTTTGCAAAATCTTTTGAAATTGAATGTGATGCATCTAATGTGGGTATTGGGGCTGTCTTGATGCAAGAAGGACCTCTGATTACTTATTTTAGTAAGAAGTTGAATGGGGCTGTCCTAAACTATCCCACTTATGATAAGGAATTGTATATCTTGGTGCGAGCTTTGAAAACTTGGCAGCATTATCTTTTTCGTAGAGAGTTTGTAATTCACAGTGATCATGAATCCCTTAAATACTTGAAAGGACAAGGCAAGCTGAACAAAAGGCATGTTAAATGGGTTGAGTTCCTAGAACAATTCCCATATGTCATAAAACATAAAAAGGGGAAAAGAAACATTGTTGTAGATGCATTATCTAGAAGACATGCATTACTTTCTACTCTTGACACTAAAATTTTTGGACTTGAAACTTTGAAAGAAATGTATTTGCATGATGCTAAATTTTCTGAGATATATGTTGCATGTGACAAAGTGTCTCAAAATGGATACTATAGGCATAATGATTATTTGTTCAAAGAGAAACAATTGTGTGTGCCTAAGTGTTCAGTAAGGGATTTGTTGGTAAGAGAGGTGCATGAGGGTGGCTTAATGGGACATTTTGGGGTACATAAGACTTTGAAAACATTGCATGAGCATTTCTATTGGCCCCATAAGAAACGTGATGTGCATAAATATTGTGAGCGTTGCATTGTTTGTAAAAGGGCAAAATCAAGAGTGATGCCCCATGGTTTATATACTCCTTTGCCTATTCCTGATTTTTCTTGGATTGATATATCAATGGACTTTGTTTTGGGCTTGCCTAGAACAAAGAATGGCAAGGATTCTATTTTTGTGGTTGTTGACAGGTTCTCTAAAATGGCACATTTTATACCTTGTAAAAAGGTTGATAATGTTTGCCATGTACCTGACTTATTTTTCAGGGAAGTGGTGAGACTCCATGGGTTGCCTAGGAGCATTGTAAGTGACAGAGACACCAAATTCCTAAGTCATTTTTGGAAAACATTGTGGGGTAAGCTTGGTACTAAATTACTTTTTTCTACTACTTGTCAGTCACAAACTGATGGACAAACTGAGGTAGTAAATAGGACTTTAAGCATTTTGCTTAGAACTGTTTTAAAGAAAAATATTAAGTCTTAGGAAGAATGTTTGCCTCATGTGGAATTTGCATACAATAGGGCTGTCCATAGTACAACTAATTGTTCACCATTGGAAATTGTGTATGGATTTAACACTCTAACACCACTTGACTTATTACCTATGCCTAACATTTCTATTTTTAAGCATACAGATGCATAGGCTAAGGCTGACTATGTGAGAAAATTGCATGAGCGTGTAAAAGTTCAAATTGAAAAGAAAATTGAGAGCTATGTCAAACAAGCTAATAAGGGAAGAAGGCGAATTGCATTTGAACCTGGTGATTGGGTTTGGGTACAATGAGAAAAGAGAGATTCCCTGAACAAAGGAAGTCCAAACTACAACCAAGGGGGGACGATCCTTTCCAAGTGTTGGAGAGGATCAATGATAATGCCTACAAAATTGATTTTCCAGGTGAGTATAATATAAGTGCAACTTTTAATATATCTGATTTGTCTCCTTTTAGTGCAGAAGAAGAAGAAGCATTAGATTTGAGGAAAAATCCTCTTCAAGAGGGAGGGAATGATGAGAATGCACCTACAAACAAAGACAACAAGGTGCTTGAAGGACTTGGGGCTCCTATGACAAGAACAAGAGCTAGGAAAGTAAAAGAGGCTTTACAAGGAGTGGTAGCAAGTATTCTGGAGGCTGCACCTAAAGTGAAGGACATAGAGCCACAATTAATTCAGTGTGTGGTCTTAATGGAAGGGTAGTTTGTTACAAATAAAAGTCAAGAATTTAGGCGGTCAGACTTGGCGGATAGTAGCTAAATTATTATGCAAATAAAAACCTTTTTTTATTGCTGAGTTTAATTAACATTATTAGTGCAACCCCCTTAATTACAATTATTGAGCTGTGTGTTATTTAATTTTGGGCAATTACATTTCTAGTTTTAAGTGTAATAATTAGGTTTAATTAGGAGAATTTCTTTGTAACTTTCACTGGATTGGAAGAGCCTTTTTTATAGGCTATGCATGACTCTTGAGGAATACAATCAGACTTTTATTTTACAATTTGTCAAGTTCTGTGAGAGTTTTCTCCTGGGTTCTTAGTGATCTAAGAATTAGAGATTTATCAAAGGTTAACCACCCCTTTGTATGTGTAATCTTTGGGTTTGTCTTCCATCCTTGGAAGTGTGACGCATTTCACAAAAATTCGTCCCTTTTTTTCAATTCTCAAGCCTAAACTCAACTAATCTAAAAATTCAATTTTACTTTTTCTCATCCAATCTGCACCTATTCAGTTCAATTGTTCTTACTACGTTTTGTTTTATTATTGTGTCATTTTTGTTATTTTAATTTTGTTTCAATTCTGCATTTGGTATGCTCCATAATCCTCTTATCTAATTTTGTTAAGAATCAGAAAGCCTATTTCCTGAGTATCTTAAATTGATTCTGAACAAGTTAAGGGGGAATATAACATAGAGGTGCTTTAAATGTTTGTAAGAGAGATAAAGAATTTGTGAACTTTTATCGGTTTATGGATATTGTAACGTTATTACAATGTTTTCTTATTTACTTTTTATTTTTTTTCGTAATCATTTTTCTTATTACACTGTAATTAATATATATATATATATATATATATATATTTTTTTTTTCTTTTTTTTTTTTTAAATCGTCTTGTGACTTTTATGGTTTTTGTTTTTCATACGTTTTTTCAGCATAATTCTTTGAAAAGGCTGGAAGCAATTCCTAGGGAATTTACTAAGAATTGAAAGCCATGTTCTGACTTTGCTGGACCTTTATTTACTGGCCTAAAAGAAATATAGGGTTTATTTGGATAAATTTTAAAAAATAATTATATATTTAATAAAAATATTGTAATATATAAAAAATAACATATAAATAATTATAATATGTTTTCAAAATTAATTAAATTTAAAAATATTTTTTAAAAAAATAAAAAATATCAAATAAAAACAAACATTTTTTTAATGTTGAAAACTTAAAAATAAAAAAAAAAATCAGAAAATAAAAATAGAAAATAAAAACACAAACATTTTCTAAAATCAAAGGTCATCTAAATTTTTATTTATATTTTTTATGTGTTTTCTTTAATTTTATATTTGATAATATCAAATAATACCGTTGATATATTGATATTATTAAAAGTTACTAAAGTGTTAATTTCACGTAAGAATATGATACTTATATAAATACATAAATTTAAAATACAAATACATATTTATATCTTAAATTAATTAATTTTTATATTATAGTTTTTTTATCTTTTTATAATTTAATGACAATATCAAAAGATTCACAACAATTCAAACACTTAATCAATTTAGTTGAACCCTTAACATTTTCATATTGTATTTAATTTTGATAAACTGGTGAAGAGTATTGCCCCCAATATTGACTAAATGTCCGTGGTGTATGAGGAAGTAAGGGAGAAAAAATTGTCAGCACCTAATGCGAAACTTTGAACGTATTGATCCAATTATAATAATTTTGTAAATTACACCAATTAAAGAAATGGGCTTGTATTCCTCGAGACCGCAGGGACAATCCTTCTTAGGAATAAGAGATATAAATGAAGCATTCGAACTCTGAGGTAGTTTCCCATTTTGATAAAATTCGGACAGTACCTTAATGATATTCTCCTTTAGTAAACCTCAGAAATTCTTTACAAACATCATATTATAGTCATCTGAACCTAGTGCTTTTGAGTCATCACACTCCCAAATAGCCTTTTTATTTCATCCTTGGAGAATTCCTTTTCAAGCTCATTTCTTTGGGCTTTCGATAGCCTACTGAACTCCATGTCATTTAATCTCACCCCCCATCCTCTGTAGTTGGAACTTCTCCTGAAAATATTGTATGACCTCCTGCTTCACTTGCCCCGGATCCTCAACCTAATCCCCATTGTCCATCAGGCCTAATATTCCATTAACTCTCTTCCTTCGATTAAATTGAAGCATGAAAGAATCACAAGTTCACAATCCCCTCTCTTAACCACATAAGCTTTGTCCGTTGTGCCAATGATGTTTCTTGAAAGGAACTCCACCTTTTCAGCTCCCCAAAAGCCTTCATTCTCAAACGAACCTACTCTTTACTAAGATTACCTTCCTCCACTCTTTTATCAAAATCTGTAATTTTAGTCTTTAGCTTAGTAATTGACGTTTCCACCTTGCTAATATTTTGCTTACTCTAACCTTTAATATTAGCTTTGAGAGCCTTTAATCTCTCTTTGAGGACAAAGGCGCCACCTAACAATCTCCATACTACTATACTTTTGTTTTATAATTCCTTAAATCCATCACAGTCAAGCCCACTGTTAATGAACTTGAACGGCTTAGCCGCCAACTAGAATTGGACTGTTTCAAAACTATGGGATAGTGATATGAAAATCCCTATTCAGATTCAATTGAAAGCTATTTGGTGCAGAATCTAACCAGTCTTGAGAGATTAAGAACTTGTCTAGAACACTGCACCCTTTACTTCTGGTGCTAAACCATGTATATTGGTGTCATATAACAGATACCTCCAGCAGCTCCATATTGCATATAAAGTTAGAAAATTCATTAACACCACTAAGAGATGTGCTAACCACCCAGTTTTCACCTATCCTTTCTTTCGAAGATCTAATTGCATTAAAGTTTCCAACTACGCACCAAAGACACCCATGAAACCATTGTCTATACTCCACTATAGGTTGCACAATTACTTCTTCAAGAGCTGGCCACCACATATTTTCCCACAAGAAACGATTATATTTCCATTCACATAGTGTGTGTCCCTTACGTCTTCATTTCGGTATCCCTGCTTATTCGAACCATCCTTTTCCCTTGCTAGGGCCACAAGAACATCATGCAGCTGCCTACAAGACCTTGAAGACGAAGGAGGCAAAGATGAGCGCCCCAACCTATCAATACCCATCCTATGAGGGTGCACTACCATGCTTGGGATAGCAAGACCCCAAACTAATGGCACATTGAATAATTCTCGATGGACTGAGGGGCTATGACTTGATCACATCCATGATGAGCAACAACCACGGATAACTAACTGAACCTCTAGTTGACACCCCACCAAATCCTTCAGGGCGACAACCATGGCATCTCTCTTATAAACACTCAAATTTCCACCATGGACAACACTTGTAAAATACTACCCACTCCAAGCAGCCACCTTACCACAAGCAAAACCTCCAACTGCAAATCTGGAACAGACACAGGAAGCTTGGAAAGGTTAGGAATAGACACAGGAAGCTTCTGACGCACCACTTCATGTGGATTCCATACACCATACACCATACACCCCCTTCGCCACTGAAAGTTCAACTGGACGCCTCCAAACTACACCTGCCTGACAAATAGAGAAATTTACACGCAGCTTATCTCTCCCTATGAGTATCTCATCTGGCTCTTTGTCCAATCTTTGCGGGTTCTTCACATTCAAGAAATCAACGAAATCGAACCAACCACCATTCCTCCTTCCATGTCTACCCAAAAAACACCTTCTGAAAATCCTGACCAAAACTCTCTCATCGAAGCTTTCTTATATGTGATTCTGAAGAGATAGAGTATTTGATTGATGCTAGCAATCATTTGAGTGATGCGGGAACCCAATTCTTGGAGTTGCAGAAGCTGAGAATATTTAAAATGAAACATCTAAAAGCTTTATGTCATGGTTATCAACTTGCCAATGGGTCTTTTGAAAAATTGGAGACACTACATTTACGTGATTGTCCTCAGCTGACAACTCTCTTGACATATGGTCTTGCTCGATGTTTGGTACAGTTGAAAATTTTAAAAATAACAAGATGTGGTGAACTAAAGCATATACTGGTAGATGATGAAAAAATAGAGAGAAGTCAAGAAGAATTCAAGATAGGGCATCCTATACAATCCACAATCTTCCAAAATCTTCAAGTAGTGATGATAAGTGGATGTGAAAAATTAAAACAAGTATTCCCAGTCAGTGTTGTAAAAGGCCTAGCTCAATTAAATATGCGCTGGATAGAAGATTGCAATATGTTAGATCAAATAATTGGGGATGTTGTTCCATCAGCACACCTGGATCAAAAAGAAATTCTAGATGAGCATAAACAGTTTTTTAATCCTCGTTTTGAAAGTAATCAGTCAGAGATTTTCTCAGAATACAATTCAGTTCCATCAACACCCACTGTGAACCATTACACAGGTTTTTTTTTTTTTTTTTTTGCCTTCATAAATATGTTTAAGTGAGTTTTAACAAGTAAACATATTTATTATTTTTTACTAGCTATTCAATACAATATGGGTTAATTGGTATATATTGATAATATAAAAGATTTTTACCCTGACGTTCAATTATATGATTTTTAAAGTATTAATTAGTAAAGTCAATAAATTTACTATAAATTAAGAGATATGATTAGATGTCAGTATAAAATTTTTTACATTATAATTAAACTCATACAATATGTGGTGCTAAAATTAAATAAAATGTTCAAGATGGATTAAATTGATATTGCAGAATTAATATTCATAATAATGATACATTGATGAAAATTATTAGAACCATTGCAAGTATTTTCTACCCGTAAATCCCAAACATAAGTTATTATTCATCAAAATAATGGTTATAAATTAGATATTAACAAAAGTGATTAGAATATTCTTTCAAACACACTAAACCAATTATAGATAACTTTTTTTTAATATCAAATGTTTAAAAAGTGCATTATAATTATAATTTGTCTTAAATATGATATGATTTTAATTTGTATAATTTATCACATGCATTATAATTTTTAGTTCATTATAATATTAATTCGTTTCAAATGTAAATATAAGTTTTTTCTTTTTCATTTTTAGTACTTTTCAAACTATTATATTCAAAAAATTTTAAAGATAACTAGGAGTATACAAATTAGATTGTGTTGGATTTAGACAAACACAATACTTAACTCAATAAAAAACAACATTCGGTTCAAATGGGTTATGTTTCTACATTTTATATTAAATTGAATCCAACCCAACTAGCCGTTAAATAAATTAGATTGAGTTGGATTAATTGAGTCACAAGTTTTAAAAAACATTTTTTTGTTAAAATTTGAAATTTTAAAATCTTTTCTAGATTTTTAGAATATTTTTTGAATATACTTTAATTTATTTTAGTCTTTTGACTTTTTGTAATTAATATTTTAGATTTTATATATATATATATATATATATATATATCACACACATATTATATTTTCATAGTAATAATCATTTTCATTATTATTATTATTACTACTATTACTATTACTATTATTATTATTATAATCAAATTGGATTGAGTTTAACTCAATCATAAAAAATTTCACCCAATATGTTTGGGTTAGATGAGATTGAATTGGATCCTCTTTTTTTAAGGCTAAATTTATTTAGCAGGAGCAATACACCCTCATGTCATAAGATATAACATGAGAGTATTTGCATATTACATTAACAACGGAATAATCACCTCAAATATTACAAATCCCCCAAAATCATAAACAAAGTCCAATGCCATAAAATTTCACTACCTAATCAAAATAAAACAATAATTTGGTTGATTACACCATTGATTAAAGGAACTTGACAAATTTTTATATAACTCACGAACCCACAACCAAGATCTGTGCAAGGTCTCTTGCCAGACTTGTTCTGCATTGAAAGGCATCCCCTCAAACACCAGATAATTTCTTGTCAACAAAATCCCCCACAAAGTGGCTAACCAAATAATGCAAAGCATACCACAAGTTTTTTCCTGTTGGAACTCACAAGACCCAAATAATGTCAAACGAGAATGACAACTTGAGGGCAGGTGATGAAGACTCATCTTCTCCCTAAGATCTACTTCCATGAAAAGGTTGGTTTAAGGATGAAATGAAGTTTGGAGAGGTAGAAAATGGGTAAGGAATTTCACGCCACTCTAAGTGTTTTATAGATAATTGAGGTTGATGTTTGCCACAAGGAGGGATCCGTAATAAAAGCTAAAAGAAACCCGTCTTCAATGAAGAGAGCTCATGCCCATGGAGAAAAAAAGCACTCACTCTCACACTTACTCAAGGCTCAAACTCAAGCACAAATGCTTTAGTATATTTCCAATGATCCAAAAATTCAAAGATGATTACATGTAGATAATGGGGTCTTATTTATAGGCTAGAGGGAGTTAGTTAGGCTAACTAGACCATGGATTAATCTAACCAAGATTAAGCTAACTCTAGTTGAGTCAAATCTAACCATGATTAGCTAACTATGGTCATATATAACCAACTAAGAATATGTCCCTAATCTAGTCTAGATACAAAAGGTGTGGATAATAGAAAGGGGTGGCAAAGAGTAATTATGCTTAAGGTATGACCAGGATGTGTGGTGTCTAGTAAGCAATAGGTAGGAATAGTAGTTATACTTTGTCTATGACTAGGAGAGTACACTCTTAAGTGAGTAAGTGGATATAGCATCACACTCAAACCACTTAAAGGCTTGCCCATCCTAGTATACTCTAGCATAATGACTATAGTACCTTTAGGAAATACAAGGTGACCTAGAAGCTAAGGGATGATCCAAATACAATGGTCAAAAAGGAAGATTGACTTTAGGATTCAACCTAAAAAGTCAAAGCCAACAAATTACAAGAAAAGTCCTAAATTTAATTTATACAATGGAAAAAAACTCTTTTCAAATATCCTTCAAGGGCCTTGTGCTGACTTGCATCAGCAGGACACATAAATAACCTAATCATTTGTAACATTTAATCCAAACTTGATAACCAGACTCACAAGTGAAAAGCAAATGTGACATAGATTCCAAATTATTGCAATAGACCAGACACGAAGCATTAGTAGAAAGGAGGGTACTCGACTTTGCCAATTCAATCTTAGTTAGGATCCTATTATTTGCAATCTTCCAAGAAAATGCTAAAGCCTTAGAAGACACCTTTGACTTCTATAACCTGCTAAAGAAATGTGATTCAGAGTTTTGGGACTCCCCACTAACTAAACTATAAACATCTCTGACAGAGCATTGAACATTATTCCTTGTACTATCTACCCAGCTTCAGTCATCTTTAACACCCCTCTTCAATTGAACCCCTCCAAGAATCCCCTCTAACTCCCTGACCTGCTCTTGTTTCCAACTAAACAACTCTCTCTTCCACCTTAACCTTCATTCCCATCTCTAAGCACATATAAAAAACACATACACGACAAAAAAAATTCTAAGCACAATATATACACACACATAAATTATTAAATATTTGCATATAAATAACTCTTTCACACTCAATTTTTTCTCTTGTTTTTGTTATCATCATTCATCCTAGATAGGGATGATAATAAGTCTAATAGCAAGTTGAGAACCTAGATCGTAGGGTAAAGTGACTTGGCTTGGCTTGATTTAGACTTTTTAGAAAGTATTAAGTATTTTAAATTATTTTCAAATTAAATTTATATACTATATTTAAGACTTAAATATTTTCTTGTGCTTACAAATATGTCTTTTTTAAATTTTGATTCATGTATTTTTATTTTTCATTCCTTTAAATATATATATATATATATATATATTTCCTAACGATTATTTTTCTTTTACTTATGTTCCTTTTCTTTGATGTCATGATAATGTGGAACTATTGTGGAATATAAAATTTTTGCTTATTTGATAATAGCAATGTGGTACTACGGTACGGTAACATGATATATGATGCTGTTTTTATTAAATAATCTTTAATTGACGAGACATTGTGATGACATTATTTTTAATTTTTTATAACAAAACCGAACAATAAACACAAAATATAAAACATTTAGAAAGTAAAACTGAAAAGGAAAACGCATATTAACTATAAATGAAAAGCCTCTAAAGATTAAAATCACATTTAAGTATTTTAATTTTATAAATAAATTTCTATAAAATGTAATAAATGTATAAGAGTTTAATTATTATGAACCGATGGTATAAAAGAGTTTTACATTAACGTTCACTTACATTACTTTAAAATATTAATTAGTAAAATTAACAAATTTATTATAAATAAAATATTGTGATTAAATATCAGTATATTTTACATTGACAGTATATACTAATTAAACTTAATTTATAATTTAAGAAATAGATTTAGATTGACACTTATTATAATTTTATTTATTTCTAATTTGAAAGTTATTTTTGTCTTTATATATATATATATTATTAAATTAATTTTTCTTAAATGAATTTTGCCTCCACTAATGTTTGCTGCTAGTTCCGTGACTGGAGGGATGATTGGTATATTATGCAGGACAAGAATATTTTTGTAATGATAACTGCTTTTCAGGGTCATTTAATCTATCGAGCCTTGCAAGGCTTAAGATAGTATCTTGTCCAAAGTTGGGCTCATTGTTTACGGCTTCTACTGCCAAGACTATGACTTCATTAAAGGAATTGATCATACAAAATTGCCATCCTTTGAAACATATAATAACCGGTGAAAATCGAAAGGAAAACAATTACTGTCGAGTTATCTTTCAATGTTCCCAAGGTTGAAATTGCTTCATATCATAGAATGTTGCTTGCTGCAACATATATTACCTCTCGCTCAACACGACTCATGTCATCAACGGCCAAAAAATCTTCAGATTGAACTTCCATCTTTACAAGAACTCAAACTTGATCTTACCCCAAGGGTAAGTTGCCCATATATGGTATGAGAAAACTATCATTGGGAAATGTGTTGCGTTTTTGCTATGTAAAATGTTTAACAAATGCTTCGATCAAAATCTAAACATTAAGATTTGAATTCATACATTTCATCATCCCTTTGCTTAGAGAATATTTATTATATTACTTGCACTATCACTCGTTGGTAGCTTGCATCCACACCTAAGGTGCAACGTTAGAGTTTTTAACAGCTAAGAAGTATTGGAATAAATAATATTTAATTATTTTCAATTTCAACTTAATTTCTTTCATCAGGCGAAAAAAAGAACATTTATTTTTACAAAACAGACAATTAAACTATTGAGATATGAAATACTATTTAACTTAGTTTAAGAAATACTTGGTGTATAAATTGCAGATATCAGACTCGGCTCACCCAGATGAAAGTTATCAATATCTTCCTAAACAACCACAAGGTTTGAACTTGCTAATTATGCGCAACATTGGAGAGATTAAAATACGAAGCTTTGATAAAGGAATATACCTTTTTAACTTGTCCATTATTGCTTCATCAATGATGTTGGAAATTTTGATGATTGAAGAATGTCCTGGACTTAAGCACATAATAGACATTGGAAATGAGGATGACACAAAGAATTGGGATGTTATCTTCCCAAACCTAAAAAGACTTTCAGTGGATGGCTGCTACCAATTGGAATATATGTTTGGCCAATATCCAGTGGATAATCAAGTTTATAAGGAGATTCATATTCATTTCCCAGCATTAGAAAGTGTCTCTGTTCGTGATGTGCCTAATTTTGTTAGCATTTGCGCTACCAATTCTCTCTCAATGACATGGCCATCTTTGAGAGAGTATGAAGTTGATGGATGTTACCCACTTTATAATAAATCTACTAGTTATTTGGTAGCTCTTATGAATTCAAGAGAACCCATTAGTACATGCAGCAAGGTAGTCCTTATTTTTATAATTATTTTTCATTTGTCCTTTTTTCTCTTCTATTTGGATTTATTTTTTACATTTCCTATTAATGCCTTGCAGGAGGCAAAAGGGATTCAAAACCATTTTCTCACTTTGCAAACTCTACATTTATGGAATGCAAAATTAGAAGCATTTTTTGTCTCAATGGACAACAAGTGAATTTACGGTTACAATATTTGAAGTTGCACAACCTACCTCTAATGACTTATATTTGGGTTGCTTCCAAGAATTCAATTACCCTCCAAAATCTTCAAACATTAGAAATAAATGGATGTGAAAAATTGGAAGTAATCTTTCCTCCTTCTGTTTGAAGATGCTTACCAGAGTTGAAGAGTTTGGAGATAAGAGAATGCAAAGAATTAAAGCAGATCATCCAAGAGGAAGTGGAGGATAAAATATTGCCCAATCTTCTTTCTCCACCACCATGCTTCCCAAAACTAGCTGAAGTGGTTGTTGAACAATGCCACAAGTTGAAACGTTTGTTCTCTGCATCTACATCTTGTGATCTTTCCAATCTGGAGTGTCTGACAGTACATGGAGCCGAAGAACTAGAAGAGATTTTTGGATATGAAGAAGGAGCTTTCAAGAACTCATTTACCCTCCAAAATCTTCAAACATTAGAAATAGTGGTATGTGTGAAATTGAAAGTAATATTTCCTCCATCTAGAGATAAGAGAATGCAAAGAGTTAAAGCAAATCATCCAAGAGGACACGGAGGATAATAAACTATCCAATTTCATTGGATGTGGTGACAATAAAGGAAAGGGTGAATTTGAGCTTCCAAATCTGACATTTTGAATATTTATCGATCTTTCAAACCTTTATCCAATTTCATTGGATGTGGTGACAATAAAGGAAAGGGTGAATTTGAGCTTTCAAATCTGACAGTTTGAGCATCGCATGGTTCGCAATTGTCCAAAACTATCTTTGACTTCAACAACTATACAGGAGTTCAGTGATGATTTTCCCAAAGAAGAAGGTAAACCATACATGGATATCGATTCCATGATTATCATATGGTATATTGGAGTCTTCCTATATAAATTACTCGTGCTGGTTTTTCTAAATGTGCTAACACACAGTAGTCAAATAAGAACTCTAACAAACCTTATTAATCGCAATTCAAATAATTAAGTCCCCTTATCATACATATAAGGTCATGCTTATTTTATTGCTACGCATTGCAATTACAAATAAGTTTCCTCAGTTGGAAAACCATAATACTATTAAAGCTTAATCATGAACAAGTTGTCATAAAGATAATGATCTATAAGACATAGAGTCACCATTTTTATTTTTTCATGAATAATAAAATATTTTTCCTATTATGTAACTTTGTAAACATTTTTTTATTTTTAGTTGTGAGAAAGTATTGATCTACCATGGAAAGTTGAAGTTGCATTGCTTTTTTTGTTATTTCGTTTCATTGGCAAATGAAGTCCTTAATTTATACTTTCTTGCTACAGATTTAAGCGGCCTTATTAGCGTTCGTCTAAATTCGCAAATTACTTTCTTAATTGAAATAGAAGATGTTCCTACAGAAAGCAATACCAATGAGTTGCCTTCATCACAGGTCAGAACCAGCCAATCTATGCAGCTTAAGCTTTCTAAAGACAATCATAATCATAATTTCATTTTATCTGCATAACTCATCAATTACTTCACTAAACACTTTGACAGCAGTATATATGCCATGTCATTGCTTCATTGCATCTTGTCTCCATTTGTTATAACCCAATTAATTAATTGAAAAACAATCCTTGTTATTTTTAATATCATTATATCTATTAAAAAAATTAAATTATTGAGTTGCTCATTTTGTATATTTTTGGTGTTGTTCAGATTATTGAAAAATCAGAGGAGGAATTTATTGAAAAATTTTCTGGTCAAGAGCAGAATAAAGAGGCATCCCCAAGTCGCTTGGATATTTGTCAACAAGAAACACACTCACAAGTGAGTTTACTTTAACTGAAAATAAATGGTTAATGTTTACTACAGAACAAATTATTGAACAGGATTATCAACAGAAAAAACTCACAAGTGAGTTTACTTTAACTGAAAATAAATGGTTAATGTTTATTACAAATCATAAAGAACAAATTATTGAATAGAATTATCAACAGAAAACACTGTCACATCCACTCTATCTCTCATTTAGAAACAAACACCAGTACCTATTTTTTGTCCCCTTTCAAATGGTTTTGTCACGACTCACCCTAAGTTGTGAGATTTAAATTTTTTCTATAGTCATGACTAAATAAATCATTAAACCAAACTTTGAATTACTAAATAAATTTGACAGGGTCTCCCCAAAAAAATAAGACATACATCAAGGTAACCTATAAAAAAGAACATTGCACTTATTTATATATTTATTTCAACAGCCAAATGACAAGACATCACAGTCAAATGACAATACATAATTGGAGTTACCAAAATACACTCTTCATTATATCAATAGAGATCTACCATGTACAAATTCCTAGATAAGATAGCAAATTTCAAGAGAAGTCAGCTACTCAAACACTTCTTCATATGAGTGAAAAGAAGGAAGGAGAAAGTAAGTCCCAATGACTTATTGAGAGCATAAAATATAAAGTGAACAGGAAAGAAAATCAAATATAACATGAATATTTTTCATTAAAGAAAATTCCAGAGATATTTAAAAATAAAAAAATTATAAATTCATCTCACTTTTTCAAAACTAAAATTTACTCTTTTATAATCTAAAAAATACATATAAAAATAACTTTAAACTGCAAAAAGACTAACAATATCATATTATTATATTATCTCTTCATTGTGGAAAATGAATTTATATCACATTATCTCTCATTGTGATGAACAGAATTATATCATGTCATCTCTTCATTGTGGCGAACGAAATATATCTCATTATCTTTTCGTTGTGGTGAACTAAATTATATCACATTATCTTTTCATTGTAGTGAACGGAATATTATATATAATTATTAAAACTACTAAAATATTCATAAAATTATCAACTTAGAATTCATAAATTTAAATATCATTCATCATTCTTAGCTACTAGTAGAAATCAAAATCATCAAAACAACTTATTTAATAATTATTTGCTTCTCCAAAAAAAATAATTCAAATGTCACTGGGTAGAATAGCTACTCACACAAAAAGAGAATTAAGTTAATCCTTCCAGCATTGTCAAATACTGTTTAAGTTAAATAAAAACCCTAAATTGAAATGGCTAGGGTTTTTGATATAGGCACAATGATTTTAATAATTAAATTCTTTACATCTAATAAATAACTCATAACTAATCTGTAGTGTAAAATTATTTATTTATTTTAAAAAATTAAATATTTATGTCAAATATATTAAATAGAACATCTAAAAAAGATAAGAATGATTTTTTTCTACTCAAATCATTTTTTTATGATTACAGGGCTCTAAAAATATAGAAATTTAAAGAATTATAATTATTGAAGAGAAAAAAAAAAATAGGAAACCAAGGTTGAGTCCCTGAAATGGTGGAGAAGACAAAGAAAGTGAAGGGTGAGAAGTACAGATTATTGAAGCGTTTGAGGTTCTGCCGAAGCTGTTGTTTCGATCTCGATTACGCTTTTCGGCCTTTCTACATTTGATTTGATTTGCTTGGCCTCGCAAGTATCTATTTTCAGCTTTCTACTATATTAGCTTCATATCCTTGCCATGTCAATTTCGGAAACTCTAGCATTATTATTCTCATACAATAAAGTGATATAAGTCATAACTTCTTTTTTTCTTTGAGAAATCATATAACTTATTCTCTAAGGGAAGAACGGAAGGCCCTTCAATTATGAGTTTTCATGCCTGATTTTTGCAGATGTAAAAAATACTCTTACCTAAAAAAAAAAAAAGTTAAAATTTTTATATATTTTTTTTGTCTTCTTCCCTTCTAAACTTTTGTAAGTTTAGATTACCTAATTTGAATTTGTAAAAAAATTTGTAATTTTTTTTACAAGTCCGAATTGGTCAATCCAGACTCACATACTTGGTACACAAGAACGAAGAATAAATGCATGCACACACGATGGACGAAGTGGTGCGAGAAATGAAGGTGTCGAGAGTTCAATGAAGGTTGCAATAGGGACAACCAACGGTGGTTGAGACGAAGTGCAGCGAAGGTTGCGACGAGGTGCAGCGAAGGCCCGATGGATGCAGCAGAGGTTGCAAATGGATGTGTGTTCTGATTTGAAGAGAATAGATGAAGGTTAAACGAAGGAGAGGTGCGAGGGATATGAAGTTTTAACTTTTTTTTACCTAAAGGTATTTTTTACATTTCACAGGGTTATGGAGGTGTAGGTAAAAAAACTCTAATCATCTGCACCACCTCACCCTTCACTTTCTCTATTTTCTCCTCCATTTCCTGGTTCTCCAAAATGCCAAATTGTTTGGTGCTTTCTACAAAACGCTAAATGGTTTGGCGTTTTTGCTGTGACTCACATAAAGTTATGCATAACACATCAAATAGTTTGACATTTTTGTCTCTCAAACTACACCATTTCGATAGGAGTGGGTATACGGGTTTATCCAACTCGTTTAAGTCTGGTCTGCAAAACCCGCATTTTAGACGGGCCAAATAACTTCAGTCTATTAAAATAAATAAATTTTTTTAAGAGTTTGTATCCAGCCTATGAAGCCCTCGGAGGCCCAGACACACACATATATTTTTTTTTTTAAAATTATAATATTTACTAAATTATAATATATCATACTAAAAATTATATCATTATTTATAATAATCTAAAATACTAATTTTCAATATTAAAAATCTAAAATATCAAAATTTACAACAACAAAATCATAACATTAATACAACCTAATAGTCAAAATGATAAATTTATTTTCTAAACAAGGTCACAAAACAAGCCCATAAACTTGGTTTGCAAAATCTGTGAGTTTCGTAAAATGATTTCAGATTTTTTTTATAATTATAATTCTTAAAAGAAATAGAAGTCAAAGTTAGCACGACCTTATAAGTTTGCGGACCATGCGTAGACCATATATCCACCAGTAAAACCCCACTTTGTGTTTCAAAAAGCCATAGGAAGTGGAAAGATTTGTTTGTTTTTTTTTAATCTAAAACCACTGTTTAAATAAATCGATGTTTCAGGTTTGCAGTTGATATGCATGTTTTAATTTTATTTTATAACAAGAATGAAAGCATAGTACAAGACTATGTAAATTTTGGATTTGTGTAGATTATTAAGATAGGTGTCGAAAACAGTTTTCAAGCTTCATACTGATTTTTTTTTTTTTAAATTTACTGATTAGATTAAAAAAATTCTTCAAAAAATATTAAAAATTAGTAAAAAATAAAATATTAAAAATTAGTAAAAAAATATCTCTTTTCTTTGAAATTTGAATTCATTTTTAAATAATAAAAAAAGTTATGTGTTATTTATTTTGGTGCTTTCTGTTTTCATTTTCACAAAAAAAAAGTAATGAAAATATATTTCATTACAATTTAGAAAAGATTTTCTCTAAAAATATTGAGAAAAAATAAAAAAAATTATTTTCGGTGTTTTGAAAAACTAAAACTATATACAAACTTAATAAAAATATGTAATACAATAAAAATTATATATAAATGTATTTTAAATTATACATTTAAATATTTTATAATATTTTTATTAAAATTAATTAAACTTAACAATATTGATTTTTGAAAATAAAAATATCAAGTGAAAACAAATATATTTTTTAAATGTTGAAAATTTAAAAATGAAAATTATTTTTAAAAAATAAAAATAAAAACAAAAAACATTTTTTGAAATCAAACATCAACCTAAGTTTTTTAAAAAAAGAATTCTAGATTATTCAGATTATTAGATCCAATAAATAATTCCATCATAGTTTCTATATCAACTCATTAAAAACCAGATTTAAGTAACCTTTTCTCCTAAATATAGTCTTTCTTTTAAAAAAATTTGGTAATTTTTTCATTTAGTTAATTTTAGTTTTAATTTCTATTGTCTAGCAATAATGCTAGTTAAGAAACATCGGTAGTTCATCAGCTCATTGACTTACCTAGCCACCAAATAGTTTGAGGGCATTGGTGTATAGTTTTTTAGACAAATTAATTATGTTTCTAATATTTCACCTATAGAATATAATTTATATTATAATTTTATAATCCAATTATAGTTATTAATAAAGTTGCTTAGTATAACTACTCAATCTTTTAAAGAACTCACCTATGAAGTAATCTTATGTGACACTGCTTAACATAATTTTAAGTTGCTTGAATACAATATATTAAATATATATCATTAAATATGTAATGTAATTGTTTAAATTAAAATATTATTAAATATTATCAATATTAATTTATTTATTTATTTTGCAAAATCAACATCAACAATTTTAGTTGATTTGTAATAATTAATATTTTAATAAGTAATAAAATTAAAAAATAAATGTATAATTTTAAGATATCATAATTTTAATGAAGTCAAAAATTAAAAAATTGTAAAATTTTGAGTTCTTAAAGTTGTTTGAAACTTTTTCCATTAAAGTAATAAAAATAGAATAAGATTGCTTAATGCATATGTAACACATTGAAACCAATTACAATTTTTTATACATCAATCAACTCCACAAAATAAAAACACAATTACCTAAAAATTACATTGTTGTCAAACTTACTGTTGATTTTTCTACTACGTCCCAATTAATGATATTTATAGAAAGTAGCTATTAAAACATAAAAAAAAAAAAAAAACTTTAAAGACCATACTATGAAAAATAAATTTAAAACGCGGAAATAAAAAATAAAACACTATTTTTCTGTAGTAAATAGTTATTTAAACATAAAATCAATTAGATATTATATTCGTAAATTAAATATGGAGAAAAAGGAATTTAATGGCCACAATGAAAGTTAGCATACTAATAAATAGAGACAAGCATTATTGGAATAGTTCTAGGATCAGTGAAGAGCTCTAGAATACAGAAGCCCACCTCTAACTTGTATTCCTACTCCTCTACATATAATATAATAGCTTGGTGTGTAGGTTTAATAGTTACACTGTGCTTAAAAACATATTTTGGGTTAGTAAGACTAGTTTCTGCCATGCTTAATCCATATTTCAAATGAAAGTTCGTATATAAAAAATCAAACAGTGAAGCAATCATTCCAGACTAAGAGGCACCTGAAGAAACAATAGTAACTACTTAAATAGCTAACATTATGTATATAGAATGGTCCTTTCAAAGCTACAACTTCGGAGCCACTAACTTAATCATATTTTTTTCCATTTGGGATACACATATTGGAAATGAAAGCATTAAAGAGGAGCCTGCATCAGAGGAAGCTAAGATAAAATTTTTGCCAACTAGTGTAGAAGACATTAGCTTGGATGATGGTGTCGCAACTCACACTGAGTCTTGTGTTGGGGAAGTTCTTGCACAAGATTTGCAGCTTGTTAAACAAGATGATAAGCTGAATGAAAGCGTGACAGGAAAATTCTCACCTCTAGAAATCCAATTGCAAGATGGATTGAACTTGATGAATAAAAAAGAGGAAATAAGCATTGTTTCTAATAACAGCAATGAAATTTTTCCAGGTTATTTGTTATTTCTCTCTTATTGAGTTATTGTTTCTTTTGCATCCTATGTTTATGATGTCATCACTTACTCCTTAAACTTTTAGCAGCTTCTGCAGATACTCGTACAACATTGGAAGCATATAAACGCTATGTTGATTTTGATGATGCACAAATTGCTCTGCTGGCTGAGGCAATAGCAACATATCCTCATCTTTGGAATGCTTGTGACAAATTTAGTGAGCGCTTTCAAGCTTGGATGTTGAAAACTTTGGCAGATATGTTGTTGTTCCTTAGAAATGAAAGTGCAGATAGTGTTACTCCTGAACGAGAAGAAGAGTTCCACAAACTATGTGATGAAGTTGTTGTACTTGGATTTGAGAGGTCATGGGTTGATGAAATGCGTCAAAGTGTGGTGGCGAGCGATCCTAAGCTGGAAGAGGACCGCTCACAAGCACATATTGATGAGATTTTAAAGAGGTGTGCTCATTTAAGAGAAGAACTATGTAAAGTAACGATTGAATGAGATTTAGAGTCTTCATGAATTTGTCGATGCCTATACAAAATGTTACAATATTTTGTGATTTCAAAGTTCTACCCCTATGTGTGGTTGTGTGGATTTTCTGTTTGTCCTTGGAAATACATTTGGGTGTTGTTTGCGATCTTCAAACTATAAGCTTATCTGTTTCTGAGTTTGATATTCTTTGGGACAAATACACTGAGCAATTTAAGTTTGTTATGCAGGTCTACTGGTGCAGATATGGTACCAGATTCCGAAGTAGTTGAACAAGATGACAAGCCAAATGAACCCTTCAGAGGAACTTCTCCATGTCAGAAGGTCCAGGAAGTTGCTGATAGCCTCCAAGAAGGATCCAATGATTTCATTGTGGCTCCTAGAAAAGATGAACCTGACAAGGAATTTGTTGTAGAAGTTTCCACTTCAGAGATACCAGCAATAGCAGCTTCATTAACAAACATAGAACAGGTCCAAAGGGCATCTCCAAGGTATTTGGATATTCCACTTCATAAAAAACACTCAAATTTGAGTCTACTAAATCCATACGTTTACACTTGTTCTTCTCTTTGGTAGGGACAGGTGGATAGACAACCGATGGATGAATCATGTTTGATGAACCCACGGAAGCCACTTGGAGAAACTGTAAGTACTAATGAAATTCCTCAGGTAAATAATGTTAAATAGTGTTATGACACCTATGAAACAAGTCACCAAGAAGACAGTAAACATTAATAATAAATTATTAACAGAAAAGAGATAACTCAAACCAAAGAAAACGTGAAATGATTTTTAGGCTCCTACAATTAATATTTTTTAAGCCTATATAGGCTATAGTGAACATAATAATCAAATTCTACACGAATTAAATTAGCGGTTTATGCTTAAGGTAAATTACGTGATTATCACTAACAAAAATATCATATCTATTTTAATATGCATGCCCACTTGGCATATAGCACTGCTGTAGTACATCTTAGAATACATGTGAAGTCTGCAACTTTTTCTCTTCTTCTATGCTACATAGTGTCTCAAAGCTACAGAGGATCTAAATGTTCAAGTGGATACCAAATCAGAGAAAACTACAGAAACCTTATTCAGTGATTCAGAGAAAAAGAATTTGTCATCAGCATCATTACTTGAAGAGGAACCTCTTCAAAAGGCATCCTGTTGATATGCTTATTGTGATTTTAGAAATGGAAAACTGCATGCACCAAAGTTACATATCTTTTGTTCTTGTGCAGAGTACCAAGAGAGTTGCAGAAAAGGGGATCATATCAAATAACACCAATATGACAGCTTCATTAGAGCATTCGAAATCTGCTAGCTCACAGTCAGGCCAATTAGTTTCTTCTCAAAGTAAACCCTATCCACATGTAAGTTTATTGTATGCAATTGAACTTCCCAACATATTTGATCAACATAAAAATAACGTTGGCCTTCTAATAATTTATTATTTTCCAGAGGAGTGGAATGAAAAAATAGGAAGTACTGAATTGTAACTAAGAATTTAAGTTTCATTAATTCGTTACCATCACACTCATTTTTTAATTTCTAATTCTTACACTAGTATCCAAAATTGTAGTAAGAAACTCGTTGCTTTGCAACTATTGTAGCATAATGCTGATTTAATATAGGCTTTTCTGTTATACTTACTTCTTATTTATGGCAGAGTGAATTCGAGGTATCCAAACTGAGACACACACTGCTAAAGAAAGTGAAGGCAAACATGAAAATATTCAAGACTTTGGGACCAATGTTATCACGAGTTTACTTCAAGCTGTGTCTGTGGAGGAAGAGCATTATTCCACCAAAGATAACCGAGTTTTACAGGCCCTTTCCAACCTTGAAAGGTGCCTAAATATTCCTCTGAAGGGCATAGCTGGCTCTGAAACTAACAGCCTTAACCTTTTGACTGCTCTTAACTTCTTGTCCAACCTTCCTTTCAAAGATGCAACTCTATCAGATGGACTCAAAGCTATTATAGACACTATGCACAAAGAGTTCCCAAGCATTTTATGTTCCTTCAAGCAAGGCTTTGCTACTACTGAGAAGATGGAAATGATTGAATCTGATCAGAATAAGGTAGTCGTTACTCTTGTGTCCAAAACTTCCGAGGCTGGGAATTTCCTGCATGAAGCTCAAGAGAAAGAAGCAGTTTTGAAGGAACACGTCATTAGGTTGATGGAAGAAATAAAAGATTGTGAGGCTGCCTTATTATCTCTTCAAGAGGAAAAGAAGAAATGCAGTGCGGAAACTATGGAGAACAAAAAGGAGCTTGAAAATGTGAAGAAAGAAAAATCTCAAATGGTGGAAGTTAGAAGAAAAGTTCAACAAGAATTACTTGAGGTGGCTTTCAAATGGTCAGCTCTATGTAGCCAATTTGAACACAATTGCATTGCTGCTAGAAATCACTCTTGAGGATTTATTTTCCTTGTTATTGCTTATTTAAGGACTAAATTTGTCATGTTTTGGACGCTACTCTATTGTTAATTGTTTACTCAAATGGAAGACTTGCAACTACTATGTTGTTATGTTCTTGTTTCTACTGCTAGTAATGTATGTTTCAATCTTTTCACTTATTGGGTGTGTTCGTGTTTCACATGTGTTAAAGCTATTGTGCTGTAAAAAATTTGTAATTTACTTTTTAAGGATGTCATTATGGTTCTCTCTTTTCAGCATGTTCTTATTAGTGAGACGGAGTTACTTTTATTATTTTTGACAATATTGCACTCCTAATGTAATGACAGTTCATGCATATCTATTGCTGCCTAAGTATGGATATCATAATGGATTATATTTTTTATATATTTGGACTTAAATATGAATCTATATGCAAAACAGTATAGTTATGCAGAAAAACAAAAATTGCTTTATTCTCTCATTTGTTACTCTTTTTGTTGTGTTTATGATTTATGGTTCTGTTTCATTGTTTTATGAATTATGATACAAGTTGTTGACATTCAACAGTGGTAAGAGAGCATTGTTTTTTATAAAAGATTTGAAAATGTAACATTTAGTAAAGCCCTTAAAATCTAGGCACTACAGGTCATAAAATATTCAAATAACCGTTCCCCTTGGCTATCATCAATTCAAAATAATTAACATGAACATCTCTTTGAGAAAGGGGGCTATTGCTATTTAAAAGAGAGATAATACTTCATAGTAAAATATATAATTTTTCCATTGGACACACTCGATAGTAGTCAAACGACCAAGCAAAGGGAAAAGTCTTGGAAATAATAGTAGATTGGTATTAATCAATTATATTTTATCATTATCTGGCAATTTAAGATATGATGATAATCATATCTTATAATATCTTTATGATTATTTGAATGGGATTATAGTAAGATTGACTCTGTGATGGGTTGAGTCAATCATAAAAAAAGTCCATTTGAGGGGTCTCTGCCTACCCTGGGGGATTATAAATTTGCCATCCCATTAAGCAAATTACGACAACAACAATACACATTCTCTAGAATAATCCCCTAGAAAGTAGGTAGTAAAACCCTCAAGAATTCTTATCGAACTCATATCTCTACAATAATCATTCCTAGGTTTTTTTTGTTCTTGAAAATCAAGAACTTCAATTCAATATATTTGAGGTACACAAATTCTCTTTCCTCTATCCTTTTATATTTAATTATCTATACATACTATAATCTTGTATCTACTGATTTAAGGTTTCCTTTTATTTCCATCAATTGGTATCAGAGCCAAATTAGATACATATTATGGTTGTTTTCTATTAGAGAATTATGGTTGTTTTCTATTAGAAAATTAAATTTGAATTGAAGATTTTTTGTGTTATTAGTGAAATTTTATAATATAGTTCACTATTAGTTTTTTCACAAAAAAAAAATGAGGGTTTACGCTACTTGTTATTGTTAAAATAACATGTTAAAGTTTCATTCCCTTACTCTTACATGGGTAAATTATATATTGAAACTTTTTTTTTAAGTGCTACCCCTTTAAAACCTAGTTTTCTTTTAAATAATTATGGGGTAAATTGTTTTTAAAATTACTTAATGGTTTTCCTTTTGTTATGTTTGACCAATATGAGTCATTTGTGTGGGCAACATAATATATTTGTGTTAACTTTTACTTTGGAAAGTATTAATGGGGTTGCATGGACTCATTTTTATACCCATATTTTTGTGATTTGGTCAAGGGAGAACTTTGTCGTTTTGATACGATCATGTATGATGATTCGTGTGTTAAATTCATTCTCAAAAACATTGAATGTTGTTGCTAATTTTTTATATTCTTATTTTTTCAAAAATACCATATTTATTTAATATTTTTATATTATTGGTATTTTTTAGTATAAAAAAAATTTGATTAATTCAAGATTAAATTAAATTTTTTTTACTATTATAATCTTGAATTTTTTACCTATTTTCATTGTGATAATTCTTTACAGTATTTGTATTCTCCAATTATATTGTACTCTCTTTAATATTGAATTATCATTTATAAATTCATTTTAGGTTATTTTATTAATTATGCACAATCTTAATTGTCCTTCTCTTATGAGCATAATTTTCTTTATTAATTTGCATTATTATTACTTGTCTATCATGGGTATAATAATGTGAATTTTGTATGTTGGTCATATAATATATATGATTAAAATTATGCAAATTTATTGGACAATATGCATAATTTCTTTTTTCATTTACATAATTATAATTTCACTATTTTGGATGCATTTATGTGAATTTTGTGATATAATTATTATTTTTTATTGCATTGATGATAACTATACTCTATCGGTGTATTGTTATTAATGTAATTTGGTGTTATACAATGTATTTTTCTTGGCTTATGTTAATGATTTTTTAATACCCTATCGGTATTAGGATTTTATTGATATAAGTTATAGTACATTGTAATTTCTTTAGGGATTCTCTTTTAACTGAACTTTTAGAATTACATAATATTTCTCTATTTTTGTAATGTTCAGTTTATTTCCCTCATTTGATCATGTTTAGTTATATTTATATGGAACCAAAATTTACACTCTCATTTCCTTTTGTTCCATATTGACTTATAACCTTTAATTGGACATTTTTTCCTTCAAAACAAAAAAAAATATTGCATTTTTTGTGGTGCAAATTTTCTATATATATATATATATATATATATATTGATAAAGAAATAGTTGAATTTTATTTAGTCCTCTGGGTATTTTTTTGTTATGTCAACTTATTTTTTCTTTGTCAAGTGGAAGGATTTTGTATATTAGAATTTTAATTAATATCTTATAAAATAAATTGTCGTGATATAAGATTTTTACCTTAAATATCCAATTAATCATACATGTGAAAAAAACAAATGTTCTTGATAAAATTATTTTTTCTTATCACATTATTTGTGATCACATTGTTGGGATCTATATTAAGGATTTTATATTGGTCTCTTGTAAAATATTTTCTTGTATAACAAACTCTCTATTGATTTGCAATATTAGTATGAAATTCTTGTAAGGACAATATAGGAATCCCAAATTTTAAGAGATTAATTTCTCTATACCATATTTTATAATATTGTTAATGTTATTCTTGTAAAAGCTAGAGGCTTTATTTTGGGATATATAAATAAACCTATGTCCATTATAAATTGTGATGAGAGTTAGAGACTATTTATTATTATATCCTTAATATATGCAAGAATATGTCTCATTCTTCTGCTGCATGTAATCATGTTTTATTCTCAAGTGTGTGTAAATATTGTTTATTGTAGCACTTGATTTTTGTTTATGATTACTTGAGAACTTGCTTATGATCTCATATTCTACGTAAAATTATCAAGTGATCCATTTTCTCACTCATGTAATTATTTTTTCAAGATCTTCATAGGGGTCAATATTTTTGTAAAGATTGATTAATATGTGGTTAATTATGAAACCATTTGTGAGAATTATTTATTCTTATGAATGAATTTGTAGGTTTCATATTCTTGTTATTTTAACCACTTCTCTCATTAATCATTTGTTATTTTACTACTTTCTAATTCCTTAAGTAGAATAATAGTGAATTTTAATTCACTTTTATTATTATCTTATAAAGTCATCATCCCACTATCACTACTAGTGTACCCTAATGATAATCCTAATATTTTTTTGGTATATTAAGGATTAGTGAGAGTATATATAATCTTCTATTATCTCTCGAAACTTATATATTTTTTATTGTCATATAATCGTATGCATATTTAATTATGATATGACATAATAGGGTTTCTCTATTTATTTTTGTCCTATTTTTATTGAGATACATAAAATCCATTGTATCTTTGTAGACATCTTTAACTGATGTTAATGTCATTCTGTTGGGTACTGTACATTAATCCTTTTGGCATACAATTATGCATTGTGCATCTCTTTTACCCAATTTTCATATTTTAATTGATCAAAATTTTAGAAGTATATAATTTTGTATCATGTCTCGAGACTTATCTATCTGTATTGTCATATATTCTTGTGCACATTTAATTATGATATGACATACTTTATAGGACTTGACTATTTATTTTTGTCCTATTTTAATTGAGATACATAATTCATTGTATCTTAATAGACATCTTTAATGGATGTTAAGAGCATTTTGTTGGGCATTGCACATTAATTCTTTTGGTATGCAATTAAGTATTGTGCATTTCTTTACCCAAAATTTCACATTTTGTTTGGTCAAAATTCTATAAGTATATTGTAGATGCAATACTCCTATCGAGTATGATTTTCTACTTTGTAAAAAAGTGTTTATTATGATAGTACTCCTATTGAGTACAATTTTGCACTATTGAAGTACTTATGAATTTTTTTTGTTTGGACCAATTATCTAAGTGTTTGCTCAATTGACATTTTGTGGCCACAATAATCTGAGTATCATTTTATATAAACTAGGTGTCTATGTGGTTTTAGTATGGAATTTATGGATTTCCTACTTATCTCTGGATTCTTACATAGTCACTTATTTTTGAAACTCGGATTAGTTAAATGTCAAATATTATAGAGCATTTATGTAGCCTATATGTAATTACATATGTTATTAGGCTATGATGAATAACTAGATGCATGTAAATTATGTTTTCTCACCTATATAATTTTTTGGACTCAAGTAAAAAAAAATTATATTAATTAAACACTTTTTTATTCACTGATCAAATACTTAACTTTGGAGTTTTATAACTCATATGGTTTGGTTAAGTTTTGATGTCTTAGATCAGTGGGAGTCTAAAACTCTGTTATGAGATATGTGTGAAGTAATATCATTTTAGTAACATATCTCTTAGCATTTTTGGATGCTTGAGACCATGTAGTATCATTTTATTGAACTACATTATTCTATATACTTTATGAGAAATATTTATGATATATATCCCTATCGGATATTATTTTGTAGCTCAAATTTCTCATTGTCTAATATAAGATTTGTCTATAATTGTCATTCTAGCTTAATGATTTGTCTTTGTATTATTGATTAATACCATCCAAGTGGGAGAATGTTGGAAATAATAGTGGATTGGTATTAATCAATTATATTTTATCATTATCTGGCAATTTAAGATATGATGATAATCATATCTTATAATATCTTTATGATTATTTGAATGGGATTATAGTAAGATTGACTCTGTGATGGGTTGAGTCAATCATAAAAAAAGCCCATTTGAGGGGTCTCTGCCTACCCTGGGGGATTATAAATTTGTCATCCCATTAAGCAAATTACGACAACAACAATACACATTCTCTAGAATAATCCCCTAGAAAGTAGGTAGTAAAACCCTCAAGAGTTCTTATTGAACTCATATCTCTACAATAATCATTCCTAGGGTTTTTTTGTTCTTGAAAATCAAGAACTTCACTTCAATATATTTGAGGTACACAAATTCTCTTTCCTCTATCCTTTTATATTTAATTCTCTATACATACTATAATATTGTATCTACTGATTTAAGGTTTCTTTTATTTCCATCAAAAAGATGATTTCAATCAGTCATAACACTTTGTAACAGACAATCCAATTAAGTCTCTATACTAACAAATACAAAGTAAATTCTCTACTTTGAAGCTTTCTTGACAAAATACAATGTCAACATCTTGTGTTATAAAATCAGGCAATGTTATTAGTGACATCCCTAAACCGTTATGGACAATTTGTGAAAGGATGTCTGCCATTGCAGCACCATAAGCAGCAATGATATGTTTTTATAACAAAATTTTGGTTTTATGCTATGTTTCGCCATTGGCAACACCGAACGTTATACGAGGATATTCCATGACCACTCATTGAGACCATGTCATAATAAACTCCTTTAACATGCCATCCATTAACAATATATGACAAAAATGAGAAATTTTAGCAATACGTTTTTTGAACACACTTCTCATGGTTTTATCATTAAACAATTCTCTCCCCTAATATTAGAGTGTGTGTTGCTTATCCTCATCTAAGAAAAGATCCACCTGTGGGAATTCTTCAAAGTGAAAACATAGATTCATGTGATGACACAACCCCAGAAGGGAGCAAAACATTTTTTTGTTCCCACACCTGAGCCTGGAAATCCCTCAAACGCACAACTTTAAATCACAGCCCTTGAATTCAACCAAACACAAACAACCACCAATTTCAAGAAGATCTGGGCACCTGAAATTCCAACCATTTTCCCAGAACTGTTCAGTCCACACATTGAATACAACAGTAGCAATTGGATATGCCCAATAAATAGCACCATTCACACAAAGGCCTTGGTCATGATAAGCAGACACAAAATAATGAAGCATCGTAGCAAAGGATGTTTCAGTAGTAACAATCCTCCATGAAGTATCGCAAATCGCAACCAAGACTAAATACCATCAACTAATGGCAATGATTTTACTGGATCAAGCGAATAACCAGGGTTGAATCATAAATTATTAGAGATGAAAAAGCATGTTATTTTCTTTAAAATGTGTTTGATTTGGCGTTTTGTAATCTAAACTATGGTTTATTTCTCATGAAAAGTTATGTCTTGAGTGAAATTTTTTTAACACCAAAGTTGAATGGAACTTTCTTTTAAAGTGAAATTGAGTTCAAAACTACTTTCTTTTTTGAATTTGAAATATTTTTAACATAAATTAAAATTCATTAAATCTATATCGAATTACACTTAGTTTGCAAAGTTTGTTACTTTACTTTTTCAATTATAATCTAAATATACATCGTACTTATTAAAAAAAAAAAGGATAGACTTTTCTAATACGTCACCATATTGATTCTTGAGCAAAGGATGCCGAGAATCTTTTAAGGAACACTTTGACATTCAAGTCACTTTAAGATAGAATTTACAAGTACTTTAGTGTTATTTTATATACTCAAAATATGGTTAATATGATAGTTAATTATGTTTATTGTTTATTAACTACTCATTTAAGTTGTCCAGTAACTATCGATTTGTAGTGGTAGTTGTAATAAGTTATCGTGAATGTCTTGGGGTATTGACAATGAGTTGTCTTGTATGTATCTATTGAGTTTCTCAAAAGAGTTATTTGGCAAGATATGTGTCTTCTGAGCGAGGTGGAACTCTTGGTGTAGAGACGAGTTTCAGGTCGAGTTCTGTGGGTGAGTTCTTGGGCGAGTTCCTAAGGTGAGCTTCTTAGACGAGTTTCAAGTTCCTTGTATGTGCATACATTAAGGCGTATTTTGGTGGGGCTTGTTATCATGGTAAAAGAGCACTTACACATATGAGAAGTATACCAAACATTGCTTCAAAAGCAAAGCAAATTGTTAAATTTGTTTGGTTTATAGTTTGAAACTTGTCAAGTATTTTGTTTTATTAAGATAAAGTCAATTATGTTATACGTAACTTTTATTTAAATACAACCTAACACATGCACATATTGGGGAATGATTCAGAGCTGGTAAAAAAGAGTGAAGGATGCTCTAACCTAAGAATTACAAACACCTTTATTATTTGAAGTGTTCTTGTGTTGGACACGCTTTGGATATCAACATTTGTTTGACATATGTCAGACACTTATAATTAGATGTTCAATTAAAATTTTGTTATTTTTTGCTCATAAACTTAAATTCACATTTCTATACAATTTAGATCTAAACTAACACCTCAACATAGATGGACACATACTGATATTATTAAAAAATCATGTTAGACCTATCTTTTAGTCTTGTTAGTATAGAAAATTCGTTTAAATTGCTGAATATATCATTTCAGTTAATTTGTTATATTGTTCATTTTATTCCACTAGAATCTTATTTATATGTATATAAGTCATGTCCCTATATCCTATATTTTAGACATTAGTTGTGTTAGTGTGCTTGTGTCATGTCGGTGTTCGTGCTACTTAGGTTGTGACAATGGGGTTGGGACAAGAAGCACATAAAAGATAGGTTTGAGTGTTGTGTAAAGGATGAGAGGAAGTAACATGGTGGGCGAGGTTATTAATGAGTTTGCGAATATGAAGGAATGAAGGGTAGCATGTGAAAGAGTCTCATGACTTGTAGGGATGAACTATTTCCTTCACATCATTATACAATGATACCATAGATTAATTAATTTTTTAAAAACTAATTATTAAAAAAAATTGTTGAGTTTCTTAACTTAGAAACACATACAAGATAATAAGAAGGTCAAGTGATTCACAAACACGAGAACAAAAGCAACAATCGAGAATGAGAACAAAATAAAATAAAAGGAAACATCTAACTGAATGAGCATGAATGCTTCATGTTAATAGAAATCGTTACAAAAGGTATATATAAGGCGTAGAACATGCCATGTGACATAACTAACTAATTAACCCATGTGTCCTTATACAAGAGATAGATACAAAAAGGCTAGAAGCTACAAAGGGTACATTAGAAGCCTTGGTCTGAAGCATACATCAGATAGTCTACACATGTGAGTGCCAAACGACCCACTCTAGATATTCTCATAAGATGATTTCTAGGAAATGCTAATTACGAGACGCTCTCTCCAAAAGTTGTCATGAGATTCTCTTGCTAAACACGTTCTTACCTCCAACCAAAGTGTCTACCAAACTGATGTCTAGGAGCGATCTCACCATAAATAGGAGTTTCTACCTAACTCGCTCACAAACCATCAAAAACTTCCACCTTCTAAAGATTATAAATCAGCAATTTTCACCTTGATTATGAATTATAAGGAGGTTTAAATGGCACTTAGCAATCAACCAAGAAGAGGGGGTGAATTGGTTGTTAAAAAATTTTTCTGATTTTTCCTTTAAAACAAATTTTTAACAAAGTTTATGAAATATTGTTGAATCATATGTTTGCAGCACTTTTGAGAATGATTAGAAATTTTCCTCTTTACATACAAGAATGCATAAACATAATTTAGATCATATCAGATACACATTTATTATCTAAATCAGATCAGCGAATTGAATATGGAATCTATATTAAAATGTAAAGAAAGATATGTTAGAGAGAAATACAAAACACAACACAATTATATTGGTTCACTCAACCTGGGCTATATCCAATTTTTCCTTGCTCAAGACTCCCCTTCTAGATTGAAAATATCAGTAGAATCAATAGAGCTTTACACCAAAACTCACATGCATATGAGAGCTACACATGCAAGACTTGAACACCTATAAAAAAATGACTCTACAACATGCAACACCTATGCATGAACTGAACTAACCTAGGAAACCTACCTAGATTACCTTATACAATCCAATACACAAAAATAAAATGAAAAAGATTGATAGCACCTGATTAATTTGAACAAAATAATGTAGCATAGGTACATCAACAATAAAGTTCAAAGATAGTAGAATGTATCTTCGATTCTTGATTGTTCTTGCTGGATCCTTGCTTGAGCTTTGTTATGAAAGGTTAAACAAATTTTTCTCTGCTCTGGAATCTCTAAAACTATTCCTAAGAATTGATTTTTGAAAATGTATTCATTATATGAGTTTTGAGTTTTTGCCTTTTATATAAAATGTTCACAACTCTGATTTAACATATTAAATCAAGCATATAATCGATTAAAACGTTTTAAGCTAATTCCAGATGACCCACGATCAATTTAATCAATTAAACCAAGTTGGTAATCGATTAAAATGTTCTTCATACATGGTCAAGCCAGCAAGATCAATTTGGATTAGAATAAGTATTTAATCGATTAAATTATGCAGATAATCAATTATAAGGGAATTTAACATATTAAAACAACAACATTGTATTTTCAACCTATCAAATTACTTCACAATATAATTTTTAAGCAACATCTTGCAACATCAATGAGATATAACTTGATTTGAAAAACTTTTAAGGGTTATAATCTCATTCATACTTTTATGACTTCATCAAGTATATAATTTATCAAGATTAAATGTATATCTAGTTAATTTGAAGCATGATAATAGCTATCTATATATACGCATGTAATGTTTCACAAGCATTCAAACAATAAAGTTATTAACATCCATCTTAGAAAATTTCTAATGTTCATTATCAAAACTACTAAAACATTATAAAGTTACTATGGTCTTATTTGCATTATGAGAGAATCTCCAACAAATTAAGAGTATCTAACTCACTCATAAACTATTAGAAGTTTTTCATTCTGATAATTTTGAGTCAAAGTGACAAAAAAAAAATCTTAATTTGTTTTTTAGTCTCATCCACCATTTGGTTAAGTGTTTAGGGTTTATTTCATGGTGAAATGCAAAAGTAATAAAAGAAAAAAAAAACATAACACTTCCTTAAAAAAAAGGATGAGAAAAGAAAAACTTTAAAAAATGTATATTTTTCACTTTCATCATATTCCTTGTGTGTCACATCTACTTATTAGTGGAAAAGATTTGTTATAAAAATCATTCATAAATGTATTTGTTGTCATACACTTGTTAGAATATATTAATAAACAACATTAATAAAGTGTTAAGAAATTTTTTAGTCTTTTAAATATAACATTTGACTTCCTTTTTATAGGGTAAGGTTCATTTTAAGTCTCTGAAGATTTCTATAAAAACGTTATAGTCCCTAAAGTAAATTTTGACCGGTCAATTTTTTTTATATTTTCTTTAGTGTCTATTTAGTCTTTACTCTTAATTGTCACCTTTAAGTAAAGACGTGGAGACACCAGTTATTATAATATTTTGTGACGGTTCATTTTTTAGAGGTTTAAAGTCACCAAAAAATTTTAATCAATTATAAAATTATCTATTTAATATAATTATAATTTCATCTTTACTATTATTAGTATCAAAATTAATTTAAACTTTGTAAATGAAACTCCCTCAACTTTAATCTACTCACCCAAAAACATAATAAGTTAAAATGATATTTTTCGTTTTCTTATTCTAATCTACCAATCAATTTTAATTCAAAATTTCCTCTTCTTTTCCATTTATTTCACTTTTATCAAGCAACTTTAATTTTTTTACCCCTTTCCGCTCATTTATTCCCTTTTCTTTTCTCATCTAGTTCTTCTTTTTCTCTCCTCATTATCCAACAAAGCCTAATAGATTAGGACAAAGTTCTAGAAAGGAAGGGTATACATTCAATTTCCGGAGGTGCAAAAAGAAAAACATAGATTGCAAAATGTTGTTTTTTTGCCTTTGTGAATTTGTTTTGGAAAGGGCTTCAAACTCATCTACCAAAGGTTTTTTAATTAACACATATTAAAATTTATTACTTTTATTATTTTTTTTAAGTATTAACTTTACTCCCTCTAACCCTAATTTTAAATACTGTTTTTTTATAGTTTATTCTCTTTCCTCTCTCTTTCTTCTTCTCTTTCCTATTCTATTATAATAATAATAATAATAATAATAATAATAATTTATTATTATTAAGAAGAAGAAGAAACTGCATGTGCTTATTATTATTAAGAAGAAGCTGAATGTGCACAACCTGTGAAAACCTTTTCCAGCGCTTGAGAAGTAAAATTTGTAAATGTTTTTACTTCTTCGGTAGTCCATTGTCGGAGAAGTAAAAAATTTGCAAATATTTTTATTCTTCAACCTTGCATCGCCGAAGAAGCAAAAAGAATTGCAAATTTTTTTACTCCTCCGTCAGTGTATTGCGGAAGAAGTAAAAAAAGTTGCACTGCCGGAGAGTAAAAATATTTGCAAATTTTTTTACTCCTTCGGCGGTGCATTGCCAGAAAAGTACAAAATTTGCAAATTTTTTTATTCTCCAACGGTGGCACTGCTGAATAAATAAGAAAATTTGCAAATTTTTTTACTTCTCCAGCAGTGTGCCACTGGAGAGTAGAAAATTTTACAATTTTTTTACTCTATCTGGCATTGCCAGGAACTTCTCCGACAATGCACCGCTCGACAATATACTACTAGAAAGTAAAAATATATATATATTAGTATTTTTCTCACCAATAAATAAAAAAAAGTAGGTGAAAAATCAAAATTTACTTTCACACTTGACCACTTCAACTAAAAAACACTGGTAAATCCAAACTGAGGATTGAAATGGGTTCATACTTCGTACACATAATAAAAATCTAAAACTAAAGCAATCAAATCATAGGTAATTTCTTCTTCATAGGTGTGACCTCGGAATTTCTCCGAAAATGTATTTTCGGTGTGGATTAATTGTTGGGAAAAAAATTTATAGACCGTCAGGCTAAAAAGTTTAGTCACAATTTTTTTTATATAAAGTAAGTTTATCGATTTTATAGATTAATATTTTAAAAAGTTATATAAATTAAAAAATTATAATTAAATATTTAAAAATTGTAAGTGTTAACTAGTTTGGATGACGAGAAACTGCGCTCATCACAAAATAAGAAGATAACTTCAATGCACCTATGAACAGTGAAACCCACCCCTAAAATTCGTAGCCTTTAACTTGATAATAGGTGAAAATGGCCTTTTTTTTTTACTTTTTGGGGGCAGTAGTTCACTTTGGGATACATAAATAAAATGTCAATAATGAGATAAATATTTGTTATCTATGGTTATTCTGTCAAAATATCAATGAATTGAATTTTGGAATAACTTTCATGAGTACCTAACTCTTCTTTAGCTCAACCAATGATAGATCTAGAGTTCATCCACCTATGTAACAATCTAATGCTTTAATCAAAGTTCGAAGATCTTTGATATCAAAGACAAGTTGTTCTATTTTTTATCTAGTAAATGTAATAATCAAAAAATAATCGAGAAAAGCGAAGCAACTCCATTTCTACATGATATGATGTGAATGATTTAAGACATTTAGAAAAAAATCTCTAAATATGGTGGTAAAGTATCGAGATGAAAAGAATTTTTTATAAATATATTAAGAATTAATATTTGATTAATAAAAAAATATTAAGTACAATTCTTAAAATATTTATATGTTTTTAATCTTTAATTTTAAATTGTGTTCTTTAGATAGTGTTTTAAAGAGGAATGAAAATTGATTTAAAAGACCAAAAATAATGTATAAGGATAAAAATATACAAAAAAAATTTGGAAAAGGTATTTAATATTTAAAAAAAAATTAAAGACCTAAAATATATTTATCCTTTTTAAATTTTTTTAAATAATTAACAACACTTACTTATGCGCCGAGATCATAATAGTCCTGAATTATTATTTAATAAACTTTCGTTCTTCTACTGGTTTAGTTTTTTTTTAACCCCCAAAAGTCTTGCAATCAATTGTCCTTCTCTCATACTAATGCAAGAAAGTTTTTTGTTTTTCTAAAGAAGCTAAGATATTATATTAATATATATCAATACTAATGCAAGAAAGTTGCAATTCTAATTGTCCTTTCCTTGCTGTTGGTCAGCGTGCATGCTGGAAACAAATCTTTTTTTTTTTTTTTCATGCAATGGCAAACTTACCCAACAATTTCGTAAAAGTAGTGAATAATAATCTATCTGTTGGTTATCGTTTAAAATTTTCTTATGGTTTTGTGATGGCACATTGTGAAGTTTTTTGATTCTCTAACATCATTTCTTGCTATCTAAGAATTCCCACCACTAAAACAGGATCCAAACGATTTCTAGTATTTTTATTGCATAGTTTTAGTTGGATCATGGAAGAATCATGTGCTATAAGTTCATAGTTTATACACAAGTGGAGTCCGTTGACCACTTTGAGTATTCTAAAATACATGTCATTATGTCAAGTTCATGAATCACGGGTTGGGGGGGAAGGGTTACTATTATTCTATTTTCAAGGAATAGCCAAATGCTGTTTTTCAACAGAAATGGTTCAAGTCTTGTTCTGTGATGCTCTGTTTTATTTTAGCTTTAGAGCATTTGCTTGTGTTTCTTTTATGATATGACTTCATGTGCCTATATTAGTTTTCATTTCCTTCAATTTTATTTTCTTAGTTACTCATCTATAGTGGAGTATTCAATTCCTTAGGAGAGTGGCCAATGGGGAGGTTATGTCTTCCCAGATGCAAGCTTGCAAGAATAATGGGTTGGACTCAGATAATTTTGGGAGGGTTGGTCATCTTGGTAAGCCTTTTGAGTCTCACTAGATTCTACTCTGCAGGCTTTTTCCTCCACAATGAAGATATTTGCCACCATTTCTACAATGTGAGGGATGTTTCTGATGGTTTTGATGTTAAGTCACTCTTTGACAGAGTTGGAGAAGTGATAGACAGGTTGGAAATTTTGCAGGGAAAACTTGAGTCCAAAGTGCAAGAAATGGAGAAAAACAAAGGCACCTTGTTGGACAAGAATTTCTTAGAGGATCAAATAGTTAGGCCACTTCATAGTGCTAATGTTGCTCTAAGGCAGATTAGGGTTCCAAAAGTTGAAGGGATGATGAACTCCACACTGAAAGAGGATCCTTTGATCACTTTTTTCATCACTGAGGAGATTAGAAAGTACATAACCCCAAAAGAAAATAGAGTTGGTAAGATTAACCTATATGGGGCAGAGAAGATTTACAACACAATTGGCCATGCTTGTGTTTTGTACAAGAAAGAGTTAGAGAAGTACATGGACTATGACATTGGTTCATATTGTGATGATGATTGGAATTTGGGTCAGAAGCTTATGCTTAATGGGTGTGATCCTTTGCCTAGAAGGAGGTGTTTGACAAGGGCTTCAAAGGAATACCAAAAGCCTTACTCCATCAACGAGTCACTATGGAGACTACCAGAATCAAGAAATGTGAGGTGGGGGAATTACCAATGCAGAAACTTTGAGTGTTTATCAAGCAAAAACCCAAAGAGGGGTTACTCAAAATGCATTGGATGTTTCGAAATGGAGAAGGAAAAGCTCAAATGGGTTTCAAATAGCTCTAATACCTCACTTGTTGTGGACTTTTTTATCAATGAAGTTTTGGCAATTAAGCCAGGAGAGGTTAGGATTGGACTAGACTATGGAATTGGCACCGGCACATTTGCTGCAAGAATGAGGGAACAAAATGTGACAATTGTTTCAACAGCACTTAACCTTGGTGCACCTTTCAATGAGATGATAGCTCTAAGGGGTTTGGTTCCTTTATATGTCACACTGAATCAAAGGCTTCCATTCTTTGATAACACTATGGACTTGGTGCACACCACTGGTTTCATGGATGGTTGGATTGACTTGTTGCTATTGGATTTTATACTGTATGATTGGGATAGAATTCTAAGACCAGGAGGCTTGTTATGGATAGATAGGTTCTTCTGCAACAAAAAGGATTTGGAGGACTATGTGTACATGTTTCTTCAACTAAGGTACAAGAAACACAAGTGGGTTGTTTCTCCTAAGTCAAAGTATGAGGTATATCTCTCTGCATTGCTGGAAAAACCTCCAAGAGCCATATGAACACATTTCATCAGTTTCTTGTTTTACTATTCTTTCTTCTTTTTTTTTTTTTCTTTCTAATATTTATTGATGTAGCTGACTAGCTGTATTTTATGTGTATTTTGATCAAGAGTTTTTTTTTTTTCTTTTAACTTTCCTTCCTGGTATGCATTTTACTGGAATAAATTGCAAAATGTAATGCAATGTGATGGCAACTTAACTTCAATTGAGTCCTCTACGTAATTTCTCTTCATTATCAAAGAAGGAAAAAAGAACGTATCATTTTCATCAGTTATTTTCACTCCAACAGTGTGGTCCAAGTGATTCACCTCCAATCTTCCAACATTACTTGTACATTTTTATGCAAGCTTATGTGAAATCCCCAAAATTCAGCTTTAGCAATTTATTTGGATTGGACTCGTTTTTCTACGATAAATGAATTTTAACTTGACTTCAAGTTAATGCTAATTCATTGGTCACTGTAAGCATACCAGAATGTTTTAGTTGTGTTCCCAACTAGATTTTTTCTTTGCCTCCAAGTATGGTTTTGTACTTTTGTTATTATGTTTTTAACCATCATTAATTTTCATCAAAAAAATCTAATTTGCAATCTTTAGTAAGATTTCTTTTATCAATCAGATTTTTTTATAAGTTCAAACCTAAGACACTAACAAGGACAGAGTTCACTTTTACTTTGACCAACAACTTGTTGGTCATGTAAAGATATTATTTATATACTAAAGAAGTTATTTATTTTACTAATTATATTACTTAGTGCTCTTTTAATTGTTTTTATCTTTTATGTACCTTTTTCTTATATACATTTTTTTTAAAGTTTGTTTTGCATAAATAGCAATAAAAGTCTATCGATTTGTAGTAAATAATAAAGATTTAAATATGTTTTTTATTCATGATAAAGCTTTATTTAAGGTTTAGCGATTAAGATCAAATAAAAAAATTAAAAAAAAATAATTCACAAATTTATTGACATAAAAAATATGTTTAAGCCAATAATAAAAATACATACTTTATTATATATATGATCTTAAATTGAAAAAAAAAGAACCATATTTGTTAGTATAATATCTTTTTCATTTATGGATAAATTATAATCTTTTTATTTTACTCTTATATTTCTTTAATTTAAATAAATTTTATATATTTTGTCAATAATTTATTTCAAATATATTCTGATAATTTTTTTTATTGGTTAACAATATTATAATCACTCATTATTTAATCAAACTTAAAGCTCTTCACCTTTCTCCAAGGTGCATTCTCGTAATTTTAAAATAGGGATAAATTAATTTTTTTATAAATATAAATAAAATAGCACGTTAACTATAAGTTTTGCTATGTTAAAATTGCAATTTTTTTTTTTAATTAAAAGTTCCGATAGAGGATTAATCAAACATGAGGCTTTTCACCCCTTCTCAAGGTGCATTCTGGTAATTTGAACATAGGGATAAATTATTTTTTTATAAATATAAATAAAATAGCACGTAGACTATAAGTTTTGCTACGTTAAAATTGCGTTTTTTTCTCTATTTTTAATTAAAGGTTCCGATAGATGTTTAATTAATTTACTTAATAAAATCATTATTTTTTATTATGAAAAAATAAAAAGTAATGTGAGCTCCAATTTTTTTTTTCAATTTTGAAAGTCAATTAGTATATTGTTATCATTTTACTTAATTTAGGCCCTAGGTGTGTTTTTAAGTTGAAGACAATTTCTTTTGGCACCCTTATTTTAGTTCTGATACTTTCCAGAAATACAAAATACTCATATTACCCTTTTGTGTCTTTAATCCTCAAAATACAAAATATAGTTATGTCATCTAAATTAATTGATTCAAAATATAAAAAAAAAATCATTTTTTAATTAAGTGATCCAAAAACTATATTTATTGTTTCATTCAAGTGGATCCAAAACAAATTAGCTATGTAATTTGGATTAATTAATCCATAATAAACAAAAAGTTATGCTATTTTTGGACCTAATAATCTGAAACTCAGTTTCACTACTCTACTCTAGACAACTTGGTGTATAATACATTAACTATATAGTTTAAATCATTTGATGGGAAATATATTAAAAAACATGTCATTTTCAAATGATCCGAAAGTTACATTCATTACTCTAGATAATTTAATACATAATACATTATTTGTATATTTTGTATTAGTTAATTTAAAATATAAAAAATAAGTCATTTTTATATCAAGTGATTGAAAAGAACCGTTTTTCTCCTTTAACGAGTCAAAACTCGTTTGTCATAACCATTTCTGTATTTTTCTCTTTCTCTGCTATTAGACAAGTATTTTTAGAGGATTTCCGATAGAAGCAACTACTATAAATTGTTTGGTGCATAAAAAACTATGCAAGAAGGTTCCAACTGTGTCACATTAGCATTAAGCAACTTTACTCTATTTTCACTTTAATAGGAGAAGTTTCAAATAACTTCAAGAAACTCACAATTTTTTAATTTTGGACTTCATCCAAATTATGGTACCTTAAAATTATAAATTTATTTTTTAGTTTTATTACTTATTAAAATATTAAGTATTATAAATCAACTAAAATTATTTTTGTTAATTTTGTAAAAAAAATAAATAAATTTAATATTCATAATATTAAATAATATTTAAAATTTAAAAACAATGATAATTATATAATATATCTAATGACAATTTAATGATATTTTACTCAAACAACTCAAAATTATTTTAGGTAACTTTAAGTATTACGTAGGATTATTCCAAATAAAAATTCTTTAAAGAACTGAATGTTTGAGGTAAGCAACTTTGGTAGTGGGAGATTCTCTTATTTCAATGCATAAATTAGGTGATTTTGTTTCAATATCTATCTTGGTTTCCTTGTTTGTGATTAGAAATTAGAAGTCAAAACATGGTTTCCCTTTATCATACATGGTGACCATAGTCTTGAAAGCAAGGATGAGGAAAAGATCGAAGTTGGAGTTGTTGTTCTGCCACTAACCAAACGACAAACATGTTGTTGGGCTTGGCAATATTTGAGAAGAAGACTGTTATTGGCAAAGTAGTCAATACAAGCTCGTTAACAAATAAGGGGTGCTAAAAGAAAAGCAGAGGTATCAAAATAAATTTCTTTTAAGAACTATAGAAGGTACTTTTAAACTAAGTCAGATTTAGCTCCAAAAGTCTTTGGACTATTTGAACCTATTTGTATGTATGGATTAAGGTGATATCACATTAATGATAGACTTTTTTTATTTACACTCTTGTACGGTGATTAATATATTTTTTTATATTTATTTCAGATATTTTAAAACATTCTTATAATTATATTTTTTAACATATTCTTTTTAGAATTAATCAGCGTACTTCTCATCTCTTTTATATAACTTTTATTACTAAAATACATTTTTTATAATAGTAATCTAAACTCTAATTATATTTTATATTTGTCATTTTTTAAATTTTAATTTTATATTCCCAATTGATTCTTTTTAAGCTTATTTTCAACACTTTTCTATTATTTTTTAAATTCTAATTTTATATCTCCTATTACAATGAAATTATTCTTTCATATGCATTTTTTTTATTAAAAATGAGATATCAAAGATCACATTTCACTTATTAGGTGCTTTAGTTTCTAAATTCCAAAAGTATTTTTAAGAAACTTTTAAATATAGTTATCGAAAGGACTTTTAAAAGCGTTACTACCTTTTAAATTTTTAATTTAACTCTTTTTATATAGACAAGATACAACATAAGTCGCACATCTGCAATCTTACACAACACAACATTTTCATTCGAGAATGTGAAGAGATAAGGAATTAAGAATTTAAGATATCAAATTTGAAGAAAGGAGATGTAGTGAGAGAATTTGGAAGGAGGTAAGTAGTATAATTTTGTATTGCAATTCAAAAAAATGTATTGGGGTTTTACATATTAAATATGAAGTGTATCTTTAGAGTATTTTAAAATATTTAAAATAAGGTTAACATTTGTTTTTGTTCTTAAAATTTTATCAAAACTTATTTTTAGTTCTTAAAATTTAAAAATATTTATTTTAGTTACTAAAATTTTTTTTTATTAATGTTATTTGTTTATAAGTTTTTGTGTATTTAACTGTGTCGAGTGTGAAATTAAAGGTTGAGTACAAAAATGTATTTTTTGTCATTTATTTTTTAATAGTATTAACTGGAAAAAAAATTACTAAAAGTGAATCAAGAAGTAAAAAAATATTTTTTAATTTTAAGAACTAAAAGAAAAATTTTTTAAAACTTTAAAACCAAAAACCTATTTAAATCTTAAAATAAAATAAGAAGAAAACCATATTAATAATTATATATTAATAATTATATGAAAGTATAAATAACATGAGTCTAACAATATGAGTTCTTACTTCTTTAAATCCAATTTGATATTTACACCTAAGTTATATAATTAAAAATGAATTTATAAATATTATTAAATCATAAGATTAGTCTTTTTATTATACTTTATGAGATAACAACTCCTTTATATTTATCCATATAGTATAAAAAAATAAACAAAAAAGTAATTTTTTAATATTTCACTGCAAAAATTCTTTACATGTGTCAAATATTCTTTTATTAAGTAAAGAAGATATTGCCCGCACTAATAAATGTAAACAATTTTTTATTGTGTGTACCAACAAGCAAATATTCTAAATAGTTTTTGTTTTTCTTTTGGTATCAAAGTTATAGGAGAACTTTAGTTCATAGGTCTGATTAGGCCTAGCAAGTTAGCTTAGAACATTTGATTTCCAACCTATTTGTTTTCTTCTTTTTTTTCACCTATTATATTAAAATTATTAAAATCTTTTATTCACTTAAATTAAAAAAAAGAAAATCTTACCTCTAGACAGCATGGTTCGTAGAGAAGTTTGTAATTGATTTTTAAAATTTGAATCCATTAATCTAAAAAAAGGTTGTTGATGTGTGAACTCTTCTGAACAACATACATGATCTGAAAGACGGATCTATGTTTGAATTCCAGACAAAATTGTTCGAATAAGAAAATTTGTGTAGATAATATGATCCATAAAAATTTTGTCTATTTCTAATAGACCTAATGGGCTTACCAAGTCTGCCAAACCAAACTCATATGCACATCCCTAATTTTGCCTTATATATTAAGCTAAGGATAATATATGAACATTTACAAAAATTTAGAGTTCCAAAGACAAAAATATGGGTTGTAAGAAGAAAAAGCCCTTTACATAACAATAATACTAAATTGGTGAGTCAAGTCCAAAAAAAAAAAAAACAATTGTGATTTACACAGTAGCATGATAAATTAGAAACAACATATCATCTAGTGCGACAAAAATTGTTCCCAGATACACCTACGGGGAAAATTTTTATTTTAATACCTAATATTTAGAAATTAAAATTAAAAATTTACGTAGCTAAGTATCATTGAGTTTAAAATCTATCTTTATTATAAAATTGATCAAAATAACATTTTAATTTTAGTAAAATATAACTTATATGGGAAGAGTTAAATAATATCAGTGTAACTTATCTTAAGTGTTACACCATTTAATAATTTTCAATTGAATAATTTTATTTGAAATCTCACCCTTTGATTGAGAATTCATTTTACATAGATTATATTTATCAAATTTTATAAAATTGGACAATAATATTAAAAAAGGACTTAAATGATCCATAATTCAATACATTTTAAGACACATATATTACATCTATTTTGACTTATATGAATGAAGAAAAATAATTTTGGATTAATATAAAATTTTGTACATAAGATTTATGTAATGAACACACTTGGTAATTTAGGTTTAAAGTAAAATTATCCTATTAAAAGTTATGAAGTGGTATAACATTCGGCATAAAGTATCATTTGATTATATATAGAAAGAGAATAACTCAGGTGAGAAAAAATATTAAGGTGAGAAATGAAAAAAAATAATAATAATCGTAGGATTTCAATAAATGATTCAGATTGAGTTTTTTTTTTATATATACAAATGTTAGTTGTTAATGTGTCAATTTTATTATTAGTTGAGGGATTCAAACTCATGACCTTTTCCTCTCATCTTCTCGCCACATGTAAACTTTTTCACTAAATCAACCTTATAACCCTTTTAGATTGAAGCTTGTGTGGTTTTCTCACACAAAGACTCATCTCTCATCATCCCTGTAAAATCCTCTGCAATGTAGCCACCACCCCCACTTCACAACCACCACTGACGACTAGGAATGGCAACGGGTCGGGGCGGGCACAGATAGTGGTTACCCGCCACCCGACCTGCTACAAAAATCCGTCACCTGTTACCCGCTACAAACCCGTCGAGTATCTGCTATAGAAATATCCGTGGGTTTTTTAATACCTGCGGGTATCTACAGATACCCATGGATATTTTAAAAAAATTATTTTTTTAAAAATTAATTATTTTTTATAAGAATTTTTATCAAATAAATAATTTATTTTTTGAAAAATATAAAAATAAAATTATACTAGTTTCTACATGATTAATTAGATCTAAAAGTAGAATAATATAATATATTATAAGAAAATATTTAATACAAATAAAATATTTATTTTATATTATCGGCACTTTTATAATAAATAATTTTATTAACTATGAATTTTTCATAAAAAAAATTGATATAAATGAATTTTGATAATTAATATTTTAATTTGATTTATTTTCCAAAATATTATCTTTTTTAACTTATATATATGTGTGTGTATATATATATATATATATATATATATATATATATATATATATATTATTTTAGTTTAGCGGGTAGCGGGTACCCGCGGGTATGGGTACTACGATACCAAACTCGTGCCCGTTAAGGAACGGGTAGAAAAAAACTCGTACCAGCAGGTGACGGGTACCCATTTATACTATCTGTGCGAATATTTTTGCGAGTTTTATTCACGGGTATCCGCAGCCACGGATTTTTTTGTCATCCCTACTGACGACGATGTTGGTAGTAGTACTAGTGATAGCGTCAATGGTGGTAACAACAATATGGTGGTGACAACAACAATGGTGATGGTAGTGACGGTGGGGGTAGTGTCACCATCGTTGATACCACCATTATTGGTACTAGGCACACAATACTAGGCGGAGGAGCTCCTCATATAGTCAGATGTCTATCTATATTTATACCATGCTTAGCTAGTGCATCTACAAATTTATTTGTTTCACCAAAGACATATATAAATAGAACATCTCGTGTCTTACAAAGGTAGTATTTACACATTATGTTAGCATAGGGTGACACATCATGAAGAAGATAGTGGCTATGACAGAGGTGGTGGTATTTGTGAGAGAAGTTTTTGTGTGAGAAAAACATGTAAGTTTATTAATTAGTAACTCAATTTGAATCGTTTATTTAAATCATGCAATTATTATTATATTATTTTCTTGAAATTTGATAATTGTAATGGATAATTAATATGAAGAATTAAATTTCAAAAAAATAAGAGGTGATAAATGATTGGATAAAAATTGTTTACATTAACACTACTTGATCATTAAACTCTTTACTTTTTAATAAATGTCTTATCTTAATAATTATTCATTATATTAAAAATATGGTGACAAAAAAAATGGTGACACCATACTAACTTTTCAAGTGGTAAACAAAGAAGAAAAGTGCAGACGGGACGATTTATAGCATGTATAGTGAGGGCAATTGCCCACTAATATTTTACTCCTTCATGTTTTATTATATACTATTATTTTTAATTTTTATATTAATATATTATATGTGTTAATGTTTTCATCCACAAATTATCTTATCAATACATGAATAAAAAATTTACTCAACTACTATCACATTTCAACATTTAAACATGTATAAAAATTACAAAAGTGTTGGGTAAAAAAATGTGACCTTCAAATTATCCTTTTAATTAGATAAATAAGATAAAATAAATAATATAAGAATATAATACGAATATTTTAAAATTAGAAGAAAAAAATAACAATCGTTGCTTCATGAATGATGACAATCAGAGAACAATACTATGTGAAAATTTTTACAACACATAAACTACTTTTCCTACCTTACTACATTTACATTCTTCAAAGCAAATAATTTAAATAAACCCCACAACACTCTAAAATAAGATTATAAGAAAAGTCAAATACAAGCTTAAAATATTTTTAGTTGATGTGTTTTAAAACCATGAATTTAAGTCCATTATATAGCCTAGTTCACCCGTATCTTGTTCATCCGATGCAATATGTGACTTCCTCCGATATACCTTCAACAATTTGGAACTTTCAAGGTGTACTATTTTTATTAACTTCACCATCAATCTCTATCATGACTAAAATATATAGACATGTCTTTTGTTTATAGCAACAATCATATAAGTAATTATTGTCTATCCTGACAATCTCTATCATTACCTATATCAGTAATTATTGTCTGTGTCGACAATCATACCCCGTCATAAAGAATATACTCACTTGAATTAGACCATCCAATAATTTTCTTTCACCACACATTTTACGTTAATGTCAACCAATGTCCATGCACGATCATCATACATCTTGCATAAATGTTAGTCAATGCTCGTGTATAACTGTAGATCTGCTAAAAATAACTCATTCTTTTTCAAGGCAACACGGATGTCATGAGGATACACAACTCATCTTTTACAAATGATCATCATCCCCCTAAAATGAGAGAGACAATCATCTAACTCAGTTTTTTCTAATGCTTCTCCACTTAGACAATTTTTCTATACATGCCTAGTGTAATGTGTAATCCATATTGTATGGACACATCTTGACCAGTGTCTGCCACAAGTCAAAATTGATCCTTCCATTAAACATCTTTATGTCATATCTAATAGCACCTACGAAAGATATTGCACCACCTAAGAATGATTCTTCAATAATAAAGAATTATTCTTTTCTAATATGAAAGATCAAATTAAACTACAATCACATAACATATTAAAAATATCCTATCACACTATAAACTTTGAATAAAAAGGTATTCAAAAGACCATTTTGATTATGTGTAATGTTGTAATGTTATTAGTTCTCATATATAAGAAACTTTAAAATATTCTCAATTATTTATTTTTTATTATTATTATTATTATTTATTTTCTTATTATATAGCTTATTTCTATTTACTTTTCTTTATATAGGCAGCGATGATGACGATGCTCACAACGAGTTGTAGATCTACTAAAAATTATTATTTTAAAAAAATTAATCAATTAAAAAAAACTATTTAAAAGAGAGTTTCAACGAAAATTTTCCCTACGACTTCTCATTTAAAAAATCATACTAAAAGTATTTCTAATTAATTAATAGTATAAATCTTTTATATTGACAATAATTACGTATTCAACCGGTGATTTTATATTATGTAAAAGTATAATAATTTACATTATCATCTTATCCAATCACAAATTAGTAATGATTGTAACCTTACATAGACTATGATTAGATGATAGTTAAAATCATTTTAAAATGTTAGTAGATAGTTTTTTTCTCATACGTTTAGAACATGTTTAGAAGACAAAATTCAGCTATCGGTAAGAATTTAAAACACTGTTAAAAAATCCTAGTTATAATATAAAAATTTAAAGATATTTTTAAGAAGTTAGAATTTATAATTATTTTTCTAGCAGATTATCTTTTCTTTTAACTATTTTCACGAAGTTTATTTTTTATTGCTTTAAACAAGATTGATTAATTATTTTTTAATCAATTTTCAGTCAACTTATCTAAACAAAAACTATTATGACCAATTATAAAATAACTCATTACATATATAAAGATTTTTACATTTACAATTTTTGTCAAAAATCTAGTTGAGTTCGTTGGAGAGTGAATATTATTTTTTTAAAACAAATTTTAGTAATAATTTTATTAATAAAAAATTCAAACGTACACTTGATCAACTTTATAATTTCAAGTGGATATTAATTATTAAACTTGAACTAAAATAGTATTTGTTCATCCAAATCCAATCTTCCCCAAAAAAAAAAACTAGGTAAAAGTACTCGTGACGTGGGTGAAAACGCTAGTAATGCAATACAGCTATGTATTTTTCTTTTGAGTTTTTGTGTACAACTTCAACTTCAAGTGGCTGGTGTGACGACAATTTATAATAAGCTAGGATCATATATGAACAGAATATGAAAAATGAATCCTGAACACGCATTCTTTATTCAACAAAAGGGTGCAATAATGCAGATGCCAAAACCAGATAGCATCGTTTTTCTCTTTCTCCCTTTTCTTCTTTGTGACAAAATCTGTGTTTTGCTTTTCATAAAAATTAAGGGTTGTCGTCCATTTGGTACCATTAGCTTGCCAAATGTGAGGCAAATATAGCCTTCTCATAAAGGAACAAAGTAAATTCCTAAGGAGATGTAATTCCACTCCATCTTTTTCTTTAAAATTCAAATGATATTTTTCTCTTTTTATTTCAGTTTTGGGCTTATTCACCAAAAATATAATTTATTTCAGGTGATTAATATAACTAACAAACAAATTCAAAGTTGAAACTTCAAACTAATCAACCACCAAATACAAATAGTATTATCTCCATCTCATAATGACAAACATAATAATTAGCGTCAGATTTCTTCATAGAGAAAGTAGTCACCAATAAAATGACTAATACATAATATACACACGTAACTACTTAAAAAGGGTTATTTTCTTTTTACAGTGATTCAACCTAATTATGATTGTCTATGGTGTATAGAAATTATGCTAGTCTCTGAATTTGGACATCATCTTAAACAACATCTCAACTTTAAACTTCATAAACAAACAAAATATATATATATATATGTATAATTTTATATGTATAAATTGGGATGAAAATTTTCGCTAATATTTTTAATAAAAATTAGTTAATAAAGTTGACAGACAGTTTATATCTATAATATATGGTAACTGATAAAAAGAAATCTAAACCGTAATTTTAAATTACAATGGATTTTATTAAGATAATATTTATTTTTCAAGAACAAAATAAATAATAACTTAAACTATGGGTGCATTTAGGTAAGCTTTTAAAAAACACTTATTTTAATAAATAAATTAACAGTTTTATGTTGTTGTTTTTTTATTGTGATGACTAATCTATTTTTGTTTAAAATAAATATAATACTGAAAACAGTTTATTTTGATAAGTTATTTGGAGTAATTTTCCAATAATAAACTAATGAATAAGTTGTTTTATAAAAAAACTAAAAGCTAATAAATTTAAAAAATAACTTTTTATAATTGTATTCAAATATTGAATAATTATTTTTATAAAAACCACTTATAAATAAATTACTTGTTTTGAAATTATTTATTTTTAAGTCTAAATAATCTCATTCTTTATCTACTTATTAGAAAAAGTACTTATTAAAAATATTTACTTTACATATATTTTTTAACAATAATATGGCAAGGTCTAGTTCAGTTAGTTGAACATTATTATAATCTCTATGTTAATAGATTAAAAAAATTAATATTTTTCTATCCAAAACAAATAAATAAATAAATTTTATAATGAATGAAATTTTTAAGTTTGGAAAAGGACCGGAAGTCATTATCACTCTTCAGGTAAGTAAACTAGTTTTGTCTTTTTCCTTTCCCAGGCAGTAAGTCAATTGTATCTTTTTCTCTCATCTAATTGCCTCGTGTGTTCAGTGTGATTCTAATTAAATTTTAGTGAAAGACAAACAGTCTCACTCTTAATTTTCTCTATTTTTATATATACCACCTAATTTTAATTAGCATTTTGTAAAGTTTTCTTCTTCAATTCTCTGTCACTTGGTTCAATCAAAGTTAAATTATTTTTTTTTAATTGAAAGGCCAAGCATAGTATGTATATTATATTATAAGAAAGAGAGGTTGAAATAAATTATTTCAAATATTCTATGCAACCTTCAACAAAAAACATAGACTAAAAACAACTTTGACGTGAGACAACCACCTAACATGGAGAACAACCAATCAAAAACCACCCTAGGAAATTATGTTAAATACAAAAGACATAAATAGAGTTATTATACTAATTAGAGAAAATACAACACCTGTTAAAATTAAACCTATATAATGACCATTCCAGGAGATAGCCTGAATAGCGTTCATGATATTTATAGATTCCACTGTTCTATTATTAAAAATAATAGAGTTTCTAGATATGCATAAACATCAAAAGACCACGTATCAAAACATATGCCTATATTTACTTTTATGTTTACCAACCACTCAAGAACTAACTAAATGAAATAAAGGATGGAGATCACTTAGTAATGGAAACTCAATACCAATCCACTTAAGAACCTTATACCATAATGACTGAGCAAAAAGGCATAATAGGAAAATATGTCTACTCTTCTCTACCTGTACAAAGAACAGTTCTGCATGTCAAGAAGAATAAAGACATTTCGCTTAAGCAAATTATCCACTATGGATAGCCTATTCAAGAAAAGCTTCTAAGAAAAAACTAAAATTTTAAAGAGTAATTTATCAAATGAAAGTTAAAATAGTATAACTAGGTCTTTCATTATACTAAAATCTACTCATTTTATATTAACAGCTAAAACTACTACACTAATATTAGTTTATATATATATATATATAAATAAAGGGAATAATTCCTTTTTCATTTAACCTTATCAAAACTGTTAATTTGAATAAAAAAATCATAAAATAAAATAACAACTGAATCTTTATAACAACTGACTCCCTACTATGTTATAACTGCTCAAATAAAAACTGTCAAATAAATTGATTTAGATAAGGTATATAAAATTTGATCAAAACATAATATGATTTTATAGTTACCTCCATTGAGAATTGGAAAAGGCTCAAAAAAGAAAAGGGACTCAAGAAAAGGAGGGTACCCCGGTGAAAGGAAGAAGATGAAGCCCTGAATTGAGAAACCAAAGAATGCAAGATATCCAATTGAGTGAAGATGAATGAAGAAACACAAAAGAATGAATGAAAGTTACACTTTGATTAATATCTGTATTCAACAACGGTACAGAAGCAATCACCGTGGAAAACCTCAAAGCTTGGAGCATGAAGTCTGTTGATATAAAATGAATCAAAAGGTAGGCTGAAATTTACAGTTTGTAGACAAAAGAGATAGAAACACAATCCTTGTCACATATTTTTAACATACTCTTTATCACATGGCAAATTACCATTCATCCTACTAAATAAAATATGGTTTGAGTTATGTTAAAAATAATGTTTACAAGATAGTGTACGACGCCTTTATTTATTTTACTTTACTACTTTAGGGATTCGACACCATCCTACTAGGTTTCTGAATTAAAATTGTCTTTTTAGTGTTCGAATATTAAAAAATATTATTATGTCATATACAATTATTTCTGTTTCTCTTTTTTATCTTTTACGTATTCACACGTCTAAAAAAATATCCTACAAAATGTTAGAAATTAATTATATAAATAAATAATATAATTTTCAAATGTCGCATTTCAACCGTAATACATAATAAATATTTAAAACACAACAATCAATAATAATAATAAACCACAAAGCACGCAAACCGGTGTAGATTGAAGCTCGCAAAACTCTCTCCAATACGCTCACTGCACAGCACTGGTATAAATTATTTCTTAATTAATTATTTCTCAATGTTGTATGTATTTTACTTTTATATCCATATATATATAAAAATTATTTCTAATATCAATCCAAAGGGTTTCCTCAGCAATGGCGCGCTTTTGCCAGTATCCTCCTTCTATTCTGTTTTTCCTATCCCAATTTCTATTCTACACCCTTCCATTGTTTAATATTTTTCTTTAAATTGATAATAGTAATATAATGCTGGAACGTAATTACAGATCCCGATTTTTATTCTACACCTTTCCATTGCTTAATATTTTTGTTTAAATTGATAATAGTAATATAGTGCTGGAACGCAATTACAGAAATTAGTAGTATAAAAGTTGCTGGAACTTAACTTTTTTTGTGGGCTTCCATTATTATCCCACACTGCACTAGAGAAGTGTAGATTTTTGTGCCGTCCACAAAATCACTAAAAAAAATTATTTTGGAAAATCTGTATATAATATAACCATTGGATTAGAATCTATATATATATCCTTGGTATTTGAAAAATCTGAAACAAAAGCAGATATGTTAACAAACTTTTATATTTCCAATTTAATTTACGAAAGTAGATTTGTTAACAAAATTTTATATTTTCAAATTAATTTATATATATTTCTCAAAGATCATATCTTTTTTTAGTAAAAACTGTCTTTCGTATCTTTTTCACAATGTCTAAATTATAATCATCCAAATAAACTTATCTGATTGTTAGCTTTGATATTATTGGGTTAGTTTTGATATTATTAGTTGTTATAATATATAACAGTATTCGTTTTCTTCCCCTCACTTGGGTTTCTTACTTAAGTTTTCAGGTGAAGTTGAACTGAACAGAACAAGGGCACTTAAAGTGGTTAGTTATTCTATTATTTATTATTATTGCCTCTAATTTATCTTCTATTTTGACTGCTAATTATTCTTTATGGCAGGTAAACAACAAAACCTTTTCTCAAATTATAGATAGAATTTGATATAAATTTGAGACAACCATACACTTTAACAATCAAATATGATCTTCGTTAATCAAGCTCTCCGTACTGTGGAATCTGAGAGAGAGTATTATTCAAATGTTTCCATTTTCTCACGGAAGGTTAGACCTTTTTCTATGGTATCAATTGTTCTTTTTTATTTTTTAGATTTATAATTTATTTAGCAATTATAGTATTTTTCCTATTCTTTGTTTTCTTTTCAGGTTCTACCTTATTTTTTGCACTTATAATTTATTTAGCAATTATGGTATTTTTTTATTCTTTTTTTTTCCAGGTTTTACATTATTTTTTAGATTGATGATTTATTATTTTATTTGCAAACATACCATTAATATATACATGCTCATTAAAATTATGTTATCATTACATGTAATTTGAAAATTAATTTGTTTATCAACTATATTTATGTTTTCTTTTATTTTCTAAATTATTATGAGTGAGTTTTATAAGAGAAAAAATATTTTTATTTAAACAGAATAATGAGAATATTTGACATGTTCAAGTAGTGTTTCACCATAACTCCTAGATAAAAATAAAATATTGTCATTTAAACTATCATTGTCAGTTCCATTTCTTTCATTTTTAAATGACAAATTCAAACGAAACAATAAAGAAGATTTTGACCACGACAATACCTGCTTTGGAGTTGTTACAAAAGTGTTCTTCCACATAAGAAAGCAAGAAAATTCAAAAAAGAACAAAATAAATTCGAGTTTTGGATTACAATTACCCCTTCCGATCCAACAAAGTATATTTATTTCATATTATTTCTTTCTCAACTCTTAAAAGATTTTTCTAAATTTCTATTTTTTTCTAATCTCAATTTTCTAAATTTTATAAATTTAAATATATAATTGCCCATTTTTAATTAGAAAATGCCCACTTTTAATTATAACAGTCCGGTTTTTAAATACAAACTACTCCTTCTTTTAATGTCCTGCATTCTGGTGCGAAATTTTTATTTGAAGTGTATATATTTTCTTTAATCTTCCACCTTACCTAATTTATCATCAGGTGATATCTAAATATGGAAAATTTAGATAGTCAAAGACAACAACAAAGACATAGACGGAGACAACACGAAAGAAATAGAACAAACATAATGACCATTGAACAACAACAGAATCACTTATCTACAACACAGACAAGGAAGAACTACAATGAGATTGTCATCTGTACGACGGTTAGCTCGGACAATAAATTATCAGCAACCCATTCCAGATGTACAATTTGTTATTACTAAACATATATATACCCTTGCTAATGTACACAATAATTACTTACTATTTTTAAATTACTTAATCATGTAGGTTGTCATCTTGCTTCTCTAACATCTCAAGGAACTAATTCTCATCAACCGACACCAAGTAATGTAGCATATTGCAATTTTCAATCAACAAGATTTTGGGGAGCCAATGACCATAAGGCAGGACCAAGTAATAGGGATGCATCCAACCTTCCACAAGGTTAGTATTTAACCTCATGGAAAGGGACAATTTTTCATCTTACAAAAAGTAGATTCTCAATATCAAAATTGAGTAAAATATATCTATAAATATTTTATGTTGACATTTAATTTCCCACTTCTTCTTTTTTCTTGAATTTATCAGTGACTTCTAATACTTATTTTCAAACAATCAAACCTTAAATATGTAGCAGGTTGAAATTTTCAATCAACAAGATTTTGGGGATCCAATGACCATGAGGCAGGACCAAGTAATAGGGATGCATCCAACCTTCCACAAGGTTAGTATTTAACCTAATGCAAAGGGACAATTTTTCATCTTACAAAAAGTAAATCTCAATATCAAAATTGAGTAAACTACGTCTATATATATTTCATGTTGAGATTTAATTTCCATCTTCTTCTTTTTTTTTAAATTTAAATGCCCAAGTTAGTATAATAATAAAAAAAAATGAATTTCATAATATATTCAACGGAATAGTGTTATCTTGATTTAGGAAATACCCCATTTTGATGTCCATTTTTTTTCACCTCTTCGTATGGTATTACATGTTTAAAATTGTATTAGTAACTGATTTTCTTAATCAAATGTTACATATGTAGTAGTTGCAATTTTGAAAGAACAAGATTTTCGGCCGCTAATGACTATGAGGCAGGACCGAGTAATGTGCATGCATCCAACCTTCCACAAGGTTAGTATGATACTTTCTACCACTATTATGATGACCTCATGTAAATGGACAATTTTTTCATGTTACAAAAATCAATGACATAATGTAGATTATATATATATATATATATATATATATATATATATATATAATACTTAAAAGAGATAATGAATGTATAGTATAAATAAAAAGTATACATTTTTTATCAAAACAGTTATTAATTACCGTGATAGAATTGTATTTATCGTGAATCTAAATTCTTTTATCCTTTTCTGTAACTTTAATTTAAATAATGTATTTTTTGAATAATGCAGAAATCCAACGCACATTCAGACGAACACATAATTGTGCTCGGAATTTTTAAAACAGCATGACAATGGTCACATTTCAATTACTTACCCCAACTACATGTACATGGTGTAATGCATGTTTATTTTACCATGAGTCACGTGACACATATTGTTCTGGTGGGAAAATGTCATTTTCAAATGTTAGTGCTCCTATAGAGTTACTTGAAATATTCTCAGATGCTTCATCTGAAGGGAGACATTTTAGACAACATATTAGAAGTTACAACCATGTACTTTCATTCACTTCACTTGGAGTTCATATTGATGAAAATATGATTGCAACTGAACGTGGTATATATAGTTTTCGTGCTCAAGGTGCAATATATCATAACATACGAGGATTCTATCCAAACGATGGTTGTAGGCCATGTTTCTTGCAGTTGTATATCTATGACACAGAACATGAGTTGCAAAATAGGATGTTGGAAAGCCCTCAGCTTCATCAAACATTGGTTTATAAGTTGCAACAAATACTTCATCGATACAAACCATTTATGCATGTATTTAGACAACTTGCACTACGCGAAGATGTCGATGAATGTAGTTTACTTATAAAAGAATGTCCAGCTAATCAACCACAATATAATCTCCCAACTGCTCCACAAGTTGCAGCAATTATTGTCGGTGGAGATGTTGAATCAATGACACGTGGTCGAGATATCAATGTTGTATGCCATGATGGAAATTTAATGAGGATTCAAGAAACTGTTGGATATTATGATCCTCTACAATATCCTTTGTTGTTACCTTTTGGGACGTACGGTTGGGACCTTAACACAAAAAATCATAATGGTAAAAGTATGTCTTGTCGAGAATATTACAGTTACATGCTTCAAGTACTTATCTCAACGTATCTACTATACATCTTACCAGTTTATTCATAAAATTAATTTTGATTCATAGTAAATATTTTTTTTATTTGATTAATTGTAGATACGTCCTAATCATCAATTTGTACTATTACAAGCAAGACAACTCTTACAACAATATGTTGTAGACAACTACATTAAAATTGAAGTAGGGAGGTCAAGGTGGATTCGAACTCACCAAAATAATATTCGTGCTGAAGTGTATCAAGGCTTGCAAGATGCTTTACACGTAGGAGACACTACTACAAGTATTCATTATGACATACATTCTCACAGCATAATGTTAAATTATCACATTCAATTCTAACACATGTTTTTCTATGAAGAAAATGTTGGGCAAGGAACAATATTACCATCATCATTTATTGGCAGTCGTCAAGACTTGACACAACGTTATGAGGATTATATGACTATTGTTCTTAATTATAGAAAACCAGATATTTTTCTTACAATGACGTGTAATCCTTCTTCAAAAACGAGGTCTTCTACATGTTCATATGCTACTAATCTTAGAAAACAATGACAAATTATGTGACCCAAAAGATTATGATAGCATCGTTAGGGCAGAAATACCAAAGATTGAAGAAGAAGCACAATTGTATGCAGTTGTACTAAAGCATATGATCCATGGACCTTTCGGGACTTTTAATCTTAGATCCCCATGTATGAAGAATGGTAAATGCAAGAAAAGATATCCAAAACAATTCTTAGATGATACACGGCAAGGTAATGACTCATATCCAGAGTATAGAAGATGTTTCAATGAACCAATATCTATTAATAGAAATGTCACTGTTGATAATAGATGGGTGGTACCTTATAATCCTTGGTTACTGTTAAAATATGATTGTCATATAAATGTTGAAGTATGCAGTAGCATCAAGAGTATTAAATATTTGTATAAGTATGTTTACAAAGGTCCTGATTGAGTGGCAATGGAGGTTCATAGGGGATCAACTCTGGATGAGGTTCAACAATACATTGATGCTAGATGGATCTGTGCTCCTGAGGCTTTGTGGAAGATATTTAGATTTTCCCTTTATCGATTATATCCATTCTTTGAAAGATTACAAATTCATTTTCCAAATCGCCATCAAATGTGATTTTATAATCATCAACACATAATTGATATATTAAATGATGACTACAATTCCAAAACAATGCTTACACAATTCTTTGCCTTGAATTGTAGAGATTCACGAGCTAGATGTTATTTGTATAGAGAGATTCCAGAGCATTATTGTTGGCATAAAGAAGATAAGGAATGGTACCCAAGAAGGTAAAAAATGAAAGTTATTGGTCGTATTTATACAGTATCTCCTTCAGATGGCGAGAAATTCTACTTACATATTTTGCTATCTCATTTAAGAGGTCCAACCAGTCAAGAATTCCTACTCACAGCAAATGGCATATGTTTTCCTACATTCAAAAAATCAACTGAGCAATGGGGCTTTTTAGAGACTGACAATAGTATTTGTGAATGCTTAATTGAAGCATCACATTTATGAATGACTTGCGCTTTAAGGAGGTTATTTGTCACTATTTTAATTTTTTGTGAACCCACTGATATTAGGAGCCTATGGAATGAGTTTTATCCCCACATGGTAGAAGATTATCCTTCAACAAGCACTTTCGTAAGCATAAATGTAACTAATATGCTACTCAGGGATTTAAATGACCTTTTGATTCAGAATGGTAAACAAATCACAAATTTTGATTTACCATCGTTAACATTTGAAGATGCTAAAAATACTGCAATTCCTCGAGTTATACAAGAAGAATTAGCAATACAAGTGTCAAATGAAGATGTAGACTCTATACAAAAATTAAATAATGATCATTACATTGCTTTCAATGCCATTATGGATGTTATCAATCGTAAAAAATTTCTTTATCGTGCTTTAATTGCAAATTAAGGGGTCAACACAAAATTGTGTTAGCCACTGCCTCATCTAGGATAGCTGCAACACTATTACCCGGTGGTCGAACTACATATTCTCGATTTAAGATACCTATCAATGTAGAGCCAGAGTCTTTTTGCTCAATAAGTAAACAATCAAACCTTGCAAAGCTCATTAGAGAAACAACAGCAATAATTTGGGATGAAGCACCTATGATTAACAGATATGTTTTAGAAACATTAGATCGATCATTATGGGACCTTTTGGATCTTGATGTTCCATTTGGTGGGAAAGTAATGATATTAGAAGGGGACTTTCAACAAGTACTTCCTGTTTTTCAAAAAGGTATTAGGGCATAAATGATTTTAGCATGTATTGTCAAGTCTCCTTTATGGACAATCGCAAAGGTCCTACATTTACGGCAAAACATGCGATCATTACAAGATCCGAAGTTTGCTAAATATCTCATGCGCATTGGAGATGGTACTAAGCCTACCAAATATGATGACATGGTTAAAATTCCTCATCAACTTGCAATAACATGGGAAGGAGAAAGTTCAATAAAAAAGCTTATACAAGAAACATTTCCCCAATTGGAATCACACAACTGAGATGCAGCTTATATGGTACAAAGAGTCATATTAACACAAAAAAATGATGATGTCCAACTACTTAATGACATGATTATTAATCAATTTTCAGGAAAAGAACATGAGTTGTTATCATTTGATGAGGTTGAAGGGGATACACACAACTTATATCAACAAGAGTTCCTGCATACTATAGCCCCAAGTGGTTTGCCTCCACATGTTTTAAAGGTTAAAAAAGGTGCACCTTTGATGTTATTACGAAACATAGATCATAAATCAGGGTTATGTAATGGAACCAAATTATTGTGTCGAGGATTTGTTAGGAACATGCTGGATGTCAAAATCCCAACAGGCCACCATAATGGAAAAATAGCTTTCTTGCCTAGAATCAAACATAAGACAACAGAAAAATGCAAGACTTCCCTTTGTGCTTAGTAGAAAACAATTTCCTGTGAAATTGAGTTTTGCAATTACAATAAATAAATCGCAAGGACAGACTATACCAAATGTTGGAATTTATCTTCCACGATATGTTTTCAGTCATGGTCAATTATACGTTGCTTTATCAAGAGGTGTTTCTCAAGCTACCACAAAAATCCTTATTAAAGAATGACAACTTGATGAAGATGATGGGAACTTTACAAAAAATGTTGTGTTTAAAGAAATTTTGTTATCTCAAACTTAGGTACATATATATCTTTACAACTATTTTTGTATTCATGCTTCAGGTTATAATTATGCAATTTAATTAACTAAAATATTATTAAACTTACAAATTTAGTTTACCTAAATCAATTAAACGAGATTTTAATTACTCCAGAGTCATGTTAACATTATGTAATTAGTAGATACATTTTGTTTTTGTATATTTTATTGGTCCAGTTATAGTCAATTTTAATCATAATCAATTTTAATTATAAATACATTGACACAACTCTTAGGTAAAAAAATTTGATAGATTCAATTATATAGAATTTAGTATTTCTCAACTTATATGATCTGTTTTTGTATATAGTGGAAGTCTTTTGTATACTACCACAAGTAAAGTTAATATAGTGTACAAAATTATATAAATATGATATTTGATTTCAAATACATAATTAAATATACCAATTAAAATAAAAATGCAAACACACAGGTACAGTAATGTTTATGTTTTCGCTAGTATAAATAAAAACCTTTTGTAAAACTAGTTATAAACCATTTATTTGACTTAAGCCACTCGTATGCATGACCGATTCAGTTAACAAATGTTTGAATCAACTTTTCCAAAAATATTTTAAAAATAAAAAATAAAAATATTTTCTATAAATTAATAAATAAAAGCTCTATCGAATATATATATATATATATATATATATATATATATATATATATATATATATATATTATACTTATAGGAAGACAACTAGATTCAATTCCCACGTAATATATCATTATATAGGATAATAATTAAGTATGCCTAAACTTTAGATGGATAATTAAATGTCATAACTTATAAAAAATAATCAAAGCTTACAAAAATATCTTGAGGTTCACCAAAGAGCCAAATATCCTAACTACGATAGTTATTTTAAAAAATTGACTTAAAATTCAAGCTGATCTTGTCGTGAATTGAGTGGATTTTTAATTGAAATTTATTTTTATTTGTACCATTCAAAAATGAGTGATTTATAAAGTTTGATTTAAAATTAGATGACTTCCATAAATTTATAACCCAGACGGAACGATTCTTTATAACTTTTAGTTTATTATAATGTTTTCTTCTCTACCTTTTTTTCTTTCAAAAATTAAAAAAATAATTATAACTCAAAATATGTAAAACATGTTTGGTTTATACTATTCAAATACACATATTAGTTATTTTTATTATCTACACTTTGTTGGAATGCAAACAAAATCTATTCACTTTCTTTAGATAAGAGAACAAACATTGGTTTATATATATTAAAACACTTTCGAGAGATAACCAAAAACAAAACCTAAGAGTTTAGATACAATATTACATACAAGATCTTATCAATGTAAAAGTGTTGTATGTGTGCTGAACCTCCTGTCAATAACAATACACAATAGCTCATCTCAATTGATATGAAATAAGTTAATCTTAATAAAATCTGTTATGTTGCATATTTTTACGATAAAAACAAATTAAAAATCAATTGAATTATTTTTAGTTATTTCCACAAGATATATTATGCAACAATTGGATAAAATTCTGATGAATTTTCGAGATTATTTTTAATAGCACGAAAAATGCACTGAAATGGTTATGAATTGAAAACCAAGGTATAAAGAAAATCAATATTTTTTCGTAAAGAATCTAACTCATTTGAGTTGAGCAGAATACATGTAGTTATTGTAAAAAACAATAAATCAATCTTATCCATTGGAATTTTATGTCAACATTTGCTAACATTGACAATGAGTTATGTTAGCAAAATTTCAAAAAGTACAAAAACAAATTAAAATTCAATTGAAGTATTTTAAGTTGTTTCCACGAGATATATTATGTAATAATTAGATAAAATTCTAATAAATTTTCCAATTTACAAAGTTAAAACCTAAATTTTTTTCAGAAAATTAAATATTGAATTTAAAGTAAAAGGATTGTGTATCGTCAGTATTCAATCTAATAAGTTTTTTTGACTTTATCAATTAATATTTTAAAAGTCAAAGAATTGTGATTGAATATCAGTGTAAAAAATCTTTTACACTGTTAATGCATATTAATTAAACTCTTAAATTTAAAATATCAAAAAGTTGTTAAAAATAAATATGAAACAGTAAGTGTGCAAAATAAGCACTTTTTCTTTTAGGACTAGCTCATGGATCTAGGATGGCATAGTAAATAATTTGGCCTTGCAAGTAAAGCTCACTTTAAGTAAATAATAACGGAGTTCTAAATGCAAGGTTTGCTCTTCCTTCCCCACAGCTATTTGTTTCTTTAACATATGCATTTGAATGCAATGGATGGAGGTTTAGGACTGTGATTTCACTATAATGCTTTTGTCTTTATTATTATGAAATTTTATTCTTTTTCATTAAACAATTACCGATAAATTACCATTATTTGTTGTAGTGAGTTTGATCATGCACACCACACTATAATCTTAATTTGTCATCTAGTATGATCATACAAGATTCCAAATTAAGATTGGTTCTTTTTTACCCATCAGTGGTTTTCCCAATGAATTTGGTTGATTCTATCGGGATAAGACCTTATTTGCTTCACAGATCGATAATTCAAATATTAGTGATCATCACTATTCAAACAATTAAGATGTTAACAAATAGAATACATTAACCTATTTACTTCACAGATCGATTGCTCAAACATCAATGATGATGATTGTTCAAGCAATTAATGTGCAACTAATATTCAAATATGAGTGGTCATGACTATTCAAATATATGAGGGTAGCACAAAGAAGTAAATTAATCATTGAATGACATTAAACAATCATGCAAAGTGAAAACGGGAATTAAAAAAAGCTACATCACAACCCCAAAAAAAAAGACTTAGTCAGACATGGTTCATGAACCCAAAGCTTCCTCCCTATTCATTACCTCTTAGGTCACATACCACTTTTCTTCTTAGTCAAGGCGAGTCCCCTTCTTCTATCTTTTTCGCTCCTATTTATAAGAGTATTTGGGTTTTTTATGTCTTTTCAAAGGCCCAAATAGCACGGGTGTGTTTGAATTAAGCATAATCGTGCTTATTTTAATTACTTCCTTCGCAAGTAAGGTATCACAATTGTGCTGCTTCTAAGTACGATTGTGTTTCTTTTGGCTGACTTTTTTGGGTTGTTTTGACTTAGTACATCTATGTTGAGATGGAACACGATTGTGTTGATCTGAATCTTTAATAATTGTTCTGAAAATGCCAATTTTTCTCTTTTTTTTTTTTGCATGTTTCTTAAGTATCTGTTTAAAGTAAAAATAAACACTAAAAAGTGAGTTTTACCCATTAAAATGCAATTTTTTCCTTAAAAACAAATATTAATCATAGTGAAAATACGGGTGAAATCCAGTTTATTAGTTTTTTTTTCTCAGGCTGTAGGTTGTCTTAATTGGAAAAAAGTGAGCAGACTTGGTTAACATATCCACAATTATCCCTATTGCATCAAGAGTCAAACAAGTCTTAGGCAACCCCATTACAAAATCCATGGAGATATTTTTTCACTTCCACTCAAGAATTTCCATGGGTTTCAACAAGCTTGAAGGCTTTTTGTGTTCTATCTTAACATTTTGACAAACTAAACACCTAGTCACAAAGCTAACCACATCCTTCTTCATCCCTGGCCACCAATACATCTTTTTCAAATCCTTATACATCTTAGCTATCTTTGGATGTATGGTGAACTTACCCTTATGACCTTCTTCTAGAATTTTCTCTCTAAGAATCCATTTCTTAGGAACTATGATTCTATCCTTGAATATCATTAAATCATCAACAGACAAGGTATAACCTTCCTAGTTCATTAGAGACTGTAAATCCTGGTCTAAAAGTTGTTCCTTCTTAATTAACTCTCTCAAGTCACTACCTATCTCCAATATATACAATCTCATACTTAAGGCTTTCAATGACACACTCAAGTTTAGGTTTCTAAACTCTTTTATCAAGTTCATCTCTTGCACCATCAAACTAGACATATATAAAGATTTCCTACTTAAGGCCTCAGCCACTACATTGGCTTTTCTTGGGTGGTATGTCAACTCAAAATCATAAATCTTTAAGGAACTCCATCCACCTTCTTTGTCTCATGTTCAACTCCTTTTGATTAAACAAATACTTAAGGATCTTATGATCGCTAGAAACTTCAAATTTTGCACCATACAAAAAGTGTCTCCAAATTCTTAAAGCAAACACCACGATTGTCAACTCAAGATCATGGGTGAAATAATTTCTTTCATGAGTCCTAAGTTGTCTAGACGCGTATACTACTATTTTATTAAATGTGCTTCTGTTTTTAAAACATATTTCAAAATTAAAGAAAAAAAATTAAGGACCACGACAAGTTCCGATCTAGACCTAACGTATTTTGTTGGGAAAACATATAATTAATTTATAGGAATATGAAATTTTTATCAGTTGGATATTAATTTATTTATTTTTTTACATACGCCATTTGAACTTTTACATTTTTTTATGAGATTCGAACTTTTTATTTTTTGTTAATTGAGTCGTTCGGTTTAGTTTAAGTATTATTATCTTGGAAAATTAATCACATGCTCTTAATTAAACAACCAGCAATTGGAATTTGTTATAAGCAGAACTGAATTAATTATGTGAGATTTTTGTGCATAGTATGTGAACTTTTGTTGGTTAATTCAACCCAAATCTTCACAAAGTTTCAACACAATTGTTCGGCTCAACATAAGTAAAAACTATAATCTTTATAAAAAAATTATAATTAATTTAGGTGTGTTTATAAACACACTCCAGAAGGATTAAAAAAATTATAATTAATTTAGGTGTGTTTATAAACACACTCCAGAAGGATTGGTTCCATATTTTGATATCTAATTAGGTTTATGTGATTAATTTAATAAAAAATAAAAGTTTTCAATAGCCAAATAAAAAAAAGAATCATTACAAATTAGATAGAAATTCAGGTACCCTCAGTTTAATTATACCTTAAGAAAGAATGAGGAAAAAAATAATTTAAAGATTTAGGATTGAATATTATATTTTATTTTATCTTTATCTATTTTTATTTATTTTAGAACATTTTTATTTATATTATATTTTAATTTTTTTATTTATTTTTTATTTTTTATTCATTTTTATTTACCTATTTTCTTTTAAATACATCTTAAGAGTATGTTTGACAAAATTAACTAATTGAAAACTTAAAAATTAAAAAATGAGCAAAAGAAGATGAAAAGGGAATTGAAAGTATCAAACTAATTATAAGTGGATAGTAAAAAGGCTTAAAGTTGTAAAAATAACTGTAACATATTTTAACAATATAAATATGTGTATTTTAAAAAAAAAAGCTAAACAAACTTTAAATTTATTTGATTAAAGAAAAGTGTCGATGAGTAAAGGGTTGTCGACCAAAGAAGATATGCAAAAAGAGATTCATATTCCATCAACCCTATTTGGTAAGTAAAAAAATAAAGACTAGATAAAAAAATGTGTGTACCAGGAACCACACACACAAAAAAAATCTCTCCCATGTGCAACAAAAAAAAATCTCTCCCATGTGCAACAAAAAAAAATCTCTCCCATGTGCATTGAAACGAGGCTGAGAAGTTCGGGTTTCTTAGAATGCATAAAGATTATCTTCAATTGTAAAAATTATATAGTGTCTATTATTTTATATTTTATATGAAAATTATTAAATCAAGTTAAATCTAGAAGGCAAACCAACCGATTGTGTCGTCCACCTCTTTACTTCTTAGTTAGGGAGTCAAACTTTTCTATTAGTCACTAACTTTTTTACTAAGCACCATCTTTTACTGAATTTATTATGACATAATTGAATTAATTTTCCTCTTAAATAAACAAATTTTTATCTGCATTTTACAAAAAAAAAACTTTCTTTTAATTCAAAATTAAATTTATAAGTTTGAACAAACAGAATTATTTTCCAAACTTTCTTTTTTTTCTTTTTTTTGCACAATGCATCTTGAAGAGGTGAAGGGGCATTGGGTGTAAATGTAAGAAAGGATGAGGGATTAATGGTTGGGTTGAAGAATGAACAAAGGAAGGGAGAAAAGGGACTTGAAGAATGCAATAAGCGATCCACGTTGGGAGTATTTTCTTTTTCATTTTTATAAAAAATAATATTAAAAATAAACTTGGTTATAATTTAGAAAATATTTTTTTAAAATATTTAAAAAATGATAGAAAACAGAAAAAAATTATTTTTAGGTTTTCCAAAATTAAAACTATGTAAAGACTTAAAAACAATATTGTAATTATAACAAAAATAATATACATATGTATTTTAAATTATACATATAAATATTTTATAATATTTTTAATAAAATTAATTAAATTTAATAATATTATTTTTAAAAATAGAAAATATCAAATAAAAATAAAATATTTTCCAAATATTAAAAATTTTCAAAATAAAAACTATTTTAAAAAAAATAAAAATAAAAAATATTTTCTCAAAAGCAAACAGTCACCTAAATCTAAAAAAAATAAAAAAATAAAATAGAGGTATATTTAAATATTTTCTATGGTGTATTTAACAACTTTTTAAATTCATAAACCCAACTGATTTTCAAACTAGGAAAATCATGGACACGTGAAAAGTAATTTGAAAAATGGGTCTGCAATAAGAAAAAAAAAATATTAAAATTTTATTTTGTCAGATTCACTTCTTACATTTTATTTTTACCATGTTTATAACTTTTTTTTTTCAACATAGGTAAGATTTCGTAATTTTTATGTAAATTTTTTATTGGGAATACAGGTTTTATGTATATGAAACAAGTTTCATGTTTTGAATTAATTTTAAAAAAATTGTTTAAAATTATTTTTAAGATAAAAATATCATTATTTCATAAGTACTATTTTGATTGTTTTTATATCATAAAAGATTAAATTAAATCTATAAAAAGATAAGGAACCAAATTAAATATAATTAAGTACTTGTTTGATAGACATTTCTTTAAGCATTTTTAGATGAAAAACATATAAAAAAAAATTACAAAAGTTTCTTCATAAGTTTTTTTAAAAGACATAAAACTTTTTTTTAAGCTAATTTTAACTTAAAATTTATTTTATATTTTTTTATAAAATATAATTTTTTTAGAAATTAACTTATAAAATGTTCCAAATCATTTTAAAAACTTATAAAAAATTGTTTTAATTTTTTTATATTTTTATTAAAAGTGTTTATGGAGACAATTATCAAAACAGGCTGAAAAGCTTAAATGACTAAAACTCTAAAAGTATATTTTATCCTTCAAAATTAAATACACATCTTCTATTTTTTTTATTTTTATAAATTTAAACATTCTAAAAAAATTAATTTTTTTTATTTCCTTCTTTCTTCTATACTTTATTTATCCAAACAAAACACAATAGAATATATGATCCAATATATGTTTTTATAATTTATAATGTGGCAACAATAGCATTTGAATTTTTCAATTGTTCAAATAGATCGACAAAATATTAATTGAGATCAACTTCCTTTATGAGAGAGATCAAGAATGAAATGTTAAAAAATCAACTACTCGTATTTGTTCAAAGAATCGACAAAGAATATATCTGGACAAAACTTCTTTAACAATATTTTTAGGAAAAATATAAAAATAGAATATTTTTATAAATTAAATTTAATGTGTATATAAATTAATTTATATATATCTAATAAAATTCATATAAATGTTTTTTTTTACTAAAATTACTTATTAAAAAACTTATCCAAATATTGTTTCTTAATTATTTGAAGAAATGGTTGGTTTGAACATTTAATTTGTGGATGGTTTTGGACACGTGGTTGGTGTAAATACGTTGTCCATAATCACACTGAAGGCATGGTAACGAGGCAGAAATATAATTTGACACAATATTCAATATTTGTTGTTAAAAGAAAAAGGAAAAAGGGAAATATAAACAAATTAGTCATCATGTAAGTAGGAATGACAAAATATACTCTTACTAATATTCTCAAAATTATCTCATGTAGGATGAGTAATAACTGGCACAAATGAGTTCAAATATGGGATGGATTCGAACTGCAAAATATGCAGGTATAGACAAATAAAAAATATTATTTGTTAATAATAAAATGATAAAATAAAAAAAGACATATAATATATTTTATTTAAATTTGTAATTTGTTATTTATTTAAAGATATTTTGAAAATATAAAATATTAATTAACTTTTTTATTATCATCATCACGTCACATGTTTTTTTAATTTGTAACATAATGTTACAATTTTTTATTTGTATAACATATAGTTTTATTAGTTTACACAATTCTCACGAGCCTAATTCAGTTAATTAAACACGTTCCAGGTGAGTTCTTGAAAATCCCTGATAAGTTGAGATGATAAAAAAAGAAAAAAAAAACAGTTCATACAAGTTAATTATTATTCTTTTTTACTTTTGTGTTATTATTTTTATTGAAAGAAAGTAGTAAAAGTAATAAAGAAGAGGAAATTATGGTTAGGTAATTAAATAGAGTGTGGAATCTTTTTACGTGCAGAGAGAGCAGTCCCACCCACCCATGACAGATTTGCATCATAATCTCACCAATCCCTATCTCTCTCTTTCTTCTTCATAAACACTCCTTCATTCTCCGCCACACAAAAATCCCCATTTTTTAATCATTTTAACCAAAACTGTTTGCTTCAACTAATTCCACCTCTCTGTACATCTCATTTTTGAGGTGAATTTTGCTCAGAAAAACATTTATATAATGTTTTATATTGATAATTAATTATAAAGTTTTATATATATAATAAATTTATTGATTTTATTTTTTAATATTTTAAAAATTATGTAAATTAATAATTATGATTAATTGTAACTCTTTTAAACCAATAATATATGGATGTTAAACTCAATTTTATTTCATCCACAAGAAAAAGATAAAAATAAAATAGAGAGAAATAGTTTTAAGAAGAAAAAAAAGTTTGTTTATACAAGCTTCTACACAAGTTTTTTAGGAAAATCTAAAGAAAATAAAAATTAACCATAACTTTTCTTTTTAAGTGAGAGACTTTTTACTGGCTATTTTGTAAAAAGTGTTATACTTTTTTTAATCATAATATAGATAAATTAATTGTAATCAATAGCAATGACTAAATAATTTAGATACTTTGAGTGTACATAAATTTTCCTTTTATTATTACAAATAAAGATTGATGGTATTTTTTTAAAATTTATGCAAACAAATTAAACTCAGGTATGTTATTTATATTTTTGAATGACAAGTTTATATTTAAAATTTAAGAAGAAATTATATATTTTTATTTTTTCAAAAATATAAAATTTTATTTTATTTTTTTAGAAAATCTAATCAATCTAAACTAACCAACTATTGTCAATTGAAATAGTTTGGTTCCGTTCATATTGCTAAAAAAATATTAAATATGATTCAAATCAATGAAATAAATATATTTATACTTTATTTTAATCCATATATAAACCAAATTGGTTCATGAAAACTCTTAGAATTTATTTTTTGTCCTTATTATATGTTTATTTACATAATTCATTAATAGTTATATATTTTATTCAAATGGGTAGTTTTGAACGAAACAAAGTACTACTTTATGGTAAATTTAAATTTTCAACTTAATTAACCAATACTCTTAACCATGCTGAATTAGTTATCTACACTTCATAATAAGACTACATATATAGAGTATTAGTTTACTTCAAAATGAGTTGACTTGGTAAAAAAATATATTATTAAATTATATTAAATGAAAGTCTCAAATATTTCTAATTACACAAAAGAAAAATTAAACCTTAAACTTTTGTTTGGTACATAGAAAGTAGGTAGGAAGCGAAAGCAAAAAGTTTGCTATGGATTCTCTTATTTTTTCACCTTACATGAAATTCTTTTTTTTTTATAATCCCATTACATTTACACCTCGCATTTACCGTGACGACAAATAAATACATGTGTAATAAATATAATAAAAGAGAGTACATAGGTAATTATTTTAAAAGTCGAAAAAATGTATGTGTAGTGAATCATCAAAATAGGAGATTTTGGGTTTTGTGCGATAAAAAAGGAATAAATATTGCTATTATTTTTCGTGTGTTGTATGGAACAATTATTTGGTACACAAAGTAATGCTATGTCTCCTCTCGTGTAACTCGTGGAAAATCCTCTCCAACCTTCTTCTTGGTCCTTTGCCTTGTATCATTATTATAATATAGAATTTAGTGATGTTGTAAAATATATTTTATTTTTATTTCATTAAATTATGAAATTTAATTTTTGTTTTTTTAAATAAAAACAAAAAAGTACAAATGTAGTAAAGGTAAAAATGTATTTTATTTAATATTAATTCTTTATCTTTGAAACAACTTTAGTTCAAGTATTCTTCCTTTATTTTAGTTATTTTTATTTGACCAAACAATTTTTCTGATCATTACATAACTATTTTTCTTTTCTTCTGACATCCAAACACAATGTAAATCATGTTAAATCATACACATTTTTTTATTATTTAATATTTCAGTGTTGGAAAATAATTCATTGACGTTGAGGCTAATTGTTTTTTGCTATAAAATGTTATATGATACTTAGGAATAGAATAAAAATCAATAGTGTAATAAATATTACGATATGATAGAAAAAATAAAATAAAGAGTAATAATAGATATTAATAAGATACTTTATGTATATTACATATTACTATTGATAATAAAATCTTCTCTCCTAATTAATCTACGCTATATCATTTAATAAATTATATAAGATATAAAAATATATAAAAAAAATTATTAAATAACATAATGATTATTAATTAATTAAAATATAAATTGAAATACCGTGATAAAAGAATTTCTATCCATTAATGTTACAAGAGTTTTTCATGCTTAGTTTTACTCTTAAATACTTTTTTTTTAAATGAAAATCAAATCTAAGACTTTCTCATGCTAAACTCTTACATGACCATCTTAAAATATTTGAAAGTTTTATTCTAAATTTCTAATCATGAAAATTGAGTTCTTCTATTTTTAATATTTTAAATAAGAATTTATTAGTATATGCCGTAAACGTAAGAAATTTTATACTTTAAATTCAATTATAACTATTTATTTATAATAAATTTGTTAATTTTATTCATTAATATTATAAATGAAAAATTAAGATTGAATATAGTATAAAATTTACCCTCTCACTATATATTAATTAAACTCTTATGAAAATTTATATGTTTTTAAAATTGAAGGTCTTGTGCAGAGGATTTGTTTGCACAAGTTGTTCTTTGGGCTTGAACACTTAATTATAACTACTAGGTCAACACGTTAATTTGATGCTTTTTTCTTACATCAGGTTAATTTTACCTTTAAATATTAGGAATTCAATTACGAAATCCATGTGTGTGAAAAAATATTATAAAACAAATTAACTCCATGCTATTTTTGACTATTTGAGAAATTACTATTTAGCTGTCGACCAAAAATACTATGAATTTACCTAAAAAATCACGGTTTATTTCTAGTGGAGTATATATCGTGCTTTTATTTTATTAGAATTTACAATATATACATGAGCTGGAATTAGATACGAGAATATCAGTGGCAGAAAGAGAAATGAGAATAATATTATAAAAAAGTTGAGGTGCTCATGATAGAGATACTAATAATGGTAAGAAGAAAAAGATATAGTTTGACAAATATGTGAAATAACTCAAGATGATCATAATCATGCAATATCATAGAATCTTACAACTAGAAGAATATATTATCACGATAGTATAGAATTTGGAAAGGTATAGATGCATTGAATTACCTCACGCTTGCATTAGATACGTTTATGCATTTTTTTTATAAACAAAATCTTATTTTTTGTTAGTTGAAATTTACAATTTCTTCTTTCCCTTGTTTCTTATTTATAAACTTTGTCATAAATATGCATTTTTTTATACATCTATCTAAATTTTGTTAGTTATTTTTTAAACAGTTTTAACCCAAGAAAATTGTTTTAGACTTCTATATCTCCTTTTATTCAAATTCACTTGACATACTTGTTACCATTTATCACTACCTTTAATCGATGATCACTGATTGCCACTTCTGACAAACGATCATTGGTGTCACCTCCGACTGACAGTCACTGACATGCACCTCTAAGGTATCAACCAACACCTTAAACCGACAAACATTTGTCTCCACCTTCGACCAATAGTCACCTATCACCACCTCTTATTGTTGATCATAAGTCATCGCCTTCGATCAATGGTCATTGGTAGCCAGCTCTAATCAATGGTCACTCACAACCACCTTCGACTTACTAATCATCAACTGCAAGCTTCGATTAATGGTTATTGGTCACTACTTATAACGATAGTCATCAGCCACCACTTGCAACTAATTAATGGTCACCAACCACTACTCCTATCAATGATTGTTGGTTGTCACCTCCAACTTCCGATCAATGACCACCACCTTCGATTAGTTACCACCTCCACTGATCAACCACCACATTGTTGTTTTTAAAAATTTAAAATTAAAACTACTTTATATAAATTTCAAAATTGGAAATAAAAAACCACCCCAAACAAGATTTGTCCTAGAAAACTTGATATCTAAATTTTATATCCTTAAAAACCAAATGTTTAAAAGTAAAATTCAACTTTACTCTTATTATATCTCACTTCTTTTAATCACTAGACTTGTTTTTTTAAATAGCTAATTTATTCCATAAAGAACCCCTTTTAATTTAATTTCAAATTTCATTAATGACATATTATGAAAATTATAAATATCCATATATGAAATAGGTAATAATACTTCTCAGACAAACCTATTCAACCACATCTTTTAATTAGTGGAAATATGTATTCACTTAGAGTATGTTTAAAAAAAAAAAAGTCTCCTATTTAAGTTATTTATAAAATATCATGACATTTGGAAATTTTAACTTGAATATAAAAAAAAATTGCAAAAAAAATTTGTTTTTTATGATACAAAAATTTCAAAATTTACTATTATTTTTAACTTTTTTTCCTTTTTAGATACTTTATATCATATAAAAGTTGTGTTTTGCATAAAGCATGATTGATTTTTTTAAACTATTTTCTAGCACTTACTCAGAAAAACCTTCTTCGACCACCTAGACATCTTAACCTTGGAACCCCATCTCTTCTCTTCCTTTGTTTCGCTATGTTTCACTCTGTTCCCTTGATCACCCCTCCCCCCATGGAAAATGCCTTTCTGATTATAATTAGTTATAAACTAATTGTTTATACATATTGATTATTGAAATAACATACTTTTTTCAACTTTTCCAAAATCATTCTCAAGTATGACTTCACCACTTGTATAAAAAAGTATTAATAAAAAGAAACTTGAAAGATAATTTGTTGTTCATATAAACTCAAATAGGATTGTTTCCTACAAAGGATATATGTGATGATCTATGTAAAAAAAAAAAAAAAAAAAAAACTTAAAATAAAAACTAGTTAGATATTCCATGATTATTGTCACGGTGTCACGTCATTGAACCAATAAATCCTCTCTTCATTGTGTTTACTTCACAACATTTTTTATACGACAAATGTTAATATTGTTAGTAATATTATTTTTTATTAGTGGTGAAAATTAAACCTATGATCTTTTCTTGTAACATCCCAAGAAAATCTAATGCAATTAATAACACTTACCAACTTTTAAGTCCATTATGAGTATAAATTATACTCAAAATCTTAAAATTTTGAAAAAGTTAAGAAAATCACAAACTCAACAACCTAGCAAGCAGTGTCGCCTAATAAGGAACTATAAGATATATCGCCCAACAAGAAGTCTGAGTTACGGTGTTCTAGATAAAGAATTTCGATCATCAAGATGTGTCGTTGGGTGAAAAACTCAATAATTTTCTAACAGAAAAAACTTTGCACTGAGCGAAACTTGTCATTGAGTGCTAAACCATAAAATTGCCTAACAGAAGCAACTTTTCATTGGGTGAGAACTACTACCAAGCGAGACTTTGTAGAATAAAAAAAAATACACCTGCTACATAAATCTCCACTAATTAAACATCTCAAATACCAATTTTCATTACACAACTTTAAATACTTAAATGCAACACTTACATACCGAATTTACACTATATAGTCATAACATATATCATAATACATTTATATATTCAAAGTGGTAAAGTCTTTAACATACTTTTCCTATGTACATATTTATCAAAATTCATATTATTCTAAAAAACTCGAAAATAACATGAACTCCCATGCCCAAATTTGATCCCCTTCAGTCCATAGTATTTTGCCTCTTTGCAACATCATTGCTATATGTACTCGTCCAAAACACGATTATCATAATCATACATAAAACACACAATGTAAAGGTATGCTTAGTGAACAATAACTTAATTAAAAATAAACATTTCTTAGTTAATACAATTCCTACATGAATCCAATTATCAAACAAGCTCACACACATATTTATGTTTTCCTTGAACATAAGCAATCTAAAACACATAATCACAGGATGTGACATTTTCCGAAAAACGTATTGAATTAGGATACTCAATGGCCTATTTGACTTTCCCAAATTGGTGTTTGTCATCTACTTGACCCATCTGATAACCAGTTAAAGTCTAGACACAATCATCTGATACTCAACTGATGTCTAACATCTACTTAACCCATTTGACACATAGTTGCTATATGAGTACATCCCTTAAGTACTTTCTCATCCCTATCGATCTTAGTACTAGTATTTTCTCATCCTCATCAACCTTAATGCTAGGATCACAAAGACCTATATGTATCCTTAATTCGATGTACCACTAGCACGACTTTGTTACCTCTTTATAACTACCGACAACATATTCCATTAATCATCATCTCAATAAATTACTAATTTCAAAGCATGCATAAGCTCAAAATATCATCAATTATCTAAAAACCCCAACTCACAAGTCAAAACATAAATCACTGAACATATTTACAATTGACTACCAATGCATTCAAATCTCAAACTAATATCCAAAACTTTAATCATTCACATGTAGATATGCCCACACCATTAGAACAAAGTTTTTCCTAAATTTTAAAATAAGGATCAAGCTTTTGTTACCTATTTCTCCTACAAGTTGATTGCAAAAGAAAAGGGTCACACAATCACCTTAAGATTAATTAGTTTCCCACTTGAAGAAATTAATCAAAACCTACCAAAAACCCCTCAAAACCAAAGGAAACTTTAAGAAACTGAGATTTCAAGTTGATTTTCTTTTAATGGAGATGATTGGACCTTAGAGAGAAAGGAAATGGTACAAGGAAGTAAAATCAAACTTAGTTACCAGAATCAACGACCAAAATGAAAAAAAAAATGGAAGACATTTCCTTGGATTTTGTTAACAAATGATGGACATGCAAAAAGGAAAAGGATTTGCTGAGAAAGAGAGAAAGAAAGTTTCTGGAAGAGAAATGAAGAAAAGAAAGAAGGAGAAGGGAAAGAAAGAAAAAGAAAAGGTGTAGGTTTAGTAATCTTAGTTTTTCTAATTGCAATCCCCATTCTAAAATAGTTTTTCGAAACCAGCCCAATGATCGTCAAATCAGTAAACCAGCCAATTACCTAATTCAAAAGAATATACTCACTCTTACCTTGCTAAACATAATTTTCCCATATTCCATTAATTGAACAAAATTCACTTAATTTCAATTACATTCATCAAAATAAAACATAAATATCAATATAAATATTACAACCAATCATTCTATAATTAATTTATTAATTATGATTTAAATTTAATTTAATTTTTCCTTTTTAATTAATTAACTCACTTATAACATATAATTAAAACAGGAATATACATTTTCCACCTCTTCTTTTCTTTACTAAATGAATAATCTTACATCTTCTTCTTTACTTTCCAATATTACAATTGCAAGGATAAATTTAACATGCTTCTATGAGCACCTTCAAAACACGGTTCATGATGCACCATTGTTTTGCTGGTTTAGATTAATTAGGGAAGATTGAAATGTTAATTATGGGTCTTAATTGATTTTAAGTTAAAACAACTTTAAATTATTTTTGTATTTAATAAAAATTATATTAAATTTTAACTCTAACTTATTTTATAATAAAAATATTTAATTTTTTTATTAACGAAAGAAATCGATTTACATTGATACTAAAAGTGTCATAACACTCCGTTTTATTCGGATAGAAGAATTTGTTTTGGATAACAATTTGTTAAGAAACATGTCCCCAATGCAGCTTTTGTTGCTTTGTTTCATTTGAGGGGAAAAAGAAACGTGTTAGGTAGGTATAACCAAATTTTTTTCTCCACAAAAATGAGAGGATTTGTGCTGATTTGAGTTAGATACTTGAATATCTACACATCATATTCGACTATATGATGATGAATAAGGTTTTGTTTCCTTTATATTAATAATAAATAATAATAATAATAATATAATTTATGGTAAATATATTATATTAAATAAAATAATCAATGTTATTATATTAAATTTATGAAATTATATTTTTTATTGTATCTATTTATCAACTTTAATTCATTTTTTTCATCTTTTTACTCTAATTCATTTCAAAATTTCACTCAAACAATTTTAATTTTTATCACTTTCCACTCATTTCTTCTCTTATCTTTTTTCACCTATCTCCTTATGTTTTTTCTTATCTCTATCAAGCTAAAGAATTATAAGGATGACAAAGACAAAGAAGAACTATCATCTTTCGATTAAATACTATTTATAATATATATATATATATATATATTATATAATAGCATAAATTACAGCAATACTATAGTTTAGTTTAATTATAAATGTACCCTATAAGTGCTTACAGATTAGATTTGAGGTAAAATGTAGTCCAATTCGATAAAATTTAATTGGATTATATTGCATTGGATTTGCAAAAGAAAAAAAAATAGCAATCTAATATGATCCGATCAAGAATGAATTAGATTAGATTGGATCCACGTATTTCAAAGAAAATTATTTAGAGCTATTTTGTTTTTTTATAAAACATATAGAAAATTAAATAATAAACACAAAAGGTTATAAATAAAACATACATTGTTTATTCAAAATAACATCAAAGTAATCTATAAATGATAAAATGTAAATTCTAAAAAACTAAAAACAATAAAATTTAATAATTTGTAATTTTCATTATTGCAACTTAATGCTAGGTTTTGGATGAAGACACTAGGTTTTAGATGAAGGCAAGATGAACAAGTGAAGAATTGAAGATTAAACAAGACACAAGTAATTGAAAGGAATAGAATAGACGGACTAAGAGATATGATTGTGGACTAGATTGCGCAAATGGTTCATGCTTTCTCATGGTTACATTGAAGATTTTCTATTTACACTCTTTTGAATATATATATAAAATAAAAACATTAAACTTCAAATTGAATGGTATGTGATTCGATCTGTCTATGATTGAATTTAATCATATTTGGTCTGATATGTTTGAATCAGTTCACGAATCTAATTTGATTAGTTTGAATTCACAGATCGGTCCAAATCTATGAAAACCTCTAGATGCACTCCTACTTTTTTAATCATTACTTTTACACCCTATGTTAGTGGAAGATTAAAATTAGATGCTAATGTAATATTTTTAAATATATAAAGAGTATTAGTATATTATTTTTAAACTTAAAAAGAGATTAATGCAAAAAAATAAAAAATAATAAAATTATATTTAATTTGATAAAACTAAGAAGTGGATATTTAATTTGATAAAAAATAATTTGTTTAGTTTACGCCAAACTCATGGTCACATATTAAATTCTTGATAGTGTTAGACATTTTAATTTCTAATTTTATTATCTCTTTCACTTTAATTTTTTTATCTCTATTTTTTCAAAGAATCGTAGTGTATAGATTGTATACTATTTATAATAGGTAGTAAATATAAATACTAGCTAACTAATACATGTAGGTTACCCAAATATGAAATGTTAAATACCATGGACCATGCCATTAACATTTGGACCCCACTGTACACTATTGTATTGAATGCAGACAGCAAAATAAATGCTCACCAACAATTTTTACAAAATCAATTTAGCGAATAAGAAATCCTGACAATATAGTTTGTGTTCATACCAAAATAATAAATCTTAGAACAACGTAGTTTTTTAAGCTTCTTTTCAATAGTTAGAAGTTCGTGAATAGATCTAAAGACTCTCATATTCAAGTTAATGTGTATTTGAAGTAAAATTATATGATGAAGATAACCGAGTTTGTACTTTAATAAAAGTTACCAAACTTAAAATTCTGTGTAAATAATAAACTTCACTCATAAATTTATAAAAATTAACTGATATATAAATAATAATATTTATAAAATATACAAAACAAATTGTTGACTCAATGATTCAGTAATAAACATAAGAATTTATAAAATTTGCATAGAATCTATCAAATTTATTTAGAATTTGTTAAAAAGAGGGTAAGTGAGTTCATAAACTCGTAAGAGTTATTTGAGAGTTTGATAACTATGATGGTGATACTGACATATAGTTATGTGAGACATACAGGATTTCAAGGATCTTAATCTATTGAATAAGACAGTTACGATATTAGGTTGCATGTACACGTTGGATCAAGGTGCCAAAAAGTTGTGCATGTATAGTTTGATATAGTTCATTTTTTAACCACATTATCTATAATTAGTTAAAAAATTATTAAAAAATATAAATTTAGGTGATTTTACTTGTTATTCTCTTTTCTGATTTCATAATTTTTAATAAATTTTAACTAATTATAAATTATGTATTAACTAAATCTGTTAGTGTTTGGCTGGCTCTCCTCTAATGTGAATACTTATTAAAATAAAAACACAAAATTGTCGATATTTGGTTTTGAGACATACTATTTATGAATATGGAGTGAATTGAATGCTCCCATACATTATACACAGCTTTGGATCCTCTATATGTAGTTGCATTGTATTCATACACCTTAACACCATTAATTAGTTGGGTGAGATTGAAACCAGTACCTCTTGCCTAGGTGGCTATGAAGGTAGTTTCAAGCTCAAACATGTGCAATGTGTGTTATTTTCTTTTTGAAGTTAGGTTTATATATTATTTTGGGATGAAAAAATAAACAGGTATTATAGGTGCCAACGGGCTTACGTGAAAAAAAAAATAATAAAAAAGTGCCAAGAGAATTCATTATTTGAGCTGCAGAGTAAAGTTTTCATTGTCTATAACTGATTTTACGGTAAAAAATAATATACTGAAAGAGGAAATAAAAGAAAAATATAAAGTAAACAGATAATAAATAAAAAAATATAGAAACATTGTTGGATCGACACTGGATGTGATAACAATTGAAAGAAATTTTATAATATTATTGATTATGATTAGGTAGATTATTTGTTAGATTTTTTTGACTATGGTTAATCTGCAAATCTTGATGTGACCGTCAAAAAACAAGATTTTGAAAAGAGAAAGTTGGAACCAAAGTCATTTTATTTAATTAGAAGACATTCATAATGTATTATTAGCTGTCATTCTCCTATAATAGGATAAATTTTTATTCTAAAATAAATTTTAATTTTAATTGAGAAGTAAAATATTACTATGAGTTAACTAATGAGTAATCACCAATTATTTTATTTTATACAACAATTTCTATAATTTTAATTATAAATATGTAATTTATATTTTATAAAATTATATACATATTTTGATATATCTCTAAAATTGGATTACAGTTTATCGTCTTTATAGTATAGGTTTAGTTATAATTAGTTTTTTAAAATTTTATAAAATTTAGATATTGTGCTTTATATTTTAAAAATGTGATATTATATCTTTAAATTAAAAGAAATTCTAAATCAATACTTCTTTGTCAAATTAAAAAAAACATCATGTCTCTTGGAAATATCAATTTAGTTTTTTTTTAAATTTAAGTTATAATGTCACTTTTCAAAATACAGAAATAATATCACGTTTTCAAGGATATTATGTTAGATTTTTTAAATATAGAAGTACATGGTCACATTTTCAAAATATGTTTTTCTAATTATTTTTGTTTAGAAAACTAATTTTGTATTTTTAAGCAAATTTTATTTATTTGTTAAAAAGTAATTTATAAAAACTTTTTTTTACAGCATAAAAACAAAATATTTTTTATTTAAAAATTTAAATAAATTGTCTAGATCTAATTTTTAAAAAAAGAAAATTATTTTTTTAATAAGTAGTTTATACAAAAACGTAAAAAACAAAAATATATTTATTTTATAATATATTTTTAATAAAAAATTTAAATAGAATGAGAATTTATCTCCTAAATCCTCTTTCATTATCACCGATATCGAGTCTTTACCTTAATTTCTTGAAACATCTCTAGTGATAAAGTTTAACATATTAAATCATTTTTATGATTCCCACGATACCAAATCAATTTTAAGATATTCATGAACAATTTTATTATATGTAACCTATATAAAGGGAATTCACTTTTTTTGTATCCATATTTCATTTCTAATTTTTCCTTTATATGTATTTGAAAATATTTATATACAACATACATAATTGTTCTACTATTTATAATCTATAATCTATAATGTTATATTATATAACAAAAATAAGATATTTTAGTGTCTACATTTTATGACTATTTTATCCTTTTAAACATCTTATTATTTTTGTCACTCTCACATATCTAACTCCTCCAATAATAAATGTATATCTTCACAGTTTATACATTAGCAATAATCAATAAATACATTCATATATAACACTATTTATTAATTTGGTAGACTATTTAACATTTTTTAAATATATTTATTGTTTTTAAGTTAATTTACTACAATGTGTAATTCAATAATTAGTATAAAACACAATAAATAGTATCTATATAGTTTATAACAATATATAAAGAAAAATCTTCACATATGTAACCCCTTCCACATTAATAAATACATACACATTAAAATATTACTTGTTATTTCAATCTTCTTAATATTCTTAATAAAGATGTGAATATAAGACGCAACAACATTTTCAATTTTATTCAAATTCTCTCGTCTCCTTACTTTCTCAAATTCATTACAAATCTGCATATTCGTTAATAACTTGAGATATTTCTATCATGTTATTATAAATAAAGAAATATACAAATTAACAAAATATTTCAAAACATATTAAATTATAATTATTATACACAAAATGACATAATGAATATTTATATTCTATCATATTATTACAAAATATATTAAATCAAAACCCTAAAAGTGTTATAATATATAAAAATAAAAATGTGAATATGACAACACTTGTGTTTTTGCTAGTAATGATTAAATAAGTCAAGAAACTCACATTTTTATTTTTTTATTTTTAATTAATTGAGTTTGAAATAAAACTGAAAAATGAATTTTAACTCTATGAAATTGTATCTTTAAAAAATACTCATCTTATTTTGTTAAAAATCTTCTTAATCATGTAAACTATCTTTAATAAACAATTGTTTAAAGATATGATACCTTAGACTTAGGTAACCTTACTAAACATAGAGATGTTTTTAAGAGAAATATTTTTGTGCATACTTCATTTGCAAGTTAAAGTGATTTCAAGATTTTTAAGTAATATTTTTTTTCCAAAAAATATCCTTTATTATGGTATATTGTACTTTTTCTGATCATGTATAATTTTTTTTTTTGTAATATTGTTTTGTAAAAGTACTCAACTTGATATAAATATAGGCTTACCTATAATTGGTGACTGAAAATTTTATAAAATTTTGATATTGCATCTTCATATTTTGAAAACGCAACATTGTGTTTCCAAATAAAAAATTTTCTTAAATTAATGTCCCTCCCTTGCATGAGACATGGTGTTCAACTTTTAATCTTTCACGATCAAGGTTTAATATTTACGGATGAATATCAATTCATGAATTTTTTAATTTAGGTTACAATATTACATTTTCAAAATGTAGAGATATAATATTTAAATTTTATAATATTTGGGACAGCAAGCTTAAAAATAAATTAACAACCTAAAATGCTTGTTACAATATGGTTGTTTCTATTTGAACATGTTAAAGCATAGTGCTTCCAAAATGATTTATTTTGTCCATTTAAAAACGTTCAACAAGAAAATCAAACCTTTAAAATTTTTATTTATCATTAATATTTTAAATTACATATATTTTTATCTCTTTTTTTTAATTCCTAACTAATTTTTTAAAATTTTTAATCTTGTAATTTTTTTCTAATAATTTCCTACATATTGTCAATTAATAACATTTTCATTTTTTATAATATGCAATGACCTACTATGACATTCACCCAATGCAATATCTTTAAAATTGACTATTGACGAAGAGATATGAAAATCCTGTCTTTGTCAACAAAAAAAGTGTCATGTCATTTAATAATTTTTTTGTTATAAATATTTTTATCTTTTATATAGGTTATTAAATGACGATATTTTTTCTTTATTGATGAAGATAGAAAAAATAATTAGGGTAGTTATTTATAAAATTTTTAAATTTAAATGTAAATATTTTTAAATAATATGTAAATTACTCTTCAACTTATAAGTGATGACCACTCATTTATAGTATTATTGATTGGAGGATAATAGGTGAATAAGGAAGTAAGAGTATATGCTATGCCGGATAGATATTCCAAAATACTATTGTGGGGCTAGTCTTGGCAAAGAGATATCTTTTGAAGATTTGTTCCCATATATACATATATAATTTTATTTTGCTTTTTAAAAAGTAAATATTAATGGTATTATTGTTAAGAATAGATTAATTGGTAAACACTACAAATTTGTATCTGACATTCAATCACAACCCTTCATTTGTGGTAAATCTGTTGACTTTTTAAAAGTTACATGAATGAAAAGTCATGAATGAAAAGTCATGATTAAATGTTAGTGTACATATTTTAAAAAATTTTTACATTAACAGTATATACCAATTAAACTATTTTAAAAATAAATATTGTTTAGAAAGTTGACAGTATATACCAATTAAACTATTTTAAAAATGAATGTTGTTTAGAAAGTAGCATGTGTATCTGACATCATCTTGAAAAATTCAAGAGTAAAAACTCAATAGAATTATGGAGTGCCACAATCAAAGCATAGACTTGGGGTTTACCACATGGTCTTAGGTGGATTCAAGAGTTAGACTATCACAACATGATCGTTGAGATTCATTGTAAATCAATAGTGAATTACTTACAATGGTGCAAAAAAAAAAAATGCTGATGTCCAAATAATTTTTTCTAGATCTAAGAAAATTTTGTGAATTATTCCAAATTCAATTATAAGTTTTAAGTTTTGTAGGAAACCAAGCTAACAATGTTGTTCAGAATCTAGCTACAGCATAATTTGAATATGCGGTAGATGTAATTTCGTAAAAAACATAATAAAAGATCAGGTCGACAACCCGTCACAACTGAACTCGTATAAGGCACGTAATCAAGGAAACAAGTAATTTATGAAAAATTTCAACATTTTTGTTGCTAATGTAAATAAGTAAACAAGTCGGAAAATATTATAAAAAATTCCTCAAATAATTTCTGTGATATGTTCTTGATTTATGAAATGTTTCAACATATTTTTATTTTTAGATTAAGAGTAATTCTAACAACAGAATGCGATTTAAAATTTACTTTATCAGTGTTAATATTATATGTTTAAAAATATATGATTATATGCATATTTTTTTTTCTAATATATTTTTTTATTAAAATTATAATTACAAATTACAAATTAATAAAAACACAGACATACATAATTAATAATAATAATATATTATAATAACAAGAGTTATAGAAGTAATTATAGAAGTAAAACATTATAATTCATATAATTTCATTAATGGTCAAACAAAAAAATTTAAAACATCATTCATTCTATTTTATAAAATATTAAATCACGTTAAAACGAACAAATTTAAATATTAAAATTAAATTTATAATATTTTTAAAATATGCCTTTAACAATGTTAAAAAAGAAAAATATTAATTAATAATTATAGAAAGAAAACATCCTTCATAAAGCAATAATAAAAATAATTAATACAAAGTAATTTTTATAAAAAAATGAATATTAAATACAATCTTATAATTAAAAATAAGAAACAAAAATCATAATAAATCCATCCAAGTATTTAACTTCATTTCTTTAAATTTTCTCTGATTGTATAATATATTCACACAGCAAACTGTAATCCAACCAAAGTCATGACGTGGACCTGATTTTATATCATTCTACATTGCTACCTACCAAGTTGTATTCAAAATACACGTTTTCTTCCTGTCTTTTAGAAATCACAAATCTTATATTATATATAAAATAAAAAATGTCAGAAAGATTTTTACTTTTTTATTTTTCACCTTATCTTTCCAAGATTTAACTAAATAAACAAAATAAAAAAAGTAACAAACTTTATGAGTGGTGTAGGATCCCGAGAGTTAAAACCTACTCCAAAAAGCAGTTGGGAGTTGCGAGGGTATTTTGGTAAAAAGTGCTGCCAATCACTAGAATAATGATGAAAGGTCCCGGAAACTAGGCAGGGGCAAGACCGTAATTTCGTATCAGTCACGGACGGCCCTAAAACGCATAACATAACAAACCCTTCTTTTCTCTCTCTCACGCACCGCCACCCTATAAATTGCCCTTCACCCCTCTTCGTTCAATCACACGCAACTCTCTGATTACGTTTCATTCTCTCCAATTCAACGCTCTTTTCCCATCTTTTAGGGTTTTTTCAAACGCCTTCTTCCGTATCTGTAAGCGTTTGTTATTGTTCATCTCTTTCCTCCACCTTTGATTCGCCTTCTTCTGGTTTATAATTCTCTGTTTCCCATTCATTCTCAAATTTTCAGATTCTCTTTGTTCGATTGAATATCTCCATAGCGTTATTCGTTACGGCATTTTAATCGTTTTTACAAAACAGGTACGTCTTCCTCTTCATTCTTTTTTTTATTGCTTAATCATTGAGTGGTTTGTAGATCCGATGAGCTTTTTCTTGTTTTTTTGTCTCTTTTTTATGGTTAATCTATTCGTGTAAACGTTTTTATATTTTTTTTTCATGATTTTTATTTTATTTTCCTTCTCTTCCCCTCTTTTTGTGTGTGTTTAAATTAGTTTGATGATTTTTTTATGATTAACGTTCACTTTTTGTCAAATGAGATTTCGATTTTGTTGGTGGGTGCGCAATAAACTTTTTATCGGTCATGTACTTGATGGATTACTTTCCGCTTCTCATGTCTCATTATTTAACTGGGACCTATTATAGATTTTTTGGGGGTTATAGGGTCTCCTTCTTTTTCTTTCTTTTTCTTTTTTTTTTTTTTTATATTTTCGATTTTCTTTTCTTTAATCTATCTCTCCTTTTTACTTGTTTTGTTGCGTTTTTGAATATTATTTTTAAAATAATTGTTGTTCTTCACTTTGTGAAGCATTTATAATTCTTTTAAAATGTAATTTTCGATACCATTTAAAAAATTAGACTTGAAAGCTTAAATTTTTAATAATTTTTTCAATCGACTAGAAGTTGGAATTCAATTAATTTTTTTCGCTCCTATTTAGACAAATACGTATCTTTATGGTTAGGTCGTTTGGTTGCAAGTGCTGTATTTCGTTCTTGTGTTTCTGGGTTTTGTTATGTTTGCACGGTCCCTTATATGTCTGTTGATTGTGTTGATCCAGGACTGAATGAACTAATGGAGTCTAAAGGTGGGAAGAAGAAGTCTAGTAGTAGTAGTAAATCATTGTTCTACGAAGCTCCCCTCGGTTACAGCATTGAAGACATCAGACCCAACGGTGGAATCAAGAAGTTCAGATCTGCTGCTTACTCCAACGTAAGTTTTTTCCCGTTTAGAAGATTTTTATAGAATGCTCTTGCATCTTCCTTGTTCGATTCGATGGCCATATCTAACACCGATTTTCATTATTCATGTGCAGTGCGCTCGCAAACCATCCTGATACCCCTCCGGATTGACAGTTCTTTGCATGCGACCTGTTTTTTAGTAGTTAGGTTTTTGTTTTTTAATTTAGGGTTTCACTGCTCTCCTTCAAACTCCGTCTTTCCAATTCCTCTCTTTGCGATTGTTCTCTGTTCTGGTTTCTACTGCACTCGTTTCTGTACTGAAAAATGGCAATGGAAGTTTCTGCAATTGGTTTTGAAGGTTTTGAAAAGAGGTTGGAAATTAACTTTTTCCAACCAGGACTTTTTGCTGACCCAGAAGGAAGGGGTCTGAGGGCTCTTGCGAAGTCTCAGTTGGATGAGATCCTGACACCAGCTGCGTGCACCATTGTTTCTTCACTAAAAAATGATGATGTTGACTCCTATGTTCTGTCAGAGTCCAGCCTCTTTGTTTATGCATACAAGATCATCATCAAAACTTGTGGGACTACTAAGTTGCTGCTTTCTATCCCACCCATATTGAAGTTCGCTGAAATGCTTTCTCTTAATGTTAAATCCGTGAATTACACTAGGGGAAGCTTCATTTTCCCAGGTGCTCAGCCATATCCCCATCGCAACTTTTCTGAGGAAGTTGCTATCCTTGATGGCTACTTTGGCAAACTTGGCTCAGGCAGCAATGCTTATATATTGGGCGGCCAAGAGAAAGCACAGAATTGGCACGTCTACTCTGCCTCAGCTGAATCAGTGATCCCTAGTGACGCTGTTTACACTCTCGAGATGTGCATGACTGGCCTGGATAAAGAGAAAGCACGGGTTTTCTTCAAAGACCAATCTGCTTCAGCTGCCATTATGACTGTGAATTCTGGCATCAGAAAGATTCTTCCAGACTCTGAGATATGTGACTTTGATTTTGAGCCATGTGGTTATTCAATGAATTCTGTTGAAGGTGCTGCTGTTTCTACCATTCATGTTACTCCCGAAGATGGCTTCAGTTATGCAAGCTTTGAGACTGTGGGATATGACTTTAAAGTGATGAATCTGAACCTATTGGTTGAGAGGGTTTTGGCATGTTTCCTTCCAACTGAGTTTTCTGTTGCAGTTCATGTGGATGGTGCAATCAAGTCACTTGATCAGATCTGTTGTGTTGATGTTAAGGGATACTGTCGCGAAGAGAGGAACCACGAGGGGCTTGGAATGGGTGGTTCTGTTATCTACCAAAAATTCGTCAAGACCTGTGGTTCACCTAGATCAATTCTCAAGTGCTGGAAAGATGAAGATGAAGAAGAGTAGTTTAAAGTTTCTGTTTCTGCAAATAAGTCTGGTTGTTCAGACACGCTATGTTTCCTCTATTGTTCTATTTCCATTCAGTGTCATTGTTTCTGGTTGTTCAGACACCACGAGGGCCTTGTTGTTCTATTTGCATTTGAAAATTTAACATAGCACTTTGAGTGCAAAACTTATGTACTATTTGCTCATGATACTTAATCTTGGGCTATGTTATTTCTCGCGTGTTCTGTTTCTTTATTAATGCAATGGTCGTGTGTTTAGTAATTTGGGCTTTGTTTGCCATTTCGCTGTCCTTCCTTAATTCAATCAATCGTGTTGCAGGAGATACGTAGCTTTTGTGTTTTGATGTGAAATAGAATATATGATTCTTCAATCAGAGCAAACATACTTATGTGTTCGAAGGGTCAAAATAAGAACCTGTCGTCGTCCTTTTTACTTTTGAAATGAGTGGTGTGTGTAGTGTTAGCCTGCAAGCTGTTCAGCCTTAGGTGTCTCGAATTGCAGATATTCTGGAAGTTAGTATTCTCGAATTACATTTTATTTTTAAATTTGAAAATTGTTTGAGAAAAATATTTATACACATAAGTCTGTTAATTTAGATACCTAAATTATTTTACCCGTCATGTGTTTACTGTTTTTATTTTAATTTTTCAATTTGTTCTCGTAAAATGTTATAAAGTATAAATTTTTTATTTTTATTTGAGGAATATTACTAAAATTGTGACTATTACTTTGGTTGATTAAAAAACATCGTGACTATATATATGTAAACTACATTCATATTTAATTTCTAAAATTTTGGAAGAAATCTTCCTTAACAAAATAGATTATTTCATCAATTATCAAAACTTTAAGGCTATTTAACTAGTTACTAAAATCAAATAGGTGGTCAGACGAGTTCAAGTGGTTTAACCGTTTGTTGAAACTTTATTTTTATGGATAACATCTTAATATTATTAAATTAGTCTCTATTTTTATTATTTTTAATATAAAGATAGAGTGAAGTATATTCAGTAAAAATAATAAAATTTCAAAAAAATGAATTATGAGCTCTTTAATAGGTTAAACACTAATTTTACTAATTCATAACTGTTTTTAAAATTGATTTTTTATCTAGAAAGTTTTCAATATTAACTAAATTAGTTATCAAACTGGTTGATGAAATTTTTAATGAAATTGACCTGACGAATCCGGTTTGATAAACATAACTATTTGAGTAGTTACAGTTGTGTTAGAACATTTTAGTGACTTGTGATGTTATGGTTATAGTTTGGGCAGCGGTGTTGGTGGCACTGTTTGATTGGAATAGAGTTGAAATTTGATGGAAATCCTAGTTTTAAAGCAAAGATAGTGATTTGATGGCGGCTTGGCCAATTGGTTATTGAATCTTAGCATGAACGATTGGGGACTGGAAAATGGTTTGACTCAAGCATGTGTGGTGGACGCATGATTTAGTTTAGTCAATTACTCAATACCTAGTACTCGTGCGACGTGGTTTGAGGCGGTCATGAATCAGAAAATAATGCCAAATCCTAGTAACTATGGAGACATGCTTCAGCAACTCTCATCCAACCATTCACTTTTATTTTTTAAACGCTTTAGCAAACCAACAGGGGGATTATCATTCGTCAAAATTTATGTGGGTTCATTTATAATAAAATATTTTTTTTAATTAATCATATAAAGAAGAGTTTAAGAAAGAAACTTTGTTACTTTTTAGTCGATAATTTTGTTCTTTATCCTATGGTCCAAGTTTCACATACATTTGTGCACAATTTAGCCCCTCTGTTGAAAAATATTAACTTCTTAAATGAAATTTCATAAATGAGTTAATAGAGATATTCTGAGAGAATCATCTTTAGCAGAATATGTTTATACAATTGTATAAAAAACTTAATGAGTTGTTTGAAATAATTTTAATAATCTTAAAAACTGGATAAGCCAATTGTTACTTATGAATAAAAAAAGTAATTTTTTAACAAATTCGTACAAATTAATAACAATATGTAACTGAAGAAGATTTATAAAATTTTGATTTTATTAGAGTTATTTATCATTTCTTCCATTGTACTAAAAGTGACTATGAGTTGTTTAACAATTATGTGGTACTGTGGAGACCACCAAATACTTCATTTAGTGTAATAAGCAACTCATTTGAATTGTTTCTATTGGAGATGTCCTGAACAAGAAAAAGGTACTCTCAATCACATATATAGTTTAATTAAGAGTGTGTTTAATTTATTATTTCAGCTAACTATCTCAAATGATAGTTAAACTTGTTTTAACCTTATTTAGTAAGCAAAAATTAAGCTAGCAGATTTTTAAAGTATTTACTATTTTTTTTTTGAAAAGTTACTATAATTAGCTTTTTTTACACAAAAAATATTAATGAATAATGAATTGTTTTTGGTAAGTTTCTCTCCTCAAGGGTTACAATCTTTCTAGCTTATGTGCTTTTCCTTCGTTTTTTTTTTCACTCATTATAATTTAAATAAGTAATTATAATAATTTATAATTTAAATATATAATTATATTTTATATATGTAATTTAAAATTTAAATATTTAATTATATAAAATTATAATTTAAATATATAGTTATAGTAATTTATAATTCAAATGTGTAATTATAAAAAAATATAATTTGAATATGTAATTATAGTAATTTATAATTTAAATATATAATTATTGTAATTTATAATTTAGATATGTAATCAATTTATATTAAAAAAATTATATTATTAAAATATGTTATAATTATTTTAAATACCTTATTATTGATCTAATAATAAATTATGTCTTTATTTTTCATTTTATAACTTTCAGCTAAGTTTAACAAATAGTTTTCAAAATTTAGTTCACTTTTTATCTTTTAACTAGTTTTTTCAAACACTCTAATATTAGAAGTAATGCAAAAAAAAAAAAATAATTTATCTCCCCATCAATACTCAGGAAAAAACATAATTAAGAACTTTTAATTTCCTAATTCAAATAGACACAGATACATTCTTTGTATTATGGGAATCTAATATGTAACTAAAATTGTTAAAAACCTTTTACATAATATCAATTTAATTTTTAATAATTATGAAGGTATTTAATTAAAATAATTTTTTTTGAAAAGATAAGAATATTTTTTTATATTTTATTTACAAATTTTATTTAAAATAATTAAAAAGATAAATTAACATTTTCTTTTATTTTAGTGGTTACAATCTTTACATAAAAAATAATATTAGAAGATAATTTAATATTTTTATTTTTTATGTAGATTAATTAATATTTACTTAAAAATAATATTAAAATTTTTAATTAAAAAATATTGATTTTCTTTTGATGTAGGTTAATTAATATTTATAACTTTTTAGGTAAGTTTCCTCTTATTTTTCAACTTTCAATTTTGAGTTTGTTGCAATATTAATTTTTTTCTTCTTTTTCTATCTTTAACAAAATATTGGCTCGTCTTTTTTTATTATTTTCTTTAATTGCTTCTCTTTTGTCTTAATAGTGACTTTTTTTTAAATAAATAAAATTATATTTATAGATTCTAATTTAATAATATAATATTTCTTTGCTAAAAATTTTCTCCTTCTCAAATCTCAATATTTTATGTCTCATTTTCATTTTTTAGATATATATATATATATATATATATATATATATATATATATATATATATATATATTTTGTAAAGTTTTTTTTATAATTTTTATTTTTAAAATTTATATTAAGAATATGGTAAATATTGTCTTGCTATTTAAAATTTTTTAATCCATCACATTTATCAAATTTAAAATGCTCTTGAATTAAAGGACTATCTACAAATACAATTTTTGATGTATAATTTAAATAGACCACATCATTACATGTCACATAATTTAAATGAACACGTCATTACATGTGAAAGTATATGATAGATTCATTTGTATTTCAAATGATAAAAAAGATTGCTTGCAACATAAAAATGAAACACTTCTTGATGCTAATGTGTTGTTTGCGTGGGAGGAGGCGATGCTAATTTCATTGGAGGGGCTACTGCAGAATGTGATTCTAGGTTACCAAGATACAAATACTTGGGAGCAGAACATCTGTGGATCCCCAGGTGTTTAAGCGGGTTATGGAAAGATAAATTGTCATCCATAGTTCTAACATTTTCATGGAGGTTACTATTAAACAAGCTTCCTACAGTTAACAATCTACTGAAGAGAGGCGTAGATATCCAATTAAATGATTTTACCTGCATGCTGTGTAGTAATCTTGTTTTTTAATCTTGCTCTTACTCTCAAATCTTGTGACATAGGGATTAGAATTGAATCTTCACTTGCTTATGATTTATCTCAATTATTTCTCTTATCTAGTTCATGGTTTGTGGGCAAACAAAACATAAATGTAGGTTGTGGGTTGTGACATTTTGTCTGGTGTATTTGGATATCTAGAAATTCCATTATTTTTAATGATATAACAATGTAGTATTTGGATATTATGATGTCTATTAAAGTCACGTCGTGAAAATGATTGTTATATACTTTTGGTTTCAATAATGGTTGTTTTTTTGTGATTAGTGTAGCAACCCTCAGTTGTACTTGCTGAATATGAAGTAGAATTCTTGAGGTGAATTTAGAGGACATTACTATAGTTTTCCATTTTTTTTGTGCTGACGTACAGGACCATGAAATAGTTTGTTTCAGCCTTCAAATAAATATAATAGATACCTATTTGTCTTTAAAATCCATGTTTAGACTAAATATAATAGATACTTATGTGATTAGCTTGAGTTTAGGTGCCTTGTCATTTCACTATGTCTTATTGTTAGTTCGTAAACTAAATTTATAGACTGCTGATTTAGCTAGAAAAATCCATGTTTAGAAAGAACTTTATTTTGTAGAACTTGCACTAAGTTCAAGCTTAATAAGCATAGCCAATTTTAATCAGTGAGTTGGCCCCTAAAATAAAAAAAAATCATAAAAAAGGAAAAATAGAAAGATTTTGAACATACACCCATAAAAACATTTATAATAAAATTAAACAGAATATATCAACTTACCCTAACTCATTTTTTTGACCAATTAACAAGGACTAATCAAAATGAAATGGAGAATTGAAATCTCAATTCACATCATATAAAAATGAAAAGATTTAAAACATCAGGATCCGAACTTTTAATATTTGTAACCGAATATTAGCATTGAAAATTAGTGGTAGACCACTTCCAAGCATTTCCGTCTGTAACAGATGTTGGTAAAATAATTTTGTATAAATATCTTGGGATAATCAAATTTATCTATAAAAAGAAATAGGAAGCAAAAAGAGATAAGTGATGAATAAAAAAGTTTTTTTAAATCGGCAATGATGAATAGAATTTGTAATATAATGCGATAGATCAAGAGATAAGAAACTACTGTTGTTGATGTTTATAAATTTAGGTTTATTTACATCATCGTGTGCACAAATATAATTTATAAATAATTTATCAATAACACTTATTTTTTTTACCAATTTGTAGTTAGTAACAACTTGTTTCATTTAATTAAGTCATTCTTGGTAACGTTACTTTAAATGTATATAAATGTGTGTTTAGTAAAATTAGCTATTCAACTAGTCAAAAGTTCTAAAATAAACATCAATAATTATTAACTAGATCAAGTATTTAAAATAATTATAAAATATTTTAAAATAAATGGATTAGATATTTAAATTATAAATTATTATAATTATATATTTAAATTATAAATTTCTATAATTATATATTTAAATTATAAATTTATGTAATTACATATTTAAATTATAAATTACTATAATTATATATTTAACTTATAATTTCTATAATTAAATAAATAAATTTTAAATTATATATTTAAATTATAATTTTCTATAATTATATATTTAAAATATAAATTACAATAATTTTCTCTCATATCCATCGTATTGCTAATTTATCATTAACTTTTTTTAAGGGATTGGTCACTTATTATTCATATTTTCTTATCTTGTTTAATTATTTTGCTTGAAACTAAACATTGCTCCAATTTTAGTATTAGAGTTTGAGTTAATCGATCAAAATCATTTTTTCATGCATCATCTTTTTCAGCACTTCTAATTGGAAATTTGGCATCTCGTTGATTCAAATGCAAGTATTGTTGTTGATGCAATCCTACCTACCAAGGGCCCCCTCACTAGGACAATGACTAGGAGGATTGAAGAGGACTTGGCTCGGAAAGACTCATCAAAATCCCAACTCATGATAGAGATAGATATTTTAGGCCATAGTCCTTAGTTTTCCTCTTGTAAATACTAATTAGCTTTTAATTCCCTTTTAGGCCTTGTATTTTGGTCATTTATTTTAGTTTCTAGAGTTTAGGGTGTAATTAGCTTAGGAAGGGAGGTGAGGAGAGTAAAAAGCCTAATAACCCAAAGGAGTGTGGATCTCTTTCTACACCCCCTTGATTAAGCCGCGACACTCCCTAACTTAAGACTAGGCACCACTTTTAGTGGGCCTAAGAGGAATTAGTGCTCCTAATCCTAATTAGGTCCAAGTCCCACATTGTCTAGTGAGTGTCTTGCTCCCTCTTTGGGCTATAAATACATCTAGTATTGTACAAATCACACTTGATTGAATGAAGTAAGACTCTTTTTGAGCAATTTATTCTTGAGTGTCATTGAGAATCCTCTCTGTTGAGGAATTTTCTCCCTTAAAGCTTTTGACTCATTTTTCTCCTAGAAAGTGGCGTCAACCCTCTCCCATTTCTAACCTCTCCATCCTCCATTTTCTTAGAGGAAGGAACCTTGGTTGAAGAGATCAAGGGAGTGCATTAGTTGTGAACTGTGGCAACTGATTTTTGTTTTATTCTTTTTACCATTATTAACAAAATGGGGTACCAAATCCAATGAAATCCAAGTGTTTCAACAAGGTATATCCAATTGATAAAAAAATTGTCTCATACCAATACTTTATTCATCTTTTTCATGCATCATATAGCTATTTTCAGCACATCAAGTTTCAAAGGTGGTAGGGGAACGTGAATTCCGGGTGTCGTTGATTACAATTGTTTTGCATTAATTTGCAGAAGCTATAACCATTGAATTTATTTTTTTAACTTTTGAGTTTCTTTAAATGAGAAATATGCACAAGACGATAAAAAAATCAAAATGATTTGCAAATACAAAAACGAATCACAGAGTTAAGAATGAGAATAAGAAATGATAAGAATCCTTCCATCTAAATGAGCATAAATATATCGTGTCAATTGAGAACTATTTACAAGATGTATCATGTTAACATGACATGTGGCATAACTAACTAAATAGTCCACATGCTTTTGTGCAAGAGATAAATGCTAAAGGTTAGAAGTTATAAAAGGTACATGGGAAGCTCTTAACTAAAACATATATCAAATGACCTATACACGTAAGCACCATGACGTACTTCAGATGATTTCCACTAGGTGTTACTTGAGAGACGCTCTCAGTAGATGTAACTATGAGATGCTTTTGCCAAGTACTCTCATTAGACACTGCCAGGATAGACTCTATCTAAATGCTTCTACCAATTTGACTTAGAAAAACACTCTCATCCTAATAAGAAGTTTTTACCTAACTCGCTCATAAACCATAAAAAATTTTCACTTTGAAAAATTCTGAGTCAACATCAACATAGACCATTAAGCAAATGGTGTTGCAAATCCAATGTAATAAGAATTTTCAAATCATTTTAAAAAGACATGTCAATCACATAGATATATTGTCAAAGTTACACTACTTTTTGGACTGTTTTTTAAAAAAACTTTTATTCTATAAATAGTTTAAAGAGGCAGTATTTTATGAGAAAAACATATATATATGTTGTCAGTGTAAAAAATTTTTCACTGATATTCAATCACAACCTTTTATATATGGTAAGTTTGTTAACTTTACCAATTAATACTTTAAAAGTTATATGAATGAAAAATTGTCATTGAATGTCACTGTAAAACTCTTTTAAAAAGTATGAGTGTTAATCTCTTATTTTATTGTCATACTATGTACAAATGACAATCATTACGAGGAAAGTTTTTTTTCCAGAGTTACAATTAGAACAGCAAACCTCTCTTTACCACCTGGACATGTGTTTTAATAAAAAATAGCATTCAAATTTGTCTTTTCCTGATACCAATTGTGAGCATGGGGTTTCATGGGCTGCCAACCAAAAAAGACTTTTGAGTTTGCTAATGGACTTGACAGAAAAACAAAAGAAATCTATACCAAGTGATCTATGGGAGCCAAATAGCAAGAACATTTTGAATTATGTAACCTTTCACTGAATCTCCCACCTCTGATTTGCTTTCTCCTTCTCTTTTTTCCTATTTTTGATTAATGATTGATCTTAAGGACCATGTTATAGCGTATGGTTTCCTTAACAAGGAATGTAAGAAGGAATTTTCTAACGTTACCACATAAATGGTATACTATGAGGATGACAGCAGGGTTGTAGACACTTTTCTTCTCCAACTGAAGCAAGAAACCTCTGAACACACCTGCATCCTAGAAAAGGTGAACAATTGTGTACTTTTTTTTTTATGTTTGAAATTTTATTGTCTATGTGAGAGCACACAACCAAAATGAAGACAGAATAATTTGAAATTTGAATATGAAGCCTAAATCTCAAGTCTCAACTCCAATATCCCTTCTCACTCTTTTTTTTCCATTTTTTCTAAATGCGTTATCTCGAGAAACATGGTGCAACCTATGCTTCCCTTTAATGAAACAAGGTAAAGGCTACACCTACAACATTAGATGAGGACAAATATTGTTTTTCTATGTTAGTACATAAATGGTATACTGTGGGGATGTATAGAACTTGCTCAGACTTGTACCTTGCACATGCTGATCCCACTTGTGAATTTAGAAGGGGGTTGAATAAATTTCTTTAAAAATTGTTGATTAATTTTTTTTTTCAAACCAATCATAAGCTTTAGAAAATTGGACTTCTTTCAAATAGTCAATAATAACAATATAAATATATATTGTGAGAAACTAGTGATACGACACATAGATTCACATGTTGAAGATAGTAAAGAAATACACAAATGTCAATGTAGGGTTTTATGTTATGATTCAGGTTAAGAAGGTTTACAAGAGGTATACATGTGAATGTCCAAGCAAACAAATTTAGAAACAGAATTACTAGGTATATAAACAACTATAAAATCGACACACATAAATAGAGTAGAGATCGAGATGGACAAGCATGCATAGTTTATACTCGTTCAATCAAACCCTTGGCCTATGCCCAGTGTTAGTTTGACAACTCGAGTCAAACCTTTTTTAATATAGATTAGAGTATAAACACTATGTACACATAAAGCCTATCACAAAAAACCACTGGAAAACCCTATTCCAGAATTCAAACCACCTTGTAAAACTCTATCACAAGAATTTATTGGAAAACCCTATTTGAGATCTCAACAAAAAGCAGCTAAAATAGCTTGTGGTGCTACCACAAGAAATCCCTGGAAAACCCTATCCTAGATAATAAGCTAATTATGTAAAGGATATAATGACCACACCTAGTTTGTGTCAATGTAAAGAATTAAGAACAAATCACAAGTGAAAGTCAAACCATGTTCTTGATCAAGGTTGCTCAAATGATGTTTTAAAGATTGAGTGTTGGAGCAAACTTATTTTGATAAAATAGATGCCTTGAATGGATTAATGGAGGCAAAATAATTTCTAAAGAATTAGGTCAGCCTTTTAGGGTCGTAAGAAGATGTGAAATATAATTTTGAATTTTCTAAGAGGTTTTTGGGCCCTTTAATATAGAAAAAATTAGGTATGAGCAATTTAATAACCCATAATTAATATTTAAGACATCCTTACTTAGATGAAGGTGTAAAAGATTTTTAAACATTTTAAGAATGAAAACCTTGATCAAAACTAAGATTCAAGTTCAAGAATGTGTTTGTGGCTTTTGAAGTGAACTTAAGACATGGTAAGACTAGCAAAATGTAAATTAAGGCACACTAACCAAAATTTTAAAGCAATCAATGCAGTGTCACATCCATACATGTTTAGCATATTAAAAATTAAAATGAGAACGCAAAAAGCAAAATAAAATATAAGGATCATGACCTTCATGTCCAACAACACAAGGTGAGGGATTTGCAAATTTACTTTGTAATTTATGTTCTGTTGAGGTTATTCTTTTATGGTTTCTAATAAGGACTATATATTAGGTCTGTGGATTCTTGTAGTGAAGTTCAAATCAAATTGCAAACAATTTGAAATGAGTTGTTGATGGAAATACAATTCGATTGCTAAGTTTAGTCCCAAGAAAGAAAGTTAGAATATTATGGAAAAAGTCATTTGATTATGAATAGTTTTTTATTTTTCCAGACAAAAGTTTCCTTTCAGCATGAAAATGGTGTTGATGGTCAGTTAGGTATGTTTTTATAAACTTAATCTTTTTGTATTTTTATTCTCATATAGTTTAGTCATGCCTAAGAGGGTTATGTTTTTCTAGTTTTTCCTTACAACGAGATAGGATTTATGTCTCAGTGAGGAGAACTTTTATCTATAAGTTTGAGAAAGATTTGCAAGAGTTTATATTTATTCCTTTGGTGTTAGAAAAACATTAGTTAGGACATGCCATCACAATTAGAAGTCAACTTTCAATTTTCAACTAATACGGTGTTAATTGAAAATGTGAAGGTGCAAGATTACGTTTAAGACATTGTCCTAATTTCTCAAATTATTGGGGAGAGTTTTGATACTAATTTTTTAGTGGGTAAGTCACATATTTACTTACTTGAATATATGAAAGTTTAGTCTGTTATTTAGCTTCCTTTATATATGACATGTAATGGGTACCTAACTGGTGTTGGAAGCGAGAAGGTGTGATCATTTTCAACGTGTTGATGGGTAATTATCATTTGACACTATAATTATGCTTAAAATAGTTCTGTTGTTGCTTTAGGTCCAGGATTTAATGCACTCTCTTTTGGCCTTTTATGGATAAGGTGAATACTTTCTTAGCCTCGTGTGAAGTTTAGAGTGTTGTTTTGGTGCAACTTGGGAAAGTTAAGACTTTTCAAGGTGAGTATCATTAAATATTATTTACATGTTTTTATTAATATACATAATAGGTTCTAACATAATCGTTATTTTATTATGCACAAAAAGTTAACACGCAAAATTGCATAACTTATACAGAGTAATCTATAATCCTAAATGGGATGAAGTTGTGAAGTTTAAGAATATATGTGTTTCTTAATTTAATCATTGTTTAAGGAAAAATTGCAACAAAAAATAATTTTAAATGATCAATTGAAGTACAATCAAATCATCTCTATAGGAAACCAAACAATAATTAGATGAACTCTAGTGAATTTTCTTAACCATGAAATTAGTGTAAAAGTTGCATAAATTTAATGGGTAATTGAAAAACAATGTATCAAACAGTTAGTGTGCAAATTGTAAGTTAATGTAAGGTTCAATTTTAATTGTTAATTTAAAAAGTGTGAATAATTAAAAAGGGAAATTAAATTAAATTTAAGTGTAATTAATAAATTAGTCACTAAATATTTGGTTGATGTATTTATATCTGTTTTATTTTAATACAATATGTTTATTTATTAATAATGTGATTAAATTATAAATAAGGGAATATGAGTGGATGAAATTAGTAAGGTTAGATGTGAGTAAAGTAGATATTCTTTTAGATTGAGGTAGTTTGATTGGTTTTATGAAAATGTTTTTGGAAGGGAGGGTTCGATTAGCAAAATCAGGATTACTAAATACAACCATTATCCATTTAATTTTCTTTTTCTTTCTTCTTTCTTTCTTCATCATTCTTCTTCTATCTTCTCAATTCTCAAATTCTCTCTTTCTCCTATTACCTATTTTCATTCGCCCTCTACATATAGCTAATCTAGCCATGAAATCTAAGCAAATTCCATGGAAATCTAAGAAATTTCTTCCATTTTTCCTTATCTTAATTGCGAATCCTAATGGGTAAGTAATTTTTTAGATTTCTTGACCCATTTTCCATTCTCTCTAGGGTTCACGCATCTCCAATAAAGGGAAATCAACCTTGAAATCACAATTTCTTAAGTTCTTTTTGGTTTTGGGGTTTTTTGTATGTTTTGAGTGATTTCTTCAAATCGGGAAATTGATTTATCTTGAGGTGATTATGAATTCCTCTTTCTCTACAAATTAGCTTACATGAGAAATAGGTAAGAGAAACTTAATCTTGGTTGTAATTTAGGAAATTCTGATTGAACATTGTGTTGTTGTAATTGGTTGTGAATAATTTATGTATTTTTCTTGATTTGAATGTTATATAAAATTGGGTGTTCTTTGTAATTGATATGATGTACGTTTAATTAGATTATATAATGGATTGTTGATTTTGGGTTGTTACGAGGAGGTAACTTAGCCTTCTTCGAAGTACATTGAGTTAGGGATACATATAAGGTTATTGTGATCTTGGTATTAAGGTTGATGAGGATGAGATAGTACCTGAGGGATACACTTTGATAACAACTGTGTGTTAGAATTGAGTTAGATAGACGTCAAACAACAATTGCAGTTGGGTATGCTTATACTTCAATTGATTGTCAGATGAGTTAGATAGACGCCAGATTCCAATTAAGAGAAGTCATTAGGCTACCTAGTGATCCAAATCCAATGGGATTTCTAGAAAATGTCGCGTTATTTTATCATGATGTACTGATTTCTATGTTTAGGGAGAACATAAGTGTGTTTGACTATTTGATATTTCTATTTAATGTAAGAAGATATTAATTTCGAGGTGTTTATGTTTGATTAATTTCGAAGGGTTTATGCTTGATTAATTTCTTGCTTTGTAAGCATACCGTTGTTGTGTGTGTTTATGTATGACTGCGAGGATCATGTTTAACACGGAAGCAGATGAAAATTGTGATGCAGAGGGGTAGAATATGCAAGAGTTAAGGAAGCATGGATTTACTTAAGATTGATGTTGTTTTGGTTCTTTTTGAAATCCTATGACTTTTTGTATGTATGTAAATAGTAAAAATCTATTAACGGTAGATAAGGATGTAAATGTATGACTTATAATGGTAACTTAAATGTGCCTTTTGAATGACAAGTTGGATGTTAGTATCATACTATACAAATGAATGAATAACTTATTAGTATGTTAGAATGGTTTAAAATCATGTAATTGGGGTTTTAGAGTTCTATAGAGTCTCGTTGGGCGAGAGCCACAGCTCTCACCCAATGCAAAGTTGCTTCTGTCAAGAAATTTATGGCTTTGTGGCCAACAACAGGTTTCACTTAGTGAAAAGTTTTCTCTATGAGTTTTTTTTTTGCTTAGTAACTCATCTCACTGGGGCAACATTCCTTCATTGAAATACTCTAACTTAGACTTCTTCTTGGCGACACTTGTTGCTAGGCAAGAAGTACAAGTTCCCGACACTGTCCACTGGGCAAGATGTTCAAGATGTGTTCTATTTTAACTCTTCCAAAATTTTAATATTTGAGTACAATTTATAATTGAAATGAACTTTGTAAAAAGTAAGTGATATTATTTATATAAGATTTAGTGGTTCGTTACAATTAACAATAAGATTGAGAGTGTTACCAAAATTTGGTTTATCCAACAACCAATATCGAGCAATAGATATTTTTCAATGATTAGTTTCTAGCATGTGAATAGTTGTTATCCATAAGTGTATTCCTACAACAAAAGACTTAATTTTCCTAATTGTACTCTCAATTTCTTGAATAATAAAATGGGAAAAAATTGCATTGCTCACAATATCAAACTCAAAAAGTGGCTAATAAATTATACTTGTAGACACCCATTTTGTCTGGTTTTTTATATATACTTTCACCTTTCGAAATAAGGTTACTGGATTAAAAAAAGGTTGACCTTGTAAACGGTAAGACTACTACATTGGAAGCTCATTGGGCCAAAAAATGAAAAGGGGTACACTTAGCAAATATGGAAGGTGCAAACAATAATTCATAGGCAAATGAATAATAGGGTATATTTATTAAATATAGTGGTATAAATAGTGAAAACTTGAATTCCACTTCTGACTTACAACAAGTATTCTAAACGACTTCTAGTTCTACCCTTAATCTCCCCCTTAGTTTAAGCCCAAGTATATTTTATCACTAAGCCACTCTTGACATTCTAACCAAATTGGTTAAAGAAGATGCATTATACAATGATAGCTATTACAAGAGAGGATATACAAATCTTGCTCACAAGCTAAGGATAAATTCATAGAGTCAAGGATATACAAATTTGATCAAGCAGATTGTCCTAGCACTAGATGTTTTGTCACAAAACTAAGTGTTTGCTTTAGCTTTGGAAAAATGAACATTAGTGGAATAACATAGACTTTTCTTTTGATTGTTTTTCTCTTTTTCGTCAACTTTTGTTCATGCAGTAAGGTCTTTTATATAAATGTTGAGTACATGTAACCATTATGATGTCACTGTCTTAAATGTAGGTCTTTTAAATGAAGTTTCTTGGTAAACCATAGATATTGTGTGCTAAAAAATTATTTTTAAATTGTAATTTTATGTTTGATTGGAATTAAAAAGAAATGAAGGGAAATGAGATTTATTTTTTGTTTGATTTTCATATAAATAAGGAAGGAAAAAAGAATGGGTGGAACTCATGGCACAAATAGTGTCTCTTCAATTTGGAAACAAAATAGAGAGTATTAGTGAATTTATTATTATTCTTGATAAACCCAAGATAATGTGTGCTAAAAAAATTCTTAAATCATAATTTTTATGTTTGGTTGTAGGGATTACAATGGGTAGGGTACTATAGTACCTATCTCCATATCCATGTTTAAAAAGTGCACTTGTACCTGGCCCGTGCCTACTTAGGTAGCAATTTTAATCCTCATACTTGTATTTGCATACTTATATACTCATACCCGCATTTGCAACCACACTTTATTTATGTGTAAAGACAACAAATCAATATCTTTTATACATAAATAAAGATAATATAAAAAACAAATCAACATAACATTAAATATAAAACAAATTATAAGATACTCCCTAAAGTTTTGCGCAATTACACATAAACCTATGCTTTTTTTACTATAACATTAAATAATGTTGTAAGTTTATTAAGATTTATTTTATAAATAACTCAATTTTTCTTGAACTGTATTTTCATCTTAGTAAATTTGTGTAAAATATATTATGTCTTTTTTTATCCTATAATTATATTATTTATCATCGATTATAATACAAATAATATTTTTAGCAATATTTTTTACTGAAATTATAATTATATAATTAATATATATATATATATATATATATATATATATATATATATATATATATATATATATATATATATATATATATATATATAAGTTGCAGGATGAGGCGAGTTAGGTATCATAGTACCCATACCCTTTTTTTTTTTTGAGTCCAAACCCATTTTTGCGGATAATTACTCGCCCCATGTGATGGGATTTTGTAGCTACCCATAGGATTTGAGTCTATTTTACCATCTCTATTTGGTTGGAATCAAAATAGAATAAAAAGCAATAAAATGAAAGAATTTTTATTTTGTTTGGTTTGCATATAAATAAGAAAGGAAAAAAGAATTGGTGGAACTCATTGCAAAAGTACTTTCTCTCCAATTTGAAAAAAAAAATAGAAAGTATTAGTGAATTTATTATTTTCTATTGTAATATCCCAAATAAATGCCACCATTTTTCTTTACACCACTATTCCTCAATATCACCATGTACAAATATAAGTAAAACTCACAATATTAGAATTTTATATAAAACTCTCAACACATGTACTGTAAACTCTCTCTAGGCGACTAAGGTTGTCCAACGAGAAATCAATGTACCTCGCCCAGTGACAGTAACTGCCTAGAGAGATATTTGAACTAAACTATCCAATGGAGGAACTTTGCTCAACGAGAAAATCCAATTTAATTCTTAACATGGAAAACTTTGTATTGAGCGAGACTTCTCATTGGGCTTAAAACCAATAAATACCCCAATCGAGGCAACTTTGCATTGGGTAAAAATCCTCATTGGGTGTAGAGCTATCAAAATGGTCATACTAGATTCTAAAAAAGGAGACCCAAATAGAATCGAGCCTTTTTGGGCTGGATCATTTGACCCAACTATGTGAATGGACTTGGGTCAGCCCAGTCTAGTGGGCCATGAGCTGATCCGAATGCAAATATAAATACATAAATTTTTAAAATACATATTAATAATATATATGATTTATTTTTAAAAATATATTAAAATAAAAAATATACACATAAAAGTATATTTGATGTGAAGTCAATTTATACATATTGTTAAGGTGTATATATATATATAAATTACATATAAAAGTATGACTGATGTTTATTTAATAGTATATTTTTAACAAATGAAAATTATGTTGTTCTAAAATATATATATGTATATATATATATATATATTAAATTAAAATATACATATAAGTATATTTTATGTTATTTTAGACTTATTTATGATATGTTTTTTTATTAATTTAATGTGTTGTTTTGAATTGGTTTGAGCTTGTATTATAAGTTAAGTTTTATTTTTTATAAAAATTTGAAAATATGTAGCCCAAACAAATATGGATTGGTCCGATCTAATGCATTTTGTTGGAAAAGTTCGACGAGTCGGACCGGGCTGAACCATCTAGACTGCCAACTCTAGCTGGTTGCAAAGCCACAAAGTCCCCCCAAAAAGACAACTTTTCGCTGGCCGAGACTTGCTAGCTCAACGAGAGTCTATAGAATTATATAACGTCTACTACAATCTCTCTAACAATTCAACTAAACTTAAACATGATTACATAGAATCAAACTTCAAACTCAACATAAACATTTGCGTAATACCATCCATACTTTAGTACATTATAATTCCATTTTAATATGTTACAAAACATACCTACCAAATGTATACTTTTTTTAATATCTAAATACATAGATTTCAAAAGATTACAACACCTAACCAAAACATAGTTTACTTCATCAAATCCTAAAAATTGTCAAATTTGGTCCTCCTGCCTCTCAGCACCACTGCAACTATCTACTCCCATGCAGAACATAATTGTCACAGTTATACAAAACAAACATATAGTGTATGAGTAAAACATAGGATAAAATAAATCTAGTTATTCTCATACAATTATTCAATCAATGAAGATAACAATTAACTAATTACACTTATGCTTCTCCCGAATATAAGCACTCAACACAATGTACTGTTATGATATGATGCTTTCCAGAACACCTATTGAGTTCGAACATAAAAGAGATCAAAGATGTCGCTAAATCGGTGTTTGGCATCCACCTGACTCATTTGACAACCAATTGAAGTCTTGACATACTCATCCAACAGCTGTTGTCTATCATCTACCCGACCTTCATGACAAATAACTGTTATCCAAGTATATCTCAAGGATACCCCCATTTTCATATCTGGTATCCCGATTACATTGGTCTTAGATGCAACTACAAGTCAATACACTCCACATATATAAATATATGTACATCACCCAAGATTAAGTTACCCAACTGTGACTATCCACATTAATCAAATTCAATATACATCTAATAATCATGCATCACGACAACATACATTATAACTTAATTACATTTATCACCAAAATCAATAACAAAACATCATTTTTTTCTTATTTATAAAACCAACACCCCAATCATCAATTTCACCATAACAACCATTTCACAAAACATTCAAATTAAGTTCAAAATCCCAGTCATTACATCATATTGATTTAGCTTCCCTTACCTAACATCCAAAAATCTGTAATTTTGAATAATAAGCTTTTGACAAATAAATGTATTAATTTACATATTTATACATGGACCCCTAAATAAACTTACGAAAAGTTAAATAGTACAATAAATTTCATATGTTATTTTTAATTAATTATATTAGAGAATATATTTATATTTGTCATATATAAGTTAGCAATGCTAGATGATGCAATTATCTTTTGATATTCAAATTGATTCTATTATAAAATTTATATATTATTTTTTTAAATTAATTGTAATAGATAATATATTTATCTTTATTCATTTAAATTATTTGTATTAGATATAGTATATTTATCTTATATTTGAACTAATTGTAGTAGATAATGTATTTTGTGTAGCTTTATATACTAATTTCATATGTACAATTGTGTAATTACTCTAAAACATAAACCACCACTAGAAGAATAATACTAAGGAAGGAAACAACTTTACCTTAGAGAATAATACATAGAGAAAATAGTAGAGGAACACAAACACAAAGAGAAAAGAAATATAGTGTTTGACAAAAGAGTGCAATAAAGCTGAGTACAACAACTTACTTTTCTAAAGTTCCATGGTATAGATTATTTTTTTTGTGCGTTTTCTTCAAGATTTTCAATAATTGAGTTTATTTTCTACAATTTAGTTATTGTGACTCGTTTGCGTACAATTTGTGATTTATAATTATTTTAATTTTATCCTTGCATGACATATTGTTTGTATGATTGATTGATATTTATGAAATATGTGTTGTGCGATTTTAGATTAGGACATTGTGTTTAGAAAATTTGTGTGCTTTTGTTTGAGATACCTCTATCTGGGATAAGAATGAACATGACATACCCCTATTTAATATGGGGAAGAGATTTTAGATACCTTTATCTAGAATGGGAAAGGGATTTGAGATACCTCCATAATAGGATGAAGGCAATTAGACACCATTATATGGAATATGAGCTCATAGACCTTTTAAAAATATATTGAAAACCTGGTTCTGGGAACCAAAAAGTGGGAGAGAGTGATCATGAGTATCTCTATGTTGTGTTGTGGATTTGTATGCGTGCATTAAGGTGTTATTAGGAAAATATTTTCTTTTATGTATGACATATATGAATGATTGATAAAGTATATTTTTAAATTGTGGGTACTGTGATTGATTTTTTTGGTTACTGTGCTTGCCAAAAGCCAACACTATTTGCAAACTTTCTTTTAAAACTTGTTCTATTAATTGAGATTATATATCTCATTAAGTGTTGTTTTCATATATCAAAGATGAGGTTACAGTAAATGAGAAAATATACAGACTTAGTTTCATTATGTATTTTACCTTATTTGGGAATTAATTGTATAAGGAATTATTATATATGGTACCCATTTTTTATTATTAAAATTTATTAGTATCTAGTTAAGATGTTGTGACATATATCATTATAATGATGTACAAAATTATGAAGTTTTATTTAAACATGATTAAGGTATTGTTGAAAACTTTTGTTTCTAAAACTTTTTCTTCTAAATGCAATATTTTATTTACAATTTGTTAAGATATCACTATGTAACAAAGGATGTTACATTTCTCCTTTTAAAAGTTGACTTTAGCAAAGAGAGAGAAATCAGACTCAAGAAATTACTAAAAAATGTGACAAAAATCCCAAATTAAATAGTAAGATAAGAAATTAGGATTTTTAAAATAATTTCCTTATAAGGAGAATGACTGAATCGAAAATGAACGGAAAAAAGGTCCAAGAAATTAGGATCAGACATACATATACTAATCAACTTTTAGAATCAGAAGCAATTGAAGAGATTCTGTTGAATTCTGTTAATTATCTGATTACCATGCAAGGAATAAAAGATGGTGATGACAGGGAGAGAGAACGAAATGGTGGCGGGAGAAAGAAAAATTAAGAAAGGAAGAAAGAATGGAGGAAGGGGAGAAAGAAGAAAGAAAATCAAGAGTGTACTTAGTAAGCTTTGCTTGCTATTTGCACCCTGATCCTAAATAGTTTTTCGAAAACTTTTCGAAAACCATTCTAAATTTAACAAATAAAAAAATTAACAATCATACTCACCTCTTCACCCTATAACCATAATTTAAATTCAATCACATAATAATATAACCAATTACTCTTTCTATTTATTTCACACACTTAAAACCTATTAAATAAATAGGTCCTTACAATTATTATTAACATATTTTATGTTTTATTTTTTATTAAATTTTATTGTTTATAAGGATATTATTTTTTTATCAATATCTTTTTTTGTTCCTATTATTTTCTATTCGATCAAGCAAGAGAAAAACAAAATTTATATTTTTCTTTCTTTCTATTTTTTCTTCTATCTAAAAACTAAAAAGTAATTTCGTTTTTTTTACTTTCTTTTCTTCTATTTTTCTTCATAAATCAAACGTAATGTAAAAGATGAAGGTTGGTCATATACCACACTCGTGACATGTTACTACTAAAGTTCTGAAAACATTATATCTAACCTACGTATTAACTATATCAATATTATAGCCATTTAGTAAACTGTTACTAATTGTTTAAAGTAATAGTACAATTCCTCTTTACACTAATTTTATATTTTTTACATATATAAAATTAAAAATTCTAAAGTTTTAGTGTCTTCATAACCATAGTTGTTAAGATTGATACTTGGACTAGTATAGTTTTGTTTTACTCCTTACACAATTTTAATGACAAAGATTCATACTTTAACCCTAAGTTATGAATTCAACCGTAATAATAGTATAATATATAATAACATCCCTTCCTCCTCGTCACATTCCTAATATTACACAGATTCATTTTATTATAAATTAGTAATAAAAATTATGTCTTTATATACTGATTAATGTGAACTCTAATAACTAAGTGGCTGTAGTTTAGTGGTGAGAATTCCACGTTGTGGCCGTGGAGACCTGGGCTCGAATCCCAGCAGCCACACTTTTTTTTTTCTTCTGTATGTAAGATATTAATTTTATTTTTAAATTTTTTGTAATTAATTTTGTCCGCTAAAATTTAAGCTTTATTTTTGTAAGTGTTCGATCGTTTCTGACTCTCTAATAACTTAATGTTTTTTTCTTCTGTATGTAAGATATTAATTTTATTTTTAAATTTTTTGAATTAATTTTGTCCGCTAAAATTTAAACTTTATTTTTGTAAGTGTTCGATCGTTTCTGACTCTCTAATAACTTAATGTATGTGACTGTATCTCATCTCAATAATATTTAGTAATTACAAGTTTTGACTTATTTGTTATTTTTTTTTTCTTCTGTATGTAAGATATTAATTTTATTTTTAAATTTTTTGTAATTAATTTTGTCCGCTAAAATTTAAGCTTTATTTTTGTAAGTGTTCGATCGTTTCTGACTCTCTAATAACTTAATGTTTTTTTCTTCTGTATGTAAGATATTAATTTTATTTTTAAATTTTTTGAATTAATTTTGTCCGCTAAAATTTAAACTTTATTTTTGTAAGTGTTCGATCGTTTCTGACTCTCTAATAACTTAATGTATGTGACTGTATCTCATCTCAATAATATTTAGTAATTACAAGTTTTGACTTATTTGTTATGGTTATAATTTATCTAATTATCATTCTTCTTCTTCTTTTTTTCTTCCATTGTGGATAAAAAAAGGTGTGTGGTCAACTTAACAATGTCCACAGTCAACTAACCTACATTCTTTTGAAGAAGAGATTAAGGCATATTTTGATAATAGTACAGAAAACACTTTTAAATATTAAATACATTTTTGAAGAATAAATTCACCCTTTAATTATGCATGATTATTATATTTCTCAAAATACAATTGTACAAGATTTTTCCACCCCAAAACTCCATTTTGTAGAAAGCAAAATTTTGATTATTTTTACTAACTAAGGTTATAAATTTAAATTTGTGAATTGTTTTTATAGCCAACAAATTTTGTTAATACTACAAATAAACAGGTAAGCACAAGTCGTGCCTACTCGCATGACACAATATTATAGTTTAAAATAACGAAAAAGTTAATTGATGTTAAGCACATAAAATTGGGTTCATTACCCATTCTGCAAAGGAATGTGTGTTAATTTCGTCACACAGCACCATTCTCACATGTTTAGCTGAATTGTTTTAATTATATCATCCATCTCCATACGTTGATATTTAAGTATTACCGCATTTCAAGCCTTCCAAATCTGCCAAATACTTGTATACCAAACAAAAGATCATGCCTTATCTAAATATTTTGAACCTATTATGAGTCCTTGCATTTGGTAGAAATGACTTTGACATTAATTATGCAGTATCAACATAACCCCCATAGGAACAATGCTTGCACTGCACTCTTGAGGTTATCGGGCAAGTAAAACATAAACGAGAGCTTGATTCGCCTAGTGCCCCACACATGGCATACCAGCTTTCTTCCACTTCAATAATCTGGCGACTAAGTAAGTTTTCCTTGGTTGGCAGTTGATCAATAACCAATCTCTAAACTACACATTGCAACTTCTTAGGGATTCTATTTGCATAATAGAAGTCAAAATTACCTTGATTTGGAAATCTCATGCCAGCGGATAAGACTTTATATGCGGAGGACATAACAGATTTGCCTGACCCATCTAGAGTCTAAAGCCACTTATCCTCAACACCCACTTTTAAATTTACTACTTTTAAAGTATTAACAACCTCAACTAGTAGTTTCTCCTCCCAATCAAATAACTTCCTCCTCCACCTCCACTCCATCCCTTCTCCTTTTAACTCCTTTACTGTGCTATTTTTAAACAATGTTAAATTACACAGTCTCTCATATGACTCGCTTAAACTATGCTCACCTAGCCATTTGTCCCGTCAAAATAAAATCTTATCACCATTTCCCAATTGTCGTTTAACATTACTAGACCACCACTATTGATGTTTATAGTCTTCAATATAGTGAATATCTACCCACCATCTTAAGCAGCGTCTTCCTTTAACCACCCACCTCTAAGGATGGCAAAAATACCCATACCCGTGGGTACTCGCCTAAACCTGCCCTGATTTTGATGGATATTACCCAGTTTGACTGGGTATGGGTACGAGTATTACTCGGTGTGTTAAACCGGGTACAGGTATGAGTATGTGACTACTTGCCCTGTACCCGAACTAGTACCTACCCCGTTATAATTTTAACGATTATATAGTAAGTTTAAATTTATATGTTTAACAAAAAATTTTAATTCTTAAAATTTAATTTATAATTTCTTGTTATTAATTATTCTTTATATACTTTTTAAATTAAAATACAATTAATAACTTAATATATAATTTAGTTAATAATAAATAAGTAAATTTAAATTATAAAAAATAATATAAAGGGTACTCGCGGGTATACCCAAACCCGAAAATACCCGACAGGGATGGAGATTAAAATTTTGTACCTGCTCGTTTTATACATGAACCCGAACCCGCCTTGCACTTTGGAGGGACGGGGACAGGGAGGATCAAACCCGTACCCGCCCCGTCCATTGCCATCCCTACTCACCTTTCTTCTGGTGGCTCGTATTTAGACTTCAATATGTAGACCCACAAACCCGTACTTTCTACCTTCAATCTCCATTTCCATTTACCCAGCAAGGCAAGATTGAACTCACACATCTTCTTGAGACCCAACTCCTCCTTTGATTCAAACTTAAGTTTGCTATGCATTCACATCACTTGATCTTTCTCTAAGAGGTTCTAAGCTTCAAGAAATGGATTATGGAGGGCGGAAGAAATGGGAGGAGGCACCACTCTCTTAAGATAGATAAGTCAAGTGTTTAGGCTTGCCAAAATGGAAATGAACCCTTGATAAAGCCAACTAGAAAGAGCTAGAGTAAGGATCCTCAAGACCTTTACTAAAGAGTATGCTCCAAAAAAATAGACAATTTCATTAAAATTCATGGTGAGATTTACAATGAGTGAGGAATCCTATTTATAGAAAGTGGGGGTTGAGATTAGAGTCCCAATGGTGGATGTCCAACTGAAGGCCCATTCCCTAAGCATACTTAAGCTAACTAACTAAGGAGAAAACTCCTAATGTAGCGCCTAAAATCAAGGGGAGTGGGGCCCTATGTTTGTCATGCTCTGTGTGTTAGAAAAAAGGGTGCAAAAATGAGCTAGGGGTGTGGAAATAACCTACATTCCCAAATATGGGTCGTACCTCTTCCTACACACACTTTGCATAAATACTTAAGGCACCAATTAGCTAATTACAAGAAAAATGGCTAAAATACAATGCCTTAAAGGAATAAAACCTCACACCCTAATTAACTAAGACAAGATAAAATATTTACAAGTGATAATTCCTAAGACTATGACTTCATGTCTTCAATGAGCTCTTATCCAAGCCAAGTTCCTAGCTATAATGCATGCTAGGTGGGATTGCATCACCCTTCTACTTGGGTTTACAAACATTTTCCCAAGCTACCCAATGAACCTTTTTACATTCGTCTTTACCACCCTAAATTAATTACTTAAACACACTTTCAAGAACAGAGATAATACCTGTTGGCGCTTTAAAAAATGATAAGTATTAAAGATGTATTGCCGCCAAAACTGATTTGATAAGTGCCACTCTTCCTACCAATGACAAGTGTTTATGTTCCCACATCGATAACCTCCTTTTCATCGCCTCCAATACTAGAACCCAAAAAGTTTTATTCCTTTGCCTCCCTCCAATCGGTAAGCACAAATTTTTGAAAGGAATATCATTCCTTTGATAATTAAGCAATTTAGACTCCTTATTCATTTACTACTTTTCCACATTTACTCTAAATATTTGAATTTAAAAAAAAAGATTACCTTAAGACGTGACAATAGTTTGAAATTCTGTAAAATGGCTTTCACTGTTACTAAAGAATCCCATTCCTTCTTTATAAACAAAATAGTATTGTTTGTAAACTGAAGGTGAGAAATACACACCTTGTCTTTCCCAACCTCATAACCCTTTCACATATCTTTATGTATAGCTCGTTGAATCATGACTTAACCCTTCGCTGCAATGAGAAAAAGAAACAAGGAATAAAGGATCACCTTGCCTCGACCCTATATCAATGTAAAATTCCTCTGTCGGGCTCCCATTTAACAACACTAACAATCTTTCCGAACCCACACATTCTTGATCCAATTCATCCACCTTATGCCAAACTACATTATCTCAATTACACGCTAGAGATACTGCTAGCAAATCAAATCATATGTCTTTTCAAAATTAAATTTCAATCCCATTAAACTCTTCCGACACCATTTCACATCCTCCACCACTTCATTGACCACTAAAATTCCATCTAGAGTATAACGCCCACCTACAAAAGCAGGCCGCATCTCAGCAATAATAAGAGGCATGATCTCCCTCATTCGAATGACCAATACCTTAGCAATCACCTTATACATGCACCTGCTTTCAAACTCATGTTTAGCTTTCAATTTAACTGCATTTGAAATTTTTATATTTAGAACTATTTTTCATCTTTCATTTATTAAGAATAATCGGTGATGTCAAACAAATATATAACATTTAAAAACACAATTTAACAAAAAAAAAACTAAAGGTTGTTTCGCAATCCAATTTGAATTTGATTTTGACTATAAAAGTAATTTGAACCAAATAAGAAAAATACTAAATTATACCGACATCTATTGAAGTTTAGTGTAATTACACTTACACCTCCTATTTTTTAACAATTACTTTTGAAATCCTTGAGGGGTTGTCAGTGTAAGCTTTGAGAGATGTGCTAATGTGATATTTTCATCCATATAAAATGTGGTAGTGTAATATTTTTAAACTTAAAGAAAATTTAATGTAAGAAAATAAAAAGAGTGAAGTTATGTTTAATTTGATAAAAGCTGAGGGTGCATTTCTATAATTTACTCCAAGAAAAATAAGTGTGATTTTATTTGAAAGTATTAGAAATTCAAACCAAAACAATCTTTAGTGTTTGATTTGGTTTTTGCAATTTAAAAATCTGCTAGTAAGTATTAAATGTTATGATCCCAAGTGTAAAATGTCAACTATACCAAATAATAATAAACTACCATCCAAGTGTTAGTCAAAACAATTGCTTAAAAATTTGTTGGGAATTGTTTTATACTAAGTGACTCTATTAATTTCATATTTCGTTTTAAACCATGCGTGTTTTTTAGGAGCAAAATAATAATAATAATATGTATATTGCAATTTAATTCGGTTTGTGTTGGTATTCAGATTGTTTTTTTTTATAAGTCAAGAAATTTATTTAAAAATTCAAACGAAGCACAAGGTGTGTCATAGCTGCAAAGCTACAATGAACAAGGTTAGAACAAAAACAAAATTTCAAACACAAAGCCTTGGATTCATTAGCCATTCTACAAAAGAGTGGGCAGTTAACTTTGTTGTAGAACACTATGCCAATAGCTTAGCCGAATCTCGTGAATTAACTCTGCAATATCCATACTGGAATCCCTAAATATAATGTAACTTCTAGCCTTCCATATACATGTGTCATAACTCGACAAACCAAATAAAAGATCAAACTTTACATACGTCTTTTCTTAAACCACAAATTGAATTGAACTGCACAATTCAAGAATTTAATAAATTAGATATACCCAATGATTATTAGTTTTTCAATTTTTTGTGTCAATTTTCAGTTTTTAGTTTGTGTTGGTTCAATTTTGAATATCTCTAATTTTGTTAGACTATTGGATATCATGATTATAATAGTAGATGGTAAAATAACGGGTGAGTTAACTTTTACAAAAAATATCATAGTATTAAAATTGTCCACTTTTAACTTAGATTAATCTTTGTTTAAAAAAATTTTTTCCAAGAGAAAATTTAAAAAAATTAGATTGAAAAACTCAAAGTAATAGAAGTCACAAACTAATGATCTCATGCAAATAGTTATGGTTGAATTCATAGAATTTATCAAGACCAAATTTAGTTCACAACATAGAACACATGTGTTGAATGTAACATGTAAGATCAAGAGTGAGATAGAGATGTGAAACAACATTTTATAGTATTCAATCTTTTCAAACATACGTCTAGTAATTTAATCATACCAACCAAATTTTTCTACTATATTTCAAAATTTTTACAAACCTTATGTAAAACTATGAAATATCAACAAAATAGAATCATTTTTTGAACACTATAAGAAGCAAATACTCAATAATGTGAAATCCTTGCTCACAAGATTAACCTTAGGAACCATATCTAAGATTATCAACACCAAAATGAATTACAAAGAATATTGATGGTGTAACCCAAGATTGATCAACAATGAATTGTAACTTAGTTGTAGAATAGTAATTTAACTCTCCTATTCAATGATCCATGAATTGATTTTGAAAAATATCTTCTCTAATAGGTTCTTGAACCCATAAACCTAATATTGCATATCTCTATGTTTTCTTGAAGAATATAGAATGATTTAAATTTTTCTAGCAATTCTGTGTTACATTTTATCCTTTTGAAAATATAGATGCACTCTTTAAATAGTTTTCTTTATAAAATAATCAATTCATTTAAGAAACAATTGATTGATTTGATTAAAATAAAATATAAAAATTTTCAAGAACACAAATACTCGATCCTTTTATAGAATAATCGATTATTTTGATTAAACATATTTTTGGAAAATTATTAGAGTCAAAATAATTGATTGAATTGTCAAATAATTGAGTATAATTAAATAATCAATTCATTTAAAAAATAATAGATTGATTTGATTAAAAACACATGTGAAAATTTTCAAGAACACAAAATACTCAATTCTTTCATAGAATAATCAATTATTTTGATTAAACATGTTTGTGAAAAACTATTAGAGTCAAAATAATTGATTGAATTGCCAAATAATTGAGTATAATATCAAGCACTAGAATTTTGAAAAACTTATCAAAATTGACTCAACTACATAACAATCGATTATTTTCAAAAGAACATATTTTTTCACTTAAGAACCATAAATTATTGTGAAAAGAACATATTGTTTCAATAGGAAACAATTTCAATGTAAAGGAGAGTGTGCTTGAAATAATAAATTCAAACTAGGTATAATCAATTATTTATATAAAAAATGTTATATATAACAAAAATATGATTTTCAAAACACTCACAACTTAGTTTCTTTTAGCATTTATAAAATCCACATTATACTTGGTTATCAGTTCCAATTAATTGCATGGATCAATAATACAAATTAAAAGTATCCATCAAGCATAAGTCATGCAAAGGATTAATCAACCAAGACTAAATACATAAAGCTAATAAAACTATAAAGCGAAGGTTTTCAAGCATTCTATATACTTATTGAGATCCTTCTTATTTCAAACTTTGACATCATAGGCAAAGTCATGAATGTGTTTTGACGTCATCAAATCTCAAATAGATTCAACAATGTAAGTTACTAAACTATTAATGTTATTTGTTATTTCCTATGTTAAAACTTACTAAAAGACATGTAGTAAAACCAAAATGAATATTTGAAGGATCAAAATAAAGTTAAAGGAATAAATAAAAAGCTCTATATTTTTTAAGAATCAAATTTTTATTTAAGCTAATTTATAATAATTTATTTTATATAATAATTAATATATTTTAATTAATAAATTCTTATGATAAATTATAAATTTAATAAACATATACAAATTACCAATTATTAGCTATTGATCTGTCCCATACATGGCTTTAAAAATAATTTTGAGTTAGTTAATTGGAGCAGCCAAATCATAAACTGGTGGTTTTTCCGATTTGAGTCATTCATTGGATCAATTATGTTATTAACTTATGAATTGCTTGATTTTTAGAAAAATTAGTCACTTGTTGACTCATCTAGGTTTGGTTTACACAATTTTTCATAAAATTTAGCTTCACCTTGATTTTACATTGTTTCATTCAATTTTTCATCTTTTTACATTTTCCATGTGTTGGTAAGCTTTTGTAGCTACCAATGTTGACACACCTCTTGGTGTCATGTTATGCTGCTATAGTTATGCTCCTAAAACATTCACATTTCTCCTTTAAATGCATTACTTTAAAAATAGCAAAAAAATAAAACGCTCATAAGGATTCAATCCTTGCACCTTTTGGAAGACAAAGTCAACATTTACCATTAAGCCAAATTAAAATTTAATAATTTAATATATATATCTATATATATATTATAATTATTTATAATACTATTATGTTGATTTATGTGATTTAACAATTGACTACCAATTCAACCAATGACTCTTTGTCATAATGTTGTTGCCTATTCAGCCATCGATTCAAGTTTTAAAACAATGTTCAAGTTTTAAGGTATCTTGTAAGATGTTTTTTTTTTCATGGTATAGAGTGCTTCTTATAGCTCTTTTTTACTTTAGAATAATACCTTTGGATGAATCCAAGAGTCTCTTTCATAGTACCTCATCTAATTTGATCATGGTTGTAAGTCAAATTAATAGATAAAAAGAACAAAATATTTCAAAATTTTTGGCTGATGAATATGTCATCATTCAATTTTTAGAGGAGAATATGGATAGTGGTGCAAAAATACTAGAGAATTTATTGGCTTGTAGTAAAATTGCTATCACAAACAAATTAAATGTAAAGGCATATAACACTATAATGGTACAATGTAAAATTATAAAAAGTAAATTGAGACACAAAATACATACAAACATCTATTCATTTTTTTAGTTCTTTAAGAAAAATGGTAAAGACTTTGTTCACAAACTATACCAATGAAACTTTGATAGTAAATTAGTTGCTAATTAAGTTTCAACATGTAGAACTTTGAAATTTAACAAAATATATATATATATATATATTATTTTATTTTTTGCATATATTTCTTTAAGAGTTTCTAACACTCCAAAATTAGCCTAAAATTTTCCTTTGCAATTACTACTCATAAACAAATCCTTTAAATTTCTAATTTCAAGGAAACCCAAAAAGGGAAAAGACCAAATAGAACCAAGTACTGAAACTCCATATTAATAATAAAAATTATAGAGTTTTGAAGTATTGCCAACTTGTCTAATTGAATTAAAACATAAGAATATATACCCATCCATTCCTATTGTCTCTAAACATCAAACCAATAAACCCTTAGTCATTTATAGCTTCAATAATAGCATTAAACCCTAATCTAATCCAATATAAGAAGGATGAAAATATGGTAAGAAGTAGTGTTAATTATAAAGGTATGACTTAGGAAGAGGAGAAAAAGCACTCAACTAGGAAAAAACATGAAGACGATTTCTAGGTTGAGTTTCCATTCTTTCTAATTCCTTTATATATATATATATATATATATATATATATATATATATATATATATATATATATATATATATATAAAAGTTTTCATTCCATTTTGTTATCTCCTCTCTTCTATTTCTAATGACTAACCCTATTTCCTTTATCTTTCTTCTTAGTGAAAATGAATAGGTGGGAAACTTAATGACCTTGACTTGTTTTGTTTTTGTGCTCTACCTAGACCTTATTTCTTATTTTTACTCAACAAATGCTAAGCTCATTTACCTAAATTTTAAAGACACCCCCTGCCCCCCAAAAATTACCCTTTCCAAAATTGGAAAGCCACACCTTACATTCATTTGTTGCCCTATGAACAAAACAACATATTTGGAAACATTTTAAAAGCTCCAACCATAGGAAAAACTTCACATAACGACTTGTGTGTATTTTCATATAGTCTCTTTGAAGTTAAACAAACGTAATCATATATAGGTTCAATAACTAATTCATTGACAAAGCAACCATTATTTTTAGTTGATCTCAAATTTTTTTTATTGGTAGATGTTAGTTTCTTAATTTTTTGTTAGTGAGAGAATAGGAACTCGCGATCTATGCCTTTCTCCTTTCTACCTTCACCATCTAACCTACGTTATGTCTCTAATCTCCAGTATGTTGCACCTTGGAATCCCATTTACCATAGTCCATTGAGTAATTGCATTTTTGTGTAGCATTTATAAAATAGTTTTTCATCGTTATAGGAATTAGGGGTATTTATGGATTGGATTGAATTTAGGGTAAAATAAAATCTGATCTGAACATTTTTAATAAGATTGTATCAAATTTGTAAAAAAAAATAAATTAGTAATCTAATCTGATTAATAAGAGATTGAATTGAATTCATGAATTACAAACAAATATTTTTAGATTTATTTTGTTTTTTGTTATAAAACTTAGGAAATAAAATAGTAAACATAAAAGTTTGTAAATAAAATATTATACATACATTGTTTATTCCAATAACATATAAAAATAGTCTATACAAGATAAAATATAATCCTAAAAGGATAAAAACATTAATTTAGTAACTAGTGATCTTCATGACTGCAATACATACTTAATGTATTCTTATTTAGGTTTCGATTTTTTTAGTGTTCAATGATATTGTGATAGAGTGAAGAGAATGAGAGATGTGAGTTGGGTTAGGATCATTGAATTGTTTATTGTTATTTTTTTATTTATAGCCTATCAAAATATAATATATATATATATATATATATATATATATATATATATATATATATATATATATATATATAAACACATATATAACATTAAATTGAACTATTGGTTCATGAATCAATGAATTTTCAGAGTTCAAGTACGCGAACCGATCCGTCTAAGGTTAGATTTAATCTAATTGGATCAGATTTGATTCGACTATCTTTGGATCAGCTCATAAATTTAATTGGATTGATTCAAATGAGCATATTCACAAATCGATCTAGTTCTGCGAACATCCCTAATATAGTCTTGTAAACAGAAAATCTCTCAAGTACTAGAATTACGTCTCTCTGGCTCAAATGATTGTTATTATAGATTATTTTATACATATAAAAAAAAAAATAAATACAAGAGTAATGGTATTACGAAAGTAACGTTTATATGAATGTTACATTGAAAAATTAAAATAATATATATTAGAGATATAAGTGAAAAAAACAAAAAAATTACATTGAAAACCCAAATGCAATATTCATTTAACACAAATTACTTCTCAAATGTGACACATTTTGAAAGGCAAGTGATAATATATCACCATAATCAGTGTGGATCTTTAATGTGTGTGCTGGAAGACACAAACGTATTTTTCTAATCATATGATAAAAAGCACTCAAGTTATTGTTTAGGCAAAATACACCTGGAGGTATGGAACCATAAAAAATTGCTTAAAGGAATAAAAGAAAGGTATATTTAACATTTATCTTTATATTATTTCTTATTAATTTCTAACACTGAAACAATAAGAATGATCTCTATAAGTATTATTATCGGAATACCACATTTTCGAGTATATATTTACTTTGACTCTTTCGTTCTTAAATAAAATAAAACATTAAAATGGAAAAGTTACCTGTTTAAAAGCCAATGAAAAAAAAAACTTTTATTTTTTTTAATTGGAAAAAAGTCACCTGTTTAAAACCCAATGGAAAAACCTACTTTATTCTTTTAATGGAAAAGCCACCTGTTAACGTCTGCTTATTTGATGCATTAATAATTTAATATATCAGTTAAAATAATTTCACCTCAGGTTGCTTATATAGAGAAGTGTCAAAATAGGCTAACCCGACCCACATACGTTGACCCATCACGGGTTGTGAGTTAGACGAGGTGGGCTGATCCGACCCACCAAACCTAAAGATAATTAGTTATATAACCCGACCCGGCTCACCACAGACTGTCCTACCAGATTTGAAAAAAAAAATAGTTTCTAATTTCTTTTAAGTGAATTTTTTTTTAAAAAATATAAATTATAAATATGAAATTAAGTGCAAATTATAAACACATAAATAAGTTTAAAATTTAAAAAGAATACCTAACATATACATAATATTAAACAACATCAAAATTATAAATAAATCAACAACATTCAAATCATTTTTGCATATAATATAATTAAAAGATTCATTCTAAACATAAACTAAATGGATCAATGTCATCATTTATCAACAATTAAACTTCAACATACAAAAATAAAAGTTTAAAGATGGTGTGTTATTAAAATTAAAAATTTTAAATAAACATGATGGGTTGTAGGCCAACTCGGCCCAGCCCAAACCCACCAAACTCACGGGTTGGGTGGGCTGGGTCACAAAAGATAACTCGTTTCGTGAAATCATAATTTTTTCAACTCGGCCTGACCCGAACCTGTAATGGCTCGAGCAGGCCTAGTGGGCCGGACTCATTTTGACACTACTACTTATACATATGTTACTTCTTTTTTTTTTTTTTCTTTTTTTAATAGAGAGGAGGGCAAGGCCCAAAGAAACTAAATGTTTACTGCTTATCCCATTACTTATACTTAACAACAAGAAACGTTTCTTGTTAGATCAGTGCATTAGAAGAAACTTATATGACATTAGGAGTTTTTTGAAATTAAGTGCTAGTTCTTATATAGAAAAGCTAACATCTTATTCGCATTATTAAATAATATTTATTTACAATAACTAACTAGAATTTTGAAGTTGTTAAAATATATGCAGTGTAAATATAAAATTATAAAAATTGGATTACTTATAAAATCTCAAAACTTATAAAAAAAAGTGATATTAGTTGCTCATGTGTAATATGATGTAGTAAAATTTATGTAAAATGAATTGAGAGTTTGAAGGGATTCTTATAAGTAATTTGTGTTGTAATTGTTGTTAATTAAGAGCTGGGCAAACAAACTCTATCTGCTTAATCCGTTTTAATTTTTTACTACTAAGACTAATATTTTTGTAGAGAGAGTTCCTAAATCTCTGTGTATTGTTTATTTAAATGAAATAACCTGTATGATTTTTAATAATTTAATTTAATTCCGTGTTGGTTGGACGGTTAAAAAAAACTTTTTACAAACTTTATTGTACTAATAACTGAATGCCACTTAGAGGGTTGATTTATTAAAAAAGAAAAGAAAAAGGAAAAGCATCACATAAAGTGACGAATATTTATTTTGTAATATAAGTTTGGTACGTGATGACATGACACTTGTTCAATCCTCTCCACCCAACATTCAGCTGCAGGAATATCTAACTACTCCCATTCTATGGTTACTAATGTTTTAGTAAAAATATGAATTTTTAGAAAAATTGATTGAAAACAGAAATAAAAAATTAGTGTTTTCAAAAATTAAAATTAATAAAAACTTAATAACAATATTATATTATAACTAAAACTATATATAAATGTATTTTAAATTATATATAAATATTTTATTATATATTTTTATTAAAATTGATTAAATTTATTAATTCTATTTTTAAAATAGAAAAAATAAAGTGAAAATAAATATTTTTTTTAATATTAAAAATTTGAAAATAATAACTATTTTTAAAAAATAAAAATAAAAAGTAAAAATAAAAAAAATTTTCTCAGACCAAACACCCGATAAAAATCTTGAATAGTCAAAAGTTTAGGAACTAAAAAATAGTAATTCTATTAGGGGTATTGGAGTGTATTTGCAAAAAAAAAAAAAAATTAACGATCCAATCTGATTAAAGCTATATCAGATTAGATTGGATCCACAAATTACAAAGAAATTTTTAAGATTTATTTTGTTTTTAATAAAATAGAAAATATAAAAAATTGTAAACAAAATATTAAGACATATTTTTTCTTCAAAATAACATATTAGTAAAATTGCATATAAAAATAGTCTATAAATGATAAAATATAAATACTGAAAAGATAAAAATAATAAAATTTAATAATTCATCATCTTTATTACTACACTACTTAATGCATTTCTTTACCAATTTTAAATATTCAATATGTAAATAATATTTAAACTTCAAATTGTATTGTTAATTTCTATTTACACACTTTTTAAATATGTGTGATAAACATATTAAAATTTAAATTGAATGGATAAATCCACTGATCTACAAATTTTTAAAGTTCAAATTCATGATATGATCTATCTATAGTCGAATTTAATCTGATTATATCTAGATCAGTACATGAGTCCAATTTGATAAGTTTGAATTCACAGATCGATTCGGATTCATGAACACCGCTGAATTCTATATTGATATTTATTTATGTATTTATATATCTCTTATATTAGTTGCTTAATACAAACTTCCATAAGTTTCATTCTTTACTCAGACATTTATGTATTAGAATTCTAGCTCAATATATCATATAAAGGAGAGATCTATTTACTCTAATAATAAGTTTAACAAACTTACTCTTTATCTTAAACATTTATTTTATTAAAATCTAATGATTGTAATAAGTAACTTTAACATCTCAAGAAAAATGAATGGTTACAACTTAATTGATTTAGTTTTGTTTTTTAGTTTTTTAAAAGAGTTTTAAAAGTTAGTTTTCAAGAACTTTTTTCTAGAAGAAGAAAAAAAAAATTGTTTGGTAAGTGTTATTTGAAAACCATTTTGAGGATGTGAAAATGAATAAAAAAAACTATTCATATGTAAAGAAATGCCATTAATGAAAAACAAAAACAACCTATTCCCCTTATATTTTGAGTTTTCAAAACAAAAATACAAAACCAAAAAGTAAAACTACTTACTATTGTTCCTTTTTTTACTTGTTTTTAATTTCCAGTTTTAAAATTTATAAAAACAAAAACTAGTTTTGATTTTAAGTTCTCCAAATTTATAAACAATATTGTTTTAGTTTTCAAATTTTAACAACACTAGATTCTTTCCTCCCTAGAGATAAAAAATTAACAGTGGAGGTCAATGATTGATGACCAAATATGGTAGCTGCTGATTACTGATCGAAGGTGGAAGCCGATGATCAACAGTTAAAGGTGGAAACCAATAACCGTTAGTTAGAGTTGGTAGTCAATGACCATCAATCAGAGTTACAAACAATGATCATTGGTCAGAGGTAGTGGTCAGTGACCATCAGTTGCAGGTGGTGGTCGATGACTATTGGTCACATGTGACGGCAAATGATCGTTGATCAGAAGTTGCAGTCAATGATTGACAGTTGAGGTGGTTGTTGATGACCATTGGTTAGAGGTGGTAGTTAAGGACCATTGGTCAGAGGTAGGGCCAGTGATTGTCAGTTGAATGTGGCAATCAGTGACCTTTGGTATGAGGTAGCAGTTGGTGATTGTCGGTCGAAGATGACAGCTGATGACCATCTATCATAGGTGGCGACTGGTGATCACCAGTCAAAGGTGGTGGTGAATGGTGGTAAATATGTCAAATGATGATTTTGAATTAAAATAGAAATAGAAATTTAAAAACTAAATTTTATTCTTTTTTAAATTGGTGAAATCTATTTTGAAAATAACTGAAAAAAAGTTTTGAACTATTTTTTCCGAACGGGCTTCTATTTTCAAAATACATTTCAAAACAAGAATAAAAAAGTCAAAACCACCTCGAACGAGTTTCTGAAAACTGTTTTAAAAAAAAAAACTAACCAAACGAGTTTTTTAGTTTTTAAATACTAAAATATTGAAAACAATTTTATAAAACTGTTGTCAAGTAAGGACTAAGGCTCTTAAACTTACTCTTAGAGTAGAGGATTAACCCACATACTCTAAAAGTAAGTTTAAGACACTTAATCTTCATCTTAAGCATTCATTTTATTAAAACATAATAGCACACACACAAAACAAAGAGAGAGTCACAATCCACTTACTCCTACACATAGAGAGTAGGGATTCATTTACTTCAACTTATTCTTTATCTCATCCATTCATTTTTTTTTAAATTTAATGGTTATAATTAGTTATTCATTACAACCATTATATTTTAAGAAAATGAATGTGAGATGAAGAATAAGTCTTTTAAACTTAATGTTGGAGTAAGTGAATAATTTTATAATGATGATAAGGAATAACTAATCTTACTATTTTGATTTAAAAAAAATAAAGGTAAAAATAATGACATAATAGACAAAAAATTTCTCTTCAAATATTTAACAACTACATACTTAAGATTTAAATTGAAAACAACTACTCAATATGAAAACTTTTGTGCCCATTGATCATGGTACTTGTGTTTTACTGTATGATATGTCCGAATGTTGTAGTTTTTAAAATTGATGATTACCTATCATATATTTTATTACTAGTTTAAAAAGAAAAAAGAAATTTGGATGGTGAATTAAAAGAATATTTACCATATATACAGAAATAACGAATAACTAATATGTAAATTTTCTATAATATATATGTAGAATTAAAAAAGTTAACAACTATATTGGAAAAGAGGTAGCAACAAGTGAAGGTAGGAAAAATTCCGAACTCAAATAACACTCTAAGAAAACCAGTGTAAATTTGAACCTGGAACTTATCATATTCAACATTTCGTTGCTCTACTCAATCAACTTATAGTTAGAAAAGTTAATGTTACAACAATGATATGCATAATAACGTTATAAAAGTGTGTTCTTTTTTTTTTTTTCCAAATAGTGGGAAAGAGTATTGTATTTGACCAATTCTTAAAATTTTTTAAAAATATTTCCGCAATGATAACCATAATATTTTAAAAAAAATTTAGAACATAAAATTAAATTTAAAATAAAATAAATTATGAATGGTATAAAAAAGAAATTTATAATGATATATACCAAAGTGTTTATACATACACCAAAATAACAAAATCTACATACATGCTCACTTAAATGTTCTATCAAACAAAGTTATTTTTAAATACATTTGATAATTCATTAACATGAGTACAAAATGATATATTGACAGTTTACTTAAATAAATAAGTAATAATTAAAAATAATAAAAACATATAAATATGTTTGATAGTTTCAGATCATATTTCAGAATCCCAAATTATGAATCGAACCATTTAAGACAAATTTCAATTAGTTTAATTTGATTTTTATCTAAAAAAATTTAAACTAATTTAATTGGTTTGGTTTTGGATTATGAAACTAATGAAACACCCTACTCAAAAAATGAAACTATTTCAAATTGACTTAATTATAAAGCAAAAGGATGGTTTTAATTGAAAATAAAAAATAACTGAATTTTAAAAAAACAGAAAGGATTATTTTAAATAGTAAAATTATGGTTAGGAAAAAGAAAAGTATCAGAAAAGAATGTCCTACTTTTAAGAATGTATTTAATTATATCATCTAATAAATTTTGACGGTGGACGATCATTATTGTGGAAAAGAAACAAATGCTATTAATTTCATTGAATGGTAAATTGAATGTTATATATATATTTTTTAAAAAAAAAAAAAATTATTTAGTAAGGACATTACAGATTACAGATATTTGAATAGAAAAAAAACAATATTAAATTCTCTTCTTAAACACAAAAGTAGATACCAAATAAGGTGTAGATCCAAGTATTACTTTTTTGAACCCTAACAAAACATAGTTTTGGTTGAACATACTATTCATAGAATGAACTGACGAAGTTTACAGGACCCCTTAACCCACAACCAATATCTTTACATAGATTGTTACTAGACTTTTTCTACATTGAAGAGCTTTCCTTTAAACATTGAAGTGTTTCTAGCTAATCAAATACCCTACAGTGTAGCCAACCAAATTATACTAGTAGGAATCTCATTATGAGATACCTTTCAAGAAAATCCTAATACTTAGGATGACACCTTTAAATTCCATAACCTTTTAAAAACTAGGAGTTGTAACCTTAAGACTCGCCACATACTAATCTATGGGCTTCTTTTACAGAGTAATATTGGACATTATTCCTTAAGCTTCATTCTCATCCCTATCCATCTTTCACCTTACGCCTCATTTGTACCTCTTCGAAAGACCTTTCCAACTCCCTCATCCACTCTTCTTCCCACCTAAATAACTATCTCATCCAACTAAACCGCCATTCCCATCTTTGAGCCCACCAACCCCAACATTAGATAAAAGGGTCTCCCTTTTGTTGGACAGAGCATACAACCTAGGGATTATTGACTTAAGTCCTCCCAACTCTCTCTACCCCTTTCCCAAAACTTAAACAAAGACCCATTTCCTACCAAGGATTTAACATTTCTAGTGAACCAATCTCCCACACCCTCATTAGATGTAACTTCAAAATATCTTTCCACCAGTGAAACCCCCCGCTTCTTTGCCTTAATAACAGTGTGATTCTAATGTCTTCCCCGCACCTAGCCATCAGAATTTTGGTCCAGAGGGAATCTTCCCCTTGAAGTATCCTCCATCACCATATACCGAGAAACACTTTGTTAAATATCACCACATCTTTTATTCCTAGGCCAACTTGGCTTTTCTCTTTGCATACAAGCTCCTATTGGATTCATGCTACTTTGTTGCAATCTTTTGATCCACCTCACATAAATCGTCTTTACATGTTCTGAATGGCAAGGGACACCTTCTTCGACATGGTTATCAAAATCACATATTAACTTGTAAAGTCATACAATTTTACGAGTTTACTCACCCCTTTTGAGTCAAATTGTATGCAAATTTGTGTTTTGAGTGAAATTGGGTAAAATTGTGTAAACTAGTGTACAATCCCAAGTTTAGGACCAATTTTATGAGTTTAGCCCATTTGTAGAATTTCTTTTAGCACCCTATAATTACTATTCACATTCCTAAAACAAAAAACACCTAAAATATCCTTATATTTCATATCAATTGATCTGAAACACATCAAAAGATAAATTATGAATCAATTGATCCATAAATGAGTATTGATTTTTTTATCAATTGATCTGGAATTTATTGTTTTGTGTGTTCCAGATCAATTCACCCAAAAAATAAACTAATTTGGAAACGAAGTGAAGAAAAAAAATATTGATTTGAGGCATAGTTGTTATGTGCCGCAAAAGGGAGATTATAAATGATGATTTAGATGTTGTTGGAAGGTTGTGTCATTGCAAAGCGAGATTTTATGTAGGTTGTACAATGGGAGTGGGGATGTTGAGGAAAAGAGAGAGATTAGGGAGGAAGGAAAAAAGCTATAGTTGAGGTTTGAACAACCTTAAACTTCTGGCGTCCTTGATTGCAAAGTCCCTTGGACCTTTTAAGTTATTTAAATATTATTTTAAGCATTAATGTTTGGAACTTGGTGTAGTTTGTTTTCAAATTTGTGTAGTTTGACTATAAACATATTTATGATCTTTATTGTGCCATTATTTACTTTGTTAAAATATTAAATTGGTCATTATATATGTTATTTTAAGTATTTAATTACAATTTTTTTTAAATGAAGGAAACTCTTATGAGTAAATGAGTAAGTTTACAGAGCTCTTACGAGTTTACCTAAAATTTCGATTTTGATAACCTTGTTATTCATGATCTTTTAGAAAGAAAGAAAATAAAGAGATGAATGAAAAAATGGATTTGATAAAGGCAAAATTTTCCTCCCAAAGATATGTTTTTTTCCAAGATGTTAATTTTACTCTTATTTTTTCAAGAATTGGCTCCAAACTCTCTCACTTTTTACATTAGCCCCCACTAGAACCCCTAGATAGGAAAATGACAAATGCATTACCCTACAATTTAAGTCCTTGCAAAGGCCTGCAACTCCTGCTCATTCAACCCTACACTCTCAAACTACTCTTGTGAAAATTAATTTTTAATCTTGATGCCAATTCATAGCACCTTAGCACACTCTTAAGAGTGTACACATTCTATAGTTCCAGAAACACCATAAAAATAATGTCATCTGCATATTATTGGATCACAGCTTAAAGTTTGTTCCTACCCATCTTAATTCCAGAAGAAGGTTTGCATGAATTTCCATATTAGTGAAGCTCCCAAGCCCTTCGGCCACCATTAAAAATAAGAAGGGGACCATTGGATTCCCCTTGCTTTAAATATCTTTGCTTACAAAATTTTTTGGTTGTACTTTCATAAGATATCTTTGAATCCAACCAACCTATTTCTCACCAAACTAAAAGTGCTTAAACATAGAACAAGAAAGACGACTAATTATGTTATATTTCTTTTCAAAATCTGTTTTAAATGTAAATAATGGTTTCTTATACGGTTTCGCCCCATGGATTAAAATTAATATGCTTTACTTGAATGTTATATACAAACATGCATACATCAACTAACGTGAGATTATACCAATTTAATAAGAAGTTTATGTTGAATCATGGATATCCAAATGAGTATGCAACTGTATTAGTATTTAATGGTCCTATCCGGTTAAGTGTTTGATCGAAGAATACTTGTGATTTAGAAAATTAAAAAACAAAAAAAAAGTGTAATTTTAGACAAAATGAACATCTTCTCTTAAAACACGTTTTCATGCATTTTTGTATAACTCTTATTATGACAACAAATGAAATTTGCTAGACGGAGTTACAAGACACTTGCAATTTTATTTTTTACTTGATATGGAATAGTACACAGGAATATCTTCTCACTTCCTTAGTTCTGAACTATTGACAATAATAGATTATGCGTATGTGGGGTTTGAGTAAAGAGAGAAAAAGACAATAATAGAGTCTCACTTTATTGGGTGGTATCAAAACATTAATTGGAGTGTCAAACTCTTGTACCACTACTAATGAAAAAGGTAGAAAAGTTGGGGTAGCGTGTTTAGTATCCAAAGCTTTAAAAGGTAACGTCTCTTTGAGAATATATTCTATCTCTTTACTTTTTTAATGACTAATTTAAGGAGGAAAGATATTATAAAACCTCTGTTGCTAAGATGTGAGATTTGGAGCATATCATGACAAACTCTTTAGTTGTGGTTAAGGACGTGAGTGTAAGTTAGTTTTCACACGTTATCAATGTTTTTACTGTCAGTTCTAAAATATGATCACCGTTGTTATGGTTTTGTCGGGGAAAAGCATTTCAAGAGTTAAAAGGAGAAAAATATTTATAAATAACTATTTATTTCGATCTCTAAAGGAAGTAACACTTTGGGTGTCCTAGAACAGTAATAATTTATGGATGGGATTTATTCTATCTTTACATGAGTTGAAAGTTAGAAAAAATAATAATTATAGTTGACATGCACTATCTCTGGTGTTACGCCGATTGATTCGCAATTTGTGACATGGAGCCAATGAAATTAAAGATTATTATAATTTATAGTGGGTTCTTTCTAGTATGTTGACATCTTTTTATTTTTCTGCGTAATATTCTGGGGATCAACATTGAACTTGGATGATTTCTTTCCTTGATGATTACACAGCAGCCACATATTGCTTCTCCAATCAATTCATGTTCTGTTAGATGCCTAAAGCCCTAAATGTCTTATATTGTTTGAAGTACTATTTCATTATACGAATATTTGATTAATTGATAAATATATTACCCACAAGTTCCACATGATATTTTTTTACTTAATTAGTAACTTTTTTTTATAGAACACTTATTTAGTAACTTTGGATTTAAACAGTGAATATTTAACTATGGTTAGCATTTTGAGAAACAGTTTTACTCTTCATAATTATGAGCAAAATTGTCTCCAGTAAAAATTATAAAAAAAAAAATAGATACAATATTTGTTGTACTAACTAACATGATACTACTTTTGTCCCTGTTTATAAGACAGAATTTTAAAATTTTCTTTGTTCTTTTTATAATATGTTTTACATTGATATTTTTACTGAAATATCCGTATTATTTTTATTATATAAAGTATTTTTATCATATCCGTATTAAATGTTTGATCTTTTAGAAGATAAAAGATACAAAACAAAATGACCAACATTTATTGATAGAAGTTGTTATGACATGTGTTCTTTAATCATGTTATTTTGTATATGAAAACAATCATATGTTTGGAGGGAAATATCTATCCTATATGAGCTCAAGCTCATCACTAGAATTTAGTCATTGATTCTATTATTAAAATTAAAAAAAAAACTCATTATCAAATACATAAAATTGAAAGTTAATATATTTGCATATTTTCTTTTAAGTGTTCAAATATAAAAATGATTTTTTTATTAACATATTATATTTAACCGACAATTAAAAAGTACAATGATTATCTATCTATAAAAAAAATAAAAAATTTATAATTAACTAAAAGATACAATATTATAATATTATTACAAGAGACAATATATAGTATTTGAGATTGTGTAAAAACAAAATTGACCTCAAATTTAGTTTAAATTATTTTGAATTGATAATAGTAAAAATAATATATTCTCTGTTTCAAAAACAAAATAAAGTTTTTTTAATTTCTGTTAAAATCTATTTAATAAAAATATAGAGACATTTAAAATTATCAGAAATTTGATTTTATACTTTTTGAAACATATATCATTTTTGGTAAGAGAAATTGGAAAAAATAGTATAAATAAATATGAAAATTAATAAAAAATGATGAGACAGAAAAGATGGAATGATATTATAAGAAATAAAATTATTATTAAAAAATATATATAGATATTGTATGTATATATATTTTTTAATATTAGAAGTTAGGATCTTATATAAAAATATGCAAAATATGCATTTTTTATATAAACGTAAATTAAATAATAATAAAAAATATACATTGAATAAAAAATATGATATATCTTTTTTAAATTTATTAAAAATTATATTATCATTATTTAATTTAATAAAATGTATAATTTTTAATAAAATTAAGGGTTTATTTTTAAACAACATTTACTTACTTTTTTAAAATTCTTTTATATATATAAATATATATATATATATATATAAATTTTATTTACAATTTTATCCTAAACTCATAAAATGACCTGTAACCAAGAGAAAGGTATAATATATGATGAAGAAGATGTATTGTACTTTCTATGGGATGAGATAATGACTTGTATATCGTGACCGACATAGATGGGTATTTAGTACACAAATTGTTGTTTGTAGGGAAGAAGTTGATAGGTAAAATGCAGTGAATGGGTGAGAAATGAATGCAATGAAGGGAACAAGCAGTTGCAACAGGTGTCAATTGTCAACATTTTTGGAAGCTTTATAGTTGTCGTCTTTTTCTAAAGAACTTGGCCAAAGGCATAATCATGTGGTGGGTTGGTACTATTTGCCATGATAGAGGCTCCTCCCCCTTCATTGAAACATTCCTAGTGAGTAAAAAGAACAATGATTTCCTACTCATTTGGGCTATAACTCAAGGTTGAATACACACTCATTAGGGTCATGGTCATGGTCAACTCCTCTTTAATCCATTACTTTGACCTTCTTTTTGGGGCTTCTATGAGTGCCTTTATATCAACTGTACTGTTTTTGTTTTCTTGGGGCTCAAATCTGTAGTATTTTTCTTTGGGTTTGGCAGTGAATTTTCATTAATCAAGGGCGTAAAGCAAAGTTCTATGCTTTTAAGTTTTAACTATCAAAAAATGTTGGAAAGGAGCCAAATATATGTAGACACAAGACAAGAACGAAGACCCATATCGTTTTCAAGAAATTTGATAATACGGCATATCATATCATAGATAGAATATTTTGTATGTGACAAGAGAATGTATACAATGTCCACCACACAAAAATGGTGCTATTTTCGTTTAAATCAATTATGTGAAATGTGTGCAAATCTTCAATAGGCAATTTTTAGATGTTCCTTAGCATAAGGAAATTGTTTTTTAAGAGCGGATAAGTGAGTTTTTTTAGACATATAATGTGTTTTTTATTATTTAGAAATCGTTTTTTAATACTAAAATATTTATATTTTTTCATAGCCATCCTCGACCACGATTAAATTATATTAAAAAATATATAAAAGTTTGATTCTTAAAGTTTATTGTAGCTTCCTACCATAAAAAAAATTGTGGATGATATGCAATAGGAGATGTCACATGTTCTAATTATTATTGGAATTACACTAGCAATTCTATTATTACAAATCTAGATCAATTAATTAGTTTTATTCATTGGAGATATAGTATGATTTAGTTGGTTAAGAAATGAATGAAGTGGGAAAAGATCATGATTCAATTCTCATATCTAATGTAAACTACCATTATTAAAAACAACAATATTTAACCTATAAAAAAGTAGTTTTATCAATTTTTAAAGATAATTAAGTAGCATAAAACCTTGTATTTGTTTTGGTATAGAGTATCATCCATTAAAGATAATTTTGTTCGAGCCTTGTGGGTAACTATGGATAACAAACACTCCTTCCGAGTATTTAACATAGTTGCACCTACAACTTAGTACTCAAATTCTAAGCCACTAGTTAAGATAAAATAACCTCATACCAGTTGATCCATAGACTCAGTGGTATAGAACTTTTTTTATATAAATTGTTTTTTTACTTTTTTTATAGGTAAATGTTAGGGTGTTAGTTTTGTTAGTAGAAAGATTAGAACTCACGATCTTTCCCTTCTCCTCACATGTGGACTTTTTCCATTAGACCAACCTTATTATTTCTCAAATGTTTTTTTAATTGATTAGATATTTTTGTTAAAAATTATTTATAGGATTAAAACCAGTAAATTTTAAAATTAAAAGTGAAAAATAAAGTGATTGAGAAACTAAAGTTATATTTTATCCTCCAAAGTGATTGGTTTTTTCTTAGAAGTTAGCGCACAATCGAGTCTCAATAAAGAGGGAAGTTGCATAAAGAAATATTGCATTTATTGTTTTCATGTAAGCCTATATATTGTTTAGATGTGTTGCTATTGTGGGCTTGACTATACGTAGGTTCTACCCACAAAACGTTTCTCTTTATGGCAACATCTCATCCATGCCAATGGGAAGATAAAGAAAGAAATTCAGACAACTATTTCATATTTTATGGTCAATTTGGAATGCACTAGTATTCAAAATTCTTCGAGTTAAAGGTATGACAGAAGGCTCTAAAAAAGTCTTAATGCTTCTTTGGCAACAATTTTAGCAAACTGTTTTCCGTATTTTATTAATTAAAAACTAAAAAACTCGTTTGGTAACTGTTTTCTTAAAACAATTTTCGAAAACAATTCTGGTTTTTTAGTTTTTAAAAACTAAAAAACAGGAACAACTATAAGTAGTTTTACTTTTCGGTTTTCTATTTTTATTTTGAAAACTAAAAATATAATAAGAATATGTTATTTTTTGCTTTTCGTTAATGAAATTTTATAAATATGAACCAATTTTTTTCATTTTCACATTTCTAAAACAATTTTCAAATAAATAATAGTTGTTAAACAAGTTTTTTCCCTCTTCTTCCAGAAAATAGTTTTTGAAAACTATTTTTAAAATCTCTTTTCAAAAACTAAAAAACAAAACCAAATCAATCAAGCCTTAGTTTTAGATTAGGGTATGTTGATATTGCTGAAGAACTACATAACCTTTGATGGAGATCTATCTTAAGTCTCAACATCTTATAGGTTTTGGTTTTTGTTCATTTCAATTCATTTTATGGTACCAAACACATTTTAAAAGGTGTAATACTTGTATTGAGTGTTTTAGATAGGCATGAATATGTGATTGAGTGTTTGATTTCTATCTCTTTCATGATTGAATTATGATATTTATGATGTTTTCTTGTTTGGTAAGCAAAAGTGTCAATATTACTAAGTTACTATATTTGCTTCAAGGGAAATCAATTTCTGAAGTTGGTTATAAAATATCTTAGTTGGAACAAGCACAAAACTCATAAATATGAGTTTTATCAGATAGTAATCAATTACCATACTTAAGTAATCGATTAACCAATGCAAAATTTAGATAACTCATTGCAAGCTCTCTGTAATAATTGATTACTTGATCCCGTTAATTGATTATCACAGAGAAGGTGTCATTCTGGGCTATTTTGATTGAATTACCAAGTGATTAAGTAGTTACGAGTAACAACCAATAACTCTGGATTTTACTACTTTTAAACCCTTTTTCAACCAGTTTTCTTTAACGAAAGAAAAAGGTCTTTAGGTTTTCATGAGAGAAAAATTGAAATTCAAGAGAGAAAAACTTAGAAAACCAAAGAAAACCAAGAATTTCATTGAATGGGTTTCAAGATTCATCGATTGAAGGTGTAAGGAGTCAAAGAACAACACTATCTTTGTTTTGGGTATTCTTCACATCAGGTGATATTATTCTTTAACCCAAACTTTGATTTTGAATGTGTTTGATAATCTTTTGATGTGTGTTCTTGAGATTATTGTGTGATCTCATGATGGGGTGTCATGAGTGAGGCTATTGTGAGTGGTAGAGTGTCACGGTTTAGCAATCTCTTGTGGGGTGCAAGGGTATGTCTCTTTGTTTGTGTGTTGTTAATCTTTCTGTAAATTGTGTATGTATGGTGTGTGTGTGTACAATTTTAGTGGAAAACATATTTGGCCTAATGCTAAATTTTGAAAACTGGATGTAGGTCATTCAGAACTGAATGAGTATAAACAGCTTGTGTTAATCTCTCTCTTTACTCTTTTAGTTTGTTAATATTGTGTAGTTTTATTGTAATTGTTAAATCGTTGTAATTGTAATATTGAAATCTTGGAATCAAATTTGGATGTTTTGAAAATATTAAATTGAACACATGTTGTGGAAATTATATTAGTTTTGGTATTGTCACTATCTTGGAAGAGAGTTGATTTGTTGCGCATATTCAATTTTAATGGAAAGTTTTTTTTAAAACTCTTGATAAGATTTTGAAGATTTTTTGAAGGGGTAATTTTTGTTTTGAAAAACTCTGATATTGTGAAAATTTGAAAACGTTTTGGAATCTCCCCTTCTAGATTCTCCTCTGGGACCAACAAGGTATTCTAAAAAAAATTTCTTTTTCTTTTTATGTTTGGTCAGTGCAACTAAAGTACTACCATAATAGTCTAGATAATGGGTAGTTTAGTATGACTTTTGTCTTTGATATGTACTAATAAAAGAGGGGGAGTAAGCCTAAATATGCTTAAGTAATATGTATTTTGTCTAGTGTATTCATAGAGACCCTTTCAATCATGTCTTATGATTAAGATATACTTTGTAATTGCTCAATAATATATTCTTTTATTAAAAAAATGAGTGAATGAGAGTTGGTTTTACCTTAATATGTTTGTCTAACTTATTACGGATACATTTATTCTTTAATATTTAACTAAATGTTTTCATTTAAAATTTGATATGAGTAGAAATATATGTTAAATAATAAATTTTGCATTTTTTTAGATACACATATATTCTTTATGAAAGATAATTCTAATCCCAGAGTTAATTAGGATTATTATAAAGAGGTAATTATGGATGCACCTTTCAGGTTTAGTGTAATTGCAAATGCTCTCTCTTTTTCTTTTTTCTTTTTTTTTTAAATTATACAGATTTTTCTTACTTTTCCGTACTCATAACAATTGTATCTTTCCTTCCAAAATGGTGTAATATCATACATAAATTTATTACACACATACCTCCTAAATTTTATATGTTATTACACATGCACCCTCTATATTTTTCAGATTTTACAGCCAACACTCCTTTGACCTAAATTGTTGCACTATTACGAAACTTGAAAAAAAAAATCACATCACGCTCCTACGAGATAAAACGTAATAATGCAAAAATAAACAGAGATTTGTGTAGTTTGAAAAAGAGAATACATTTGTAAAAAGTATGTAAAAGTAAAGAAGTTTGTATAATTAAAAAAAATTATAATTACACTAAACCTAAAGAATAGATATGTAATTACTTTTATTATATAAAGAGGATTATGTCTCTAAATATTTAATTTTAGTGTTTTTTAATTAGGTGACAAAGTTTTTCAGTTAAGTATTATGGAAAAACATTTAACAATTTCTATCTCTAGCAGGTGTACACTACTCTTTGGTTGTAATTTTTTTTACTATTCATTGACTTTATCAATGACCTGGTAAAAAAATTTAACTGAACAATATGCGAGGTTTTAGTTTCAACTTTATATTTTGTATTACTGTATAATATGAAATTGTTAGAGAGAAATTGTCGGGCACGCAGAAATTTGGTATATATTGACTAAGTAATTAGTCAACTGGTAGAGATTCCTATTCAAATTATTTAAAAATTATTTAGTTGAAAATGTATAAGAATACGAATAATATGGAATCAGCATCAACAAATATATTCTTGAGGTATCATATTCATATATTGATTAAATTAAAAAACGAAAGAATAATGTAGACTTCGACCAAGTATGTAAAATAAACAAGTTTTTAGAATAATGGTCTCAGAATAAGAAATTAAAAGTAGTTGGTTACCTAGCTACACACTCCAACGTATCCTAAAAATGAATAATATGTATAAATTGTATTTAGTTGAGATCATTATATTTATTTTTAAGTTATAAGCATTTGAGCTTATTTTTTTTAATATCATGTGGATCGCGAACCTCTCAATATATTAAGATAATCATATTGTAGTTTCAAGATAAAACTTTGTTGAATTTACCAAATTTTCCTAATAAAAGTGAATATATTCACATGTTAAATAAGTTTAATTTGTCAAAATAAATAATTTTTTAAGAATTTATATTCAACCCGCAAAGTGTATGAAGTTAACATATTAATATCTAGGTATGTGTCCACAAATGCACATACATAATTAAAAAAAATTAATTTTTTTTAAACTAACTAGACTATATTATATCATACCAAAAATTATATTATCATTTATAATAATCTAAAACACTAAATATTCTCCATACTAAAAGTTTAAATTATCACAATTCATAACAAACTTTTATAACATTAACACAAGCTAATAGTTCAAATGAAAAATTTGTCTTTTTAAAGGGTTACAAACTAAGCCGCCTGCAGATTTAGCCCTCTCAAAGTCCACGGGTTTTGTGGATTCAATTTTTTTTCCTATAATTATGTTTTTTTTATAAAAAAAATTCAAAACTCGCATGAGCTCGGAATGTCTGTGGGCCCGAGTCATATACTCACGCTAGAAATAAGTTATTATTATTATTATTATTATTATTATTATTATTATTATTATTTGGTCCTAGTAATAAGTTATTATTAATAATTGTTTTTTTAACTATGTTATTGGTACAAAAAACTATTTACTAGATTTGTTGAAAACTAATATTTGTCGGGAAATTTGGTTGGTTACCTTTTGCTAGGATCACCCTTTTCATCACATTTTCTTAACACACAAGACTTAAATTTAAAACCTTAATAAAAATAACTAAATTCAGTACACCTATAAAAAAAAAAACCAAATTCAATACCACTTGATCTAGCGACTTGTTGGCTTTGACATTGCATATTGCAATATGTAGTGGTGTTCATCGGTTCAGGTCAACTCGGTAAACCGAACCGAACTAATTAGTTTAGTTCGATTTTTTTCACTTGATTAGGTATGTACCCGATCCAAACCGACCATGTTCGATTCGGTTTACAGTTTTCACATTTCAAAACCCTCACCTAACCCAAAAATGTGTGTGTGTATATATATATATATATATATATATTATATTTTCAAGTTAGTAAATTTAGTAACTTGTTTTGTTTAGGGTTTCACATTTCAAAACCTTAACCCGATCCTATTTTATAATTTATATTTTTAAGTTAGTAAATTTATTTTATACTTTAAATTTATACAATTTCTTTTTTGTATTATATTGCGTTATTTTAATTGTTTAATTTGACTAATTTAGTATACGTGAATTACTTGATATTTTGTTATAAAATTTTGAATTTAATAAACTAATGGATTTGGCTAGTTTTAGGAGTAAAATTATTTTTTTACGATTTAATAAAAAAATGATTTCTTAATTTTTTATCGGTTTTCCCTGAAACCAAACTGACCTACCAGATTATCATTAATTCAGTTTGATTCGAGTCACAAAAAAATACCAAAAAATCAAACCAACCCAACTCGAATAATTGGTTCGATTTTTATTTTCTCTCAAAATCGAACCAACCCGAACTGTGAACAGCCATATTCATAGAAGTCATTTATAAAATATAGAAAATTATAGAAGTAGATTTTTCTGTTTGTCAATTATAAATGTTCCCAAAATTGGACTCAGAAGTCAAAGTATTAGTCCCCATTTTAGATTATTTTCATTTTTCATTTTTTATTTTGAAATGTATTTTAAAAATAGAAATGTGTTTAACAAAAATAGTTCTAATTTAGTTTTTTGGATATTTTAAAGATAGTTTTTACCCAATTTAAAAAACAACAAATTTTGGTTTAGAGATTTATGTTTATATTTTTATTCAAGTTTATCGATTGCATTACTTGCTACTACCACCACCACCTCTGATTGTCAATCTCCAGTTGTGACCTCTAATTGTTGGTCATCAGTTGCACCTCAAATCGCTAGCCACTAACATTCACCTTTGATAATCGGTCACTAACTATAACCTCAAATTCTAAGTGGTTGCTTGCCACCTCCGATCGTCGGTCACTTGCTGCCAACTTTCACTTCAGTCATGATCGCTGTGTCAAAACACCAATCACCGACTACTAGTCACTGATAACAACCTTTGACTATTGTCACCAATCGCCACTTTGATTGCCATCTCTTATTGCAAGTCACTGGTTGTCACCTTGGACCTCCGGTCACAAGTTGCCCCCTCCAACTGTCACTCCAACTACCGATCTTTGGTTTTCGATCTTTGAAACCAAAGGAAAAACAGTTCTATTGGAGTTACATGCTTGGCTGTAAATTTATCCTTTTGTTTAATATAACAAGTTAAATTTATCAAATACTGAATTTTGGTATAATTAAAATAATGTTAGTAAATATATATTTTAATATCTATAAAATTCCAATTAAAAGTATTTAATAGTAAGTCATCACCACATATAATTTATTTAGTAATTTATTATAGTAGATTTAACTCATTATACTTAAATTATATATAAGCTCTTTTGATTTTTCTTATGTTAAATAGCTTTAGGTTTTGTATGTTCTAATTGTTGTGTTGAAGTCATGTTTTTATGAATTTACCTCTCTGTTTGTTAACTTTGGGGTTCTTTATAAGTCTCTTTCTAAGCCATTGTTTAATTCTTACATGATTACACATCGAGCACCTTTAGTTGGCCAATTTAAGGCTTTGTAAGCTTTTAGTGTTGTCACCTAATTTTCTTTGCATGTATCTAATGAGTGACCCTTTACTGTGAGAATGGAGCAACCAACAAAAAAAGGGAGAAGTATGATAAAAATGAAGTGAAATCTGATATGATCTTAAAAAAAGAAAGAAAATTTCTTTAAAGAAAGAGAAATAAAAAAATAATAAATAAAGAAAGAAAAAAACATTAGAGAGGACAAAACTTAGAAAAATCAAGTTGAGGTTCGTTTGAAAAGTTCTAAGTATAGGAAAATTGTTTCTTGGAAATCCTAGGGGGTTAGTAAGAGTTCAACTTATAATTCTATGATTTTAGCCCTTTGAATCTTTAGTTAAGCATGCTTGACTTGGAGTAATTGAGAGATAAGTGACCTTTTGGGAAATTCCTTAAAAGGTGTGTGGGTAAGACCAAAGCACACTAAAAAAGTCTTGTGTTGGTTTGTTGAATCTTTTCGTTGATCTAGAAGGAAAAATTGACATCTTGAAAAGGGCTACCAATAGAGGGTTCTGACCAATGAAAAGTTGTGTGAATTACCTCCATGTAAAGTATCATGTAGTGGAGTTGTTGAGATGTCAAATATGAGGGCTACTACAATGATATCAAGTTTCTCCTCTCTCCCAATATGATGTGGTTTGGGGATGAACCAACGGAATCAAATAGGTGTAATACACTGAGAACACCAGAATGAGAGAGATCCATAGGTTGGATAGGTATAAGACTATAAAATTGAAGATGACTTAAAGAACTTAATATGTATTACCTATAGCAATAAAATACATCTACTTTTTGGTAACATATCACTTAAGAACTCTATAGTTAAGCATGTTTAACTTGGAACAATTGAGGGATTGCTAACCTTTCGAGAAGTTCCCAAAAAAATGTCTAAGTGAAACCAAAACACGCTGTAAATTGTTGTGTTTGTCTGTGGAATCAACCATTGATCCTAAAGGAAATTTACATCTCAGAAAGGTTACTTGCGGAGGGTTTGACTAGTGGAGGTTATAATGTAAATAAAAGTTGTGTAAATATCCAGTGTGTAAAGTTTCGTTGAGTGGAGACACTGAGATATCAGATCTAAGGGTTGTTATAAATGGTATAACAACAATTCCTCACTCTTAGTACTATGTGGTTTAGGAACAAACCAAGTAGAAATTGATGGGTTTATAACACCTTGAGCATACTAGAATGAAAAGGATTCAAAGGTTGTACAAGTGTAAGATTGTATAGTTAAGGGTGACTTAAATGAATTAATATGTGCTACTTATACAACAAATGCATATACTTTTAGATATCACATTATTTAAGAAATCCATAGTTAAGTGTGCTTGACTCAGAATAATTGAGGGATTGGTGGTCTTTTCAAAAGTTCCCCAAAAAGTGTGTGAGTGAGGCTAATGCACAATGATAAGTCTCAGTGTGTAAGGTCCTTCATTGATCCTGAAGGCAACTAACATCTCGAAAAAGCTACCTAGGGAGGGTTTTGATCAATGAGGAAGTGTGTGAAGTGTCATAATGTGAAGACTCATGTAATAGAGGAAATAAGATGTCAAATATGAGGGATATTACAAATTATAGCAGCTAGTATTATGTGATTTAGGGAGAAACCAAGCAGAAGCTAGTGGACTTGACACTCGGACACACCAAAATGAGAGTGATCCAATGATTGTATAATTATGAGACTAAACAATTAAGGATGACTTAAAAAATTAATATGTACCAACCATAGTAATAAGATGCATTTACTTTTCAGTAGCACATTATTTAACAACTCCATAATTAAATGTGCTTTCCTTGGAGCAATTGAAGGATGTATAACATTTTGGGAAGTTCCTAAAACTGTGTGAGTGAAACCAAAACTAACTGAGGTATTATGTTGGTTTGTATGATTCATTGATCCTGAAGGTAATTGACATCTCATAAAGAGCTACTCATAGATGGTTATATTAGTAAAGGGTTCTAACCAATGAAGAGTTCTGTTAAGTGTCATCATTATAAGTATCGTGTAGTTGAGCCATTGAGATATCAAATTCAAGGGTTGTTACAAATGATATTAAAGTCAACCCTTTCTCAATATGATGTAGTTTGAGAACAAACCAAGAAAAATCTAATGGGCTTGTAACATCCAAACACACCAGAATGAGAGAGACCAAAAAGTTGTCAGGTATGAGACTATATAGTTGAGGATGACTTAAAGAGATTAATATGTAATACTTATACCAACAAGATTCATCTACTTTTATGCACATCCCTCAAGAATTACATAGTTAAGCGTGTTTAACTTGGACAAATTAAGGGATGAGTGACCTTGTAGAAAGTTCCATAGAAAGTGTACAAGTAAGGTCAAAACACATTGAAAATCTTGTATTGGTTTGTCAGGTTAGTCGTTGATTGTAAATACAACTAACATGTCGAAAAGGACTATTCATGGAAGGTTCTAACCAATTAGGAGTTGTGTGAAGTGTCACCATTGAAGTGTCATTAAGTGAAGCTATTGAAGATGTGAAATTAAGGACTATTACAATCATCATCTTCAAACTTGTTGTTGGTTGCTGGTTCTTGATTTCCATAAAAGGTATATAGAAAAACCATATGTTAAGAAATTCATCTTGCACACATTCAAGTGGAGGAGAACTTTGAGCAAATGAATCTAGATCTAAGTCATTTGTCTAGTCCTAATTCTCCTTTAATTTTTACCATCCAAGGATGTATACTAAATGTTAGCATCTTCTCCTCTTATAATCCATCGTGAATTACTTGACCCTTTGCATGATTTATCACCAAGATAACCACCTTACACCTCACAATAACCTTCTTAGCAATTAGCAACTTGTTACCTATTCTAATTTAATTCCATTAACTAGCATTTGATTTTCACCAACACAATTATCCTAAGCAAGAACATACATATGCACCTCATTCTCCCAATGAGCTAACTCAACATCAATACCATTAATAGGCACATGATGTAACATCCTCAATTTTTTTAAAAAAATATCTCATAAAATAAATTAATAAATAATGATTTTATAGATATATATAATATTTAGCTACTTAAGAAATAATAATATTAAGATATTATCTAGTTTAAATAACAAATATTAAAATAAAGATCATTATAGTTTAAAAGAAAGAAAGAAGTAGTTTGGATATTAAAAATGAAAATATAACTGAATATATATTCAAATTAAAAGATAAAGAATTTATTATTATAAAATGATTTTTATAAAACATTTGTTAAATTTAAATTAGTGATACTTAACAATGGTATAAATGTTTACCATATTTCATCTAAATACTATATTTATAGAAAATATATTTGATATGAAGATATAATGTCGAATTTAGGTAAGATGATCTTATATTTTATTTATTCTTATACATTATATTTAAGATAATAAAAAAAAGATAAAATAATATATTAAGTTTTGTAGATAACGTTAGAAGATTAAACTGATAGGAATCTTAAGTGAAAATGAATTGATTTAAGATAATATTACTTTTAAAATATAAATAAGATAAAATAAATAAATATTGGATCTCATATTGAATTTAAACCATAAAACTATTTTTTTGTAAAAAAGAAAGAATAGAGAAGGGAAAATCAATCTTAAGTTATTATTTAAGGTTAAGTAATTCCAATAGAAAATTATAAACTAGTTGGTTATTCAAGGATTGAGAAAGAAAAAGAGACGAGAACAAAATTAAATTTGTGGAATCTTACTTCAAGAGATGAGTAAAACAACTTTTAAAACTTAACCATAGTATGTAAACTGTTCTAAAAAAATAAATATTAATAGTAAATATGTTTTCAATTTTTGGTGATGATTGCTAGATTCTTTGCTACCCACATAATAATGGCGTCATGGTGAAAATTAATCGTTAATGTGTAGTATGCATTATACCTTCACTCAAACTAATTCAAAAGCACCACACTTTTATTTTACCCAAAACTTCATTTATTTAATTGTGTCTGATGGGCATTAGCCTCATGACCAAACTCCAGTGGGTTACTAAGAACGATTTTATATATATATATATATATATATATATATATATATATATATATATATATATATATATATATATATATATATATATATGTTTATGAAGCTTTCCTTTTAAATACATTTTATTATTCTATCGAATTTCATATATAATTAGTTGTGCGTGAATGGTCACGGTTGCATGCATAATTCATGTTATGCCTTATATTTTAATTTACTCGTAGATTTTTAACTCCTCTTATAGACATGTAACTAGAGCTGTCAAAAATGGTTAGTCCAACACATTAAGCTCGACCTACTTTGAACCACTTAATAGATAGGTTAGCTCAACCTGACTCGCATTCTTTTATGTTTCAAAGAATGAGTCTGATTGAGCCGACCACCGGTTGGTGGGTTAAACAGGCTAGTCCACCAATCATAAAAAAAAAAAATATATTTTTTATGAATTTTTTTGACTATTTTTAGAAATATTAAAATTTAAGTAATTTATGATACATTAATTTTAAATTTAATAAGTTTAAAAAAAATACTTAAATGATATTCTCCACTAAAAATATAAAAACTTAAACGTATGAAATATTAGTTTTAAAATATAAAATATTATTTAAATGATACCATCAAACTAAAAAATATATTGTAATGAAATATTGGTCAAATAAGTAGCATAATAATTTAAAACTTAAAAATAAAATAAAAAAATCATATTCACATATTAATGAAAATAAAATTTAGGTGGGTTAGTGGTCAACCCAGCCTATCACGTGTTAAACCCAAGTGAGTTGGATTGTAAGTGGGTCAACTCATATATTTAGTACAATAAGCTCATTTTTTTTAATTTTTGAACTCGGCTCGACCAAGACCAATGCTGTGTTTGGCCAACCACAGGTCTGAACCCGTTTTGATTGCTCTCCATGTAACTATAATAAAAAAGTTGTTTACACATATGTAATGTTTTCAGGTTGATTGTTATCTATGAGACTATTATATTAGGGTGATTTTAAGAATTGTGATTGATTTGATGATTGTTTGAGATACCTCCATTTAAAATAGGGATGACACTTGTGATAACTCCATCAAGGATGGAGATGAAATATAAGATACCTCCATTTAATATAGGGAAGAGGTTTTAGATATCTCTATCTGGGATTGAGAAGATATTTTGTATACTTCCATAATAGTGTGGGAAAGGCAATGAGACACACCTTCTAGATGGAATTGCCACAACATGGGCATTTTTCTTAGTAAGAATGATTGCAGTAGGACCAAACAGGGAGGACAAAGAGTTCCACTTATTTGATAGGATTGTTGAAAGGTTATTTATGGTTGAATTCTTCATAACTTATCAATGGATATAACCCTTTTGGTATGAATAGTTAATTCGTCTAGGCATGGATGTTGAAAACCTAGTTCTTGGAACTGTAGAGTGGGAGTGAGTGATCATGAGTATCACTATCTTTTTATGTGGATTGTGTGTTTGCATTGGTAAATATTTTTGTTTATGTATGATGTATTAATGATTGGTACTGATTTATGAGATATTATGAGTATAAATGTATATTTTGCAGATACTATGGTTGATTTTTTCGAATTCTGTAGGGTTAAAAATAACACTATTTACGAACTTCTTTTAAAACTTGTTTTATTCTATAAGATTATTATCTCGTGAAGAGTGTTCTTTTCAAAGTCTGAGAAAGAAATTTTGTAAATGAAGGAGATTTGAAGACTTAATTTTTTATTAATTAAAATTTTTCTTTAACGTTAGTTTATAGCTATTTTAGAATAAATGTCTTTGTGATTATTTTTACATTATTATTTTGGAGGAGTCCAAATATAAGGATTATATTTTGTTTCTTGTATAAGAATTCATATATTTTAATGCAAAATTTATTATTTTTATAATTTTTTACTACTTTTATTATTAATTATTACTATTTATGTTTCCCATAAACCTTTTCTACCTCAATACCATTAGACAAGCCCTTAGTTATGACCCATATCTTATTATCCATAACAATTATATTTATAGTAATAATAAATTCAAATTCTTATTATAGGTCAATCATAAGCTAATATAAAAATATCATAAAGTTAAGTTAAATTTACACAAAATATTACATTGCATGACAGAAAAGATAAGAAAGATCTAAAAAATATAGAAAAATGATGATGCAGTAAAGTATCCATGCTTCATAACCTTTAAATTTATTTTTTTAAAAGAATCACCTTTAAATTCTAAACTAAATATAATAATTCACGTGTAGCTTTGTATATAAACCAATATTTAGTTAAGAATTATTAATGTAAATTAAAGAAATTATAACTAGTTTTTAATTTTAACTAATCTAGTTTATTCTTAGAATCTGTTCAAGTAAATTACTCTATAAGTACTTTTACGGAAAAAATATAATTAAAAAAGTAAAAAAATTATTTGAAAGCTTTTTAAAAGGAGGTGAGACCATTTTTAAACTGATTTTAAATAATATGTAAAAGGTTTCTTGTATCGGAGGAATCCCTCGGTTTGGACTACCTCGGGTTGGATCTTCATTTAAGGTCAGATCTACTCTCAACATGGCCTGATATTAAGTCTAAAGTGGGACTCATACTACTACATGAAAAGATTGAGCAGTTTAAGTAATACCCTTCAACTTCAAAGAGAAGATTGAGTAGGCTAGACGATGGTCCAAACAAGTTGCAATGTTGGAACTTCACACAATTAAAAAATCAACACAAGGATACCCTTCTGGTCGAACAACTTGTGCAAAGAAGTAACTCAGATAATAAAAAAAGCAAAGGATACCCTCCCAGTTGAACAACCCGGGCAAAAAAGTACCTTATACAATAAAACAAGTGAAGGATAAGCTCCTGTCGAATAGTAATGAGGTACATTAGGCAAAAATCAGAAACAAAAAGATAAGGTTTCCCTCTGACACACACTAAAAGTTTTGACATGAACAATACTCACAAGGAAATATAGGAAGAATCGACAACCCTAGGACTTGCCGAACCAAATTAGTCAGGTCTTTTGTGCCAGGTCTACAACATACCAGTTGATCAACCTTGAGTAACACTTTAAAATGTCTTCGTTGCTTTGCTCCTTAATGCTGGTGGGGTTGTGTACGAGAGGAATCCCCCAGCTTAGACCTACCTCGGATCGGATCTCTATTCAAGGTTAGGTCTACCCTCAACATGACTTGACATTCAGTCTAAGGTGGAACCCATACTACTACATGGAAAGTTCCAAATTATCCCTTACGGGTAAAAGATAAACCTAATTATCTTTTACAGATAAAGATAAATCCAAATAATTCTTTACAGGTAGGTAAAAGATAAACCTCTAATTATGCAGACTCAAGCCTAGAAAGGTAAAACACTATAAATAGTAAAACACAGACACAAGTACCCACTTATGCCATCATGATAGAAATAAAAAAAAAAACCCTTAAATCAATAGATACAAAATTATAGTATGTATAGAGAATAAATATAAAAAGATAGCTGAAAGAGAATATGTGTACCATATATATATTGAATTTGAGTTCTTGATCTTCATGAACACAAACTCTAGAATGATTATTATAGAGATATGAGTTCAATAAGAACTTTTGAAGGTTTTACTACCTACTTTTTAGGGTATTATTTTAGAGAATGTGTATGTTAATTTGCTTAATGGGATGACAAATTTATGATCCCCCCGAGTAGGCAGGGATCCCTCAAATGAATTTTTATGATTGACTCAACTCATTACAAAGTCAATCTTACTATAATCCATTGAAATAGTCATAAATATATTATAATATATGATAAGATATGATTATCATCATACCTTAAATTGTCAGATAATGATAAAAGATAATTGATTAATATCAATCTATAATTAATTCCAATATTCTCCCACTTGGATGATATTAATCAATAATATAAAGATAGATCATTAAACTAGCATGAAAATTATACACAAATTTTACATTAGACAACAATATGAGAAATCTGAGCTATAAAATAATATTTGATAGGGATATATATCATGCATGTTAACAAATATTTCTCATAAAGTATATAGAATAATGTAATTCAATAAAATGATACTACATGGTCCTAAGCATCCAAAAAAAAATGCTAAGAGATGTGTTACTAAAATTATATTACTTCCCACATATCTCATAAGAGAGTTTTCAGACTCCCACTAGTCTAAGACATCAAAATTTAATCAAACCATATGAGTTATAAAACTTCAATAGTTAAGTATTTGATCAGTGAATAAAAAAAAATTCTATTAATATCATTTTTACTTGAGTCCGAAAAATTATAAATGCGAGAAAACATAATTCACATGCATCTAAGTACTCATCATAGCCCAACAACAAATGTAATTACATATAGGGTACATAAATGTTCTATAATATTTTACATTCAACTAATTTGAGTTTCAGAAAATGAGTGACTATGTAAGAATCTGAAGACAAGTAGGAAATTCTTAAATTCCCTACTTGGACCACATAGACACCTAATTTATATAAAATGACACTCAGATTATTGTGGCCATAAAATATCAATTGAGGAAACACTTAGATAATTGGTCCAAACAAAAAATTCATAAATACTTCAATAGTGCAAAATTGTACTCGATAAGAGTACTATCATAATAAGCACTTTTACAAAGTTGAAAATCATACTCTAGGAGTATTGTATCTACAATATACTTATAGAATTTTAACCAAACAAAATGTGAAATTTTGGGCAAAAGAAATGTACAATACATAATTGCATGCCAAAAGGATTAATGTACAATACCCAGCAAAATGCCCTTAACATCCACTTAAGATGTCTATTAAAATACAATGAATTTTATGTATCTTAATTAAAATAGGACAAAAATAAATAGTCAAGTCCTCTAGAATATGCCATATCACAATTAAATGTGCACAAGAATATATGACAATACAGATACATAAGTTTCGAGAGATAATACAAAATTATGGACTTGTAAAATTTTGATCAATTAAAATATGAAATTTGGGTAAAAAAGGCGCACAATGCATAATTGTATGCCAAAAGGATTAATATGCAATACCCAACAGAATGACATTAACATCTGTTAAATATGTCTATAAAGATACAATGGATTTTATGTATCTCAATAAAAAAATAGGACAAAAATAAATAAAGAAGTCATGTACAATATGTCATATCATAATTAAATTTGCACACGAATATATGACAATAAAAATATATAAGTCTCGAGATAATACAAGATTCTAACTAAATGGTTTCATAATTAACCATATAGTAATCAATCCTTTAAAAAATTTTGATCCCTATAAGGATCTTGAAAAAAAATAATTACATGAGTGAGAAAAAGGATCTCCTGATAATTTTAAGTAGAATATGAGATCATAAGCAAGTTCTCAGGTAATTATTAAAAAATAAAGTGCTACAATAAACAATAATATCCACACACATTTGATAATAAAATATGATTACACGCAGCAGAAGAATATGAGACTTATTCTTACAAATATTAAGGATATAATAGTAAATAGTTTCTAACTCTCATCACAATTTATAATGAACATAGGTTTATTTATATATCCCAAAATAAAGCATACAACTTTTACAAGAATATCATCAACAATATTATAAAATATGGTATGGAGAAATTAATCTCTTCAAATTTAGGACTCATATATTGTCTTTACAAGAATTGCATACTAATATTGCATATCAATAGAGAGTTTGTTATACAAGCAAATATTCTACAAGAGACCAATACAAAATCCTTAATATAGATCCCAACAGCATGATCACAAATAATGTGATGAGAAAAAAAAAATTTATCAAGAAAATTTGTTTTTGTACATGTATGATTAATTGAACATTTAAGGTAAAAATCTTATACCAAGACAATTTATTTTATAAGATATTAATTAAAATTATAATATATAAAATTCTTCCACTTAATAAAGAAAAAAAATAGTTGATATAACAAAAAAATACCCAGATGGCTAAATAAAATTCAACTATTTATTTATCACATTAGAATTACGTCAAGTAATATTATACCGATAGGGTAAGTCCACTACCTACATAATATATATATATATATAGAAAATTTGCACCACAAGAAAAAATCCAGCAATTTTTTTAAGAAAGAAAAATGTCCAATTAAAGGTTATAAGTCATTATGGAACAAAAGGAAAATGACAATATAAATTTTGGTTCCATATAAATATAACTAAAAATGATAAAATTAGGGAAATAAACTGAACATTACAAAAATAGAGAAACATTATGTAATTTTAAAAGTTCAATTAAAAGAGAATCCTTAAGCAAATTACAATGCACTATAACTTATATCAATAAAATTCTAATATCGATAGGGTATAAAAAATCATTAACATAAGCATAGAGAAGTACATTGTGCAATACCAAATTACATTAATAACAATGCACCAATAGGGTATAATTATCATCAATGCAATAAAAGTACTTATATTATAAAATTCACATAAATGCATCCGTGATAGCTGAAATTATAATTATGTAAATAAAAAGAGAAATTATGCCTATTTTCTAATAAATTTGCGTAATTTTAATCATATATATATATATATATATATATTATATGACTAACATACAAAATTCACATTACTATACCTATGATAGACGAATAATAATAATGCAAATTAATAAAGAAAATTATACGCATAAGAGAAGGACAATTAAGATTGTACATAATTAATAAAATGACCTAAAATTAATTTATAAATGATAATTTAATATTAAAGAGAGTTGGAGAATACAAATACAATAAAAAACTATCACAATGAAAATAGATCCAAAATTCAAGATTATAATAGTAAAAAACTTTTAATTTAATATTAAATTAATCAAATATCTTTTTATACTAAAAAATACCGTTAATATTAAAATATTAAATAAAGATGGTATTTGTGAAAAAATAAGAATATAAAAAATAAGCTACCTATTCAATCTTTCTAAGAGTGAATTTAAGTTACAAATCATTGTACAGGATTGTATCAAAACAACAAAGTTCTCATGCAACCCCATTAACACTTCTCAAAGTGAAGTTAACACAAATGATCTTATGTTGCCTACACAAATGACTCATATTAGTCAAACATTAAAAATAAAAATCCTTAAGTAATTTTAAAAATAATTTACCTAGTAATCGAATTCAAAAGAAAACTAGTTTTTAAAGGAGTAACACTTAGAAGTTTGTTTTTTTAATGAAACTTTAATACGTTATTTGATCAATAATAAGTCGTGTACACCCTCAATTTTTTATGTGTGCAAAAGATAATAGTGAATTATATTATAAAATTTCACTAATAACACAAAAAACTTCAATTCAAATTTAATTCTCTAATAGGAAAACAACCATAATATGTATCTAATTTGACTCTGATATCAATTGATAGAAATTAAAAAAAAAACCCTTAAATCAATAGATGCAAAATTATAATATATATAGAGAATATGTATCTAATTTGACTTTGATACCAATCGGTGCAGGTATGAAAGAGACCCACAACTTCTTCTTTTATTTTATTTTGCCTATCTTTCAAAATGTCTTTGTCACATACCAAATCAATATTGTTCTATTGGAAATCAAACTACCAAATATTGACTTATATATAACATATCTTTCTATCGAAAAGATTAACATGCAATCAGAATGAATAATGTCTACCCTACCAACCTATGGAAGTACATTTTAATTATTACGAAAAATATTTGTATATACGCATTTTTGTAGGTACTTTTCTCATATAGCTTTTTTAAAAAATTTGCATTTTTTAAAATTAACTTATAAAAAATTTCGTAATATTTAAAAAACTTATAGAAAAATTGTTTTAATTTTTTTTCTTCAGAACAAAATTACCCAAACTAATACCTTATTGGCTCAACTGATCAATGTTCGATCCTTCGGTGTATTTTAATTTGGATTATTTGAAACGGTAATATGATGAGTTTATACTGTGACCCGTGTAAACACCTCCTTTCCCACAGAATAAAAAGATGAAAAAAACAGCAAAACAAATTAGGATATATGCCACGAGACTGATGGGTAGCAAAACGAACAGAGAACGAAAGTCCCACAGAACAAAGGAAAGTACCAAATGTTAATTGGATGCCACATGAAGATTCCTCAAACTAAAATAGAAAAAAAAAAAAAAAAGATTGATCATGGTCAGTACTACTATGAAATATTGCTTAAAAGCAATTCGATATCTAGGTATAAAGAAAATCTAAGTATATACAATAATTCCTAAATTTAAAGAATTTGAAAATATTGTTGAAATAACGATTTTTTACGTCATAAACTATAATTATTACAGAAATAGGTTAAAATATATTTCTGACAATTTATGTTTTTATTATATTTAGTTAAAAAGTTTGATTTAATTATTTTTATATATAAATATTAATTATTAGTATATTAATTATACTGTTGAAAAGATTGAAACTCTATTTATTTGTATTATCAAGATGAGGCGAAATGATAATTTTAAGATAAAGATTATTTCGATTTTGAGATATAATTTTGAACAATTATTTTATTACTGGTTCGAGATTAAAAATTCTTATTTGTTTACATGCTAACTAAAGGTGACTATAAAATGGTGAAAATTATGTACAAAGTAAATCCAACAAGTTATAAATTGAATTTTTTAATATTAGATTTTTTTTCGTAAATTAATTTTTCATGTGATTTTATCATTATTTTGATATTTTTAATCCAAAACTTTTCAATTACTTGAACATGTTTCAAATCTTAAATTAGTAAAAAAACAAGTAATCAAAATTGAATCTCAAACAAACCAAAAATAATAATTGTATTGGAGTGGACTATTTTGAGTTACTTTAAAAACATAAAAATTAAACTTTTTTAAAAAAAAATAATGTATCAAGTGTTTGTTAATAGATTGCACCCGATGCTACAATCAATAGCAAGCCCTCTTTAGAGTTCATTTATCCCTGGTAGAAGTATAGTTGAGAAGGTCATTATCCTTCAGGAAGCAATACATTCTATGAAAAAATCTAGAAGGACGCTTGGACATATTGTTTTCAAGCTGAACCTAGAAAAGTCTTATGACCGCCTTGAATGGAGTTTTGTTAAGCAAATTTTGACAAAGTATGGCTTCCCCAACAATATTGTGGCCTTGATAATGCATAGTCGTTCTTCTCCATCAGTTTCCATTTTATGGAATGGCGCTAAGGTTGATCCCTTCGTCCCTAAACGTGACTTAAGACAAGGAGATACTCTTTCTCCTTATATATTTGTTCTTTGCATGGAAAAGTTGAGCGCTATGATAACTCATGAAGTAACGGAAAGGAATTGGCAGTCTTTTAGTCTGCACCATCAAGGTCCTACAATCTCACATCTATTCTTCGCAGATGATGTGCTATTCTTCATGCGTGTTACCACTTCTCAGGTTTGCCTCATGTCTAACCTTCTTGCTAAATTCTATAATGCTTCTAGTCTTATTGTTAACCTAGATAAATAGAAAGTGTTTGCTTCAAAAGGAGTCTCTTTGTATATAAGAAATAACAATGGGTGAATGTTTCTAATATCCGCTTCACAAATAACATTGGTTGTTATCTTGGTTTTTGGTTGGCCTATCGACATGTCATATGAAGCCATTTTGACCACATAATGGATAAGGTATCATAGAAGATGGTAGCATGGCGTAGGAAACTACTAAATCATGCAGGTCGTGTTACATTGGTGAAGTTGGTAATGGCTGCAACACCTACCTATACAATGCAGGTACAATGCATACTCCAAACTATGTGCGATTCTCTAGATAGTATTGTTTGTGGTTTCATATGAAGCAGATGAGGTGCAAGGAAACTTCACTTAGCCAAGTGGGAGACCATAACTTAATCACGTCATAGAGGGGGCTTGGCATACACATAGCTCGCCTTTGGAACGTCTCATTACTCGTAAAATTGGTATGGAACTTATTCCATTAGAAGGATATATTATTGGTACAACTAGTTTTGACAAAATACGGCGGTGCACGTTACATGATAGACAAAACATCAAGGGTTCTTTGTTTTTTTTTTTTGGAATTCCATTTCAAAAGCCTATGAGTGGCTTAAAATGGCTTCTAATTACAGCTTGGGAGTGACCATTCTAGCCTTTGGTATGATGCGTGGCTCACTAAAATACCTCTCTGTATGATGGTTCCTTTTGTTAAATATCAAGATGTTGATTTATGTGATGAAGGAGGACCATTGGAAACTAAACCAACTATATATCGTATTTCCTTTAGAGTTACGACAATAAATCATGAACACACATATCAATCTTCATCTTTCATTTCCTGATGTGATTGTGTTTCATGACAGTATTAGAGGTATGTATGTTTGTTTGGCAGCTTACTCATGAGTTGATTCCATTGAAGGTGTTCTTGATGTCTTGCCATATAAATGTGGTTGACTTTTGTAAACATTTTCTAGTGGTAATTGAAGATACTTTTGACATATTATTTGATTGTTTGACTGTAGAAAAGGTGTGGAAATACTTTTAGACTGTTATGGTTCCTCCAACATGAGATAACTTTGACTGGTGGAGTTGGCTAAATGAGAATGTTTCAAAATAGGGCTCGTTGTTATTGTGCATCTTCTGGGAATTGTGGTGCAACAGGAATAAGGGGTTGTTCCAAGGGGTGACCATACCATAATTTATTTTGGTGCAAAGAATCTGGAAGTTACAACATGTTATTTCTCACACTTTAGCAATTGGCGGTTCCTTGGTAATGTGGGAGAATAGATGGCTCACTTGTTTCCATGTTCAAAATCATCAAATTACGGTGCATGTGGATGAAAATGCCTTGGGGTGTCCAGGTGCAGTAGGTTTTGGTGGTCCATGAAGAGATAGTGGGGGTCGATGGCTGATGGGTTTCTATACAGATGCAAGAATCACAGATAACATTAAAGTTGAGTTGTTGGCAATTTTGAATTGGTTGGAGGTAGATTGGAGTCACAATTTTAGGGACATTTTATGTGTCTCTGACTGTTACATGCGACTAATCTTATCCAAGGTAAGTTGGTACCCTACCATAGATATGTAGTGGTGATTGCAGAATTAAGGACTACTCAAAGAGACATTGGAATGTTAGGCTATGACATTCTTTAAGAGAAGGAAACAAGTGCACATATTTTATGTCTAAGCTAGGTCTTAGTTGAGTGCTAATTTATTCATGATGGATGTCATGCCCATATGTTTACCTACTCTCATTAGAGCTGATGAATCCCAAACTATGTTCCTTCGAACATAGTTTTGGTAGTTCAACCACTTTTGGTTTTTGTGTATCTTAGCAAGAAAAATAATTTTTCAAGTTAAAATAGAGAGTCTTTTTTTATGGATAAAGACATAAAATAGAACTAACTAAATATAATAAGAGCATAAGCACGTAGGCATGGCAATGAGGTAAATCAAGAACGTATTAGACCTTCCTCATCTCATCTCTAGAAAATGCAAAACAAATTTAGGTATGTGTATACCAGAACTATGTACAAAAATATGTATAAAAATTTAATATTCATCCATCTTTATTGGATTTTTTTTTATTCGGATGTACTTGCAATTAGTTATATTTTTTTTACAATTTTAATTTACTTGTTAATTACTAAATAAATTATATATTAAGTAATTAGTTATATTTTAATTTGAAGAATTTATAGAAATAAAAATAAAATTTAAAAATTAACTTTTTTAGTCAAATATATATAATTTTAAATTGATTATATAATTATTGGGTTTGTGACAATATATGTGGATACAAGGATTATCATCATCCTACAATCCCGGTTTTATTGTTAGACGAAAATCAAGGTGTGTACTTAAGTTTCACATGACAATAAAGAGTCTACTTAAATAAAAAGTTAAAATTTCAAATTTAATTTTTGCTATCAAAGTAATTTAAATTCTTCGGATTCAGAGATATTTGAAAATGGGATGCAGTGGGTATAATCGGTAAATCATAATTACTGAATCAAGATTAAACAACTCAAATTGTTAGATTATATTTTAAATTTGTTCGGATGAAATGACTATATGAGCTGTTGAAATTCACTAATGCTAAATGCACAAAACACCAATTTAATAATTTTTAGTGGATTGAATATGGATTCAAATCCTTTAGAAGTCTATGCAATTTGTTTTTGTTGGCATCTTGGCTCATATCTTCTACAAGAATTTACTCGTTTTACCTTGTATGTTTGGAAACTCATCCATTATGTGATGTTACACTTTTTCTTCATGTTTAAGTTAAAGTTACTCGTAGTTTTCACATAAACAATGAATTTGACATGAAAAAAATGAAGAAACTCAAGTCTGTGATGTGCAACCAAACACATACTTAACATTCTTGGCAATGACGGAACCAAATATTTCAGTGGGAAAAAGAACTAATAAATTAAATAACATATTGAAAATATAAATTTTAAGAAAAGACAAAATTAGAGAAGGAAAACAAATTAAGAGAAGAAATAAGACTAGACTTTTAAATTAAATATTTAAATAAAAATTATAAATACATAAGATAAGTGATGATTTAAATATGATTAGTGCAATTATATACAATTAAGTAAAGAAAGATATAAATAAATTGAGAACAATATATTTAAATATATAAAATTAAAAAAATTAAAAAAATTAAAAATAAAATAGGATATCCAAATATATATAAAAAATAAAGTATTAAAATATTGTATACTCTAGTTGTTTGTTAGAAACACACACTCCTACTAATTTCAAGCAATCACAATGCATAACCACAACATTAATTTCAAAGCAAGGAAGTGATGGGTGACAATCCTATAAGAAGGATCAGAAAAAGTTTAATGTAATAATTGAAAAAGAAGAAACTTAAGATGACAACTCTAACAACATTCACATATTCATGATGTGCCCTTAAAACCAAAGTACCCTAAATAATTAACCTAATACGAGTCTTAGATTATGGCTTTAATTGATTTCCTTATGATTCACAATACTATATAATAATATTTTTATGAGCTTTAATTGATGATGGATCGGTCCAAGGATCTGTTTGAATGTCAAGTCGTGTTACTGTGGGGTCTCTCATGCACGTGCACCAAGGTGCCAATAGTGAGTCATGCCATGCAATCAAGTAGTCACCACTGCTCCTATTTCAGATGGAACACTGGGACCCGTTTCACCAATAAAGAAAAAGGTGTTTCAACTTTGAACACTCACCCCTTTCACCATAATATGAAAAAAAATAAAAGGAAACGTGGGTGGAGAAAAAAGAGGCTTCAAACCAGGTACAATATAATTTTAATTCTTAAATTTATAGCTGTTAACAAGATTTTTAAAAGAATTTTTCATGTAAATTATATCCTTTCTTGTTTTGTATAATTTAGTCTTTAAACTATTAAAATAAAAACATAAAAACTAATTTATCCAAAAATATAAGACTTAAATACTTAATTCTAGCAATACTATATATGATTTTTTCAGGTACTATATATGCACGGATATTATTTTAGTAATTGGTGTTAGTGTTGAAATCATAACGACAAATGTGTTTTTTAGCACGGCCAAGTATTTATCGACTTACAAGATCGTAAATTATTGGAAGGTAATAATGTGATAACAACACCCTCCTTGCTTTGATGTTCTTCTTTTGCAAAGTGTGATTTGTAAATATTTGGCAAAAAAAAATGAGTGTGTTTTTTTTGGGAAAATGCTGAATTCAACCTAACTAATTAATTTTTTTTTTCCAATTTAACAACTTACTTCTCTATTTTGAACATTGAAATATGTGGATGTATCTTTGGTGTCTTACAATTAACAAACCAAACACATTATCATCTTAGTCCTTATTCAGCAACTTGACTATTTGCTTTAGTAAAATTTGTTTTCTCATTTACAATTTTATTCACAAAAATCAAATTGTGTGTTTAGGCTCATAGAAGCAAACACCAAAATTAATTTTTAACACGTTTATAAAATGACGTGATCCACGTCTATTAAGGGTGTGTTTGAAAATGAGTTATATTATAATGTAACTATCAATACAAAAACTAATCACATATTATTTTTACTTTTGTATTTTGAAATGTGTAATTTTTCTTATTAAACATAGATTCAAACTTTTCGTTAAACATACAAATAGATAGTGTATGGTTTTCTACGTTTTTGACGTGTTAGACGTGAAGTGAGAGTTTATGATTTCATATGGTTTATGACATGGTATAGTCCTTGGCTTATTTGAGGTCTAACAAGAGAGAGTTTATGATTTCATATTGTTGTTTGAGAATTTAGGTGGTAAACAATCTATGACACAAGTCATCTTAAACAATTCATTTTAAACTTGTAGCGTTTTCTTCATGGATATATATACTTTAACAAAAGTTAATTACAAAATAAATTAAAATTTTAAAACATAATGTATGGAAATTAAAATTTCTGAAAATTACGAAATAAGGTAATGCAATATTGTTATTTCTGCCTGCCAATTACTAAAGTAAACCATTAATATAACCCCCATTATGTAAGGTACACCTTACTGCTGGACAATACATGACTAACTTTATTTCCTTCAATTATGAAACTTAATTCTTTTATTTTCTTCAATTATAAAAGTTAAGTCTAGATGTGACTTTCAGCTGAGTTAAAAAACTATTATAAATAGAATGACTTCAGATTAAATGGAACTAGCAGCACACGGTTCTGACAAAAATCTTGCTTTGTGGATGGCATTACACTCCCATTTCGATGATTAAGATTTTGTGATTCTAATTTGAGTCATGAAATAGTCTCACTAGGGAAACAAATTTTATATTAACTCGTTGTCAGTTCTTTAGCTTGGTGGGTTCTGCATTGTCACCTCCTGCATATATGCAAAACAAAATTTGATTAAAAAAAAACTATGCACTAACCAATAGTAGAAATAATCTTATACAATCATTAAATCATAATTCCATTATATATAATATAATATATTTATTAATTTTATTAATAATTACTTTAAAAATCATTTAAATGATGAACTGTATGTGACTGAATTACCGTGTACTGTATAACCCTTTAGAAAATTAAAAACAAAAGTTCCTATTAAAACGGGATGAAATAGACATCACACACCCTTTGTACTTGATGACACAGCAATGATGGTAAAAACTAAAAAGCCCTCAGCTTGGCTTGTTAGTTATGGAGGGCATTTTGAGAATTTCCAGGTGGGGATAATTCAGAATAGTGTGAGAACAGCTTTTGCTTTTAAAAGTAGACTGCTTTTGGCTTGTTTATTAGAGGAACTGTCTGATGAATGTGATTATTTGGAGACAAAATGAGTGATTGAGAATCGATAAAGCATAGCCAACTAAGATTAACATGAACAAAGAAAATAGAAAATAGAAAGTAGAAAGTAATAGTGAGAGAAAATGGGAGACATAATTGACACAACAAAGATCTCACAAGGAGGAGCCATTGCATCACCGATCTCAACCTCAATCCCTTGGGATTCTAACTTTTTCTCATAATAATTGAATAAAACGAAAGAAAGTGGAGTTTGGTACTTAAAAGATAATGAATGGCATACCTCAGGGACAGGGAATGTTTTTGGATTCTAATTTTCCACAGAGATTAACAAATCAAAGTCATCCACTTTGTATTATTTCTCTCACTTATAGTTGATGGCAGCTAAACTCACTACCCCACTTAGTTAATTTTTTCTGATTAAGGTCTATTGAGCTAAAGTTTCACAGTGCTTAACAGATAATACTTCACTTGCTCTAACTTTTTTTTTTCTTTTATTATTATATTTGAAGGAATAGAATAACACTCCTGCTCTTTAGACCAATGCATGATTGATGGAATTTTCTTTTTCAATCATCTTTTGCATTTATCTAGAAAGAGGCTAATGGATGGTGCCTCATGGCTTTTTTATTATATATTCTTTGCTTTGCTTTCTTTGTTGAACCATAAGCAGGCATGCTGGCTCTCTTTTAAGTCTTTTTTTTACCATTGGTTCTGATTCAAGTCTGACACAAGGGTGGGAGTGAGTGCAATTCTGGCTGCAAAGCAGGTGGGAATGGTACTGTTGGACTTGGTTTGAGGTTCCTCTTCTGATGTAAAACATGACATGTAACAAAAACAAACCAAGTTGGAATTGGTGGTGTTAGCTAAATCATTCAAAACCTGCTCCTTACTTGCCTCTTTCTTAAGATACAACTTGATCGAGTTTTGTTTGGTTGATAAATAATAAGTTTCTGGTGATACTTGAACCCAATGGAGAGAAGAGGGGATGTTGCTCTCGTTTTTTTAGCTTTGTTCTTCTTGTGCACTTCAGTGGCTGGTTTGCTTTCTCCTAAAGGTGTCAACTATGAAGGTGACTGACTAGGAGAACTTCCCTTGTTTCTTGGAGCTCATAAATGTAAGGTCGCACTCACTGGTCCTAATAAATGCTTGTTTTCCATGCAGTTCAAGCTCTGATGAGCATTAAATACTCTCTTGTGGATCCTCATTCTGTCTTAAATAACTGGGATGGTGATGCTGTGGATCCTTGCAACTGGGCCATGGTCACATGTTCTTCTGATCATTTTGTGACTGCCCTGTAAGTCAAACTAAAACAAACCAAACCATAAGAAGAAATATTCAATTTCACTTATTGGCTTCTTCTTAACATTCTACTTCTTATTTCATCCTTTTCTTTTCAGAGGGATTCCAAGCCAAAGCATATCTGGCACTCTCTCACCAAGCATAGGCAATCTAACAAACCTCCAGACTGTGTGAGTAAAACATGCTATGCATGGTAAAAAAACAGAATTGGAGGAAGTTTATCCTGAGAATATTATCTTACTAGGAATTTTGCAGGCTTCTGCAGGATAATAATATAACTGGACCTATCCCCTTTGAGATTGGAAGACTCCAAAAGCTTCAAACTCTTGATCTTTCTGACAATTTTTTCACTGGTCAACTTCCAGATTCTCTTTCCCATATGAAGGGTCTCCATTATTTGTAAGTTCAAGAATATAATGCCATACATTCTTTTATAGTATTTTAGAAAAATGTGTGATAGTTCACAATCAAGAATATGATGAGAATTTGAATTTCAATCAGGCGGCTAAACAATAACAGTCTCACCGGACCAATTCCTTCCTCTTTGGCTAACATGACTCAGCTAGCCTTTCTGTAAGCCTCTTCTAGCCTTTAATTGTTGTTTTATTACTTTTTTCTCCTTTATTAATCTGATTTCTGATAAATAATTTGTTTTGTTCTAAATTTTGCTTAGGGATATCTCTTATAATAACTTGAGTGAACCTGTTCCAACAATAAATGCAAAAACGTTCAAGTAAGGTGTTTGGTCTTAATGTTATCAGTTTTCCTCATTCTATATTTTCTGTTTTCCTCAAGTGAGTGAAAAAAATATAAATTATGTTTACATGTTATTAAGTGTTTGTATGTTTTTCCTTCTCTTGAAACAGTATTGTCGGCAATCCTCAGATATGTGCCACTGGAGTTGAAAAGAACTGTTTCAGAATGACACCAATTCCTTCTGCTCCAAACAATTCTGAAGGTAATCATAGTTCTTACATGTTTTAGATTTGCTTAAGCTTTTTAATCATCATGATGTTGAATTTAAAGCTTTTCTTCTTAACTGTCATAAAGTGAACTTAGACCAAGTTTTATTCCAAAACTACTGTTTTGGGGAGCAAAATTATTTTTCACAAGGAACTGTTCAAAACTATCAATTTCTAACTAGTCTTAACATGTTCATAATCATTGCTTCCATCATTCTCCACCCCTCTATTTGTTTTTTCCTTTTTGCATGAAATTACCTTCATACCCTAACAAAACTTCTGGAAATGCTATTCAAGATTCGCTATCCACCAAAAGACCAAAGAGTCACAAAGTTGCCTTGGCGTTTGCTTCAAGCTTAAGCTGCATATGCTTACTAATTCTAGGACTTGGCTTCCTCATCTGGTGGAGACAAAGATATAACAAGCAAATATTCTTTGATGTTAATGGTTAGTGGATCATAAACTTAGACCAACTTGTTAGGCATATCGTGATTTATTCTTCTATTTTAACTCAAACTTGTTTTCCTCTTTCAGAACAAAACCGTGAAGAGATTTGCCTTGGAAACCTCAAGAAGTTCCACTTCAGAGAACTTCAGCTTGCTACAAATAGTTTCAGCAGCAAGAACTTAATTGGCAAAGGTGGTTTTGGAAATGTATACAAAGGGTATCTCCAAGATGGTACTGTTATAGCAGTAAAAAGGCTTAAAGATGGTAATGCCATTGGAGGTGAGATTCAATTCCAGACTGAAGTTGAGATGATCAGCTTAGCTGTTCATCGAAATCTTCTTCGCCTCTATGGATTCTGCATGACAGCTTCAGAGAGGCTCTTGGTTTATCCTTACATGTCAAATGGAAGTGTTGCTTCCCGTCTAAAAGGTATTGTCAATTTTGTACTGCTAGACAACAGTTACTATATATGTACATTTTAACAGTTTGGTTCTTCAAAATGGTAACTTGTGTTACTTATTTGTAAGTGCTTGATCCCCCAAAGTCTTAACTTGCGAGAAAATAACCATTTTAGTCTCTGAAAGTTATAGGCACAAGTACTTATATCACTAAAAGAAATTTCTAGAAAAATTAGTCCTAATAATTATGTTGATATGCAAGTCCTTAAAACACTTTTATATAACCCTGCTAAAGTATTTTAAAGTGTTATTTAAAGTGCTTTAAGGACCAGCACAATAACATAATCATTAGGGACTAATTTACTTCAAGAATTTTTCAGTGTCAATGCTTATATATCTCAAAGGACAAATTTATATAAACAGAAACTTTCAGGGACCAAAATAGACAAGCAGTCACTTTCTAGGACCAAACTTCATATTAACTTGGCTAAAATACACTTTTATTTCTTTACTATGTGGTTTCAATTTGATCCGCTAAATTTAAAAAATTTCATTTGAGCCTCTTAAAGTGTGTTTATAGAACAAATTGGTCCTTCAGTTAATTTTTTTGCACTTACAGTGTTAAATTATAAGATTTCTTACAATTTGACACATATAACAAAGTTGACCAAGTTAGTGTGATAAATTGACAAAAGAATCAAATTGGTCTGACAGAGATACATTTAGGAATCAAAGTGCAACTTTTTAAATTTAAGAGACTAAAGTGAAACCAAAAAAATAAGTAAAGGAACTAAAGGTGTATTTTAATCTATTAGCTAGTACATGTATATGTATGCATTGTTCTTGGATCTGCTATCATACACATGAAATTTTTTATACACATTAAAACTTGGATGCACTTCCAATTCCATAAAACCAAAGTAAAATAATAGTTTTGAGTTTCCAAACTTATCCTTTGGATTATTCATTTACTTTTGATGATACAGCTAAGCCAGCTTTGGACTGGCCCACAAGGAAAAGAATAGCTTTAGGAGCTGGAAGAGGCTTGTTGTATTTGCATGAGCAGTGTGACCCAAAGATTATTCACAGGGATGTGAAGGCAGCAAATATATTGCTTGATGATTATTGTGAGGCTGTGGTGGGAGATTTTGGGTTGGCAAAGCTGTTAGACCACAGGGATTCACATGTGACAACAGCAGTTAGAGGCACTGTGGGGCACATAGCCCCTGAATATCTCTCAACAGGTCAATCTTCGGAGAAAACAGATGTATTTGGGTTTGGAATTCTTCTTCTTGAACTTATATCTGGCCAAAGAGCTCTTGAGTTTGGGAAAGCAGCAAACCAGAAAGGAGCCATGCTAGACTGGGTGAGCCAACCAGAATTGGTTTCTTTTATCATTGCTTAAATATGTTCAGATTCAGAGTACTGTTAGAAAATTTTGCATTAACTTCCTATAATTTTTTTTATTTGTGTTTAAATGCTTAAACTATATTTTAAAATAATTTAAAACGCTTCAAAAACCCAAAACAAAATAAATTTTTTTTGGACTCAACAAAAAAGAATTTTTTGTAACAATCCAATATGAAATTCTAGTATATCAATAACATCAAACACATATATGAACCTATTTTTGGTACTGCAAATATGATGAATTTTTGTTTTAGCTCTTGCAAATTGTTTTCGTTCTCATAAATTTTAAAAGTTTTGAAAATTATTTTTAATTGAAACATGACAGCATCTACATATGCCATTGCATGTTGGTCATTGATATGACATGTCTGCGTGTATAACATGTTATCATAATATAACGACATTTTTTTAAGGACTTAGCCAAAATTCATCATATGTACAAGGATTAAAAACATAATTAAAACTTTTATGTATCTATTTCTATTGCTTTTCTTAACTAATGAAAAAAATCCAGAGATAAACTTGTCAAAGTATTTTTTATTTTTACTTATTTCAGTAAATTTCACTGTCATGCTTATCAATATAGCTATCATGTGATGTTTCCTAAAAGTATTCACCATCACTACACTTGCAGGTGAAGAAAATCCATCAAGAGAAGAAAATTGACTTGCTAGTTGACAAGGACCTGAAAAATAACTATGATAGGATAGAGCTTGATGAAATAGTTCAAGTGGCCCTTTTATGTACTCAATACCTTCCAAGCCACAGACCCAAGATGTCTGAAGTGGTTAGGATGCTTGAAGGAGATGGTCTTGCAGAGAAATGGGAAGCCTCACAGAGAGCAGAATCAACAAGAAGTAGAGGCAATGAACTCTCCTCTTCAGAACGCTACTCTGATCTCACTGATGACTCTTCATTGCTTGCCCAAGCAATGGAACTTTCTGGACCAAGATGATTCACATAGTCACTTTGTGACATTAAAGTTAGTGAAGAGTGATAGAAAGTAAAAGTTTGTTCAAATGCAAGTGCCTGAGTTGCAGAAAACTTGATGTAACATTAGCATCTCAAAGAGTGATGCTATTTTCTGACTGTACAGCATCTGATTGGAGACATTGACGTATAGATTGTGTTATGTGGTTTTATTAATAGCTGGGGCGAAGATTTTTGTGGGAAATGTCCTTCTGGCTCCTTCAACTTGTTAGAACAATAACCTTCATATAATAGATTGTACTTAAACTGTTAATAATAGTATCTTGGGATTTGAGAGTTTTCACCTATGACTCATTGCTTAATTTGCTTCTGTTTTCTGCATTACATTCTATTAGATCTTAAGTGCACGATAAGGCTCAGTGATCATTGTGTAAGATTAGACAACTTACCATTGTTTAAGGCTTTGTTTCAGCTTATTTTTAACTTAAAAATTTGTTAAATTTATAAAATAATAGAGCTTATAAAGTAAGTATATATTTGTGTCAAATTTTATTTTATTTTTGTTAAAAAACTTTGTAAATTATAAATTGTTAGATAAAATTATTTTTTATTGTCTAATAAAAATATATTTAGGAAATAAAATCTTTAAAATTTAAGCATAAATATTGGTCATTTACATAAAATATTAGGTTTTAATCTCATTATTATCTTTGTATAACAAAAACAAAATCATAAAAAATTGAATCATTTAACTTTCCTAAATATGTTTATATTTTTTTTATTAATTTAAAGGCTTCAATGCAATTTTGGTCTCTACTTTTTAAAATTCTTCGTTACTCTATTTTAAAATAAAGACATTTTGTCTCTGTTTTTTCATACATTTTATATTCTAAAAATGTATCATAATCAAAACTATATTCTTTCCCAAATATTTCTTTAACATTTCAATCCTCTAGAAAACACGTGTATGAGTTCAGAATATTTCTACTTTGAATTTATTCCTAGCCAAAGAGTGGTTGATTTTGAGAAAGAAGAATCCACACTCACATGGGTAAGCCAAACAGAATTGATTTACACCCTTGGTTCTATTACAATTGTCATCCTTGATTTTATTACATAGTCAAGAAAATTTATTAAATAAATTAAAATCAAAGAGAGAAAATTTATTAAATAAGTTATTGTATAAGATTAACTTTATCATAATTGGCCGATAAAAAAAAACTTTATCATAATTCATTTATATATTATGTTATCTATTAGTAATTTATAAGAGAAAAATTGCATATAAGAGAAAAAAGTGACTAATATTATATTGAAAAATTAAAATGAGATTGTTTCGAGACTTTTTCTTTTTCTTTTTCCACTACAATTATAATGGGACGAGAAGACTAAATTTAATTGCTGTTGCTTGCTTTAACAAACTGTATTCACTGAATCTGGCTACAAACACTAGTGAAAAAATTGCATATTGCTTTGCTTTTAAAAAACTGTATTTACTGAACCTGGCTAAAAATACTTGTGAAAAAATAAATCCGTCAAGAAAAGAAATTTGATTTGTTAGTTGACAAAGACCTGAAAAAATCAATTAACAATAGGTTTAATTACCCATTATACTTCCATATTTTTCAATATTTGACATTTTGTACCTCTACATTGACGATTAAGTACACGGTATGTAACAATAATTTAATAGAAATTTAATTATATAAAAGACTCTAATTTTATGATTTAAATATATTTAAATAGTTAAAAAATAATTATAATTAGTTAAATCATCTTTAAATCACATAATTAAAATGTGTCCATCAACACTTACATTTTCCACTTAAAACTCATAACATCAATCCATTGACTGTTGAAAACAAATTTAAAATTTGAAAGTCATAATATTATGATTAAAAAATAAGAAAATAAAATGTCAAAAATTGAAAAATAGAATGCAGAAAATGTAATTATACCTTAACTGTATTAAGCTGCTGAAATCCTTCAAGCATATATTTTATGTACTCAACACGTTCCTGGTCACATACCCAAGAATTTCACTAGCAGTTCAAATGCTTCAAGTAAAGAGATCTCAGAGGGAATTTTTTATCTGTAGCTCGAGAATAGAATCAATGAATAGCAATGGTAGTAACCAAACTTCAACTGTACCCAACCCAGAATATTTTTTGCGAGTGCAGCCATTGATTTGCAAAAGGACACCAATATTATCAAATATACCAAGTGTGTTACCAAGCAACTGCACTTGTTATGCTAAAGCCGAAAAGCAAATGTAAACTAGAAACTTGTAGCACACTGAAATGCTGACTTTGTGCCAGTATTCCTATTTTCTTATAGTCCTTCCTTCCTATTTATAACGTCCAAATACATAATGTCGTACATTAATTATTTTAGACTTAAATACTCTTTACTAAATAAGTTATAATGACAAATAATTAGAAAAAAAAAATATTAAAAGACACCGGTAGTTTTGGAAAAAAAAAATTAAAACATATTTATTGCTATAAACTAAATCAACTATGTTTCTTAATCTTGATAATTAGATAATTGATTCTTGTAAGGGAGTACTAAATTAAGTTCTAATGCATAAGCCATTAAATGGTGTAAGAGACCAAATTGTTTCCTGGTGGAATAACATCCTGAACTAAAGTAACCAGGGCAAAATAACAGAAGCCACACTGCTTCTCAAGCCATCATTTAAATAGGTTTCAATACACATTGTCATGATATGAGAGTAAATACTTAGTTATCTAAAACGACATGTCTGACAAATGTTTATTTTAGTGAAAACTCCCAAAAAGTCAATGATAATATGTCCCATAATAGCTGTTAACTGTGTGTGCAATTCAGTAAATTTCACATGATTCTGAGGATGTTGATAACACGTATAATATCATGGGAATGAGGGAGTTAGGAGATTACAATTAGGCCAAGAGGAAATAGAATTTTGTGCAATCCTTATTGAACTACGGGCACACAATATAGTAGAATAGGAATGTTGGCATGTGCTTCTTCTCTCAATCATAACCACAACCCATCATATGCAAGTCTCTGGTGGAAGAAAGTTATAGTAAATACTGCTAGCCAGTAGTTGCGTGAAATGAGTTTGCTGTAAAATATGCAGTGATACAATACAGCATATCAAGTTCAGATGAGCAAATACCATAAGGAAAAGCATCCTTGTAATCATGGTTTAAGAAAAGCTACAGTATATGTAAATTTCATCTAAGATTCCTTATAGTAACCGCTATTGGTTATTATTAATCAGCTCCATGTTTTGACTTTGCATATGCTTACTTGGGTTTTATGTCAGTAAAATGGACTCTAACTTGATGGCACGTGTCTTCAATCAGTCAATATAAAATTGCAACTTTTGCTTGAGGATTTACAAATTTTGTCATTGGTAATTAAAAGAAAGTTATGCATAAACCAAGAGAAATAGTATTGAAAATGGTATAATATAAAAGAATGCATTTTATAACAGTCCACGATTTCACTCGTGGATGAAAATAACTTCAGCTTTAGTAGAAGCTCTTCTACATTTAACCAGTTCAATCAACATTTTCAAATTATTCTCCACATCAAATACACAAGGAATGATACTCAATGTCTCAAGCATAGGAGAACGGGCAAGCAAATATTTGATAAATTCTATCTCATGCGGCCAACCACCCATTTCGGACAACTTCACAATTTTAAGCTTGTTAAGTATAGAATCTGAAAGGCATTCTTTTTCCCAAAAGTCCAAGTCAGGGATATCTACAGCAACTGGTGTGTTTGATGAACCCTGCCAAAGTCAATGGCAAAAAATATGCATAGTAATAAATCTCACATACGTAATTACAGTCCCGATTTGTAAAAATTAATAACAAGACCATTCGTTGTCACTTTGTAAAAACTGAATCTCTACTTTTGCAACGAGTTAGAACTGAACACTTACTGAAATTTGTAGTTCTTTTAGATTCGGAGAGCTTGTGATCAAATGAAGGATAACAAGTATCTCTTTTGCATCCTCAAAATTTACTTGATATAATTCAATAGTCTCCAAATTGTTGTACATAATTGGAAGATGCACTGAGTCAATACCTATGCTCAAATACTTCAAGAAAGTGCAGAAATGAATAAAATAAAGTTGGCCATACATAACATCAAAGAGGATGAACTAACATAATAAACAGATGAGAACAAAATGTTACCTTTGTGAAGTAGATAAGCCCAACAAGCTTCTCAAGATTAGGCACACCACCAAGAAACTTCAAAAAATTACAATTTGAGCTCTGCTCAAAGTGCTCAGCAATGTCTTCAGTCATATACATAGCAATGGATATTTCAACTAAAAGTGGGGTATCTTCAAGACATATATCCTTGAACTCACCTTCAAGATACAAGCCCTTAAGGTTGGGAGCACAGATAGTAAGAGCCAAATTATCAAAGTATGAGAGTGACAAACTCTCTAAGAGAGGGCATCTGGATATAATGCTCTCAACTGCATCAGGGGATATCAAAACTTGATGAAGGCTGAGGCTTCTCAAGCATGCAAACCCCTTAAAACTATGTGGCGGATCCAACTCGCACCGCGATAGCTCCAACCGAGTCAACTTCCTACAATTGAAAAGGCTTGAAGGAATTCTAAAAAACTCCCCTTCTCCCAGCTCCATTACCAACTCCTTGATACCATTCCTCGAAAGGAAAAGAATCCACTGATCAATTTCAGGACAGCTCTGCAACTTTGAATTCGTAATTTGAAACTTATGAATTGGCCCTTGGTGAAGAAACAACACCCTGGTGATGAACTTGACCATACTTTTCTCAACAACCACCCTATCATTACTAAATGGCACACATTTATCATCAAACACAAGTTGAGTAATCGAAGCCCATTTATACCTCCATTTACTTGACAAAATGCTAGTTCTCACAGCATCCCTAATTGGAAGCAGCACCAAAATGCTCTCTATAATGCTTTGAGGAAGGTCACTGATCAGGTCAGGACCCATTACCTCACTCATCCTTATGCTTCACCTAATTCACAAAACAACAACATAAGAAAACAAAAAATCAAAACCCCAGAAAAAAAAAATTCCATTTTTTACACAATTCTACACATATCAGACAAAAAAATTACAATCATTTACTTTATGTAAGAACATATCACTAACCGTGGCTTTTAAATTGTTGGGCTGTGAAGAAATGAGGTAAAAACTAGGATCTGATACAATCATAAAACACCCTTTTGAGGATTAAGTTGATTGCATTGAGAAAGAACCCATTAAAATGTACTAAGACAAAATGGATCTCAGATTCAACGAAAGCATAGAATTGGAATGTTGAGAAAGGGGCATTGAAAGAAGAAGAGAATTGTAACCACTTTGATGAAACCTTTAGAGCAATAGTTCTCTCTCTCTTTCTCGGTTCGATGAGATGAGAAGAAACGTTGAGTTAAAAAGTTGCGTGCACGAACAAACAGTGTCACCGTAGAAGTGAAAATTGATAGAATCAGAAGGAATTACTATTCCCATTTCCAAAGTTTGTTTGTTAGCTACTCATTTTTTCCTCTCAAAAAATGAACCAGTTTTGTTTTTGTTTAAAAGCAAGTGATTTTAAAAAGGTATTTTTTTATAACTATTTTTTACAAAAAACAGAAAATCTTTATATCTGGAAACAATTATAAAAGCTCCTTTTTTAATAAATTACTTTCTAGTTACTTATAAAATAACTTCATAAAATAGCTTTTAGATCATCTTATTTTGAGAAATTAAATCCAAACTGTTTCTCAAAGTAAATTATTTTAAGCTTTTTTCAACTTCTGTATTTTATAAAATTTTAATTAAATATCTAAATAATTATAATAAATAATTATTCTATTCGATTAAATACCTTCTTTCTTATAAAAGATTTAAAGAAACTCATCTCATATGATATATTATATTATATGATAAATATAACATAAACTAGTAAAATGACTTGTGTTTATGTATTTAAATTTTAAATAATTTGTTACTTAAAATTAGTTGATAAAAATAAATATAATTTTATTTTTAATTACTATAATTAAGGTGATTATTTAAAATATTTTTAAATTTACATAAAAATATTTAAACTTATTTGTGTAATTATTGTAACTGTAATTTATAGAAAACAAATACTATTAATGCACATTAAATAAAAAATTATATAATATAAATTATACTCCAAAATTATTATTTTATTAAAACTACATTTAGACTAAAATTCATCTTGTTTCTTTATCCTTTTGTGAATTTTTTAGTGTAAATTGCACGTCAATTCAGGACCATCTATTATGGCTAAATTGGCAAGATATTTTAATTGCTTCTTACTAATTGAAATTTTTTTATATAGTTTGATAAACATTTTTTTATTAGCTACTAATGTTTTTTGTTTGACCGTTTGGTAAATAACTTTTTTATTAGTTAAAATTTTGTTTGATTATTTGGTAAAATTGGCATGCGATGTTTTCAATGTGCTAGCTTCTAGTCTTTTGAGTATATTATAGAAATCTCCTTAAGATTTGTTTATATTACACCTATCACTTCCTAGCTTTTTACATTACTTTTAATTTCTTGCTTTACTTTTAGTATAAAAGGGTTGATGTAATAAACCTAAAAAAAGTAAGAAAGGTTTCTATAGAGTAAAAAATAGAAGTGTGTTAGGTCCAAACACTATTTGCAACCTTCTGTTTGTTTTAAATACTATAACTACTAGGCTTTAATTTTCTTACTTGTAATGTGTTTTTTTGTTCCCTAAAATGGGTTGTAGTATTAAAAGCTTATATTGTATGTCCTATTTAGGACCCTTCTATCCAATGAAGAAGTAAGGAACAATTACCCTAAATTTACTCTGCTATAGGTTTTAACATTGCGTCATTGTCTATCAATGGGTGCATTCATTGAGAGAACTCGTGTCCCCCAAAAACGATAGTAGGGAGCTTGCTGACTCTCTCTTAAACATCAATGAAAGATTAGGGAGTCTCCAGACACAATTGGAGAATAAGCAACAACTACAAGAAGTCCGTCATCTCAGTTTACAGCAGGCCATGGACTCCAAGCAAGACGCCCTCCAATCAGCCATTACTAGCCAACAAGATCAAATGAACAACCAGGTAAACCCTCAGCCTAATTCATCACTCATTCCAACCCCTATAGCCACAACACCACTCATCATGCCCATTCCCGCACAATCAAACTATATTTCTCCTCATGGACCCAACACCCCACCCATCGCTCTTACCAACCCCATCGTTTCACCTAATCCTTTCACATCCAACCCATTCCACACACCTTACCCACCAACCTCCTCACCTACCCCAACGACATCAACTCCTGTTTGACCACCAACCCTCCAACTCAACCCGTTCAATGGGTTTGAACCCTTAGACTAGCTATTCCAAGCAGACAAGTTTTTTGGGTTCCACTAGGTCCCCCCTGACCAACGTGTTGCAATGGCTAATTTCTACATGAAAGGTGATACACTTGGTTGGTATAAGTGGATGACACACACTCACCAACTCTCGGATTGGTATTCTTTCACCCGAGCCTTAGAACAATGTTTTGGACCCTCCGCATTCACTAACCTTCAGGACGAACTCTTCAAGTTATGCAAAAAATCTACTGTGATGGAGTATTAAACTTCCTTTGAAAGACTCTGTAATAGACTGATTGGACTCAACCCTGAAGCCATTCTTAATTGCTTCATCTCGGTTAGACGGGAATTAGCACTTCTTCACCCTTACTCTATTTCACATGCTATTAGCATGGCTAAACTTGTTGAAGAAAAACTAAAGGATGCTAGGCAAAGATCCTTCCGCCAGACCAACACCATATTGACTCCGCCAACTAGGGTGCAACCCACCCCAGCAGTCAATGGCCCAATACCTATCAAACGCATGTCATCAGCTTACATGCAAGAGCGGCGTGGCAAGGGACTCTGCTATTATTGTGATGAAAAATTTGTGGCAGGCCACAAATGTGCCGTAGGAAAATTCCTACTCCTTATGGATGACGAACTTAATGATGATGACCCTTGTCTCGACCCCGAACCAAACCCACTAGCTGACTTAATTCACTTCCAGCTACCCATCCCCAAGGTCCCTCCGCTTCCTCAGCCACATTAATGGGTTGAAGGTAACAATTCTATTAGACACAAGCAGTTCCCATAATATCCTACAACCTAGGGTAGCACGCCACTTAAAACTGCCTATTTCCCATATTCCAAATTTTTCTGTGATGGTGGGCAATGGCGCAAGATTAACCAGTGAAAGATTCTCGCCTAGGGTTCCTGTGGTGATTTAGGATCATCAATTTACAATACCGACTTATTTGTTTCCCATCGAGGGGGCTGACTTAGTTTTCGGTTTAGAGTGGCTAGCAGACTTGGGCCCTATTTTGGCAGATTTTGTTGTTCCTTCCTTATCCTTCACTCACAACAATCAAAGCATCACTCTTACGGGGTCTACCTTGCCATCACCTATGACTGCATCGTACAACCAAATCACCCAATCCTTACATACCAATTCTATTGCATCCTTTTTCCTCATAACCCAGCTTCTCGAACCTTGCCCAAACCAACTTTCTTACCCATAAGACACCCCAGACTCTATCCCTGACCATATTCTTTCATCACTACCACTTCCATTCCAAAACTTTCTTTCATCCTACCAATTTGTCTTTCAAAAACCTCAAGGTTTACCCCTACCCAGACTTCATGACCACCGAATTCCTATATACCCCAACACTTCCCCAATCAAGGTCAAACCATACCAATATCCCCACACCCAAAAAGAGGCAATGGTTGATGAACTACTGGACGAATTGGGATCTGCTAAGGTTTTTTCTAAACTAGATTTGAGGTCAGGGTATCACAAAATTAGGGTCCACAATGTGGATACACACAAAACTGCTTTCCAAACTTACGATGGGCACTACGAGTTCCTCGTCATGCCCTTCGGTCTCACTAACGCCCCCTCAAACTTTCAAGTAGCTATGAACGATCTACTGAGACTGTTTTTGCGTCGTTTTGTTTTGGTATTTTTTTATGACATCTTAATCTACAGCACCTCTTATTCTACCCATTTAGAATACTTACGACTTATTTTAGAATTGCTTAAGTCTAATGTGTTGTTTGCTAAAGTTTCTAAATGCGTCTTTTTTGTTACCTCAGTTCATTACTTAGGGCATATTATTTTGAATGGTTCAGTTTCACCTGATGCAGCTAAAATTGAGGCTATCCTACAATGGCCTGAGCCATGTTCCCTCTCGTCTCTCAGGGGTTTTTTAGGGCTCACCGGATTTTATTGCAGATTTATAAAACATTACGCCACTTCTCTCACCAATTTCCTCAAAACCAGCAAAATTACATGGAATGAACAGGCGACGCAGACCTTCAACATAATAAAAAAATGACTACAACCCCAGTACTAACCCTTCTAAATTTCTCCAAAATCTTCTCTGTGGAAACTAATGCATCCTCCACTGCAATCGGCGTAGTTCTCACTCAAGAAGGACATCCTCTAGCATTTTTTAGCAAAAAAATGAGTCCCAAGATGCAAGCAGTTTCAGCCTATATCCAAGAACTCTTCCCTCTCACAGAAGCCATAAAGAAATGGCGTCAATACCTTGTGGGATACAAATTTAGAATTTTTATAAATCAAGAAAGTCTCCGAAATTTGTTCTCATAAACAATACAAACACCAAAACAACAGAAATGGACTCTTAAATTACAAGGGTATGATTTCGAAATCGTTTACAAACCTGGGAAGCAAAATATAGTGGCTGACTCCCTCTTGAGGCAGTTTGTGCCTAACTTTTTGCTTTTGCTCATCACATCTTCCCCCGTTCCACAGCTGCTAGAAACCTTACGACAATTTTACATCACAGCTGCTAGAAACCTTGTCTCTTCAGGATGGCGTCCTCATGGTAAACAATCGCATTTTTGTGCCAAAAATGTAAGATGTCCAATCCACCTTGCTCCAAGAACTTCACGCCTCACCGATGGCAAGACATTTAGGTGTTAAACTGACAGCCACTCATATGGCAGCTTCCTTCTGGTGGCTTGGGTTGTATCGGGACATAAAAAAATTTGTGAGGCATTGCATGTGTGTCAGCAAAACAAAACCATGCCTTGCAAAACAAAAAGGGGCTTCTGTAACCTCTCCCTATTCCAAAACGAGTTTGGGATGATTTCATCACTCACTTGCCTATATCTTTTGGTCACACCGTTGTATGAGTTATCTGCGATAGACTAAGCAAATTTGTCCACTTTGTGGCCCTCCTAAAATGCTTCACTGGTTAAGATCTGGCACACCGCTTTTTGGTCGAAATTTACCACCTCCATGGCCTTCCTAAGACAATCACATCAGACAGAGATCCTATATTTTTTAGTTCTTTTTTGGAAAGAGCTACTAAAGTTACAAGGGACTAGGTTACAATACAGTACAACTTACCATCCTGAGACTTATGGCCAAAGCGAGGTGGTTAATCGAAGCCTAGAAACCCACTTGTAATGTTTTTGCAGCGAACAGTTGCGGCTCTAGTTCAAGTTCTTTCACCTTGCTGAATTATGGTTTAACACATCCCACCACTCTACTATCGGCATGACACCATTCCATGCTCTCTATGGCCGCCCACCTTCGTCTGTTCGTGACCATGTCTTCGGCAACACATTTATACCAATGGTGTGCGAGTGCTTAGACATGCAAAGGGAAATCATTCAGGCATTAAAACATAATCTCAAACGTTCCAGACAAAGTATGATAGCCCAACCTAAGAAGAGAGCTGACATTACCTTTCAAGAGGGAGACTTCGTCTGGTTACGCTTAACCCCATATCGTCAATGCACAATGGCCCATCGACCTTCTCAAAAGCTAGCAAAACATTATTTTGGACCACATCAGATCAAGAAATGCATAGGAGCAGTGGCCTACAAGTTAGCTCTCCCAAAGGACCCACGAATTCACCCTGTTATGCATGTATCGCTTTTGTGCTGTTACAATGGCCCCCAACCACTCCTTCAGCCACGGACCTTACCACCTTCGTCAACCATTTCCATCCACTTCCATTTAGATTTCACTAACCCTCTCTCCCCAACTTTTTCAAATGACTGTAAACTGAGACCCCCAAGTACATTAAACTCTCAATCCCAAACTCTCACTCTGAATCCCAGCCGTCCATTCAAAACCCACCAAATAGCCCACCTAAACCTCTCCCCTCGTGCAACATGTAACCCGCCTCCCTAGACCAACCAAATCCCCATAACCCCATCCCAGTTGCCATTCAAATCTCCACTTCTGAAGCCACCTGCACCAGCCACCTGTCCAACGCATATTGGACCGCCCAGCACGTGTTCCCAAACCTTTAAAACCCACTCAAGCTCAACTGACCGTTACCCATCCCACAGTCTTCCCCAAACCAGCTATTCCCCACTCACCACACCCAAATCATCGTGCACCCTTGGATGAATTCATGCATGTATTGAGACCGCTTGTACTAGGGGCAATATGTGGCTCATCTTCTCGCCCAACACCGCACCACCACATGTCCTTCAACCTTGAGGACAAGGTTGGGCCAGATGAGGGGAGTAATGTTAGGCCCAAACGCTATTTGCAACCCCCTGATTGGCTTACAGACTATAACTACTAGGCCTCAATTTCCTTGCTTGTAATGTGTTTTGTTGTCCCCTAAAATGAGTTGTAGTATTAAAAGTCCATATTGTATGTTCTATTTAGGACCTTTCTGTCCAATAAAGAAGCAAGCAACAATTACCCTAAGTTTAGTCTGCTATAAGTTTTAACATTACACCATTGTCTATCAAAGTGTGTTGGCCTAATATCAAGAAAATTTAAGTAATTTATACTTTATGTTTAATCCTCTTTTTTCTTTTATTAATTATTAATTTTCTTTGTAATCTTTTCTATATGGAGATGATTGTTTCAAGATTTCTAAAAAGATGTGTATTCTTGAAATGTGTAATTTTCATAAATTAAATTTCATGTCCCCGTAGAAGCACACCAATAAGGTACAAATTTATTATTTGTCATTTTATATATTGAACTATTTCAACAAATATTTTTTACCAAATATTATATGATTTAATAAATTAATTTAACATCTTTTAATTATCAATTACAAGGTTTTTACTATCACTTAATATTTCCACTCTACCAGATTTTCAACTAGTTTTACCTATGTTGAAATCTTATTTGGATAAGTTATGCTAGAATAAGTATTGGCTTGTTAAGTAATCTTCTTATAGATAAAAGTTGAAAAACTGTGCTTTATGTTGAACTTCAAACTAAGAAACCAATTTGAATTCTTTCATTATTTTTGGTTTTAAAATCTATATATTTTCTAAAACAAATCTAGACTAATGACAAATCAAATTCTCATTCAAAATATATTAATTTTTTTTAAAAAAATTCGAAATAAATGTTTTAAAACCAAAAATATAAAATCAACCAATAGCTGTTTAGTGATTTTCTTATTCTGTTTTCTTCCTTGTACATGGAATCCATGAATCAGAGGAGATTATGCTTCTTTTTGTTTTTGGAGTCATTGAACTTAATTACTAGCTCGTGATATGGTCTCTCTTCGAGCACGTCACATGTTACTTCAAGCAATGTGGATAGGAAAACGTGGTACCAATAACATTTTTTTTTTAATAACTTATTTATTATCAATAGTTATATTAACTTAACATTTATGTTTTATATATATAAATAATTCATTTTACTCCATTATGCAAAAGTTTAAATCACTTACTTTTTGTTGTTAATATTGTAAAGGTGTAAAAGGTATTAACACGATTATAGGAAATAAAAATACTTAAATTTTACTTGTAAAATGAATTGTTAAAAAAGAAGGAAGTTGAGAAAAGTTATGGATTTGATCTTTAATATTAACAAAAACTAATAATACTAAAATTTGTCTTATAAAAAAAATAAAAGTAACATAATAATAACTAGGAAATTAGTAATTTTTGTCCTTTTTATTGCACCTAAAAAAACCAGAAAACAGGTCAATACGTAGAACGATTAAGCCGTTTGAAAACAATTTTCATGGCAGTGTAGGACACTTGCAAGTTTTAGGACACTAGTTTGATTAAAAGCACTGTTAAGAACATACATTGTTTTTCACCCAAGTCTTCACACATGGATTTAGAAGTTTCTTTTATAAAGCTAATTTCATGTTAGTCTAGTCAAATGGGTGGTTGAAACTTGGTTGTAGGATTTTTGTGCAAATGTGTTTTTATTCTTTTAACATTAGCTTTTTAGTGTACCATTTTCAATTTTAAAGTCATTTTCTCTTTCCATCTTCATAATGTCAAATAACTGCTGTTACTGTTTTCATGTGATCACACATTTTGTTCAATTTGCGGGTTTTGTTGAAATCTTGTGTGTTGTGAACCTTTAAAGTTAGCAATTACTAGTTATTACATTTTGTCCATTGTAGATATTTTACATTAAAATGTACATCCTGGTAAAGGTTGTTTGAGGTGCATTTATGACATTAATTAATATAGTTTAATTGGTATACACTGTCAATTTAAAGGATTTTTACTGATATTGAATTAGGATGACTTTTCATTTATATGAATTTTAAAATAGTAATAAATAAAGTCAACACAAATCTACTATGAATGAAGATTAAAGGTAAGACAGTGTATACCAATTAAACTCTAATTAATAAATTCAACATATTTACCGTAGATGAAGAGTTATGATTAAATATTCATCTAAAATATTTTAAACTGACCATGCACAATTATTCTTCTTTTATTTATTCTATAATTTATAACATATATAAATAGAATTTACTCTTCTTATATCCACCTATGGCCTCTGATTTTACCCTTAATTGTTTTTTCAATAATTACCTATTCGAAGATTAAAAAATAAAAACAAACAATACCCTCAAAAAAAAAATATATATATATATATATTTAAAATCATGATTATAAATAAATTTATCTATAATATATAACATATATAAAAAAGGAGTTCACGTTTTTGTGTCCGTATTTAGTTATCAATTTTAACCCTAATTATTTTTTCAACAACTACCTATTTGAATATTATCCCACCATATTTAATTTACAATTTTATCCTTAATTATTTTTAATAACTATCTACTTGAAGATTAAAATTATAACATATATAAAGGAAATTCACCATTTTGATGTCCACATTTAGTTTCCAATTTTACCCTTAATTTTTTTTTTCAATAACTACCTATTTTGAAAATTATTTATCTCTATAACATATATAAAAGAATTTATCTCTTTAGCATCCGCATTTAATTTGTAATATTTTACCCTTAATTACTTTTTCAATAACTACCGATCTGAAGTTTAAAAAATAAAAGAAAAAAAATTAGCCTTTAAATACCACTCTGACAGGTCCATGTCCTCTAGCTGGGTGTCTAAGTCAATTCCACATCATGGGGATGAAAATACAAGTCAAGTGAATCATTTTGTGGTAGTTTTTAGCCACTAAAAGTAATAAAATTAAAATTAAAAATAATATCTCTAATTAAAAAAAGTAACAAAATAGATTCTAATTAAATTAGTTTTTCATTAAAAACCATAATTTTTTCTAATTCAAAACAACAATACTCATCCCATGATTTTTTTCCATTCCTCAACAACAATATACATTAAAAAAAGTAACAAAATACATTCTATTAAATTAATTTTTCATTAAAAACTATGGTCGTTCACAGTTCAGATTGATTCGATTTTGGGGGCAAATGAAAACTAAACCAATGAATTTTAATTGGGTTGGGTTGGTGCACTATTCTAGAACTTTTTTCCCAAACCCGAACCAAACTAAACCAATAATAATCAAGTTGATTCATTTCGGTTCTAAGAAAAACCAATCAAATATTTAAAAATTAAATAGTAAAAAAATGATTTTATACTTGAAATTAGCCAAATTCATTAGCCTAATAAATTCATAATTTTATAACAGAATATCAAGTATTTCATAAATATTAAATTAGTTAAATTAAATTATTAAAAAAACACAATACAATACAAACAACAAATTATATAAATTTAAAATAAATTTATTAAATTTACTGACTTAAAAATATAAAATGTAAAATATAAAAAGGGTAGGGTCAAGATTTTGAAATGCAAAATCCTAAACAAAAAAGGTTACTAAATTTACTAACTTAAAAAATATAATATATATATATATATATATATATATATATATATATATATATATATATATACTTTTAGGTTGGTTCAGGTTGGATAAGAGTTTTGAAATGCGAAAACCACGAATCAAACCTGACCTGGTCAATTTCGATCAGGTTCAGACCCGATCAAGTGGAAAAATTGTATCAAATTAATTGGTTCGGTTCGGTTTACCAGATTCGTCGGATTGACCCGTATCGATGAATACCCTTATTAAAAACCATGATTTTTTTCTAATTAAAAACAAATGTACCAATTCCATGATTTTTTTCCATCCCATAGCACCAATATATATATAAAAAAGTAACAAAATACATTCTAATTAAATTAATTTTTCATTAAAAATCATGATTTTTTTTACTTAAAAACAAATATACTAATTTCATTATTTCTTTCCATTCCACAACAGCAATATACATTAAAAAAAGTAACAAAATAGATTCTAATTAAATTAATTTTTCATTAAAAACCATAATTCTTTTAACCCTAAACAAATATACTGATTCTATGATTTTTTTCCATTCCACAATAGCAATATACATTAAAAAAAACAAAATACATTCTAATTAAATTAATTTTTCATTAAAATCAATATATATTACAAGAAAAAATCTACAAACTACAAAAGCAGATTGACAGGACAAAAATTCATCACCTGAGCTAATTAAATTACAAAATTAAACTAAAAATCATCACCAAGCAAACACAATTCCTTTTGTGATAAACTTTCGTACCAATTAACTTAAATGAGTTTTTGAAGCCAAATACACAGTAAAGTTCCAAATTTTGAATCAAAACTTAACCACCCACCAAACCAACAAATCAATTCCAAAAAGAAAATCCTAAGTGGCATTAAAATAAAACTCAGCATATGTACATAAAGTCTTCTTTGTTTTAATAAAGAAATACAATTTAAGATATAGATTTTAGAACATGAACTTCATCAGAACAAAAAGAACAACCTGATTTTTCAAAATTAACAACAACATAAGCAAAACAAATTGGGGGGAAATAAGAGTGAGAGAGGAAGACCTAAGGTTTTGGAAACAAAATTGAAGGTGAATCAGGGAAAGGTTGTGATGAATAAACGCAAAGAAAGAGTGGTTGTTATGGAGTCAGGGTTTTGGGGACAAGTGTGGTTTGTGTGAGGAATAGGAAAAGAGAGAACAGAGTGGATGCTGCTGCAGGCATGTGGAACTGAAATTAGATGGTATGCCCCAATCTCATGGTGAGTTTTCTAAGTTTCAAAGTCAAATTGAAGGTTCTAAGTGAAATTCAGTGTTTTTTCGTTTATGAACATGTGGAAAGATACTAGCTTTGGAAGAATTGTGACTTTTGGAGTAATAGGTATTCCTTTTTCTAGGTATTCCGAAATGTAGAGTGACGAAAAAAGAAATTGAGAAACGGGGATGTGATTCGAAGAAAAAAGAAAAGGATGGTTGGCAGCTATGAGACTCCAAAGAAAAGAAAGAAACCTTAATATCTGAATAGTCGATGTTGAAGGCAGTTATAGGTCGTGCTTGATAGAGAGGTAGCCTGAGGAGGGCCTCGTAAGAATTGTGCTTTCGGAGTTGAAGTTGGTGCTCTGCTTGATATCGGCGATGGTAGTGGAGGCGAAGCTCAAACTTTGGAGGCTGTCATTCAGCCATGGGTCCATTGGAAAGAGGAATGGAGTGTGTATTAGTGAGGAGTGAAGAATGGGAAAGGGTGTTAAGAAATATGTTTTGGGTTTTGTTCATATTTAAAGATATTATTTTTAATTAATTTTATTATTTTTAGCAGCTAAAAACTGCCATAAAATAATTCACTCGACTTGCATTTTCATCCTCATAATGTGGAACTGACTTGGACAGCCAGCTAAAGTAAAAATATATGCTAACGTGGCACTTAAAGGCTGATTAGGCCAATCCTTGACGACCTCATAGACAGAAGACTCCACTGCATGCATTTTTAAATATTAGGTATCCAAATACATAAAAAAATCTTTCAAGAACTCATTTCTAAGTGTCCCAAACATTTAGGAATCCGTTTGATATTTTACTCATTTAATACCCGCTAAGTACAACGCAACCAGAATGACACTTAGGAATGCTTAAGTAATACAATAAAGAAGTAGATAGCACAAGCCAAAAAATTGTACAATTTATTACCATATAATTTTTATTATTATTTTAATATAATTTAATATATATATATATATATATATATATAATTGTTTATAAATATAATTTATAATATGCACACTTAGATAAAGACAAATAAAAATATGACCGGTAAAAATATAATAGAAAGTGATTTTGAGGAAGACATATTAGGTGAGTTGGTTTAATTTTTCTAAAATATACTTATTTAAATATAATAAGAACTTATTTTAATAGTTTAGATATCTGGATAAACATTTCAAAAAAAAAGGTAGAAAGTAAAAAAAAATATCTGAAATCAACTTATTTTGAGAAGTTAGATAAAAGTAATTTCTCAAAGTAAACTCCTGTAAAAGCTAAAATTTAAAAAACACAAATGTGTTCTTAATTAAAAAATCTTTTTTTATAATTTTATTTAAACATAAAAAAAATCTTCTTTTATTAAAATTAAATATAAATAAATAATTTTTTAACCTAACTTATTTTTCATATTGTTAGAATATAAGAATTGTTATCACAATATCCATGCATTCACACGTAACTGCTATGCACTTTCCTGTGTGTAACTTGGTAGAATTATATGGACGCGGATCCTCTTCCGTAAGGGAGTGTCCAGTTTTGAAAATGTAGGCCGTAGATTAAAATAATGATAAATCAAGGGCTCACAATGATCTACAACTAAATTCTAACACCCCATGCTGTTACAGTGTACTTAAGTTAACAAGTGGCTTGGAAGAAAAAAATAACTGCTATTTCCATGCATTTTTACTGCCTATAAACTGAGCTCTGAAGGCATGATTCCGAGAATTTTATTCTAAGCATCACCACTACAAGGATGAATACAGGCACTTTTTATTCTGAATTGGAGGACAATTTTAATAATATTTCCATAGTTACTTCACACCTCGAATTATCTTTAAAAAAAACTATATACCTTGAAATTATCGTTGCTTTTCAGATTGGGTAAAAAGGATATAAGATATTCTATTTAGAGTAGTGTTAGAAAACCTTTCATAAACTGATTTCTAATCAAGCATATAAACTTACATACCAAAAAAATGTTTTAAGTTTTCATTACTTTCTCTTTCTTTTAAATGGTATTAGACACTCTCCTGTTTTGACTCACGGGAGAGGACCTGCAACCAAATTTAATTATACAGAGTTGAATGCTGATCAACGTCCGTACAAAGTTATAAAGAAAAAAAAATATTGAGTTTAATTGATATATATTTATACTGTAAAGATTTTACATTGTATATCAATTAAATTTCAGAAATGATTTATTGAGATACAAAATTGAACTCACTAAAAATATTTAGAATTACACTTTCTTTTTATAGTCCTCAACCAGTGTTAACACTCGTTAGCAAGACTCTTATAAATGAGTCCATTTTCTCTTAGTGAAAAATTATTTTAGCAGGAGAAAAGAAAGATTAATAAAATGTGTGAGATATAAATTTGATTACATTTTAATCGGAGTATTTCTTTGGTGGCAAGCTATAAAACCACCCCAACTAGAAGTTATATTTCAAATAAAAAAATTAAAAATATACATCATATACTATTTAACACTTGATGAAATGTATAAATTAAATAGACATACATGTATTATTAAATTCAGCATAATAATTACCTCAAAAAAAGTCAAATTCAAACCACTAATTTCCAATCAATTTTCGTTATTCTTTATTTAATTTTAATTTATAACCATTATTCTACATCTAACATAATTTCATTCTCTGTGAAGGCAAGCAAGGAATGAAAATTTTGCTTCACTTTCTGTCCAAGAACAGTAACTGAGAATATTTAACCCATTCCTCAGTCGAGAAACCTTTTTCTAATGTTTTTAAGAACTAGGAATGGCAAAAAAACTTGTACCAGCTGATACTCGTGTATAAAACCCGTAAAAATATCTGCAAGATAGTATAAATGGGTATCCATCACCTGTGGGTACGGGTATCATAGTATCTGTACCCACGGGTACTCCCTACCCGCTAAACTAAAATAATATATATATAAGTTAAGAAAGATAATATTTTTGAAAAATAAATCAAATTAAAATATTAATTATCAAAATTCATTGATATCAATCTTATTTTTTTATGAAAACTTCTTAGTTAATAAAATTATTTATTATAAAAATACCGATAATATAAAATAAAGATTTTATTTGTATTAAATATTTTCTTATAATATATTATATTAATCTACTTTTAGATCTAATTAATCTTGTAGAATCTAGTATAATTTTATTTTTAGATTTTTCAAAAAAATAAATGATTTATTTGATAAAACTTCTTATGAAAAATATTTAATTTAAATTTTTTTTTTAAAATATCCATGGGTACCCGTGAATATCCGCGGGTAATAAAAAAACCCACAGGTATTTTTATAACGGGTATCCAACGAGTTTTTAGCGAGTAACGGGTGACAGGTTTTTGTAACGGGTTGGGTGGTGGGTAACCATTACCCGTGTCCGCCCCGTTGCCATTCCTATTAAGAACCAATGAAGTATATTGAATTTCAAAGAGAAAGCCCACATATGCATCGACATTATTGTCAGACTAGGAGCATGATCTGAGAGATTTTGAGCAGGTTCAAATTCACTATTATTGGTGATGGCATTGCAAAGCTGGCTGGTTGGTTTACTAAAATCTACACCAATATCAACTAGAGTTCCCATAACTAAATGGAAATAATCTAATGAAAGAAGGACTTTATCAGGTAATTTGAAGCTGCAATGACAAACTACACCAATATCAACTATAGTTTCCATAACTAACTGGAATTCATAAACAATCAATAAGAAAATTAAAAAAAAAAAAATTAATGAAAGAAGGACTTGATCAGGTGATGTGAAGTTGAAAGCTAAGAGGTATACAAGATGGCGGAGATTGGAAGCTACACACGTTTTTCATATACTTGAAATTGATTGCCATTAGACAAAGGGTTTGGTGGACATGTGAAACAATTGTTTGATGAGTCTTGGCCTACAAACATTTTCCGGAATTGCTCCACCCCGTGGGTGTAGGAAGCAATTCCTAACACTTTTCACTTTTCTTGGAAAAGGGGATGATGATTGATGAGATACAACACAAGAATAGGTTCAAGTCCTAAAAATGGGACAAGATTCCTAGATGATATATCATCTATCCTTTTCTTATTTTTATTTGGTATTTAAAATCAGTTCTTACTAAAATGAAAATATTTTTTCACTCTCTTAGTAGGTAAATTAACCTTAAAATAGTCAACATTTTTATTGTCCCTAACCTAAGCTTTTCATTTTAACAAAAGATATATATGTTCCACCAAAATAAAACAAAAGAACACTTCAATTTTAGGTTATAATGGCTATAAACTACTGTTTCAAGGAATAACATGCAATTGTCCTAAGAAATTTAAGGACACTTTCATTAGAGACAATTTATTTAAGTTGCTTTGAAAATTGTGTTAATTAATTCTCATAATACCACATAGCATTAAGTAACTCATACACAAACTAATTTCAATAATAAAAACTTCAAGAAACTCCAAAAAGTCACATTTTATATTTTTGTTTATTTTGACTCAATAATTGTATTAGGTAGTCTTCATATTAAATATATATTTTAATAAGAAGCAACTATTCCTTCCTCAAGCAACCAAACCTCAATTTTAATGTAGATGCACTCTGATGGTAAACAACTGTTATTTCACTTAAAGAAATTGAGAAAAAACCTCCCTTGAATATGCTATAATATTATAATGAGATTGAAGCATAACCTAAAAAAGAAACCTCCCGTGCAAATAAAAGATTAACTTTTGGTGTAAAACTTTTACACAAATTGTGTATAAGCGTTCTTCTCTAAACAAAATATATTAAAACAAAAAGGAGTTGGGCATGTGGAAGGCCAAAGTCAATTCACCACTATTCATCATTGAGATAGAGGATTTTAACTTTTGCTCTTGGTGATGCTCGTTGCATCTGTAGCAAATCACGTGAAATACGGAACAATGTTGGAGCATCTGATTCATTTAGACCAAGATGACCAACCTTGAAAGTGAGGATCTCCAATGATGGGGACTTTGCAAGCACAAACTGTACGAACTTCAGTGCATGCTCAAAGGAAACTTCAACTATGATTTTCACAGTTTGAAGCTTACTAAAGTAACAGTTGTAGCAGTCAAACTCCTTCAGAATAATCTGTGACTGTACATCCTTACTTTGACTCTGAAAAAAGAAAAAAACTAAATGAAAACTTGATAATTACAAATGGAAATAATTAAGAAGCATAGGTCTTCTTGGTCACCTTTATAACAAGTTCCTCCAGGTTAGGAGAACTTTCAAGTAAAGAAATAATAAGCATAAGTTCTTCTACTTCATTGAAATTCACACCCAATTTCAGATATTTTAAAGTATTGAATGGCCAAAACAGCCCTCGTGGATTGACCCCTACAGACAAATTCTATGCATACAAAGAAAACAACAGTCAGATATATTTGAACACTTCCAACTAAAATACACATTTTTCAAAGACGAGAGATCAAATCAAGATTCAAGAATGTTGCTTCATGAACCAAAATACAACCTAGTTTATATTTCTGACGACAATAGAGGAATAACAACTTTAGAAAATCAAATAGGGCAACCAAGCTAGGTATGCCGATATGATGAGAAAAAATGTCAATTCGAGATAAGAAAATTTCATTCATGATGTAGTGTTTGTTAATCCTTGTCTCATTTTTTCAAAAGATTTAAAATTACTCCATATAGAGTCGTGTAACTAGAGAGAACATGTCCATATATAAGAAATTACTTTGTTGTTCAATAATATTGGATTATTGATAAAATCTACCAAGCTAACATCACAGTTGACAAATAACTTCAGTTTTAATAAAACAAAAACAAAAAGACTCAGATATGATAATTGTTTTTCTAACCTTAATGTAGCCTCTTCCTATGCATAACCTCTCAATTTTTGGCAAATCTTTCACCAAATCAGACACCCAGCCCCTTTCAATGTTATCACCACCTTCATCACCCAAGAGTTTTAGATCAAACAGATTCTGTGCTTGCTTCAAACAAATTGACTTGAGAGCCTCTTCACCTTTTATGTGTAAGGCTTCCAGAAAAGGAGAAGACACATTAAGATGTTCAAAACCAGAACAATAATCAAGGGTGAAGTGCTCAATCAATGGACAATGAGACACAAGATTCTAAAGTGCACCTGACTCAAATATAATGTCATACAAGTGAACTAAAACCAGACATTTAAAGACTCGCAACTTGGGCACGGTAGATAGTTTAAAATTATGAAGTTGAAGGAAAGTCAATTCCTTATAAGAGAAGATATGAGATGGTACTTCATAGGGATTTGTTTGTTGGTTAAAAAGCCAAAGTTCTTTAATACCTTTCCTTGACAAAAACAGAATCCATGTAGTTAGGTACTGCATTATGATTGGATAGTTTGAAGGGATGTGAACAGTGAAGTCGTGTACCAAGCCCTTGTGGAGAAAAAGAACTTCTGTAATAATAGTTGAAGTTTCAATGTACCCAAGATGCTTGCACTTCTTAAAAAAATCATCGTTGAACATAAGTCTTGATACTGAAGCCCACATATACCTCCATTTCCTTCATAGAATACAAGTCTTAACTAAGTCATGGATGGGCAAGTGTTGTAGGATGATATCAATCACATTACTTGGCAACTCACTGATTCGATCAATGTGTTCACCACAATCAGCCCCTTTCTCGGAGCGACTCATCTGAAAGTGCATAAAAATTAAAAATTATATTGATACATACATATATACATGTTATGAGGTAAACAGTCACATTGGTCTGGTTAATTGACCTGATGGGAAATTATTTTGAAGACGCTTTTGATATATATTTTCAAACACTTTCAATGATTGTAGTAGAATCAGTTTACACATTGGGAACCGTTTTGACATTTTTACACTTTCAGTGTGTTTGGATGAGCATTAGCATTAACAACATTGATTTGGAATGTAATGATTTTGAAGTAATATGATTTATATTTTTATTATAAAAACAAGTGAGGAGTTGAGTAAAGCTTAGTATAAAAAATTTGGTCCAGGCAAAAAGTTGATTCTGCACCCAAAACCAATTTTGGATCCTTCTTTCAAGTAAAACCAAACATGTGCAAATTGATCTAAAATGAATTTGGGAGAACTAAGTTACACCAAATGATACTTTTGGAGGTTAAAATGAATATATTTAATTATTTACCTTTTGTTATATTTCAATTTTCAACTTTCCCACATCTTTTACTCTCCTTTTTTTTTTTTTTTATTTCTCGAATACCAAAATAGTGTTTCTAAAACATCAAAATGCATACTACAAATTTGAATAACAAAGATGCAAAACTGAAATATGGAAAATGCAAAACGAACCTGTTCGAAGACTTTGCAGCAGCGGAAGACCTTAACCCCAAATAGAAGACATTGTCGGAGTTTAAGAGGGAGATGATTGAGAGTTGGGGTTTTGATTTCAACCAAGAAAACAAAACATTTGCAAAACGGCGAAAAATTGTTAAGGAAGTTGTAAACTGTGACGTGTTTCTTTCTCTTCTCGTTTATGTATATACTTTTTGGGGACTCTTCTTTTCTATCTTTTTTTTTTTTTAAAGATTCTTTTTATCTTAAATAATTGCTTTTCTGTAAAAAAAAATTGCATTCCTCTTTGTTTTTTTTAAGATTAGGTTAAATTTTTATTTCTAAGGAAAAATATGCCGAGAAAGTTTTATATTTTAAAGAGAATGGTTGATACATATTCTATTTTAGTTGAAGTGTGTTAGTCTTTAATAAAAAAATATTTTTAACTGAAGAATTATTATTTCTATTTTAAGTAATTTATTTTAAGAATATTGAATTCATTTAATATTCAATTAATATTTAAATAATGATTAAAATCATAAAAGATTAAAGATTAAAATAGTTAAAATTTAAAAACCTCTTTTTAACTAACAAATTTTAAAAGATTTATTAAATAAAAATTAAATCAATAAATATTTTAATTATTACATTTTAAAACATATCAATTATCATAATTATATTTACTATTATCATCACCTTAATGGTTGCTAGTATTATTAATGTTGTAATTGTCGTTGTTGTCACTATTATAATCATGATAGTAATATTAACATTATAATAGTAATAGTGATGAAAGTGGTAACATTAATAATCATAACCATGGTTGTAGTTACGGTGGGATCATAATTAAGATATTTTATAAGGTAACAATTAAAATATTTTATAAATTTAATTTGATTTGATAATATATTTTAAATATTTTAATCTTTAATCACCTATTATTTTTATTACTGATCTAAGGATTATCAATATAAAAGATTGTAATATCTATAAAATAAAAGATAATAAATTTTTGTTAAATAATTTTTAGTGTTAGTTACTAATACATTTTAACTAAAAATAGAGTAATTAAAAAAATATATCTTAATCATAAATAATAGATTTTTTTTTATTTATCTAAACTACAGCTGCATACTCAACGGTAACTGAACCTATCTTAATTAGTATTATTTACTACCCTTGTTTATATTAACAAATTTTCCTCTTCCTTCATAGTTGTTGCTTTGCCTTTTACTCTAACAATGATTTGAAAGGAAAACAGATGATTTTGTGAATACATTTTTTTATTATTGGATTTTGATAGAATTTTAGTGGTGATATAGATATTCCAATCTCTCCTCCTTCACTCTTAACTCCTCTTTCTAACTGTTAAGTTAACCTAATAAGTCATACTTGGATCATGCATTAGAACGGCAATTACCCTATTCCCACAAATTAAAATTCTACCAGCGTTACACATTTTCTAGCCTGTTTTACAATTAGGGGCAATTGTAATGCCAACTCAATTCCCACAATTTTGTCTTGGGTTGTGAAAAACTCGGATCCATGACATGTCCTAAGGTTGAAAGATTATATTACTTAAGCGTACGTACTTAGAATTTGATTATGGTTATTGATCAAGTAGAACAGATGTACTTAGAATTTGATGATTCATGAACAGACAGAATCATGAATCCATAATCATGATATGTTAGAAGATATTATTTTGATATATTCCTGAACGATCATTTCGGGAGAAAGGTCGGTGAAATAACCCTGTTCTACATCAACTCCTTCTTGGGCTGCAAGCATCTCAACCGTATTCTGGACCCTATCAGCGCCAATCTGATTGGGCTCCAAAAGCATGCAGGCAATCTCAGTTGAGTCCTCACCATGGACAAGCGCAAGGGTCTGAACACTGGGAAGCCCGCCGCCACGGGCACTAACCTTCCTTGCAATCCTTTTCGCAGTTGACACCTCAGTGCACAAGATGGGAACGTTGTACAGTCCAACCCAATGGCGCGCACCGATCATTGTGATGCCTTTAGCCCTCGAAACAACATCGGGGCCTTCGTCCGGGCTTTGAGGTAGAACATCGGGTAAAGCCCACCCGGCCCATTGGCTGCCCCTGAAATTGGGCCGGAAATAGCCAAGCTCTCGCCTGATGGTGTCGAGCTCCTTCCCAGTGGGGTGGGCGGCAGCGTACAAAAACACCGGCACTGGAAATAATCATGAGATGAAATTAATGAATTGATGAAAAAAGGAAGTGAAAAGAAAGTGAAAGTGAAAGAGAAAGAGAAAGAGAAACCATTGAATAGAGTTGCAATGTCTTTAGAGAGGGCTTTGGCGAGCCAGGCAGCGAGGTCAAGGGAGGAAGGAGAAAGGGGGTGGAAAACAATGTCATCAATGACGCCTGAGCGAGGGTGAGCACCTTGGTGAAGCTCAAGGTTGATGACACGAAACGCGGCTTGGGCCATGGCCAGGACTGTTTGGTGGAGGGGGCTGTACACGGGGCTGCCGGTGCAGTCTCGGAGGACGTACGAGACAAGGGTGAACCTCGCTCTGTTGTAGGCTCTGTCGTAGAACTTGTTAACTATAACTGTTTCCGGCTTCGATCTCGCCGCCACTTCTATTGCGTCCAGCGTCCCCATGTTCCGCGACTCCGACACGAACAACTTGCAGCATAAGAGTATCGATTGCTCTATCTCTATGCCTTTCTTCTGCTCCTCAACACCCTCCAAAATTCTCACTTTCAACTTAGTTTATATTACTTTTAAAATCATAATACATTAAATAATTAAATGCTCACTCACTCACTCTTTTTAACTTTTTCATCTAAACCATCCTCCCTTAGCTTCTTTCCTTTCATAGCCTCGTCACTCACTCGTCCCATATGTCTCCTGTTTGATGTCTCCGTTTTGTTATTTTAATGTTTCTTATTTTGTTAATTTGGACGATTTGAATTGGTTATGTTATACTAAGATAATATTATTATTATTATTATTATTGAAAATCTCAATATGATTTAGGATCAAATGTAGGAAAAAGATACGCAAGATATTGTTTGAGCTTGTATGGCAGGTAGACATTTATTTTGTTATTTTTGGCACTACATTGTGATCCTTTCACGCAAGATTTGTTTAAGCGTGTGTGCCATGTGATATTTTATTTGGTTATTTTTAGCATTATTTTTGTACAACTACCTATGTACCCGACACTACACGTGGATCATTGACAATCACTCCTATTATTACTTGTACCAATAAAAAAAATATGAGCATGTAATATCTTATCCATATTTTCTCACACACGTGACCTTTTGTGCATATATTTAATTGGTTACTAGAGGATAAGAGATAAAGGAAAACATACATTGTTAATTAAAACTCATAAAAAAAAAATACATTGTTAATTAAAACTTAGAATATGATAGAGGAGATATTATTGAGATATGAGAGACAAAAAAGTCAATGAAACACTACAAGGAAAACTTGTTTTACTTGTACGATAATGATTTGTATATATAATTTAGGAAAACAGCTTGTTTCTTTCAATTAATTATGTAGTGTATAAAAAACGTAAATAATTGTGTTTTAAATAATTGTAGCTATATTTTGTTGAAATACGTTTGGGGCTTGAGTAATTGTAGCTATAGTTATAAATGTTGTATAATTGTAAGCAATTTTACATGCACTTTCTCATCGTTTGCTCTTGCTAAATATTAAATGAGAATATTTCTTTGATAATACATATAATTATAGAGCATGGCTTACAGACATATATATCATCAGATTCTTCAGCTGAATCAAGAACACTAAAAAACAACCAAATTCAAACAAATTATATAATTATATATATATATATATATATATTAATTATGCAGGACAAAAAAAAAAAAAACAAATAAAAGGAATAATGGAAGAGGAAAAGAGATTATATATACTTATATTTTATAAAGCATATGTGATGGTAATGGTTGTCTCACACCTCTGGTTAATTAGTTTTTTTTTTATTAATCTTATTATTGGTACGAAGTATTTATCTTTTTTTTTTAAAAAGAACTAATTCGTATTTAGTAAAATCTCTCCTCTGATAACGTTTTTTTTTTAAATACAAAATATAAATCCAAAACCTAAGTCAAGGGAACCAGGACAGTAGTTAACTAATTTAATCTAATATTTGTACCCTCATCATAAGAATCTTATAAGAGAAATTAATAAGAAGATTAAAAGATTTTCTGACCTTGGGAGTGGAACTGAAATCCATGGTGTGAACGATCTTCAGAACCAACTGCAACCTGTGTTCGCAAGCTATATGCAATCTAATCTAACTTACAAATGGAACTCATGTGTTGGTCTTATATAGGAGAAATAAATATGAAAGCACCAATCATTTTCATTTATATATATATATATATAAATGAATACAAGCTTCCCAATGTTTCCACGTGATGCCACGTCCCTACATTGTCATAAACAAGACAATGCTTATGTAGTGGCCGGTTCTTCTTGGAACTTTTATATCAAATGCATTAAAAAAAATTAGGAGATCATTTAATCTTAAAAACTAAAAAGTAATGATTTTAATTGTGTGGTTAAAATGGAAGAATCTTACTAGTTTATCTACAGTCTTAATGGTAAAAAGACAAAAAGTAATAAAAAAAATCTTATCTTAAGAACCATTTGATCAAATTTAATTTATTTGTTGTTTAAAAGTTATTTTTAAGGAGAACGCTGATCAATTACTTAAAATTTTAAGCAGCTGATAAATTTTTAAACTTTATAAATGTGTTTTTTCATTAGATAATAAAAAGAATAATTTATCAAACAAATTTTAATTTAAAAGAAGTTTTTAAGCTAAAAAATTTTAACAAACAATATATTTACACTTATTTTTTAAGTTTTAATTACTTATATTTACTTAAAAGTAATTTTTTAAGTTAAAAATAAGCTAGCTCAAACAATACACTTTAATATATTAATTTAATTTACAAATCGCCAAATGTCACAACAACACGGAGGTTCAAATAACATATTTTGTCAAACCGTGTTTCATAACATTTTGGTCAAGTTACAAACCATAGGTATAGTTATGATTATAACAATCACAATTTACAATTAATACATTAACTATTTTATTTATAGTAATAATTAGAAAAGTTAAATTTTTAAATTCTCACTTTTATTCTAAATAAATCATACCAGAAAATGGAATAATTGGAAGAAACACTATTTGTTCTCAATAATTTTTTAATCAACAATAACGTATAATTTAATTTGTATATTAATGGATGGTTAGAATGTTATGATTTTGATATTTTTACAAGAGAAAATATAATAGCTTACATATTCAAGGTTGGAGTGCTTATGTTCTGAAAAGAAAAATTAAAAGTGTTCAAATCAAAGTGAAAGAAGTGGAGCAACGAAATACTAGAAGGATAGAGGAGAAGATTGCAAAGTTAAAAAAGAATATAGTAGTATTTGATAATAAAATTAAGGGGCAAAATTTGGAGATAGAAGAGGTTAAGATGTGGACATAAGTGATAGGAGAAATGAGAAAATGGAGTAATTATAAAGAGAATATTCTTACTCAACAAGCAGAGATCAAGTGGTTGCAAGCTAGTGACTCCAACATGCAACTATTAACTGGAGAAAGAAATCTAATGGCATAAAAGGTTTGAGGATAAATGGGGAGTGAATTGAAGAATCAATGCAAGTAAAACAACTAGTTAAACAATTTTTCCATGAAAGGTTCCAATCTCAAGTTGACTTGAGGTTGAAATTAGATGGGTGGATCATAGATGCCTTAATTCTTATTAAATCTTGAACTTGGTAATTGAATTATTTGATGAAGAAAGAAGGTTTAAGATCTACAATATGGGAGTGTGAAGGCTTAAAGGCACATGGTCTAGATGGCAATAACATGAAGTTTGTGAACATTCCTAGAACTTGCTTGAAGGAGATATCATATATATAGCATGAAGTTTGACCATTGGCCGTTGAAACACTCTATGTTGCCAAAAATCCGAATTCATCTGACCTTGCTTCAATCCTTTTCAAAAGTTGTATGTGTATATAAAAAACAAAAAATAAAAGGTAAAATTTGCATAGTAGTAAATCCATGTCTACTTTCCTAACTATGTTTGTCTTATATACCAAAATAAGGAACACAAGACTTTAAATGAGAAAGCATTAAAATAATTGCTTTATTTTTCCTATGTAAAAATAGGTAAATTAGACAATTATAGTGGATAAAAGGATGTTTACAATCTTCTTCTACTTAGTGTTACTAAATAGAGTATCACTCAAGAAATTATGAAGAGGGTCTTAAGATAGAGATCCAATTTTGTTTCTAATTGTAGTTGAAGGAAGTTGTTAACCAAAATCTTATGACATGGTTGACGGTGAGAAGAAACAAAATTTAGGCAGTAATTTAATAGTATACAGATGATTTATCATGGTAACATCATATTATTGTAATGTTGTTGCCCTGAAAGTGTATTAGGGTGTTATGAAATGACATATGGGCCAAAGATAAATTATCACAAGAGTAGGGTATTTGAAAAAATCTCGTGCAAAAAGTCTTAGGCTTCCTATGGAAGTTAATGTGAGGTATGAAAGATTCTACCAACCTCTTGTATTAGAAAAAAAGTTAGAGCCACTTAATAACCTGGAAACAAAAACATTTCTCAGTAGGAGCGCAAATATGATTAATCAAATCTACTCTTTCATCCATTCAAATTTTTCCCCTTTTTTTTATAGTTACTAAAGAAGGTGCATCAATCCATGCAAAGGATGTAAAAGATATTCTTGTGGGCTTGGATTTGAAGCAAGAGAAAACAAAAACTATCCTGGATTAAATGAGAGACAGTTTCTAAGGCAAAATATCAAGGAGGCTTGATAATCAAAGACACTAACAATTTTAATAAAGCGCTGCTAGAAAAATGGAGATGGTGAATTTTAAAAGGAAAAGGTGTTCTTTAGGTAAAAATTATCTAATATATAAATACGGGGACATTAGAAGTAAACTACATTTTGATAAATGAAAAGAAGACTCGTAATGGTGGAAAGATATTTTTCAAGTGACAACAAGGGAAGGAGAGGGAAATTGTTTTAAAGATAATATGAAAGCAATGGTAAGGCATGGTTCAATGTTTAAATTTTGAGAAGAGGACTGGTTGAGATTAAATAGCCTCAAAGCCTTGTTTCCTAGGTTTTTTGCTCTCTCAAATAAAAAATGAAGCCTTTATTTCGAAGATGGGAGCTTGGGTTGATAATAATTAGGAATGGAAGTTATGTTGGATAATACCATTACTCATATAAGAGAATTATTTGGTAAATGAGCTGATAAGGGTTCTTGAAAGGGCTCATTTGAAACATGATATAAAAGATTGACGGAAGGAAGTGGGGGAGGGTCTCTAATAGTGCTGAAGAATTTTCAGTAAAAGAAGCCTATATTGCAGTCCATAGGTATGTTTATGTACAAAATCCATACTTCTTTAAGGTAATACGGAAAGAAAAAGTCTTTTAAAGGTAGCTTTTTTTTTTCTTGAAGGGTCGTTCATAATAGATTCATAAAAGGTAGAGTTAGTAAAAAGGAACATTCATTTGATAGATGGTGATATATGCCTTATATATCATAGCGGATAAGAATTTGTATCATATTTATTGTGTTTCTACTCTTCAAGCTATCAAGTTTGGATGAGTTTTTATTGCTCACTTGGATATTTTATGGGTTTTCCTTCATATTTTTCTTCCCACATACGATAACATCTGAGACATACTAGAGGAAATAAAGGTAAAGATGTCTCATGTATAATGCGGCTAGCCACATATTGTGGTCCATTTGGCTTGTAAGAAATGTCATTGTTTTCACAGGAAAGGTTTAGCAAGAGGCTCTACAAAAATCTTGGTTATGGGTCTAAGACTTCTATGAAAAATCTATCTTTTCATTCTATGAGTGGTCGATGCAGCTAGACCGTTAGGAAAACAAAACAAGTATATTTGCTTTTTCATTTAAGATTAGGATGCTTTCTCTATAAATAGAGAATTATGATATGATAAAAATAGTTCAACCTCAAGAGGGATCACTACCCTTAAGTGAAAAAGGAATTATGATGTGGAAGGAAAGTTTACAAATTTTTCAATACTCTCAAAAACTTATTTGTAGGCATGTGAACAAAATAGTGTTATTGTCTATTTTTCTGTTTAAGGTGTTACCTTTTATTTATGGTGTATTTTTTTATAATATTAATAAAAGAAGTTAGTTAGTTGGTTGTATATTTTTGTCCCAATATATACTACCTATAGTGGATCTTGATCAATAATGTAGGGGAACAATATATATATATATATATATATATATATATATATATATATATATATATATATATACTTTTAAAAAATACAATAATTTTGTAAAAAAGTCTATATTTTTTTAAAGAGGAAAAAAAGTTTGGGAGAGGCAAAAAAATTAAAATAGACATACTACAAAAGAATTATAACTTCTTTTTTTTTAAAAAAAATCTATATTTACAAAAAGGGAGAAAAAAGTTTGGGGGGTCATGACTCCCCCTGATTCCTAAGAAGATTTGTCATTACATATTGTTTTATTAAAATTTTGAAAAACAATAGCTCCTAGAGGTATATAGGAGGATTCATAAAATGTTTTGGAGAGTCAAAAAAAGTAAAATAGACATATTAAAAAAGAATTATAACTTTTTTTTTAAAAAAAGAAACTACATTTACTAAAAGGGAGAAAAAGGTTTGGGGGATCATGACTCCCCTGACTCCTAAGAAGATTTGTCACTGCATATTACCATATTAAAATTCTAAAAAATAATAACTCGTGGAGGTTTATAGGAGGATTCATAATAATTTTGTACTATCTCTAATTTTTTGTGTATCTTTTGTGTGGAATCACTTAGAACCAGTATATGGTATTTGTCTAAGTAGACACCTTTAATCATCATGTCTTGTGATTGAATGAGGTTGTGCAATGGTGAATAAAATTATTTTGTTTCTTAAAAAAATACTCTAAATTAGCATTAATCTCAAAATTAACATTTAATTCAATATTTTTCTATTGTCCCATCTTATCTCAATTATCTCTGTTTTGAAATTATATTTTATTGTTTTTTAATATGATAAAAACAATTATACATTGCCAATGTAAGAAGTTTTACATTAAAAGTTAATCACAATCTTTTATATATGGTAATTTTGTTGACTTTATCAATTAATATTTTTAAAGTCATCTAAATTAAAGGTTGTGATTAACTCCCAATGTAAAACTTTTTTTACACTGAAAGTGTATAGGTATTAAACTCTTTTAATATTTTCATTAGTTTAATTCTATTAAATTATTTGAGTTTCTATTTAGAAAAAAATATTTATACATTGTCACTGTAAAAAGTTTTACCTTTTATATATGATAAGTGTGTTGATTTTACCTATTATATATGGTAAATTTGTCCTTCTATTTTATAATTGATGAAATTTGTATCATCTATTAGATGATAGACATTTAAACTACTAACGTTGACTTCCCACCTATAAATTTGATACATGGGTAGGAAAAGGTTTGTTTTTTTTTTAGAATTATACTTTTGAGTCTCCTTTTTTAGTGCAAAGGGAAGTTATTCAATCAAAGCACCTGAAAAGTCATTTAATCAAAGGGAGGGTTTAAATGTCATCTAATTAAAGAGACAAAATGTGAACAATTAAAAATAGAGGGACAAAATGTTAATAGATATATCAATTCCATTTTAAAATATGAAAATTTTACTTCAATATAATTATTTTTATTTATGTTTTAATATCATAAGGTAACATGCATAAATTAATATTTATAAATGTATTTCTTTGCAAATTAAATGTATATTTAGTAACTATATTTATATATAAAAAAAACATGTTTCAAAATCTTAAATTTAGTTGTATATGTTAAAATCTTTGGAATATTCTTAACATTAATAAAAATTAATTTAATATAATAGTTATAAATATCATAAAGAATTACCAAATCAAATCATTTAACATCAAATCACAATTAAAATGGCACCAGAAAAATTAATTAATGATTATAAAGTGACATACCATTCAAGTCCTTTTGCATACGGGAATAAAGTTAAAAAAACATAGTCAAAACCTAGTTTGGCAAAGTCTTCAACTGTTGTGTTTGACTCACAGGAGACAAAAATAAAATTACACTTTTTGGTTTTCTTACTCTGCTTGTGAATTAGTACACATGATACATAGTTCATCCCTCGTCTAAGAGATTGACTATAGAAAGAAGTCAGATTCAATAATGATGTTCTGTAAACCATTTTTATAGGCGATTTCTAGCATTTAAGGATGATAAAGAATTTTGCTTTTTCCACTTTACACCAAAGGATTTTGCTGGAGAAGTCAACCACAAATGGGTCTCTGCAATCACAAACCACGCTCTAATAGTAGCACTCTCCTGAGAACACCGATAGGGAGCATCCACACTTACTTGCAAAAAAATCATAACATTGCACCCCGGTTCTTCATCTGCGGTGCAAATATAAGTCATGTAATGTGAGAGAAAAAATTAGAAATACAGCCAACATGTTACCATAAATAAATAAATTTAAGATAAATATTTTTAAACATTAATATTAATATCTAGATAATTATTAATTATTGATGTTTCAAAAGTTTTGATTTTTTTTTTATCTTTCTATTAGGAGTTGAAGACAATGTGAGGGGTTTTACAACAGCTCACATACCCTACTCAATCAACTGAGCTAGACCCCTTCACAAAAAAATTTGATTATTAAGTACATAAGTTATTTTCGTCAAAATATATATATATATATATATATATATATATATATATATATATATATATATTATTTTCACCTACATTATTTTAAATGATCCTTAGCATACATAATATGATAAAAGAAAATATTAATGAATCCTGAGCATATATATATATAAAGTTCTAAAACGTAGGATATATTATTATCCATTGTTGGTTGATCAGCGTGTATGAGTGAATCGTTTTTGTAAACCCCCTTATATTGTCTTCAATTCCTATCGAGAGGATAAAAAAAGTTATTATATCTTTAATTGTGATTTTCCTTAACATAAATGTATATATTAGTAGCTCTAATAAATCAACCTAAAAACATTTATTAAAAATTATTCCTCATCTGATATAATAATATTAAACTTAAAAATTTAATATAATATTATAATAATGATTATTACATTAATAAATTTTAAATAATTGCACTGTAATTTTTAATTTAAATATTTCATTAAATAGTTATCTTAATTATAAGAATTATGATTATTATATGTGTAATCAATATACATATGTAAAAAATATATGACTGTCAATTTTAAAATATCTCAATATGCTTACATCAAAATCATTTTTTCGTTTGCTAATTGTAATTTTCCTCCAATTTCTCACCTATAATTTACGTAATGTCTCTTTCAATTCTCAACTCTCACCTACTGGTCAATAACTATTATTTAATGTGTAAACTTTTGTAACTTCCAGCTCCACAATTAGTACATTGTTGCCATTACATGCGACTGCAATTTGGAAGACAAATATGGTAACTCCCATTTTTTCCAATTAAATTACAATGACATTGAAACCTTTGTAACTCCCATCTCTGCAACCATTTACCAACCAATGTTCATTTGGTATGTTTTGTGCTAATATCTTAATATGGAAGTATATTCTTTCATCTATCTATGCAACGCATGTGACGTTGTTTTCTAACTACGCTTAATTACTATCTATATTTCTCAAAGTCTAATTAATAATAATATGATGTGTTCGGGAATTTGATTAATTCAAGATTTTTTTATATCATGTATTGAAGCTATATCCAACTTGTGAAACTTATTAGATCAAAAAACGAATCAAAATAATCAATTTTAATTTATGAAAATAAATAGTATGATAGTCTGTTTTCAAGTTTACAGGATCATTTCGTTGAACAAATGATATCACAACTATAATAGACAAAGATACGTAATTTGTTCATAATGATATAAACTTTGTTCTTATCTGACCATCCTTTCAGTCTTTCTCTTACAGATATCAACATTTTTAATGAAAAAAATGACAAGTAAAAACCTTAGCGAAGAGAAGGTTAAGTTTTGCCTAAAAGGCATCCCAAACATAACAAAAATTATTTATCATATCGATTACTAGTTGATGAAAAATAATAAATGTAACATTAAATACATTAATATTTTTTTATCTCAATTATGTGAAAAAAAAATTATATTAATTAATTTTATTCACGGCAGTAAACTAACTCATGGTGTGTATAGATCCTCTAAAATCATAACAATACTACACATAACCTCTAAGTTAGAACAACTATTTTGACATTATGCTAAAAAAAATATATATGATACATTATTTATTACACTAATATATAAATATATAATAATGTACATTATAATATTATTTATATATTTCTATTTATAAATATATTATAATTATTATTTAAAAAAAACTTATAATGTCATTGAAATTTATTTGTTGTCACACAGTCTATGGTACGAATGTTCAAATAATTCCTCGAATAAATGTTGGATTAAAAAATTGGAGCAGCATTACTCAATAGAATAATGAAGAATACAACCAAACCTGAATTTTCCTAACACTTGCGTTCTAATATACTGAAATAAGAAGAGTCTTGAATTCATTTTTAACTGGCCGTCTATTTTCATTATACAAAAAAAAAAGAGTACGCAAGTGAGAGTAAAAGAATGAACATTATATTATAATCATAATATATAATACTAGCAATGGGGCAATTGCAAAGGAAAATGAGGGAAGTAAAAAAAGTAACAGGATAATACGCATCATTCTCTTGGTATCAGCATGATTTGTTTCATCATTTGTAACAATTAGCTTGTAACACCTCGGTAAAATATATTGTATTTCCCACTTCTTGTTCCTCTCAATTATGTCACAGATGTAGCTAAATTGACCCCCTCATAATTACCAACTTATTTAAAAGATTAGTTTAGAAAGAAAGGTATATAGTATACCACCTGATAAAAATTCTAAAATAAAGACTACTTTGTTGTGTAGAAAATGACATAAAATTGTGATAACAAAGTAAGCTAGCCCACGAAGTCACAAAATTTCAAGTGGGCATCATCCTCTCACCGACCCTCAAATGATCCTAGGCTAAAATACTGCCTCCTGAACCTATCTTCAACTGTCATCAATGCCTCAACACCTTTCTTACCAGAAGGGTTGTCACAGTGAAGAAAATATCTTGAAACTAAATCACTGACTGTATCCTAGAGGAATGAATCACTTTTTGTTCAACAGACCCTTCATCAAGAAGATTCCCAAACAACCAACTGCCACCACCGCCATAGCCCGAGCTCCCATTGTATCTGATACTATGTCCTTTCTTTTCCTGTTGGTTGTTCTTGTTGGCTGAGACTTCTCCCCCAAGCTCCCCCTGAGAAGATTGTTGAGATTGTCCAATTGATGCATGATCTGACGCTGACTGCGTCCAATGCTTGATATCTGATGACCCACAGCAAACAAGTACAAGTATATCAATAAGAAGAGCTAATGCAAAATTCATTTGAGAGTCATACATGGCATTCATATTCTTTGTTGCATTTACAGAATTGCATGGGCTAGCTAAGATCTAAGAGTCCAGAACTTTTTCTTTTTTGTAAGAGTAAACTATGTATTTGGTACATGAACTTTTTTCAATTGATGGTTTTGGTATCTAAATTTTTTGTTGACTAGTTAAGGTATACCAACATTTGTTATACCCAACATTTTAGTCTTTTCGTTTAATTTAACTATTAAGTAGTGACATATCATTATATTTATTATTTTATGGATAAACTATGTTTTTGGTACATGAACTATTTTAAATTTATGGTTTTGATACACATACTTGTTAAAAGATAAAAGTATACAAACATCTTTTGGTTTGAAAACATTTGAGAAAAAAAAATCTCGTAATCATCTTCAAAAAATGTTTTAAAATTAATTAAAAAGGTAACATGTTTAAAACATATTATGAAATAAAAATTTAAATTGAGAAATACAATTTTATTCATTATCTAAAAAATAATATGAAATAGAGGTGGGGGAGGCAAAGGGAGAGAAAGTACTAGGCAAGAAGAGGGAAGAGATACTATAGGTGAGGGAGGCAATAACATGAGAAAAACTGAACTTGTTTGGATATTGTTAAAATATACATGCAGTTCATGTATCACATGTTAATTGCATTTATGCTTTACTATGATTAGTAATGAAATATAGAAAAAAGAAATAGAATGGAAAGCAATAAAGACAGGAATGAATTAGAAAATAGAGTGAAAGAATGCATTGTTTGGATGGATAGAAATAAGTGAAGTTTTTTCTCTTTTGTTTGATTGAGCAAAAAAAAATAAAGAAATAAATAAATCCTATGAAAAATATTTTATATTAATTAAAAATAAATTTTCACTCCATTTTTTTCTCAACATAAAAATAAATTATTATCAGTTTAATTTTTTAAAGGAAATAAACAAAAAAGGGAGAGATTATTCAAAAACTCCACCTCCTTTTCATGACCAATTTGGGGAGAAAGTGTTTGCTTTAATGATCCCACAAAAATAACTTCTTTCCTTCCTATTTTTTCTTTCCAAGTGATAAATATCTAAACCACTTGGAAAAACCTTCCCTTAAAACTATCTATCAACAAGGTTAAACCAAGCCACTGGCACTAAATTGAGCATCCCATCTACTTCATGTGGAGATTAAGCTCACCATAATGGCCAAGTCCCTATCTTAGCATTTCCCTTTAGAGCCAAAATCTTGGTGATACTCAACAGTACTTCACTCAGCCTTTCTAGTCAGCCCCTTCATAAGTAGTCCTTTCTGAGACACTGACAACCATTTCTGAGATCAATTCATTAGCAACAAAAGACTATGGGAACCTTCCCTTGAAAGCTAGTTGTCAAAGGGTTGAATACTTGAATCAAACCACTTAAGTACTCCACCTAGCATCTCAAACTACTTGACGTGCGTCTGCGGCACCTCTAATATCCTTATCATAATAGAAAAATGGTGAAAATTTGATATTTCTATCATGTCTACCTCATCTTTATTGCCTTCCATTTCTACACAACAAATACCGATTTAGTGTTCATATGAACTAGTGAATTAGTATCTATGCAGTCAACCTTGTCCTATTGTAAATGCTTCATCAAGTGCCTATGAAAGTCCCACACTTTTTAGAGGTAAAGCCTTAGTAGTGATTAGGGATTTCTCACCTGGCAAAGTGATTGTATAGAAGTTAGGGTATAAGCTAGAATTCTAAGATTGTATAAGAGCATATCCTAAATCCATAGTGTTAACCATCTGCCTTTTCAATCAAGTTTAGTGGATCGTATTTTACATTTGCCTATTTTAAAGAAGGACTATCATAATGAGCTTAAAACTAATAAAATTTATGATGAGGGTTAGTGTTACAAAATCCACATGTACATCATGTATCACATGTTAAATGCATCTAGTGCTCATGGGAATTAGTATCTAGGAAGTAGAACTTCCTTATACTTAGCCTAGGAAATAGTAGGCTGAGTCTTACATGCCAATTTCAAAAAAATATTCTAGCCTTGTCTTACATAAATGGATGTTCTGCATAGAGGATGTACTGCATAAGAAACCAATTTCATTCAAGGAATTTCATTCACGCCTCTATATATCTTTTTCTTTCTCTCTCTCTAACTTCTATAGTTATATGGAAACGATCTAATATTTTCATCGAAGAACAACATAAAGGGTCAAACACTGGAGAGAAAAAATACTCTAAAAGTGAGACATATAAGGTTCAGAATACCTCATCCATTAAAGGAGAATCTTTAGCTAACTGTGACGATGAAGAGGAATTTGTCATTTTAGACCCAGTAAGGGAACCGTTGCCCAAACTAGTAATGAAGTAAGAGGTGGGAGCAGATCCATTGCATGTTTCGGCTTGAAGTGACATATTTTGTTGGCTTGGAGAATTTCTCTTCACGGTTAACTTGGAGTTCAGCTCTTCAATGCGATTTGTAAACTCATCCATTCTATCATTGAGAGCAGATATTTGGTCCGAAAGCTGATTGATAGCTCCCTAACAAATATTAGGCAAATGAAGACAAAAAGCGGTTAGTTAATTGGGGAATGGACTAATACAGAACCTATTATATGAATTCAGTATCTTTGCAGGAATTAAAAACTACTGCAAGTAACTCAACTCTTACCTGATTTATTGGCATTGAGGTGGAGTCTGAATTTCTTTCACTAAACCTTCTATTATTTTCACCATATCCTGTAACCTTAGCTAGATTTTTGTCCCTTTGATTGGTATATGACTGTGATATTCCCCTGTAGAATACATAAAATAGTAATATTATTAGGTAACCACAAAGCAGTTCACCAACCGGTGGTTATAGTATTTCACCATCAACTTTCTAATAACATCAATTAAGCCATTTAAAGGCATCAATTAAGCCATTTAAAGGCATGCAATTTCTGATTTAGAGGAAACCATAAATTATTAGGTAACCACAAAGCAGTTCACCAACTGGTGATTATAATATTTCACCATCAACTTTCTAATAACATCAATTAAGCCATTTAAAGGCATGCAATTTCTGATTTAGAGGAAACCGAAGATCCTTTATTTATATGTAATTAATGTGATAAGCCTATATAAACTTAAATACATTGTATTCAAATATGCAATTTTAGCACAATATGCCCCTTTGATTACTTCCCCCATTTAACATTGTGTCTAGAATATGACAAGGGCAACTCAAGAATTGTGCCTATTTGGTGGACCCACTTTCAACAACCACAACAAAGCCTTATCCCACCAAGTGAGATTAACTACATGAATCACACAAAGTCATTTGGCACTCTTAGAATGTGACATAATTTAGAAATGGATTTAGGCCTAACTCAACCCCAAAAGCTAGCTTGAGGAGTGAGGATTGCTCCTCACTTATATATATTGTATTTTGGCCTTATCTCTAATTGATGTGGGACTTCAGTTTCTTTCCCAGTAGGCACGATTAAAAACCAAAGCTTCAAAGATATTTTTTAACCTAAGATCCTCCTTAGCAACTTCCTCCAATTGGATTTGGATCCACCGTCCCCAAAGACAATTTTATATAACCACACCCTACCATTTACCAGGCCACTCCATGTAGCATTCTCCTTTCAACATTTTCTTTCCCTTCTTTTCAATGACTTTTCTAGCAACTGACATTGCTTCAATAGACATTTTCCGGCCAACAACCATACCACCACTTTGTGTGCCATCTACCAATATAGCCAAATTCAGTCACCACATCCTCAAATGAACCTTTGACGTGCATCAACTCTATTATGCTAAATAGTACCTCCCTACTTCCCCCTAGTGCATGACAATGTGCATGGTATCATTTCCAACCACAATTCTAGCATGGATGTGCACAGATCGCAACCCCACCTTGAAGCTTTTCCTAAATTTGAGTTGTTATAATGAAGTCCCTATCTTTTGAAACTTTTATTTTTTTGAAAAAAGGTACTTTCTTTTTGCAACTTTTGTAACATGTTTCTTGTGACATTTGACTTCTCTCCTACCCTTCAAATTTATTTAAGAGTCTAGCCTTTATCTTGAGACCGCTCATTTTCCTCCCGATACTTGGTCTCTTGTTCCCCTGGTACTCCTACATTTGTCCCTATTCCATAATTTCTCAACATAAGTTAATGGTGCACCGAGAAACCTTTTCTAACATACTAATGTCACAAGCCAAGAAACCTCTTCTAACATATTAACGCCGCAGACACCTTATTAACAATATTGTCACTACATGAAGCAATCCACATGGTATTCTACAATTGAAACTACCTCTCACACCAGTTATAAAATAAAGACCTCAATAAAGTCAAGTATTTGCTGGGTATTAAAGTTGCTCGATCCAAGGATGGGTTAATGATCTCCCAAAGGAAATATGCTCTTGACATCAAAGAAGAAATTGACCTTCTGAACCCTAAATCCTGTGTTGTGTATATTTGAAGGACAAAGCAAAATAATTGTAGCAAGACCAATATGGAGTAAAATATATGGCCATGGCTTGAATGACTTTTGAACTCGTGATTACAACAGCTTCTCAAATTTGGAGTCCACACAAATGACACTAATTTATGATAATTAAGTGGCTTTGCATAATGCATCTAGTCCAATCTGTCATGAAAGCCCCGAAATCTTGAATTAGATTGTCATTTCATTAGAGAGGAGATTGAGTCTAAAGATATTAGCACAAGTTTCATCAACTCTAATGACTAATCAGCCAATATCTTCACTAAGTCTTTGAGGGACCAAGAATTGCTTATATTTGTAACAAGTAGATAGAAATATTAAAATGGGTCCAACATGGTGGGTTGACCCTACCCAACATGGGTTCGAGATGGGCTGGGCTAGGATTTTTATATGTAGAAACTTCTCTACCCAGCTCACTTAACCCACTAAGTTGAAGTGTGTGTAATGTATCAAAGATAACAACAATATCATCTTTGAATTTTTTTGAATTCGGATGATGGATTTAAACTTATATCTTCTATTTAGTATGAAGCTTGACAATTCAGATGGTGAAGTTTAGACTTAATTGTTGATTGATTTGTTAATTTGAACCTTACACTTTTGCTTGACAATGCTATTTATATTATTTTAGACCTTTACTTTAACAAAGAGTATTAATACTTCATAGTATTTGATATTTGAAACATTTGAATATTTATTATAAAAAAAAATTATTCAGAATTTTTTCTTACAATTTAGTGGGCCAACCCATCAGCTTGTGTTAGGTCAAACCAGGTTTTTTGGACCCCAATTGAAGGTGGGTCGGTCTTGACAACTGTGGTAGGTCAGCCCGTGTGGGCTAGACTATCCCATTTTGACTGCTATAAGCAGGGTGCATATGATTTGTATGCTCAGCTTGAAGGGAATTATTGAAAATCAGATTATTATATTTATTGTAGCTATGGCAGTTTATTGCCATGTAATCTCTGATTCAGAGGAAACTGAAAATCCTTATTTGTGTAAGTAATGTAATATTCCTTTATTTTGAGTTTATAGACATGTAATAACCTACATTTGTTGTGTATTCAGATTCAGATATAAGGTTTCATCACAATATGCCTCTGGTTTATTTTCCATTTATGAGGATTAATCAACACTATTAAATGTCATAAAACTCAATTTTACTAAAATCATTAGAGCATTTTAGTGATGTATTTAGATGGAAATTTTCACCTCCTGAGATTTTTATTTCTCATGGCAACTCTGTCAGCAGAAGCTCTAGAAAGTGCTTCTTTGGGGCTTGACACCAAATCCTCATCTAGGCTGAGCTTTGTCTTCAAATCTTCTGGTAGGGCCTGTGGAACAGTTAGTTGAAAATACTGATACTGGAAACCACATTAGCAGATGGTAAGCTGTCATACCAAAACTTCATCCACAAGCTTTTCAATTTGAATTTGTTCAATGTAGGTACGAGGAATGTAGGAGCCGTCTAGCCCCAGCTGCTGACCTATAAATTTTACAACTAAGCGATCTCTTCCTTGTACCTGTTCATCAATAAGGTCCAAAGTCAAACTAAATCAGTTAGATAATGTGTTATCACCAAAAAAAATCAAAAGAAATAGAAGCAAAAAACGTTTAGCCTGTCACAGTTAAATGATAAACAAAACCTTTTAACAGAAGCAACCCAAGTCAGAATGGAAATAAAATTGTGGTCGCATTAATTTTTAAACAATTTTTAACTTCAGATATGTATTTTGGAGGTCTTTCCATATTATGGTGAAAAAAGACACAAAAGAAACAAGCTATTTGAAATCTATTCTTTCTTAAACAAGCCTGCATCTCTTAAGCTTTAGGTTAAAAGTTTGAAACAGAACAGCTTGTCATAAAGTTAATGACCATTGAATAGACAGATATATGTGAAAAAACGAAAATAAATTATATAAATTTATTGACTCCCATAAATTCTAACAATGAAGCTAGCTCAATTAGTGCAATTGAAACTCATTATGGATAAACAGAAAAGCATATGTAAACAAGAAATCAGAAAAAACAGGAATTTTAACAAATGTATTCCTGTAAAACATTCACAGTAGTATGATAGTATTTATAGACTAAATCTAGTATTACCTGAACATAATGTCTATTAAGTTGTTCAAGCCAATCTAGTTTCACAAAAACCCTATCATCAGAAAAGACATGGCTGTTCCTCTTAAGGATAGTGGCTATTGTGTATCCCAAAGCCATTAGTCCACCAAGAAGGCGCACGCTGACCTCAAAAGTAATTCTTGGTGATATGACAAATGGATTGTCTGTCACCCATTCCTGAGAATTCAAACACATCAATCAGTTAACACCATGGGAAAAGTTCATTTGCAGTGAATCAGGTAAGGAAAATTATAAAACATATACATATAGATATATATATATATATATACATACACATACGCGCGCACACACACACACACATATATATATATATATATGAGACCTTAATCAAGGCAACAAAAAGTGTATTATTGAAGTCCAAAAAGAAACAAATGAGGAAGTTGCTAACCGATAAACTATGCGCCCATTAAACTCTAAAGTACAAAAACAAAAAACCAATCTTCTATTAAAAATCCACATAATTATTTCTACTACAAACTTGTAGCTTAATAAACCCAAAATTGGAAAACAACAGCAATGAAAATGTTCAAGCTTCAAAACAGAATTCCAAACTACTTTCATTCAGCAATATAGAGTGTTAGGGGCAATAAACAATTTTGTGGCAATCAGCAATCTGTTTTATAAACAATAATGTAGCGCACCCTTCTCAGGTGTAATCCAAAGAATTTCAACTGAGAATGATCCAAATCGATTATTCTCTCAAAGGTATCTTCCCTTATAAAATATTCCTTTATGTAACTTTCTAACCTCCTAAACTCCAACATAACTCCTTGTAACTAACTCGACAGCCACCTATTATTTATTGTTTCTAGAATATACCCTTAACACTTTATTCTCCCTGTCAAATTAAGGTTCACACCTAACAATTTCAGTTGGGTAGTGTTCAATAGTGATTAGTCTTTGGTGACATTGAAGGTAGAAAATAGTTGTCAAAGGCAGTCAAATGTCAACGCTAATGATAGCATCAAATTTTGAATTTATAGTACAAGATCAAAGTCTATGCATCATATGATACATTGTACCTTTTCCATGGTAAACACAATTTATTAACACCATAAACATAAAGCAAACTGCTTCAACCTCAACAGCAAAATTAACACTTCAAATTACTAAATCCTATACAGAATGCAAGATAATGACTTGAAGTCTTGACGTTCCACAACCAGCAAGGTTTATTTTAGCTACTTAAATCCTACTTCACATATCATTTTCTGATTCTATCTGTAAAACAAAACTATTTACTATCCTAATTACGTACAACTGTTCCAATATGCATCTTTTCTACTAAAATTTCTTTAAGTGAACTTCCCTATTAAATATCCTTGCCAAGGTTACTCATGTTTTAGTAGTTAAAGAAATCATATAATTTGCAATTCAAACTGTGCAAGCCAATACAATACAACTCAGTTCTCAAACAATATGAATCTGACAACAAATTGGTATATTGTTATGCGATTCAATAACCATGTTATGCATCATTCTGTATTAGATCTCTTTTTTTATCATTCCCTTTTAAATATCCTTACAGAAATCAGTTAGAATATCAAGATTATTCATGTTTTATGAGTTTTATACTGTTACCAATTTTATTCAGTTGGGCTTCTTCAAGTTGTACTACACTTCTTTTTTACCTAAATCAATAGTATAAATACATTTCATGATTTATGACTAAATGCAACAATAACAATAACAATCTAAATCAATTATTCAATTCCTTATTTATTATTCTTCCACATTTTGATTCAACTATGTTCTTATAAGTAAATCTGATATTGCCTATTGAATGGAAAACAGGTCACTACAAAATATAATATATAACAAGGAACCAAACCTCAAACATGAGACTGTATTTCCCATCCTTATTTCGCATCCGTAAATATGATTGGCAAGTTTCTGGATCTTCACCGGGTGGTAAAAGATATATGTCATAAGTTTGCTCTGTTGTTTCCTTAAAATCCTCAGAGAGAGCAGCTTTAATTTGATCAACTGTGATGTTCCTTCCTGACTAGAACAGTTATGCAAAGGATTTTTCATTACATCATAGAAAACACATCAACATCAGAACCAAAAGAACTATGCTTTTTTCCTTCTTTCATTTATACAAGTGTTATTGAAATAATGAGTTACAATGAAACTAACCTTTAATATGTAAGTAGGGCTCTGGAATCCAGTAAATGGATTGAATTTGTTAATGATTTTTATATGTGCTGTTTGGAGATCAGGCTCAATAAATGCCTTGTACATTGGATAAACCTGAAAATGTTTAAAATTAAGCACTTCCGGAAACACTTATTTCTAAAACTGTATAAAAAGATTGAAGGAATTATAAAAGTATGAACCGTCTCTGATATTTGATGAATAATTTCTTCAGGTTCTTGACCAGCACGTTGTATATCACGTATAACTCGTTTTACAAGGTCAAGGTGAACTCCTCCTGTAACAGAGACTCGAAGGTCTAGTAGAGGTCGCAACTTCTCACTCAAGGCATAGATGCCCTCAATGATCACAATACGGGAACTCGGGGCTTCTACTGTCCTGTAAGCAGGGTAAATTTTAATATGAAATTGAAGGCACAGTAATAAAAAATGGAGTACTCTAAATCAATTGAAACCAGCTTTGAATTACATTTAATCCTAAAGTTTAGATTTACATAGTACTTGCTGGACGCCAGAACATCAAGAAAAAATTGAATGCCAATATGATACACCAGTTCAGGGTTACATCCTACACCTCATTAGGTTTCAAGAGTTTTAGAGGATTTGATGAATGAGAATTTCGGAGATTTTCTATTATTCAATAACTGACTAACAAGTGCAGTGTAGGTAGTATTTATATAGTTAGAACTAAACTAACTAACTCCCTAATGACTGAGTCACAAAGGAAATAAACATGTACATGAACACAACTGAAAACTAACACAGAAGCTAGTAAAGAATATTTTCATAACACCTATAGGCTAAAGCTACTGCTAGCAAATTATTACCCAAATATATACATTTTCCATTTATAGCATTTTGCTTTAATCTTTATTTTCCTTGAAATAGTTTTCCCTGATCACACTCCCAAGAGAATAATTTTCAAAATATGACAAAATTGTGTAGTTACTCAAGATTGCTTAAAATTTGACCTGTATCCTGTACGTGAACTGGACTTGAAATCATATATGGGAACTTCAACTGGCTTTCCTTCCTTTAAATCATGAAGATTCTGGAGTAATGTGTCATAGTCTGTTAAGCGTGGATCTGCGCAAAAAGATAACAGAGTTGACAAGAGATTGGTGTCCAATTTAAAACTGTTAGCCAGTGTTTAAATTAAATGTCATAAGAATCAAAGCATGGATATGATACCCCATAGATTTTAATTTTGTGCAACTCAATCTATTAGATGTACTATAATAGGCATACATACTAGCTCACCTTTCCCAAAGGAAATTGCTTCGTAAATGATTGAATTTCAAATCAAATCTAAAGAAATTTCAAGGTACACATATCTCACTGAGGCAGAAGATGGGAGGAAAGGTTGAAAAGAAAAAAAAAAAACATTTTTTATACAAGGTACTGAGATCAATAACTGGCATTATGCCATCTTAAACAATTTTTCATTTTCTGCCTATCAGGAGCTAATGCAGGAATTCAGTCATTTATTTTAATTTAATTTAGTTATCCACAACTGAGTTTTTTATAAGAATATTTTCTCTTCCATCCTGGACATTCTTAGCACCCACTTAGCATAGGTATAGTGGTGTACATGAGTTACACTATACCAGTTCCACCATAGAGCTAAGTCAATGGTTTATAAACATATACATAGATAAATAAATAAACAAGTAAATTAATAATTACTCAAAAGTCAACAAAAATATTGTATTCCTAAATTTAAACTTTTACAAGGGAAAATTGAAGGAGATATAAACTATGTCATTCCTACCTTTAGGGGAATTATGTTAAATCATGATATGCTGCCTGCGTCCTGATAATGCACCATAGTAAGAATGATAAAAGCATCATATAAGAAAAGGCTAGATGATGATTTACCATCATAATTTCCATCAACAATTCGACTAGAATCATTGTAATTATCCATTGAAATGACTGCAATGCTGGGCATGAAGTTCAGTATCTTTTCAGTAAATACAGTCTTCCCTGCCCCTGAAGGGCCTGCCAACCCGACCAATATTATTCCATCATTCTTTTGGGCTAACAATTGGCATGCACGAATTACTATAAAAAAGCCCTTTTCAAATGATAGTTGATCTTGGATTGGAGCAATCTCATGGCGATCAGAGTCTTTCCTTTTAACCAAGTGAACTTGATCCTTTAAAAGACCAGGACGTTTGTGATGGGAATCAGATTCGGAAGAAGCTTTGGCCATTGAAATGACGTTTGTGATCAAGCTTTAAAAGCCTGATCTCCTGATTTCTTTTTAAGAGAAGGGAAAAAATTCTTTGTTAACAAATGCACACATAAATAAATAAATGAAACATGCCTTAACATTATCGTAAGATTCTTGGAAATATCCATGTATCCCCCCCGCCCCCACAAACAGCCAATGTCAGATTAAAAGAAAACTACCGTTTCCCAGTGCCGAAGGCTCCTCAGAATGTGAAGGTATGGGAAAGAGTCATTATCTGCAGCCTTGCCCTTGCAAACAAAAAGAAGCTGTTTGAGGATTCAAACCCATGACTTCCAAGGCACAACTTTAATGTTGTGCCAAGTAGGTAGTTAATCACACTACAAATTTTTCTGATAAATACTGATTGTTAGTTAACTTTTCTTAGTAAGATATTTAAACTCACGCCCTCTCCTTCTCCCCTTCTAGTTTCATACGACTTTTAACTAGTAGCATGGTATTCTTGCTATATTTCTTCAGCAGACACGTAATTTTGTACAAAACTGTCATTCCAATTTAAATCGTCCTACTGGAAAGAGGTTGAAATTATAGTAAAATGACTAGAGAAATTATAATTTTGTTGTAAAAGCTTCAAACCAAAAACACTTGCAAGTTGTCAAGAAAAATATCCGCAATACACAATAATTGATGCCCTTGCTGGACAACTCACACTATAGCTAAACAATAGATCTCATTAATACTGTCAACCACAGGATTTAAATTCTCTAAACAGGGGAGTGGGGTGTGGAGAATGCCCTATTGAAAAAAACTGCAATTATAACTGTTGAATAATTGTAACTGTGGAGATTGTAACAAAAGAAAAACGTACAAATATACAACAAACTATACAGTTGCTAAACTCTACTCCATTGATTGGAAATAAACAGTTATAACTTCGCAGTCTCCCTCTAAATTACAGCTCCAATTTTAAAGGAGCCAATTCATGTACAAAACATATATTGTGTTTAATGAAAGATCCTACAGGCCCAAAGAATGAAATTTAAACATCACGTTTATAAACTGACACAGAAACAGCTCTAAACAACAGGTGCAGGATTTTCTCTGTGACTCTGAACAGATAGTTTTCTGGTATCACCATTAGATTATCACAATTCCAATACCACACACAACACCACTTCTGTGTCACACCTAAAATTGTTTCCCAGAAACAAAAAAATAATATATTAAAACCTTGAGCTTATAACTTTTGAAACCACAAAAACGATCAATCACAAAACATCATTAAAAAGATAAAGACTGAGAAGAACAGAAAAAGAGAACCCCAACCCAGAGATAAAAACCAACAGAAGTTATTTGAAAACAAAGCAAACCCCACAAAAGGCCTTACAAAACAAAGTTTTTGCAAGCACTCTGGATCCAAAATCTAAGACCGAAAATTTTGAAGCCTTGGCACATAAAGAAGAATACCCAGAAGAGAAGAGAATGCGCATCAAAATTGATCCAATGTGCACAAATGTGATGATCAAAACACTCACCGAGTCTCCCTGAACGAGAAGTTACAGTGAGTTCAGCAACAGCAACAGCAACAACAACCACAACCCAGAAGAATAGAACCCATAATTTCAAGGTCGGTTCTGCAATATATACATATATATCAAATATCAATATTGATATCAATAATATTATTTGTTTCTAGATGTTACCCTTCTCCCCGAAATTAAAGGAGAGTTATTTATCTCCATTTCAGATATTTTGGGATGTGGGATTAAATTCTAGAGAATCTTCAAACGGTTGAACAGAGAACAAAACCATATTTATAGAGCCAGAAAGAAAGAACCTCTTCAATCTGCATAGGATTGAAAAATAAAATAAAATAAAATATTATAATAATTATTAATTTTCCCCTTTCCTTTATAATATAAATAATTCAAGTCACAGGTGAAGTTTCTGCATCATCACTTAGCACTTTTACAAATTTTATTATTAAAGTTGTCAAAAATATTATTAATTGTCAAGTGGAGGATGGATGGCGCGGTACTTGATGGAATTGGAAATGTGGATTTAGCCATTTTTGTTTTCCACAAGGTTGTTTGTCAATTTTGAGATATATATTTTGTTTGAGGCTGTGGAAATAAAACATTTGAAATAGCCACACTAGCAATAAAATATTTTCCACCCCAAGTAATTTGACAATTAATTTTATTTTCCACACTTGGCAGTCATGGCAAAAATAAATCTTTTATTATCTATTAAACTTAGAGTTAAAGACTTAAAGTATATAAAAATGAAAGTGAGATTTTCATTTATTTATATATATATATTAATGGTAGTGTACAAAAAATTATGTGATAAATTTATTATTTTTATATTAATATCTTAAAATTTATATAAAAGATGTTTTGTGATTGAATGAAAATATTAAAGTATTTTACATTATCTTTGTTATATATATATATATATATATATATATATATATATATATATATATATATATAATTTATTTTTGTTAGAATGTATTATCAACCTATACCAAATATTTAAGATATAAAAATTAATATTTTTTATTTTAAATAATTTATATAAAAAATATCATTGACTTTTTCAATACTTAATTTTAAAAACTAAAAGATATATTTTCCCTCTCCTATTTTTCTCTATCATTACTTGGTATCAATGCAATCCAAATTTCCCAGCATAACATACTATTTCATGTAAATTAAAGCAATTTTAATATCTTAAAAGATGTCAAAGTAGTGTTTTATATAGATCATTAAAGCGAGCTAGACTATAACTAAATCATATCTCTTTTTAAATTTTGAGTCTATTTATTTGCCTTTTTGACGAAAAATATTTTTTAAGGGCATCACATCTTTGTTTGAGTGTCCGTTCTTAATTTATTTAAAAATGAATACAATTCATTCTTTATATGTATTTAGTAAGAAATTATTTAAACTAATGTATCAATATTTTAAATTTAAATTAAGTAATAGCATTTTTATTTTAACTTGTCCAAAATTGAGTTTTTTTCTCTATTTCAAAATTTGGAAGTAATAGCGTTTATCTTTTTCTTATTTTAGAATTTAAAACTAATAACATCTTTCTTTTCTATTTTAAATTTTGAAAACAACCCTTTATAGACTACATAACAAAAATGAATCTTGAAGAACATTAATATTTATATTAATTTATAATTTATATTTATTTAAAATATCTATACTAAAATTAATTCAAATAGAATTATTTAAAATATCATAAATTAAAATAGTTTTAGTTAGTATAAAGACTACAAATATGGCGATAAAATTCTGATAAAGACTATTAGTTTCAATAATTTCTTCTTATTTAAATATTTTATAAAAAATAATCTAAATACAATTATTTAATAATATCATAAATTAAAATATTTAATTATAATAAAAACTCAAATATTATTTATGACAAACAAAATCATACTTAAGAGTTAAGATAATTATGTACCTATAAGAGGCATAGTACTACTATCCTTCAATTGTAATCCTCTTATCCAAATACTCATCTCATGCGCCTATTTTGCCAGTCCATGCTTATGCATCACCCGCAATTATAAGTTGATAATCTTCTCATAATTTGACATTCTCCTTAACCATTGCATTAACCTATAAATCGTCTAGGAAGGTTTGAGAGGTACTTGGCCTCCTACCAGGGGTGGTAATGAGGCGGGGTGAGGACAGGTTTGACTCTTTCTGTTTCTATTTTCGAAAAGTATGAAGGTGAGGATGAAATTTTAATCACATCCTCATTCTCGTTAGATATTTTGGGTTCAGGTATACTTCTGAATATTCTATTTTATTATTTTTTATAATTTAAATTTACTTATACTTTATTAAATAAATATATATTAAGTTATTAATTTTTTAATTAAATAAATAAATTATATATCAAGTTATTAATTACATTTTAATTTTAATGGTTTCCAAGATGTATGTAAATTTGTACACAGACATGTAAAATTAAAAATATGTGTGAAATTTCATGAGTTTAAGAGTAAAATAAAAATATTTAAATGATATTCTTCACTAAAAATCTACATTTACAACTTATTAAATATTACTTTAAAATATTAATTAAATAATATCAACAAACTAAAAAAATATTATAATGAAATATAGATTAAATAAGTAACATAATAATTTAAAACTTAAAAATAAAATAAAAATCATATTCACATAATTATAAAAACAAAATTTAGGTGGGTTGGTGGATTAACTTGGTCCACCACTAGTTCAACCGGATGGGTCGTATTATAAGTGCGTCAACATGTATATTTGGTATAATAAGTCTTTTTTTCAAATTTTTGAACTCGGCTAAGCCAATATTTACGGCTCTAGTGGGTATAAGAAGAGTGGGTATTTATATCCCGATCTCCAACTTAACAAATTGGATATTCCTCATACTCAAACCCATACTTATGTCTAGTTAAATCGAGAATTTTTCGTCAACTTCGGGGCAATTTCAAGGATTACACAGGGTATGGGTTTGTTTTTCATCCTTATATCTAATGGTTGGTGTTAAATTTGGCTACTAGTCCTAAATAGACTTGTTTGTTAATAAATAGGAAGTTACATTGCATTTATTTGTGATCGCTTGTAGTTTGTGAGATTCTGTGTTGGTAAGGTGTTAGCGTGTTGAAGTTGTGCAATTGTGGAGATCTCAAAGCTCCTTTAAAGGTGGGTAATCATGTATTCAGATAACTCTTTTTATGGTTATAACTTGCATTCAAATGTCCAAATGGTGTTTGCTGAGGTTAATAGGTCAGGTTTATTGGGATCTAAATTAGATCCTTCAACAAACATATCCTACACAAGTGTGTTAGGATCACGACATAGTGGTGGCGGGTGTGAATATAACAATTATGTTGTTAATATGGATCGATATGTAGCGGTTGATTCTGACTCTATAGAGAAAGGTGGAATTTAGGAGATAAAGTGGTTGAGGTCATATTAAGTCTTTTTTGGGGGTATGATTAGGTAGATCTATATGTGTTAGAGTATTTTCCAAGTATAGGTGGGATGATATGTTGGAATCATTTATTGATAGTTTATATATGGTAGAAAAAGAGGCAGAGGATAAGCTAATTGCTATTGAGCATTGTTTGTGGTAAAAGAATGTTTATCATGGCTGAGCAGGTGTCAATGAGGATTTCTTTTTCATGTATGGTAGTTTGTTTACAAAATTTTATGTTCATCTTCCTTTTAAAGAGTTTACCATGGTTGTATTGCGGATGTTGAACGTTGCTCCTTCTCAACTGCATCCTAATAGTTGGGCAGCCTTACAGGCTTTTCATGTGATTTATAGAGCTTTGTATATAAAATATACACCACAAGTGTTTCTATACCATTATTGTACTTGACTTAGCGAGTTCTCTAGGTGGTTGTTAGTTTTTAGTCAACCAATAATATCAATTATTGCTCCATACACCACATCTTTAAAGAATTTCAAAAGATATTTCTTTAAGGTGTTAACTAGGCTTAATGATCAAAAATATTTTTTTATAAGGATGACAATCCAAAGTTCCCTTTTTATTGGATACCAAAATCATTATCCAAAATGGTAAAAAAGTGACATGATTTTAGTCCTTGATAAATTGTTGAGGCATTTTCCTACCTGAAAACTCCTTGAGATTTATTTGTCTGTTCACCTTAAAACTGATTTAGATCATAAGTGTTTCTTGTTGTGCTTATTTCTAAAAAAAAATAATTAAACTTATTTGAATTTATGTTTTTGTTGTAGTTTTGATGGTAGAGTTAACCCCCCAAGAACCTTTTTCCTTGAAAAACTTAAGACATGATCATGCTAAGAAAAATCAAGAAGAAAAGAAGAACAATACTATTGGGAATGTACAAGCCTCACCCCAAGTTAACTTGTTGTCTCCCCCTCCTCCAAATAGAAAGTGTATAAAAAAATCATAAAAGAAGCCACAATAGTGATATCCTCTATGTTGAAGTAGAGAATGCACCAAAGAGATTGAATCAGTAAATGTTGAATTTTGATAACTATGGGGTGATCAACTTGAAAAAAGGCCTAGCCGCTACGACTATAAAAAGAGATAAACAAATTCCAACTAGGGATGCAACTACAAAAAATGTTGGCATAGGCTAAAGATTGCATGTCATGTTAAGGGGTTTAATAAGGTGGATTATCAAGTGGTTTTTTTCTTCCAAGTGATTGTAGATCAATTTGAAGTAATCAAATATGTACATGGTAGGGTCTTAATGAGGGATGAGGAAATCCATGATACATAAGAGGATACTCTAAATGATTTGGGTACTCCTCATACTGAGAATGTCAATTATGTCATCCAGGATGAGGAAGAAGAAACTTTAGAACCTTAAGCTCATTTTATGTATGGAAAGATGTAGGTTTTTGTTTTCCCTCTAGGTATCCAAATGCACTATTTCCCTTTTTTTAAGAGTCATCTACATGGAGGGTCCATCAAGGATCATGTACATCTATAGGTGGATGGAGTTCACATATGAAATCAGTTATACATTGTGTCAATGTTTTCTCAAAACCTTAGTTATTGGGTAGTCGATTTTTACAATTACCTTAGTGATTGAGTCTTCATGCTACTGTGACCAAGGTCAAGACCAACAACATAGTTCTAAATCTTTAAGTACTCAACTAATGTAATATATTGGTGCTTGACTTTTGCCCTCCTCTTGGATAGTGACCGCACTAATTACTCCTTCTGAGACTGATAGGTAGAGTAATAGTTATTGGCCTTGAATGAATTTTTTAAGGATAGGCGAAGAGGATAGAAATTTCTTGATGTCGTGGAATATTTTCTCACATTCATTAAAACAAGTAAATACTTCACATTTTTTTATTAACTTGGCAATGGGCTTGGTCCTTTATGCAAGTCTTAAGAGCAAACAAGATAGATAGACTAACCTCCTAGTTAGCGTTTGTACTTCCTTCAAGTTCTTTAGGTTTCTCATATCTATTAGAGGTTAACATTTATCAAGATTAGCTTCAATGCCCTTATGAATGAGCATAAATCCTAAATTTTTTCCTCCTTCAACTGCAAAAACACATTTCGTTGGATTTACCTTTATATTGTATTATCACAATCTCAATAACACCTATTCCAAGTCATTGATATGATCATGACAATTATCTTATTTAACTACCATATCATCATTATACACTTCCATATTGCTTCCTATTTGCTTACAAAAAACCTTGTCCATTAGTTGTTGTTAGATAGCTATCACGTTCTTCAAGCCAAAGGACATGACTTGCTTACTAACTTTATTCATTCTTTAATGGATGTTCTTATTTTCTCTTTTGTAAGCTTCCTTTTTTATATATATAGAAATTGGTTTGAGTTCTTTGTATATGGTTAGATAGTGATTGAGGTAGTTAGGATAAATGTTAGTCATAACTGTTATTGTCCATGCAAGGAGGTCAATGTTAGAAGATAAAAATTAAGTGATCAATTATTGTTTTATGTTTGTCAGACATTTTCCAAGGTGCATGTTTTGATCCTTTGTTTGGCCCAACCAAAATGACTGAGCTACTTCGTGAGGTTCCACATAGAATTTATCATTTATTCGAGGATCCAGGTTAATCAAGGCTACCATGTTTGCTGGAAGGACAACCAATTTGTCATAAGTAGTTACCATAGGCTACCATTTTAAACATTCATAGCATTCATATGCTATTTTTTGGTTGGCATGCATTGTGACTATGTTCCTAATTATTGAGGGAAAATTCATAGCAAGATAAGGAGTGAATATCACTACTCCTAATTCATTCAAGAAATGCATCTGAGGAGGATGTTATATGAGGTGCTTGCGTTAACTATTATGTATCATACTTTGATGGTTTGATACTCGACGTTCCCCCCAAACTTGGTATACAAGTAAATATAATCTTGGGTGTCTACCTTTCCCCCAAAGAATTCCACTAATTGGTCCTCATAAGGTTGAACGACACTTTTAATGATATCTAATAGCCTAAATGTAAACATACAAATGATATCTAACAAGCTAATATTACCAAGGATGGTCTTCATCACAACAAAAGTTGCTACTTCTTTAATGACCATAGGATCATCCTGTTTCGGATCTACTCTTAGAAGTATGAATAATGAAGGTGATTAGGGGCATCTTCCTTTGTAGTTGAAGTGTAATGGAATTAACTAATTGAACTAATATCTTAAATATATTTTTTCTAACCGAGCTTATAGCTCCCCTACCTACAAGTCCTCCAACAATTCTGTTGATGACTCCTTTTAGTGGTAGACTACTTTAACTCTAGGTGGATCAACTACTCCTTGTTATTTTGTTTGTCAATCTTTCCTCCTCCCATTTCAATCTTTTTCCCTTCATTTATGTCTTCCATCCCTATTATTATTTCTTTGGACGAACTTCCTTAAGTGTCTAACTTGCATGATTTCCTTTATTTATAACAAAATGATACCCATTCTTTGGTTGAATGTCTATAATTATGATGATATCTACAATGTTACTTTGATATATGTTCTAGGTGTTAGAAGTTTCCTTAGAGTGTCGATGTTAAGAGCTTCTTCTAGAATTCTTGCTCTATTAGTAGTCAATAGTGTATGAGAAAATTGTGGCCCAAAATGCTACTTTGGATGATCACGCCCTCTCTTGCTTTTTTCTTTCTCATGCACCCATTTGTTCAATGTCTCAACCCTGTGTTGATTATAGAAGTCATATAACTTATCTAATTGCATGAGTTTACTGGCCTACTTCTTAGCTCATGCATAAATTGTCTATAAATGGTCCTAGTTGTAGAGTAGTAACCATGCGATGTAAGAATACCTTTTAATTGAAGTCCATAATGTTTGAGGAAACCTTTTCAAATCTCTCCATAAATTCTCCAAGTGACTCTTTCTCTCTTGTCTAATGTTGATAAGAACTATGGATGTCAAGTAATGATGGCATCTTATTGTGAATTGCATACCAAATTTCATTGCAAGTGTATCGAAATAGTTAATTAAATCGGGAGGTAGTTCATAACTACCTAAATTACCTATTTTTATACAGGTAAAACATAAAAATTATTTTAATTCATTCTCATTTTGAGCTTTGTTTTCCTTCATATTACACAAAAATAGGTTTACTTTGGAACATTAGTTTAAGTTTTACATTTATGCACATTTTACTTTTATTTTTTTATTTTATACTATTTGGGACAGTTTTTGAGAAGAAGTGGAAAAATGTAAGTAGAATTTAAGCTAAAGTGGTGTTGTAGTAGTACTCAGACACTATGCAGGGAAGTCCCTTTTATTTTGGCACCAGGAGCCAGTGCTTGACAACCCGAGATGGGTAATTTTATCTTAGCACCCATCGGCCACTGCCTCACTGCCCAACTCTTAGTCTGCGAATAGAAGGGTTTCTTTTAAAATCAGATTGCATCTTTTGTTAGGGCTATGAGAGACATACCCAAGCTGACCCAAGGCACCTCTAAGCTCATTTCCTTCCCTTCAATCACCTATTCACATCACATTTTTTGTATCCCCTTCATTAATCATGTTCACCATGGGTGGCTAAACTCTTCTTTGGTTAGGGTTTTCTTTGTAAATATGTTTTAACTCTGTTGTATATTTTGATGTTCTTAATCTAATGTTTATTGTTCATTGTTAGAGTTCTTCTTTACCTTATGCTTTGATTTCATATATTTTATGGATTTTACTTATTGAATGAGTTCGAGAGAAGATTTTGACTTGTAAAATGAAAAAAACTCCTAATAGGATTTATTGTTCGAGAAAGAGTAAAACTCATAAGCTCATTTTCTTAAGGCGAGTTATTTGACTTTAGATTATGCGAGAGATTGATAATCTAATACTTAAATAGATTAGTCTGTTACTTGCAAGAGATTGAGGTTAAGGGTATTTTTATGGTTGATGGAACATAAGTGATGAACATAGATTTGTGATTCATTTATGCATTTGAGGAACGATATAGTGAAAATAGAACCCTACCAAGTTCTCTCATCAGTAATCCTAGTTTACTTTTTGTGCTTTATTTACTTTTTAACTAGCTATTAGTAAACATCAATTTCTTTATTATTTACAAGTCATTGGTATTGAAGTTCTTAGGGTATCAATCTAGTCTTTGTGGGATCGACTCGATATTTATCAGTACTACATACAACTGATATGTAACGCCTGGTATTGAAGTTCTCAACAGTACTTTCATGAACCAATTCAATGTGACTCCTTTTAGAGAAGTGAGGAAAACTCGATATGCATTGTCAGTTGTGTACAAGTTAACCTGGGTGACATATGCATCAAAATGTTTATTAGGGTTAGTAGTTCCATCATAATGGTTGATATGTAACGCCTTGACTTTGTTTCTAGATCTGTAATGATGGTTGTTGTTAATAAAAATTGGTTTTCCAATGTTGACTAACATAATTGGTCTACCAAGTTGTAGCTTGGGTGTGATAGGTATGATGAGAAATATATGCTCTGAATCTTTAGTAGAGTGGGTGGTATATGCCAATTGATATGTAATGCCTCGACTTTGTTTCAACTGCCTAGATTGACTTTAGATTTAGACATTCTCCCTCGCTAATGCTTCCATCTCTTCGACATTGCATTTCTAAATCTATTCAAGATTTTTCCTTAATTTAGCAAAGGTAGCACTCTTTACTTAATTGTTTGGTGGCATTGATATTGGTGAGATACATACATGGATCGATTTAAATCCAAACCAAACGCACAATTGACCATTTTAACACTAATTCAATGAGATCAATATAGGTTAATTTCATTTTAGGTTTGAAAACATAATCGAACCAACCACATGTTATATTCTCAAGTTGATAAGTTTCTTTATTGGGTTGAACACCTATAATGTCAAAGGAAAGATCTGAGAAATGACAAGTCAAGAAGGATGATGTATTTCAAAAGTCTTGGTCTTTAAACCTTATCCTTTTCAAAAGATAAGATTAGTTTTGCTTTTCAATTAGCCTATAATCTAGTTTTACTAAACATAACCTTTAAGTGAATTTAGCGAGGGAAAACTTTATCAATAACGATAATTACATTATTATTGAATGCATGACAATTATTTTATATTTATGATCATATATAATGATTATTTATTATTCTTTAATGTATGATTTTATAGGAATAAAAATACATAAATCGTTATTAATAAAATTACTATTATCGTTGTTGTTGTTTATTTGATTTTAATTTCATTATTTCTATTTTTTAAATTTTATTTATATTCTAAGTAAATGTAGAAACCTAAAATTATTAGCAACACTACTATTATTAAATAATTTATAACTAATTTATATTTATGGTAAATAATGAATATTTATTATTCTTCAAGGTCTAAATTTATAAAAAATTATAATATTTTGTAATTGAATGTTATTGAAAAATTATCATTATTTGATGCATTTCTCCCTAGCATGGGCTTGAGCTAGGATCAATAAGAAAGGAACATGACTTGGATGAAGCTTCAAATAGCTTAGTTTAGAACATGTCCTATTTAATTGTATTAATTTGACCATTTTTAGGCTTGTATAAGCATCCTTAAGTCATCACGATTTTAAGGGTGTAGTTAGTTTTATTTCCGACCTTCTATTTTGGCCTATAGGTTCTATTTTCTTTAGGAGATGTAATTAGTCTCTTTGTGGAGTGTGTTAATTAGTTGGGCTTGACCTAGGAGCTTTTGGACATGTGGTATTTATTTCCACACCCTAATTGCTTCTAAAACCCTTCTAACCAACACATGAAGCATGTAGGAGACATGTGGGCTCCCCTTGCTCCCTTGTTTCATGCCACATGTGTTTTCTCACTCCTACATGGCTGATTCTTGTTGCTTCTTATTTTAATTTTAATTTTGGAGGTGCCATGTAATTTCCCTCCAAAATTTAAATTCAAATTAGATGGAACATAGATCCATATTTTTAGGGCCATGTTTGGATCTTTAGTGGGATTAAATTAGTGTTAATTTAGCCCATGCTAAATTAACACTAAATTAAGCCAACTAACCCTCCATTAAGCCAAGTGGATGTTCATGATTAGTGCTTAGGTCCATGATCCATTCCTAGCTCTATATATAGAGCATTCTCTCCTTCATGTAGCTTTTAACACTCATTTTAATTGAAAGATAAATTTCTTCTCTACATTTGAGAGTACCTTCTTTTCTTAGAGAGAATGTTCATGTTATCTCCATTCTTGTGAGAGACCTTCATGCTATTATCAAGGGTTTCTTCCCTTGTAACTAGTTTCAATCATGACTTATCATCTACAAAGTAGAAATGACACCTACCTCACATTCATCTTCTAGTCTTTCACCTCTATTTCAAGGCTCATAAAGGGTCTCTAAGAGTAGATCCTAGGACGCATCTCCTTTTTCAAAAATTGTGCAAACATGGCTTCAGGATGGATGCATCATTATTTATATATTAAATTTAATTAGTGTTTTAATATTTATCATTTAGCATATTTTTAGTAAAATAATTTTTTTTGGGTGAAATCTAATTGTACCGATATAACTTACACTAAGTGTTATATCACTCAATAATTTTATCTCAAAATCTTTGAAATTTAAAGTTCATTTCACTTATATCATATTACAAAAAATTACATTAATCTAAAATTATGTGTGAAGAAAATATTGTGAAACACACTTAAGTGAATATATTGACACATATAATATATAATGAAATCTCTTTAAAAAAGAATAATATAAGTTGAAGATATAAAATAAAAATAATAATTATTATTTTTTATTACTCAAAATGAGAGAGAAAAAATATATCAATTATTTACATTATAAAAATATAAAACCTAGATTAAATACTTGAAAAATAATATCAAAGTATAAATTAAACAACATAATAGTAAAACAAGAAATGAATAGATTTACATTACACATGTGAAAAACTAGAAGAATTAGTAAAAACAATATAAAGATTAATTCTTATGTGATGTTTAATTTTCGATCTCACTTTTCATGCTTTGTCAAATTTATTGGATGGTTAACTTTCATCTTTTATTTATACAAGAATAATAATAAAAGATAGCAAACTAATTAAGTAAGAATCCTTATAAGGATTCTCACTCTCTCAAGCCCTAAAAACAAAATCACATAAAGAAAATATCAAACCTAGAAAAGAAATTTATGAGAAAATAAAAAGATAAATAATGAAAGTATATACCTTATCATTGACTCTAAAACTCAATAGAAGAATATATGAAAAAAGAGACGATTAATGAGGTAAAGTATATGTTTATGCAAAAATATATGAATATTATTAGTAAAATCAATAATTGATTCAACACAAAGAAGTATCATAAAAATAGAGTAATTAATTAAATTTTCATACATTTTAAGTGTGAAGAAGATGTAGGAGGGAGCTGGTTTATGTTGGAGGTGGATGTGGAGTTGGAGGAGGATATTATTTGCTTCGGATAAAAGGATGTTAGAGGAGTTAGACAAGATACTAGAGTCTATAAGACTGAATGGGAGGTCTCGAGATGGGTGAATTTAGACGACGAAAAAATTAGGTTTGTACTCAGTAAGATTAGCACACAAGATCCGGACGTTAGTGGATTCCAATAACAAAAACGATTCTTTAATTTAATATGGATGAAAGGGGTCCCTTCGAAGGTCCAATTTTAGCATGGAACCTACAAGCAGAAAGATTAACAACAAGAAATAATCCGTGAAAGTAAGGAATATTACGAGAAGAGGATAAAGGTTGTGTGTTTTGTGGCACAACTGTAGAGATAGGACAACACATCTTTCTAAGCTACCAATTTTCAAATAAGATTTTGTATAGCTTAAGTGCTTTATGGAGAATATCCATGACACTTCACAATTAAATATGTGGTCATTGTAGCTAGTTAATGGGATTAACTAGTGGAACCAAAACATTAAGATGGAAATTATTTTTATTTGGTTTGTAGAAATATGACACATTGGGAAAGTTAGAAATGAAAAAATCTTCAGGGATAAATCACCAGAGGTCAATGAAATAGTTCAAGAAGTTTAATTGCAAATATGGGAATAGTGTCATGTATTGAAGCTGTCATCTAAATCCTTTGTTGAATGGGTTAGAAACCCTAGACACTATGTGTCTTAGAGAGTTAGGTGGGTGTGCTTTGATATGTTCTCACTTTTTTTTGTGTGTATTGTGTGAGGCAAGCACGTGTTGTGATTCTTGTAACATCCTATTTTTTTAGAAAAATAAAATATTAATAAAAATGTGTAATTTATTTTCATAGGCTTAAATTAATTTAACATTTGTGCTTATTAAAATAACATTTATGCTTAAATTAAGAATTAGTTTTATAAAATAATAATAATAATTAAATAAAATAAATGTTGATGTAAATAGTAAGATAATTTGAAATTTAAGTTTGGGTCTAGTGTTAGAAAGCTTAATCTAACTATTAACCTAGAGTCTTCAATTTGACATTTCTAATTTTGGAAGTTTGAGAGAAAGCTGCAAATTAAGGGTGGTGAGAAATTATATCTCATGTGGACACACCTTTAGAGGTTTGGAAAATGAAGATTGATGAGGACAATATATTTGGGAACTTGAGGACATACCCTTCGCACCTAAGAGCATCATCCAAGGTAAGGGGGTGAGAAATTATCTCTCATGTGGCATGTGTAGGGAAAATGGATAGTGAAGCGATCCCTAAGCTTCAATAGGTTTCAATGTTACATGTATGATATTGAAGAGTTATGAACACTCACAACGAGTGTTGATAAAGTAAAACATGACTATATAGATATATTGTTTTGTTAATTGGAGATATGTATTTGAATGAGACATAAGATAAATTGGAATTCAGGTGTGGTTGGTACTCATGAATAAGTATTAGATGTTTTACTAATTTATTTTTTTTGAATTTTTGGAGTACATGTACATTATCAGATTATTTGGATGTAATGATTATATTGGCATTGAAGCTTTCTCTTTTTATACCCTAGAGATTAGTACCTTGAACATAGTAATGGGAAGAAATTATAACCTGGAATCAGTGCATTTGGTGCCCTTGAATAATCAATTGGTGTTTGTATGAATTTATTTTGTTGTATTTGTTGGGGATCATGTGCACTGTCGGATTATTTGTATGTAATGATTAATCGAGGTACGCTAAGCACAATAATGAATGTTTGTATTAATTATTAAGTTGATGCTATATTATTGTATTGTTGATTGTATTATTGTTTATTTCTATGAATTCTATTAATTATTAAATGATATAGAACTTTAATTATATTATTGTGATGACCGAGGAATTACTTTGTTAATTGAACTATTCTCCACATGTAAAGAATTAAGTGTTGATGTTTTCTTCCATTGTGGGGATAGATGGAAAAATTGATGATTATCATTGCAATTGAAAGGTGTGATGATAATTAAGTATTAGAGATAGAGAAATAGAAGATTTGTAGTGTCGAGTTAGAATTATATTTTAAGAACCTTATATAAGTTGAATACTTGTTATCTAAAATTTTTTGTACGAACATATCTCAGTGTTTCTATAATATCCTTCTATGTGGTTAACCAAATTAAGTTATATTTGTTTTTTTAGAAAATAAACATTTGGGGCTATATTTTAGGCTCAATAATAACATAATAATATTAAGAATTGACTGAGTTACGTGAGTTAGAAGTTGAGTTTCTAATTCAATGCGTGGAACATATGTTTGTGTGTTGTAAGACCTGCTATGCGACCTAAACGACTTCATTAGATTTGATTTTCTTCATGAAAGTTGTAGCCTTATATGTTATCTTTTTGTTGAAGTTGAAATCACTAAAAAAGGATCTATATAACTCAAGTTATGAAGAAAATAGTGAGTAAAGGTCAAACTATCAAATTTGAGGTTAATAGCTGTAGGTTTGTAATTTTAAAAAATAGTAGATGAAAAAACTAACTATGGATATCAACTGAAAAATTTTAGGTAATTATACAATCTTTCTAATAAAATTTGTACCGCCTTATATCATTAGTACAACTATAGATATTGTATTTAGACTACACCATGCAATAAAAGAGTAAGATAAAAAGGGATAGTGCAAGTTGTAATGATGTTGATTGTTGTAGTATGAAATATTGTGATCTATCTTATAATTATAAGTGTCGTGAATAATTGAATGTTTGAAAGTTGTTTAGGGAGCATCGATTGGGGATTTGACCCACTGTATGATATTAATGTTTATTAAAATTAAGTGTATAATGTGTTGATGATCAAGGATAGTTATGATGTGCTTGATGATGTGTCATATCAGTTGCAGTTGGGGTGAATTATGATGACGTTATTAGATTATTGTGATGTATCTTCTAATTGTGAGTGTGATAAATGATTGAATGTTTGAAAGTTGTTTGAAGTGTGTGAATTGGAGATTTGTTTCACTGTGTGATATTGATTTCAATTGGACATATAGTGTGTTGATGATAATTAGGGTGTGTCTGATGAGGTGTCATCCCAGCTACGGTTGGGGATGGTATATAATGAGTCAATTAGATATTAATATTGTGATTTATATTGATGATGATGGTTAGAGTATGCTTGACAAGGTACATCCCAACTATGGTTGGGGGTGACGTATGATGACAAGATTAAATGTTGACATTATAATTTATGTTATGGATGACATGACGCGTGAATATGGCAGTTGAAGAAGTTTTGTAAGGATCACCCATTGTGTGGTTCTTTGGACAAGTCTTCTTGGTTATTTTGCATTAATTGCATGGTTGTACCTACGTGTTATTGGCATAGAAGATGATTCACTTCGGGTGGACCTATTGTGAGATAGTTGTACCTACGCATAGAAGAGGACCGCTTCAGGCGCGTACCTAAGAGAGCATGCATGAGTGTGACCGTTGAAGAATTTTTTTAAGGATCGTTCATTGTGTGGTCCTTTGGATCATATCTTTTTTGGTTGTTTTGCATTGCATGATTGTACCTATGTGTTATTGGTGTAGAAGAGGATTCACTTTGGGTGGACCTATGGTGAGATGGTTGTACCTACATGTTACAAGTGTAGAAGATGATCGCTTCGAACATGAACCTAAGAGAGCGTGCATAAGCATCATTAGCATGAATGAATTGATGCATGTGGATGTATAATTTATGTCATGAGTGTGAAATAAATTTATATGTTTATTTGTTGTACTTTAATTGACTGTCCATTCTCTTTATATGTGCCTTAACATGTGTGATATGTGTGTCACCCTTACTTCTTGTTATTGCATTTTTTTTTGGGCTGAATGTCACATTTAGGTGAACAAGATCTTGATGATATCATGGATGATGAAGCTTCAACTTTTATTTACCTCTTTCTATTTGGTTGCTTTGATTAGGTGTGACATTGAGTTAGAAATGATTAGTTACTAGTTTTTCATTATGTAAACGTATTAATTAAAGTTTCATTATGAGCTTTATTAATTGACAATCTTGTAAAGGAAATTTTGAAAGCCTAATATGTTTACTTATATGTATACATTTTGTTATATTATAGTTTTAGAAAATGAGTGTATATTGTATTATGTGAATCCTTTTACCTAAGTGTCAAGTCTAGTATTTAAATTAATAAATTTTTATATTATTTTGTAATTAAAGAATAAAGAGTTTTGAGATATAAGGGTATGACACTTCTGCTCAACTATTTATAAAAAAAAGTTGTTTTAATTGTGTTTATCATTAAAAAGGCTACAATTGTTTTAATGGTGAAAGAAATTCCTGTTTTCCTTCTATTATTAAAGTTTTTTTAATTATGCTTATTATTTAATTGACATTTCTAATTACGTGTCCCTTTAGTTAAAATATTGAGTTTAATTGGTATACATTGTTAGTGTAAAAATTTTTACACTGACATTCAATGAAACCCTTCATTCATGGTAAATTTGTTGACTTTACTCATTACTACTTTAAAAGTCACATAAATGAAAAGTCATGATTGAATGTTAGTGTAAAAATTTTTTACACTGATAGTGTATACCCAATTAAACTCTAAAATATTACCAAATCATTTTATTTTATTGACCATCTCTCTCATCTTTTATAATATAATAAAATTAAGAGTAGATTACATATGCCCCTTTCAGATTTAGTAAAATTATATATATACTTCTTCCTTTTTTAAATTACACTAAACTTCTTATTTTCATGTATCCATTACAGTTATTTCCTTATATGTTTGAAAACATTACACTAGCATCTCTCTTAAACCTTTAACACCTTAGAAATGTAAAAATAATGGTTAAAAAAGTAGGGAGGGCATATATAATTATACTAAACCTAATGGGTGCATCCGTAATCAATTCTAAAAATAATTATATGATTAATTATTCTTTAAAAATTAAGACGGGATTGATAATAAGTGAAACTAATTATATGTTTTAATTTTTCTTTTCTCCTGACTTCATAACTTTTAAAAAATTTACAATTAAAGATCAGAATTTAATTCTTCATTAGTTAGAAATGTTTATACACGTGTAATCAAGGATTATTACATAGGGGAGATTAGATAAGTTACGGTGAACATTTGAACTCTAAAAGTTATACAATAAATGAAATTAATGTAAATAATTTAATTGCTCATAAATGTTACATTTGGTCATTTTCAATCAACTTAATTCATGTAAATAATTTAATTCTCATTGTAAATAATTTAATTTTAAATTCCGGTCAATGATAAGAAACAACTTAAGTTTTCTTTACACACAATTAGTTAGATAGATGTAGATAATTTATCTTAAAAAATAATTTTTTTATATTATAATACTATATTATAAATAACTAAATTATATGTTGCAATATTGTGAATCACATGAATATTACATATATTCATTGCTCTCTTTATTTTCTTCACACTAGAGATAAACATGTGGATAACTTGACATGCAAAATCTGCAGCCTACAACTTGCAAAACTCGAAACCTGCATTCAAAACAGACTCATTATATTTGAGATCGCAACCACCCCACAAAGCCCGCAGAGGCTCGCAGGCCAACCCGCATAAAAATATAAAAAAAGTTTTTTTAAAAAAAAACAATTTCTCTCATTTTTAATTATTGTAAATATTCAATATATATATTTAAAGTCACTCCATAATAAGTTAGAAGGTAATAATTAAGCAAAGTTAAATTACATATCATTTAATAGTTAAATATTAAATGTCATTACAAATAATTAAATATAATCTAAAGTATAAAATATAAAAAACAGTTTAAATTTAAAATACACACAAATAAAATATAAGTGCATTGAAATATATAATTTTAAATCTCAATTTTTAAATATCATTACAAAAGTATAGGATTTTTTTACATCTATTTTTGTAAATAATATAATATAAATTTTATTAAAAGATTAATTATATGGAGGCTCGTAGCTTAACCCGTTAAACCTACGAGTTTTGCAGGTCGAACCTAAAAAGCCGGTATATCTAAATGAATGTAAAATTTTAAAATTCACATACTATATGTGTTGCGAGTTTCGCAAATAGTTCGAGGACTTGAATGTATCTCAACTTCACACCAAATCACATTTTCTTATCTCTTATCCCTCTTAAATACTTTTCCAGTTTTCCTAAGTTATGAGTGATATGTCAATCATGTAGTCTCACTTCAATTGAGAGGTTATTGTTATATTAAATACTTGTGAAATATCTCAAATAAATAATGAGATAATAATCAACATGTGTCTTTGTGTTTTTTGCATTTGTGACTATATTTATAAATATAAATATACACAAATAATTTCAAAATATGTGTACAAATCAATAAATGTAACCTATGATATCCTAGTTCCAAAAACATATTGAGAAAAAAAAAAGTGATACAGGAGGATTCTACTTTCCGTAAGGGAAACTAGGAATGGATTCTCCAAATGAGCTTTTTACCAAACCACGAAAAAGAAAAGAAAAGAAGTATAGTGAGAAAATGACATTAATTAACAAAAAGAGTGGCCAAATTGAAGAAGAATTTGCCGACTTGCCAATCAAATTAATTGATGCATTCCTTTTTCCTTTATCATCGGCCCTAGAGAGTTATTATTCATTTTCAAAATAAGAATTTCAATCTGACATATGATTTGACTTGCAATTTGGAAGATCAATATTGAAGAACAAAAACCATTGAGCAAGTCATGACTCGTGAGTCAACTAATTTTCTGCATTTTGTACCCACCACTCTCTATTATTCTTATTCTACCACTAGTGGGGTACCTTATAGCCACAATGTTTGACTTTGATTTAATAAGTTTGTAAAGAAAAAAAAATTGTTTAGAGTTTAGATATAAAATTTGTAGATGTACGTACAAATCATTGTACGGCCTTTTCTTTTGTGTAATAACTAGTGTTCGTAAGGCAGGATTGAACGAATTACATTATCAAATAATTAATATGAATCTTACACAAAATATTAATATGTAATTAGAAAAATAATAATTAATATAAAAAAATTAGTTAATTAATAAAATCAACATAAGTTAGATTAATGTAAGAACACAAATTTTTTAAAACACCTCCATTACCATACAATGAATAATCTAAAATATATATATGGGAAAAGAGCCAATTTTATGCTTCACTTTAACCATATTAAAGTGGTTTATACTACAATTGTATCATATAGAGATTGCACAATGTTCTTATTTAATTCCAATCATTCACATCTGATAGAATATACATACAGTTAGGTAAAAAATTTATAAAAAATAATAATACTACAAATCAATTAAAAAGACACACATAACAATCGATAAATTAGATTTTAAATATACATTATCTAATAAAATATATGTCAACATATAAGCATATATATATAATATTAGAAATAACTTCTCTAAACTATTGTTAGTAACTGCCTCATGTTTTGTTAGAGGTTGTTAGAAGTTGTTAGACTTTATTTTTCTGCTTCTTAACTCAGTATATGAAATTGAGTCCCTTGTATCTTTTGGTTTGAGTTGATTCAATGAGCAATAGAGTTTTTCCCCCTTTACAAGATTATTATTCTTTTTGTAAAATATTGATATGGTATCATATGTAACACTCCACTTCACTTTCCGCAACCCCACTCTCTTCCTAGCTTTTTAATTAACCATGGCGCATTTAAGCGAGAACAATGCCCATGGCGTTCTCGCTCCAACTCCATCACTAAATCATCTCGTTAATCTGTCCAATCCGTTGTATCTTCATCCCAGCAAAAATCCGGCGCTTGTTCTCGTTTCTCCGCTCTTAACTGAGGGCAATTTTCATCAATAGGAATGTGACATGGTGGTTGCCCTTGAAACCAAGAACAAAGAGAAGTTCGTCACTGGCGGTCTCTCATATTCACCGATCACCGATCCTCTTTATGATGCTTGGTGTCGGTGCAATCGTATGGTGATGTCTTGACTCACACGATCCATGAGTCCCTTGATTAAGCAGTTTGTGATGTGGATGGATACTGCCGCTGAAATGTGAAAAGATCTCAAAGATCATTTCTCACAGGCTGACAAACTTCATGTTGCTGATCTTCGAGATCAAATCCAAAACTGTAAACAGGGTGACTCAAGTGTCTCCAAGTATTACACTCGGCTGAAGATTTTGTGGAAAGAAATTGAAATGTATTGTTGCGTCCTGCTCTACACCTGCTCGCCATCTAGCTCCTGTGGACTGCTTTCGGAATTGTAGAAAGAAAGGGAAGATGATTGTGTCATTTGCTTTCTTCGTGGCTTGAATGATGACTATTCTCAAGTGTGATCACAGGTTATGATCATGGATCCAATGCCATCCATTGTCAAAAAATTTTTCCATGAATCTTCAACACGAACGTGAATTTTTTGGTCCTTCCTTCAGACCCTCTTCTCAAGACTTTATTGCTTTTGCTGTTCTTCCTGACGATTCCACCAAATCTACTTCCAGCCACAGAGGTAATACCATCATGAATCCTTTGTAAGAGACCACCTCGGGACGTAACAATAATATCTCGTTCAGAGTTTGAAGTATCAAAATCACTACATATCAAGGATGAAACCTCATCCATAGATGGTAAATTATATGTCCAAGGATCATGATTGTGCTTTTGGAATAATCGTAATGATATTTTGGTGACTGAAAGATCTAAAACACAATCTCTAACTCTTCTAAAGGATTTGGCCAAACCATTATACACATTAATCATGTTTAAAATTTTAGCAACTAGGAATTGTAAAAAATATTTGAAAAATCTATACTCCTAAAAGAAAGAAAGAAATAATTCAATATTTAAATAAAATAATTTGTTATAGTATATAAGAAATAAAAGATCGAAATATCATACCATAAGCAATTAACTCTAATTATCCACTTCATTTTGAGTATCATATATATAAAGTTGAGCAAATTTGGGAGGATGAATTGAATTAGGTAACAAAGTGCAAATTCTATGGTGATTTTGACCGTTGATAATAAATTAAGAGGACCCATCCTATTATTAATGGTTTTTTCTACCTTAGCTCCAATTGACGTAAAGGAAAACATAGAATTATATGCTCTCATGTTATTCAAGAAGTGATTGCTTTGGGTATGAACACCAAAAAACAAATCACGAAGTAGTGAGATGAATCCTTAAAAAATGGTAGCAATATTTTGCCTTTCATGCAACATAAAGAATTATCATAATTATGTGTTTTACATTTTTTGACAGTTCATCCATTAAACCAATACTTTGAACCACAATATTTGCAAATGAGAGACGTATCACATAGATCAATATAATCTACAAAAAAAAAATAATGAGTTCAAGACTATCTAGAAATTACAGACTAAATATTCCTCAAATATTTATATTTAATTAGATCTAATAATTAAATTATCTTATGTATAGAAAATAAAAAAAGTACATAACATTAATTGTCCTGATAAATTATACGTACCAAAAAATATGTAACTCATTATCAATATTACCATCCATACACAATTCATTAACATCTAGGCAATAAAAAAGAAAAATTACTTTTATTTAAATATAAAGAAAATACTATGCTAAAGCAAACCTAATTAAGTAACATTGGTGCAAACAATAAATAATATATCATAATAATAAATAATTTACCTTGAATTAACAATAAATTAAAAAAGAACTGAGCACATTCATATCCAGCATTGTCACTTAATACTGGATGCTGTTAAATAAAAAGAAAATCACCAAAAAAAATCACAATAAAAAGTAACATATCCTAAAATATAATTCGTATTACTAACATTATCTATTAAATATTAACAAAATACGTAATCCAATAAAAATATGTTATCGGAATGAATTATACAATGAATTTGAAAAAAAAAAAAGTGGAATACCTTTGAATTAATAAGAAGCTCATAAAATAAAAATTTAATATAAAAAATTGAATCTATTAAATATAATAAAAATCAAATTAATCAAAATTAAAATAATAAAAAAAGTATTCATAAAAAATAATAGACATTTTATCTATATCTGTACCACCACTCTCTATTATTCTACCAATAGTGGGGTACCTTATAGCCATAGTGTTTGAATTTGATTTATTAAGTTTGTAAAGAAAAACAATTGTTTAGACTTTAGATTTAAAATTTGTAGATGTACGTACAAATAATTGTACGGACTTTTCTTTTGTGTAATAATAAAAGTAATAAATTTCTATGAAAATATTGTTATCGGCGCAGTTATTTTTGAGTAATTATTAATTTTAAAATTGATAGAATTAATTTTGATAAAGGTAATTTTTCAAAAGTTTAAATTAATGAACTTATTATGTATAATTAAAATATGTAATTAATAGATTTTTATTAGGAATATATATTAAAATATGAGAAAAAGGTCTATGAACTCATAATTTAAAAGATTTTTAGATATTAACTTAATTACAATTATTTATGTATAATAATTTTTTTTATTTTATTAATTAATATCTTTAAATTATATGAATGGTGAATTATGATTGAATGAGAGGTAAAATGTTTGTGTCACTTTTAAATTAAAAATATATTTTTTATTAAAACATATGAAAACTAATTTTTAACATAAATAGAGACTCTTCTAAAAAAACATAAATAGAGATGTGTAAAAGATATTAAAGATGAATTTTAAAGAATTAACATTAACTTATATTTTTGTTCTTTTATCTTATTTTTAAGAATGATTTTGATTTTTCAATTTTAAAAGATTTTTCATAAGTTTTAAATTTAATTCATTTGGGTTCTTCGAAATTCCAATAAAATTAAAAATAATGTTAGTAATTAACCTTTGTAGTTGCTTATGTGACCAAGCCGTATCACACGTTCAATTTCTGGTGATGCTACTTTAGATATGAAGTAGCTACTTGGATAAGATATATAAGTCGTCACTATTTGTCTCAACCAGGGTTCGTAAATCAATTTAATTTTTCATGTGAACTACTTTAAATTTTAATATCATAGAATTATGATACATGATAAATCAAACAAAAGAAAAAACTTAAATGGTTACGCATTATCGTTACAAAAAAGTTTTACCCAATTTAATTACAACCCACCATCACTTTTAATATATTGATTGATATTAAAGTCAAGACACCCACTATAAATGAAAGGTTTAATCGAATAATTATGTAAAACTTTTTTATATTATTATATTAGTACATGAGCATTATTTTCAAAAAATATCATTACTTGTTTTTACCGGAAAAAATATCATTACTGGTTTTTTTAAAGGGATCATTACTGTTAAATTAATGACAAACTCGCATGCTTTATTATTTAACTGATCAACATAGATGTATTATTAAAATAACAAACAGAATACACAGTGCACGGTTTCTCAATATGTTTCATAAATATATTGATAAGTTAAAATGATTTGAAACATTGGAAAAGATTTAAAGAGTTAATTGTTTGATTAATATATATATATATATATATATATATATAAAATTAATTAATTAACAAATATTATTTATTAATATGTTAGCTTTTTTATTAGTGAAAGTAAAAGAAATGACAATGAGTATGGTATTATAGTATTAGTCAATCATACCTGCATTTAAAAAATGTACTTGTACCTTACTGGATAACAACTTTTATTTCATCCAGTCATTCTGCACTCCATTGTGTCCAATATATCCATACCTATACTTGTAACCCCACCTTATAGAGAAAAAAGATTGTGAACTTTTAGCGTAAAATGTTTTAGCTTGACATTCATAACCCTTTCGTTCACGGTAAATTCATTGACTTTACAAATTAATATTTAAAAGTAATATAAATAAAGAGTTGTAATTGAACTTGTTAGAGTGCAAGTATGAGTTGAAGTCCCACATTTGTTAGAAATTGGGAAGTTGAGTAATATATAAGTGAGAAAAACCTATAACCTAATACCTTAAGATTTTGGGTTGAAGATGGTGTTATATTTTTTTATATATGGGCTCGTGTCCCATGCTTATAACTCTCCCCGATGTGAGAAAAACCCGTGTCCCTTTATAATAAGGGTTTCAGGAGACGTGTAGAAATTGGGTAGATATAATAAATTAATATTTTTTACACATAAATAAATATAATAACAAAAACAACCTAACATAATATTAAATATAAAACAATTATAAAATATTTCTATTGTAAGTTTATTAAAAGTTATTTAAGCCTATATTAAATTACCCGTGTCCCTTTGGTCTTTCTAAGAAGTCAATTTCTTGCATTTTGATGGGATTAATTGAATGGCTAGATACTAAAATATTTTTATTTATGCAGAAATAATACTCAGATAACGCGTTAACAAATTATAACTAGATTCATAGTAAAATACACATACATTTGAGAAAGATTAAATTAAGAAATTGAACCTATTTTTGCCATAAAACTATTTCAAACTTTTTTAGCTTGGAAATCTAATAATTTAAATTTTTTTTAAAAAATAAATTATTTATCAACGTAAAGAGTTATACTTTATTATTACTTTTAACAGGTTGTTTTCTCATTCAACCAATCATCTTTGCATCATTCCAGCAAAAGAAAATGAATTATTTTCAAACTATTTTTATACAATTTTACCTAAATAAAAAATTAGGTGAATACACTTTATAACAAATACCATGATAATCAAATTATAACAATAACTATACATAATAATTATATTAAATAGTTAAATGTTATAAACATGTTTTTCCTTCTTACAACTTGGTTACCAATAGCTACAAAATGTCATATTTTTACAGCATGATCAATCTAATCCATAAAATTTATAGAGGAGATGAAAACATAAGATGATCGAGTGCATGCCTTGTAAGAGAATCAAACAAGGGTGTTGATTTATCAGCAAACTTTGTTCTAAGGATTATAATTTATCTTAAAAGTTTTTTATGTTATACACTATAGTGGAAAATTGAATGAGGATACAATATGCTAGGAACTCTTAACCCCTATGGTAAAAAAAAAAAAAACAAAATGTTAATCGTTGAAGAGGTTAGGTGCAGAGAGTGAAAGAAAAAGCAATGAATATTGTGATAGTACAGAGAGATGGTATCTTTTATATAGTGACGGGACAATAGCTGGTTGGTATTGAGATGGCCATGTGCATGAACTGTGGTATCTCTGTACGACAGTTAAGAAGATCAATGGTCCAGCAAACTTCTTGTGTTAAAGCCGTGTGAAATGGGTTTGCTTTGCTATTTGATTGGATTGATGATGAGGATCTTCGTCACGCTTTCAGTTTCAGATATAACTCATTCGTGTTTTCCACCAAAACTATGCCACATTAATGCTATCTTTCAATTTCTTTTTCCTACACATTTTGCCAAATCTTCATCAGTAACTATTTTCTTCTGATAAACGTCACTTTACTCGTCCTTCATTTTTTAGTCACGTTATTCTTTCTAGCCATGTTTTTACTATTCACAGAATTTGAATTAAAATAGAATCAATGGAAAAGGATGTGATTTTTTATATGCCAAAAGAATTTATTAAAATTGTAATAAACAAGCGTACAATAATATGTTTCTTTGTCAAAAACAACAAAAGTTTATGTCTTAAGAGAAACTGGTGTAGTATTATTTTTAATTTAAGAGAAACAATGTAATAAAAGTAAAATCTCAGATAGAGTTAGTGTTATAAAAGTAAAAGAGAATTAAGAGTGATTTATGTAAATTTCAAAAGTAGAATAGTAGATTTTTTTCTTCTTTTATAAATAGAAGAATGATACGTGTAATAAGAATAAATATTAAAAAGAATATTATAATTTACTTTATTCTTTTAGATTCTAATTTTAGTACTTTATAAAATTTTGTATTTATTTTAGTCTTTCTTTAATTTTTCATCAACATCATGTGTTATTATTGGGGTGTATCAGGTGGCACCTCATGTGATGTTGTATGTGAGACATAGTGTGCTTCATTTTTAGTTCTTAAAACTTGTTTAAATTTAATTTTTAGTACTTCAATTTTTTCACTTCGAAATTTTAGTCCTTCATAAAACTATTTAAGCGTTTTTAATCTCTTTAATTTTGTGTCAGCAAACTTAATTAATTTAATTATTCTGGTTTTGGTTTAGCAAAACCTTTATCCTCATAGTGATTCTGGTTTTGTAATCAAACTGTCACGGTCTTCTGGTCCAATTTGTCCAACCTTTATAAGCCCAACAGCTGACCTAAATTTTATTATTCTAGCCCACTTAATTAATTTTAAAACTAAAATTAGCTCAATTTTCAAATAAATACTAAAAAGCCTTAATCAATTCCAAATAATTTTTCTAGAGGTTCCTTACATGATTTAAACTTTTAGAAAACTTTCATAATTTATAGAGCCTCCGATTAGTTATTATGAATTTTTAAATTTAGAAATGTGTTTAAAAGTTACTAAATAAGTATGTAATTATTTTGAAAATTACTAAATCATTATGAAAACTTTCATAAATTATTAAGCATCCAATTAGTTATTATGAATTTTTAATTTAGAAGTATGTTTAGAATTACTAAATCACTATGTAATTATTTTGAAAATTACTAAGAAATATTTTTCATTAACGAAATGAATGAGATGCAAATACACTTATATATATATATATATATATAAAGAACGTCGATACATATTTTCATATAAAATACACATATTAACTGTAAACAAGAGAAAATGGTAACATGGGTCATAATTGCATTCCCACCATTTTGACTTTCAACACGAAAATATATAAGAAATAGAAAATGGATTATTTTTTTAAGAGCTAGGTAAAGTTTAGGTTGTTAAAACTTAGTATAAATACTTCAGCTTCGTCAAATTTATATTAAAATAATATTTTTGATAAAAAATTATTTAAAAAATCTTCATTAGAGATATTCAAAATATTTTTTAGGAGAGTTTGTGTGTCTATGATAGTTGATGGAAGATAATTATATATATATAGAGAGAGAGGTTAAGTACTCAAGTCATTACTTTCAAGCCGAGAAAACCAGCCAGTGGGCGAATATTTGCCATGTTTAATAAGAAAACTAATCATCAACTAATTTCTACTATTAACAAGTGTTAGAATTTAGTCTAACAAAAAATAAAAATCATATGCTCTACAAAAGTAATTATAACTACTTTTGATGAAAAAAAAGCGGATATATAAGAATTTTTTTTTTCAACCATGAATAATCTTCCATAATTTCTTTGGTAAGGAAAGTCTTTGCAATATCTTTTTCGATGTAAATAGCCAAAGTCTTTGCATAACTCAGGAAGTGTTAAAATCTTTTGAAATTCAAAATACTTTAAAACATCAAGCTAATTAAAGTTCCAATTGAATCTTTAAGTGAACTTGCTCTCAATCAGTGAAGATCTTTGGATAATAGTTTGCAACTATATCGCAAATGTCATCAACTTTGAAAGATTTAAAACCATCCTTAAGATTTAAACCATTTTTTTTCAAACAAATAAATATTTTCAAATGTTAAATTATGGTAATGGAAAAATTCAAACTCAACCTTTTTTTTCCTTTCTCCATGTGAACTTTACCTACTAGTTCAACTTTAAATTATGGATTCAAATTCATGTCATATGAGTAACTGTCATGCAGTTAAACCAACTGCAATACTTCAATAACTAAAAAAAAAAATTGTAATAAGTTAAGATAAAATATGATTATAGTAGTTAAAACATTAAACATATAAACAAAATTTTAACAATTAACGGAACAAAAAATTAGAACAAACATTTGTTCACTGCCTTGATACCTAAAAAGTCAAACCCTTAAAAGATAGGAGATTTTCATTCAATATCTCTAGTTGGTTGTATGAATAAGGTACTGTCTAAAGTAATAGCAATAAGGTTAAGGGGAGTTATGCATGCCATAATCTAGGAGACATAATCAGCTTTTGTAGGGGGGATATACAGATACTAGATGGTGTTCTCATCATTAACGAAATGATGGAGGATGCAAGAAGAAATAGGAATGGTATGGTGTGTTTGAAGGTGAACTTAAGACTTATGAATCTCTTAACTGGCAGTACCTATGGGATGTGATGGAAACAATGAAGTTTGTAGATCGGTGAATGCGTTGGATTAAGGAATGTGAAGGATCAACACAATTGTTTGTATGGAAGTCCTACAAAGGAGTTTGGTATTGGTCCAGGGCTTAGGTAGGATGATCCCTTATCTCCATTCCTTTTTCTGATCACTAAAGAAGGGCTTAGTCAAATGATTCAAACAGTAGTGACCTTGGACAAATGGAAAGTTTATGAGGTAGGGAAGGATAAAATTTGCATTTTACATCTCCAATTCGCAAATGATACCATCCTTATTGCATAGAAGCATTGGGAGTTATGAAAGTGTCATAACTGGGATCACGACGGATGTGACGCAAATATATTTTATGAAGTCGTCACCAATATTTTATTTGAAGGAAAACAATATTGGAAAATGCTTTATAAACTGATATTTAAAGTAAAAGTTGGGTTCAAAAGTCAATTACGCATAAGGAAAATATCAACACCCTACCATGCCTATTAAAAAAATAGTACCTTTAATTTAATTACGAAAAAACTATATAACTTTATAAATATTTATTTTACCCCTAAGAAAGAAATATATAATTTTTTTATCTTTTATTTTAATTTTATATAAATGAAAAAACACTTATTTATTTAAAGAAAAAAAAACTTGTGTAAGGATCTAAGCTAACAAATGATTAGTCATTAAATCCTTAGAATAAGGTTAAAGATAAAAATATCATTCAATTAATGTTATCAATTGTAATATATTTATTTTTAATATTTTATTAAAAGATGACAACCTTCATTTTTATGAAAAAAAGAAAAGTCTCACACAAGAATTTAAACTAGCAAATGACTAGTCAGTAAATTCTGACAGTCAAATAACATTAAAGATAAAATTTTTATTCATTAATGTTATCAATTGTTGCATATTGAAATAATTTTTAAGAAAAGAAATTTCCATTCACTAAAATTTTATTTTAATTTATATGCAAAGTTTATGATAGAAAATGACTAATCCATAAACTTTATGATTTAAGTAATATTAAAGGTATAATTGCTACTCAATTAATGTTACCCGTTATTATTTGAGTAAAAATAAGATTTTTAGATTTACAATCCTAAATACTAAATCAAATTATAATATCTCAAGTTTTTTTTAAAAAAAGATATATTTTGAACGGAATGATAAGTGAAGAAAGAAAAAAAAAACTATACGTTGAATTAATTAAACAATGATTTATTTAACAATAGTAATTACTACAAGCATCATATTAAGTGTAATATAATAAAAATCAAATGAATTAACGATTCTAAAAAAAATTACATCTATAACCAAACCAAAATCTAAGAAATAGAAAATATTAATAAAATAAAAATCCTAACTAAAAATTTACACATAATTTTACATTTGTTTTCTTTCTTCATTTTTTTTTTTACAAAAGGAAGGAACTTTTTTGTAAACCAAAACCATGCACAATCATTCATGTCAATAATGTGAATTAATATCATGAGTAATAATATATGTGAGACATTATATATGTTTACATTATATAAATAAACAATATACAAAGGAATAATGTAAATAAAACTAAATAAAAGACCTGAAAGAAAAGGATATGAAGTGGTGGAGATGTTACTTACACATGATTGTTTTGTTGAAAGCTTTACAAAGAGTAATTCTTTTATTTTTTTCTCTCCCTTCGTCTTTCTTTTTTTTTCTTTTTCTCTTTCTCTATGTAGCTTTTTATCTACTCCTCTTTGTTTCTTCCTTTTACCTTTTTTTCTCTCCTTTTTTTCCTCTTTCTCCTCCCTTTTCTTTTCTACCTAGCTTTTTCTGCTCCCTCTCTTCCTTCTTATATAGTGGTAAGATTGATTTGTAAATAACTCCACTATCTTATGACTTCTTTATTTTGATAACCACCTAAACTTTTCTCCCATTATTTATCCTACAAAACTTGTTATTCAGTTAACTTTTTTCTCTTAACAGATTAGACTAGGTCTCCCTTTATTTTCTTCCACGACTTGTCTCCTATTTTGTTATTTAATTTTTGAATCTAAAACAAAATTTATTATTCAGTTAACCTTTTTGCATAAAAAATTAGATTAGGTAAATATTTATTTTCTTCTACAACTTCTCTCACATTCTGTTAAAATATTTATTTTTTTCAGATAAAATTTGTTTTTCACAATTGCTCCTCTTTACTTATTTTTATTAAATAATCTAAATAATAATGTGTTTCAAATTATTTTAATAAAAATGAGTAAAGAAGTGAATAAATTTTATCTGAGAATAATGTCTCGTATGACTTTTATGTTGTTAGTGAAAAGGCTCAAGGCTTGGATGTAGGTGTTGGTGCAACAGAATGCTGATGCTGGATTGATCAAATGCTTCTGTTGGATTGGTTGAATGTTTGTGCTGAATCACTCAAATGTTTGTGCTGAATCACTCAAATGTTTATGTTGGATCAACTGAATGTTTGTAACTCTAGTGTTGCTACTAACATGACGAAATGCTGATGCTGAATCAACCAAATGCTTCTATTGGATTGGTTGAATGCTTGTGACTTTGGTGTTGGTGCTAAAGTGACGAAATGTTGATGTTGGATCAACCAAATCCTTTTGTTGGATAGGTTGAATGCTTGTGCTGAGTCAGTCGAATGCTTGTCCTGGATCAACTAAATGTTTATGCCTTGCAATGGTTGAAGGTTAGATCCACCAAATGTTTGTGCTGGATCAATCAAATATTGGTGCTAGAGTTCTTAAACTCTAGTGTTGGTGCTAATGCTACTGCATATTAATACTGGATCATCATATGTTTATGTTAGATCAACCAAATGCTTGTTCTAGATTGATTGAATACTAGTGTTGAATGGATTGAATGCTTGTACTGGATCAATTAAGGTTTTGCTAGGTATATATATTGACTTATACAAAGAAATCGTAACTTGTGCCAGGTAAGTTACTGGGGCTTAAGCAAAGGGTTGTGTTTAACCTAAAGATTCTATGCTAATGGCTTTGATGACCTAACAAAACCAAGTGATCGGTTTTAAGAAGCAAGAGATGCAATGTTATGATCTCATGAGACTTAACTTTTAAAACTAAATGTTTTTTTTTCTTTTCTCTTTTTTATTTTGTTTTTTCTATAGAATGTTTCAACCCCCAAGACAAATGACCTAGAATTCATGGATAGGCGAGGCCTTTAATATTTTTTACTTGACTGATAATTAGCTATTCTATTGGTTATTCTTGAGCTGCTGCAAGCATGTTATGAGTTGAAACAACATTATTTTGTTGGTCGCGCTTTGTGACATTTTATCAAGAAATTATCAAACTTATTGTGGTTTTTAAAACTTATGAAAGTAATTGTAATGCAAAGAGAATTGACAACATAAGAAGACAATAAGATAATCTTATTCAGAAAGTGAGAATATGTTTACTAAGATGGTCACAGTATGACAAAATGAATGAATGTACAATGAACTTTTAGGAACTGAAATAGTAACAATAAAAGGTATGAATGACACTTTCTAGTTAAACAATGCTAGCACTGCACTTCAATATTTTTGAATACTCGCTAATAAACTTAAGAGGATAATCCAATACGCATTTTTACCTCGGATGATTTTCCCTAGTTGATTCCTCAAAAGTTGGCCGACACTTGTCTTTTTTTTCACCCTAATTTTTGCATAGATTGTTCTTTCGAGTTTTAAACCTAGTAGATTGCTCTAACTTTTGCCTAGATCACCCTTTCAGGTTTTCAATCCAACGAGCTTCTTTTTTTTCCTTTTTTTACCTTAATTTTTGACTAGATTACCCTTTCAAGTTTTCAACCTAGTAGGTTGTTCTAACTTTTGCCTAGATTACCTTTTCAGGTTTTCAATCTAGCGAGCTCTTTTTTTTTTAGGCATAGTATTTCTTCACTTCATCAGAATTTACAGGATGTAGGAGATCTTTGTCATCCATATTTTTGAGGATCAAAGCTCCTCTAGAGAAAACCTTCTTAACTGCATAATGTCTTATGATTGAAAATTGTCTTGCAAATGCTGAATAAAAGAATGGTGTTACAAGATGAAAGCAAAATGTACTCTTCCTTGCTCCAAATTTAATTGAATTTGATAACTCTTTTGGGCACAAAACTCCTCGCCAAAGCCATTCCCTAGGGGCCCTAGTTAAATTTCTTCTAAACATGTAACTATATAGAATCTTTTAGAATCTTGTAAATATCTCGCAAACTAATTTGAATTTGGAGATTTTAACATCACCATTAGAATCCTCACCATAATAAAAATATAGGATTAGACCTTTGGATCATGTCTAAGCTCGACCAATCTCTCTAAATTTAATTAAATAGAATTTATCTCATAAATTTCTATAAATTTTCTTTTAGAGTTTTTCAATCTTAATTGTATATTTTCTCACTCTACATAATTATATTATCGTATATTTAATCACGTTTATACAAATGTGTTTAGAAAATAATTAATTCATACAAATAAATTTATATTAGAATCAAGTTTTCAGGAGTTGGAACATTGGTTTAAAGGAAATGTGAAGGTAGCGATATTAGATAGTTCATCATTCAAATTCTGGGAAGGGAGTTGAAGGGACTCAGGAAAGCCTCAAATCAATCTTTCCTAGATTATTTTCTCTATCTAATCAAAAGGAGACCCTAATTTCAAAGGTTAGAGAATGACGAACAATAAATGGGAGTAGAGATTAAGTTGGAGAATACCCTTTCCCAACTAGGAGACTACTTGGGTGATTGAGTTGGAGAGACTCATAGAAGGGGTACATACCCTCTCTAATAAAAGAGAAAGCTGAAAGTGGGGTAAAAATTTTGAAATGATGATGGTTTCTCTGTGATACATGGTAGTGATATGAACAACAACTCCCTTTTTCTTTAAAACCATCTAGAAAGCAAGAGTACCCTCCAAAGTGGCTATTTTCGCATAGAAGGTAGCCCACAATCAAATTCTAATTAAGGTGGAACTTGCAAAAAAGGGGGTTCAACTACTGGATGGAAATATTTGCCCTTTGTGTAAGCTTGAATCGAAATCAATATATCACACCTATTGTTTTCTTGTAAGCTGCCTATCAAGGCCCTCCCATTAATGCTATTCTTACTTATGGAAATATCTCTCCTATGCTAATGAGAAGACACATAAAGGCTTTTTATCAACTATCTGGATGTCTACTCTATGGTCGATATGATTTGCAAGGAGCACTCTAGTGTTAAAAGGAACTTCATTATGTGAATTAAAGGTATGGCAGGAGGCCATCCAAATGTCTAGGGCATGGGTCAATAGATTTTCAAAAAAGTCTTTTTTACCTTTTATGAATGATATGTACAACTAGAGTATCATATTAATAGACTAGGCAATTGGTAACATGATAGTTTACTAGGGTCCTGTAACGATATTTTATTTATCCCAATTCCATGATAATTTTTTTTTCATTTAATCTTGTTATTAATTACAAGGAAATAATTTATTTTCTAATTTATTTTTTTATGAATAATTTCTTTTCTTCAATTATTGATTTAAAATAAGATAAAGTATAATGAAATCATAAACAGAACCATATTTACATATATTTGCAAGTCATATTTACAATATTACATATTTCTACTATATACATATATATATATATATATATATATATCGAAGATTTTTTATTTATGTACGATTCTCCCCTTTACTTATATTTTTTTTTCTACTACAATATTTACATGGTCAGTGGAAAAATATTTAATAAAAGATTTATATAGTTAGTTGGTGGAAGACAAAAGGTGATCACTACTGGTCCCTCAATCACTATTGGTTCATCTAGTTCATCGTAAAACATCAAAGTTGATACATCATGTAAATATCAAAGTTTTTTTATTTATGTACGATTCTCCCCTTTACTGAATTTTTAATTACATTGATGATCCAATTTGTGTCTGGAAAAGTGGCTAAAATCACTGCAGTAGAAAGGGTTGGGGCGTTTGGTGCATCCATCCTTTAAATTTGCAATTCCATTTTTTTTATATATAAAAGACAGAAAAATAAAGGAGTGAGAACAATTATCATGTAAATATTTTACATAAGAACAATTTAAATAATAAAAATTTATAATAAGTATAAATATTTCTCTCTCTCTATATATATATATATTTAATTGTAATAATAACTTATAAATTAATTTTTTTAAAAAAACATTAGATTATATATATATATATGTATTGATAAATTTGAATTATTTTTGTAGTGACTAGTCAGGATAAATGAGTTATTTACCATGGTTTTTTGAAGAATACAAGAATATTTCACCTTAAATTATTTACTCATTTAAATCCACAAGGTCAAACCTCCAACTATAGCTTAATTCAAATCTTTATTTAAGGATTAAACATTTTATGAATTTTTTTATATATTTAATAACCATTATATTTAAAATAAAATGGTTAATAAAATAACTAATTTAATAAATCAAATAAGATTATGAATAACAAATTAAATAATTATATCTAAAGGTAGCATAAAATGATAAATAAAACAAGGTTAGAAACACCTCATAATTACAGTTAAAAGTAATAGAATGATGTTAGAAACACCTTATTAAATAATTATAATTAAAAGTATCATAAAATAATAATAGAACGATGTTAGGAACACCTTACTAAATAATTATAGTTAAAAGTATCATAAAATAATAAATAAAACCAAATTAGAGACACCTAAATAAATAATTATAGTTAAAAATAATATAAATAAATAAGTATAATATTTAAAAGTGATAAATAATTATAGTTAAAAATAATATAAAATAAATAAATATAATATTTAAAAGTGATAAATATCTCCTCTTAATTTAATAATTGAAATAATACAAAAGTTAAATTTTTTTTCCTCCAAATACGTGTTAACTTCACAGACTCTTTTTTCCTATTCTTTTCTTTACCTTACGTGCACTCGATTATTATTTGACAATCTTATATTTATAGTAATCACATAATGATATCTTTTATTTTATTATTATTTTTTTCTTTTAACTATTAGTTACTATTCCTTAACTTTTTAGTTGTAGATAATCATTAGTTAGTTTTGATAAGTTTTTTTTATTCTTTCAAACTTATCCTTATACTTCACGTGTCTTTTTACTATTTCTGTTTTTGTTTTTTTTTTTCATCTTCATTTATCGTTACTATGTTTGTTTCATAATTTATTTTTTTTTACTTTGCATTCTTTTTAATATCTATACTTATATATATCTATTAAAAATTATAAATTTATTTATATTATTTTAATTATAACATATATTCTAAAACTACTAAATATTTTCATTTAATAATATAATATTGTACTTAAGTTTAATAAAATTTATTTATTATAAAATGATGCAGTTGAAAATTTTTAAATTTTTATAATTACATATTATTTAAATTATATTTATTACTAAATATATATTATAATATTTTATTATAACTTTGAAATATTACAGATTCTCTATATTTGTAAATCCTTGTCAATGGGTGAGATATATTATCCCGCTTTATATATTCATGGAAATATTTTCAATAATTTCTTGTGATGAAACATGTTTTGTCGTTGTTAAATAAAATACTTTGTCCTTTTTTAAAAAATAAAACGAACTTACGATTGTAACTGAAGTATTTATAAGTTAAAATGTGATTAAAATTTACAAAAATGAAATAGAGGTTTAATGCAAAACATTGTATGAACATGATATTGGACTTTGCTTAGTGGTTTACTGGTAGTGGTTGAAAATAGGAACGGTTACTATCAAGCAAATTAAGAAAAAGTGGAAAAGAAATTAAGATTTAAGTTCTTTGTATTTTTTTGCCATTACATTTTCCAATTATCATATACTATTACTATTGGTGTAAAAAATAATTATTAATATATATTTTAAAATAGTTATGATAAAAACTAACAAACGAATATAAAAGTCATTTGACAATATAGCCTTATATACCTTATTTATTCTTAATTGATATTAAATATATAAAAAACTTAATTATATTTTGTTTCTCCTTTTTTTTTTAAATTTTTGACATTTTCTTTTATTTTTGGATTTTGGAATTGTACTTTCAATTTTTAAAATTTTTAATTTGTATCTGGTGAATTGGCTTTGACTATTTAAATGGAAATAGTTGATCGTGATGTAATAATAATTTGTCAGTAATAATATGAAAAACCTAATTTTATGATTTAAAAATATTTAGATACAAAATCAACAAAAATATAAAAGAATTAATAAAATAAAGTACAAAGTGTAATTAAGCTAAAATAATATTAAAACTCGATTAAAAAAAAAAATAGAAGAAACTAGATATAGGTGTCGTACAACTAAGTTGTTGGCTTGTACAACTTTAATTATCTAATTCAACATTTAATTTGTTGATTATATAAAATTGACACAATACTTATACTGTAGCTGAAACATAAATTTAGTGGTTCTTTGTGTGGAAGCAAACAAAACGTACATAAAACACAAAAATGAAGTTTATGTGTTCACAAATCTGCAGTTCTTCCTAACTTCCCCAGTGATGAAGCTTTCTGAGTTTGTGATATTTCCCATTTTCACCATTGACTCTGAGAATTGTTGGAAGAAAGCTAGAGGATCTGCTGCATACTTATTGACAAGCTCTCTGGTTTGAATTCCAAACACACTTGAATACATTTCTTGGTCTGAGTTGAGAAGTCCCTCCCCATTTAGTAGTAACTGGTAGAAGGAATTGTCAAAGAGATTAGGTGTCATATAGTCCATTGCTGTTATGTTATTGTCTCCTCCCCCAGTAGGTGGACAAACAGATCTCAGATTGCTCAGGTGACTCTCAGAGATTGGATTTTTCATCGAAGTTGATTCGAACTCTCCGTATATTCTTGACCGGAAGTTCTTACACTGTGCCATGCCAATGGTGTGGGCTCCTGCAGGCTAAGTGATCAGAACATGTTGTTGGAAGCAAGTGCTACATACAGCTAGGAAGGAATCTTTTGAGCAGCATGGCAAAATACGGAGAGGTATATCACATGGATCGCATATTAAGAAGGAGAATTGAGAAAATGACATATGAACTAGCATTGTAAAGGTAAGTTTATGATAAATTTATAACTCATTCTTTTACACGGTCTTCCAAATATAACTCATTGTTTTATGATAAGTTTATAAACTTCCATAATAATTATCTAAAAAATTATATCAATAGTAATTTGTGATTGGTAATAATAGAAAATTGTTATACAATGTTAGTGATTCCCTTTCAAATATTTTTTTATCCCATATATTAAAAGAGGACGACATGAGATTGAAAAAAAAAATTCCTACCAACTTGTTAATAAATTCATTAGTTTAGTTTTACTTCACCGTTGAGAAATGAAAAAAAACTTTTATATCCAAATTTAATTTTTCTCTAGATCTAGCTAGGATGGAAGCTTCATCTATAAATGGGTAAAAATTTTATCTTAAATTAAAATAGACGAGTTTTTGACTTATAAGTATTTATTCTATACAATTTTGTTCAATTTCCTTTTAGCTGAAATATGGTTTATTTGGGTGGAAATGAGAGTTCAATTTTATTTTTTTATAGACAAATGTTAGTTGTTACTAAAAAAATTCGAGCCAACAATCTCTCCTTTCTCTATCTCCTCAAGTTATCAGCGCACTAACTTTATAACTCCTAAATAAGTTGCAACTTAACATATTGTAAGAGCTTTGTTGTAGTTGTAACACTAAACAATTTTTTCAAAATTGGGTAACTCTTTATAAGCTTGCTAAAGTTATGGAACACCATGATGCCCACTTTCGTTATGGCATACTTGATGGTAACATACGCTTCATCTAGCATTAGTTTATTCCACTGTATCACATAAATGACATCACCAGTTAAAAGAAATGTTATGATCTATGATCTATTAGTTACGAAATTTCCTTCTTCAATGATTTCCTTGTGTGAATCAAAGCATTTGTATGTTCTGTTTAGGCATTCAAAATCTTTTACTACTTGTGTCAACCCAACAATATACTGTAGTGTTAACTTAATGTTACTATATTTACACGGTATAATTTGGATGCTACTATTAGCATCTACCACTGCTAACAAAACCTAGGTTATCTTCACGATCGGAGTGACGTAGGATGAAAAAAGTTTTATGCTTTTCAAAGTTATATGTTTATTGACCCCTGTAAGTATTATGAATACTTATTTTAATCTTTGCAATTTTTTTTGTTGATTTTATAAATTTGAAAATTTTTGGAAAAGATTTCTACGATCATTTACCAATGACAGGGGATATATTTAAGCATATCAAGTCACATATTATCTGAGTGTTTGGTATGTGACCAGTCTAAATGTCTGTCACGTTATCATAAAACAATAAGAGGCTTTTTTAAAATAATTAAATTTATGAAAACTAAATTCAACAATTTTCTTTTAGAGGTAAAAGAAAAATTTAGCATATTTGCAAAGATTAGAAATATAAGTTTTATCCTACTAATAGGAACATGAAGTTACCTGCAAGGGCTACCATATCAGTGACAGATAGTCCTTGGTAAAGAAACTTGGCAATGATAGAGAGAAGACTCTCATTTGGAGTGGGTAGATTGGTGTTGGCAAGATCAAAATTTGCAGTGACAGAATCCTTCCTTCCCACAGGAACATGCCAGTATGGTCCACCTACCTACAAGAGATCCGAGGACACAGTTCTAGTAACTTTTATGCAGAACACTGAAGATTAAAATTTATGAAAACATGGTATAAACTACGTGATAATTCCTTAAAAAAAAAAAAAAAAAAGTACACTGATAAAATCTAGAAGCATGCCGTGTCTTTTACCAGAATCACAGCATCTCTGGCTGCAATTGTGAGAATATCAGCACAAGAAACAACTCCAGGGCACTCTGATTCAACTATGTTCTTGATTTTATCAACAATTTCCAATCCTTTTAAAGAGTGGATGTTGTTAGCTGCCTTTTTCTCTCCTTTAAGTGTGATTGTATCATCAAGCAAAATTGATCCATCGCATCCCTGAGTCAATGAATATCACATTTAGTTAGTGCATTGTTCTCTGATTAAAACAAGAATTTCAGTTGAATAATATGCCAAATAAAGATTTGCGTTAAAGAATTATGCATATTATCAAAATAAAACTCAAATTCTATTTAGAAAACAAAACAAACAAACACTTACAGAACTGTAAATAAATTTTGTCCTATATAATATTGGCCTTTTCCAATATGAAACTATAGAACTACTACAAGTACCATACTTATTACCAGGTACGTGGAATTGGTACAACATAAGATTACCGTGGTACGTGGCTTGTCACTTTTTATATTATTATTATTACAAGACTTTCTTTAAATAGATCTCAATATGTGACACATTATTGAGAGAATTATGTAACTAGGACTAGTACTATGTAATGTAAGTTGCTTAATAACATGAAACACTACCAACACTAGATAGTAAAGTTACAACTTAAACCTGAACAAAGCAGTCATGGAAGTGTAACCGAACTATCATGGCTGCATTGCGGGGATCTGAAAGCACTGCACATTCCATTTCCTTTCTAACAATATCAAACACAGTGGGGCAAGTTGATGCATAGTAATCCAGTGTTAGAGAAGGGTCACTTGCATACAATCTGGTTGCACCAAGAAAGCAAAAGATAAGAACAACATGCAGAAATGATTTTGAAGAAAAGGAAGGATCCATTGCTACTGCTTTTAACGTTGAAAAAATAAATGGTGGGAGAGATGGATGGGAAATCAAGAGTATATATAAGTTATACGAAGTTAAGTGTGCAACTTGTCCATTCATTTGCTATTTGAGTAGAAAACATGTTTCTAAGAGTCAAGAGAAGATGCAACTAATATGATTAAGTTGGTGGGTGTTCTTAAACTAAAAGTAACATTCCCCATAAGAGAGTAAAAATGAAATAAAATAAAAAGGTATGAAATGTTTTGCGCCCACCAATAACAATTATACTTGAAAATCTTAATGCCAGTCACCAACCAAAAACTAATAACAGCTAATCTTACTCTATGTTTAACGTTTTTCTGAACATGAAATCGACCCAAATTGTCTTCTACTTTGAGCATCTAATAATAGGGTGTGAAATGTTCCATAAATTTATTTGCTTATTTTGTTGTCATCTTGCTGTCTTCTGTGACAGGTTTTAACAGTCCAACTTTGAATTGATTAGGTTTAACCATTTTGCATTACATCACCTTAATTTTGTGTGACCAATTTTCTTGCTTGTAGCAAAAGGCATCTCTGTAACAGTGAGTTTAATATGTATTCCACACGTCAATTTCTTTACTTTTTATATAATGTCAATTTGCACGTTTGGATTTCTCGCTTTTTCCTCCAAGAGAGAGATTGCAACTGGACTTTGTCAAATTCTTGCTGCTTTTAGAAAAGAAATAAAAATATGTTGGGAGTTAAGTCATGATCGTGAAGTACACGATTAAAAGTTACATCTTTACCTCTAAGAAAATATAGCAAATATATTCAAATTTCTCATCCATATTGACTTTAATTTGTCTAATTTAAGCTTTTTTTTTTTTTTTTTTTTTTTTTTACTTTTCTGATCTCCATCCCGTGTCTCTAGATAGTGCAGAATGGTAACTTCAAAACCCCAACAAAATGAACGCGAGTAATCCAGAATCATGCGTGATTGAGATTGTTGCTTCAGAGCACCCATGTTTATTTTTAATTTCAATAAGAACTACTGAAATTCATTTTACTTTTCCTGAATGTTACGAAGTTAGTGGAAATAATAATCAATGTTACGAATAACCTTACAGCACTGTTATGACGATCATTCCTTCACAAATTCTGTAAAACAGTTGACAAAAAATATGCCTTGTCATGGCACTATTGCACCGCCACGATGGTTACTTGACAACACTGGTAATAATCAAATGGAGCAAACAAATATCGTTAGTAATATAATTCATCGAATATAATCTATAAAATAAAAATTCATTGGAACAAGGGTTATCACACAGCAAGGCCCCAAACAGCAGGTCCTCAGGCAATACAAGTTAATAACTTGATTCTAGTTATGAGCAAAACGAAACATACATTAAATACAAGTGACTAACTTGATTCTAGAGAATTTAGGCATGGAGTATTTATACATCTAATGGTATCCAGGGTGGCGGGAATCTGCAATACAGATGTTACTTGGTTTCTAACTGCCCGTACCATCATTCAAACATCATGTTCCATTGGCTACTAATATCTGGAGCTTGAAAGACATCTTTAGAAGCACAATTGATTGAATGAAATTATATTGATTATGCCACCTCCTACTTATAGTCAACGTTTTACATTGTTCCTGTTGAATTTCAGTCACAATAACATTGCAGCCATTGTTAACTTTTATGAAAATTGGATTATGAAGGTCCTTGAAACCAAGCAATACAAGCACAAAAACACTAAACCTAAAAACAATAGTTTCAGGTAAGGGAGAATAACATCAGATATACATGTTCCAGCAAATGAGGCCTACAACAAGAGAGATCAATTTCACAATATTATTGTGATGAAGATAATTTCTCATTGGCTTTCTCTTATCTCTTCTGTTTCACTCAATCACTCTCTAGAAAATAATTCCAAGAATCCCAAGCCTTTTCTCTGTAGCTCACACCCTCAAATCTCTGTTAACTTTTCTGATTTTTCACAGTAGAAGAGTTTCAGTGTTATTGCAGAAGGTTTGGTATGTATCTCACAGTTGCATAAAAGATAAAACTAACAAACTAAGACAATCCAGTGTCTTGCGCCTTAGATTTGTATATGGAAAGAGGCTATTTTCCACATTTGAACCATCACCAGGTGGTTACCAAGGCACAACTTCACTGTTGTGTTAGGACTCACCCTCATAAGTCACAGTTACATAGTGATCATAAACATATAAACCTATACACGCATCACTAACTATATTGCCAACCATCTGAGATCTTTCAGCCATCTATATTTGCTATGGCCAATGGTCATTAAATGACAACCAGCTTCTCAACTGCTTCAGTAACTCCGACAGTTCTTTCATTGGTTATAACCAGAAACATTAAAGCAATCAATCACACAAGGTAAAAGTAGCACACATGCTATGCTCACTATGATAATCGGCATAATAGAAATTCTCATTAAATGTAGAAGATTAAATTTCAATTCTAATTTGAGTACAACATGGAAGTAACAAGAAACACCACATCTACGTTTAGTAATATTACAAATGTGCATGCAATCCATGGCCATGTCAAAAATAAATGAAGTGATAAAAGTTATAATATCAAACCACCACCAAAAACCAACTATCCCCTTTGAAAAATTACAAAAAGTCAATTCCTGCTGTCATAAAACACATTTCAATGTATAATCTGTAGCTGTGACTAATGTATCAAATTACCAACCATAACATCACACAATAACCAAAGACAGTGAACTAGTCCTCAGAGATATAAACATTGATATAAAATTACACCGAAAATCAAATATACAACTCAGAATGAAAAACCCTATCTTTACTCCTCCCAAATTTAGAAACCTCAGCCTCAGTGAAACCAAAGTCAAAACCCTTCAAAACACCACCTTGAAGCAAACCCTTAATAAGCGACAGCACAGAGACGTCAAACTCGGGCCACGAAACGCAGAGGCTGGCCCTGATATTGAGGAGCTGGCACCTGGAGAGAATGGCGGCGGAGAGGCCGTCGACGACGCTGCCGGAGGGGTAGTAAGGGAGGTCGGGGAGGATTTTGAGGGGGTGGGCCCGCTCGGCGGAGGTTTCGAGCTTGAAGGCGAGGGGAGGGTCGGAGGAGAGGCGGGCGCGGAAGTGGCGGGGGAGGAGGGAGTCAAGGATGAGGACGGAGGAGGGATGGAGGGAGAGGAGGGCGCGGGCGACGGAGGAGGAGCGGGCGGCGGGGACAGGGGAGGGGGAGGAGGCGAGGAGGGCGGAGGGGGAGAGGGGGAGGAGGGAGAGAGGGGAGAGGGGGCGTTCGGGGAGGATGAGGGAGGCGGTTAGGGTTAGGGTTAGGGTTAGGGTTTGAAGAGAGGGGTGAAAGAGGGAGAGGGAGGAGGGGGAGAGGGCGACGATGAGGAGAGAGGGGTTGAGGGGTTGGGGTGTGTTGTGGGGGAAGATGAGGAAGGGAGAAGGGAGAGGGGCTGATGGGGGAGTGAAGATGTTTAGGTCTTCTTCCAGGAACCTTGATGGCGGTGCTGCTTCTGTAATCACGTCTTCCATTTTTCAAGGGGAAAGCTTGCTTCTTTTTTCCTATGGATCTGATTGCTTGTTCTCAGGGTTTGTACTGCCCACTCAAATATTTCTTATTCAAAAAATTGAATTTCTATACTGTATCGATTATGGGTTAAGTCTATGCCCATTCATGAAATGATGAAAATAACTTAAATATTTGTCTATCCTTTAATTTAAGAGTTTAAGAAGTATACAATTTTTACACACTTTTTTTTTAAATTTGTTTATTTTATTTATTATTATTTTAAAAAATCATATAAAAAAAATTATAAGTTATAACTAAATGTAAATATAAAAATATATATCAATTAAACTCTTAGTTTAATTAAATTACATCATTTTTGTTTAAGTTTGGTTTTATTTTATCTAACATGTGGCCACTTTTAAACCCTTCCAAAAACACTTATACTTTCTTATTTTTGTTACACTCTTCTAATGGTTTTTTTTATATAAAAAATAAATTTATTTAAGTAATCTTTTTTACTATTCATGTTAAGAAATTATTTGTCGGAGAACCAAATTCTCAATGTGATTAATTTATTTTTGGTAAAAACCTAAAAGAAATTTATTGTTCAGATTTGTTGTTTCTAGTTAATTTATTATAGGACATTTTTTTTTAGATTTCTTTTTTTGTCAATTTTTAAATTTTATAAATTTATTTTTTATTTTTATATATTTTTTTAAACCATGAATCTTAAGAAATTAATTTTTTTTAATTAATTTATATTTTATTTTATTTTATTATGTATTTTATTTTTACGTTGTGTATCTTTTTTTATTGTTTTGGTTTTTTTAAATGCTTTATAATTTATTTTTAGTTCATATTTTTTAAGTTAAATTTTTAAATGCTTCGTACCAAAATAGTTTCAAAATTTTAAGAATAAAAATCGTAATTTAAAAATACTAAATTGAAAAATAAGTTACAAATCATTTAAAAAAATTAAAATAACAAAAAAATACATAACATAAAAATGAAACACATAAAAATAAATTAAAAAAAGAAATAAAAAGTATTTCGAACAAAAAAGGCACACCTTTGAAAAATTGAAAGGCACATAAAATTTTTATTTAGTTTTTTATGTGTTTTATTTTTATATTGTCTATCTTTTCTGTTATTTTAATTGTTTAAAATGTTTTGTAATTTATTTTTCAGTTTATAGTTTTTAAATTAGGATTTTTAAATCTAATATTTCAAATTATTTTAAAAAAAATAGTTTACAAAATTTGACTTAAAAAACATAAACTGAAAATAATTACAAAGCACTTAATAAAACTTAAAATAACAGAAAAAATACACAACATAAAAGTAAAACATACTGAAATAAAATAAAATTTAAATTAATTAAAAATTTTAATTTTAAAATTTATGATTTAAAATAATTTACATAAATAAAAAATAAATTTAAAAAAATTCAAAAATTGACTAAACGTTTTTCAGATTTGTTTTTTATATTTGTTTTACTTCGTTTTTAATTTGTTTTTTATGTTTCTTTTTAATTTTTTTATGTGCATATTTTTTTTAAAGTATTATTACAAAATTTTTTAAGTTAATTTGTATATTATTTTTCTTTTTATGTATTTTATTTTAATGTTTTATATCTTTTTCATTATTTAAAATTCTTTTAAATGCTTCATATTATATTTTTCAGTTTAAAGTTTTGGAATTAAGATTCTTAAACCTAATATTTCAAATTATTTTTAATTTATTTGGTAAAAAGTGTTTATAAAAATTAACTTAAAAATATAAACTGAAAGAACGTTATAAAGCTTTTAAAAACAACGAAAAAAGATAAAAAAAATAAAACACATAATAAAATTTTAAATTTTTTTGGAAATTAAATACTGAAAATATACGCATTTTTAAATTTTTTAAAGTTATTTCATTTTATTTTTTTTATTTTTATGTTGTATGTTTCCATTATTTTTAATTTTTTTAAATGCTTTGTAATTTACTTTTTAGGTTAAAGTTTTTAAATTAAAATTTTGAAACCAAATATTTCAAATTATTTTTGTAAAAAGTGTTTAAAAAATTTAACTTAAAAAGTATAAACTAAAAAATAAATTACGAAGAATTTTAAAAAATTAAAACAATGAAAAAAAGATACACAACATAAAAATAAAATACATAAATAAATAAAATTCAAATAACTAAAAAATTTTAATGTTAAAATTCATGATTTAAAAAAATTTAAATAATAAAAAATAAATTTACAAAATTTCAAAAAATTGACTAATTCTTTTTCAAATTTGTTTTTTTTAAATTTGTTTTATTTCTTTTTATTTTTTTTAAGTACTTATGTTTTTCTAAAGTATGAGTTTTATAATTTTTAAGTTAATTTTTATTTAATTTAGTTTTTTATGTGTTTTATTTTTATGTTGTGTATCTTTTCCATTATTTTAATTTTTTAAAAATATTTTGTAATGTATTTTCAATTTAAAATTTAAATTAATATTTTTAGACCTAATATTTCAAATTATTTTATTGAAAAACTTTTAAAATTTTAAATTAAAAAATATAGACTGAAATATAAATCATAAAACATTTAAAAAAAATTAAAATAACATAAAAAGATACACAACATAAAAATAAAGCACATAATAAAGTAAAAGAAAATATAAATTAACTAAAAAAAATTTAGTTTTAAAATTCTTGATTTAAAAAAATATACATAAATAAAAAATAAAGTTAAGAAATTTTTAAAATGACTAAAAAAAACATCTATAAGAATTTGGTTGGCTAGCAACCAATTTCTTACAGACTTTCTTTCATTAAAACAATCACGTTGAGAAATTGATTCTCAAGCAATCAATTTCTTAACATGAATAGTAAAAAAAGTTATTTAGGTAAATAATGTGGTAGGGGTGAGCCATTTTGGCTTTTTTTTTGTATATAAAAAAAGCCCCAATCTTCATCTTAGACCAAAAAAAAAAATTATCTTATACTAAAAGTGAGTTTTTTTTATATAAAAAAAAACCTAAATAACCCACTCTCCATATTATTTACCCAAATAACCCACTCTCAACTAATGGTTGCCCCATTGAAAGGACAAATACTAACATTCTACACACATTTCTTGCCAATCGAAGAGAGTAGGGTCAGTTACTACTCTTCCATCAACCTTTTAGTCTTAGTTGAACAACAATATCTTCCAAAGTTATGGTGTACTCACCGATAGGAAGATGTAATGTGTGTGTACCTGGTCTTCACCTTTCTACTAGAGCCTTCATGAGACTAACATAAATCTTGAAGTGCCTTATTTTTCAATTTGATCAAAACCAATAACCCGCAGTAAGTGTTCAATTTTCAGACCAGGATCAAATGATAGTAGGATTGAACAACTAGTTCGCTTATTGTCTGCAAGAAAAAATATATCAGTTAGAAATTATGAAAATAAAGAAGTTTTTTTTGTAATTTAAAGAGTTTTGAAGATATTGTAATTAACCATATAGTTAACATCTTTGGATCTGTGAAGATGTTGTTTCCAGAGAAGAGTTGTGGAAGAAGAAGACAATAATATATAAAAATAAAATAAAATTTATGTACAGTCCTATAATTCTTCCATGAGGATAAGAGTTTCATCTAGGTTATTATATGTCAACTTACATTCAAGGTGAAGCTCTCATATTTATATAAGAACAACACAAAAATTACTTAAAAAATGACATTCAAGTTTTTTTAAATATAAATCAAGAGATAAAATGTTACATCAAAAGATAATTAAGTGAAATGATTTGGCTATACAATATCCAACAACTTTTAGGTACACATAATATATAAAAAAAATGATAGATAAATCTCATACAATGTATCAAACAAAAAAAAACCCTTATTTTTTCATCAATCAAACATCAAGGTTAAAAAATAGAAATAAATTAAATATGCAAAACAAAACAACAATTAAAAATAAACAAAATTTACATATAATTTTATAATTATTTTGATATTATTCTTCTACGAGCATATAAGAGTTTCATCTTGATTGCATTAAAGGTTGGGTTTTGCTATCAAAATGAAACTCCTATGCTTATGTAAAAACAATACAAAATTATTTTAAGAATCTACATCTAGTTTTTAGGATATAAATAAACAACAAAAAAATGTTACAGAAAAATATCATAAGATAAAATAGTTTAATTATTCAATTATAATGACTTTTTAGGGAAGTGTGTCACAAAAGAATGAGAAATTAATCTCATGCAATATGCCATGAGAATAAAAAAATGAAACTTTGTTTTCTTTCATCGCCTAGATAACAACGGGTTAAAAGATAAAAACAAATTAATAATTAAAAAAAAACTACATGCAACTTCATAATTATTTTGATATTATTTTTTCATGAGCATAAGATTTTCATCTTAATTGTATTAAAGATCACTTAGGCTATCAAAGTGAAACTCTCATGCTTACGTAAGAATAACATAAAAATCATTTAAGAAACATGTTTTTTTTAATACAAATCAAAGGAACAATATAATGACATAAAAAGATGGTGAGAAAAATTAATAATACAAATCAACCAAACTATATGGGTTTAAAAAGTAAATATACAAAATAAAAAAAAAACTTATCCATAAATTCATAATTATTTTGATATTATTCTTCCATGAACATAAAAGTCTCATGTCATTTACATTAGATGTCAACTTATGTTATAGTGAGATTCCTATGCCTATTTAAGAATAACACAACTTTCTTAAGAAACTATATCCATGGATTTTGGAAACAAACCAAGGAAGAAAAACTTTTACAAAAAATGTAAGGGGGAAATAATTTGGTTATTCAATCTTTCATGGCAAAGTGTAAATATTGAAGAAACATCCACATGAAACAACTAAACACACCAACATCTTTTATTGCAAACACATGAATACATATACACACATCGAGAGCATGAAAGACATAATTAAGTGAAAAAAACTTACACACAGAGAAAATGAATACATTAATTCTTCAATTAATGTAGATGTTATATATATATATATATATATATATATAAAAAGAGAGAGTTTAATTGGTATACACTATTAGTGTAAAAGACTTTTACACTGATGTTCAATTATAACTTTTCATTTATGTGACTTTTAAAGTACTAATTAATGAAGTCAACAAACTTACCATGAATGAAATGTTGTGATTAAATGTTAGTGTAAAAATCTTTACACTGATAGTGTATACAATTAAACTTATATGTGTATATATATATATATAAAAGACTTATCTAGTGAGAAATCCAAATTTATATGAAAGTGAGAGATAAAATCCCAACTATTGAGAGGAAAGAGAGTATTGGTCCCAAGGGAGAATCTAGAAGGGGGGTTGAATAGATTCCAAAAATATTTTTACAAACTTTTCTACTAAAATATAATATCAATTTTAAAAAAAAATCTTCCTTTTAAAGAAATTTCCAAAATCTACCTTTAGTGTTTTCAAAAATTTCCAAAAGAGTCATTCAAAGCTATGACCCAAAAGTAAAGGGCGTGCATTGAAAGTTAAAGGGTTGTAAGGAAGTGTTCTTTCAAAGAAGGTTGTGCAAAAGGAGAATTATTTTACAACTAAAGTGGGCTTAAAAAGAAGTTTCCTACTTGAACAATTTCTCTACCTTCAACTTATTAAGGCATCATCCAACATTTCAACAAGTGTTGAACTTGAGACATTTCCCATTGAGATCCAAGAAGAATCTCAAGTTCAAGACTTGGAGGAAGTTGATATTCAAAAAGATTGTTCTTTGAATTACAAGGAAGATTTTATTGAAGAAACTTCTCCCAATGAACAAGTAGAAGTGTTAAGGTTGTGCCAACACCTTTGAGCACAATAAACCATAACTTTAAGTTTTACTTGAAGATGAGACCATCAAAGATGAGCATGAAATTGAACCACAACCTTTTGAGACTCACAACCAATCTCAAGTTCAACTTCAAAAGACAATGCAAGAGTGGTCCATTCCTACACCCATCACTCTTTCTTGGGATGAAAAGAAGGATAAGGCTTACCTAGCCTTCTTGGATGAGTGTCCTAATGCACCAAGACTAGTTTCTCTACCCATTTCTAATCCTTTGAGGTTAGCACTTAATGCATTATGAGTAGGATGTGAAGCTACTATGTGAAGACACATGCACAGTGAACATTTTTTCTCATCCAAAAACTTTAATGTCAACCTCCACTAGCTTAATCCTGAGAGGCTTTACCATAGACCTCTTACTCCCTATGCTTATTTGTCTCCACCTACTTATTACTTTACATATCTTTTTGGAGGATTGAAAAAAAAGGAAGAAATACTTTTGGATTTGAGGTCAAATCCTCTCCAAGAGAGATGAGATGATGCAATCCCACCCAGCATGAACCTTAGCTAGGAGGATTGGAGGAAGACATGACAAGAATGGAGCTCATTGAAGACCTTAGGCCATAGTCTTAAAATTTGCTTGTAGATATTTTTTAATACTTTTAGTAATTTAGGAAGCGTTTGAATTCTTTTTTAGGCCTTGTATTTTGGTCATTTTCCTTTGTTAGAACATGAGGTGACATTAGTTAGAATGTGAAGTGTGTGTAGTAGGGGAATTGGTTCATTTAGATGTATGGATTAATTTTGACACCCCTTGACTTGTTTTTGCTCCCCTTTTTGCACTCACAAAGCACGACCAACATGTGGACTCCTCTTGTTCCCCCATGTAGTGCCTAGTAAGAGAGAGAAAGTGATGCAATCCCACCTAGCATGCCTCATGGCTAGGAGGATTCAAGGAAGGTATGACATAGATGAAAGCTCATTGAAGATCGGAAAACATAGTCTTCATTTTTAGCTTGTAAATATTTTATTTTAATTAGCTAAATAGGAGCATATTTTTAATTCCTTTAAGGCATGTATATTTGGCCATATTCTTTTTAGTTTAGAAGATATAAGTGTCTTTAGTTAAAAAGGATAAGTAAGCTTAGAATGAGTGCATAAGTCAAGACATGATTTTGGGCTAACCCATTCAATTTAGGAGATGCTAATTGCACCCATGGGGGTGAACTTAGGTGCCTCACTTAAGTCCCATATTGCCTAAAAAAGTATGCTCCAACTCTCCCATAGGGCTATATATACTCATTCCCCCTTATTGTAAATTTCATCTTTGAAGTTGAATGAAAATAGTGTCTTAGTGAGCACATTCTTAGTAAAAGTCTTGAGGATCCCCTCTCTTGAGAAACCTCTTCCTAATTGGTTTTTATCAAGAGGAGTGCAAAAGCTTTTTGCATCATTTGATATCAAGAGCCAATTCCATAAAGTTCTTTTTTAATCTTAATTTTCTTTAATTTTTTCTAGCTTTTCTTCTTAGTGTTCTTACTGTCTATGGACTCCTCTTGTTCTCCCATGTAGTGCCTAGTAAGACAGAGAAGGCGACAAGGCACACGTCTAAACCTTGCTTAAGTTGGATGTGTGGTATTATTGGACTTAATCCTTGATTAGTTAGCTTTTAGGAGCTAATTAAAGCAAAACCTAACTCCTCTAGATTCAACTCCTATTCTTTCTCTTCTCTCTTATAAATAGACCCCTTACCTCATTGTAAAAACACACTTGAATTTTCTCATTCAAAAGAAAATTCTTCCTAAGGTTTTTATCAAAGGTCCTAATATAATGACTGATACTAGACTTCTTTAGAGAGCAATTGTTCTTAGTAAAATGTTTTGAATTTTCTCATTCAAAAGAAGATTCTTCCTAAGATTTTTATCAGGGTTCTTTTTCTTGTGGCAAACTTCAAGTTAATTTTGGTTTATCTCCTCCTTGAGTAATGTCAATCACCTCCATCCTCTGTACTTCCATCATCCATCTTCTTGATGTTGGAAACCCCATGGAAAAAAATCAAGGGGAGTGTAACAAGGATTGCTTTAGACTCTAAATGCTAGTAATATATTTGGAATCATTAGTTAGTCAAATTTCTTATTTTAATGCAAGGTTTGTAGTTGAAAAATCTAGGATCCTTTGAAATTTCGTTATTAAAATATTAGCTTTGAAATCTTTAATAGTTATTTTTTAAATTTTCAAATCACAAAATCATAAATTGTACATTCTTCATAAGTTTTACATTGGATAGTTGAAGTTATATAATATTTTCTTAGTCCTTGTGCACATGACCAAATAATTATATATGAACAACTAGTGCATTTGCTAGACAAAGACAATTCAACAGTTTTCAGTTCATTCCACATGTTTATGTTCATCTTCATCTTCTGAATCTGCATAAAGAAAATAGGAAGTGAAGCCCGTTACAATCAGATAACAGGTTAAAATTTCTATTTCTACTAAGGTCAGTACAAAACTTGTGGCTATATGATTGGGGTTCATCATCATAAAGAATGATTCAATTAAATGTAATATTTTCAGACAATGTATAGAATGTTCATCTTAGAAAGGAATATATGAAATCTTTCAGCTTACCAGATCGGATATCTTCACTAATTTTTCCTTTTTGTTTGATTTGATTAACAAGCATCCTAAGCATCAGCACCCACCAATATATATGAAGAACGAGCAAGAAATATAGAAGAGCATTGAACACATAATAATATAATGGACCATCCACAAGGTCCATTTTCAAGACAAGAACAACTTCATAGCTGCGAAAGAGAGAAGAAAATGAAGCAAACACATGGAGGCAGAATGATATGTGCACTGTGGAAGCTCAAGCGTTACTACTTATAGATTGAATCAGTGAAACTTGAGTCTGAAACATGTTCTTTTTCATGTGGTGCTTATAGGAAATTAAGAACAATTAATCGAAGTATAATTTAGAACAAACTTTATTTTATAATTCTGCCCTGATAAGACTGCCTAAATTCTCCTTAATCCAAGTGAAAATTGTTCCCAGATAAAATTCTATTGCACCCTAGATAAAACTAGGAAAACTAATTTCATACTTATCCCTAAATTTAGCCTTGAGCATGAGATAGATAACAGATTACATATATTTGCAGAGTAAGGATTGTTGAGAATCCACAAAAACTTCAGAATTTTGCTCAGGAGACAGCAGCAGTTATATATAAAAATACACACACTTCATGTACCATGAGAATTGAGAACAACCAATCAGACCAAATGAGCAGGCCATTCAAATATTACATTGGAACAAGCTAGAATTAGGCAGACAACTATTGGATAGATAGAGAAACACTATCAGTGTGAAGTGCAGTTACATATGCAAGCAGAAACTTTGGCGTGAGTGAGGAAAACGTAACAATGTATAAGAAGGTAAGTTTTGTATACAACTTTTGTTTCAACAGAATTACTCTCACATCATGTTAGATTTCTGAAATGGTCAAAATGAGATGGTACCAAAAGCTGCATAAGAGCCAGAAGTTGCTTGGTAAAAGCTGTTATATTGAGAAAAACAGGGGACATGGTACCAAAAGTAGACAAAGCCTATAGAGATTAAAGATATTAATCAAGGCAATGACTAGTGAATTCTCCTGAAATAGTACATAATATAAATCACTATAAATATTATCCAAGCAATTGATTGGTAATTGGTAAAAGAACATCAGGATCTCTAGTACCATTATCAAAAAAGAAATAAGAAAAAAATAAAGGTTAGATGAACTGATTTCATAGAATATATCATAAACTAGTACTCCTTTGTGTTAAGAATGGAGGAGAGACAAGGTGTTATTCTCCTCCACAAAGACATCTTTCAAAGCTGAAGAGAAACTGACAAGGTTGTCCTCGTCCTTTTAACATATGTGAAGGATTCTTGTTACTTTCCGATAAACATGCTTAGGAACATTGGATAATTCTCCTATATTAGCAGCTACAGAATACACATGTGAGGAATTCTAACAGTCAACAGAAGGCAAACAGAATGTAGTCAACAGAATTAATACAAACCTGGTACTCCTAAGAATCCAGAATGGGTAGTAAATGATCCGCAATATAGTAAAACACAATACAAAAAGAACAAATGCAATGCTAGCTATTGTTTCAGCACCACAATATTTGGACATTTTCCCTGTCTCGATAAACACATCACTAGCGTCATGAAGAGCTAAAACAACTGATCCAATGCGAACAAACCTGAGAGCATCAAAGACAGAAGCACAGTGAACTAATGAAGTAAATTAAAATTCAAAGAAAATTGGTACCTGATAGAAACAATTTTGGTAGACACTAATGATTTAAAATCTTCCTACTTGCACTTTCCCTATCTCTATCACTTAGAGGCACAAAAACCTTGAAACATTTCACTCTTTGTACATGGAGTTTGATGATAGAAGACACACCTAAGTGACCTAACTGATTTAGTGGATTAGTTGCTGTTATTGGTTGTAATCACAACTGTTAGTTGTTTGTTACTAGTTAGGTTTCTTATTCAATTTTCTCTGTTGACCATATTGTATGCAAACGACTCAAGCCTCTCTTTCTTGATGGTTCTCTGCCTCAATCTTCTTCCATGGATTGGTGCTTGGAAGAGATGCAATAGTCTTGGTCTTTCGTTTTCAATCATTTTATGTTTCCTGATATTGCTGTTAGTATAATTAGGATTGACACTGCTTAAGTTTGGCAAGATCTACAAGATCAATTTTCACAAGACAATGTTTTTGTGTTTCTATATTATACATTCTTCTATGTCTCATATGTATTGGGTTTATAACTTTTTTTAAAGGCTTGGATAGTTCATGGATGCATATCAATGAACCATCCAGGAGTATCAGTCTCAGATACATATCAGATGTGCGACACAAATTAGGTATCGGTACTTCATATGTAACTAACAACTGTCATACAAACCAATAACAGAAAGTTACATAAACAACTAATCAACTAAACCACATTCAAACAAATTAAACAATTACAGAGTATTGCCTGAAAATCATAACACTTCATCAAATGCTTGATTGAGAAAAAAACATACCGAAAAATGTAGGATAACACAATGAGAATGACAGTAGTAACATGATGGCCCATGGAAACAACAAAGTCAGAACGCCTTGTTTCCCAAAATATTAAAGCAAGTATGGAGTATGAATAAAATCCACCAGCATACATATAGAGCCCCTTCAATTTCAATCTGAAATGATGATAGGTTATTGCTCAATCAACCAATTTAAGTTGAAAATGGAAGTCACGAAAGCACAAATAATCACAATTAACAAAAACCGGTAAAGATTGTAATGGAAAGTAATAACCTTACTTAGTCTTTTGGTCTGGCCATATCTGACTACCTGGTCCCACCCAAAAATAACTTGTATCAGTAAACCAAGGCTCATCATATGTAACTGCCAAAGCAAAAATTTCAGCAGATAGAAAATAAACACATTTCCATGCTGATTCCTTAAATTTCCTAATCTTCTTTCTCTCATATGTTTGTAAATCTATCTTCTTGTGTTCCTTTCCAAAAATCAATCGTCTGGCCACTTTCTGTAAATGCCATTAACTTCAGATAGACTAAATGTAATAAAATATCCCAAAATAAAAGATAAAAAAATCTAATTAATATAAAGATATACATCATTAAAGCAACATAAGATTAATCCACCTTTCTATAAATAAATACCTATGTTCCTTTTTTCCTTTTTAGCCTTTACACTTAGTAATAGTACCTAATCCTTGCAGTTGGCTGACAAATGACACCACAAGAAATACTTGAATATGGAAGAAAATTTGTTGGGAGATGACAGTCCTTTAAATGGATCACAGTATCTCAAGAGATTATTTTCTAACCTTCAGCTAGGAATATGCCGGGTTTATTAAAAAACAAATCATTACTTAAAAATATAAGATACATATAGTAATTAAAACAAGTTTTCTTGGAGAATGACTCACAGATTTCCCTTCATCATTTGATTCACCAAACCTGTAGCAGCAACTAACCCACATATCTAGTTGAATCTCTTCCTAAAGGACCATTTAAACGGCTAAATCCATTACAAAAAAGTACTCCAAAGAGAAAAAAACTTAGAAATCCACTCTAAAACCTACTTTTAAGGGCATTTTCTAATTCAACACTTCTAAATCGTCTCAATATCTTGCCTTTGTTAGAGGTTCCTATGCACTTATTTCAATGACAATTTTTAAGACAACAGTCGTATCTTTCAACCATTCCAGCATCAACAAACACCCATCCAATTTCCTGCTTCAACTTTATACTTGTATCACTGACAATTCCCTTACCATTTACTTTCACCAACTTAGTACCTTGATCTTGAAGGTTTCATTATAAATTTAATGAATTTAATTAGAAAGGGTGAGTACTGACACAATGGTAAATTTGCACCTTGCTGACTTGTCCCCCATGAGTTTCAATCTCGAAATAGTCTCTTTACATATACAAGGATACCCAGTAATTAAAATTCAATTCAATACTATGATTGTCATGTAGACGGAAATTGCCAACTTGTTTTATTAATTATTCTAAAAATCATATCTAACACGATTTTCATTCAATTCACCTAGTAAAACTACATGCACATACAAATACAACAAATTAAAATAAAAATCTAATGTTAATACATCTTTGTCCATACAACCGCTTCTGTAATTACTTTCATATCAAGATCAAAAGATAAAGTTGACAAAAAAATAAAAAAAAAGGCTAACCAAATTAAGTTGACTAAAAATAGTAAAAGTCAAGGTAAGTGAATATTCAAAAGCACAGAATCAAGAGGTTATGATAATTGGGTGGCAGCAATATGGAAGAAGAATAATATGAAAGAGTAAGTAGTTGTAGTACCTCGAAAATGAACGTGTCGAGAAGGTAACGAAGAGAGGGGAAGAAGAGAGCGAAGAGGGGTATAACGGAGAAATCGCGAAAGTCTGGGTAGGATTCATGGTGCCAATCAATAGAGGTAAGTTTTTGAAGCCAAGCAGTAGCCATGGTTAAAGACCTTGTTTAGTTTGAGAGGATTTTGCCGAAAAACAAACATAGAAAGAACCAACACTTTAAGGAACTAACTGTGTGTGGTACAGAGGAAGTGCTGGAAAAGAATGGTGCACGTATTCCATGTACAACAGCGGAATACGAACAAAATCAACGAAAGGGACAGCAAGAAAAAACTGGTTTTAGACCAGGATGAAAATGGCAAGGGTCTCTCTGGCTATTATAATCCATGTAAACCTGTTTAGAAAATGTTCTCAACCTCGTTTCATACCCAGTCAAATAGTTATTTTAATTTCATCCTTTTACAGGGTAAATATCTATATATTTATATCCGTAATTTTTTGTTATATATAAGGAAATAAATCAATATTTTTTATATATAAATAAACATAATATAAAAAAAATCAACATAACATTAAATATAAATTAAATTATAAAATTCTTTCTAAAGTTTTATATCATTACACATAAATTTATATTTTTATTATAATATTAAATAATGTTGTAAATTTATTCATATTTATTTTGTAAATAACTTAATTTTTATTGTAAATTATATTTTTATTTTAGTAAATTTGTTTAAAATATTATATGTTTTTTTTATTCTATAATTATATTATTTATCATAGTAAATTTGTTTAAAATATTACATGTTTTTTTTATTCTATAATTATATTATTTATCACAAATTATAATCCAAATAATATTTTTAGTATTTTTTAGTCAAAATTATAATTATGTAATATTATATAACATAATTATATTAAATCATATATATTATGTTTATATAATATATATATATATATATATATATATATATATATATATATAAAATGAGAAAAACACTTATACACTGTTAGTGTGTAAAAATTTGTATACTGATATTCAATTATAATATTTTATATATGATAACTTTGTTTTACTCATTAATACTTTAAAAGTCATATAAATAAAGAATTGTGATTGAAAATCAACATAAAACTTTTTTATACTAATAATGTATAAGTGTTAAACTCTTTCTTTCTCTATATATAATATACATACTTTATAAATAATATATATATATATATATATATATATATATATATATATATATATATATATATATATAAAAGGTGCGGAACGGAGTGGGTTGGATACTATAGTACCTATATTCTCTCCTATACCCACATATTTTTTGTGGGTTCGAACCCATCTCATACCTAGATCCATTTTTGTATGTAATTATCTGCCTTGCATAAGGGTATTTTGCGAGTATTCAAAAGGTTTGAGTCCATTTTGTCATACCTATTTTAGACTTAAAAGGAAAAAAAATTTCTTTTCACAACAAATTTATGCTAATCCTACCCCAAAATCTGAATTTCCTAATACCCTCGTCTTCCTCCTATTCATGCTGCCTCCCTTTGCACACCTAGCCCCTTCCCTCTCCCCGTAGCCCCAACATCTAAGTTCCAAAACTTGTATATCATAGTTGTGGATCTCATGATTCATAGCTCTCATCCTAAATTTTACATTAATAGATCATAAGGTTAAAAAATGCATAAAAAAATATACTATGGACCATAGGATCCATAGTATTTTCTACACAATTGTCAATTATGTGATTTGTAATGATGAAAAATGCATAAAAAATCATTACAGAACGTATCCCGAAATTGTGTAGAGGACATTGTAGATCACAATATCTGCAAATATGTAAGTACATAATTGCAGATCATGTGATCCGCAATGTATTCTTATTTTTACAAGCATTCATGTATGTGGATCAAAATATTTGCATAACAATTTTACTATTATTGATTATTAGATTTGGAAGTGGGGGAATTACAGGTTATGAATATTGTTATTTTGGTCCTCCAAAAAGTTTTTGTATTATTTTGATCTTTATTTTTTAAAATATATAACCTTTTGTCCTTTAAAAACCATTGTCTAAATCACTTGGAGATAAAAAACTAATTTATTTTAAAATTAGAGAATCAGATAAATAAAAAAAGAAAATTTAAGGATGTATATAATGTTTCAAAAGGTTTTTAAGGAATGTAAATCATATTTTATCCAAAATAAAATTATAAGGTCAAAATAACTATAGATGAGTTTTAAAAGACTGAGTACAAAATTGCAAAAATACAACTAGGTATGACAATGAGGTCAGACGGGGACAGATATGACATTTTAATCCTCACTCCCACTTCCGAAACTCATCTCTATTCCCATTCCCATACCTAGTGGGTATGAAATTTATGTCCTCATCCTCATCCCCGTTGAGTATAAGTTATACCAATACTCATCCCATACCGCAAAAAAAAAATTATAATAATATTTTAGTAAAAAATAATTTGTTAGAATATAATGATATCAATTCAAAAGTTATCTAATAAATGCAAAGTTTATAATTTGTTAATTAAATATCAAATCTTTCTTTTTTTTAAGACAAATGAATATTTTAGTATTAAAATAAGAGCTAGATGAGGTTGGTATGAGTATAGGTACGAGTACTGAGTGAGTATGTATATCCTTATTCGCATCCTCGTCCCAATCTCTGACTTAATAAATCGGGTATTCCCAATACCCGTACTCATGCTCGGTCAAATCGGGGATTTCTCATCAACTTTGAGGCAGGTTCGAGGATTCCTCATTGATTTCGAGATGGATTTGGGGATTATCCACAGGTATGAGTTTATTTGTTATTTCTAAATACAACAAACAAGAAAATATTAGTTTAAACAATAAGGGAAAATTTCGGACTTCGACTCTGCCAAAATCCGAAAACCTTAAAAGAACATGCTAATTGGAAGGTTGGAGTGTTAGTAATTAATTAAGCTTAAGATAGATTGTCTAAGGAAAAACTAAGGTTATAAGTGTATTACCTAATTCTTAATCAGGTGGACATAGGCCAACAGGTAAAAGCTCATTATATCGCTATAAATATGATGCATGTATCGAGTTAACTATTAACTAATTTGACATTTATTACTATTATACTCTCGACCGAAATCTAACTCTGACTTGAATGTTAAAATCTTTTATAGATACTTGACCTCTGAAAATTAGTTGAAGACTCTATTTCCTACATATATCTTATTTTCCTTAATATATAAATATTGGAACACCTTTATTTTGTAGGAATCCAATTTGCATTTGCGTTATGGCTAGTATTCTACTTATGACCATTTGGTGGAATCAGGAAAAGTTATGGTAGTATAATTGCGGGCCAAATAGTTAGATAACCAGTGTCCTAACATTAAGAACTTTTCATGATGACAGATTATTCATGGATATATTACTCAACTAACCTTAAGAATTTTTTATACTAGTAGAGTACTCATTGGGTACTGCATTATTGGTACGATCAAGCTAAAAATTTTATTAATAATAAGAATATAAATCACAAAGTATGCATTCCTAAACATTTTGAAAAGATTACAGTTATGTCTTACACTCTTCCCACATTACTCATTTTTCCTCCTCGCCTTTGTTGCCTTACTATGATCCAGTGTATCCTATTCGACTACATTCATGAGACCCAACTCTACTTTCACTAGGTTTTTCCAGCTTATCTCGGGTGTATGCCCCCACTTGACTCTTGTTCTTGATCTTCGACCCCATGGTGTGCTATATTATTTGCCTCCACGTGGCCCACATAATGACAAGTGGGTGTACATCCACTTGCTTCTACAACTGACCAAGTATGATGGTTAACCAATATATCCTTCGTTATCCCTTCCTAGATCATTAAAGACTTGCTTGCGCCATTAGCCTTCATGTTGGACATTGAGATCTTGTGGTTCCTATCCATGTAGTCACGGGTTTGATCCTCAACTAAGATTGCTGTTTTAGGTGTTCCAAGAAATCTTTATTCAATATTAAATCTTCCATTGAATCTTCAACTAATCGCTTCTAATCTTTCTCAATCACAATCTGATCTTCCTGTTTCATTCAATTTGGAATTTGAAATTGAAATCTTCTCCACCTCGTCTCTATCTCTCTGACCACCATTGTTCCCACCAGTTAGATTCATCACCAAACGATGATGTAGACTTCTCCAATGCCTTTGCCACCTACTAGAGTGAACGCTTCCTCCACAACTCGGATAATAAACACAGTATCATTAATACTAACTTTGTTGGCCATATTAATACTAGTTAGTAATACTAATGAGCATTAGTACGCCTTGACAACGCACCCACATGTATATTCAATTGTAGAAATAATTCTCCATCATCGGTTTCGTTTCCTTTAGCAACACTTCCAAACTTTAGTAGTACCATAACGCTTCCCATTAAGACGAACTTCATTGAGATTATACTTTCTCTACATAATCTTTCCTGAAGGGCATGCGCTATTTTTGAAGATGTTACTCTCCCTATGAAACAAGTCTCTAGGTTTTTCGTTATCTCCGCTTCCACCTTGTAAGACGTGCTTTTAGATTTGTTTGCTAACTCCTCCTTCCAATCTGCTCGTTGCCCTCCACACATTTTTCTGTTCTGGAGGGATACCTTTCTTTCCCTTAACTAACCTTTCACCTCATGTTGTTCTTGTTGTCTCTCATGTGATTGTCGACTTCTTCTTTGGAAATTTTGAACATTAGCTCGTAGTTTGTATGCTACAATCCATATTTCGTTCAGGTTTTTTTCCAGTCTCACCATATCTTTAATGTTACGAAGACAAACCTCTTTCCATACTTGTCTTTTTCGCTGGTATGAACATCTCATCCCACAGGACAGCCTTGCCTTTCGAAAATTTTGTGAAGAAAAAGGTCAATTGGGTATTGTTCTAACTATCCTTTCCAAACACTTTTACCTTGATATCCTAGATCTTATTAGAAAATACACTTTTCTACACAACTTCTAGTTTTATCATTACTCTTTACATAAAATAAGATATAAATACAAAATTCAAATGTGATATCAATATTCTAATCTTTAATAAAAAAGGAAATAAATTCCTAAATTAATCTAAAATTAAACTAACTAAATATTTAAATCTAAATAGTATCCTAAAGATTTGAAACAAAAATAATTTTTAAAACTCTCTTCTGAATATCCATCAACTTCATATTTGAAATTTAAATTATTCTTCAACAATTCCTCTCTTAATTAAAATTTCTAAATAATCATCTTATTTAAAAAGAAATTATCTTCTCAAAACTTATCCTTCAAAATAACAAAGATTTCTCCATTGTGCCCCAACACTAAGTGTCTTTCCTTGTATACCTTACATCCCCAATTTAAACCAACATATTTATATCCTTATGATGTCATCTCACCCAATGAAATAATATTAGCACTAATAGAAGGTACAAATCTCAAATTTTGAAAAGTTTGGATGATGTTATTGTGAAGTTTCATTTTCACGGTCCTAATGCCTTCAACCTTCATTTTGTCACCATTCCTCAAATTAAAATGTCCAATCTCCATTACTCTTCAAAGTATCAAACATTGTTTGATCTCAACAAATGTGTTTTGAAGCAGCAGAAAATCCATTATCCATTTTGATTTAACAACCTTCTTGGTAGTTTCCAAATTTTCATCTTCATTAGTTTGAACCATATTAGTTTGTCTTGATAGATGTCGATCTTTTAAGGTATTCTCTCATCTCTGGGAACCTGAATTGCGTGTGACCTTTTTTTTTTCTCTGCAGTGGTAACACTCAACATTACTTATATCTTGTTCAAAATGTCATTGTCATGGTGATTTTCCTTTCTACCCATGTTGTCTCCATGAATGACTCCTCTTCGCTCAGACTAATTAACAACTAATATATTAACTTCATTAACAATACTTTCATCTTTCATCATTCTCTCGTTTTCTCTTAGAGTCGCAATCTCATCATCCAACTTCAATGTTGTCCTTCCTACAAGTAATGTCTAAACTAAAAGTTTGTAGAACTTTGGTAGTGAAGTCAACAATAAAACTCTCTGCTCTTCATCAGATATTTTTTCATCTACATTCAACAATTGACATACTAGTTGATTAAAATTGTTATGTGATCGTAAAGATTTCATCCTATCTCCATTCTGAGTTGATACAATTCCATCTTCAAGCATAAACAATTAGTTAGCGACTTAGACGCGGTGTTATCTTGTTTAACACGTTGCATTTGATATCGAGAGTAAGAGTTAATCGAATCATGTTCACAACCTTTCTTTGGATTATAACTCATTCTCTTTTCGTTATAGTAGTCGATTTTTCATCTTCTAAAGTCAAATCAAGACCTTGTTGCACTAAAAGAATTTGAATGGTAGACTTTTAAATGATAATTTTTTTTCTCATCAAACAACGATATTTCAAACTTTTGTATGTTTCCAGACTTTGATGCCATTGTTGGGAAATACACTTTCTCTACACAACAAAATTACTCACTCACCTAAAAGATGTTTAACGAAACACATAATTGTCTCTCATTTTATTGTCTTTCTATATACTAAAGATAGAAATACAAAATTCGAATTTGATACCAATATTTAATCTCTAAAAAAAACAAATCCCTAAATTAATCTAAAAAATTAAACTAATAAAAAATTTAAATCTAAATAATATATTAGAGATTTGAAACAAAACTAATTCTTCAATAATTATCTTTTGAATATCCATCTATAAGTGGGTTTGAGTCATCAAAAGGGACTAATTCTAAGGAGGGTAGACGGGGGTTATTAGTGTTGGGGTTGGACCGTGGGGTGGGGGTTGTGGAGGAGGGTGATATAGAGGTGGGACAAATGTGTTGGTAGTGGTTGGAATGGGAGAATAATAGTTGTGATGGGAAATAAGGGAAGATAAAGGGGTAGTGACATATTGTGGGTTAAGGGAAGTATGCAATGGAATTGTTTGAGAAAGAAGGGGTTGTGATAACTTATTTTGAAGTTGTGTGAGAGTGGTTTGAAGGGAGTCCTAACGAGCTTCAATGCCTTCTTGAAACTACAATTGTTGAGTAGTTTGTAGTTGTTGTTGAGAATCAAGCTGAGATTGTAGAGTACCAAGTTTCTCTATGAGTGTCATTAAGGCATTATTCAAATCTTTGTTTTTGTAGATGAACGAAAATTGCAGAATAAAAACTAAGTTACTAGACTAGGGTAAGATAAAAAACTAGAATATTTCATTTCATGTCCTCTTCTCAAGGAGAGGCATCCCTTAAAACAGCACCAGCACACAACCCTAATGGGTTAAGAAACACCATAGTCCAAAATCCAGTAAAAAGTAAGAAAATATTAATAGTAATCTTTCATCCATTTCGAGCTTTTTATCACTCTTTTGGGCCTGCTAACACCCACTCTCCCCCGTTCCTCCCTCTCTTTCAGTCGCTCATCTTCTCCCTTCCATTCTTAATTAACCTGTCAATTATAAACTCATGAAAAGTGCTTAGAAGATGAGGAGGGATAGCAACATGTTCAGATTCGTGGCAACATCATGCGTCGTGGAAATTAAAGCATGATTACATCGTACTCATCTCGAGTATTTTGGCAAATGCACCCACGTCAACATCTTCAAAATTGTAATAATGGAGAAGTTCTTGTTTATGCGTTAACAAAGGTGCGACCGTCTTATAATTGAAAAACAAATTAAATTATATGAGGATTTTGTGTATCATGCTTTAAAGTATTGTAAAATAGAATGAGTTTTAAAAGGTCAAGTGTCAAAATATATGAGGATTTCCGATAAACTATATCACTGGCATTTGACCAATCAAACGAAGTTTTTTTATTCAAATTAAAGATTAAAGTCTTATGCAATTATTCTATGAAAAATCATATGCTAGGGAGCACATACAGTAAATTAATGTTTTATTACTAAACTATTTTGTCTTCAATTGCGTATAATGTTTGAATGGATATTATGTGAATAGATTTTTAGCAGGAGTTTGAATGTAAAAACAGGGGAAATTCAACATTTTAAAAATTTTTCGCTTTGATAATAAAAAATGCTAGCATAGATTACTCAAATTTTAATTTTGTTGTTAATTAAAAAAAAAGTTTTTATTTTTGGTAGTTCAATGGACAAGTCGGTTTAGCTCAACAATCGGTGGTTAGTTGGGTAAAAATATTCAAGAGGGTTGATCCGGAACAATTTCTTTTAGCATCCCTTATTTGTTATTCATACTTTCTCAATGTTTACAATTTTATACGAAACCTCAAAATACTCTCACCCTCTTTTACACAGTTTTTATATAGATGATCACTCTGGTTTAAAGCTACATATGCACTTTTACTCACCTTTTTGAAAGAGTATGTTGACTTCTTCATTACGCATTCTCACCATCTTTGAACATATATATTTTTTCATCTCTATTTTTAAGAACTTCCTCTGCATTGTATCTTAACAAGCAAGACAAAAAAACAATTTTTTAAATTCATATAAATCATTCTGGATCAAGTGACATTGTGACAATCCAAGTAATCCTGAAATTGGTATACTGATAATATTTTTAAAATGAAAAAAAATCTGTCTTCTTTACTAATTGTTAAGGAGTTACAAGAAAAAAAAATTATTGATAGACATAAAATTGAGCTCACCTATAATTTTTGTATAACTTTCCTAATAAAATCTGTCTTCTTTACTCCTTAAACAGTGCCTTAGGATAACAAGACCATTTTTAAAAAATTAATAAAATTAACTAATATATGTGTGACTATTGAATAAAGTGTCTAATAAAAAGGACAAACTAATTGATAAAAGTGTAAGATATATTAATGAATGTCCACTCATGCTAGATAGATGCATTTATTCACCTATTAACAATAAAAAATTTATTGGTGAAATAATATCTCTTGAATTATGTGTATTGTCATTAAATATTATCGTTACAGAATATTTTTAGAATAAAATTTATGTTCATAATATTTTAATTAAAGTAATTAATTTACCTACTTTTATGGGTCCTGATAAATTAGTTATTTGTTTTTCATACAAAAGTTAGGAGGGGCCAATATATTTAGGTGGAATTTTTTTAGGTGAATATACTTAGTTTTAATTAATTTGCAAGTACGTGAAGTTTCACAATATTTATAATTAGATACATAAATTTTTCTTTTCAATTGGATACCTAAACTTTTATGTTTCATTCAGTTAGATTTTTTGATAAATTATTATGAAAATTAACCATGTACACTAATTTAGACATTCAGACCATTAAACAAGGTTTTGAATAGTATTGTAAGCATAGTTAAGTTAATTATGAGAGATTTTGTTGAGATTCAAGTTGAATACATTAATAATAAGTAAAGTATAATAATACATTAATACATTTATATGAGTACATGAGCTTTTTTTTTTTTTTTCATCACAATTAGGAACTTAGGTGTGTTGTAGATTGGTGCATTGTTGAGTTGGTGTGTTGCACTCTTTTAGATTGAAAGCTATGGCAAGTTGGAACTTGGCAAAAAACAAAGTTTTATCAAAATAATAATCAAAATAAAGACATAATTGTGCAGCTAAATATTTTTATTATTACTTTAATATATTATTTACAAATTTATAATATAAATATTCTCTAAAAAAGAGTATTATCGTTTAAGAGATTAAGTTGATGGAATCTTTTATTTTAACAAGCAGTGAAAGTGTGGATAAGTAAGTAGTGATTTGACTCCTTTGATTTTGATAAATAGTGATTGGTAGAAATTTGAATGAGCATAAGTGAAATTTTAGAAATAAGAAGATATAGGTAGGGAGAAGAGTCGCAATAGCAGTAGAATGACAAATGAAGCTTCTTGGAGAAGAGAAGCTTATTTTTGAAAGTTGAAAACGTGCAGGAAAAACTTACACAATATTTTATTATATAATATAATAATATAATATTAGAGTGTGTTTGACAAAACTAATTAAAAAGTTAGTTCAAAGCTGAAAGCTGAAAAACTAGTTGAAAGTGTTTGGTAAAACTAACTGATCAACTAACTAAAAGTTGTAAAATGACAAATACAGGTATTATTAATTATTAAATCATCAACGAGGTATTTAAAATAATGATAACGTATTTTAATCATATAAATTAATTATATATTTAAATTATAAATTATTAATATTATATATTTAAATTATAAATTTCTATAATAATATATTTAAATTATAATTACATATTTAAATTATAAATTTATGTAATTATATATTTAAATAATAAATTACTATAACTGATATTTAAATTATAATTTTCTATTATTATACATTTATATTATAAATTATTATAATTATATTAATGAAGGAGAGAGAAATGAAAAAAAGAGATGTATGATGTGATGTAAGAAAATTAGAGGGGAATGATGCATGAATTAATCATTGGAAGTAAAAGTGAAATTAGCTAGTAGATGAAAATAAAATATCTTTTGTAATAGTTATATGGAATAGATTTTTTTAAAGAAATTAGTAGTTCCTAAAAAAAATCTTATATATTTTTTATCTAAAAAGAGCTGAAAACATTTCAGCTTCAGTTAGCTGAAAACTGAAATAATAAGTCAAATACATTCTTCATATTATAAAAAGCTTTTGAAAGTTTGGGGGACCACTCTCTCAGTTGTCACCAGTTTTAATCTTTTTATATAACTAAACAATTTTGAGAGATTTGTGAATATTTTGGTTGAATTTTATCTATAGATGCTAAATCATCCATGTAAATATTGCACAATTAGTTAAATTATGCTTATAATAAACTCTAAAAAAAATCAATTTTCTATTTGTATGTCTAATTTAGTGTGCATGATTAATTTTTCAACATATATTTTAATTTTATTTTTTAATATTATAAAATTATGATATTTTTTTAATATCATTTTATGTACATGAATTTCGTTTCGACTATGGTTGAAATATTAAGCCTCGAAACAATGTCCTAACTTGACTGATCAATTTGGATTTAAAAACACTGAAAAATCAAATTGTATCCTATTTTTAATTTCATATTAACAGTGTATATACAATATAACGTAATGCTCACAAATAGGACCATTTCTGCATCATTCTTGTAGATTACATTTAAGCTTTAATGTAGCTGTCAGCTTGTACTAGTAGGGGAAGTAATTTGACAAGTAACTTCTACTTTATACAGTGTTATCTTTGGGATACAATGTTATCTTGGTGCCACACAAAATCTTAGTTTTGAGATGCAATGTGCTACAATTTTTAACAAAATTCGATCATATTCAATCTTGTTTTTCTGTTCATTCTTCATGTTTATGTTCACCTTCATCTTCTGAATCTGCATCAAGAAAATGGGATAAGAGGTTACAATTTCGACGGACTAAAACAACTACAAAACCTGTTGCTACATGTTTAGTGTTCATCACCATCAAGATTGATTTATTGAAATGTAATAATATCTGATGTTATGAATAAAATGTTCAACTTAGAAAGCAATATTATGTATGCATTTTTTAGCTTACCAGACCGCATATCTTCACTAACTTTTCCTCTTTCATGGATTTGTTTAACAAGCATTCTGAGCATCAGCGCCCACCAATAAACATGCATAACGAGTAAGAAGTATAGAAGAGTATTGAACACATAATAATATATTGGACCTTCCACCAGGTTCTTATCCAAGGTGAGAACAACTTCATAGCTGCCAAAGAGACAAGAGAATGGACCAATTAAATGGAGGAATAGATGATATGTAAAAGATGGAAGCTCTCTAGCTTTAGTGCATTACTATTTCAGATTGAATCATTGAAACTTCTGCAGTCTGAAATAAGATTTATTCTTCTTGAGGTGCGTATAGGAAGATTAAAATCAATTAATTTTAAGTATAAATTTTCGAGCAAACTTTGTTTTACAATTCTGCTCCCACAACACTGCTTAAATTTCTAAATCTAAGTTTCAAACTCATTTTAAACTTGGAAAACTAATGTCATACTTTGATAATGAACAGCGTGAATCAACAAAAGCATGAGATGGATCATAGATAACATATTATTGCACAGCCTTGCAAAAATAAAAAAATTGTTCATGAATTACACACACACTCTTCATCTACCATGAGAATTGAGAACAACCAATCAGACCAGTTGAGAAGGCCATTCAAATATCAGATTGTAACATGCGAAGACTATTGTAATAGCAGAGACACAGTATTAGTGTGTAGTGTCATTACATATCAATCCTGAGGAAAACCTAACAAGGTAAAAAAGGCGAGTTTTGTCTAGACATTTATTTGAGTAGCATTATTCTATCGGTCAGGATTCTGAAATAGTCTAAATGAGAATTTCTATGGCCAGTGAATATGTCATAAGATGACATGACTCACAAGTTGCACTACTCAAGTTATGATATTTTGAAAAGCAGGGGATGGGATACCAAAAATTGACAAAGCTTCTAGAGATTTTGATCAAGGCAAAGACTTGTGAAGTCTCCTAAAATAGTACATAATATAACTAACTAAAAGTATTTTTCAAGCACTTAATACTCACTAGGATTTTGTTAGTGGCAGGGAGGTTTGGATAGTATGCATTAGGTCATAAACTTCAATGCAATTATTCTACATACAAAAAATACAAAATTTTTCAACCACTTAATGAATAGGCACCAGAATACATATAAAATTACCATTATCAAGATAAAAGTTAAGATGAACTTATTTCATAGCATTGTATAGCTGAAACTAGTAACCCTTTCTGTTAAGAATATGTAGGAGAGACAATATGTTATTCTCTCCCATGATGACGACTTTTGAAGCTAAAGAGCAACATACAAGTTGATCATCACCCTTTTAAAGTATGTTTAGGAAAATTCTTTTACTTCCAATAAACTTGAGTTGGAGCATGTGATAATTCACCTAGATTACCAGCTATATATTTAACACTTGAGGAATTCTAACAGACGACAAAAGGAAAACAGAATGTAAATGAACAGAATTAATACAAACCTTGTACTCTTAAGAATCCAGAAAGGGTAGAAAATGATCCGCATAAATGTAAAACTCAAAACGAAAACAACAAATAAAATGCTAGCAATTGTTTCAGCACCACTGTATTTGGACATTTTCGCTGCCTCCAAAAACACATCACAACCTTCATGAAGTGCTAGAACAACTGATCCAACTCGAGCAAATCTGAGTGTATTAAACATAGAAGCAAAACATTATACTGTGTGAAAACGTCATCAGGCCTATAAAAAAATAAATAAATTTGTATATACTAAATTTAGTTAAAGGAGATGGTGACCTAGTCAAAGACAGGGAAAGCCTATGGCTTAAAGAGCATTAACCGAAGAACTTATACAAACAAGTTTGGTAGATACACTTATGATTTAAAATCTTCATATTCTTTGTTTTTCTAATATTATCACACACGTCCTAAACCTTGACAAGTTTCACTATTTTGAGGAGTTTGGAATGGATTACATTAAAACAAATTAAACAATTACAGAATACTATTGCCTGAAAATAATAGCACTTAACCATGTGCTTGGATTATGAGAAAATCATACCTTAAAATGTAGGATAACACAAGGAGAGCCACAGAGATAACATGATGGCCCATGGAAACCACAAAGTCAGAGCGCCTTGTTTCCCAAAATATTAAAGCAAGTATAGAGTATGAATAGAATCCAGTAGAATACATATAGAGACCCTTCAATTTCAATCTGAAATGCTAAAGGTTATGCATAATCAACCAACTTATTTTGCTTATAGAAGTCAAAGGAAGAACAATTAACATGAATACAGCATATTTGAATAACTTAGGAGAACACAAAAGTACTTTTACTTCCAAATTACATTTTCTTCCTTCTTCAATTTGTCTATTGGAATTTAAAGATGTACTTTAAAATTTGCAAAAGTATTCTCCCAACTTTGATTCAAAAGGTTGAAGATTGTAAATGAATAATCTTACTTCATCTGTTGATTTGGCCATATTTGATTCCCTGGCCCAACCCAAAAGTTTCTTGTATTAGTAAACCAAGGCTCGTTAAATGTTACAGCCAAGGCAAAAACTTCTGCTGATAGATAATAGAGGCATTTCCATGCTGATTCCTTAAATTTCATAAGCTTCTTTTGCCTCTCATGTGACTGAAAATCCAGTGTCTTGTGTCCCTTTCCAAAAATCAATCGTCTGGCCACTTTCTGTAGATACCATTAAAAGTAAATTTCATATTAACTAAACGAAATAAAAAATGAAAATATACTAAAATAAAAGTAAATTTGATAAATGCAGAGAAAGACATCAATACACAAATTTAACATTAACACACTTTTCTATATATAAATATCTCCGTTCCTTGTGAAAAATGCAAACTCTGATCCTGCTCCCCTTTTAGGTTATACACTCAGAGTAGGCTAACAAATAACACCATGATCAATACATGAAAATTTAAGATCATAGATAATTGAAATAAAACTTTTCTCAAAAGGGACATATAAATGTCCCTTTATCGTTTTATTCACCTAACCTGTATTCACATCAAACCCCATGTACTTCCATGCTTCTCTTCCTCAATAACCATTTAAATTCATTCTAAAGAATTACTCTCACCGGATTTATATATAAATAAAAAAAATATGTTATGTTGAATTTAAATATAAGTAAATATGATTAATTTTATTATATTTAATATCATTATTTTTAAAATATTTTTCATTTAATTGGAATTTTATCATATGATGATATCAAGTCTTTATTTACATGAAATGCATAAAAATGATAGCTAACTTTTTTAATAGTGTGATTTCAGTTATTTTTATTTTATATGATTTTAAGAATAGTACTTAAGAGAAATAAATATTCAATATAAAAATTAGAACAAATTACATTAACATTTGTTAAAATCTTATGTAATTACACTATGTATTGTTTGTAGGATGTTCACGAATGCATATCCATTATCATCCAAACCAATATAATTAGATTTGTAAGTCAATTTAAATGTAATCAGATTAAATGTGATCTAATCCAACCTTAATCAGATTGGTACACGAATTTTAACTCTAGAAATACATTGACATGTGAATCAATCCAACCTGTTGAATGTTTATGGTCTTTTAGGACTTACTTTTTATCTTTTATAAATTACTTAATGTACTTTTATATGTTATCTTGAAAAATCATCATATGTTAAATATTTTATTTACAAACTTTTATGTTTAATGTTTTATTTTCTATATTTTATAAAAAATAAAATAGATTAATTTTTTTTTTTGTAATTTGTAGATCTAATCCAATATGTGAACACCCCTACTATGTGTATATAAAGAATGTTAGTATAATATTTTTAAATTTAACAACTTAAAGAGGATTAGTATATAAAAATTGAAAGAGTAGCCTTTTTTATCAACAAATAATAATTGTTAATTTGTTAGTTTTCTCATGAGAGAGATTCTAGCTCTTCCTCTCTTCCTTCCATCTCCCTAGTTTTTAACCACTAAATCACCAATATATGTAATTTGATAAAATTTTGCTATAAGTTGCTCTGAAAATTATGAGTTTTTTTTACAGGCAAGAGTTTGCAGGTTACAAGGACATAGCAAAGACATGGATAACTTACAATATAACACACAGCAACAGCAACCAAAACACAAACCCCACACAAAACAATGACCCAAAAGAGTGACAAACTAGAAAGCTCTCTCTATAAAGCTAAGCATTTCGCTTTCCAATCCTAGCAATGCATAATACTGGATGGGTGGACCAATCAAAGAAGGGAACTGTCGATACTTTAAACATCCCTTTAATCCACAACGACCTTTGTAAACCCGATTGTCAAACTTCTTCTACATTAAAAGGTTATCCCTTAAAGACTACAATGTTCCTTGCGAGCCAAATTTCCCACAAAAAGGCCAACCAAATAACACTAAAGATATCAGCAGTTAATCTACCTGCTAATTTAGAAATACCCAGGAGAAGCCAACCTCCAACTGAATAATGTCCTTCTCCAAGTAAGTCTCCACTCCTATCTATTATTGCACCAACCTCCAACCTCAAAAAGAAGATTCTCTCTTTGATTGTACAGAGCATATAACCTAGGGAACAAAATTTTAAGACTACCAAGCATCCATCAACCCCCTTTCCAAAGCTTAAACAAAGACCCATCCCCTATCAAATGTTTAACCTTACTAGAGAATCACTCACCTGCCCCCGTTACAGAAGTTAATTCCAGGATATCACTCCACCATTGGGACCCCCTTTACACTGCCTCTCTATCAGACTTTCTTCTAATATCATCCTCATATCTAGCTTCCAGTACTTTGATCCAGAGTGCACTACCCCCCCTAAGAACCCTTCGACACCATTTTCCGAGAAGAACCTTATTAAATGCAACCACATCTTTAATTCCAAGCCCTCCGTGACTTTTAGCTTTACACACCTACTCCCATTTGATCCAAACTACTTTATTGCACTCGCCTGAACCACCCTATAGAAAATTTCTTTGCATTGATTGGATAGCCTTAGACACCTTCTTTGGAACCTGTAGAAAGACAAAAAATAAAGAGGAATGGACAAGAGGGTGGACTTAATCAAGCAAATTCATTCTCCCAAGGACAAATTTTTTTGTCTTCATGGTGTTAGTTTTGCTCTCATTTTGTCTAGAACTGGCTTCTAAACACACTTACACCTCATATTTGCCCCCACTGGGAGCCCCATATAGGAGAATGACATCTACAATACCCCATAGTTTGGGATTTTAGCAAAAGGTAGCAACTCATGCATCTTCACCCCCACTCCCCCCAAGCTGCTCTTGTGAAAATTAATCTTAAGCCCAAAAGCTTATTCGTAGCACCTTAACACACTTTTCAGGGTGTCTATATTCTGGAGCTCTGGCAATATCATAAAGATGGTATCGTTCGCATATTGTTGGCTCACAACCAAATTTCTTTTCGTCCTAACTTAATTTCTAATAACAGATTTTTCGATAGAGCCTCCTTAATCATCCCACCAAGCCCCTCATCTGTAATTAAAAATAAGAAAGGGGTCATAGGGCCACCTTGCCTTAAACCTCTTTCCATGCAAAACTTCTTCCTACCGCTTCCATTTACTAGCACTAAAACTAAAGATGACTAAAGATATCATTGAATCCAACTGATCCACTTTTCCACCGAATTCAAAGAGTTTAAGCATATAAAAAAGGAAAGACCAACTAACACAGTCATCGACCTTTTCAAAATTTGCTTTAAATATTAATAGAGGTTTCTTAAGTTGCTTAGCCTCCTAGATCACTTCATTAACAATAACTACACTATCAAGTAATTGTCTCCTTTTTAAGAAGGCAATTTGGGTTTCTTTAATGATAGTAGGCATCACCTATTGAATTTTGGTTGCTAGCACCTTCATGATGATTTTATAGATCACCCTAATCAAGGAAATAAACCTATAATCCTCGAGCCCTCTTGGGCACTCCTTCTTAGGAATCAAGGAGATAAAGGAGGCATTGAAACCTGCGACGAGTTTCCCATTTTGATGGAAATCTACCATAACCTTTCTTATATCCTCCTTCAGCATTTCCCATAAGTATTTCATGAACTTCTTATTATACTCATTTGGTCCAAGGGCTTTTGAACTATCGCACTCCTGCACAACTGCTTGAATTTCTTTCATTGAGAATTCTCTCTCTAAATCCTCTCCTTGGATGCCTAATAGATAGTTAAATTCCACCTCATCCAATCTGATATCTGCATTCCCCTGGGATTGGAATCTCTCATGAAAAAGATTTTGATTTCCTATTTAACATGTAGAGGGTCTTCAATCCAATCCCCATTTACCATCACTCCTAGAATACCATTAACTTTCCTCCTTTGGTTTATAGAGGCGTGGAAAAAGTGTGAATTCTTATCACTTTTCTTTAACCACTTAAGATTTGCCCTCTAAGCCAAAAGTGTTTCTTGAAATAAGCTCCATATTCAATTCTCTAGATGCTTTCATTCTTAGTCTAATTCCTTCATTCTCAAGTTGACCCTCCTCAGTACTCTTGTCAAAACTAGCAATCTTAGCCTTTAGTTCTTTTATTGACTCTTCTACCTTGCCAATATTGTTTTTACTCCAGCTTTTGATTTCTGCTTTCAGTGCTTTTAATTTTTCTTTAGCACAAAGCATCCTACCCTGTAACTTTTATATTGTTGTACTTTTGTTTTACAAAATATGCAAAACCGTCACATTCAAGCCAATTATTTATAAACTTAAAGAGTTTAACCCCCTAATTTACATTGGAATATTTCAGAATTATTGGACAATAGTCTGAATAATCTTTATTAAGATTCAACTGAAAACTATTGGGGGGAAAATTTTAGCCATTCTTGAGATACCAAGAACTTGTCAAAAACATTGCATTTTTACTTCTTGTAATAAACCATGTATACTAGCATTGAAAAACAGATAACTCTCTAAGTTCCATTTTACATCTAAACTTAGAGAACTCATTTGTTCTGCTTTGTAACATTCCAATCAATCCATTTTCAAAAAAAAAAAATTATGAGTTTAATAAAAAAGTTTTAAAAAATTTACCATAAAGATTTAATAATTATTCTTATAAGATTTTATAGTCGTCTCATTATTTTATCTTTTGTTAGGATGCCTACTACCTAAGCACTTGTTCCTTTGTTATACGGCAACAATCGTATCTTCACTCCATTCTAGCGCTGACCTAGACCAACCCTATTACCTGCTTCAGCTTTATCCAAACAACGGTCACTATTTTCTTCTTTTTTCTTTTTTCTTTTTTTTTGCTCACTCAGTGTTTTGTTCATTTTTAAATTATTTTTAATCATTGTAATTAAGGCCTTTTAGTTTTTACTTTTTACTTTTTAGTAGATTTTTTAGTAACCATGGTATTGATATATCCTTCCATATCTAAAGATTTTTTAGTAGTTTTTACTAATTGGGCATGGTTGGGTTTTGTATCTTAGACTTAAATAATAAATTTAATGAACTTAAATAAAACACACTAAAAATTTAATTTAAAATTATTATTTTTCTAATAATTATGTTACATTTATCTAACCGTGATCTCTAACTGTTCTCAATAGAAAATTACAAAACGCACCAAAATTAAAATTAATACTGGGTTCATGTAACCACATGTATTATTTTCACAGATTTACCGGCAAGAGTTAAAAGTAAAAAAATGCAGAAAAGTATACAAAAAAGTAAAAAGGTCAATAGAAGAAAGTCAAAAGCTTAGAGGGTGGAGTTTTGTTAGTGTTAAACTGTGATTAGGTGGCAGCAATTAATACAGAAGAAGATTGAACTGAAGGAGAGGTGCAGAAATAGAGAAAGTAACTGTACCTCGAAAATGAAGGTGTCGAGAAAGAAGCGAAGGCAGGGGAAGAAGAGAGCGAAGAGGGGTATAACGGAGAAATCACGAAAAGATGGGTATGATTCGTGGTTCAAATCAATGGAGGTAAGTCGTTGAAGCCAACACGACAAAGCCATGGTTAAGACCTTGTTTGGGTCCAGATGATTGTGTTGGAAAACGAAGACCAAGAACCAACAAAATATACAAACACACATATATATATATATATATATATATATATATATATATATATATATATATATGTTAATTTGGGACGCTGAAAGTGTTAATCAGACCGTGGAACGAGTATACCGTGTACTACAGCTGGTTATGAAACGCAAAAAGTAGGACAAAAGTGAGTTTTCAGGTTTCAACACATAGTTTTAAGAGTACAGGGAAAACAAGTGGAAAAGTGTGAGAAAAAAAAAATTAAAAGGAATAAAAATAAGGAAGAAATAAGTGAGTTTTATGTATACTTTTTAATTTGATTGGAAATAGAATGGAATACGAAAGATAAATTATGTCTTTAATATCTTGTTTATATTGTTTTGTTACATAAAAAAGACAATAAAAGGAGAAGCTAAAACAAAGAAAATAAACATTTTGAACAACGATTGGGTAGAAGGACTTTTAGGCTTTCTAAAGGATTGTTCAAATGAGAGAAATTAAAACTATGAGTCTTGAATTATTTATAGATTTCATTTCATAAATCCGAACTGAAATCTAGATTTTAAATTATTTTATGAAATTCAAATGAATTACAAAGGAATTAATAATTTTGTTGGCAAAGTCTTTAGACTTCCTTTTTAAAAAATGTTCAGGTTTCTTTTGCCTAAAGTTGTTTGACTTCGTAGGTCGATAATAGATAGCAAAAGTCTTTTATAATTAGTAGAAATCTTGTCTACTACAAACACTTTTAATTGTTTAACTACTATTATTTTACTTTATCAGAAAGGAAGAGCGCTCTTAGTCATAGTTCTTAAATGTTAAGATCTTCAATTACGTGTATCTTGGTAATAGAAATAGTCTACTATACGCAGAGGTTATTATAAAATTGGTTGGTGTGGTAGCAAAATTTCTAATTGAGGAGATAGAGAATTGTGAATTCCCATCTTTCCATTATCTTCTTCACTAGTTTCATGCTTAGAATCCAAAGATCACATGATGGCTAACAAATTTTGTTTTAATTCATCTTTTAGTTTGTCTTGCCGCAGAAATGGAACTTCTGGTTTATTTACCTTCTTTTCGGGGTTGAAGGTAAGAATGTTGTTTTGGTTTTCTAATTTTTAATTTGATTTTTAGGTAATCTATATTATATTTCTTCCACCAAAATACTTTCATCTTCAAGCATAAATTCTTCGGAAAAGGCTTTTGAAGATGTTAATGAATATGATAGATACGCTGAAATAACCAGCTTACTCTTATGCTAGAACAAAAAATAATCATTTTGTAATGCCTTGGCATGAAAGGAATTAAAGTTTTGAAATTTTCCAAGTATTTAATAACTTTAGAAGGTAATATTGCCTTTACGGGTCCCGCAAACAAGAACCAATCAATGAAGCAAGATAGTAATTCATTTTTTAAAACTAATGTATACCGAGAGTGCCTAGGATTTTGATATAAAAAGGTCTTAAAAAACACTTCTTAAAGTGGGATGGTGACACCAATCATAATAGATTAACACTTCTAAAATTTTAAAATTTGAATCATTTGTGACTTCCTTTTTATCCTTTTCAGGAGGAATCTCAATAGAATTTGTATGCATTAATAAAATCATTTGATAAAATTTTCTTGTTTTCAACAAACTTTAAATGAAAGTCAGCCTCAGTATGGCATTGTTGAGGTTTAGTTTGGGTTAGGGAGGTTTTAAAGAGGATATTTATTAAAATCAGAGCACGTAGTTAAGATCCGTTTGGAGTGTTTTTTCGTTTCTAGTTTTGAAATTTATAAAAATAAAAATTAGTTTTAGTTTTAAGTTTTCAAAATTTTTAAAATAATATTGTTTTTGTTTCTAAATTTAAAATATTATTTTTAAATCTTAACCAAAACACAAGTTGGAGGTAGCGGTTGAGATGTGACAACCAGTGACTGTTTGTCAAAGGTGGGGGATTGTGACCACCGGTTGGAAGTGGCGCGACGGGTGACCATTAGACGGAGGTGATGGTCAGTGACTGTTGGTCAGAGATGACAACCAATGACTTTCAATCAGAGGTGGCGATCAGTGACCGTCGGTCAAAGGTTATGGTCAATAGTGACAAGTGACATCAAGTAATGAAAATAAAAATAGAAATCCGAAAATCAAATTTTATTGTTTTTGAAATTAAGTGAAAACTGTTTTGAAAATGAATAAAACAGCAAAACAAAACCATTTTTGCTGAACACGTTTCTGTTTTCAAAATACATTTCAAAATCCAAAACTAGAAACTCAGAACCACTCCAAATAGGCCTAAGATAGCTGATAGTTTAGGGAATTGTTAGTGATATTTAAAGTAGTTGATTTGATATAGGAAGGAGCCAATCCAAATCATCTAAAGATAATCCTTTTTATAAACTAAGTGAATAATTTTATAAAATTAATTAGTGACTGCAAAATTTTAAAATTTAAAAAACTAAGAATAGGAAGTTTAGATATAAAATATTAAATAAAAATATTAACATATTAAATATTTACATATAATTTTTTAAAAATTAAGAGTGCATATATACTTGTCATGGTTACAAATAGGTGGACTAATACTCATAATTAATAACATACACCTCAACATAGGTCTTTGCTATAACTCCCAACATAATACCTTTTAGCTTTGAGGTTCGTTGTTGATACAATATGCATTTGAGTTCATGTTCATAAGCTATCTACAAAGTCCAGCATGACATTTGAGTTCCAAACTTTTGAACTTATTTAGATATGTGGACTTTTAGACTTAATCTGCAAAACTTAAAAATAGCAAATAACTTGGGGGCCTACACATAATTAATAATTAATAAAATTACATTACTTATAAAAATTGAAAGTGTCATAAGTAAGAAATAAAAAACTCAAAACTTTTGGGATGACATTTAAGTTTGAGATTTGAAATTTTATATTTGAATGAATTTATATTTTGTTTATCTACATTTTAAACTTGAAATATTTTATTTTATATTTGAGAATTGGGAATTAAGATTATGTTTGTGATGACATTTAAGATTTAACTATTAAGTAATAAGAACTTTTATTTTACTTAATTATTGTCTTGTAACTCATTATGTTGTCATTGATATATATTAAAGTTTTTATGATAATTTAAAATAAGAAAAAAAATTTATATAAAAAAATTATATGTTTAGGTGGGTTGGTCCACGAGCCTATGCTGGCTTTGCACTGCGAATGCAAGCTCTAATAATATAATGAAACAATTTAGAATGCAGATTTTGCAAACCAAATTTCGTAAGTTGAGAATTTTAAGATTGAGGGTTTCGTGGGTTGAATTCCTAGCATGACCATCTCTAAATATGCATATACCATGGGTCCAAAAATGTCATCCTTATTGTATATTTTTAAAATAACATTAATTACATTTTAACTAAATTTGAATTGCAAAATAAAAATGAAATGAATCTTTGATTTAATGGTAACATGCTTGGACTAGATGTATGAGGACTTGAGTTTGAGTCCTATAATGCCTTTATCATTACATATTTTTTAAATTAAACATTAAACATCACTTAACGATAAAAAAAAAAAAAAACCTTAATTAAACGCTATGTCATCACTACCCTTCACACCTAACAATCAACCTTACTAAGGCCCCCATTCAGGATGGTTCTGAGTTTCTGGTTTTTGGTTTTTGGTTTTTCTTTTGAAATATATTTTGAAAAAAGAAATGTGTTTGACAAAAATGATTTTGTTTTGGTTTTTTACTCATTTTTTAAACAATTTTCACTCAATTTCAAAAACAATAAAATTTGGTTTTCAAATTTCTATTTCTGTTTTTATTTAAGTTCATTATTTGACATCGCTTGTCACCATTGCCATCACCTCTAACCGACGGTCACCGGCTGCCACCTCTGACTGGCGGTTATCAGCTGCCACCTCTAACTGGTGGTCATCGACTACCACCTTTGACCGGAAGTCATCGACCACTACCTCTAACAAGCAGTCATCGACTGCCACTTCCGTCCAACAGTCACCAACCGCCACATCTGATCAGCAGTCACCAGGCCCTACCTCCAACTAGAAATCACCAGTTGTCACTCCGACCGACGGTCACCGATCGCTACCTCCGATTGGTAGTCACCGACCGACGGTCACCAACCGCCACCTCTAACCAGCAGTCACTTCCAATCGACAGTCACCAACCACCACCTCAACTGGAAAACACCAGTCACCACCTTTGATCGGCGATCACTGGCTGTCACTTCCAACTACTGGTCATTGACTGCCACTTTCGACTGACGATCACTAACTGCCACCTCTGATCACCGATCACCGAAAGCTACCTCGGACCAACAGTCACCAATCACCACCTTCGATCACTAGTCACTGACCACCACCTTCGATTGCCAGTCACTGTCTCAACCGTTACTTCCAACTAGTGCTTTGGTTAAGATTTGAAAATAATATTTTAAATTTGGAAACAAAAACAATGTTGTTTTTAAAATTTTGAAAACTTAAAACAAAAACTAGTTTTTGTTTTTATAAATTTCAAAATTAGAAACCAAAAACCATCCCGAATAGAGGCTAACTGAGGGAGGGGGCATCAATTGATGGGCAAAATGTCACTCGAAGGCACGAATTGTAATTAAGCCTAAGAAAAATTATTATTCTATATTTTTTTATTGGCTTAAATAAGATTTTGGTCATTAAAAAATAGTTTTTTTAGTTTGATTCTTGAAATATTTCTATGATTTTCCTTCTATAAAATAAAAAATAAGGTTAGTTAAATTTTTAGTTTTGAACATGATATTTGCTTGCCTCCATTTCGGAGCATGATTAAAAAAATTTATCATACTATAATTTTTTATTGACTTAAAAATAATAGTTTGGTCCTTGAATTTTTTTTTTGTTCTTTATATTTTTTTGTTTGATTTTGGTCTTCTAAAGAATTTTTGGATTTTGCTTTCTGAAAACAATGTTAATTGAGACATAACACTAACATTAGTAACATGATAACTTATCACGTCATTAGAGAGTTTAATCGAACAACCCAATATAAATGTGTTGGGTAAACTATTACTTTAACTACTCCTAAACTTGTCTAATATTAGAAAATTTTTTAACAGATAAAATATTATAAACAATTGTTTCCTAAAAAGCTATATATGACATTTCTCTTTATACTCCTTGTTAATGTTGCACGTCATTAAATTACGAAAATTTTTTAATTAACACTATTACTTGAAAGTAGTGCAGGATCTTTTTAGAAGTCAGAGGGATAAATCTTCTCCATTTCCTTTTTATCCATTTCCTTTTCTTTTGATGCATTCTTATCTAACAAGGGTCCTATCACAAGGTCCATGGCTAGGAGGATTGAGGAAGACATGGCAAGAGAGGAGGGAAGAAGACCCCACCTTCTCATGCAGATCAAGATGATAGAAATTAGGTCATAGTCTTCTTTTTAGTCCTTCATGTATACGTTTGTTTTCTTTAGGAGTTTGGAGGTGTTTTTATTTTTATTTTTGGCCTCTTATTTTGGCCTTTATGTCCCTTTTAATTTAAGGGGTGTAATTAGTCTCTTTTGTGGAGTGTGTTGAGTAGTTTGGGCCTTTTTGGAGAAGGTTAGGAGTGTGGTTTTTGTGAACCACACCCCCGAAGTTAGTTTCAGACCCCTTCAACTCACACATGAATCATGAGAGACATGTGGGACCCCTTGGTTCCCCTCATACTTGGACGAAACTTTTTCTCTCCTCCAAGGTGGCTTCCACATGTTTTTTATGTGCTCTCATTTTTTAATTTGAATTTTGAAGGTGCCATTTAGCTTCCCTTCAAAATTCAAATTCAAATTGAGAGGGGACCAAGATCTTAAAGTTAGGGGCATGTTTGGATCTTCCTAGAGATTAATCAAGTACTAATTGGCTCTAGCTCAATTAACACTTGATTAAGCTCTCCTAATTTCCCCTAGCTTGCACGTCACCCTTCTCTCCCCCTTAGCCCATTGTTTTTCTTATAAATAGATGCCTCCCCCTCCTATGTTCATTTTACACTTGATATTGAATACAAACCTCTTGTGAGTTCATTTGAGTGTCTTCTTTCTCTCCCTAGTTTGAGAGCTTCTATGGCTTTTATCAAAAGCTCATTCCCTTGTGGCAAGCTTTTTCCATGGCTTATCTCACCATGAGTGGCGCCTACACTTTCATTCGTTCCCTTTCCACCATTCATTTCTCCAAAGGAACCAAGCTAGAAGGTGATCTTGGGAATGACATCAACAAGAATGCATCAAGTGGTATCAGAGCCTTCTTCTAGAGGTTCACCATCTTCCTTAGCTCTTTTAAATTTTCAGTCACTTCTGTTCTTTTCTATTATATTTTCATTCTACTATTTCCTTGTTGTTCATAAATTATAGCATGTCTTGTATGTTGTCTTGTGTTTGTCTTTCTTTAATTCTTGCACGTTTATTGTGATGTTTACTTTTAATTTGTTAGTTTATTCATTAGTTCCATTCATTGAACTAGTTTTTCTGTTTAGAATTCGTTTCTTTAGCCATAGCTTTGATTTTGTGTTCATTTGTGTGAATTTGAGGTACCTAAGAAGCATTGTACCAAAAATCCACAAGGCTATGGTGAAATCCACAACGCTGTGACGAATGCTTTGGACTCAATTTTCTACACTTCTTTGGTTCAATTCTTGTGCTATTGTTGTTTTCTATTTTAGGACTTTATTTTAAAATTTTATACTCTCAAGTTTTGTCTTAATAGAGTAATGTTTAGTCATTATATGTCATATTAATTTGTTTAGGTTTCACTTTATTTTTTTTTGCTTCTAAAATTTGCTAAGTGTGTTAACCTTCTTTGAAATTGAGCATATAAGAGGTTTTTACCTCTTATATAAGTCTTCCAAAGAAGTCAACCATGCTTATAGCCTAAACATGTTCTTATAAAACAAAATCTCAAAAAAAAATTTCTCAATTTCAATCATGTTTTTGTTTAATACTTCAATTTAGTAGCTCTTGTGTGTGTGCCTTGTTAGGAAGTGGAATTGATAATGGGTGTGAGTGAAAATTGGCATGACATTTGGCTCTTCTTATGCAAACAAGCACGTGTCAAACTACACTAACCAAAAACTCATTAAGCACTACTTAATTCACTTCCAAAAGTAGTACACTAGAGTTACCTATGTTTTCTCTAATTGCAATTTTTAGTTCAAATTTTATGTACCTTAGCCTAGGATTTTGGCCAATCGTTTAGGACCTCTATCTTCCTCATAAAATTTGCAATCTAACAAGTACTTAGGTACATCTAAAAGAATTTAAAAAAAAAGAGAGAGGAAAAGAGTCTTAAAACAAAATATAAAAAAAAGAGAACAAGCAAATCATAGAAACATACTAAAAAGAAATAGGTGTACCTAATTGTAAGTCAAATAAATTGTAAAAAAAAAAAGGAGTATAGAAATGGTCTAATCTTGCTTGCCATTGTTCCTACAGTATTCAGCCATAATTGCTAAATCTTTTGCAATTTTTGAAAACACTTTAAGTCATTTTCTCTTTTAGTCCTTAATTCTATTTTAGATCCATTCTAAGAGTTCTTTTGTGTGTCTACTTCTTTCTCATTCTTTAATTTTAGTTTGTCTTGAATTCTACATTCCTTCAAGTTGTTTCCTATCTTTTTCCACTTGGAAATTTTCCTCTTACTTCATTATACTTTTATTGCCTTTTTGTTTGTACTCTTGCATTCTTGTTCTTGTTTTGGTGTGGTGTTACTCTTGTGTAGAGGAGCTTTGGAAAGATTAAACTACAAGTGTAGAATTTGAGGAGATATTGACAAAGCATAGAAGACTTGAACAAGGAGGAAAGCAAGGTCGTGAGAGTAAACACTTGCGGGAGATAGGAGGAAGACTTGAAGAATTTGTTACTTCTAAATTTTGCTTTCATTTCCTTGTATTAATTTTTTTTAGGAATGTTGATACCCTAGTGGTCACTCCATTTGTGTGTAATAGTTTATTCTTTCATTCCAGTTTCTCGTAATTAAGGTGAGAAGGAGGAAGTGGTATACCACCTTCATCACCTTCTAGGAGCACGTTTTAGAGTCCCTACACTTGTAGTTTTCTTGCAAAAACTGTGTAGTTGAGGCCTAAAAAGAGTTCCAAAGACTCATTGCCTCTTAGGGAGAAAACCTTTAAAGGAAAAGAGTGTTTGCTTATTTTATTGGCCTACCTCTTAACTTAGAATCCAAGCACAATGTCTAATCACTCACATGTTAGTATCTCTAGCAACAAGAGTGCTAACCAAAGACACTATTCTAAGGTTAACTCTCTTGAGCATCTCACTATGGATTTCATGATTGGATGATTGAGGAGTAGATGAGGCGTGAGGAAAAAGAAGAGAGGAAGAGAAAGCAAAAAGAAGAGGAAAAGAGAGAAAAAGGAGGGAAAAAGAGTTAGAGAAAAGAGAAAAAGAAGAAAGAAAAAAGAGAGGAAGAAAAAAGAAGAAGAGAGGAAGAAAAGAGAAGAGAGGAAAAGAGAAAACAAAGAGAGTGGGAGAGGAAAGAAAATAACATAGAGTATGGTTATCCTTCAAGGAAATTTAGTGAGAGTGAAAAAGAGTACTATGAGGAAAAACCTAGAAGGAGACGCTACCCCCATTCTCATGAACATGAACATGTGGCTCCAATAAGGGAGCCAAGAATTGATCTTCCTCCATTTCATGGAAGAGAAGATATGGAAGCCTGCCTTGATTGAGAAATCATGGTAGAACAATTGTTTCACTGCCATGAAATAAAGGAAGAAAAGAAAGTCTCATTTTCAACCCTAAGCTTCCAAGGGCATGCCATACATTGGTGGGTTGGGGTAACTAATGAAATAGCCCGAACACATATGCCTTCTATAAGATATTGTAATAATTTAAAAAGTTCTTTAAGAAGAAGACATATTCCCTCTTACTATAAGAGAGAGACCTTGGATAGACTCCAAAGGCTTAGGCAAGAAAACCTAAGCATAGAGGAGTATAGACAAAAGATGGAACTCCTCATCTTAAAGGCGGGCATCATTGAGGAACCCAAGGCCACCATGGATAGGTTCTTATGTGGGTTGAGCAATGAGATAAGAGATAAAGTTGAGCTCTTCTCATATTCGAGCCTAGATGAATTGGTACAACTTTGTATCAAGGTTGAGAATCAAGTAAAAAGAAAAGGAATTAAAAGAGATTCTCAACCTTATGCAAGGAAGGACCAATTCAAGGGAAATTATTCCAAGAGTTTCCCTAAGGAGGATCCATCCAAACATCTAAAAACATCTCATATAGTAAAGAAACCCCCCACTACTAACTTCCATGAGAAGAAAAGTAGTATAAAATGCTTTAAGTGTCTTGGGAGAGGCTACATTGCATCTCAATGCCCCAACAAGAAAACCATGATCATTAGAGGGCAAGACATTTATAGTAGTGATAGTAGCTCACCTTCCTCCTCTAGTGAGAGTGAGGAAGAAGAGGGTCATGCATCATACTCAGATTGTGAAGATGCTTATGCATATGAAGGAGACCCCCTGATGATTAGAAGGCTTCTTGGAAGCCAACTTTAGAGCTTACCCAATCTCAAATAGAGAACATATTTCACACAAGGTGCAAAGTTAATGTCAAAGTGTGTTCTCTCATTGTATATAGTACGTCCTGTTGTAACTGCTGCAGCTCTAGGTTGGTTGAAAAGCTAACCTTAACCCCAATTCCCCATCCAAAACCTTATAAACTCCAATGGCTCAATGAGCAAGTGAAGGTTCCAATCTCTATAAGGACTTACAATGATGAAATACTTTGTGACATAGTCCCTATGGAGGCTTACCATATCTTGCTGGGAAGACCATGGTAGTATGATAAGAAAGCCATCCATCATGGTCATTCCAACCACATCATCCTCACTCATATGGATAGATGTATCAAGTTGTATCCTCTATCACCTGCTCAGGTGGCGGAGGATCAACTATTCATGAAAAACAAGAGAAAGGAAGAGCACAAAAAAAATGTCAAAAGTAAAAGCTTTACCCCTAAAGCTTGAAAGGGGTAAGGAGAAAAAGTTGGAAGGTGATACCCCTTCCAAGAAGGTATTGAGTAAAGAGAGCCTGTTTGCAACAAAATTGGACTTAAAAGAGGCTTCATTGACTGATAAACCTTTCTATCTTCTCCTTTGTAAAAAAGCATCTAATTTTGTTTCCCCTTCTACTTCTTCTTCTAGCACTGCCATAGATCTTGAAAGTGAGAACCTTCCTAATGGGGTTCAAGAGCTTTTAAAGGAATTTGGTGATATATTCCCCAGTGAAGTCCCAAAAGGACTTCCTCTTGTTAGGGGTATAGAACACCAAATTGATTTGGTTTTTGGGGCTAGCCTGCCCAATAAGCCTGCCAATAAGACCAACCCCATGGAGATTGATTCTCAAGTTCAGGATCTATTGTAGAAAGGTTGGGTTCAAAAGAGCCTCAGTCCTTGTACTGTGCCAGTCTTGTTGGTGCCCAAGAAGAATGGTCAATGGAGGATGTGTGGATTGTAGAGAAACCAACAACATCACCATCAAATATAGACACCCAATCCCTAGGCTTGATGACATGTTGGGTGAATTACATGGGGCAACAATTTTCTCAAAAATTGATCTTAGAAGTGGTTATCATCAAATAAGGATTAAATAGGGTGATGAATGGAAAACCACTTTTAAGACCAAATTATGAATGGTTGGTCATGCATTTTGGCCTAACAAATGCCCCTAGCACTTTCATGAGACTAATGAATCATGTCTTAAGGGATTGTTTAGGAAAATTTTGTGTAGTTTACTTTGACGACATACTAGTGTATAATAGGAGCCTGGATGATCACTTAGGACATCTTAGGCAAGTTTTTTGCATACTTAGGACCAACCACCTCTTTGGGAATCTTGAAAAATGTACTTCTTGTGCTGAGAGTGTGGTATTTTTAGGATTTTTAGTTAATTCTCAAGGGATTCATGTGGATTCTAAAAAAATCAAAGTCACCCAAGAATGGCCCATCCCAAAAAGTGTGACAAAGATCAAGAGTTTTCATGGTCTTGCTAGTTTTTATAGGCACTTTGTGCCTAACTTCTCCACACTTTTCTCACCAATAATTGAGTTGGTGAAGAAGGATACTCCTTTCCTTTGGGTGACAAGCAAGAAAAAGCCTTTTTCTCTAATCAAACATAAGATTACTCATGCACCAGTCTTGGTATTACTAGATTTTTCTAAAACTTTTGAACTTGAGTGTGATGCCTCTGATATGGATGTGGAAGCTGTATTATTGCAGGGTGGGCACCCTATTGCTTATTTAAGTGAAAAACTCAATGGAGCCCCTCTCAACTACCCCACCTATGACAAAGAGTTTTATTCTTTGATTAGGGCCTTTCAGACTTGGGAGTATTATCTTGCTCCTAAGAAGTTTGTCATTCATAGTGACCATGAGTCACTTAAATATCTAAGGGGACAAGGTAAGATGAACAAAATGCATGCTAAATGGGTTGAATTCCTTGAATCCTTCCCATATGTCATCAAATACAAGAAAGAAAAAAAATGTGGTAGCTGATGCAGGAGGCACACTCTTTATACCACCCTAAGTGCTAACTTTCTAGGATTTGATGACATAAGGACTATGTATCCCTCTGATAAGGATTTTGGCTCCATTTATGCTGCCTCTGCATCTGCATCTAAAACCCAAGATGGGTTCTTCACTAGTGAGGGGTATCTTTTCAAAGATGGCAGACTTTGTATACCCCAAGGATCTATGAGAAATCTGCTAACAAAAAAGAGCCATGAAGGTGGGCTCATGGGGCATTTTGGAATGAATAAAACTCTTATGCTTTTGAAAGAAAAATTCTTTTGGCCCCATATGAAAAGAGATGTCCATAGGAATTGTTCTAAATGTTTAGCCTATCTTCAAGCTAAGTCTAAGGCAATGCCCCATGGATTCTATAAACCTTTACTTGTCACCCTCAGATTGATGGGCAAACTAAGGTGGTGAACAAATCCTTATCAACTATGTTGAGGGCACTACTTAGAGGCAACCATAAGTCTTGGGATGAATACCTTCCCCATGTTGAGTTTACATATAATAGGGTGGTCTAGAGAACCACCAAGCATTCCCCTTTTGATTGATGTATGGTTTCAACCCTCTCACACCTTTAGACTTTTTACCTCTCACTCTGTCTCACTCTTTTCACAAAGATGGATAAGCAAGAGCTACTTTTGTTAAAAATTTACATGAGAGGGTCAAGGCTAACATAGAACATCATTTAAAAGGGTATGCTTCTTCTGCTAATAGGGGAAGGAAGGAAGTAATTTTCAATGAAGGTGATTGGGTTTTTCATTTGAGAAAGGATCGCTTTTCTACTCAAAGGAAGTCTAAACTTAGCCTAGAGGGGATGAGCCTTTCCAAATCCTAGAGAGAATAAACAATAATGCATATAAGTTAGATCTCCCTCAGGATTATGGAGTTAGTAACACTTTTAATGTATGTGATCTATCTCCTTTTGTAGGTACTAATGATGAAGAGGACCCCACAGATTTGAGGTCAAATCCTTCCCAAGGGGGAAGGGATGATGCATTCCTACCTAGCAAGGGTCCTATTACAAGGGTCATGGCAAGGAGGATTAAAGAAGACATGGAAAGAGAGGAAGGAAGAAGACCCCACCTTCTGATGGAGATCAAGATGATGGAAATTAGGCCATAGTCTTGTTTTTAGTCCTTCATGTATACATTTTTTTTTCTTTAGGAGTTTGGAGGTGTTTTTATTTTTATTTTGGCCTTTATGTCCTTTTTAATTAGGGGGTGTAATTAGTCTCTTTTGTGGAGTGTGTTGAGTAGTTTGGGCCTTTTCGGAGAAGCCTAGGAGTGTGGTTTTTGTGAACCACACCCCCTGAGTTAGTTCAATACCCCTCCAATCACACATGAAGCATAAGAGACATGTGGGACCCCCTGGTTCCCCTCACACTTGGACGGAGCTTACTTTCTCCTCCAAGGTGGCTTCCACATGTTTTTTATGTGCTCTCCTTTTTGAATTTGAATTTTGAAAATGTCATGTGGCTTCCTTCCAAAATTCAAATTCAAATTGAGAGGGGACCAAGATCTTAAAGTTAGGGGCATGTTTGGATTTTCCTAGAGATTAATCAAGTACTAATTAGCTCTAGCTCAATTAACACTTGATTAAGCTCTCTTAATCTCCCCTAGCTTGCACGTCACTCTTCTCTCCCCCTTAGCCCATTGTTTTTCTTATAAATAGATGTATCCCCTTCCTACGTTCATTTTACACTTGATATTGAATACAAACCTCTTGTTAGTTCATTTGAGTGTCTTCTTTCTCTCCCTAGTTTGAAAGCTTCTATGGCTTTTATCAAGGGTTCCTTCCCTTGTGGCAAGCTTCTTCCATGATTTATCTCACCATGAGTGGTGCCTAAACCTTCATTCCTTCCTTTTCCACCATTCATTTCTCCAAAGGAACCAAGCTAGAAGGTGATCTTGGGAATGACATCAACAAGAATGCATCACCTTTCCTACCATTTCCTATACTGTTGAAAAGGTTAAACAAAGATGATATAAATTTTATAAATGTAACATTTATGTACTAAAAAAATTAGTAATGGAAAGAAATGGAAAAGATTTTAATCCGCCAGGGGGAGCCATGCCCCCTACCCCCAAACTTTTTTACTCTCTTTTAGTAAATATATATTTTTGTAAAAGAATTTAATTGTTTTTAGTATATCTATTTTATTGTTTTTGCTTCCCCCAAACTTTTTTTCCCTTTTAAAAAATAAATATTTTTTAGAAAAAAAATTATAATTTTCTTAAAGTATATCTATTTTATTTTTTTTACTCCCCAACATTTTTTACAAGATTCATCACTTCTTGAAAGTAGACTAAAACCTGAATTGTTGCCTGTCAACAAGCTTAAAATTAAATAAAAATATTTAAAGGACTATATTAAAAAAATTGTTAATTTTTTGAATTAAAAAGTTAGTCAAGTCTTTTTATTTTATAATTTTTTATGGCAATATATATTTGTAAAATCCCTCGTTGCCTTCTTTTTTTCCTTAATAACTTTAATAAAAAGGTAACCCTTGCATGGATTTTTTTAATATTATTTTTTATTCTCTTATATAATTATACAATTATATCATTTTTTTAGTAAAGGACTAAACTAGAATAATAGTGAATTCCATCTATTATTATTTTCATGAAATCTCAATGTTTCATTATTGTTATTCGTCCTACATCCACACTTTTTTTTTACACTTATTATGTAAATCAAATATCATAGTTTTATATTAGAAGTGGAAAGACATGTACTCACTACAGTAGGAGTGGACACACAGTTGATGTGTGTTATAGGAAATATGGGTTTCCTTTAAGGCATAAAGCTAATAGGGAAGGTGCAGTAATCAATAACACTGGGACTAGTGATTTGAAGGCCACCAAAAGTGATCAACAAAGCTTAGTGAACCAAGTTAGTTCTATCTCTACTTCTATCAGTGAACCGAAAGTGATCAACAAAGCTCAGTGATCAACAAAGCTCACAACAATATCATGCTTTATTAGCTTTAATACAAAAATCTAATTTAGCATAACCTTTAGCTACGAGCTCATCTCATATTAACCAAGTTATTTCTATCTCTACTTGTTTGCAGCCATATGACCAAACTAGTTCAGGTAGTTTTGATTGAACCACTCTTGTTTTCACACACAATGCACCAACACTTTGGGTCCTTGACTCATGTGCAACTGACCACATCACTGCGTCTCTTTCAAATTATTTTTCCTATGTCAACATTAGTCCTATTGTTGTTAAATTGCCCAATGGTCAGCAAGTTCATGGCACTCATTCTGACGTGGTAAGGTTTAGTGCCTTTTTTTTTATCTAAGTGATGTTTTGTACATACCCTCATTTTCCTTCAATCTGATTTCTATTTCCAAATTGGTTGTTTCCTTGAGTTGTTAGTTAATTTTTCTACCTAACTCTTGTGTGATACAAGATTTGAAGACCAAGAAGAGGATTGGTACAACTAATGCAAATGATGGCTTATATACCTTTTCTGTTGAACCAACTAAACAACCATCTATTCAATCTGTCATAGCCCATCCTAACTGTAAAACTTTCCCTATAGACCTATGACACTTCCGCATGGGTCATCTTTCACATAGTTGTTTACTTTCCTTGTTAAAACATTATACATACATTTCTGTTAATAAAGATTTTGTTTGTAACACTTGTCATTATTCTAAACAAAAGAAATTACCATTTCCTTTAAGTCATTCTCATACATTAAGAGCTTTTGAATTGATACATGTTGACATATGGTGGCCTTGTTCTAAAACCTCTATGCATGAGCATCCCTATTTTCTAACAATAATATATGATTACACTTGTTTTACTTGGGTTTTTCTCATGGTGAATAAGTCTGAAACTAGAACACATCTAACAAATTTCATTATACATGTTAGAAATCAATTTGATTCCAACATTAAAATTGTAAGGACTCATAATAGAGTTGAATTTTTAATGAATAACTTCTACCAAAGAAAAGGAATTATACACCAAACTAGATACACCAAAACACCTAAACAAAACAGGGTAGTTGAAAGAAAACACCAACATCTCTTAAATGTTACTTGTGCATTCTTATTTCAAAGTAATTTACCCTCTTCCTTTTGGTGTTTTGCTCTCTTACATGTTGTATATCTAATTAACTGCATCCTTACTCCCTATCTAAGACATGTTTCACCATTTGAAAAATTGTATGGTAAACTATGTGATATTTCAAATATAAAAGTCTTCAGGTGCCTATGTTATACTAGCATTATAACTACTAGGCATAAGAAACTAGATGCCTGGGCTCTGCCATGTGTTTTCCTTGATTTTAAACCTTATACTAAAGGTTTTATGATATATAACTTGCATACTGACACTCTTAATGTAACTAGAAATGCCATTTTCTACGAAGATCATTTTCCTAGCCTTAAAATTGATATTTCGAATCCATTTAATCCTGCATATAACCTGCCTAATTATGATGAAGAACCTTTGCCCACCTCTTTTCATCATGAACAAACATCTCAGTCACATAATATTGAATCCTATACCAGTCAAAATTCCACTTCAACCACACAATAAAACTAACCACATAATGATGATCCTACACCAGCCAATTCCACTTCAGCTACACGACAAATCAAATTCAAAACCATAACCTTCCTACCCTTTTAGCTTTTGTTCACAGATCAGCTCGACCTCACCTCCCAACTAGCTACCTTAAATATTTCCATTGCAACTATGCATCATATGTACCTCCCTCTCTAGGTATTCAGTATCCTCTTCACTCATTTCTTTCTTATAATAGATTTTCACATAATTTTTTTCATTTCATTTGTTCTATTTCTATTGTTACTGAATCAAAATCTTATGCTAAGGCATCCAAGGATATATTATCTAATATGTTTTAGATATATTATATGATACTTGAATGTTGGCCTATTGCCTTGTTTCCACTCTTGAGGATTACACTACTCGCTTAACTTGCAGTTCGAGAACACCTCTTGTTAATCCATCTCCTTATTGCAAGTTAATTGGCAGCTCATCTATCTCACTAGCACCCATCTTGATATAGCACATATGGTTCAAAATCTTAGTCAATTTGTTTCTCAGCCAACAAATGCTTATCACAGAGCCATTTTTCGTATTTTAATATATCTCAAGCAAGCTCCGAGCGCAAGTATTTTTCTTAGTTCCTCTACTTCTCTTCACTTGAAAGCTTTTAGTGACCCTGATTGGGCAGACTGCACTGATTCACAAAGATCAGTAATTGGTTTCTCTATTTACTTGGGTGATTCTTTGATTTTGTGGTATTCCAAGAAGTAAGCCACTATTTCTAAGAGTTCTTCCGAAGCTGAGTATCGTGATCTTACTTCTGCCACTTGTGAAATCTAATGACTTACCTATCTTCTTGATGAATTTTGGGTTTCATATAATCGCCCTGGTCTCCTCTTTTGTGACAATGATCCAGCCATCCAAATTGCTTCAAATCAAGTGTTCCATGAGTGAATAAAGCATATAGAGATCGATTTTCATGTAGTTCATGACAAAGTCAATTTGCGCTTGATAAAACTTCTTCCTATTTCCTCCTCCACGCAATTGACTGATGTTGCGGTTGGGGACCAAGCTGGGAATGTTTGATCTCCATTCTCAGCTTGAGGAGGGGGGGGGGTCTGAGCTCTCTAAACCTAACCTACCTAATACTTGACTTGAGTTAGTTGCTTGGGTTAATTTTTTGTTTTGCTGAGTTAGGTAGTTAGAGCTGTTACTTGAAGTTGTCGTTTTGTAACTGTTTTTCCCAATTGTGCTAATTGCTTCTGTGAATACTCTTGTATATAAGCTTCTTTGTTTCATCAATAATAATTGGTCAATCGTTTTGATGATTATTTGACGTTTGTGCCATACTCTTCTTTTTGGTTTCTCTACATTTCTTATCTTGCATTCTCCTTCCTCTACTTCATCAATTCTGAGAAAACCCTCAAACATTCTGCTTCTCTATTTCTAATACCTAATTATCATCACACCTTACAATTGTAGTGATAATCATCAATTTTTCCATCAATCCTCTCAATAAAAAATATATCCACATAGTCACATTTATTTTATCAACACTTGTTATAGGTGTTCATAACCCTTCAATAGCATACATGCAACATTGAAACCTATCAAAGTTTAGGCATCACTTCACTATCCATTTTCTCTACACATGTCACATGAGAGATAATTTTCCACCCCTCACATTGAAGAGACGAAGAACATAGAAGGTAGGAGTGATTCTTTAAGGTCTTTAGTAAAGATCGTCTCTCTCTAAGTTCTCTTCTATAGTTGCCTACTCTGATTTCACGTTTAGGGTTAAGGTATATATACAAAATGAGCACAATGCTAAGACCCCTCTCCTAACTCCTTCTATAATTGCTAACTCTTGTGAGCTAGGCCCCATAGACTTAACTTTTTTAACCCGCTCTTATTATAATGAAGTAATAATAATAATAATAATAATAATAATAATAATAATAATAATAATAATAATAATAATAATAATAATAATAATAACTAATGTTATTATTATTATTATTATTAATTCACTCCTAACATATTTTAGTTAATAAAAGTAACAAATTTTATTAAGCTAATAAATAAAACTAAAAATATTTTAATTCTTATTTTATAAAATATCAGGTTGTTACAAATACAATCCAACATTGTTTAATGATTAACCTATGACTTGTTAATTATCATGACATATGAGATAATAATTGAAAATTTCCTTCTATTGAATTTGAAAGGCCGTGAAGATTATGATTAGGGGTGGGTATACAGACTCAAGTCCACCGAATTCCAAGCCCGTGTGGGTTTTAGACCCCTTTCTTTTAAAAAATCATAACTATAAGGAAATTTGAGCCTAGTCCGCAAAACCTACGAACTTCACAGGCTTATAGTCTTGGCCCGTAGCTCGTTTAAAGATGCAAATTTGTCATTTAAGCTAGTTTGTGTCAATGTTGTGACTATTTTTGTAAATTGTGATATTTTACACTTTTAATATTGAAAATATTTAATGTTTTAGATTATTATAAATAATGATAAAATATTTAGTATGATAAGTGCATATGCGGGCCCGTGGATCGGTCCATTAAGCTCGCGTACCATATATGGACTCACAAAAAAAGTCCATTTATTGGAATGTGTATACCCACCCCTAATTGTGATAGAGACATTAAAATTCTTGGAATGTGGATAAGATTTCAATTTTTTGCTTGAAGACATCATTCTAGCTTCAATCTCCTAATATGCTAGTCTTGTAACAATTAAGGGTGTTCACGGTTTGGTTTTTGGGGAAAATGAAAACCGAACAATTAATTTTAATTAAGTTGAGTTGGTTCGATTTATGGAATTTTTTCCCTTGACTCGAATCAATGATAATCAAGTTGTTTGATTTGGTTTCAGGAAAAATCGATAAAAAATTAAAATATCATTTTTTCATTAAATTGTAAAAGAATAATTTTATACCTAAAACTAGCTAAATCCATTACTCTATTAAATTCATAATTTTATAACAAAATATCAAGTACTTCATATATCCTAAATTAGTCAAATTAAACTATTAAACTATTAGTGAATCTTTAAATAAAAAAAATATGATGTGCGTCATAACAGTGTAACTATGACAACAAATATGTGAGAGGTGATCTGGAAGAGAAAATAAGGCAGTCAGTACATTATCACCGAATTTTGTTTTTTGTTTCTTAATAAATTTTTTCGTTGTATTTAGTTTCTAACAAAATTCTTCTAAAAATATTTATTAGGGATAAAAAGCAAAGAAAAATTTATTAGAAACTGAAAACAAAATTCATTAATCTATACTAAAATATTTGTAACCAAAAATAAAAATTTATATTTTATTTTCTCTATTTTTTATTTTTTTATCTCTTTTTAAAAAATCTTAAAATTGAATTATATTTTTTTATGTTTTATTTATAACTTTCTATATTTTAAAATAAAAACTATTTTGTTTCTTCAATTTTAAAAATGAGTGAATTTGTAAAGTAGAATTGTCTCAAATAATGAGTAAATAGACCAGTTTAAAATAATATTAACTAATTAAATTTGAATTTCAAAATTATTTTACAATTTTAATATATTTTTTAGATTTTTTAAGAAGATATATTTATTAGATACTTATATATAAAATATGAAATCATAAAATAATTTGATTATTTTATAATATTATAATTTATAATTTTTTTTCAGGAATTTTTTAATAATTTAAAATGTAGCATCTGCTATTTTATTTTAATATAAAAAATAAAAGACTTAAATATACTTTTTTATCTAATAAATTATCGAATTTTGTATGTGGTTCTTAATAACGGAGTTTGAAGATTATTTTATCTAATTGCTAATTTGAAGGTAAAATTATTGGTTATTGGTATATAGATTAATGGAACTTGAAGATTATTTTATCTAATATGTATTTTTTTCCTAATATGTAATTTAGGGATTAGGGTTAGTAGTTGTTATTGGTATTTAATGCATGATTATTTGTTACAGATTAATGGAATTTAAAGATTATTTTACCTAATATGTTATATTTTGTACCTATTTTTTCTATAAGAATTTCACGCATACATGATTTGAATTTTTATTTTCCTAAGCACCTTCATAATATTTAACTCTTAGTCCATTTTTTAAACTATTCATTTGACAACAAAGAATAATTTCAACTGATATAATAAATTATAAATGTGAAGTAAACTTTTATTAATAAAATTATAATGGTAAGTTGTTTAACATATGTATGTACTGGACAATTATAAATAAGCATGTATTTTGCACATACTAATTTTAGCACAACAAATATATATTTATTTGAATAATAAACTTTGATTAAAATTAAAAAGAGGTAAAAAAAAAACTAATATAAACTTAAACACGAGTCATTACTATGCTTAATGTTGTCTTGTAAATGATATTATGTTTATACCATATAGTCTTGTGAATGATACTATGCTTCTTAAAAGTAAAAGAAAAAGATTAAATTAAGAATCCAAAGAAATATTAGAAAGACAAAAAAAAAAAGACACATGTCAAAAATAGAGATGAAATATGAGAAATGACACATAAGTAATTTCATATGTCTACACAAACAAAATAATAAAATATAATAAATAAAATAACATAATAATGAAAATGAAAAATATTAAAATAACATATAAATAAAAATAATTAATAAAAAATTACAATAAAATAAAAATAATGAATAAAATAAGAAAAATAAAACTTAAAAAAATAGAGATGAAATTTCTAAGAAATTAATTCAAGATTTTGTGAAATTAATATTAGTTATTTTTCATATGCTAAATATATTAATAATTACTTTTACCATGTTATAAATAAGATATAAAAATATTGCAAATTAATAAAGAAAGATAAAAAGACAAATATTTGTAAAATATTAAAATATATTACATAAGCTTATTCATAGAAATTTAAAATTAAGAAAAAATAAATAACATGTTAAATATATCAGTCACATAAATGAAAAGTTATGATTAAATGTCAGTGTAAAAGTCTTTTACATTGACAGTTATTGAGTTTAATTGGTATACACTATCAGTGTAAATATTTTTACACTAACATTCCATCACAACCATTCATTCATGGTAAGTTTGTTGACATTACTAATTAGTACTTTAGAAGTCACATAAATGAAAAGTTATGATTGAATAGCAGTGTAAATATTTTTACACTGACATTCCATCACAACCCTTTATTCATGGTAAGTTTATTGACTTTACTAATTAGTACTTTAAAAGTCACATAAATGAAAGTTATGATTGAATGTTAGTGTAAAAGTCTTTTACACTGCTAGTGTATACCAATTAAACTCTGTATGAGTTTAATTGGTATATACTGTCAATGTAAATGTTTTTACACTGACATTCCATCACAACCATTCATTCATGGTAAGTTTGTTAACTTTACTAATTAGTACTTTAAAACTCTCTCTCTCTCTCTCTCTCTCTCTCTCTCTCTCTCTCTCTCTCTCTCTCTCTCTCTCTCTCTCTCTCTCTCTCTCTCTCTCTCTCTCTCTCTCTCTCTCTCTCTCTCTCTCTCTCTCTCTCTCTCTCTCTCTCTCTCTCTCTCTCTCTCTCTCTCTCTCTCTCTCTCTCTCTTTCTCTCTCTCTCTCTCTCTCTCTCTCTCTCTATATATATATATATATATATATATATATATTCAACGGATCATTACAATCACATTGTTTACTATAATCAATTTTTTACGAATTATAAAATAAAATAAAAATTTAGCAATAAAAACCAATATGATATAAATATGCTTATATAGGAAAAAAATTATAAGGGAGAAAAACTTTTAATAATAATATAGTTCTTCCAATCTTAATTATAAGTGAAATTATACAATTGGTCAAATGATATAATTAGTAATTCACTTGTTATTGTTACATTGAAGGTAAAAGTGATTGATTTGCCGTCAACTTGTTTATTGATTTGATTAAAGTTGTTTAAGATTTGGAAATTAATTATATGCTATTTTATTGTTAATATTTATAAGAGTTTAATTGATATATATTGTTAGGGTAAAATATTTTTACATTAACATTCAATCATTATTTTTTTATTTATGTGAGTTTTAAAGTAGTAATAAATAAAATCAATAAATTTACCATAAATAAAATATTGTGATTGAATATGAGTGTAAAAATCTTTACATTGACTATATATAATAATTAAACTCTATTTATAAATAAGACAAACTTATCAATATATAAGCTTTTTTTTTATTGATTTGATTATAATTGTTTGTGATTTGACAGTTAACTATATGCTATTTTATTATTAATGTTTATAAATAAGAAAAACTTATCAATATATAAGCTTCTTATGTATTGATTTGATTATAATTGTTTGTGATTTGACAATTAATTATATGTTATTTTATCATTAATATTTATAAATAAGACACACTTATCAATATGTAAGCTTTTACTCTATTGATTTTATTATAATTGTTTGTGAGTTGACAATTAATTATATGCTATTTTATCATTAATATTTATAAATAAGACACACTTATCAATATGTAAGCTTTTACTCTATTGATTTGATTATAATTGTTTGTGAGTTGACAATTAATTATATACTATTTTATCATTAATATTTATAAATAAGACACACTTATCAATATGTAAGCTTTTACTCTATTGATTTGATTATAATTGTTTGTGATTTGACAATTAATTATATGCTATTTTATCATTAATATTTATAAATAAGACACACTTATCAATATGTAAGCTTTTACTCTATTGATTTGATTATAATTTTTTGAGATTTGACAATTAATTATATGCGATTTTATTATTAATATTTATAAATAACACAAACTTATCAATATATAAGCTTCTTGTCCTGTTTATTTTCATCGTTGCTTCTGAGATTCTAATGTCCTTTTAACTTCGAGTGCATGAATTTAGGCACTTTATTGATTAAAGCTCGAAAAAAAAGTTGAAGATTGAGTTACATTAGAGATTTATCAAAGTTCGCTTTAAGGGTAATAACCACCTCAACACAACATTTTTGTTTTAATTTTTTTTTTCTAATAGCTTGAAAGCAAATTCTTCTGTGGTCAATTGCTGGCTTCTTTTATTGTACAAGACAAGACAATCTGGTGAGTAACATAATTTATTTTAGTATAATATTTTGATAACATAAATAATATGAGTTTTTGAAAAGAAATATGGTTAATGCATGTGTCAATTTTTTTTATGGTACATTATTCAATAAAAATTTTTGGTAACATATTAAATTGGTGATCACATTTATAATCTTCCGTCTTTGAAAATGTAATTAGTTTGTTTACGTGTAGATATAGTTTCTATTATCTATTCTTGAATTGTTTTGGGAAATACATAACTAGGAACATTTGATATGAATTTTAATGTTGCAAAATTTTGTAAGTATAAAACATAATTTTTTAAAATAACTTTTTATCATTTAATATTGCAATACATATATACTAACACATTTTGAATATCCCATGCAAAGTAGGGTAAAATATTTTGTGCTTACATTCATTTTTATTAAGTAGACTTTAACTTTTATAATTAGACTCTTATGATTAAATTTGGAGTCTACTTAGGGTCATAGACAAAGCTTAATTTATAATATAATATTTTTTTATAAGTAAATGTTAGTTGTTAATATGTTAATTATTTGATAATTTATAGTAAAATATATAGATTGTATTTTGTTTCTTGAATTATAACACATGTATAAAAAATAATTAACATAAAATAATACTTTTCAACTAAAAATAAAATAACTTATATCAAATACGTTAAATTATATTGTGGTTCCTTGTCTTAGAAGTGAATTATATAGGAAGACATTGAATATTCTGAGTTAAAAGCAATGATTTACGTTTCGTTCTACACATTATTGTGCTTATAAAATCGATAAATTCTTCGAATTTTAGTCACTGTTTTATAGCATCAAATCTATCTTACATATATAACATCTCAATATAATTTTTCTATATGTTTCGGTTCTTATTTTTATTCTTATGATCAATTTTCTTGAATGTATCGATTGAAGCAGGTTTCAAGAGAAATAACTAGCCTAATTTTGCAGGTTTGGAAAACAAAATGAGTCTCGTCGTACTTATGTGTTTAATCCTCTTTATAGGTATATTTTCTTGTCTACAATTGGTTCTATTTTTTTTTTAATGGCATTATATCATCAGAATCAATGTCGAACGACAAAGAACATTTAAAAAGACATCTTCACCAATATTTATTTTAAAAATATATTGGAAAAATATTTAAAAAAATAGTTATTAATAAAAGTAGATTTTAAACTCAATTGTCGATTACATGCAGATAATGTGTTAAAACCTTATAGTGTTAATCCTTAGATAAATATATTTGATTAAATGTACAAAACCTAGATAATCTTTAAAATATTTATATTATTCTTAAGACTCGTATTTTAAATTTTTTTTTATATGGTTAAGGTGAGAGATGGGAGAAAGTGAGACAACAAAGAGATTAGAAAGATATGACATGAAGAGTGAAAAAAAAACGAATGTTTAAGGTGTTTTTGTTATGTTAAAATTCAAAAAGAAAAAGCTAGAGAGATCCACAAAGTGACTTGTGTGAAATAAAATAACATAATAAATTGTTTATGTTTTGTTAATCATACTATCACCATGGTTCTCCTAAATTATGTGGTATTTTATTATAAAATAAGATAATTTTTCATTGAAAAGTAAAACTTATTAATAATGAGTTGATTAATGACTGGTGATTGATTTATTTTAATATAAAATTAATATTTATAAAATACATAAAAAATTTGTTCTTCTAAAATAGGGCGGATAATTTTTCATCTTGACAGTTATCAAGACTATATTTGTTTAACTCACTTTTCTGTGCATATATATACATAGAAAAAACATTGTTTCATTAAAAAATTTTATACTAATATTTAATCATAACTTTTTATATATAATAAGTTAGTTAATTTTATTAATTAATACTTTAAAAACACTTATACATAAAAAAATTTATTTTACCCTGACATTTAATTATAATTTTTTATATATAATAAGTTGGTTGATTTTATTAATTAATACGCTAAACTCATATATATATATATATATATATATATATATATATATATATATATATATATATATAAAATAAAAGAAAGGAGAAATCTACTAGTTTAAGAAACTTATTTTTAAACCATTTATTTTATTAAAATTTAATAATTGTAACAAAAATTTATTTTTCCGAAATTTCTGTCACGAACTTCATTTACATGCTAAATGAATTTCCAAGCAAGGACATTGTATTTCATTGTTGGGGGCAGGGAAAGAGTGGTTTGGCACCAATAATTTTCTTCTATTTTTATATTTTTTAATATGCATAATATTTTAATTTTAATAAAAGGTAGATTATTTTATTTGATTATTTAATGGTAGAATTTCATATTTTGGTAATATTATGTTATTTTTAATAGTTTTTATTATGAAAATTATAACATTCTTTTTTTAAGAAATATCCCATTCTTTTACTCTTGTGTGATGTAAATTTGTCTGTCTTTCATAACAAAATATTCAAGTATTAATTATTTTATTTTTAGTGATATTATTTTATAATTTATTATTGTTATTTTAAAAATAATAAATGATTTTATTAGCCTTTCTTTTTATTAGTTTAATTGTAATATTCAAGAATTAAAAATATTTGGTATTAATTGCGTCATCTTATGAACATTATAGAATAATAATTTGACAATTTGAACTTTTAAAATGCATCAATAAGTTATTTTTATCACTATTCTTTGTATTTTCTATTATTTCGCATTTCTCATCTTTGTTTGTATATTTTTGTAAAAGATAATTCGGAAAGAAATCATTTATTTTAATTTCATGAATTTTTAAAACACAAATAATATTTCATTAGGTATAACTCCATCTGGTATAAAACTTTAAATTTTATTTGTCAAACAAACATGGACACCAATTGCTACCATTTTTTTATTTTTCATATAGTGACCACTCCAGAAATTTTAAATGGTGGGAGTAATATTTACACAAATTTTTTATATTAAAATTCTAATATAAAATTTTGGTTTAATTAAGTTTTTTCTCTCAAATTTGACTAAATATTGTTTTTGGTTCCTAAAATTTAAAACTATTTTTTTTAGTTTCTGAAATTAATTAATGTTGTCTGTTTATAAGTTCTGTTAAGAGGATACTGAGAGCTAAAAATGAGATTCCACGTGGATATATTTTTTTAGGTGGAGTTTAATTTTTTGTTTTGGCCTATTATTCTCTCTATCATGAGTAGCATGCACTATTTTGAGGTGTACCGTTAAAAAATGTGTTCCATCTTGGCTAAAATATGTGGTGCACCGTCAACCTCTGTTAGTCATCTCAGCAATTTCTTAATGACATTAATGAGAGAAGAAAGACTAAAATAATTCAGAGACTAAAAAAAAATTTTCAATTTCATGGATGAAAAAATGATATTTGGTCAAATTTGAGAGACAAAAAACTAACTTAAGATAAAATTTTTTAAAGTATAAATATATAGTATAATTATTTTTTATGAGTTTTCATATTATAATGAAAGCATAGAAGAGTATACAAAATTAACATAGCTCATTTGTTACCACTATAGATTTTGAAGCTGAGGCATTATCTTATGATTATTCTGCCAACATTGAAGTAAGATCTATCTATGGCAATTATATTTTAAATTTTATTGAATATATTATTCATTCCAATAATGAGTATCATATGTTTTAAATTTCAGTGTTTGTCACACCCAAAAAAGCCTTTGTATAATGGTGGAATCATAGAAAACCCTGAACTAAATAATGGACTTCATGGGTGGACTCCATTTGGGAATGCAAAAATAGATCATAGAGAATCATTAAGCAACAAATATGTGGTAGCTCATAGCAGAGACCAAGCATGGGATAGCGTCTCCCAAAAGGTTTACTTGGAAAAGGATAAACTCTATACTCTATCCGGTAAAATTTTACTCAAATATTTATAAATTATACATAGACCATGCCTTTTATAGGTCATTATTTATTGTATTATATTTGTATATGAAATATCAATAAACCTAAATGTGTTATATATTTTTCACTCATGATTATGTGTTGAAATTATGCAGCTTGGATACAAGTAAGTAAGGGAAATGTTCCGATAACAGCAATTGTCAAAACAACTACAAGATTAAAATTTGCGGGAGCCATTTTCGCTAAGTCTAATTGTTGGTCTATGCTTAAAGGTGGATTTACCGTAGATGAATCAGGATCAGCTCAACTCTATTTTGAGGTAGTTATTGTGGTTTTTGATAAATGAATCTATGTATAACAATGTATTCTTTTGTGTAAAAACTTCACAAAACATTTTCATAACTCTTCAAATCCCTAAATTTTGTAGGGCAATAATACTTCAGTTGAAATTTGGATAGACAATGTTTCCTTACAACCATTCACAAAAAATGAATGGAGGTCTCATCAAGATCAAAGCATTGAGAAGGTAAACATTAGTTATGGAATAAATAGAAGAACAATATTATTTATAGTTTGTCAAAGTTTTTTTTTTCATTATCGTATTATATGAAATTTATGTGAATCTTATAAGTGATATCATTTTCAAACTAGTGAGAGTCACATGAAATTTAATTATTATAAAAAATTATTTCTCTATATAATTTTTCACTACATATATCAACATCAAACAATTAATTGTTCAATGACAATAACGACTATATGCCTCACAAACGGCAAATTTTTAAGTAGTTCAAGACTACCGTATATTTATAGTTATAACATATACTTCTTTTCCATTTAATAATACTCCACTATGTGATATGAAAGAATTAATAGGTACTAATGTTTTTTTTAAATTGGAGTGGATTAAACTAGTGAAGTTAAGAGTTTAGGGTTTAGAGGTTCAAATGAGAGTTTAGGGTTTAGAGGTTCAAATGAGATTGAATTAGATCCAATAAAATAATTTCTTTACATTTTTTGTACTAATATAATAATATGTTAAGCAAAACATAAGTTATGTATGATTCATTGTATATAAATATATCATAAAGTTTATGTGTTAGTGGCTTTATAACATTATTAAGAGGTAAAGTTTCACATTGCCTAGAATAAATTATAAGTTTGGTCAAGACTTTGGTAAAGGGGCTAGAATATTTGGTAACATAACTTTAGAAATATCTTGAATTTTCTATAGATCTATTAAATTGAATAATTCCTAAAGATGTTTTGGTTTAGAATATTTGTTGTATGTGATATATGAAAAATAAAAAGAAAATCAATATACAAAGAGTTTAGTTTTGATTTGTCTTTGGCAGGCTCGTAAAAGGAAAGTCTTAGTCCAAGCAATTGATGAACAAGGAAATTCTATACCAAATGCAACTATAACTTTTGCACTGAAGAAGTCAAGATTTCCATTTGGGAGTGCCATGACAAGTGACATCCTGAATAATAAGTTATATCAAAATTGGTTCACCTCTAGATTCACTGTTACCACATTTGCAAATGAAATGAAGTGGTACAGCACCGAATATGTGCGAAGGCAGGAAAATTACTCAGTTGCAGATGCCATGTTGAAATTTGCAGAGAAAAACAATATTAATGTTCGAGGGCACAACATATTTTGGGATGATCCTCATTACCAACCTAGTTGGGTTCCTTCGCTATCCTTAGACCAACTTAACTCTGCTGTGAAAAGAAGGGTAGGATCTGTTGTTTCAAGATACCAGGGCAAACTTATTTCTTGGGATGTTGTGAATGAAAATCTACATTTTTCATTCTTCGAAGATAAATTAGGACAAAACTTTTCAAGTTGGATGTTTAATGAGGCTCACAAAATTGATGGAAAAGTCATTTTGTTCTTGAATGAATATAACACCATTGAGGATAGTAGAGATAGTGTATCAAGCCCAAGCAAGTACATCAAAAAGCTGAAACAAATTCTAAGCTATCCAGGGAATGAGAAGTTGCCCATCGGAATTGGGCTTGAGGCTCATTTCCCTAGTTTAGATATTAACCTTCCTTATTTAAGAGCTTCCCTTGATTCTCTTGGTGCCACTGGTTTTCCAATTTGGATCACAGAAATAGACGTTGCAAGCCAACCTAAACAGGTAAAGTTCAAGCAACACTAACTCTAGTTATTTTAAAGTTAAATTCTTATTTTTAATGGAATAATTTGATGTTGATGTGGTATAATAGATTATTGTATCATCTTAAATTATTGGTTCCTACAGTCTCAACCAATCTCAAGATGTTAAATAATTGAGATTTTCAATATGCAAAGGGGAATTAATAAAACTTTATTATATGCCATATGGAGACTAATTGAGACCATGGTAGTATCTAACTGTATGATAACTTATCATTAACCATATGCATGAATAGAATATATTTTAGAGTTGTATTGTTCTCTATGTGAAAATTTATTGTTGGTATTTTATCTATTTATTTATACATTAAATGTTGATTAAGGTTTTTTATTTATGGTTTGTATAGACAGAGTACTTTGAGCATGTTCTTAGAGAGGTACATGGTCACCCTAAGGTTCACGGTATTGTGATGTGGACAGCATGGTCTCCTCAAGGTTGCTATAGGATCTGCTTAGTAGATAATAATTTCAAGAACTTGCCTGCAGGGGATGTTGTGGACAAGCTTATTTCTGAGTGGAGAATAAAGAACTTAGCAGGGATTACAGATCATAATGGATTCTTCGAGACTTCTCTTTTTCACGGTGACTATGAAATGAAAATCAATCACCCTATAAAAAAGAATTACATTGTTGTACAACAACTACAAGTGAATCCAATAGATGACCCCAAGGAAATAAAACAATTTGTACAACTTTCTATATAGTAATAATTTATGCATGTTAAACATATATTTTTTAATGAAAAATAATATATAATAAAATACTAAAAGTTGCATATTAATCTTTCTATCATTGTGTCTTTGTCGTATAACTCTTTTGTATTAGTTTTTTACGTGTTAGAGTTAGCTCAATAATTTCCCCTATGTTTGTATATTTAGAAAATTACATTTATATATCTCTATCAAGCTTTATTATACTTTCACCTCCATTAGTTTATATTTCTTTTGCATTCTATGTGTTAACACCGTTAACTAACCGTTATTTATTAGTGGATTAATGAAATTGCTCTTCCTACATGACTTAAATCTGTCATTCTTTTAATCATATGTCCCCATTTGGAAAACACATCTTCAATTGTAAGACCATCATGTAGTCATCCAACAGCATCCCATAAAGTAAATATAATCATGCTCTTACTTAATTGAAAAACCACCCTATAACTATTCGTTACAATCATGTTAATTATATGAGAAGCAATTATAAATAAAATTATCAATTAATATTAAGTTAAAAATATAAGATCCCAAATGCCTTTGTCTATTAGTTCAATAAAGATCCTTATTTGAATTTTTCAAAATGCATAGTTTTCATTGTAAAAGAGAGGATGTTTATTTATTGAAGCACCGTCAGTGAAGGTTAATTTGATTGTTTGTAGCTATATATATCTTTTTCGAAACTTTTTGAATGACTATCAAAGCAAATCTAATACCAAGTGTAAGAAATAATGGTTGTAATGTATCAACCCAAGAGGGGTGAATTGGGTGTTAAAAATTTTCTTTTCTTAACCTTCAAGGAGTAGAGACTTTTTTTTTTTTTAATTTTCAATCAGTGAAACACTTGCAGCGATTTGTTATATATAGAAATTAATTTCTTTATCTTAAACACATCAAGAATTCACAAAAATAAATTCAGTTAAAAAATATCCAATTTACAGACTTATTCAAAACAATTAAACCATACAAAGGTATATAGGGATAGAGAAAAAAACACAAACAATTTATACTGGTTCATCTAAACCTAGGACTACATCCAATTTTCAATCCACAAGACAATCTGCCTTTGGATTGAGTTACACATAAACTCATAAGTACATGTAGTCACAACATGCACTATTCTTGAACATCTATCAAGAAATTATTCGAAATTAGCTTTGCTCTTCAAAGTTTTTAGTTTCAGCTTTTATACAAAAAAACAAATCCATGTTGTTTTATTCATTAAACCAAGTATCTAATTGATTAAATAGTTCTTCAAGCTTATGAAAATACTCCAGGATCAATTTAATCGATTACCTAAAAAATTTAATCGATTAAATTGTTCTTAAGAGCTATCATAGCCACTAAGCACAAATTAATCGATTAAGTTAAGTATTTAATTGATTAACAATGCTTTAATCGATTAGGTCAATCAATTTAACATATTAAAATAGCAACTATGCTTTTTCAATCAGTTAAATAACTTTCTTAACCAATTAGTTGCAACACAAATGAGATAAAATAGATTTTCAAAAGCTTTTCAACAAATATATCGTTCATTCTTTCACATGGCTAATTCAAGTTAGACTGAATCAAGAATTAAGAGAAATCAGAATCAAAGTATCTATCACAATGCATAATTGGATCAACAAATTGTCTAGCCTATATGGATGCATGAGTCACAAGCATTAAAGCATATAACACACATCCTAAACTTGCTAAAGTTCATTCTAGGAGTGTATGCCAAGGCCATGGCATATACAACTAATTCCAAGCAAGTTTCACTCAACAAAACACTCTTTACAACAATTTTATACAACTTTGAGTGCACTATTTTATTTTATTGTTTTGCTCTTTTTTTCTCTTTTAGTATTTGTATCAAACACTTTTGTTCTCTTGATTTCTTTTATTTTTTTATTTTGAATTGAAATTTAGCAAGGAGGCTAATAATCATAAATGCTTGAAGGAAAGGCAAAGAACTAGACACAATATTTGAATTAAAAGTGCAATTCAAGAAACTCAAAAGTAACTTAAATGGACTAGAAATTTAGTGATCAAGAATAGGCATTTAAAGAGTTGGAATGGTGTTATGGCAATTGTTTGCACAAGGTAATTGGCCAACATTACACGCCCAGGACTCTTTTCAAAATCCAAGCAAGAAATTCACCCAAAACTAGAACCAATTAAGCTACTATTAAATTTTAAATAAATAAGCAACAAGAAGGAATTGAGCAATATTTTTGGAATTTTTTTTTAAGATACATGTTATGATCTAAAGTATGGCACCAAAAATAGGACAATGAAGGTGCACAAACACAAGAAAAAAGAACAAAAGTGACTTCAAGGATCAATACCATAATTGTGTGGCTTCTTTCACAAAATTTGTTAAGTCATCATGATACTCTTAGGAAAATCACATGAACAAGAGGAAATAAAAAATTGGGTAGAAATTAAAGCAATCCTAAAAAAAATACACAATTATTCAATGGAAAGAAACAACACAAAAATTGAATCAACAAAATGAAACAAAGACATAGAGTGCATAGGAAATTAAATTGACATGAAATTAAAACTACAAGAAAAACTTAACAAGATAATAAAGAAAAAATTAAAATGACATATAGGAGCAGGAAAAATAAATGAAGAACACCAAGAACAATAAAGAGAATTGACGCACAAAATTTAGACAAGATGGGAAAGAAAATGAACCTATTGAAGTAAGCTCTTGATACCAAATGATGCAAACCTTGTTGCATTCCCCATGATCTTTCTCCAAAGGTTACCAAGTACCAAGAAGATGGTTGATATAGAGGCAAGAGATGGACAAGGGGCACCACTTTCTTAATGAAGATATGCCGAAAATGAAGGTTTTCTACAAGGGAGAGGACACTTGATAAAAACCACTAGAAGAGTTTCCTCAAAAGAAAGAAAATCTAATGACACTTTACTAGAAGAAAGCTCTCAAAGGAGTCTTATATCAATTCCAAATTCAAGTGTGAGGATACATGAGAAATGTAGGGATATTTATAGATGGGGAGAGGGGTCTAGGCAGTTAAGATTAGAAGGAATTAAACAAGGATAATTATCCTAATCTTGACCGCCCAAGATGAAGGATTAGCCTAAAAAACTCCCTAAATTAGCGCCTAGATGAAGGGAGGAAGGGAACATGTGGGATCTTGTGTTGTCATGCTTTGTGTGCTACAGAGAGGCATGCAAAAGCAAGCCAAGGAGGTGTGGAAATGACCCACATGTCCAAACATGAGTTGCACCTTTTTCTTCACACACTCCATAAACTAACCAATGGACCTCATGCTCTTGCAAGAAAAATGGCCAAAATACAAGGTCTAAATGAAAAAATAGCTCATGCCCTAACATAAATAACTAAAATTATTTACAAGTAAGTAAACCAAGACTATGGCCTAAGGTCTTCAATGAGTTTCATCGTTGCCCTGTCTTCCACCATCCTCCTAGCTAAGGATCCATGCTATGTGGGATTACATCAACATGTCTCCTTAAGGTTCACTAATTTAGTGAGAGAAAAGGCTAATCTTTTCCTTAACCTTACTTAGCATGGGTGATTAGAGAGAATTAACCTTAGGGTTTCTCTTCTAATCTCAACTGCCCATTCCCTCCTCATTCCCTATAAAAAGTCACCTCTTCTCATTGTATTGAAACACTTGAATGAACGAATTATGACTCCCTTAGTGAACATCAATCTAGTAAAGTGTCTTAAGAATTCTCCTTTGAGGAAGTGTAACAACCCAACTTTTATACGTGATGTATTTTAGTTATTTTAAATTAATTGAATTAGTTAATAGAAATTTAGTCATTTATTATAATTAATTATTTCAAAAAGGCTAAAGTATATATATATATATATACATATATTTTTATTAGAGAAAAGAATAAAATAAATATTTTTTTGAAACAATAGTAAGGAGAGGTATATTTATATTATTAGTAAATATTTGCCTATCATAAGTTAAAGAATTAAGTGAAAAGGTAGGAGTTGGATGGGCTAGGCCCATTAAGGTTGTTATGTGAGAACGAAAGAAAGAGGCATGACCACTCTTGCCTCATTTTTTATTTTAGAGTTTCTCGAAGCTTGGGAAAAGAAAAATAGAAACCATAGAGAGAAAAAATAAGAGAGAAAATTATTCTCACACAAATCCTGTGCATTTTTCGTAATCTCATCACTGTGAATTCGTTAAGCATTGGATTAGACTTGAAATTGGATAATAGGTTCCATACGTGTGGCTCTCCACTCTGACTGTTTGGATCTATATTTGGGGAGCTCTAGTTTGGGAGAACACAGCAACGCAATAGAAGCTCTATTTTGTTAAGGGTTCATTGGATTAGAAAAAGAAAATCTTCATTTGTGTTTGTTTCTTCATCGAGGTAAGGGGAGTGAGAAATTATCTCACATGTGGTATGTGTAGGGAGATGGGTAATGAAGCGATGCCTAAGCTTCAATAAATTTATGTATGTCATTGAAAGGTTATGAACACCCACAATGAGTATTGATAATATGTTTTGTGTGTGATTGTATAAATATATTGTTCAATTCATTTATTCTTATATTTTTTTTGTATTTGACTAACAAGAATGTTTTGGCTTTTATAACTCTTATTTGATGTTCATGTAATGAAGGTCTATAATAATTTTTTTGGATTGGTGGCTTTGAGGTATCTTTTTTTTTTTACCTTAAATATTAATGTCCCTGAACATTGTAATGGTTGTAGTATTAATTTATTGGATTGTTGGAGTAGTGCCCTTTTATGGTCCCTTATGATTGATTGTAACAATTTGGTTTGCACTATTGTTAAAAAAATTTATGGCTATTTCTTTATCATTGCTTCAAGTGAATATTCTCCTTAAACTCCTCATCAAATTTGTGTTTAAATTTTGTTAAGAGGTGTAGCAAAATATTTCAAACAAAAAAAAGAGAAAAGAAATCAAAGAAAATAAGTCCAAAAAGTGTTAGTAAAAAAAAGTGTTTAAAAAGAGAAGTAAAAAGAGAAAAATAAATTGAGTGCACCTCAAATTGTTTAGGTCACTAAAAGGAGTGTTCAAAGAAACAATGAAAGGGTATGCTTCATTTTGTAACAAAGAGAGGAAAGAGTTGATCTTCAATGAATGGGATTCGGTTTGGCCTCAATGAAAGGCGTATGCTTCATCTTGTAACAAGGGCATTCTTTGCTTTCCTTCTAAGGTGAAGCCTAAATTTATCCCTACAGGAGATGGTCCCTTCTAAGTCCTAGAGAAGATAAACAACAATGCATATAGGTTAGACCTCCCTGAGTATTATAGCATTAGCACTACATTTAATGTTTGTGATCTTACCCCTTTTGTGGGTGTAGATGAGAAAAAGGACACTTGAATGAATGAAGTAAGACTCTTTTAGTAAGCATTTTGATATATTGAAGTATCTTGAGAATTCTCCCTAAAGGAAGCTCTTCCTCAAGTTTTTATCAAGGAACATTTTCCCTTGTGGCAAGCCTCCTTTAGTAGAACACTTATCTTCCTCCATTGCAAGTGGTGTCTCTTACCTTCCATATCTCATCTTCCACACCCATCTTCTTGGTGTGAAGAACCTTGGATGGAGAAGATAAAGAGGAGTGCATCTTGGATAGCATCAATAATGCTAGAGATTGATATGAATTCCATGCTTTGATAAATCTGACATCAGAGCTTTAGGACTATATTAGGATGTTCAAATTATTTCCTTGTTTTAGGAGTTTATTTCAATCACGTCTCAAGTTTTTTATTTCTTTTAAGTTTTATTTGTAAAGACTTATTATTATTTCTATTTTTAAATTGTTAACTTTAATTTTGATTAATGATGATGTTTTGTTGGAAGGACTTTTGTGAACCTTTTTTACCTAGTTAGACGACTTTCATTTAATCACCGTATAATTATTTATTTGGGATAGAAGAATGTCACAAGGTTTATAGTGTTGTATTTTATAATGCCAACAATTTATTTTCTGTTCATATAATGCTAACAACTTTAATCATAGGTTAATCTGGTTTAATGGATCTATGTAAATTAGCTGTTATTATCCCTTTGGCCATGTTTTTAACTCAATATAGAGATAAATTATTTTTATTTTCTCTTTCTGTTTAGTAATCAATTCGTAGGGTCACAATGTGAATAAATTTTTAACAAAGTGTCAAGTCTATTATTTAAATGAATGAGGAGTAATATATTAATTAATGAGGAATAAAGTTGTAAAAAAAATCAATTAGTAATTGAAAATAAAAGATCTTCTTGAAATAACTTTTTAGAAGAAACTAGTAATTACTTAAAAGAGCTCCTAGCTTTATGTTTGACAAACATAGCTAAAACCATTTTAACTACCATTTCAGTTAGTTAAAATATCAAACCAAATACACTGTTTGGGTCACAAGATTATCATAAGAGAAACTTGAACCACAATCTCTCACTTTCCCGACATAAACTTTATCGTTAAACCAATTTTATAACTTTACGCTAAAAATTACTTTTAAATGTTGATATCAACAATACATAATTGTCCAACTAAATTATATAATATAATATTTATAACCTTATATTATATAATTTAACAAAAAATAATATAATATTTATATAACGGCCTTAATTCACCCCACGCCCCCAATCCAAATTCCAGAAGGTTACACTTCTACTTAATTAAGAGAATAATTATGTAAGATAAAATATCTTTTCAAAAAATAATAATTAGTTACCTAATGACCTAAATATCTTTATTTTACAAAAAATATAACTTACTAAGATTTTGATATGTTATTTTTGAGTTTTAAAAATTTTAAATTATATTAAATGGTAGCCATATAACTAGTTTTACTCTCTTTATAAACTGATTCTAAACTGAAAGAATTCAAATCCTAATCAATAATATTAATAAAATTACCCAATTTCCATAATTATTCTAACTCTTTCATCCTTCTTCTGTTTGTTTGTTCTAACATTAAGCAATAATATTTTACCCTGTGTTTCATAAAAATAGTTACTATAATTTCAAATATTATTTACAAATTATAAAATTAGTGCACAGTAATAACATGACATCAATTCTAATGAGATAAATTTTTCAATCATAGGTAAATTTTTCTATTTTTATTTTTAACTTAATTTTATTTATAATAACCCAGTAACTTAAAGGATCATAATCAATAATATTAATAAAATTACTCAATTTCTATAATTATTCTAGCTCTTTCATCCTTGTTTGGTTTGTTTGTTTGTTTTCACGTTAAACATTGATAATTTACCTTGTGTTTTATAAAAATAATTACTATAATTTCAAATACTATTTCTAAAATTATAAAATTAGTGCGCAGTAATAACATGGAATCAATTCTAATGAAATAAATTATTTCAATCATAGATCAATTTTTCTATTTTTATTTTTAATTTAATTTTATTTATTAATAACATAGTAACTTTTCTTCAATAGATTTTTGTATACTAATACATTTTTTTTGTCTTTTTAAAGAAAAATTTTCTTTATAAGATGTATAATTTTTAATATATTTATGATAAAAATCAATAAATTTATTAAAAATAATAAGTTGTAGTTGACTAAAAGAAATTATTTCAATCATAGGTCAATTTTTCTATACAATTAATCAAGGAAATACCCCTTTTTTATTTCCATTTTTGAAAATATCTATTCTACCCTTATACCTATTTAAAATTAAAAATAAATTAATTTATTATAAGAGGGAGTTGAACCCAATACCTCTAACTCTTTAATAAAATAAATTATTTCAATCATAGATAAATTTTTCTATACTATTAATAAACAGAATACCCATTTTGATTATGACTTTTCAAAATACTTATTCTACATGTACACCTATTTTTAAAATTGAAAAAAGGAACTTGAACCATAACATCAAACTCTCCAAACATAAATTTTACCACTAAACCAATCATATGACTTCACGCTAAAAGTTACTTTAACATATTGATAACTAAATTATATATTATAATATCATATAATATTTATAACCTTATATTATATAATTTAATAAAAATAATATATTGAGAGAATAATTATGTAAGATAAAAGTTAGTTCACGCTAAAAGTTACTTTAATATATTGATAACAACAATACATAATTGTCCAACTAAATTATATATTATAATATCATATAATATTTATAATTTTATATTATAAAATTTAATAAAAATAATATAATATTTGTACAATGGTCTAAATTCACCCCACTCCTTCCAAGATTCTAGAAGGTTAGACTTTATTTAATTAAGAGAATAATTATATAAGATAAAATATCTTTTCAAAAAACAATAATTAGTTACCTAATGACCTAAATATCTTCTTTTTAACAAGAAATATAACTTACTAGATAAGTTTTATTTTTGAGTTTCAAATATTTTAAGTTATATTAAATGGTAGAGATATAACTTGTTTTACTCTCTTTATAAACTGATTTTAAACTTAAATGATAGAAATAGTAAAATGATATTAATAAAATTACCCAATTTTCATAATTATTCTAACTCTTTCATCTTCTTCTGTTTGTTTTGACTTTAAACAATAATAATTGAGGTGAATTTAGACCCTTGTATAAATATTATATTATTTTTAGAAAAATTTATTAAAATTGAACTTGGAAAATAATTCCAATGGTACCTATATTAATATTCTGAAGAATACATATACATAAATCATTCCAACGTCAAAACTGAATTAGAAATGTTAGATAGATAGGAATATTAATTCATCTAATGAATATATAAATTCTTCCGCTATTACATTTTATTGCATTACAGCTAAGTTTTAAAGTTTTAAAAAGTCAAATGGAATATTAAATATATTCTTTATCATCCACTAGTGAAAACACAAACCTATATATTCACATTTTTATTTTAATATGTTATAATATTTTTACAATTTTAATTTAATATCTTTTGTAAATTTTTACATTTTAAAATAATTATTATGTCATGTATTTTGAAATATATTTTCTTAATTTTATATTTTTGTTTATGATAATATGACAAAAATATGTCAGATCATCAATTGATAGTCAAATATGTAATGAATATGAAAAAATAGAAAGAGTAGGGGTTTGAATACTATTCAAAATATTGTCGCACCAATGTTTAGAAGGAAAAATAGTTATAAAATGTTTAGAAGGTAAAATAGTCATAAAATATGAACAACAAAAAGTCATATTCTCATTCTATAATATCATATTCTCATTCCCATTATACAAGACTAGCGCTTGTGTCGCATTTCTATTTTAATATGTTATAACAATTGTAGGATTTTAATTTAATATCTCTTGTAATTTTTTATATTTTGAAACATAAATTGTTATGTGACATGTTTTGAAATATATTTTGTTAATTTTATATTTTTTGTGATAAAAACATGTCAGATCATCAATGAATATGTCAAATATGCAATGAATATGAAAAAATGGAAAGAGAATAGTTTAAATAAAACTCAAAATATTGTCGCATCTGTATATTGCATGTTTATTAAAAATATCTATCATGAAATGTACACATATATTAATAAGGAGAAATTATATTTGTGAAAGTGGAAACAGTCATAAAATGTTAGAAGATAAAATAGTTATAAAATGTAGACACCAAAATGTCATATTCTCATTATATAATAGTATATAATATAATATCATATATTATATATTATAGATATAATTGAACAATTATGTATATTGTATATCAATATTTTAAAGTAATTTTTTGCTTAAAGTTATAAGGTTGGTCTAGTGGTAAGTATATGTTTGGAAAATAAGAGGTTATGGGTTCAACTCCCTCTTATGACAAATTAGATATAGTATATAATATAATATCATACATTATATATTATAGATAAAATTTGACAATTATGTTAGTTGGATATCAATATTTTAAAGTAATTTTTTTATTATATTTATAAGGTTGGTCTAGTAGTAAAGTATATGTTTGGAAAATAAGAGATTATGGGTTCAACTCCCTCTTACGACATATTAGTGTATTTTTTTTTAATTTTAAAATAGGTGTAAGGGTAGAATAGATATTTTGAAAAATAGACATCAAAAGAGGTATTCCCCTTATTAATAGTATAGATATAGTATATAATATAATATTATATATTATAAAGCATAGATATAGTTGGACAATTATGTTTAGTTGTAAAGTTTATGTTTGGTGAGTTAAAGGCTGTGGGTTCAAGTTTCTTTTATTATAAATTAATTTATGTTTTCATTTTAAAACAGGTGTAACCACAGAAGAGGCATTTTGAAAAATGAAAGTTAAAAGGAGGTATTCCATTTATTAATAGTATAGAAGAATTGATTATTGAAATACTCTATTTTACCCAAGAGTTAGAGGTGTTGGGTTCAAGTCATTCTTATGATAAATTAATTTATTTTTTTAATTTTAAGATAGGTGGAAGAGTAGAATATGTATTTTGAAAAATGGAAATCAAAATGGGGTATCTCCTTTATTAATAGTATCGAAAAATTGACCTATGATTGAAATAATTTATTTTACTCAACTACAGCTTATTATTTTAAATAAATTTATTGATTTTTATAATAAATATATTAAAAATTATACATCTTATTGAGAAAAAATTTCTTTAAAAAGACAAAAAAATGTATTAGTATAACAAATATTTATTGAAGAAAAGTTACTGTTTTATTAATAAATAAAATTAAGTAAAAAATAACAATAGAAAAATTTATCTATGATTAAAATAATTTATTTTTTTAGAAATAATATCATGATTAATTTTATAAATAATATTTGGAATTATAGATACTATTTTTATAACACAAGGTAAAATATTATTGCTTAATGTCAAAACAAACAAACAAAAGAAGGATGAAAGAGCTAGAATGATCACTGAAATCCGTTAATTTTATTAATATTATTAATTAGGATTTGAATCCTTTAAGTTTAAAATCACATTATAAAGAGAGTGCAAGTAGTTATATTTCTACCATTTAATATAATTTAGAACTTTTAAAACTAAAAAATAAAACTGATCCAAATCTTAGTAAGTTATGTTTTTGTTAAAAAGAAGATATTTAGCTGATTAGGTAACTAATTATTTTTTTTAAAAGATATTTTATCGTAAATCATTATTCTCTTAAATAAATAGAAATCTAGCCTTGTGGAATCTTTGTTGGGATGCGCGAGATTTATTTAAACCGTTGTATAAATATTATTTTTTTTATTAAATTATATAATATAATACACAGTTTAATTAATATTTTTAGAAAAGTTTATTAAAATTGAACTTGGAAAATAATTCCAATGGTACATATATTAATATTCTAAAGAATACATATATAAATCATTTGAACGTCAAGACTGAATTAGAAATATTAAACATTTTAGTGCTTTCTAGCTAAGTTTTAAAGCTTTAAAAAGTGAAACAGAATATTAAACATATTCTTTATAATTCAATAGCGAAAACACGGTCTGCCTGTATATTCATATTTCTATTTTTATATATTATAATAATTTTAAGTTTTAATTTAATATCTTTTGTAATTTTTATATTTTGAAATATAAATTATTATGTGATATGTTTTAAAATATATTTTGTCAATTTTATATTTTTTGTTTATAATAACATGATAAAAATGTCAGATTATCAATAGATATATAAATATGCAATGAATATGAAAAAAAAAGAGGGGGTTTGAATAGAATTCAAAATATTGTCACACCTGTATTTAGAAGACAAAATAGTCATGAAATGTGTACAACAAAATGTCATATTGCCATTATATAATATATAATATATAATATAATATCATATACTATAAATTATAGATATAGTTGGACAATTATGTAAGTTGGATATCAATATTTTAAAGTAATTTTTAGCATAAAATTATAAACTTTACAACTAAACAAACCTTATAGATAAATTAATTTATTTTTTAATTTTAAAATAGGTATAATAGTACAATAAGTATTTTTAAAAGTAGGAGTGAAAAGGGGGTATTCCATTTATTAATAGTATAAAAAAATGATCTATGACTTAAATAATTTATTTTACTCAAGAGTTAGAGGTTGTGGGTTCAAGTTCCTCTTATGATAAATTAATTTCTTTTTAATTTAAAATACTTGTAAAGTTAGAATATGTATTTTGAATAATGAAAATAAAAAGGAGTATTCTCTTTATTAATAATATAAATTAACTCACCTATAATTGAAATAATTTACTTTACTATACTACAACTTATTATTTTTAATAAATTTATTGATTTTTATCATATATAGATATAATTTATTGATCTATGATTGAAATAATTTATTTCATTAGAATTGATGTCATGTTATTATTGCGCACTAATTTTATAATTTTAAATTATAGTAATTATTTTTATAAAACACAATGCGGTCCCCAATCTAGATTCTAGAAAGTTAGATTTCTATTTATTTAAGAGAATAATTGTGTAAGATAAAATATCTTTTAAAAAAAAAATAATTAATTACCTAATGAGCTAAATATCTTCTTTTTAATAGAAATATAACTTACTAAGATTTTGATCAATTTTATTTTTGAGTTTTAAAAATTTTAAATTATATTAAATGGTAGAGATATAACTACTTTTACTCTCTTTATAATGTGATTTTAAACTTAAAGGATTCAAATCCTAATCAATAATATTAATAAAATTAAGCGATTTCAGTAATCATTCTAACTCTTTCATCCTTTTTTCGTTTGTTTGTTTTGACATTAAGCAATAATATTTTATCTTGTGTTATAAAAATAATATCTATAATTTCAAATATTATTTATAATATTATAAAATTAGTGTGCAGTAATAACATGATATTATTTCTAACAAAATAAATTATTTCAATCATAGATCAATTTTTCTATTGTTATTTTTAACTTAATTGTATTTATTAATAACATAGTAACTTTTCTTCAATAAATATTTGTTATACTAATACATTTTTTTGTCTTTTTAAAGAAAAATTTTCTCAATAAGATGTATAATTTTTAATATATTTATGATAAAAATCAATAAATTTACTGAAAATAATAAGCAGTAGTTGAGTAAAATAAATGATTTCAATCATAGGTCAATCTTTCTATACTATTAACAAAGGAAATACTACATTCTGATTTAACTTATAAAAATATCTATTGTGCCCTTACACCTATTTTAAAATTAAAAAATAAATTAATTTGTCATTAGAGGGACTTGAAGCCAACACCTCTAACTCTTGAGTAAAATAAATTATTTCAATCATAGATCAACTTTTCTATACTATTAATAAACGAAATACCTGCTTTTGACTATCACTTTTCAAAATACATATTTTACCGTTACACTTGTTTTAAAATTAAAAAATAAATTAATGTAACTTGAACCACAACCTCTAACACAAACTTTACTACTAAACCAACTTTATAATTTTATGCTAAAAATCACTTTAACATATTCATATTCAATCTACATTATTGTCCAATCAAATTATATAAGGTAATCTAGTATAATATTTATAAGCTTATATCATTTAATTCAATAAAAATAATATAATATTTATACAACGGTCTAAATTCACCCGCCGCTCTCCAGATTGCAGAAGGTTAGACTTCTATTTAATCAAGAGAATAATTATGTAAGATAAAATATCTTTTAAAAAACAATTATTAGTTACCTAATAACCTAAATATCTTATTCTTAACAGTAATGTAACTTACTAAGATGTTGGTAAGTTTTATTTTTGAGTTTTAAAAATTTTAAATTATATTAAATGGTAGAGATATAACTACTTTTACCCCCTTTATAAACTGATTTTAAACTTAAAGGATTCAAATCCTAATCAATAATATTAATAAAATTGCCCAATTTCAAATAATTATTCTACCTCTTTTTATTATTTATAAATTATAAAATTAGTGCGCAGTAATAACATGACATCAATTCTAATGAAATAAATTATTTCAATCATAGATCAATTTTTCTATTTTTATTTTCAACTTAATTTTATTTATTAATAACACAGTAACTTTTCTTCAATAGATTTTTGTTATACTAATACCTTTTTTGTCTTTTTAAAGAAAAATTTTCTTTATAAGATGTATAATTTTTAATATATTTATGATAAAAATCAATAAATTTATTAAAAATAATAAGTTGTAGTTGACTAAAATAAATTATTTCAATCATAGGTCAATTTTTCTATACAATTAATCAAGGAAATATCCCTTTTTGATTTTCACTTTTAAAAATATCTAGTATGCCTTACACCTATTTTATAATAAAAAATAAATTAGTTTGTTAGAAGAGAGACTTGAACCTAACACTTGTAACTCTTGAGTAAAATAAATTATTTCAATCATAGATAAATTTTTTTATACTATTAATAAACGAAATACCTAATTTGACTATGACTTTTCAAAATAACTATTCTACAGTTACACGTATTTTAAAATTGAAAATTAATTTATCATAAGAGAAACTTGAACCACAACATCTAACTCTCCAAACATAAAATTTACGACTAAATCAATCATATGACTTCATGCTAAAAGTTACTTTAACATATTGATATCAACAATACATAATTGTCCAACTAAATTATATATTATAATATAATATAATATTTGTAACCTTATATTATATAATTTAGTAAAAATAATATAATATTAGTACAATGGTCTAAATTCACCCCATCCCCTCCAAGATTCTAGAAGGTTAGACTTTATTTAATGAAGAGAATAATTATGTAAGATAAAGTATCTTTTCAAAAACAATAATTAGTTACCTAATGACCTAAATATCTTCTTTTTTAACAAAAATATAACTTAGGCCTTGTTTGGAATGTTTTTGAGTTTCTGGTTTTTGGTCTTGAAAACCAAAACTTGTTCGGCAAAAATGGTTCTATTTTGGTTTTTTACTCATTTTCGAAACAGTTTTCACTTAATTTTAAAAACAATAAAATTTGGTTTTTAGATTAAACTCATTACTTGAGGTCACTTGTCATCGTTGACTATCATCTATGACCGACGGTCAGCGGCCTTCACCTCTGACCAAACGTCATTGATTGCCACCTTTGTCTGACGGTCATCGGCCGCCACTTGGTGATCACTAGCCCCACCTTCGACTAGCAGTCAGTGGTTGTCACCTTCGATCGATGATCATCGATCACCACCTCTCATTGATGGTCATCGATCGCCACTTCCAATCGGCGATCACCGGATGCCACCTCCATTCGACGATCACTAGACGCCACCTCCGACCGGCGTCCGACCGGCTGTCACCTCCAATCGATGGTTGCCAACCGCCACTTCCAACTGGCGATAACTGGCTGCCACCTCTAACCAGCGGTCAATGGTCACCAATTCAACCAGCGATCATCGACTATCACCCACGATCACTGGTCACCTAATCACTACCTCCGACCACCAGTCACCAACCACCGCCTCCGATCGTCAGTCACTGACCACCACCTTCAATCATAAATAATAATTGCCAACAGTTACCTTCAACGACAATATCAATCGCCACCTTCAACTAGTGTTTTGGTTAAGATTGGAAAAAATGTTTTAAATTTGGAATAAAAAACAATGTTGTTTTCAAAATTTTGAAAACTTAAAATGAAAACTAGTTTTTGTTTTTAAAAATTTCAAAATTAGAAACCAAATATTTTGATAAATTTTATTTTTGAGTTTTAAAAATTTTAAGTTATATTAAATGGTAGAGATATAACTAGTTTTACTCTCTTTATAAACTGATTTGAAATTTAAAGGATACAAATCCTAATGAATAATATTAATAAAATCACCCAATTTACATAATTATTCTAACTCTTTCATCTTCTTCTGTTTATTTGTTTTGACTTTAAACAATAATAATTTACCTTGTGTTTTATAAAAAAATTACTATAATTTCAAATACTATTTATAAAATTATAAAATTAGTGCGCACTAATAACATGACATCAATTCTAATGAAATAAATTATTTCAACTATAGATCAATAAATTCTATCTATCTATGATAAAAATCAATAAATTTATTAAAAATTATAAGTTGTAGTTGAGTAAAATAAATTATGAGTTTAATTGGTTACACGGTCAGTGTAAATGTTTTTACACTATATTCAATCAAACTCATTCATTCATGATAAATTTATTGACTTTACTTGTTACTATATTAAAAGTCACATAAGAGTAACTTGAACCCACAAACTCTAACTCTTGAGTAAAATAAATTATTTCAATCATAGATCACTTTTTCTATACTATTAATATGAAATACCCCGTTTTTGAGTAAAATAAATTATTTCAATCATAGATCACTTCTACTGTTACACCTATTTTAAAATTAAAAAATAAATTAATTTATATATAAGGTTGGTTTAGTTGTAAAGTTTATAATTTTACACTAAAAATTACTTTAAAATATTAATATCCAACTTACATAATTGTCCAATTATATCTATAATTTATAATATATGATCATATATTATATACTATATATTATATAATGAGAATATGACCTTTTGTTATACATATTTTATGACTATTTTTCCTTCTAAACACAGGTGCGACAATGTTTTGAATTCTATTCAAACTTCATCCTTTTTGCAATTTTTCAAATTCATTGCATATTTTACATATTCATTTATAATATGACATTTTTATCATATTATCATAAACAAAAAATATAAAATTAACAAAATATATTTCAAAACATATCATATAATAATTTATATTTAAAAATATAAAAATTTACAAAACATATTATATTAACCTTAAAACTATTATAACATATAAAAACAGAAATACGGATACACATGTTGTGTTTTTGCAATTAGATATAAAGAATATGTTTCATATTCCTGTATCAAAACTTAGCTAGAAAGCACTAAAATGTTAAAGATAATAGCTGAAGAATTTATATATTCATTACATGAATTAATATTTCTATCTATATAAAATTTCTAATTCAGTTTTGACGTTGGAATGATTTATATATATATATATATATATATATATATATATATATGTATTCTTTAGAATATTAATATATGTACCATTGGAATTATTTTCCAAGTTCAATTTTAATAAATTTTTCTAAAAATATTTAATTAAACTGTGTAATATATTATATAATTTAATAAAAAAATATAATATTTATACAACGGCCTAAATTCATCCCGCGCACCCCAATCCAGATTCCACAAGATTAGATTTCTATTTATTTAAGAGAATAATTATTTAAGATAAAATATCTTTTCAAAAAAAAATAATTAGTTACCTAATGCCCTAAATATCTTCTTTTTAACAAAAATATACTAATATTTGGATCATTTTTATTTTTTAGTTTTAAAAATTTTAAATTATATTAAATGGTAGAGATATAACTACTTTTACTTTCTTTATAAAGTAATTTTAAAGTTAAAGATTCAAATCCTAATAAAAAATATTAATAAAATTACCTAATTTCCATACTTTTTCTAGCTCTTTCGCCCTTCTTTTGTTTGTTTTGACCTTAAACAATAATAATTTACCTTATGTTTTATAGAAATAATTACTATAATTTCAAATATTATTTATAAAATTATAAATTAGTGTGCAGTAATAACATAACACCAATTCTAATGAAATAAATTATTTCAACCATAGATCAATTTTTCTATTTTTATTTTTAACTTAATTTTGTTTATTAATAACAAAGTAACCTTTCTTCAATAAATTTTTGTTATACTAATAATTTCTTTTGTCTTGTTAAGGAAAAAATTTCTTAATAAGATGTATAATTTTTAAATATATTTATGATAAAAATCAATAAATTTATTAAAAATAATAAGCTGTAGTTGAGTAAAATAAATTATTTCAATCATAGGTCAATTTTTCTAGACTATTAATAAGGGGAATACTCCCATTTTTATTTTCACTTTTCAAAATACATATTCTACTCGTCCACCTATCTTAAAATTAAAAAATAAATTAATTTGTCATAAGAAAGACTTCAACCCAACACCTCTATCTCTTGAGTAAAATAAAAATCATAGATTTATTTTCTATACTATTAATAAATGGAATACCTGCTTTTAACTTTCATTTTAAAATACCTATTCATTTTAAAATTAAAACCTAAATTATTTTATAATAAGAGGAACTTGAACTGACAGCCTCTAATTCGCCAAACATAAATTTTACCACTAAATCAATCTTATAACTTTATGCTAAAAATATACTCAACATACATAATTGTCTAACTATATTTATACTTTACCATATACGATATTATATTATATAATGAGAATATGATATTATATAATGTGAATATGACCTTTTGTTGTCTGCATCTTATGACTATTTTACCTCCTAAACATCTTATAAGTATTTTGCTTTCTAAACACAGGTGTAACAATATTTTAAATTCTATTAAAATCTCTTTCTCTTCTCACTCTTTTAAAATAATTTATATTTTAAAATATAATAATTTACACAAGTGCGATAATTCAAAATATAATAATTTACAAAAGTTATTAGATTAAAATATTAAAATTGTTATAATATATTAAAATAAAAACATAAATATTAAGACCCGTTGTTGTGTTTTCGCTAGTGAATTATAAAGAATATGTTTTGTATTCCGTTTGACTTTTTGAAATTTTAAAACTTAGGTAGAAAGCAATAAAATGTTAAAGATAATTGCTGAAGAATTTATATATTCATTAGATGAATTAATATTCCTATCTATGTAAAATTTCTAATTCAGTTTTGACGTTGGAATGATTTATATATATATATATATATATATATATATATATATATATATTCTTCAGAATATTAATATAGGTACCATTAGAGTTATTTTCCATGTTCAATTTTAATAAAGTTTTCTAAAAATATTTAATTAAATTGTGTATTATATTATATAATTTAATGAAAATAATATAATATTTATACAACGATCTAAATTTACCTTGCATCCCAATCCAGATTCTAAAAATTTAGATTTCTATTTATTTAAGAGAATAATTTTGTAAGATATAATATCTTGTCAAAAAACAATAAAGCTATCTAATGACCTAAATATCTTCTTTGTAACAAAAATATAACTTGCTAAGATTTTGATAAGTTTTTTTTTTTTGAGTTTTAAAAATTTTAAATTATATTAAATGGAGAGATATAACTACCTATACTCTGTTTATAAAGTGATTTTAAACTTAAAGATTCAAATCTTAATCAATAATATTAATAATATTACCTAATTTTGACCATTATTCTAGCTCTATCATCCTTCTTCGGTTGGTTTGTTTTGATGTTAAACCATAATAATTACCTTGTGTTTTATAAAAATAATTACTATAATTTAGAATATTATTTATAAAATTAGTGTGCAGTAATACGATGACATCAATTCTAATAAAATAAATTATTTCAAGATCAATTTTTCTATTTTTATTTTTAACTGAATTTTATTTATTAATAAAATTTTCTTCAATAAATTTTTGTTATACTAATACATTCTTTTGTCTTTTTAAAGAAAAATTTTCTTAATAAGATTTATAATTTTTAATTTATTTATGATAAAAATCATTAAATTTATTAAAAATAATAAGCTGTAGTTGAGTAAGATATTTTACGTTTTCCATAAAATAAAATAAATTAACCCTATAAATAATTCATCTAAATTTAAGTTAATTTCTGTTCAAAACAACAGTCATATTATGAAATTTGAAAATATTAAAAAGTAAAAATTAAAAGATAGCACATTAAAAAATAAAAAACCGTATCTCCCCGCGCTCTGATTCTCTCGTTCAGTTCTGTGCCGGCCCTGTTCTGTTGCTCACATTCCCTTCTCTTCTACTTTTCTCTGTCTCCTTTTCTCTTTCTATGATAAACCTCTTCTTCCTGCTGCACTGAGTTTCTCATAGGCAACCACTTCTACATTTCTCCTCTTTCATTTTAAATTTTACATTTTACATTTTTATCATTTTCCTTCGTGCATCTTTCTAAATTTTATTTAACAATTGGTTTTATTTTACTTAAACGTGATTTTTTAGGTTAATGTCTACCTAGGAAACAGTAACGTTGGAGTGTCCGTGGATGTTCCTCTACACCTTGTTGTGCCTTGTAGAGGCTTTTATTTTATCACTCAGCAGTTTTTGCTTTCTACTAGCTTCATGCTATGTGTTCTCTGTTGCATCACAACCAGAAGAAAATGGTAAACAATGACCATGAAAAACAAGATTCATGGATGCCACAGACTCCCACAAGACATCCAAAAATTGGAGGTAATTCTTATTGTTAATGTTATTTATTTCAGACTAATTCCTGTGTGTTTTAGTGAAATAAAAAATTTCACAACTATAAAGATACTTTAGGTTTATCTCTCCTCCATCATATATCTCTACTATTTTTCTTCATTTGCACTTGTATCTAATATAGACCTTGACTTTCTCTTTCAAACCATGGTCTTTGCCACACCAACTCCCATACCCATTTTCTTCTTGTTAGTCACCCATTTGACATTTATTTTATATACTAGTTGTATTATAAGTAATTTGATTAAATTAGTGATCATGATCGAATTCTTATTGTGATATAACCCCTTCCCTTTAATGAATACACTTGTCTTTATTCTTTGAATGGTGTTCAAGATAATTTGAGAGAATGACAAACCACATATGATCACGGTATATGATTTTTGTCGATTTGTTATTATAATCGTTCAAAGCTATTCTAGTGATGGTAACTCTTCGTACTCTCTAGGCATGCATACTAGTATGTGTGTATAATGTCATGGTAGTTAAGTTAGGATCACATACAATTTTATTTAGTTTTCATGATGGTTTATTATTGTTTTAATATTGAAAGGTCTTATGCATTATGGATATTTTGCTTTTCTCTACACCTTATTAAAGTTTGAGAGTCACCATTGGATAATAGTTTAATAAATAGTCTTGTTAATTTATGCTCTTTTATTTTTTATTCCATCAATAAGGCTCATAATCTAGTTTCTCGTGATGTTTTTTTTTTATCTGTTTCTTAGTAAACTTTTATCTAATTGTGTGAATTTCATTGGACACAACTTTTTGCTTTAATCATGACCATCTATTGTCAAGAAATTATTGTGTCTTTTAAAAAATATCTTGTACATTATAAAAAATTAAATTTATTTTTATGTTTTAATATTTTCTATGCAGCCATTGAAGTTGAATTCAATTCATCCTTTTCTTCAAAGAAAAGGAAGGATAGGGAAGAGATCAATAACGAGATACCTAAAGCAACTTCCAAAAAAATATATAGACCTAAAATAGTATCTCAAACACCTAAGATTGTAAAAAAGTCTCAGGTTAAAAATAACACTCCAAAACCTTCAACTCCAAAACAGAGAAGAAATTACGTGAGAAAGAGTCATTTGTGCCAACGACAATTGTTTGATGATAATTCTTCGACTTTTAGTAATAAGTTAGGCATTGAATATAATTCGTTGCAAAACTATCACAAAGTGACATCTTTCTTGGGTGTGTGTTTAATTGAGGATAGGGGCATTAAACCAAAATTTCCAATACTCTTTAAGAAAAGAAGAGTTTCTAGACAAATAGTGAGTTTACAAAAATTATTAACTCCTTTTAAAAAAGGAATGAGATCAAAGAGTTTCATTAGGAAGAGAAAACATTGCATAGATTTCAATGTAGAAAGTAGGAAATTTATGAATAAAACATTGGTATCTAGAATAATAAATTTTTGTTCTAAGAAAAATACCAATAAAAAGACTAAGAAACTTGTTGTCTACAAAGGATCTAGAGAATTGGTTCCTTACAAAAGGTCATTTAAAATTGATGTTTTACTTGACGAAGAAACATTAAGAGTGTGGAACTTACTCAAGGATGAAAAAGGACATGAAGAAAATGATGAGATGAAGAAAAAGTATTGGGAGGACATCAGAGAAGTTTATCGATTTAAGATTGAATCATTCATACATCAAATGCATGTCATCCAAGGTATGTTTTGTATATGTTGATTTCATATTTTATTGTAATATTTTTTTAGTACTTTATAATTAAATAGAAACTTGGTATATTGTTAATGTGAAGTATGTTCAACTGAGTTTTCTATATAAGATATTTATATAAAAAAAAAACTCATTTTTTAACAATCTTTCGAGTTGTAAAGTTTACAAAAAATTGTACAAATTTCTATAAATTTGAACGATTTATAGTTGCTAAAGATGCACTTTAGACCCAAAGGGTGTAAGTTCAATTGGACACACACTAAGTTTTTGGGGGGAACATACACTCCGGTGAGAGTAAACTTTTGCTACCTAATTTTTAAATATTTATATATTTAAAAGTCCTATGAGATATTTTTAGTAGATGTAACAGATGTTAAAAAATTTAAATAATTTTGTAGTGTTTACTATTGAAGGATTTATATTAGTATTAATTGTTATTGATTTAACAAATAAAGTTGAATATTATTTGTTTTACTAAAATTAATTATGCCCACCCTAGATTCTTTTTTAGTTTTTTTATATTAACATTGAAGACTAGTGTTCAATTTTAATAATATGTAACATGCTTACATTAGTTAAAATTTGAATTTGTAATTAAATAAAATCATTACACCTATCATTGGTTAAAAAAATAAAATAAATTATTCCTAAAAGATATAATTTTTTATATTAAATTATTTGTATAAATTGAAACAAAGTAACGCATACTTTTTTAGTTGTTTAACAGATAATTTAAAAACATCAAATTATAATAATATTGATAAATTAAGCGGTAAATATGATTATTGCTTAGCTGGATTGATTGCTATGATCTAACATATCACATAAATTTAAAGTTTAATAAAGATGATCTATGGGTTTTTAGATAAAACAGGTCTATATTTGCAAGGTACTTTAATTTATAATTTTTTTATTTTATATTTGTAAATTACATTTAAAATTTTAATTTGGTTAGAAATGAATTCTTCTCAAGTTACATGCAAAGAAGCTATCATTCATGTCTATTTTATTTCTATTGGATTGTATTTTAAGTAGTTCCAACTTAAATATATAATATGCATCTAGTGAATGTTAATTTCCTAATTATTTGTCACGTGAATATAGAAAGTAATAGTTATAGTAAGCTTGAGATGTAAAATTATATTGGTTTTTTATTTTGCTTTTGCTCACTTAATTTGTTGATGGTTGTCGATAAAATTGTGTTTGTAATTCGATTGATAGGTGATAGACGTTTCTTGCCATGGAAAGGTTCAGTTTTGGATTCTGTAGTTGGAGTTTTCTTAACTCAAAATGTGGCTGACTATTTGTCAAGGTATAAAGTTGAAAAAATAGATAAATTATTTAAGTGGCATTGTATTAATGTTTATCCTTATTCATATAGCATGGCGTACATGACACTTTTGTCAAAGTTTCCTATTGAAAAGCAAGAACCAATTGGGGACAATGTTGATTTTCTTGATCCTAAATATGAAAAAGAAATTGAAGAAAACAAACTTGAAGAAATAGAAGCTCCAGAAGCGAAGGATTCTTTCAATGTTGAATATAAGGAAATTGCAAGTAATTCTAGTTTAAGAGATGAAAAGGTAGACCTTCTTAGCGAGAAAAAAACCGTTGTTGGAAAGAAAAATAATAACAAGGAGGAAAAAGAGAAGTTAATGGAAAAAAAACATCAATATTGGAATACATTAAGAAAAATACACACTAAAGACACCCGAAATAATGATCACATGGATTCTGCTGATTGGGAAGCGGTGAGATGTGCAAAAACTAGTAAAATTGCTGAAGCTATTGTATCTCGCGGCCAACATAACGTTATTGCAGGAAGAATTCAGGTATAAACAAATAATTTACTTTTTCCTTATTAACAGTAGCTTTCAAGATGCTAATATTATTTAAATAGTAATTTTATTAATTGTCATATATATATTTGTAGCGTTTACTAAATAGCCTAATGGACTCAAATGGAAATATGGATTTAGAATGGCTAAGATATGCACCCCCCAAAGATGTAAAGTAAGTGTAAAATTATTTCACTTTATAAGATTATATTTTTATTTTTATGACTTTGTTATTAATAAAAAAATTGTTCTTCTAAACATGCAAATTGTTCTTGTGATAGGGAATATCTTTTGACAATATATGGATTGGGATTGAAAAGTGTAGAATGCGTACGACTCTTAACACTTCATCATAATGCTTTTCCAGTAAGTGTATCAAAATACACAAATTAAACTCTTATTTAATTTGTTCAACAATTTTTTATTATAAACATATTTTTATTCCTCCAATCTTGTGTAAGGTGGATATAAATGTTGCAAGAATTGTTGTTCGTTTGGGGTGGGTTCCTCTCCAGCCATTACCTGAATCAATTCAGATGCACAATTTATTAATGTAAGCATTTAAATAATTTTACTATTTAAAAACTTTTACTTACTATGTCATTATTCAATAGTGACTCTAATTTTGCATTTCTTAAATGTATAGGTTTCCCGATTCTAATAAAATTCAACAATATCTTTGGCCACGGTTATGCACTCTTGATCAGCGTACATTGTAATTATGAAGCAACTTTTTTTATTTATATAATTTTTTTGTTAGATTTATATAATTTACATTAATGATATATTATTATCTTGTATAGGTATGAATTGCATTATCAATTGATAACCTTTGGAAAGGTACATATAAACATTATTCTAAATGCTTCCTATATACTTCTTTAATATGAAAATTTAAAAGGTCTTAAAATATTTTCAGGTTTTTTGCACACTAAAAAATCCAAATTGCAATGCTTGTCCTTTAAAGAGCAATTGTAAACACTTTGAAAGTGCTATAGCAAGGTATGTACACGTCACATTAAATTATTATATACGGAAATTAAACGCTTAGTAGTTAACTTGATGCTAGTTATAGGGAAAACATTTAATTTTCGTAATTTGTGTATAATTTTCTAAAGGAAAAAAAGTAGAGAATAAATGTAAATTATTGGTGAATAAAAATTATTAAATCTTGGAGATTTTGGCTTGATTAAGAATTGTTCATTCACCAAATTACAAATATCATACTTGAATGTGCTATATATTTACAAATATCACATTTGGGAATGCGGTGTGCTCAAGTATTTGACTATCTAGGAATTCTATTGTTTTTAACAATAGATCTATGGAGTCTTTGAATATCTTTGGGTTCATCCAGCTCATCTTGAAAATGATTGTCTTATAGGTTTGGTTTTAGAAGGGGGTTTAGATTTTTTTATTGATATAGTCATCCCGGATTGTGCCTATTGAATCTAAAGTAAGGTATAGGTGGTTGACTGAGGTATTTTGTTTTATGCTATTTGCTAGAGAGTTTCTTAATGACTTCTTTAGTTTGTGTGTTTCGGGTTTTAGAAACTCTTTATTTCTATCCATTTAAATCCATATGTTTTGCCTTTCAAAAAAAGATATATTTACATAAGAACGTGGTATATATACAAATTTGCAGTGCAAAGCTTGCCTTACCTGAGTCAGCATCACATGACTCAACAGTAATAGTGACACACAAGCTCCCGTTACCTGAATCAATATTCAATTCTGAAGTAAAAAATTGTGAGCCTATCATTGAGTTTCCAGCATCACCAAGACCTGAAGACATAAAATTGGATGAATTTGAAGTAAAAAACAATGAAGAGGTTGACATGGATGATTATAATGACATTGAGGACATTCCAACAATCAAGCTTAGCAATAAAGAAACACATAACAATTCTCTAGATTATTCTGAGCATGATATGAACAAATCAACAGCTTTAGTTGTCTTACATGCAAATGCTACAAACCTTCATGCGCCAAAGATGAAAAATGTTAGTCGCTTAAAGACTGAACGTTTAGTGTAAGTTTCTCACGTCCCTCTCTCATTTAATGTTGTTTTTCCTGCAAGAGTCACAAGTATCCTTAATTAGTCTATTTTTTTTAATTGCATTAAATATATGAAATCAATCTTTTGAAACTGGATTTATTTTTTTATGCGTTTAAATATATTATAACGTTTGACAATCTAATTATTGCATTAACCTTTTTATACAAGTCTGTTATAAGCTAAAAAATTATTAAAATAGAAGACAAATTTTAACCACATGTTTTGTCTAAACAAGTAAGCACCAATCATCCTAAGACATAACATGAGATATTACTCATTGCAAAATATTAGCTAGTCCTACATAAGAGCCTTCTCTTGTAAGAAAAACATTACTTATTATCGTTTTTCTATAATACATTGAAATATTTTTAAAAAATTATTCATAAGTTTAATAAACTTTGTATATGTTGATTATGTCTTTTTACTTTGTTTTTTTCTTCCATGCAGCTATGTGCTTCCTCATAAACACCCTTTGCTAACTGAGGTAGGTAGTGGTTTGTTTTTTCCTTCAATAATTACGAAAATAAACGGTCTTTACATATATATGTATTTAGGTTTCTAATTTTTATTTACAGTGTACTCCATTAGAACCACATGATCCTTCTCCTTACCTTCTGGTTGTATGGACTACAGGTATATAAAAGAAATGAGATATTTATTATGACGTGAAAGAAATTTTCTAGTTTTATGAAAAATATTTAGAAAAAATTAACACATACATATTTTGTGTATTATTAATAAGGTGAATTAGAAAACTCTTGTGAATCAACCAAGAACAAGTTGCACGATGAGGAAAATTGTTTAATGGTGCCTGGAACCCTTTTGGTAAGTGAAGTTATAAAAGTATTGATTTTTTTATTATTTTTGAAAATCAAAATTATGTATATTCATTCATGGAAGTAAAACACTTCACCAGTAACTATACAAAAACACAAAAAGGAACCCCTCATGGTCCTCTACCAAAACCCCAATAGGACATCAACAACCTGCTAACTTCTAAGAATACACACAACCTGCTAACTTCTGAGAATACACAAGAATAAAATCAGACTAGATGAGGCAAAATAACTACTCCTATATACTCCCCCTTACATCATCCTCAAGTATTGTAGAGGAGCACATCAGTAAGAAAAAACACATCCCTGGTAGAAACCAAAATGATAATGCAATCAATTCCATGAAGTAATCTGTACATAAGTTAGTATATCAAGAGACTCCAAAGTTTTATTATTGAAAACTATGGAGTTTCTTCATATCCATAATCTCCAAGAAACCACATGTCAAAACAGATATCTAAATTTCTTTCTACGCCTACCTACTGTCCAAGAACCAACAATGTGAAATAACTAAACTAAATCATCTCGTAACAAGGAGACCACTCCTAACCAGTTCATAACAAAGAACCATAAGGTTTGAGAGAACTTAAGCAACAAAAACAAATGTTTGTTATCCTCTGGATGATCACCGCATAGACTACACAAGACATGGCTACCTATTAACTGTATTCCTCACCTCAATAGGTTGTCCAACCTTGGGAGTCTGTTCAACAGAAGTGTCCATGAGAAAGCAACTACCTTCGAAGGTAACTCGTCTTTCCACAACCACCTAAATATGCAAGATTCCTGAGGAAGTCGAGAACCTCTTGCCATGCTAACTTGTAACCACGAATAAACAACTGAGAAATTTGTATTTCCTGCATGTACCCACCACCACTGATCAGATATCTGGCTGTCTAGATGGACATGGTACAGTAGATTAGCTCTTCCTCCTAGACAAACAGGTCTATTCTCTAATCCCAATTCCACGAATTTATACCCCTTGAAACCCCCCTCAATTTATATATAGAAGTATTCTTGTCCACTGCTAAAGAAAAAAGTTTAGGAAATAAATCCTACAAAGGTCAACCCTTTACCCAATTATGCTTCCAAAATAAGGTATTCATCCCATCTCCTAATTTTTGTCTAATGTTATTAGAAAACCACCTCGAATTAGCAGCTTTGTCATTATCTATTGACCACACATCCTTCCACAAAATAGATCATTTTGATGACGACGAAGATATGAGTGGTGTATCTTGGAAAGAACTATATCTGCTCCTAAGGAGTGTAACCCAAATGGCTTGACTACCATTCAAAAATCTCCATATTCATTTTTCCCACAAGCTCAAATTGAAGTTCCTTAAGCATTTCACCCCTAAACCACCCTCCTTTTTTGGCGAACAAATCTTCTCCCAACTCACCCAAGTAGTTTTATTCATATCCTCCTCTCCGCCCATAGAAATTTCTTCTCAAGCCTAGTAAGAATCTCAATGACCTTCTTCAGAGCCAGATAAAAGGAGAAAAAGTACAAAGCAAGACTAGTGAAGGCTACATTTAACATAACCAACTAGCCACCAAAGGACATATGTTACGCCTTCCACCCTGCCAACCTCCTTTTGATATTTTCCACCAGTAGCTTTCATGTAGATACACGTCTCGGGTTAACCCTATTAGAATACCCAAAAAATTTAAAAGGAGGAGAACCCACAACACAATTTAACAAACACCCAATGCCATGTAAGAAATGTTGATCAACATTTAATCCATAGAAGTGACATTTATAAAAGTTTACTTTCAAACCTGACACCATCTCAAAACCCCTTAAGATTACCTTTACCAACTACACTATCCTTATTATAATTTCATCATTCGCGTATTTCAACAAAGAGAAATTTTCCTCTTCCCCAACCATGATGTATTTGTACCCTGCAAGCTGAATTGCCTTCCTAAATAGACCAACCAATCCCTCAGCCACCATCAAGAATAGGAAAGGCAATAGCGGATCACCTTTCTTAATACCTCTTCCTTGGAGGGACCGCCATTGACTAGAATGGAAACATGATTACTCTTGACCTTCTCCAAAATCCACTTCCTCCATTTATAGCCAAAGGCCATCCTGGAACACATATAATCTAAGAAATTCCAGGTGACGAAATCATAATCTTTCTCAAAATCTACTTTAAATAAAAAGAAAGATTTTTGGGACTATGAGCCCAATCAATAACTTCGTTGGAAACTAAGACCCATCTAAAATGGATCTACCTAAAAGGAAAGTTGTTTGGAATCCTGAAATGACCCTCTTCGGCACTTTTTTGAGTCTCACCACTAGCATTTTTTAGATGATCTTATGCACATTGGAGATAAGAGAATATAGGTTCGTATTGGGAAAGACTCTAAGGGTTAACCGCCTTGGATACCAACACTAAAAAATAGGAGGCAATAATTTTTGGAAATCTACCATTTTCATGAAATTCCTTAATAACCTTTCACCAAATCATCACCAATAATCTCCCAGTAGGATTTGTAAAAAATCATCTCAAAACCATCTAGAACTGGACTTTTCCTTCCTTTCATGGACTAAATGGCTTCCTTGATTTCCTCTTTGGAGAATGGTTCTTCTAGCATAATCTGCTCCTGTTTAAAAATATGATTAAACTTCATCACATCTAGTTTTGGTCATATTAGTTCCCTTTCAGAAAACAACCCTTTAAAATGATCCAAAACCTTACCTTTCTCCTTTGCCACCCCTCAACCTAACCCTAATTTAATTTAATTTCCTGTATTCGGTTCTTAGAACATCTTGCGTTATAACAGTTGTGAAAGTATCTAAAATTATAACCCATTTCCAAAACCCACCCTAATCTTGACTTCTGCAAAATGGAGTTCTTCCTAATTCTGGCCTTGCTCCAATATTTTGATGGTAACCCCTTCTTTTTTCTTTTCTTTTTTTTTTTGAAAAGCAAAATAATTTATTAAAAAGAGCTAAAGCAACAAAGTGTTTCAACAATACAAAGATCAGAGTGAGCCCCACCTTTAGTTCTGTTGATGCTCCTCAATCAATTAGAAATCCTATTTCATGTTTAACATACACATCCTAGGATTTCCAAACCAATCAGAAAAGACACACCCCATATTGAAACAGAAGGAGTACAATAACAATTTCCATGAGATTACTTTTATAATCATCATAATATCCACATAGTCCACCCCTAACCTATCAAAAGCAATCTGGTTTCTAGCTAATCAAATACCGCAACACCTAGTGAGCCAGAAAATGTACCTACATTTTTTCTTCTGCTTACCTACCACCCATGCAGTAGATGAGAGGAAAAGCTGTGTCAAGTTCCTGAGAGTGGTCTTTGGATCCCCAACCAGCTCATCATATTATTCTACATTGATTGAGCGTGATAACACATTAAAAATAGATGATTTCTACTCTCAATGCCACTTCTACAAAACACACACTGAGCTTCCGTTATTGGAATGTCCACTTCTCTCTTCAATAGATTATCCATGGTTGGTAATCTATCTAATAGTAACCTCCAAGACAAAGTTATTGCCTTAGATGGCAATTTATCCTTCCACATTCATCGCAGGTCCTTTGGATCAACCTCAATTAATCTTAAGGGGGTCTGTTGACCATATAGAACCCTGTAAGCCTCTGCCATAGAAAACCCCCCATCATTATTTGACCTCCACCCCCATACATTCGAAACCTGGTCGAGAATCACTACCGGGTGCAACAAGCTTTCCAAGTAGCATAGCTGTTCTTCCTCCCATACAAATAACTCCCTCCGCCATACCCATTTCCACCCCAATGTTGTTGTGAAGACTCCCTTTTGTCCTTAATTGTGATGAGCTTATCTACGATTATCCCATACAGCTTGGGAAACATTGAACTGATAGCTCCATTCCCTAACCAGTTATGCTCCCAAAAGAAGGTATCATTACCATTGCCTACAATTTTATTGATGCTACTCTCAAACCACTCTAGTGTCACCGCTTTTGGTCCATCAATAGCCCATAAATCCCTCCACCATTGAGAAGTTTGAGAAAATGTAGCAGGTCTGTTAGTGAGTTTGTAGAACTCACCGTACCTACTCTGTTATCATTCTCCACCTCCACTTTGCTAGCAAACTCAAATTAAATTTCCATAGGCACTTTACCCCAAGTCCCCCCTCTTCCTTTGGGCGACACGCGTTATCTCAACTAACCCATGCAATTTTGGTCTCTTGGTCCTTCCCCCCTCTCCCCCCACAGAAAGGAACGTTGCAGTCCTGTAAGAACTTTCAGAACTTTCTTGGGCACCTTATAAAAGGAGAAGAAGTACAGTGGAAGGCTTGACAAGACTGAATTAACCAGGACTAACCTTTCTGCAAAGGACATATGGGTTGTCTTCCACCCTGACAGTTTCATCTGAAATTGCTCGATAACTGGCCTCCACACTTCTACCTTCCTTGGATTAACACCACCGGTATCCCTAAGAATTTAAATGGCAATAAAGACACCACACAATTCAAGAGACTATTCACTACACACCTGAATGGCTCATACACATTTAACCCAAAAAATTGGCTTTTGCTAAAATTCACCTTCAACCTAGATGTCATCTCAAAACCACGGAGAATTACCTTCAAGTACCATGCTGACTGCAAATCTGCTTCCCCCATCATAATCACATCATCTGCATATTGCAACATTGAGAACTTTGCCTCGTCTCCTACAGAGAGCTCTTTGTCCACCCCTTTATTAACAACTGATTTAAATAAACCTGAAAGGGCTTGTGCTACCACTAGAAACAAAAAAGGCGAAAGTGGCTCACCCTGCTTCAATCCCCTCCCTGGTTTAAATTCAGCAGTTAGGCTCCCATTTACTAGAATAGCACATGGCTATTCCTGACAATGTTGGTCATCCACCTTCTCCATCTACTCCCAAACCTCATCCTAGACAACATATAATCTAAAGAATTCCAGTTGACCGAATCATGGGCCTTTTGGAAAAACACCTTAAATAGAAAGCAGGATTTTCCTTTCCTCTTTGGCCAATCAACTACCACTACCCCATCTAAAATCGATCTTCCTGGCAAAAAGGTTGACTAGCACTTAGAGATTACTCCCCCCATCACTCTCTTCATCCTTAAAAACAGCAATTTAGAAATAATCATATGAATGCTTGAAATTAAGGAGAATATATGCTTGATTCATGGAATTCTTGCATTGCCTTCACCACATCCTCCCCTATGATTTCCCAACATGATTTATAAAAATTGGAACCGAAGTTGTCCGGTCCCGAACTTTTCCCCCCTCACATGCCTAGACCGCCTCTTTTACCTCTCCTCCAGCATTAGCCTCTGATGGTCATTTAGTTGAATAGTAACCCCTTCTGCATCTCCTTTTATTTAACCGACCAATCCAGTAAATGTTGATCGGCTAACTCCAATTTCATTCACTTTGTCTTGAAACCACCTTTCTTTCTTTTAAAAACGTTAATACTCCATTCTTGATGTTTAAAATTTAAACTATATATTTACAAATAAAAAAACTAGATTTATGCTTTTATGAAGCAGATACCATGTCGCACTGCAATGCGAGGGCGTTTTCCACTTAATGGAACATACTTTCAAGTTAACGAGGTAATTAATTAAAAGCATTATGTTTTGACGTATATAATTAATTGTATCATATCTATTATTTTAACTGACCAAACTTTATCATATTGTTTTATGATTTAGGTTTTTGTTGATTACGCTTCAATGATACATCCGATCAATGTTCCTAGAAAATGGTTGTGGAACCTAGAGAAACGAATAGTTTATTTCGGCACTTCAGTGTCATCGATAATGAGAGGTAAAATAATGTAATATATAACCGAACTATTACAATATACAAAAAATTAATTATTATTTTTCTATTCAATGTTAATGCAGGTTTGTCTTTGCCTCAAATTCATGATTGTTTTTGGAAAGGTAAGAACACCATATTCAATTGAGTGAGTACGAACTTCTAGTTATGAATAATATTCTTTGTTGAAACTATATAATGCTCATTTATATTTTACATATAGGTTTCGTTTGTGTAAAAGCATTTGATGCCAAAACAAGAGCTCCTAGGCCTATATCATCTAAATTGCATCGTAGCACGACTGATAAATTTGGAAAGGAAAACAAAAATGCTGATGCAGCTAAAGAATAGGAAACCCTATTATTTAATGTATATAAATATATTTTTGTAGGTAATTCTTCTATTTAGCAACCCTTAGTGACTTGATAGTTTGATAGCTTTTGTGGTTTATGTTTGTTTTTCAAGTTGATATATATTGTATAGCGTTTTTTTGTATTGATCGATATATTGTATAGCTCTTTTTGTATTGATTGAGTAGTTTTAATAGTATCGTGTATATCCTAATGCTCGAGTAAAATTTACCATCACACAGTGCTTACAGTTTTCACAGGACGCGAAAAATTAAATTTTTTAAAATTAGAGGAGTTTTTGCCGATATTTATTTAGAAAATTATTAAAAAAATATTTAAATTTCACCCTTAAAATACTTAAAACATAAAAAATACTTTTATTTTATTTTTGTTTTTCACATTTTAATGAGAAAATTATTAGTGAAAAAAATTATTTTTATAAAAAATATTATTAATATTTCAATTTTTAATTGAATTATTTTATTTTTATTGTTTGGAGTTTAAAAGGAATAAATTCTTGTTCCTATGTATCTCCATGTGTAATGGAGAATCAAAATATACGTGGTTCTTAAAGTGATTTGCGTATTAGGTTTTTAATTTTAATAATTATTTTTTTATTTTTGGGTTTATTTTAAAATATTATTATTACAACCAAATTAGAAGTGCATTCAAAGTGGTTACGATAGCTATTTAACGTAACCGTCAAATCCGATGTGTGTCCGAAGTGACAATTACTAAATTATGATAACTTTTATAATGACTAAATCAAAAGTGCATTAGAAGTAATCTTAATTAAAACTTTACATTTTATGTTTTATTTAAAAAGATTTCATTTTAAAGGATTTCACGATAATCAAATTGGAAGTGCATCCAAAGTCATCATCATAAACCCTTTTTATAATTTATAATAGTCAAATTATAAGTGTATCCAAAGTGACTATTATTTTTTTTAAATAACATAATAATAATTATGAGAACCAAAAAAATTTATAGAAGGAACCAAATTAGAAGTGTATCTAAAGTGGTTATTTTAGTTTTTGTAATGGTCAAATTAGAAGTACATCTAAAATGATCATTATTAAATTTCTTTAAATTAAAAGAATTGAAATGACATAATAGTAATTATAAAAATTAAAATTTTGTAAAAGAAATCAAATTAAAAGTGCATCTAAAGTGGTTCTTTTAATTTTAATTTTTGTAATAGTCAAATTAGATGTGCATCTAAATTGACCATTATGAAATTTCTCTTTCATAATAATAATTATAACAACTAAAAGTTTTATGATATTTAAATTCAAAAAGCTTGTAAAATAGTTATTATTAAATTTTCATTTTTTAGTTTAATATTATTATCATTATTAGATTTAATCGAAATTTTATTACTCGCTATTTCATGTATTTGTAAACAATCTGTTAACTAGAAAAAAAATAAAGTAAATAAAAGAAAAGGATAGAATAAATAAATAAAAAGTTACAATTTATACTCACAAAAAACTAAAAATAACACATTTTGTGCCTTAAAGTGAGATATATGAGCTTAGCTAAAATCAGGGTGCAAATAGAAAACGGATAGCTCATAATGCTTTGGGTTAAGGGGGTCCGTGTAGCAGGAACAGAGGTACGGATAGTGAAGTAGTTATTTGGGTATGGGGTGCGAATAGCAAAAATTGAGATGTAGGTAGAATCATGCAATCCAAAACTTATTTGATTGACATACTCATGCATCATGTCATCCATAATATCAACATTTAATAATGTCATTAAACTCCAACCTCAACCGTAGTTAGGATGATATCTTATCAAACACACCTTGACAATCATCATTAACGTATATCATAATATCAACATCTAATCATGTCATTACGCTCCACCACCAACTGCAGCTGGAATGCCACCTTATCATGCACACTCTAACCATCATCATCAACACACTATATATTCAATTGTAATCAACATCAATATCATACAGTGGGACAAATCTCCAATCCATACACCCCAGAGAACTTTGAAACATTAAATCATTTATCATACTCACAATTATAAAATACATCACAATATTTCACATCGCAACAATCAACACCCTTACAACTCACAATCTATCCTTTCTTATCTTACTGTTCTATTATATTGTGTAGCATAAATACAATATCTATAGTTATACTAATGATATGAGGATGGTACAAATTTTATTAGAAAGATAATACAATTACCTAAAACTTTTATGTTGATGTCTAGAGCTAATTTTATCATCTAATATTTTTAAAAATTACAAATCACAACAATTAAACCCAAGTCTAACAACTTGACCTTTACTTACTATTTTATTTTTAACGTGAGTTTTATGCATCCTTTTTTAGTGATTCTAACTCCATTGGAGGTATAACATCCAAGACTACAACTTTCACGAGAAACATGAAACCTAATGAGGTTGTTTAAGTCACCTTGAAAGGTGTCTAATACACAAACTTATGTTTCATGCATTGAATTAGAAACGAAGCTTCTTAACTCACATAACTTAGTCAATTCTTAACATTTTTATGTGATTGTTGAGCCTAAATTGTAGCCCCAAATATCTACTTTTTGAGCCAATAAACATAAATTGATTTTTTTAAAGAGATAGAAAGATATTATAGAAATATTAAGGTGTGTTTAAACCAAAATTTTTTTATATAACAATTATTCAACTTATTTGTGACTCCTAAATTATAATTCCAACTCCAAACCTCAAACATTGTATTTCTACTATCTTTAATATTTAATTAGCATTACACACTAAAATTATGTCAATAGCATCAATTTACCATCAATCAATCATATAATTATAGTTCGTCATCATTGAATCATTAAATATCATCCATAGATGCAAATGAATACATCACTTGGATGAAAACATAAATTCATTGAATAAATATCAAAACCATAACAACAATAGTATCACAAACAGTCACAATCATGTTCAATCCTTAAACCCTTTTTATGGGATTTTCCACAACTTGGTGGGCAAATTCCTTATGCATATTCTCATTATGTGCATCACCCACAACCATGTGGGATTTCCCACATATATGTGTTGCACGTCTATATAAAGGTTACAAATCCAAACTTCATGCATCTAATTTCCAATCCATCACATCACTCGCAAATGACTAAATACTCACTCCAAACCTCAATAAAAGTCTCAAACAATAGTAATTAGAGATCGAAATGTAGGTAACTCGACTTGCGAAACCCATAACCCGCAAAACCTACAACCCGTGAAACTCAGTCTGCAAAACCTGCATTCTAAATGGGTTCATTATATATATTTGAGCTTGCAACTACCCCGCAAAACCCGTAGGCCAACCCTCATAAAAATACAAAAAATATAAAAAAATAATTATTCTCATTTTTAATTATTATAAAAATTCAATATATATCAAAAGTTAATTCATAATGGGTTACAAGGTAACAAATTAAGCAAAATTAAAGTACTTGTTACTTAATAGCTAGATACTAAATGTCATAATAAATAATTAAATATAATGTCAATTCTTAATTCTAAAGTATAAAATAAAATAGTTTAAATTTAAAATGCACATAAATAAAATATAAATTCATGCAAAGATAAAATCTCAAATCTCAATTTTTAAATATAATCACAAAGGTATTGGATTTTTTTTCTTTTTACTTATGACACTCTATATTTATAAATAATATAATATAATTTTTATTAAAAAATTAATTATGTGGGGGCTCGCAGAAGCTCGCCAGTTAACCTCCTAAATCCGTGAGTTTTCTGGGTTAAGCCTAAAAAGTCTGCATATCTAAATAAGTCTAAAATTTTATGACTCATGTACCATGAAGGTTGCAGGTTTCGAGGGTAATCCTCAGACTTGAACTCAAATGCTTATCTCTAGTAGTAATTAACAACCAATTGCACAAATACATCATTAAATAAAAAATTTCCAAATAAAAAGCAAAGATTTACTTTCCCTTACAATCAAACAATATATCAACACAATCACACATGAACTTCATGAAGCAAAACATCCTTTAATACAGACATCTATTGACTATTTATGGGCATAAACCACACCTGAATCCCAATTTCCCTTACATATCATTTTAAATACAAAAATCCAATTAATAAAATAATATATCTATACAATCATGCTTTATTTATCAGCTCTCGTTGCAAGTGTTCTTAACCCTTACATAAAACCTATTTAAGCTTAGGGATTAATTCACTACCCATTTTCCCTACACATGTCATAAGAGAGATAATTTTCCACTTCCCCTTTACCTCGAATAATGATATTGGATGTGTACTCAAGTTTCCAAATGTTATTCCTCAAGTTCCTTGACAAGGTTCCCTCTACAACTTTCTGTTAAACCTCTAAAGTCAGAAACATGAAACTAAAGCGCAATATCCTAACCCCATTGAATTACTCTAAGTTAGCCATTGGGTTGAGTTTTCTAACAATAAACAAAATAACTTCAAACTGTCTTACTATTTACACCATATTTATTTTATTTATTTATTTATTTTATAAAATCAATTATTAATTTATTCTAATAAACAAAAATATTAAATTAATTTAAGCTTGGTAATATAAATTACATATTTTTATTAATATATTAGGGATGTTACATTTCTCAGCATTGTGGGGAAAAAATCTGAATGTACTTTCTCTTCTAATGCACAACTTACAACCTTTGTAACTTGTGTCTCATCTATGTGGGCGTGGATTGTGCTACATCTATAAGAGCAAATGTGTGATGCATTTTTTCTTTCAACGCGTCTTTCACACAATTGTGGGATGTTCCACATTGTCATAAACAAATCTCGTATGTGTTTTCTTATCTAGTGTGTCTCTCACGCCTTTATGCATGTGACACATCACTGTAGGAAAACCCAAATGAACTTTCTCCTTCAATTTGTCTTCCATACCTCTATGAGATATTTTACATTGTTGCGGGAAAACTTTTGATGTGCTTTCTCTTCCACACTTTTATCGGATGTGCCACATCTCTATGGCAAAACCCCTAATGCACTTTGTCATCTAATGCATATCTGAAACCTCAGTAGACACAGCCACGTGGCAATAGGAAATCCCCTAATGCATTTTCTCTTTCAAAATGTCTCTCACACATATGTTGAAATAGCCAGAGTTGGATTCACATCATATTGATAATTACGAATTTTTAACTTTGTTTTTAATTAGATTTAGACTATGAAAAATATTTTTTTCTTCAAAATATCGAACACTCTTCATTTTTTCTTAATAATGATACACCGACTTGAAATTCTTTTATAATTTTGATGTTTATCTCTTAAATTTGAAGAATTGAAAATTTCAATTTTTTGTATTCATGGACGAACTCTAGCTTATAGAGTTTTATGGACTTTTGACCCTATTAAGCCTTTTATATATGTGGCCCAATTAGTCTTATGGACCATTTGGGCCCTAACTCACATGATACATAATTAAATGGGTTAGACACCAACTTATTCAAGTCCTATTATAGCTATCTCTAACATCTCTATGACATGGACAATGAAAACTTGGACATCTCTACCAGAAATTTGGACCATATCAAAATAAAAAATTCTAATATTAGATAAGGATCTAAATAGCACATTTTATAAAACTTAAAAATTAAATGTTTTTATTTTAAAATAAAAATATCAAAATTAAATATTTTAAAATTAAAGAGACTATCTGTTTTCATTTTAAAACGGTAGATTTTGAAAAAATAAGATAACAATTGCATTAGAACATTTTTATTTTATTATTACTTATTTGCTACTGATTAACATAAAAAATTAAAAATATATGAAATTTAAATTTTGCCTCTTTTTACAGATTTTTTATGCATTTAGGTAAACTTTAAAAAGAAATCATGAAATAAGTGCTTTTTAAAATAAGTATTTTTTAATAAAAAGATTTTAAAGTAAACAGAAAAATACTAATATTAAGTAGAAACAGTTTACCCAATCACACTAAAATCAAAATAAAATTTTTTAAAATAAAATTACCCAAATTCACCATTTATTTGATGAAGCTATACTGAAGTCGTTTCCCGTTCTTTTTGTGTCTTATAAAAATGAAACAAACTATTTTTTTTTTCAATTTGTTGTTTAATCACATAAATGAGTTGTAATTGCTAAATTAACCTGATTTTAGAAAACAGCGATTCTTCTGTACAGTATAGAGGTCAATTATAACTACAAAAACATTGTTAAACCGATGCAGAAAGCAGAATTGACAACGATAAAAGGCATTGGTGCAATTATCATTAATTGGTGGGTTCCTAATAAAAAAAGGGGTATTTATGAATCAATAAGTCTATAGTCAATATCATTTGGTAATGAGCAATCTGACAAAATTAAGTAAGAAACTCAGGTTATATGAGTGAAGTGAACAATAAGTGTTATCCTTTACTGTTGAAGTAGCAAGTTGTGACACAAACCCTGATGATCTAACTAATTTCTATTTAACTACAATAATCAACCCCAGGTGAACTTGTTGCAAGTTGCATCGCTTATACGATCACCCGGACATTATATAGACATATAGCATAGGCATTATCATAATACAGCACACACTTTTCCCATGATGAAGAGAATGGAATTTGAGTAAAATTAGACTACAGGAAAGAGTTTCTTCACTACTAATCAAGATACGGAATTGTATGCAATTAGAGAGATTGATTTTTTGGGTCTTAGTTAACAATGAGACCTTTGACAAAGTGAGAAAAATACATACATAAGAATATTAAAGATGAATGGTTTATGTGTACAAAACATTCAATAGTAATGAAATAAGAGAATTGAAAGAGGAAGGAAGAATAACTTCAACCTTAATGGAGTAGGTTCTTGATACCAAATTATGCAATTCCTTAAGCTTGACCCATAATTTTCTCCATTGGCTTGGTTCCTCAAGTAATGGTTTGATGGAGGATACAAGAAATGGTAGTGAAAGACGCCCCTTCCAAAGAAGGAGATAAGTTTTAGGTGAAACTTTCCACAACGGAAAAGATCTTTGATAAATGCAAAGAAGATGAGTCTCTTAAGAGAAGGAAAATCTTGACACTCAAGAAAAGAATGCTTTCAAAAGGAGTCTTACTATCAAATTCTCAAGTGTACAAATGAATGAGAATGAAGCATTAATTATAGGCACATGGGCATGTGGATTAGGGAAAGCTAACACAAGGTTAATTAGCACAAAATCCAACCAACATAAGGTTAAGCTCCTTTAACCTAAACCGTCCACACTAACCATGCTAAACTTGTCTCCTTTTCTCTCAATTGGTACCAACTAGATGGGATAAGGGGGTCTCACATGTTGGTCGTGTTTTGTGAGTGCTAGAGGGTTGCAAAACCAAGTCAATGAGGTGTGGAAATTACCACACTTCCAAGACAATTAGCCCACCCACTTGCACACATTTCACACTAACTAATGGCACCCCATACTTTACTAAGCATGGTCGAAATACATGACCCAAAAAGAAAGAAAATGTCAACTACTATTTACACCAAAAAATAAAAATACAAGACAAAAACTAGGACTCTATAATCTTCATTCTCAACAAGAGTTTAGATCTCTCATGCTCCTTCCTAGCCAAGTTTTCTTCTATGCTTCTAGTGATGACCCTAGTGATGGGATCCTTGGCAAGTAGGATTGCATCAGGTACCATAGCACTTAGCACAAAGTGCACATAAGAGGTAGCCTAAGAAGACATGAAAATACACAAATTACTGTATAATGGGTAACAACACATTCGCTCCTATTAGGATAAAGATTCAATTGGAGTTTGTCGAAGTTTCTTAGTTTGCATGGTTACCTCGTGCTCTTATCACACTTGTTGATAAGAATACTCTCAACTACTTTTAACCCTAATAAGTGTCCATTTTATGTAAAAATGTACATCCTTTTTCATACTTATATGACCAAAAATTAAAGAAAATACTTTGTATAACCCAACTTTATTGTAAAAATCCAAAAATGTTAAATAAACAAGTTTGTTTTGAAAAAAGTATTAAAATTTTGCATTTACCCTTGATTTATTGTGTTTATAAAAAATATTGAATCTCACTTTGGAATAAGCATGAAGCAAAGAACATAAAGGATAAAAGTTGCTTATTGTTAGGAAAATTCATGGAGCGGATTTAAAACCATTGACCAAAAATTGCCTAGAGAAAAGCAATATTAAAGAAGAAAATTCGCTGAGAGACAGTAAATTTGCTCATCAAAATTTGAGTTTACTTCACCATTAAGAATCCTTTTTCGTTAAGTAAAGGATGCCCACTTAGCAAAGTAAGGCGACACCAAATGCGCTCAATGAAAGAGCCTTGGCCAAGTCTATAGAAGGAGAAGCAATGCAGGACGAAGAAGCATCCCCTGTTTCTACCATTCCAATCGTTTCTTTCCCCACTTCTTCTAACCTTTTTATCCTTATAAATACTCCATGGTGGATCTAGCTAAGCAAGATTATCAAGGGTAGAGGCAATGATCAATACTCTGTAATTTACTTTCACTTTTATTTAAGTTTTATTTATCTATTTTGAATCTTTCTTATGTTTAATACTCGTTATTTGTCTAACTAACTTATAATATAATATGTTTGATTTCTTATATCGAAAGATATTCATGAAATTAAAGAACTGAGAAGTTCATCATATAATGACTGTGCTTAGGAACAAGGTAGGATCCGTATGTCTGATTTAATAATTGTATGTGCTTATCAAATTATTGAGATTATTCTTGTTAATGAATTAGAAAAAGATTTCGATAATTTAGTTCTTTGTTACTAAGGAATTAGGATAGAGAAATCGTTAAAAATTCCAGGACTTGATAAATGAACTAAGATAATAGTTAGTAATTACAGGTATTGTAAAGTAAATCAAACTCCTAATTATTTGCACTACTATCAATATTTATCAAAAATCACAAAAATATAATTTATTTTCAAGACAATTTAGTTTTCTTGGTTTCAACATAAAATCTCACAAAAGGTTTTTATGAAGGAATGATTGAAATTCTAAATGATCTTCCAAGTTCCTAAGGAAGCAGCCTGATCTAATCAGTTCTATACTACAATACAACCAGTGCACTTGCCAAAAGTAGAGTAATTCATTAAAACTCTCAACAAACACCTAAGGTCAAGATAGAATATCATAAAGGCATTTCTAATTGAATTGGTAGCCAATACCTTCAACTAAGAATTCATGAATGCATGGACTCTTAGGTAGCACATAACACAAATAGGCACATGACTACACAATACCTAAACTTTAGCACTGGTAGACAAAATCTAAACTACAAATGACCAAAGAAAGGCTTGGAGTTTATGCACTACTATTAAACTCTTTGGCAAGTGTATCAGTCGAGTAATATAGCTTAGTGAGTACAAGGCCGTATCCGTAAGGACTTGTTGATATTATGAAAATTTGTATACTTTTTACTTATTTAACCAACTTTATAAGATCTAGCTAACAACTACAAAAAATAAAACAAAGATAAAAACATAAAGATTAAAAGAAAAGGGTTTTACAAATATGGAGAATTAGTTAGGATTTGATTTCACTAAACTGTACGTCACCCATGCATAAATGAACATCTAATCATGTTTATTACTCATGTTTTAATCAATCATGAAAATACTCTAACCCTAATACCTTATAAGTAGGGCTAGCTTATTTAAGGTTTAAGTAATCTATCGCTTGCATAACTTTAATCAAATAGCTTGCTTTAAAAAAAGAGTTAACCATGGTCAACGGATTTTACTCTATTCCTGGCAATAAACTTGATTATGTGTTCTTCTCCTTTTATGATTCAAATACATTTTTCAATCACATTCAAAATGTAAAATAAATTAAATATAAGAGAAATATAAAGCATAAAGAGGAGAAAAACACAAAAATTGAGTAATAACCTTATATTATAAATAAAATAATACACATGAGTTAAATTTAGTTACAATCAAACCGCAACTAAGGAGAAGCGCAACCACTCATGGAGGATACGAGCATCCCAAAGGATGGAGGAAGCAAAAGGAAGGAATATTGAGGTTGATGAAGAAGCCAACGAGCTCTAGAATGTGCTCTATGTTAGAGGAGGTGATTTTCTCTTTCTTCCAGGAAAAAGCCCTTTTAATAGCTTGTTAGCTCAAACACCACTATTCAACAGTCTCATTCTAATTGTTGGCACTCAACTCAAATGTTGAATTGGGACACCACCGTTGGGCGACCACAGAATGGACATTGGGTAGTGGTGGCTCAGTTATTAATTACTCTTTATTTTCCACCATTAGGCACTCCCAAACTAAGCATTGATACTTCACCTAAGCAAATATTCAGTTCTTGACTCCTCAAAGTGCAACAAAAATATCCGCTAAGTGGATTTCTTGATCATCTAACTTTTCTTTGATCCAAATCCACAACTTGTATGTGTATTTTCAAAAAACAATAGTAATATCTAAACCAAATTAAAGATAATATAAATTCCTAACTATACCATAAAAGAGAGAAAACAAAGCCTTAAATAAAAAAAATCAAGATAAAAACTCAAGCAACTTATAGCACAACTGATGCATCCTTGAATGCACTTCCCTTTAATATTCTCCATGAGGTTTCAAGCACCAAGAAGATGGTTGAAGAAAGCATGGAGGAGGGAGGTGGCTGATGCCACTACTCAAGGAAGATAAGTCAAAAATTACTATGAAGTTTGCCACAAGGAAAAAGATATTTGATAAAAGAATTAAGGAAGAATCTTCTATAAGGAGAAAATTCAAGAGACTTTACTAAGAAGAATGCTTTCAAAAGGAGTCTAACATCAATTCATTTAAGTTTGAATATACAATGAGGTAAGAGTGTTATTTATAGGAGAAGAGAGAGCATGGATGTGTGGATCTACAGAGAATGGGCCTTGGTTAATTAGCTTGATTAAGCTAACTAATCAAGGCTTAAACTCAATTAGATCTAACATCCCACTAAACAAGGAGATTAGCACATGCTTTGTCTCCTTCTCTCTCCTACTAGGCACTTTACTAAGAGGAATGATCTCAAAAGGAGTCTAACATCAATTCATTGAAGTCTAAATATACAATGATCTAAGAGTGTATTTATAAGAGAAAGAGTGAGCATGACTATGTTGATCTAGAGAGAATGGATTTTGCTTAATTAGCTTGATAAACTAACTAATAAAGGCTTAAACTCACTTAGATTTAACATCCCACTAAACAAGGAGATTAGCACATAATTTGTCTCCTTTTTTCTCCTACTAGGCACTACAAGAGGGGAAATAAGGGGTCCATATGTTGGTCAAGCTTTGTGAGTGTAGAGAGTGGTACAAAAACAAGTCAAGAGGTGTGTAAATTAATCCACACATCCAAATGAATTATTATCCTCTTCTAAACACACTCCACATACTAACTAATGGTACCTCATGCTCTTAAAATGGAAAATGATAGTCAAAATACAAGGCCTAAATGAAAAACCAAACATACCCCTAATTTCTAACACTACTAAAATTATTTACAGATAAATTTAATTCAATACTATGGGTTAAGGTCTTCAATGAGTTTCATTCATATCATGTCTTCCTCCCTCCTCCTAGCTAAGGTCCATACTAAATGGGATTGCATCGCCTAAGATATTGAATCTTCTTAATATCAATCAAATCTCTGAGGAGACAACCTAATATATTTATCAAATACGACATATGACTGATGCACTTGTTAGGAGTAGTATAGAAAACTCCTCACTAGCTAACATCTAGGGTTATAACTTTTATGAAGAACACCTTTTCTAATTTCATCATTTGCCTACTCATTTTTGCATCCAAAAGTTACAAACGCTACAAGTAAAATAAGCATGATGTGAATAGTTATCACCATTAGGCACGATTTTCATACCTCTAAACTTCTCTATTCGGCAAGAACATGTTATCAACACTCACTTTGAATGTTCATAACACTCTAATAGCATACATATGAACCTATAGAAGCTTAAGGATCACTTTATTACCATATTCATTATACATGCATGCCTACATGTGAGATCATTTTTTACTCTCTCTTTACCTTAAATGATGATTTTGAATGCAAAGGATATGCTCTCAAGTCTCCAAATGTTATACTCTCAATCCTCTGGCAAGTCCCTTTTTGCAACTTTCAAAAAACAATTTTCAAAAAAATATTTTTTTCAAAAAGTAAAAATAAAAATGAATCCGTTGTGTCAATGTGAGTAGTGATTAATTGATATTTATTTTTCTGTTGTAGGAATTAAAACTTCAAAAACATCATTACAAATGAACTCCATCACAAATAAATATTTACTAAATGTGTATGTGAACGATGAGTCTAACTATTTCAATTTCTTTATAACATTAATATTGATCAGTGTTTAATTTAGGAATCATAATTGAAAAATATTAAAAAATTAAAATGATGAAAAATAAACAATTAGACCTCAGCAACTAGGAAACATAATACAATAGGAACTATGATACAGTGCAATACTTTAATATTTAATTAACATATATAAGTCACAGTTCAATATATAGAAAAGAAATTGAACACTTCCCATTAGTGTATAAAATGGTCGTTTTCTCCATTGTGGTCTAATTAACTACAGTCAAAGGTTTTCATTGTGACCACAGAAAACATGAACATCAAATGTGGCATTTTCTCCATTGACAAGTTCAAAGATGCAAACATCTCCAGGTTCTAGCTCGTTTTCTCTTGCAAACGAGGACCAACCAGCAGAGAGGGTGCCTGATTTATCGTGTTCATTCAATACAAGCTTCACAGGCCACGAACTGTTTCTAAACTGCATCATCAACACATTCTGCTTCATGTTCACAAAATACTCTGTGACGAAGTTAGCCGGCACCCTCTGCATCAAGTCATATGAATAAACATGTTGCTTACTGTTAGAACAAAATCAACAATTTGTTAAAGAATGAGGTTTAAATATTTTTTTTCGTTCTTAAAAAATATTATTCCTTTTTTATTTTAGTCGATTAACAAAATTTTGTTTGATTTGAATCTTTAATTTTTTGTTTGTTTGATCTTAGTCTTTCTAAAAAAAAAAACGTTTTAATGAGACATAATAATGACTAAATCACATCATCTACAATCTTTTTCATAAACTATATTTTTAATCATTTATAAATTTATTTAGTTTGGTGTCATAAATTATTTTAAATAAATAAAAAATTATATAAAACTATCGAGTTTTTGATAATGTCAAAAATCCTTTTAACATTTTTACTTGAAAATGAAAACTAATTAAAATTAAGTTGTTTAATTAACATTAATACTTACAATAGGAATTAAAACCAAACCAAAAAAAAAAAAAACTTCAAGCAATTAAATTAAAAAAAAAAGAATTTAAATTACCAAAAGCAAACAAACCTAAACAAATTGTTGACTATCTTGACATAAAATTCCACACTTAATAACATATTTAGGTGCTTAAGTAAACCTTACCGGGCATCTTGGTATATTTGCCTGCAAATTCAGAGTTAAAGTGATCATAAAAAAGGGATTTTTTGACGTGAATTTGCTAGCAACTTCTCTAGCTCTGCTTGTTAATATCTTTGGCTTGCAGAGACTTTCCAACTGTGAAGATCTTTCACTTGAAGTCTCACTTGTCCAATTAGTTGAAGGGAACTAATAAATAATAAACCAGTTAGGTAGAATTTATCACCATAGTTATAAATATTATTTTTAAAACAACATTAGACTAAATATTTATGAATTAATTATTTAATTTCAATATATTCATTTTGTTTGTATTAATAACAATATTAAGAAATCTTTTATCAAAAGAGAAAAAAGTTCTTTTGCATAAGCTTATAAACTAGTTAAAAATAACTAATAAGAAGAGATCAAAACACAATGCATTTGTGGCATGCTTAACACTAAGCTACTTAACATACACAAGTCAAGGTTATAAAGCATGTGTCATACTTAGTAGTATACTACAAAATTACAAACTTCAAGGTTAGTATTTACATGTAATAAGTAAGATAGAGCGAGGGAGGTCCAAAGCAAAATTTGAGAAAATTTATAATTTTAAGTAAAATTTATATGTTGAATGTTTTTTGTCAACATATAGACCGTTTTTACTTTATAAAATTAAGAGTAAATAATTTTTCTCTAGTGAACCTAAAGCCAAAGCTTCAAATGCTTTATTCTTGGACTAGTAGTAATGATTCAATACATGTTTGGAGGTACCATATACAAAAAACAATTAATAGGAAAAAAATCAATCCATGTACATTTATTTTTATAATCCTTAAAATAAATTAATTCATGATAGAGTTATAAGGTTGGTTTGGTACAGAGTCGAGAGATGGGAAGGGAGAGATTGTGGATTAAATCTTTCCAGTAACAAAAAACTAACATATTAACAACTAGCATTTGTGTTATAAAAAAATGAATTCATGATAATAAGAAAGAAAAATAATTGAACTTTAAAAGTGGAGTGGTTCCTAGCTTTTCTAGTAGAAGATAATAGTGATAATCAATTTTTTCAACAATTACAATGTAAAAAATACAAATAAAAGGTTTAAGCATAATACAAGTTCCACAATGATTTATTCATTCAAATATTACAAAAACAGAATGGTGTGTGACATCTCTGTTATCATAAAAAACTTTATAGGACAAGTATATGTGACATCTCTGCTATAATAAAAAACTTTATATGACAAGTATATAGAAACTTATGCCAAATACATCAACCGTACCCGTAAAAAACCATAATTGATAAAATGAAAGTTATCAAACTGAAGAGTCTAAGTAAATTTATGGGAGTTCTATAAACTCAACTCATAAAAGTTTATTTTATAAAAAAATAATAACAAATATCTATAAATAATATACAATTAAATATTTTGACAACATAATAAGTCAAAATAATAAATAATACATTTCACAATACTTAAATAACTAAGTCTAATAATGAATCATTATCAAATAATAAATTTTAAACGTGATAATAATGGTAGAACATTATATTTGATATTGTTAAAAAATGAAAATTTGATGTTCTTAAAAACGTTTGTTCTTTTATTTAAGAATGTCACACTAAATAAAAGTATATTGAACCTAAGCACATATAAAACAAGTTAATTTGTTTACTCGACGACTTGATGGTGAACTCAAGAGTTTACAGAGTTTGCATAGTATCTATTGAGTTTACTCCGAATTTACTAAAAAGAGAGTTTATACATGAGTTAATTTGTAGAGGGTAAGTGGATTCGTAAACTCGTAAGAGTTTAAAAGTTAACTCAAAAATCTGATAAAACTAAATCCTTCCACGTGCATATCTTGGTTGAGATATTGAAATATTAAGTACAGCAAAAAGAAGAAAATAGAAAGAAAAACTTAATAGAAAACTACAGCACCTAATGCATTACCTTACTGTGATCTCTGAAAACATGAAGATTAAATATTGCATCTTCTTTATTAATGAGCTCAAAGATACAAACATCTCCTGGTTGCAGTTTATTTTTTCTTGAAAATAAGTGCCAACCAGCAGAGAAGGAGCATCTAGTGATGGTGCCTCTATTGTTTTCAGTAAATGAAAGCTTTACAGGCCACAATTTCTTTCGAAACTGCATCATCATCACATTCTGGTGGCTCATGTTTACAAGATACTCCCTGACAAAGTTAATCGGCACAACCTGCATCAAGTGATGTCCATCACCATTAGAACAAAATCAAACAATTTCACTTGCTCACTAGCATGACATATAATTCCACACTTATTAACACATTTAGGTGCTTAATTAACTAAACCTTACCGGACGTCTGACTATATTTTCCTTCTCATCTGTTAAAATGACCATGAAAAATGCATTTTCTGATGTGAATTTGGTAGCTTCTATAAGATCTCTGCTTGTTAAGATCTGTGACTTGAAGTGACTTTCAGACTGTGAAAATCTTTGACTTGGACGCCCACCTGTCCAGTTAACAGAAGGATCACTATGCAGCATTTTGAAATATCTATTTTTCATTTTCACTTAATTCAATCTTAGCTTTTCTTAGAGTAATAAAAGCTATTAAGAAGTAAGATAGAAATTACACACATTGGATCTTTAGAAGTCTAACATCTACAAATCCAGAAATTGATTTACCTTTCATCAAGTATTCTCTCTGTTGAAAGAATAGCTATGATTTTACTTATCTAAGCTGAATAGCTATAACCAATTATTGAAAAATCAACAATTAAGATTGAGATTAAATACATACATATGTATAATAAAATATATAATTGTTTAAATTACAAGTGTTGATTTTGTAATTAACTATACTTTTCACTTTATTCTCAAAAGTCCCTCATGAAGAGTTAAGTCTAATTAACTACATCACATTCAACTGATTGAAATTCCTCCTTGTGTAGACAAAATGAAAAAGATGATTACCTTGTGAAATAGGGCTACTTAGTTCCTGTGCATCCCGAAATATTGAAACTTTGAAAGCAAGGCCTTGGATCTTGTGGATCATCTCAAAAACACATACATTTCCCACATTTAAGTTATTTTCTGATACAAAGTTATGCCATCCCCCAGTAATTCTAGGAGCCGAGCAAATAACTGGCCACCTTCTCCCATCCAGGATCTCAAGGAGGATAACAGCATGTGTTCTCTTCAAGTATTTATCTGAAAATTGTGGCGGTATTTCCTGGGGATTTTTTTAACAATGTGAAAATAAGCACTAAGAGTTATATTTCTGCTGCAACATCTTCACAAAAAATTCCAGCTCGTGGTAATACATATTTTAACCAAATACTCACCAAATAATCACCTTTAATAAAGGATGGTTTCATCACAAGCATGAAAGAGGGATGTTCAGAACTGAAAGTTGTAGCTTCGTTTAAAGCAGTTGAAGTTAATGGCTCCACTTTTGGGCATTTATATTGAAAATTGTCTTCACCCTCGTCTTCTGAAACATTGAACATGTCAAGTAATGAAAATTTGGTCTCCTAAAGTTAATGGGATTCACAGGATGATATGATCATGACATACATACCCTCTAATTTTTGCTTCATTAAATTTGCCCCTTGATAGCAAGTACTTCTAGTCTGTTCATACTGATGCAAGTTTACTCCACTAAGGCTTCTTTCGAAATTTGTTGTTATGCTATTTTTCATTTTCTTAAAGAGTGGAGGAGATGTCACTGTTGTTTTCACTCTAGTGTTTTTGGATGAAAATTGTTGATCCAAAGTTTCAACAGAATCATCATCACCAATCAGTACTGGATTGTCCTTCACGTCAGGAGGTGAAGGATAAGGATAGTCAATTTCAACTGCACTATTGTCAAATATGAGCACATCAAAATGAGAAGTTCTCTTATATTCAAAGAACAGCAAGTGGCCATGATCTAGGGAATAGTACATGGCAAACTCCTTCCAACCCTTTTGAAACCAAATCTCACCATCATGCTTTGTCAAATGTATTTTCCATTCAGAGCCATCTGGAGGTTTGAGAAACAACGGATTTGACATTTCGTCTCCATATTTTCTAGTGAAATTTCGTGGGAGTTTCTGCAAGGATTCTATCATTAGCATGGACGGTGAAACTCAGAAACATAGCAGAGAAACATAAACTCCAATAACTATCTTATCAATTGAATCAAGGGAAATGCCCTCTTTAACTGCAATATGATGAAGAAATAAATATAGTTCTGTCCTAATTTATTAAGCGAATTTTCCATAGAATTTTAAGTAAATTTTTGTTTCTGTGACAGCTTTTAATAAATTTCTTATTTTGTTTTGAGTACTTAAACAACTCTCTAAATCACTTTTTAAAGTATTTTAAAATAATTATAAAATTATTTAAAGTGTTTTAATATCTAAAATAAAATAAAAAATTTATTAAAAGTTCAGCACCACAAAATTCTTTTACAATCAACACAAGATTTAAGCACACAAATAATCAATGTAAGGACTAAACCCATGCCCCATGACATGAGCTACCTTTTTCATTTTGAGTTATACTTAGGATCTTGGTATCGTAACCTAGCCTTATAATTATCGTTAGGCCAATTAGCCCACTTGTTATTGGGCCATATCACAGTCTGCAAATATCTAGCCTTATACTAGGATGGATGATGCATGCAGAGATACATAGGGAGTAGTTTGAAATTAGTTTTCTACATGATGAAGAAATATTTGTACTTATAAACAGTTAGTAAAACAGTGTTATTTGGTTCTACTAAACATGAACATTAGCTTCACTCAAAATAGAAGTTTAAAGTAATGATGCTAGCTTACAAGAATTCCATCTGCAAGCCTTGTTCGGAGGATAATCTTGAAGAAACGAATTGAAGTGAGCGAGGGATGCTCATTGTGTGGAGAAGTCATGTTACCAGGAACGTTGAGGTTAGATATGAGAATCAAAACAAAATGGGGGGTGATTTCCGACTCAACAATACCATCTAAAAAGCAGTGCTTTAGTTTATTTCATGAAATAGTTTTTAGTAGCATTACTCAGAAGAATTAAATGTCATAAGTCAAAAGTCAAGGAAGACCCCTTAATTTTTGTTCTCCACATTTATGAGCCTCGTCAGAGTCACAGCATACAACATTTAATAAAAAAAAATGCTACTGTAGCTAATTGGACAATGGGAAAGGCTGATTTTAAAAAATAAATATTTTTACTGTTCATATTAATATTTCATATAATTAATATAATTTTAATAAATCTTACAACTGTTTCCAAATGCTTAAAATCATTTCTAAAAAAATATAGTTAATAAATAAAAACTTTAATTATCAAATGAAAGTAATAACGTTTCATATTATCATTAAGCTAAATTTTTAAATTACTATTTTTATTAAATTATATTTTTTAAATAAAAAATTTGTCTTTATATTTTTTTAGTAAAACATTTATCACTTGTACTCGTTATAAGAAAAAAATAGTGATATTTTAAGCTTTTAATTTTATTTTTAAAAACTTTTAAAAATGGTAACTTTTCAAATTTTTAAAAATTAATTCTGCGATCGGATTTTTTTAAATATAAGCATAATAATATATATGAATTTTAAAATTTTAAATTAATATTTTTTATAAAAATGCATTACAATATTTTTTATAATGTATGCTTTCATTAGTTTATTAATTATATGTTAAAATTTATTTTTCATTAGATCCTTCATTGTAAAGAGGGAAGTTTGAGAACAACAAATAGTCAATTACTAGACGCAGAAGACCAAGAAAAATATTGATATTTTTTATTTTATTAAGATTGTTTTTAAAATTACTAACAAATGCTAACATTTAACTTATAAAAAAATTATTTTTAAAATATAATGCAATGTAAGCATTTTTATTTGATAAATTATCTTTATTGAAAAACACAGTAAATTAAAAAATACCAAGCTAACTTAACTGGCAAAGATCGTTAGAATTTATAACTTAAACCAAAAACTGTAAGGACTTTAATTTGATAAAAACATTAATGTTGCATTACTTTCACATTTTGAAACTTTTGAATTCTAGAAAAAAATTGATAGCTTAATCACGTTACAAGTCAATCAATTTTATGGTGATTCCCCCTTTGATGCTAATAAAATTAAACTTTTGAGATGTAAATTAAGGTATCATGACTAATTTTGATGTATAGCCGAGTGATATAGAAAGAATCCTTGTTTCAAGGTACAGCCATAGTTGTAATAGCATTGAGTCATTGATGCTATATTATTTTTTTGAAAGTCGAGGAAAAAATTATAGTTGTTGTAGGTTGATAATTACAATTTGTTCATATAAAAATATAAAAAATATGTATTTATTTATATCTTTTATGGGTCTCTTTGTTTGGAAAGAAAGTGCAAACAAAGAAAAAAGAAAAAAAGAAAGATAAAATAGAACAAAATTTGAAATTGTTAAGTAAAAGTGATGTGAAAAAGAAAAAAAAATTATAAATCAAAATGATTATAACTGCAAAATTATTTATGCATATTTTAACCGATATTTTGTATATTTGACCAACAAAGGTTAATCTTGAAATGATCAATTTTTTTTACACTTTTCTTTATTTTCATGTGTTTTGAATAAAAAGAATAAAATCACATAAATAATGATTTTTTACTCGTTTTCTTGCTACTTTCTTTGCTACAAAAATTAGATAAATAGTGATTTTTCACTCATTTTCATGCACAAGCAACTTTTCACACAACCCTAAAGCATCTTATTCTTATAAACTTGAAGGTTTCATTGGGTTGCGAGAAAAAAAAAATGTGAGAAAAGGAAAGAAAGAGAGATAAAATAAAATGAAAATGAAAATTGTTGGGTTATGCAAAAATGATGGAAAGTTATAAATTAAAGTTATTACAATTATAAAATTAATCATATATTTATTACTTATGTTTAATAAACAAGGATAATCTTAGAAAGGTGAAATTTTTTGCACTTTCGTTCCGGTTTATAAACTTTTTTATCCTAACTTTTTTATTTTTTGAATTTTTTTTGTTTTTAATCCATTTTAAATTTTATTTTTTAAAATAGTTTTATCGTTAATAAAAAATTATTAAATGATGGTGTGATTAATAATGTCACATCATCATATCTATTAATATAAATAAGTTTTAAGTATAACGTGATCACATATCACTGTTGTCATTTCTATCTTTTCTATCTTTTTCTTTTTGTCTCCTCCAGCAAACAACCTCTCCAGCTCATATTTTTAAGATAGAATCCCACACTATATTAGTCACCTTATTGTGACAATTTTTTGTTAATATAAAAAACTATTTTTAATAAATAAAATTTAAAAGGGATTAAAATTAAAATTATTTCAACAAATAAAAAAATCAAAATGCAAAAAATATTAAAAATCAAAAAGTCTTTTTATACCCGGAACAAAAAGGTTAATTAAGCCCAAATAGAAAGCAATTAAAATTAATGTTATATATGAAAATCAAACTATTCATTAATTTAATTGACACACTATATTAATGGGTGAGTAATTGAATTAGAAGATCACTGGTTAAATCAATTTAATAAGTCTGTATTAAAATTAAAAATATATAATATAATTCATATAATTTGATTATTCATATCCTAAATTAAAAATTATTATCATGATAAAAGTACCTAAAGTTTATAACACAAGTTTATACTTCAAATTTAAAAAGAGTTTAAATTATTTATGCATGTTAATTAAGCTCATTTAAAAAAATTATTTATGCATGTTAATTAAACTGATTTAAAAATATAGTCATATTATCGTGTTTAATATCCAAAATTGAAACTCTCCCATAATTTAAAAAATCTTAAACATAAAAGAAAGACTCTTTCCTACTTTAACTTGGTACTCAGAAAAGTTGTATTTTTCGTGGCACAAAACCCAAAAGAGAACAAAAAAATAGAAAAAGAGAGTAAATCTAAACTATGTTTGATTTATTATTTTAGCTAACTAAAATTTGAACTAAAAACTAAAATGGTTTTTACTTCTTTTTTGGTATGCATAAAGCTATGAGTTTTTTTAAGTGACTACTAGTTTTTTTCTAAAAAGTTACTTCAAGCTGATTTTTTAAAATATATTTTATTTTCAACTAGTAGTTAATTTTCTTTTACAACTTTATTCTTGATTAATTAATGTATTGTCGTCACTATTTCTCTCTCTTCACTTGACATAATCTCTCTTTCCTTCATTAATGTAATTATAGTAACCTATAATTTAAATATGTTATAGAAAATTATCATTTAAATATGATATTTCAAATTTATATATTTAATTATAGAAATTATAATTTAAATATACAACTATAGTAATTTATAATTTAAATATATAATTACATAAAATTATAATTTAAATATGTAATTATAGAAATTTATAATTTAAATATATATTTATAATAACTTATAATTTAAATATGTAATCATATATATTATTAAAATATATTATAATAATTTTAAATACATCATTGTTAATCTAATGATTAATTATGCTCGTATTTATTATTTTATAAGTTTTAGCTAGTTTTATCAAACACTTACAACTAGTTTTTCAACTTTTAGCTAGTTTTTAAGCTTTCAGCTAGTTTTTCATCTTTCAATTAGTTTTTCATCTTTTAGTTAGTTTTGCAGCTAATTTTGTCAAACACACCCTAAAATTCAAACTTATGTGGAAATATATGTTTTTATTTCGATAAAAACCAAAGGTACATGTTAAAGGTTTAAAAAAAATAGAGCATCTTCAACGAAAGCAACTTATTTGAATTGTTTCATGCTTTGAAAATTGTGTTAAGTCATCCCCAGAAGGTCACATTAGCATTAAGCAACTCAAACATAAATTTATCTCTAACAGTGAGAAACTCCAAAAAATTCACCTTTTATATATTTTATTTTCACCTATTAATTGTATTCGGTGGTCCCCATATTAATATATTATTTTAATAAGAAGTTATATTTACTCATTAATTGTGTTAATTGTTTTGTATGCTAAAATATATTATTTTATTATAAAGCAATGGTTGTTTTACCACGCAATCCAAACTCAATTTCAAGTAATTGGTTGCGTTGCGTAGATGCTCCAATCATAAGCAAACATTGCTGGGATTGAAGAAACTCGATGGATATGCTCTTATGGATCATAAAATAAAGGTTTTAATTACAATCATGTTCTCAAATTTTATAGACTTTAGATTTTATGCTCCACGTTCTGAAATCGTGACATTGTGCCTTATGATTAAAAAAATCCTGAATTAATATCCCTCTGTCAAATGTTAGACATTGATCGAGAAGAGTTAAAGTTAATCACCACTACACCACGTGTCATTTGATGAAGGGGAATCATTTAGGAATTTTTAATTTGGGGACACAATGTCATGTTCTCAAAATGTGGGAACATAATATCTAAATCTTATAAAATTTAGGACACCAAGTTGTTAAGCGTATATTGTATCAAATTGAGTACCCTCACAAAATTATGTAAAATCATTTGATCTCCCTTTTATCCTCTCCATGGAGGTTCCCAACTTTAAGAAATGGAAGGTGGAAAGGCAAGGAGGATGGAGGTGAGACGTCACTTCCTAGAGGAGGAAGATAAGTCTTAAACTTGAAACTTGTCACAAGGGAGAGGACCTTTGATAAAAACTTTAGAAAAATACTGCACAAAGAGAGGATTCTGAAGACACTTTACTAAGAAAAGAAATGCTAAAAAGAAGTCTTATATTCTATCATTCAAGGGTGCCCAATACATAGAATGAGGGATATTTATAGGAGGAGTGAGGGGGCTAGGCGATGAGTGCAAAATTTTCTACACTACTCCTGACAAGTGCATCAGTCGTATATAGTATCCAATAAATATCAGGTCAATCCTACAAGGCCTTGGATGATACTATGGAAATTTCAATACTTTTTTACTTGTAATAAATAAAGGAAGATTTTTTATACTACAACTACTAAAATAGATGCAAATAAAAGCATGAACAGTAAATTAAATGGTTACACTGATAATAAGATTTGGTTGGACTTTGATTTCAGTATATCATCTCTCAAATGCATAAATGAACCAAAAATCATTGTTTACTACTCACGTTCCCATCACTTATAAAATACCCTTAACTCCAATTCCTTACAAGGAAAGGACTAAGTTATTTGAGATTTAGAATATCGATCTTTCACATAATTTAAAGTTAAATGACTTGCATTAAGAAAAAGCTTAAGATGGGGGTTTTACTCTCTCCTGAGAAATAAACCTCATTGGGAGCTCTTCTCATTTTACAAGTCAAAATCCTTTCCTGAGTTCATTCAACAAGTAAAATCTACAGCATATAAGGAAATCCTTTAATTAATAGGACAAAATACACAAAAGAGTTCAGGTATAGTTACCTTAAATCCCAACCAATGACGCGCCTACCAACCATGAGGATGGAGGACATGATCTATGGACGGGAGATACAAAAATGAAAGGAAAAGCGAGAGAAAGGGTGGAAAAATCAGATTTGTCAGTGCTTATGGTCGCCAGGATGTGTAACCCTCTACAGATCTAAAAAGTTTCCTTTTATAGACATAAGGATGCAACATCGACACCTAGCGGTGACAAAGTGCCTGTTGGACGCCAAGACAAACCTGAGCTTCATCTATATCATGTCCTCCTTTATCCTTAAGTAGGATTGTATCACAAAACAATATAACAAAAAGGAAATTAGACATTATAAAAAAAAAACAACTACGATAAGCCATAAGCCCATAATAAATTATATTTTGAAAATTTTGATAACCTATAAATCTTTGAAGTCTTTAAGTTGCAAATGAATTGTACATGGATGATATTCTCTTAAGAACATCTCCACATTTAGGTTACCTATGTCTAAGGTGTCGTATTTTATTTCAATCTCAATTAATTAAACATAATTTTTTTTTACTTTTTTAATCATTAAAATAATTTTTTATTAAATATTTTAAAATTGACATGATATTGTGGGAACCATAAAACTAATTTAATATTTTTTAAGATATTCAAATTGAGTATCTTAAACTATATCCACTAACAATACTCTAAGAAATTAAACTAAGAACTCAAAGTCCATGATAATGAAAAAGAGTCTAGCAGATAAATTTACAATTTGTTTAAATTTTTTTATTAAAAATTACTTTAATAAAATAATTATTTTTTTATATGTTTGCATAAACTTTTTTGAAAGATATGTTTGTATAAACTACTTTTTAAAATTCACAAAAAAAATTACTTATTTAAAAAATAATAAATTTATATTTTAAAAAGCAAATACTAGGCCAATTTATTTAAAATTTTAAATAAAAAATATTTTGTTTCCATCATGTAAAACAAATGTTTTTAAAAATTAAATTTTAACAAATAAATAAGATTTTTTTAAAAAAAAATTATTTCTTTAAGCAAAAATAAGGCTTAAATATGTTTTTGTCTCTGATAGATTAATTTTTGGTCCCTAATAAATTTTTCTTTGTATTTGGTCCTAATAAATTTTTTATTTTGTTTTTGGTTCCTAAATTGCTATCTAAACCATATTTTATAACTTTTTAAAGTGCTATCTAAAGAGGTTTAGGAAGAAAAACAAAACAAAAAGTTTATTAAGGACCAAAAACAAGGAAAAATTTTAGTAAGTGTTGAAGATTATATATTATTTCCTTATGTATAGCTAGATAGCAATTGACAATGTATTCCTTATTACCTATTATTAGGTTGATCTTTAGTCATTATTAGATATCTTATGCAATCAATATTGATTAATCTTGTTTGCTTATTATAAATAAAGACATTGTGTGGTCATCAATTACAATGTCACCTCATGCTAACTTGATATGTCGAACCTTTGTAAGATATAAAGGATTCTGTTTACACATTCTTCGGTAAATCAAATCAATTTGCAAAGACACTAGTTAGGCATGGTGTAAACTTAAATGGGTAATGGATTATATATGATGACATTCTCTCTCTTCTCTCCTCTCAACTAGTTTGGTACCATAGAGGAGATCGTCCACCTAGGGATGACAAAAATACTCATATCCATGGGTACTTGCCCAAACCCGCCCCGATTTTGACGGGTATTATCCGGTTTGACCGGGTATGGATACGGGTAGGGGTATTACCCAATGTGATGAACTGGGTACGGGTATGGGCATGTGACTACCCATGCCTTACCTGAACTCATACCTGGCCCATTATAATTCTAATAATTATATAATAAGTTTAAAGTTATATATTTAATTAAAAAAATTAATTCTTAAACTTTAATTTATAATTTCTTGTTATTAATTATTCTTCATATACTTTTTAAATTAAAATATAATTATAACTTAAGATATATAATTTATTTAATAATAAATAAGTAAATTTACATTGTAAAAAATAATATAATGGATACATGTGGGTAACCCAAACCCAATAATACCCGATGAGGACAAAAATGAGAATTAAAATTTCATATCAGTTTTTTCTATACCCGAACCCGCCCTGCACTTTCCGGGAACAGGGAGGGTTAAACCCGCATCTGTTCTGCCTTGTTTCCATCCCTACCTCCATTAGTGTTGTGTGCCAACCATAACATGCTTGCCCTTTTAACAAGTTTGACGCCACCGAGAAGCTCTTATGCCAAGTGACGTGCATCAGTCTTAACGTGCTCGTTTTCCTCAATAAGTTTAACCCTACCAAAAACCTCTTCTGCCTAGTGTTGTGCATCAACCGCAATGTACTCATCCTCCTCAGCAAGTCCCTCGCTACCGGGGAACTCCTTTGCTTAGTTTTTATCATGACATGTTTGTTCTCCTAAGCAAGTCTAACGCTATCAAGGAGCTCATTCACCTAGTGATATGCGCCGACTGCGACGTTCTCATCATCCTTAGTAAGTCTAGCACCACCAAGGAGCTCCTCCACCTAGTGTCGTACACCAGAGCCAAAGGTGCCCTCCTCGTCGCCTCACCTTCGTCAAAGGCAATGCACTCGCCTCCTTGTGCAACATGGTCATGCATTTGCCACCCCTTGGAGAGTTTTGTCAGTTCAACCTCATCACACTTTCCATGTTAGTGGAGAAGCCATTTTCAAACTCATCGTGGAACTGCTTTCATTTTTTATTTATATATGATTATTATAAATAAATACATTGTGTGGTCATCGAATACACATTATTAACACACATTTACAGTAAAAACCAAAAACAAAATTCACAATTTTTTTGGCAACCAAAATGCATGTTTAAACCCAAAAATAATTTATCCAACATATAAAAAATGCGTGAAAATATTTATTTTAGTAGAAAGATATTCTTTCTTTAAAAAAACAGAAACAAATGAACCCTATCAACTTCTTACAAAATAATTATTTAAAAAAAATTTTAAAATATATTTTTATTTAAAAAATTAACTCAATAGTTTTAGCTAGTAAAGATATTATAAATTGCAATGATGTTATGGACGTTATGCTATAATTAAGAAGTGAAACAAATTAGTTAAAATTAAAATAAATGATATTGAAGTAATTGTGGAGAATAAACTCATTATAGTACATTGGTTAGTAAATATTTACACAGAGACAGCAAAGTCATGATATCATCCATTTTTTGTGTGCTAACTGTATTATATGTTATTTAACTACAATTGGTATAACATTGTGCTTCCATATTTTTTAAATGTGACATTCTGCTCTCATATTAAAAAAAATTTTGAATTAATATCTCGCTATCATATGACACGTTACAATCAACTTTTAACCCTTCATGGTTAATATTTAACATTTGACAGAATGGATTAATGCAAGATACTTTTTTAATTTGAAAACACATTGTCACCTTTTCAAATCCTAAGGACACATCACATAATGTCTAAAATTTATAAAATTTGGGGATACCAACTGAATTTGTTGCTAAAATATCGATATTAAACTTGAAACTTTTAGCAAATGGCCAATAGCCCAAACAAATGAAAGAGTTGGGGGAAATTCTTTTAACACTACCTCTATTTCTTTTTCCATCTACCATTTAAAAACAAATCTTAAAATGAAAAAAATTCCTCTTTTAAAAATTTTATATTTTAATAATATAATTTATTTATAATATAATTTTTTAAAATTTTATTAAATTTTATATTTTAAAATATAAATTATAAAATATAAATATTTTTATGCCTATGGACTAGCTGGTTCATAGGCTAAAAAAATTTGCACATGTATGGACCAATCAGTTTGTAGGTGTGTAATTTTTTTAAAACTTATCAACCACATAGTTCATAGGTGTTTAAATTTTTTAAGCCTATAGACCAGCTGGTCTTTAAGTATGTAATTTTTTTTAAACCTACGGACCAACTGATTCATATTTGTGTAATTTTTTTTTATACAAATCAATTTATTCGTAGAATTGTAAACACAAAAATTAAGAATTTCAATGTCATCATAAGTGACAAAAAAAATATATAGTAAATATTAAAAGAATTTTCCAAAAATCGGTTATATTTTTTCGTATTATCTATCTCCTATGATGAATTTAAGAAAGTTTCAAAGTAAGCATTTGTGTGTATTAAATTAGTAAAATTACTTTTTATCGCATTGAGCAATATAATACTGAAATAAAAATTGTAAATAACTTAAAGTAGGCAATAATATTGTTGGTATTTATGGTATTAATGAAGCAATGGCGGTGATTAAAATTACCCGCTGCTACCTAAATTTCTATAGGAATTAAAAAAACAAACCTTGTTATTTCATCTCGAACTGTAAATTGAATATTCAATGATAAAGAATGATAGTTAAATCTAAAATAAAAACCCAAACGCCTCATGTCATACAATTTCAAAAACAAATACTGATGTCATACAGCTTATGAATTAGATTGATTTTAGAAATTACTTTTCAATAAACAATTCTAGGACTTTTTCTTCAATTAGAATCATGTTTTAAGAATCCTTATTAATTGTATACTTTTTTTTCTTCAATTAGAAATTACTTTCACCTAACATTTATTCATCTTCTTAAATTACTCTGACTGCACTTATAAATGTTGAGAACAAAAATTAAGGGTCTTCACTTTTGAATTAAGGCATTTAATTCTTCTCAGTGATGTGATGTTACTAAAAAATATGTCAGACAATCACCTCAAGCAGCTACATTTGTATTGTTAAGTCTGCAATCCCCTTTTGTTTTTACCCTCAGTTCTCATCTTAACATCCATAACATGACTTCGCCACACAATAAACATCCCTTGCCAACTTCAATACATTTCTTCAAGATAATCCTCAGAACAAGTCTTACACATGGAATACTAGTAAGATAGAATCATTACTTTGTACTTCTTCTATTTCTACTTTCAGTGAAGTTAATATTAATGTTTAGCAGCATCAAATGAGTCTACTTCACTGTTTAGAGCTGATTATTACAAATATTTTTTCATGTAAAAAATTAATTTGAAACTACCCCTTCTGTATCTCTGTATGCATGATCCATCCTGATGACTGTGATTACAAAAATAACATTTAAGGTTCTTCCCTTAAACTTTGAATTGGTTGCATTTCATTCTTCTCAATGATGCTAAACGAAAATGTTTCATCATCTGATGCAGCTACCTTAGTACCTATAACTGATTATTATAAAAATATTGTAGTATGTGCTTAACTGCTTCAAACGGGACAATGAGTTTAGTCTTTAAAACATAAATCGTTTATTTTACTCTCTGTTTATGAAAATATATCATATGATGCCGTCAATTAAAAGCCAGCTTATTTTAACAGTTGTAATTTGTAAACACCACATTGGCTCCATATGTAAATACCTGTTGCTTTCTATTTTCACTCTCAGCCAGGACCAGACTACATTTGTCAAATCAACAATTTTCTGGGTATCTATAGAAGCAAGTAGCCATATATTATAATAATTAAGGCATAGAAAACTAATTTAAAACTATCATTTTTGTGTCTCTGCATGCATGATCATGGATGTGTACAAACTTCTCCATTTCATATGTTTGAATAGATAAGATAATCATATATTCATATGGGGTTTATGTTCTTTGCTGCTTGTGAAGTTACTAATGCTTACTAACAAGTAACAAGAGAATCCTTGCAGAATTTACCAAAAATGTTCAGTAAAAAATATGGAGATGGAATTTCAAATCCTGTGTTTCTGAAGTCTCCAGATAACACTGAATGGAAAATATATTGGACAAAGCATGATGGTGAGATTTGGTTTCATAAGGGTTGGAAGGAGTTTGCCTCATACTATTCTCTTGATCATGGACACTTGTTGTTCTTTGAATATGAGAGATCTTCGTATTTTGATGTGCACATATTTGACAATAGTGCCCTTGAAATAGACTATCCTTCCCAGGTTACTCATGATGGAAAGGACAACCCTGTGGAGATTAGTGATGATTCTGTTGAATGTTTGGATGGAAAGTTTTTCACGTCAACAGTGTCTTTTCCTCAACGTTGTCACAAAATGAAAAATAGCATAACTACAAATGTTATAAGAAATTCTAAAGTATTAAGCTTGCATCACCATGTCCAAAGTAGAAGTTGTAGATCTCAAGAGGAAAAATTTATGCAGGAAAGCGTAGAGGGTATGTATCTCTTGATTAGATCATTTTTTGTAGATCCAATTGACTTGAGACCAGTTTTTTTTTAACTTATGCCATGTTCAATTTTCAGAAGATGAGGGTAAATGCACTTTTAACAGTGGATACTCAAAACTGGAGAAATTAACTTCTGATGCCTTAAAGAAAGCCATAACTTTCAGATCTGAACATCCCTCTTTCTTACTTGTCATGAAGCCATCCTTTATTAATGGAGATTATCTGGTGAGCATTTGTCATGAGTTAGCTTCTTTTACAAGGATACTACAACTGAAATATAATTCGTAGTTTTTATATTTTTACATTGCAAAAAAATCCCAGGAAATTCCACCCCATTTTGTAGAAAAATATTTGAAGATTAGACAATCAGTTGTCACCCTTGAGACCTTGGATGGAAGAACTTGGCCTGTTATATATGCTGCTCCTAGATTTACTGGGGGGTGGCAGAAATTTATATCAGAAAATAATTTGAATGTAGGGAATGTTTGTGTTTTTGAACTGATCCACAAGATCCAGGGCCTTGCTTTCAAAGTTTTCATCTTTCGAGGTGCAGTGGAACCAACTTGCCCCATTTCACAGGGTAACTAATTATTCCATTTTATCTACGCAATGAGGATTTAGAATCAGTTCAAGAAGATGCAGTTAATTAAACTTAACTCTTCATGAGGGATGCAATAAAATTTTTGGTTTATAAAAAAAAAAAAAAAAAAAACTCTTCATGAGGGATTCACTTTTGAGAATAAAATGAAGAGCTATTAATTGAAAATCAGCACTTGAAATTTAAACAATTACATAATTGTTTTACATATGTATGCATTTAATTGCAATCTACTTTTTGTTAAATTTATCAACCATTGGTTATAGCTCTTCACTTTAGATGAATCAATGTTGGTTGAAAAGGAGAATCCTTGATGTTGAATGTAATTCTATTTCTACATTTTTATTGGTAACAAGTACATGTTAGACCTCTATTCTCTGCATCCAAAATGTGTAATTTCTTAGGAAGCTTTTGTTACTCTATGAAAAGCAAAAACTTAATTCAGTGGAAATGCAAATATAGATCTTTCAAAATGTGCATCCTTCAACTAACTGGACAGGTGGAATTTCAAGTAAAAAATCTACACGGTTGGAGAGTCAGTCCAAGTCAAATACCTTAATAACCAGAGAAGAAGTTACCAAATTCACATCAGAAAATCCTTTTTTCATGGTCACTCTAACTCTAAGCAGGAACAAAATCCGTAGCCCGGTAAGATTTATCTATGCACCTCTAAATATGTTGATATATGTGGAAATTTTTTATTTGATAATTCAGAATATGTGAAACTGAAACTGAAAATGATTTTCTTTTCATGTCAATCATATAGTTAAGTATAATTCTGTCTCTTTTATAAGAAAAAAAAATGATTGTACATTTATTAAGAAAATTAATTAACTAAATTGTGTCAATTCTAATTAAAAAGTAATTTTTTTTAGATTATCCTTGATTGGAAATTGATATCAAACTTCACCTCCCTATTAAATAAAAATATTTTGAATAAAGTTTCATTAAACAAGATAAAAGTAATTAAAATTTACTTGTATTTACAAGAAACAATGAGTGTTTTTTCTTTATAAAAAAGACTAGAAAGAATACAAGATAAGTTCCTAAGTTGAATAACTTTTTTGTTATAGGTCCTAAGTTGGATAACTAACTCAAACGACAGGAACTAACCATAAAAAAATTATGTTTGATTTTGTTCTTTGAACAAGTATTATTAATATTTTTTCGTGAATTGTTTGATTTTGTTCTAACGAAGATATATACTACTTGATGCAGTATGTGCCAATGAACTTTGCGAGAAAGTACTTTGTAAACATGAATCGGAATGTGATGATGATACAGTTTAGAAAGAAAATGTGGCCTTTAAAGTTTATATTTCAAAAAAAGGCTAGATCAGCTAAGCTCTCTGCTGGTTGGTCCTCATTTGCAAGAGAAAATAAGCTACAAGCTGGAGATACCTGTATCTTTGAACTCATCAATAGAGAAGATGCAACACTAGATCTTCATGTTTTCACTTTTCAAACATCACAGTAAGGTACTGTATAGGACCAGTCAACTCCTCTTCAGTTCAGTTGAAAATCGTGTTGCTTTAGTAAATAATTGAATATCTGCATGAGATGAAGGATTTGGTATTATCAATTTGTTTTGGAATGGTTATGTATTAGGCATATATGACATACATTATTATAAGAGAAAATATGTAATGCAACTCCAGTGTAAGACATTTTACACAATATATGGTAATTTATTGATTTTATAATAATTATTTTGAAAGTTATATTTAGATGGTTAAATATTTTTATATCTTATCAAGTATATGACCTTCACTTTTGAAATTGAGTTCTCTTCCATTTATCTCAAAACCAGTAGGACATCAGTTAACTTGGAAGGAAATATATAAGTAATATAAATTAAGGATTAAGTTACTCAAAGATTGCGTAGAAGATAATTGAAGTGCATTGATAAGAAAATTAATGGTTGAAATTTGGAATGTCAATAGCAAATGGGAGGTGTTAAAAGAAATTGTCAAAACATAATTGTAGAAACAATTTGAATCCTGTCCACAAAATTTACAAACTTTTCGGATTACGAACTTTCTGGACTAAGTCCATAAGCTTGACCCATTTAACAAGACAAAATTATTATTTGACTGTTAGCTTGTGCTAATAGTGTGACTTTTTTTGTTATAAATCGTGATATTTTAAATTTTAGTATTGAAAATATTTAATATTAGATTATTATCAATGATGATATATTTTTTAGTATGATATAATATAGTTTATTTAGTTTAAAATTATAGAAATTTTTAATTTTTTTAAATCTATATATATATATATATATATATATGTGTGTGTGTGTGTGTGTGTGCACGCGCGCATGTGCGAACATGCAAACCGATTTATTAAACACGCGAACTTCACGAACTGGGTACAAACTCTTTAAAAAGTATATTTATTTTGGCAAATTGCATTTATCCAACCTATTTAAATGCAGTCTTCTTGAGTCAGCCTTAAACGGGTCAGAGCAATCCATTTACCCAACTCTAGAATATTCAAATTTATAAAAACACCTTTTTGTTTCTAAATTTAAAACATTTTTATTAAATCTTAATCCCACTAGAATTCTTCCTCCTTAAGGATCAAATATTAGTGATTGAGATAGGTAGTTGGAAGTGTTGACCAATGACCAGTGATTAGTGATTGACAGTCAGAGGTGTTAGCTGGTGAGTGATGGCCGGAGGTGACAAAATTGTAATGATTAGCCAACGACTAATGATCGGTGACCAAATGACTTATGACTCAAGGTGGGGACTAGTGATTGACAGTTAGAAGTGGCAACCGACAATTGACGGTCGAACGTGGCGATCAATGACCAATGATCAAAAGGTGTGGCATGTGACCGAAGGTTGGAGGAAGCATTTGGTGCTATGATCAAAGCGGCAGTCAATGACCAACAGTTGGAGTGACGATCAATAACCATGATCGAAGGTAGCGTTCGATGACTAGCAATCATAATGGTGATAGGTGACCAACAATCGTACTAGCCACCAACTGTTGGAGCTAACGATCGGAGATAGTGATTGGTTACCGAAAGTTTATGGTGGTGGTAAGTAATAACGAATAATGTCAAGTGACAAATTTGAATAAAATTATAAACAAAAATTTTAAAACCAAAATTATAAATTTAATGTGGGGATAACTAAAAATGCACCTATACTTGTAACTAGTAAATAAATAATATATTAAAAAGTAAAACAGATAATATTATTTAACTTAACGAAAATTAGAAAATATTATTTATCTTATTAACTTAAAACTATAAATATTATTATCTTTTTATCGTAAAAAATTCTTATATATCTTATTAAATAAAGTTTTATTTTATAAAATTGCATTGTTTTATTTCATTTTTTAAAGTTCTATGAATGAAAATAAAATATTATGAGTAATTAGAGCAATACTTCTAAAATTTAGTGTAATTACACATGTATCTCTATTTTTTTAACTATTATTTTGCACCTTCCAAATAGGTGTTAGTGTAAAGTTTCAAAGATGTACTAGTATAATATTTTCAACCATATAGAGGTGTTAGTGTAATATTTTTAAACTTAAAGGGTGATTAGTGTAAAACATAATTAAGAGAGCGTTTGTTTTGTCATTTCAGTTAGCTAAAAATTGAAAAACTACCTAAAATAGTTTCAACTCTATTTGGTAAGTATAAAGTTATGACATTTTTGAGACAATTACTACTAAAAAGCTACTCTAATTAGTTCTTTCAAAAAGATCTTCCATTTTTAGCTAGTTGATTTATTTTTTATAACTTTATCTTTCATTAATTAAAGAATTGTTTCTCACTAATTCACTTTCCACATGACACAATCTCTCTCTCCTTCATTTATCTATTCTTTATTAATATAATTTTAGTAATTTATAATTTAAATATATAATTATAAAATATTATAATTTAAATATATAACTTAAAATTTATATATTTAATTATAGTTAAATATAATTAAATATATAATTATAGTAATTTATAATTTAAATATTTAGTTATAGAAATTTATAATTTAATGCAATTATAGTAATTTATAATTTAAATATGTAATTATAAAAATTAATAATTTAAATATATAATTATAATAATTTATAATTTAAATATGTAATCAATTTATATTATTAAAATATATTATCATTATTTTAAATACTTGATCTAATGATTAATAATATATTTTTTTGTCTTTTTAAAATTAGCTTTGCAACTTTTAGAATGTTATATTTCTCTCACTCTTTTCTGGTCTTTTAGGTTTTGTGTCACTATAAATACATGGTAAAGATATATTTTTGCCTAATACAGCCTAAGTAAAAATATTCTTGAGAAACAATGTTTTCCAAAAAAGATATATTTTTAAAAGTAAACAAGCACTTGTAACTTTAAAATTTCTTTAAAAAACTAAAAACAGTAACGTGACGTGAAATAAAAAAAAAAAACACAAACAGTAAAAAAAAACTTATCAAGAGCTAACTAATGTCTATCTATAACTTACAAGAAAGTTAAAGAGTAGTAACTACTAGTTAAAAAAAATTAATAATAATAAAATAAAAGGTGATTATTATAAATAGAAGAGTGTCAAATAGTGATGTAGTAAGAGAAGGTAAAGAAATTTAACTACTGTGATAATGAGTCCGTATTAAGAGGAAAAAACAAATTTAACTATCGTGTTATTCCGACTATTAAGGTAAGTGGATGAGACATTTATCACTTTTAAATATTATACTTATTTATTTTATATTACTTTTAGTTATAACTATTTAGTTAGATGTCCCTAATCTTATTTTAATTATTATTTTATGTTACTTTTAATTATAACTATTTAGTGAGATGTCCCTAATTTTAGTTTGTTTACTATTTTATGTTACTCTTACTTATAACTATTTAGTGAGGTGTCCCTAATCTCGCTTTATTTATTATTTTGTGTTACTGTTAGTTATAAATAATTAGTGAGGTGTCACTAACCTCGCTTTATTATAAATAATTAGTGAGGTGTCACTAACCTCGCTTTATTTATTATTCTATGTTACTTTTAGTAATATTTATTTAGTAAAGTATCTTCAACTTTGACTTATTTAGTATTTTGTGCTACTTTTAATTATAACTATTTGATTTGACGTAATAAATCTTATTTGTTTTATTAAATTAGTTATTTTTAAAATTATTAATTAACCATATTATTTTAAACGTAACGTTTTCTTTTACATAAATAAAAAATAGATAATTAAAATTTTAATAAAAGTTCTTTTTAAAACTTAAATAAAGATTTGAATTAATTTATAGGTGGAGATTTGACCTTTGGGATTTGAATGAGTAAATATTTAAGGTGAAATATCTTTGTATTCTTTAAAAATCATGGTAAAGAAACTTATTTATCCTGTCTAGTCACTAGAAAAAGTAATTCAAATTTCTCTACAATATATATATATATATATATGAATAAATTATTATAAAATAATATAATACATATATCTCTCTTTCTCTCCCTCTATATATATATATATAGAATTATTTTTTTAAAAATTTAAATTGTTATCATTTAAATTATTTTCATGATATTTGTACTCACTCCTTTATTTTCTTATCTCTTATAAAAATAAAATTTGTAAATTTAAAGGATGAATGCACCCAACGCCCCAACCCCTTTTACCGCAGTTATTTCGGCTACTTTTCCGATCACCAATGTAATTGAGAATTCAGTCACATTTAAAGGAACTAATATATCAACTTTGATGTTTCACCACGAGCTACATGGACCAATAGTGATTAAGGGACAATAGTGGTTACCTTTTATCTTCCACCGACTAACTATACAAATCCCTTGTTAAATATTTTTTCACCGGCCATGTAAATATTGTAGAAAAAAAGTATAAGTAAAAGGGAGAACCGCACATAAATAAAATCTTCCCTATATGTGTGTGTATATATATATATATATATATATATATATATATATATGTATAGTAGAAATATGTAATATTGTAAATATGATTTGTGAATATATATATATATATATATATATATATATATATAGTTTTGTTCATGATTGCATTTTACTTTATCTTATTTTTTAAAATAAACATTTGAAGAAAAGAAATTATTTGTAAAAAAAATTAGAAAATAAATTATTTCATTGTAAATAATATCAGGATAAAAAAAATAATTTATCTTGAAATTGAGATAGATAAAAATACTGTTAAAAAAATCTATTAATATATATTTAGATTAAATTATCCTTAATTTTCAATTAATATTATCATAAATATGCTCGTATATTACATCTTTAGTAATATGAATGGACCAGGAAAAAATATTATATTTATGGTTAGTGTCTTTTATCAATACAAGTGTTGGATCCTCTTAATCATATCTAGGGTATTGTTGAAAAAAAACACTTAATAATTTTAAAATTTAAAAAAAAAAAACTAAAATACGAAAGGAGAGATTTACGGGTAAGTGTGAATTATCATAAATTTCTTTGTCTTCTATTTCTACTAATAAAAAGAAGTTTATTGAATCGGTAATAGTATTAGGCCTCAGCATTGGTCGGATTAAGTGAGATTTGAGTTCAATCATATCAATCCAACTCAAACCAGATTAGTTCTCATATAGCCTATTTTTAACTATTTTACATGTCGGGTTCTGTAGATTCGAATGAGGCTGATTGCGAGTTAATCTGGGTAGGTTATTCAAATTGGTCAAATTAGGCTAAACTATTTTTTTAAAAATTCAGTTGGATTTTTTTAACTGCTTCTTTTTATAACTCCGATTGATTTTCATACACCTCTAAATTTTGCCTTAGAAAGTTCATTTTGGAAGGCAAAAATAGGGGTGCAACAAGATGTTATGGTGATGTTAAAAAAGAAAAATTTTATTAGTTTTAATGACCCATCAAAATGAATGAAATACATATAATTAGCCTTTACTTTTTTTTATTTCAATAAATATTTTATAATGAGCTAAGGATTTATAATATTTTATCAATTTCAATGGAAATAAATCATACCAAAAATAAAAATTTGACAACAATTTATACATACATATTGACTGAATCTATAAAAAGTTAAAAATTCAACAATTTAAATGTGTCACCATTACAAAATATCATTATAATTGTACATTTAAACAGTGATTCATAAAGCATAATTTGTTGATGTGCCCCCTTTACTTCTTTACGAAAAGAATCCATAATCATTTGACATGTTTTTGTGGTCCTTCTTAACATTTCTCTTATGTAGAGGCAAACCCAACTAATATAAAAATCTCAATGAAAGTTCACTATTGAGAAAACAAAACCATTAAGTTCAAAATTACCTTCGTAGCCGTAAAAGGATCTCATACTTTCGCAATGTCCAAACCTAATAAAATGGCTAAATGGAATCATTAGACAATTTCTTAACCTGATGAAACAAAGACATTAGATTCGAGATTAATGGCTACTCAAGACAAAATAACAAATAATAAGCATTTACTAATTATGCTTGACTGGCTCATAGCAGTAATTATGTTTGTTTTAGGCTTCACATGGAAAAGTTTATTTACAACTAATTTGAATAGGTTATCTGGAATAGGTTTATGAAAAAAAAAGTTATTTTAAGCTTATTGAAAATTCGCATTTCCTTCGACTTCCACCACTCACTTTTTTATCTCAAACAATTTATTTTCATGTAAGAGCTTTTAAATTTGTATATCCAAACACTTTATGTTAAAAGCTTTTATTGAATAAGTTCTTATACTATAAGCTCTTCCAAACAGGATCTTAGTGTTTTGAGATTATGCTTGACAAAATTTGGGTAATAACCAATGAAAACTTCAATTTTAAGACAAATAAAGACTAAAACATACCAAAAGAACAGGAAACTAAAACATAACAGCAATGATACTCGCCCTCGGAGCACTCCACACTCCAGCTCTTACTTTAAATTCAAGCTTTATAAGCTCCCTAGATAAGAGAGATTACAATTACTTCGCATTTTGAAATCTTAGAAAAGAAAAAGTGCAGAGTAACAAATAACAAATGTACCCCGCTGTCCGTGAAGAAACTCTACCCGTGGCACTTGCAACAAAATACTAATTGCCATCCTTGGAACTTTTTATTTTTTTAGAGAGTGCCTCAATAATACCCGAGTTTGGAAATTTCATCATGTAATTCAATAGCCAAGGCATAATCCTCATTCTCAATAGCATTCTAGAGGTCTGAACTGCAGGGACACCAAATTAATCATTGTCAATATTCACATTAACCAATATATATGATGAAGAAATGAAATGCAATAATTACCAAGCAAATATAATAATCACAATCAAAATGACATTGTTAATTCATTTTTTCAACACTAACCTAGTGCTCCTTAAGTTGAAGAAACTTACAAAACCAAACTTGTTACAAATACAAATATGTCAAATTATGTAGGAACAAACCAAAATTGTCAAATTCTGTAGTAAATAACCAAAATCAAAAGCTTTTATAAAAGACCAAAGACATATTGCTTATCCTAATGCAATGCACCATACAAATTGGAAAATCCTGCAATAATAGTTATTTGAACATATCATTAGATTCAATAATAGAAAACTTAATCTTTGAAAATAGTTAAGCAATAAATTAACTAATAGCACTATAAAAAAAATCCAACAACAACTCATAATTTGATTACAAAATACGATTCCAGCCTAAAGAACAAACTCAGTCCCAACATTTGTCTCTAACAGTTGGCATAAAAAAGGCAAAAAATATCACAATTGTAACAAATAAAAAAAATAAAATGAACACTTATCAAAATTATGATTTGTTAACAAAATAAATAGTAAGAAGTAAACTAAGTAACAAACATCTCAGATGGCTGAACCGTCACAACATTGGTTGTGACTGAGATGATCAACCAACTGTGCGGTAGGAGATCCAACTCCTCTTATTGAACATTTTTTAAATTCTAAAATTAATTAAATGTAGATAATATTAATATACACAACTTCAACAACAAATTTTGAAGCAAAATAAACTCAATTCATACCTACAACAATCTTGTTAGAAAGCTCAAACTCTTCATTGATATTAAGATAATTGAAATGAGTTATAGTTGACCTTAACCAATTCTCAGCACAAATCAATGCCTCTACTACTAGTGGATTTAATTAACTTCTAAAAGCATCCAAAACCTACCCCTGGTACTAAATGCACTCTCAGAGGCCACTGTAGAAATAGGGGTGGCCAACATAACTCTCACCATTTTTTTTAAAAATGGGAAATGTTGAAGAATTTATTTTCCACCGCAGCAAAATATCAAGTTGTCATCACCATCTACAACAGACTCATTCAAATACCTTTCTAATTCATTTTTCATATCTATAAAGTCCTTTTTCTCTTAAATGCTTCTTAAAAGCATTAATCCTTGTCAAATATTCAGAATTTCAATAGCAATCCATGTTTCAGATTGAGAAGAAATTTTTTTTGCAGCAATAGATGGTTGTTCAGATTTATGTTGATGTTCATCATGAGCTAATTTGTACCAATCATACATCTTTTTTAAACTTTCTTTTACAGAATCAACTAATTCATCAACTTTTTCCAAATCATGTTTGTACATTTCTCTAAAATTCCAAACCACATACTCAAACTTGTATCAGGTATACAAAATAACACCAAAAAACAACAAATGGTTAATGTTACCAACAATACCCCAATACTTTTGGTACTTTAACTTCATGTCACAACCAATAATGACCAAGATTGTATTCAGATTCATAGTAGTCTTGTCAAGTGCAAATGAAAGTAGCCAATTGATGGAATGCAATGTGTAAAATCATATTCAATGATGCGGAAAAAACTTTAATGGCATCATAGAAAACTTTTAAAAACTTTACAAAAGCTTGAGCATGTTTCCATTCATTAGTAGTTGGGGGATCTCCATCACCAAAAAAACTCATAGGTAAAGTCCTCATTGTCAAGCTTTCCAAATGTCGCTTGAAATCTTTCCGCTACATCTAACGTCATATATGATGCATTCACCCCTAGCATGGGCTTAAGCTAGGACCAATAAGGAAGGAACATGATTTGGATGAAGCTTCAAGGAGCTTAGTTTAGGACATGTTACACTTAATTGTATTCATTTAACCATTTTTAGGCTTGTATAAGCACCCTTAAGTCATTATGCTTTTAAGGGTGTAGCTAGTTTAATTTTCGGTTTTGTATTTTGGCCTATAGGTTCTATTTTTCTTTAGGAGATGTAATTAGTTTCTTTGTGGAGTGTGTTAATTAGTTGGGCTTGGTCCATGAGGATTTGGATATGTAGGATCTTATTTCTACACCCCTAATTCCTCTTCACACCCTTCTAACCAACGCATGAAGCATGTAGGAGACATGTGGGCCCCTTGTCCCCTTGTTTCACTTCATATGTGCTTTCTCACTTTTACATAGTTGATTCTTATTCCTTATTATTTTAATTTAAATTTTGGAGGTGCCATGTTATTTCCCTCCAAAATTCAAATTCACACTAGAGGGAACATAAATCCATGTTTTTAGGGCCATGTTTGGATCTTTAGTTGGATTAAATTAGTGTTAATTGAGTACATGCTAAATTAACACTAAATTAAGCTAACTAACCCTTGTTTAAGCATGTTGGACGTTCACCATTATTATTTTAGACCCATGGTTCATGCTTTGCTCTATAAATAGAGTTTCTCTCCTCTTGTATCATTTTAACACTCGTTTGAATGAAAATAACCTTTCTCTAAATTTGAGAACTCTTTATTCTTAGAGAGTGTTCATATTATCTCCACTCTTGTGAGAGTCTTTCATGCTATTATCAAGGGTTTCTTCCCTTGTGGCTAGCTTCACTTTTGGCTTATCATCTACAAAGTAGAAGTGGCGCCTACCTCACCTTCATCTTCTAGTCTTCCACCTCCATTTCTTCAACCTCAAGAACCTCTAAGAGCAGATCCTAGGTGGCTTCCTTCTACCTCTTCATTCTTCACTTATGCTTGAGGAAAGGATGCATCAATATATGTGGAATTTCACCTTGTGGGAACATCAAGAGACACAATTTTTTTTTGCATTCATTTTTTTTTAAAACTCTGTGCACTTTTTAAACTTAGTAAATCTTTGTGGTGAAGACCTTACAAGTCTAACATCATTCCTAATGCGCGTTATTGAACTATGCAAGTCTTTTAAACCATCACCCACAACTAAGTTCAGTATATGGCCACAACACCTAACATGGGAAAAAATGTTCATCCATTACTAACATACCCATGTTCTTGATCCTCTTTTTTAAATATGCCATAACAACATCATTAGATGAAGCGTTGTCGATTATGATTATAGACACATTTCTAAGTCCTTATTCTTTTAATACCTTTTCAACTTTTCTCCCTAGTGTCTCTCCTTTATGGTTAGGTATGATTGAAAAACTAATTATCCTTTTTTTATACCTCCAATCACTATCTATAAAGTGTACAGTGAATGTCAAATAGTTTAAATTTTGAATTGATGTCCAGCCATTAGTGGTGAGTGCTACCCTAACACAATCTGACTTGAGAAAGGCCTTTAACCTAATTTTTTCATCTATATACAATTGAAAACAATCTCTAGCTACTATAAACCTTGATGGAACAATAAATAAAGGATGTAATTTTCTACACAAGTTCTTGAATCCTTCACCCTTAACCACCCTAAATGGTTGTTCATCTAGAATGACAAATATAGCAATTTCCTTTCGACAAGCTTGAACATTATACTTTTTGTTGGTTGCAACAAGGCCACTATTTTCTCCACTCTTAAAGTTAAGTGTTGTTTGGGTGATGTTGAGCAAATTTTCTACTATACTTCTGGCAAGTACATCAATTGTATGTAGTAACCAATAAATATCGAGTCGGTTCCACAGGGACTTGAATGATACTACGAAAATTTCAATACTTTTTACTTGTAATAAATGAAGAGTATATTTTTGAAATGATATAAATAAAAGCATGAACTGTAATATAAATGGTTACACTGGTGATAAGAACTTGGTTGGATTTTGTTCTCACTAAGTCATCCCTCAAATACATAAATGAATAACAAATCAATGTTCATTACTCATGTTCCCATCACTCATAAAAATACCCTTAACCTCAATTTCTTGCAAGCAAAGGACTAATCTATTTGAGTATTAAACTATTGATTTCTCGCATAATCTAAAGTCAAATAACTTTCTTTGAGAAAAGGATTTTAAGATGACCAATGGATTTTACTCTCTCATGTAATAAACCCCATTGAGAACTCTTCTCATTTTACAAGTCAAAATCCTCTTTCGAGCTCATTTAACTAGTAAAATCCACAAAAAATATAAAATCAAAGCATAAGGTAAAGAAAAACTCTAACAATGAGCAATAAACATTAGATTAATAACATCAAAGTATAGAAAAAATCTCATGCATAGTTACAAATGAACAGCAATCAATGACACGCCTAGCCAATCATAAGGATGAAGGACATGATCAATGGATAAGAGATACAAAAATGGAAGGAAAGGTGGAAGAAATGGTGGAAGAGCCGAATATGGACATCTCAGGTGGCTCAAGTATGTAACTATGCAACTCCTTTTAAAATATGAAAATTTTCCTTTTATATGTGTCCTAACGCAACATTAGCGTCCAACGGTGACAAAGTGGTCGGTGGGCGCCCCAACTATCTAGGCACTAATTTTCCTTGGGTGTTAGGCGCCTAAATGGTTGCCGCTAGGTGCCGAGAATTAAATTTTCTTTGTTTTTTGGTTGTTAGGCGCTGGACAGCCAAAATATGGGCGTTGGGCGCTCGAGCCTATAACACCACAAAAAATGCTGATTCTTCTAACATTTCTTGTATCCTTCTCAAAATACAGAAAGTAGGAAAATAACAATAAAATATGCATAATTTTAAACCTAAGACTAATTTCCTAACGTAATATGATTTTAATTAAAATATGAGAAAAATAAGACCTTTAATAAGAAAGAATTAGGATAACTGCTCTATTTTACCTATGAAAAAAAGGTAATTTAGACAATTATCATGTGACATCATTAATTATAAAGTATGGGTATTTAGGACATAAATGTTTAACATGATTAAGTAAGTAATGTATCTTTGGATCACACCTAAATGGCTTGCAACAGTGATTACATTTTTCAATTGGATCAGCACTTTAAGGATTTTTTGTAAAGTGGTCCCAAAAAATAGAAATTGTTTGTTTACCACTAGCATTTGGTTTTCTCTTCTTTGTGTTTTTTGGTAAACAAATATTAGGGCCAACTCCTATAACTTCAGTTACTGGCTGTGTACCACCATTTCTTGTTGTTGGTACAACATTTTTAGGATTTGCAATTTGAAAAGAAATGTTTAATGTTGGATTTGGAGGCAATTGCTGACTAGACAACTCCATTACTGCTATAATGAAGAAGTCATAGTCAATAACCACCAATCATAGTGTTTGATTTATTTTAGGAACTCAAAATTTGTTACTTCACATTAGTATTAGAAAAATATTACAATTCATTTTATTTTTAGACTTTAAAATTATTATATCTTTTACTATATATCGTTACGATATTTTATAAGAGACTATGAGTTCCGAATCCAAGCATAATTTCAAGACAATGGTGGTAGTATGACATAAACTAGCATTTTCCCATTCCAATATTCAACCGGGAATCACACAAAATCATTTTCCCATTTCAATTCTAATGTTCATCTAAGAATAATTCTCTTAAAAAACAACATTCTAACAAACAAAGAAGAAACTCAAAATATGTTGCTACATAATAATTACATATTAGGCATCTCTATTAAATATTTCCTTGCATCGACCTTTATTAAATATTGTAATTGAATAAAATTATGTTACGAGCACTTATTAACGCAAGATAGGCAAAAAAATTCTGAAAAACTTAAGGCATATGATAAAAACTAATAATTAAGGACACTTATGCAAATTATATGTAGCTAATATACACAAACCTCAAGGACACTAATAATCAACGACACTTATATTACAGGAATTGAAAAAAAACTACTCATTGAAGAGGGAGCACGATGCTACAAGAAACCATTTAACAGAGAGAAAGAGTGATGCAGTAGCGACCTTTATTGGACAAAAATGCGGCGCTATATACCTTCACCAAAGAAGGAGTATAATCACCTCTCAGAATCAAAACTAGAGTGTGAATTTTTTTTTTTGTAACGAGTAAAAAAAAATTCCCTTTGAAACCTAGTTTGAATTTTAAACTTTAAATTGATTTATTGATTTTTTTATTAGATCATCGTGAGTGGATGTTTTTTAAGATTGATCTTGAAGTCAAAATGTGATATTAGCAAGATCAACTATTGAAGAAAAAGAGTTTTGATCTTCAGGTGAAGATCTTGCTCTTCTACAAAAACAAGTAAGATCAACCCAATATTGAAAAAAATTATTTTTTAATGTCACTTTTCAACTCAATATACAAGAACAAACATTGTGGGGTCAATCAAAAGTGTTTTAGGATTACAAAATATTATTTTCTATTGGAATAAAAAATAAAATAGATCCTCAGTATGACGTTATATGGTAAGGTCTACCAAAAAGTAAGTTAAGTTAAAAAAATTATAAATTCGTAAGACTTTAATTAATTTTGTTTTTAGAATTTTTTAGAAGATATTAAAATGAAAAAAAACCAACTGATAAATAATCAGTTTTGAATAAAGAATGAAAAAACAAATATAAAACTTTTTATCTTTTAAACTCGTTTGAGATTGAGATGGTTTCAAATTTTTAAAAACTTATGACCTTTGAATTTTTATTTTTGTTTTTAAATTTAATCTAAAGGTGGCTGTTGCACGGGCAATAATAAAATTGCCAATAGTTGTGATAATAAAAATATTAATAAAAATGATGATTTGGTAGTTGTGTCAACAATAAAGGTAGTTTAAGAATGATGTTGGTCATAGTGATAGTTAAATGACAGAGTTAAAAACAGTGATAGTTTTATAATGGATCAATTACAATGGTAGTTTGTCCATCAAAATTAGTAAATTTGGGAGGAAAGTCTCATAAAATCATATTGAAATATAAAAAATAATTAAGTGAAAAAATTCTTAATTAAATATGATAAGATTATTTTATAATCGTTTAAAATCTTGATTGAATACAATAATTTTTTATAATAAAAAATTTTTAAATCCTAATTTAATACACTTCTAAATTTATCTGATTGATAAATATTAATAAATATTTTTTAATTCTTTAATCATCAAGTATAATCAAATCAATATAATTTGTAAAATCTCAAAATTCATAATTATGACGCTCCTTAATTATTCTAAGAAAATTTGAATAATACAATAAGTTTAGTAATTTTTAATATATTTTGTATGTTATATTTTAATTAATTATATTAGAAAATATATTTATATTTGTTGTATATAAGCTATCAATATCAATGGTATATTATGCAATTAGTTTTTATAGTTAAGAGGACTATGCTAGATAATATTTTTATTTAAATTAAAGATAATAGATAATATATTTATCTTTATTTATTTAATTTATTTGTATTATATAATATATTTATCTTATTATATTTAAATTAATGATATTTAATTTATTTGTATTATATAATATATTTATCTTATTATATTTAAATTAATGATAATAGATAATGAATTTAATTTAAGTTATTCATGTTAGATAATATATTTATTTTGCCATATTTTAAATAGTGATAGTATATAATAATATACTCTTTTTAGTTATATATACTAGTTACATTACAAGTACACATTTATTTAGTTACTCTAAATCATAAACCACCACCACAAAAATTGTAGTAGGAAAGAAGACAATTTTCCTTGAGAGAGAGCACGTAGATCAAATGGTAGAGAAATGAGAAAACAAAGAAAAAAAACAATGTTTGACAAAAGAATGTACTAAAGGTGAGTACAACAACTAATTTTTACATGATATGAATTTTTTCAGTGTGGTTTCTTTGGCATTCTTTATAATTAAGAAGATTTTTTATAATTTAATTATTGTTACATATGTTTTGTGTGCAATATTACATTACATGTTGTTTATACTTGTATGATGCAATTTTAAAATTTTAATTATTGTTATTAACACAATGTTGTTTGAAAAATTGTTATGATAATTCTTTGAGATACCTTCATCTAGGATGAGGATGAGATATGAGATATCTTCATTTGATATGTAGATGAAATTTTTTTAGATCCCTTCCTCAAGATGGAGAAAAGATTAGGATAACTTCATCAAAGTATAAAAAAGGCAATGAAACATCATTATATGGAATATAATCTCATATATGATTATAGGAACAAAAAAATCGATGCATCAAGTGATAAAGAGAATCATTATATTGTGGTTGTGAATTCAGATGTATGTATTGAGGTATTAATTAGGAAAATATTTTCCCTTTTAATGAGAATTATGAATGATAGATGATTTATTATATATCTATTGTATGAGATAAAACAAATATTATTTTTTAAATCGTGGGTACTATGATTGACTCTTTTTTTTTATTATTATCTCGGCGAAAGACAAACATTATTTGTAAAATTTTCTTAACTTGTTATATTCAGTATTTCTCATTATTTGTGATTTTCAAGTAGTAAAGACAAGAAAATACAAAACTTTAAAAAATTATATTTATTTATCTTATTTCATAATTAATTATGTAAATAATTATTTCGTACAAACACAATAGTTTTATTATTTAAATTTATTAATAATCACTTGAGATATTTTATTTTGACATATATGAAATTGTTAAAATTTATTTTAACATGATTGATGAACTATTGAAAACCATTTTTATTTCTAAAAATTTATTTACCGAAGGAAACATTTATTCATTTAGACAAGTTATTGTTATTTAATGAAGGGTATTGTATAATCAAATCTTATAAAATAACTATTGATAAATTTTAAAATAATAATTAATGTGATAAAAAGAAAATACTATTAAAAGAAAAGCAAATGATATTCTAATTTTTTTAAAAAATAAAATAATTATCTTCATTAAAATATTATAAAAGAATGAAATATTTTATAAATAAAATAAAATTTACCCTTAAATATTAATATCTTATTCCAAAATAAAATAAATCGTCCATCATTTAATTTGTATGATTTGATAGTTTTATTTTCGGTAGACAAAATTGATAATAAAAACTTAAAAACATTACATAAGTTTTACAACGGACCTATATGTTTAACGTTTTCCTACATTTTTATTATATCACATTATCAATCATCTAAGGACTTAATCCCATTGGTGGACGGTCACACACTATAGAGTAAACTATACAACACTCTGAGTTTTTTATTATTTTGTTGTATTATGTCGAGGGTATAGTGTTGGTGCATAGGGTTCTGTTTTGTACGTGCAGATGGAGGGGTCGTCGTGGTTTGATGCTGTGATTTATTTCTTTTCTTTCGTGTTTTATTTTTCTTTTTATGTAATTTTGAGTTGTTTTTTTTTATGTTTTAAGTGATCTGGTTGTGTCTTTTTATACTTGTGACTTTTCATTCTTCGGGGTGAAACAACTGCAAAACTTTACATCTTCTCAAACAGCTAGAATCTTAGTATCTCATTTGTTCTTATTGTTATTGAGATTAGGAATTCTATTTTGATCTCATCTCAGCATCCATAACATGACTTCCGCCACCAACAAGCATCCCTTGTCTACTGCAGTTCATTTTTTTAAGATTGTTTTCAGAACAAGTCTTGCCCATGGAATCTTTGTAAGCATCATTACTTTCATTCTTCCTGTTTCACTGAACTTTACATGGTTTATGTTTAGCTATGTTACATAAATCTACTTCTTTAAGTCTACAGGTTATTAAGAACTGGTCTTTTTAAATTCTTGTTTATAGAAATAAGAATCACCTTTTCTACAAAGATGAGGTTTATTTTTTCTACTATAAACATGTTTAACTAAATAATGTAACATCCTGAATAACTTCTCCTTTTTCACATGTTTAATTGGTAAGATTAGATTATCCACGTTAACAAAAAAAATCTTTGCAGAATCTTCCAAAAGAATTTGCTAAACAATACGGAGATGGCATGTCAAACCCGGTGTACCTCAAACCTCCAGATGACATTGAATGGGAAATATGTTGGAGCAAGCATGATGGTGAGATTTGGTTTCAAAAGGGTTGGAAAGAGTTTGCCACATACTATTCACTGGCTCATGGACACTTGTTGTTCTTTGAATACGACGGAACTTCTCATTTTGATGTGCATATATTTAATAGTAGTGCCCTTGAAATACACTATCCTTCCCACGGTACTCATGGTGCAAAGACCAACCCTGTGGAAATTAGTGATGATTCTGTTGATACTTTGGATAAGCCATCTTTCTGTCAAAAGAGTAGAGTGAAAGCAACAGTGCCATTTCCTCGAGCTTATCAGAAAATGAAGAATAGCAAAATTTCAAATGGTAAAATAAGCTCCAATGGGGTAAACTTGCATCAAGAGGATAAGATTATGAAGCAAACAGTAGATGGTATGCATGTCATTATATCAGTTTCTGTATTCAATTGTCTTTTGGTGTCCAATCTTTTATAACTTACCCATTTCACGTTGAATTTTTTTCAGAAGATGAAAATAATAGCATTTTGAACGGTGAATGCAAAGGGGAGCAATTAACTTCTCCTGCTTTAAACAAAGGCACAACTTTCAGAACCGAGTATCCCTCTTTTAGGCTTGCCATGAATCAATCCTTTGTTAATGATGGATATTCCCTGGTGTGTATTTGATTAAATTTATTCATTGTCAAGAATTGACTTCCTCTGTAAGAGGGTGTTGCAGCAAAAATATAATTCCAAGTTCTTATATTTTTGTACTGTTCAAAAATATTCTAGGAAATACCGCAGCATTTTGCAGAAAAATATTTGAAAAAAACACGTGCAGTCGTCACCCTTCAGATCTCGGATGGAAGAAGTTGGCCTGTTATTTACTCTGCTCCTAGACTTACTGTAGGATGGTCGAAATTTGCATCAGAAAATAATTTGAATGTAAGAGATATTTGTGTTTTTGAATTGATGGAAAAAATTCAAGGTCTTCGGTTCAAAGTTTCCATTTTTCAAGGTGCAGAGGAACCAAATTCCCCCGATTCACTAGGTAATCCATTATTCCATTTCAGGAAGATTCTCTTGATAAATCTAGTTAATTATACTTAACTCTTTAGGAAGATTCCCTTGATAATAGGGTGAAGGGTGTAGCTATTAATTAAAAAATCAATACTTGAAAGTAAACTATTTCATAATTTTATAAATCAGTCTTAATATTTAATATTTCAATCATTGACTATGGCTCGTCCACCTTAGAAGATCAAATCTTGGTTGTAAAATAGAATCTTCATTTTTAATTGTAAATCTTTTTAGATTTTCATCAGTATATAAATTATAAATGTTAGACCTTCATATCTCCAACTTCATAGATTTTCATCTGTATATAAATAATAAATGACCTTCATATATCCAACTTCATAGGTAGCTTTTATTACTCTCCATGTAAAGCTAAAACTGCATTTAGTGAAACTACTAAAATAGATCTTTCAAAATGCTACATATCACACTTCAACTAATTTGGACAGGTGAGAGCTCAAGTCAAAGAACTTCAAAGATAGAAAGCCGCTTCAAGTTGAAAATCTTAGCAACCAGGGCATTTGAAAGTGCTAACAAATTCAGATCAGAAAATCCGTTTTTCATTATCTCTTTAACTCAAAAAGTAGCCACAAACATAACCAGACACATGGTAAGGTTTAGTTAAGCAGCTAAATATATTGGTAGGCATAGAATTTTTTATCTAAAGAGTAAAGATCAAGAATATGTAACATGTATTGTTAATATCATTTCATGAATATTTTTTATTATGTTATTACTAAAGATATTTACAACTTGATGTAGCATGTGCCGCTGAACTTTGCGAGAAAGTATTTTGCAAACATGAACCAGAAAATGATGATGATACAGTTTAGAAAGAAATTGTGGCCTGTGAAGTTTGTATTTGTAAGTACATGCAGATTCTCTACTGGTTGGAGCTCATTTGTAAGAGATAATAAATTGCAAAGGGGAGATGTATGCGTCTTTGAACTTGTCAATAGAGAAGATGCTACACTTGATGCTCATGTTTTTAGAGGTTATGATAAGATAATTTCTTAGGGGTTGTTGGCTTCTATAAAGCAGTTTTTATATTTAGTGTAGTACATCTACCTCTCAACTCTTAATTGGAACCACTTAACAGTTTGCTGCAGTTAATGCTTCAATATCTTAATATAAAGTTGTATTTGAAAGGATTTAGTTTTATTAATATGCATGTATTATATAGCATGAAGATGACTAATAAGGAAAATCTCTCAAATTTTTATGAAAAACTTTTGTTGTGATCTGTTAGAATTTATTGAAAATAATTTTTATGAGTTTTATTTGTGATTAAACGACTTTCTTTTAAAATTGGTTATTTCTAATAAATTTTAATCAGAAGAAAACTTCTTAGCACTTCTTGCTGCATGAATTTCTATATATTGTTTTACTTTGATATTAGGATTAGAGATATCTTACACCGTTATAAAAGTTTTATTTTATTGTTATCAAAATTTTATTTGGATGATTTCTGCATATTTTATATCTTTTGGTTTGTATTTTGATGATCTCTTCAATATTGTACTTTTTATATTCTTGCATGTTTCTATTTACCAAAATTTTTCATATGCTGTAATTTTCTAATCCATATTATTTTTCTCCTTCAAATATATTGTTTAACTCACTGACTTGATTAGGACATGGTCTATTATAAAACTACTTACATTGTCTTTATTCTTGTGAAAACAAAAGTCAAAATCTAGTAATTTATAATAAAAATATGATTTTCAAATTATAATGTATAAAATGTTACGTTATGTGTACATGTAGTTTGTTCGTTATGTTTTGTGCGAATAATTTATTTTTTGTCACAATCAAAGTGTAGAAACAAATAATGTATGTTTCAACCAAAAAAAAAAATAAAGACAAAATAGATAAGAGCGGTCACAAGTAAATTCTAAGTTCTCTCCTCATGCGAACGAATCTAGATTTACAAAGTGAAATTTGTTAATACAAACTTAAAATCCATTATCCCAATCTCAACAATTGAATAAAACTGATATTTAATTCTTATAGATGACTTGTTTTAGTGCCTTTTTTTTCTTTTTTATACCAAAAAAATAGATATTTACCAAAATGAAGTTTTTTTACTTTTCTATGGCAAAAAAAATATTTACTAAAACAATTCACTTCTACCTAAATAATTTGTTTTATAATTTATGTTTAGAAATCGGTGGTAGAGGAACCAAATTCTTAATAGGACATTTTTTTTTTCAAATTTGCATTTACTATTTATTTTAAAAGATTGATTGTGAGAGAACTAATTTTTCAATGTGTTTTTTTATTTTTTTTTATGTAAAAAACCATAAGAGATTGATAACCAATTTCAATTTCTTATAGGTGTTTTCTTTTTCAAATTTATTTTTTTCAATTTGTTTTAACTTTTTTTTAATTTGTATTTCATTTTTTTGTGTGTTCTATTCTTATGTTGTAGATCTTTTCTGTTATTTTTAAAAACAAATTAAATGCTTTGTAATTTATTTTTCAGTTTAAAGTTTTTAAATTAAGATATTTAAACCTAATATTTCAAATTATTTTTAAATTATTTAGGTTAAACGCATTTACAAAATTTAACTTAAAAAATATAAACTAAAATAAATTACAAAGTATTTAAAAAATTAAAACAACTAAAAAAAGATACAAACATAAAAATATATAAAATAAAATATAAATTAACAAAAAAAATTAAAAGTTTTAATTTTATTTATCTTTTTTATTTTAACTTTTTTAAAAACTTTGTAATTTATTTTTCAGTTTATATTTTTAAATTAAATTTTTAAATTTGTTTTTTATGCTTCTTTTTTATGACATTGTTTATTATTTTTTGTATTGTATCAGTTAATTTTTTTTATGTTTGTTTAAAACTCCCTTTTTAATTTTACTTTTAGTTTATTAAGTAGATAAGTATTATTTTTTATTGAAAGACTAATACTTTTTTCAAATTTTACATAATTTTTAATTATTCTTTTAATGCAATTAATTAGAAACAAAATGAAATATAAATTAACTTAAAAAATTCTTGAAATCATACTTTAGAAAAATATATATACATAAAAAATTAAAAATAAATTAAAACTAAATTAAAAAAATCTGAAAAAAAAAACACCGTATAAGAAATTAGTTACCAACAACCAATTTCTTATAAGTTGTTTGCAAAAAAAAAATAAAGCACGTTGATAAATTAGTTCCCCCACAACTAATTTTTAAACATAAACAGTACAAACAAATCTAAAAAAAACAACACCCTGTAAGAAATTGGTTGTCCAACAACTAATTTCTTATAAACTTTTTCATAAAAAAATATAAAGCACATTGAGAAATCGAGACAACCAATTTCTCAACATGAATGATAAAATACGTTATTTAGGTAAATAATGTGGGGTAAGTCATTTACGTAAATATTTTTATTTTTTGTTATAAAAAAAGTAAAAAAGCCCTAACATGACTCACCCCATATTATTTATCTAAATCATCTTTCCTATAAAATATTATTTTTTTCAGATTTGCTTCTACATTTTGAGAAATTGATTATGGAACCAATTTATGAACATGCTTTATTTTTTTTTTATATAAAACACCTATAAGAATTTAATTTTTCATATTTATTTTTTAAAATTTATTTTAATTTCTTTTTAATTTTTTTATGTACGTATTATTTTCTAAAGTATAATTTAAATTTTTTTAAGTTAATTTGTATTTAATTTTTTTTCTTTATGTGTTTTATTCTTATGTTGTGTACTATTTTCGTTATTTTAATTTTTTAAATGCTATGTAATTTATTTTTTATTTTAAAGATTTTAAATTGATATTTTTAAACTTAATATTTCCAATTATTTTTAAATTATTTTGATAAAAATCATTGAAAAAATTTAACTTAAAAAATCTAAACAAAAAATAAATACAAAGCGTTTAAAAAAAATTAAAATAAAAAATATACAATATAAAAATAAAACACATAATAAAATAAAATAAAATAAAAATTATATTTAAAAATTTTTAAAATCTAATTTTAAAATTCATGATTTAAAAAAAATATACATAAATAAAAAAATAAATATAAAAAATTGACTAAATTTTTTTCAGATTTATTTTTTAAAATTTGTTTAATTTATTTTTAACTTAATTTTTATTTACCTATTTTTTCTAAAGTATGATTTTAAAAACCTTTTAAGTTAATATGTATTTCATTTTGTTTTTTTATGTATTTTATTTTTATGTTATATATCTTTTTTCATTATTTTAAAAAAAATTAAAATGCTTTATAATTTATTTTTTAGTTGAAAGTTTTTAAATTAATATTTTTAAATCTAATATTTTAAATTATTTTGATAAAAAGCGTTTGAAAAATTTATCTTAAAAAATATAAACTGAAAAATAAATTACAAAGATTTTAAAAAATATGAAAACAACAAAAAAAATATAAACAACGGAAAAATGAAACATATAATAAAGTATAAGTTGACTAAAAAATTTTAATTTTGAAATTCAAACAATATACATAAATAAAAAGTAAATTTTAAAAGTTGACTAAAAAGATAAATTTGAAAAAAAAAATAGTCTTATAAGAAGTTGATTCCCACAACCAATTTTTTTGCTTTTTAGTATATAAAAGAAAAAACAAAAAAGAAGCCTGTTTTAGCCCTAAATGAGGAACACAATTCCACTTTCTTTTTTCTCCTCGTTCTATAAAAACATTGTACATTATTTTCAGAGTGATAAAGTCATCGGAATTGTACGTACTAAAAGTTGTGTTGAGTTAACATGAAAATATTTTCAGGTTAACTTTTCACTTAAATATTAAACTTTAAATAATAATTAATGAAAATAAAAAATAAAAAATTATAAGAACAATTATTCATACAAATATAAAAATCTGATATATGAAAGAACATTTAATAATGTTAAAATTAAATAACAATAATGAGATTTTTGTCTCTACTAATTCATATTTGATTAGATGAGATTGAGATCATATAAGTCTGAAATTCAATATTATGATTATATTTTGTAAAAATTAAGCTCAAATCTTTAAAAATTATATATCAATTATGTTAACTATGTTATATATATATATATATATATATATATATATATATATATAAATTATTTTCATGTTAAGAAGTTTTTAAATAACAATAATAAAATTTTTGTCTCTACTAATTCATATTTGATTAGATGAGATTGAGATCATATAAGTCTGAAATTCAATATTATGATTATATTTTGTAAAAATTAGGCTCAGATCTTTAAAAATTATATATCAATTATGTTAACTATGTTATATATATATATATATATATATATATATATATATATATATATATATATATATATATAAATTATTTTCACGTTAAGAAGTTTTTAAATAACAATAATGAGATTTTTGTCTCTACTAATTCATATTTAATTAGATGAGGTTGAGATCATATAAGTCTGAAATTCAATATTATGATTATATTTTGTAAAAATTAGGCTCAGATCTTTAACAATTATATATCAATTATTTAAATGTTAAGAAATATAAATTATTTAGTTTATAAAAAATATTTGATAAGTTATTTTTATAAACTATAATATCCAATATATTTTCTTTTGTAATGATAATTATTTAAAAAATTGACAATTGACAAGCTTAATTTTAACAAAAATACACAATATTTTAAAAACATCATTTACAATAACTATAAATAATATATTTATTTCTTAATATATTTTTTGTGCATCCTCTCTCTTTCTTTCTCTAATTGAAATAATATTAAGAAGAATTAATTATTTACACATTTATGACTAATATATTATTGGAGGGGGTTTAAACACGAGAAAGAAGTACAATAATGAGTCATAGACTCATATATAAGAGAACACGATATCATATCACCTTGAACCCAAAACCTTAATACAGGTTATGAGTCTTTCTCACTTATATATTACTCAACTTCTCAATTTCTAACAAATGTGGGACTTCAACTCATACTTGCTCTCCAACATTGTCATCATTATCGGTGTTAATAATTGAATTAATTAGCTTTTAATAATTTAATTTACTAAAAACTTGTTTTTATGCAAAAACTACAACGAATCTACCATTTGATGAAGCAATAAAACCTATTTAAGATGAGTAAAATAAATTGATCTATTTATTCACAATCAAATTATATTTTCGTGGTATGATAATGGTGGTGGAGTAAGGGTGATGACAACCTTCTAGAGAATTCCACAAGGATGAAAAATGGCTTGATTGGTTTGGTTTTCTCTTTTAGTTTTTTAAAAGAGTTTTCAAAAATTATTTTTGAGAAGAAAAGAAGAAAAAACTTATTTGGTAAGTGTTATTTGAAAACTGTTTTGAAGATATAAAAATGGAAAACATGTTCATATTTGTTAAGATTTCATTAATAAAAAAGCAAAAAACAACATATTCTGATTGTATTTTGAGTTTTCAAAACAAAAATAGAAAAATCAAAAGCAAAACTACTTTTAGTTGTTCCTATTTTTTAGTTTTTAAAAACTAAAAAACTAGATCTATTTTGGAAAACTGTTTTCAAAAAACATTATCCAAACAAGTTTTTTAGTTTTTAAATATTAAGTGCTTGTTTGGAAATAGTTTTATAAAACTTTTTTCAGTATTTTAGTATTTAAAAGCTAAAAAACTTGTTTAGGTAGTGTTTTCTGAAAACAGTTTTTTAAAATAGTTCTGGTTATTAGTTTTTAAAAACTAAAAAACAGGAACAACTAAAAGTAGTTTTGCTTTTGATTTTTCTATTTTTGTTTTTAAAACTCAAAATACAATCAAAATATATGTTGTTTTTTGCTTTTCATTAATAAAATTTTCATAAATATGAACAAATTTTTCTATTTTTACATCTTTAAAACAGTTTTCAAATAACACTCACAAGTTTCTATTTTTACATCTTCCCGAAAACTGTTTCTGAAAACTATTCTTGAAAATTCTTTTCAAAAACTAAAAAACAAAACCAAATCAATCAAACTCTAAAATACTGAAAATAGTTTTATAAAACTGTTGTCAAACAAACACTAAGTGTTTGCGGGAATGTTCCGTGTAAGAAAATTACGTGAACTTATTTAATTAGCAACTTAAATTAAACTGTGTATTAAAAATTCTCATTGTAGTCATTTTTCTCACATTTGAATAATATATTTACTTTAAAATATTATATTTAATAAATATAATATTAATTAAAATTAATAATTTAAATATAATTATATTAAATGCATAATTTTGTATTAAAATAAATAGATATGATATATAAGGTGAGAAAAATGTTAGAAAGAAGATTTAACAATAAGCATAGGATTAAATTAAAATTTAATAGTTCTTATTATATTATTTATTAAAAGTATTAAAGTACTTAATCCTTATTATTTTTAATGAAGAATAAAATCCACACATTACATGTAATTCTATAGTTTAATAAACCTTACTACTTCTAATAGTCAATAAAATAACATTATTAAATTGAATTTTACTGTTGTTATTAAATTCTTTTATTTCTCACAATGTCTTTCACTTGATATGTCATATATAAATTAAAAAAATTAAAATATTTATGATTAAAAAGAATAATAATTACTTTTAAATTTTTAAATAAAAGCTTAATGTTATATTCATTAAGAATATGTACATTCATTCTCATATTCGTTAAGAATATTTACATTCATACTCATTTTCTAGTTCACGTAAATAAAATAAATACTTTTGTATCTAATATAAATTTTTTTCTTATCAATTAATAATTATTAAAAAAAAGTTCCCGAAATAACTATTTGTTTATGATTTTTCCATCTCACTAAATTAAAATGATCTAATTGAGTGTTAGAGTTATTACTTATTTTAAATCTTTTCATTCCTACTCATAAAAAAATTATTGTAAATATTTTAATTAGAATTTTTAATGAATATTTTGGTATTATTTTTTTAATTTTAAAAATGACTTATAAAATTCTATAAATATTTTATAAAATTTATAGTTTGTATTTTAATTGAAAATATGAATTTATAATATTTTAAAATTTCATATGTTTTGAAAAATAATAATATTATAAAAATAAATGAAAAATAATAAATAAATTACAATATTTGAATAAAGAAGAAAAAATTAATATAAAACTTTTTTCATTTAAAATAGTTTCAAAATTTTCAAAAACTATAACCTTTTATTTGTTTCTAAATTTAGTTTAATAGTGAATGTTGTAGTGGCAATAATAACGATGCCAACAGTAATGACATTGACAACAGGTGAGTGTTGAATTGCATTAATTTATTTAACAAAAAATATATAATTCGTGTATATTTTGTTATATTTCTTTATGTATTTATTGATTAAATATTATTCTTCATATTTCACAGAATTTGATATGGTTCTTTTTTAATAATATCAAATATGCTATGTTTTACTATCATCTATAATTGATTATCACTTCTCAGATATTTTTTTATAAAATAAAAAACTTACTTTTGCCCCTAAAAACATATTCAACTAGGTAATGTAACATTCTGAATTTTGACAAACCTCTTCTTTTCATATATTTGAATAATTGAATTGATAGGATCAAATAGATAGTTTGAGGTTTATATTTCTTCGCTATGTTAGTAAATTTGATTATCCATGCTAAATGCTAACAACAAAATATCTGCGAGCAAAGTAGCTTTATTATTCTCCAAAAATTTTTGTTAAAAATATAAATAACATGTCAAACAGGATATATCTCAAACCTCTAAATGATATTAAAAAAGAAATATATTAAAACAAGTTCAATCATGAGATTTAGTTTTAAAAGGATTAGAAAGAGTTTGTCGCATATTATTCTCATGATCACAAAGGACACTTGTTCTTTGAGTATGAAAGAACTTTTCATTTTGATGTGCTTAATAATGGTGTTCTTAAAAGTAGTGATATGAACCACTTATCTTCTCGTCAAATATAGTGTCTATTTAATCATATTCATAATACAATTGCAAAGACCAACCTTGATAATATTAATGATGATTCTGTTGAAATTTTACATTAGAGTTATGAAATTAGCACTCTACAAATAGCTTGGAAACTTAAGCTCATTCATTTTCTCGCCTGAACTATCATAACTGCTTTTTCTGTCTTTCTTGATTTTTAGTTATTTTGTTCAGTCTCCTTGCTTTCCTTTCCTTGTATATATAACACTTCTTTGTCATTAATAAATCATCATATATCTTACCTACCACTCTAATAGCTTGAGCTTGATGTAGATGTTTCTTTTCCTTCTCTGTTATTCTTGCTTTCTTCTTCATTCGCTTCTTCATCTGGTGCACACAGAGCTAATCGCAAGAAACTTAACCCCCATGCTCACCCATGCATTTTTCTTGGATTCAAACCTCCTAATAAAAGGTACCTTTTGTTCAACTTGAACACTTGATGTTACTTGAAATGCCATATTTTATGAGGATCATTTCCCATACTTGACCCATAATACCTTTAGTCCTTCTTGTTCCATGCCTCTTCCTTTTACCTATGACCACTCTTTCTTTCCTACTTCTTTACCTCCTGTTGAGTATACTACATGTCAGTTACATCAACTAATTGACTCTACAACTTCTACCCCTATTAACCTAAATTCACCTTCACCTCAACCATCTTCCCCTCCTCCTATTACTCGTCATTCCACTTGCCTTCATTTACCTCAGGCTACCTTAAGGATTTTCATTGCACATCTACATCAACTAGACCTCCCTCTCCAGGTATTCAATATCCTCTTTACTTTTTTCTCTCTTATCATCGTTTGTCTCGTAATTTTTGCCATTTCATTTCCTCCATTTCTATTGTCACCAAACCAAAGTCCTATCCTGAGGCTTCCAAAAGTGACTATTGGATTAAGGTTATGTCGGCTGATTTTACTACACTGCAAACAAATAATACTTAGATTCTCACATTTATGGCACCAGACAAAGTTGTCATTGGTTATCTCTATTTTATAAGATCAAACATAATATTGATCGTTCTATTGAGCGTGACAAGGCTCGGTCTGTGGCCAAGGTTCAACTTGAAGGTCTTGGTTTCCTTGATACCTTTTCCGCGATGGCAAAGCTTACTACTATTCATTTCTTACTTGCTCTGTCGCCATTAATAATTGGCATCTTAAACAACTTGGTGCTAATAATGCTTTTCTCCATGGAGAGTTTCATGAAGAGGTATACATGCATGTTCCTCTTGATCTTCCTTCTCAACCAGGACAAGTGTTTCGTCTTAAGCATTCCTTATATAGCCTTAAACAGGCAAGCCATCAATGGTATGCTCGCTTATCCACTGTCCTCTTAACACATGATTATAATCATTCTACAAATGACCACTCACTCTTCTTAAAGTTTTCGAGTTCCAACATCGCAATCCTTTTAGTGTATGTAGATGATATACTTTTTGTAGGAAATTATATGTCTAAAATCTGTAGTATCACCCTTCTGCTTGATCAGACCTTCAAGGTCAATAACCTTGGTAATTTGAAGTTTTTTCTTGGCCTTGAGGTAGCTTGCTCTTCTACTAGAATCCATCTCTGTCAACAGACATATGTTTTAGACATCTTGTCTGACACTGGCATGCTTGCCAACCATCATGCTTCAACCCTATATACTACACTACACTACACTACTTGGTTGACTTCTGCCTTAGGAACCCTCTTGGATGACCCTTCACCTTATTGCAGATTGATTGGTCGATTGATATACCTTACAACTATTCGCCCAGATATTGTTCATGTCGTATAGAACCTTAGTCAGTTTGTCTCTAAACCATCGATGATCATAACAAAGTTGCATTTCGCATTTTGAGATACTTAAAGCAGGCCCTTGACTTAAGAATTTTCCTTGATTCCTCTAGTTCTCTCCAGCTCAAGGCTTTCATTGATTTCGATTAGGCTGGTTGTACTAAATCTCGTAGATCAATCACCAATTCTTCCATCTATCTTGGTCATTCTGTGATTTTGTGGCATTCCAAGAAGCAAGTCACTGTTTCCAAAAGTTCTTCTGAGACAGAATATCATGCTATTGCCTTCACTACTTGTGAAATCCAATGGCTCACTTATTTACTTGATGAATTTTGTGTCCCTTACGATTGTTCAACTCTCTTCTTTTGTGATAATGATATCACCCTTCATATCACCTCCAATCAAGTATTCAATGAGTGCACCAAACATATAGAAATTGATTATCATATTTGTGATAAAGTCAATCTTGGCCTCCTCATGTTCCTCCTAGTTTCCTTGTCTATGCAATTGTTGATTTTCTTACTAAAGTCCTTCATTTTCACATTTTCTGCAACTTTTGTTCCAAGTTGAGAATGTCTAACATTCATTTCCAACTTGAGGGGGTCTCTCAACACTCTACAGATAGCTTGGAAACTTAAGCTCATTCATTTTCTTTTGTTTTCTGTATTTTAGCTAAGTCTGTTAGCCCTAACTACCATAATTGTTTTTCCTGCCTTGCCTGATTTTCCGTTATTCTGTGTCTTAGCCTCCTTGCTTTCCTTTCCTTGTATATATAGCACTTCTTGATAATTAATAAATTATCAGATATCTTGTTGATTACTCTAATAGCTTGCCGGATACGTTCCTTTTCCTTCTCTACTATTCTTGCTTTCTTCTTCATTGGCTTCTTCATCCAGTGTGCTATTCTGTGAGAAAGCATTGCTTAAATGCAAACGTTAAAAGAAGCCCCAATGCGATAATCATGCATTGACATGTGCAAACTATAAGTTCCAACTCTTATACTTATGCAAGTCAAAATTTGGGTAGTAATGGCATTCTTATAGTTATTTGTGACTTACTAAAAGTGGAGTAGTTAACTTCTACTTCTTAAGACAAGAAGCTACAACTTTCGGTAGTAAGCATCCCTTTTTCATGCTTGCCACGAATTCATCATTATTAATTGATATTTCCTGGTGTGAATTTGATCGAATTTATGCATTGTCAATTCTTTTTTTAGCGGTTGTTGTAGCAAAAATATAATATATAGTTCTTAATTTTTTACACTGTTTAAATAAAATTACAAGAAATATGTCGGCATTTTGAAGAAAAATATTTGAAGAATCAAAATTATAAATCACAATATTAATTCATAATATTTCAATCATTGACTATGGCTCTTTCACCTTAGAATAGGCAAATTTTGGTTTTGACTAACTTTTATTGAAGATATGGACAATAACAAAGAATATGGACTATCAAAGACCCAAATTGTTTTATTTTCATTAAAGATATTTACAACTTAATATAGCATGTGCTGCCGAACTTTAACACAAAGTTAAAGAAACAATTATGACTCAGTACCTGATCTTATGACTGACAAATGATTATCCTTTGTGTTCAACTATAAACATAGTTAACTTAGTCTCTTAAGTGTGATCAGTATCCTGTTATGAAAATATTGTCTGTCACATGCTAACAACACATGTATAAAGTTAACATGTATTAGATGGAAAGAATGAAAGAAATAAAGTTTACAATTTGTAAAGACAAGAACATTAAAGCTATTATTTACACATACAAACAAAGTTATATTTATTCTGCAACAAAAATTACAATAATACCAATAATAACATCAAAATTCACAGATTCTGCCGACTAATTTCCCTGTTCTGCATGTTGCTTCAATCTCAAAAACAAATAGTTTTTGAATTACATGTTTATGGAGTCTGAAAACTATGTATAAATACAACACAGTGTTGAGAGCAATAGAACAACATAAGGAATTAACGAGTGTAACTGAGACAGGCACAACCTAGTTCTACCGAAACAGAATCAATTACAGCAGCATAGAAAGCCCGAATTTGGTATGAAGAAAGCATAGCAGCATATCCAACAACAAGAAGGTCTTACACTAATCCTACCAAATTGTATGGTTAACCTGAAAACTGTAAAGGATGGAGACATAGATTGGAATTGGGGAAAAGTAAAAGACTTAATTCATTTACAATAACGATCGGCCTTCTTCTTAACGCGATCATCGAGGGCATCCTCAACTGAGTTGAAATTGGTTTTGGCTTGGTAACCGAACTTCTTCGTTTCCACAGGGAACAGTTGTTCGTACTTCATACGCTTCGCAGCGTCAATCGTATATTCCGATCTCTCGCCACCAGCCTGCATGTCTACGTCGGCGTCGACGAGTATTTCTTCTTCGTTAGGGTTAGGGTTAGGGTTAGGGTTATGGTTGGGGTCGTAATCGCCCTCATGCTTTTCCTTCTCCTTGTTCTTTTTCTTCTTCTTTCCCTTCTTGTCAATGGATTTGGAGCGACTCGCAAGAATTCCTCCTTTGAATGCTAATCGTCCTCCTTTCACCCGCTCGTAAGGATCCGACATCCTCCGGTGCCCCTTTCTCTCTCTCTCTAGTCTCTTCCGCGAGACCCGACCCAATCAATTCACACTTTCGCAGTTTATAGATACGTTTATATAGCAATGGGCTTTGCATTGCTAGGCTGACCCAACCACCATATATATGGGCTCTGCACCAGTTTTCTATCATCCAAACAAACGAATAAAAAAATTACGATAAAATATTTTTATTATTATTACTTTTATATTTATCATTTTTTTTCAAAAATATTTTCTTTATCCAATTTTTATTTTTTATTATATTATTTTATTTTTTATATTATATTTATTCATTCTTTTATATTTTAATACTATTATTTTTTATATTTTTATTTTTTATATTGATGTTATTATATTTATTTATTATCTTATATTTTAATTATCTATATTATATATTTCTATATTTAATATTTTAAAAATTAATATCTTAAATATATTTTAACATTTTTCATACTTTACTAATAGGAGAAGACGGATTTCATTCATGTGCAAAATATTCTTGGGAAATAGCAATTACATATTATGAGCGGGATTAATTTGTAAGTCAATAGGTTGGAAACACTCACCTAAGTATATGATCCAACTATCCAAGACCAAAAAAATATAAATATATAAAAAATATTAAATATATTTTATCTTACATTAAATAAGTTTTGAATATTTTCTGAAAAGCTACAAGTTGCAAATATCATCCATAATTCATAAAAAACAGTCATACTTGACATAAACGTCTAACAGATGCCATCTAAAGTGTTATAGGGATGAAAAACGAAAAGACATTGAATTACCTGACTAAAATAACTTCTTTTTTTTTATTTATTATCTTTTTTGTTCTTTTCCTTTTTATATTTTTATATTTAATATTAAAAATAATTTATTAAATACATTTTGGTATATTACAAAATAATTTATTATGTATTTAATATATTACATATAATTTATTATATTAAAAATTAATTTATTAAATATATTTTAATATATTAAAAACTAACTTTTACCTATACAATTTGGATTTTGGAGCAATGAATATGAAACACCTCTTCCCCATTTCATATTGTGTGGATACTGCCTTAGCAAAATGCGTAATTTGGAAAAATATAAAAAATGACGGCGGAACACTTAAAAATTAAAATTCATCCTCCTAAACCAGGCTTATCACGAGGGAGTTATAGACAATTTTTAGCTGCACAATTAAACAGAAAGACTCTTTCGTCACTACATGATAATATATATGATATTCCCTGGTTGATCATATCTATATAAAAATTGTTTCATGTATCTTGTTTAGACATTCCTTGCTTGTTTAAATAGGTATTTCAATATATACATTGTTATGTTTTTCTTTAATTAAATTTGGATTTCTACCTTGAAATAAGAGAAATAAAGGAATTTATTATTTGTTTTTTCCATCCTAGTTTGAAACTCTAAATTTGATTAGAAAGTAATACTAATACTACTTATAATAACAATACTTATAGTAATATATTTAAGTTTTTTTTTTCTTTTCAACAAAGACAAAACTTATGCACAATACTATACTGTTGGCTTTATGTGTCTTTTGTAACAATGCTATTGAAGGTAGAAATCATTTGTTCTTAAGGTATGCCAAGGCCCAATTTGTGTGGAACAATATCATTAGCTGACTGGGAATTCAAGGACCTATTCCGGGGGATTTGTCTCAACTTTTTCTTTCATCGTCAGCATGGGTGGTTGGAAAGCAAAAGAAGCAATGTAGGTATGTCTTCTGACTTGCAGGGGTTTGGAGTATCTGGATTACTAGAAATCAGATTGCTTTTGATAACATATCGGTAGATTCAGTCGACATTCTGATGTCTATAAAGGTAATCTCGTGGAAATGGCTATCATATTCATTTGGATTTAATAGAGGGTGTGGGTTCTGGGATTGATATGCTAATCCTAAATTATGCTTATTAAATATGAGATAGGTGGATAGTCATGACATGCTCCAATAGGATACGGAGGAGTAAATAATTCGTTTGTATTCTAAGAAACTTTTTGTTTCTTTTAATGAATATATGTTGGGTAAAGACCTTCTGTGCCTGGGAAGTGTTCGCTCATCAAACATTTCATACACATTTTGGACATCAACTCTCTCTTAAAAGGATGATTATTTAAGTCTATAATCAACCATTAAATCAATACTAATTACAAAAAGTTAGATAACTTTTAACCAATGACAAAGGCAAAGGATCTCATCAAGGGTCCATTAATGGTTGTATAAATAAGAGTGAGATTCTCAAAATAAATATTATTCATGCTCTTATTTATTATAATATTTCTTGAGGTTCACTTGAGTGTTTGGGGTCTTTTACAAGTACTTCACCTAAGTGGAATGCGACAAAGTATGAAAGATCTCAAACAACTAACTAAACATGAAGATTATTGTGAAAGAACTCTTATTACACATACATTTTTATGTCTACCATGAGACGGAGTATCAGTTTGCCTATGGTCATAAGAAAAGATTATGGTAACAACTCGAAGTGTAACAAATCTTGAAGGATAAGATCGAGAAATGATGTTCATCCTTTAGGAGGACAACCCTTTGTTCCAACAATAGAAGATCCATCTAAACGACCTACGACCATATGAGAGTTATGTGAGAAGTTATAACTCGTGCACAAGATACATTGAGAGGACATTGGAGCCCATGGGTAGGAGAACACAGAGATTTAAAGCAAAAAGGTTCGAGCAAAAAAAGAGATACCACTTGGAGGCCTCTTAATATTGCAACCTAGACTTGAGATAAAGTTGAAACTCAACAACCCTCAGCTCCTCAGTAGACTCATATTGCTAATAGGGACAAGCCACCCTTGAAATAACTTATCATAATCACATAATTTAATGGGATAACTTAATATAATTTTCTATAGCTAATTATATTTTTAAACTACATTATTCGGCTATTAAAAAACTTTGAATAGACTAAAGTTGCTCAATTATTTTTTTACAGTAAGATCTTTCGTCAAATAAAAACATATTTTATAAGGATTTAAATAAAATATAATTTTGAAATTTTTAATCAAAATAACCCTATTATTCATGAAAAAAAAATTTAAACATTCATTTACTCACTCTTTAAAATTTACAGCTCGTTGTAATACATCGTTTTCTACTTGTACCTTAAACCATCAAAGCACCAACTCCGTTCGTTTAAATATTTTTACTCAACCTTTACAATTCACAGCTGTCACAAAATGTGTAGGAATTAAATTTACCTAATTTTTAATGTAAAAGAATAAAAAATTGTTTTAAAAACTATTCTAGCTAAGGGACACTAGATCGCTCAATGGACGATTATGTGTGTTCATCGTTCAGCATGGGATGCCTTAGACATTGGCTTTCTTTTCCTTATATAGACTTGGGTCATTGTTTCCCCCTCTTGGTTCAAAGGATATCCTAAGTAAATGACGTGACAACAGGTCCAAAGAACCGTTTTGATAGGCGCTTGTCTAATCAATGCGTCCTTTTCGGGTTGTAGGGGCGGCCACATATCACTTTGCAAGAGGAGAGTTCAGAGTGCAAGAGTGAATCATCGTGAATACACTCTCGCCCATCCATGGTTATCAAAATCGCGAGTTAACTCGTAAAATCGTACGAGTTTACGAGTTTACAAGTCTCAGACGAGCTAAATCGCAGTAAAATTAGAAAAGTAGTAAACTCATAGTAAACTCGGTAAAATCGGAGTAAACTCGTAAAATCGGAGTAAACTCGGTAAAATCGGAGTAAACTCGTGAACAAATTTCTTAGGTGATATTTTTCTATGTTAACTCAAATTTTAAGTGTTTTGAATATAATTTGTTCTTATGTCTAAAAAAGTTTTGAAATTTTAAGTGTTTCTACTTTAATTTCTACTTATTTGGAGTAATTTAAATTTATTATGTGGATTTGAACTTATTATGGATTGAAAACTTTCAATTATTATGTGATTTATAGTCATATTTTTAATGAAGTAAACTCTTACTATTTTACGAGTCGAGTTTACGAGTCGAGTTTACTACTCGATTTTAATAACCTTGCGCCCATCTGTCTTTCTGCCCCTTCACCCTTGCCTCTATATAAGGTGAGATAGTGGTCCCTGGTGGACTGTTTTGGCTGTGTTGGAGAGACTTGAAGCTTTTGAAAAAATTTTCTGGCACAGTGGTTCACAGTAGTGATTTTGGGTGGTTTGTTGGCATTTTGTCCTTGGAGGTATCGTCTCCTCTTTTTATTTTCCTTATTTATTCATTGCTTTGAATGAGAGGAAGGGTTGTGTATAATGGGTTGAGAGAAGGCTAGGGCGGAGACTGTAGCGGTGACGCTGGAAGCATCGTTGGTAAACTAGCAGGAGTTGTACCCTTGGGCAAAGGCATACGTTTTTTAGAACATCTCTAAGTACTCGACCTAGGAGGAGATGAACTCCTTGAGGGTTAGACAATATTTTACTAGGGATGGGGTCGAGGAGTCGGTCATTTGTGAGTCTTGATTCCATAGGGAGCCGCCTTGCGTAAATCCACAAGGAAATAAAGATTGTTTCACCATCTTTTTTGAGACTTTATTAGCAAGGCTAGGTTTGTTGGTCCTAGGGGGAAATTTAGAAGGGAGGTTGAATAGATTCATCAAAATAACTTCAAACTTTTCTATTAAAAAATAATATCAAAGTTTTCAAAAAGACCCATTTAAAGAAATTTTCAAAATCTACCTTGTAGTTTTAAAAATTAGGTTTTCAAGAACGCGGTTGAGACAAAGTCAATATTCAACTCTTTTAATATTTTTAGAAATAAGCTTGATGAATAAAAATTCCTTCAATGATTGTTTACAATTGTGTTGTTGAAAACCCAATATGAATTGCAATAAAGAATAGAATCAAGTTTTAATTACACAATTTTTATTTCACCAACTCAATCTCAATTACAAAACAATGATATTAAAAATCACAATCTTGCTGCAATAAAGTCACTATTAAAGGTGCAGCTACAAAAACCCACTCAAAGAAACATCAATAATTTGATAAAAAATAAAATTAAAGAGTGTAAGGAAAAAGAGATTTTGCATAGTGATTTATACTGGTTTGGTCAACCTAACCCACATCCAGTTTACATTAGAGTAAAACAAGAATAAAACTCAAAATCAAAACACCAAAAGGGATTGATAACTTCTCCAAGCTTTCCAAAAAAGGCTTCCTCAAGCTTTCCAAACCTTCAATTCCAACAAGCCTTGTGGCTCCCGTTGACAGATTTTGAGAAGGATGTCTTGTCCAAGGTGAATGTAGCCCCGTCTCAACTTCATCCCAATAATTGAGCTTTTCTGAGGGTCTTCCAAGTTATCTGCAAAAGCATTGATTTGGGGGTGATCTCCAATGCTTTCTTTTACTTCTTTGAGCTGAAGCAAAATAATTGGTCTAGTTGGGTGTCGATTAGTGGTGTTACAAATAGGATTCTGTTAGGCTTGTACACTTCGTTATACAAATTTAAGGACAAATATTTTAAGGTTAGGGGCTTTGTCCTTAACAACAAACTCCTAGAAGGTTTTCCTCTATACTGGTAAAAAATTTCAATCTATGGTTAAGGAGTTGACCTGGAGGCGTTGTCGGCTGATGAGAGAGTAGTGGTTGGACGATTAGAGACCTTTGGTTTCCACTTAACCAGGTTCATGCTCAGGTTGGAGTATAAAGATGTCGAGATGAAAAAGTATATGGGTATTATACTGTTGTTTTACTTGTATTTTTGGATTTCTTGACTTAGTTTTGGTTTAATGTCCATTATTTCCTTCTTGTAGAAAAAAAATGTCTTTATCAATGTCTGCGATGAAAAACGTATGGATAGAAAAGAAGGAGCAACAACAAATTACAAAACAGTATGTTATGGCTCCAACCTTAGAAGTGGTCATGGTCAGCTTGGAGACAATGTCAATGCCCGCAAAAGAGATACGCAGTCACGAAAGCACTTGAGGCCTGGAAGAGGAAAGAGAAAGAGATCGTGACTGAGGTGTCAGGTCATGAGGATGTGGATGCCTCTAGTAATGGTACCCCTATCAAGGTTATGGGCGAGAACTAGGACGATATCGTTAACGGGACAACTAGAGGTGACATTGAATCTTTGTGGGACGCTGCCTTTAAACACCACACCTTCACAAAAGAGCGTTTCATGCTCAAGGTCAATGAGTAGACCTTATCCAAGAAAAGTCTTCTTAGCATCTACAAGTGGAAGGAGGTGTTGGCCAATCGTCTAACCATCTTATCCGTGGTTGGCGAGGATTGAATTCGGGAAGTACTAGCGCAGAACAAGCCACTAAAGAGAAATTGGCCAAATCCAAGCAGGATGTGAAAAAGCTAAAGTTAGAGTTGAGCGACCTCGACAAGCTAAGGGAAAATGTGGCTTTGGAAAGGAATTTTTTGCATGAGCGGGAGAAGGAATGGGTTGAAGAGAAAAAAAAGCTAGGTGAGGACCTAAGAAAGTTATGTGGAGAGAAAGAGACTACCACATCATCCAAGACCCAACTCTAGATTTCTGAAAGAGAGGTGAAGCGCCTTCAAGCCAAGGTTGAAGGATGAAGGTGGAGGTGACGACCAAGTTTGTCAATGGTTTCGATGCAACGAAGAAGTAGGTGTGCACCTTGCTGCCTGATGTCAATCTTTCAGGGATAGGATATTTCAAAGAAGTTGTTGATGGGAGGATCGGGGATCTGGAATGATCTTTGATTGCTCATTCTTTTGCTTTCTTTGTGATGCAGACCTATGTAGAATTTTTGTAAAATTTGTCTAAGTTTATATAATGGACTTTGGGCCTATAGAACCTTATTAAGATTTATTTAAGTTTATGAAGAAAAAACAACTATGTAAAGGTTGTTTAAGTTTAATGAAGTGGATGTTGGGTCCCCGGGGCGATTGTTCTGAAGAATTCCTAAAGGTCCTATTCGCAGTTGGAGGTGATAGCTGATTTGACACCATGTCGTCAAGATAGACTTCTACATTTCTACCAATCATGTTCGAGAGTATGCGGTCTATAAGTCACTAATACGTTGCATCGACATTCTTTAATCCAAACAAAATGACTCTATAGCACAAGTTTCGCTGGTTGGCTATGAAGGCGGTTTTGTCTTCATCAACAGAGTGCATGCGTATCTAGTTGTATCCTGAGTACGCGTCCATGAACCTCAGCAGTCGTAGCCTAACATTGCATCAACCAATTTGTTGATGCTAGACAAAGGATAAAGGTTTTTGGAGTAGACTTCATTGAGATCAGTGAAGTCTATGCACATGTGTCATTTCTCGCTTTGCTTCCTTACCATAACAATGTTGTCAAGTCAGCTTAGGTACTAGATCTCCTGAACATGTCTAGTTGTCAACAACTTACTGATCTCCTCAATGATAATGACGTTTCTCTTCCCTGAATTTGTGATGCTTTGGTGTTCGACACCATGGTGAGTCAATAGCAAATAAAGTCTGGGTTGATTCCCGACATATTGGTCGAGCTCCATGCAAACACATGGGAGTTGTGTTGTAGTACCTTGATGATTGTGGCCTCTACTACTACATTCAAATAGCTTCCAATGTAGACCTCACTCCCATCTATTAGCTTCGTCTTCAAAGGATCTACTAGGGTTGGCCTTTTATCCAGGAGTTCACCTCATAGGTCGAGATCTAGTAAATGTACTTGGTTGGGCTCGCCCACTGAGTAGGTGTGTTAAGACTTTCGTTGTAGCACTTTCAAGCGGCCTCCTGTCTATTTTGATGACTTTGACATAACCATTCTCGAGTGGGTACTTTATCTTTATGTGCGTTGTGGACATGACCGCTTTGAGGGCGTTGAGGGTAGTTGACCCAACAACACATTGTATAAAGATGCAGTGTTTATCACCATGTATCACACGGTCACTATCTTCGCCATTGCTTCAGAGCCAAAGGTGGTGTGAAGGTCGGCGTAGCCTTTTACTTCTACCTGCTTGCTGGTGAAGTCGACCAAACACCATTACAGGGTCGAAGAAGGTCCTATCAGATTCCTAGGCTGATATACGTGTTCTAGAAGAAGACGTCGACGGAGCTGCCTTGATCTTCCAAGATATGGTGCACGTTATAGCTCATCGTTCTTTCCGAGATCATGATTGGGTCATGTTCGTGGGGAATAACCCCTGTGTAGTCCTCATTCGTAAAGGAGAGTGATGAGGTAGACGGGTGCATAATTTTTGCATTCGCTGAGATGTTGAAGACCAATCGCATAATCCTCTTTCTTGCCGATAAAGTGGTCTTGCCGCTGACAAATCTTCTCGTTATGGTGTTGAAATCCCCCCTGATCGATTGTTTATGGTTGCTTTCATCGAGCCTGACACATTGTTGCTCATATTGGGGAGCATTGAGCCTCGACTATTGCTCTTGATTGTGACTCGTGCTCCAAAGGTAGTGGCGTAGGTACCCCTTCCTTATGAGTTTCTTGATCTGCCTTATCAAAGCTTAACACTTCTCAGTGTCATGCTCATAGGCACGGTGGAACTCGCACCATGAGTCTCGATCACGTCCCAACTGTCAGTCACATGAAGGGGGGAATCACATCAATCTTGTGGTGTTGACGCCCGCAAGAGCTACCTTCGTAAGACTGCCAATAGGGTAAGGTTTTGTAGGTCGTACTCATAGTAGTGTGGTTTGGGTCGGGGTGAACTTGTGGGCTTATTAGCCTCTCCATATTCGCATCACCATCTGCCCGATCTATTGTCTTTTCTCTTGTCCCTTGAGTAGTGTTTGGTCTTGTCATCCTTCTTCGAGGAGTTGGGTTTGCTTGCTACCTTGTCTTTTTCCCTAACCCTCTTCTATATCATCACTTCCTCTGGGTCGATGTGGCAGACGGTGCAAGCCCAGATCTCAACCATGTTTTCAGGTTCCCTATGGACCAAGGATTCTCCGAACGACCCAACACGGAGGCCTTTCATAAAGGTTGCAACAAACATCCTCTCATCAAGGTCTTGGACCTTGACAGCGACGCTATTGAAGCGTGTCAAGTATTTCTTCAGCGTCTCATCTGGTTTTTTCCTTATGTCAAAAAGGTCGATCAGGGATGGGGGGTTTTGTCTGTTTGTTGTGAACTGAATCACGAACAATCTTGAGAAATCCTCGAATCGAGTGATGGCTCTATCAGGTAGCACGTTGAACCAATCTAAGGTGGATCTGTTTAAGGTCCCTGCGAACATTTTGCACCTAATCGTGTCATTTCATCCGCTAATGAGAATTTGTTAATGAAACTTCCGCAAATGGCAGTTGGGATTGTTGCTTCCGTCGAACAACTTTGTCTTAGGAACGAGGAAATAGGGGGGAATCGGTGTAACCTCAATTTCCACGGAGAATGGCTGAAAATCTCGTTGTGGTTCTGGATAGGTATCGAGGTTCATACGCCGAAGGGTGGCTAGTTGTGCCCTAAATTCTTGTTGAGTAGTCTCAACCTGGCGTTGAAAATCTGCTCATGCTTCACAGCTTCGTTCCTCGGCCTTAGCGACTCAAGTGTGGACCTTCTGCACTTTCTGGTGAATTTCATTCATCTCCTCTAGAAGTTGATCCAGGGTCGTCAACCCTAAGGTGGAGGTCTCTCCACGTTATGTTCATACCATTATAAGTGAAGAAAGAGGTCATCCACTTTAGTTTTATCGACTCTCACTTTGATCGCCAAATGTTCTAGCTAAGGGGTGCTAGATCACTCTATGGACGATTATGTGTGTTCACCGTTCAAAATGGAATGCCTTAGACGTTGGCCTTCTTCGCCTTATATAGACCTGGGGTCGTCGTTTCCCCCTTTTGGTTCGTAGGATATCCTCTCGATCTACTTGACTTGTGGCCTAGTGAATTGCGGGAAAATCGGCAACATGATGTTGTGGGAGTCAGGTCACCATCATGGGGCTTTTAGGTCGTGATAGTCACAAAGAGGTCAGTATTGTGACGCAGTAGAGATCAGGTCGTTATCAGTCTTACTCCAGTCTAAAAACATAAAAAGTAATATCAAAATAAACTAAAAATATAGGGACCCGAAAAACATTTTCAAAAAATTATTAAAAATTATTAAGTAAAACTGCATAAAACTATTATAATTTTCAAATAATATATTTAAACATTGATTTTTTTCATAAATCTTAAACTTGCACAAAAATGAGTCAAAATCAATATTTAAAAAATTGAATCTATCATGGAATTTATACACTGATCCAAGGTTTACTTGTTGAAGTGAAACTATGGATGAATATAAATTAATAGAAAAAAATTGACCCAAAAAATTAATAAATTATAGACTATCTAATAGTAAATTTTGGAGTTAGAGTGTGTTTCTATGCTATGATGTGAAATTATTAAATGAGAATGATAAATGTTGTTGCGGCGGGCAGAGAAGATAGTCGATAGTTACATCTTGAATGATGACTGAGGCTGAGCCATAGTCCATAGCACATGGAAAGAAAGACTTGCCATTTCTCTTTCTGACCTTTATATGCACTTCCAAATCTTAAATCTTCTTCTCTCAATAAACACAACAAGGGTAGGTTTCACTTCAATACCTGTCAAACTTAAAAAGTCAACGCTCCTTCTTCCACTTTTTCACTCTTCAATCTCAGTCTCAAGTCTTCAACATGAATCTCTTACTCGCTGCTGTAATTCTCCTCTTCTTTTACGCGGTGAAATATTTTTACGCAAACCTGTGGGTCCCACGCCGAACACAGCGTCACTTCCAGAAGCAAGGGATAGGGGGGCCGGGCTACCGTCCGATATTCGGAAACGCCTCAGAGATCCGACGGCTCTACGCCCAAGCAAAGTCTGAGCCAACCCCACCGTTCGACCACGACATCTTGGGACGCGTGGTTCCATTTTACAACCAGTGGTCTCGCGCGTACGGGAAGACTTTCCTGTACTGGTTCGGTTCGACGCCCCGGTTGGCAATAACCGAACCGGATATGATCAAGGAAGTGCTCATGAACACGCGTGGGGAGTATGGGAAAGTTCCGTACAACCCTCAGTCCAAGTTGCTTTTTGGACAGGGCCTTGTGGGCCTTGAAGGTGACCAATGGGCCTTACATAGAAGGATCATAAACCTCGCCTTTAACTTGGAGCTTGTTAAGGTACTTACTTCATCTTCTGTTGCAACTTGCAAGCATTAACTTTTATTTTTTAAATTCTTATTTTTCAACTTTAATTAAAATTTTATGAATAAAAAAAGTACCTAGGTTGACAGTTCAAGGATGTTTATACTTTTATTAGTAAAATTACTATAAAATTAAATTTATTAATTTTATAATAAGTATGTTAAAAATCCTTTTTAATATTATTTTTGAATGGTTGATGAATAGAAATTGAATTCTAAAATTTAAGGGATTATTTGCAGTAAAAAAAATTAAGCGATGATTTAGTAAAGTGTTTTTTTTTTAATGGGTAAATCGTGCTTTGGACGGCTGGACATTTTAGTCAAAGTCATTGTTTAATATGATAAATTCTTAATTGTTTTACATTAATTTTTCAAATTTTAAATTTACTTAAGAGAAAAAAGGTCATGCAATGTAAGATATTCAACCACAGAAATTTAAAATTAAAAACCATATTATACTGTAATAATGTTTATTTAAACTTTTTAAAAAGAAGTATAACTTTGTTGTTTTCTTTTTAAATTAAAGTTATGTTTAAAAACACAAGTTTTAGGTGATGTTTCTTTTTATTATAGCTTTTATGGAACTTTTCAAGTGTCGAACAACGTGTATTATTATAAATATTTACAATGGGTTAATGGTTTTATACTTGGGCAGTAGTTTAAACATGTCCTTGTTAAAATGAAAGGTGATATCTGTACCGTGCATATTTTAATTAGAGAAGTTGAATTCCTTTTGTTGTTAGTGTTACATGCCCATAGAAAATAACGAAGTTGTGGTTTTAAACAGGTAATAAAAAAATTAAAATAATGTAGTTAAACACAATTTCTTACTAAAAATATTACACAAAAGTTAAAGTATGCATTAAACATGACTTCGTTAATATACCTTTGTAAGCGGTATAAAGTTGTGTATATTAAATAAGATTATATTAAGAGAAATTTGTTCTGATAAATCTAAAATATAACATCACCTAAGATTTAAGGTGGTCGATTATAGACATATTTTTTCTTTAACCATTAGAGATAACTTTTAAGACACTGTGATAAAATTACCATTTCCCAAGTGAACAATTTCTGCTTCAAGTACAGTCATCTAATGATGACTTGACAGACATTAGGAACAGAATTAAAAAGTATTTCAAATTTACTTATTTCTAGTTTATTTTTTTAAAAAAAGCTATTGCAATAATTTTTTAGAAAAATTGCACTTTTTGTAATAAAAAAACCAAAATTTAAGTATGTTTTAACTTAGTTACCTAATTTTATTTTATGATTTAAAAGCTACTTTAAGCTTAAGATTCAAAATAAGTTTTAAAATAAAATAAAAATTGTTTGGTAATCTTAACTTATGTATTAAAAAAATATGATTTTTTTTGTCTTAAATCCATTAGTATAAGATGAGAGGGAAAAAGAGATTAAAGTCTGCGATTTGTTTTAAAATTACCTTACTTAAAGCTAATTTCTCCTCCTTCTCTTTTATACAAAATAAGTTTCATAATTTTTCAAGTTTTTATTAAAATGTGTTTGATTCAGTTTCTCTTTTAAAGAAAAGATAAGTCTAAAAAAAAGTGGATAATTCACTATTCTAATATTATAAAAGAACAAAACTTATTAAATATCATTATAAATATTTTTGGCGTTAATCTCCTGTTAAAATTCGAGTTTTGCTGCTAACATAATTTTCCGGACATTAAAAATTAACCCGATAAGTAAGGTTAAAGTACAATTTTGATAGGATAGCTATATTAAAAGTAAATATATAGTACTATTCCATCTTCCATATTTTAAAGGGTGTTTCACTTTTTAAAATTGTTTAAAAAAATGAGTTTAATTGGTATATATGATTAATGTAAAAATTTTTATATGAATATTTAATCACAATTCTTTTTGTTGACATTACTCTTTACTATTTTAAAAGTTACATAAATAAAAAGTCATAATTAAATATCAATGTAAGAATCTTTTACACTGATCGTGTATATCAATTAAACTCTACAAAAATTAATTTTATTTTAGAAATTTTGTATAATACCAAATAAATTTTTGTTTGGTTACATTTATAAAAGTCATTTTCTTAAAATAAATCAGAAGTAAATTATATTATTTAAAAATTTTGTCTTTAGTCTATTATCAAACTGATTAGTTTTTTTTTAAAAAAAAAAAGTTTAGAAAAACATCTCAAAAGTTTTTATAAGTAATCTTTTCAAAAAAAATTATTCTTTCAAAAAAATAATAACAAGAAAATTTCTCTCCAGTTTTAGTTTCTTTTTGTTGATATGCCATCTTCTAATTGTGATTCAAGTACCAAACAGAATATGAATGCGTGAATCATGAAAAGGGTTGCAGGGATGGGTGCCAAATATTGTGGCAAGTGTCACAAAGAGGCTAGAGAGTTGGGAGGAGCAAAGAGGAGGAAGAGATGAATTTGAGATAGATGTGCACAGAGAGCTTCTTGATCTTTCTGCAGATGTTATATCAAGGACTGCTTTTGGCAGCAGTTATGAAGAGGGCAAGCATATTTTCAACTTGCAGGAACAACAAATGGATCTTTTCTCACAGGCAGTTAGGAGTATCTATATCCCTGGATTTAGGTTACTTTTCCAACTATTCTTAAAACAAAATTATAACTATAATTTAAATGACAGTGTTATAAAAACTAACAAGTTTATCATATATAATAATTTATTATTGACTGAGAATATTAAATTCTATTTCAATGTCAGTCCATATTTACTAAATCTGTAATTGTATCCTGAAAACAATAGATTATTACTTCTAGTTACATTCTCACTGCCTGACAGCTACTATAAAGTATAGACTACTACCATAGGCAAGTTACTCACACCACTAATTTATATATTTGTTTTATTGCAAATGTTATTAGCATTTTGGTAGAATGTCATCAGAAGAGAATCTAATCCGCTATCTTTCCTTCTTCCTTCAAGCATCAACTTAATCTTATAACTCTCTGTGGCACACTACTAGTGTTTTGTTGACAGAGAAGACATTAGGAAATGTGAAGTTGGAAATTATTAAGTTTATCTTGTAAACAAGATCAGAGTGAAAATACTTTAAGATATGTGGAGTCCATTATATACTATCACTTATTTTTACTCAACTTTCTGTCTCTCTTCTAGTCTTTTTCCATTTCTCTCCCGACTAAATACTTTTTATTTCTACCTTATTTCTCATCTTTTTATAGTTATCCATCTTATTTTCATTCACTTTATCTCTTTCCTCTCTATAAAGTAGGGCATAAATACAAAACAAGAACAGTAGATATTTACCGTATACGTGTCTTTCCTAAGCACCAACCTTCGTAATCAACTCAATAATAAGTAATAACTAAAAAGTAAGAAAAAGGCCAACATAACTTAAATGTCTCCTGTAATAGAAAAACTAGAAAACTTAAGATGTCTCAATAGGCCAACAGCAGGTCATAATCTAAAATTTGATCCATCAGTTTCTAACTTGTGTTGTTTCATTCAATCTCTTGCTTTTAGCTAAATTTAAGATGAGAAGTGCTACTGCATATAAATTTATCTGTTCCAGGCCATGAATCTCTAAGTTGCAATTTGATTATAGATGTGTCCAAATGAAGTTTACGGCATATCTGTTATATTTTGCCTTCTTGGCATATAATTAATTATTGAGTTTTAGTGTTTTACCCCTTTTTTCTTGAACTTTTATATAACCATAGGTATTTGCCAACTAAGAAGAACAGGGATAGATGGAGACTAGAGAAAGAAACACGTGAATCAATTCTCAAGCTGATTGAGACCAAGAGAAATATGAAAGAAAATGCAAGGAATGTGCTAAGTTCTTTGATGTGTTCCTACAAGAATGATGTTGGTGGAGAAGAAAAGCTAGGGGTGGAAGAAATTATAGATGAATGTAAAACCATCTACTTTGCTGGAAAGGAAACAACAGCCAATATATTGACCTGGACGCTTCTTCTATTAGCGAAACATCAGGAATGGCAAAGTAAGGCACGTGAAGAAGTTCTTCGCGTCATTGGACACGATCAACTTCCTGTTGCTGACAATTTAAATGACCTTAAAATAGTAAGTTCTTTTTTTTGTTGTTCGCCTTGCCTTGAAAAGAATCAGTATAATGCATCTGTTTATATAAGCGCTAGAATGAGTATTTCAATACTTTTACAAGTAAATTACATTGACATTTCTTAACATTTTGTCATGTAATATTCATGTTTTTTGTTTTACCATTACTTTGACAATTATAACTGTATACACCTTCTAATGTTTTCTAAACCTTAAAGAGATGTGTATAATCTAAAAAGAAGTGTTAGTACATGCTTTTCAAAAAAATCAGAATGATTTGTGTACGGGTAAATTAGAATGGTTTGTGTACTGATAAACAGGAATATTGTTTGTAATTTGACAAAATCCATTAATTGTCAGTGTAATTTACTTAAAATTTACTCTGTTGAATGTTGATTAGATCACTGTGGTTGTTAATGAACACACCTAGATGATTGGTCACTAGTCAACTGGTTTATTGACAATATTCTGCCCGTACTACATATGGCTTTTAAATTTAAACTGAGATGCAGAGAAATAGGCCATGGACAGAGAAACAAAAAGAAACATAAAATGGAAATCTATATTTTTAGTGCAATCAATTAAGACTATAAATAGTGCAATATATTGAAATAATCAGTCTGTGCACTGGATAAATAAATGAACTAAATAGTTGAGTTCATACTCCATAGACTTAATCCATTATGTAGTATGGTTGAGCAAAACATTCTGGTTCATTTTCATTTATTATTGTTGGTTTCCATTTTCCACCAGGTGAGCATGATAATAAATGAAACACTTAGGCTATATCCTCCAGCAGTAATGCTAATGAGACAAGCATCTAAAGATGTGATGCTTGGAAGCATTAATGTTCCTGCCAAGACTCAACTCTACCTGGCATTGACTGCTGTTCATCATGACAGAGAAATCTGGGGAGAAGACTGCCATGACTTCAATCCAATGAGATTTAGTGAGCCTCGGAAACATATAGCCGCGTTCTTTCCCTTCGGATTAGGCCCTCGAACCTGTGTTGGACAAAATTTGGCATTGGTAGAGGCAAAAATTGCCCTTTCCTTGATCATTCAAAGTTACAGTTTTGTGGTATCTCCAAACTATATGCATACTCCTATGCTGTTTATCACTTTGCAGCCTCAATATGGTGCACAAATCATTTTCAGAAGGATTTCATATTGATGGTTGTTACTACCTTTTCCATTTTCTGTCCATCTGTAGTTCTTAACTCTGCTTGTGGTGAATCATTTGTATCTATCAAATATTGTGCGCTTTTGTCTTATAAAACCTGTGTTGATAACTAGTGAAGTTTTTCAGGTTAAAGCAGGTTAACTTCAATTGCATCATCAAAATATATGTACATTTGGCTTACATATGTAGTCTTTCTTTTAAGGCTGTGTATGGGAGTGTGAAAGAACATGAATGAGTGTAACTTGAATTGCACAAATGCTGCAGTCTGTCAATTGAAATATACTGCTTTTCACAAAAACTAAAAATAAAAATGCTGCAGTCTGTGAATTTTAGATTAACTCTATATGTTTTGTTGTTGTGTAGTTTGTTATCAATTTTAAAGTTTGTCACCCCCCTGCCATATTGTATCTATTTCTAATGGTGCTTTTATGCTAAACAACTAACGAGTAATGGATATTCGAAAGGAAACTCATGTGGTTTGTCTTTACACATGTATTAAAATAGTATATAAATATATTAAAAGGTTTAAATGCACTTTTTGTTTTCTTATTTAAGTGATTTTTGAGATTTTATCTCCATATTTTGTAATTCAGACATTTTGTTTCTTATGTTTTCAAAACCATGCCATGAACAGTTGACTCAACAAGAGCAGGGGATATTTAAATTAAGACTCATCCCGTCTATTGCTTTACCTTCCTCCAACAGATTGAATTGCATCGTTTATTCCCCATCAAAACTAGCTGCTGACTCAACCTCCCCTCGGGTCTACGCCCTCTTTGTTTTAGCATCAACGATTGAAAGAGACTAGGAGTGCATTCTCTCCATCTCAGTTGGAAAGTCTATCGCTCTCAGCAGCAGTTCCTTGGTCATACCCTCGGTGATGACTAGCAGTCCTTCCTGATTGAGTTCTCACCCTCTATGGATAGATCAAGAGTTCCGCCCGGCTATGATTCCATCACAAACCCGATTCGGTATAAAAGCTTAGCTTCTATTACAAGAATCTATTTTGAAAAGAGCTATCCTAAAGCTTGACAGGTCTCCCCTACTCTGTTTTTCACTTGAAAACGGAAAGCATAAGGATGAGCCTTGGGCCCCCTTTCCCAAGAGCAGAAGGAGCGTTTAGATATTGTACCTTTAGGTGCGTGCAGGAGCAAGGACGAAAGGAGAACAAGTCTCAAGAGAAGCGTTGAAGAAGCAGTAGCTTAAGCCATTGATCCTGCAACTTATCAAAGCACCGGCAGACAGAGGTAGATACAGAGCCATAGGCAAACCTTCATGATTGATAGCCTATTATGAATACGACCCTCGTGCTCGAGAGGCGGATCCAAAGGCAGTCGCTTACCTAGGGGCATACTTCTAGCATATATAGCAGCATACCCCTTTGACCTAGGTGGAAAAGAGATCTATTGAAACCCACCATAAGTATCTGGGGAGACAGCTGCGGATACAGATTTACCATAAGCAAAAGTGGCTACTGAGGCGAAGGCAAGGTTCCGTTCCATGGAAGGAAAAAGAAATGGAAATAAAAAAAAGGTCTGATCAAATATTTTGCTTTCTTGTTGTCTTGAATTGTTATAGAACGACTTTCTATTTATATAAGGTATAGTTGGTAGGATGAAGTGGGATGTGAAGCCTTAGTGGATATAGCAAGTGTGTCGGGGATGCGGCTCAGGCGTAGTAGGTCTGGACACTTAGCATGAAACAGCCTTCTCTGGTAGCGGCACTATACCTTAGTATAGTATCTCTCTAGCTTCCAGTCTATATAAAAAAACATAGTTAGCAGACGTAAGTCTGTCTGGCGTTCCCTCACGTAAAGGGCGACTTTGGCATCGGCTCTCCCTCATTAAGTAATTATCGAGGCGAAAGCGGCTCTCTCGGAAGTAAGTTTCCCCGCCATCTTAGTGGGACTAGTCTAATATACTTTCACTTCAACTGCCTTACTCTAACAAGTAAGCAAGTCAACTACCAAGACTCGGATTTTATTTGTTGTGGTAACGCCTTTCTAGAATTATGTTTAACGTCCCTTCCTTTATGATTATGACTTTCCCGATCAGCGCCTCGGGTCAGTAGCCGGACTCCGGGACATTACTACCACGGCTACTATCGACCCGAGCCCAAAAAAGGAAAACAACAGACTAAAGCGAGGAGTTCATATGCAATTGTTAACTTTGATTTATTGATGGTTAAGCTGTAGATATTGAGTGTCAAATTGATGTCCTCACTCCTGAACAACATTAATTGTGAATTTAAAAAAGGTAAGGGAAAAATGCCTAAATTAAAGAATAGGAAGCAAAATCACGCATCATTTATCTTTAAAAAATTATTTGTTTTTATTTTTAAATTTGATTCAATTATGTCCTTAACTGTTTTACATTTTCAAATAGAGCTTAATTGTGATATAATACTGACGTTAAATTACAACCCTTCATTTATGGTAAGTTTGTTGACTTTATTAATTAGTACTTTAAAAGTCAAACAAATTAAAATGTATGATTGACGGTTAGTGTAAAAGTCTTTTGCACAAACAGTGTATACCAATTAAACTCTTTAAAATAATTGGATCCATTCACTCCAAAAATATGTTTAAGATACTTACTTTTCATCTTAATCATTCATCTTCATAAATCACCGTCGACGGTCACCACCGTCGATGATCACCATCGCCACCACTACCATCACCATTGTCTGTGGTTACAACCGTTAGCGATCACCACCATTGACAGTCACCACCGCCGCCGATCACCACCATCTTTAAATAAGTTATTTTAATCTGAACTGTTATTTTTAATCTTATGTTTATGATCTTTTTCTCTTATCTCTTATGATAAATTTTTTTCTCACTTGATACGCTCCCATATATATATATATATATATATATATATATATATATATATATATCAAATTTGTAATTAAAAAGATAAACTATTTTTTAATTGATATCTAAAGCTTTATTTTTCATTTAATTAAATCTTTTTTGGGCATTCATTCAATGAATTCGTTCTATTTAATATTATTAAAAACTAACTAAAAATGTCAAATTAGACATTCGAACATAACGATATTTTTAGTTTGTTATAAATACAACTAGTTAAGTGTGTATGATTCATAACAACAATTAAAAAGAAAGATATAATTAAATGAAAACATATTCACGTGGTCCATTAAAAAAATAGTTTAGGTACTCTAAAATTAATTATACATATTTAATTTATACTATTAATAAAGGAAATTTCTCCTTTTAATGTATATTTTTCAAAATATTTATTCTACTATTATACTTATTTGAAAATTAAAAAATAAAATAGTCCGTCATAGGAAAGATTTAAACTTACAATCTCTCATTTTCAAATGTAATTTTTGTCACTAAATCAACTTTATAACCTTAATAAAAATTATTTTAAAATATTTATATCCAACATACTTAGTTACCCTACTATCTATAATCTATATGTATAATCAATAATCTATAATATTATATTTTATATTATATATTATCTATACTATTAATAAAGAGAATTCCTTTTTTTTATGTCAACTTTTCAAAATACCTATTCTATCCTTTTTATAAAAAGAAAAAACTATTTTGTTAAAAGAAAGATTTGAACTAAGGATCTCTCCCTCCCTTATATATGGACTTTTTCACTAAATTAACCTTATAATCTTAGAAATTTTTTTTTTAAAACATTTGTATTTACGTACATAATTGTCCTACTATTTGTATTTTATATCTATTATCTATAATATTATATATATATATATATTATATCATGTTATTAGAAAATATATTAAATTAAAATCTTAAAATTATTATAACATATCATTAATACGAAATATATATAAAACATATTATAAATGATATAGCGGCACATATTATAATTTACTATATATATAAATACGTGTTATGTTATTAATCTAACATACTTATAGAACTAATGTATATAATTGTATGTTATAACAAATTAACATATAATATGTACATATATTTATTATAATAGTGCCAGTGTATAATAGGTATGTTCATACCTATTCAATATGTTATAAAATATAATATTATAAATTATATATATATATATATATTATAGATAGATAATAGGATTATTAAATAGATTGGATATAAATGTTTTAAAGGTAATTTTGTTCTTAAGGTAATAATAATGGCAAAGTTTACATTTAATTAGCGAGCGATTGTTAGTTCGAATCTCTTCTATGATAAAATAGTTTATTTTTTAATTTTCAAATAGATATAAGGATAAAATAGGTATTTTGAAAAGTGAATTTTAAAAAGGGAGAATTCCATTTATTAATAGTATAGATAACATTTTATTTTGTTAATTTACTAAATAGTTATCATATGTAATAATTTTGAAATAATTTTTTTTGTCAAAAACAATATCTATACTATTAATAAAATAAACTTATCTTTTGATATCCATTTTACAAAATACTCATTCTACCCTTTTTAAAAAACAAAAAGAAAAAACTATTTTGTTAAAAGAGAGATTCCAACCCACGACTCATTTCTCCCCCATATATAGATCTTGTTACTAGATTAACCTTATAACTTTAAGAAGAAAACTATAAAAGAGAGATTCCTTCATATTAATATATGTACATCTTCACAAGTTGTACCTTATCCCATATCAACTTTCCTTAAACATCATCAGTATATGTATACATTTCATCATAAATAAATATTTTAATAAATATACAAATACACAAGTGCGACAACCTTTTCAGATCTATTCAAACTCTCTCATCTTTCCATTTTTTTCAAATCCATTGCAAATTTGACATATTCGTTGATCCTTTGACAAGTTTCTATTATGTCATCATAAATAAAAAAATATAAAAATTAACAAAATATATTAAACTAAAATTATTATACATAAAATGACACGGTGAATTATTTATATAATTATATTTTACCATGTTATTACAAAACATATTAAATTAAAACCCAAACTATCATAATATATCAAAACAAAAATACAAATACACAGGCATGACAACACTTTTCTTTTCCCTAATTTAACCTAATGTCAATTAAAAATAGTTGCTATCTTAATTAAATTAAAAAACAATAATAATTTTAACCATCTAAAACTTAATTATATTTTATTAAAATTTCAATATTATAAAGCATCAATAAATATTCATTCCTGCAACCAAATAAGTTATAATTTCAAAAATCAATAAGAAAACACGTACATCTTTATCCTTAACACACAATCTTAAATCAAACAAAATGAATTTTAGAAATATAAAAAGTGTACAAAAAGAAGTGTTTCAACATGATAAAACTAAACCCTTAAGATCCATTTTGGCTAATTATTGGTTTTAAGTTTTTAAATATATAAAAGCAAAAATATATAAAAATAAAAATTAATTTTAGTTTTAAGTTTTTAAATTTTTCAAAACCACATTTTTTTTGTTTTCAAATTTTAAAATATTATCAAATCTCAAACACATGGAATATCTCCTCCATGACAATCGGGCAGCTAGAGATTGATACTAGAGATAACAATTGACAGAGTGACAATGATGGTAAGATACTAGTGACAGTGGTCGAAAATTAATAAATGGTGATGATGGTTGTTAGTAGTAGAAATTGATGACAACTACCAAATATCAAAGATAAAAAACCAATGGTGGTAGTCAAATATCAAAGATGATGGTTGACAAAAGTGATAAGTGGCTAGTGAAGGAGATTGAAGATCAGTGACAACTACCGAAAATTAAGATAATGGCCGACAACAAAAAATAAGCAATGGTAGCCAGAGACTAATGGTGGTAGTAGCTAGAAATATGATGATTGATTACTGACAATTGGCAACAATGACTGTGGTAGCAACGGGTGATGTCAAACAAGAATCTTAAATAAAAATAGAAACTGAAATCTCAAAAACAATTTTGTTATTTTTAAATAGGATAGAAACTATTTTAAAAATAACTAAAAAAACCAAATTGACAACCATTGTAAGACAAATACATTTTTCAAAATAAAAAATTAAAAAAAAAAACAACTACCCCCAAACAGAGTCTATTAAGATTGAGCAAAAAGTTTAAGATTAGCCATTTGAAATATATTACTTTTCAATATCTATTAGTAATAACGTTAAAAATTAATTAGTAACTTTATTAAATGTTGAGTTAACACTCATTTTTGTGAAAAAATATAGCCGCCAAAAATGACAAGTTTTTCTTTCAATTTTATTATTTTTTTATAAATAAATGTTGGTTCTTCGTGGATTAGAATTTTATTAATTAAAAATTAATTAACTCTACAATTAAGGAGCTTATAAAAAAACTCTGTAATTAGTGATTTTTTATTCTCCTATTTTAGTCGTTTTGAGATTTTACTCCTTATTTTTTAATTTCAGACATTTTGTCCTCCAATTTTTCAAAATTTGTCTCTGTACATTAGTTTGTTGACATGTGATAATCACGTTTACAACTTAATAGTTACTAAGTCCAAGTTAAAGGTTGGGTAATAATTGCAAATTTTGAAATATTAGGGGACAACATGTTTGAATAAAAAATAGGAAAATCTCAAAAATCATTAAAATAAAGAGAGAAAAAAACACATTCAAACCTATATTAGAAAGTTATTAAATTCATTTATAATTTATGATTTTTTATTTATATATTAAAACAATGTTATCATGAAAATTGTGTTTTCATTTATATTTTGTAGTAAAAATATAGATAAACTTGTTTTTTTACACTAATATATTTATCCTCTGCATTCAAATTCATAATTAAAAAAGGGCTTAAATAAATTTTTATTTAAAAGACTTTTTTTTTTTTAATTTTTCATTTTTGGATTTTTTATTTTAGTCATTCTTTGTTGATTTGTATGAGTTACGAATGTCAAAACACAATGTTATCTAACTTATAATCACTATGCATACTAATTTGTACCTAAAACTAAAAATTCTTTATCGTGGAAATCATGAACTTCAACATAAGCAAAATCCAAAACAGTTGGATACATCATGAAAAACGAAATCAATTACAGATTTTTCAATAGATAAACAAAAGACCTAGGTTGTCGCTTAATGTAAAGGAATCTCATGAATTGACACCTTTATATAGCAAGTTTCCAAATAGGTTCAGCATTATGTATAGGAATTGAAAATTGTGATGTCATTAATTTGGTTACTCCTTATTAAATTTTTCACCAATTCAATTCTTCATCATACACACATAATTAGTTTTAAAAAATTGTGAGTTGTGAGAAAGATAAAGTAAAATAGATTTGTCACAACTAATAAAACAGAGCACAAAACATAATTCAGCTAACATGTGGTAATTTTAAGGTCCTGTTTTTTTTTAATTAATATGTATAAGTGTGTGAAAAAAATAAAAGAGATAAATAAATTTAATTTAAGCATAATTAATAAATAAATTACGAAAAATGTAGTTGAAGTATTATATATATATATTTTTTTTTGGATAAAATACGATTATTTAATTATATATATAATTGGATTTAAGTGAATTAAATGATGAATTGTGGGAAAGTAATATTTAGTAAGGTAAGAGATGAGTATGGATGAAATTATATTTTATTAAAGTTGATTGGTTAATGTTTTAGGAAGTTTTTGGAAGTTTGTTTAGGAAGGAGTGTAAATAGCAAGCAAAACTTACTAAATACACCCTGGTCCCTTTTCTTCTCATCCATTCTTTCTTCATTCAGTTTTCTTTCTTCCATCACCATGTCTCTCTCTCTCTCATTGACAAATCTTGATTCTCTTACATGGTGCCCCATTTGTTAGGGAATCAAATAAAATTTCTTCCATTACTTCTAATTTTGAATGTTGATTCTCATAGGTATGTCTGATCTAATTCTTTAGGAATTTTTTCATTTGTTTTTTGTTTAGTCATTCTCATTAAAAGGAATTACTCTGTTAATAAAGAAAATGCCTTAATTTTCCAATGTCCAATAGATGGTCTATAGCTAGATGGTTTTCCTTGAACAAAAAATATTACATTTTGGTCATTCTGATTAATAGATCCTCTTTGTCTTCTGATAGAAGTGCATAGCTTCTAATCTTTGCACCTTCTAAGCTTGCATTAGTTGCTTCTTCTTGGTAGCTTATATGATGCTACTATAGCTTCTATTTGTTTCCAGCTTCTGACTTACATCTTCTATAGCTCTGGATCTTCTTATGCGACGATCTTCTGATTGTGATGTCTTCTTGTGTTTTAATGACTATCCATTCTTTCGATAGCATCTTCTAGTCTTCATATCTTCTTATTGCTTTGACCAAATCACCTTTTGATCTTCTTCTATGCTTCCTTCTAGACTTTTGAATAATCTGTCTCTTTTTAGTCATCCATGATTTATCTTCTTTTATGTGTGCCTATTGTTAACATAACTCTACAAAGATCCTTAGATGATCAAGCTTAATATGTTTGTTATTATCAAAATCACTTAGGATGACCTTTTGTTCAGCTGGTTGTACAAACTTTCTAAACTTAACACTTATAGCTAGGAATGCTAACGAGTGAGAGAGGTATGGGTAGGAATGCTAACGAGTGAGAGAGAGTATGGGTAATAATTTCCTAACTTGTTACCCAATTTCATAAAAAAATATAACATTGGTAAAAAATTTGCAAACTAATTTGTAAAAAAATTTATACTTTTTAGAAAAATTATATGAAATAATTTATATATTAGCTTATGATAAACTAATTTTAGTTTATAAATAACTTTTATAACTATTTTATTTTATACTTTTATTGTTTATAAGAGCTTTTAGAAAATCCACCAAAATTTGACTAATATAGGCATACAATTATAACAACAAAAACAAATAAAAATTGAACAATCATGTTCTTCTTATTCGAAAAACGTGGAACTTTGAGGCTGTATAATAATAAACTAATAAACAATCACTAATTGATAACTGGTTACCAAAAACATAAATAAATAATAAAATTTCCAAAGTTCCATATGTTTAATTACACTTTGGGTCTTCATTTTTTTTATTTTTGATATTATGCTCCCAAATTTTTAAATTATGACATTATGCTTTCCAATTTTTAAAATTGTTGAATTTGTGACCATTTATTATTAAATTGACATTAACTGTTAAGTGACAAACATTAACTAACACATGACAATATTTTAATAACGTGATAGGTTCTAATTCTATTATTTAAAGCTGATTTAATTAATTACAAGTATTGAAATAATAAGATAACTTTAAAAGGAGAGTAGAATATAACTATAAAAAGTTTTTCGTAAATATTTTTAAAATCGCTTTCTTAAGAAGCTTAATATAAGGATCTTAAGAAGATGTTTAAAAAGACCTTCTTATAAGCCTGAATGAAAGTGAGAACAAACAATATAAATACTTGAAATAACAGAAGGTAGTAAGAAAGATAACTTTTATACTAGTTCACTCTTAACTAAGTTATGCCCAGTTCTCTTCCAAACACGTTTTGAAAGGTTCCACTATTTTAAACATAAAATACAACTAAGTATTTTTACTACCACTTATGACTTACAACAAGTATTGTATAACACTTCTAGTCTACCCTTAAACTCCCTTGAATTTAATAACAAGTATTCTTTGTTATTAATTCACTTCTGACTCTTGATACAAAGTGACTATCTGCATAGATATTAGTGCATATAGTAGATTCTAATAATGTAATTTTCTAACGTTAAGAATCTTTTGTTTAACCATTAGAAGGTATTTACCCATTGGAAGCTTCATATAGAAGCTTTTGGTCAATTATAGTATTGGATGGTCTATGCCCAAAATAAGTTTCTTAACTTAATTATATTAACTAAGGCTAACAATTGATGCATCCAATTTTTTTCAATTTTAGACATTGTGTCCCAAAGTTTAAAATCATAACATTATGCCTTCCAAATTTTAAAAATGTGTGAATTGATAACCTTTTCGTGAGTTATTGATATTGACTATTACCTATGAGTGTGTTGACCACCAAATGTAGGAAATTAGGCGACGTGACAAAGAATTATTGCTTAATAAAAGGGTTAAATTAATGTTTTAGCTAAACGTAGATATTAGTGGATAGAAGAATGTGGCTAATAAGGTAATTGGATACAAATTTAGACCAATTTTTTTATCAATTTAGACATGTTTTTGTTTTATTTTATCAATTTAGACCTGTTTTATTAGCCATGTTCTTCTACCTATCAATATCCACATTCAACTCAAACATTGTTAACTAATTTCTTACACGTAGCTGTCAACACACTCAAAGTTAACAATCAACATCGACAACTCATGAGAGGGTATCAATTCACACATTTTAAAAATTTAGAGTCATAATATCATGATTTTAAACTTTGGGAGCACAATATCTAAAATTGAAAAAAATTTGGAGGCATAAATTGTATTTAAGCATTAAATAAATAGGATTTTCCCCATAAAAAAAATAAGGGTTGCCCCATGAAATATTTTAAAAAATGAGTGTAAAAAATTACATAAAAGAAAATAAAAATACATTAATATTAATTTTATCATTTTGATTTCTTATTTTCATGAAATTATGCATTTTATAAAAATTTATAATATTTTAAAAAAAATATTATAGAATTTCTTTTGTCCAGCGAAGAAAATTTTCTAGATTCCTCACTAGTGGCATTTGACATCAATTGAGGACTACTACTGAAGATGTAAGACAACAATCAATAGTGGCAGCTAATGATAGCTAGAGACTAGTGATTGGCAAAGATAGTTAAAGACCAATGATGGTGGTCGGTGGTGGTGCTTGCTCACTAGTGATATGTAATGGTGATTAAAGAATAATAACAAATAATGACGTTTAGATATAGACAACTAACTACAGTAGTTAGTGATCAACAACTAGTAGTGGTGGCCGATGACCAACAATTGACAATCAACAATGGCAACTAGTAGTGGTGAAAAGAAGATTAAGTAAATATAGAAACATAAATCTCAAAAACAATTTTTCTTGTTTTTCAAACAAGATAGAAACTGTTTTGAAAATAATTAAAAAACCAAATTACAGCCATTTTAATAAAAATACAAATTTGTGTTCAAAATATATTTTAAATTTCAATAACCACACCAACTAAAAAAAAAAACTAATTAAAAACATCACTCTTGTTTTAACTATTGAAACAAAAGTCTTGTCTTGGAGAGATCGTTGACTAAAAATTGTAAACCTTTTTTATTTATTTTGTAAAGCTTGTAAACTTGATTTTATACAAAGTGATATTGAATAAGAGCATTTCCAATGGGTGTTCTTCAGCATTGATCTTGAAGCTATGATCTAATTTAGGCAAGAACATCCATTCTAGCAAAAATAAGTGATCTTCACATGGAGATCTGTTCTTGAAGAAGAACACCCAAGATTAACAAATTTACCCAAGAAAATAATTTTTTATTCATTCTCTCTTTCAACAAATAAGTGTGCACAATAGTTTTAATAGAAAAAGAGAAATAAAAAATGGAGGAGAAGGAAGAAGAAGTGAAAAATGGTGCATTCATTCAACAACAACAAAATAAAATAAAAAAATAAAAAAATAAAAATACAAGGAAGAAGAAGGGTTCGTGGTGAAGGAGAGAACTCCCGACAGTTCGCAGTGGCAGTGGGGGCTCGCAGCTAAAATGGGGAGATTTGACGATAGAGGGCTCGCGACGACTCACAGTGGTAGTGGAGGTCCACAGCTGGAAATGGAGATCTGATGGTGGCGATGGAGGATCGCGGATCGCGGTAGTGACAGGGGGAAGGGAGAAGGAAAATGAAGAGAAGAAAAGAGGGAGGTGCGGATGGGAAGGGAGAAGGAAAAAGAAAAAGGAAGAAAATGGAGGAAGAGGAAGAGAGAGTGAACATTGGAAGAAAGGAAAAGGAAAGGTGGATGGAGGGAGAGAGAAAAACTAAAAATGGAAGGGGGGACATGGGTGAGAGAAAATAAGAGGGGAAAAAAATTTAAAAGGGGAAAAATGTGTAAAATTTATCATTTTAATTTAAAATTGAAACATTTTTCTTATAAATTGAGTAAAAAAAGGTTTAAAATTTTGCACACAAAATTTTAATCCTCCTTGCATTCTGTGTCACATTTATTTATTTTTTTTCTCAAATGGATCCAAATCAACATAATTGGCAAACTTACTATAAATATATTAATGTTATGTTTTATTGCATATTTAAAGTATTTTTATTTATAAAAATTTGAGTTATTAATATTTTTTATTTTGTTCTAAATTTATTTGATAATTAAACTATGTAATTATTTAATTTAAATTATTTTAAAATAAATATTAAATTTGATGATGTGACTTTGCGGGGTTCACCAAAAGTGTTCTAAGATTACAAAATGTGATATTCTATAAAAAATATATTTGATTTTTAGTATGTGACATTGCGGGATCCATTAAAAGGTATGGTAAGACCAAAATAATTTATCTATCCTTGAAGATGCTCTAAGAAGATTAAACCTTATACATCTCCTAATCATCCTACTGAGTTTATCGAGAGCATAATTAATTATTATAACTTTAACATTTGGTAATCAAGATATTGCATTTTCATTCAACATCTTTGTTAGAGATTTGCACATAATTAGTAAAGAATTATAATTAACTAAAACATTTTTATTGAAATAGGATGAAAGGGTAAAATTAAACCTTAATTTTTCATAGATATTTTTTAATGTCGAAATGATAATAAATATAGAAAACATGATATACAAATACACTAATAACAAAATATTACTAATATTATTTTATTAATTGAAAGTATTACATAACATGCTAAAAATGAAACTTTATAGACGAATAAATGAGTTTAATTGGTATACATGGTTAGTGTAAAAAAATTTTCCACACTGATAGTCAATCATAACTTTTTATTTATGTGACTTTTAAAGTAGTAATGAGTAAAGTCAACTAATTTACTATGAATAAAGAGTTGTGATTGAATGTCAATGTAAAAATCTTTACACTGATAGTGTATACCAATTAAACTTAAAATAAATATGCACATTTAATAATAAACTATCATATATAATAAATTTATGAGTTTAATTATTATGCAATGACAAAGTAAAAAAAAATTTATTTATTTTTAATTATTATGGACTGACTATGAAAAATTGATGTTTAATCATAACTCTTAATATTAAAAGTTAAATTCAACCAACTTATCATAAATAAATAATTGTGAATAAAGGTCAATGTGTCAATATAAATCTTTTGCCAATATTTTTCCTCTAAATTTATTAATTTTATCATAACTATTATAAAATTCATACTTATAATAATCTATAATTAAATAAAATGATGTATTTTACATATATCAGCATCAAACTCTAATTTTCATACGTAAAACATCAAGTTGACCACCAAAAATCTAAAGAAGGGACCATATGGTATTTTAACCGAAGGTTGAAGTCTTAGAAATAGCAGAATCACGTGCGTCTTACGCGCCGCAGCTGAACCGAATTTTATTGGTATATTTCCTATGCACCTTTCCTTAATTAACCTTTAATGCTTTATAGTACTCTTTAGGAAGAAAAGATAAAATAAAATGAAGAAATGATGCTTCGATCCATTTCCACAATCAGAGGCTCTAAAAGTCAACGCCTTCGGTGGTGGGCCCACTGCTTTTTTATTTGCTTCATTTGTTTCTTAGTGCTCTCTCCGCGTGTTCATCTTATTGACTGCGTTACCATCGGCGCACATCTTGCTATCTTGCGCTCTCCTTTTCACGCCTTTGTTTTCATAACTTGTACTCGATCCTACTCTATCGCCGTGAGCTCTCCCTTATCATTTTCTCATCTTCATAAACAATGACACTTATTCAAAAAAACCTATTTGTAAAACTTTAAATATTAATTCTCATGAATTTTAATAACTATTTTGTTCAAGTATTTCAGATGATGGGAATTGAAACATGTACTATAGAGTAAGGCAAAGTAAATAATTTCCTTTATTGATAAGAATTTTGAAGAATAATATTGTTAAAATTATAAATATAATTTTGATGTTGGGAGAGACACGTGTTCGTTAGTGAGAAGAAAGGGAAGAGGAAGAAGGGTAGGGTGAGGAGCAGTGTATAATTAATTGGGAGGGAGCATAGAAGAGAGAATAATAAAAAGAGGGGATTTGGTGAGAATCGCAAAACTCCACCCTCCCGTGTCTGTCTCTGACTCCACTCCCACCTTTGCCTTTTCTAATGCGTCACTCTTTCACTTCTTATCATTATTCTTTTCTTTTTCAACCCCATTCACTTCCCACTTCCCACTTTCCACTTTCTCTTCTCTCCCACACTCTCTCTCAAACAAAAAAATTTAAATAAATATAAACATTCTTATTCTTCTCTTCTTTCTACCTTCTTCCCAGCCAAAGCCATGGAGGGTCTTCCCCAAGGTTACCGTCCCAACGTTGGTGTCTGTCTCATCAACTCCGACGATCAGGTTTCTCTTTCTTTTTTTTTTTTTTTTTCCTTGCTGCCAAATATTAATGCACTCCCTCTGTGTGCTTTTTTTGTGTCTTAATTAAGGAAGACGGTTATGTGTTATTGATCTTAATTCCTGTTATATTCAGGTGGGGTTGCTTTCCTTTTTTGTGGATTTAATTATCGGTTAAAAAGAGTTAATTTAATTTTTCTTTTTATTTTCTGATGTTAATTTTCTTCTTTAGTTTGGTGGTTAAGATTGATTTTCACCCACCATAAAGTAGGATTTAACTTGAATAATTATGTTAGAGAAACCTTCCCCCCCCCCAAAAAAAAAAGCAAAGTGATTTTCTTTTCTAGATTTGGAAAATTGGAGTTATTACCAGGCTGAACTGAGATCCATGCGCTGTGCTGTTTGCATTCAAGTTTTGCCATTATTGATGAGCATTTTTAAATGAGCTTATCCAAAATATTGTAAAATGCACACTAGGGAACTGGTATTTTCGATTTGATATTCTGTGGTTTTTTTATTTATTTTCTGTGTGTGCGTTTTTTAGAGATTTTACCTTTCTGTTCAATGATTTGTTCAGCGTTTATATTTTTACTTTTAACCTGTTATGTGAATTGGAGAGGAAAATATTTTGAAAGTAAAAGACTTTGTTTCCTTTACACTATAGTACAGTCCTTTTGTTATACGATGATTAACCATGGCTTTAATTTTGTGTTTTAGATTTTTGTGGCTTCTAGGTTGAATGTCCCAGGAGCATGGCAAATGCCTCAGGTGAGCTCACATTATGCACTTTACCTAAACCTCTTTTTTTTTTCTTTTTTTTTTTTTTTTTGTTTAACATGAATTCAAGTTATTTGTATAACTTAAAGCAGAAAGTACTTTGATGAGAAAATTTATATAGCGCAGAACCTTATTTTTCAAGAGTATCATGTAATATTTCTTTCGACATATTCAATAGTGAGGGCCTGTTGGTTTTTTAGTAGGTGAATTCTGTTGCAATCAATCATTAGTGTTACCTTAGTGGTGTGAGCTTTCTAATGCTTTTCATTAACATCCTAGTCTCTCTCCTGTTGATGTTGACATCATAGCAATATTTACAATGCCAAAGACACTGTTGTGTCACATTCACATATCTCCTTATCTTAAGGAATCTTTCTATATGTGCTGTCATATTGCTTAGTTAAAAATATTTAAATGTATTTTCATTACCTCTTTTACCTATATTTTCCACTACATAAAAATTCTTTTTTGTATGTGGTTTTGTTTTGGCTATACAGTACACTGAGCAATCTTGCTTCCTTAAAGAAGTCAAAGAACCTATAATATTACTGAAATTATATAATTTAGGTGGATAAAGGAGAGGAAAACTGGAAAAGAAAAAGGAGGCTCTGAATAATTTTTTGAATTTTTATATTAGATTGATATTATACCATCATTAATTCCAATGCTTTTTGATTAATACTAATAAATAATAATTACTTCATGGACTACTGGTATATACCTAGTGGGTAGATGGTCTTGGCACCTTGCAGTGGAGTTCTAACTCATTGTAAAAGTGGATTCTTTGTTGATTTTGGTTATCTATACAGTATTATTAAAAATTGTCCCCCTTTTATATGCTGTAATAACTAAATTATTTTCTATCTCTTTATGTTATTAACATTTTCTGATAAAATTGACTGTCTCTTGGGATTCTCAGGGGGGTATTGAAGATGGTGAAGAGCCCAAATCGGCTGCCATTAGGGAACTTCGAGAAGAAACTGGAATAGTATCTGCTGAAATAATTGCCGAGGTGTGCACGATATCTTTTCTCATTTGGATTTAGTTTCTTCTTCGAAAACGGTAAATGTGTAGTGTTGCTTATATATAATCTAAGCACTATCTATAAATCAGTGATAAAAGTAGTTTGACTTTTGTGTAATAAAATGTACAAAATTGAAGTCTGAGAAACATGAAATAGAAACACTCAGAATTAGATTCAAGGGAAGCATTTACACATTTATGATTTGGTACATTATATATAAAACTGATAATTTTGATCATTGGGTGGATGTGGTCTTTTCATATATGTGACCAAGCTTGTGTGTTGCAGGTTCATAAGTGGTTGACATATGACTTCCCTCCTGCTGTGAAGGCTAAAGTCAATCGTCTGTGGGGCGGGGAATGGCATGGACAGGCACAAAAGTGGTGTGTATTTTATTTGCCGAGCCATATACTCGACAGTTCTGTGCTAATTTCTGGCAAACTTACCTCTATATCCAAAACTTCGGTGGCATATCTGATTATCTGTATATAAACAATGTGACTACCCAACTAGGTGAAAGATGACTGTAATTTAATCAGCTTTGTTCCTGATAAAAAAAGAAAAAAAAAAAAGAAATTGGCATGGTCTATAATGCTGGTTAAGACATTTAAAATAGAGTTTGTAAACACGTGAAACATTATACTAGCATAAGGCATAAGTGTCCGAAGTAGCCCCCTCACAACTTGGGTGCTAAGATATTAACTTGGCTGTATAGAAAGCAAAATGGATAGCTTGTAAAATCTGAATTCAATGCGTAAAAGTTTAAAATTTGACCATGTAAAATGAAAAGAAAAGGACAGATCTATACTGTAAAATCTGAATTCAATGTGTAAAAGTTTAAAATTTGATTTTTTTTTTCTCTTTAGCTGAAGCAGATGTAAGCAACTGGAAAAGGGAATAAGTCTTCACCAATCAACAAAATGAAGGCTGAGAAAAGGAAAAAATGAAAATCCTGAGTGTAGTGAAGAGAGACAGTAATTCCAGTAGTATTAGTTTATGGAGATTACATTGTGAATTTGTGATCCTTTCCCTATTAAAGGTTTTTTTTTTTTTTTTTTTTGTGGTAGTTGTTTGATCTGGAGTTTCTGGTTTGATGCCTGTTTGTTAATTAAATTATGTACTTTTAATGTAGATATGAGAAATCTTCCTCTTTCCCAATAGGTTTTTCACTACTCAAGATGGATATCCTGTTACTTATGGCATGCCAAGTTAGGTTAAAATATGGATAACTTACAAATGGATAGTGTCAAACTTACTACTTTTCTGTGGTGAGAATGAGAATTGTCTTAATTATTGTACTGTTAGCAAAGGCCGTAATTTCTATTGTTTCGTTAGTTGAGTGTTTCTATGTGTATATGCTACCAGAACTGTGCTTTTCTTGACATTGATTATGAACATTTGGTAGGTTTCTTATGAGATTAACAAAAGATGACAGTGAGGTCAACTTAGCTAATGGGGAAGCAGAACCTGAATTTGCAGAATGGAAATGGGCAGACCCTGAAGAAGTTATGGAGCAGGTTAGTTGGAAAAAAAGAAATAGGTATTATTTTCCTCCATTTGGAAAGACTAATTACTGATAACTGATTACAGGCAGTGGACTACAAGAGACCAACCTATGAAGAGGTTATAAGAACCTTCAAGCCTTACTTTCAAGGGAGTGGAATATCTGCTAAATGTAAATCAACAAAGTGGTGAATGTATGAGTGTGCATTGTAGTTCAATCCATTTTCTTATCTAATTTCAGCGAGTTTGGTTAGCACTCTGCTATTTGTAAAGGGATGATAGTTAGAACTGTCCATTAGGTACTTCTTGTAATAATAAGCTATGTGCAAATGCCTAATTTCTATTATAGTCCTTGCTGCAGGGATGTTTGTGAATGTGTATAGAACGGTTCAATAAAGTAGGAAGCATCATGCGGCAGAACAGTGATCATTACCAAGTGCCAAAGTACCAGGAGCGGTTTCCATGAGACACTGCATAATAGTTTCTATATGATAATTTTTTCCTGTGTATAAGATTTGGTTGTGGCGCCCAGCGTATACTGGTTAGGTTAGATTTGGTGTGCTGGTTTAATATTGTATTCTGGTTTAGGTTTAGGATACTTAATGTGTTGGTGGCGGGTTCAAATTAAATTTGCTTTAAGGACTCAAACATGTTAGTACAGATTTGGTTTAGCTGTCTTCTTTAGTGTTTATTTTAGGTTTTGTTTAAAATTTTTCTGGTATTCATCATAGGCTTTGTTTACTATTATTTCTTTGGTTTTTTTGAGTTTGGACATCCAATCAACCAAACTAAAAAAAAGTCAATTGGGTAGTTAATTCACGAAGAAAACAAACGTGTTGTCGTACCCAAACTTCAAATGCTTAAGGGAGTCCCACAATTCTTCAAAAGAGTGAGGGCATCTTGGCAAGATGCAGATGTGCCGAGATTCCGATTCCGAGTGAAAACCCAGGTCGTTTATACTTTAATTGGTAGAGTTTCACAACAAACCAATCAGATTAAGTGTTAAAATATTCTTTTATTTTAAGTATTCAAACTCAAATGTTAAACTATCACATATTTAAGAAAATTTTAGGCCGAAAAGATGACAATTTTGTCATTTCTTTAAATTTGACAAGTCTTTTTTTAGCTTTTTTTATCATTTGAATTTTTATTTATTAATTTTTTTCTTTTTTCCTTTTACGTTATTTTGGTTTATATACTTTTTGTCTCACTTTTTTATTTTTTATCTTTATGTTATTCTCTTTTTTACTTTCAAATTTTATTTATCATATTTTTTCTATTTTACGTCTTATATGCACTCATACTGTCATACATCACGCTACATGTAAAAAACCATAAACCATAATTAAATTGTGGGAAAAGTTATAAAATGAAATTCCTAGATATAACAACTCCACTAAAAGGGGGAAATTTTCACTCTCATGGACAGATATTGATGAGGAAAAATAAAGAGAAATGATAATAATACAAATTCTTTTCATCACTTTTTTTATTGAAAATTATAAAATTAAAAAAAAAAGAAAGTAGGAAAAACAATTATGAAACATAATTTTATAATATCTTTCTACATTTATGGACGTATGACAAGCAATCCAAGTTTGGTTATAGTTTTTTTACATATTGTTGGGGATATGTTATATTTCAAATTTTCTTTCATGTAAAACATATATATATATATATATATATATATATATATATATATATATATATATATATATATATATATATATATATGAATGAGTTTTAGGGGTGTTTATTGCTGTACCTATCTCGCTCTTTTCCTTTTATAACGGTACTTACTTTAATTTTCTTTTTGTCATTTTTACTTCCCAAATTTATTAATTCAACCTCTTCTTCTTAGGGTTGAATTATTCGATTCTGTTGTTCTACCTTCAAGTCGGGGAGAGTTTCCAAATCATCATTATTCTCATCGGCTCGGTAGATAGGATGATCAAAATTATAGCAAGGGATATTATCACTATTGCTTTCAAAATGATGATTTTCATATCTACAATATAGGGTTTTAAAAAAATAAGTAAACAAAGGAGATAAAGGGATGGAAAGAGACATAAAGGAACAAAAGAAGGAAGCAAAAAGTTACAAAATGCATTTCATTGAGATCATATAATAAAACATTAAAATCTGAGCCCATCTTGACAAAAAGTGATACTAAGATATGGGCATAATCATAAAGTGCATTACAATTACTTTGAATGAGAACTGAAAATCATAGGGAATTCGACAATCTTCCAATTTCGAAGCTCCTCATGAAGTTCGCATAGGTATACCAAGTTGACATATTTGTCATCATCATATTCCTTTTTAGCTATAGCTATTTGATCTGCATGCGTCAATTCTCTACTTCGAAAGTTCTTATTCTCAGGCAACTCCAATATATTTGTGATTCCTTCTTGGTTTCTTCCTAACCCACAACCTATCTAATATCCTTTACTCAACATGATCTTTGCTGCCATTAACGTAGCTCTATAGAGTTGTGGACTTTTGTATAAAGACTCCACATAGGCAGTGTAATTATTTCCAAAGACTGAAAAGAAGTCTCAAGGGCTTCTTCAGCTACTTCAATGTAACAAGTACAGGGAAGGCCACTCACCAGAACATCCTCTTCACCTGATATAATTACTAACTAGTCATCTACTCTGAATTTCAGCTTTTGATGTAGGGGAGAAGGGATCATTCCAGCTGAATGAATCCATGGCCTAACCAACAAACAACTATATGTTGGCCTGATGTCTATGACCTAGAAGGTGACTTTACATGTGAAAGGGCCAATCTAAATTGAATCTCAATTTCTCCTGTCACTTCCCTATGCAACCCATCAAAAGCTCTCAAAATCATAGAGCTTGGCCTTATATGAGTTCCATCATAAGGTAATTGATCCAATGTCGATATTGGCATCACATTTAAAGAGGATCCATTGTCAATAAATACTCTATCCATGACATGATCCATGCATTTGACTGAGATGTGCAAAACTTTATTATGTCTTTTTCCTTCAGTTAGTATTTCATCATTTGTAAAGGTGAGGTAATTGTTAGGAGTTATGTTTCCTATTATTCCTCCAAACTTGTCTAGTGTAATGTCATGAGCAACACAGACTTCATTTAAAATCTTCATCAACAATTTTCTGTGGCTTTCTGAGTTCATCAACAAAGTGGGAGAGACACCCTTACTGGGGTTCGATTTGGTTGATCAATAAACATGTATTCAGTTTGTCGTATGAACTTGAGAAAGTAAAAAACTTCATCATTTGACACTTCCTTTTTCTTTTCGTTTTCATTAATTATCTTGTTCCCATCAATCTTATTTTCCTTTGGGAATTCTATTTCAATGATTTCTTTTCCTTTCCTTCTCAGGTCATTTCTCCTAACATTTTCAGGAGTGTAGATCCTACCATTACGCGTCATTCTGCCTCCTCCCGTAATGTTTGTGATGACAATTTCTTCAGCACAACTGTCGTTCTTCTGTTCTTCACTATGACTATCACTTACTTGAACTTCGACATCATATTTCCACGAGATTGCTTTAGGATCCTTGTAAGGAAAGGAGGTGGGAACCTGCACTATGATGGGTCTAAAATTCTAGGGAGTGGATAGATTGGTATTTATTGTAAAGTGAATCACTAATGGCCTTGGAGCGATAACAAATTTCTTTTCTTCTGACTGCACCATTGACACGTCTTGGTCTTATTGTAAATGACCAATTTGAACAAACCCTTAATGCATTAATTTCTGCAAAGTCTGCTTAAATTCTTGACAATCTTCAATTGGGTGTTTGCCTTTTGGGAAAACACAACAATTTTCTTCTCCCCCAATCATTCCAAATTCACATAGCTTCTCAAAGATAACTGTCATGGAAGTTTTTACATCTCATACTTCTTTTGAATATTGTTGATTGTGCTCCTCCTCAATTACATTTACAGATGAATTATTGTAGCCTGGAAGTGGGTTATTCCCAATGTTGGCTCCTTCTTCCTTGAAACTCAACATCTGTGACTCTACAAGGTCCTGAACTTTATGCTTTAATCCCCATCACTTTTCAGTGGAATACCCTATAGTACCTGCATGGTAGTCACACTTGGCATTTTGGTTATAACTTTTTGGATATGGTGGTTGCACAGGATTCAAAGGGAAAAGGACCACCAAGGAGTTATAAATTAGATGTTGCAAAAGCTCAGTGTGGGTCATGGGTAGTCGAGAAAATGTTCTTTTATGATTGTTCCCCTTTTTTGAATTATTATCCATATTAAGTGGAGCTATAAGCTGGTTTGTCTGAGGTGTTGAGGGAGACATGGCTTGTGGTGGTGGTAGAGGTTGGTAGGTCATTCCAGATGGGTAAGGTTGTGGATATGGTAATGGGGATACAACTGCTATTTGGAGGTTATACATGAAGTGGGGTCGGTAGTTAGGTACGAAAGGGATAGGATTATAACTAGGCATGGTAGATGCAAGCATTATAACATTTGTTTCTCCTCCCTTTTTCTTCTCGAAACTTGTTGAAGGTTTCTTCATACACTCTCGTCGATACATGAGAAATCTTTCCATTTCTTACTCCCATCTCAACCCTCTCCCCAATAACAACCAAATTTGAGAAGTTCGAAGATACATTCCCAATCATTCTATCATAGAACAACGATTAGAGTGTATCAATGAACATAGTGACCATCTCATTTTCGGATAATGGAGGTTGTATTTTAGCAGCCACACCTCTCCATTGTTGGGCATATTCTTTAAAGCTTTCGCTTTCTTTCTTCAACATATTTTGCAATTGTGTACGGTCTGGAGCCATGTCCATATTGTACTTGTATTGTTTCAAAAAAGCCTAAACCAAATCCTTTCAAGTACGTATTCTTCTTTGCTCTAAATTCACATACCAACAGAGGGCTACTCCTATAAAGATTTCTTGGAAGAAATGAATTAATAACTTGTCATCATGGGCATATGAGACCGTTCTTCTACAATACATGGTCATTGACTTTTTGGGTAGGTGTCTCCCTTATACTTGTCAAACTCAGGAACTTTGAATTTATGAGGAGTTACAACATTTGAGACCAGACATAAATTAGCAACATTAAAAGCGTAGTGATCAATCTCCTCAATGACCCTTAAGCATTGTTCTAAGAAGTGTAGCTTATCATTGGATTGGATGTCCTCAGGCTATTTAGAATGAATAATGACAATCGGTCTAGAGGTGACAATTTGATGGTTTGGGAGGTTTTCAAAAGGAATGGTATTATTTGGAGGTGTATAAGTGCGATGTTGGATTGGAATATTGGATTTGTTAGTCTCGTAGTTCATTCCTAGGGCTTGTGTTTGACTTAGAGGTGTGATAGAAGATGTGAAAGGGTTATTTTCAAGGTTGTTAGAAGTAGGTGGGGTATAACTTAGAGGAAGGCCATATGTAGGATTTAGAGAAGCATTGGCATGATTGACCTCTACAACATTAGTAACCACAGGTGATGTATAACCATGAGAAAGGCAATAGGGAGGGAAGGTCGTCTGAACATTAAATTGTGGAGGTGCGTTAAATCCAAGTGATTGAGATTGTGTAACTTGAGGCTCTTATAAAGGATTCCCATTCATGCCTTTAATTGATTTTAACATTTCTGAGATCTCATTCATTTGTGCCTTTATCTGGTTCCCCTCTTCCTTGAGTCCTTCATGCTGTTGTTCCAGATCGTCTACAACACCTTCCATGACTCTTGTCTTGGCACGTGTCTCATAAGGGTGTCTTAGGGTTGTTTTCTTTACTTGATCAATTATTTTCTATTGTGAGATGAATTGAATGACATGAAAATTGAATGTCATGAGAATGAAATGATCATATTTTATTTATTATTTTTTATTTTCTTTTTCTTTTTAGAGAATCATAAATTTCTTTGGTTCATTACGAATATTTGAGACACAAGAGAGAAGTGGTTTCATAGGATCAAAAGGACACAATATTCAAGAAAAAAAAATAATCTCCCTAAGAGTCAAAAGAGGATTTGTCATCCTTCGGCTTCTCTGAGCCTTCCCGAAATTTCTAAGATTGCCTGATTCACCAACCATGTGAGCTTCATGTAATGATCTTTCCAAAAAACTACCTCATCATTTAGTATCCCAATGTCTTCCTTGTCAATTGATTTCCCCAATTCCCTTTTACAAAATATGATTCCATCAAGCTCTTTAATAAGGATTTTTTGCTCTTCAACATGGCTCATCAAATCAAGTGTCTTTTGTCCTTCCTTCTTCCATTCTTCCAGATTCATCCTTGTGGCTTGTTCTACTTCTAGCGTGCATTGCTTTTTATCTTGGAGTCTACTTTCAAATTCTTGCACCACCCTTTCTAGTTGTTGTTGGAGGTCTTTGAACATCCCCAGTGTCTATTTTTCAGCCACTTTTGCTGTTTTTGTTTCTTGTTTTAGTTGTTGATTATCTGTCAATACTTTGTCTCTCTTACGCCTTCTTAGTCCCAACTCTTTGTTGGCAGCTCCTAAGAAGCCTCGAGTCTTGAGTTTGAGTTCCTCTTCATCCCTTGCTCTTTTGTTAGCTTTGGTTAATGACTGCATTTTCTGAATATTCTCTTCTTGCATTGTTTTCATCATTTGGTGAGACTCTTCCAGTTCTTTATTCAGCTTCCTTTTTTCTTCTTTAGATTTTGCCAAGGCTTCTTGAAGTTTTTTGAATTCCCTCATGTCAATTAGTAGTAATATCAGAATATCTTCAATGATTGGAGTAATTTTGCAAAAAAAGTAATTTGACTTCTTGAACCTTTTTCTTTAGCCAATGACAATAGCTTTCATTTGCACAACTATCTCTTTTTCCCGTTTCTTTCCCTTGCCTAATAACTTGCTCCTAAGCCTAGTTAATTTTTCTAAGTATTATTGGGTTCAGTTGATTCATCTCATAGAAGAAAGGTGTGATTAATTATTCCATTGGTGGGCCTAGTATTGGATAACTCAATTGCCTTAAAGTCAATGAAGGGTTATGATTTATACACCTTTTAGTCCCTACAAGGGGTACATTAGGGAAACTGCCACATTGGTAAATAACTTATTCTATTTTGTTACAATTTGGGCACCAATGTATTGATTTTTCAGTGAGGTTTACTAAGAACTGAGTCCACTCCTTACTTGTCTTTACTTGTCTTTACCTTAAGAGTGCACCACTTGAAATCCTTTATGGGAGATGTTTCCTTGTACTTATGGGAACATACATGGATAATTAGCTAAATATACAATGCTGGTAAACAACATGCTAACTTTTTCTTTCCCTTTTCATAACAAAGATTTAAAGCACAAAACGTGTCTGCAAGTACTGCTGATGTTGGATTTTCTCCTCTATCCCGACAAGCTAGGAACACATAAGTGACAAAGATATCTATGTAATCATCAAGGTGTGGGAAGAGAACAAACCCATAAATGGTGAGGGCAAATATGTTAGTAAAACCATCCCAATCATTTGCTTCCAACTACCGCTTCATCATTTCTGCCAAATAATTTCGTGGAAAACCCTCCATTCCATTTCTATTCAGTTTCCTCTTTCTTAGTTCTTTCTCTTGCACCCTTAGAAAATTTGTTATTGTATTCATCGAAGGGAAATGTCCTCCATACGTGTATAACTTGCTATCTTCTAATGAAATCCCCAAAATTCGATCATATTCTTCTAACATAGGTGCCATCTGGAAATCTGGAAAGGTGAAACATCTCAGGGATGATCATAAAATTGGATTAATGTAGAAATGACTTTTGTTTGCACATTTAACTCCAACAGATCCAAGATATTCCCATATTTTCTTACAAAGGCTACTTGTTTAGTCCCTCTCACCAAACTACTGAAGGGTTCTAGGAACTTCATACCAGACATCTTAACCTTGACATGCACTGTTCCTTTTGTCTCACTATTTGATCCCATGTCTCTTTTTACGATATTCTCGATCAACAAGATTTTATGATCCTCCAAAACCTGTTTTATGGAAGAATGTATGTGAATGATTATGCATGTGGAAAATATCATACCACTTTTTCTCTTTTAAAAGAAAGAATAAGGAAGTTATATGCTAAAACAAAAAGGCGAGTAAGAAAAAGATGCGTTAAGTGTCCTAAAATGGTATACCTAGAGGAGTTCAACTACCTTATGGAACTAATGACTTTTTAACAAGTAAGTCTCATCGGTTGATAACTATTTATACCCTTCTAAAGGTTTTCTAGAGCTCTATACTCATTTTAGAATGCATTCACAAATTGGAAATGCATCCAAAGTGTGGGCATTCACAAAAAGAGTCACGCTCTATATGAGACTTTCGTGATAACCAGATTAGAAGTGCATCTAAAATGGTACCACTAATCGTCTCACTCCCTAGGTTACTCTCAGGCCCGGGTGTAGGACCTCACTCATGTGTGTGAAAAGTGTATTTGCAGTGTGTGAAAGGGCAAAGCTTAAATTACTCCATATAATAGAAACATACGTCATCTAACCTATAGTTCAATTAAAACAATACACATACATTATTTAGGCTAGACTCTTGAAAGTCCCCAGTGGAGTCGTCATCTGTCGACACATGGATCTCGACGGGACAACGAAAAATTTGTTTTGAAAATTAGAGGAGTCACCACCAGTATTTATTCAGGAAAACATTGAAAAAACCTTTTAGAGAAAAGTAGTCTACGAAACCAAATTTTGAGTTCGGGAGCCTATTACGCATATGGAAGGTATTAACACCCTACGATATCCGTTATAAGAACGATTACCTCTAATTAAACGTGAAAAATTAGATAACTTATAAATATTTATTTCATCCTTAAAATATAAAGACTACCTTTATTTTATTTTTGGTTTTAACATTTTAATAAAAAATATTATTGAAAAATTCCTTTTTTTGTAAAAATATTATTAATATTTTATTCATTTTAATTAAGTTATTTTTTTTATTTTTTGAGGGCTTGACAGGAGTGGACTCTTGCTCCTATGTATCTCCATGTATAATAAAGAATTAGAGTATACGGATTTCTTGATAATGATTTGTGTATTATATTTTTAATTTTAGTAATTAATTTTTTTTTGTTTTTGGGTTCATTTTGAAATATTATTATCACAACCAAATTGGAAGTGAATCCAAAGTGGTTGCGATGATTATTTAGCATAACCATAAAATCTAAAGTGCATCTGAAGTAAAAATTACTAAATTATGATAGCTTTTATAATGACTAAATCAAAAGTGTATTTGAAATAGTCATAATTAAAACTTTACGTTTTATGTTTTATTCAAAAAATAATAATTTAAAAGGATTTCATGATAATCAAATTTGAAGTGCTTCCAAAGTGATCGTCATAAACCTTCTTTATAATTTACCATAGTTAAATTAGAAGTGTATCCAAAATTACTATTATTTATTTTTAAGTAACATAATAATAACTATAATAACCAAAATTTTATTGAAGGAACCAAATTAGAATTGCATCTAAAGTAGTTATTATAGTTTCCGTAATGGTCAAATTAGAAGTGCATTTAAAGTTACTATTATTAAATTTTCCTTTAAAACGACGTAATAATAATTTTAAAAATTAAAGTTTTAAAAGAAACAAAATCTAAAGTGTTTTTTTTTTAATTTTCATAATAGTCAAATTAGAAGTGCATCTAAAATGACCATTATTAAATTTTATTTTGCAATAATAATTAAGATCAACTAAAAGTTTTATGATATTTAAGTTTAAAAAGCATGTAAAATAGTTATTATTAAATTATTATCATGATTATTGTTGTTAGGTTTAATCGAAATTTTAGTATTTGCTATTTCCAGTATTCGTAACAATATGTTAACTAAAAAAAGAATGAAGTGAATAAAATAAAATAATAGAATAAATAAAATAAAAAACTTACAATTTATACTCACAAAAGGCTAAAAATAACACATTTTGGGCTTTAAAGCGAAGGAGGTGCATTTAGAAAAAAAGTGATGCAAATAGTAAAATGGATCATGAAATAAAAGGGATGCAAATAGTAAAAAATGGAGGTGCAGATAGTACCAGTCTGTTATTGGTTCTGGGAGTGCAAATAGCAGGAAATGAAGGTGCGGATAGTAATCTTCCTGTTGGACTTAAAGAAGGGTACAAATAGCATTTTTTTGGGAGTGAAATTAGTAAAGTATAAACTTTGCAAAAAAAAGAAATATGGGGACGCATGCAATGTCCCCTTTACGCTACCTTCAAACGTTAATTTCTTTAGCTTTGAAAGAGTTAAAGAAAAAGGTGCAAGATGTGAAAGGGAAAGAGGAAAGGGAAGTGAGGGGCTCCCGTCGATGCCGGAATCGTTTCCAGCAATACCTACACCACTAGAAATCGCTTCCAGTAGTGGCGAACAGTGTAAATAATTTTTTTTATCTTATTTCTATCATTTTACTGAGTTTTAGAAAGAGTATTGTAAATTAATACTTGTTGTAGCCTTTAAAAACTCTTTTCTTTTTCTCTCTACCATGCCTCTTTGCAACCAAATCTCTTTCCCCTTTTCTTTAAAAATTTTCTCTCCTCCGAAAATGTTTTTCTCCTGAGAAAAAAATTTTAACCTCCTTTTTCTGATTCAAATATCTCCTTTTATAGAATGCAGCTTAAGATCTTTTTACTCACGAAAATTTAAACTTTGTATGTTCAGATTTTGTGGGATTGTTTTAGTGATGTAGCTGAGCCAAAAAGCATCTCTATTGATTTAGAGAGCTCAGACATGGTAGTGGTTTAGGTTGACCACTCTTATTTCATTTTCATTTCTATTTTTTTCATTGTTTTTTTGTTGTTTTTCTTTTTATTTTTCCATTGAAATTCCATTTTTAGCTTTCTGGTGTTAATGTATATTCTGAATGTTGTTGTGTATGTTGAGAGTGTATGGAGATGACATTTTGTTTTTTTCTAAATTTATCATTTTTTATTTTTATTTTTATTATTGGTGCGTACAAACACAAGAATGAGGCTCAAGTTGCAGATCAACAAGACGAGGAGCAATTGTTTGTAGCAACATGCTTTTCAAGCAGCAACTCGAGTGAATGTTGGTTAATGGATAATGGTTGTACAAACCACATGACCCATGATGAAGAGCTTTTCAGAGAGTTGTGTAACAACCCAGTTTTCAGAAATAAGATATTTTAGTTATTTTAAATTAATTGAATTAATTAATAGAAATTTAGTCATTCATTATAATTCATTATTTCAAGGAAACTAAAGTATATATATATATATATATATATATATATATATATATATATATATTATTAGAGGAAAAGAATAAAATAACTATTTTTTGAAATAAGAATAATAAGGAGAGATATATTTATATTATGTGTGGTTGGTTTAATGTAATAATTTATTTTGTTGAGTGGAGATGTGTTTGAATAAGACATAAGAGAAATTGAGATTCAGGTGTGGTTGACACTCATGAATAATTATTAGATGTGTATATTAATTTATTTTGTTGGATTATGGGAGTACATGTACCTTATTAGATTATTTGGATGTAATAATTATTTTGACATTGAGGTTTTCCATTTTTTTACCTTAGATCAGGTGTGGTTGACACTCATGAATAATTATTAGATGTGTATATTAATTTATTTTGTTGGATTATGGGAGTACATGTGCCTTATTAGATTATTTGGATGTACTAATTATTTTGACATTGGGGTTTTCCATTTTTTTACCTTAGAGATTAGTACTCTTGAACAAAGTAATGGATAATATTGATTAGTCTCGTGTGTTAAAGTTGGGTCCTGTATAAGAAATAGGGTAGTGTGGGTGAGCTCTAAGTCTTCCTAGGGATTAAAGTTTCATGTGTTTATGCCATTGATTAGTTTGTTTGTATGTATGAATATTACTAATTATTAAACAGTGAATAACTTAATTATATTATTGATTAATGAAATATTTGAGTAACTACTCTGTTATTTGAAGCCATTCTCCATAAAGGATTAGATGTAGGTGTTTGATGTTTTCTTCCATTGAGAGGATTGATGGAAAATTAATGATTATCACTGCAATTATAAGGTTGTTGATAATAAACAAAAGAGATAGATACGTAAAATGCTTTAGGGTTTGAAGTTAAAATTATATTTTAGGAACCTTATAAATTGAATACTTGTGAGATGAATTTTTTTGTATGAACATACCTTAGTTTTTTTGTAATATCTTTCTATGTGATTAACCAAATTGAGTTTTGTTTATTGTTTTAGAAAATCAAGATTTGGGGCTATAGTTCAGGCTCAAGAATCACATAGAAATGTTACGAATTGATTGAGTTATGTGAGTTATAAGTTGAATGTATAATCTAGTGAGTGGAACATATGTTTGTATTTTGTAAGCCCTCATATTAGTAGATGATAAAAATAATAAATGATAAAACTAACTTTGGACATCAACATAAAATTTTTAGGTAAATGTATTATCTTTCTAAGAGAATTTATACCATCCTCATATCAGTAGTATAACTATAGATATTGTATTTAGACTACATGATGCAATAAAAGAGTAAAATAAGAAGGGATAGTGCGAGTTGTAATGGTGTTGGTTATTGTGGTGTGAAATATTTTATGTATCTTATAATTATTCTTGTCATGAATGATTAAATGTTTGAAAGTTTTTTGGGAAACATGGATTGAGGATTTGACCCACTATATGATATTTGTGTTTATTATAGTTGAATGTATATTGTGTTGATGATTGAGGATAGTCAGGGTGTATGCCTGATGATTTGCTATCCCATCTGTGGTTGGGTTGGATTATGGTGACATTATTAGATTATTGTAATGTATATTATAATTGTGAGTATGGTGAATGATTTAATGTTTGAAAGTTGTTTGAGGTGTGTGAATTAGAGATTTGTTTCATTGTGTGATATGATGTTGATTTCAACTAGACATATAGTATGTTGATGATGATGGCCAGGGTGTGCTTGATGAGGTGTCATCCCAGCTGTGGTTGGGGATGGTATGTAATTACTCAATTAAATATTGATATTGTGATTTATGTTAATGATGATGGTCAGGGTGTGCCTAACGAGGTGTTATCCCAACTGTGGTTGAGGGTGAAGTGTGATTATATGATTAAATGTTAGCATTATGATTTATGTTATGGGTGAGATGATGCATGAATATGGCAATCGAATAGGTTCTACAAGGATCGCCCATTGTGTGGTGCTTTAGACCAAACTTCTTGGGTTGTTTTGAATTACACGGTTGTACCTATGGGTGGACCTATGGTGAAATAGTTGTACCTACGTGTTATTGACGTAGAAAAGGACCGGACCACTTTAGGCGCGTACTTGAGAGAGCATGCATGAGTGTGACAATTAGAGGAGTTTTGTAAGGATCGCTCATTATGTGGTGCTCTGGACCAAACTTCTTGGGTTGTTTGGAATTGTACAATTGTACCTACGTGTTATTGTTGTATAAGAGGATTCACTTTGGGTGGATCTATGGTGAGATGGTTGTACCTACGTGTTATTAGCGTAGAAGAGGATCGTTTCAGGCATGTACTTAAGGGAGCATGCATGATCATCATTAGCAAGAATGAATTTGTGTGTGGATATATAATTTTTGTCATGGGTATAGAATGAATTTATATGTTTATTTGTTGTACTTTAGTTGATTGTTCATTCTCTTTATATGTGTCTTAACATGCGTTAGATGTATTCTCACCTCTTGCTATTTGTTGTTGCATTTTGTTTGAGCTTAACACCATTTTCAGGTATGAAAGATCATGATGACATTGTTGGTGATGAATGATTCAACTTTTATTTAACTTTTAGTTGAGATACTATGATTAGGTATAACCTCAAACTAAGGAGAATTATTTAATATTTTTCTGCTATGAAGATGAATTATTCAATATTTCAATGAGTTTTACTAATTGAGAATCTTGTAAAGCTCATTTGTAAAGCCTAATGTATTTACTTGTATGCTATGTTTTATTGTATTATAGTTTTAAAAAATAAGTGTATATTTAGAGATCTAAATCCTTTTACCTAAATGCAAAATGTACTATTTTAATAATAACAAATTTTTTGTTATTTTTTTAATTAATGAATAAAGTGTTTGGAGGTAGAAGGGTGTCACAAGTTGGACCTATCATAGGTATCTAAAGTTAGAATTGGCAATGGTGATCTTATTATTGTTGAAGGAAAAGGAACTGTAGCCATTGGAAGTTTCACGTGTACAAAATTAATTTATGATGTTTTGTATGTGCCTAAGATTGATCAAAACTTGCTAAGTGTGAGTCAATTGATTGAGAAGGGATTTAAGGTCATCTTTGAAAATAAGCATTGTGTGATTAAAGATGTCAATGACAAGGAAATTTTCAGTATCAAAATGAGAGGTAAAAGTTTCTCGTTTGATCCAATGGAGGAGGAGCAAGCTACTGTAAATAGTACAGAGATTTGACACAAAAGGTTAGGCCATTTTTATCATGTAGTTGTGTTTAATATGCAATAGAAGAGTTGGCTTATGGATTACCTCACTTGGATTCTAAATTGCCAAGTTGTAAGGCTTGTCAATATGGGAAACAAGCAAGATTACCTTTCAAACAAGTAACTTGGAGAGCAACAGAGAAGCTGCAACTAATCCACACAAATTTGGATGGACCTCAAAGGACTACTTCACTTAAAGAGAGTAAATATTACATAATTTTTATAGATGATTTTACCAAAACGTGCTGGATTTAATTTCTCAAGTCTAAATTAGAGGTTGCAGGTGTATTTTCTATATTTAAACAGCGGATTGAAAAGCAAAGTAATTTCATGTAATTTCATGATTCAAGCTTTGAGGTTTGATAATGGGAAAAAGTACACTTCACAACAGTTCACCATGTTTTTTGAGGAAGCAGACATTGAGCATAAATTAACAGCTCCTTACAGCCTTTAACAAAATGGGGTTACTGAAAGAAAGAATCGGACAATAATGGAAATGGTTAGATGTATGCTTCATGAGAAAAGGTTACCAAAGGAAAATTCGGCAGAGGCTGCACATACTACAATATTTTTTCTAAATAGACTTTCCACCAAAGCAGAGACGAAAAAACACCTTTTGAGGCTTGGTATGGTTATAAACCCTTCTTGAAAAGCTTCAAAGTATTTGGATGCTTTTGTTTTACTTATGTGCCACAGATCAAGAGAGACAAATTAGACAAAAAGGTTGAACCCGATATTTTTGTGGGATATAGCTTAAGTGTCTAAGGCTTATAGTGTTTTCCAACCTCACATAAGGAAAATTCTGATAAGTAAGGATGTGTACTTCATGGAGAATGATAAATGAAGCTGAAATAATCCTAAAAAGATGCCAAAAATTGACCCTTGCAAAATCAAGATGAGTTGGTTAATAATGCTCCTATAAGAGGCACCAGATTGCTCTCAGATGTCTATGAAAGATGTAATGTAAAAGTTCTAGAACTTGCAGAATACTGTGATGTAACCAAGGATCCCAAATGGAGGGTTGCAACGTAGAAGGAGCTTGAAATGATTGATAAAAATCAGAATTGGGAGCTTGTTGAAAGACCTGAAAATAGAAAAGTTATAGGTGTGAAATGGGTATTTAAGACAAAGATGAATACAGATTGTTCAATCAACAAGCATAAGGCAAGGTTAGTTGTGAAAGGTTATGTTCAAATTTTTGGGGTAGACTACTTTGATACGTTTGCACCGGTTGCAAGGCAGGATACCATTAGGATGTTGCTAGCCATTGCAGCAAGAAAAAGGTGGAAAATCTACCAACTTGACGTTAAGTCAACCTTTTCAAATGGATTTCTGGAGGAAGAAATCTTTGTTGAACAACCTGAACGATTCTTTATGAAAGGATAGGAAGACAAAGTCTATCTATTAAAGAAAGCTTTGTATAGGCTGAAACAAGCCCTAAGAGCTTGGTACAATAGAATTGATGAATACTTATCAAAACTAGGCTTTGTTAAAAGTCTGAGTGAATCCACTTTATACATAAAAGGTGATTAAGCTAACTTTATTGTGATCTCTTTGTATGTTGATGATCTCCTAGTTACTGGCAGCAAAGTTGAACTAACTTAGGAGTTCAAGGATGATATGATGCAAGTCTCTGAGATGACAAATCTAGGAGACATGTCCTTTTTCCTTGGTATGGAGGTTAAACAAAATGAAGGTGATATTTTCATTTGTCAAAGGAAGTTTGCAAAGGAGATCTTGAAGAAATTAAACATGGAGAACTGTAAAAGCATGAACACTCATATGTGTCAAAAGGAGAAGTTATGCAAGGATGATGGTTCAAAACAAGCGGAAGAAGCACTATATAGAAGTTTAATTGGTTGTTTGATGTATCTTACAACAACAAGGCTAGATATCTTGTATGCAATATATGTACTTTCAAGATTCATGAATTGTGCAAAAGAATCTCATTTGAAAGTAGCAAAGAAAGTGTTGAGGTATGTTAAGGGGAATTTAAATTATGGTATTAAGTTCAGTCATCACAAGAATTCAAGTTGCAAGGTTATTCTGATAGTGATTAGGCAGGATGTTCAAATGTCATGAAAAATACCTTAGGCTACTGTTTCAGTTTTGGATTAGGGATATTCTCTCGTGTTAAAAAAAACAAGAAATTATTGCACAAGCAACAACTAAAGCAGAATTTATAGCAACCATAACAACTATTAGTCAAGCCTTATGGGGGACAACTACTGAAGTAATGATGGACAACCAAGTAGCCATAGCTATCTCCAAAAATCCAGAGTTTCATGGAAAAACAAAGCATTTTGGCATCAAATTATTTTTTGTCGGAGATGTACAGAGGGAAGGTGCAGTGTGCTTGAAATATTGCAAAACTAAAGACCAACTATCAGATATCTTCACCAAAACTCTTCCAAGAAGCAAGTTTGATTTATTGAGAGAAAAGCTTGGAGGTATCAACTACTGATACAAGAAGGAGTGTTGAACGTGTGTAACAGTAGTTGGATGTTAGTTTTCCTTATCTTTTTGTTTAACCAATTTTTTAGGAATTTTATTTTATCTTTTTGTTACTTTTCAGCAGTCTATGTCAGTGGCTATTGTTTAAGGAAGTTTGTTATTGTTTTTAAAACTCCTTATGTTACAAAATCTGTATTTAAACATATTAGTATTGAATAAAAATCAAGCGAATTTTTCTACCTACTTGTAGTTACACTGCTTTTTACCAACACAGTTCATCTCTAATGGGATGTTGGGTGCACTTTATCAAGATCCATCAAATTTAAAGCAACACTTGGTGTTTGTTGTTTGGACTCCATTTTGCAATAATTACTCTACAAGATCAAGATGATACACTAGAACTCAAGAACTTCCTAAAAATAAATGAAAGTGTTTGCAATAAATCACAATGACAGTTACAAGGAAATAAAAGTGATGAATACATGCTGATAATCATTATCTATTCGGTCATTTCTATCCTTTTCAGCTATCATAGTGAACAATATATCAAAACAGTGAACTTAAAGCAAGAAAAAAACAAACCAACCTTATAAATTAAATTCCTGTAGTAGACAAAAAAGTATACTTAAATAGAGGATGTGGAATCTAGAGTTTCCTATGCTTCAACAATTCCTGGAAATGATTTTAATGCTATATGAGCATGAATGGCCTAAGAAAAGAAAGGGAAAAAGTCATTAAAGCAAGTTCAATTTCAGCAAAATCATAAAACTAAAAAATCTCATGTAGGGGACATCATACACTAAATCATATTCATCATTATAAATTATTTAAGGAAATGAATATTGCAAAACAAAGGAAAAAGTAAACTAACTATAACAAATTGAGAGTTTCCTCTAAAATTGAATAATCCCACAAGTTGAAACCTAGGACAAAACTCTTCTAATTTAGTAGAAAAAGATTATTATAATAATATTAATATAAAACCACAAAGGAGGAAGAAATCATCCCATCAGCATGTCAATGAATCTAATTAAACTCTATGCAACCACTGACCGCAAAGAAATAGTGTAAAGTGGTTGGGTAATCAAAACAAGGTATGAACTTTTTGGATTATGTAGGGTGACCATAATCCAAAGTCTCCACTGCATGCAACAAAACACAATTCAACTCTACATGTTTCTTAAAACCTTAATCATTGGTAGATTCTTTTTTTTTTCCAAACATGTGTCTGGAATTTGCAAATTCACACTTACCACGTAGTAGATTGGTGTTTTTTTTTGTCCCAGAAAAGCGGTCTGTACAGGACCTGAGTATTCGACCCTAAATAAGAGTGTTCGACCTGAGTATTCAACCCTAAATAGGAGTGCCCAACCTGAGTGTTCAACCCTCAGCAAAAGTATTTAGCCTTTGGCCTCCACCAGAGACTGAACACAATTTTGCCATAACAAGAAGGTCAGACAACAATAAACCAAAAGGTTAACCATCCTAATATTGATTATTATGCCTAACATGAGTTTAAGATTGTATTACCTAATTCTTGACTGATTAGGCAATTCCCAACAAGTAAAATCTCAGTCCACCACTATAATTAGGTAATGAATATTAAGGTAAAAGAATAAGATATTACAAAACTAATGTTTATTACTATGGGCCGAATATGGCCTAACTTAAGTGTTGGAGTGCATTTTGCAGGTACTCCACCTCTTAGAAAGGATATCAAAGGCTCAACTACATCAAAACTTGAAGATATAAGTACTTGGAGAGGAAACATAGGTACATTTTGGCGCCCATCGTGGGGCTCGAAGTAAAACTTTGTATCCCATTTCAATATCAACTGCCAATTGATCATGGTGATTACAAGAAGCAATGGAAGCAGAGTTCATAATCAAGCTAATGAAGGCGGAGGGATGCGAACAATGATAAGGAACTTAGAGGTGGTTGACAAAACCAATATAGCCAAGGTCCTCAGGCTATTGAAGGAAGAAGTGGTGGAGCTAAGGTGTCAGACTGCCGAAATCCGGAACCAAAACTGAGGTGGGAAGGGCGATAAGTCAGACCATAAGAAATAAGGGAGAAGACTCGCACATAGGAAATCAGCAACACCTTCCAGAAGTTGACCTCCCCCATGTCAGTCCACGGCTTCCTCAAGGAGTAAACCTTCCTAGAGCCGAACTAGTACACCCTATTGAAGATGGACCAAGAGCCCTCCAAAGGAAGCACCTTGTCGCACACAAGTCAGACCATTTATGCCATCTCCCTTTTAGACAATGCCACCACCTGAAACATCCATGGTGGGGGGACCTTGGTGATTAGACCCTATCACCCCTTTACGCCAGAAATAATGGAGAAGTATGACAACATTTTGGACCCTAATGTTCATTTGGCGGCTTTTATGACCTAAGTGAGGATGTACACTAAAGATCAGACAACCCTATGCAAAAACTTCCCTATGTCCCTCCAGGGGTCAGCCCTGAACTGGTTCATACAGTTATTCCCACACTCAATGGATAGCTTCCAAGCATTGGCAGCTAAGTTTGGTAACCAATTCACAACATCTCGGCCACATAGGTTCACTTTGCAAGTGCTGACAACTGCCAAGCAAGAGACGAGAGAGCTTCTTAGATTATTCATAGACCGTTTTGGCAAAGCGGCCCTGAGTATAAAAGACTTGTATCTAAAAGTGATTTTTCTGAATTTTCTAACAAATCTCCTACTTGGGCATTTCACCAAGAGTATGATTCATGTTCCTCCAAAAAGTATGGAGGAAATGAGGAGCAGGGTTGTATCATTCACAGAAATTGAGGAGTTGTAAGCTTTCCAAAGGAAGGCATTGGAAGCCCCAAGTCAATACCTAAAAGAAAAGGAAAAAGGAGGTCAGGGAAAAAAGAAGGAACAATCCCGAGAACAGTCGCCTAGGGAGCCAAGATATAGTCACTATGCACCCTTAAACACTACTTGCTCCAAGGTGTTGGAACAAGCATTAGCGGTCGAACTCTTAGTCATGTTGAAGAAGGCAAACACCCTTTCAAGTGCATATACTAGCAAGCATTATAAGTACCACAAAAACAAGGGGCACTCCACTGAATAGTGCATAACTCTTAGAGACAAAATAGAAGATTTGATCAAGCAAGGTCACCTCAAAGATTATGTGTACAAGCAAAAGAGTGGCTACCACTAGTTTGGCCATAAAGAAGAGCATAAACGAGATATCCATGGTCGCCGAAGAGAATATGACTGATCCAAGAGCAACAGAAGGGGAAGCAAGAATAAAAATTGGTCTAGAGAGAGAAGAAATGCCTACTAGGGAGAGCATCCCAAAAAGATGATAAATATGATTGCGGGTAAAGGAAGATTAATCTCTTCCTCCTGTAAGAGACACCTCCGAACGTTACACTTAGTAAACTCTATAATGCTGCATCTTAGACTAAAAATGCCAGCGATCACTTTCACAGATGAGGACTTTCAAGCTATAGACCTTGAACAAGATGACCCGGTGATTATCAGTGTTGAAATAGCAAATTGCATAGTAAAGAAAACCCTTGTAGACTAGGGGAGTTTAAAAGACATATTGTACTTGAAAACCTTCCAAGAACTTGGCATCCCTGAAGGACAGCTAACACCTTGTTGCAGAAAGGGTAGCTACTCGCAATTGTGTTGAGTTGTATACTAAGTTGGAAGGAGATGAAAGAACCAGTCACACCATTAAATTAAGGTACATTATCGTGCAAGCAAACACGTCTTAAAACATTTTTCTTATCTCTTAACATACTGGGGGTAATATTGTCTACCCCACACATCCATGAAATTTCTAACAGAAGGAGGGAGAATAGTCACAAGGCATGTTAACTAACGTGCTGCCAAGTAATGCTACTTGGAAATTCTAAAAATATCGCCATATGTGGAGGAACAAGAAACCCAAAGTGTCAATATGCTGGCACTCCAAGGTATTTTGGATTTAGACTTAGACCCAAGACCAGACAAGACCGAAAAGGCAGAGCCGACTAAAGACATCTAGCCTTTCCTGCTAGGAAGGGAACCAACTCAAGTTACTTATCTCAGATCATCCGTACCTGAGCCTTAGTAGAGAGAGATCATTGTTGTTGTTCGTGAAAACTCATATTTTTTTGCTTGAACGACTGCTGACATGCCTGGATAAACCCAAATTTCTTGTCCTACAAATTATCTGTTTGTAGTTCGGTCAAACCTATGGCTCAAAGGAGGAGGAAGATAGGAGCCGAAAGACTCAAAGTTGCCCAAGAAGAGGTACAGCAGTTAATCGCGATTGGGTTCATAAGAGAAGTCAAGTACACTACCTGGCTAGCAAATGTGGTGATTGCTAAAAAACACAATGGGAAATTGAGAATGTGCATTGGCTACATTGATCTTAACAAAGTGTGCCCGAAAGATGCTTGTCCTTTACCTAACATAGATAAACTATTGGATGGTGCAATAGGTCACAAGGTTTTGAGTTTTTTGGATGCCTATTTGGGCTACAACCAGATTCGGATGCATCCTCTTGATGAAGGAAAAACAACATTTATTAGAAAAAACACCACGTATTGCTACCAAGTCATGCCTTTTGGCTTAAAAAATGCAGGGGCAACAAACCAAAAGCTCATGGACAAGGTTTTTCATGCATAAATTGGCTAAAAATATGGAAGTATATGTGGAAAAGAGAAGTGTGTCTTCGAGGTGCAAAGACGGAAGTTCCTTGGTTTTATGATCACTAAGAGGGGAATTGAAGCAAACCAAATAAAGTGGACTGAAAGATGCGAGGAAGCTTTTGTGGCTTGAAAAAAGCCCTAGCCACACTACTAGTATTAGCTAAACTAGTTGTAACCTACCTTGTGGTTTATCTATCAGTATCATGATCAATGATAAATGTAGTGATAGTGCAGGAAACCTTGATGTGGCAGCACCAATCTATTTCACAAGTAGAATTCTCCATGATGCCGAAATCAGATACCAAATAGTAGAAAAAGCAGCATTAGCCCTAGTTAATGCAGTTAGGTGCCTAAGGCCTTATTTTCAGAGCTATAAAATAACTATTTAGACTGACTGCCCAATTGCAGATGTTGAGTAAACCAGATCTAGCTGGAAGGATTGTGGCATAGTCCATAGAGCTGTTAGAATTTAACATCTGTTATGAAACTAGAGGACCCATTGAGTCTTAATTGTTGGTAGACTTCCTTAATGAATTTAATCTTCTCTCAGAGACGACGATGGATGAACTTGATGAAAAAAAATTTTGCACTCCCCTTGATCTTTCTCCTTGAGGTTCCAAGCACCATGAAATGGATGATGGAAGGGAAAGAAAATGGAGTTGGGGTGCCATTCTCAAAGAGAGATAAGAGAAAGTGTTTAGATTTTCCACAAGGGAAGGAACCCTTGATAAAAGCCAACTAGGAAAAGGTTCCTTAAGAGAGAGGATCCTCAATACCTTTTGCTAAGAATGTGCTCACAAAGAGACTATTTTCATTCGACTTCAAAAGTGAGATTTACATTGAGAGGGAAAGAATATATATAGCCCAATGGTAGAGCTTGGACACACTTTTCTAGGCAATGTGAGACTTGAGCTTAATTAGGATTAAGACTAATTAACCTTAGTCTTAGGCCTTAAGTGGGCCCCCTAAGTTCACCCTATGGGTGCAATTAGCAACTCCTAAAGAGAATGGGCTAGCCCAAAATCATGCCTTGACTTATGCACCCATTCTAATCTTACTCATCCTTTTTAACTAAAGACACATATACCTTCTAAACTAAAATGAAGATGGCCGAAAATACACGGCCTTAAGGGAGTTAAAAATATGCTCATATTTAGCTAATTAAAATAAAATATTTACAAGCTAAAAATAATGAAGACTATGACTTCAACTCTTCAATGAGCTTTCATCAATGTCATGCCTTCCTTGAGTCCTCCTAGCCATGATGCATGCTAGGTAGGATTGCAACAGAACCATTTCAATGGATTGTGCATGTGGATGGATTTTCCAACAATGGAGGCAGAAGAACTGGTATTATTATAGAAGGGCCAAATGAACTAGCCATAGAGCAATCTTTACGCTTCGGTTTCAAAGCCTCGAATAACCTAGCTGAGTATGAAGCCCTATTAGCTGGGTTGAAATTAGCTGAGGAAGTAAGGCAAGAACAGTCAAATGCCTCACAGATTCAAAGATAGTGGTTGAACAAGTCAATGGATATTTCCTAGTTAATGAGTCAAAGTTGTTTAAGTATTACCGTACTTTTTTCCAAGCCAAGACCAAATTTGATGATTGAGGTGTCCACATACCTCGAGAAAAAATATGAGAGAGCATATCAGCTCATCAAGTTAGCAATCAGCAAGAAGTTAGGCTAACTTAAAACATTCATTCAACAAGAATTGCTTGCACCTAACATAAAGGTATGTACTATTGATGCATTTCATTTTTATCTATTTTTAGGTTTTCTTTTAATTAGAATTTTATCTATTTTTATGTTATTTATGTTTAATATTTGCATTTTGGGTTTTTTTAATTATATTTTGGAATTTTTTATGCTTTTAGTGTGTTTTTTGTGTTTAGGATATAATTTGCTAGATATTGATGCGCTATTGGACTGATTTGGAGCATCGGAGTGAAGCTTGGAGCTCTGGAGGAAATTCAGAAGAAAAAAATAAATTATGAGTTAATTAATGAAAGATTGTACTCCCATGCAAAAATATGCACTCTATTGTGTAATGAGTTTAATTGCTCTATTGTTATGACCTTTTAGGGTTGAGACATTATTTTAAATAAGGGGTTTCTATTCAAAACAAGAGTCCTGAATTTTTGGATCAAAGACGATATAGAGAGTAAGACTTGCAGTTTCTCCTTTCCCCTTTTTCACTCTTTATTTCGGGTTTAATGAATTTTATTTCTTTGGTTTTTATAGTCATGAACATGTGTGAGTAGACTTTTTATTCTAGGATTGAGGTTTGGCCCTTCACTCTATTCATGATGAATAAAGTATTTTTATTGTTTTTATATTGGTTTCTCTTTGTTAGATTCAGTTTAGTGTATGTGCCTAAGCCCATTTCCTTGTATTTACCTATTGTATAGTGTATATATATAATATCTCCTTGGTTATAATATACACAAGGACTCATGCATATTCAACTCTTTCTACATGGTATCAGAGCTACGCGTGGCGGTGCGTTCGACGCCCTCTCTGGTGGCATTTGCCGACGTTAGACTCACCGTGCTCTTCTCTCCTTGGATCTGGTCTCGGATCTTTCATCGGGCCTCATCTTCAGTCTTCTCTCTCCTTTGGGGTGTTTTTTTTTGTCTTCTCTCCTGCTGCTTTTTCCCTCCGATTTGTCTCTCATGGCTATCCTAGGTCTCAAAAAGGGTATAAGTGTTTCTCACCTTCCCTTCGTCGCTACTTGATTTTCGCTGATGTCACCTTCTTTGAGTCTTCTCTCTATTTTTCGTCCAATTCCTCCTCTTCTGAGTCTGATGTCTCCCCCCTCTCCTTTTGTCTTCCATCCCATAGATACCGTTGTTGTACCCACCAACCCGACACCTGCTCCACCTCCTCTCCGGGTTTATGATCGCCGCCAACATGTTCAACTTCCTGTTGGGCCAGCCACTAACTCTACTCCGCCGCCAGCTACTCCGGCTCCTCCATAAGCGCTTGATCTCCCTATTGCTCTTCGTAAAGGTACATGTTCCACTCGTAATCCCTCCCCTCATTATGTTAATTTGAGTTATCACAAGTTGTCCCCATCTTTCTATGCTTGTCTGTCTTCCATTTCCACCGTATCCATTCCTAAAACTGTTAGTGATGCTTTATCCCATCTGGGTTGGCGGCAAGCCATGTTTGATGAATTTTGTGCTCTTCAGAACAGTGGTACTTGGGATCTTACTCCTTTGCCTTCTGGAAAATCTGTTATTGGTTACTGGTGGATCTTTACTATCAAAGTGGGCCCTGATGACACTATTGATCTCCTAAAAGCTCGTTTAGTTGCCAAAGGTTATACTCAGATATTCGGGTTAGATTATACTGACACCTTTTCTCTGGTTGCCAAGATGGCTTCTGTTAAACTTTTTTTAGCCATGGTTGCGCTACGTCATTGGCGCCTCTATCAGTTGGATATAAAAAATGCTTTCCTTCATGGTGATTTGTATGAGAAGATTTATATGGAGCAACCTCCTGGTTTTGTGGCTCAGGGGGAGTGTTCTAGATTGGTATGTCATCTCCGTAAATCTTTATATGGTCTTAAACAGTCTCCCAGGGCATGGTTTGGTAGATTCAGTGAAGTAGTTCAACAGTTCGGTATGAATAGTAGTGAAGCTGACCATTCTGTGTTCTATCGTAATTCAGGAGGTGGGTGCATCTACATGATAGTTGTATGTTGATGACATTGTTATCACATGTAGTGATACCCATGGAATTTTATAGATAAAACAATATCTCTGTCATAATTTTGAGACGAAAGACCTTGGCAAACTTAGATATTTTCTGGGCATTGAGGTAGCAGAATCTAACAATGGGATTGTGATTTCTCAGAGGAAGTACGCATTGGACATTTTAGAGGAGGTTGGGCTAATGAACTCCAAGCCCAATGACACACCTATGGATCCATATGTTAAACTGCTGCCAAGTCAGGAGGAGCCACTTTTAGATCCTGAGAAACATAGGAGACTGGTTGGAAAACTGAATTACCTCACAGTCACTCGTCCTGACATATCCTTTGCTGTCAGTGTGGAAAGTCAGTTCCTTAATTCACCTTGTACTGGACATTGGGATGTTGTCATCCGCATTCTGAAGTACATTAAAGGAGCCCTGGGAAAAGGTCTGTTATATGGGCATAATAATCATACTCAGGTTGTTGGATACTCATATGCAGATTATGCAGGTTCTCTCATTGATAGGAGATCTACTTCTGGATATTGTGTCTTTATTAGTGACAACTTGATTTCTTGGAAAAGTAAGAAGCACGATGTAGTGGCAATATCTAGTGCATAAGCAGAGTACAGAGCTATGGCTTTAGCAACTTGTGAACTTATTTGGCTCAAATAGCTCCTTGATGAATTAAGATTTAGAGAGGTTACATAAATGACTCTAATATGTGATAACCAAGCTGCCCGACATATTGCCTCAAATCCAGTATTTCATGAGAGGACCAAACACATTGAAGTAGACTACCACTTCATTCACGAGAAGATTGTATCTGGAACCATTTCTACCCAGTTTGTTAATTCCTATGATCAGTTAGCCGATGTTTTCACAAAATCATTACGAAGTCCTAGAATTGATTATATTTGTAACAAGCTTGATGCATATGATTTATATGCACCAGCTTGAGGGGGGGTGTTAGATTCATTTTAGTATATGGGTTTAAGCCCATTTCCTTGTATTTACCTATTGTATAGTGTATATATATAATATCTCCTTGGTTGTAATATACACAAGGATTCATGCATATTCAGCTTTTTCTACACTCTTGATTTCTTCTCTATTGATTTTATTGATGCAATATGCTTGATTATTGTTTTTCTAGTAATAGATAATTAGGGAAGGACCAAAAGGTGAACTTAATTGTCAGAACCCTAGGGAAGGAACTTAGGAATTGAATCACGAAAGTAGGTTTAACCCGTCGAGGACTCAATGAATTAGCAAGAAACTTAATGGATTTAATTGAACGTAGCTACAAAAAAAATAGGGGTCAATTCAATTATATACACCCTAGTATCTTGAAATAGGATGAAGGTTACCTTAGGTTAATTCACCTTTATAGAGAACCAGCAAGAGCATAAAAGATAATTAATTTTGATTCAATAGGCAAACATGGTGTGATATCCCTAATCCTGGAGTTTTCTAAAATTTGAATTTCAAATACTTGAATTATTTCCTCGTTTATTTTATTAGATATTTTCTATATTTCAAATATATTAAAAATCTAAAAAAAATCTACATTTTATTCTAGGTACGATTTTCTAATCTTTGATATGATATTGTTTAAAACTGTCATCTTATTTTAATTTTAGAATTCACTACTACTTTATTTTTATTTTTATCAATTAGATAACTTTGAATTTTTTTTATTTAAATTATAAAAATAAATTAAAACTATAAATAATTATTCTTTTCCAAATGCACAGTCTCCGTGGAAGAACGATTATTTTTATTACTGGACAACACCGTACATTTGCGGTTTGCACACATCAACTATCTCAATAGCACCCGAGGACTGGAGAAGTGACATTCTCGTATACATACAACACAACCATTCACCAATGAACCCAATTCAAGCCAAGGTATTACGAATGAAAGTGACCAAGTACATAATGATCGCTGGAGAACTGTACAAGAGAGGGTTTTTGGCACCCCTGTTAAAATGCTTACAGAAAGAGGAGGTAAATTATGTCCTCCATGAAATTCATGAGGGAGTATGTGGCATGTACACTGACAGTAGAACCTTGGCAGCAAAGGTTTTGAGAGCATGGTATTATTGGCCCACTCTTTATGAGGATTGTTCGGCATTCATCAAGAAGTGTCTACAATGTAAAAAACATGGTAATCTGGTACATCAACCACTCGAGGATATGAAAACAATCATAGAACCATAGCCATTTTGCATGTGGGGGGATGGACATTCTTGGCCCTTTCGCTATGGCCAAAGGATAGTGCAAATTCCTAATAGTAGCCATAGACTACTTCACTAAGTGGGTAGAGGCAGAACCTTTAGCTATGAGCTTGGCTCAGAACATGCAGAAATTCATTTGGAAAAATGTCATCACAAGATTCGACCTTCCTGACGTCATCGTCATAGACAATGGCCTTCAATTTATATACAAGAAACATAACTCTTTTATTGAAGGATTAGGCATTAAGCATAGGGTGGCTTTGGTCGAACACCCAAATGTCCGAGCACGGAAATTCCAGAAAGGAGATTTAACATAGAGAGCTAAGAGATAAGCGAGGAAGAACCAAATGGAAGGGAATCTAGCTACCAATTGGGAATGACTGTTTCGGATCAACCAGGATCTTGGCAATGGCGCCTACAAGCTGGAAGAGTTATCAGGAAAGGTCATCCTGAGAGCATGGAATTCAACACACCTAAAACACTATTATAGTTGAATGTAAAGCAATTACTCTTTTCCTTATTCAACTTTTTATCCTTAAAAGGGTTTTTGCCGAAGGGGTTTTAATGAGGCTTGCTGAAACATTAATGAAATGATGATTGTTGTCTTATCCGCATGCTTTACATTTTTATCAAAGTTTTACTTCACAAATTGACATAGCATCATAACAGTTAAGTTAAAAGTGAAGTCCTAAAGAAGTGCCCTGCCAACTTGTCAAAGAGTTTGGCCCAGACAACACTTAATGTTCTAAGATTTAATAAGGTTCTCTCTCAACTCGTAAAAGAGTTCAGCCTAAGCAATACTTAATGTTCTAAGATTCAATAAAGTGCCCTCCCAACTCGTAAAAAGAATTCAGCCCAAGCATCACTTAATGTTCCAAGATTCAATAAAATGCCCCCTAACTCATAAAAAGAGTTTGATGAAGTATTCCCTCAATCAGGCTAAGGAAACACTTTCATGAATATTAGTTAAAATTACCGAGCAAAAAAATGAAGCAGAAATTGCCAAACAAAATTGAACATAAATCAAACGAAGGTAAAGTATCTGCCATTGAAATTAATGTAGTAAGCATGTGCATTGATATTATAAAGGGTGTTACAAACAGATAAAGGCGTTTACTTGGCCCATTTACAAAAAATTTAAAGGTCATCACATTGACCCATTTACAAAAGATTAAAGGCCCCTACTTCAACCTGATAACAAGGTCAATATTACAAAAAAGTTGCAAGCACTCCCTAAGAAGCTAAGGCATTACCTTTTCATCGTCTCCCCTAACATCACCCTTTTCGGTATTCCTGTCAGACTCACCTTCAATGTCGAAAGTCTCTTCAGCACATGCAGTCTTGCTAGGATGAGGCATCATTCTGGGGGCATGTTCATCCGGATCCAAATCATCGAGCATATCATCAAGATGCCTAAAATCCCCGCCAATGAAGTTCCAATCAGAATCGAACTTGAAATCCATGGGAAAGGAGCTGAAGTGGAAGGCCTGACGTACAGCCTGAAGAAAACTAGCCTCATGCTCATCACAAATGTCCTTCTCGACCTGTCTCTTATACTTCACGAAGCCTGTTTTGAATGTATTAAGGTTTTGGCTTAGATATTCTCGGCTTCGTTCAATCTGCCTGTGCGCATCAGCACCTCTTAACCTCTCAGTTAGCTCAGTAATTTATCTTCTTTTTTCTTTAGCAGGCCAACATGATCTTCAGTTGAGACCGTGGTTCTTTCCTTCTCTTTTAAGTGCGCCATATCGACATTCAAAGTGTCAATTGTCTTCGTCACCTCCTTAAACGAATCCTATAAACGCCTCAACTGTTGCCAAAGTTCTGTCATCTCAATGGCAAAGAGGTAAGCCCCACTTCCTGTAGGTGAGCCAAAAGCTCGTAATAATGCACCCAATGCAAGATGGGGTCATCCTAGACAACTCCTTCACACCCACCTCAAATATACTTTTGCCAGTCTTACACATTGTGACCAAAGGGTTGAAGTCTTCCTTGAAAAAAACTGAACTCATGATGGAAGGGGGCACCATCATGTTGGGAGAGGGTGTTTCAGTTTTATGCTTATTTGATCGACTAGAAGATAATTTTTTCCTTTCCCTACTCTTTCATTTCCCCTTGTCTTTTTCTTTTTCTTTTTCCTTCTCTTTCGCTTGCCCTTTTTGCTTCAGTTTATTCTTCTTATACTCCGTCATGAGGGGTACAACATCTTGTGGAGGGCTCTTCGGTAAAGGGTCTTGCTAAAAAAATTTGTTGAGGAATTGGCTCCTCCTCACCTTGGAGTCGAGTAAGCTTAACCTTGCGAAAATGCACAACATTACCTCTACCAACCATGATAGCACCTGTACAAAAAATAGAGACATCAACTCAACGTTAATCATGATCGACAATCAAACACTACGTTCAATTACTCACTCTCCAAGTCATCAAACGACATAGGAGACTGAAACAGATATATTAGCTCTGCCACGGGAAGGCATTGAGGAAGAGAATCTAGGAAGGCAGCGTCTATTAGCTCTTCATTCGGGAGCAACTCTGCAGGATAGCAATCATACCTCCTCACACTTGTTCCTAGTAAAAAGAAAACAACCTACCCCCATTTCAGTCATAAAAGTGGTTACGACTAAAGACTGAGTCGACTAGGATTTAAAAGAACCTTGTTTAAAGCATTTGTACGATGTGGTATATAGGAACGGGAGAAAACACTTCGAGTTTTGATACAACAAGACCCATTTACACTTCTCACTAGATCGAGTAGTGATATGGAGTAAGAACAGACCAAGGGTAGCCCTAACATGAGTAAAAAGATATAGAGCCTGAAATGCTTGAAGATAAGCCAGGCGTTCGGATGAATTTGGGTAGGGGCAACATTTAGAATTCAGAGGACCCCCATGGTAAATTCGTTTCAGGGAAGATGAACATGGAGGTCATGAAACATACAGTCAGACACATAAAAAAATTCATGATTGTCCTTCTCTACCTTATTGAGATATACTAAATCAGGTCTAGGAAAGGTGTCATCACGATGACGCTAATGAAAAAGGGGAAATCTTTGACTCTCTCGAAAGGACACAACTATGTACTTTTGACAAAGCTAGTTAACATATTCCTAATATGTTATAACGAGAAAAGTATGTGGCTACCTCCTCGTCCACCCACTTATATCTCAGATCTAGGATATGAGGACAATTTTTCTTTGGATTACCAATATGTTTACGTTTGCCAGAAGCGACGTTTTTCGACCCCGTGTAGGGAGTAGGTTCAATCACATCCACAACTAGCCCAAAAGAAGAACCAACCTGGGGAAGGGCGGCAGAGCAGGCATTTCTCCCCTCCCCAGACGAGGTTACTTCGGTTGAATCTGAGGCATCACCCCATGACACAGAAGATCCCGAAGGAGTCTCACCAAAGGAGGAAGAAGAAGACATTTTTTAGGGTGTACCTGAGAGAAAGAGGAAGAGTTGAGAGTTGGGAAAATATACAGTTTAGCACAGAGCGTTGAAGATTTGGCAAAAGCAACTAAAGACATGAGCCCCTATTTATAGCCAATGGGCCCATGGAGACCCAAGTTAATCATAGTCGCAGATGTCTCCCAGATCAATGGCCAATATGTACGTGCCCTTCTGTTATCCATGCCACTATTCAAACAATAGTAAGATAATCCTAACTGACTGTTCGGCTCCCCAGGGTGGCACAATCTTTTCTAGCTCCCTCCCTTGCTACGCCACTCTCGGACCTGGGGGCAAGTGTATGGGACCTGATTATTCAACCCTAAACAGGAGTGCTCGACCTAAGTATTCGATCCTAAACAAGAGTGTTCAACCTAAGTGTCCAACCCTCAACAAAAGTGTTCCATTGTTGGTCCCCACCATAGATCGAATACGATTTCACTACAACAAGAAGGACATACAACAATAAACCAAAAGGTTAACCAACCTAATCTTGATTATTACACCTAATATAAGTTTAAGGTCGTATTACCTAATTCTTGACTGATTAGATAAAACCTAACAATTAAAAGTTCAATCCACCCCTATAAAAAAGTAACAAATATCAAAGTAAAAGAATAAGATATTATAAAACTACTGCTCATTACTCTTAGCCGAATATTACTTAACTTCAACATTACACCCCACCTCTTAAAAAGAATATAGAATACCGAACTAGATCAAGAACTCTAGATATAATTACTTGGAGGAGAGGAACCACGCGTACACGGTCAAAGGCAACAACGTGCAGCCCTGTTGCAGAATTGTAGAATTTGCCCATTGGAAATCCCGAGGTTAATATTCAAATTCAAAGTACATGTCTTCCAATACCAACAGCAATTCTACTAATCTCACCTACCATATAGCATATTGGCATTTTTTTATTGCTGAAATCCTATTATAAAAGAAGGTTTGGGCAGCATCATAGCATAAAGGGAAGAAAAAGGAAAATGGGTAGCACCTTAGTCTCTGAAGTGACGCTGGAGTCCGCGACGGGGAAGCGGAAGATGCCGGTGATGGGCCTCGGCACCGCCCCGGAAGCAACCAGCACAGTTACCACTAAAGATGCAGTCTTGGAGGCCATCAAGCAGGGCTACAGGCATTTTGATGCTGCTTCTGCTTATGGAGTGGAACAGTCTGTGGGAGAAGCCATTGCAGAAGCCCTTCAACTTGGACTTATTGCTTCCAGGGATCAACTCTTCATCACTACCAAATTGTGGGTCACCGATAACCATCCTCAAACTATTCTTCCTGCTCTACAGAAATCTCTCAGGTATGATGAGATGATGAAATAACACTCGTTATATTTGCTTTAAATTTCACGTTACTTATGTTGAATTCACCATGCAGGACTCTTCAACTGGAATACATAGATCTATACTTGATCCACTGGCCTATTGCTACCAAGCCAGGAAAAGTTGTGTACCCTATTGAAGTATCAGAGATAGTGGAATTTGACATGCAGGGTGTGTGGGGATCCATGGAGGAATGCCAAAGACTTGGCCTGACCAAAGCTATTGGAGTCAGCAACTTCTCCATCAAGAAGCTTAAAAAATTGCTCTCTTTTGCTACCATCCCTCCTGCAGTCAATCAAGTAATTAAGTTAATCACACATTAGTTTGTTTTTTGTGGTCAGAACTCAGACATCAAATCATTGAATTAAACCTTAACTAATCTCAACAGGTAGAAGTTAACCTTGGGTGGCAACAAGTGAAACTCAGACAATTCTGCAAGGAAAAGGGTATTACTATAACTGCTTTCTCACCCCTGAGGAAGGGTGCTAGTAGGGGTGCTAATTTTGTCCTTGACAATGATGTAATCAAAGAATTGGCAGATGCTCATGGCAAGACTGCAGCTCAGGTATATGCTAATTTCTTCTGATTTCTGATATATATTTATTTTTCTTTCAAGTACTGTTTAGAGAACTAATCTCATTTTTTTACAGATCTGTCTTCGATGGCTATATGAGCAAGACTTAACTTTTGTGGTTAAGAGCTATGACAAAGAGAGGATGAAGCAAAACTTGGGGATTTTTGATTGGTCATTGACCGAGGATGATTACAAGAAAATAAGCGAAATCTATCAAGAGAGGCTCATCAAAGGACCAACCAAGCCTCTTCTTGATGATCTATGGGATGAAGAATGAACACTTAAATTTCATCGTGCCACTGTTTGCTGCTTACTCTTAGAAAATAAAGCAAATATCAACATTATGTTGTTGCTAGATATTGCGCCAATGTGGTAGTAACAATTCCCTGAATCTTCTTGCATTTATTATCACTCTCAACTCAAGTCCAAATTGATGTGCTTGCTGATTTTCAAATCTCGAACATTACACATAATATATTCAATCAAAATAAAGTATAATGAGTTCGGTGAATTATCTATCTTAAGCCATCGACTTAAAAAAATAGTAGTAGTTGATTCCCCAAAGCCAAACTGCTACGCTGTTTTCTTGATCAACCATTGTCAGCTTATGGGACACGTCGCCTTTAGCCAGCGCCATTTCCTATAATTTTACAATTGAATAATAATCAACTTTAAAATAATGACTACACTACAAGATGCACTTTCTTATGATAATAGTGTGGTTGTACAAATTATTAGAAGAAAGTCCACATGAATAATATATTTAAAATTGATATCTATCTACCACCGCTTAGTTTAGGAAATGGGACAGATAAACGTAGTGGCATTTTATTTGAAAAACTCATATTCATTATCCGTTCCGTTACTATTCATTTATATAAAAAAATTCATGGATTTTTCATATCCACACCTATTTTAAAAATTCATTACACACTTGTATGAAATAATTAACGTTATGAAACTTTTGACCTTTAACATTCTAATTTAATTTATTTTATAAAAATATTATTATAATCGTAAAGTTATTATTGATGTAAATGTTTTGTGTGATTGAGAATGAAAAAAGAAAAGAAGAACAAATAGTGCGGGAGAATGTTTGATAAAAAAAGTATCTACTAAATTTTTATATAGATCACTTTTAATAAATTTTGTACAAGGTATTGGCTTCCAATCCTAGCAAATGTTTGAGTCGATAGGTCTAATGAACATAGATGAGTACTTGTAATAACATTGCAACACTCAAGTTAGTGTGAGCTCGACTTTAGATAAGATTAAAGATGTTGTTAAGTGTCAGTAAGAGTAATATATAATGAGTGAGTCAAACATGTGCCTCGGCTTTACCATTTATAGTATTTACCTTCTTGGGTTTGAGCTTGCATAATTAGGGTTTTGGGTTTACTTTTATAAGGGTGATTTAGTTCTTTCAGTGCAGGGGTAAGGGGTCCCACCAAGATGCCTAGTCACGCTAAGGGTAGGCTCAACTTTATGGGTCGGTCTGGCCTAACGTTCCTCTGGTACACAATCCCACTAGTGTCGAGAAGTGGAGCAACGAAGACGTTACTAGAAATGTAAAGGGTTGGTCAACCGAGGCATTTATGTTGTAGGCTTGGTAGGAATAGAGATTTTACTTAAGGGGATTGGACCCCACCTGAGCTAGTGTGTACTTAAGGGGATTGGGCCCCATCTGAGCTAGTGTGTCTAGCGATTTACTTATCGGGTCATTCTAATATTTCAACCATTTAAAGGTAGGCCCAACTTTTGTGTAAGTTCGAACCTAGGCCGATCCGACTCTCAGTAGGTCTGGGGTTTCTTCCGGTATACAATCCTACCAGCGTAAAGGAGCAAAACAATGATGAGGACCACAACTTGTTGTTGAATCACTTTCCCTTTTGCACAAGACTTATAGTTTTTTGTTGATATTAATGAATAACATGCCTTTTTTAGCTTCTTTTGTATATGTTGCTTATTTTATGTTTCTTCCTTCGATTTTGCGTCTAAGAAATGTCTTTACCTGGGCTGGTTGATCAAAAAGAAAACTTTGTCTCGTTTCTAGTCTACACTAAATGCCCTTTGCTTGGGTTGGTTTCCTAGGAGGGAAACTTTGCTTGTTTATGCTTTACCGAGGTTGCTTGCTAGGAAAAGAAACATTTACTTTATTGCTTTTTTATTTTCATCTAAGGTACTTCCTAACCCAGGTTGGTTGACGGGAGGGAAACCTTTAATTTGTTGTTTCTTATTTTTGCCTAAGGTACTTCCTTACCCAAGTTGGTTGACCAAGAAGAAAACCTTTACTTCGTTGCTTTTTTATTTTGGCCTAACATACGTCTTTACTGGGCTGATTGACCAGGAGGGAAACCTTTACTTCATTATTTTTTTATTCTTTCTTAAGGTACATCCTTACCCGGACTGATTGAACGAGAGAGAAACCTTTAATTAGTTGCTACTTTATTTTCGCTTAAGATACATTTTTACCTAAATTGATTGACGGAAGGAAAACCTTTACTTCGTGTTTTGTGATTTTTGAATCATGCAAACTTACATCGTTGCTCCTTAATTTTTTAAAATATTATTATTTCCTAAGTAATTGAATTGGATAATAAGATTGTAACATTTTAGGAGCCAATTGGCCGACAAATGCAGTTTCATGATCAATGATTCCCCTCGAGGAAACCCAATGGTGTGATGACAATGTTGGCTCCTCAAGAAAAGGTCCAACCCTAAAGGTTCCTATGACCTGCTCTTAGGAGACCAACGTGAGGAGGGGAATCAGAGCAAAAGGAATTTGCATGGACCGAAGCACATTGAGCTATTCATTCAAAACATCCAATGAAGCTTGCGATCTATTAAAAATAAAAACAATGACTACAATTATAGTTGGAACAATTGCGAAACTTGGGGTGATTAATGCTCTCAACCATTTCTTTAAACAAACCCATTATAAAGAATAGGGAAGACCCCTCCTCCATACTTCTCTTCAAGATAATGCCCTGCATTGACCAATCCTATACTATCTGTCTGCTTTGTTCCATAAAAACCCGTTGTGACCAATTGAATAGTAGTTGATAGCCTCATGTACCCGACCTTTCTTATCAGGATCAACCTTCCTTGATTACACCAAAGCAGAAAGCAGGAATACATTGTGAGGCATAATAACACAACCCACAGTCTGACGAATTATTTTTTAGCTCAGTCTCAAAACGAAAATACCCATTAAAAGCTCTTTTCCATTAGGTTTTGCATCACCAAACATCCAGGCAAAAGAAAGGGCCATAACAGCGATGAGAACTGCAAAAGTAGCCTCCAGCTTCCTCACTTCTAGGAATAGAAACACAAAGCAATCATCAGCACTAATTAGGACTTCAACCCAAAAAGGGAAGAAGCCAGACTAGGCGATTAGTTGGTTTGATTTTATCTTTTAATTTTTTTTAAAAAATTAAGAATAGTTTTCAAAAACTGTTTTCAGAAAGAAAAAAAAAACTTATTTGATAATTGTAATTTGAAAACTGTTTTGAATATGTGAAAATGAAAGAACTTGTTCATATTTATTAAAATTTTATTAATAAAAAACAAAAAAATATATTCTTATTGTATTTTGAGTTTTAAAACAAAAATAGAAAATTGAAAGCAAAACTACTATCAATTGTTCCTATTTTTTAGTTTTAGAAACTAAAAAGCTAGAACTATTTTCAAAAACTATTTTCAGAAAACACTACCAAAATGAGTTTTTTAGTTTATAAATACTAAAATCTTGAAAACAGTTTTATAAGATGGTTGTCAAACAAGTACTAAAATTTGGATGGGGATGGCAAGTCAAGACATTTTAACACCCCCTTTATTTGCTATTTGTACCCCTCCAAAGTTTATATTCTTTTGCAACTTCCTAATATACCCTTATCCTTATTTGATTTTAAATTTTTGAATTTATTTTTTCATTGTCTTGTCTTGTTATACTTTATCTTGCTTAGTTGTTACTCTTATGTGTCAAACACCAATTGTCACATTATATCATATTATATATTCCTAATCATTCTTGTAAGTCTTTAGTGTATTATATTCGTTGATTTAAGCATTATTTGAAAAGGAAAACACAATTTTATTTAGTTATGACTTTCTTGATTTAAAGTTTACGCTTTGGGGTTTAGGGGTTGTTTGTGTTTTTTATTAATATTAACGTGGATTTACATGAGTGTTGCAGTGTTCTAGATCAATTGATCCGGAACTCACAATAATTATCCCTCGGATAACCTCGCTTGGAATACGCATTTGATACACTTCCGGATTAGTTAATCCCAAAATGTACATAATGCATGGGTCTATCGCAATTGGTTGGGCAGTGTCCGTGAGTTGTTGTAAATCTCCTTTAACTCCTATCAAAGGATAAAAAAATATTTTGAATACAAAATACACACGCAGTAGCATATTTGATAATAAGAAGTTGTTTTTTTTAAATTACAAAGTTTTTAAAACACATGTACACGTTTTTTTTTAATTACAAATATTAAAGAGTTGAATTTCAAATTTGGTGGGCTTAGAAAAAAACTTATCCTAAATTTGAGATACTAATAAATATCTAAGTTTAAAAGGTAATATAAGAAGTATAAGGATATGTTTGGACGAGTGCATGTAAAATCAATTTAGAATTAAATTAATTTTGGTTAAATTTAAAGTGATGATTTGGTATTTTTATAATCAATAGTAGTACGAGGTATCTTTTCACTTTTTTTAAGAACGGTTTTGTTTGAGTTTCTCCTCTTAATCACTTTGTTTTTACATGTTCAGCAAATATAATCTTTATAACATTAATCAATATTCAGCAAAAAGAAAAAGACTATTATCTTATGTTTATATTTAAACAATTTAAAATACATTAGATTTAAATTACTTGCTTTTTAAATTCTTTCATTTTTTAAATATTTTGTTTGGAAAAGACAATTCAAATTTATTGAAATTTATTTATATTCTGTTTGAAAAGAGTATTTAAATTCTTACCAAATAAAAAATATTTTAATAATAAATAATATTTAATAATTTAAACTATTAGTTGGTAATATTATTATTTTATCATTATTCACTAGTCTATGACCTATATTACAAAGGTGTGACCTATGCTGTCCGAAACAATTCTTTATTCTTAGTAGGTAATCCGCTAGTTGTGACAAGTGTTATTACATAAGTGTACACATAGCTAGAGAAGTTTCTTTTATTCATCGTGTGTTTCACAGGTATTTGTCCTCTATCATATATGTGTAGACAATGTAAAAAATGATTGTTTATTCTCAACACATTTATCTACATGGATGTAACTAGTGTCACAAATACGTGAAAAGTGTTAGGATGATTTATATTTTGCATGTTTCCCACAAGATTGTATCTACTTTCATAGAGTAGTGGGAGGCATCATGAGTAGTGGTTTTTTATACTTAGCGTGTTATCCATGGGTTGTGATCATTGTCACAAGTGTGGACAGTTCTACTTGTACATTCATGCTTCACAAGGACATGTACAATGGTCACAATTAGGTGGGAATGCAAGGTAGATATCTCATACAAAATGTTGTTTTTGATTGGAGTTTTGGTGTGTGCCATAGTCATAATTCGTTCTTAATAGGATCATTGATTTTTTTTTTTTACAAATATGATTCAATCCAAAACAATTAAAATTTATCAAATTGGGTTTTATTTTACCACAAATCCAATCCAATCTAATTTGTTAACACCTCAACATATACACTTGCATTTTCATTTTGTTTGTCTGTATTTTTTTGTTGAGTATGGGTGAGTTTCGAATATTTGGATCCGCAATGTGTAAGATGGTTGATGATTGTAGATAAGCTAATCACAATATGTATTTTGCAAGCAAGTAATAATGTCATATACTTGTTGATCTTATAAGTATATCCATTAGAAGAACAATATGAAATACATTTAGCAACATAACTGTATCAGGTGGCTCCAAAAAAAATCACAAACAACATTTGATTATTCATTTACTATATGTTAGTGAATATACATGTCATGTTCAACTAACACCATCAATTGTTGCATTTCTGTTCTGGCCTTCTTTTGGATCTCTTGAATACGAATCTTGCATTGTATATTTGTTTAAATGTTATCGTATTCTTTTTTATGTGCTCCTTTCAAGTGAGTATTATGTTTTTCGGTTTGACTATATTCTTGTTCATACCTATCAATAGTGTTTGCTCTCCATCAAGTATCAACTAACATATGGATGTCTAACTAAAGTGTCAACTAGATCATGATTGTAAGAGCCACAAATCATCTTCAATATTCACCCTTCATTATTCTTTAGTGATCTACAACTTAGTCTAAATGGATACCCACATTTTCTACTTTGAGTTGTACCTTATGTATTTACCACCTCTTTACATCCTAAAATGACATGTTTTCCTTTCAGATTGCATGTTATTGTGTCTGATCTTATTATGATATTAAAAAAGACCTGCACAAATGAAAAAAATACAATAAAATCAACAATAACCACTATTAAGGTTTAATATAGTGTTAAACACAAACAATTTAATTACATTGTATGTGGTAAATGCTTCCCTACAATCTTCAGATTCAAAGTTAAAAAATTATTCTTTCATGTCTTAAGCTGAAGTAAATGATTAAAAAACATTAAACAAAACTATTAACAAATTAATAAAAACCTTAAAAAACAAATGTGTTGCAGATTATCTGATCCTCAATAGATCAAATTTCAATTTTGGATCAATTGATCCACAATGTATTTTTAACACATTATGCATATGTTAATCCAAATTAAAATTTTATCAATTGTGAAATTGGTGTATTTGTAGTTAAGGAACCAAAATATTTTCAAAGCCACAGATCATGTGATCCGCATTGTATTTTAAAAAAAATAGTTGTGGATCTTGTCATTTGTGATTGTAAAAACAAAAATTGTTAAGAAAGTTCATCTATAATGAAATGCTACAATGGGGAAATGTACAAGTTTCCTTTCAAGACAAGTACTCTATATAAAAAAATTTGAACACATAATGCTCCAATGGGGAAATCACGAAGGATAGTTTGAGGAAAGGAATGAAAGTGAAAGAATACGTGAAAATAAAGAAGGAGGATGTAGGTTCTTTCTAAAGTTTGAAGGGTAGTTTTGGTATTTAAGAAATTTGAGGATGTAAATAGCAAAAATGGTGTGTGCAAAAAGAGAATGTAGCAAATTCAGAGCCCACTCAAATAGAAAGCTCAACCAAATAGCAACATGAATCCAAGTTTTCTCTTGGCACCCCATTTATTAAAATTTTGAAACTACTCTGTGGACCTTTGGTACGTCTACATGCACTCATTTTCATCTACAAAATGTTGCAACCACTAGATGAACAACCTCACAAAACATGCAAATTATTAAATTGTCAGTCTTGTGCATTCATATTATCTTAAAATGCTTAAAACACTACAACCATTATTTCTCAACACTTAGTTACGGATTAGTACATCCGCAAAACTCACTTTAAATTGAAGATGTATTGGTACACAAAGGTGAAAAAGTGCATAAAAATATATATTGCAGTTTACATGATCCACAATTATGAATTTGATTGCAGATCATGTGATCCACAATGTACCATATTATATTACAGATCTCCCGAACCAGAGTATCTACAACATACATAAAGTATGATATATTATGAATTACATAATCTAAAATTATGTAACACATAATTACAGATCTTGTGATTTGTGATGTGCCTACACAAATGCAAATTATGTGATCACAACGTGTCAGTTCGATATGCATATGCAATATTCATATATGTATTGCAAATATATGATTTGCAATATATATGCATATGTTCTATTGATCCACAATATTGCATATGATTATTGCAAATGAATTGATATGGAACATTAATAAAATTAACTTAAAATAACTAAGGACCACTTTAGAATTTTAAAACTTTTGAGACTGCAAAATGATAAAACCCATGAATTGAATATAACCCAATATCTAATAAATAAACATACTTACGCTCCTTGAATATAAATGGAAAGAGTAATAATCTCCCCTTAAATAACTCAAAAACCTTCCAAATCTCTAACCACTAAAGAAACTTTTATTAAAATACCATGAATAATAACAACTCACCATTAGATTATATAGTCTAATTCAATAACATAAATGCTCAATAAAATTGCAAGTTAAGGTGTAATTAAATCAAGGTGTAATAAGCAGGTGGATCAATTAGACTAAAAATTATATATAATATAATATTTTAGATTATTCATAACAAATACTTACTTTTTTTAATTGAAATTTAAATTAAACTACAATTTTCTCTGTCAATATTATTTTTATTTACAATTTTAATTTTTTTAATGATTATAGTCCACAATTTAAAATCTTTTGGATTTTTATACTATTTATAATATAGTTTAAATATTTAAAAATATTTATTTATGGTGAAATTTAATTTTATATATAATTGATGCATATGTAATTCAATACGTAATATTCATAGATATGACAATATTTTTTTTTTATAGGTAATAATATTGTCTTTTGAACATAAATTCATAATTTTTAATCTAATTGATCTCATTTGGTCATTAACTCTAATGGCTAAAAATTTAGTAGGAGAGGCTCCACTGCATGAGAGGATCCAAACTCATGAATTTGGGTTGATCAGAATTTAATCAGGTTCAATAAAATATTTTGTATTAATATAGTAATATATTAAGCAAAAAGTAAGTTATATACATGACAACACATAAATATAGTTCATCATATTAGGTTTAAGTGTTATAGACTTTATAATATTATAATGAGGTCAAATCCCATATTGTTTAAAAAAGCTCTTTGGGAAGTGATCATATTTTAAGTTGTGATCAAAACTAGGTAAAAAGATTAATAAGTGGGAAAGTCTCATGCAAATTAAACATACTTTAAAAATGAATTCAACATTCCTCTTAAGATGCGTAAAATTTGTATTGTATTTTTATCTTATTAAATTTGCGTAAAATATATTATATATTTGTTTTATTTGACAATTATATTACTTATCATGTATAACTTAACTATTATAAAGGAAATAACCCACTTTGGTGTTCTTTTTTATTTAGACATTTTTATCCTTATACTATTTTGTTTAACTTCCTAAAGATAATTTCGGTATTTAGTTTTTTCATAAACTTTAGTCATTTTTTAAAATGAATATAATTAATTTTAAAGTTTACATAGACATAGAGTGCTTTTTTACCCTAATACATTATAATGTAAGTAATATTTTTAGCAATATTATCACTCAAATGATAATTATGTAGTATTATATAATTCTATTAATTAATATATATATTATATATGTATAAGGTGCAATGTGGGGCAGAGTAGGTTAAATTTTTTAGCGAATTGTATGTGGGGATGTTCCACAAATCCGTGGAGGCTAGGGGACACCTTTATTTAGCACTTGCCCAGACAAGACAAAGGAGAAGTCATTTCCAATCTCCTCTAATCCCCTCTCAGCCAATTATCATATATCTCTCACGTGGGACTCTTGGTCCAACCTCTTAATCTACTTCTTTTGAAGCATCTAATTTTTTTAAGGAACTCACTTTTGGAGAAATCCTACATGTCATTGAAAGTTGTTTAAAAAAATTGAGTTTGCTTGTTTAAGCAACCATTACTTAAATAAAATAATATTATTTAACAATTAAAAAAAAAGGGAAGGGGAAAAGGGAAGGAAAGGGCATGGTGGTTGGGGAAGAACAAGGGATGAAGGAAAGAGGGAGAAGAGAAGAGGGGGCGCGACAGGACGACATGGTAGAGCGATGGGGAAGAGAAGGGAAGAAGGAAGAAAGAGAAAAGTGGAGGAAAAAGGAAGAGGAGAAGAAGGAAGAGTCATTGGAGGAAGAAGACAAATGGAAAAGAAAGAAAGAGAAAAGTGGAGAAAAAGGGAAGAAGAGAAAGTGGAGAAAAAAGAAAAATTTAAAAAAATTAATGTAAAATATTGTATTTTTCATTGTCATGTATTATTTTTTTCAATGTTATTATTTTTTATTTTTATCTTAGTATGTATTTTGACTGTTACGTATTTATTTATATGTTATGTAATTATCATTGTTTTTAAATTAAAAATAATATTAAATATTATGAATATTAATTTTTTTTTGCAAAATTAACAAAAAAATAGTTGATTATCATAATTAATATTTTAATAAGTAATAAAACTAAAAAATAAATTTATAATTTTAACATATCATGATGAAGTTAAAAATTAAAAATTATAAAATTGTGAGTTTCTTAGAGTTGATTAAAACTTCTCCCATTTGAGTGAGAATAGAGCACAATTACTTAATGATGATATGACACAATGGCGACAACTAGACAGATTTTTTTTATGCATCAAACAACTCATGATTGGAAGTTCTCTCAGCCTCTAATAGTCTTTTTTCATTTTTCAAATAACATATTAAACAAAATAAATATTAGAAATTATTTAAAAATTAGTCTAAATGTAAAATTATTAAATTAAAATAAAATTATTTATCATTAAATTATTTCCAACATTGACACGTGCAACCTTGATTACATCAAATGTAGACAATTTATAAACTAGTTTAATAAAAAAAACACCTATTTTTTTGTTTTGTTGTATTTGTTTTTATTTATACTGTATCAATTATATATGTAAACATATATAATATTAAATAGATTGGATCTGTCTGTTTACGGATCTTTGGCATAGTTCAAATCTATAAACCAATCTTATTGAGGTCAGATTTGATGAATTTGATCTTATTATTTTTAAATTAGTTTAAAAATCTAATTAAATTGATTTAAATAATCGGATTCATTCATTAGATTGATGCATAATCATGAGAACTCATCTAAAACTTAAAAGAGTTTGGTATATTTAATATTTTATAATAAAATCCATACATTTTTCAAACACTTATAATAATTCTAAAAAATTCATATATATATAAATAAACTTAAAATTTAAAATATAAAATTAAATAATAAAAATTTAAATTATCACCAAACATTTTAAAAATTTTGAGTCAAGTTAAATTTAAAAAAAAAAACTAACAATTAACTAATATTGGTCAATAAAATAGTTATATTTAAATCTTTTATTTTCTAAATGTCAATAATTAAAATAATCTTACATAATTTTTTTTAAATGGAATTACATAAAAAATTAAATTTTTATTGTAAATATAAAATATAATTTATATCTTCAAATATTTTTACCTATTATAAATTGTTTTTAACAGATACTTATCATAATAATTTATATATTCAAATTATTATATAATGTATTTACATAAATTAAAATTAGTTTTGCTCTTAACAGGAAAAACATTATTATTAATTTTTTTATATTTAGTTTCTACCTAATTTCTATTAATTTTGTGATGGGCTACAATACACCAGCTGGTACTGTTACATCGTAACTGATGGCAACTGATTCAGAAAACATGTTCAGTTTATTAAGGCTTAGATTAGGGAGAAAGGAATTAATAAAATAGTATTGATTTCTTTCAAAAAATTGACAATAAATAAAAGCAAGTTAATATGAGTTTTTATTAAATTATACATAAAAATTACATGACAAACTAATACATATATAATAATAGAGCGAGAGCTCCAACCAAAATTTTGGAAGTGCTAAAATAAATTTAATTTATATATTTATTATATAAATTTTTATTTAAATATAAATTTGTTTTTTTATTTAAAATAGAGATTTTATTTCTCTTCAAAATTTATAATTTTGCTTTCCTAATTTTAAAATCTATTATCTGGATTTATATATTTGAATATTTATTGTCATTGTCGAAAGTTTACTAATATGAAACATAAGAATGGTATAAAATGAGTACAAGTATTTTAAATATTAAAATAGAGATCCGTTAGTTTAGGCCAATTTATTTTTTAGATAAAATAAATTAATAAGTTATAACTATAAAGTTTTTAAAATACACTCAATGTAACTTGTCAATTTACTTTTTCTAAATAAGTGTAAATTAGTAAATATTTATAATTATTAGGTTTGCAAACTTACATCCACTCATATTTACGAGGTGCTCTTGTTATCCGATGAAAACGAAACCTTCAAAAAAGTCATTGGGTGTGAGCTCGATCTCAGCAATAAGTTAGTTGGTGACACCACGCCCTCTAGGTTAAGAATGGGGTTGTCAAGCTCTTCCGCTTAGAGAAAGAGGGAGCCTTAACTTTTAGTGGCGTTCACGACATACTTGATGTTCTTTGATTTCTTGCAATTCTTCTTCCCCTCTCGTGTTTGATCCTGCAAGAGAGAAAACGAGGATGCATACAAGAGATTGGCGAGATAGAGTTGTAGTTATATGAGAAATCCTGTGTGAAAGGGTTACATGAGCTTGTTTAAGAGAAGAGAGAGAAGAATATCCAAAAAATTGATAGGAATGGCAACGGAACGGGGCGGGCACGGGTAGTGGTTACTCGTCACCCGACTCGCTACAAAAACCTGCCACCCGTTACCTTCTAAAAACCCATCGGGTACCCGATATAGAAATACCCGCAGGTTTTTTTAATATATGCGAGTATTCACGGGCACCCATGGATATTTTAAAAAAAAATTAAAATTAAATTTTTTTAGGAGAAGTTTTATCAAATAAATAATTTATTTTTTGGAAAATCTAGAAATAAAATTATGCTAGTTTCATAGCAAAAAGAGAAAGAGAGAGAACAAACAACTGGGTTTATACGGCGGTAATCCGCGCAATACCAGTTATCAAGGGCACACCTTATGAGTTTAAGCTGGATTTATACGGCGGTAATCCGCGCAATACCAGTTTTCAACTCGACAAGGCTTACAAATCCCAGGTTTTCGAAAATCAAGGGCAAAAACCCAGGTTTTCAGAAGAAGATGAGAAAGATGGTGAACAAAAGAGAAAGAGAGAGAATAAACAACTGGGTTTATACGGCGGTAATCCGCGCAATACCAGTTATCAAGGGCACACCTTATGAGTTTAAGCTGGATTTATACGGTGGTAATCCGCGCAATACCAACTCGACAAGGCTTACAAATCCCAGGTTTTCGAAAATCAAGGGCAAAAACCCAGGTTTTCAGAAGAAGATGAGAAAGATGGTGAATATACAAACATATGCTAAGCCTTTAAATGATTATCGCATCTTTAAATATTTATTGTTTTAGGCATCCGAAGATACCTTAACGGATAGAGTACTCCATAAATTAAATTACATAAACATAAAATGATATACTTACAGAGGGAAAAGAGGGGAGGGGTGAAGAAGAACTTCGAGAATTTTTATTGCATAATGTATTATGTACAAGAGAGAAGGAGAGTTAGAGAGAAGGCAGAGGAGGAGAGTAGTGAGAGAAAGAGTGTGTCGAGACCTGCTCAGTATAAGATACTTAAGGTCTATTTATATACAAAGTATTTAACCGGGAATCGGCTGTATAGGTCACCTAATTACCGGAAACCTGTTGTGTCAGTTTTTACCCTTCAGTCAATTACCATAAGGTAAATTTACTGTGTCACAGGTAAAAACTTTTATTTTAACCGCGTGATAGATGCGGTGAATTCTTGGAATTCTTCTTCCATTTGTTCTGGTAAGGATTGGTCATCTCCTTCTGAGGGAAGTGAGGATGCTCCTGGTGTGCCTTGGCCATAACAACCAGCTTCTTCATATATTTCTTTATATATCCTTTCCTTTTCGAATAAATCTCTGAATGAGGTGTAAACCCCTTTGTTTGGCCCATTTACAAGGGCAAAGTGTGTAAAACCTTTTCCAGAAGGAGAGACAGAAGATGTTAAGATAACTCTTTGATTGTTTTATGCACAGAAGCTGTATAAAGCGCATATAATGCTTTGTTTTACCTTGGTAACTTGAGATTCATTCTCTATTGTGTATTTTGGAATGTTCCAAATGTTGTCTATCAAGACATTCAGCTTGATATTTGTATTGTCTCTACCAGGGTATTGGTAAATATTTGTGAGAATAGGCAATTCTTGCTTGCCATATTTTGTAAATTGATCAGCTCTGAAGGGTGATCTTACTTGTTTGGGTCCTATAGGGCCTTTCTTTGTAGGTTTCAGTGTCATGGATGTTTGTGTATGTGATCACAAGGATCTTTGTAGAAGTTACTTGATAAACCTGGATAAGATATCAACAAAAATATTATCAGATCCTTTTATATGTTCAAAATGAATAGTTTTTCGGAAAAATTTATATAATCTTTTAGTAATAACCATCTTTTGTGAGGTTTTTTATCATTATTGAGTTGATTTTTACCATAAGAGACTATGGCTTTATAGTCTGTTCTAATGGTTATTTCTTTTTTATTTATTAAAAATAATTTGAATGCGTCCATTGCATGTATTATAGCATTAACTTCATAGTCAGTGCTTGTTTTATAAATTTTGGGTTTTGTTGTATATTTTCCAGAAGCATATATGCAAATTTGTTCTTCTGTTTTAGTTAAATGTTTGTTTTTCTTTCGTTTGAGGATTGCTCCCCATCCTAGTTCTGATCCATCACATTCAATTATTAAATAATCTGAATCTAATGGTAACTGAAGAGTGGGTAAATTTATTACCATTTGTTTTAATTTCTGAACTAATTTTATATCTTCAGAATTAAATTTTCTTTCTCCTTTTATAGAGGTTTTATTATATAAAAGAGATGTGTATTTTCCTAGATTAGGAATAAAGTTCCTAGCATAATTTAGTAATCCTAAGAAACATCTAAGTGTCTTAATATCTTCCATTTTATCAGGAAATTCTTGTATTTTTTTAGAAATATGAGGTTGGAGTTTTATGGTTCCATTACCTATTTTTGTTCCTAAGAATTCAATGAAATTTTTGCAAATTTCCATTTTTGATTTAGAAATTATCAAACCATGATGTTCTAATTTGTATAAAACTTGTTTTAAATGAAGAAAATGTTCATTTTTTGTTTTAGAAAAGACTAAAATGTCATCCATATAAACACAAGTGAAAGATTTTACATCTTTAAAAATATTGTCCATTTTGAGCTGAAAAACAGCCGGAGTATTTTTTAAACCGAATGGCATAACATTCCATTCAAATAGACCTTCAGAACATGAAAAGGCCGTCCATTTTATAGAATCAGGATCCATTTTTACTTGATGAAATCCACTTTTTAGGTCAAATTTAGAAAACCATTGGATATCTTGAATTCGGTTTATTAAAATATCCTTAGAAGGAATTGTGTATCCATCTTCAACAGTGTTATCATTTAGTCTTTTATAATTGTAAACCATTCTAGATTTACCACGTTTTTGTTCCGAAGATTTATTAACTATAAATGCCGGACTTCTATGAGGACGAACACTAGGTGTTATTACTTTTAATTTTAAAAGATTTTGTATATGTGTTTGACATTCTTCTTGTTCCCAATTGTTAAATTGAATATCTTTTGTTTTTATAATTAAATCAGGATTGATTATTTCTAATTTACATGTTACGGGATCTCTATCCCAAAATTTTGTTGGATCTTCTCCTATTATATTTGTTTTGTTTAGCCTATCAAGGATTTATTGAATACTTTCAAATTTTATTGATTTTGAAAATTTTATTGAAGAGAATACTTCAGCCGTATCGTCTAAGATATTATTTAAAGAATAATTTCCATTTGTTTCATCTAATGTGTATAAATATTCTGTTGAACATTTGCATGTTTTGGAATTTTTACAGCTACAGTCATCAGTAATAGTTTCTTGTTTTACTGAATCACCACTGACTATAGGTGTCATTTGTGTTTATCACTTATTAAGACATAATCTTTATTTATTGTAATTGATGGATTTTGTCCTAAGATAAAATCTAAACCAATTATCATATTTTGTTTAGAGGGAACTAAGTTTTCTACCCTCATTGTTTTTATGAAAGTCTTGTAACCAAAAATTTCACAATTTGTACTAAATTGAAGAATAGCATTATTAATTTCTTCATCATTTATCATGATTTCACTGGACATAGTTCTAGTCTTTTGTATGTGTTTACTTTTAACTATGTTTTGTTGTGGAGTTACAGTTTTACAGATGACTGTTTCTGAACAACCTGTATCTAGTAAAGCTTGTATATTTTTTTCTGTGGAAGGTTTATTATTTATTTTTGGAAAAGTTATTTTTACTAATACTTTTAAAGTTATTAATTGTTGTTTATTACAGACTAGTGGAATATATTCTGTTGTTCCCATCATATTATTTTGTATAGAAAGTTGACTAGTCTCAGGTATATCTATTTTAGTTTTTCCTTTTATTAATTTTTCTAAAAGAATAACTTTTTCTTCTAGGTAATTTACGCGAGTCTCTAATACAGAAACTCTTGTATCAGTTAAATCTTTATTACTAGATTTATTTGTATTTTCTCTTGTTTCAAAAGAGGGTATATCTTGTTCTTGTATGTTTAAATGTTTCTCTATACATTTAATACAAAAGTTTTTGTAACAAAGTGGACAATGAGCCATTTTTGATATATGAAAATAACGTTCACAATATGTGCACGGGATTGAGTCTGTCCCTGAATAATATTGGATTTTGTGAGAACAAGTTTTTATTTCTAAGGTATTCATTAGACAATATCCTAAATCATCTAATAATTGACCCATTTCATTGTATTCTTCTCCCATGGGGAAGTTATTCTCATCAGTATTAGAATATAAATGGTTATATTCATTATTTGTAAATTCATTTATTAAATCATAATTTTTGTGTATTTTGTTAGAATTTGGTTCATCAGTGTATTCTGTTATGCTGATTACAGATAAAATTTCTGAATCTATTGATACGTCTTCATCTATTGGAAGCAAATTCATATGACAAGATTTTATTAAGTTTGCTTATTTAGTGTAAAGGTTTGAAATGTTTGGACAATCTCTTGAAAAATATCCTGGTTGATTACAAGCAAAACATTTTAATATTTGTTTGTAAGTTTTATTATCTCTGTATTTCCTAACATGTCTACTAGGATTTAGTGTAGGTTTTCTAGCATTAGACGCTCTTATTGTATAAGTTTTTCTAGGATTTCTTGGTCCTAAGTATTTTTGTGTATTGATATTTCTAGGCTTACTTCTAGAATTATTTCTTTTATTTGTATACTTGTTTTGTGAATATTGTTGAGGTGTATATATTTGTTTGTAGATTCCTGCATCAGAATGTTTAAGTTGTTTTTGTATGGCTATATGTGTACATGTATCTTCCATTATTTTCATAATGTGTTGTATACGTATTGAGAGATTATTCAACATGGGAGTAACCTCATCATTTTTCCAATTTTCTCTAATTTTTTGTCCTAACTTGCTTGACAATTTAAGGAACATTTTATCTCCTATATTCACGTCATGAAAGCATCCAGCTATAGACGCGTATAACAAATAATCTTGACAATATTCTTTTATTTTTCCAAAGTATTCAATGGATAATCTTTCTAAGTGTCCTAAATAAATTTGTTGTCTAATAGTATTACCATCACTGGCAGATTGTGAAGTGAACAATCTTTGTACAAGGGAACAAAAATTGTAAATGTTTGGACCAGGTTCAACAACCAAAGTATTTAAATCATTTGGGAAATTTTTCTTAAAGGATTCCCAACCAGATCGAGCAATGTCGCCTAGATATGTTTTTCCTTTTGCGATCATTTCTTGTGAAGACTGTACATCTTTTTCATGATGTATGCCATAATCACGGATTACAGCAGCAGTCCATTGTTCGATGTATGTAGGAAGGAGTTGTGGATCTATTCCTCTTAAGTTAAGAAGTAAATTTAGAATTTGAAAATGTGGTTCTACTAGTAATCTTTTACCATGTGAGATATATTTATTATCACTAAGAACAATATTTTGAACTGTTTCTCTAGGTAAAAATCCTGGACTATAATTCTGAGTACCAGCAGGATCTAACCTATAATTTGTAGTAGTGGATTCTTCATATTCATTGATTAATCCTACTTTTGAGTTTTCAGAGGTAGTAGACAATTCATCATCTTCTTTGTCTTTAAATTTTTCTTGAAGTTTGTAGAAATATTCTTGTTCTTCAGTTTGTTCTTCAAGTTTTAAATTTTGTAAAAAGATATTAACTATATCATTTATATAATTTTCTTGAGGTATTATAACCTCATTATGTTCTGGGGGAAAATTATCCCATGGTTCCAAATTTAGATTGCTAATCTGACTTGGTTCTGGGGAATTTTGTTTAGATATGGTTTCTAAAGTTCCCTGCCTAAGCATGACTATGTTTGCTTGATGATGATTCCATTCTTCCTCAGTCATGTCATCATGTTCTTCATCATCACTATCTATGATATTCATCATAGCAATATGATCATTATCGGGAATAGCAGATGTACTATCCCTTCAATCTTGTTCTAGATCTATTAGAGATGTGTTTCTGTAATCAGTAAAGCTCAAACTAAGGCCTCTAGATCTATTATGTAGAATAGCAGAGTTTGGATTTGTAATGGGATTTCGTTCATCCCTTTGTAAGTGAGTTTGCTATAGATGACCCTCATTTCTTTGAGTAAAGGCTTGAGCTAGCAAAAATTGTGTACCAATAGAACTAATGGCTTCTTCTAATGGTCTAGTGTTTATTCTATACATAGAAGAAATATAATTACTTATTCTTCCTATGAAGGTTATGTCTAAGTGTAGGTTATCTCCTATCCAATTTGTTCTAAATCCTATGGTTTGTACTTCTAGACTTATGTGGTTTACGAAATCTGGAAGAGTAAGTGTAAAGTTTGGGGCAAGGTATATCAGAGATATAGGTTGATTTAGATAAACTTCTAGTATACCTATAATGCTTTAGGAATCATTGTTTTGGAATCTGGTGTCATGGAGAACTATTAAGGCTCTAGCACCAATCATGTGTCTAGTTAGGGATCTTACACCAATAGTAATTAATCCCATATGAACATATCTCCCGTGTTGATTTAAAAGTTGTGTAGCTGTTTGTTGAGATATTAAAGGAATTATCTCGTATGTATTGTCTGGTAAGTGAAAATCTTCTATTCTCCTATATCTGTAAAGGCTAGTCCTTTCAGAGCTTAACCAACTTATGTTGTATAACTGTCTAGGATTTAAAGAATCTATTCTAGAATTAGATCCTATTTCGACATTTTGTTGTATATCTACTAAGTCTTCTAATCTTCTAACATTAGTACATCTTCTTCTGTGTAGAAATCTATCTAAGATTCCAGGATGTTGGATGAGATCTTGTCTCCTAGTATTGTGTTCTCTCAATCTTCGAGAAGTTCCGGGAAACCTCTCTGATGTTTGATTCCTATTAGATGTATTATCCATAGAAATTTCTTGTACTTGTGTTTGTGAATTATTAATTGGTGTAAAATTCATATTTAACTAACAAATTTGTCTTTGTTAGAGTTATTATTCTCTTGTGTAGTCTGATTTCTATTGCTAGATTCAGCTTTGTTTGTTGTTACCATTACTTTAACATATTTATGAGTATTTTTACAAACTGTTTTAGATTGTATGGTTGTTCCTAATGATAATCTAGAAACTTTATTAACTAAATCATTTATATCATCGGATATATTATTATTTTTATCTTTGTTTAAATTTGTGAGATTTGACAATTTTCTAGAAACCTCTTCTAACAAGGCTATTATTATATTGTTTTGTCCTACTATGGTTTGAACAAAATTTGTATCTTTGTTTGGTTTGGTATATCCTATAGGAGGAGATTTTTTTAAGTGTTCAACAGCCGCAAGGGCTGATATAATATAATATATTATAAGAAAATATTTAATACAAATAAAATATTTATTTTATATTATCGGTATTTTTATAATAAATAATTTTATTAACTATGAAGTTTTATAAAAAATAAGATTGATATCAATGAATTTTGGTAATTAATATTTTAAATTGATTTATTTTTAAAAAATATTATATATATATATATATATATTATTTTAGTTTAGTGGGTAGCGGGTACCTACGGGTACGGGTACTATGATACACGTACCCAAGCCCGTTAAGGAGCGGGTAGAAAAAAACTTGTACCTGCGGGTAACAGGTACCCTTTTATACTATCCGTGCAGATATTTTCGTAGGTTTTATCCTCGGGTATCCGCGGGTGCAGATTTTTTTTCCATCCCTAGTCATTGAGAGAGAAGAGAGAAAAAAGAGTGACAAATGATAAATGTTGGAAGAGAAAGAATGAATGATTGATCTCAACCATTAATATAGGAGACATATCTAGTGAGAAAGCCAAATTTATATGAGAGTGGGATGAGCAAATCTCAACCATTGAAATAAAAATAATGGTTGAGATCAATCAATCATTCTCTTTCTTCCAACATTTACTATCTATCACTTTTTTTTCTCTCTTCTCTTAATGACTGAATTTTTTTGAATATTCTTCTTTCTTTTCTCTTAATGGCTGAGATTTGCTCCTTTCATTCTCATATAATTTTGGCTTTCTCACTAGATATGCCCTATGCACACACATACACAATCCTTTGATATTAAAATGTTGAGCAGAACCAACACACAATCCTTTGATATTAAAATGTTGAGCAGAACCAACAAAAGTTTCAACCGCACACACACACACACACACATACACACAAACTAATGCAATCCCAAAGTTGCTTGATGCAATCTTGGATGCGCCTTCCATGATCTTTCTCCAAAGAGATTTCAAGGTTGAAGATGGAGATGGAGAGACTAGGAAATAGAGGTGATTAGGCACTAGTTCACATAAAGATAAGCCATGGTTGTAGAAGCTTTCCTCAAGGGAAGAAACCCCTGATGAAAGCCATAAAGGAAATCTCACAATTTAGGAGAGAACATGAACATTATTAGAAGAAGAAGCTCTCAATTTAGAAGAGTCAAGTCTATTCATAAAAGTGTTAAAATGATACAATGAGAGGTGGTTCCTTTTTATAGAAGAAATCATAGGCCAAATTAAGCTAGATGGAAGTCCAACATTATTAGGAGTGGTCTTGGATTGGTTGAATTAACTAGGTTTTAATTTAGCTAAAAAGCTAATTAACACATAATTAATTTTACTAGATCCAAACAAGTCCCTAAATAAGTGGATCTATGTTCCCTTGAATTCAAATTTGAATTTGAAAGTTCCATGTGACTCCCCTCAAATTCAAATTTGAATTCAAATAAGACCATGTAGGTGTTACCTAGGAGAGAAGGTGAGATTGATGCCACATGGTAGGAACAATGAGGCTCCACTTGTCTTTTATGCTTTATGTAATGCTAGAAAAGTGTGGGGAACAAACTAGAAGGTGTGGAGAGTAAACACCACACGTCTAAGGCTTCCAAAAAGTTCCACACTCATGCACACACTCTAAATAAAAAACTAATAACACCTTCTATCCTAAAATAAAGAAAATATGACAAAATGCAAGGCCCTAAAGGAAACTAAACATACCACCAATATCCTAAGTACAAAATGGGCGCAAATACAAGTTAAACTATTTACAAATCATAGACTATGGCCTAAAATAATCTCTTCATGCTCTATCCAAGCCATATTTTCTCTTTATTCTTCCTAACTTAGTTTCATATTAGGCGGGATTGCATCACACAACACAAGGAAATAACACTATCCAAATGGAAAGATTAAGTTGAGACAAGACTTCGATGAATGAGATAAAGACAAAACTAGAATTAAAGATAAGAAGAAGACAAGTACTACTAAATGAACTCCTAGAAAGGTACTAGAGTAGATTAGGGACTAAAATGTAAAAAGACATAAAATATTTTAAAAAATTGCACCACTCAAACTAAGTATGACTGAGAGCTATATGGACTTAGTTCAAGCAAATTCAACCAAATTTTAGCACTTTTTTGCAATTTTTAGTTAGTTATTTGGTATATCAATTTTTAGCGATTTTTACTTTTTGCACTTCTTTGAACTTTTGTTCTTTTCTTTCTATTTTCTTTTAACATTTTTTTATACTTTTTGATGCACCTAATCAATTTTTTTTATTTTCAATTTTGTGAGTAGGCTAATGGTACTATCGCTTAAACAAAAGAAACCAAGGCAAAGTCACACAAAATTTGAATTAAAGTGCAATTCAATAAAAGTAACTAAAAGTGCACTAGAAATGTAGGTATATTTAGGAGTAATGGTTTTTTAGTGTTAGAGTTACTTTGTTTCACAAAATTTTGCTAAAAACGCCACGTCCAAAATCACTTTGAACCAAATACAATTCACATTCCAAAACTAATACAATAAGAGCTACTAAAATTCAAGAGAAAATAACATGATTTAAAGGAGAAATTGAGCTATATTTTTTTTGACAATTTTGTTTAGAGGAACATGCTTAAACTACAAGCATGTGAGACTTCTTTATAAGACTTACTGAAGAGGTATGGACCTTTTAGATGCTCAATTTCAAAAAAAGACACCAACACACTTTTAGTGAAAAAAAATTAAAAGAGGCTAATATGACATAAAAAAGGACTAAACAAGACTTAACTAAGACAAAATATAGATCATAAAATTGAAAATAAGAGTCACATGAAAAAATATGGAAAAATAGAACGGAAACACAACAAAGAATGCAAGATAATTTCCAAGACTTCTCAACCACACATGTGTGGCTTCCTTCACAAGGTCGTGGGATCACAATAAAGAGTCTCTTAGGAGATTTTTCAAGCATAGAACATCACACAAATAGCAAGGCGGAAATAAGAAAACCTATAACAAGATTGTATGATTCAATTTGAAAGAAACTTGAAAAATTGAACCGTACAAACAAATAAAAGCATAAGTGCACATAATTTTTTAAGAGAAAACTAAAAGACACAAACAATCAAGACATCAAAAGGAGAATTGAACAACATGGAATTCAAAGAAGATGAAAGTAATTTGAAATTTAGAAGAAGAAAGCCAAAAGATGAACCTCAAAGACTCTTATACCACATGATGCAATCTTGGATTTCTCCTCCCATGATCTATTTCTATAAGGTTCCTTGGTTAAGAAGATGGAGATGGAGAGGTAGGAATGGATTCGTGGAGGCTCCACTCAGTGGAGATAAGTCCTTGTATGTGAAGCTTGCCATAAAGTGGTTGTCCAACGCTAATGTTTGATTAGACCATGTTTTAAAAAGAAAAAGTCGCATTTTGAAGGAGAAGAAAGAGAAGCAGCACCAGCCAGGGTTTCCTCCATTTCTAGCACCATTCTACCTCTATTTTCCCTTATTTACATCCCATTTTGTAACCCTATGCCATCAATCATGCTTTCCACTCCATGGAAGGCTAGGTTCTTTCGGTTAGAGTCTTGATGTAACTTTGTCCTAACTCTTTAGAGTATATTTTTCTCTACTAATCTAAGTTTATCATTCATTGTTAGTTTTCTTTACCTTGCACTTGATTTACATATATTTTGTTGGATTTCATTTGTTGAATGAACTCGGGAGAGAGATTTTGTTTGCAAAATGAGAAGAGCTCCTAATGGGTTTATTTTTTGGGAGAGAATAAAACCCATTGGTTATCTTGAGCTCTTTTTCTTAATGCGGGTTATTTGACTTTAGATTGTGTGCGAGATCTACGATCTAAAGCCCAAATAGCTTAGTCTCTTACTCTCGAGGAATCAGAGAAAGGGTATTTTATGAGTGATAGAAGCGTGAGTAATGAATGATGATTTGATAGTGTATGCATGCATTACAGAGATGACAAAGTGGAATCAAAACTTTACCAAACTTCTCTTCATATTTCTCTTAGTTTATTTTTTATGCACTTTACTTTCAGTCAATATAGAGTAGTTTCAAATTAATTTCCTAATTATTTGCAAGCAATTAGTATTAAGGTTCTCAAGTATCAAACTAGTCCTTGTGGGATCGACCCGATATATTTATCAGATACTACATACGACCAATGCACTTGTTGGGAGTAGAGTATAAATTTGCTCATCACATGGTCACTTCATGAGCCTAGATAGGTGGTTAGCTACTGCATTTTCATGACGTTTTTTGCCCTTGATTTCTAGATTGAATTTAAGTAGTAAAAGAACCATATAATAAGCCTTGGCTTTGAAATGAGCTTGGTGAGCAAGTACTTCATAGTTGTATGATTAGTGTAGATCACTAATTTAGACCCAATGAGAAAAAATCTAAATTTCTCCAAAGCATAACAATAGCTAGTTAATTTTTCTTTATGGTGACATAATTCAATCGAGCTTCATTAAGGACATTGCTTGTATATGATATGACATGTAAAATCTTTTACCTATGCTGCCGTAATATTGTTGCATCCATGACATAAACACTAACATCACATATGAGCAAATATGGTTCCAATCATGAATCACTATTATAGCATCTAAAATCAACTTTCCCTTCAATGCTTCAAAGACAAAGTTGCATTTTTCTAATCTAAATTAAGTTTTTATATTTTTTAAGATAAATTATGTTTTGAGTTCTATAAATATATAAAATAATAATTTTGTCTTGTAAAAAATATTAATTTGATATTTTTAAAATATAAACATATTATTTTATTTATAACTATGTTAAATAATAATTTGACATAACTAATGTAATTATTCCAATCATAACGAATAAGATAATTTAGTGAAAAATACAAAATCCATTTATTAATTTAGGTATGCAAAAATGTAACCATAATAACAAATCTAGTGCTATAGTCACTATAACTTTTGTTATCCTTGTTTATTTATTTTTTCAATTTTTGTATTAGTTTAACACTTATACACTGTTATGTAAAATAATTTTAGATTAATTTGATATTTTTAAAATATAAACATATTATTTTATTTATACCTATGTTAAATAATAATTTGACATAACTAATGTAATTATTCCAATCATAACGAATAAGATAATTTAGTGAAAAATACAAAATTCATTTATTAATTTAGGTATGCAAAAATGTAACCATAATAACAAATCTAGTGCTATAGTCACTATAACTTTTGTTATCCTTGTTTATTTATTTTTTCAATTTTTGTATTAGTTTAACACTTATACACTGTTATGTAAAATAATTTTAGATTAACAGTTAATTATAATTTTTTGTTTATATAATTTTTAAAATATTAATTAGTAAATTAGTAATCTTAATAAATATATATAAAATTGTGATTAAATGTCCATATCTAAATATTTTTTAAGATGATATTCATATGACAAAATTACAAAATAGAAGACCTATACAAATAAGTTAAAATTTTACGAGAAGCAAATTAATACAAATTTTTAAAAAATAAAATTAATATATTACATATTTTATAAAAATATAAATAGATTTATTCTTATTTTCTTATGGTATTAAGTATTTCAAAAGGAGTTTTATTTCCCCAGAACTATAAAATCCCAAACCTTCTTCATAGATAGCTTCGAAAATATAAAATCTGTAAAAAAAAAATATGATGGTGTTTGTAACACCCAAAATCACCATCAGAAATAAAGCTAAAGTTAAAAAAAAACCACCAAAATTAATGATTAAGGAAATAAAAAAATTGATAAAAAAAAAATTAAAAATCACAATTTAGTGTTAAATAAAAAAGCAAAGGACTCTTAAATAATTCATTTTTTCAGGTCTGTTTGTGTCGCTGAGTCTCTTCCTCACCGGTCGGGTCCGACGTCTGCGACAGCATTGCAATGGTAATTTTGTAGGTTTGGTATTCTTCATTTCCTTCAACTTCCCGTTCCTAAAAGTAACTGATTATTGCGTCTTTTCAGTGTCTCTGTGGCAAGCAATTCGCAACTGTTGTGCTATTTCAAGGCACCTTTCTCAGTAGAAGATTGAGGTGCGTCGCATTATTCTTCTCAGTTTAACCTTTTAGGCTTTCATGATCAAAGTTGAGGGCACCTGGCCCTGTTGTTTCGGTGCTGCTTGTTGCAGGTACTGTAGTTTTCTGCCTTCCAAAATGTGTTACCGGCTGAAGCATAAGTTAGCAGAGAAGAAGTTTGTGAGAGGTGTGGGAAGCGGGTCCAAGTTGCGGAATAAGGTAGAGTATACCGATATGAAAGTTTGAAGTGATTTTTTTTTTTTTAATCTATTATGAGTTTCCAGCATTTACATTCTGGGTAAAATGGCTCAAAATTTGCCTTAGTCTCTATACTTAAAAAGTAATTTTACAACTGAGCCGGGTGGATTATTTTATGTTAATTAGTGGTTTTGAATTTGAGTCTAAATACTCAAACAATTTTGCTTTACATGATCGTGGTCCTACTTGACTTCAGCAGAACTACCTCCAACAGAGGATACTTGTGCTCTATTAATTTTTTTTTTTTTTTTTATATAGACCACATATATATTCTTTTATGTGAGGTGAGACAATCTTGCTCCAGTTGAGTATTTAATGATGATTTTGGTCATTGTATGTTTTATAATGGATGAATTTCATCCAACTTCGTGAAATTGAGAATGCTAGGACGAGGAATGAAATTCACCTACCATTAAAAAAACAATGAGTAACATTGTCTTTTTTATAGTATAGTGTATTGGGATTAAAACCAATTTTGACAAAATAATTATCTTAAAAACACATTTTACCCTTGTTTTTTCTTTCTTTCCTGGGATTGGTTGTTTTTAAGTTCTTCCAGTTCAATTTGATGCTGTCTCATTGATTGATATTGAGGTGTCTTTGGAAGTTCATGTGCTTGTTTTCTTCCTCTTCTTCATTCTTTTATGAATCTAATGAAATCATTGGTGGATTGTTTTTGTAGCTTGCTGCTTTGAATGTAATATGTATGACAGTATGACTAGATAAGAAATGTTGATAATTTGTTTATAAATGCTTATGGCTGCCCCATATGAATGTGCCACTGATTGAAATTCATTATACTTATAGGTAGTTGCTCTGATGGATTATAACCTTCCTGACCTAATTGGGGATGGAAGTGGTCAAAAGAAATCTAAAATGAGTTCGAAAGATGCATTAGATGATTTGGACATCTCCTTGATATGTAAGAGATTTCCATCAATTACTTTGGGTAGTGCTCCTCGAGTGGATTTATATGACGGGACTACGTCAGGTTCTGAGAGAATGAACACTTTAGCTACAGAAAATTTTGAAAATTTTTTTTCTGATTCTTCAGAGGCAAGGTGGGTGCAAAGTACTCTGTCTGAGGAATGGCCTTCTCTGTATGGTAATCATTCTAGTGTAACATCTTCCACATTAAAAAAAGAAGATTCTTGTCCTTCTCCTTTACCACCTGATTTGATCCCTTCAATATATGAAGAAAAACTGGATCAAATCACCAGGGAAGATTCTCAAATGAAAGTGGGGATGGAGTCACAATCAAATCATACACCTAATGAGTTATTTATTGAGGAATGGCCTTCTCTGTATGGTAATCATTCTAGTGTAACATCTTCCACATTAGGAAAAGAAGATTCTTGTCCTTCTCCTTTACCACCTGATTTGATGCCTTCAATATATGAAGAAAAACTGGATCAAATCACCAGGGAAGATTCTCAAATGAAAGTGGGGATGGAGTCACAATCAAATCATACACCCAATGAGTTATTTATTGACAAATCTATAACTTGCATACCTGGATTAAGTAAGAGGCACTACCGGCAGCTGGATAACTGTGGGTTTCACACGGTGGGTTCCTGAATCTGTGGATTTTGTAAAATGTGTAGTTATTTGGATTTTTAGTTTTGAAAGGATGGCTCAGATTCATATTTATCCCACTTTTTACATGTAGTTAAGGAAATTGCTGCTCCACTTTCCACGATCATATGCTAATCTGCAGAATGCACATGCTAAAATTGATGATGGGCAATATTTGATTTTTGTTGGAAAAGTCATATCTTCAAGGTGATTCTATTTCATTCATTGATCATAATGATGCATATTTTTATCCTTTTCTCCCGCATAAGTTCTCTAGGTGCTTGCTTTGTCACTTGGATTAGATATTTGTTGTGGCTGATGTATGCTCGCACATTTGTCATCCAACTTTTTTTAATGTCTTTGCAGATGCTAATGATGTGTTTGGTTGAGAGGTGGAAAATGGAGGATGAGCTTAAAATGAGTTTTGACCTATTTATAAAGTACTTTTCATTCCAGGTGTTCCATCTTCCCACTTTCCACCTGGTCAAACAATGTTCTGAGTTAGCATACTGCCATAGGACCAAACTTTCTGCAATAACTGTAAGTAAGATGATTAATTAATCATTATAGTCCTGTTTGCAATTTGAATGCTAATAAAATATTTAGTTTATGTCTATCTAAAATTCTTTTGCTTATCATATATACACCAGCATAACGCTGGGGAACTATCAAGTCACCTCTTGTTGCTCCATTCCTGTTCTATTTAAGTGACTTATGTGTTCATTAGTAAATTAGTCAAACAGATTTCTTAGTCATACCTTGCAACTTTGAAATGTTAAAACTTTTAAACCATTATTTTTCATTTCTTTTGTTAGAGATAAACCTTTCAGGTGTCTAAGTAAAAATGAGTTTCAGCATATCTAACTATAAGTGTCTTTACTTAACAGCTTAAGATTTTGAATAGTTGGTTCATGACATGGTATTAGAACTGACCTCCTTGACCAAGTGATCAAGATTTTAATCCTTGGTCTCATTTTTCTAAATAAAAAAATGAATTTCAGCATATTGTAAAAATGGGTTTGTGCATTATCTATGCTTCAAGCTCTAATGGCATTTGTGTGAGGCTGCTTGTTATAGATGGAATAAAGCCATTCGTGCACCTTCACCTAGCAACTTAAGCTTTTGAGGTAGTAACGCACTAGGGCTCATGAGTGAGCTTGCATCAGTCCATGTGTGAGTCATTGTGTGTAAAATTACATTCTGTTAATGTCTTTAGAAACTGGTGGTAATTTAATAATATCTTTTAAGTTGATAAATTTTAGTGTTTCCTTTGCAGGGGAGTCAAAGCTAATTATTCATTTTCGTTTCTTGAGGTGATGGTGGGCTGTCAAATTGCTGAAAGTGAGTCTGCTCCTGAGCATGTGACTAGTGATACTACTGATGTGCAAGATAAGACAATTTATTTGCATCTGAAGAAATTTTTTCGTGGCTCACGTTTTACTTTTAAAGCTTTCCTTAAAAGCCTTGCAGAAAAGTATCAAGAGGGAGACATAGTTTGTGTCAGTGGGAAGGTGATTTTGTTATATTCCCCCTCCTCTCAAAGTCAGTTTTCTTATTGTATTGCAAGTTTTCAATATGCGGTTGTGGAGTGACTGTTATTTCCTTAAGTTGATACATACATGATATCATAATAGATGGACTGTGTGAAATAAACTTAGAAGCTTTGAAGGAGATGATAGGGTGTTGAAGTTTTCATATAAGTTTTTGGTGCTCTGTGTGGGAGTGAGTTTAACTCATATTTTGTTGGCTACCCCTAAATAAGAAATTTGCCTAGATGCATTGAAATCTTTTTTAGGATCTATTTGGAAGAGCTTATTTACAATGTATTTGGACTTATGACATAGGCACTTCTGTAACGTTTTAGGAAAACTTACAAAACTAACTTATATGTTCATAATATACTTATTTTAAGCTTATTTTAATAAGCTCTCCATACTTTTGAAAACAATTCACAACTTACATGAAAACAGTTTAACCCTATTTTCTCTTTGATTTTGAAAACAAATTATACACAAGTGTTTACATGATAAGTGCGTATTCAATAAGTTCTTATTAAGTTGTTTACCAAACGGATCCTTAGTATTAGATTTTATCTTAAAACCAATTGACATTAAGTGAAGTTACACAACATGTTTTTTAAACTTCACTCCAGTAATTGAGGCAGCTGACGCACAGCTTTTCAACACACCCCTCCATTTATGTCTGTCAGAACAAGGGTTTTTGACAGAAATATGTTCTGTTTTCATTGGCAAATAGAATACAAATATATACAAATTCTAGGAGACAATCTAGGATCTATTCTAGGAAATCGAATCTTTGAAAAAGGTATGAAAAATTAAGTAACAAAATCAGACAAATCAGGGTAAAAGTATCCTATAGATTAGGAAAGATTCTGAGTTGAACTAATTAGCAATCTGCGTCAGTCCTTTCCAACATAAGTAATAAAGAAGGAAAAGATAGTTTCTAGACATACAAGAATAGGATATTAAATTTATATGGTGCATTATTATTTGTTATGAAAGAGACAGCACTAACCACTAAGTCCTATCCAGGTTAAGCACTAGACTCCTAACCCTAATCAAGGATGGGAATTGGGAACAATTAACTTACTGAAGATTAGATGAAATCCCTTAGAATAAGATTAGGTTTTAACAAGATAAGATCCCTAAAAATAAGGAAACATTATTGCTAAAGTAACATTGATTACCTTAATCTATTATGCATTATTCTTTCCATCTAAGATATTCAATATATTTTAATATGTCTTATATTTAAATTTGATTATATTTATAGTTATTTATATGATTGAGTATGCTTTGCTTTTGTTTTACCTTTTCTTTTTCATGCTTGCACAAAGATAAAACATTTCCCCTTAGTTACACATTAAATTCTGTTTTAATTTGATTCTGGAATTTTGTAAGACTACGCATGCTTGTTGCTTTTTAAAATAGGTCAGGACCATGCGTGCTAAAGATCACTATGAGATGAGAGAATATAATATTGATGTGCTTGAAGATGGCAAAGATTTGTCTTTTTTTGCTAAAGAGAGGCCATACCCTATCTATCCTTCAAAAGGGCGTTTGAACCCTATTTTTCTTAGGGACATTATTGCAAGGTTCGTGCTTCCAAATCCTTGTAAGTCAGAATCTTATTTGTAAACTATTTTTTTTTTTTTTATAAAAAATGTTTCTTGTTTAGGAGTGATTAACTACTGAACATGATAATGATGTTAGAATGGGTCAAGAGTACCCACTTAATTAGAAGTATTTCTATCAAGATTATGTATATTATTTTAATTTTCACTGTATAGTTCAAATATGCTATATTTTCCACTGAGTTATAATCAATTAATTTCTTTCCACTGTTAAATATTAAGTTATAATTTAAGAGACTATTAGTAGTTGTTGATTCTTTCTGTCTTAGAGAAACACGGGATTCTGTCCCATGATGTATGTTTATTTTTGTTCTCTACTGCATCTTAGTGCATCGCTTGATTATATTTGGTTTGAATCATTATATTTGGGAGGTTAGAGTTGTCGGAGGGATGGAATTAGCTTTAAAAAATATGAGGGTAAAAGGGGCTTTCAGATTTTTTTTTTGTTTTGCATTTATCTAGCATTAGCTTCGTTGTAGAAAGGGGAGAGCAAACCTTTGGAAGGAGAATTCTGTTATTTGTGAGAGAATTAAACCTTTGCGCTTTGGGAGGTGTGGATACTCAGTTCTGCAAGTTAGGCACAGTATTTAGGAGAGAAATCCGTCATTGTTTCTAATAGACACCAGGTTTCTATCAACTGGTATCAAAGATGTGACCTTGGAGCTGGAGCTTTGGGTAGGGAAGATGGGAGGATTCAGGAGCTGTTTGAGTTCACCAAGAATGAAGTAACAATTCTTTACATTCTTGAATACACGTAGATATAAAGTTTTTGGAGAGAACTCAAGGAAGAATAGGATTGCTGACGCAAAAATACAGAAGAGAAGATGAAAATCCTTGTAAGGATGAAAAGTAACTCTTTCTTAATTGAAAATCATCTAAGTGCTAGTGTGTGTCTCGCTGAAAATGCATTTTGTATACTCCATTTTACTTGTTCTTGTATGACATATAGATGTGGGAAAATGGCTTATGCATTTGTTTTTATTTCTATTTCTATTTTGAGTTTCAATTTCATCTAAGAAATATGGGTTATAACAATCCTCTTATATGCAAAGGAAACAGAATGTCTTATAACAATTTGTTCAATATATTTTTCTTTTATTTTCTTCCAGAGCTTTACAAGCCTTGCCTGTCAATGTTGATCCAATTCCTAAAGATATCACAGAGCAATTTGGACTACCAAGTCTTCATGATGTAAGGATCTCTAACTTTAAGAATTCTTTATTCTATTGATGAAAATATTTAGGTGCCTACTTGCCACATGGAAATCTAAATATTGACACATTCTTGGCAGTGTAGACTTTTTGTCTGCAATATGCATCTGTACCTACTGCCTGCTGATTAATTGCAAATGTGTTGTGGTGTTAGGGGAATTTAAAATTTGTTGTTAGAAAATAATTACTGAGAAAGAGGAGACAAGTCTTCTTCAAGAAATCAAGGATTAGACAATAAAGGAAAGAAGCACATTCACTCTTATAAATAAAGTTGCAGTGGCCAGTTATGTACTCTGTATTTTAGATCTTAGAAATATTTGCCCTTTTTCTATCAATATTACTTTGTTTGTAATGGTTCTCTAACTCTTCTCTGTTGTGTGCTGCGCACTTGACAATGTTGTGAGTCAAGGGGACGAGTTCCACTTTATGTTTTGGGGAACAAATTTGGTTCTTGAAGTAGAAGTGCAAAATAAAGGAGATGGGGCAGGGTGGTCTTGGTGCTTGTGTTCATTTATGATGTCATGATCGTTTAAAATGTAATTGTAATTTCAATATTTTTTTATTTGTATTTCATTTGGTATTTCTTTGGTGCATGGAATTAGGGTATGGAATTAGAACTGGACTTTGAAATTGTAATTATGATTGCAAATCTGCAATGCTCAACCTATGACTTTGGAATTAGGCACTCTTGCCTCAACCTAGGAAGGGCTTCTTATTTCCACAACGCTCCAAGATTTATATTGTTTTTGATGCACTAAATCTTTTATACTAATCTGTGTAAACTGCACTTGTGAATCTAAGCTAAAGTTCTCTAACAAATGTGTTAAACTGCTTACTAGGTTTTGTAGTTTATGCTGTTCTGCGGTGTATTTGGTTGGAGAACATTGAGTAGTGCCAATATCAATGGCATCCTTCCCTCAGAAATAAAATGCTCATTCATTCGTATTTTTTGTGAAACTGTACTCTGCCTGTTTCTACATATTTTCACTGAAATTTAAATGTTAACAATATAGGCTTATTTTGGAATCCATAAACCGAAGGACATAAATGAAGCTGATTTGGCCCGCAAGAGACTTATATTTGATGAGTTTTTTTACCTGCAGGTGAGGTTATTATTATATATCGGATTTTATTAGTAGTATCATCTATTGACAATTGTAAAAATTTTCTTTTATGAGAAATACTAGTAGTACACTCTAACACTATTTTAACACTATTATTAGCTGAAATTTGTTACGAATCACAAAATCGTGTAGGCCCCACTCTTTATTAATGATCTCCCATTCATGATTTTGTAATTTCTATTTTCTAATAAATTTTAACTAATAGTAGAAAATGTGCTAGAGTTGTTGCTAAGACTTCTCTATCCCTTATTGCTCTCTTTATAGACTTCAATAATTTCCTGACTACGTCTCTACTGTCTTTTGTCAGTTAGGACGCTTATTCCAAATGCTCGAAAGTCGTGGTACACAAATAGAAAAGGATGTATTGCTAGATAAGTATAGAAGACCAGAAAATAATGCTGTGGGTACTGAACAATGGTCTACTCTCACCAAGAAAGTTCTGGAGGTCCTTCCGTATACTCTTACTACAAGTCAACAGCTTGCTGTTTCTGAAATTATTTGGGATCTAAAAAGACCTGTTCCAATGAATAGGCTTCTTCAGGTTTGTATTTGTCTTCTCTTCTTGTTGCTATATTGTCATAATATTAAAACTGTATTCCCCTAACTTCTAATTGATTCTTGTTTAATGTACTTCCTATAAATAAAAGTGCTCAGCAGTGATATAGGATTCAGCTTGGACCGGCTGGTTGAACCAGTTGGCTTGGGAACCGGTCCTATGACCGGTCTGAGCTGTTTTTTGGATCGGTATTGTATATAACCTGACACAACTTGGATAACTTAGGTGTTTTTTTTCAAAACTGGTAACCTGACAAACCAGTTGCACCTTCTCTATGTACTTGTTGCTCATGGTTTCAATCCAGTTGTAAAGGACAACATTTTGAAATCTGTGCACTTAAACCCTAAACAAACAAGTGATGTCAATATGTGCAGTTCGAAATCCATGTCTGCAACAAGCATCTTGCTCTTGTATTTGAAAACAAATAAATAAAGAAGGCTGTATGTTACAAGCATCGTGCTCAGCAACAAGAATCTTTCATGTCATCACCACTACCCCAAAGAGACTTTTAAGTACATAGATACCAATTATATTATATATATATATATATCTGAATATTATTTACATTATTCTTATTTCAGTGGTCAATTAGGACCTAAACATTTAAATGTATGCACTTTATAGTATGGTAACTAATTAATGATAGATTATTAGGTTAATTTGGCCGTTAAATCAATTGTATTAATTAACATGTGTATTAATCAGTAGTTGACCCATATATGTTGAGGCTATGCAACTCGTACATGAATAATAAAACTCAAATACTTAATTAATATGTTATTATTACATATATGCACGACACTGGAACTATACTTGATGGAATTAATATAACTTGTGTTGTCAATTTTTGTTACAATTTGATTTTTTTGAAGCATAAAATAATACTTGTTATAAATTATTTATATTTTTAAAATATAGACCGAATTATGTGGGTCAAATACTGACCCTTAACTTCATGACCCTTGTACCCGGCCGAGTCAAGGGCTGGGTCAAGTTTGATAATATTGAAAATGCTAACACTAGAAATCAGGCATTATGAAATGAAACAAGTTCGTCAAGCATGCAATCACCAATTACAATTTTCAGCTACTTCCAAGTGAGGAGACATTGGCTCCAAAATCAAATCTACAATCTTTCAAGATGATCTTCAATCTTCAAAAACTAACCATTTTTTTTTTTTCAGATTAAAGAATGTGAATAAAAAAATAGTAGTAGATTACAGAGATTGAATGAAAAAGCTCCTCCTAACTCCTAAGAAAGCAAATACAACAAAAAGAGGACATAAAATATAAATGGATGCCCAATCCCCATTACCAAACATATTTTGTTGGACTTATGTTATGGGAGATGTTTGATTTATGTTACCTCAACTCATTTACTTTCTTTTCTAAGTGCTTGCTGAGAAGTTTATTTAAATGGGTCCTTTATATTGTTGCTTTGTGGCCATCCTGTCTCAGACTCTCATGTCTTTATTTTTTGTCATGAATTTTTCTTTCACCAAAAAATCTTATGAAAAAATTAAAATCAATAGAACAATAAAGCCTGATTAAGCTCTTTATGTGATCGTTGTTTTCTTAAATCAGCTTACATACTAGAATGTGGACCTGAAATAGTCTTAGCTAATTTTCTTGTAAACTTTACTTGATTCTTGGTTTGTTCTCCTCAATGTTCTTTTTTCACTTGCTATTTTTTCATGATAGGACTAATATTCTGTCTAAATTGAAGCATTTTTTTATTGATGTGCTGTACTCAATAGACAAGCAGCATGACATGTTATCATCTGATGTTATCTTATGACACTTTCAGGGTGATGTTGGATGTGGAAAAACTGTTGTAGCTTTTCTTGCATGCATGGAGGTTATTGGCTCTGGCTATCAGGTTCTTCCACCTTTAAAATTTTAGCTTCCTTTTTTTGTTTGTCATTATTACCTTGATTTCTCATTAGATTCATGGATGTATAGCTGTAGCATATAGTAATTGGAATTGCAGGGTTTCTTTGTTATCATTAGGGGTTTTGTGCATTGCAGAAAACATTTAACATTAATTTATAGTAGAAAAATTATCAACGTCCTGTTGGTAATTGTCTACCCAACATCCACTTAGACATTTCAACACTTCTAAAACACAGTTAACCATTGGACATTTCAATATTCTCAAACACTTCTAACAACTCGTGAGACATATTGATAATTGATTACAATCACATTAATTTGCTCTTAAGCACTTGAGAGACAAAGTAACCCCCAATCCCCCATTAAACATTTCAATAATCTCACTAGATCATTAACCACTATTAGACATTTCAATAATCTCATGACATTAGTTTCAACTTATGAGGCATATTTAACCATTAGTACCACAATTACAGATTGATAACTGTACACAATCACCTTCATTTATTCTTAATTACTTTTGAGATAAAGTTAATCATATTTATTTGCGTGATTGGTGAGTGCTAGGTGGAGAATTCCCAGAGGTATGGATATAATTATTCTTTATATTAATATTAGGTTTTCTTGTCTCATGATAGGCTGCTTTCATGGTTCCAACTGAGTTGCTTGCAATCCAGCATTATGAACATTTGCTTAAATTGCTTGAAAACTTGGATGAAGTCACATGCAAGCCAACTGTTGCTTTACTCACTGGTTCTACCCCACTAAAACAATCACGAATGATTCGTAAGGTATGCTTTAATAAAACATAAAAAATGTCCAAATGATGTGAATCCAGTTATTCTTATTCTCGAACCTGCATGGTATTCTTATAATTTTCCAGGGTATCCAGACCGGGGAAATCTCAATGGTCATAGGAACCCACAGTTTGATAGCAGACAGTGTGGAGTTCTTAGCCTTACGTATTGCTGTGGTGGATGAGCAGCATCGCTTTGGTGTGATTCAAAGAGGAAGGTTTAACAGTAAGGTAGTTCACATCTTCAGGATATAAATACGGTTATATTATCATTATTGTGCATGGACAAATGCCCATAAGGTGAATGTGCCACTATATTTGGTCATTATATCAATTTTGCCATTGAGCTGTATCAAACTCATGAACATAAATAATTTATTAGATACAAAAGAGGTGCTGTATAAAGTACAATTTGATGGCACATTGAACTAGCTATAACTATAATAATTGATGTTCAAACCCCTTTATATGTCCTTATAATAAGTAAATATAAAATTATGAGTTAGTAGCTTCCTTTCCAATGGATGATTCTAGGAAAAAGATATTTACCAGTCTAAAATATTGGGAAAGAAACCCAAGTGCCACATTGACTAGTGATCCAGCCAAACAATAATATATAAGTGAAATGCAAACCTTATCTTATAAACCGATTTTGTGCGATTGAATTAGGTCCAATTTCACAATTTCTAACATGGTATCATAGCTTATTCTAGATTCATTAAAAAATGGGGCCACCCATCATATTATCCACTCACCAAGCCCAATAGTGCTGGCCGTGAGGGGGTGTATTGAAAAAGAAACCTAAGTCCCACATCGGTTAGTAGTATAATCAAACAATAGTATATAAGTGAGGTCCAAACTTAACCTTACAAGCTGGTTTTGTGAGGTCGAGAGTTAGGCTTAATTTCACCATTTCCAACATAAAATAACAAGGTTCATAGTCAGTTAAACTAGATAATTACTTATGGTCTGTTTGATTTGCTTTTTAGTTTTTAAAAACTATTCTTAGAGGTCATGCATGACACAAGTGATCGGAAACGCCGCAGAGGCCATAGATTGGAATCACCATGTAGGTTGTGCATGAAAGTCAAGAGATCAAAACTGTCATAAAGTTCGTGTGCGACAGAGATTGGATAGTGGAACAGCTGCAGGGGCTGTGCATGATTTTGTGAGTGACAGAAGTGAAACTCAAACTGGAATTGCCGAATGTGGACCTATGCCCTTCATCTGTGATCACAATTCTACAAGGCGGTGGTGGAGTTTCTTGAGATGGAAGCAACTTTGGGGAAGTAGGAAATGTTGCCGAAAACAGCAAAAAAAAAAAAAAAAAAAATCTAAAGATGTTTTCCTTTTTCAGTTTTAAAAACTTAGAAAATTTTAAAATTTATTTATCAAACAAATAGTTTTCAGAAAAAAGAAAAGAAACAACCTTAAATTTTAGTTCTTTGAAATAACTCTAAAAGTAGCTGATTGATTATAATTTCTGAGGCTTCATAAGAGTAATTCAGTTGACTAGAATAGAGAAGTATATGTAACTTTGAAAAGCATTCTTGTTATGTTCTTGTGGAAATTATGTCTTCCTTGCCACTGCTAATTGCATCTCGCATACCACTTATATTTTTTGCTCCTGCAAGTAGTGAATTCATTGCTCTTTCCCTTTTTTATCTGAGACTTTTAATATTTTTGTTGTGGTATCCTAACTTTTTGCTTTTAGTTATTCTGTGGATCTTCAAATTTAAACATGGAATATGACATTGGTGATGACTCCTCAAAGACTGATGCTTATATGGCTCCACATGTTCTTGCCATGTCTGCTACTCCTATCCCTAGAACACTAGCACTTGCTTTATATGGTGACATGTCAATGACACAGGTACTTAATTTTTCCTGTCCTTGATTTTGATGCTAGACAACTTTCAACTCCCTACCTGAAGTGTTCTTTTGCCTTGAATATGTTTGAATTTTGTCTACTTGTGATTTGATTGAGAGAAAAATTCTCAACCTTATAATTTATATTTTTCCTAATCAAATAGAGATGTGGACTTGAGCTCTGGAAAAGTTTTGCATTGGTAGGCAATTGGTCCGCTTGGTAAACAGTTTATTTGAGAGAAAAGAGAACATATGAATAAATCTATATCTGACTTATACAGTCTAGGGACATATATTATTTGAGAAGTCACAAATAGAAGTGTTGAAAATCTGACTAAAATAATATACATTTATTATTAGTAGGAAAGTGAGATTTATAGGAAAGTAGAATCTAATTTTGAGGAAACAAATATTTCATCATTATTAGTATTTATTGTGATGACATCTATATAATCGAGCATCCAGTGTGTACTTTGACACAAAGAATTTACTCAAATCTTATCCCATTTTTTCTTTTGACATGGTATCTAGAGTCTTAAGAGTGTGAGGGTGTAAGACATTTGTTGTCTTTTGCTGGTAGGCGGCCTGTTGGTCGCAACCGATGATGACTTGTTTTTAGCAACTTTTCTAGTGGTGTTGCCGCCATTGGCAACTTTTTCCAGCAACATTTCCAACCAGTACCTCTGGCAATCTCATGTCCTTTTTCAGTGTGCCAAACAACACCCGCACAGGATGCTTTTTTGGTGTTGTTTATCTTGCCTATATTTTCTTTTTTAATAATGGCTTTTGTTGGCTCGTCTCTGCCCACTTGCATTGGCATCGTCTTTGTCCTAGATGCACTGATATCGGCTTTGTCTCATATGCACTAGTCCCTATCTTTGTCTCAAATGCACTGGCCTTATTTATGTCTCTGTTGCACTAATCCCAACTATGTCCCAGCAACAGTGGTGTTGTCTTTGGCCCATAAGCAATGAACTTAGTTTCAAATTCCAAATAATTTTGGGTGTCCATTAATATCGGTTTAAATGATTAAATCTTCCAAATGTTGGTTTTAAGAAAGTTGAAACTTGTTTTTCTTTCCACGAATCTTCTTAGGCCAATGGGTGTTTCAACTATCTAGCAGTGTTATTTTTCCAGCAATATTCCCCAACTTTACTGGCATCCTTGAGTGTCTTTCAAAGCATTGTTTTATTGTGGAGTTCAATTTTGATTTATTTATTTTTTTGCTTGCTTTTTGTAACAAGTTGAATAGCTTCAGCTTGAAAGTGTTACATTTATTACTGGTAGGAATATTGACTATGATTTTGAGGAAACAAAATATTTCATCATTATTAGTATTTATTGTAATCACATTTATTTAAACGAGCATCCGCTCTGTACTCTGATACAGGAAATTAACTCAATTCTTCCATTTTTTTACAAATAATTGCAAGAATATATTGTACTCTAGTTGACATAATCTACCCTATTTACATGGTTACTACAATTACGTTATTTCCAAACCAGAAGACATTGTGTGGTGTTTTGGTTTGTGAATTGTGATATGTTTCAGAAAAGAGAGGGATTGCCAACTATGTGATTAGAAGCACTAGAATACAAAATCCATGATCAGATAGCAAAGAATGAGAGAAAAACTGTATAATTTACCAGTATTAGGTAATGCTCATTGTGCTGCATTAAGTTGAAGGTACTCTTGGTATTCTGCATTTAACAAAGCATCCTGATTGTCACCAGCAAAATCTGCTTTTCATTACCTGAAGATTCAGAGCGCTATGTTAACTGACTATTCTGGAAATCTAGTCAAGGAATAACATCTATGTCGGGTAAGGCTAACATGTTCACAATAGGAGCATTGGGGGTGATTACTTGTACTAGTATCATGGCCTCCTCTTTCACTACTCAATCATGACCTCGGCCTCCACAACTTGGCTATTGAGTTACAGGTTGTGGATTCTGAGCCTGTTTGGGAAACAGTTTTCATTTTGGTCTCTTCAAAAGGTGGAGTTGTAATAAATAGGGTGGCCTGATTTTAACTCATTCAAAATATTTCTGAAGGCCATGGATAAGAAAAACCATACAGGTTACTGGCACTGCAAGTATCTTATATTTCAGGGATTAGATTAAATACTTACTCGATTACCTGTAATTTCCTATAGTTCAAATATATACTAGCTATCTGATTGGAGTAGACAAAGAAATATGATACTTTGGAAATAGGGAAATCAGAAATGAGGAAATTAAGAAATAGGGAAATGTCAACATGTATAATCAACATTCATCGTATCTTGATCTTTGTCTAAGATCCTCATAGTCCTATGCATTATAATTTAGGGTTAGATTTGGGTTTTTATATCAATAACAATAGTACTAGAATAGAATCCAGAGTTTCTTTGGAGTATCATAGTTATTGTGGGGCTCAAAGACTCATGAGCTCAATCATATTCTTGTCCTGTGATACTAGATCATCTGGCCAGCTTGTCTTTTCTGGTATTTCTTTTGTCATTATATGATCAAAAGAAAATATTTAAAGAAAGAGAACCTTTACAAAATTTGTGAAAAACGTTTTGTTGACTGCTTCATTTTGGTTTGTTTTTACCATTTTTCACAATTTAATATTAAAATCATCTGTTTCTAATGCTGTTCAAACATTTAACTTCTTGGCTTTGCATCACAGATAACCGACTTACCTCCTGGAAGAATTCCTGTTCAAACATTTACCATTGAAGGAAGTGACAAAGGACTTGAGGATGTCTACAAGGTGACAGTCCTTTTGAAAATGTACTTTTTTATATCTTTATGATTCTTTTTTCTGCAGTTTTTGTCCTTTCTTTCCTTTTTTATTTAAAAATTAATTGATAATTTCATAATTTAGACAACAAAATCTAGGTGATGGGTTTCATTGCCTCGTGCTAGTAACTCGACCTTTGAAAAGATCAAACATTTCTATCTCAACCATTCATATACATTTTAAAGTCAATCAATTTACTTTTCCTGTAATGTTCTTAACCATGACACCTAGTGTTAGTAAACAAGAGAAATACCATTATGAAAGAGTGAAGACAATGAAAAATATAGTTTACATCTAGATTTAGTTTGTATATATTTTCTTATTACTTATTTCTTATTTAAACATAACATAAACCAATAGTTATGACTGAATAGTAACCTATGTATTGTATTGAGATTTGAGAAATATCTTATTCTATCAATTGATCAGCTCTCGATCCCCGTTGTTTAGAAAAGAAATTTATTTTGTTAATTCTTTTCTCATGATATGGATGTAAATGATGTTTTTATGACAGATGATGTTGGATGAGTTGGAAGATGGGGGAAAAGTTTATCTTGTCTACCCAATTATTGAACTTTCTGAGCAGCTACCTCAACTTCGTGCTGCCGCTGCTGATCTTGAAGTTATAGCACACCAGTTTCAAGGATATAACTCTGGATTATTACATGGAAAAATGAAAAGTGAAGAAAAAGAAAAAACATTAAGAAAGTTTAGAACTGGAGAAATAGATATACTACTTGCCACTCAAGTAATTGAGATTGGTGTTGATGTTCCAGATGCATCAATGATGGTTGTGCTGAACTCTGAGAGGTTTGGAATTGCCCAACTACACCAACTCAGAGGGCGAGTTGGACGTGGAACAAGGCCATCAAAATGTATACTAGTAGCATCAACTGCCAGTAGCCTAAATCGTTTGAAAGTACTGGAGCAATCATCAGATGGGTTTTATCTTGCTAATATAGACCTACTATTGCGGGGACCTGGTGACTTGCTTGGAAAGAAACAATCTGGACATCTTCCTGAGTTTCCTATTGCCAGATTGGAAGTTGATGGAAATATTTTACAAGACGCTCATGATGCTGCACTGGTAATTGTTGCTGACTAAAAACCCTCTAATAATTTTTAATTTATACTATATAATTTATGAGTTATCTATTAATTGTTTATACTTTATAATTTATATAAATCATAGTAGTTAATAGTAGATAGCGGCCTGGAATGGTCACCCTCCAAAAACGTTATAGCAGGATGGCGGGATGACCGCTATTTCGGATCCTATGTAAATGTATATCAGTATATGCATATAATGTATATGTGCTGGAAAATTCAGAATTGATTGCAAAGAAATATATAATATATGTATTTCTATTGTTTGCATATACAAGGCAACAAACATAACATGTATCCCTCCTCCACTGCCAAGCCATGTCCAAGTTTGGACCAGTGGGCTTCACTAAACCAGTAAAATGAGCAGGCTGTGAAGCCATATTCAAAGAGAGAGAAGTTGGACAAAAAAAAGTGTTAAAGGAAATTGCTTGCTCCAACAATAAGATGCTGAGAGTATTTTTTAGGTAAAAAGGGAAAACAATGTCGTTCTACTTATTGTTTCGTTTTTTTAAAAAAGCGCACAAAAAACGACGTTGTTTCCTCCTCCTTCACCCAAAACCTATTTTTTTTCGTGTAGCAGAAGCAGTGTTGCAATTTTGAACGTGACTGCCGCTCTTTCAATCTACGACGCGATGCCAACCATCGGAGCAGTGACTGGCCGCTCCGCTCTGCCCCTTCACGAAAGCGTTGCTTTCATGTACTATTGACTACTATGAATTATAAATGTGTCAATATGTATATTTGATGACCACAAATGCCTTTATTTATAATGAACAAATACTCAAATAGTATCAAATAGAGTTTAAATCATATTGAGTACATAGGATCAACCTAATAATAAGTAATAAGGACTAAATCCTTAATTACTATCTAATCATAAATAAGAGAATACTATGTAATATATAGTACTCGTCCTCAAGCCAAAGTATGTATGTGATATGAATCAAACTTGTTATAGATGTGGTAAATCTAATTAGAATAGAAATTATTACGAATATGATTTGATTACATTAAGTAGTATATTAGATATATGATTACATTATATAGTATCTTTAGAGATTTATTCATTATTTACATTTATTTTGTTTCCCTTTTATTATACCTATCAATCATTATAAATAAGAACTCTATGTGTGCTCTAAACACACAATTATAGTTATAAACTCTTACATGGTATCAAGAGCTTAAGGTTTTGATCTCTTCTTTTTTCTTTTTTTTTTCCGATTCTGTATACTGTGAAGCCCGAAACAGCCACTTCCAATGAGACCCACTCGCTGCCTCACGTGCCGCCTTTCTCCAGTGCGTGAGATCCATGTGCACCTCCGTTTGCCGCCACGCCTTCGCCATCATCGCCTGGCGAGCCTCTCGCCACCATTCTATGTGCCATTCGCCATTGTATTTGGTTCCTATTTTTTTACCCTTTTTTTTTTTGTTTCTCCTTCTGATGGCTATTCCTTCGCCCGCCCTCTAACTCTGTTGTGACCTTCACCAACATTCTCCTGATTTTTTGTGAGAAACTCTCTGGAAGTGCCAATTACGTACTTGGGCTGCTGCTGTCTAGGTGTGGTTCCAAGGCCAAGGACATGACTCCCACTTGACCACTCAACTCTCTGATGTTCCAGCTGTCACTCAGTCTTGTTGGAAACAAGTTGACGCATCTTTATGTAGTGTTTTTTGGTTCTCCCTTGCTCCTAACCTCCAAGCGCAATTTCAAGCCTTCACCACTTGTTTTGATGTCCGGACAAAAGCCAAGAAGCTATATTCCAATGATGTTTATTGTCTCTACAACATTGTAACTAGGTTGATAACTACCAAATTAAGGAACATGGACATGCAGACATATCTTGGTAAGTTTGATTGCCTTGTTGTTGAATATTTTGCTCTTATGCCCTTAACTACTAATGTAGAGATCTTTCACCAACAACTAGATCAATTCTTCATGGTTGTTGCCCTTGCTGGACTCCCATTTGAGGCGGTGATTCGTAATAAGATTTTATCAGCCCCTACTACTCCTATCTATAACATAGTCCAAGAATAGTTGTTGCAACTTTCTATGCCATGTTCTTTTGGGTCCTCTTCCACAGCTACCAGAGAATCCTCTGCCTTGTCTCAAATTCCTCTCATCGTAATGGCTGTGGCAGGGGATGTGATGGTTGTGGTGGACGTTGGTGTAATTATTGTAATCGATGGGGATACATTGAATTAGAATGTCGCACCAAAGCTAGAGAGCAGTCTTAGGCTAGACAGCATTTTCGGTCTCAGTTAGCTAATGTGGCTCAAATCACTAGTTCTTCAACTTCAGATATTACTATCTCTGCCGCTGAGTTTAATGAGCTCCTTCAGTTGTGCGCTGCCAATGAGCCAAAGACATTGCATTACCTGTCATTGCTGTGGCTCAATATGGTAATCTTATAGCTTTCATTTCTCAGTTCCCTTCTCTTGGACCTTGGGTCCTTGATTTTGGTGTCTTTGATCACATGACTGGTAACCAATCTTTTTTTTCTTCCTTGACCCTTTCCAATTCGTTTCCCTCTATTACTTTCGCAGATGACCTCCAGATTAAAGTCCGGGGCATCGGACAAACCTGTCAACTTCTACATCTTTCCTTAAATTTTGTATTATTTGATTATGATTGTTCTTTTAATTTAGTTTCTATGGTAAAGTCATCCGCACCCTTGATATTTCTGTCTTATTTGTTAATAACTCTGTTCTTGTACAAGATCGATGCACTGGATGAACGATTGAAGCAGGACATGAGTCTGGAGGATTATGCTTACTTACACATATGGTGACCTATATTTCCTCTGCTTCTCTTGCTCTTGAATATCAACGTCTTGGGCATCTGAGTGTGGAGAAAATGTGTCTGCTTGTCCCTCGTTTTTCAAATTTTCACTTTTTTCAGTGTGAGTCGTGTCAGTTAGGTAAACATACCCATACTAGTTGTGGTCCTAGTCTCAATAAACGTGCTGCGTTACCTTTTGCTTTAGTTCACTCCGATATTTGGGGTCCTAGTCAAGTTTGTTCAACTTTAGGATATTTTTATTTTGTTAACTTTATTGATGATTTTTCTCGTTGTACTTGAGTTTTTCTAATGAAGAAACGTTCTGATATCTTCTCAATTTTTAAAATTTCTTTACTGAAATTCAAACTCAATTTGTTAGCTCTATTAAAATTTTACGAACTGATAATACAAAAGAACATTTGTCATCCCAGTTTCACTCCTTTTTGACCTCGCAAGGGATTCTTCATCAAACCTCATGTACTCACACACCACAACAAAATGGTGTAGCTAAATGCAAAAACTGTCATTTGATGGAGACAACTCGTACCCTTCTTCTCCATTGCAATGTTCCATCACGTTTTTGGGGTGATGAGGTCCTTACAGCTTGTCATCTGATTAACCGCATGCCTTTATCTATTCTCAATAATCTGATTCTTTTTTCCATCTTACATCCTACATAGGACGTTCATCCACTTTCTCTACGTGTCTTCGAGAGTACTTGTTTTATTCATGATCTCACCGCAGGTAAGAGCAAGCTCCCTGTCAAGTCCCTAAAATGTCTCTTTCTATGTTACTCCCGCCTCCAGAAAGGTTATCGATATTTCTGTCCACAACTTCAAAGATATCTTGTCTCTGCTAATGTTACCTTGTTTGAAAACACTCCCTTCTCTTCCATCATTACAAGTGTTTCTCTGAAGGTCCCACTTACTGTTCTAGTTGCTCCTACTCCAACACCTTTTATTCCTCCAACATCATCTCCTGCTCCAATTGTTCTTTCGATGTCGTCACCTGCGCAATAACTTTCTGTTGCCATTTGCAAAGGTGAATGTCAACCCGTAATCCTAATCCTAAATACGCATTTACTATTAATTATGACCATTTATCTCCATTCTATTGCTCATTTGTTTCCTCCTTGGATTTTGTCTCTATTCCTATGTCTATAGGTGAAGCTGTGATTGACCACAATTGGCAACGAGCGATGTTGATAGAAATGACTGCATTGGAAGCTAGTATTCTAGTAATGCATAGGAACTCGTCTCCTTACCTCTTGACAAGTCTACCCTTGGCTTTCGGTGGGTCTATATAGTGAAGGTCGCACCTGATGACACTATTGATCATTACAAAGCTTGTTTGGTGGTTAAGGGTTATACTCAGATTTATGGGCTTGATTATAGTGATACTTTTTCCTCGGTGGCCAAAATCACATATGTTCACCATTTTCTTGCTATGGCTGCCATTTGCTATTGGCCTTTTCATCAGTTGGACATAAAAAATGCATTCTTCCATGTGACTTGCAGGAGGAGGTTTACATAGATCAACCACTTGGTTTTATAGTTTCTGGTGATCGTACCCTTGTCTATGAATTTTGCCAATCACTTTATGGTTTGAAGCAATCTCTGCGTGCCTAATTTAATCGGTTTAGCTCCGCTTTACTTGAATTTGGTATGACTCGTATTGAAGTTGATCACACTGTTTCCTCCTTTCACCCATCCACCGGCTTGTGCATCTACCTGGTTGTCTATGTTGATGACATAGTCATAATCGGCGATGACTCTGAGGGGATCCTTTGTCTCAAGTCTCATCTTCATAATCACTTTCAGACTAAGGACTTGGGACCACTTCGATACTTTGACATTGAAGTTGCTTAATCCTCCACTGGCATTGTTATTTCCTAGAGCAAGTAATTGAGACGAGTATGCTTGATTGTTGTCCGAGTGACTTCACCTATAGACCCACATCTAAAGCTTGTTCTAGGTCATAGGGAGCCTTTGAAAGACCCTGGAAGATACCGTTGTCTAGTGAGCAGACTTAGTTACCTCACTACATCAGATATCACAGTTGCAGTTACCGTGTTTAGCCGGTTCCTGCAAAGGCCTTGTGACGGTCATTGGACAGCAGCCATGCGTATTCTTCGGTATGTCAACAATGCACCGAGTCGTGGATTGCTATATGAAGATAAAAACAATTCTAAAATTGTCTATTATTTGGATGTTGATTGAGCAGTCACAGTCAGACAAGAGGTCCACTACTGGATATTGTGTTCTTATTGGAGGAAACTTGATATCATGGAAGACTAAGAAGTAGAAATCAGTTTCAAAATCCAATGCTGAAGCAGAATATCGTGTCATGGCAATGGCTATGTGTGAGATCATATGACTTATACAACTTCTCCAACAATTAAAATTTGGAGATCTTGGTGGTATGAAGCTGGTATGTGATAGTCAGGCTACCATGCACATTGCATCAAATTCGGTCTTCCATGAACAAACTAAACACATAGAGATTAACTGTCACTTTGTTAGAGAGAAAGTGCTCTCCAGAGAAATTATCACTGAATTTGCTAGTTCAATTGACCAACTTGCAGATATGCTCATTAAACCCCTCAAGGGTTCTCGTGTTGATAGTATATGTAACAAGCTTGACTCATATGACATGTATGCTCCAACTTGAGGGGGAGTATTATAGATGTGATTTCATTACATTAAGTAGTATATTACATATATGATTTGATTACATTATGTCGTATATTATCTTTAGGGATTTAGTCACTATTTACATTTGTTTTGTTTCCCTTTTATTGTACCTATCACTCATTATAAATAAGAACTTCATGTGTACTCTAAACACACAATTATAGTCATAAACTCTTACAAAAGTAAAAGGTGGTTCCAATCCTTTGGTTGTGTGGAATAAACATTGCTCGGCAGCAGACAACAAAGGACCATAGTGGGCACAAATATTGTTTACCCTTGAATAAAACACGCCCTATGGCAGAAGGAGAAGTACGCCATGAAATAGAAAAATAAGAAATGAGTGGCGATGAAAGGCTGTGTAATTCCAATGAATGATGTCAGTTATAGGTGAGCACAGTTTTGTTAAATAACTGCCATGGCATGGCAGGATTTTGTTAACCGCTATATAAAATTTGTGAAGGAATGTCTGCCATGGCAGCAAATGGTGTGTGTTTATGGCAGAATTTTGGCCTTCAGCTATGTACACCATTGATAACATTGGGTGAGCATAGGGAAGAGTTACCAAGTAGAGTAGGGTTCACCAAGAAGAGCATGTCTTTTCTAGGAAGAGTAGGAGTGAAGTCATAGGAAAGAAAGGTGACGATAGGCAGTGTTATCAAATTGTGGCCATGTGGCAGAATAGCGTGGCGGATTTTCCACAAAACGCCACAGTATAGCGGTTGCGTTGCGACGTCTGGATTGTGGGTCATGGCGGCCGCCATGGCCATCGCATGCATGGCGGCAATGCAGGCCAAGGCGGAATCTGAGTTTTTTCAAAAAAAAAAAAGCCTTTCGGGTTTCGGACCTGACCCGACCCGGAAGATGTTTTACCTCTTTAAACCCTAATTCACCTTATTCACACCTAAGAGAGCCTAAGAGAGACGAGATCAGCAGCGAGCGACGAACACGCGGCGACCGACAGCGAGCGACGAACACCAACGGTCGGCGACGCAACAGCGACGCGACGAGCGTGAGATGAGCGACAGAGAAGATGCGACGTGACGAGCGAGAGAGAAGATGCGACGGCGAGCGACGCAAAGGCACCAACGGCCGGTGACGCAACAAGCACTGGCCGGTGACGCGACTGACACCGGCGACAGGGACCAGGATCAGCAAAGGCGACGGCGAGCGATTGAGATCGGGTGAGCGACTGAGGTTGAGTTTTTTCCAGTTCTCTACTTCTCTAATTCTCTCTTTATTTCTCACATCACTGTTTTTTTTTTATTTTTAAACTTTTTTATTTGTTTTAAATAATTTTTACACTATGTAAAAATTATTAATTGTGTTGTTTGTAGAGAAGTTGCTCTGTTTTATTGATGAGTAACTCTATCTTTGTTAATTTTTTTAGTATTAGTACACTGCAGCCTTTGAGCAAGTTTTGCAATGGCTGAAACACGAACAACAGCTCCAACTCCAACTCCAACAGATTCAAGGGTTAGCTCTAGAATAGACCCTGGTTGGAAATATTGTCACTGAAGCTGACACAAACACAGTTGTTTGTAATTTTTGTGGAAAAGTTATGAAGGGTGGAATAACAAGAGCGAAGGAACATATCATGGAGAAGAAAGGGAACGCGACAGTTTGTAAAAAAAACCCACAACATGTAAAGGATGAACTTTGGGGACTTTTAACAAATAAAAAGTCTATAGCAACTTCAGTTGATTTGCCTATCAACATTAGAGAAATGGACTTTGTTCCCATTGGATGTGATGAAGATGAACCAGATGAATTTGAGGACTCTAACAATAATGTAGTTGCTGCCAAAAAGAGTATGGCTAGAAAAGGGCCAATGGACATGTTTTGCATAAATCCACTACAAGGAGTTAATAAAAAACAAAGGGAGAAAGTGCGACAAATGAACATAAAGGAGACATGTGACATAAAAATAGTGGAGAAGGTTCATCAGTATATTGCTCGCTTTTGGTATCAAGCTGAGATTGCATTCAACCTTATTAAGTTGAAGAGTTTTGAAGATATGGTAATTGCTATTGGTCAATATGGACCACATTTGCCCATTCCTAGTTACCATGATGTTAGAGTTTCACTGTTGAAGAAAGAGATGGAATATACTGAAGAGTTGACGAAAGGCCATAGGGAGCTATGGGTGAAGCATGGATGTTCTATCATGTCTGATGCATGGACTGATAGGAAACAAAGATGCATCATTAATTTCTTGGTGAACTCTCAAGCTGGGACAATGTTTTTGAAGTCTGTTGATGCTTCTGATTATGTCAAAACTGGAGAAAAGATTTTTGAGTTAATTGATTCAGTTGTGGAGGAGGTTGGAGAGCAAAATGTTGTGCAAGTGATCACTGATAATGGGAGTAATTATGTGTTGGCTGGTAAGAAGCTGGAGGAGAAAAGGCCACACTTGTTTTGGACCCCTTGTGCAGCCCATTGCATTGATCTAATGCTTGAAGATATTGGGAAACTTCCATTGGTTAGGAAGATAATTAGAAGGGCAATCGCACTGGTTGGGTTTATCTATGCCTATTCTAGTACTTTGAGCATGTTGAGAAGTTTTACAAACAAGAAGGAGTTGGTGAGAACTGCAGTGACTAGATTTGCTACTTCTTATCTCACATTGGAAAGACTCCATGTTCAGAAAATCAATATTAGAACTATGTTTGTTTCCAGTACATGGACATTAAGCAAGCTATCAAAAGAAGCCAAGGGAAAGGAAGCTATGAAAGTGGCACTCATGCCTTCTTTTTGGAAGAATGTGGTATATACCCTTTCATGGCACCACTTGTAAAAGTGCTTCGTCTTGTTGATGGGGAAAGGAAACCATCAATGGGTTATATTTATGAAACAATGGACAAGGCAAAAGAAACCATCATGAGGTCATTCAACAACAATGAAAGCAAATTCCAAGATGTGTTTGCTATTATTGATAAAAGATGGAATTGTCAACTTCATAGGCCATTACATGCAGCTGCCCACTTTCTTAATCCAGAGTTCTTCTATGACCGCATGAAAATGGAGTTTGATTTTGAAGTCACGAATGGGTTATATGAATGCATTAAGAAATTGGTTCCGGAATTAGATGTCCAACATGCAATTCTGACTGAGTTGCACCTTTACAAAACTAAAGCTAGTCTTTTTGGACATGAATATGCTATGCATCAAAGGAAATCTCATTCTCCTAGTAAGAAACTTCTACTAATTTATTTTATGGAAGTTTTAATTTTACAAATCCTAAACTTACAAGTCATACTCTTCTATGTAGCTTATTGGTGGCGAATGTATGACTCCAATGCTCCGAATTTGCAGAAACTAGTTATAAAGATTTTGAGTTTGACTTGCAGTTCCTCAGGTTGTGAAAGGAACTGGAGTGTATTTGAGCAAGTAATTCCCCAAGCTAATTTTATTTTATTTAAATTTCATGGTTAAGTTTCATTTGACCTTTATTTATCTTACTTATGTAATGTTTCAGATTCACTCCAAAAAAAAGAATAGGCTTGAGCACCAGAAGTTGCATGACTTGGTGTATGTTAAATACAACCAACAACTTAAGCACAAATATAATGCTAGAGATGAAATTGATCCAATTTCTCTCAATGACATTGATGCTTGCAACGAATGGTTAATTGGAGAGATGGATGATGCTACAGATGATGGAAATGAGTTGGTGTTTGATAATGATAAAAGTTTAAATTGGGCAACTGTGTATGAAGCTTCAGAGGTTGGAGACCTAGGATCTATACTAGGCATACCAAGAAAAGAAAGGACCCAACAAATGATGGTGCCCAGACATCTAAAAGGCAAGCACTAGAAAAAAATAAGCAAGTTCAAGTTCAACAAGAAGATGAGGATGAGGAGTTTGAAGAAGGGGAGTCTGAAGAAGAAGCAATCAGAGCTTATTTTGACAATGACAAGTCAAATGAAGATGAGGAAGAAGGATATGCTTCTCTTGATGATGATGAAAAGAATTTAGATGAGGATTATGTTAGAGTTAATGAAGATGAATAGGTTTTAGGTTTAGGAAAGTAGAAATTGTTTTTTGTTTGTTTTAAGTTTCATGACTTTGGTTAATTTAAATTTTAGATCATGTTTTAATTTGAATTTTAGATCATGTTTTCAGTTGAAGAATATTAGGTACTTTTAACATTGTACTGATTTAGTTATATATGAGACTATGAGTATTGTTTTCATTGTTTTTTTAATTATATTTCATGTTTTATATTCTCTTTTTGTAATTTTTTTAATTTATATTTAGTATTTTGTTAATGTTTATAACTTTATATATAAAAGTATTACTATTTTTTAGTCCGCCATAGCGTCCGTCATTTCCCGCAACGCCATCCACTATTGCCATATGGCATTTTTTTGGCAAACCGCCATAGACCGCCATCCGCCATAGATAACATTGATGATAGGACAATGGGTCCACCTGCAAAAAATTTAGGAACTTAGACTTTTAAGGTTAGTTTAGGCTCTAATAACATATAAATGTGTGTCAACCTGTGTATTTGATGAGCACAAAATGCCATTACTTATAATGAGCAAATAGTATTAAACAGGGTCAATATTGATTATATATGATCACTTTAATAATGAGTGAGGATCAACCTAGAAATAGGTAATAAGGACTCAATCCTTAATTACCATCTAATAATAAATAAGAGAATAATGTATAATCTCTAACAATTTGATGGTTATTTGTTACTTTTAATGTCACAACTTTCAAGATAGTAATTTAGTAATTTGCTAAAGTGCATGTTTGGTTCAACTTATTTTTTATCGTTTAGACTGATATTTTATGATACCTTGAAACCCTCCCAAAGAGTGCCTAGTAGGGGATAGTCAGCATCCGTGCCACTTTTGTCCTATACACAGGGTTCTAACTATTGACACTTCACATTTTAAACTGCACTTTCTAATCACATCAATTATTTGCAATTAAGATTCATTATAATCACCTATGAAGCACATCAATCCCTGCCCTATAAGAGATAAAACAGTTTACATTTTATGTTTGTAATTTCAGTTGCATTTATTCTTTTAGATAGATAATTTATCCAGAAGTTTGTTACTCAGCAATGAGTAATATGGCTTAGCTATATAAAGTTTCTCCCTCTTTAATGTTTATCTTATTGATAATCTCACGATACTTTCTCTCTATTATGTTTTCTCTGATTTCCATTATTACTACGCTTTTTTCTTGGGATGTGGATTTGTGATCTTCGTATACATTAAAGTTTATATCATCTAGTTAGCCCCTAAAAAGGCATTATTTACGTTGCACTCAGAACTCCTTCTGGGTGCCTATATTTTGGGATTCAATATTTTTAGTTTCTAACTTAGAATTCTCAAGTTGATATGTTTTATGGTTGAAAATATTTTGGTTTTGTTTTAATTAATGTTTTCTTGGCTTCTGATGTTACCATGATGGTATGATTTCAAGTAAGTCTTCTGAACTGAAGACTTCATCAAAAACTTCATTTGCACAAAACTTTCTAATGTAATTCAATGAACAGAAATCTTAATAGTAAAGACAAACAGACAGATCAATCTCTAAGGATTCATACTGGTTCATCCTTGAACATGTGGAGTATGTCCAATCCCTACCTAATCCAATCGTAGGTTCACTATGGAAGGTATTTTTTTACAATTTTTATAGTCTTTCAAGCTTTACAACTGTGTATTCTTTGATCACACATTCTCTCTTTACTCGCATCTTAAGATTACTCTTCAAGGAACATACTTTCTCCTAGCACAACTTACTACTACTAGCTCACTTTATCTGAGTTTAAAGTACAAAAGTAATGAGTTTTAAATTTTTAATATATAGCTCTCATAAACACTCAGAATGAATTCTACGTGGGAAAGGAGCTAAATGAAATAACTACAAACTAATTAGTGGAACGAACAATGCGGTTTATGGAAGAGGAAGAAAGAGTTCAGGCTTGGATTTCACAGTTTTATTGTTTATCTGCTTTTCTCCTTGATTTTTCAAACATTGGAGCTTTATATAGATTAGGAGATCATTAGAAGCTATGCCTCTTGTACTGCTGGCAGCTTTTTTTTAATGATGGACTATATGGTGCCTCGACAATCATTCCAGTATCTTGTACCTAACAAAAGTCGCAAGATATGCTCTTCTCATCCTGTATCTGGTATCTTCTCAGCTTCTCTTCAAAACTTTTTCATCCTGAACTCATAAAGAAATTTTAACATGGGCACCTGCTAATAATGACGTCTTGCAATAAGTTTAGACTTCCAGGATTTTGTCAATGTGAGAAGATTTCTTCCAATTACTGTCTGTACTCTGTGTCAAAAGTCTTCTTGTGGTAAGAAGAGTCGTCTAATTAGTGAGCAACACTCCTTTTCTTGTCTTGTGAGCAGATTTATCACCTTCAGAGTAGAATTTTTCTCTCTAACAGATAAAAGTATGCTTTTCACAGGATAGCTTGAATGTTTTCAACAATGTATTTGGTGAACATTGAGTTTGTCCAAAGGACATTCAGGCTGCAGCAGTTCTGTGTTAATTTGAGTATTTTATTTGGTGCTGGTCTCACTTTATGAGTCTAGTATATTTGTTGGAAACTGGAAAGAAATGGTAGAATTGCCTAGTTGCCAGTCTTTTATGGTTGTCTAGCTTATTCACGGTGTTCTGCTGGTTTAGTGAAGTCTTTTGATAGATTTACAGGATGATTGACATGCAGTATTGCATACTTTTTTATATTATTAAGTCTTTTATTCATTAAGCTTCTTTTCCTCTTTCAGTTCCATGTCTTTATGTTCTTAATAAATTCTGTTTACAAAACATAACTTTAAAATTGATTTAACCGTGGATTTTCTGATTTGTTGATCATCAAATGAGGATGTATGCATGTAGGTAGTTATTTACACATTTTAAGGATGATAGAACCGTTCATGAGGTAGCGCATGTCAGTCTGCAGAAACTGGAATTTATAATCCAGCCCATCTGGACTCCCAAAGCAACTGAAACTCTGCTAAACCACTTGAATTTATGGTTTAGTTTTGGATATTTGCAAGTTTTACTCGCTAAATATCAAGAAGCAAATGCCATTACCAACACAGAACGGTGGTTATGGAGTAGAAAGTTTAAACTTTTGTGAAACCAAATAGGAAGACAAACATAGGCTGCAGAGAGATTGAGTTTTATTCATTCCTTGTACAGCCATTAAATTTCAGTTTATTTTTATGCATATTTTCATATTCTATGTATATTCTCTACGAATACTACAAGTGTTAATTGCCTAAATGGACTTGGATAACTAGTTTTGAAATTTATAAAAACAAAAACATTGGACTTGGATAACTTTTATAAATTTTCAAAACTAGTTTTTGGTTTCTAGTTTTGAAATTTATAAAAGCAAAATTTAGTTTTGGTTTTAAGTTTTCAAATTTTTAAAAACATTGTTTTGGTTTTCATATTTAAAACATTGTTTTCAAATCTTAACTAAATAGAAATTTTCCTTCTTAGAAACCGAAAATTCACGATTGATGATCGGTTGTTGGTGTCGGAGGTAGAGGTTGAAGGTGGCGGTTGGCAACCACTGGTTGGAGATGATAGTCGGTGACCGATGATCAGTAGTCGAAGGTGGTGATTGATGGCCGTCAGTTGAAGGTGGCAACAGATGATCGTTGTTGGAGGTGGTACCTGGTGATTGTTGTCAAAGGTGGCACCCAGTAACCATCGGTTGTAGGTTGTGGCTGGTGATCGCCAGTCGGGGATAACAGCCATTGATTGCCGATGTGCTAGTCAATGATGACAAGTGATGAACTTGAATAACATAGTACATATTGTGAACAAAAGTCATTCTCTAATTTGTAGTTTCTATTGACATTTGTAGCTACTATTTAAGGTATATCTTAGGAAATTGTATATTGATGAAGTCGATATAACTTTGGATGGTCTTATGATTTTTGTTTAAGTTTTTAGCTTCTATATTGATGTGGTTTTAATTTCAAGTTCCACTGCCATTATACTATTGAACCAGTTTATGCTATATTTCGATGGATCTAGTGATAATGATAATTCTGCTACTTTTAACCATAACAATAAATTAATTTCTAACTATCCAAAACTGACTGATTGCAGAAAATTTTATGTTCGTCCCATGATTTGGAGCAATTTCCTGCACTTAAACTGGAGCTTAGCATAAGACAGCCACTTTGCCTACTAGGTGATTGAATCTTGATGTAGTAAGCTATTCAGAAGTTACTCTGCTCATTGGATAATTTTGACAATGTATTATCTATGGTTAGCCGGATTAAGTGGCTATAATGATTCGTTGTAGCGTAGCAATCTTTGTAATATTAAAATGTACCAAAGCAACCCAGCAAAAGAAAAAGGAAATTAAAAAAATTCTTTGAAAACTTGCTTTTATTTCTTTATACTTTTCTATATCTTTCTCGTTTTTTCATTTCCTTTGCTTTTGACATTTTACAATTGCAATAGCATTTCTTATATCGACTCTGCTGAAATGTTCACTTTATTCCCATTTTAAGAGCGTGTAAATTCACAAGTTAGCCTACATACAGTGCCAGGGATATTGGTAAGGTTAAGAAACGCTACTGAAATACTTTTTCGTAAATTAATTTATTATTAATAGAAAACTTGTGAAATTTATTAACATACTAAAACCTACTAAAATAGAGTAAGGCTTGAATAATTAAAGAGATTCACATGAAGTTTACCTCGAAAAATGATAGCGAAACGTTTCTCCAGCAATTTTATTTTGTTGTTCAACATAAAATAACACTTTCCAAAAGGCCTGATGAGACTGGGTTTTGACTTTATCTAAAGTATAAATTACTGAGACAGACAACAGAAATGATTTCATTAAAAGGTTTTATCTTTTTGTAGATTAAATGTATACAATTTATATTAGTGTAAAATTATTTAATATATCCATGGTGTTTTCCATTTGCACCCCTATTTTTTACTTTTTGCACTCTCAATAACCATTTAGTTCACATGATCCGCCCAATCAAGGTGTTTCGTGCACCTTAAGCTAACTGTCATTTCTTCTGTTATTTAGTGTTAGTTAAGTTAGTTAATTTGTTTTAGGCTTGGGCTTTGTTCCTTGTGGTTCAATTTTAATTCTCCTTTATATATAAACTCCTTTCCCATTCAATTAAACTTTAGAATGGAATTTATGCTGATTAGTTGATTTGAGCCATTCTCTCTCTCCCTCTCTCTTTTTGCTTTCTACTATTTGTTTCTTATGGTATTAGAACTCTTCTCATAGAAGAGCTTTGTTGCGCCTACTCTGAACTTTTCTTCCTCCATGTCATCTCATTCTTCAATCATGAATGACAAATTGGATCCCTCAATGAATGTCCATAACTATCTTTATTTGCATCTAAGAGAAAATCTAGTCATTTTTCTTCTCTCTCCGCTTCTTGATGAAAAGAACTACAACGCATGGTGCAAAGCTATGGCAACAACATTAAGTGTGAAAAACAAACTTGAGTTTGTCAATGGAACAACAAGTGAACTGATGAAGATGATATGGTAGTCTCTTGGATCCTTCACTCTATGACACCTCAAATCCGCTAAAGCATCATCTAGATGGAGGAGATGCAATGATATGGTAGTCTCTTGGATCCTTCACTCTGTCACACCTTAAATCTGCCAAAGCATCATCTGGATGGATAGATTGAAGCAATTTGGAAGGATTTTTGTGCGAGATATTCACAAGGAGATTGCATTAGAATCTCGGACCTGCAATTAAAAGAAACATCTATTAGGCAAGGTGAATCATTTGTAACTGAGTATGTTACCAAATTAAGAATTATGTGGGATAAGTTAAAAAGTTTTAGACCAAATCTTGTTTGCAAACGCTCGATAAAATGTGGTTGTGGAGTCATGGATGCTATAGTTGAGAGGAAATTGGAAGATCAAGCAATGTAGTTTTTAGGGGATTAAATGAACACTTCAACAATGTCAAGTCGAACATTTTGATCATGGAGCCTCTTCCATCCATCACGAAGATATTTTCATATGTGGTTCAACAAGAAAGACAACATGAGGGAAGTAGTTTTGCTGCTACTATTAATTTGGAAAACAAAAATTTAGTAATTAATGGAGGCAATTCAAACCTGGTGTGCGACTTTTATGGAAGGAGTGGCCACACCGAGAATTTTTGTTATCACAAGCATGGATTTCCATCAGGGAATGAGAAAAGTGGCAGCAGGAATGGCTCAAACAAAACCAACAAAATATGCACACATTGTGGGAGGTCCGACCATACAGTGGATGTGTGTTACAAGAAGCAAGGCTTCCCCCCGGGACACAAGCTCTATGGAAAGAGCTCTAACATCAATCAAGTTGTGGCTGAAGAAGGCAAAGGAAATGATAATCAGCAAAATTCCATTAAGATCTGTGGGCATAAGCTTTCATCCAGGGAGTACCAAGCACTAATGGCTTTAATCCACCAAAAAAGCATTGGAAGTTCAACTGTCCCTGCGTCCACCAGTACTAACTCCACACATGTTAACCAAATTAGTTTGGTCTCCACTTGCAATACACAAAACACAGGTGCCACAAATCATGTCTCCTCATCATTGAAATACTTCACCTACACTAAAAGTATTACTCCAATTATTTTGAAATTACCCACAAGTCAATAGGTAAGAGCCACACACTCTGGTATTGTCACATTCATAGAGAATTTTTTCCTAGATAATGTGTTGTTCATTCCTTCTTTTAATTATAACTTGATCTCTATTTCTAAACTCATGAAGTCTCTTAACTTTGAGATGATTTTCTCTTATCCTTCGTGTACCGTTTAGGATGTGAGATAGAGGAAGACGATTGGTATAGTTGGTGAGCATGTAGGTCTTTACACTATCTTTGTCAACAACTTAAATATCCCTTTAACCATGTTGACTATAACTCACCTTGTATGTAAAACCATACCTATTCACCTTTGGCATTTTATACTTGGTCATTTGTCTCGAGAGCGATTACATGTTATGACTTGCCACTATGCTTGTATTTCCAATAATAGTGAAGAGAATAAATATTTTGCTTGCAATGTTTGCCATCATGCTAAACATAAAAAGATTGCCATTTCCTTTGAGTAACTCTCATGCATTGATACTTTTCAATTGATTCATCTTGACATATGGGGCCTGTGCTCTAAAATTTCCATGCATGGACATAAGTATTTCCTAACCATAATGAATGATCATTCACACTTCACTTGGGTTTATTTGATGCATAACAAAACTGAAACAAGAGCACACATAGTCAATTTTGTAAACTATGCAATAAACCAATTTGATTCTCACATTAAGACCATTAGATCTGATAATGGTAAAGAATTTCAAATGGAAAATTTTCACCAATCCAAAGGAACAGTGCATCAAACAACTTGCAATGAGACACCACAACAGAACAGGATTGTCGAAAGAAAGCACCAGCATCTCTTGAACATCAAATAGGTCTTGTCATGGATGAAAGCTCATTGAAGATTCGAAGCCATAGTCTTCATTATTTTTAGCTTGTAAATATTTTATTTTAATTATCTAAATAGGAGAGTATTTTTAATTCCCTTACATCGATGTATTTTCGGCCATCTGCTTAGTTTATAAGGTATATGTGTCTTTAGTTAAAAAGGAGGAGTAAGCTTAGAATGAGTGTATAAGTCAAGACATTATTTTGGGCTAGCCCATTCATATTAGGAGATGCTAAATGCACCCATGGGGGTGAACTTAGGTGTCTCACTTAAGGCCTAAGACTTGGGTTAATTAGTCTTAATCCTAATTAAGCTCAAGTCCAACATTGCCTAGAAAAGTGTGCCCAAGCTCTCCCATTGGGCTATATATACTCATTCCCCCTCATTGTAAATTTCACCTTTGAAGTTGAATGAAAATAGTCTCTTTGTGAGCAGATTCTTAGTAAAAGATCTTGAGGATCCTCTCTCTTGAGAAATCTCTTTCTAGTTGGTTTATCAAGGGTTTCTTCCCTTGTGACAAACCTAAACACTTTGGCTTATCTCTCTTTGAGAGTGGCGCCCCACCTTCATTTTCTTTCCCCTCCATCATCCATTTCATGGTGCTTGGAACCTCAAGGAGAAAGATCAAGGGGAGTGCAAAAGCTTTTTGCATCATTTGGTATCAAGAGCCAACTCCATGAGGTTCTTTTCTAGTCTTAATTTTCTTTAATTTTTTCCAGCTTTTCTTCTTAGTGTTCTTGCTATTTTCTTTGTTTTTTCCAGCCTTTAATTCTTGTCATTTAATTTCTTTTATGTCTTGTTAGTTTATGTTTTAGTAGTTTTCATTTTATGCAATTTATTTCCTAGTCTTTATTTCTTTCTAGATTCAATTTATCTTGTTCTTTTCCATTGAATCTTTATATGTTTCCTATAGGATTGTTTCTTTAATTTTCTATCCAGCTTTTTATTTCTTTTTTTTTTCATTTGCAAATCCTAAGAAGGTCATTGTAATGACTTAACAAAATTTGTGAAGGAAGCCACACATTGTGGTCTTGATCTTTGGATGCACGTTGTTCTTCTTATTTGAGTTTTTAATTCTATTTTCCTGCACCTATTTTTCTGTTTTTCCAGCCCCTTGTTCTCTGTTTTGGGCATATATTTCTGGTTATTTTAAGTCATTTAATTTCAGTTTTTAATCTTCCAAGTTGTGTCTTAGTTGGTCATGTTGTAGCCCTTTTATTGTCTCTTAATTCTACATAGTTTTGCTTTTTTATTTTTACCATAAAAAAATATCTCTCTTGGAATTGAGCATATGCTCTTATGTCTATTCCTAGAGTTCCACATGCTTTAGATCATAGCATGTTTCAAAAAAATTTGAAAAAAAAATAAATTGCTCAAGTCTTTCTTAGAGTCCATTTCTTTATTTTGTGTGAGTAGCTTATTTTTGTGCTAGTTTATTGTGGTGATTTTCTTTGTGTTGGATGGTTGAGCATTTTGGGGCACATATTTGGGCTGAAAACATGAGCAATCAAACTTACCTAAACCCAAAAAAACTCTCACTTGGTGTCATGTTATAATCAACTAAAATTACTAGCTCATTTTAAGTTGCTTTGTGTTCTTTGGTTTGCACTTTTACATCAAATTTTTGTGGCTAATTTATTATTCTTGTTCAAGCATTTATAATTCTTAAACTCCTTACTATATTTGCTACAAAATGTGTTAAGAGGTGTAGCAAAATTGTTTCAAAAAAAAAAGAAGAAGAAAAGAAATCAAAAGAGTAAAATAAGTAAAAAAAAGAGTTAGTAAAAAGTGCTAAAAACAAGTAAAAAGAGTACAAAAAAAAATTAGTGCACCTCAAAATTATTAAAAAATTCAAAAGAGTGTTAAATTTTATTGAAATTTGCTTGAATTTATTTGCATATGATTTAGCCACATTGCTTTACAATTGTGCAAATCATTGAATTTGTTGAATCTTTTTTGTTTTAAGTCCAATTCTATTTTAGGCCCATTCTAGGAATTTCTTTTGTGTGCCAAATTTCTTGTTTGTCCTTATTGGCTTTCTTTGTGTTTGTCAAATAAATTCTTTCCACTTGGATGTGTTCCTATTCTTGTTAAGTGCTTTTTATTACTTTTTGCTTTCAAATTCTACTTCCCTTGGTCTCTTGCTTGGGCGCTTGTTTTCTCTTGGTAGGTAGTCAAATTGTTGAAATTTCCACAAGGGTAGCATCCTTAGGAAGTGTTGATTTAAAACTAAGGAAGAGGAGACTTGAAAAGGAGGCCAAGACTAGAGTGATACACTTGGTGAGGAGCACTTGAAGAAAGGAGCTACATTCAACTACTTTTAATTTTCTTTGTTTAATTTGGGTGTATTTTTAAAGAACATTTTAATTAGACGTGTTGGATGCCCATAAGGGTCACCTCTTTTGTGTGTAATAAACCATTGTTTCTCATTTTAGTGTGGATAAGGAATTGGTACCCCTTATTCATACTTAGGAGCACGTTAGAATCCTTTAGCTTTGCTTTAAATTTCTTTATGTTGTTTCAACGTTTTAGCAAGTGTTAAGAGTTCCAAAGACTCTTAGCACTTTAGGAGAAAACAAAAAAGAGAGGAGCGTTTTGCATATTAGTTCCCTAGGCCTTACACTTTGACATGTTTTCACACACATCTAGGAGTGTTAGGAGTAGTAATAAAACTAGGGAAAATAAAGGAGAAGAATGTGAGAATAGAATAAAAGAAAAGTATGAGAAGAGTGATAAACCAACCTTGCCCACATATCCATACTTTATTGATTGGGAAATAGTAGAAAAACAACGTAGGGAATTTTGGAAGATGAGAGAAAAAAAAAGAGAGGAGGAAAAGAGAACAAAAGGAACTAGATAAAAAGGAGAGAAGAGATAAAGAACAAAAAGAAAAGGAGAGATAAGAAAGAAGAGAAAAAGAGAGACAAAGAGAAGAGAGGGAACAAATAAGACAAGAGCAAGAGAAAAGAGAAAGAGAAGAGAGGGACCAAAGAGAAAGAGAAGAAATAGAAAAAGAGAGACAAGAGAGTAGGGAAAATGAAAAGAGAGAAAGAGAAGCAAGAGAAAAAGAAAGAGAAGAGAGAAGAGAAAAAGAGACAAAGAAAGAGAAAAATAAGAAAACAAAAGAAAAGAGTTAGAGAGAAAAGAGAGAAGAGAAAGGAGAGAAAAAGACAAGAAAGAATTGGAAAAGAGAGAAAAAGAACAAAAGGAGTTAGAAATAAGGGAAGAAAAGAAGATACAAAAAGAGAGAGACACCTGTAAAAGCTCTTGTGGTAACATTTACACACGTTATAGACTTAGAAAGAGCCTAGAATAACCCATGACATTCATGCTTCTTCTAGTAAGAAGGAAAACCCTAAGAGGCATCCTAAGAAAAAGACAAACCCTTCTGTAATTAAACCTAAAAGAGAGTCATCCAAAAGAAAGCATATTGAGAGAAAACCCTTGAGTATGAGTGACACCCCTACCACTAGTTCGAGCACTTGTTCTCGAAGTCCTAAATGTTTTAAGTGTTTAGAAAAAGGGCACATTGCTTTGTTTTGCCCTAAAAGAAAAAAGACTTTAAGGGGAACATCAAATGAAAATGGTACTCATTCATGTGATGATCTCTTCAAAGTAAAACAACTTCTTGAAAGTCATCCTTGTAAGGAAACCCAAACACGAAAAGAGAATGTTATTCAAACAAGATGCAAAATTTTGGGCAAAACTTGTTCTCTCATTGTGGATGGTGGATCATGTTGTAATTGTTGTAGTATAAGGGTGGTGGAAAAGCTATCACTTGCTACTACTCCTTATCCTTCACCTTATTCTTTGCATGGACTTAATTATGAACAAGGTGTAGTAGTAAGAGAGCAAGTGGAGATTAGCTTCTCCATAGGGAAGTATCGCGACAAAGTGTTATGTGATGTAGTCCCTATGGAAGCTAGTCACATGTTGTTGGGAAGGCCATGGCAACATGATAAGGAAACTTTGCACAATGGCCTCACTAATAAAATCACTCTCTCTCATAAAGGGAAAAAGATTACCTTGCTTCCTCTTACCTCTACCGAGGTTATGGAGGATAGAAGGATCATGAAGCTTAAGAGAGAGAGGGATAAAAATGAAAATAAAGTTGTTGGTAGGAAGATCGAGTATAAGGAAGATCCGCCTTTGCCTTCAATGGAGGTTCTCGACATAGAAAAATTTTCCTTCCAACTCTTACAAAAAGAACAAGTTGAATTTGAGGATGTGCCTATACCTTTTGAGCACCTTGATCCACACCCTCAAGTCCAACTTTGTGAGTGCTCCATTCCACTTAGACTAGTCTCACCTACTATTTCAAAACCTTCGAGGCTAGTATCTAGTGTAATAGGAGAAGGATGAGGCACTGTCATGTGGAGGCACATGCACACTAAAATATTTTCAAACTTTAGTGCCAAACTCCACTACCCCATTCCTAAGAGATCTTCTTATAGACTTCTCACTCCCCCTAAAATCACTTGTCTGCATATAGTTACTACTTTTCTTATTTTCTTGCAGACTTTGAAAAAGAGGAAGAAATGCCTCAGGATTTGAGGTCCAATCCTCTCCAAGAGGGAGGAGATGATGCAATCTCACCTAACATGCATAATGACTAGGAGGACTCAAGGAAAATATGACATGGATGAAAGCTCATTGAAGATTCGAAGCCATAGTCTTCATTATTTTTAGCTTGTAAATAATTTATTTTAATTAACTAAATAGGAGAGTATTTTTAATTCCCTTACGTCAATGTATTTTCGACCATCTGCTTAGTTTATAAGGTATAGGTGTCTTTAGTTAAAAAGGAGGAGTAAGCTTAGAATGAGTGCATAAGTCAAGACATGATTTTGGGCTAGCCCATTCATATTAGGAGATGCTAAATGCACCCATGGGGGGTGAACTTAGGTGTCTCACTTAAGGCCTAAGACTTGGGTTAATTAGTCTTAATCCTAATTAAGCCTAAGTCCTACATTTCATAGAAAAGTGTGCCCAAGCTCTCCCATTGGGCTATATATACTCATTCCTTCTCATTGTAAACTTCACCTTTGAAGTTGAATGAAAATAGTCTCTTTGTGAGCATATTCTTAGTAAAAGGTCTTGAGGATCCTCTCTCTTGAGGAATCTCTTCCTAGTTGGTTTTTATCAAGGGTTCCTTCCCTTGTGGCAAACCTAAACACTTTGGCTTATCTCTCTTTGAGAGTGGCACCCCACCTCCATTTTCTTTCCCCTCCATCATCCATTTCATGCTGCTTGGAACCTCAAGGAGAAAGATCAAGGGGAGTGCAAAAGCTTTTTGCATCATCTTTCCTTTTACAAAGTAATTTTCCCAATACCTTTTGGTCTTTTGCATTAACTCATGCAACCTTCCTCATAAATTGCACACCCACACCTTTCCTCAAGCACAATTCACCAGATGAAAAAAATTCATGGAAAGCAATATAATGTGGGAGCCATTCGCGTGTTTGGATGTCTCTACCATGCCTCCACCCTCACAGCTCATAAAACAAAACTCGATGTTAGAGCAATCCCTGTATTTTCCTTAGGTTTAAACCTCATATTAAAGAATACCTATTGTTTATCTTCACACTCATCAAATTGAGACGTCTCAAAATGTTGTTTTCTATGAAAATCAATTCCCCTTCCTTCCTACATAGTACAATAATCGTGACACATGCCAACACTCTTTAGTTATTATAGTACTTACCAACATGTGTCTGAACACCAACCAAAAACAATCCCAAATAATCCCAAAAACTCAACACTTGTCTGCCTTGAAGCCACCTCACCATCTCCACTAAACTTTTCCAGTCCAATTGTCTCGCCTAACTTAAGTCATTCCTCCATAGTTTCCATCATTGTGCAGCCTATCCCTAACGAGTCATTGCCTATTCCTTCATCTACATGTCATTCTACCGGCAAACATGTCACACCTTCTTATCTGAAAGACTTTCACTGCATGGCCACCACAACTATGCCAATCTATTCCAAGTCAAGCTCCTCTAAAGGTATACACAACCCTTTAGCTTCTTTTCTCTCTTATGATAATTTGTCACCTACATTTCATCACTTCATACTCTCCATATCCACTCAAGACACACCACGGTTATATGCTGAAACATCTATGCATGAATGTTGGATTAAGGTTATGAATGTTGAACTTGCTGCCCTTAAAGCTAATCACATATGGACTCTCACCATTCTTCCACCAAATAAAACTGCTATAAGTGTCGCTGGATTTTCAAGATTAAATATCGTGCTAATGGGTCCATAGAAAGACATAGGCACACCTTGTAGCAAACGGTTATCTCAAACAGAGGGTTTGCATTTCATAGACATGTTCTTCCTCTTTGGCCAAGCTAACAATAGTCTGCATGCTGCTTGCCTTCGCATCCATTCACGCATGGCACCTTAAACCATTTGACGTCAATAATGAATTTCTCTATGGTGATTTTCTTGAAGAAGTTTATATGCATGTGCCTCTTGAGTTGCCTTCTCCATTAGGTCAAGTTTGCAAGCTCCAGAGGTCCTTGTATGGGCTCAAGCAAGCCAGTTGACAATGGTTTACGAAGTTATCTTCTTTCCTCCTTTCTCATGGATACCATCACTTTACTATTAACCACTCTTTTTTTCTGAAGTTTTCTGGGCCATCTATCACTGCTTTGCTCATTTACGTGGATGATGTTATTTTGGATGGGAACAATTTATCAGAAATCAAGCATATCACCTCCTTACTTGACTCCACATTCAAGATAAAAGACTTATGACACCTTAAATTCTTTCTTGGCCTTAAAATTATCCAAACTAGCTTTAGGATTCACCTATGTCAACGTAAGTATGTTCTCTACATACTTTCAAACACAAGCATGCTTGCGTGTTGTCCTATTTTAACACCAATAGACTACACTAATCGCATTCACTCAACATCTAGAGAACCACTCTTTGATCCATCTCCCTATCGCAGACTCATCGGTCGCTTTATCTATTTAACCACAACCAGGCCCAATATCACCTACCTACTTAGTTCAACATCTCAGCCAGTTCATATCCAAATTGAAACATACTGTTTCAATAACACCCCCCAAATGAATTTCAAACGAAACCTCTATCTCTCTTTCTTATAACATCTATTCCTCTCCCCCATTCTTTCTTTCCTTCATCCACCTTTCCTCCTCCTTCTACTTTATTTTCTTTCCTTCTCATATCTTCAAATCTTGTGGTGTTCCATTTACTCTCAAATCCTTCACCTAGCGAAAAGTAATGAAACCCAAAACTCCTACTCATAATTTTTTTATTTTCAAAACTAAGTTTGGTAACTTTTGGTATTAGGGATAGTACTCTAAGGAAGAAGAAGAGTACCCACACAATAAAGGTTGCTCGTTTTGACTCTCTAAGGTAAACCCATAACTCACAACCTAAAGAATAGACTATTTTCAGGTGATAACTTCAAATAGAATTATTTTTAGAGTGTGAAGTACTAGTTTTATGGATTTTTATGATTACTCGTAAATAGGTAGAGTTTCAAACAAATTTCTAAATGTTGAAAATTTTTGTTGGTGCTCAAATCTATTGATTTCTACCTTACATAGTACTCCTGAAGTTGTTGAGAAGTAGTTTGGTTGACTTTCCATAGTTGTGAATGGTTTAACGATCATTGTGACTATTTTAATAGTTTTATAATTATTATTTTAATTCATCTTATTATATTTTTATGTTGTTTACCTAATAGGTTGGGAAACATACTCTTTATTTGATTTTATTCTCTATGAACTTTATTTCAAAGGTTGAAATCTTTATAAATTTAAATTGATTATATTTGATAAAATTAGAGATTTATTTTGGAATGAACTTTAAACTAGAATAAATTTGGCATTTATATTATGAAGATCCATGTTAGAACCCCGTATGTTATTAGCGAATGATAATGACTTAGGTTCACCTAGTTGTATGATGTCGGGCGAAGAAGACTATCTATTAGATGGAGCTGCCACTTTGTGGAGAAGGTTATCAATGAGATGAGCTACCTCTGATGATATTTTATGATATTGAGACATGATATGGTTCTAGGAGGAGAAGGTTATCTGTTAGATGAAGTCGCCCCAAGAGAGAGGCCACTCTTAGAGGAGAGGGCTATCAACGAGATGAAGTTGCCTCTTGGTTCTATCATGAGTGATTCTGTTGTATTTACATTTCATTTTATTTATGTTTTATATTTAATGTATTTCATTTCAAATTTTCTTATTTAATATATATGACAAATCTGTTATTGCTTGAATATGATAGACGTAACATTTTGGATGTTGGGTATAAGTTACATGTAGTTGTGGGATTTATTGAACTTGGTAATTTAATAAGTTTTATATTGAGAAATATTTTTATTGAAAAATTTGTGTATTAGTATGTTTCCTTTGTAGTTTATGGTGGTTGTTAGGCACTCACTAAGTCTTTATGACTTACCTTATTTCTATTATTTTTCATCCAGATTCCCAGGAAGCTGATATCTCCATTGTTCAATCTTCTGTTATTTTTTTTGGTAGGCCTCCTTTTTTTCGGATGACAATTGATGTTATTTTGAGGCTATTTGTACATCTTGAAGCTATAGAAAGTCTAGTTATGGGATTCATGTTTAGATGTTGCATATTTATTGTTGTTGAAAACTCTGGCTAGTGAATTATTAGTAACAAGTTTCTTTGTAAATTTTGGGATGTTCAAAATATAGAAGAGACTCTGTCAAAATTTCTACTGAATATTAAAAGTATGTTTAATTTGGGAAATTATTTGTCATTTTTTGTTTTATTCTTGTTAGGCTTGCTAGACTAAGAATGTTAGTCTGTGTGTCAGTCACGACCTTGAATTTGGGTTGTGACACAAACATACCAATGCTCATTTGGAAGCTACTTTCTGGATCCTTCGTTATCTCAAGTAGACTCCTAGATCGGGTATCTACTTTGCCAGCTACATCTCCCTCCAACTATTGGGCTGGGTGCGTTGACACAAGATGTTCTATCACTGAGTTTTCTGTGTATCTTGGTCACTACTTTATAGCGTGGCATTTAAAGAAGTAAGTCACCGTGTTCAAAAGCTCATTTGAGGTAGAATATAGAGCCTTGACTTCCACTACTTGTGAAGTGACTCACATACCTCTTGGAGGATTTCAATGTTTCATTCACTCACCCTTTACTTTTGTTCTATGATAGTGACTCAACTTTCCAAATTGCTTCCAACCAACGCACTAAGCACATTGACATAGACTGCTATATTTTTCGAGACAAAGCCAATAATGGTTTGATGAAACTCCTTCCTATTTCTTCCACCATGCAACTTGTTGACATTCTCACAAAAGCCTTACGTCGTCATGCCTTTCGGAGTCTTGTTCTAAGCTGGGAATGCTCAACATCCATTCCCAACTTGAGGGGGGATCTCAACAGCCATCTGGCTCACATGATGCGCCCAATCAAGTTGTTCCATGCACCTCAAGCTAACTGAACTAATTGCCATTTCTTCTATTATTTCTGTTATTCAGTGTTAGTTAAGTTAGTTAATCTGTTTTGGGTTGGGGCTTTGTTCCTTATGGTTTAGTTGTAATTATCCTTTGTATATAAACTCCTTTCCCATTCAGTTAAACTTTAGAATGGAATTTATGTTGATTAGTTGATTTGAGCCATTTTCTCTTTCTTTTTTCACTTTCTGCTATATTGTTTATTTCTTATGCAGTCTCAAATTTGCATTTCGAAAAAACTCTCGTCCTCATATTCTCCCTCCCTTGTGTGTTGCTCTATTAATGAGTTACATACCTTATCCCTCACCCTCCCTACAATCCTCATTACTGTAGACTGTCACCCACGTACACCTTACCCTCTTGTATGCCCCTGCCATTTGTGGATCTAATGATTTGTAGCAATAAATTTGTTTTGTGGATCTTATGATCCGTAGACATCAATACATGTAAGAATAAAAATACATTGCGAATAACATGATCCACAATTATATAATTACATAATTTTGGATCTTGTAATTCGCAATGTGCTTTACACAATTACAAATTATGTGATCCACCTTGGTAAAAAGTGAAAAAATACATTATGGATTACATGATCTGCAGTTGTGTAAGACACATTACAGATCACATGATCCATAATAATGTAATGCATAGTTGTGAATCATGATATTAACAATTTTTTTTTTAAATTTTTAGCTTGCAAATCACATGTTTCGCAACATATTAATCCCATTTTTTTTTAGTGTGGGTGCAAGGTGAGGGGCTGGGTGGGGGAGATATTGGGGGCACAAAGGGTGGTGATGGGAAAAGACCAAGGAGACAAGGTAGTTTAGGGAAGTAGTATTTGGGAGGTGCAAATAGCAAAATATAGGTGTTAGAGCAAAATGTCTATATCCATTGATGTTGGGTTTTCCTATGGAATAACCCATATGAGTAATGATAGTACATTGATTTTAATTGGATTTTGGAGAGAAGGGGAATCAGAAAAAGATTTGACAATTTCTCTCTACACTTTTAGAATTTCTCCTAAACCCCATTCTAGAGGTGTATTTTTTACTTTGGATTATACTTTTAGGAGGTGTTATAGGTGAAGGGGGAAATTCCAATAGATTTTAAGGGTGAAAGAGAGAAGGGAAACATGATGCTAAGATTGAAAAAGTTGTGCTAGTAGCAATGATGTTGCCTGGTGCGACAATGGATTGAATTGTTAAAGAGAATGAGAAAGGGAAAAATGGATCTTGGTCATAAAGGAAAAGGAAGGGTATTAGTAGAGGGCAATTTGTTTTTGGCATACTCCAATTTTCTATATGCTCTTTTCGTAAATGCAGAATATTCATGTTACCTTTATGTATTTGATTGATTTATCTGGAATATAATTTTTTTTTTCAGCTTTAGATTCGTCAATCCAAAAATATACTTTTAATAATGTATGAGCAATAAAATGCTATGTTTTAAAAACAAGACCAACCCGGTCAGTTGAATCGATGAATCAATCTGGTAATCGGTTCGGTTAATGCTAAAAACCCACTTAGTAAAGAATCAGTATTAAAATAAGAAAATCGGTCATGAACCAGTAAAACTGATAGTTCAACCGGTTCATAAATTTTTTTGAAAATTTTCAGATTTTGTTAAAGGCACCCCTCATTTTCCTAAGTCCACCCCTTTAATGAAAATGGGGGTTGACTTAGCAATATGAAGATGTACTTAGCAAAATTACTTTTTCTTTTTATAATTACCTCTTAATATCTTTTTGTAATATTAAATTGTTATAGTATATTAATAATAAAAAATACTATTTTATTAACACTGGTTCAACCACAGGTTCAATATCGATTAAACCAATGAACTGTGAACCAGTACTTTCATCGGTACTTTCATCGGTTCAATGACCAGCCTAGTTTTAAAAACATAATTAAAAGTTAAACTTAAAAATTCAATAAGAGGTTCCAAAAGGAAAGTAGAGATGCAAAAAATAATTGCCTTACTAGGAAGAATGATGATGGAAGGAACAGGAAAAAGAGAAAGGAACAATGAAAAAAATGCATAAAAAGGTTACTTTAATTTTTTTTAGTAAATTACACTTATATTGTTTAAAATTTTGTTGAGTTATATCTTTATCTATTTTAGTTTTTTTTTATTTAAAATAACGTATAGAACAAGTTACAAGCATCAAACTCAACCCTTCATTATTCTTATAATAAATCTAATTATCAGTATAAATTTATCTTTTATATACGTTAAAATTAGGGATGACAATGGGTCGGGGCAGGAGCGAATTTGCCTCTCTCCGTCTTTGGAAAGTGTAGGGAAGGGCTGTGTATTAAAGAGGTGGATATTAAATTTTAATCTTTGTCCTCATCTTTGTCGGGTATATTTGGGTTCGGGTAAACCTGCGAGTACCTGTTATATTGTTTTTTATAATTTAAATTTACTAATTTATTAACTATATTTAATTTATTAATTAATTAAATAAATTATATGTTAAGTTATTAATTATATTTTAGTTTTAATGATCCACAAGAGTGTGGATTTGTGCACATACATGTGAGATTAAAAATATACGTATGAAATTTTATTTAACATAGAAGTGGAGCGCGGGTAGGAACGGGACGGGAACCAACAAACCAAACCGTCCCCATCCCCAATTTTCTTATGCGAGGACAAGACAAAGACCAATAATACGAGTTTTTTCTATTAAAATCAGGATGGGGATAAGACGGTACTCGCGGGGATGGGCATGATTATCATCCCTAGTTAAAATTGACATAATATATTTTGAAATTATAAATATAAGAGCTTTTTTATTATATTTTTGAAGTTGTTTAATTTTAAAACTTAATACTAACAATAATCTAATTTAACAAAAAAAATCACATTTTACATAATGCATAAAATTATTGATATTGCTATAGAAAATGTAAGTTCTATTTTTCATACTAAATTTATATAATTATTGAAAACACAAATTAATTATTATAATTGTTAACTAATAATAATTAAATAATAAAGTTGAATTCATACATTTTACTTAAAATTGTAGTTTAATACTTGGTTTTATTTATTTTAAATATACTTTTTTTATGAATTTTTATGTATTTATCATAATTAAAACCACAATATATAATTTATATAAAAATATGTATATTAAATTAAAAAAAAGTGAAGTAAATTCCTCGTGAGTGTCACTACCCGAGGAGGATAAATTTAAATTAAAATTTTTTATCCCATCCCTATTAAACAAATCCTACATTAAACCCATCTTTACCTTTACAAGAGCTGAAATGGAAATAGCTAAATTTTCACTTTTCTAGAGGGATAGCAAAAATACCCATATCTGTGGGTAACCTGCCTGAATCTGCTCCGATTTTGACAGGTATTACCCAGTTTGACCGAGTATGAATACGGGTACGGGTATTACTCGATGTGTTAAACCGGGTAGGATACGGGTATGATGAGTATGTGACTACCCGTCCCGTACCCGAATCCGTACTTGCTGCGCTATAATTTTAATGATTATATAATACGTTTAAATTTATATATTTAATACATAAATCTAATTCTTAAATTTTAATTTATAATTTCTTGTTATTAATTATTCTTTATATACTTTTTAAATTAAAATATAATAATATAATTTATTTAATAATAAATAAATAAATTTAAATTGCAAAAAATAATATAGCGGATACCTGCGGGTATACTCGAACCCGCCCCGCATTTTGCGGGGACGGGGACAGGGAGGGTCAAACCCGCACCCGCCCCGCCCTGTTACGATCCCTACTTTCCTATGACCCATCCCATTACCCAAATTAAGGTATTTAGATAAATATTAGTTATTAATATGTAAGGTGACATTTGTTTTGCTTGCTTTCTATTTTTATTTTAATAAAAAACAGAAAAAATAGTAAAAATATGTTTGGTTATAATTTAGAAAACATTTTCACTGAAAACATTTTCAGAAAACAACTGAAAACAGAAAAAACTTGTTTTCAGTATTTTTAAAAGTTAACAATATGTAAAAACTTAATAACAACATTGTAATTATATAAAAAAATAATATATAAATGTATTTTAAATTATATATGTAAATAATTTATAATCTTTTTGCTAAAATTGATTAAATTTAACAATATTATTTTTTGAAAATGAAAATATCAAGTGAAAATAAACATATTTTTTGAACGTTGAAAATTTTAAAATGAAAATAGTTTTCAGAAAATGAAAACAAAAAATATTTTCTCAAACCAAATGTCACCTTAGTTTTGTTTGTGGAATGATTCAAATGCAAAATCTTTTCCTCTCATTTTCTCTTCATATGTGGTACAAGGTGTTGAATTGGTTTGACATCTCGTCACCGCTTCTGCTGATGTGTCTCAATTGATATTATTGTATAGCTCTTGGGTTGTAGGTAACATAAGTCTAAATGTAGATTTTTATCCTGGAATGCTATATATTGCTGTATCTCGATATCTAGGAATTCCATAGTCTTTAATGCTAATACTATGGAGTCTCTTGATATCTTAACGTCGGTCAAAATTATGTCGTGGAAATTATTGTTATATTCTTTTGGGTTTAATAGGGACTTTAGTTTTTCTGATTGGTGTAACAACTCTTTTATCTATATGCTAGACATGTAGTGGTGGGTCTGAGTGGGTGGGTATAGTAGGGAGTGAGTAGACCACACGAGGATGTCTTGATTTCTTTTGCTGAGATTGTCTGCGGATGTCCTGATATCTGCTTATGTATGGAGATTTTTGTACAGGTTGGTGAAACCTTTCGTTTCAGCCATTACCCACCCTTTTGCCTTAAAAAAAAAAATAACGTGAACTTTACTAATAAATCAATCTTATATCTCCATTAATGGTCTTCATAAATACGCATTTCATAAATTGTTCAAAGCTACCATGAAACTAAAATAAAAACCCTGAAAAATCAAAAGTAAAAAAAAATCCCAGTATCTTATGGCCTAACAACTCCCATTTATTAGAGCTTACATATAATGCTTTTTTCATCTCTAAGAAATAATATTCTTATTATCTCTATCCTTGTGCTTCTCACGATCTTCAAACGAGTCAGCTAGAAGGTCATAGATTATCATAACAGGGAAAATCTCTAAGAAATAATCTTTTACTTTCTGTCTTAATTCTGGATAGGGAATGAACCCTTTTAATATCACATGAAAGAGGAGGCTCAGGAGACTGCCTCAGAGTCAGTGGGCAACCCATCATCAAGAAAAGCTCTAATAATATGTCCAAATGTATGCTGAATTCTGATAAAATAACCCTTTCTCTGCTTTTAAATCTTCCCAAACCTGTTTGCTTCTTCCAACATTATGTTTCGCCCAAGCAAGAAAGGAAGGGTTCGTCTGGTCAATGCATGTCAAAATATGAGATCAAATTGTTACAAGAATTTTAGCTTTTGCAGTATTTTTATTGTTTATTTGTTTTTGGTTTTATTTTATATATGTTTATTATTCATTATGGTTAAACAGGTAATTTTCAGTCATAAAGTGCAGTAGCCAAAGGGAACAAAAAATTACTCAAGATCTTTTCCCCCCCAAAGATAACCCAAGTACACCTATTAAACTCTAATCCTAAATTTTATTCTTGTTATATATACTTTTGGAACATTATTTAAGAATCATATCGTGGTGTCCAAACATAATTTAATAAGAGTTTAATTAGTATGTAAAAAATTTTACTCTGATATTTAATCATAACCCTTCATTTATAGTAAATTTGTTGATTTTACTAATTAATATTTTAAAAGTAATATATATAAACAAAGATGTGTGATTGATTGTTAGTGTAATATTCTTTTACAAGGTAAATGCATACTAATTAAATTCATTTAAAAATATATCAACACAACAAGTAAAAGCACTATAGTATATAAATAAATTCCTTGATACAACAGTTATGTTATACATAAAATAATTGAGTGAAATATCATTTTAGTCCTCAAAAGGTTGAAATAATAACATCTAAATCCTTGAAAAATTTTTATAGGGATCCAAGTTCTTAATTTTTTTTGTTGTTTGCACATTATTAATGACGTTAGACAGTTGCCCAGTTAGTAGTTTAACTATTGTGCTGATAATTTCTCTCTCATACGTGACAGTCAACTTTTTTTTGGTTCAAGTTTTTTTGAGTGAAACAAAATTTTGATCCCTAAAAGATTGAAGTTGTGAGCCAGATCCTTGAAAGATTTTTAAAAACATCAAAGTCTTTGAATTTTTTTGTCGTTTGCATGAAGGTTTGTTCATTACTAACGATGTCAATCAACTACAAAGTTAACAATTAACTATTGTGTTGATAATTCCCCTTTCTAATATGTGATAGTCTATCTGCTTACGTGACACTCACTTTTTCTTTTATTTAATTTTTTAAACTAAAATATTTGCAAAGATTTTTAATCGCTAGAAAATAAAAAAAAATCCCCAATCTATGTCCCTCCCCTTCATATTCCCCTACCATTAAAAAAAATGAACAATAAAAAAAATCAATACCAAGTGAATTTACAAACAGTTTTGTTAGCACTGAATTAAAATCTCAATTGAATATGAAGGAGAAACTTCATTATATTATAATAGTTTGATTATTCAAATTTCTCATATTTTTGATCAAATATTAAACTAATATATAGAACAAGTTTCGAGAATCATTTAACTAATAAAACTAATAGCTTGACAACCACACACCTCATGACACTGAACTCCGTTCTTTTCCCCGTTGGAACTTCCCTCCCCCACAACGTAACCCACTCCAACCACTCACTCCTGCAACTCAACACAATTCCCCACCTCGCAACACCCCTCACGAAAACATAGGGTGCCTTTAAGATAAAAATCTCTTAACAGAGTTAGTGTAAGAGTGTGTTTGACAAAACTAGCTGAAAGTTAAAAACTAACTGAATCCTGAAAAGTTACCTGAAAGCTGAAAAACTAGTTGTAAGTGTTTGGTAAAACTAGCTCAAAGTTGTAAAATGATAAATAAGGATATCAATATCATTAAATCAACAATGAATGAGATATTTAAAATAATATAATATATTTTAATAATATAAATTAATTATATATTTAAATTATAAATTTCTATATTAACATATTTCTATATCTAAATTAATTATATATTTAAATTATAAATTTCTATATTAAAATAATAAATTACTATAATTAATATTTAACTAATAATTTCTATAATTAAATATATAAATTTTAAATTAGATATTTAAATTATAATTTTCTTTAATTAAATATTTATATTGTAAATTAGTATAATTAGATTAGTGAATGAGAGAGAAATGAACGAGAGAGAAGTTGTATAATGTGATGAGAGAGAACTAGTGAGAGACAGTGCATTAATTAATGAAGGGGTAAACATGTAAAAATAAAACCAATTAGTAGTTAAAAGTATGAGATCTTTTAGAAAAGCTACTTGGAGTAGCTTTTTTCAGAAAACTAGTAGCTCCTAAAAAAACTCCTAGATTTTTGTCATTCAAACAGAGTTGAAATAATTTCAACTACCATTTTAGCTAGCTTTTTAGCTTTCAACTAGGTGAAATAGCAAACCAAACACACTCTAAGATTTAAAAAAAACTTGAATGAAAAACAAAAAAGTGAATAAAAAGGAAACACATACAAGAAATGAGAAAAACATTTGAAATGATTGTGACGATGTATGTCTGGGATGAAGAGGAAGGGTTGGGTGTTAATGAAAGGGGTGAGGTGGATGTTGGTTGTAGGATGTGTTGGTCATTGTAAACAAAGAAAATGATTTTAGCAATGAGTGTCACGTAAGTTGTTGTGTGACAACCGAGAGCGAGTGACATAGTGAGTGCACATTGTCATTATGTGTTGTTGATTTGTCGTAACCCGAATGACCTAAATGTGTCTAAGGATCTAAGACTTGAGAGATCCTTTATAGTATGTTTGGATGGAGAATTTTAAGAAGGTAATTCATTTTATTTTGGAATTTTAAATGCTTTGTGATGAAATACCTTGTTTGGATAAGAAATTTAAAAAAAAAATTGAAATTCTAGGCATTTTAAAAAGCATTTTGATTAGTTAAAATTTTAAGATTTCAAATTCCTTAAAAAAAGTACGAATTTGAAATTCTTCAAAACCTAGTTTTCCTTTACTTGATATTGATTAAGGGTAACAAAACGAGGTAGACCAAGCAGGCTGACCTGCCAACTGACCCTCATTTTTACGAACCAAACTAGTGTATTTAGCCATTTTCCTGTTTTGGTTTATCCCGTCTAACTTGTCAATTTATCAGCCAAAGACAGGGTGGTATGACCCGCTAATCCACTAATATTATATTTTATATTTAAAAATTATAATATTTATATAATTATAAAATAATTATAATAATTAAAATATAAAATAAATTATTAAGTAAATTTTATAAAATGGATTTGTTAAGAAAATAAAATAAATTTTGTCATAAATTTATTTGTCATTTATTATGTAAAAGCATAATATTGTCAAAAAAATAAAATAAAGTATGCAAGGTTTACTTTTGTATTTTTCTATTTATTGATGATAAAAGCATGATTTTTTTGAGAAACTAAAAATTTATTTTTAAATAAATTTTATATTATTTTTTTAAAAAGAACAATTTTTTTAAAATATTGTTTAGTAAAATAAATTTTTATTTTTAGTAGGAACTGAAATACTCTATCCAAACAAAAAAATTAAAATTCAATAATTTGAATTACCTTATCCAAATAAACATTTGAAAAATGAATTCATTTGAATTGAAAGAATTTCAAATTTAATGTATTTTAAATTCCTTATATTTATAAAATTCTCTATCCAAACATAATGTTAGGGATATTGAGTTGGACATATGAGTGAGAAGAAGGATATGTTCAAAGTTGGGGCATCGAAGTCTAAGAATCGCGCCATGAAGATATTTTATTCCTATACTGTGCACTTTAATATAAAAAACAATTTCCAAAGGATCCCTTGTGATGTACATCTTTGAACATATTCACTTTATAACCCTTCCCAATCTATTTATTTTTAACTTTTCCTTCATTTTCTAATTTTCATGACTTTGTTCTTGTGAATTAATATTATGATTCTTTTCTCCTCAATTATTATTTGATTTTTTTATGGTGAAAAATAGTTGTGTGATGGATACAGGAAATTAAAGAAGAAAAATTGTCAGTTATTCATCTAATTGATATAACATTTAGATTTTGAAAGTAATATGGCTATTTGGGATTTACTATTCTAGATTTGATGTAATACTATTTTTAATTTAAAATATTATAATAGCTTGATTATTCAAATTTAATAATAGCTTGATTGTTTAAAGAAAATGGTGATTTTTTTATTATTTTCTAGCAATTATAAATTGTCGCAAATATTTTTTAAATTAAAAAAACAAAATGAAAGAAAAGTGTGTGTCACGTAAGCAGTTGAACTGTCACATACAAGAGAGAAGGATTGCCACTAACAACTAATTGTTACTATGCAGTAGCCTAACTTCGTTAGTAATAGATGAACCTACGTGTAAATGGTAGAAAAATTCAAGAATCTGAATGTCTCTAAAAATCTTTCAAGAGCTTGGATGTCATTGCATCAATCTTTCAAGGAGCAAAGTAGTGTTTCTCTCTTAAAAATTAAATAAAGGAAAAGTAATTGTCGCATAAGCAGGACTGACACGTATAAGAGAGGAACTGTCAACACAACAGTTAACTGATGACTATGCAGTTGTCTAACATTGTTAATAACAAAAAAACCTATGTGTAAACGACAAAAAATTCAACATCTAAATGCTTCTAAAAAGTTTTCAAAAACTTTCGCTTCGATCTTTCAAATGGTGTTTCAATCTAAAATGATTATTCAAACATAAAATTAGCTGTATAAACCTATCATATATTATGACCTATTGCTTGGGCAAGCCTCCTCCATTCATATAGCTTACGGAATTGAATGACACTCATTTCATTCTCCATTCTAAATAATATGGTTAGAGTCTATCCTAGCCTTTGATGATGGGTCATCATATGAGTACCGTTTTGCAAACTGTAAGACTCTAGATATACAATCCTATGAATGAGGAGGGTGGTGCTAAGATCCTACTTCGGCTAGGAATATGGCTATAGTACTCCTTGTAATAAATTAGGGTAATCTTCCTCTCTTGAACTACCCTTTGGGTTGATAGGTTTTGAAAACGGGATGATAGGTTTCCTTTCAGTTAATGTAAGTTTAGGATTCATAAAGCAGACACCCTGTAAATAATTGTATAAGTTGTTAAAACTAGATGATAGGTTAAAAATGGGATGTTTGAGAGACTCAACAGAGATTAAAACAAAACGGAACCGTCATGGAGAGGAAAACTTGGTCCTGTCTCTGGAACTCAGCAAGCACGGCTGCTTATGGAGAAGGTCGGACTTCAGCAAGCAGGAGATGCTGAATTGGATGAGGCGGTCAAGTTGAACCAGGTTGGAACGGAGCCTCTTAAGTTTGGCCACCACCAGCCCTTCCTTGCCCATCTTCTGCCGCCATATCCAGAGGCTTGGGCTAGACGGTTCACCACCACCTGCCAATTGAGCGGTAATGCTCTTTTGCTTCTTCATTGTCATTATTTTATTTTATGGCTTGTTTAATTGAACTGAACTATTGTTTGTTTATGCTTTCAGTTCACACCTGAACCTCAAGGCTTGGGCCTTGTTCTGCCTTGATACATTATAAACCATAAACCACTTAACCTCCTAAGTTAACATATGTGAAACAAAAAAAAAAAAAAAAGTCATATATCTGAGTATATGGTGGGAAAAAGTTTGCGATATTGGTTAATATTTAAACTTAACTATAGAAGTATAAAAAAAATTTACATAAAAAAAGTCAAGTCTATTGATGAAGAGAGTTGTCCTTGTCTCCAACATTTCATGAGCATTCTTAAGAACAACATAGGTTATATATATATACACATGCAAAACAAACAATTAGTCCACTACACATCTATCTAGTGTGCAACATATGGAATCGAGATTAACTGCTTCCTATTGGAGGAATATTTCTATAACACCACCAAGAAGGTGCAGTAAACCAGGTGTATGTCCAGTTGTCTATATCACCATGGAAGCAAAATGGCTCACCATCCTCATTGCCAAGCCTGAAATAGCCCCAATTGCCGACATCAGTCCTATTGCAGCCCAAACGGGTTAATATACCTTTTAAATGATCAGAATCCCATTCATTCCACCAAGGAACAGTGGGATCATTGCAGAAAAAAATGCTGTTTCTAATTCCAACTCCAAGTTCCTTAGCAGAGAAGGATGTGGAGGAACATTTCCCCAAAAATATCATTTGATCACCAAAATCCTCAACCTTCTTCCAAGATAACTGACAAAAGTCCAATGAATATACCTCGAATTTTTGGGTCTCAAGAACTGCATCTTGTTTGGTACTAAAATATCTACAAACAAGCAAAAGCTCCCCACAAGACTTCACGAGATATCTCAAAATATGATAGTCACGATGATTCTGCAATATTATCCCTTCTTGTAACTGAAATATCTCAGGCCGTTTTACTTCATAGAACTGTGTTTCTATCTTGGACAGTGTTCCAAAATCATCACCACCTCTGGTAATACTAGCGTGGATACTTTGAGCATCAATTTTCCATATATTAAATCCACCAGCCAGGAGGTAGAAACTTCCGTTACAAAATACAGCATCCTCCAGTGGTTCACCTGTTAGTTTATGTTTATGCCATGATTTTGCTCCTGGGACCCAAACAGCCAGCTCACAATCCTCACTGTGTAGAAGCATGCAAATAAGGTTATTCTCAGAGGGACGCCCTGAGAGCACCATCTTGTGGTAAAAGTTCCACATTAAAGGGAGACTAATTTGGTGTCTTGAAAATGGATTCAGCAAGTTAACTTCAAGGTGGAAATTGTCAAAATTTTTCACCATAATTAACCAATCATAAAATGATCCCCAACAATACTTTCCATATGCCTCTGGTAACTCCAGCTCCCAAACACGATTCTCCAATATACTGATACAAGTCCTAATCTCTTTGTTCTGTTGACCTGACACCAAGAGCCAAGGAAATCCATGCCTTTGCCAACTAGAAAGTTCTTCTCCAAGAACTGCATTCCAGCTCTTACAAACTTTGCTGATTGATAAGCAATCAATAAAGGTCATTCTTTTGGCAACCATCTCAAGTATATCAGGAGGGAGACTAGACCAATCTGCAAAGTATTTCTTTTCTATTTCTCTTTTTCTTCTGTGTGCTTTCTTTCTGCATTTGATACTAAATCTTCTCCTGACAGCTTCCAATAGCAATGAAGGGATAGTTGACAGATCTCCATAGTATTTCTTTCTCAACTTTCTTTTTCTATTTCTTCTTTTCATCCTTTTGGCAACAATTTTAGTGATGATAGCTTCCAACAGTAACGAATGCATCCTGCTTGATGTTTATGAATGAATGAGACATCAAATATACAAGGAAAAGACAATTATCAAATTAGTCAGGTCAGCCTTAACAATTTTCTTAGGATAGAAGCTTGTACAAGGGTTTATGGATAATGGGTTTGGAGAAAACACAGGGCTTTGGTTAAATTATCGCTATTTATTTTTCCATGACATTAATGATTGTGCTAATATATCACTGCATTAATCCTCAGAATGAGAAAACAGTCAGAATGGATACAATGTCATATAAGATATCAACAGATGCAGGAAGGACAATAACAATCAGAATAACAATTTTATGAAACTATCTTCCTTCCTTACTCCGACATGATGACTTGATGCAAAGTACACATAAAAGTCAAAATAAGTACACTTAAGGAAATATCTTTGTGAGGGAAACCAACATGTAAAGACCCCAGAAAAGAAAATCAGATTAAACAATCCCGTGCAGTGCAAAGCCCTAAAACAATTCAGCCATCTTTAACGCCATGGTAACATTATCATCATCCCTAATATGCCACAAATATCCTACGCTGATTTTGGCCAAGGTTTTATTGAAGACTTGAAACCCACTCACCACTAACATCGATAGGCTAAGTTACAGAGTGTACAGTACATGTTGCAATTTTCACAAACAAACGTGTGATCCTCATTGTACTAATGTAGAACCGACATGCCAACAACTACAAGTATTTGCACAAAAATCGCAATAGTTTTTAATGATTGATAATAATATGAAACATATACGACCTAGGGCATCAAACAGATTATTTAACTCATACGATTAAAATAAAAATATAAACTTGAAAGAGAGAGCTCGAGAGACACACAGTAGCAGGGAAATACCTTTAAGAGAATGAGAGTGAGAGTTGAATGATCACTATCCTGCAAGTTCCAACGATGTTCCCTGTAAGCACTAAATAGAACCAGAAAGGAGCGTTTAGTTTCGAATACGAAGAAGCTCAACCTATTGTTAATTTTTTAGTAAATTACAGATTTACTCCTTTTATCTTTATCAAATTACATATAATTTTATATATATATATATATATACTAATCTTTTCTTAAATTTAAAGATATTACACTAACTAAAGTAATCTTTTTTAAATTTAAAAATATTTTACCAACACTTTCAACATATTATGTTAACTTTCTTTTCAAATCTTACACTATTATCTCTTAAAAACTGTAAAATAATGATTAAAAATAGACAAGTATATATAATTATATTAACCTCAAGTGATATTGATTTTGTTCATTTTTAATTGTATTTAGGGGTCTCTTGCAACCACAAAGCTTATAGAGTTTAAGAGAGTTAGTTTTTGACTTTTTGGATTTTTTTAGATTTTTAAATTTTGATGAAAATTTTAAATAAAATTTTAAATAAACTAGTTTTTTTAATAATTTATGTTGTTATGGAAATTTATCTTTTAAATATTTTAGAGACTTATTATGTATTAACATATAAAAAAAAATTATAGACCTATTAGTCACACTAACAACATCTCTCTAGATCATTGGAAGGTTATTTTAAAATCATAGGTGAATGATAAAATATTTTCAAGAATCCTAATCAAAACAAGAAATACACTTCCAGAAAGGAATTAGGAGAAATTCCAAAGGGTCATGAGAAATTGCTCATAAGATGTTCCAATAAGCTGGCCTGAAAATCGATGATGGGCTTAGTTCAAGATCTATTAGGGTTTTTTTTTATCTCAAGATTTATTTTATTACCTTATTCACAATTAAAATCTCACTTAAGATTTATGTTTTTATCATTTTATGTTGTAAACCGCATAGTAAATTAGTAAATTTTGTCTAATACAGCACCAATATCTATTAATAAGATATTCAATACTATTTTACTACCATGCATTTACCATAAAATCATCTTAGCACATACTCATACCTAATATGTAAATAATTATTCGCCTTGTATGAAAGTATTTTTGTGAATGCTCATGGGATCAAGTATATTTTGTTTTGCATAAAATTAAAATGTGCAAATTGTGAAAGTTTTAAAATATTAGAAAATAAAAAAATGTGGAGTAAATATGACTTTTAGTTGGTTGTGAATAAATAATATAAGCATATGACTTTTAGTTGGTTATGTATAAATAATTTAAGCATATTATTTTTAGTTGTCATGATTGATGTGTTTAAGAGTGATGATACATATATACCATTTAATTTATACATTTCATCAATATATTTTATTTCTTTCTATCTTTCTTCTTTTATTACATCATAAATCATATTATACCTATAAGAGTAAATATGATAGCATATGTGTGTATATGTATTATTTTTCTAAAAATAAATTTGTCATTTAATGTTGAAATACCCAAAAGTATCTTCATTTACTTTTTCATCTTCAAAGACCTTTGCACCTTCCCCCACTTGTCTCCGCCATCTCTGTACCACCCGCCCCTCTCCACCTCAACACAATTTCCCCGCACATCCTTCCCAACAATTTCATTCCTCCCAAGCCACACACCACTGAAATCACCAACAAACTCCCCTCCACACAACCCCTTTAAGTATAAAAAATGTAAATGCCCCACATAATAAATAGAAATGTATTCTAATAAATTTTGAATCTATATAAGTAACGGGTTCTGCATTAATTGATTTGGAAGTTAAATAATTTATTATATTTTAGATAAGTTGATTCAATAAAATACTATTTTTTTACTAATATACTAATCATAAAATAATTTATGATATAACACACTAATATAAAATATAATATTAAATTTAAATGTTGTTGGCTTTTATAATGTTATAAGGAGACAAAGTTCCACGAATAGTTTTCGAAGAAGTGTTTATAAACTTTATATTGTAAGTTGTGATAAAAAATTGATAGAGTCTAATATGTGATAAAAATCTAGTATACATGAACTTTGACTTCATGGGTTCATTGTAGTGTAAATTTGTCAACACATTGCACATGAAATTAATAATCCTTGTGAACTTTTTACATTTTTATTTAATATTTTATTTTCACAACTAGGTTTGTTAAACCATGTATCTATTGTGGAACTTTGTTTTTTTGTCGCATTGTGTGTGAAAAATAATCAAATTTTCCAAAAAACCAAAAAACTCATCAGCTTACAAGTTTTCTAAATTTCCTGATTCTCACTTGTTTCAGTCAATTTATCTCCAATTTTATGTTTTCCTAGTTTCTTGAAAAAATAGGATCAGATCATTGACATGTTCCCAGTTGAACTGGCTAGTTCAGTTTGGTTCTGACAAATGTGACAAAGATAATTACAATATCAAACTGCAAGTATATTGCAATTACCACCAAATGTTTTTTTGGAATGAAAAACTAATAACAATTGGACTTACATTTTTCACATTCAAGATGTTATAGGCTTGAAAAAATAGAAAGTATCTAATATGTTAGTCTTCCATGCGCTACATAAATCTACAAGATTGTCAAAAACCTTAATTTTTATATTTTTTTCATATTTTATATTAAATATAAATTATATATTAGATGTTTCTATATTTCTAACTAAATGTCATTTTAGAGGACCTAACTTTAAGACAACCAAGTTGTGAAGAGAATTTTCTTTCAAGCTATAGATAAAAGATACTTATTACCATTTATTATTTTTAAATAATTTGAAAATTGTTTCCTAGTGTTAAATGTCTAGGGTTCAATTAAATGTACTTAATCAAATGTGTTAGGTTTTAAAAGAATTATTTGAGATTAATGATGGTTTTGTTTAGGCATAGCGAGGACGCATATGATATTCTTATTTTCATCCCCGCTCTTAAAACTCATCCCTATCTTTGTCTTCGTACTTGACATGTGTTGGGTATTGAACTCCCTTCCTATGTGAAGAAAATATCCAAATTGAGAAGCCCACTTAATATCTTATTTAAGTTAAGTAGAGAAGGTGCTTTGAGACAAGAGAGTAGATAGAGATAAAGAGAGACGACGTTCCTGAAACACACTAATTGTTTTGAGAGAAAATAAGAGAGAAAGTTATTCACATTTTTACACAGAGTTGCAACCATATAATCACCACTACAGATTCGTCACTGTTGGATCGGACTGATTTTTGGACAGCACGTTCAGAATGTATGTTTAGGGTTTTCATCTAAGTTAGAAGATATTCAACTTGTATGGCAGCAATGTTTTTGGGGGGTTTTTGTTGGAGTACAAGTGTGAGTTGAAGTCCCACATTGGTTAGAAATTGGAAAGTTGAGTAATATATAAGTGAGAAAGACCTATAATTTAATGCTTTAAGGTTTTGAGTTGAAGGTGGTGTCATGTTCCTTGTTCTCTATTTCTAGTGGAGTTATTTATTTGGTTTGGATGACCTGTGGATTTTACCCTTGCTTTGAGGGGTTTTCCACCTTAAAATCTTGGTGTCTTATTGGTGATTGGTTAGTATTATATTTTTGTTGTGATTGTCCCATCCACAAAAAAAAATTATAAAAATTTCTAATAAAAATAACTTGTTTGAATATAATGATAGTAATTCAAAAGTTATCTAATAAATCTAAACTTTGTAATTTGTGAATTAAATGTCAAACTTTTTTTTAAGGCAAATGTCAAACCCTAACCCTTATATTGAATTGCAAGGAAAGTGTGAAGTGAAAAGTTGCATGTGCATGAAATGAGGGGAAAGTTATAATTTCTCAAGTACATTAGTAAAGAAAGTAGTAACGAAAGTGTCATCAATTTGGTGGATCCCACATGTTTAACTTTCCACTAAAAAAATACATGAAAATGAAGAAAAAATGCAAAAAATAATTGACTCTTCCAAAATTATCTTTGTTTATAAAAGGGAAGTCATAAATATATGAGTAATTTTGTAATTATAATAACTTTAATTTATAACTTTTCATCATTTTCAGACTACTTTATACACAATGAAACAACTTTAATTTCCACTCTATTCCATCTCTCTTTCTTTCCTCATACTTTCTTTTCTTTTTTTTCTCACACTTTTTTTCCATGCAACAGAAAGAATCTTAAATGTCAAACCCTTCTTAACATTCCAAAATTATAATTTGTGAAGAAAACAAGAATTTAAAGGGTCATTTGGTTTGATAATTATAATTAGATCTAATAAAATCAAGGGTAAGAATTTGTGGTATTTTAATAATTAAAATAACATTGGGGCAGGGAGGGGGTGGAGGTGGGCATAGGGATGAGGATGGAATGAGTACGTATATCTCCGTCCCTATCCTGATTTAACAAATTAAGTATTTTCCGTACTCATAACCATGCTAGTCAAATCAAAGATTTTCTATCAGCTTTGGAGAGGGTTCAAGATTATCTACAGGTACAATTTTATTTGTCATGCTAAGTTTTGTTCAAATGATAATAATCCAAAATGCAAAAATCAAACTTTATAATGTTTTGTTATTTGGTTGATTCTCTTCACTATTGAATAGTATACCTTATTAGATTTATCATGCTTTTAACATTTCTATATTATTTTAACCTTTTGTTTTCATGTGCTATAGTAGATGTGATTTGAAATGTCAAAATGTAATTTCTAACATCGAGTTACATTCATTCTACTATTTTATACTATCACTTGCTTACACCTACCATTTATGGTAAATTTGTTCTTTTATAAAACATTTCTTAAAAGACCATCGAAATGATGATTTATGATTAAATAATAGTATAAATCCACTTTATATTGTTAATATATGACCCTTAAACCCTTGAAAAAGATAAGTGTAAGGCATTTTATTTTTAAGCCTGTTAAATTTCTTCCTAAACCTCTTAAAGTTGATTGTAGTTCAAAAATATCCGACCACGACTCTTTGTTTTCTAAGATGGGTAATTCATAGGGTAAATAAGTCTCTATATATATTTTAAACCAATTTGGAATAAGACAAATTGTTCTACCCATTTGCTGGTTCCTTTTATAAGAGTGTGTTTTCCATTATTTTTTTAAAATTTTACCTATTTTTATGAGTATAATTTTGTCAACATCGTCTTTTAATTAGGGATATAGAATGAGGCAGAGGAGATGAGCTCAGAGGGACGTTGAGGGTGACAACTGAAAAATTAGCTTTTCAAGATAAACTGAGAGTCTAAAACTGTAGGATAGTTTTAGAATTTTAAAATTTGATAGTGCAAAAAGAAAATAAGGATGCAAAAAGAAAAGACCTAAAAGAAGCCCAATAGAAGAGCCCAAACCAAAAGTAGATTGCGAGTCTAATAGGGCCAGTAAGTTTTCATACTTGTTGTATGGAAACAAATTGCCATGGCATACCCCACATTGCAGGCTCCAAAGAGGTTGTTTCTGAAGCAAAGAAGTGATGGTGGACTGCACATAGATCATATGCAGAAATTTCACTCAGTGAACAGCAGCCAGATACCCAAAATAATTGAGCATTTTGAAAACCCATGAATTGAATCACTTTTATTATTATTATTTAGCGTGCATGACTTTTTTTTATATTATATTATATTATATATTTATAAACCAGAATCACACATATTTGTGGATAAAATTATAAGGAATAAATAGTGGAGGAGCAAGTTACAATCGAATTACCAAAGTAGAGAAAAAACTAACTGGCATGTTTTAGTAATATTGGTTTATTTAATTATAAAATATGTGAAAAAGATAATTCTTTTTTGGTCGGACTCTGTTGTCATTGTTAATAAAATCTAAGTTTTCCACGAAAAGGGGACAAAATATGAAACAATAGACTCTTCCATTGAAAACCCGTGAAAGTGTAGCACATGGTTAAGGCGTGTACTTTAGCAAATGATAAAAATGCGACAAACAATGATTCATGCCTCACTGACTTGTATAGCTAACACTAACCAAATTATGTGCCCTCTGGTGGGGACGAATGTAATACAACTTTAAAAAGCTTTAAAAAAAAATACAAATTTGAAAAAGAATATAAATAACATAATTATTAAATATAAAAAATAGTAAAACATGGAACAAAATTTAGAGATGATAAATAAAGATTTTTGTTTAAAAAATATGTGTTATTTTTTGAGATTTTTTATTTAAGTATTTGAAATTTATTCTTTTCATATAACTAATCATCGTTTTATATTAAAATATTCAATTTTTTATGTTCTATTTAGATTTAACAGAGAAATTAAACTTTTGAAATTCATATTAATTATAGGGATAAATATTGATTAATTATGTTGCACTATGACATAATAACAGTTTCTAAAAGGTATTAGAGTTTAATGATAATTTGCTAACACTTTAAATTGTTTTATACTATTATTTAACAATAAATAACTATTATATGAATTTTAAGATGGTTAGAATAAATCTCAACAAGTTAATCTTACATAATAATTTACTATTCAATGAAAAATGTAAGATTAGTTTAGAATGTGACAATCATTTCTCAAAATATTATTCATATTTGAAAACTCGTAAAGAGTCTAGGGTATATTCAATGAGTTTCATAGACATGTCTGTTTTCAACTTTTTTTTTTTTTTTTTCAGTTTAAATAAGCTCACTAGTACGTAGTAGCATTTAACTTTGCCCCATGTTGACTTTTATGTGAGTTTGTAAGAGCAATTATTGAAGAAGTCTTAGCCTTCTTAAATGCCTAGCGAATTACTTTAACAATGCTTTTTCTCTTCTGAACGTTTTGTTGAGGAAGTCAGGGGAACAAAACAAGCACAAAATTCTAATGAGGAGTTAATATAAACACCCTCTCTACCGAACAAGTAGAATAAATTCACTTAAAGACACTTAAACAACATCACATGGGCCTCACACCTCTCTGAACTTTATTCCCAATGAATGGCCAAGACACATCTGTAAAATGAGGCATTGTCACAAGCTTTTCTTTCTTCTCTAAATTCGTGTCCCATACATATATCAAACATGTCTACAAGACCCATTAAATGTGTTGCCAATTTTCAACCCCTAACAAAATGGAGCTAGAGCTAGCTAGCAAATCCAAATGGATGGCCAGATTATGGAACAATGCCTTAGCTGGGTTTTGGAAATTTTTGGAGTTCAAAAGCCGAAAATTCAAGATGGAAAATTTTGATTGTGGAAAAGAACAAAGAATGAGAGTCCATATACGACACCCTCTCAAGAACGTTCCTATGAACTTAAAAAAATGTTCACTTAATTTTGTTTTCAACAACACTATTGTACAAGATTAAATGAATCCTATGGAAATCTTTCCGTGGTAGTCAATCTCCACACTAACAATCTGCTCATTGGAATCCACAGTAATCCGATGAGAGTTGAAGACTAGAAGTTCCAATCCTTATTTTCATAATAATTCCGCATTTTTTCTGTCAACCAGCTGTTTGAGAAGGAAATATCATATGTTAATTAAGGATTTTATAGTAAGAATCAACAAGAATTACTGTTTTAAGGTATTAAATTCTAAAAAATATGGATCTTATTTAGTAAAGTGCAAATTCTAAAAAATATTAGAAGATATTTTCAGAAAAAAATAAAAAATGTTTGATAGAAAAATCCATTTAAAAGATATTTTTAAAATAATATCTAAAATTATCTAGAATGTATGAGTAAATTTATATTTGTGAAGAAAATTTTAGAATTAAAATTATTTGTAGCCATTAGATTAAATTTGTATTGGCAAAATCTTAGCTAGAGTTTGAATGAAGACATAAAACAAGAAGTGATCAAATATACAAGTAACCTCTTCTTTGAAAATTCCAGTCTCTCTTATTCTCAAATTTTTCCTTCATTACTATAATTTTATTCTAACAAATTGGTATCAGAGCTTGAAGATCCTACCTAAAAAGTGTTATAAAACTTAAATTAAGAAACTTTATTTCTTGTTGTTTGGTATTCCTAGATAACATTTGGTATTCTTAGATAGCATTTGGTATTCCTAGATAGCATTAATGGTTTTAGGTGGCAGACCTATAGGCATCATAATTTATCTCTAGCATGTGAAAAGACAAAACTTTTGATTTATCTCCAGCATGTGAAGGGCCAAATCTTTTGCCTATAAATACTTGTATCAGCACATTTGAAACAAGGCAGAAAAAAAAGAAAGAGTTTTTAAAGAGTTGTCAACCTTTTGCCTTCTTGTTGCCAACAATTTGGTATTAGAGCTACTGAGAGTTTTGTGAGGAAAGAACGCCGCGGTGTGCGCTGGCAGAGAGAGAGGAGCGACTGAGAGTTTTGTGAGGTGTGTGAGTTGAGTGTAAACACTTGAGAGAAATGGCAGGTCTAACCAATGGCATCCCGCTACCCAAGTTGACGAAATACGTTAACTATGACAACTGGAAGGTGCAGATAAAGGCCCTTCTCGGCTCCCAAGATAATTGGGATGTGGTCGAGACTGAGTATGAGGAACCAGCGAGCACAGATGGATATTCAAATGCCCAGTTGAACGCGTTGAAGGCCGTTCGAGCTAAAGACAAGTCGGCTTTATATCTGTTATACTGAGCTGTTGACGAATCCGGCTTTGAGAAGATAGCAAATGCAAAATCTTCCAAAGTAGCATGGGATACACTCGAAAGGGAAAACAAATGAGACGAACGAGTAAAGCAGGTCCGACTTCAAACCCTTAGGCGCGAACTGGAAAACATGAGGATGAACGAGTCCGAAAGCGTATCCGAGTTCATTACTTGGGTGGAGACCGTGATGAACAAACTGAATAAGAATGGTGAGATTCTTTCTTCAAACCGAGTTGTTGAAAATATTTTGAGGTCATTGAGAGATGAATTCAAAAATATCGTATACGCAATAGAGGAGTCCAAGGATCTATCAACACTTACCATTGAAGAGCTTGCTGGGTCCCTGGAAGCACATGAGCAGAGACGAAAAAACAAGAGGGGGGAGTCCCTTGAACAAGCTCTCCAGGCGAAGGCGACTATAAAAAGGGATAATGTGTTTTATGCTCAAAGAACAAGAGGCCAAGGAAGAGGCAGAAGCCAAGGTGGTAGAGGAAGAGGAGAATGAAGAAATGAGCAAGTCGGCCAACAAAACTGGTGTGGCCGAGGTCATGCCCGAGGTGGTCGAGGTCAGACTCGAGGTGGTCGGACAAACACAAACAACATTGAATGCTATAACTGTGGGAAGTATGTGCATTATGCCAAGGATTGCTACTCGGTAAAATGCTACAACTGTGGAAAGATGGGTGATATTTCCAAAGATTGTAGGTCCGAGAAGAAAAATGAGGAGCCAACAAACTTTCTTGCCGAGAAAGAAGATGAAGGATTGCTGCTAGTAACAAACATTCCAGAAACCGAGGTCAAACCGAGCTATTCTAATAATTCGGTTTGGTACTTGGACACCGGCACAAGTAACTATATGTGTGGCGATGAAAGTTTATTCAAAGTACTTTCAAAGGTGGAATCCGGATCCATTTCTTTCGGCGATGCATCGAAAGTAACTGTCAAAGGTCAAGGAACGATCTGGTATCAACAGGAAAATGGGCGAATCGGAGAGATCAGAGATGTATATTATGTACCTGATCTCAAAAGCAACATACTGAGCATGGGACAGATAATGGAGAAGGGGTACTCAATTCTGATGAAGGACCAAGAATTACAACTGAGGGATAAACTCGGAAGGCTCATCGCCCAAGTAGAAATGAAGAAAAATCGCATGTACAAACTTGAGTTGAAAATAGTTCAAGATAAATGCATGCAACTTGATATGGAGGATGAGGCTATGAAGTGGCATTTGCGGTTCGATCATCTTCACTTCGGAGGGTTGACTAAGTTGGTGAAAAAGGAGATGGTGCTCGGTTTGCCCAAAATGGAATTTGAAAAGAGGTTCTGTGAAGAATGTGTGATCGGAAAGCAAGCGAGGACTTCTTTCCCACAGAGCTCTGAGTACCGAGCAAAGAAGCAGCTCGAACTGATCCATACCGACTTATGTGAGCCAATAACTCCAGAATCATTTAGTGGTAAGAGATATTTCGTCTCTTTCATTGATGATTTCTCAAGAAAGACGTGGGTTTACTTTCTGAAGGAGAAGTCAGAAGTATTTGAAACTTTCAAGAAGTTCAAAGTGATGGTAGAGAAAGAAACAAACAAAGTCATCAAAACAGTCTGATCTGATAGAGGAGACGAGTTCACTTCTGCCAAGTTCAACAAATACTGTGAGGAACATGGAATCAAGCGTTTCTTGACGGCTCCATATTCTCCGCAACAAAACGGTGTAGCAGAACGAAAGAACCGAACCGTTCTCGACATGGTTCGATCTATGTTGAAAGGGAAGAATATGCCGAATAAGCTTTGGGCAGAGGCGGTGCAATGCGAAGTCTATGTGCAAAATAGATGCCCACATGCAAAGTTAGGCGAAAAGATGCCTCAGGAGATTTGGAGTGGTGTGAAGCCGAGTGTCTCTCATCTAAAGGTGTTCGGTAGCGTGGCCTATGGGCAAGTACCAAGTCAGCACAGGACAAAATTAGAAGATCGGAGCAAGAAGTACATATTTATCGGGTATGATAAAAATTCTAAAGCATATAAATTGTTTGATCCTGTTAACAAGAAAGTAGTGGTGAGCCGAGATGTTCATGTGGAGGAAACGAAGGAGTGGTTCTGGAGTAACCTAGTCGAAAAAAAAACTAGCTCGGAGATTGTTGTACCTTCAACAACAACAACCACCGAGTCCTTAAATGAAGAAACTGAGCGACAACAGCCCAGGATGAAAAGTCTACAGGAAATATACGACACTACAAATGAAGTTCATGTTGTATGTCTTCTGGCCGACTCTGAAGACTTGAGCTTTGAGAAAGCTGTCCAAGAAGAGAAGTGGAGAACAACCATGGATGAGGAGATTGGAGCGATTGAACGCAACAAGACTTAGGAATTGATCGATCTTCCTGAAGGAGCTCGACCCATTGGAGTAAAATGGGTGTACAAAAAGAAGATGAATGTTGAGGGAGAGGTTGAGCGTTATAAGGCCCGACTTGTGGTAAAGGGCTATAGACAGAAAGAGGGGATAGACTACGATGAAGTATTTGCTCCTGTCATGAGAATGGAGTCAATCCGACTCCTGGTATCGTTAGCTGCTCAAAACCAATGGCCAATTCTACAAATGGATGTGAAGTCAGCCTTTCTAAATGAAGTGCTGAAAGAGGAGGTGTACGTTGAGCAACCACTCGGGTACATGAAGAAAGGGGATGAGAAAAAAGTGCTGAGATTGAAAAAGACCCTCTATGGACCGAAGCAGGCTCCCCGTGCCTAGAATGAGAGAATTGACGGGTATTTCAAGAAAATTGGGTACGAGCAATGTCTGTACGAACATGCTTTGTACACAAAGAAATCAGGAAAGGATATGATGGTAGCTGCTCTCTATGTTGACGACCTCATATTCACCGGAAGCAACACGAAGCTGATTAAGGAGTTTAAGGAGGTAATGGAAAAAGAGTTTGAGATGACAGACTTAGGCCTGATGAAATATTTTCTTGGCCTGGAAGTGAAACAATCGGAAGAAGGGATTTTTATATCCCAAGAGAGGTACGCGCTTGAAATTCTAAAGAAGTTTAAAATGGAGGACTGCAACCCGATTTCTACTCCAATGGAACCAGACACTAAACTCTCGAAGTTTGATGGAGGAGAACGAGCTGATTCTGGGAGATATCGAAGTTTAATTGGAAGTCTAAGGTACCTTACAAGCACGAGACCCGACTTAATATTGAGTGTTGGAATAATGAACAGATTCATGGAGGATCCAAGCTATACACATTGGAAGGCCTTGAAGAGAATTCTGAGATATATTCGAGGAACCCTATCACTTGGTCTTTTCTATTCAAAATCAGATGACTATCGACTAGTGGGTTACTCAGATAGCGATTGGTGTGGTGATGTTGATGACCGGAAAAGTACTTCGGGTTACGTATTCCTACTCGGAAATACAGCTTTCACTTGGCTGTCAAAGAAGCAGCCTATTGTAACCCTATCTACTTACAAGGCAGAGTATGTGGCGGCCTCTTGGAGCGTGTGTCATGCAGTCTGGCTTTTAAATCTATTAAGGCATTTGGGAGTGATCCAAAATGAAGGGACTGTGATCCGAGTTGATAACAAGTCGGCGATCGAGTTGGCAAAGAACCCAGTTAATCACGAAAGGAGCAAGCACATCGACGTCCGTTTTCATTTCATCCGAGAACAAGTCAAAGAAGGAAAAGTTAAGTTGGAGCATATTGAAAGTCGACCTCAAGCCGCGGATATACTCACCAAGCCACTGCCGACCACATTGCTGAAAAATTCCAGTCTCTCTTATTCTCAAATTTTTCCTTCATTACTTTAATTTTATTCTAACAAATTGGTATCAGAGCTTGAAGATCCTACCTAAAAAGATGGTAAGTAGCTGCATGGTTGCATTCCAAGTGCCAATGCTTAGCAACAACAACTATGACAATTGGAGCATTAAGATGAAGACTCTCCTTGGTTTTCAAGATATTTAGGAGATAGTAGATAGAGGTTACATCAAGCTGGAAAATGAGGATAATCTCTTTTAAACTGAAAAGGGTAGTTTAGAGACTTAAGAAATAGAGACAAAAATGTTCTCTATCTAATCTATCAAGGATTACATGACGATGCTTTTGAGAAGATTTTGGAAGCAAAGTCGATGAAAGAAGCATGGGAGAAGCTTCAAATCTCACACAAGGGAGTGAATCCAGTGAAAAAGGTACGTCTTTAAACTTTAAGAGTTGACTTTGAAACATTGTGGATATGGAAGAAGGAGAAGTCATATCTAACTATTTCTCTAGAGTCTTAACATTCATTAATCAACTTAAGAGAAATAGTGAAAAACTTGATGACATAAAAATTATGGAGAAAATTATTAGATCATTAGATCCAAAATTTGAACATATTATTGTCATCATCGAAGAAACAAAAGGCTTGGAGGTTTATGACTATAGAGCAACTTTTGGGCTCATTACAAGCTTGTGAAGAAAATAAAAAGTAAAGAGAAAGGATTATTGAGCAATTACTTAAGACAAAAATTTATTCAACCAACAAAGATAGTGGGCATAATAATCAAAGTTAATGAGCAAAAGGATATGGTGAAGCTCGAGGACAAGGAAGAAGTCTTGGAAAAGGACGAGGTCAGATGTCCAATGACAACAATAACAACTTCCACAGAGGAAGAAGCTCAACAAGAGGTCTTGTGCAAGGCTACTCAAGATCAAGATATGACAAGTCTAATGTCAAATGTTACAATGGGAGAAGTTTGGTCATTACGTTTCTGAAAGTAGAGCACCTAGAAAAAATAAAATTGAAAGGGAAGAAAACCATGTTGAAGAAACAAGTAAAGAAAGTAATACCTTTGATAGCTTGTGCAAAGAATGAAAGAAATGAAGACAGTAAACGATACCTAGACACTAAGGAAAACAATCATATGTGCAGAAAAAAAGATGTTCATGGAGCTTGATAAATCAGTGAGGGGCAAGTTGGCCTTTGAAGATGAACCTATGATAGAAGTGAAAGGAAAATGTGACATTCTTATCCTTTTGAAGAATGGTGAACATCAATTCATCTCAAATGTTTATTATGTGTCCAATATGAAAACTAATATCTTGAGCCTAAGCTAACTCCTAGAGGAAGGTTATGATATTCACTTAAAAAGATAGTAACCTTTCTATATCAGATAATGCAAGTAACTTGATAGCTAAGGTTCTGATGTAAAAAAATAGAATGTTTGTGCTCAACATTCAAAATGATGTAGCAAAATGTCTCAAGATGTGCTACAAAGATGTGTCTTGGCTTTTGCATCTATGATTTTGGCATCTCAATTTTGGAGGATTAAAGTTGCTCTTCAAGAAGGAAATGTTGAGAGGATTACCTTGCATTAGTCACCCTAATCAAGTGTTTGAAGGATGTCTGCTTAGAAAGCAATTCAAGAAAATTTTTTCTAAAGTGTCTAACTTAAAAGTTATGCATACGGATGTGGGTGGTCTGATCAAGCCAAGCTCACTTAATAAGAGTAATTATTTTCTTCTCTTCATTGATGATTTTTCAAGAAAAACATGAGTATATTTTTTGAAGCATAAATTAAAGGTGTTTGAGAATTTTAAGTAGTTCAAATCATTTGTTGAGAGAGAAAGTGGTCTTGGGATCAAAGTAATTAGATATGATCATAGAGGAGAGTTCACATCAAATGAATTGCAAAAGTATTGTGGTGACCATGAAATTCGGTGACCTTTAACAATACCAAGATCCCCTCAACAAAATGGAGTAACAAAAAGGATGAATAGAACAATTCTAAACATGGAAATGAGCATGTTTAAGAGTAAGATACTTCTAAAAAAGTTATGGGCAGAAACAGTTTCTTATGCCGTTTATCTTTCCAATTGATCTCCAATAAGAAGTGTATGAGAGAAACACCATAAAAAGAATGGAATTGAAGGAAACTTGGCATTTCCAATCTATGAGTCTTGCTCATGTGCACCTACCAGATGAGAAAAGAAACGAGTTAGATGACAAAAGCAAGCAATATATTTTTATTGGTCATGACTCCAATTCCAAAGGCTATAATCTCTACAATCTAAATACAAGAAATACAATCATAAACTGAGTCATTATTTTTAATGAAGAAAGACAATGGGGATGGGGATGTTGTGATGAAAACAACAACTTCTTTCCATGTTTTGAAGAATATGACATACAATAGTCAATGATAGACCAATTAAGAGAGGATCCTCCTACCTCAGTGGTTTCACCAACTAGAAATACACAAGAAGAAAAGAGTTCATGTGAAAGAATTTCACGCTTCAAGAGTTCACAAGAGCTTTATGAGGTAACTGGAAATCAAAATAATCTCTTTTTCTTTATTTGTTGATTGTGAGCGCATAAACTTTCAAGAAGCAATAGAAAACAAGGATGGGAAAAATGCTATGGATGAAGAAATCAAAGCAATAAAAAAGAATGATACATGGGAACTAGTTTCTCTTTCAAATGGACACTAAGTGATTGGTGTGTAATGAGTGCACAAAGATAAGAAGAACGCTAAGGGTCCTAGATTAATGAAAGAGCTATATCGATTATGATAAGTATTTTCTCCTGTTGCTTGGCTAGAAGCCTAGAAACTATTAAACTAATTATTTCATTAACAACTCAAAATAATTTAAGGATACATAAAATAGACATGAAGTATGTATGTCTTCCTCAATGAAGTCCTTGAAGAAGAAGCCTATGTTTATGAAATCAAGGAAAAAGAAGACAAAGATTTAAACTTAAGAAAAAAGACTTCACCAGGTTGAGAAATATATTTGAAGTAACAAAATCAAGTTTAAGAGGAGGTGTTGAAATATAAAATTGATTTTGGGCCTTATTTAAACAAGAAGTCCAAACTTTAGAAAATTCTAAAAGAGATGTTAAGAAAAAAATCTAGAAGCATGTCATAGAAAAATCTATTTAGAAGATACTTTTAGAATAATATATAGAATTATCTAGAATTTATGCGTAAGTTTATATAAAGTCATTTGTACCCATTAGATTAGATTTGTGTTAATAAAATGTACTCATTAATTGGTTTAGGAGGAGCCGCTATAGTATAAACTGCAATAATGTCTTAAAATTTGAATGAAAGCATAAAACAAGAACTGATCAAGTATACAAGTAATTTTTTCTTTGCAAATTCCACTCTATGCCATTTTCAAATATTTCTTCATTTTATATAATTTTGTTCCAACATATAAATGACAGTACTATCATCATATTACCCTTTTTTTTTTTTATCTTTCGAAGATGTGTGCACCTCAAAAGGTTTCTAGATATATTTTTCCTTTAGGATACAAGTGGAGTATATCGTGATTCTAAGTTGGTAGCAGGCATATATGATAAGGATACATTAACCAGCATATATATGTATCACACGCCCTACAGCCGTTATTATAAATTTATAATGAATGAAGATCATATGACACCAAACACAAATCACACATGACACCCTAATCACTGTTTTCATCTCCAAAACTATTCATATAAAAGGTTACCCTCAACTTAGAGAAGCCAATTCGTAATAGAATACTAGATCATACTGGAGTCACTTCTCTCTTATCTATTCTATAATAAAAATGCTTAGTTTAGGTTGATGAAGTAAAGATAAAAACAGCTAGGCAATTTTTTTTTTTTACCTTTAAGATATAATCTAAATATTAACCAATATGTTTAAGGCACGGTTATAATATTAAGAACATTTATTTTTAAGATACCATGTAACTTTAAATCTTTGACAAAATGTAATTATATTAGTTCAAATTTACCGAGAGAGCGAGTCATGAAAGTATCTTGCTTAAGCCTAAAATTTCTTTATAACTAATAAACTGTCACAGTTTAAACTGATCTTTAAAAAAGAGAAAAAATGTTTGTAAATTACTATTACTATTAACTACAACTCTCAGACAGTGTGGAACATTTTCACATAAAACAATGATAACAACACTAATGTTACCTACAATGTATTAAGAAATTTTAACTGATCATCAAATTTTTCGGTAACTAATTAATCAGGATGAATATGTGACTTTCATTTCTACGATAAATAATTTAAATAATAACAACAACAATACTACTGGTACAAACAATGTCTTAAGAATAGTGAGATCGCAGATGTAATTTTTAAAGGAAAAAATTTTGATTTGCAGGAATTGTTTTGATGTCTTTGTGTTCTCATGATGCTGGTTCACTGCTAGAGTAAATATGGCTTGTTTCTTACTCTATGAATGATAGAGTCAACCCCTATTTTTGCAGTAGTTTAGTTGAGTAGGCAAATGTATAAACTTAATTGTTTTCGTTAGTTAACAGGGAGAGGGTTGCATGGTATTTGGGTTTGGATTATTTTTGTACTTCCTGTACTTCACTGGTTCAATACAACTCGTAACTGTAACCACTACACTTCACACATGCAATAAGAAATGAGTTACCCAAAATCACTCTTGAATTTATACCCTATCTTAGCTAATTTTTTCTCAAGAGTTTTAGTTTAGCTTGGAATTTAATTTAGTCATTTCACTTTAGTTAGTACTCCATATTTATTCAAAGCTTTTTTTTTCCAAATTTAAGCATTTAATTATCAACAATATATTCATGGAATGTAATTGATCTTAGATATTTCAAATAATCATTTTTTTTAATCATTAATAAAATTAATAGATATTTTACACCTATAATAAAAATAGAAAAAAACCATACATGATGAATTACCAAAGTTTCACTTTTTTTTTAGGGTGAACCAATCCAAAGTTTCACTCAATAAGGGATAGGAAATTTTTCTACAAAAAACTCTTAAAAGGTTAAATTTTGAATAAATTTTCATTTTGATCTCTAAAATAATAAATATTGATACTTTTAGTAAATTCTATAGTAAATTTTGAACTATAATTCTCAGGATCTAAGATTTAATCCTCTATCTGATACTTTTTGGACTTATATATCTAAATTCATATATATTAAAAAAAATAGTTGTTATCAATTTATCATTTAACATATAATTATATATTAGATAAAATTTCATATGTCTGTGTATAAATTCACACTCCTATAAAACTTCAAAACTAAAATATAGTTAGTAACTTAAAATATAATTTATTTAACTAATTAATAAATTATAAGTAAATTTAAATTATAAAAAATATTTTAAAAAATGCTAAATTACCACCTCCTCAATTTTTTTTGGATACTTTTTGCCCTCCAACTTTTTCAAAAATTTAATTTTAAAAATATAGAAGACTAACACAGTGGTTAAAAGTTTAGTTTTAAAAATATAGAATAGTTGGGCAAGGCTAGAATTGAACCTAAGTCTGGAAGTTTAAATGCTAAAGCCATACTATTAGACTAAAAACAAATTTTAATTTTCTTGTGAGATTCAAATTTAATTAAACTAATCATATGAAAACATTAATTTTATATTAAAATTGGACATAGTAAGCTAACTTTGGTTTTATTGTCTCTTTTCCTTTGTTTTGTTTTAGTATTCTTGGTCATTTATGTTGTAAATTTTTTAAATTCTAAAAACTACTTAACTTGATTTTATGTTAAATCTATTTGAATAAGTTTTTTTTTCAATTTTTAATTTTATATTTAAGTTTTAGTTGTTACTTTAATTTATAATTTTTAACTTCTAATTTAAATTTTAATTTCTATCTTTTATTTTTAATTAGATTTTATATTTTATTTGTATATTTTAATGTTAAATCTATTGTAGGTCATTTTATGTTATATATTTTATTTGTGATTTTGAAACTAAAATTAAGAATTAAAAGTTGAAATTAAAATTTAAGGGTTAACAACTAAAACTAAAATTTAGTTATATTAACAACAATATAAAATTTATAATCTAATTAAAAATAAAAATAAAAATTAAAATTAAGAATTAAAATTTAAAATTAAAATTAAGAATTAAAATTTAAAATTAAAATTTCTCCATTTTAAAAATTTAAAAAAATTATAAATTTTAATATTTTTTTAAATTTAATCTTATCACATTTAATTTAATTAAATTTGAATCTCAAAATAAAATTAATATTACCTTTTGGTTCTATCTATGCCCCTTTGTCATGAGTATTTAGAATGTAACTTGTATACTTATATATGTAGAGGAAGTAGTACTTATTATTTATCTATAAATTTTTTATTTTTTTGGGAGACGCAAAATTTGATGGTGGGGACTGTGAAAATGTAAAAGCTAGCTAATCAATTTTGATTTTGATCCAAAAGAAATCCTCATGGACCCAATAAAGAAGAGAAGCTTTCCTTCACGGGCAGGTTGATCAATCGCACACGTATTGAGAAACATGCCATGGGGTGGGGTTTTTACTGGTTCCAAAGCAAGAGTGTAAGTGGGGACGGTGGGGTCATTTTGAATGCTTAAAAACTTGAGACCTTAAAACAAACCCATCAACAAATTTTATTGAAAAACTTCCTTATCCAATTAGATTGTGTATTCTCTTCAATAATTTATAAGATCCACTATCTCCAATTAGTTCTAACACCCAATTGCAAACTTTTCTTAGAAAAGTTCAAGATTAAAACTCTCAAACCTTACCTTACCTCATTCATGAATGAGAACTACCATAGCGGTTTTTTATGCATTATGGTCCTAGGTTCTTGAATAATTAATAGAGTTTGACAAAGTCTTATTCATTAGTTCTCAAGGTGGGTCTCTCAATGGTGTGCAGCTTATCTCCTCCGAAAGAAAGAAGAAAGAAAAAGGTATCATAATTTAGGGGAAAGGAGTTAGTAAGTAGGACCCTTTAACCCAGCTAATATAATTGAAATGTGCATGCGCATGAATCTATATAAGGCAGAAAAATGGCTCTGTAGTTCTACTAACAAAACAAATAAGTATTTCAAAGAACCCAAGAATGAATTAGAATTTAGGAGTAACCCAAGATATATGCATCAATAGCTTCAAGTAATAAATAGTTGTTCGTGTGTGGTAGACATGACTTGAAACCTAACGTATATATCACATTTTATATTGTAGTTTAAATTAATTAATATCTATTTTCCTTCCATTCTCTCTGTATGTAAGTTAAATTAGTGTTTGTTTAGTTTTATAGTGAACGTGTGAAAACGCGTGTACCCAAATGTTGTTTCCTGGTTTTATGCTTTAGAAAGTGTGAACTCTCTAGCAAATAGCAATAAAAAGTATGTAGAGTAGGATGATTGTAGGTGGTGTAATTTTCTGGTAGAAATTTTTTTGTTGGAGATGTACAGATTGTGAAACTTTTTGTTTCAAACAAATTTATATGCTTTTAAAAAAAGGATAGCAATAATGCTCGAAATAAACCCTTACTCATTTGATATCTCTCATATTCTCTCCCATGTATCGGTGCACTAGTGTTTGGCATTGTAAAGGTAGGGGAAAAGGTGGAACGTGTTTCTTGGCGGGGCATTTGGAGAGACGGTCCAATGGGGTAGACAAGCTCACATATTTTGATTTTTAATTTGACTCCTTAACTAACATTTGCTTTCTTCAAAACATGTAGAAAAGGGAGAGCCATGCGTTGAACCGTACCACTCAACCCAATAAGCTACAGGGGACCATTTTGTGTTCATGTACACACACCTTTAACCTTTTCCCTCATATGTCTTTCATTCCTTCTTTTTTTTTTCTTTAAAAGGAAAATATAGATGGTATAATAGATAATAGAAAAGGCAAAACAAAATGTTTTTAAAACTCTCGAAATCCAAAACAAAGAAACCTAATGAGTGTCTTCTCTTTACCTAAAAAATCACAGATAAAGGTAGGCACCCTTCTCTACAAACCTCCCCAGAAGATTATTTCATATTCAAAAGACAAAGTCGGGAATTATAACACCAATCAGAGAACACAAACCCCCGTTAAAGTCAAACTTGTACAACAATCATTTTCAACACATAACTTGAATAAAGCTAAAGATATCTAAACTTTGTTGTTCTATTATTAAAAATAATGAAGTTTCTAGATATCCAAATATACCAACAGACCACATGCCCAAACAGATACCTACATTTACTTTTATATTTTTCAGTCACCCAAGAACTAGCTAGATGGAATACATGGGGGATTTAGTAATGGAGATTCAATACCAATCCATTTCAGAACCCTATACTACAACATTTGAGTATAGGAGCAAGAAACAAAAAAAAAATGCTTACTATCACCTACATGATCCTTACACAAAGAGCATAACTCCATATCAAGATGAATTGAGACTCCACGCTTAAGCAAATTATTAATCGTAGGTAGCCTATTAAAGAGAAGCTTCCAAGAAAATGCCAAAACTTTAGATGATAATTTTTCCTTCCACAACCACTTAAACAATTGAGAGTCGGAAGCTAACCTATGTTTATTGAACACAGTGTCATATAAGATCTTGTAGGCACTTGCTATTGAGAATACACTCGAACAATCTGGCTGCCAAGACCATCGATCTCGATGGTAGTGATCAACAACTACATTATGCAACATTCCTTCCAAGGAGCTCTACACCTTCTCCTCCCAAACAAACAACCTTCTTCTTCATTCCCAATTCAACCGATGAGAACCTGAGCTACCTCCTCCTATGGCTTTGACTGAGACATTCTTATTGAGGAGCAAGATCAAACATTCTAGGGAAAAGTACTCTTAGTTAACCACCTCTTAACCAATTATGATTCCAAAACAAAGTGTTCCCTCCGTCCCTTATCAACCTCCTCATATTGTTCTCGAACCAACCCGGTAAGTTCACCATAAGATCATCTAATGACCAGATATCCTTCCACCAAATTGAGCACTTTATACCTTGGTGCTATGTTGGTATGAGTATCCGGTTTTCTAGAACGGGAGAGGATCCATCTCCCAATTCTCCACCTCTACTCCTCTTTACCTATCCAACTAAAAGTGACATAAAATAATAACTAAAGCGAGGTTAGTGACCTCTCACTAAATAATTATAACTAAAAGTAACATAAAATAATAAATAAAACGAGGTTAAGGACATTTCACTAAATAATTATAGTTAAAAGTAACATAAAATAAACAAGTATAATATTTAAAAGTGATAAATGTTTTCTCCCCTTATCTTAATAATTGGAATAATACAAGAATTTGAATTTTCTTCTCTGAAAACAAAACACTTACTCACTAATTTCTTCCAAAGTTCTTCCCCATATTTTTTTTCACGGTTGAGTCACTATTTGTAGTTGTAAAGATTAAGCTTCTAGTACAAGTAATCATTGCATATTACATGGTTACTACAACCTAATTTTTTTTTTTACTTATGGATTATCTTTGATTTCTTATGGATAAGTTTTCAGGCTTATCTTTCTTTTTATTTATATATATATATATATATATATATATATATATCATACGTTATTATAAATAAGATCAGATACAAGTTTACGTAAGTTATTATAAGTTTATGTTACGTACATTATAATAATTTTTTTTATCATTATTTATATAATTTTAAATATTTATATTTATTATAAATTTATTTCTATTATTTTACTTATACACTATATTTTGAAAATTCAAAATTAAATATTAAACTTTTATATTTTTCTAATAATAATAATATGTAATATTGTGCTAAAAATCTAAAATATAATATTTGTATATTTTAACATATTGCAACGGAAAATTTAAGATATCATGATTAGTTTATAATTAGATATTATTTAATTTTATTCATTTTACTAAATATATAAATATTTTATTATAAATTTGATAATATTACAATTCTCCCCTACTTATAGAATTTTCATCTTCGAAATTTTATTAATTAAGTAAATAAGGATATTTTTTTCTAATCTTCTCCTCCAATTGCCATGTAACATCTCTTGTGATATCATCCCAAATGACTTTTACCTGTGGAAGTTGTTTGTTTTTCAAATGCTTAGTCATCTAGTCTACGACCTGTATAAGATTGTTTCAAATGTAAGGTTATCCTTTAATTATACTGTATCAAGCGTTATTATATGAAAAAGATAATATATATATATACATATATATATATATATATATATATATATATATATATATATATTTTCTTAATTGAGACACATTAAAGAAATTGTAAGAATTAAAAAGAAAAGGAGATAAAGAAATTTGATACGCAACATGACCTATCTTTCTGAGAATTTGATAAGGACTTATAAATCGAGGAGTGAGTTTCTTTTATTTCATCACCCTACCAATTCTAGTTTTTAGTATAACTTTCAAGAATACACGATCACCTTCTTGGAACTCAAGTGGTGTTCTTTACTTATCAGCATAACTTTTCTGTCTGCTTTGAATCGTTCTCATTTTTCTTGAATCACTTCGATTTTCTCAATGTTTTGTTGCACCATTTCAAGACCTAAGATCAAATTTCCCCTGTCTCAAACCAACACAAAGGTGTTCTGCATTTTCTTCCATACAAAGCCTCATAGGGTGTCATACCTATATTGGAATGGAAATTATTGTTGTAAGTGAATTCTATCAAAGGTAACTATCAATCCCAACAACTTGAATCTTCTAGCACACAGACTTTCAACAAATCCTCTAATGGTTGTATGGTTCTTTCTGACTGTCCATCTATTTGAGGATGATAGGTTGAGCTAAGTCGAAACTTAGTTCCTAAAGCTTGATGTAAAACTCCCCAAAATCTAGAAGTAAACCTAAGATCTCTGTCAGATATTATGCTTGATGGGACACCATGTAATCTTACAATTTCTTTTATGTACAAGTCCGTCAGCTTTTCTAATGAATACCTAATGTTAATGGGTAAGAAGTGAATAGATTTTGTTAGTCTATCCACGATAATCCATATGGAATCAAATTTGTGCGTTGTTCGTGGTAATTCAACTACACTATCCCATTTCCATTCAGGTATGTCTAAAGATTGTAACATCTTGCTAGATTTTGATGTTCTATCTTAGCCTTCTGACAAGTCAAACACATGGTCACATATTGAGCTACTTCCTTCTTCATCTTGGGCCACTAAAACATTTTCTTAAGATCTTGAGACATTTTTGTTGTACCTGGATGTATGCTCAACTTGCTCTGATGTGCCTCATTTAAGATTATTTTCTTAATTTCTATATCATTAGGTACACATAATCTATTGTTGAATCTCAATACTCCCTTTTTATCCAAGCTAAACTTTTCACCATTTTTTTCTCCCAACAACTTTTTTTCTTTTGAATAAATTCATCCATCCTTTGAGCCTCATAGCTTTGCCTTTGTAAGTCGCTGGTAATTTGAACGGAATTCAATTGTATTCTATCATGACTTACTTCAACTGATAAAATCATGTCTTCAAACTCCTCCATCAAATTCATCTCATGCACCATTAATGAAGAAACATGTAATGATTTTCTACTTAATGCATTAGCCACTACATTTGCTTTTCCCGAATGATAATGTAATTCAAAATCATAGTCTCTCAAGAATTCCATCCACCTTCATTGTCTCATGTTTAATTCCTTCTCATCAAACAAGTATTTTAAACTTTTATGATCACTAAAAACCTCAATTCTACTACCATAAACATAATGTCTCTATATTTTAAGTGCAAAAACAATAATAGCTAATTCTAAATCATGAGTTGGATAATTTTTATCATGTGCTCTCAGTTGTCTAGAAGCATATGCCACTACCATCCCTTCTTGCATAAGAACACACCCTAATCCCATTTTGGGGAATAAAAAAATATTACAAATTTTTCATTGAGATTGGGTAAAGTTAAAACAGGTGAAGTGGTTAGCCTATTCTTAAGTTCTTCAAAACTATTTTCACATTTTTCTGTCTACTCAAAAGCTTGTCCTTTCTTGGTGAGCTAGGTTATAGGCATAACTATTTTAGAAAATCCCTCAATGAATGGTCTATAATAACCAGCTAAACTAAGAAAACTATGAATTTTTGTCATTGGTTTTTGTGTATCCTACTTTAAAACTGCTTCCACCTTGGTTGGGTCTACAAATATTTCATCTTTGGAAATCACGTGTCCCAAGAACTTAACTTCATTTAACCAAAATTCACATTTAGAAAGTTTGGCATACATTTGTTTATCTTTCAAAATCTGAAGATGTTCTTCATGAGTTTTAGAATAAATAAGAATATAATCTATAAATACCACCACAAAATGATCCAAAACTGGACGGAAAATCCTATTCATATAATCCATGAACACTGTAGGAGCATTAGTCACACCAAAAGCCATTACTTGATATTCATAATGATCGTACCTTGTCCTAAAAGCAGTTTTTTAAATGCATTCTGCTTTCACTTTAACTTGATGATATCCTGATCTTAAATCTATCATAGAAAACACAATTGGTCCTCTCAACTGATCCATCAATCATCTATCCTAGGAAGAGGATATTTATTTTTTATAGTGAATTTATTTAACTAGCGATAATCTATGCATGACCTAAAACTTTCATCCTTCTTTTTAACTAACAAAATAGGAGCTCCCCAAAGTGATACACTGTGATGAATGAATTGTTTATTTAGTTCAACAAGTTCAGAAGGTGACATCCTATAAGGTGCCATTGAAATTGGTCTTGTGTCTGATAGCAAATCAATTGAAAATTTAATTTCTCTGTTAGGTGGCAAACCAGGAATATCCTTGGGAAAAACTTCAAGAAAATTTTGAACAACTGCTATGTTTTTCACATTTACTTTTGCTTTTTCTTCTTTGGAAGGTAATAGCAAATATCCCTGAACTTCATTCCCTAAATACTTATTTATTAGTTTGATCAATGAAATCAACAGATCTTCAGAGTTAGAAAATATTACAGACTTTTGTGCACAATTAAGGAGGACATGATTGGAGGATAGCCAGTCTATCCCTAAAATCATATCTAATTTTGATAAGTGTAAATAGATCAAATTTACAAAAAAAAAATATTTTTAATGAAAATAGGAAAATCTAGAAAAACTTTATTGGTAATCACAAATTTATTTATAGGTGTAGAAACAATTAGTCTGGTCTTTAAAGAAGAAACTGACAATTCAAGATTTTGAACATAATCATTAGAGATAAAAAAATGAGTTGTGCCTGAATCATATTTAAAGTTTTACCTTTAATGGAACATGTACCTTGAATAAAATAATTGTTTTGGCGACTTCGGTCCAATCATGGTATAAACCCTTCCAGTTGTAGTAGACTTTGACTTAGGTGAAGAAGAGTTAGAATGGATTTTTGGTTGTCCACACTCAGAAAACACTTGACCAGGTTTTCCACACTTGAAACAAACAAGTCCTTTAAGATGACAATCTTTAGCATAATGCCCCTATTCACACTTAAGACACCTAAGTTGATTAGTCATAGGTCTACTGAAATTTCCTAAGGAAAATTGGGAAGTTTGAGGTTTCCATGGTTTTCCTTCATGGTTTCTCTTTTTATTTAGCTGAGGTCCGAAATACTTTGGTCTATTATTTTAATTATTTTAAAAACCTTCCAGAAAATGACACTTATGAATAAGTGTAAGAAAATAAAAAAATTCTAGTATCCCTACTGCCTTCCTTAATGCATGTCTAAGTCTATCTTCAAACTTAATACACTTCATTCTCTCATTTGGGTGACAGAAAAAGTAGATTATTTACCTAATTTTTCAAATTTAGAAGCATATTCTCCTACTGTCATGTTTCCTTGCTTTAATTGCATAAATTCTATTTTTTTTTCTCTTCTCACATCATTAGGAAAATACTTTTCTAAAAATTTAGTGGAAATACTTCCCATGTAATATTTATTCCTTCTCCTTCTAATCACCTTCTAGTACTATCCACCAATATTCAACCTCTACTACTAGCATAAACACAACATAATTTATTTTTTTATTATTAGGACAATTCGTTGCTCGAAATATGTTTTCTATTTCCTTAATCCATATTTCAGCTTTGTCCAGATTATAACCTCCATGAAATTGTGAAGGTTTCTTCCTTCTAAATTCAATCAATCCTTGTGATTCAACCGTTTCTTCTAGCCTTCGGTTTCTTATTAAAGCTACAATCATATCTCTAATAGCTTGTACTGCCTTCGTTAATTCAGTATTTATTCTTCTTCTTCTTTCCATTTGAAATTATTCAAGTTAAAACTTAGTGACATGGTTAACTCATTTCGCAAGTCTCACATGGAATGTTGCTCTCATAACATCAAAATATAACAATATTCTATATATCCCTATTTTATAATAATTTTTTCTTCATTTAAACCTGATATTCATTACAAGAAAATAATTTATTTTCTTAATTTTTTAACATATAATTTCTTTTCTTCAATTATTTATTTAACAAAAAAAATCATAAACAAAATCATATTTTTATATATTCACAAGTTATATTTACAACATTACATATTTCTACTATATATATTCATATATATATATATAGGGAAGATTTTATTTATGTGTAGATCTCCCCTTTACTTACTTTTTTTTTCTACTACAATATTTACATAGCCGGTGGAAATATGTTCAATAGCAAATTTGTATAGTTAGTAGGCGGAAGATAAAAAGTGACAACTACTGGTCCCTCAATTATTATTAGTCTTCTTGTTCGGTATAAAACAACAAAGTAGAAACGTCAGTTCCTTTAAAGTAACTAAATTCTCAATTACGTTTGTGATCCAATTGGTACCCGGGAAGGTGATCAAAATAACTGCTATGAAAGGGTTTGAGATGTTGGGCGAATTCATCTTTTTAAATTTGCATTTCTATTTTTTTATAAGAAACAAGAAAATAAATGAGTGAGAACAACTATCATGAAAATAGTTTAACTGATACAATTTAAATAATGAAAGAAGAAAAAAAAATTCATATATATATATATATTTAGATATACAATTATTTATATAAAAATGATACTTTATATATGTGTGTGTGCGTGTGTGTGATATTTGTTTATAATAATGTATCATATTCTTTTTATATAGAGAAATTTGAATTATTCTTGTAGTAACTAGTCAGGATAAATGAGTTTTTTTCCCCTGATTTTTAAAGAATATAAGGATATTTAACCTTAAATATTCAAACTTCCAACTACAAATTAATTCAAATCTTTATTTAAGTTTTAAAAACTTTTATTATACTTTTAATTATATTTTTTTATATATGTTTATGTACAAGAAAAAATAACCATTATATTTAAAATAAAATGGTAATTAATAGTTTAAAAATAACTAATTTAATAAACCAAATAAGGTTACGAACATAAAATCAAATAATTATAATTAAAAGTAACACAAAATACTAAACAAGTCAAAGTTAAATACACCTTACTAAATAAATATTATTAAAAATAACATAGAATAATAAATAAAACGGGGTTAGTAGCACCTCACTAAATAATTATAACTAAAAGTAACATAAAATAATAACTGAAGTGAAATTAGGGACAACTCACTAAATAATTATAACTAAAAGTAACATAAAATAATAAATAAAGCAAGGTTAGGGATACCTCACTAAATAATTATAGTTAAAAATAACATAAAATAAATAAGTATAATATTTAAAAGTGATAAATATTTCTTCTCTCTTACCTTCACAATTGAAATAATACAAGAGTTTAAAATTTTTTCTTTAAAAAAAAAACATTCACTCACTTATTTCTTCCAAAGTTCTTCCCCATATTTTTTTTTTCACAGTTGAGTCACCATTTATAGGTTCTGAAGATTAAGCTTCCAGTATAATTCATCATTGCATATTACATGGTTACTACAATCTAGTTTTTCTTTTTTACTTATAAATCATCTTTGATTTCTTATGGATAAGTTTTCATATTTATGGATTTCTCTTTTTATTTATTTATTTATATATATATATATATATATATATATATATATATATATATATATATATATATCGTACGTTATTATTAATAAGATGAGATTCAAATTTACGTACGTTATTAATAAGTTTATGTATATAATTTAAGTTTATGTTATGTACATTGTAATAATATTTTTTTTATCATTACTTATATAATTTTAAAGATTCAATTTATTTCTATTTTACTTAAAAATTCAAAATTAAATATTAAAATTTTTATATTTTAATATAATATTATACTAAAATTCTAAAATATAATATCTGTATATTTTTAAATATTATAACTGAAAATTTAAAATATCATGATTAATTTATAATTAGGTATTATTTAATTTTATTCGTTTTACTAAATATATAAATATTTTATTATAAATTTGAGAATGATACAAGAACTCTCAAACAACCGGCCTACCTCCTCTGATTCAACCTCGTCATTTCCTTCATTACAGAGTTATCATTCGAGCAAAAGAAAGATGCACCTGCCTTCATCCCATCTAATGGCCCTTCGTCAATAACATTAATGTCGAAAAGCATATCATTAATAAACTAATTATTAGTTTATTTAACTAATTTATAAATTAGTTTGATTAATACAAAAATGTTTAATAAATTACTTTAGATTAAATAGTTTATTTTAGGAGAAGTTACAAGTTTATTTCAGTTAGTTTGTAACCTCTAACTTATTTAATTTTCTTTTCTTACTATCCTTCTATTTTAATACATTTTTCTTATTATCTTATTTTTATATTCATCAATCAACTTCTCTCTATGTGCAAGGTACTATATACCAAAAAGAAACAAAAATGTAATTTTTAAATGCTTTTACCAAACTAATTTAAAATATTAACTTTAAAAATCTTAATTTAAAAAAGGAAAAAGATACACAATATAAAATTAACACTTAGGAGAAAGCAAAATAAAATATAAATTAACTTAAAAAATTATTAGAATCATATTTTGAAATATACGTACATAAAAAACAAATAAAAAAAAATAAAAAAAAATTTTAAAAGACAACTTTAAAAAAAAAATACCTTATTAAAAATTGGTCAACAGAAAATTTCTTATAAGTTTTTTATATAAAAAATAGTTAAAGAATTGGTTTCTCACCTTCTCATCGTGAATAATAAAAGCAAATACAAATAAAAAAACATTCTATAAGATAGTGGTGTTTGAACAATCAATTTTTTATAGATTTTTTATATGAAAAAAAAACAGGTTGAGAAATTGGTTCTCCCAATAATTTCTCAACAATAAATAATAAAATAAATAATGTAGAAATGAGCCATTTTAATAAATATTTTTACTTTTGGTATTAAAAAAAAAAACCACATATAAGAGGAGCACCTACTGTTAGCTAAAAGGAGAAGGACCGCCGAAGGAAGGGGAGAACCACCGTGTGCAAAATCTGATTAATGCTTTCTCTTTTCCTTATTTATAATCCATTTTTCTTTTGACAAAGTATGATTATTTTTCTCCGTAACATAGCAATAGGATCTTTCTATTTTTTTTTTAGTTTAATACATAAATGATTTGAATAGCAATTATTTTAAAATAGATTCATTCAGACTTCCAAAATTGAAATGCAAGGCTTGTTAGTTAAAAAAAAGAAAAGAAATACAAGGCTGCAGGGTATACCTAATCTAATAGACCATTAGTAGCTTTCTATAAGTTATTATTATAGCTGCAGGTTATACGCTAATCTAATAGACCATTGTGTGCTTGTATAAGTTATTATTATACTGAATGAAACCTATAATTTTGAACCGGCAGGAAATTGGGTAGCATCCCAAGTGAAATGGTACGTATATTTGTATACTGTATAAACTCACTGCTGCTGCTAATATGAAAATGTTTGTTAAGTTAATTAAAAATTTAATGAATTATTTGAAATAATATTTTTTTTAAAATAATTTTATATGACAATTCAAATTGCTTAAAAAACAGATAGGTTGTTGTACTAAGCAAATGTTGTTAGGATTAAAAAAATAATTTTTTATCAAATCCATACATATTAATAACAAGACTTAAATACAATTGATGTCTCCAATTTTTTTCAATTTTAGACATTGTACGTTGATGGTTAAATTGTTAATTGTGAGTATCTTGAATGTCACATGTAAAAATTAGATGACGTGACACACAATTACGACTTAATAAAAGAGTTAATTTAACATCTTAAGGTCTAAATGGGTATTAGTGGATCAAAGAATGAGGGATATCATATCATGTAAACTCTAAAATATTAAATTAGTTTTTTTATTAAACAGTAAGGTATTCCATGTCACCTAATTTTTACATGTGACTATCAACATTTACAATTAACCGTCAACGTCAACAATATTATGGAAGAGGTACCGATCCACACATTTTTAAAATTTAACACATAATCTTATGATTTTAAAATATGGAAACATAATGTCTAAAATTAAAAAATTTGAGAACATCAATTGTGTTTAAGCCTAATAATAATATGCAACTAAAAAAATTAAAAAATATAAAATTATGATTTTCTTAGAATTATTTATAATTTCTTCCATTAAATTAAAATTAAGTATGAGTTGCTTAATAATGATATGATTATATAAAAATCATTAATCACTTGTTTTAATAAAATAAACAACTCCTCTTAGAGATGTCTTAATATCAATGTCATATCAGTATTAGAAACGCATAATTACAGAGAAAATAGCAACAAAAAAAGGAAAGAAATACAAATAATTTGGTCTCTCCCAGCAACTCATATCTTTCCTTCCTCATTCCTTTTTGTCCTCTCTTCCAGCTCCAACCAATTGAAACCTCCCGTGTACGAGTAGTTATGCTTTCGTTTTTTTCATTGCTTTCAGTGGTCACACTGCATGCACTTGGAACAGTGGAACAGCAGGGCAAACAAGTATAGACCCTTCATCCAAGAAACATCCCGCAAGACCAATAGTCAATAGCCTAAAAAAAGAAATAAAAGTCATTTAAGTCATTTTATCTACTGAGATTCAAAAATTTGCACTGAGATACATATTACCTCTTATTGTACCTACTTTATGCATTTAAGTTATTCTTTAGCTAAACTTATATTATTTGTTGGTGAAATTGGTTAGCAATTTCTAACCAAATCTTTTAGAATTAAGCATGATGTTTTGATTGTATATTAACGTCTTCTTATTTGACGCAGACTGCTTCCGAACTCTACAAACGTGTGGACATTTTATATACTATCACCTATTTCCACAATTACAATCCTTGACAGATTTGGTATATTACAGTCTTCTTTATGTATATAACCACTTTTAATGTTTAGTTATCATTCCTTATTTGTACATAATAAATATTCATGTTTTCCTAATTTTGTAATAAGTTTGAATTGTATGCTTGCATAATTTATAGTATACATTTTAATGGAATTCATTTAGAAGACTGATTCATTATTTTGTGCTTATGAAATTTATAAGATGGCATCAACTAATGATAAAATGGAGGGAGGAATGACTTTTAAATGGACAAACAATTATGAAATAGTTTTTTGTGAGCTTTGTATTCCAATAAGTGTTGGAAAAACTGGTCCAGTTACTAACTCGATCAAAGTAATGTGTTAATGGGTTAGTGATCAAACCAGTTAGCCCAGTTTAACTCGGTCTATATATATATATAAATATAAAAAAGTAACATCATAATTTTCTGTTCCTACATTTGCAAATTGCATACAAATAAAAGAAGTAAGAAACGATATCATTTAAATAATTTTTCTTTTTTAAAAAAAACCCAAAGTAAACCAGCCTGGGTCAACCCGGTTAGGGTTATTGGTTTTTGCTTGACTCGGCCGGTTCAAATAAGTTCACACTGGGTCAATTACATGTCCGGTTTATTAGGAAAACCAGCCTGGTTAAAGGATCAAATCCTGATTCGATCGGCTGGTCCAGACAAATTTTTATAACTATGATTCCAATTTTGAGAGTGAATTTTAGTTCTCTTAAAGGGAAATAATAGTAACAATAGAATAATAATATTGGAAATTCTTCTCTGCTTCAATTCAAGGAATGCCAAAATATAAATACAAAAATTAGCAAATCCATGGCTTGGACATGCTAAAAGCTTCTTGGAAAAGAAAAAGGACGAAAGAAACCACTAACAAACATAATTCCTCAAGATATCAATTTTACTGTCAAGATATATGCTAAGGGGTTGGGTTGCTCGTTTGGGCATGTTTTATCTTCTAGGCCTAATTGCTATCAATACTCCCCATCAGAAGATGGGTTTTTCCCTCAAAGCTGATGTCAGGTGAAGAAAGTAAAGACCGCTTGATTTGTTGAAGATCCTGAATCGGAGATAAGCAGCTCTAATCGGGCTTGAGGTAAATGAGATCCAATTGTCACATAGTGCCCTTCCAACTGTTTATCCCATTGGTTGGTATGGGTGGAAGACTTTGAAAAGATACTAATGGTTCCTGGAGAGTTCCAAGCTTGCATGGTTTGATCATTGGGATGAAAGTAGTTTACCATCTCTACTAGTTGTAGAGAGTCTAGAATAACAATAAGTGTAGAAGGTGATGCACTCCTTTGATCTCCTCAATCAAGGTTCCTTCCTCTAAGAAGATGGAGGATGGAAAGGGCTAAGGTTGGTAGGGGAACTTGACTCCACTTCTTTAGGGAGAAGATAAGTTAAGAAAATTTTTACTAAAAGGTTTGCCACAAGGGAGAGAACTCTTGATAAAAGCTTAAAGGAAAAGAATCCTCAAAGAGAGGTTTCTCAAATGTGACACTTAAGAAAAGAAATGCTCAAAGGAAACTTATATCATTCATTCAAGTGTGATCATTACATAAGGAAATAGGTGTATATATAGCCTAATGGGAAGGCTAGCCACTCAAATCTAAGCAATATGGAACTTTGGGCCTAATTAGGATTAGTGGCACTAACCCTTACTTAAGCCCACTAACTAGGCGCCTAAGATAAGCTAGGGGGTGCATGAAATAATCTTAAGGTGTGGGGAGTAGGTCCATCACACCTTGGACTAAGGAGCCCTCTACTAATCCTACCTCCTCTCACTAGCTAATAACACCTCTCCTTCCTAAATATAATGAAAATGGTCGAATACATGGCCCAAAAAGAGAAATAAAAGCTAATTAATATTTACAAAGGGGAATATGAACTATGGCCTAATATCTCTATTTTCATCATGAGTTGAGGTCTTGATGATTCCTTCCAGGCCAAGTCCTCCTTTATCCTCCTAGCCATGACCCTAATGATTGAGCCTTTGGTAGGTAGAATTGCATCATCTCCTCCCCCTTCGAAAGGATTTGACCTTAAATCTGAAGGCTCGTGCTCTCGTCAACACCTACAAAAAAAGTGAGATCACAAATGTTAAAGGTCATGTTACCACCATAGTCATCCAGAAGGTCTAATTTTATATGCATTATTGTTAACCTTCTCAAAGACTTGAATGGACCATCTCTTCTAGGGTTGAGTTTGGACTTCCTCTTAGAAGGAAAACAGTTCTTTCTAAGGTGAAGCCAAATCCACTATCCTTCTTCGAAAATGACTTCTTTCCTTCCCTTGTTACTAGATGAAACATACCCTTTAGATTGGTTCTCAATGCTGGTTTTCACCCTTTTATGTAAGTTTTTAATGAATTCAGCCCTAGCCTTTCTATCTTTATGAAAGATTTTGGAATTAGGGAGAGGTAATAAATCCAAAGGGATGACAGGATTAAAAGCATAAACAACCTCAAAAGGGGAATGTTAGTGGTATGATGAACCACTTTATTGTATGCAAATTCTATTTGAGAAAGGTAATCATCCCAAGACTTGTGGTTGCCTTTTAAGATTGCCCTCAACATAGTAGACATGAATCTATTCACTACTTCAGTTTGTCAATCCGTTTGAGGATGACAAGTGGTAGAAAAAAGGAGCTTAGTAACTTAACATCCCTATCTAAAACTATGGTCGATGGTATTCCATACAAACGGACAACCTCTCGAAAGAAAAGTCTTGTGATATGGCTCGCATCGTCCACTTTGTGGTAGGGAATAAAATGGACCGTTTAGCTGAAGCAATCCACTACCACAAAGATAAAGTCTACACCTCATTGGGTTCTTGGTACCCCAAGGACAAAGTCCATGCTAATGTCTACCCAATGTGTAGAAAGAGCAAGTAAAGGAGTGTAAAGTTCATGGGGTATGACTCGAGACTTAGCTTGCAAGCAAGTTATGCATCTCAAGCAATGTCTTTGGACATCCTTTGTCATATGGGGCCAAAAGAATTTTTCTTTTAAAAGCATTAAGGTTTTGTCAATTCTAAAATGCCTCTCTTTTGTTAGCAATTTCCTAATTCATCCTCGGGGTACACAAAGTTTGTCAACTTTATACAAGTACCTCTCACAAAGGTAGAAGCCATCGTTGGCTTTGAGAGATGAGGTAGCATAAATGGTTTCAAAGTCTTGGTTAAAAGGATACATTTCCTTTATGTCACCAATTCCCAAAATTTGAGTACTAAAGGTGGTAAGGAAAGAATGCCTCCTTGAAAGAGCATCGGGCACCACACTTGTTTTTTCCTTTTTATATTTGATGACATATGGAAAAGTTTCAAGAAATTCAACTCATCTAGCATGCCTCTTGTTCAAATTTCTTTGTCCTCTTAAATACTTAAATGACTCATGATCACTATAAATAACGAACTCCTTGGAAACAAGATAATGTTCCCAAGTTTGGACGGATCAAGGCATAAAACTCCTTGTCGTAGGTTAAGTAGTTGAGGTGGGCACCATTGAGTTTTTCACTAAAATAAGCAATTAGGTGCCCTTCTTTTAATAAAACAACTCCCACATCCACTCCGATGCATCACATTCTAGCTCAAAAGTTTTTGAAAAGTCAGGAAAAGCTAGAACGAGTGCATTAGTGAGTTTATCCTTGAGTAGTTGAAAAGTTTTTTCTTGTTTTTCACCCATAAGAAAAAGACTTCCTTCTTTACCAAGTCATTGAGTGGTGAAGCTAGTGTGGAGAAACTAGGCACAAAACGCCTATAAAATCCCGCAAGATCATGAAAACTCTTTATCTCGATCACACTAGTAGGGGTGGGCCACTCTTTGATGACCTTGATTTTTTGAGGGTCCATTTGAACCCCTTGGGTACTAATAACAAAGTCCAAAAAACTACACTATGAACACAAAAAGTGCATTTTTTCTAAGTTTACAAAACGTTTATTTATTCTAAGGACAGATAAAACTTCCTTAAGATATCCTACATGTTCATCTAAGGACCAACTATAAACTAAAATGTCATTAAAATAAACGACTACAAACCTACCAATACAATCCCTAAATACATGATTCATGAGACGCATGAAAGTGCTTGGAGCATTGGTGAGCCCAAAAGACATCACCAACCATTCATAAAGACCAATTTGGTCTTAAAAGCAATTTTCCATTCATCTCCCTCTTTGATTATAATTTTATGATAACCACTTCTAAGATTAATTTTTGAAAATATTTGAGCTCCATGCAATTCATCAAGCATATCATCTAGCCTAGAGATCGGGTGTCTATACTTAATAATGATGTTGTTGATGACCACCATTTTCTTTCCTTCTTAGGCACCAATAAGACAGGAATTGCATAAAGGCTGAGACTCTTTTGAACTCGACTCTTCTCCAACAATAATGTTTAAGACAATAATATTATTATTATTATTATTATTATTATTATTATTATTATTATTATTATTATTATTATTATTATTATTATTATTATTATTATTATTATTATTATTATTATTATTATTATTATTATTATTATTATTATTATTATTATTCATTTTCATCTATTTGACATTCGTATCACATTATTTATAATACCTACTTTCTTCTTACACTACAACATTTTATACTTTTAATGACATTTTTTAGTTACATTCATTACAAGTGTTGCTATAAATAAATTTTATACATTGTAATAATATTTTTAAAAATAAATGTTACTATAAATAATGTCAATATGATAATATTTTTTAAATAAATGTTACTACTTAAAAAATGGACTTATTTTGTACTATCATTTTAAAAAAAAAATGTTACTAAAGATTAACATTTTTATGAAATACACTATTATTCACGCATGCGACTATTCTATTTTGAAACTCTTATCCACTCGCACTCCCTCCATTCTCTCACTCACTGTTCTTCCTCGCACTGCCACCAGTTGGATCACATCCTCCTTGCATCACCGCTAGTTAGATCACGTCCCCCTTGCGCTGCTGCTGGTTCGATTACATCCTCCTTCTGTCGCCGTTGGTTCAATTGCGTCCTCCTCGTGCCGCCACGAGTTCACGTCCTCTTATTAGTACCACCGCTAGTTAGATCGCATCTTCCTCAGGTCGCTGCTTTGCCTCTTCGTTGTGTCGTTGCTACTTTGCATTTTCCTCGCGCATGGTAAGCTTCTTATTCGACTTCAAGAGTCCTTTTTCTTTTATTCAATGTGTATTACTATGAAAGTTGTAAAACTCTGTATTTTCCATGGTTATTTCCACATGCGTGCGTGAAAGGCCATCCTAAAAGAAAACATTAAGGGTTCGCCCTCATCAGCATAAATATTTCCACAGAAGTGTGAAAAAGCGCACAAAATGAAAATTAGTTAGAATGAAAAAAAAAATGTTACTAAAAGTTTTTAGTAACATTTTCATAATATTATTTTAGAAAAAAATATAAAATTAATCTAGTACTAATTTAGTAAGACGGTGAAAAAAAATTATGAGTTCAAATTTTTCTATTAGAAAAACTAGTATATTAACATTTGTAAAAAAAAAAAAACCCTTTATTTTTAAAATGTTACCTTTATTTTTATTAAAAAAGATTACTAAAAGCCTTTAATATTTTTAAAATATTACTTTTCAATTAAAAGAAATATTAGTAGCAACATTTTGTTAATGTTAAGTAATGTAATATATTTATTAGTGTTCTTCTCTGTTCATACAACAAAATAAGGAGTTGTAGGTCCTGATTTTGCAAGTTTTTCCTCCCAGACGCAGTCTTGTAATTTTACAAATTTTGAAAGCAAAAAAGAAAGTACACGTACCCATGTTGAATAAAACTGACGTGGCCCCTGACAGAAATAAAAATCCAAGAAAATACTAATCCCTATTAGACTAATATTATATTGGTGTAAATCCCTGGATACGGCATGCCCTATATATAGCATCTATCGTCAAGCAAGTCCTTTGTACTCTGTGAATTCAACACACTGACTTTGGATCTCTTTCTCTCTCCGTGCTTTGTCTGACACTCCCTCTCTGAGAGTGAGTAGTGTCCCAGGGCAGCAGTGGAAGTACAGTAGGAGAAGAGAGAAAAGAAAAATGATAAGCTGGAAAGACCTATACAGTGTCCTGACCGCAGTGGTGCCTCTGTACGTAGCGATGATACTGGCGTATGGTTCGGTCCGGTGGTGGAAGATCTTCTCCCAGGACCAGTGCTCGGGCATAAACCGGTTCGTGGCGATCTTCGCCGTCCCCCTCCTCTCCTTCCACTTCATCTCCAACAACAACCCATACACCATGAACTTCCGCTTCATCGCCGCCGACACACTCCAGAAAATCATCATGCTCTTGGCCCTCGCACTCTGGACCAACCTCACCAAAACCGGTTCCCTCGAGTGGATGATCACTATCTTCTCCCTCTCAACTCTCCCCAACACGCTCGTCATGGGAATCCCCTTGCTCATCGCCATGTACGGCGACTACTCAGGCTCTCTCATGGTTCAGGTGGTCGTGCTCCAGTGCATCATATGGTACACCCTCCTCCTCTTCCTCTTCGAATACCGCGCCGCCAAAATCCTCATCATGGAACAGTTCCCTGAAACCGCCGCCTCCATTGTCTCCTTCAAGGTGGACTCCGACGTCGTTTCCTTAGACGGGAGGGACTTTTTAGAAACCGACGCCGCTGTTGGCGACGACGGCAAGCTCCACGTCACCGTCCGAAAATCCAACGCCTCTCGCCGCTCCTTCATGATCACCCCCCGGCCCTCTAACCTCACCGGGGCGGAGATTTACAGCCTCAGCTCCTCCCGTAACCCCACCCCACGTGGCTCTAACTTCAACCACAACGATTTCTTCTCCATCATGGGCTACCAGCCTCGCCACTCCAACTTCACCGCCAACGATTTGTTCTCCTCCCGCGGCCCCACTCCTCGACCTTCCAACTTCGAAGAAACCTCAATGCCCCAGCCTCTCACCGTCGCCTCCCCCCGCTTCGGCTTTTACCCGACCCAGTCCCTGCCCGCTTCCTACCCGCCCCCCAACCCGGACTTCTCCAACAAACCTCTCACTTCCCTTCCTCCCGCCAAAACCGCGCATGACGCCAAGGAGCTTCACATGTTTGTCTGGAGCTCCAGCGCCTCCCCGGTCTCTGAAAACGCAGGGTTAAACGTTTTCGCTACCACTGACCTCGGAACCTCCCAACAAAACGACCAGGGTGCTAAAGAGATTCGGATGCTCGTACCTGATCATAATGCACACTTACAAAATGGAGAACCCAACAACAAAGGTACTAACTACTAATTATTTATTAATTAATAATTCAACTTCTTTTTTTCCTTTCACCCTTTAATTCTTCAAAACCTTGTTTATGAAATTTGAATCCAGCTCTTTTATTGGGACTAGTTAGATATTCATGTTAAGTTTTGTTTAATATATTTTGTAACACTTTAGTTGTGATTATAAGGAAGATATTTGAGGTGAAAATTTTGGTTTATATGATGATCATGATGAGTGTTTTGATTGTGCAATGATTGGGTCAAATTGAAGGTGGTTTGGAGGCGGGACTTGGTGGGGAAGAGTTCAAGTTTCCTGTGAATGGGGAAGAACAAGTGGAGGAAGAGAAAGAGAAAGAAAAGGAGGGGCCCAATGGGGTTAACAAGTTGGGCTCAAGCTCCACGGCGGAGCTTCAACCGAAATCTGCCGGAGTGGGGGAGTCATCCGCCGGAAAACACATGCCTCCGGCGAGTGTCATGACTCGTCTCATACTCATCATGGTGTGGAGGAAGCTTATCCGCAATCCCAACACGTACTCCAGCCTAATTGGTGTGGTATGGTCCCTCATTGCATTCAGGTAGGTAAATCAAAGTCAATGATGTTTGAAAAATAAAAAATTGTCTACAATAACATAAAAGATTGTAAAAAAAAAAAAAAAACAACTATTTTTTAAAAGTCTTCATTTTAATTTGAAACATTTAATCCCTCTGTTTTATAAAATCAGCTAGCAATCCTTTCAACAAATTAAAAGCATCGATTGATTGTTCAAAGTTAAGATGCACTATGACATCAATTACAAATAAGTTATATTATGTGCCTAAATTTAGATCAAAATTAATTTTTTAATTTAACTCTTTTAAGGTTTAAGTTTCATAAAAAGGAATTAAATATCACTATTTTAAAATAGGTGAACAAGATTATGAATTTTAAAATAAAATAGTAAATATTTTTATTTTAAAATAAAAATAAATATTGAATTTTGAAATTAAGAATTTAAAATTTATATTTAAGCTAAATATTTTTTACTAGAATTTAATAAAATTATCTTCTTTTATAATTTTGAAATATGACCATATGTAATTTTTAATAATTTTTTAAATTCGTTAACTATTTTCTTATAACACTGGTTAACAAATTCCAACGGGAAAATAATCAGTCCTGGGCTCTTGGCTAGTTTCTGTTTCTCTCTCTTACACTTTTTGGTTATTGGAGTAACATAATTATTAATGGTTATTGACACATGGTGGTGTTCATGGTTATTGGTGACGTACAGGTGGCACGTGCATATGCCCAAAATAATAGAGAAATCAATTTCCATTCTGTCTGATGCTGGTCTTGGAATGGCTATGTTCAGCTTAGGTGAGTGGTCGCAAATCCATTCTCCAAATTCATATTCTTGCCTAATAATTTCACTCTTTTATCCACAAACAAATAGCTTAATTCCTCTTTTGCATACACATCGTTATTTTATTGCCTCCAATTGTTTGTGTATATGTGGATGTCCTTTCCTTATACTAGGAAAATAAAATCTATGTGCCTATTTGTTTATTTTTACCCAAATTAAAAATTATAATAATGGATCATAATAATTTTTTTATAAGAGAAAATTTAGGTGGATAGAATCCTGAAAGTTTAACAGGATCAAATTAAATTAACAATCCTTCATACTCAATTAATACTTATTCAAAAAATAAGTTTATATATTATTATATAATCATAAATTACCATACATGATAAAATACGTATTTTATAATTATTTAAAAATTATATTTCATATAATTTTAGTTGATTGCTAAGATGTCATGATATAGAAATTAAACTTAAATATGAAATTTTCACAAAAACTCTCAAATATTAAACTCAATGAATGTTTTATGTCGCTTAATCATTATAAATGAATTGAGGTCTATTTAATTCTTAATTCTTACTATAAAAAGAAACTCAAATATTAATAAAAATCATGTTATTGCTTCTTCTAAATTGTGTTAACAATAATGATAGTACAATAAAATTGCTGTGCTAATAATAGTAAAATAAAATTGCGTTATATGAAGTTGTGTAATCCTACGTAATTGAGTAAAGGGTAAGTATGCATCAATAAAAGGCATGGATTTAGGGTAAAGTAAGTAGTAAACAATTGATAGCCATCCATGGTTGTGATGTTTGTTACCAACAAGTAATAAGCAAAGTGATCTTGTTCACTTGTTGAGCATAATGTCCCCGACACGTGGGGCCTCATCATAAACTAGGTCACTTTGCGGAGGACAACGGTTCTGGTGAGGGGTACCATTTTGGATAACTAGGCAATGGTGGTTGAATTAGACGAATCACCAAGTACTAATTAATAAATAGTTTTTTCTTTCAATTTTTGTTTCTGGGTTTCCTTTCGAAGAATTATGCTATTGGAATGAAAACATGGATTCCCTTTGTTTTATGTCTTTCTTTCATGGTGCGCTTAGATTGGGTTTGATTTTTGTTTTATAGGTCTGTTTATGGCCCTTCAACCCAAGATAATAGCATGTGGGAACTCTGTGGCTACATTTGCCATGGCTATTAGATTCCTCACAGGTCCAGCAGTTATGGCTGCAGCTTCAATCGCAGTTGGCCTACGTGGCACCCTTCTGCACGTAGCTATTGTTCAGGTTATTATTAACTTCAACTTCTTCTCTTGCATTTATGTTTTTCCGAAATAGGTGAAACAAAGTGAAAATGCCCAAGGAATTTAATACTTTAATGGTTTTAACTTATAGTTATGGTAACAATATTGCAGTTCCAATTGCGAAATAGTGGTAATTTAAGACAGGTCGTAATATAATTTATGCAATCTCACAAAACTTTCTAGATAATTAGTATATAAGTTATTCAAAGATTTAATATCACAATTGTCCACCAATTCAACATTTCTTTTTTATTTTTCAACTATTTCTTTGATTATCATAAACATTAATTAGATTCTTATATTAATTACCAAAACATTTAGGAATGGGTTGAAAATGACAATCAAAAGACTAATATATATTTCTCCAATGATAGAGATATGATGGACTATACTCATGTTGCTTTTGTCGGTGCCTAAAGTATTTATTATTATCCTTATTGGCAAAAATTAATGGCACGGAAGGAAAAATGATAGGTTGTTAATTTCTGGAAATGTTGTGTGGTTGGAACAGGCTGCACTTCCTCAAGGGATTGTTCCCTTTGTGTTTGCTAAGGAGTACAACGTCCATCCAGCTATTCTTAGTACAGCGTAAGCAGTCAAACCCCTCTTTGTTTTCTTCATCACATAAAAAGAAACAAATTGTCCTGTTTCAAAATCAAAGAAAGAAAAGAGAAATTGACCCTTTTTTCTAATAAACTCAATTGCAGGGTTATATTTGGGATGTTGATAGCCCTTCCTATTACGTTGGTCTACTACATACTCCTTGGTTTATAATATATATATATATATAATACACCAAAGTAACCAAGATTGAAGGAAAAATTAAGCAAGTGATTTCAACCTTTATTGATGCTTTGGAAGTTAGTAAGCTTGTTTGGAGACCAGAGTGGAGTACTACACTATGGGACGAAAAAATGTCACTGACTCGTAATTTCACAATAGAGGATGTCATTGCAATTAGTTTCCGAGATTTTGGGAACTTGAGAAAATTTGACCCTTTTGGGAGTCCTCGTATAATTCTAACACCTCCAACATGATGTAATCTGCGGAACCTCAAACTGGAAGGAATAACTAGTAACAGTGTACGGGAGAGACATAACAGATGAAAGCTACCGCGTAAGCAAAGTCGACGATTTCTACAAACGTTCCCTCTATATCAGCATTTGTAAATTTTATAAGAAAAAAAATCCTATTTGGATCATCAAGTTAAAAAGACAGTTTATTAATTCACTGGAGGAAACGAAATGAATGAGATGAGGAACCCTTTCCTTTTATTTTTCTCGGTTTATTATTATTATTATTATTATTATTATTATTATTATTATTATTATTATTATTATTATTATTATTATTATTATTAAAGGGTTACAATTTAGATTAAATTGTTAATTAAAGAAGCTCATGTGGTTTTCTCATATGGATACCTCACACAGAGTTGTTAATTTTAACATTTTGAATTTAACAAACTTCAGATATAAAAATACATTTTAAATAAGTACATCAAGTAATTACTTATTATATATTTTTGTTGTTGTTGACGTATTAAAAAAAGTCATGTCTAGTAAATTAGTAAGATTTATAAAAAAAGACAACTTGTATCTCTCTTTTGTCATCCCGCCAAATCTTATGCAAGGTTTCCACCACTCCTACTCAATCACCACCACCAACGACGAGGAGGGCGGCAACGATACTAATGATGGTAGCGACGATGACAGGATACAATATCAACAATGGTGGCAGTTGTGACGACAGTAGTCGAGGTGGTGGTGGAGGCAACGATAACGACAGCGGTGATGACATTGCCTCTTGTCGCCACCACCACCACAACTACTGTTGACAATGGTGATGGTGGCGGTATTAGCAACAATGATGGTGGTGGTAGAGACTTTGTAGAAGATTGCTTACGTTTAACTTTTTTATAAGTTCTAGTAATTTAATAGATGCGATTTTTTTTAATATTTGAATAAAAATAACAATACATAATAAGTAATCATTTGATGTGTTTGTCTAAAATGTATTTTATCTTTGAATTTTGTTAAATTCAAAATGTTAAAATTAACAACTTTGTGTGAGAGAACTACGTAATCTTGATTAATTAACAATTAAATCTAAATCATTTATTGAAATCTTTCGATTATTATTATGTTTTCTCATAACTTTTTTTTTCTCATCTGAGTTGTCCTCTCTCTATATGTATAATATATATATATATATATATATATATATATATATATATATAAAATAGGAGTTAATCAACTTACATCTTCAATAATTTTCTATTAAATGAAAATTTTATGAATCAAATTATTGATATTATATATTATATTAATAATCATGTATACCAATATTTGTATAATTTGGACTTTTCTAGATATGTTATGTTAGCTAATAGTGGTTATTTTTTAATTTGCGGAAATTTTGTATACTTACTCTAATTAATAAAAATAAAATTCAATAGTAGAATTGATAAAATTTGCATTCCATAGTAAGCTATTAAAAGTGGAAGTTAAGTAACTTTTACATCTAGTATAAACGAATTTCGACTATATATATATTTATTTATTTGAGTCTCTAGGAACTTTCTCATTTTGGTGGAAGTCTACCATAACATTCCTTGTGTCTAGTATTATATATAGAAGAGACTCAAATAGCATTCACTAAAGGAAGACAACTATTGGATAGTGTTGTCATTGTAAATGAATATATCCATAAGACAAAGTAGTATAAGAAACCTTTGTTGGTTTTGAAAGCAAATTTTGAAAAGACATGTGATGCAGTCAATTGAGCTTTTTTGTTCTACATGCTTAAGAGGTTTAGGTTTTGAGATCAATAAATTAGTTGGATTCAAAGGTGTTTACATTCCTCGTCTATTTCATTACTAGTAAATGGAAGTACAACTCAAGAATTTTGCATACAAAGGGGTCTCAGGCATGGTGACTTAATGACTTCTCTCTTGTTTTTAATTGTAGCTAAAGGGCTTGGGTTCTAATTAAGAAGACAATTCACACAAATCTTCTATTTGGAATAAAGGTAGGTAAGGAAGAGATTCAGGTAGTAATCCAACAGTATGTTGATGATACTATCATTATGGTAAACTCGGAGATCCAAAATGTGTAATAATTTGAAGAGTGTCCTAAGGTTCTATAAATTAGCATCTGAATTAAAGTAATTGGGGGGAGTATGAGTGAATGATGAGGAGCTACATGCCTTTGCTAGGATTCTAAATAATGGGGTAATGCATTTGTCTTCTCCTACCTGGAGGTTCTAGTGGGGGTAAATGTGAGAAGTGAGAAAGTGTGGAGGCCAATAATTGAAAAAATGAGAGCAAAACTATCTTCTTAGAAAAAGAAAACTATCATTGGGAGCGTGGATTTACCTAATCAAATCCACCTTTTCATCCATTCCTCTATTTTTCCTTTCTTTCTACAAGGTCCAAAGAAGTTTTCCTAATCATCAACGTTTGCAAAGGCGCTTCTCGTGGGAAGGATTAAACGAGTTAAAAAAATTAACATGTATCAAATGGGAATTAGTGAGCAAAGAGAAAGATCAAGGTGGATTAGGAATCAAAGATGTGAAAGTTTTTAATATGGTTCTTCTTAAGAGGCGATGGATGATTCTAAATGGAGAAGATGCTCCCTGAGTCAAATTTCTATAGGCTAGCTAAATACAAGGAAGAAGTCTGAAGCAATTTATCATTGGAGTAGTGGAAAAGAGGCTTTCAATAGTGAAAGGATATTTGAAAGTGACCTCAGAAGAGGGAGTGGAAGACTGATTAATTGGAAATATCAAGCCACTGGTAGGTGACGATTCTATGTTTAAATTTTGGAAAAAGTAGTGGAAGGAGTTGAGGGGTTTAAAACATTATTCCCAAGACTTTATGAGTTGGGTATCTCAAATTCTAAACAAGATATAGCAACAGAAACAATTATTAAATGCTTTGTAACTAGTACGTGAGGGTGAGTTTTGTTACTTTTTATATGACGTATTTCTAGGAGGTATTACCATGTACGTATTGACGGAAATAAAAGGAAACCTTAAATCAATATATACAAGATTATAGTATGTATAGAGAATTAAATATAAAAAAATAGAGGAAAGAGAATTTGTGTACCTCAAATATATTGAATTGAAGTTCTTGATCTTCAAGAACAAAAAAAAACCCTAGGAATGATTATTGTAGAGATATGAGTTCAATAAGAACTCTTGAGGATTTTACTACCTACTTTCTAGGGGATTATTCTAGAGAATGTGTATTGTTGTTGTTATAATTTGCTTAATGGGATGACAAATTTATAATCCCCCAGGGTAGGCAGAGACCCCTCAAATGGGCTTTTTATGATTGACTCAACCCATCACAGAGTCAATCTTACTATAATCCCATTCAAATAATCATAAAGATATTATAAGATATGATTATCACCAAATCTTAAATTGCCAGATAATGATAAAATATAATTGATTAATACCAATCCACTATTATTTCCAACATTCTCCCACTTGGATGGTATTAATCAATAATACAAAGATAAATCATTAAGCTAGAATGACAATTATAGACAAATCTTATATTAGACAATGAGAAATTTGAGCTACAAAATAATATCCGATAGGGATATATATCATAGATATTTCTCATAAAGTATATAGAATAATGTAGTTCAATAAAATGATACTACATGGTCTCAAGCATCCAAAAATGCTAAGAGATATGTTACTAAAATGATATTACTTCACACATATCTCATAAGAAAGTTTTCAGACTCCCACTGATCTAAGACATTAAAACTTAACCAAACCATATGAGTTATAAAACTCCAAAGTTAAGTATTTGATCAGTGAATAAAAAAATGTTTAATTAATATAATTTTTTTTTACTTGAGTCCGAAAAATTATATAGGTGAGAAAGCATAATTTACATGCATCTAATTATTCATCATAGCCCAATAACATATGTAATTACATATAGGCTACATAAATGCTCTATAATATTTGACATTTAACTAATCTGAGTTTAAAAAATAAGTGACTATGTAAGAATCCAAAGATAAGTAGGAAATCCATAAATTCCCTACTAAAACCACATAGACTCCTAGTTTATATAAAATGATACTCAGATTATTGTGGCCACAAAATGTCAATTGAGCAAACACTTAGATAATTGGTCCAAACAAAAAAATTCATAAGTACTTCAAAAGTGCAAAATTGTACTCAATAGGAGTACTATCATAATAAGCACTTTTTTACAAAGTAGAAAATCATACTCGATAGGAGTATTGCATCTACAATATACTTATAGAATTTTGACCAAACAAAATGTGAAATTTTGGGTAAAGAAAAGCACAATATTTAATTGCATACCAAAAGAATTAATATGCAATGCCCAACAAAATGCTCTTAACATCCATTAAAGATGTCTATTAAGATACAATGAATTATGTATCTCAATTAAAATAGGACAAAAATAAATAGTCAAGTCCTATAAAGTATGTCATATCACAATTAAATGTGCACAAGAATATATGACAATACAAATAGATAAGTCTCGAGACATGATACAAAATTATATACTTCTAAAATTTTGATCAATATTAAATTTGGGTAAAAGAGATGCACAATGCATAATTTTATGCCAAAAGGATTAATGTGCAGTACCCAACAGAATGACCTTAACATCAGTTAAAGATGTCTACAAAGATACAATTGATTTTATGTATCTCAATAAAAATAGGACCAAAATAAATAGAGAAGCCCTATAGAATATGTCATATCATAATTAAATGTGCACAAGATTATATGACAATAAAAAATATATAAGTTTCGAGAGATAATACAAGATTATATATACTCCCACTAATCCTTAATATACCAAAAAAATATTAGGATTATCATTAGGGTACACTAGTATTGAAAGTTCTAGTGATAGTGGGATGATGACTTTATAAGATAATAATAAAAGTGAATTAAAATTCACTATTATTCTACTTAAGGAATTAGAAAGTAGTAGAATAACAAATGATTAATGAGAGAAGTGGTTAAAATAACAAGAATATGAAACCTACAAATTCATCCATAAGAATAAATAATTCTCGCAAATGGTTTCATAATTAACCACATATTAATCAATCTTTACAAAAATATTGACCCCTATGAGGATCTTGAAAAAATAATTACATGAGTGAGAAAATTGATCACTTGATAATTTTACGTAGAATATGAGATCATAAGCAAGTTCTCAAGTAATCATAAACAAAAATCAAGTGCTACAATAAACAATATTTACACACACTTGAGAATAAAATATGATTACACGTAGCAGAAGAATGAGACCTATTCTTGCATATATTAAGGATATAATAATAAATAGTCTCTAACTCTCATCACAATTTATTATGGACATAGGTTTATTTATATATCCCAAAATAAAGCCTCTAGCTTTTACAAGAATACCATTAACAATATTATAAAATATGGTATGGAGAAATTAATCTCTTAAAATTTGGGATTCCTATATTGTCCTTACAAGAATTGCATACTAATATTGCAAATCAACAGAGAGTTTGTTATACAAGAAAATATTTTACAAGAGACCAATATAAAATCCTTAATATAGATCCCAACAATGTGATCACAAATAATATGATAAGAAAAAAATAATTTTATCAAGAACATTTGTTTTTGCACATGTATGATTAATTGGACATTTAAAGTAAAAAACCTTATATCACAACAATTTATTTTATAAGATATTAATTAAAATTCTAATATAAAAAATCCTTCCACTTGATAAAGAAAAAATAAGTTGACATAACAAAAAAATACCCAGAGGGCTAAATAAAATTCAACTATTTCTTTATCAATATATATATATATATATATAGAAAATTTGCACCACAAAAAATGCAGCATTTTTTTTTGTTTTGAAGGAAAAATGTCCAATTAAAAGTTATAAGTCAATATGGAACAAAAGGAAATGAGAGTGTAAATTTTGGTTCCATATAAATATAACTAAACATGATCAAATGAGGGAAATAAACTGAACATTACAAAAATAAGGAAACATTATGTAATTCTAAAAGTTCAGTTAAAAGAGAATCCCTAAGGAAATTACAATGCACTATAACTTATATCAATAAAATCCTAATACCGATAGGGTATAAGAAAATCATTAACATAGGCCAAGAAAAATACATTGTATAACACCAAATTACATTAATAACAATACACCGATAGAATATAGTTATCATCAATGCAATAAAAAAAATAATTATATCACAAAATTCACATAAATGCATCCAAAATAGTGAAATTATAATTATGTAAATAAAAAAAGAAATTATGCATATTGTCCAATAAATTTGCATAATTTTAATCATATATATTATATGACCAACATACAAAATTCACATTATTATACCCGTGATAGACAAGTAATAATAATGCAAATTAATAAAGAAAATTATGCTCATAAGAGAAGGACAATTAAGATTGTGCATAATTAATAAAATAACCTAAAATCAATTTATAAATGATAATTCAATATTAAAGAGAGTACAGTATAATTGGAGAATACAAATACTGTAAAGAATTATCACAATGAAAATAGGTAAAAAATTCAAGATTATAATAGTAAAAAAAAATTTAATTTAATCTTGAATTAATCAATTTTTTTTATACTAAAAAATACCAATAATATAAAAATATTAAATAAATATGGTATTTTTGAAAAAATAAGAATATAAAAAATTAGCAACAACATTCAATGCTTTTGAGAATGAATTTAACACACGAATCATCATACATGATCGTATCAAAACCACAAAGTTCTCCCTTGACCAAATCACAAAAATATGGGTATAAAAATGAGTCCATGCAACCCCATTAACACTTTCCAAAGTAAAGTTAATACAAATATATTATGTTGCCCACACAAATGACTCATATTGGTCAAACATAAAACAAGGAAAACCATTAAGTAATTTTGAAAACAATTTACCCCATAATTATTTAAAGAAGAAAACTAGGTTTTAAAGGGGTAGCACTTAAAAAAAAAGTTTCAATATTAATTTACCCATGTAAGAGTAAGGGAATGAAACTTTAACATGTTATTTTAACAATAACAAGTAGCGTAAACCCTCATTTTTTTTTTGTGAAAAAGATAATAGTGAACTATATTATAAAATTTCACTAATAACACAAAAAATTTTCAATTCAAATTTAATTTTCTAATAGAAAACAACCATAATTCTCTAATAGAAAACAACTATAATATGTATCTAATTTGGCTCTGATACCAATTGATGGAAATAAAAGGAAACCTTAAATCAATAGATACAAGATTATAGTATGTATAGAGAATTAAATATAAAAAGATAGAGGAAAGAGAATTTGTGTACCTCAAATATATTGAATTGAAGTTCTTGATCTTCAAGAACAAAAAAAAACCCTAGGAATGATTATTGTAGAGATATGAGTTCAATAAGAACTCTTGAGGATTTTACTACCTACTTTCTAGGGAATTATTCTAGAGAATGTGTATTGTTGTTGTTGTTATAATTTGCTTAATGGGATGGCAAATTTATAATCCCCCAAGGTAGGCAGAGACCCCTCAAATGGGCTTTTTATGATTGACTCAACCCATCACAGAGTCAATCTTACTATAATCCCATTCAAATAATCATAAAGATATTATAAGATATGATTATCACCAAATCTTAAATTGCCAGATAATGATAAAATATAATTGATTAATACCAATCCACTATTATTTCCAACATTCTCCCACTTGGATGGTATTAATCAATAATACAAAGATAAATCATTAAGCTAGAATGACAATTATAGACAAATCTTATATTAGACAATGAGAAATTTGAGCTACAAAATAATATCCGATAGGGATATATATCATAGATATTTCTCATAAAGTATATAGAATAATGTAGTTCAATAAAATGATACTACATGGTCTCAAGCATCCAAAAATGCTAAGAGATATGTTACTAAAATGATATTACTTCACACATATCTCATAAGAAAGTTTTCAGACTCCCACTGATCTAAGACATTAAAACTTAACCAAACCATATGAGTTATAAAACTCCAAAGTTAAGTATTTGATCAGTGAATAAAAAAATGTTTAATTAATATAATTTTTTTTTACTTGAGTCCGAAAAATTATATAGGTGAGAAAGCATAATTTACATGCATCTAATTATTCATCATAGCCTAATAACATATGTAATTACATATAGGCTACATAAATGCTCTATAATATTTGACATTTAACTAATCTGAGTTTCAAAAAAGAGTGACTATGTAAGAATCCAAAGATAAGTAGGAAATCCATAAATTCCCTACTAAAAACCACATAGACACCTAGTTTATATAAAATGATACTCAGATTATTGTGGCCACAAAATGTCAATTGAGCAAACACTTAAATAATTGGTCCAAACAAAAAAAATTCATAAGTACTTCAAAAGTGCAAAATTGTACTCAATAGGAGTACTATCATAATAAGCACTTTTTTACAAAGTAGAAAATCATACTCGATAGGAGTATTGCATCTACAATATACTTATAGAATTTTGACCAAACAAAATATGAAAATTTTGGGTAAAGAAAAGCACAATACTTAATTGCATACCAAAAGAATTAATGTGCAATACCCAACAAAATGCTCTTAACATCCATTAAAGATGTCTATTAAGATACAATGAATTATGTATCTCAATTAACATAGGACAAAAATAAATAGTCAAGTCCTATAAAGTATGTCATATCACAATTAAATGTGCACAAGAATATATGACAATACAGATAGATAAGTCTCGAGACATGATACAAAATTATATACTTCTAAAATTTTGATCAATATTAAATTTGGGTAAAAGAGATGCACAATGCATAATTTTATGCCAAAAGGATTAATGTGCAGTACCCAACAGAATGACCTTAACATCATCACAATTTATTATGGACATAGGTTTATTTATATATCCCAAAATAAATACGGTTTTTTTTGAACTCATATCTCTACAATAATCATTCCTAGGGTTTTTTTTTGTTCTTGAAGATCAAGAACTTCAATTCAATATATTTGAGGTACACAAATTCTCTTTCCTCTATCTTTTTATATTTAATTCTCTATACATACTATAATCTTGTATCTATTGATTTAAGGTTTCCTTTTATTTCCATCACGTATTAGTACCATATTTATATATAACTATAGTCTTTTGCTAAGTAAAAAACATCCTTTAAATCTTGATAATCTATTTGAGTTATGAACACATTTTCGTTCCCATACAAATTTTGTGACAACTTATTCACACATTACATACATATTATATTATATTATATTATATTATATTATATTATATTATATTATATTATATTATATTATATTATATTATATTATATTATATTATATTATATTATATTATATTATATTATATTATATTATATTATATTATATTATATTATATTATATTATATTATATTATATTATATTATATTATATTATATTATATTATATATTTTGTTTTTGGATTGATTTCGGTTAACCTATGTCCTCTGTTGCTCTTTATTTCGAGATCTTGTGCCGAATAGGTGAGAACCTGCAGAAAGAACTTCAACGTTCAAGTCATTGAGAGTTTAGTTTGGAGTAAGGAAGCAAGTAATAATGGTATGTTAATGTTTGCTGTTTATTTCGATACCTATTACCTAAATAGGAATGGACTAGGCCTTTACCTATTAGGTCTCATCTAATCAACCCGACTTTAGATAATACGGTCTTGATGCTGGTTTTTGACTAACAATTACGATTTGTGCTAATTAAACTTGATCCACTATAAGCCAAAGATATCTGCCCAATCACATGTTGAGACCGAAATTCCTGTACATAATTGCTGAAGTCTTTAGTCAGAGCCGAAGTGTGCTTATCATATTCATATATCATTAACGTAATTAAAATATTAAATTATTAACACGATATGCATGCATTGTACTAAACAAGTATTATATCTGCCTAAAAAAAACATGAATTATATCTATACAGATTATCATAACAAAATTTCGTTAATAAATGACATTTTATAGTAATAAGTATGTTAGTTACACGAGATAAAACTACAAAGATTTATTTTTACCTAAATTTCCTAATATTTGAAGGCTGGAATATAGATAATCTACCTTTCACTGACAAAAAAAGTGGATTAGATAAAATATTCACAAGTTGATCAAAGCACGACCGATATGACTATAAAATAAATTAGGTATTCCCATCTTAAGGTTTAAATAAATAACTTACACTCAAAAACCAATACATAAACGGACACGATCCAATCCTACATCTTTCCATAAAAATGAAGTTATGTTAAAATATATGTAATTTAATATTTGACGCAATGAAAATTAAATGAAATAAAAAAAATGGTAATACTACATCCGTCAACTGTTGAATTTAGTTAAATTAAAATAACCATAAAAATGATTAAAGTTATTAAATTTAGAAGAATTTGACTAGAGGAATATGATTATTAGTTTTAAAAAAACCACTTATTGATAAATAAGTAAAAAATTGTTTTTTACAAACAAATTAATATTATCTTAAATTATGACAACAACCACAGATAATTAGGAATAACAATAGTTTAAAAATATGATTATTAAAAGTAATAATGAAAGTATTAACATCAGGGGGTGAGACTCCCAACTTTAATTAATAACTTGTTTGATTGGCAGGGAACACACGCATAACAAAATAGCTTTGAAGTTCTCTGTTTATCATCTCCATGAATTGAGAAAGATGAATCCTTCCACTGTATCTCTCTCTTCCTTTCCCACAAAGAAAATGAAACCCAATCCAACATAACATTAATTTCTCTTTTACTTTTTATGACATCCATTGCCACGACCAAATAAATACACAGGAAACAAGTGTGCTCCATAGAGGGGTTTTGGGTACTTGAAAATTGTCACATAATGTTACTACTACACTTAGGAATGAACGCATGAGGGGTTAGACAAGAAGCCACAAAATCACGCAAAGACCAACATGCTCAACCGTGAAAGCGATGTATGCTCGTGCATTACGACACCCCAAGACGCCGTGGCTGGCTAATATTGTGAATGGTTACAACCCCACATGGCTTTGTTTCGAGGGCATTCAGTGCCTCACGTGTGCTTCTGACTAAGCTTTTTTTATTACAACAATGAAACTCAACGCCATGCGTTCCCTTAAATTTTGCTCGTGGTTGGACCAATCACATACCCATCACAAGCAACTTATGTCAATCTTTTGTAGCATTCATTGTGAAAGTGACCTCGGTTTTGTAATTTATTCACTTTTCCTTACCGCTTGTCACAATTTATTAGGAATATTTATTTCAATTATGTAAGCCTGCAATATTTATTAATTTCTCTTTTGCTTAGTTTATACATATATCAGTCGTTGATGCACCGAGATCATCAATTGTAGTGAGAATCTTTCATACATATATACGAGAGATCGGGAGGGGTCTTCATTTCGGTTTTAAAGTAATTAAAATATAGATTTCTTTTGTTTCGATCATTATTATTATTAACTTAAATCAATCCAAATTGATTAAGAGCATACTACTTTTTCCTTAGTTCAATAATTTTGAAATATTTTTACATTTTTTAAAAAATTGAGGCAAAAGTTCATAGTGGTTAATTTATTCGAAGCTATGAGCTAGCTTTTAAGCATGAGGAGCTCCTATAGTATATACGAGCCAACATAAAATAAAAATAAAGAAGCTAGTTCAAGTTTATTGGTTTATACTTTACATATAGTGCAAATAAATTGTTATGTATATATTTGTTACGCAAATAAATTGTTATATTAAATTTGTTAATTTAGACTCACTTATTCTTTAGAAGAAATAAATTAAAAATTTAAATTTAAATGTTTTAAAAAAATTATAATTTATAACTAACTTTTAATTTCTTTTTCTAAAAGAAATAAATAGGAAAAGTCGTGTGTATATAATGCAAAGCCATTGTGGACATGAGAAAATATGCGTGAATACCCATATATATCTTTGTTTAGATTTATTTGTTAAAAAATACTTTTTTTAAAAAAATAAAAATTTTTATTTTCTTAATATGTTTGTCTAAATTATTTTCCATAAAAAATTATTTATATTAAGAAATTTTTTTATCTATTTATTATTCTAATAATTGATTATAATAATTATAAATTATATATAATTGATTATTAAAATAATATATTTTTTTCTGCTATCATAAAAGTATGTTTATGTGAACTATTTAGAAGTAGTCTTATTTAATTATTAAAAAATTTAAATATTTTTTTAAGTACATGTAAGATTGCAAATTTTGATTTTAATACTTAAATTTGATTTTTTTTTATTTTAGTATGTGACATTTTTTATATTTTAAATTTTTATCTACCATTAAATGTCTTTTATTAATGGATTAACGTAACTAACAAAAGTGTTATCTCATCAAGTTCACATAATTTTCATGATAGATGTAAGAATCTGTTTATTTAATAGGTCATAAATTCATAGAATAAGTATTGAAGAATTAAATTTAATTTTTTACTTAAATTACTAATTGATTTGAGATGTGATGAATTTATTAGTTTGTTAGATACTATTTGTTTGCATTGATTGATGGTAGAAGGATGGGAGATGTGAGAATAGTTATTATTCTTTTGTTTCGGAGGATTTTAGTTGAGTTTAAGGAAGTTTTCGAAAATTTAATTATTTTGGGAAAGTGGAGGAGCGAGTAGCAAGTGCAAAATTAATAAACACACCCGTAGGGCTATATCAACCATTTCTTACACTCTTTCTTATTTTCTCTTCTTCTTCGGATTTTCATCTTTTTTTTCTCCACCATTTTCTCTCTTTTGGTTGTGGAGAGTGTTGACTTACATGATGGGCTTTGAGCTACGAAATCAGACGCAGTGTCATCCATTGCTCTTGATTCTGAGAAGTTATCAATATAGGTATATCAGATTGTAGTTTTCTAAACCTTTTTCCAATCGTTTTTTATACTTTCATTTTCATTAAAAAGAGGCTTCCTTTGGAAATTCTATTTTTCATTGGTCGTGTTGAAATTGGGATTCTTGTCAGGTTCTTGTGTAATTTCTTCGGGTTGATTATTCCCCTTTTGTTTTAATTGACTTTTGGAGGGAGAAATAGGTAAGGGAAGCTAAATCTTTGGTTTTAACTTGAGAAATTATGATTAAATAGTTGGGAAGTTAATTGATTTTGAGTAACTGAGCTTTTGACTATGATTTGAGTGTTATGCAAAAGTGGTTGTTTTGGGTGATTGAGGATTTGGGTTTTGTTCTTGAAATAAGTTGTGATTGAATTGATTGATTTGTAATTTGGAATGTTTAACTTTGAAATATAATTATTTAAAGGTGTTAATATTAACAAGTTGTGATTGATTTAACATTTTAAGCTGAATTTGGATGTTATATGAAATTGATAGTTTAAGGTGATTAATGTATGAATTTGATTATTGTGACAAGTTATTTATGTAGTGAAAATGATGATTTTAATGGTATTCTTTTTGTTGAATATTTTGGGGATATTTGATATTTACTGATAATTTGGGTGGTGATGGATGTTTATTAATTATTTCAGTGATAAATGGATAGTCAATGATGATTGGGTAATTGAAACTGTGATGAAATGTATGTTGATGTTTTGAGTGATAATGATGATGTGTTGAGCTAATACTTGTTTTGAGAATTGGCACATGATTGAAATGAATTATGGTTCTTGGAAATTAATGAAATGGATTAAGATGTATGATTTGTTGTGTAGTTGATGATTATTATGGGAATGATGTTTTATCTTGAATTGGATGATTTATTGGATAGTTTGGATGTGGTGGCTACAATAGGGTAACTTAGTTTTGGTTGAATTGATTTTTTTGTGATTGGAATTGAATTATTGGAATGACAATGTATTATGTGGAATTGTGATGTAATGCATATGATTGGAATGCATGATGATATATTTATTGATATTGTTGGTTGCAGGTAGTTACAGTTGGGTAACTTAGCCTTGGATGATACGGTTGGTGGGGTACATTGATATTAGGGACACAACTAGAGTCAATGTAATCTAGAATATTAAATATGCAAGGGGATATTTATGTGATTTACATTATGGTCCTACTACTAGATATGCATGGGGTGCTAAACATATCATCAAAGGTTAAGTTACCCAATTGTATGCAAGGGGATATTTATGTGATTTACATTGGTCATGATACTAGATATGCATGGGGTGCCTAAAGGACATACTCAGACAGCGAATGTTTGTCACAGGATGTCAAGTAGACATTAGACATCAGTTTGTGATTGTCAGATGAGTATTACTTAAACTTAAATTGGTGGTAACATAGGTAGATTGGATGTCTGTTGCCAATTGGAAGAGGTTTAAAGCTGCTTTGATGTTCAAACTAAATGTAGATATTCTAGAATATGTCACGCCTAAACATGTTTTTGTGTGAAGTGTGACTTGTTTGCTAGGTGATTTTATGAAGTGATCGTGAATGAGGAATTATAGTATTTTTTGTATGTATAATGTGATTGCTTGACTAAAAACTTTTTTTGTATTTATAAAATAAAATTTGTTTTTCTTTTGATACCTAATCTTTATTTATATTTTGATATTGATACCTAAAAAAAATTATTTTTAGAAAGGTATCTGTCACGAGAATCACTTGGATACTGCTTAGTAACATTAAATCTCATTGATTTGATGACGTGATATTTTTGTTAGTTACATTGTTTGTTAAATGAAATATGATGCAATCATTCCTACCATGAGTCGTATCACTAAGACCATGGCTAGGAGCATTGAAGAAAAGATGACTAGGCAAGAGCATGGAAAACTTGAAGACCATTGAAGTCTAGTCTCTTTTCCATTTTGACCTTGTAAATATTCTAGGAGTATTTTTTTTATAGGCAAATGTTAGTGTGTTAGTTTTTTTAGTAGAAGGATTCGAACTCACAACCTCTCCCTCCCCCATCTTACAAAGTTACCACTAGAACAACCTTATAACTTCATATTCTAGGAATATTTATTTTAAAACTTTTTAGTAGATTGACTTTTAGAGTTGACCTTATATTATTAACCGTTGCTTTTAGGTCATGTTCTTCTATTTTTAGAGGTGTTTTTAGTCATTATGTGGAGTCTATGGGGTGGACTAGAAATATCTAAAAGGGGCGTGTAGATTTTGCTAACATCACACTGCTATTTTTAGATGCACACCTTAATCACAGTCAAAGCATAACTACTAAATACCACCTCTATTTGCTTTGTTTCACTCCTATTTTAAAGCATGAGATCATGATCTTTAATGGTTTTTTATAGAATTTAGTTTGGGATAAGCCTTGATTTGTTTAACTCAGCTAGAGTTAGCTAAACCTTAATTGGCTTATTCTAACTTGGTCTAGTCTACCAACTCACTCCCTAACTCTATAAATAAGGCTCCCTTTACTCTTGTATTTAGATTTGATCATTTAGTAAATATAGAACATCTTTACTAAGTAGTTTTTTCTCCTTTTGGCATAGTTTTTCTTACATCAAGACAAGCTTTCTTTTAGCTTTCATCATGGGTCTCTCCCTTATAACAGACATCCTTTAATTGTTTATGTCCTTGAAGTGGCACAATCCACCAAAATTTTATTTTCTTTGCATAACCTTTTCTTCGAAATAGCTAGATTGATCAATAACATGAAACTTAAACTTGCATTAAAATACTTAACGACAGGTATTAATTTGAAACATTAAAAAATATTAGATACTAAAATATGAAAAATTAAAAGTTTAAGTAATAAAATCAAAATGTGTCATCTTACCTATACTATAAAAATATATTTAAACCTATTAAAATTTCTTATTTTACAATTATTTCTAAAGTTGAAACAAATTGAATCAAGATTTACTTTTATTGTTTTTTTTAAAAGAAGCTTATTTAAAATTTCCTATTTTTTGTATAAAAAATCTCCATATGTTTTTTAATTTTAATATTCTAATAAAATTAAAGAAAATTATCAAAAAACTAATAACCATTAAAGAAGTAGGCATTAAAAAATGTCTAATCAAGAAGATTTGACACAATTAATAAATAAATAGGTTTCTTAAATATCTTTACGGGAGTTCAGGTTGCGGTTTGTATGGAGAATTCTTTATCATTATTATGGATTATGAAGATACGTTCCTATATAAAAACAAAAAAAGAGAAGTTCAGAAAATCTACTACATTGACATCTGATATGTTATTTCCTCCGGTCTTTAATAAATCATCATCTATAAATATATTTATTGTCCTTTTCATATGATATTTATAATTTATGAAATATTTAATTTTTTTTATTTATCCATATTAAAGATTTTAAATATTTATTTAACGTCTTCACGTCACCTGTAACAAATTAAAGAGGGTAAATTGGATTTATTAATAATAGTTTGGCTTAAATAAGTTTATTATTTCTAAAATTTCACAAAAAATCACTTTTAGTCTTTAATATTCAAAATTATTTTTTTAGTCCTGATTAACTTTTAGTCATTCTTGTACCGTTAACCTCATTAAGAAATTATAGAAAAGAACATGTTTTTGTACTCGTGAACTACTATCCTCCTCAACCATAATCCTCTCAATCTTCAATTTCACATTTAGGACAACCAAATATACCAAAATTTATAAACGGACAACGTTAATACAAAAAATAAATTAATTTCAGGACTAAAAAAATACTTTTAAACTTCAAGGACTAAAAATGATTTTTGGTAAAACTTCAGAGACAAAAAACTTATGTAGGCATAATATTTTTAATAATATTGTGTTGGAAGATTTGAGTATTACAATAAGCAAATTACTTTGTAACATGTAGTTTTAAAAGCGCATTAAAATGTTTATAGTTGTTAGTCAGTTTTATTACATATTAAATTTAGTCTTTATTATGTATTAAATATTAATTGTAATCACACAATTAATTATATTTAATCCTTTTTATTATAATTTATATTTGCAACTATATTCATTATGAGGTACAAAATCATAACATTATATATAGGGTCTATGGTTTCACTATTAGAAACACTAATGAGCTCTTTACTCTCTGGCTTTCCCTTTGGTTCTCATGTTTATCTTGTTGGTTCTGTAGTCTCAGCTTGCCTGAGAGGTTCCTCTTGTATCCTGAAAGACTGGCAGGATTACCCGGATAAGTCTTTTAGGATAGTGTCAAGAATGCCTCAGGAAGATAATTTCTACATCTTTGCACCAAAGTTAATAACAATCTAAAAGACTTATCGATGACCAATTCGACTGTTGTTGCCCATGAGATCGTTAATCCTTCACTTGAGTTCCGATATGCCTTTGCCAAACCTTTGTCGGATGTCTCCAAGATTGAGGTTTTTGCTTGACACAATTTCTAACTATGACAGGAAGACATCTATGTTAAATCATTGTTGAATGTCTAGAAAAGTTTACACTGACAAGAGCAAAGTCAAATTATGATTTCTTCAAAAAAGTATGTTATGAAACTGATCACAATAATAATCCTCATACCTTATGTGCAGCTTTAAACCTCACCTTTAATAAAAGAATTTTGTTTTTAAGAGCCAAAATATTTTATGCGTCAGTGTTTATCTTGAAAAATGACAATCCTCTTAAGCCTAAGGTTAACTTGGTTGAAAGAGATGATAATTTTATTGTGGTCGTTTCTCTAGTAAATATTATAACCAATGTGACTAAATGAATGGTAGACTCTAGGGCTACCAGGCACATATGTGCTAATATAAATGTGTTTTCCTCCTACACTCCTGTAGGAGATGGAGAAGAACAAGTTTTCTTTGGTGATTCTGGATTTACTTCAATTTTGGGGAAGAAAAAGTTCTTTTAAAACTCACATTTGGAAAAAAGCTAGGTCTAAGTGATGTGCTACATGTGCCTACCATAAGAGTAAACTTAGTGTTTGTGACACTGTTTGGAAAGGTTAGGGTAAAAGTGACTTTTGAGTTTGATAAGATTGTCATGATTAAAATAATGTCTTTGTGGGAAATGGTTGTTATAATCAGAGTCTCTTTGTAAAATTAATATCTCGAAAGTAAATAATGAGAATAAGACTTATATGATTGATTTGTAGGATATGTGGCATGCTAGATTAGGATATGTTAATTCCTCATATGTTATTAAATTATATCGGCTAGGCCTAATCAATTTGCACGATAAACAAAGTAGAAAATGTGAAATATCTTAAAGTGTGGGGGTGCCTACCCAAGGTTATAAGGTTAATCTTTGGCACATGAAATGATATAGTTTTTGAAAATAAATCCTTCTTAGCATCCAAATTTGATATGAAAGACATGGGTGAGCCAAGTGTAATTTTAGGAGTTAAAGTCATAAGGAAGAGAGATAAGATGATGCTATCCCAACAGCATTATCTGGAGAAACTTCTTAAGAAGTTTGACTATTATGATTATAAATTTGTAGGTACCCCTTATGAAGCTAACTTTCAACTTATAAAAATAGAGGAGAACCATTTTCTCAAACTCCAAATGCCTCGATTATTGGGAGCTTACTACACTTGATGAATTTCTCAAGATCGGATATGGCCTATACAGTATGTAGATTGAGTAGATACACTTATAATCCTAATAAGGATCATTGGGAAGCATTTGCTAGACTCATGAGGTATTTGAGAGGTACCATGAACTATGGTATTGAATATAGTGGATTTTCCTCTGTACTAAAAGGTACAATGATACTAACTAGATCTTTGATTCATATGAAACAAAATCTATTAGTGACTAAGTATTTACACTTGGTGGTGGTGTATTTACATGGAGATCAACCAGACAAACTATTATAGTTAGATCAATAATCAAATCTGAGTTTGTTGCTCTAGAAATGATTGGTATTGAGGCTAAGTGGTTGAAAAACTTCTTGTTAACATTCCTTTAGGAATGAAACCTACACTATCAGTGTCTATGCATTGTTATTCGCAATCAGCAATAGCGAAAAATAAAACTTACAATGTTAAGAATAAACATATACAATTGAGACATAATGTGATAAAGAAATTACTAAAAGATGGAATAATTTCCATAGATTTTGTAAAGTTAGAATAAAACTTAGCAAATCCTTTGACAAAACCCTGTGAAGAAAAATAATATTAGATACATTGAGGGAAATGAGACTTAAGTCACTTGAAAACAGACAATGATGGTAACCCAACCTTTGTGATTGGAGATCCCATGAAGAAGATTCATATGGGTAAGAACAACTCATTTTTCAGTTCTAGTAGCACTAAAATTAATATAAATCAATTTCCTTTTTTAATCTTTTCCTATGATGTGAGAAAATGCTAGATGTTGCATTAATTAGACGTTAAACTTTATAGTTAAGCTTTATGAGAAAGCATATCATTTTATAAAGTTTTTAATGAATTTCATATCCCTTATAGGTGGTTTATGTTTGCAGCATACACTTGATGAAATCACCTAAATGAGTGATAAGTGGAGCCGCTTGCATGAGATATTGGCAAATCTCTAGAGCACTCATGAATATTGGGCAGACACATATCCTAAATGCACAACATAGCGAAAAAAGTAAAAAGTTGTGGGGGTATATTGTGATTAGTAGCCCACTATCATACACCATGTTTTTTTGTTTATATAACATCGCTACACCAACTGCAGTGTGTGATAAGTACTATTAGTCTAGGTCCGGTTGATATAGCATAACTACACCAGCTCCGATGCTATACATCTCACTTGAGAAACTAGCCAAAGATTTTTTCTTTTCAAAATTCTTATTTGTCTTTGTAATATGTGGGAGATTGTTGAAAATTTTGAGTATTACAATAAACAAATTAATTTGTAACATGTGATTTTAAAAGCGCATTAAAATGTTTATGGTCATTGGTAAGTTTTATTACATATTAAATTTAGTCTTTATTATGTATTAAATATAATTAATTTGTAAGCACACAATAAATTATATAATTAATCTTTTTTATTATAATTTATATTTGGAATGACTATATTCATTATGAGGTGTAAACTAAGAGCATTATAAATAGGGTCTCTGGTTTCACTATTAGAAACACATTTGAGCTCTTTTCTCTTTGGCTTTCCCTCTGGTTCTCATATTTATCTTGCTAGTTTTGTAGTCTCAACTTGCTTGAGAAATTTCTGTTATGTCTTGGAAGACTTGCAGGATTACCTAGATAAGTCTTTTGGGACAATGTCCGACATATCTCAGGAAGATAATCCCTATACCTTTGCACTAGAGTTACCAACATATTGTAAAGCAAGTGAAAAATGGATATGATATTGAAATCCACAATGTAATATTCCAAATTTATAATAAGATATTTAATTATATTTTTAAAATTTAATATATATTTAGTAATAAAATATAATGTAAATAGTATCTAATTAAAAAAATAATTAAGCCATTTTAAATTTTCAGCTGCAACAAATATCATAAACTTTTAATATAACATTATATTATTATTAAATATAAATATTTAATATTTTTAGAATTCATGATATAAGTAAAATAATAGAAGTAAATTTATAACTTATTTTAAAATTTATTTAGAATATTGAATAACGTATTGTTTATGATTATTAGAATATATGAGTTATAATAGTAATTTATTTTGAAATTTATTTCTTACAATGAGTTATAATAAATTTATTTAGAATATATGAAGACTGGTGATAACATACTACTGTTCAAATGCGAGCTTAATGCTGGGCATTTTTCTAAGTCAGCAATGTAGTTACCATTTTTAAATTTAATTCAAAATTTAAAAAAATAATCATATAAGTAAATTTTAATTAGAATATTGAATATATGGTATTGTAATCATTTCAAGAAGATCAAGCTAAGCAATCAAGTAACACATGCATAAATCTTATCAACAACAAACTAAATCTATCTACAATAAATGAAGTATGGTAACTAGTAGTTAGGATAAAAAAAAAAATAATCATTACAAGCATTTTATAAATAGATGGATGTGTAAACTAAAAGTTGGTAGTTAGAAGAAGTTGGTAGTGAGTACGTGTTCGGAGAAAAAAATTCTAAACTTTTGTATTTTTACCAATATTAAGGTAAAAGAGAGGAGACACTTATTACTTTTAAATATTATACTTATGTACTTGTTTATTTTATGTTATTTTTAGTTATAATTATTTAGTGAAGTGTCCCTAAAATTGTTTTATTGATTATTTTATATCATTTTTAATTATAATTAATTAGTGAGGTGTTTCTAACCTCATTTTTTTATTATTTTATGTTACTTTTACTTATAATTATATGGTTAGTTGTTTCTAACCTTGTTTTATTTATTATTTTATGTTACCTTTAGTTATAATCATTTAGTGAGGTGTTCCTAAAGTTGCTTTATTTGTTATTTATGTCACTTTTAACTATTATTATTTGATTTAATGTTTATAATCTTATTTAGTTTATTAAATTATTTATCTTTGAACTATTTATTAACCATTATATTTTATTTGTAATGGTTTTTTTATTTAAACCTTATTAAAGCACTTATTTACATGATATTAAGAAATCATTTTATTCAAACACTGAGAATAATGATACACTGATAATAATGTTACATATTTAAGAAAATTATTTATTACTATAATTACTGTTATTATTATTTTAATATACATATATATATTATTGTATAAATATGAGAAATATTAAGATAAAAAAAATTAATGCTTAAATAAAGGTTTGAATGAATTTGTAGTTGAAGGTTTGCCTTTCAGAATTTAAATGAGTAAACATTTAAGGTGAAATATCCTTATATTCTTTAGAAATCATAGTAAAAAAACTCATTTATTATGACTAATCATTACAAAAATAATTCAAATTTCTCTAAATAAAAAAATTTATTATAAACAAATATGTGTATATATTATATAAATTATTGTATATCTAAATATATATACATATATAGTTTTTTTTCTTTGATTATCTAAATTGTTATTATTTAAATTATTTATATGATATTTGTTCTTACTCCTTTATGTTTTTTGTCTCTTATATATATAAGAAAAAAATATGGAAATGCAAATTTAAAAAGATAGATACGTCAAACTATCCAAATCATTTTTCAGCCATCATCTCAACAGTTTTTCCCGATACTAGTTAAAGTACGAATATAATTGAAAATTCAGTTTAGAGACACTGGAGTCTCCATTATTGTATTTTCCAATTATCAAGGAGAATCGCGAGTGATAGAAGGATCATTAATAGTCAATTTCTACATTTCACCTGCTAATTACACAATTCACTAATGAACATATTTCCACTAGTTATGTGAACATAATTGTAGATAAAAAGGGAGATTTGTACATAAATAAAATTTTCCCTATCTTTCTATGTAATGGATATATGTAATATTATAAATGTGACATATGTATATAAATATGAGGAACATTAAGAAGAAAAAAATTAATGCTTGAATAAAGGTTTGAATTAATTTGTACTTGTAGGTTTAACCTTGGAGATTTAAATAAGTAAATATTTAAGAGTGAAATATCCTTGTATTTTTTAAAAACCATGTTAAAAAAGTTCATTTATCTTGACTAGTCACTACAAAAATAATTCAAATTTCTCTAAATAAAAAATTATTATAAACAATATATATATATATATATATATATATATATATATATTACCATTTTTATATTATTATCGTATATCTATCTATCTATCTATATATATATATATTTTTTTTTTCCTTTGATTATCTAAATTGTTATTATTTAAATTATTTATATATTTTTTTCACTTCTTTATGTTTCTCTCTCTCTCTAAATATATATATATATATATATATATATATATATGAAAATGCAAATTTAAAAAGATGGATATGTCAAATTATCCAATTCCAAATCCTTTTTTTTGCAATCATCTCAGTAGTTTTTCCCGATACTAGTTAGAGTAGAATGTAATTGAAAATTCAGTTTAGAAGCACTGGAGTCTCCACCCTTGTATTTTCGAATGATCAAGGAGAACCATTGGTAATAGAAGCATTGTTAATAGTCACTTTTTACATTTCACCCGCTAATTACACAAATCCACTAATAAACATATTTTCATTGGTTATGTGAACATAACAGTAGAAAAAAAAAGAGATTTGTACATAAATAAAATCTTCTTTATCTATCTATGTAATGTATATATGTAATATTATAAATGTGACATATGTATATATATAAGTGTTGCTTTGTTTATGAAATTTTTTTAATTTAAGTTAAATAATTAACTAGAAAAAAGTAATTATACATTTAAATGAAATAAAACTAATTAAGTAAATAATTTATTCTTTTAATTAATAGTAAGTCAGAATTAATATAAAGAAAGTTGACTTATATAAATGAGTTATAATAAATATCGTTACACACTAACTAACTAGTTAATTAGGATTTTAAAAAAAAATATATATTATGATTTTAATATTATATATTTATTAAAATTTGATATTACGAATAAAAAATCTTATTAGAATAGAAACAATTTTTTGTCAATAACAAATAATATATTAAATACCAGCTATAGCAATTAATTAATTAAGAAGTATTTTTGTAATAATATAATTATATGGAAGAAGAGTAGTTAAAAGACATTTATATTTAAGTTTTTTCCTTCTTGTAATATAGAAAGAGTATTTTTCTAGAAGAAAACCTTATCTTTGAGAAGCTACCATTACCATCAACCACTATCGGTGTCAGTTTCCATGGGCTGGATATAGTTAAAGGGCCAATAAGTATACACAAGAAACACACAATTGTTACTGATCAAATCCAGCATGACAATCACTTTGAACAAACAAGAGCTAGCAGTATAAAGTGTAATAGATGATGGTGTAAATAGTGTACAGTGGGGTCCACATGTTAATGAAGAAACCCATATTATGTTCACGTGGGTGCTGGCCATGGGGTTGGATGCCAGAGGAGGAGTGGTTTCTATTATTGCATGGAAGCAAAAGAGAAGCTTGGAGAGGATTAGGTTACAACTATAAGGTAGGGACTGGGAAGAATATGAAGTTGATCAAAATGAGGTTCAGGACTTTCAACTTACTTACTCGTCTAGAGTTGTATGTTCTCACTTTATATTAGAAAACGAATCCATGGACCCCCAATTGTATATCATCAATCGCTCAAGGTCCTACCATCTTATCAAAGACTATATATGCATGCTCTCCACCCCCGTGACTCCTGTGCATCCAATCTCTTTTGCAAATTGTTGTCACAAATCTCCTCCAAACCAAGTAATAAACATTATGTCAAATTTTCTTTTATGATTAATTTTTTTTTATATTTATTAAACACCAATTTGATACAAAGATTTCAATCCTTAATATACGGTAGTGTCGTGTATGTCTCGGATTTTGATAAAGTAGATTTTAAGTAACATTGATTTATCGCCACTGAATGCCAAGAGGAAAAATATAAAATTTAAATATTTATGAATAAAATTTTAAACAGATTATTTGTAAATATATATTTCAGAACATGAATTACGTACGGTAATAATATATCTATCTATATATATATATAGATAGATAGAGGACACCTCAAGTAAGAAAAAAAGAAGTTATGATGAGAAATAAGAAAATTTAATAATAATCACAGTATTATAATAAATGGTTCAGATTGAACTCTTTATAATCAAGTTCACGTAGTCCTCTCACACATTAATTTTTATAACATGACATCTCTACCTTTAAAAATTTATAAATTATAAAGATTAAAATTAATAAAAAAAATTAAGAAAAATGCACAGGCCACCATTAAATAGACAGACTCTCTCATCTCTCCCACGACAAATGAATGTTGCAGGCACTCACCACCATTAAAAAGTTATAAATTATAAGAAATTAATTTGTGCTCATTGCAACGAAAATTGATAAAGAAAAACGCGTTCACACACCACCACGTTATCGCTTGTCATTGCCACACCACTGTTACCCAGCCGTTGCCCAGCCACTGCGTTGCCGTTGCATCATTGTTGCCATCGTCTCTTTTACTCTTACAAGGAGAAAAAACGTGCACCAGCCACGTTAAACACCACACTGCACCCAACTGCCTCACCACCGCCATACCACATCACCTCCCAGCTGCCACACTATTGCTACACCACTCTAGCCATTATCTCTTTCGCTCTCACAAGAAGAAAAACACCTACCAGCAACGTTAAACACCACATCGCCGCCTAGCTACCACACCACCGCCCAGTTGCGGCACCACCGCCACACTGTTGCTGAACCACTTTTGTCAATTGCCATTGTCTTTGTCTCACTCTCACAAGGAGAAAAACGTGCACCAACCACACCGCCCAGTTGTCGTACCACCGCCACCCAGCCACGTTAATCACTACGCCTCTCTCATCTCCCACAGTATTGCTCTCTCTCTTGGAGCTCAACGACACCTTCTCTCATAGACTTAACTGTGGAGTTCTCTCACCGCTTCACAAAACCCTTAAACACCGCTTTCATCTTGCAAGGTTGCACTCTGTTACTCTCATCTCTCTCCAACTAATCACTCTCATATTCTTTCTGGTTGCAAGGTTATTGCCTCTAACTATTGCAAGTTTTTTGAATTTTGAGATTTTTATGATTTGGGATTTTAGTTTTTTTGAGGTCTTTAATTATTTTTTATATGATATTCTATATTAATAATTTAGATTGATATTATGGAAGAGATACAAGGCTCTCACCTCCATGTCACTTCTAAAACCAATTCAATAAGTCCTACCTCATCAACACATGAAGTAACTTTCAATGTTCTATCATGTATTTTTGTTATTAAATTTTTTTTTTGTTTTTTTATCATTTGACATATAAAATTTATTTTGATGTTTTAGGCAAATGAATTAATGGCAACTGCAAATATTGAGGACAAATTGGAGCCTCGAGTTGGTCAATTATTTGAGAATTTAGAAGAAGCTGAAGAATTTTACAAAAATTATGCACATAGTGCTGGCTTTAGTGTGTGTCGATCATCAGAGGGAAAAGATAAAGAAGGCAATATAATTTGGAAGTATTTTGTTTTCTCAAAGGAAGGTTACAAACCATATAAGGAACTGGTGGAGGAAAGTAAGCTAACTACTAGGATTAAAAGAACGAGTCTTACCAGAGAAGGGTGCACTGCAAGGGCTATTTTCAAATTGGTGGATGAAGGTAAATATGTACTCAATCGATTCATTGAAGACCATTCACAAGTTCTTGCTTCTCCTACAAAGAACATTTTTTGAGATTAGCAAGAAAAGTGAATCCTGTGCACAAGAGTTTAATACGTGCATATAATAAAGCAAATATTGGGGCTTCAAAATCATTTCAGTTAATCAAAGAACAAGTTGGGATTTATGAAAATGTAGGGTGTACGCAGAAAGATTTCCAAAATTATTCAAGAGATTTAAAAACTTTGATTAAAGATTCTGATGCTCAAGTTTTTATTGACAACTTTAAGAGGACACAAGAAGCAAATCCATCATTCTATTATGCTCATGAGCTAAATGGAGAAGGTAGATTGAAATATTTTTTTGGGCATATGGTATTTATAGAAAGAATTATTCATTGTTTCGGGATGTGGTCTCTTTTGATACTAAATATGGGAGAAATAAATATTCAATAATTTTTTCCCCATTTACTGGTGTAAACCATCACAAACAGTGTGTTAATTTTGGAGCAGGCTTTTTAGCAGATGAAAAAATTGATTGATTCATATGGTTGTTTGAAAAGGTTTTAGAAGCAATGGGAGGACATGAGCCAACTCTTATAATAACTGATCAAGACCCTGCTATGAAAGTTGCTATAGAAAAAATATTTAATTCTTCTACTCATAGATTTTGTATGTGGCACATTATGAAAAAGTTTCTGAAAAGGTCAGTGTTTCTTTGAATGCTAATGAAGAGTTCAATAATAATTTCAAGTCTTGTGTTTGGAAATCAGAAACACCAGATTATTTTGAGACAACATGGAGCTATATAATTACCGAGCATAAGTTAGAAAAGAATGATTGGCTCTCACATATGTATGACATTCGAAGCATGTGGATTTCAGCTTACTTTAAAGACATTTTTTTGGCTGGGATATTGAGAACAACATCAAGATCTGAAAGTGAGCATTCCTTTTTTGGTAATTTTTTGAATCCTAATGTTGGGTTGTTGAGTTTTGGATGAGGTTTGATTCTGAAAATGAAACAGAAAAGGCAAAAGGATTTATTGGCTGATAATAGTTCCCTTCATTCCATGCCAAAACTAAAGTTAGAGCGCAATCTAGAGAAACATGGGAGAGATGTTTATACTCATGAGAACTTCTACATATTTCAGCAAGAATTATGGATAGCCTATTTAGATTGTGGTGTTGAAAGTAAGAAAGAGGAACAAGAAATATAAACATTGCTTGTGACTGATAGTAGTGTAGCCAATGGTAAAATACGAGAAGTGGTTTATAACCCTTTTAATCACAATGCAGTTTGTTCATGTAAAATGTTTCAATCTGAAGGCATGCCTTGTAGACACATACTTTGTGTTTTAAAAGGTAAAGGTTTGAATGAGATACTGAATAATTATATTGTGCATAGGTGGACCAAGTTAGCAAATAGAAAACATGTTTTTTATATTGCTAACAACTTCCTATATCGGTGTTGTAATCTAGACAATGAGAGCAAACTCATTTCAGATATATGGAGTCACTTATATCGGTGTATAGAGAAGGCTGGACAATGTTACGAAAAATTACTTCTAGTGGCAAATGGAGTTGTGAATATTGAAAAGCAATTGACTCAATATGAAGAAGATCCTAAACAAACTAAGGAAGATTATTTGCAAGCTTTTATTGGATCCAATGTTTCTGAAGAAGTTGAAATTCTCCCACCATAATTTTCAAAGACAAAAGGAAGGGGTAAACGGATCAAAGGTGGCAAGGAGAAAGCCATTGAACAACAACAAAAAAGAACTAGACTTTGTAAGGCATGTGGTCAATATGCATTTCATGACAGCCGCAATTGTCCCCTAAAGTCTTCTACCTAATTTTGGTAAGGAACTTTCTTCTAATTTACATGAAAATTATTATGAAATCTTATTTGTTGTCAAAATTTATGTGTTTATTATGATTATCAGATTTGAAATAATGACATTGGAAGAACTCAAGGATGATTGCACGAAGATAAATTCAAAACATTAACTGAAGACTGATATGTTTAGTTTATAGAAAGACAATTTCACCAATTATTAGTATCAGGGTATAATGTAAAGAATTTTTTCTACTTTTGGTCTAGATATAATGTAAAGCATTTACTTTGACAAGAAAATATTTGTTTTTCCTTTTTGTTTGGTAAATGACCTTTTTGCCCATTTAGTGTGATTGGATAGTAGAACAATTTCAATATATAAATACTTATTATTTAAACAATATTAATTTTCTTGTTTTTGACCTTTTTCATGTTTGTATTTGTACAACATTAAAGTATTAAGGTCTAATTTTGCAAGTCAAAATTGCTCCGATGATTATTAATTATATGATTATATGAGAGTTTTCATCATATTCTACCAATTTTAGATGTTATACTTATGAGGATCCTATATTTTAATTTTTTTATTGATAAAAATGTAAGAAAAAATGACTTGAAATAAAATTACACATATATGGCTTATAAATGTTGTATTTCATTATATAATGAAAAATAATCCAGGATGCACCTGTCATGTCAACTGACATTACAAATAAGAAATCATTACAAACAATTCAAGATGCACCTGTCATGCCCAACTGCATAATGATATTACAAATAGAAAATCATTACAAACAATTCAGGGTGCTCCTATCATGCCAACTACATAATGGCATTACAAACTTTGAAATAACATTACATTAGTTGTTGTCCTAGTTTAACTAATTGCAGCTATGAATACTACAATTGTAACTCCTTCAAAAAAATGGATCTTTTTTGTCCTCTCATTTCTTTGGCCACCAACATCAAAGGGTCTATAGACTTCACTGTTTTGTCCTCTATAAGATATTGCATCCAACACTCTGGTGGCTCCACTGTAGCACTCATCCAACCAAGTTTTGAAGAGCTCCTTATGGATATACGTTCTTTCGGATTAAAACCCTTAATTTGTAGGTATTTTTTATAAAATGATGAAAATTAGTCAGTAAATAGAAATGGCTTAGGACTTGAAAAGATAAATCACAGATAGATATTAGCATAACTTAATCATTGTGCAATTATACTACTTTAAATTTTACACATATGAATCAGTAGTTTGTTGCAATCTGTCACCTGATTAATTGAAATAAAAGTAGGGGGAAAATATTAAACAGGTAAAGTTATCCTTATATACACTGAATTCCAACTTGCTACAATGAACTTTGCGTGTCTACCATACTGCATCCTTTCCAAAGAGCCAAAGAAATAGCAAAAATAATATTCTTAATGATTATTAGAATTTGCAACACAAATAGATTCATACAGATAAAAGAAATAAATAACAACCAAAATGCATACCTCTTCTTAAATGTAAGTAAAACACACAACAAATGAGAGATTGAAAATGAAGCAACTAGATTTTAACTGTGGTTACTGCGTGCAACTTTCACTGCATTATCCATGTAGGGTGAAGATGGTTTCTTAGGTTTGGGTAAACTTGAGTCAACAAAGGAGATAATCCAATACACAAAATCATTTAAAACCTATTATACTGTGAAATGAAAGCAATAGAATGAAGGACATTCTGATGCTTTTGAGCTACTGCTTTTCACGCTTTTGCACAAGCACATAATTCCTATCCTATGAAAAACAAAAGTATTAAACAATATATGGAGGTCAAAACAGAGTAATAGACAATGAAAAAGACTACAGGAGAAAAAAACCCAATAATTCAAAATTCTCCACACCTTAATAATATCATATAACAAGGAATTCTTTAATCATGCTAGAAGCATTGCATTTCAATTCATAGAGTCAAATGCTAGTGCACAGACATAAATTTATCCAACATCTTAATGCAGAAGCATAACATACAAAATACATGATACAAATAAAGGAAAGGTGGAAAACATTAACCTAATTACTAAATAGATAATTTCACTACTATAAAGGTTAAGCAGTTATTCCCTTAAATTGCATGACATCATGCAGAATATATAGTTTTGGGGCAACAATAATAAAGAAGGAATTAATACACAAATAGAAAATCTTCATGTTTCTAACTTTGGGGCAACAGTAACAAAGAAGTAATTATCCTGGCTTTGTTTTTTGGTATTCATATATAATAAAAAGGCATAAATTCATAATCAAAAAGTAAATTCAGCCAATTAAGTACAAGCTAAGTATTATTTAATACTATGTATGAGAAACAAAGCAAAAAAATGAGGCATGACAATAATACTATGCACCTATGACACATTTCTTTCTAAATTTACTCTCAAATTTCAATTCCTTTTCTCTCGTCTTTTTATTATTTCCCTTTTAGCAAAAGTTACTGGTATAAATAAAAATGATTTTGTTGATTCTGTTAATTTTCTAACTAACTTCAGCATGTCATCAGTATTCTAAGTTTACCTTTGATAGCTGATCTAAATATGATGGGTAATTACTGCTAGGCTAAAGTAATTTAAAGATTGGACAATTCAATATGATATAAAGGATAGTCAACAAAGAAATCTATATATGAACTTTTCTTTGTTGTCAAATATCTTCACAAAATGTAGAACTACCGAAATATCCACAAAATATGTTAATCAATCACATTATATTCACTTAGAAAATGTTCTTGTAAATTACTTGTAAATCACAAAATATTGCGAGATAGACACTAATCATACCAACCACTCATAAAAACGTAAAATTCTAACTAAATCGGATTTACAGTAACTAAGACATCAAAAGTCATACTAAACAAACAGTAAGTAAAAAGCGAGAAGGAAAGGAGATAGATACTAGTCATACCAAGTACTTAAATACCCCACTGAGCATCCCATACTACCCAATATAGGACTTAGGCACCTCATAATACCAAAACCCCTATTTACCTACCATAGCTAAAAGAAGAATTTACTCAATTGCAACCACAGAGGAGCTGAGAGAGGAATAGTCGTGGAATGGAACCACACCCAATGACATCAAACGCTGATGGTGATTAACATAGTGATTGCACAGAGGAGTTGAGAGTGAGAGGTGGTGCGTGTGGCGTTCGTTCAATGTGCATTTGGCAGTTAATGACGATGATTGGACGATCACCTGAGAGTGAGAGTATGGTGCCTGCAACATTTGTTTGTCGTGGGAGAGATAACAGATCTTGTCTATTTAATAGTGGCCTGTGCATTTTTCTTAATTCTTTTATTAATTTTAATCTTTATAATTTATAACTTTTTAAAGGTAGAAATGTCATGTTATAAAAATTAATGTGTGAGAGGACTACGTGAACTTAATTATAAAGAGTTCAATCTGAACCATTTATTATAATCCTGTGGTTATTATTTTCTTATTTCTCACCATAACTTTTGTTCTCACTGAGTTGTCTTCTCTCTCTTTTATATATATATATATCAAAATATCTCTCCTGTCTATGACGAAAATCATAATCTACACTGACATTTAATAATTTTATTTTCAAAATAAATAATGTCACACAAAATTGATATAACAAACATAATTTTAACATAATTATCGAAAATAATTATAGGTTTAATTAACTCTTTATCTCCAATATATTTTTTTTATTTTGATTTCTATTGAACATTTTTTTAATCCTTTTAATTTTTTAAAGATAATTCTAAAAAAATTGTTAAACAATAAAGTATTTAATGAGTGTCATATCTTCACATTCAATAAGATTAGGAATGACAATAGTTTGGGGCGGACATGAGTAGTGGTTACCCGCTACAAAAACTCGTCACCCGCTACCTGCTAAAAAACCGGTTGGGTATCCATTAAAGAAATACTCACGAATATCTACAGGTGGCCGTGGATATTTTTTAAAAAAATTGTTTTTAGAATTAAATATTTTTTATAAGAATTTTTATCAAATAAATAATTTATTTGTTAGAAAATTTAGAAATAAAATTATACTGGATTTTATAAGATTAATTAGATTTAAAAGTAGATTAATATAATATATTACGAGAAAATATTTAACACAAATAAAATCTTTATTTTATATTATTATAATTTTTATAATAAATAATTTTATTAATTATGAAATTTTCATAAAAAAATAAGATTTGTATCAATGAATTTTGATGATTAATATTTTAATTTGATTTATTTCGTAAAAATATTATATTTTTTAACTTATATATATTATTTTAATTTAGTGGGTAACGGGTAGTAGGTACCCGTAGGTACGGGTACGATGATATTCGTATCTATGCCCCTTAAGGAACAAGTTGAAAAAAATTGTATCCGCATGTGATGGTACTCATTTATACTATCCGTGCAAATATTCTTATGAGTTTTATACATGGGCATCCGCAGGTGTAAATTTTTTTGTCATCCCTAAATAAGATAAATAAATATTGACTAACTATCTCCCATAAGTGTGATGTGCACTTTTATTTATTATTGATTTTTTTTTTAAAAAAATTGAAGCATTATTTTCATTTGTCACCATCTTTCCTAGGACAACCTCCCAAAAATTCTCAAAATAAAGTCTCATAACATGTTAGTTAGGCATTGTTTAACAATTTTTTGTTAATTGAAGATACTACTTTTAAAAAATAAATTTTAGAAGAGATTAAAAAACAAAAAAAATTTTAATTAAGCCATAATTATAACTAAATTAAACTAGAATAAATAAACTATGTATATTTCTTTTTCTTGTGTATTCAATTCAAGATTTTTTTTCTCTCTCCGACATCTCAACATCATTATAATAAACGAACTTACAATTAATAGAAAATGTATTTATATTAGACAATCTAAGCCCCCAATGTTCCATTAATTTTCCAAAGTTACATGCGTTTGACATGTTTATACCCACACTCATTAAAAAAAACACATTGAAACCTTACCAAAAAAACCTCAAATATAAAGACAAAAGAAAAAAAAAACAAAAATTATAGTGTGAATCCCTTATAATAGTGTAGAATATAATATGGTCGTTGTCTCATGTACGAAAATTAACAAATAACTTATTATTTTCAAATAAACTAATTATAATTACAATTAGTATAACTAGAGAATTAATAAAGCCACCGAATTGCAAATGCAATAATTTATAGTCCTTAATACAACAATAAAGAATTATAAACGAAAAATATTATTAAAACTCAATTTTATGCAGCTCAATAATTTTTGTAAAATAAATTACACAAATATTAATATTTATCCTTACACCTTTATTCTTTTTTATATTACTATCTTAAGACATCTCAGTATTCTTTAAAAAAAAAAAAAAAGAGATCCCAAGATACTATACAAGGACTAATTTGGTAATTAAGTAATAATTAATAATCGTTTGAAAGTTAAATAATTATATCTGATCAGAACACAAGATCTAGCCAGTAAATCCGTTTGTTTGTCTAACTCTAATAATGAAAATGAAATTCCATCGAATCACGTGTTTGTAAGTTGAGAAAGTGAAATCCAATTGCATGCAGGTTTTTGAAACTTGAACTTGTTGCAACTATACATGTTAGCATCTAATCTATATGTTTCTTTTGTTTTGTTCACATTTCATTATTTTCTACTTTATCATCATATTCTAAGTACCCTTATCACGTCAGCAGCCATCGCAAACACTAGCTAAACTCCAATGAGAACGTGCTTCATATACTTCTCACTGTCACTTGAAGTAGACTTAAGATCACATTGTCGATTCTTCCTTGAATTTTTTGGGTACATATAAAGGACATCACGTTGTCCATTCCAATCTCTAGCTATCGTGCATGCAAGTGGTTAAAAGAATCATGACTCACTCATGCATGCACCTACAATTAACATTTGCATAATGTTTTTTCAACCACCAAAAAAGTTGATGGTGAAAAGCTAACGATTGATTGAAACGGTTATATTAGATAGTAATAATACATATACATTGCATCATGTATGCTAATATTAATTATTGGTGGTCCAAAAATGGTAGGGTAATGCAAAATCTACATATGGTGCTTCACTCGTGCGCGTGGCCTTATCTTGGAGCTAGCATGTATTGGGGCCAACTTTCTATATGTACACTCAAATGAAAGTACAGTAATAGTTTGCACAATATTAGATTGTTAGTCTTTGTACACTAATAAAGTTTTAGTCTAGTCTAATTTATTCAGGTGAAAAGAAAATGCATGCGCATATTTTTCAAATAACACTGTATAAGGTATTAACAGGACATTAAATTATTTTTGCAAAAGTGGGTTTTGATAAAAAATATCAAAATTGAGGTTCATATGAGAGTAAATATGTGCAAACAAAAACGAATCAAAATATAGGGAGAGAGGTCATGATCTTTGTATGGCGAACCACGAACATGAGCCAAATGGGGTGGACCATGAGCTTGAGACCATTAAAGAGAGGTGGATTGAGTTTGCAAAGGACAATTAAAAAGGTTTAAAGGGAAGAAGTTCCTTTTACATAAAGTGCTCTCTTTTTTTAAGTTTAAATATGATTTCGTATTTAATATATTAATCACTTTTATGTTGTATGACTTCGTGTTCGGTCTTTAATAATTTTTTTTTATTTTGTTATAAATATTTAAAGTATTTTAAATAGTACTTAAAATTATTTTAAAATATTTAAAATTAAAGTAATTTAGATAATATTTTAAAACTGAAACAAAATTCGTTAAGACATTAATTATTTAAAACAAAAATTTATTGGTGACAGAAAAATTGATTAATATATTATGACATCAAAACATATTTAATTAAGCTTCTTTTTCATTATAACTAGGGAAAGAGAGATACTTTGCTTTTTTATATTTTTTAAAATAAAATTTGATTTAAATATTTTTGTCCTTGTAATTATATCAAAACTTATTTTTAATAATTTTAAAATATCTTAATTTAGTATTTATCGACCTCTGTTAAAAAATATTGACATAAGTGTTATGTTCGTTAGTTTTTTATAACAGAGATTGGCAACGGAAATAGAAAAGGTTTGAAAATTATTGAGACTAAAATAAAACAAATTACATAAACAAAAAAAAAGCATAATTTGGTATCGTTACAAAGATTAAAAACATATAAAAGTCATAAAAATAAAATAAATGATTAATAAAAAATAAAACATCAAATTATTTAAATTTGTGATAATTACTTAAAAGGTAAATAAATGTAATTAAAAGTTACCTCGAATATTATATTATATTATATTATATTATATTATATTATATTATATTATATTATATTATATTATATTATATTATATTATATTATATTATATTATATTATATTATATTATGTTATATTATATTATATTATATTATGTTATATTATATTATATTATATTATATTATATTATGTTATATTATATTGTATTATATATATATATATATATATATATATATTATTTTTGAAATTTAAAACTTACAATTTTAATATGCACACACCCTACTTTTAGTTAGAGTACATTAATAATTTACATAAAAATATTTAGAATATAAAAATCATTATTTCTTATCTTAAATAATATTAATGATAAAAAAATTAAAAAAAATTCTTTCTTATCACCTATTTTATTAGGTATCACAACAATCCTAATTTTTTAATTTATTTTTATTGTTTGTTCAAGAATTAATATTTTACTTTAAATATCATACATTTCATTATTTATATCTGTTTAATGAAGTTATTTAAGTAATGTATAAATATTTTTTTAATTTTATAATTTCTTTTTAAAAAAACTTATGGATAAATATAAGTATGGAAGTGCATAAATTTGATGAAGTTAATAACATATTTTTTATTTTTTATTTAAAGTAGTTTCAAAGTAAAACAAAATATAGAATGAAATAGGAAAAATATTATTTTTTTTTTTTAAAATGAAATATAATAGAAAATATAAAATTTTATTGATAAAAAATAAATGGGAGAAAAAAGAAGAGAACAGAAAAGACATTTTTAAGGTTGAGTATTAAAAGAAAATAATAAATTTTATATAAGTTATTTAAAATAAAAAAATATTAATTTTTATTTCTTAAATATTTTGGTGTAAATTGTTAATGCACTCATTCTAAAAATAGAATATGTAAAATAATATATATATATATATTATATTATATTATATTATATTATATTATATTATATTATATTATATTATATTATATTATATCATTTACTTAGATAAAGCGCATGAACTAATAAAAGATAAGAGTAAAATGTGTGACTATTAGTTATATACAAAAACATCATAGGAACAGTTAATAAGAATTAGCTAGCTTAGCAGATTTTTTCTGCTGTGTTAAGATATTTTTAAATTTAATTAAAATTTATTGTTAAAAAGAAAATATATAATATAATTTTATTAATAATTAATAGAATAAATTATAGCAATATTTGTGAAATTTTATATAATTATACAATTTTTTAAAGTATTATTCACTTCCTTGTAGGAGTATGTATATTTTTAAACATAAAGGTATTAGTGGGTAATTTTTTTAATTTATAGGAGATTTAGTGTAAAAAAGATAATAATATTACGTATAATTTAATTAAAGTGTAAGAAATATTATTATAATTTATTTAATAAATATGATATTACAGTAAATAGGAAGAATCAAAGACAAAACTTTTGAAATTTCAAAAGAAATTATAAAACCAAATTATTTGAAGGAACAAACATCATTATTAATATAGTGGTAAATTCAACCCTTGAAATTTAAAATCCTTGTGATTAAGATTACACTAATCTTCAAATATTGTTTTATTCAATTTGATATATAATATTAAAATTTTAATTAATATTAAAAATAAGTAGTAAGACTTGCAAAAAAAATGCTTAATACAGAATAAGTTGTGTAACTTAATGAAATTAAGAAAAATAAATAAATTAGTAAAAAGAGTTTTATTTACTATAAATTTTGTTAGGTGATTAATTATTGGAAATTAAAAGAGATTGTATAATTGGTGGTTGAATAACTTGAATCCACGAAGGTGGGTCCAGTAGTAACGTAAGTGAGCTTATCATGAAAATTACGTGTGCAGCAAAATTCCTGCTAACATGTCTCGCGAAAATACTTATCAGTACCTATCAACATGCATGTTCTCTTTTGGTCCCCTATTTAAGAATTAAATTTGCCACTTCATTGTCCTTTTATTCGTACGTGTGCATGTCCTACCCCTTTATAGTATTTGTTTATACAATAATTAATGTTATTTTATTTATACATAATCCTTCCTTATTTTCAGTGCAAGAATAACCATTGTATGAATAAATTCATAGATGGTAGTAACTTTTATAAAGATGAACATGAATTAAAAGTAACGGAAAATATAGAGATTAATCAAAGATAAAATATGTATTTTGCTTTTCAGACCTAATTAATCTTACCCATATCGTATTTATTAAATATTGATAGTATATCAGCATTAATGATTGATATATGTCAGTAGTTATATACATGTAAATGTGTAAAAAAAATTAGAATTTGTGTAAATAAAAAAAAATCATGAATAGTTTATTTAAATAAAAAGATAATTGTTGTGTTTTGAAGAGTTTTTATCATGCTTTCGATAACCATACCGGAATAGCCAGTGAACAAGAAATTAATCATTGGTATTGTCAAATCTTTCCAATCTTTATTTATTTCTCTATTCTTGTTAAAATTTTATTATTATAAATATCTTTTTATACTAAAACTATATTACATACACAAAAAATATATATATATATATATTACACAATTTATCTCCGATCTTTTGGCTTCCAAAGATATTATAATTTTACTGTATCATTAAACTCTTGTATTGAGTTTTATTCAAATAAGAAAACATCATAATCCAAAGATCGAACAACTAAGTATGTGAATCTTTCTTTTTACATTAAAAAACCTAAAGAATCACATTATAGGAATCACAATTACTCTCGTCATGCCGAAAAAATTTATAAATATGTCATTTATTTTATCAATGTAAATTATTCTTTTTATACTTTATATTTATTATTCTCTAAATTCTTCGCATTATTTTATTTCTCCTTTTGTCGCTCACAGGGATAATAGTATTATAATTTATTATGTTATAAAAACTAGATGGGATCAACGGGTTCGAATTTCAGTCAATCCTGAAAACCGGTGAAACAAAAAACTGGTATTAAAATAAAAAAATTGGTCAAGAATCGATAAAATCGGTGATTCAACCGGTTTGTTCTTTTTTTAAATTTTTTATTTTGCTAAATACATCCCTCATTTTTCTAAATCAACTAATTTTTAATTAAAAAATTAATAAAAATAGAATTTAACTTTAGCAATATGAATATGTATTTAGTAAAATTACTTTTATCCTTTTATAATTACAACCTTAATATATTTTTTCTTTTATAATCTTAATTATTATAATATATTAATAATAAAAAAATATTATTTTATTAAAATTAGTTCAATTACTGATTTAATGATAGTTGAACTAATGAACTGATCTAATAATGGTTAAACTAATGAACTGTAAATAAATGTCTTCATCGATCTTATTTTAAAAACATAAATAATTTATATTGAATGGGTTGGAATTGGATTTGGATTTTTCACTTCAAAAACTATTTTCTGAAACATATGTTTTTTTTTACACTCTAAAAATACTTTTGGGAACAATTTTATGTATTCTAAAAAGTACTTTTCAAAATACACAGAACTCGGTGTTTTTTAAAAAGTATTTTTAAAATACAACACACTTTCGATTTTTTTTTCAAAATGTACTTTCCAAAATAAAGAACTATTACTGCATAAAATACTTTTCCAAATGTTTCTTTCTTTTTTTATTGTCTCTTTGCTACTTTAATATTTCAGGTTTTTCAATTTTCCTTAATAAGATATAATATAATAATTATGCCAACTAAAATGCCAATAAAAAATATTATTGATAGTAAATTTAAGAAACATCAATTGAACAAAGATCAAACAGGCATGAAAATACAATTTCTAACGGCCTAAAATTTTAAAAAATAAACATTTAAATATTTTTTATCGACTTAATAAAATATGATATTTTAATCAATTAAAATGTGGTGGGTGAATTTTTGTTTTTGTTGTTGTTGTTGTTGTTGTTGTTGTTGTTGTTGTTGTTGTTGTTGTTGTTGTTGTTGTTGTTGTTGTTGTTGTTGTTGTTGTTGTTGTTGTTGTTGTTGTTGTTGTTGTTGTTGTTGTTGTTGTTGTTGTTGTTGTTGTTGTTGTTGTTGTTGTTGTTGTTGTTGTTGTTGTTGTTGTTGTTGTTGTTGTTGTTGTTGTTGTTGTTGTTGTTGTTGTTGTTGTTGTTGTTGTTGTTGTTGTTGTTGTTGTTGTTGTTGTTGTTATTATTATTATTATTATTATTATTATTATAAGAGTGGGTTAAAAAAATGTTAAGTTAGGTGAGTTGGGCCTAACTAACAGGGGTTAGTAATTAGAAAGGTTAGGGTAGAGGGGTTTTGAGAATTCTGCTTATTTGCTACAAACCTTACCTTATACGTGAACAAACAAACAGAGCAGACAGATATAGGGGAAACTCAGAGAACAGTGAGGATCTCCACTAAGGATCGGGTCATTTCTACTTTCTATGTTCTTCATCTCTTCGAGGTAAAAGGGAGTGGGATTGACTTATACATATGCATATATAAGAAATAGGATAGTGGAGGAGAATCCTAAACCTCCGTAGTGATTAAGTTTTATACAATTGACTTATTCACTGGTTTCTATAGATGAAAATTATGAATGATTAAAGATGAATAACTCTAATTCTACTATTGATTATCAATGTGATGATTGGGGGACTCCTATGTTATTTAAACTGTTTCGTATAAAAAGGATTAGGTGTTTGGGGTTTCCTTCTGATATTGATAAAAATAAATTGATGATTATCATGGCAAGTGTAGAGTGTGATGATGATTAAGAATTATAGAAAGAGAAGTAGAATGTTTGAAAATTTAAAGTTAAAATTATTTTTGAGAACCTTATATAAGTTGATTTTTGACTATCTGAAAATTTTTGTATGAACATACCATAGAGTTTCTGTCAGACCTTTCTTTGTGATTAACCAAATCGAGTTATGTTTGTTGTTTTAGAAACTAGACATTTAGGGCTATAGTTTAGACTCACGAAGAATATAAATATGTTAAGAATAAACTGAGTTATGTGGGTTGGAAGTTGAGTCTCCCATCCAATACTTGAAACAGAATTTGTGTGTTGTGAGCTCTGCGAGGTAACCTAGATAACCTTATTTGGCTTCTTGTTCTTTATAAAAGTTATAGCCCTTGATGGTAACTTTCCAATAGAGTTGGAACCACTTAAAATATATATATATATATATATATATATATATATATATATATATATATAGTAAAGTTGAAGGTGTCAGATTTGGGTTTACTAGCTACGAGTTTTTAAATTTAAAAAATAATAGACGATAAAATCAAGTTTGGACTTCAACATAAAAATTTTAGGTAATTGCATTATCTTTATAATAAAATTTGTATCACTTGTATATCATTAGCATAACTATAGATATGGTATGTAGACTATATAATGTAACAGAAGGGTAAGATAAAAATAAATAGTTTGTGAATTGTGATGATTTGGATTGTGGTGGTGTGGTATCTTGTGATGTACCTTATAAATTGTGTTGGTGGTGGTTGAATGAATAATTATAAGTGATGGAGGTGCATGAATTGGGGATTTTTCCCACTATATGAAAGTGATGTGAATTATAATTTGATGCATCTTGTGTTGATGATGATAGTTAGGGTGTGTCTGATGATGTGTGAAAATCGCAAGTGTACAATATTATCAAGTAATAAAAATAATTTTTCTTTCACAAGGACTGTGCGTTTGGAAAAACATAATTGTTTATAATTTTAATTAATTTTAATTTCTTTTTATAATTTAAAAAGAATGAAAGTTCTCTAATTGATAAAAATAAAAATAAAGTAATAGTGAATTCTAAAATTAAAATAAGATGACAGTTTTAAATAAAATAATATCAAAGATTGGAAAACCGTAACTAAAATAAAATGTATATTTGTTTTTTATATCTTTAATATATTTGAAATATAACAAATATCTGATAAAATAAAGGAAGAAATAATTCAAGTATTTGAAATTCAAATTTTAGAAAACTTCCAGGATTGGGGATATAACGTCATGACTACCTATTAAATGAAATTAAATATCTCTATGAATGTGAACTCACCTAAGGTAAAATTCATCTTTTTTTAAGGTACAAAGGTGTATCTAATTGAATTGATTCATACTTCCATGGTAGCTATGTTGAATTAAATCCATTAAGTTTCCTGCTAATTCATTGAGTCTTCAAAGGATTAAACCTACTTTCATGATTTAATTCCTCAGTTCCTTCCCTAGGGTTCTGACAATTAAGTGCACCTTTCTATCCTCCCTTAATTATCTACACGACAAAAACGGTGATCAAACGTATTGCATCAGTAAAATCAATAGAGAAGAAATTAAGAGAAACCAATATAAGAACAATAAAAAATACTTAATTCATCATGAATAGGCTCAATGGTTAAACCCCAATCCCAGAATAAAAATTCTACTCACACATAAAATTCATTAAACCCGGAATAAAGAGAGAAAAAATGGAAAGGAGAAATTCCAAGCCTTGCTTTCTATGCTTGATCAGAAATTTCAAAACCCCCCAAGTTTCAAACAGAAACCCTCTAATGGGCTTTTTATGTTTAAACCCAAAAAGGTCATAACAATAGAGCAATTAAACTGATTACACAAGGGAATGCATATTTTTGCATAGAGAGTACAATCTTTCGTTAATTAACTCATAATTCATTTTTTTTCTTCTAAATTTCCTTTAGAGATCCGAGCTTCACTTCAATGCTCCAAATCAGTTCAAAAGCGCATCAATATATAGCAAATTATATCCTAAACACCAAAAAACACTAAAAGCATAACAAATTCAAATATATAATTAAAAACACCTAAAATGCAAATATTAAACCTAAATAACATAAAAATAGATAAAATTATAATTAAAATAAAATCTAAAAATAGATAAAAAGGCAATGCATCACCTGACGAGGTGCCATCCCAGCTACTGTTGGGGGTGGATTGTGATAACATAATTAAATAATGATATTGTGAGTTATGTTGTTACATGACATGATGCATGAATATGACAGTCTAAAAAGCTTGTAAGGATCGCCTATTGTGTGACTCTCTATAGGCTATAACAAGTTTTCTCAAGTTGTGTTGCATTACACGGTTGTACCTACATGTTACTATCGTAGAAGATGATTCATTTTGAGTGAACCTATGTGAGATGGTTGTCCCTACGTGTTACTGGCGTAAAAGATGACCGCTTCAGGCGTGTACCTGAGAAAGCATACATGAGTCACATTGCATGAACATCATTAGCATGACTTAAGTTTAATATGGTTTGGGTGGTTTCATGTGATATACTATGATGAATGTATTTCTTATTTATGTTGCTTAATTATGTATGAGTAAATGTCTCACTCCCTATTTATGTGTATTTCTTGGAGCTAAATGTCTGTAGCCAGAAAGATGCTCAAGAGGTAGATGTTAGTAATGCTTGAAATTCCTGCTAGATTTTTTACTCTGATGGAGGTATCATCAAGACTTTGTGATTATATTAGGGTGTTGAATCATTTTCTTATTTTAATCGTACCTCTAGTTTTCTTCTTCCTTTTAAGTTGACTTATTATTACCTTCATTTTAGAATTGTTAACTTTAATTTTGATAAGAGATGATGTTTTATTGGGAGGACTTTTGTAAACCTTTTTTCCAGTTAATTGACTTTTATTTACTTATGTTATATTTATTTGGGGTGTCATACAATTGGAGAAAAAAAACACCGTAACATTAAAGGAAATAACTAAGTAGTTGAGGAACAAATATATGTCAAAACACACGATAGGGGAGAGCTGAAAAAAGTAGTGAAAGCCAAAATAGAAGGCAAGGTATATAAATTCGTGTTTGTGTTTAAGGAAAAAAGCAATATAATAAAAGAAGAGATGGAGTGTGCATGACCATGTAATTATTGAAGGAAAATGTGAGGATATGGTTTGAATTAAAAAAAAAGTACCTAGTAAAGAAAGGTGTGAAAATAGGAAAACCTTTTTTATATGAAAAGAGGATTACAAGGCTCAAATAGTCAAAGAAGAGTATTGTCTTTCTTCTCTTTACAATAAAGACGATAACATGATCAGCACATGCACATTTTTATGAATAAAATCTAGAATTTTATTAGTATGCATTTAATCACATTTAATCTAGAATCCAGGATTTAATTTAAAAAAATTTCTATTGACATTTAAGAATAATTTTGCAAATGAAATCAAAAAAATTATTATAAATAAAAGGTTGTAATTAAATGTTAGTATAAATATTTTTACATTAAAAATACACATTGATTAAGCTCTAAAATTTAAACTCTAAAATCTATGCTGACAGGAAAATGGGTATAAAAATGAATAACCATATGTATTTTAATGTGCATATCTGCGTTTGTTATTAAACTGGTGTAGGGATACAGCTAGGTACTCCCCCATGGGTATCCATATGAAATGACTAATACATCTTAAAGTGTAACTTAAATATAAAATACTGAAATTAAGGCGATTTTTTTAATGTAAAAAGTTTACAAATTAAAATACTAAAAATACCTATTATTTCTCTTGTAATAAGAAAATATGATTTTTAAAAATTAAAAAACATTTGCAGCTCTCTTCATGTAAAACATAATTATATTTTATTAAGAGAAAAATAGGATTTTATTACCTATTTGTGTTAAAAAATATCAAATGGTATTAAGTAGTTGGATAAATAAAAACGGGTGGAGATGGAGAATTGGGAGATAGATCCTCTCCGGTTTTAGAAAACTGGAGCAGATACTCACACCCACACACCTATTTGTCATGCTATTTATTAGTGCTTTTCTCTTCCTGCCATTCAAATAAAAGGTCATCAATTTTCATTCCTTCTTCATCTGTATGTTAATCCTTTCCTTTCTTTGTTTTTTTTTTTTTTTTTTTTTTATGTATCATTTCTTTGTTTTCATAAGAATAACCTTCCATGTATAATTGTTAATCTGAAAATTTTACCGTCAACATTTTTATTTAAACAATTACATATAGATTTTTCTTTTGCCGAAAATAATTAAAAACACTCAATTTCACTATTATATTTTTAAGTTCACAGATTGAATTATGCTTCATATATGAAAAGTTAACTACTTTATTTTGCAATAACAAAGCTATGATTACCAGAATAATTTTTTTAATAGAAGTAATAATTGACTTAATTATAACATACTTATTATTACAAGTTTACAACAACAACCGAGTATACTCTATTTTATTTGGATAAGATTTTTTAAAAGCATTTTGAGGATTTTTTAAAATGAAAAATTCTCTTGTATAATTTTTTTCAAATATGTAAAAAATTTTACAAATTCTTCTACGAAAAAGTCTCACATCTTTTAGAAAAAATAATGAATTTTTTTTAAAATTTTTTCTTTGTATTATATTCTCGTAGAAGTTATTATAGAGAAACTCACATAAACAAATTCTGATAGGTTACATGTATCTTATTTATCCTTAAATCCTTTTAATCAAATCCTCTAAAATCCTTTTAGATCGTCCCTTTGCTTCTTTGCATTGGACTAAAGATCATGCAATCTATGATGTTTACCAAGACTAAAAATAACATGGGAAAGAGACTTCGGAAAGATTTCTGTGTATTCGAACTCTAGCATAACTATAAAATTGTTAAGTAGGGTGTTTGTAAATTGCATATCCTTCTTATAGTTTGATTTCCCTTATTAATAACATCCATGCATGAGGAAGAGATTGAATAGATTCATGCTTTTAGGGAGACCAACCAAATAGCAAATCTATTAGCAAGTCATAGCAGGTGTGATGATAATATGTTTAGAATTTTGACTATTGTTCATTTTTTTATTGTAATACTTAATGGTATACTCACTTGAAATAAGCTTTCTAGATACTTGTAAGCCTATGTGGTTCACCAAAAAAAAAAAAAAAAATTCATGCAATCTACTCTTCTTTTTTTTTTACCACTGCAATCTACTAGCTCTTCTAACAATTGTCTTTCCTGACATTCTCTATACATACCTAAACCACATAATTTTCTATCATCTTCTTCTTAATTAATGTCGCTTTATTCTTTTCTCATATACTGTCATATTTAATAATAATATTTTTTTAAGAATGTTCTAAAATACCAAAAACCTAATAAGCAAATTTGAATTATATGCAACAACGTTTCTTATAGTGTTTAACACTCTAGGTTTAATGAATATGACACTCTACAAAGTTTTGTACCCCTACTTTTCTTTTGATATCTCAAAAACACGAAATACCTGTGTTAACTTCATGTTGTTTCTCTCCTGCCTTACATTTTTGGGTTGACATTTTTATATACAGAAAGTCAGAAACAAGCTAAGAGTTATATATTTAGCAACTATTGAACTATAATAATAACTGAATGAATGAACAAATTGATATTACTAATGAAAAAGCAACCAATAAAAGCAAAATTCAATGAAGCAAAAGAAAAATAAAGAGGGATTTGAGAATGTTAGGATGCAAACAAAGTCTCTTATTAGTCAAATAAGAGGATGAGCATAGATTTATATACATCATTGGGAAAAATCCTTTTGGAAGGTAATCAAAAGTAAATCCATGAAGGCTTGGATCAAAAGCAGACAATATCTTATGAATGTGGGGGTGATGTGTGTGCGGTGAACCCCCCATAGTATCAAAGCCATTAGTTCAACCAGGTGGTCGGATTAACGTGTATGATGGTTGACAGGTGGATTAGGTTTCAAGATCTCTTGTATCGAATGTCTTCTTAATGGTGGATACACATTGGAGGAGTGGCGATGCAAGAACTTAGAGTGTGACTGCGCTCTATGGGCCTCCATCGATCGGGATATACTCGTGGACTAAGAGCCTTTTTTGAGGTAACTAAAAAAAATTCGTGAGGACTTGAGCCTAAAGCGGACAATATTTTACCAATGTGGAGGTGGTGTGTAAGGTGGCTGACTCAACATGTATGACGGTTGGCAAGTTAATCTGGGCTTAGGATCCCTTGTATTGAACGTCTTCCTAACGGTGGATTGTATGAATGCTTAGGAAGCGTGTAATGTGATTGGGCTCCATGAGCCTTCATTGGTTAGGATATACTTGTGAACTAAGTTTCTGCTACAAGTGGGGGGTACCATGGTCCTTTGTTTGAGAGAGGATTGTTGGGATACTACCATTCAAAATATAATTTTCTCGAATGAAAAAAAATTGCATTTTATAGGGAATCCGAAATACATTTTTCATCAAAACATTCTGGATTTTCCAATAAAAAATGGGAATTTTGACCTTCTGAATTTGGAACGTAAAAAATTTGCATTCCACATATAAAATCTGGAATATATTTTTCATCAAAATTCCTTTTTTTTATTGGCTTGTTTGGAATACAATTTTTCTAATTCCCAGATAGATAAATTTACAATGAAAAGAAATTGCATTCTAGATTGAAAATAAGGAATCCATTTAACATTAAAATACCCTTTTTTATTTTAGATTAACTTATTTGGAATGCATTTTTTTAATTATTGGTCAATCTGGAACATAGTTTTAATTTTGTAGGAATAACAAAATGGAAGATTTAAAAATGACAAAAGAAAAGTAGGGGTATGAAAAGAAATTTCACTTATTAAAAACCTATGAGACTCTCATTATATTGCGCAATAAGATTTCTATTTACACTCTTTATTACGCCTTACACCTGAAGTTATTATGGGCTTTTTAAAATGCTCAAATTATCGACTGCCTGAATCCTTCCCGTTTCCGCCCTCTCTTTTTGCACCCCTCTCATTCCTCTCTCTTTTTTATTTTTTCTTTGTTTTTTGTTAATTTTATGAAAACTGATTTGCTGAAAGGAAAAAAAAAAATACATTATAGAAACTAGTTTTAAATACATTTTTTCATCACAACTTTGACAATTCATGAGCTTTTGTCAAATTATATATAATGTTGTTATTTTATCATCTCTACGCACATCTTCAATAATTGTTTGAAAAATATTACACTGAAACCTTCATTGTTACACCATCCTTAAAATTTAAAAAATATTATACTCTGTATTCGTAAGAAAAGTCAGGTTTAATTCAACAGAACTTCATAAAGTGTTTACATAATTTGACTAAAATTTGTATACGTTACAGAATATAATTTGGTAATGTAAAAATTTATATCACAAAAACTAGTTTCTGCAAAAGAATTCTTGTAAAATAAAATATAATTAAAAAAATTGGAAGAAAGCAAAGAACCAACATAAATAAATAAATAAGTCTAGGTATATTGCTTTATACACATGTTATTTTGTTCATACACCATTTCATTTAGTGATTTTTTAAAATATTTTTTTTTATTTTTAGATTTTTAACCACATCTTTAAACGGGATAATCTAGATCAATGTAAATGTTTTAAGAATTACATAATTTGCATTAGTACATATCTTTTGGATTACTTAATCTAATCCAGATAATCAATATATGTTTTTTGGATTATTTAATTTAAAAAGAGAGCACATCATCTATGTAATTCAGCTGAACACATATTTTTTCTGAATTTGGGTCAACAATATATGTTTTTCTTTACACATAACTTAATATAGAGAGGTTCATTAAGAAAGAAAGTATGTAGTGCATATCATCTGGAATAAATCTATAGGAGTAGTTTAGATATTTTGAAAATTTTAACAGGTGTATGAGTAAATAGATGGGTGTATGGGGCAACACGTAAGCTAGTCTTTAGCCCAAAACTAACTTGGGTTATTGTCCACTTTAGCCCATGACGTCACTGCATTTTTTCAAAACGACGCAAGTGTTTTATAGCACAGCGCTCTGTAGGAGTAGCAGTGGATGAGACGAGAAGAACAAACCAACTAGCGAGAACCAAAAAGCGAGGGCTATCGGATACTTCGCTACACAGGTAACGATTTCTTTGAAAAAATAATTCTTTTTCTTCCTTCCATTTTATATTTTATTGTCGAGATGTTGATGCTGTTTTTGGGGTTTGTGAATTTTGATGTTGGGTGCTGAAAATCTATGTTATAATGTATCCTATCTGATTAATTTCTCAGAGAACTAGCTCCATGTGTTTCCTCACAGTGTTTATGAGCTTACAATTCTCGGAAATTTTCTTTTGGTAGTCACTTCACGAAATGGAAACATGTTAGTGGAAGGGATTTTATTTCGATTTAGCCTTGATTATATGCATTTCAAACCCATTTCAGCGCTAATTCATGTTCATTTTTTCTGGGTTTGCTTTCTTTGTTTTTTTTTTTTTTTTTTTGGTTGGTAATGCTTATTTGATTTATTTCCTCTATTTTTTTTTTCTGTGAACTTTTGGTTGCTGAAGCTGGCTAGTTGTTGAGGGTGACTTTTTGTTTTTTAAATAAAATTATTGAATAAAATGATGGTGGAGATATGTCATTATATCTCTTGTTGCATGTGGTGTGGGTAGCTAGTGTTTAAATATGTCGACTGAAGCAATTTGAATTGAAGCCTGATTATGTGAATTGCTATAGTGTGATGTTTGAAACTTGGGGTTAGCTGAGCTCTTTGTCAAAAATGAACATTGCACAAGTTACTGCATGCCAGCCTGGGATCTGTGTGAAAAGTACATCTCAATCGCACAGGCTTCATTCTAAACAATGCACTTTACCAAAGAGTTTCAATCCTTGCTCTCGGGTTCCACTGAGCCTAAGAGCAAGACAATCATTTGGCTTGAAATGTAGGCCCACTTCACAATCTCGGAAACCTCTCCATATTTGCTTCGCTGGTGGAAAGGGGATAATGGGAAATGATGATGAGGTATTACACTTTCTTTTGAGTTACAATTTAGTTTATTGTTATTATGTAATATTCTGTTACTTTTATGGAAAACATGGTTATAAAACTTTTACGAAATGAAGGACTATAAGTCTGTAAATATAAGACTTGAGGTAACCAATCCTTTTGAGCTTTGACAAGGTTAAATCCCTGTCCAAGTTAAAGCACCGAGGATATATGTGAAATAAATTTCGGTTGCATCATCTTGTTTGTAAAATATGTACATCTTGAAGGATGATGGTGTATCTGAAAAATATGGTTTAATGTTCTCCCCTTTTAAAATTCAAATTCAATTGGACTAGAAAATTCATTTCTTTAGCCGTGTACTGTGCCCCTTGATTTTTCTATTATAGCAATAGAACCCCCTTAGACATAGAAAAATATTTTATTGGTTCAATTTTTGTTTTGCTTACTTGCTTATTTAGCTCTTGAGCACATTTTGTTTGTCGGTCGATTGATGCTCCTGAGTTTTTGTGAATTGAATCATGGATTGACCAGAAGGAAAATTTTCTATTTTAGTTAAAGAGGTATGTGCTAGGAAATGAGGAAACCTAGCTGCGAGGGGTTGTGTTTTACCAGGGAGTAATTTTAGCAGTAGTCCAAACACTTAGAATCGAATACACTAGAAGCAACTCTTTTCTGTTCAATATCTCTCATCAAGCACAAATTGTCGCTTTTCCTATCATGAATCTGTCTGGATGTAAAATTAGTTATATATATTTTGGTTAAGAATATCCTACATGTTACTGACATTATAAATCTAATAGAATTCCCCATGGAAATCTATTGAGAAAGCTATAGGCAAATTTAAGGGAGAATCATCCATAGAGGATGTATTACGGCGCCAAATTGAAAAGGGCGAATATTTTGACAGTGGTGGCGGTGGAGTGAAACCGCCTGGAGAAGGTGGTGGTGGTGGTGGCAGTGACGGTGATAGTCCTGATGGCTCCGGTGAATCAGAAGAAGGGATGTGGGAAGAAAATCTCCAAGTGATTTTAGCAACCCTTGGCTTTATATTTCTGGTATACTCTCTCTCTCTATTGGTGTCTTATGTCATGGGTGCACATATCAGTTAATACTTAATGATATTCAGTAACTCAACTCTTGAGCATTTTTGTTTAAAATTGTGTGGAAAAATGTGAATTATGAAAACTGGAAGTAGAAAGGTATAAGTGGAACTAACTAAGCAAACAAAATCATAATTGTGTATATATTGGAAGATGACTTCCAAGTTACACGGGTATAATGATAGAAGTAGCTGATTACAGAAGTACTAAGAGTTTGAGTTTGGAATAGATGTCCATAATATGCAAACTTCTGATGGGATAGTAATCACCACCTTAGACATGATTAATATAGTTAATAAGACACAGACCATTCCTCATTTCTTACATTTATTATATGTTTTTACCAGTACATTTATATTCTCACTGGCGAGGAACTAACAAAGCTAGCTAGAGACTATATCAAGTATCTATTTGGCGGAAGTCAGAGTGTTCGACTTAAGAATGCCATGCAAGAATTAAGACTACTCTATGAAATGTTGACACCGAAGAAAGAAGAGGAAGAAGAAGAGGACGAGTATTGGTTAGAGGAGGCCATTCTGAATACCCCAACTTGGTGGCATGACCCTGCAGATTACCGTGAAGCTCTTATAAATTACTTGGAATCAGGTTCAGATGAGGCCATTGAGGTTAGGAACTTCTTGGAATTAGAATCGGATGAAGACGTGAGACATTGCTTGGAATCAGATAACGAAGACGACGAAGATGAATATCAATATAAAAATGAAGACGAAGAAGATGTTTCCTAGCCTTAGGAGCATCTTTAATTGCTGCTGTCTTTCATCTATTTTCCCCTCTAGTTTAAAAAAAGCTTCGTATACGTTGTATCATTCTGGTTTTAGTGTATTGCCCTTGCATTTGTTTTTCCATCAGTACTAATAGAGTCAGGACAGTTTTTTATATGAACTAAAGTTGTTGCTCTATAAATATTTGGAGCCCGATTATTATCATTCTTTGTGCTAAATTTTCGCATAGGAGTCGCCACTTCAATACTACAGTACTGCTTGTTGTTATAAACTACATGTAAAATGAATTAAGTAGCACAACTTAGATTGTTATTGGTAGTCGTACGTCTAATTCTTAAATACATTGAGTTTTAACTTTTAATAGAGTTTTTTAATTCCCACTAAAAATAAAAATGTTTTTAATATTAAATGATATTCAATAATTTGAAAATAACTATCAATCATGCTTTTCAGTCAATTTTTTCTTACTGATGGTTGTCAAAGCTTTTTCAGTTGATATTAATCAACATTTTTTTATCGGAAAAAAAATTATTATTAAAAAAGAGGTGAAAGCATAAGGAATGCTTTTGAATAAATTACAAAAGAAGCTAATAAAAAATCAAGACCCCGCTCCAAAGTTTAAAATGAACTTTGCACCTCACAAGCAATGCAACGAATTTAGAATTCATTTTGTATAGGAGTATATTATAAGATTTATTGTTTGACATCATTCTCACAAATTGAGTTGTATATTCTGAACAATTTCGAATACATCAATCTTCATGTCTTTGAAAATTGTATTATTTCGACACTTTCAAAGCTGCCACAAACCTGTAAGCCACATTATTGACCAAGCTTATTGTTGTAGCATCAACATTTTTTTGTTAACGTCAACTAAAATTGTTTTTCTCTTCAGTTGATGTTTGCTAAAGTTATATTTTATTTTTCAATTGACATTGACCATTGATATTTTTAACCAATGTTAGAAAAAAAAATCAATTATATATTAAATTAGTGTAGAATAGCTTATAATATTGTGACTTACGAACTAGAGTTGTATATATCTCATACACAATTTTCACAAGATGGAATCGATCATAGTATTATGGACCCACATCAAGTCATCAATGTACCTCCCATAGTTTTGTGAAATAGGTTACAATCTTGTCCGTCTCTTTTAGAGCATTAGACACAAAACTGTGTACCTCCCACAATTTTGTGGAATAGGTCACAATTTTGTCAGTTGTGGCTAACACTCTAGAGCTCCCATGCCACACTTTCATTATATCTCTCACAATGTTGTGGAGTATTCCAAGTGATATAGATGACTCATTGAAACTTCGTGTAACTATAGGAGTGTAAAGCTAAATGTAGTCATCAATGCACCTCTCACAATACTATTGTCGTATAAGCACTATTTTGTGTCTAATGCTCTAAAACTTCACATGCCTTCTTGGGTTTTAGAGCATGTCTCATGGGTGTATGGAATAAATCATAATGTTGTAGCTGATGCATTGGACTTCGGTATATCTTACATGTAACTCCCATAGTATGGTGAGCTCAGCCATAAGAGCGTGAATCTAAATTTGATCATCAACACACTTATCATAGTACCCTGAAGTAAGATAAAGTATTGTACCTAATGTTATGAAACTCTCCAAGTTGAGAAATAACTTCAACAAAAATTAACAAAATATCTTATCGACATATCCTAAAAAATATTCATAAAAATTAGTCAAACCTTGATCAACGTCAACAAAAAAATAATCTCGATCGATGTCAACCGAAAAAAATTTAATCGATTTAAGCAAAAAATAACTTCAATTAATTTTAGGTAAAGAAAATCATATTTGAAAATTTTCAAATTATTTCTTTTTCTTTTAAAGAAATTTGAATTTTTACCATTTTAACTAATAAAAATACTTTTAAAAATAACTAAAATTTTAAATTCTTTCAAAATTGTTCATTCAAATTTTCTTCTTTATGGATCCATATAGATTTTCATGCACGTTGACCTTCGATACACCAAAGTTATATTGAATCCCACCACTATTGCATCATCCACCATTACCATCATAATTATCGATCTAACCTTATAGGCCATTGTCTCTTCTCTGTAAGTGTAACCACCACCTCCATCAAGTCCAATACCATCTCCATACTATACATCTTCATCACCATCATACCACCGCAACGGCATCTGGACGCTAGCTACCGTCGGATTAGTGAGTTAGATCCAACCTGTTTATACCTTTAATACTGTGCTATTCTTCTTTTCTGATCATTTAGGAATTATTAATCACACCTGAAGAACATTATTCTGGCAAATCGTGGACCCATAAAAAAAAAAAAAAAAATCTTCTTTTAATAATGGAGAGACGTGAGTGGAAAAAACAAACCGGACTAATGGTGGGTGGCCAGGGTGGGTGAGCGGTGACCTATATGCATTCATGATTGATAATTTATCCACAACTCACAAGCATTGCGACAATTAAGCATTATTGAGTTTTGTGACGTTGGACTTGCAATATTGCAATACCTCTTTTAAATTCATGATTTTATACAAACACTTTTAAATTCTTTTTAAAATGAGTAGTTTTTATTTATATTTATTTTTAAAAACTATCTAAATACTTTAAAATTATTATAAGTGTTTTCTTAGTAAAACAATATGTTAAATAAATTTATCCAAACACATTCAAAAAGAGAGAAAGTATTTTTTTACTTATTTTATCTTAGAGTAAAATAAATAAAATATTAATTATTATATTTTTAATCATAACGATCGATTAAGATTATGACATTTTCAAATGATTGCGTATTATTATAAATCTTGATAATCTATATGTAATTAGTGATCTAGATTTATACATTTCATTTTCACATAAAAATAATTTTCTCGTCAATATATATATCAACCCTCAAATCTCAATCTCGTATAACTTCAATTTTTATAATTTAGATATATGTATGATGATAACGGGTATAATTTAAATTAATCAGAGTACTCGCATTTAATATATTTCCTGCAAATTAATATACTCCAGATCAAACATACTACTAACAGTTTTTAGATAAGATAGCGGGTATAATATAAGAGAGAAAAAGAACTTCACACTAATTATTGGCTAAGGATTGTTGCTATTATAAGAATTATTGTTGCTATTATTGTACAAATTGGGATCACAAATTAAACGAAGAACGGAACATTAATTTAAAACAATAAAATTACTTGATGAGTACAAAATTCTATTGCTCCTTACCATATGAGAGGCGTTGGTAATCCATGAAAATTCTTCTACATATGTGAATAGGCTGAATTAGTTTGTTCATAAGCTAATCACTAAAAAGCAAGCATGGCCAACACTCCAACCAATAGTGGCAAGAACACAACGAAAATATAGTGATGGTTGGGACTAACTCCACTAAAATTAACATCAACGGGATACAAGTTCCCCCCTGGTGGACCCGTCATGTACAAGTATGCTGATGATGGTGGAGGAGGGCAATAATTTGATGGTGGTTTCTTGGGTGATGGTGGTGGCGGCGATGGATACACAATTGGTGGTGGTGGTGACGGTGGTGGTGGCGAGTAATAAACTATTGGGGGTGGTGGTGATGGGTTGTAACCACCTTCACATGGTGTGCACTTTTCATTACCGTTTGTTGTCTCATCAAGCTTCCTTGATTCCTCACCTTTGGTTGGAGTAGTGACACAAATAAGCACAAGGATCAAATTGAGGATCATTGGTGCTTTAATTTGATGACTTTTTGTGAGCATGGTGTGGGGTTGGTTTTGAATATTGGAATGGCCTTTGAGGCTGTAGTTGTAGGGCTTGGACTTTGGAGAAAGGATTGGAACAAAGAATGGGGATAGTAAAGGATTTCATACGTTGTTAGGTAGGTGCATGGGAAATGTAAACTATGGGTAAAGGGCCTTTTGGGTTAGGGGTATAATAATGAATTTAGAGGAAAAAAGGACCATGCCACTTTCTCTTATCCTTTCTAGGAGGGGTTCTATCTTGTGAAATATAAACAACCCCCACTCGCATGTGGCAATTAGTGTGTACCGTGGGCTCCACCATACATAAGATCTCAATCATTAATATTAATCTAATGTGCCATCCACCAATAGTGATAGTGGCTAGTTTTGGCAGTGTTGGGTTTAATCTTCAATCAAACAATTTTTACCTTCGATTTGTATAATTAGTTATGCATCTTTGGGTGATCAGAGAAAAAATAGTAATAAATCCGATTAATGGTGTGAGAAACAAATTATAGGGTGTGCGAAATCAGAATTGATTTTAATTAATACAAATGACAGTTTTTGTATCATTGATCCAATTCCATTGTTTAGGATCAGCTCAACTTTTTTTTTTTTAAAAGTTAAACATATATTCAATAATAGAAACCAAAGGTTTCTTAGAATACAATCCGGTACTTGTCATCTGTATCCTATCGGAAACAGGTAAGGTCTATTCAGTTATCGCAAATTTAATAAGCATAACCTAGGGTTAGCATACCAATCCGAGAACTCACACCCCCTATTAAAACCAAAAGAGTATGATAGCCAATTCCAGGATATTACCTTTATAGACATACAAATGTCGACTAAATCTACCGATATGTTCTCGAACACAATCCGGTTTCTCGTAATCCAGATAATCCAAATCACCGCGAGCCAGAATACAAACCTACACTGCTTCTTTCGCTTTCCTACCACCCAGGCTGACGATGAACTAAAGAGTTGAGACAGTTCACTCGGAATCGGTCCTTGAATTCCCAACCAGGTAATAATGTTGTTCCACACCGATTGGGTCTTGGCACACCGTAAAAACAGATGATCTCTATCCTCAGGGGCAATCTTACAAAATACGCATAGGGGCTCCGTACCTGGTATCTGAACGCCTCTCTTTAGTAGATTATCTGTGGTCGGTAACCTGTCCCACAGTAGTCTCCATGAAAAGGCTATTACCTTGGAGGGTAGTCTGTCTCTCCACATCCGACGCAAATCTCGGGGCTCCACCGCTACTAGTGTTGGACCTGACTGTTGTGAGCACAACACCGAATAAGCGTCCGCAACTGAGAAAAATCCATCCGAACTAGGTCTCCAGATCCATCTGTCCGATCTAAGGTCGACCATCACCACTTGCTGCAACATACTCTGCAGAAGACGTAACTGCTCTTCTTCCCATACAAATAGCCCCCTTCTCCATACCCACTTCCACCCCCCTCATGCCTCCTTTTTGTCATTTACAAAGATGCCCTTATCTACCGCTAACCCAAACAACCTAGGAAACTTTAAACTAAAGGACTCATCGCCTAACCAATTCTGCTCCCAGAAAAGAGTCTCCTTTCCATCCCCTACCTTTTTCATGACATTATTCTCAAACCAGTATGGTATGGCCGCCTCCGGGCCATCAATAAACCATAGATCCCTCCACCATTGAGAGGCTGTAGATACATTCTGCTGTCTTTGATTGGAATTATACGTATGCCCATATCTGCATTTCAGTAGGCTTGCCCATATTGCATTTTGCTCTGTTAATATCCTCCACCTCCACTTTTCAAGCAAGCTCAAATTGAAGTTCCATAGGCACTTTACCCCCAAACCCCCTTCTTCCTTAGGTCTACACACGTTTTCCCAACTAACCCAGGCAATCTTGTGCTTCTGATCCTTCCCTCCCCACAAGAAAGAACGTTGTAGGCCGGTAATCTCATTTAGGACTTTCTTGGGCACCTTGTAGAAGGAGAAGAAATACAATGGAAGGCTGGACAAAACTGAATTTATCATCACTAACCTGCCTGCAAACGACATATGTCTCACCCTCCACACTGCCAACTTCCTCCGACATTGTTCGATAACTGGTGTCCACATATCTGCCCTCCTCGGATTCACTCCCACCGGGATCCCTAAAAATTTAAAAGGCGGGGATGAAACAACACAGTTCAAAAGATTGTTTACAGCGTATGTAAATGTATCTGCTACGTTTAAACCAAAGAATTGGCTTTTGCTGTAATTCACTTTTAATCCCGATGTTAGCTCAAATCCACGGAGAATAACCTTCAGGTACCAAACTGATTTCAGATCTGCTTCCCCCATCATAATAACATCATCTGCATATTGCATCACTGAAAACTCTGCCCCAGCTCCAATATTGAGCGCTTTAAACACCCCTATCCCTACCGCTGACCTAAACAAACCAGCTAAGGCTTCAGCTACCACTAGGAACAGAAAGGGAGATAGTGGGTCTCCCTATTTCAAGCCTCTCCCCGGCCTAAATTCCTCCGTTGGGCTCCCATTGACCAAAATGGACACATGGCTGTTCCTGACAATACTATTTATCCACTTTCTCCATAAGCTCCCAAAGCCCATCCTAGCTAACATGTAATCCAAAAAATCCCAATTTACTGAGTCATATGCCTTCTGGAAATCCACCTTAAACAAGAAACATGGCCTCTTTTTCCTTTTCGCCCAATCTACTAATTCGTTTGCAACCAGAACCCCGTCCAGTATTGATCTACCTGGCAAAAAGGCTGACTGGCACTTTGATATTAAGTTCCCCAATACTTTCTTCATTCTCAATGACAGCAGTTTGGAAACAATCTTTTGAATGCTAGAAATTAAGGAAATTGGACGAAACTGAGCTCACCTGTCTGGTGTTGCCACCTTGGGGATGAGGGTTAGAAAGGATGATGTGACTCCTCTTGGTAAGGCCCTTGATTGATGGAATTCTTGAACTGCACTTACCACATCGCCCCCAATTATCTCCCAACATGATTTGTAGAATTGAAACCCAAAACCATCAGGACTCGAACTTTTCCCTTCCTCACAAGCCCAAACCGCCTCTTTTATTTCCTCCGCTGAGAAGGGCTCCTCTAGGCTTTGACTCTGCTGATCAGACAACTGGTTGAAATACACCTCATCCATCTTTGGTCTCGTCTGTTCTTCTTCGTTAAAAAACGTTGAGAAGTGATTAAAGACATGCTCCCGAATATTCTGGACTCCTTCTAACCACCCAGCATCTGATTTAACCGCCAGTAGTGAATTTTTATAACATCTCTCCTTAAAGCATTTGTGGAAGTATTGCGTATTGCGATCACCATTCAGAGCCCATTTACTCCGAGATTTCTGTAACATAGATCGTTCCATTCGCCTTGCCTTCCCCCAGTATTCTGCCAAAATTTCTTGTCTATGATGTCCACTCCCATTAACCCCTTGGCCTAACTGATGATCCACCATCTCCAACTCTGCCACCTTTCCTGCCAAAAAACTCTCATCTCGACTCCAAGTTTCGTCTTTCCACTTTTTTATTGTCAACTTCAAGCCTTTCAGTTTACACGCCAACTTATGCATTCTCCATCCTTGACCGTGGTCAGATGACCAGAACTCTTTCACTAACTCCATGAAGCCTGGCTCCAATAACCAATGATAAAAAAACTTGAATGGTTTAGGACCCCAATTCTGTTCATCTACCACTGTTAGTATCCAGCTATGATCTGAGAATTCTCTAGTACCGACTCTTTGCGCTTTAACCCCCCATTCCTCCATCAATTCTGGGGAAAATAGAAACCGATCCAACCTACTGGCAGACTCACCATTCGGAGCTATCCACGTTGCTCCTTTCCTGATAACTGGAATATCCAAACAACCCATTGACTGGATAAAGAATTGAAAGTCGGACATCTCAATTCTGGAATGGTAGCTTGATCTCCCTTTACACTCACTCCTCTCCAACACTGCATTAAAATCCCCACCAAGTACCCACTTAACCTTCGGAAATCCTCGTTTCGTCATCATCAAGTCATCCCAGAGCTTCCTCTTACCTTGTGGCAAACATGGAGCGTATACATTTACCACACAGTTAACTTCGGTTGGATCTTTTCCTCGGAAAGCAATTCCGAGGAAGCCCTGCCCTTGAATGACCCAGACCACCTCCATAAGGTGTTTTTTCCAGATAGTCAGGCATCCACCACTAAGCCCTACTGACGGTAGTATTCTCCATTCGCATCCTACAGATCCCCACACCCCCTGCACTTCCCAGTCATTTACCGATGTACACTTTGTCTCCTGTAATAAACAGATATCAATGTCATTATTCCGCAGCATTCTCCTGATCCTTCTTCGTTTGACCCGATCCCGGAATCCCCTCATATTTAAAGAGAAAATCTTCATTTAAATATTCTGGTCTGTCGTCGTTCCCGTTCTTTCCTTAGCACCGTTATCCCTCTCCTCCATTTTCCGTAATTCCAGTATGTATTTGTTATCTGGTTGATTACCAGATATTCCGATTTCCTGCAATGTTGTCCAGATTTTCTCGGCCTCATCCTCCTCTTGCCCTTTCCGTTGCTCATCCTCATTTGTGTCATCTAATTGCCCTCGCCTCATTAATTCATTCCCATTAAAACTATTTCTCCGTAATTGCTTCCATATATCTACGTGTCTCCTTTGCCCTCCTTGTCCTCCGGACACCTCTTCTCCCCCGACTAATACCCATTTCTTATAGTAATATGGCATCGTAGAAATGGATTCATTCTTTCCGAAATCACTGTATTCTGAAATGACACTGTTCCGTCCATACGCTGTAGCAGTTTCGGAAACCTTGCTCCCGTTACGAAAAGAAATTGTTACAGTTGGGCCAACTAGTTCCCCGCTACGATTTTTCCCGCAAGCCTGTTCGCTTTTTGCACCTTCATCCGTTTTTTCCCCTTCAGCGCATTGTAGATGCGTTTGGGCCTCCGAAACCCGGCCCAGCTGCACTGGCGTTCCGCGTGCCGCGCCAGCGTCGTCGAAGACGCGTCTCGTCTCGTGCTGCGTGTAACAGCCGAGAGCCGTTCCTCGAGCCGCGCGCCTGACCGACAAGACTGCGCGTGACTGACCTGACTGATTTGACCTGCTGTCATGCCTCGTGCTTCGCGCCTCACTACCCGGCCCGTGATACTTCCGCATGTCTTCTTCTTCCTCTTCCAGCCTCCCTCTCCCGAGCCTTTCTTCCACATTGTCTAACACTCCCCTCTTCTTCACCATTTTTGCTCTGTCTCTGCCCTTGACATACCTACCTAAGCTCTGGTTTTTCCCCCATTCAGACTCTGACCCTGTACACGCTAGTGGGACCACTAACTCCTTTCCTCTTCCATCTCGTGGTTGCCGTCCCTGTCCGTGCTGGTCGGAGGCATTGGTGGTATATCCTTCCTCCACCACTGGTCTCCCCCGCCCCTCCGCCTCGTTTCTACTCCCAGATCTGGACCTGATTGGTTCGCGAACCACCGTGTGACCTTCTAAATGAGGATCCGGTCCACCGCGTTTGGCGTCACCATCGCCATCTGTAAACCCCTCCTCATCCCACAACTTCCAGTTTCTGGTGTGGAACTTCTCTCGTTTCAGTTTGGCTAAACGCCTTTCCGCTTCTGCCAATTCATCAAAATCTTCGTCTCCCTGGCATGAACTGTTTTCTGACCCAAGGCTCGTTGTCACTTGGCTGTTCTTGAGCCGATCTGCCTCTTCCACCTCCGATACCCTGATGTCAAACTCCCCGCCATCGATCTTCGTCCTTACCACCGCGTCGAGCTTACTCACATCCTTCCTAGACATCACTAACTGTGCAACGTCGTATCTTTCATGTCTTAGAGTACTTCCTTCCTCATACAAAAGCTCACCAAATGGTGCCAGTAGAGTAGCAAAAAACTGTTCTCCCCAGACATGTAGCGGGACCCCATAACAGTTTACTTTGACTCTCCTATCAGTGTCAACCGAACCCGGTTCCCACTGCTGTATCCCAATGAACCATTGGTCGAACCAAAACTGATTCGCTTTTACAATTTCTTCCAACGTCTCCTGCCCTTCCGTCTGCAACAAAACCTTATTTGCCCCATCGGTATCGCGCTTACATTGTAAATACCATGGTCCATCAGGAAAACTTGCGTCAGGAAATCCGCCCCTCTGTTTCAAACTTCTCCCACACAAGCCTTCTGAAGTCGCGCTACAGTTTTCGCTGGTGCTCTATACACCAGATTCATTTTCGCATTTGCCCTCTTCCCTACGTCTACGTATCCGTTGTTCTGGTTAGGTTCCTTCTGCCCACCTAACACCGATGCAAAGGATTTCCCCATTTCCCTGGTTGATCGGCACTGTTGTTCCGTCTGCCGAGCATCTGTAGTTTTAGTGTTTTGGTCTTGTTTCGTCCTTGGTATGTTCATGTTCCTCCGCTTTTGATCAGTTCGCTGATTATACCGTGGTAAATTAACCAACAGTTTCTCCGCCCCAATAAATATATTATCCAGTTTAATCACCAGCATTTTCACGTCCTCAACATCCCTGAATCTGGCAAAACCAAATCTTTGTCCCCTCCTATTCCTCTTGATGGGAATTACGACATCCTGAACCTTTGCAAATTTCCCAAAGATGTCCCACATATCTTTTGTCCTATATTCTTCCGGGAAATGAGTAAAGAAGACAGAGGTTAGAATCCCCTCCCCTTTCATTGCATCCTTTACTGAAAATCTTCCTCCGTTGACCACCTTTCTGTTCCTCACTTTCGTCCACCCTCCCTCCTCACCACCGTCCATCTCAAGGTGTTAGTTTTCATGAGCTCAACTTAATATTATATAGATGCAATTTTTTTAAACAAGCTAGACACGATAGTAGATAGAGTCATCGGCAAAAGGCAAAAGCTATGCCAAAGTGTGAAGCTTTAGAAGATATTAAAATGCTTTTTCTTTCTTCAGAACGGAATTTTAGGAACCTTTATGTATATTTGTGAAGCTTCTTTAGCTTCACATGCAAACCTACTCTGATAGGAATTGTGCATGTGGCCACATGATTTTGGGATCGAATAATATTAGCCAATGATTGACCATAGTGTTATTAAATTCAAGAACTTTCCATTCCATTCCAAAATCCGTTGCCCTACATTTCATATTATTCAATGGTATGTTCTAGGTTGGCACTAGCTAAACATAAAAGAGTAGTTATAATCGTGTTTCAAGTTTGAGTAATGGATGTAGCTCGTTAAATATTTGGGATAAAAATTTTCGGTCCTAGTGTTTCATTTTTTATTCTCAAAATTAATAAACATTATGTTATTTAATAAAAAAATTATATTTTTTTATATTTTATATAATTCATTAAATAACATCATGTTTATTTATTTATTGAGATAAAAATTAATATACTAATTTGATACAGAGAATTTTCATCCAATATTTGAAGACAAAATTTATGCGCTTGCAATAATTTTATTAAATTTAAACAACATTATTTCTCACATATCATAATTAAACCAAAATATATATAAGTTTAAATTTAAAACACAAATAAATAATTTGAAATTTCATATAAGCTACAATGTTATAGTTAAAAATAAAAACAAAAGTAAAATTTCAATGTAATAATTTTATATACAAATACTCAACATTGATTTACATAAGTAGAAAATATTAATTAGATAAACACAGAATAAGTTTTTAGCTATAGCAAACACACCAAATGTAATCCGCATGTATTTGGCTAAGTTGATAAATAGACTCATAAAATAGATCTAAATTATTATGGATTTAATTATATTTTGTATTCATAAATTAGATTCTAATTGTATCAATTAACAACCAACTCTAGGCGACGGATACAAATTCAATAATTTTAAAATTAGAAAATATAATATTATGATTTAAAAATAGAAAAAATAATTAAAAATTAATAAAATTGAATAAACCATTATTATTATATTTAAACATGGGAGGACTAATTCCTTGTTGTGTCTCATTAATTACCCCAATCAAAGAGGGCAATCTGTCATAATCTACTATTGAAGCTTTTGAGTCATCAAAGTCCACTAGCTTGCGTATTGCGTTTTCCAATTCTTATCCTCACGGATCTCCTTGTAATTACGACCATTGTTTTCTTCCTTCATCTTTCCCTTGTTTAGAACTTAGGACAGATGAGTGATCATTCAAATACAATAACTTAGATCACCATTTTAAGAAAATGAAAAAAAAAATTATATACTTTTAATCCTTCTAATTTTTAAGATGTATAACACGTTCAGTTCTGTAAGTAAGTATTTTAAAATTAAAAATGACAACAAATTACAATTTTTTTTAGAATAAAAATAAATATTTCATATTTGAAAGAGAATAAAAACATAATTTTTCCTTCCTAAAAAAAATAATAGAAAGACTGGCCAAAGCACACGCCTTCTCATTATAAATAGAAAAGCAAATTAATTTAGAAGGTTGGACAAGAATAAAGATTTAATATATATATATATATATATATATATAAAAGATTTAAATTCAAATTTTGAATTATATGAACAGCTATAATCTACCTTTAAGTAGACCCTTTTAGTGTATACATATGATAGTACTTCACTATTGGTTTATAATAATTATTACAAGAGTAAATAAATTTGGTCTCTAGATTTTGTACTCTCTAAATTTTGTTCCTAAATAATTAAAAATTATATAAATAGTTTCAAAATATTAAAAACTAATTCCTCAACGTATACTGTAGGGACGACTAATTAAATTGATAATTTTTCAATATATTAAAAATTACTCATGATTTTATTAGTTAAAAAGTGAATTAAGAGAAAGGATGATAATACTTCTTCACCAAATTTACTCTAATTAGAAAATACCGAGTTCTTAAACTTGGGATGGGACCAGAGGAATCAGGTTGGGTACTAAAGCAAACAGAAGAAAACAAAGTTAGCACAAGGATATGTTGAATTGGAGTTTAAATGATTTATAGCAGCCAGCAAGAACACCCACCGTCCCATTTTCATAGGCATCTTCATCGAATCCACTTTTGATGCTGTGGTACAAACTTTAAGAAATACCATTGGAAGGTTCATTTGATTTGCCAAGGATCATCCTTTCTGTACAATCCTAAAAGTGAACACAAAAAATAATAGAATAACGGTCCTCATAAATATTTAACTATATATATATATATAATCCTTCTGCCCTACCCTACGTCACACTAACTATATTGAAAAAATAAGATACAATTCTATGTGAGACTCAGCATGTACAGAAGAGAAATTAGACTCATCATATTATTAATGAAATCTCTCCTAAACCAGTTTTCTAACTGATTTACTAAAGGACCATACATACTAAATATTATATTATAAAATAAGATATATGTTTCTTAGTAAATTGTTAAAATATATTGTTCTTAAGACATTTAATAAATTTTTATTTTTAAATAAATTATTTAATTCTTTTATTTAAAATTAAACTTAACATTCATAACGTTAATTTTATTGGGCTATATTATTATTTTAATAATAAAGTACAAATGTCACAAGATTGAGGAGAGAGAAGTCATTTGCTCTAATAGGTGCCGTCGTTCCATCCGACTCAAGTTCCCTTGCTCTCGAATTATTTTAGTCCTTCCATCCGACCCAACTCGCTCTTGAATCTTTCTACCTATACCCTACATTTTCTCCCTTCACCTTCAAACACTTAAAATATGACTAAAATATCCTTAAGTAGATACAATCACATGAACCAGACCTTAGTTCATATTAGCTAATTCAAACCCACTCCATAACAGCTTATCTGAACTTACTCCAAAACACCTAATTTAAACTTGAATGAAACTTATATTTACAAGTTCGAATTAGGTAATATGGATTTGTAAAAAAAATAATCCAAATTACTTATTTTAGATTCATAAAACTATCACAAGTGATACGGAATAAGTAAACTAGAGTTTTAAAGTTTTAAAAATAATTTTTGAATTACCTATTTTGAATTCATTAAATTTGGACAAGAGTGAACCAAAATACATAATTTGGATTTATCAAAGTTAGATTTGATTACCTATTTGGAATTGGAAGGCACTACACTCCACTATGTTCGTTAAAAGTCATTCAACATTGCTTGGCTAGAAGGTATACCTTATCTCATATGTGAATTTGACTCATAGTTAACAATTAAGCTCATTCAACAACCAGTGTCTCGGGGGTTATAAAGGTTGGTTTAATAACAAAGTTTACATGTGGAAAAAATGGGGAGAAAGGTCCTGGGTTAAAATTATTCCACTAACAAAAACTAACATATTAATGACTAAAATTTGCCTATGTAAACACCTAATTTTGTCTAGTTTTTCGTACTATTGTTTGCATCTAAAAAATAAACCAAATGGGTGTATCTAGAAAAATTAGTGAGTATGGATAACAAATTGAATTTTTTTGGCCCTAAGGAAAAAATGGAGTACATTTAGCATTCTGAGAGGTATAAATAATAAGTCTAGAAAAAAACAAATATGTTATTTCCATACATTATCAACATACAAAATATCAATAAGATTATACATCAAGCATCAAAAGCTCAAAATGGAATTCCAATACATGAGGATGAATTAAAATAATAAAATGAAAACAACGAAAAGCAACATGAAAATGAAATTAGAGAGATCAACCTCTGCCACTACCATTTATGTGCCTTCTGCAATTAATGGAGAAGCTCTTTGGCTTAGCTGCAACCACTAGCACAATCCCACAAAATCTTGGATATGCAAGATTTGTCCCAGAAAAATTAAAAATTTTCATTAGTAAAAAATCACAATATAAGTCCATAAAAAAGGTATTTGAATCAGAGAAAGGAGGTTAGAAAAATTTTTAGGAAGATGAGAAATAGAGGTTGACTATAAACAAGTAAGGTAGAGAATAAAGGAGAAGAGTTTTGAAGGTTATAATAGGTATTAACTTATGTATGTACCAGTTTTTTTTCAAAAAAAAATAATAACAATAAAAAATGATAAATTCAGAAAAAACAAAAATGACCATTTTCATGCATTGTCGACATACACAACCATGTTCAGAATATACATCAATACCAAAAAACTCAAAATAGAAAATTTCAATGAAAAAATAAATAATAAAAATAGCAATAACAGAGGCCAAATGCAAGAAAGATCAACCTTTGAATCACTGAACCACTGTCATGCCTGAACTCTCTAAATCGAGATGCTCTTTGGCTTAGCTACATCACTAACACAATCCCAAAAAGTCTCGATAAAAAAGTTCAGATTTTTATGAGTAAAACGATTCCAAGCTGACTCTATAAAAGGGGGCACTTGAATAAAAGGAGGGAGACTTTTTTTGGAAGAAATTTTCAAAAAAAAATATTTCTTCGGAAGAGAAGAAATAGTTTTGAAGAGGAGGAGAAAGATGTGAAGAGAGTAAAAAGAGAAGAGTTTGAAAGCTTCAATAGGTACTAACTTACTCTACTATTTGTACAAAACTTCATTAAAAATAATAGGAATAAGATAAAAAAATTCCTTATACCATTTACAACCACTAGAATCAATTTCCGGTGGTAGGGGTGACGCCGATCAGTCGCTAGAAGTGGCACCGACGGAGAAACCTCCATTCTTCTCTTCTTCACGCATCCTTCTTTTATTCTTTCTAAAGGGCTTTTAAAAAAGTCCATTCAAACTCAGTGTAAAGGGGACACATCACACATCCCCATATTTAAATATTTTTTTTTCGAAAAAATATACTTTATTAAGTTCACCCCCACAAAACTACTATACGTACCCTATTCAGGTCCAACAGTCAAACCGCTATCTACACCTCCATTTCTTGCTATTTGCACCTAGACCAATAACAAAAGGGTACTATTCACACCTCCCTATTTTTACTATCCGCACCCCTATTATATCATGACCCATGTTATTGTTTTCACTTCTGCTTACTGTTCGCACCACTGTGTTTACTAAACGTCCCTCCTTCATTTTAAAGCCCTAAAATGTATTATTTACTTTTATTTACTATTCACACCCCTGTTATATCATGACTCATTTCACTGTTTTCACTTCTAATTTGACTATTATGAAAACTAAAAGAATCACTTTAGATGCACTTCTAATTTGGTAAATTTTTATTTGTAATAAACATTATTACTTCATTTAAATTATTTAAGAAAAATATAATAACAGTCACTTTAGATGCACTTCTAATTTGATCATTACGAAAACTAAAATAACCACTTTAGACGCACTTCTAATTTGGTTTCTTTTATAAAACCTTGGTTATTATAATTATTACTATGTTATTTAAATTAGTTAAATTAATAATAGTCACTTTAGATGCACTTCTAATTTGACTATTGTAAATTATAAAAATATTATGATTATCACTTTGGATACACTTCTGATTTGATTGTTGTGTAATCCTTTAAAATTATCTTTTTATGTAAGAACATAAAATATAAAGCTTTAATTATGACTACTTTAAATGCACTTTTGATTTAGTCATTACGAAATTTATCATAATTTAGTGATTGTCACTTCGGATGCACTTCTGATTTGACGATTACACTAAATAATTATCGTAATCACTTTGGATGTATTTCTAATTTTGTTGCAGTAATAATATTTCAAAATAAACTCATGAATATTGAAATTTAATTACTAAAATACATTAATCATTTCAAGAACTAGGTATACTTTAATTCTCTATTACACATGGATGAAATTTATCATATTTTAATTTTTGATATTAATATTGATAGTATTTTTATAAAAAAGAAAATTTTCAATAACAATTTTCTCATAAAAAATAAAATAAAAGTATTTGTTATATTTCAACTATTTTAAGGATGAAATAAATATTTTTAAAGTTATCTAGTATACGTTTAATTAGAGGTAATCGTCCTTAAGACGGACGTCATAGGATGCTAATACCTTTCCTACATAATAGGCTCCTGAACGCAAAATTTGGCTTTGTAGACCACCTCTTTTTAAAGGTTTTTTTAATGTTTTCCTGAATAAATATTGGTGGCAGCTCCTGATTTTCAAAACTAATTTTTCGTCATCCTGTCGAGAACCTGCGTGTCGACAACTTACATTCTTTTCTCTACTCTTTTTAAAACCATTAAAAAAATAGAAAGTGATTAGGAAAATTATCAACACTATTGACCACACCGGAAGTGATTTCCGGTGGTGTGGGTACCGCTGGAGATGGAGGCATCGTGGCATGGGGAAACTTACCCTCTTTCCGTTCGTTCTCCATCTCTGCAACTTTTTCTTTTTACTAAGGATTTCAAAATTCCATTAGGAATAGCATACAGGTGACACAACACAAATCTCCTTACTAACCTTTTTTCTAGATTTACATTTTACTATTTGCACCACCATAAATGCTATTGCACCTCTTGTCCAATCCTTTTGGGTGTCTACTATTCGCATGCCCGCTTTCCGCTAAGAGCACCCCGACCCAAATCACAATTTACTATTTGCACTCCTACTTTTACTAAGTAGACCTCGAAACCCAAATCACAAATTTACTAATTGCACATCTGCTTTACTAGCGCAACCACTTTTACTAAGAGCACCCCTGGCCCAAATCACAATTTACTATTTGTACTCCCACTTTTACTAAGCAGACCTCCAAACCCAAATCACAAATTTACTAATTGCACACCCGCTTTTACTAGCGCACCCTCTAACCCAAATCATAAGTTACTATTTGCGGCCCTACTTTACTAAGCACAGCTAGCGACCTAAATAACAAATTTACTATTTGCATCTACTTTTACTAAGTGCATCCCCTGACCCAAATCACAAGTTTACTATTCGCACCCCCAGTCTCTGCTAAGTGTACCTTTTACTTTAAGGCCCAAAATGTTTTATTTCTAGATTTTGGATGTGTAAATAGTAAGTTTCTTTTATTTTGTTTATTTAATCCTTTCTTTTTATTAGATACTTAATTTTTAGGCTAAATTATACTCTATGCCTCCTTATTTTTTCACTTGCATACTTTTTGTCCCTCCATTTTTTTGTGCACTTTTTTCCTTCTCTATGTGTAAAAGTTTCCCCTTCATCAAAATGACATCGTTGACTGTTAAAATTTGGACCTTGACTTGCTTAAAGAAGGATTAGTTATAATTTGGGTTGTTTATGAAGTTACTTATGTGAAATTCCTGGGAATGGTAATTGTCTCCATTTGTTACGACCACTACGGAGACTCCCTACACTTGTTGTAGAATAATGAAAGTGTTTAAGGTTAAGGGAAAGTTTCATGTGTTGGCACTTTACTTGCTTTGTCACTTACTTTACTGTTGGTTGGTGTAAAATGGGGTTAAGTAGTTAGAAATTAAATAGTGGCCCACTGAGGTTGTTTTATTTTGTCCTTAAATATTGTTTATATATTAATTTAGGCTAATGTATTCACAGACCTACTTATGTTCATAGAATCAAACTTAATATTCATCATGGTGGTACCTTAGTTGATAATCCCAAAATAGAGTATCTAAATGGGGTGTCAAGTCAAGAAGAGTGGAAGTTGGATGTGGACGAGATGTCCTACACGGATATCTACAAACTAATAAAAGATCTTGGCTATGCTGATTTAAAAGCTTTATGGTATAGACACCTTGACTAAGTATTACATGTCAATTACTTTCATTAAAGTCTGACGAAGATGTATTAAAGTTGGCAGAAGATGCCAAAGGTCATGAAATAATTGATTTGTTTGTTGAGCATAGTATTGATGTTTTTGTTATAGATGAAGATAGACAACAAGTCTTTGTCAGTGTGGTTGATGTGGATGATGATGATGGTACTATATATAACAATGTGGCTGAAAATCACAATATTAGATGGGAGATTGTGCATGTATATGTGAGTGAACCTGCTGCAAGGGAAAGTAGTTATCCACATGTGGATCTAGAGGAAACTAAGCCTAAAACTATTGGATTAGGAGAAAGTGGTAATCAAGATTTAGGTTCTGTAGAAAAGAATGTTGGGACAAAGCAAAGTAAGCTTGATACAAATTGCGTCAAAAATTTGGGTGCACAAGAAAGAGGTCAACCAAATTTTGCTGCACAACAAAGTGGTAGTGAAAACGTTGGTGCACTAAAAATTGGTCCAGCAACAAATGAATCTGAATAAAGGGATAGTGATGGTCCACCTATTGAAGACAATGAATATGAGAAGGATTGGGATTGGACCTTAGTTTTTCCAAGTCAAACATTTGCAAACCTTGATAATGATAGAGATGGTAACTTGGATGGTGAGGACGAAGATGAACCATTAATTCTAGATTTTGTGGATGATCTCTATACACTTGTTGGAAGTGATAAGGAGGGTATGCAAAAAGCTAAATTTTCAAAATTTAGAAAACTTGAAGATGATAACGATACCCATTTTGAACTTGTCATATTGTTTAACAATAAAGAAGATATAATAGAAGCTGTCAAGACATTTGTAATGTCACTAAACAAAAATCTAAGGTTTAAGAAAAGTTTCCAAAAAAGGGTAATTATTAAATGTGTAAAGGGCTTCCCATTTCATCTGAGAGTGATTAAGTCCAAGAAAAGTCAGTATTGGTAAGTGGTGATTTTTGTGAATGACCACACTTGTGTTAGGACTCCATGTAACAAGCAAGCCAAAAAGAGAGTGGTTGGAAAAAAAATTTGTTCCCTTATTAAGGGACACTCCTAATATAAAGACAAGCACTTTTGTGACAATTGCAAGGGGAAAGAAGTTAAATTGCCATTAGATATACAGAGCCAAAGTTAGAGCCCTTGAAAGAAATACATGGTGCCTCTAAGGAGAAATACAGTCATCTTAGAAGTTATGTTGAAGAACTGTTGCGTAGCAACACTGACAGTATTGTCAAAATTAAGTGTGACATGACTAGTCCTGGATCTGTCTTTAAAGGATTTATGTGTGCTTAGAAGTTTGTAAAACGACATTTACAACTACTTGTCAACCCTTTATTGGATTTAATGGTTATTTCCTAAAAGGTGAGTATGGAGGTCATCTGTTAAGCGCAGTTGGGAAGGATGGAAATAATCAAATGATACCAACTGCTTATGCTTCTGTAGAGGCTGAATGTGGATATTCTTGGAGATGGTTTTTGGAGTTGTTCTCGGCTGATTTAGATGGAGTGCAAACTGCATCATGGGCATACATTTTAGATTAGGAAAAGGTACCTTAATTCTTCTTAATTAATTTGTACAAATTTTCAATAACAACTTATTTACATATATTGGGGCTTATGTTGCAGGATTTATTGCAGACATTAGGGGAATTATATGAAGATAATGTCCAACGTCAATTGTGTGTTAGGCATCTATCTGTATGGGAACCGAAGGAAGACATTTCCACGTGGACAGTTGAAGAAGATGTTCTGGGTAGCTACAAAAGCTACCATTTTTCCTTATTTAGAGAGAGCAAAGGAGAATCTCAAAAATTTCAATCAAGATGTTTGGGAGGATATGAACAACAGAACTCATTCAACTTAGACATGTTATGCCTACTCCACAAACATCAAATGTGATGTTCATGTTAATAATGTGTGAGGCATTTAACAGAGTGATTGTGGATTATAAGGATAAACCAACAATTACACTGTTAGAAAAGGTTGAGTTTTATATCATAAGGAGGATTGTCAACTTAAGGGGTTTAATACAGAGGTGTGAAGGGCTCATATGCCCTAAAATACAGCAAATTCTAGAGAAAAATAAGAAAGAATCACAATATTGGAATTCTAACTGGGCTGGTGATGATTGCATGTCCCTGTTTGAGGTGACTAGGGACTGTACTAAGTATGTGGTAGACTTGAAGCAAAGAACTTATAGTTGTAGGAAGTGGGATATTAGTGGTATACCTTGATGTCATGTCATAGCCTTCATATGGTACAATAATAAAAAAGTTAAAGAATATGTAGACAACTTCTAAAAGTTAGTTACTTCCATTCATTTATGTAAAGGATTTGACAGGTGTCACCTGATTTATGTTTCTACTTTCACAGGAAAAATACATTTATGGAAACATATCCCTACATTATGTTGTCATGAAATGGACCAAACTTGAGGGTCAAAGATACAAGTGAGTCAAATTTTGCCACTATCGTTGAGGAGAGCCCTTGGCAGACAAAAAAATTCAGAAACAAGGCAAATGATGAGCCCAAAAGTCTGACACGTTTAGGAAGACAGTCCACCTCAGTTGTTTTTCATAATTGTGGTGAAGTTGTACACAATATGAGAATTTATAAAGGGAAGACTGCTACAAACAGAAAAATTCACAAATGGGGAAGCAATGTATTAACATAATGTGAACTGTAATTCATTATGCAACCACTTCACTAACAATTTATTTAAATTTTTAGAAACAGAAATGGAAAAATAAAGTTGGGCCATCATCTGCACCAACCACTATTGTCAGTGACAACACAAACAAGAAAAAGAAGGTGGTTGATTCTATTGGAAATCCTGCACACCAAGTCAATACTAGGGTTATTAGAAGTAGTGTAACAGCTACTACATCTACATCTATTGGGAATTCTGCACATACACCAACACAATAATCAACAACTTAGTCAAATTATGGACATTTTGCAGTTACTAGGGTCATTATGTAAATTTGTTAGTTTAGGATAATTTTTTTATGGTTTAAAGTATGGTCTGGTATGCTTAAAGAAGCTTTTTGTACTCTTCTGTCTATTGTAGTTGTAGGACTTTTGCTGTTAGTCATGTAAGATTTTTTGTATAGTCATGACGGATTTCATGCAGTGAAATTTGATGTAATGGTTTATGCAATGGAATTTGATGTAAATGGAAATTTGATTTACTTCTTGGTTTATGCAAATTTGATCCACTGATTTATTCACTATTAGTTTATGCTAGTCTCTGAAATGCACTAGTTATGCACTGAAACATGGAAGATTTGACTCTGATATGGTTCTGGTTTATGCATGGATATATTATGTATTATGGTTATGGTTTATGCACAGATTTTTTAGGGAAATGACTAATTGATTTAGATGGTGTTTGTTATGGCAAGTTGGTAGGCTATATGGCACATTGAAACATTTTTCACATTATGCCATATTAACAAGAAAGTAACAGATTGGTCTAGTTTATATGATGGATTTGTTCTTCTTTATATGACATGTTTGGTCTAGTTTGTATGGAATATTCGTTCTGGTTTATATGGCAGATTTGTTCTTGTTTATATGGGAGATTTGGTCTAGTTTATATGGCAAATTTGTTATGGTTTATATGGCATATTTGTTTTGGTTTATATGGCAAATTGGTCTGCTATAACAGTTAAATTATACCATTTTTTTCAAATTTCAAATTGAACTTCAAATTTAAGGCAGAATGTAATTTAAAATTGGACTTAAATAGAATCCACAATGCCACTTTTATCATGCTGCATCACAAGATAGTAAAAAAATCCATAATGACATTATTGGACTTAAACGTCTCATAACATTAATATGTCAAAATACATACATTCAAATTTCATACAGCAAGTAAATCAATAACTCTTGACATCAACAACTTCCCCTTAAACTAAACCAATAAATCCTCACATCAACAACTTGCCCCTAAACTAAACCATAACCCCTGACATCAATAGATTCCCCTAACAACAATAGTAACAACAAGAATAAACACAATTCCTATACTCATAATCAACCCAACAACAAGTAAGATTTCTCTTTTCTTCAGTTCTTTCAAATTTTTTTTTGTCTCTACACTTTGATTGTTGCAACTCTTCAATCCTCCTGAGCAAACTGATAATGATCCTTTTCTCTTTAATGTTGAACACTGGATCATACCATTCAAAAAAATTGCATACTCTACTCCCTTTTACCTGCATTTGATCCATTTGAAAACATGAGTTACAAGTAAAATATGCAATATCTAAAAAAGAAAGACTCTCACTGTGAGTTCTAGTGATATCATCCATGTCTCAACTTGTAAGAGCCGCGCCCATAAAATCTTCTCTCAAGGTTATCCTGTGTTCAAGATGTCACCAATGAAGCTTCCAACCCACAACTGCACACCATTCGATGCCTTCGAGGTTCAGACTCTGAGCTGTACAAGATGCCACTTGTTTTTATGCCAGTATGCAAGGTGGACAACAAGCTGAACAAAAAGGTGTGCGACAATGAACGTGAGGACGAACGTTACCTCTTCTATTTGCACAAAGGGCTCTTACATAAAACCGTAAATCAATTCAGAGATTTTGAACAGCTGTTACTAATGTGCCACACTAGACAAAAATTAACCCACTAAGCAAAGTCAACATCCAAATTTTAACAGTCGACCATGTCATTTTGACGGAAGGGAAAATTTTCCACATTTGTGAAAAACTTAAGGCAAAAAGTGTGCAAAAAAAAATTGGGGGGGAGGGGGAGGAAAGCAAAAAGTACGCAAGTGAAAAAATAAGGGGGCACCGAATATAATTTAGCCTTATTTTTATGTAGTTAAAATATTGTTACAAATATGTGAAATAGAAAGTGATAAAATTACGATTAAATCTAGCAACAATAATAATGATAATAATATTAATTTAAAAATGATAATTTAATAAGAACCACTTTATATGCTTTTCAAATATCATAAAATTTTTAGCTATTATAATTATTATTATGTCACTTAAATTATTTTAAAAGAAAAGTCACTTTGGATGCACTTCTAACTTAACTGTTACAAAAACTAAAAGCTAAAATAACCATTTTAGATGTATTTCTAATTTAGTTTCTATTATAAATCTTGGTTGTTATAATTATTAGTATGTCATTTAAATCGTTTAATTTAAAAAAAGAAGTATAATAACAATAACTTTGGATGCACTTTCAATTTGATTTCGTGAACTTGCTCCTTTAAAATTATTTTTTTAAAAATATAAATCATAAAACTAAAGTTTTAATTATGACTACTTCGAATGCATTTTTTATTTAGTCATCATAAAAGCTATCATGGTTTAATAATTTTCACTTCGGATGCACTTCTAATTTGATGGTTACATTAAATAATCATCGTGACCATTTTAGATTCACTTCTAATTTGGTCGCGGTAATAATATTTCTAAATAAACCCAAAAATATTATTAAGAACTCAACACATAAATAATTTCAAGAACCAAGATTCTCCGCTACACATGGTGATGCATAGGAGCATGAGTCCATTCCTGTCGAGCCTTGAAAAATAAAAATAAAAAATTTAATTAAAAAAATAAAATATTAATAATTTTTTTATGAAAAAAAAAATTTCCAATAATATTTTTCTCTTTAAAATGTTAAAACCAATAATAAAATAAATGTAGTATTTACGTTTTAAGGGTGAAATAAATATTTTTAAAGTTATATAATTTTGTATATTTAATTAGAGGTAATCGTCCTTAAGATAAACATTGTAGGATGCAAAACATTCTCTATGCGTAATAGACTCCCAAACTCAAAATTTGGTTTCGTAGACGCCTTCTTTAAAGTTTTTTTTCCAGTTTTTCTAAATAAATATTAGTGACGGCTCCTCTAATTTTTCAATCATATTTTTTTCGCTATCCCGTTGAGACCCATGTGTCGACAACCTATAATAGAAAAAAACAGTGCCTTCATCAGACCATCTATATCCACTACTACAGAAGATTCAAGACTTTTGTCAAGTGAATTTCCGTCTACAATTTACTCATACTCTTTGAGAAGGAAATAATTGTGAAAACTATCTAGTCAACGAAAGGGAGAACATTGTACTATATTATTGATGTTTATCTTTAGACATAAGTTAACGTCTTAACGATGCTTGGGGCGTTGCTTTTACTATACCCAGTTAATGTACTTCCTTCTCTTCAATTTTAGTAAATGGAAGTGCAACTAATAAATTTAGTCCAATGAAAGGTATAAAACAAGGTAACCCATTAAAACCTTTTTTTTTCTATTGTAGTTGAAAAGTTAACTGGTTTATTTAGAAATGCTTTGAAGAGTAATTTGTTTAACCCAATAAGTATAGGAAGTGATGTACAATTCTCTTTGCCTGAGTTTCACACTTTAGGGTCTCTTAAAGTCATTTTGAGAGGTTTTGAATTGGTGTCGGGGTTGAAGGTTAACTTCCACCAAAGCAAATTGTATGGGTTTAATGTTGATGATAATTTCCTACAAGTGCGAGTATTTTTCTAAGGTGCAAACTTGATAAAGTACCTTTGACATTTCTTGGCATCCTAGTAGGTATTAATCCTAGAAATTGTGATTTTTGTTAAGAGGTGATTGATATTTTTAAAAATAGGTTGTTTGTGTGGAAATCCAAAATCAATGTCTTTTGTTGGGAGGCTTGTTATGGTGAATTCAATATTGTCGAGCTTACGGTTATATTTTTTCTCCTTCTACAAAGCTCTGAACAAATTTATTAATACTCTAATAGCATTGCCAAGGAGATTTTATGGTTAGGTGGTTTTGAGGAAAGGAAGACTTGTTGGATTTCTTGGGATAAAGTATGTCTACTAAGTCCCAAGGTGGTCTAGGAGTCAAATGTCTTCGTCTAGGAGTCAAATGTCTTCACAAGTTCAATATAAGTTTACTATCAAAGTGGAGTTGACATTTTGTAGTTGATAATTATGCCATTTGGTTTGGTTTGGTTTGCTAAAAGTTAGATATGGTGATATTCATAAAATGTCATTCTCTCAACCTAGATCATCTATATGCTCAATATGGTGCAGGAATCTATGGATGTTTGAAGGGCATGTGTCATAAAGGTCAAGTTGGTTCTCAATAAATATAAAGCGCAAGGTGGAGGATGGTTTGCAGACTCTCTTTTGGACTCAAAATTGGATGTGGGGTGGTTCTCTTGTTGATAAGCTTCCTTGACTTTTCTATTTGGCTAAAAATAAACAATGTACTATAGTAGAGACATGGGATAATTAGACTCATTCTTGGGCTAAGTGTTGGATACCTTTGTTTGTGTGGGAGAATGGTTTCTGGATGATATGAATGCTTTGATTTCCAATCTTGTTTTGTAGGATGGGTTGCAAATTCGTGGGTATGGATGGGTTCAACAAATAATTTATTTTCTGTTCCAGCTGCATATAAACACTTGTTACAAATTCAATATGCCAGTAATTCTTTTGAGGCAAAAGACAATAGTTTAAAAGACTTTAGGCCCAACATTTTCCTTAAAAAAATTTGGCCTCCTCCTAGAGGTTATCACTGAATAGGCTTCCTAATGTTGACAATTTAATTGTTAGAAATATAATCTCACCTGCATTAGGGGTCTTTGCGTTTTCTGCAGAAAGTACATGGAAGATTGCAATTGTACCATTTGTTTTTTACATGCAAAATGGTTTTTTCTATATGGCAAAAGGTTTGCAAGTGGATTGAAATTTCTTTTATTTTACCATCATCTCCTATGTAGTTATTTCTACAATTTAGCCTTTAGGTGGTGGGGAGAAAGGCTAAAAAATATAATTTTCTATTTTGGCATGCCACTTGTTGGACTATATGGATATCTAGGAACTCTATTATTTTCAAAAATAAAACTTTGGAGTCATTAGATATTATTGCACATATTAAATCTACATCTTGGACATGGTTACTATACAGATTTGGGATCCCACCGAGTATGGTTTTTGCATCTTGGTTGGATAATCCAAGACTTTGCCTTGCAAATTTGTAACCAGTGACAATAGTTTTTCATCCTTTGTCTTAGCATAGATAGGGGTGTTCATCGGTTGGGTTAGATCGAGTTTAGGCAAACCTAAGACTTAACCCAATAACAACTCATTAGGTTGGGTTGGGTGTTTGTTTTTTTTTTTCATTAAACCCAACTCAATCCAACCCGCCATTGAATGAGTTGAGTTAAGTTAATTGGGTCACCGTTTTAAAAAATATTTTTTTAAAGAATAAATTGAATGTTTATAACTTTTCTTCATATATTTGTTAGGAATTACTTTTTTTTTAAAAAAAATAGAATATATCATTGTTGTAACATAAAAATAAACAAATTATTAGCTCTGATAGTGTGAAAAATCAATTCGTAGATGTCAAAACTCACACATCTATAATAAGACATTACTACATTAGTAGGATTATTGTTGCCTTCATTCTTCTAATTAAGTTATATTTTCAATATAAAGTATTTTGTTTAAACTTTGCCAGTGTTTAAAAAGGCTTCTACTTAAAGACACGTTACAGTAGATAAAAAGAATTCATTAACCTAAATCTTTAAAACACATGTACTTAGTCTTTGACATAACATCTGTTTATAGTAATAAGTAACATGTTCAGGACATATCATTGTTGTAACTTCAGAAACATGTTTAGTTAATCAACAACAACTTTAGAAACTATTATAAATTAAACTGTTAAAGATATTTTTTAATTTAAAATAATAAATAATAATAATATAATATAATTATTAGGTTAAGTTAGGTCGAGTTTTAAGTTCAACTCACTGAACTCATCACTCAACCCATAGGGGATTGATTTTGATTGAATTGTGTTTGGTTTCACCCAATATAAAAGAAAACTTAACTCAATCACTTTGAGTTGAATTGGGTTATCGGGTCATCCAACCCAATGAACACCTTTAATAGATGTGCCAATTATTAATTTTAATTATAGTAGTTGGCTCTTGTGTATAACACCTAAGGCCTCTTTTTGGGTGGTTCTAAATTTCTGGTTTTTGGTTTTGAAATGTATTTTGAAAATAGAAACCTGTTCTGCAAAAATGGTTCTGTTTTGGTTTTTTACTCATTTTCGAAACAGTTTTCACTCAATTTTAAAAACAATAAAATTTGGTTTTTAGATTTCTATTTCTCCTTTTATTTAAGCTCATTACTTGACGTCACTTGTCACCATTGACCACCTTTGATCGGCGGTCACCGACCCCCACCTCTGACCAAAAGTCACTGACCACCACCTTTGTCTAACAGTCATTGGTCGTTACTTCCAATTGGCGGTCACCGACCCCCACCTCCAACCAGCAGTCATCTATCGTCACCTCTGATCAACGGTCACCGATCGTCACCTCCGACCAGCGGTCACTAGTCGCCACCTTCGACCGATGGTCACCAACCACCACTTCCGACTAGCGATCATTGGCTACCATCTCTAACCAATAGTCATTGGCCGCCACGTTCGACCAGCGATCACCAACTAACACCCCCGATCACGGTCACCCAACCACTACCTCTGACCACCAATCACTAACCACCATCTCCGATCACCAATTACCTACCACCACCTTCGATCGCCAATAACCGACCGTCACCTTCAACGGCAGTCTTGATCACTACATTTAACTAGTGTTTTGGTTAAGATTTGAAACCAATGTTTTAAATTTGGAAACAAAAACAATGTTGTTTTTAAAATTTTAAAAAATTAAAATCAAACTAGTTTTTGTTTTTAGAAATTTTAAAATTAAAAACAAAAAATCACTCAAAACGGACCTAAATTGTTTATATTTTGCAAACAATCTATCCTTTTGATATAATATAAGCTTTTCTATTCAAAAAATAAATTGTACTGCCTTGTCTTTTTGTTTTTAATGTATTCAAATTTGAAAAAAAGAAAAACTTCATATTACAAGATTATTTTCATTTATCCTCAAATATTTTTTAAACATCTAATTTGACGAAAAATAATAGCCATTCCCAGGACTACTGAACATGTAAAGACGTACACAAAATCCAATATCCTTACTCAATTCATTCTCTCATTTTTTTTGAAGAAAATTTATTCTCTTATATTTATATTTAAAAAAACATTAAAACCTCCACGAATAATCTATATATAGTATAAAAGCATAAAGCATTCAGTTGATAGAATTACATATAGTAGTGCAATGACTACTGAGCAAACATCCATTCTATCAAAGACAAGCAGAAGCATTTTATATAGTTTATAATTCTACAGGATCCAATACATTAAAGTTTACAAAATGTTTAATTAAGCATTAAAATCTAGCCATACCCACTTCATTCACCATAAACTAGCCCGTCTTAATTTAATTTTATCAATTTTGAGCTATGTCTTGGCAAGATGATCATCAATATCTTTAGTAACCTTAGCAGCAAAGTCCAAGTAAGAATCAAGAGATGCACCATTGATATTCTCCTTGAGCTTTTCATATTCGTAAGTCCAACCCCACCACCACTTTCCTTCTCAATCAACTGTAGCGTGCCCTTATTACATCATGTTAGATAGAAAATTTTATAAATATAAGAAATTTAAAATATATTAAATTTGAAATTCTTTCAATTCAAATGATTTTATTTTTTAAATGTTTTATCTTGATATGGTAATTTAAATTATTGAATTTTAATTTTTTTGTTTGGATAGAGTATTTCAGTTTCTACAAAAAATAAAAATTTATTTACTAAACAATATTTTGAAAAAAAAAATGTTTTTTTAAAAAAATAATATAAAATTTATTTAAAAATAAATTTTTAATTTCTCAAAAAAATCATGCTTTTACAATCAATAAATAGAAAAATCACAAACGTAAACCTTTCATAATTGGTTTTATATTTTTGATAAAATTTATTTTATTTTCTTAACAAATCTATTTTATAAACTCTACTTAATAATTTATTTTATATTTTAATTATTATAATTATTTTATTAATTTATATAAATATTATAATTTTTAAATATAAAATATATTATTGGTGGGTTAATGGGTTAGCTCACCCCGCCTTTGGCTGCTAATGGCTAAATACACTAGTTTGGTCCGTAAGAATTAAGGTCAACTGGCAAGTCATTCTGCTTGGTCCACCCCATTTTGTCACTCCTAATGGATATCAAGTAAAAAATAATCCGAGTTGATTTTAGTAAAAGAAAACTAGGTTTGAAGAATTTCAAATTCTTGCTTTTTTTTAAGAAATTTAAAATCCTATAATTTTAACTAATAAAAATACTTTTTAAAATGCCTAAACTTTCAAATTCTTTTAAAATTATTTATCTAAAGAAGATATTTCATCACAAAACATTTAAAATTTTAAAATAAAATAAATTTTCTATTAAAATTTCTTATCCAAACACACTATTAAACTCTTTGTAAGTCTCATCAATTTCCCCGTAAAAGAAAGTGTATTTTATTGTCTTCTTTATCATCATCTACAGCATCAATTTTCTCCTTAGCACTTATCTTTTTCCCCTGTGCACTGTTTCACAAAAAACGCGAATAAGCCATCACAACAAAATATGGGTATGCTTTCATAGATAATAAAAGACTTACATAAGCATAAGTTTTTTGGAGGTTTCACCAAAATTACTTTTAATTCTTAAAATTTAAATTTATTTTTATTTTTATTTACTTTTAGTTCTTCTTTTCCTGTTAATATCGTAAAAATTATTTGACAAATAGTATGTTTTTCTACTCGTGAATCATTCTACTTCTTAATTTCAATTCCCTCAATCTTTAATTTCACATTAGACACAACCAAATACATAAGAATTTATAAACGGATAATATTAATAAAAAAACAAAGTAATTTCTGGGATTAAAAAAATATTTTATATTTTAAAGATCAAAAGTGATTTGGTGAAAATTTAAAAATAAAAAATTACTTAAACCTTGATAAAAATAGATTCCAATTAATTAATTTGAGTAAAATAATAATAAAATCATAACATAATTATAACATCATCAAGCTAGAGTAAAGAACAATTAAGAAGAGGTAAAAGATTTAAATATCTCTAAAAAAAACTAACAAACTAATAATTAATATTTACCGATATATAAAAAAATAATCAAGCGTAACAATCATATATACCTATATATGGTATAGTCCCAATGTCTTACAGAGCCAACATTTTCCCAGTCACCTTGATGCACTTTAGCTCCATGTACTCTTTCTGTACACATATTGGGAATATGATTCATTTGCTTTCTAAAGGTGTTGTAGTCTTGTAGAACTTAGCTGCAGGTGTTTGAATCTCTATTTCTGCCTTAACTTTTCCACTCAGAGCCATGTCTCTTCTCGCTAAAAGGAGAATCAAGATTCTAAAAGGCATTTGCTTAAATAGAAGGTTGTGATTAGAGTCAAAGTAATTAGTGATTAAACACGTATGTCACTGGCAGGTTTGGATCACCTACATTATATATAAAGTAATTTTATTAATTGTCTTACACGTTAATATATAAAAAATATTATCTTTGTAATTAATCACGCTTAATATATAATTGATATATAAAAAGTCAAAATAATTATATTGGTTGAAATATCTAAAAATCAATCTATTAAATGGACATCATATAAGATAGCTACGTACAAAAAGCTTTGAATGCTTGTCCAATGACATTAAAATATGAAAATTGTTGGTCGACAAGATATTCTCTTACATAATGCTAACTCGCCACATTGGAACACTGGCTAGACTTAGTTTAGCAAATTGGAGCAATTATTTCGAATAAACGGAATGATATATAATAAACCTTTGCACAGCTCACGTGAACCAATTTGAAAAATAAAATAAGGATTAAATAGGCTTTTGTCATTCAACAATGTATTTGATTTTAGTCCCTTCCAAAACAAATTATTGATTTTAGTCTTTAGGCTTTGACATTTTTACGGTGAATATTATGGGATAATCTATTTTTAAAATTTCATTTGTTTATAACAGTTGATTAATTATATCAAACAACTTGATAAATAATTAAAAAATTATCAAAAAATTGTATTTAAGTGTGCTATTAGATATAATTAGGGTGGTTAGGTTATTTCAACAACCTAATCATTACCAATAAACAACCATATATTTAAGTATTTATAATAATTATAACTATAATCATTCTTTGCTATTATTATAACTAGTTATATATTTATAATTAGTTACACAATTTAATGTATTCTTAAAATTTATTTTTCTACTTAGCATGTTTCCCACCTAGATAAGTCAATGACACAAAGGTGTGAAATATATCACGAAAGGGTTTTGTTTTTTTACTCTGTAAATAACATTGTAACCTTTGTAAAAATGTGCAAGAGATTTATGGGTAACATTGTAACCTTTGTAAAAATGTGCAAGAGATTTGTGGGTTGTTTTATCTACTTAGTGCATTATTCACACGATCATAAACATTTCTACAAAGGTTTGGAGATGTCAGGAAATTATTTTTTTTTTCTAAGCATATTTTCCATAGATATGTGACTATTGTCATAGAAGTGTTGTGGGCGGTGTCAAAGAGGATTTTTCTACTTAGCGCATTGTCCACAAGGATATGACTTATATCACAAATGTGTAGGTATCATTTTTTTAGTTAGTGCATTTTTTTACATGTCATGGCTACTCTAACATAGGTGTGAGCAAAGTTAGGAAATGTTTTTACTATTCAATGCATTTTTCATAGGAATGTCGTCATTGGCATAAAAGTGTGAACTCACTCATAAAATATTCTTTAATATATTTAAAAGAAAATTAGTGTTGTAAATATATTTTGCATTGACTATTATTCACAAAAAAAATATTGAAAATAAAAACTAAAAGATTTGGTAATAACTAGAAATAACCAGTTATGAAATCAAGTTTAACCATAACCAAATAGGTTATAGTTTTATAACCCTATCAAAATAATCTATTATTATACAAGTAGTTACGAATAGTTATGGTTATTTTTCTTTCACAAAAACAAAAGTTATCTTTATTTTTTTCAAAATTGGAATTTTTTAATAGCCCTAGATATAACTAGCAAAGGGTTTTTGAAGTAACACCTACCAAAATTTCATTTAACACTTAATACATTTAATTATTTTTTTTCAAATACCAACTTTACTCCTTCTAATCCTAACTTTAAATACTCTCTCTTCCTATAGTATATTTTCTCTCCTCCCCTAAGCTAATCTGAGCCTCTCTCTTTCTTCTTCTCCTCTCTTTTTGTTCTTCTCCTATCATTATTATTATTATTATTATTATTATTATTATTATTATTATTATTATTATTATTATTATTATTATTGTATTGTGTATATTATGTAACATTTGTTTGACCTTTATGTATTTGTAATTAATAATTTTAAATGCATTTATATAAAAATTAAAATTTATTTTAAAATAAATATATAATAAAACTTGTATTAATAAAGAAAACATTCGATCACTATAAAATATAAATCATCATAATTAAGATTGAAACATCATAAGAGAAAATTATACTTTTAACTCACAATTTAATGATATTAATTATATTTTTTTTTGTTATTCTTATTATTGTGTATATTGTGTAAGTATTTGCTTGACCTTCATGTATTTGTAATTAATAGTTTTAAATGCATTTATAAAAATATTAAAATTTATTTTAAATTAAATATATAATAAAACATATATTAATAAAGAAAACATCCATCACTACAAAATATAAATCTTCATAATTAAGATTGTTACATGATAAAATAAAATTATACTTTTAACTCACAATTTAATGATTTAATTGTATTATTATTATTATTTGCATATTTTCTTACTTCTTCGATGATGTAATGTTCGAAAAGTAAAAAAATTTGACCGAAAAGTAAAATTTTTTTTACTTTATTTATTTTCTCAACCAATAAAATAATAAGTTTTGTAAATGTCAAATGTTTGAGTAGAATCCTCATGATTTATATCACAATATCACATTTAGTATATTGTTTTTCCGACTCAAGACTTAGTGCTTGTTTAGCAACAGTTTTATAAAACTATTTTTAAATTTTAGTTTTTAAAAACTAAAAAACTTGCTTGGATAGTGTTTTCTGAAAATAGTTTTCGAAAACAGTTCTGGTTTTTTAGTTTTTAAAAACTAAAAAACTGGAACAACCGAAAGTAGTTTTGTTTTTCAGTTTTCTGTTTTTGTTTTGAAAATTCAAAATACAATCAGAAAATGTTGCTTTTTGTTTATCATTAATGAAATTCTAATAAACATGAAGAAGTTTTTCTATTTTTACATCTTTAAAACAGTTTTCAAATATAACTTGTCAGACAAGTTTTTTTTTTCTTTTCTTCCCGAAAACAGTTTTTGAAAACTCTTTTTAAAAATTAAAAAAACAAAACTAAATCAACCAAACTCTTAATCTACCAATCCAAGTTTCAGAAGTCACAGAATAATGTAACTAATCCAAGCATTTCGTTACTCTTAACTTTGAATAAGCTTCTCCTTCTTCCACCTCCGTAAAAAAGTCATACCAATAAATATATATAAGTCCGAAACAAAATATTCTGATTCATCCCTCAATCAACAAAACAATTCAATCTTAATTTCCACTATCATTAAAAAATGCAACATCAGCAATATTGCATTTTGTTTTGTAATTAGACAATGGTTGGGCTCCCTATCTTTGATTTGAATTGTTTAAAGAATGTTTCAAGCAATGTCTTTAGCTCCTGGCAAGATTGCAGAAGATGAAAATACATTTCTTGCAAGAAGACGATTATTTATGACCCAAATCTTAACCCTAATTCCTTTGCTTATGAGTTTTGGTTGTATAATCAATTAATGACTAGACCTCACTTCAAAAAATAAAAATCACTTTGATTTATGGTTGACATTTGATAAAATAAGAAATGCTAAATCATAGGAAATAAAAAATAGTCCTTGTACAATATAAGTATCAATATCCAAAAAATCAATACAGGCACAGTATATAGACTTTCCCATACAATTAATAAAAGTATCAACCTTAAAAGACATTAACTAATTTAATTTAATTTTTTATTTATTTATATCTGAGTGGGGAGGGAGTATTATGTTGAAATTAAGGAACTGATCTCAAGACTGCCGAAATTAAAATACATATAGACACCACATCTAGTATATATCCTTAATCATATCATTATCTTATATTAATTTATATTTAGTACAAACACTTTACAAACAACCATGAAACACTGAGAAGCATATATATCATTATTACATAGATACAGCACAGCATAGTTTACTACATGATGCTTTAGACAATAATAAGCATTAATTATTAAAACTCTAGTCAAACCCACTTAATTCATCACCAATATATCACAAACTTCTTTTTTCATGTCATGCCTTAACAAGATGATCATCAATCTCTTTAGTGACCTTAGCAGCAAAGTCCAAGTAAGAATCTGGCGATGCCCCAGTGATGTTCTCCTTCAGCTTTTCATATTCGAAGGTCCACTTCACAATGCCCCCATTTTCCTTATCAATGGCTTGTAATGTGCCCCTTAAACTCTTGTAATTCTCACTGATTTCCCCGTCAAAGAGGCTGTATGTTATTGTTTTGTTATCGTCATCTATAGCTTCAATTTTCTCCTTAGCACTTGTCCTTTTACCTTCTGCATGGTTGCATATATATATATTTGTTTCACAAGAATGCAAATCAAGTTAAAAACACATTAGAAAATCGTTTATGCACTTTTATATATATACTTTCAATTCACCTTTAGATTTTAAAATAAAATTATCTAATTAAAAATTATTACATAATACTTCATTTAAGTTACACTAGCATCATTGGATTTCATATGTATGTTTGTCCGAATAAAAAAGTTGAATGCTATAAGTGAAGAAGAACATGAATTTGTTGTGGTCTTATTATTTTTCTTTATTTGTTATTTATTATTTAGATTATATTTTGTTAAGTACTCCTGGATTTAGCGGCCCGTCCCACTTTTTCAATAATTAAAAATATATTTCAGTTAATTAATTTGAGTAATATAGTTATTAAATGAACAATCATACCTATGGTAAAGTCCCAGTGTTTGACAGAACCAACATTTTCCCAGTCACCTTCATGCACTTTAGCTCCATGTACTCTTTCTGTACACATATTTGGAATATGGTGAATTTGCTTTCTGAAGATGTGGTAGAACTTAGCTGCAGATGCTTGAATCTCTATTTCTGTCTCCAGTTTCCCACTTAGAGCCATGTCTCTACTCTCAAAAAATGCAGAGAAAAAAGAAGGATAATTACCTTCCAAAGAAGGCATTCACCTAAATAGAAGTTTGTGGTTCGACTAAATTGACATTTAACCCCTCTACCAACTGACAAGTTTTGGATTACGTGCATTATATAAAAATAATTTTATTATCTATTGTCTTACGATAACAATTAATAAATAAAAACTAAGTAGAAATAATTAATATATTAATTTTTATTTTGAATTCTTCCAATATTATATTTTAAATATTAATAAAGATTAATAAAACTGATATATTTTTTTATTAACAATGACCAGCTTAATTGGATTTTAAAATAAAAGTAATAGATATAAAAATAAGCATGGGTTGAAACATCTACAAAATATTCTATTATTTTGACATCATAAAATAGCTGTAAACCAGAATACTTGCCAATTGGCATAAAATATGAAAATGTTGCTGGATCAAATATTTGCTTACATAATAATGATTAGACAATGTCTTTCGTGTATGGCAAGATCTACAATTTTTAACAAATTTTATAGTTCCTAAATTTTTCAAAATTTGATTTAATTTTTGGTATCTAAACTTTTTTAATATTTAATTTTAGTTTGACAAATCAAAGTTTCTAAATTTTTTAAATTTTTTGTCTTTAGTCCCTTAATTTTTTAAAAATCTGCTTTTCTTAAAATTTCATTCATTCAAGGACTAAAATTGATTAAAAACTAAAGTTTTAAAAGGTTAGGGATTTTAACCGGTCAAAGTTTTATTGAGACTTAAAAACAGAATTTTTAAAAGGGACTAAAATATTAATTAATTATTTTTTTATAAGCAAAAAATTGATGCAATTTCTTCATTTAATTCTATAATTTCTTCTGCATCCAATTTCAGAACTACCGGAATGATTAATTTGAAGTGAAAATACATCTCTAAAATGGATTTTAGAATGAAATTTCAGACATGGAGAAAAAATTGCCAAGATATTTGTTGATAACATGATCTTACAGTAGGGCTGAATGTGTGTCCTAAAAGATCAAGAAATAAATACATGAGTAGGACTGAATGCATCAATTTTACGACCCATTAATTCAACAAAAAAGAAATCATGAAACTAGACCAGCCATCGAAGAAATTTCAAGAGAGATTTTTTTACACTTACTCTCTTTTCTTAAAACACTTGAGATAGTAAAATTAAGTTAATATTATTATTGTGATACTTAAAAATAACTCTTTTATTTCTTAGTTCTACAGATGGTTCGAAAAAAGACAAAAAAGTATTTCTTTAGACTAATTGATTTGGAGAAGTTTTTTTTTTTTTCTTCTATAGATCACTTGATCTGTAAAAGTTTTTTTTTATCTCTACAAACTAAGTGGTTTGTACGTAAAACACATGTCTAGTTCTATAGATCACTCTGTTCGTAAAAATAAAAAAAATACCTTCTACATATTCATTGATTTGTAGGAAAAAGAAATAGGAAAGCAGTGGGTTTTTTATTTTAGGTGCTTTGGTTAAAAGGGAGAGGGAGGTTGTGTGAGAATGAGAGGAAGAAATGATAGAATTAAGTTATATATGGTAAGAATATTTTGAGTATTTTAATTTTTAATTTTAATTAGTAGGTGTTTTAAGAAAAAAATATGTGGGAAAAGAAACTCTTATTTCAAAGTGAGTATATAGTTATAGCTCTTAAGCACAACTGACCCAACAATTTGATGGGCAATGTTAGAATGGTGGAGAAACCTAATTTTGTCCATCTTTTTATATTTTTTACTTATATTTGACTTTCATATTTTATGCCTAAAATAAGGTATTTTTTAAACTCAAATCAATAAAAAAAGAAGAAGAACCACAACAGGTATTTCCTTGAATCTCAGTACAACTAGCCAAAAAGAAGAATTAAAAAATAAAGAAATGAGAAAGAATCTACTATTCAAAGCTATTTTAGTGCATTTGCAACTATTACTTTTGGCTTGGCAATATTGTTTTGCTTTATCCAACTTTCGCTACAACTGCTCCATCAAGCTCCCACTGCACCTCTGTTCATTGAGTGTCTGCAATCACTTTATTCCTCCTTTGCCAGCCAACAACACACCCCAAGCCTTGTTGCTTTGGAAACCTTCCTGCAAAATATGAAATATTTATTAAATGTTATTGAATCATTTAAAAAAATATCCTAAAAATAGGCACAAAAACACAATAAAAAGAGAGGGATTGCCACAGAACAAGGGAGAAAAAAATTTCTAATACTGAGAAAAATTTTGAAGAAGAGGAGAAAGAGAGGCTGGTTGCAAACAGCAAGGTAGATAGCAAAAGAGAAGAGTTTGAAAGTTTACAACATGTATTAACTTACACTCTTCTCCCTACTCATTTTGAAACTCAGTAAAAAAAAATAGGCTGGTTACAAATGATTTTAGGGTTTCAAAATCCCTTCACTTTCTTTAACATGCAAGTGTAGGGGGACACATGCTTACGTGTCCTCCTTTTGCCCCACCTTTTTTTTAGTAAAAGTTTACATTTTACTAAGTTCACCCCCCTATAAATGTTATTCGCACCCTATGACCCAAATAAGTTGTTTTATTTTGATACCTCTATTTCCTGCTAAGCGCACCTCCAGCCCAAAGCGTTTTCTATTCGCACTTCAATTTCCTAAGCGCACCTCTCTCACTTTAAAACCCAAAATATGTTATTTTTAGCTCTATGTGAGTGTAAATAATAAGTTTTTTTTTATTTATTTATTCTATCTTTTCTTTTATTTACTTTTTTTACCTAGTTAAAACATTGTTACAAGTACGTGAAATAGTAAATAATGAAATTACGGTTAAATTTAACAACAATAATAATATTAGTTAAAATAATTATAATTTAATAATAATCACTTTATATGCCTTTCTAATTTAAATATCATAAATTTTTAAGTTGTTATAATTATTATTATGAAATAAATTTTAATAATGGTCACTTTAGATTTATTTCTAATTTGACTATTACGACAACTAAAATAATTATTTTAGATACACTTCTAATTTAGTTTCTTTTATAAAATTTTTAGTTGTGGTAATTATTATTATGTCATTTATATTTAATTTAAAGGAAAAATTTAATAATGGTCATTTTAGATGCACTTCTAATTTGACTATCACGAAAACTAAAATAACTACTTTAGATGCACTTTTAATTTGGTTTCTTTCATAAAATCTTAGTTGTTATCATTATTATTATGTTATTTAAATAATTTAAATTTAATAATTTCACTTTGGACGCACTTGTAATTTGACTTTTGTAAATTATAAAAAAAGTTTATGATAATCACTTTAGATGCACTTCCGGTTTGATTTGATTATTGTAAACTCCTTTAAAATTAATTTTTAAAATATAAATAATAAAACGTAAAAATCTAATTATGACCACTTCAAATACACTTTTTATTTAGTCATTATGTTGTTCTCATGATTTAATAATTGTCATTTCAGATGCACTTCTTATTTGACAATTACTATAAATAATCATCGTGACTACTTTGGATGTAGTTCTAATTTGGTCGCAGTAATAATTATCAAAATAAATCCAAGAATATAAAAAAAATTAATTACCAAAATTAAAAAACTTAATACACAAATATTCTTGCCAAATAACTATGTAAACTTCGATTCTTTACTACACATGGAGATACGTAAGAGATAGTTCCCATCAAGCCAGAAAGATAAAAAATATATATTTAAAAATTCTAAAATAAATAATAATAATCTTTTTAAAATAATAAATTTATTTTCATTTATAAAAGTTTTCATGTTAAATTTATAAAAAATAATAGTAGGCATGCTTCAATGGGTGGAATAAATATTTTTAAAGTTATATAATTTTGTACATTTAATTAAAGGTAATCTTTTTAATACAGACGTTATAAGGTGTTAATATATTTCTTACATGTAATTGATTTTTGAACCAAAATTTGGTTTTGTGGACCATTTTTTCTTAAAAAAAATTCAATATTTTTCTAAATAAATATTGATAATGATTCTTCTAATTTTTAACATATTTTTTATCATCCTATTAAGACCCACGTGTCAACAAATAAATTTGAAACTTAATTGGTCAGTGAGTTCCTAGATGTGCTACGTACCCATTAATGTGTTGGTTTCTCTCCGAGTTGAACTGTGTATCACATTATAGATATAATTTTACATAGTGGGGTCCCGCTTCTGCAACATTATAAATTCAGGGTCTTGTGTGAACAACATTGTACATGTCAAACAATTTTTGTCATTGAATATATGGATGAGAATGGATGAAGTTTGGAAAGAGACATACAGTATTATAATTAATATTTATCTTTTTACTCGTGTTTTAAAATATATATATACCAATATTTTATTCTATCGGAATAGTAATTTTGATGTTTGATTAATAATTTTGATCTCATTTTTATATCGTAGTTTAAAAATTCAGTTTAACTTGATCAGTTTAATAGGTTTAATTGAGAATTGGTGGTCTGACTAAATTAAGTTAATGATTGAAATAATTATGTCATCAACCTGGTATAACTTGCTTTGAACTAGTGACTTAGTGTGGTATAATTGGTGACCTGATCCAAGTCATTATTTTATCAACAAAAAATCAATTATTATTAAAAAAAGGTGCGAAAGCATAAATGCTTTCGAATAAGTTGCAAAAGAAGCTGATAAAAAACCAAGAACTCCACTCCAAAGTCCAAAATAAACTCTGCCTCTCACAAGTAATGCAACGGATTCAGAATCCACTCTGCATAGGAGTACATTGTAAGATTTACAGTGTGACACAATTTCCATGAGCTGAGTTGCATATTCTAAACAATTTTAAGTACATCAATCTCCATGTCTTTAAAAACTGCATTATTTTGATACTTACAAAGTTGCCACAAACCTGTGAACTACACTGTTGACCAAGCTTGTTGTCATAACTGATGGCCATTAATCAGTCCATTGAATTGAAATGCATGGCTCTTCACCAAACACGATAGCGCTGTACATATACCCACCAATTATAGAGTTTTTGGCACACCCTAACTAACACTGCACAATTAATAAATGGGTGTCCTCTTGTTTCTTCTTCCTTAGCGCGCAGAGCCCGCACACTAATTCCTCTTGGGATACGATGTGTTTCAATAAATTCACTTTTGTTGGTAATTTGTTCGCTTTTAGCTGGCACACTAGCATGTGTATCTTCAGCAGGGCTCCTTTCTTCCACAGTAGGTTGAAAAAATTATCCTTTTGAGACCTAGGATCAACTTTTTCCTCTTGGGGTAGGATATTGTGTTTCAATAAATTCACTTTTGTTGGTAATTTGTCCGCTTTTAGCTGGCACACTAGCATGTGTACCTATGGTGGGGCTCCTTTCTTCCACAGTAGGTTGAAAAAATCATCCTTTCTTGCCACGCCCTAATTGACACTACACAATTAACAAATAGGTGTGCTCTTGTTTCTTATTCCTTACCACGGAACCCGCACACTGATTCCTTTTAGGATAGGATATTGTGTTTCAATAAATGCACTTTTGTTGGTAATTTGTCCGCTTTTAGCTAACACACTAGAATGTGTACCTTCGACAGGGCTCCTTTCTTCCACAGTAGGTTGAAAAAATTATCCTTTTGAGACCTTAGATCAACTATTAATACCCTATAGGAAAATGAAACAGAATAGTCCCCAAATCCGTCCTCCTAAAAGCTTTGATCACCTATCCATTTATCCTTCCAAAAATAAACTACCCTTCCATCCCCGACACAAAAACTAACATTTCTTGACCACCAGTGATGACCCAGCCTATCTTTTCTAATGGACTATAAGTCCAACCACCACCTACAACATCTACTCTACTTTATCTCCCACCTACGATCGTCCTTTAAATGCTACAACTTCAAGAGTCACGCCCAGAGGCTATCATGTTCTACCAACACCCCCTTCCCCATGGTTATCAAAATCGCGAGTTAACTCGTAAAATCGTACTAGTTTACAAGTCTCAGATGAGTTAAATCGTAGTAAAATAGAAAAAGTAGTAAACTCAGTAAAATCGGAGTAAACTCATAAAATCGGAGTAAACTCATGAATAAACTTCTTAGGTGATATTTTTCTATGTTGACTCTAATTTTAAGTATTTTGAATATAATTTGTTCTTATGTATAAAAAATTTTTGAAATTTTAAGTGTTTCGACTTTAATTTCTACCTATTTGAAGTAATTTAAATTTATTATGTGGATTTGAAATTATTATATATTGAAACTTTAAATTTTTATGTGATTTATAGTCATATTTTTAATGAAGTAAACTTTTACAATTTTGCTAGTCGAATTTACTGCACTTTCACGAGTTCACGTAAACTCTCGATTTTGATAACCTTGCCCTTCCCTACAAGAAGTTTTTAAACAAAGAATTGAAGTGAGAGATTATACCTTTCAGAGCCTTAAAGAATAAAAGAAAGTAGATAGGCAGAGCTAACAAGACATTTTTTAGGAGCACAACTCCACCAACCGTAGAAATATATTTGTTTTCCCATGAGGACAATCTGTATTCGACATTTTCCACCATTGTTTTCCACATTCGCAATCTAGTGGATAAATCACCAATAGGTAGTCCCAAGTGCTTAAAAGGAATACTTCCTACCTTGCAATTTAGCAAGGATGCAACCTCGACCAGCCACTTTTTGTCCACGTTCACACTTACTAGTTAGCTCCTGTAAAGTTCACCTTAAGCTTTGAAATCAATTCAAACAACTGTAGTACTGCCTCTAACGCCTCCATAGTTCCCTAATCCATATTTGCTATTAACAATGTATCGTCCTCAAACTGTAAATGGAACACACTAATTTCATATTTCCCAATGTTATACCACTTCCATAATCCTTCCCCTACTGTCCTCTACACCATTTGGTTCAACCTTTCTGCTACGATAAGGAACAATAAAGGTGAAATAGGATCACCTTGTCTAAGGGCCCGACCTACACCAAATTCCTCTATAGGGATGCCATTAAGCAACATTAAGACTCGAGTCATTGACACACTCACACATTCATCTAATTCACCTTTGCCCAAACCCCATATCCCTCATCACATCCCACAGATATTCCCAATGCACTAAATCATAGGTCTTCTCAACACTTTAAGCATATTAGCTGTTTATTGTCTCTTATTGCATTAGCCACTAGCTTATTCATGATCAAGGCCCCATGCAAAATTTGACTTCTTTTTACCAAAGCAGCTTGTGTTTCAGAGATGACAACCTGCATTACAACTTTTATTCTAGCCAACACCTTAGCCAAGGCCTTATATATACACCTAAACATGGAGATAGATCAATAATCCTCAATTCTTTGTGGGTTATCCTCTTAGATATCAAAGATAAAAAGGAGCTATTAACACCCTTAACTAATTTGCAATTTGAATGGAACTCATTAAAAAAAACCCAAAAAATCTTTCATTAAATATTAGAATTCCATTATGAACAAAAATGTTATACCATAGGTTTCGAATTCTTATTATTATCTCATTCTCATACCACCTGCCTAATTTCCAATTCAGAGAAAGGCTTTTCTAAGGTTATCCCGCATCTCATAAGAAAGAGTATTAAACCATGAGCATGCTAATTTGGGATGATAATCATCAGTCTTCTGAAAATGCTTTTTAAAATGACTAGCTAGCTTTTCTTTTAGCCTTCTTACCTCCCCTCCTTCCTCGTCATCAAAGTCTAAGCTCATAATTAAGTTAGACTTTCTATGCTTCACCACGGCCCGGTGAAAGAACTATGAGTTTGCATCCCCTTCATGTAACCATTGAACCTTTGATTTTTGCTTCAATACCGAGCATTTCCTCCCCACCCATTTTTTCAAGTTCACCAAATGATGAAGTTTCTTCTTATTCCCCTCGTCATCCAAACCCCTAAGCATTCTCGATTAGTTCCAACGCCTTCAAGGCGTCCCTATGTTGCTTAATATGATTTTCAATAACACTGAATACTTCTTTATTCTATTATTTCAGTTTCTCTTTTATTCTCTTGAATTTTTTCTTTAGAACAAAAGTTTTTTGCCCTTCCACTGCCTGCTTAGACCATTCGTCTTCAACAAACGATCGAAATCTCAAGTCTTCGAACCAACAATTAAGCACCTGAAAAGGTTTAGACCCCCCAATCTACCACCCTCCTTGACAACATTATTGGATAGTGGTCTTAAACACTCTTATGAAGGCCCCACTGTTCCAAGCCATCCCACCCTAAGCAAACTCTTCAACACTGGAAATCTATCTCTTTTTTCTTCCTCATAGAGGTAAGTCCAATAAATCATTTATTTCAACGAACTAGTTGAACATGGATATTTCATCTCTTCGTTGACTTCTTTCTACACTCCTTCGGTCATCATCAAACACACCATAGAATTAAAATCACCCATCAAGCACCAACACCCCTCCAATCTCAACTCACTTGGCTTGGATCTCTTGCCTCTATTTGCTTCATATTCTTAAACACTCTCTCCTCATTTTCACAACCAACCCCGAATTGTAGACCTATTTTCCACACTCCCTCAATCATTTCACCCACATCCTTGAAAGTTACTAGGCACCCTTACTCACCCACTCCATTTGCTACCACAGTCGACCTCTTTCTACCCCTATTGCCTCTCCCCCCGTCCCACAATTCATTTTTCCACCCCGTCTTACATCCTTCACTTTTTCCTCCTCCGATTCTCCCCCCTTATCACCCAACAGGTGCCTTCACTAGTTCCACCACGCCCTCACCCTGACCATTGATATATACTGCACTCTCATGCAGATTGAGCGTGTGCACCCACCAAGTCACACTCTTCATGTTGTAAGGAATTACTACCTCCAGGCGTTGTTCTCCTTTGCCTCCCCTTAAGGTCCTCTTGAACGTCTTCTAGACCTTTCTTCAAATCGCAACCCACCTCACTCCCTGCCCCTTTACTGACACTTCCACCATTGACCAGCAAAGCCCCTACGAAGTCCACTCCATCATCCCTGTACACACCAACGTTGCCCACCATTCCCAACTCATAAATCCTTCCACATGACTCCTGATCCACCCTAGCACCAAGGCCCTGAATCTCCAAACTACCATGATCTAACACGCTGCCTTTGGTCATAGCTTGCTCCACCGATCGCTGCACATAGACCCTTATCCACACCAACTACTCACACTTCCAAGGCCATGTCATCTTCCGCTTGCTCCTCATAATTGACAGTGTGCCCACTAGCACCGACTGACCCTGCAATGCACCTGGTTCGTCTTAGAGTGTGACCCATCAAGAGATTGAGGCAGCTTTTCGGTACATAATGTCTCAGCATGATAGTGATTGCATACATGTACCTTTTTTTAGTTTAATTAGTATAGAATCAATCACAACTCCTTTTAATTATGATAAATATTTTATTAACATTGTTTTAAAAATTATATAAATAAAAAATTATGATTTATTTTAATATAAAAAAATTTTAAATTATATATTAATTAAACTCTTTTTTTTAATCATAAAAAAAATTTAAAACAATGCCCTCTTTAAAGTTTTAATGACATACAGTTTTTTTAATCATCGTTATTTTTCTGCCTCTTAAATGTAGGTTCGGAAGGGTATTTAAAAGAGTGTTATTGTAATAATTTTATACTTTAAGCAACTCAAGGTTAATGTAAGAAATTAAAAAAAGAAGTGGGGGTTACGTTTACGTGTGTTGTTGTCTTGTAAAACAAACATTAAATTTTCTGAAAGTCATTTTATGTGTATTTATTTTAATAGTATGATAGAAATAAGTTTTAAGTTTTGTAAAAATAATTATAATAATAAGTTTTACATCCATTGAGACCATAACTAATTAGATCAATCAAGATCAGGAAAGGATACAAAGGATTTTCATCATGAAAGCGTGACTGATCTAAAACTTACTAAATCCGTTTAGAATGAAATATAATAACTAAATTTGTAACATGTAACTAACTAAATATGTTTATCTTTTAAAAAAAAATTAATTCTGTTTAGAATGAAATATAATAACTAAACTAACTGACTTATCTATATAGTATTAACTAAATTGAATTAGTTTTCCATTCTAATTTATTAACTAATACCTCAAGCAGGAGAGTACATACATATTCAAACTTTCATCTTGAATAAAAGGAGTTGAAGGAGACGGATCAAGAGGTTTTGTAAGAAGACATCTACTAGCTGAACTAGAAATAGCAAGCAAAAGGAATAGTGTTTGTTGTAGTTTCCAACAAACAAATAGCAATCCATTTTATGTTTAGTATATTTTCATGAAAAGAAGAATTTACTGCCATATATCTTCTGACTGCTTGTCACATTATAGAAGGGCTACTAAAAATCATCGATCCAAATAGTATATGACTCGATTCTCATACATAAGGTCCTGAGTGTGAATATTGTAGATATCTGATTGGGATGATATATACCTCACAAAAAATTAGCATAACACACTAAAAAAAAAATTTAATTTATACCTGCACATACACTTTTACCTACACACAATTAAGTATAGGTAAAACTAAAAAGAACTTTTTGTTTACAAAACTTTAGTGTAGGTAAAAATCTTACAATATTCTAATAAATATAACTGTATGCTGATACTTCAAAAGTCTAAAAAATTTTTACTATTTTATGTTATATATTTAAGGCTGAAAAAAAAATAAAAATATATAATTTAATAGTCTAACTAATTTTATATTTTTTACTAATATTTTGTTTTCATATTTTTTACTAAAAAATAGATTAAATAAAATTATTACGTATATAAAACCTCACATATAATTATATTTTATATATATTATTGAAATTACTTTTAATAATATTTGTTGTTTAATTATTCTTTGTTATTTATTTTCTAATGTTCAATAATAATATATTATAAATACGTGATGTATTTACCACTCTACCACTGGAAGTGAAAATTTCTTTGTCCGTAAAGACCATCTTCTTTACAACATACAACTGTCATTGGTCACCACTGCCGCTACCTGTGAGTTTCTTTTATGGGATTATGTGGCTTCGCGTGAGCATGAGGTTTCTTCTCAATGAACTAAGTTATCAAGTATTCTCGTGCCATAATCTTCCTAAATGCCTTTTGCAACCTTAACCATTTCCAACTCGAGAAATGACGATTTCTTGCCATCTTTGCGTCTTTCTACGATGCGGCATTTTCTTTTTTCATTGGTACCTCAATTTTCTTCACTCATGACTTATATTGTTCATTAAACAATGAATTTAGTGTGTATTTTTGTGTTACAACGATTTCACAGAAATGTGAAATTTTTCTTGTGTTCTTATTGTTGGTGGTCATGTTGTTGGGGTTATACTCTATTTAATTAGGGATCTTGTTTGTGTTCTTTTAATGTCAGACTAACTATGCTTTGTTATTGTGTTAATGTTATTTAGGATTTGTTTATTAATAGATTTAGGTTTTTTCTTCTATTTAATTGGGAAATTCAAGGCTTTGTCTTCTAGAAACTTGGAAATTTAATTAGGAAATTCAAGGTTATGAAGAAAATATTTCATTAAGGTGTTGTTACCCATGAACCTACTTAAAGGCTGTTAAAATTGTAGAGTAATGTTTCCCATTAAGACGTGTCTTTGTGTTACTTGAATAGTACATGATTGGATTATGAAGAGGCTTTGTACTGTATAGTTCACTAAAATACGTCATTGTGCAGTAGAGAAACTGTATAATATGCTAATAGAAAATCATATGATGAGTGTTTGTGAGCTTCATGAGGATTTTACTTAATTGTGAAAGCATATTTATTTAAACAGGGTTTCCTTCCGATGATTTTATTGTTGTTGTTGTTACTATTGTGATTGTTATTATTACTCTGTTCTTTATTTTCCCTTGAGAGAAAAAGCAATAAAGTGGTAATTGTGTCATCCCTATTAGAATATATTACATTACAAGATTTTTTTAGTTTACTCTGTTTTACTTAACTAAAATTAAATAGTTTTTTTAGTACGTTGTTTTGAGTCTGTAGGCGTGTGCCAGACCAATGCTAGGAAAAATGAAATAGTTTGGATAATGCTTTACTTAGGATATTGAATCATTTTCCATCTTGTTAGGCTAATCCTACATGCACTTATATCTATTGTCCCTTGGGTAATTCAAAGATACTTCTCATTTAGTCAAACTATGCATATTTATAATTATCGATGTCATAAACTCAATTTAGACTAATTTCTTGAAGTGGTGCATAGGTAACTTGGCCAGTATATATTATGAGCAAGGTCAATTGGACATGGAAATTCTACACTATAAACAAGTTGTTGCTTGGGATCCCAGATTTTTGGAAGCTTACAATAACTTGGTTGGTTTCTTCATTTGTGTCATGGTTTAAAAAATTATTCAATTTTAAATTCAATAGTATAATATTTTATTATTTGATTTTCTTATATGGTAATGCTCTAAAAGATGTTGGCAGAGTGGAGGAAGCAATCCAATGCTATAATGTATGTTTTCCCTTGTCTTGTGACCTTGTATATTTCTAGTCATGAGAAGTGCTAGGAAATTCTTTCAGAAATTCTCTTTCTGAAACTCTTTCTATAATTGGTTAGAATATATTGAAAATCACCAAATGTGGTGGGTTTTACATGTCATTAAACAACTCCTAAAATAAGCAATTTTTAATAAATTTTAACCAGTGATATGGAGAGTTCTTGAAAGAGTTTCTGTAGCATTTCTCTTTTTGTCATTATACTTTAATGCCATTAAAATCCCTACTCAAATGTGTTTTTTTTACATTACAACCTAACCACCCACAAGCATTGACCAATATCGGAAATATATACATGGAATGGTATTTAGTCCTTTATATTATCATGGTAATGGTTGTAATATGTGTATTACATATTTACATGTTACATAGAATGAATTTTTTTTATTACTATGATGCAAGAACATGGTGGCTGCTACTGATTCATATTACAAAGCTACATTGAATGTAACAACTGGATTGTTAGCTCCTTATAAGAACCTTGCCATAATCTATAAGTAGCAAGTAGCTTTGATGATTCGTACAATGTTTGTATGAGTTAATTCTTAATGTATTAGTTAGGTTAAGTCTATATAATATTCAGAAGTTGTTATGAAAAATTGTCAATGAAAATGTCATTATTAATATTTTCATTGCTTTGTTCGTTTTTAGGCAAATTGCAGGGAAATTATCTAGATGTCATATCTCGTTATAATGATGTCCTCTACATCAATCCATTGGCAGTAGATGGGCTAGTAAATAGAGGCAATACTTATGAGGAGATTGGTAGAGGCAATATTTGCATTGATATTACTTTGAAACAATTTTTGAACCTGATGTATGCACTATCTGATATATACCTAACTAATGCTAATAATGTTTGATATTTTAAGACCAAAAGCATAAATTATGGCAATTTTAAATGTCGCTTTCTCTGTTGTTTATTTACCAGGTTAGGTTATTATTCACCTTATTTTTACCCCATAAACTTGATTAATGTGCATTAATTCAGTCAATGATGAGTGTCAGCATTTAGACCCTGGAATTGGTCCCTTGACTGAATTATTTTTACCCCCTGAACTTGATTAAAATGTAGAATTGTTCAATCTATTGAAGATGCCTTATCAAGAGAGAGATGAAGTAGGGTCACAACTACATAAATTAATGAACAAATTCACACACACTAGTCAAACCAATTTGCAACATGTGTGTGATACACAAAGGCATCTCATGTCCCCTTTTGCTAAAGCAAGCTCGAGCATAACACTATCTTATATATACCTAGCTTTATTCTTTTCATTGTTTTTCTTTTCTCATAAACCTTCTTGACAAGATGGCATGCCCTATCAAATTCATAAAGACAATTTTGTATTGCAATATGGTATTGTTAATTGACTTCACTTTTGTTGAGCATATTTTCTTTATGGATAATAGAAGCTATTTAGGGTTGTTTTCTATAGAGCATGTATATTGGTAAGATTGGATTTCTTTTAAACTCATATGAAATGATAAACAAGACTAAAAAATGTTTGCTGCATATTCTTCTACAATATTATGTCACATTGGATTCTTCCTTCTTAGAAAAATAATTTCATTTTGTTTTTTCATATATTTTGTTTTTGAATCAGGACTTGATATAAGTGGTGATATGAACCTAATTGCAAGCATTCAAGAGGCATAATTGGCTCTTAAGCATCAACAAAATAAAGAGCAACAACAGAGGATTATTGTCTTTGCTGGAAGGCATGCTTAACTGCATTTTGTGCCATTATAATTTTTAGTTATTTTCTCTTAATTATTTCAAATCTTTTTCAGTCTTTCGAGCATGAAAAGAAGATGTTGGAGCTGATAAGGAGAAAGTTGAAAAAGAATAGTGTTGCACTTGATATTGTTAATTTTGGTGAAGAAGATGAGGGGAAAACAGAAGCTGAAAACACTCCTCACAATTGTTAATAATAATTATACCAACCATATTGCTCATGTTTATGTTGTCCACATGCTCATTCTTATGTACTTATAAGGTTTGTGGGCTCAAGTTCAGCTTGTACTTTTCTTATTACTTGTTTAGGATAGGTTTAATGTATTTTTTTTAAATCACATTTAGATATTCATTTGATGTTGTTATCTAGAAGTACACGTATTTTTACTAGTAATGGGGAAGGAAAACATGTTAGTAAGCATTCACACATTTAATAGAACCGTTAGATACTTAGATAATGATTGAATGATTATTTAGATTGTGCCCATTCTTCACCCAAGTGGCAAAGATTTTTATACCAAATTAGTTAGATAATTAAATTGGTGTCCTCAAATCTTGCCTAGGTAAATTACTAGATTACAAAGTCAACACTAAACAATTATTTTACTATTCTCAAAAGAAATTACACTCTTGGCTTTATATTAAGTAACATTACTTGAATAGGCTACTAGCATTGCAACTAATTCACGAAAATTGAAATTAAATTAGCATTATTATTCTTTTATTTTATTTGTGGAATAACCAATTATCAATCATTTACCTTTAATATATAATTTTCCGTGTAAACTTGTGTTTCTGTTACCATGGCTTTGCCTTGTTCACTTCCAACTTTGATGTAATTCTGTGTTGGAAAAAAAGAAGCCTTTTATTGTTTATTTATTGGTCATTTTACATACTCATATGTTAAATGTGTCAGGACTTATAGTAATTTGTGAACAAGATATGTAGAAAAACTAGTGAAAGTGCTGATGTATGTTTGATCAGGTGAAAATTTGTGCTTTGAGCATTTTTATGAAAATTTTATTGTAGTTATATTGTTTGTGTTCCACCTTTTTTTCAAGCTCACAATTTTATATTCAATTATGCTCTTACTTAATACGAAATTTATATTGGAGCTTAACACATGAGTAAGATGCAAATGATGAATTCACAACTAAACTATGAATATAAACCAACTTATTCATTTTTGTCTAATTTTCAAGTTCATGATTAGAAAAGTTTGAGGGTGCTAATCTAAACTAACTTCTTCATTTTTGTCTAATTTTCAAGTTTATGATTAGGAAACATTTGAAGGTGATAAAAGAATCTCATGCTCAAAAGAGGATGATTGTTAACTTTTCTTATAGTGGTTGTATACTATTACTCTAGTTTTTTATTGTTGTTGTATACTATTAAAGACTCTTCTAATATAAATGTACTACTATCTATCATTGATAATTAAGAAATACAAATTTACTTTCAAGAATTTACTTGTAGTCTTTTAACTAGTTAAATGATACAATTATGCAATGATCTTTATTGTTTACAGGTTGAAAATTTTATATGGGGGTTTTACCTACAATTAAGGTAGTAGGTATAAGTTTATGACTTTTACCTATAGTTTACAGATGTAGTTATAAATTAATGGCTTTTACCTACAGTTGGAAGATATAGGTATAAGGTTATAGCTTTTATGTAGGTCAAAGTCTATAGTACCTTTACCTACAATTTTTGAACTTTTAGTGACAGACGTTGCCCATAGGCATATGTCATTTTTCTTGTAGTGATAGGTTCTCCGATAAAGATTTTGTACTATGATAAAAGAAAAAGAGATAATTAAGTATGCGTATAATTACATATGTATTCCTTTTTTTAAAATTACAAAAAATTTTACTTTTACATATTTATTGCAGTTGTACTCCTCCTTCTAAAACAGTGTAATATTATATATACATAAATTTATTACGCATGTATCCTCTAAGTTTTGTATGTTATTACACATGCATCTCATACATTTTTCAAACTTTACGGCTGACACTCATATCATCTCTCCATTGTCGCATTGTTATGAAAGTTAAAAAAAAAACATTCATATCACATACGTTTACATGAAATAAAATGTATATTGAAAAAATAAATGGAGGTCTATGTAGTTTGAAAAGGAATGAATATAACTATAATGAGTATGTAAAAATAAGAGAGTCTGTGTAATTTAAAAAAAAAAAAGTTGTATCTGTAATTACCTAAAAAAATTATAGAAGGGCGGGAGTAATGAGTGGTGGTTGTATATCTTTCAATAGAAAGGTCAACCATTGAAGCTCACAATCATCAAATAGACTCCATACTTTGCTTCTAAAGAATACATTCAGACCATTGGTTGCTCATTTGATTTCCATGAAATTAAAGATTCTCATAAGTGAGCCATTTTATACTATGTAAACTATGGATGAAATTTTTTTTTTCTTTCTTGTCTCTTTTCCTATTTTTAATAAAAAAAAATATCATATCATTTAATGAGCTACTTAATTTTTTTTCTAATATATAACTCATTAAATATATATCAGTGAAAATAAAAAAAAAAGACACAAAATAAGTTGATATGATTCTCATCCGTAATTAAAACAACTTTCTCCATCACTATCATTGAAAGCCTTTAGTTGCAAAGTAGATGTTGATACTAAAAACAAAATCTTGTGCAAGAGAATGCTTGATGTATTATAAGCACTCAAATGGCTGTCTCGTGATGCAATGAAGTAATAGTGCCCATAAAATGGCTAATAAAAAAATAGTGCTAAAAAAATGACAGCCACTAAATAACATAGCTAATATCAAGTCTAGTTGTTACAAATGAGAATTCTCCAACAAGTCTTTTGTATAATTCAAGATCTTGTCCTTCCTTGATTAATTGCATAAGGGTAGATACAGGTTTCGTAGCAATTAAGCAATTCTAATCTTGTCAAAGTATCTAATGCGTATATATTCTCTTACAAATGTAGATTCCGGCCTTAGATCTAGCTATTTCGAGAAGGAATCTAATAGAAGTCAATTTAGCATCAAGGGAATGTGTTAAAGAAATCAATTAATTTAATTTGATAGAACCCTTTAGTAACAGTCTTGCTTTATACCTTTATATATGATTCCATCTACCCTATACTTAATTTTACACACATATTTCAAATTCTTTCTATAAAAAAACATCTTTCAAATTCTGAGCTACATAAATTGTTTACCAAAATTTGAATTCGACCCACAGATTATATAATTCCTAATTGGCAGCACACAGAAAGGTGACAACTAATTAAGAGGGACCATACAAAATAAGAGAGGTGAGAGATCCATTTGTTTAATTTTTTCTTTTAAATTTTTTAAATGAAATAAATATTTTTTGTTATATATATATATATACATGCCTAATATTTAAAAAAAACTAAGCTTGTTTACGAAATTACTTCCATTTACTTTTCAAAAAAAACTTTTTGAAGAATAATTATTTCTACTAAACTCATTTTTTTTTTTAAATTTAAACAAATGCAACCATAATATTATTTGACATAGATACCGATAAGGTCATATGAACATATGAGAAAGCTAAAATAAGACACAATACGACTCTAATACAATATTTAAAATAATCTAACATTAATCAACATAAAATAAAAAATTTAAATCAGCGAAAATAATTTACATTTTAAATTAAATATTATAAATATAACGTGTAAAAATTTATCTAATTATTAAGTATTCTAAAACCAAATTAACTAGAAAACCATTACAATCAGTCTTAGCTTGTGGCTGATGGGGGTAACATAGGCTCAAATCTTGATGTGGTTATAGTGTAACATATTTTAATTTAGACTTAATAAAGTGAAGTTTTTAATATTAATTTCGGTAAAAATAAGTATAGTTAAAGAGATTTACCTTTTAATATAGCCAAATAGAATACACTTTTATTAATTTAAATTTATGAGATTTTAAGAGGAAAAGTAAAAAAAATATTATTAGCCTTAAAAAATTATACAAATATTAATGTTAAATAACATTTTTGTGTGGAGCCCAAAGCAATAGCTTTATTTTCTTTAGGGTTTGACTGAACTTGCCGCCAATGTATTCTTGAATGATAAAATTAAAAAATAATTAGTACATAAAGATGTAATCACAGTATTTGACATCAATACATGTCCAAAATGATTACTATATGACGAGACCACGGTTTAAAATGTCTAATTAAAATGCTTCAATTCTTGACTACGAATTAATTAGTGATTATTGGCAACCGTTTTACAGTTCTTAGTATTTTAATATTTAAAAATTAAAAAACTTGTTTGGTAGTATTTTTTTAAAATAATTTTTAGAAAACAATTCTAATTTTTTGGTTTTTAAAAATTAAAAAATAGAAATAAATGAAAGTAATTTTTCTTTTCAATTTTTTATTTTTGTTTTAAAAACTCAAATTATAATAAAAATATGTTGTTTTTTTTTTATTAATAAAATTTAAATGAATATAAATATGTTTTTTCATTTTTAGATCTTAAAAACAGTTTTTAAATAGCACTTATCAAATAAGTTTTTTTTTTCTTCTTAAAAACAGTTTTTAAAAATTATTTTTGAAAATTTTTTTAAAAAAATTAAAAAACAATCAATTTCTTATTCTTTGCATGCTTAGTTCCAAATATGTCATAAGAACTTAGCCATGGGCAGCAACTGGTTTTGTTTATGCTTCTATCTAAGTAGCATTGCAACTTGCAAGGAGATCGTAGAAATTGGTTACTGTCTCCGAATTCTAACCTACCCAATATTATTTCCTTCATTTTCTTTCACTTTCAGCTTTCACCTTGGAGCTATAAGTTTTCCAATAAGTGGGTCGTTGCTAACATATAGCCCATTGGCCCTGACACGAAGTCATGATATGCATTGCAAGTGTCAGTGTCAATTAATATTACACATTTGTCGATAAATATGTACCAATATCTTACACACAAGTTAAGAACATGTCTTGCTCAAAGATTTTTCTCAAGCACAACGAACTCATTAATAAATAGTAGATTCTTGCATTCATCTCCGGTTGTGACTAACATGTCCAGCACTGCGGGTGTTGTGATCCCATGCAAAGGTATGAAATTTCATAATTCTTCCACAATTTTTCATAAGTTCACAAGAGTTTTAGAGAATTTGGTTTGCCTTGCTTTTATTTTATTTTTTTATTTAGAGGATTTTTGGGTCTGTTTTTATTCTTTATTTTCACTTTTAATTTACTAACTTTCCATCTTGTTTTTAAATATTTGTATAGGAGAATAGTTTTTTTCATTGTTTTTTGTACAAATATTTGAAGGTTATTTTGTGCTGACTCACACTTTTTTTTAGTCACACTTAAAACTTCCTCTTCTTGTTTTTCACAATCTAAACAATAGAAATAATATAACTTTATTCTGTTTTTCTCCTTTTTATTTATTTTCACCCGAAACGGGCTAGTTGGTTAATTTAGGATATGCCATATTGTGATATTGTACATGCATCTAAATTGTAACAAGTTGCTTATCCTAAGCAGAACTATTTTTACCCTATGGGCCGCAACTGGTTTTATCTTGATTTGTATCTGTTTGTCCTTTCAACTTACTTGGGCCCATTTTCATTGGCAATTTGGCATTACCTATACTGCTATAGTTACATAAATAAATTAGTACTATGATAAAGTTGACATCTATGATAAAGTTGACATGTGTATAATCTTACAGAAAATTTTAAAACTTGTCTTTCACATACCTTTTTCTATAATATACTTGATAACAAATAGCATAACATCTTTCCATTCATCAGTACGTCGAGCACTGCTGGACTTGTGATCCCATCTAAAGGTATGACATGCATCAAAGTGGATATAATTGTGAACACTGCACTTACATAAGATGCATTTTCCTCATAATTTTTTCAACAATTGTGATTCAACTTTAGTAATAATATCTCCGTAGCAGAATTTTGAGTTTTTAGGGTTATATGCTCTCTTTTTTTCTTTGGATATCGTTTTTAGTCAGTCGGATTATTTTCAGTTGGATTTTTATCTTTTGATTTTTGAAAGTCTTGTTGTGGAAAGTCACAGTGTCTCAAACTGTGAGGAATTGGAAAAGAATGGATATAATTTATGTATTTATTCATGATTGAGGTTCCTCAATTTCTAAAATACTATTTTATTTTATTTTTTTCCTTTTGGTACATTTGTAGCTGCTGTAGCATGGGAAGCGGGGAAACCTTTGGTTATAGAACGTGTGGAGGTGGCTCCTCCACAGGAGATGGAAGTGAGGATCAAAGTCAAATACACCTCGCTTTGCCATACTGATCTTTACTTCTGGGAGGCCAAGGTCTGTTTCAGATTTATCCTTTATGTTATGATCTTAATTGCCAAGTTAGATTAATTCACTTTCTTCCATAATGATAATCATTTGATCAATACATGGAGCAAGAGAAACTCTAAATTCCAGTTAACCTTCCTTGAAATTTGATGGTTTTCTCTGAGGTTGAATAATCTTGAACACTTTTCAATTTGACATTTTCTATTTCTGTTTATGCTTTTCGATATTTCAGGGGCAAACTCCTTTGTTTCCACGAATTTTCGGCCATGAGGCAGCTGGGTATGTATTTCAATTATTGTGCATCACTCGGGAGCTAATATGTATATTTATGCTAGTTTCTAATTTCATTTACATGATATTCAAATGCTAAAGTAAAAAAGGTGATTGAAAAGTAGTACAATTGTTAAGTATTTTATTTAATCAAATAGGAGTATCTTACAAAATACTAATATAAAAATAATGATATCTATCATGATTTATATATACTTGACTAGCTTCAGTAACATTTTTTATATGAAGAGTGCATGTTGAAACTAAACAATCAGATCTATCTAAGCTATCCTTAAGATGTTAAAATTATAAGAGTTTGGACTAAATAAACAAATTGTGGCTGGCAGACTTTAATCAGCATAATGGTCGGATTATACCAAAAGTTAGTGACAAATGATTAGTATGATCTCTTAAATTTGTTAGCGTAATTTAACTCTTGAATATTTTAATAGCACTGTATCTGAAGGCGGCAAATCTACAAGGTCCAATTCATTACTCATTGCTGAGTTTTCTTATTTCTGATAGAATTGTGGAGAGTGTTGGAGAAGGAGTCTCAGATCTGTGTGTTGGGGACCATGTGCTCCCTGTGTTCACTGGGGAATGTGGTGAGTGTGCACATTGCAAATCTGAGGAAAGCAACATGTGTGACCTGTTGAGAATTGATACAGACAGAGGAGTCATGCATAGTGATGGAAAAAGTAGGTTCTCCATTAATGGTACCCCAATAAACCACTTTGTTGGCACATCCACTTTTAGTGAATACACTGTGATACATTCTGGCTGCCTAGCTAAGATCAATCCAAAAGCACCTATGGATAAAGTTTGTGTCCTCAGTTGCGGCATCTCAACAGGTTTGATCCAACCCCAGTGTCAAATTAGCCGTTACTATTTCAGATTTTGTTTCATAGTGAGTGATTTTGTAGAACAATGAATTTCAAATATCAGGATTAGGAGCAACTTTAAATGTAGCAAAACCAAAGAAGGGCTCTATAGTAGCAGTCTTTGGTCTTGGAGCTGTTGGCCTTGCTGTATGTTTTCCACCTTTTCATTTCTTGTCTCCATATTATAATTCCTAACTTATGATGTATTTATTTGTATGTACTATCATGCTATACTTTTAGGCTGCTGAGGGAGCAAGAATTGCTGGTGCATCTAGAATTATTGGAATTGATTTGAACCCAAACAGGTTTGAGGAAGGTAGCATATATGTCTTTCCTGTACCAAAGTCACATATTGATATTACCAAGCTATGTTCAACTAGATCATGATAAAATATAGATATTAATTACACTTCTGTTTCTTTCACTGAATGCTAGCCAAAAAATTTGGAGTAACTGAGTTCCTGAATCCCAAGGACTTTGATGTACCAATTCAAAAGGTACGTAATTCTTCATCAACTTCTTGCTGCTGACATGATCCTGACGTGATTATTGTTTAAAATGGCAGGTTATTGCAGACGTAACAAATGGAGGAGTGGATAGAAGTATAGAGTGTACTGGAAACATCAATGCTATGATATCCGCTTTTGAATGCGTTCATGATGTAAGAAATTAATCAGTGTCAGATTCATAGTACTAACAAATAATTTAGCAAACCCGGTTGCCATAGTAGAAACACACATTTGGCTCTTTTAATTCAATTCGAACATGTTTTAACAATATCATAAGATGCAACTGTTTTGAGTTAATAAATTATTGCATGTAAAGAGGATTTGTTGAACATCAAGATTTTGTGCCTAATCATGCAAATTTGTTACCAGAAATTTTTTGTGATTAGGAGTCTAATAATTTTTATGTACTATGCAGGGGTGGGGTGTTGCTGTGCTTGTTGGAGTACCCAACAAGGACGCAGTTTTCATGACCAAGCCCATTAATTTGCTCAATGAAAGAACACTCAAGGGAACTTTCTTTGGAAATTACAAGCCCAGGACTGACCTCCCTTCTGTAGTTGAAATGTATATGAACAAGGTAATTATAAAGTCAAGCAATTCTATATCCTTAACACGAATGAAAATTTTATGATAAGATATATTTTGTCAAGTTCTCTGACAGTCTTTCCATTCCTTTATTGCTTGCAGCAATTGGAATTGGACAAGTTTATAACCCATAGAGTTCCTTTCTCTGATATCAACAAGGCATTTGATTTAATGTTGAAAGGAGAGGGACTAAGGTGCATCATTAGCATGGAAGACTAAAACAAATGTTACCGAATTTTATCCTTTTCCTTTCCTTACTAAGACTCATTCCCTATGTATTTAATTACAATGTAATAAATGGGATATTCTCACAACAACATGTTTATGTTAATAGTTTTTTTCTTCTGTACACGCACAAGCTCATGGATCAAGTTCTTAACCACATGCTTAAGAGATAATATCACATCATGCATGTTGTAGTAAAATTTATATTTTATTCTTCTGGTTTAATATTAATTTGTTTTATTTCTCTAAAAATCTTTATATTACTTAAGGTCTTTGAATTTGAATTAAAGTAAAATTTATTAAATCTTATTAATTTATGGGTTAAATTTTCATATATCGTAAAAATTTTATATGATTTTTTTATAAGTCACATGTTAGTGTTGTTAGTGTTTGTTTTTGTTAGTGGTAAAGATTGAAATCGCAATTTTTTCTCGTCTTCTTCTTCTTTATCTAATTAAATCACTTTATATTTTCAAAAAATTTGCATGATTAATCACTTAAAAATTATGATTTATACAACTTGCAAAATAACTATTACGGAAAACATATGATACAAAACATATTATAATTGAATAACAATTACTATCATTACCTACACTGTTTATTTTTAATTTAATTATCAATCATAATTAATAATGTAATTATTCTTTACTTCAATTAACATTTTAAAAAAGAAAATAAATAAGAAATATTAAGGTAATAATAATAATCTAAACTTTTTTCTTTGTTTGACAAAAAATCCCTAAAGTTTATTAATAAGTTTATCTTTAAGTTATATATTTTTTGTTAATTGAGGACTTCGAACTCATACATATACCTGATTCTTCTCTCCACATATGAAATTTGTCACTATATCAATATTTTTCATCCCTAAAAAATAATATCTTTTTGTTTTAGTTCTATAATGTTTTTTAATTTAGTCTTTTGAAATTTTTTGTATAATTTTAGTCTCTATTATTAAACAACTATTTTAGTTTTAGTAATTAGTTTTAAGTAACAATGTTAATTAAGTTATCTTTGCATGAGGTGACATAATACTTTGTTAGGGGAATCAAGAGGGGAATAGTTTCATATAAGCTTAAATAAGTTTTTTGTCCTTAAAGTTTCACCAAAAATAATTTTTATTTCTTAAAATTCAAAAATATTCTTTTTAGTTTGTCTTTAATTCACTTTTATTCTTTCTTCTCCAGATATAACACGCCGTTAAAAAGTTCCTTATAGAGAGCACATTTTTTTACCGATGAATCACTCTCCTCTTTAACTCAAGTCTCCTCAATATTCAATTTCACGTCCAATACAACCAAATACACTGAAACTTGTAAACAAACCATGTTAATACAAAAAATAAATTAACTTTAGAGACTAAAAAAATATTTTTGAATTTCAAGGATCAAAAGTAATTTTTTTGTGAAACTTTAGAGATAAAAAACTTATGGAAATTTTTTATATAGTATATTAGAAAAATTGTGGTTTAAATATTTTATTTGCTCTAAACTATTTATAACATCAAGTAAATAAACAGTATTACGGAAAACCATTATTATACTCTCTAATAATAATATGATACTTTTATGTAGTAGTATTCTTTTTTAAAACAGAACTAAAACCCAACAAAAAAAACATATTTATAAAATTAAAATATATTTAAAGAATAAAACACTTTTTTTAAGAAATGTAAAAATATATATAATAAATTATTTGATTAATTATTACATTACTAAATTTATATAATTAAATGTCATATTATACATGATATTAAATGGTTTATGTATTAGTTTTTAAAAACTCAACAAAACATGGATGTGGACATATTTTACAAAGAATTAAAGAAAAATTATTAAAAAGTAATATCATTTTAATTTAAATTTCTTTTATCATTCTAATAATACTTTATCTAATATCATTCTAATTACAATTATGTAAAATTTAGTATTTTTAACTTATATTATTTGTTTTTTATATATGGTGCAAGTTGTCCTTTATACTACTACAATCTAAGTTAAGATAGTACACAAAATTATACAAATATTACATATTATACTAAATTACATAATTAAATGTTAAATTAAAATAAAAATAGGATGCAAGGGCGCATGTGTTTTTCTACATTTAAAGGGGAAAAAAACACTTTTTCAAGAAGAAAGAGTGATTTAGCCGAAATGATCTAATAAATTCTGTAATAGATTTCATACATAAAACATAATTAAGAGGTGGGGAAAAAAAACACTAGAAACAACCTGTTTGACAAGAAATCTCAACACTGAAAAAAGAAAACAAATCTTAAAGACCTAAAGGCACTTGTTTGACAAGAAAGTGAAGATAATCGTACTACAACTACAATTCGTTTATAAATAAATATACTTCCACGTTCCAACCTACAAAAAAACAGTAGTAACCAAACACACCCACACCATCGAAACTTAACAATGCCAACACTCTCATCCAAACACCCCTTTCCCAATTCCCCGAGCACCGCCGCCGCCGCCAACCTCCTCTTCCTTTTGTTCGCCGTCCAAATCTCAACGGTCCTAGCCGGAAACACCCACGTCATCAATTTCCGGTCCCCGAACCTGTTCCCGGAGGGTCTTGCATGGGACCCAACAGCGCAGCACTTCCTCGTCGGATCCCTCCGCCAGCGCACGATCTCCGCCGTGTCGGACGCCGGCGTTGTCGAAACCCTAATCTCGGACCTCTCCCTCCCGGAAAACGCCTCCATCCTTGGCCTCGCCGTGGACTCCGGCAAGAACCGCGTCCTGGCGGCGATCCACGCCCCCAACGCCCTCCCTCCGCTAAACGCCCTGGGCGCGTACGAGCTCCGGTCGAGGAAGCGGGTGTTCCTGACCGCGCTCCCCTCGGCCGCCGGCGACGAGAAACATGCAATCGCGAACGACGTGGCAACGGACTTCAACGGGAACGCGTACGTGACGAATTCGGGCGGAAACTACATGTGGAAGGTGAATTGGAAGGGAGAAGCTTCAATTCATTCAAATTCGGGAAAGTTCAGGGAACATGCGGTGGTCCGCGACACAGTGTATAGCTTCTGCGGGCTAAACGGCGTCGTTTACAACAGCAAAGGGTATCTGTTAGTGGTGCAATCGAACACGGGGAAGATGTTTAAAGTTGACGCGGAGGAGGGCAGTGCGAGACTGGTGCTTCTAAACGAGGATTTGATGGGTGCAGACGGCGTGGCTCTGAGGCGGGACGGCGTCGTTTTGGTGGTGTCCTCTAAGAAGTTGTGGTTTTTGAAGAGCAACGATGGGTGGGCCCAGGGTGTGGTGTTTGACGCAATTGACCTCGACCATGAGGGGTTTCCCTCTTCGGTTGTGGTGGGCGAGAGGGATAGGGTGTACGTGCTGCACGGTAGCGTCGTCGAGGGTGCTTCGGGAAATTCCCAGAGGGATTCTTTTAAGATCGAGCAAGTCAGCTCCCCCAAAGAGAGTGAAGGGGAGAATGTTTGGATGTACGTTATGCTTGGAATTGCCTTGGCTTATTTCTTGTTTTGGAGGTTTCAGATGAAGCAGCTTCTCAGCAACATGGACAAGAAGATCAATTGATCCTTCATTCTTCATTCTTCTGCTTTACTTTACACTTTGTTATTGTTTTACTTTTACAACTCCAATCATACGATTATAATTATGCCCCTTCCTAATTCTCTTCATTATTGCCCTTTCTTCTTCTGGGAGATTGCATCTAATGTCTTCTATCTATGGATAATCTTTTAAGTTTTGTTTTTTACCTGGTTAAATTTTTATACATGTATACTTGTACATTCTAATGTTTTCATAAGAGAAAATAGGGATAACAAAAATAGCTTGGTTGGGCCTGCCTATCAATGCAGACCAACTTGCTGTCAACAATGAGACATTTTCTTTTATAAACTCCTTATTCGCCGTTCACATCCTCCTCAACTTTTATAATTTTCTATAAAGTCCTAAAAAACTCTCTTCTTTTTTTATTCTTTGTCTTTTTCGGAAAGCATCATCTAAGTATACTTACTTTTATCCATTTTTTTGAAAGAGTATTTTTTTTTTTTATTTTGTACTCTTATTCTTTTTTAACATAAATATATTTTCACCTTTATTTCAGGAACTTTCTTTGTCATATCTCCTCACTTGCAAGAAAAAAAAATATAAAATTTTAAAATTCACTTACATAATTTTGGATCAAGTGATCTGGAATATAAATATAGACTTGGCAATTCACTCCAAACAGGATGATCCAAAATGTACATAATGTATTACAAATAACGTGATTTGAAATTGTAACAAATTTGTATTCCGAATTGGTTCATCAAGAATTATGCATAATTTGTATTTCAATCCAACGAATCCAAAATATTAATTTTTTGTGTTCCGAATTGGTTGATGCATAATACATTATGGATATTCTGAATCAAATAATCCAAAATTGTAACAAATTTGTATTTTGGATAGTTTGTCTAGAACTATGCACAATTTGTATTTTGAATCAACTAATCTAAAACATTAACTTTTTGTGTTCAAGATTCATTGATTCGAAAGACTGCAAACTAGTGTTGAATACAAAGAAACAACACACAAGAATATTGAAAATCAATCCTAATCAACAAGAAACTTTAAGAAAGTCATATGTACACCAAATTGCCTTTTTTCTTTTTAAGTAATGCATAAATTAACTAACAATGCCCTAAAATCTTGTAAGAACATAGAATAATGAGATATATATAATAGAACACAATGTATCAATTGATGTTTGGTACATATAAGAAACAACTAAGCAAGATCATGCACAAACATGATAGCACTTTAAAAAAAAGATAAGTTCTAGAATTTAAATATCAAATAAGGATGAGGATATGTTAAGGTTTTCTTAAATATTGTAAGTGTGAGGGGTGCAAATAGTAAATGAGAGGTGTTAAAAGAAACTGTCCAATAATAAATTATGTAGTTATATTTAGAGTTTCCATAACAAGTGCCTTAAAATAAATAATGGTTATTAAATTTTGTAAAAATATATAGTTAACTATATTATTAAATGAATTTTTATTTTAATATTTATTAATGTATTTTTATTTTATTTAAAAGATGAAAATACCCATCAATATTAAATAGCTTTAATTAATATTTTATTTAATACTTACCAATAATTTAAAAAAAAATTAAACATAAATAACTTTAACGTTATTTTACTATTTTTCTCATTTTAACGCTACTAAAAATTTAAAAATAAAATAATTTTAATGTTTTTACTTAATATTTTTATATTTTACTTTTACTTACTTTTAATTTTTATCAACGAAAAATAAATTGTAAAATAATCTTAAAATTATTTTATTTTTATTTTTTTTAAGTTTTTTTGTGGGTTAAATAAAATATCAATTAAAAGCATTGATGGACATTTTTGTCCTTTAAATAAAGTAAAAATACATTAATTATTATTTAAATCAGAATTTATTTAAGAGCGCATTTAACTATCCTTAACAAGTTCCCTAAACATTATTTATGATGTATTGCACGAGGTAATTAAGCATAATTTTATTTATGATATATTGATGTATAATTTTTTACACATATATAATTTTTATATTGTCAAATTATCCATCACCATGCACACGGATTAATCGACATAAGTTGCAACTAGGTCTACAAATAATGTAATCTCATTTTTCAATAGTCTCATCATTAGGATCATGGCTAGAATGATTGAGGAAGACTTAGTAGGAGGGAGCATGAGAGATCTCAACTCTTGTTGAGAGTAAAGACCATAAAGTCCTTGTTTTGTATTTCTTTTATTTTGGGTGTAAATAGTATTTGTTGAGATATGTGTAGAATATCTTTGGAGATATGTATAAATCAGAAGAATATCTTTTAGGAAAATATCTTTGAGATGTGTATAAATTAGGAATGATATTTTTTTATTATTTCTTGGATTTCTCTCTTATTTCTATGAAACTTACTAGGAATAGATTATTCAGTCATTCTTTCCTTATTTAGTTTAGATTTACCTATATTTTATGTTATCTTGTATTCTATAAATACCTATGTATAATTTATCATAAAATATAGAAATAATTACCCTTTTTTCTTCTATCTTATATGGTATTAGAGCCTAGGTTTAGGTCTTTGAATCCTACACATAATGGTCACATCTTCTACTACCCAAATTGTTGATTGGAACGCCTCATGCATCCATTCAAATTACTTCTGTAAGAGTAAACAATAAAAAATTTCTCAAAATGGGCCTAATCCATAAAATTAGCCATTGATGGTAGGGGAAATGGAGGATTCTAAACCAAACAAATCTAAACCTTTATTCAAAAAATGGAGATCATGAAACTCACTAGGTCCTGTTTAGGTAAACTTATGTAGTAGAACTTATAAAAGTAAAAATTTTTTAAAAGCTCTAACACAAAAAGCACATTTAAAAAAATTTAATTAGTGTTTGAATTATACATATGTAAGAGCTTATATAAAAGAGCTCATAGAAAAAATGGTGTTTGGACAAAATTATATAAGTTCTTTTATATTAGTAAAATTACTAAAAAAAATTGTTTTCATTTACAAATTTAAAACACTAATTTCAAATATTAACTAAGAAGAACTTTTCCTCGTTAGAAATTGAAAACTAATGAGAGATGACTAACGGTTATGGTCGGAGGTAGAGATTGGAGGTGGCATTTGGTGACTTCTGATAAGAGGTGACAGTCGGTGATCGATAACCGGAGGTAGTAGTTGTGATCACCGGCCGGAGGTGGTGATTAGTGACCACTGGTCGAAGGTTTCAGTCGGTAACTGCTGGCTAGAGGTGGCGGTTGGTGATCGCCAACCGGATTTGGCGGTCGATGAATAGCAGCCAGAGGAGTGGTAGATGACCATCGGTCGGAGTTAGTGGCCAGTGACTGTCAGTCAAAGGTGGTAGTCGATGGTCGCAAGTGATGTCAAGTGATGAGTTTGAATAAAAAATCAAAAACTCAAAACCTTGAATAAAAGTAAAAAAAAAAACTTTAAAAATTAACGTTTCCATAAACTTTACTGAGAACTTTTAAAGAAGTAAAAAATTATTAAAGGTTATGTATGCAAACACTAATTTTAATTGAAATAAGGCTTATGTGGGAGTACAGAAACTCCTAGTAGAACTTTTAACCTGTATCCAAATAGGCTTATCACTACTTGGCTCCTTAACTCTATGGAGGAGTCTATTAGAATGTCGTATCTCTTTATGTCTCCCAAAGAGATAGGGGAGGTCATTCATGAGACATATTTTGACATAGAGAACCATTCATAAACATTAGAATTGAAGACACAGTCGTGGAACTCCAAACAAGGTAACTTTGATATAACAACGTTCTACAATAATATGTTGTCACTATGGCAAGAACTTGACCCTGTTATAATGATGAATGGAAAAATCCCAAAGATTTGGCTAGATTAAAAAAATGTGAGGAAATTGACATAATTTTTATGTTTTTAGCAGTGTCAATACAAACTTTGATGATGTTAAGGGTCAAATATTGGGATGACATCCACTCCCATCAATTCAAGAAGTCTTTTCTGAATTAAGACAAAAGGAAGGACGTAAAAGGGTGATGGCAGGGTCTGTTTCTTATATTGCAGATAAAGAAGGATCAACCCTAGCCACTAAAAACTGGTTTTGACTAGAAAGAACAAACGAAACTTTGGTGTGACCACTGCAAGCGTCATTGGCAGACAAAGGAGACATGCTGGAAGATTCACGACAAGCCACCAAATTGGCAACCAAGTTGGAAAAAGAAATAGGAGGGTGGCAAAGCATTGAAATCCAAGTTTGAGACCTCTGCAGATCCTAACTTTACCCCTGGGGATTCCAGTCAATTTCCATCCACCAAGGAACAAGTTAAGCATTATATCTCTTAAAACTCATTAAATCACCCTCATGTTCCTATGTTAATCAAGGTAGTTTGTCCCTTTTTTCTTCTAATGTTTCAAAGCCTTGGATCATAGACTCTGGGGCTACAAATCATATGACATCATCTTCTCATTTTTTTATTCCTATAATCCATTTGTAGGAAATAGAAATATCAAAGTAGCTAATGGTTCTTTTTCAACCATTGCAAGAACTGATGACATATAAATTTCCCAATCATTAATCTTAAAAAATGTCTTACATGTCCCCAAGTTGTCATGTAATTTACTGTCAATCAGTAAATTAACTTGTGATCAAAATTGTTGTGCTAAATTTTATCCTATTTCTTGTGAATTTCAGGATCTGGACTCAGGGAAGATGATTGGCAATACTAAACTAAGTGGTGGACTTTATTACTTCAATGATGGATTCCTTTAAAATTCAACTTGTCACTGTTTTGGTGTTTTTTCTAGTACCAATAAAACGAATATTATGTTATCATTTTAGGCTAGGACATCCTAGCTTTCATTATTTAAAACACTTACTTCCTAATTTATTTCTTAATAAAGATCTATTTTCTTTTCAATGTGAAATTTGCGCGCTTGCCAAAATGGATCGCTCTACTTATTCTCCTCACCCTTACATCCCTTCAAAACAATTTTCTCTTATCTATAGTGATATACGGGGGCTTGTAAAAATTTTGACCCCTACGAGAAAGAGATGGTTTGTCACCTTTATCGATGATCATTCACGAATGAATTAAGTTTACCAACAAAAATTTGAAGTTGAAGGTATTTTTTAAAATATTTTATAACATGATCCAAATCAGTTTGACACAAATTAAAATTTTGCGTAGTGACAAGGGAAGAAAGTATTTTACAAAGGTTCTTGGTGATTTTTTTTTATTCATGGAATTTTTCAACAAAGCTCATGTGCCGGCACGCCTCAGCAAAATGTCTTGCTGAGAGAAAAAATTGTCATCTTTTAGACGTGGCAAGAACATTGATGTTCACACATAAAGTGCCACAATTTTTTTGGATGATGCAATTTTGACAACAACCTATTTAATTAATAGGATGCCTTCCAAAACTTTAAATGTTGAGAACCCAGTGACTGTGTCTTTTAGAAATTTTTCATAATCCAAATTGTAGTCTTCATTACCATTAAAATTTTTTGGTTGCATTATTTTTATTCATAACAAGGATTTAAATAAAGGTAAATTTGATTCAAAAGGAAAAAAGAGTATTTTTTTTAGTTACTCACCCACACAAAAATGATATAAATATTATGACCTCTTGACAAGAAAATATTATGTAACCCTCGATGCTCAATTTTTTGAAAACTTGTCATACTTCAAAGCCCACCTTCAAAGGGAGTGTAGTGAGGAGGATTTGACTAGAAGGGGAGAAAAAAATATGGATTTCTTTCACACTCAAAAAAGTAATGATCCTTTTTTCTGATTTTGTGGAAACTTTTAATCTAGATTCTAATACTCCTTCCTTTTTTTATAATCAACATATATTTCCCAAAAATAATAGTGAAAAATTGGTTGATGGAGAAAGTCATTTAATGGTAGAACGTGGTATTTCTGTAATTGGAAAGGGAATTAATCCTCAAGAAATTAACTTTGCAGGAGTTTTAGGAAATGAAAACTTTGGTCCAGCAAATTCTAGTTTTAGAGGAACTAAAAATAACATTACAAGCAGATTTGGTAGAATTTTTACACAGAGGGAGCAATGAATATTATTCGAAACATTTCAACATAACCATGAAGACACCCCATGTTCAGATCAAGAAATTTTAGGTTATGATTCTATCGTTAAAAATCTTGTGAGTAATTTAGATATTCCTATTGCTCTTAGAAAAGGAACAAGAGAGTGCACTGCACTAGGCATCCTTTGTATCCAATGTCTAATTTTGTTTCATATGAGAAATTATCTCCTTGCTTTCATGCTTTCACCATCCAACTCATTAATGAGGAAATTTCAAAGAGTATTAGATATGCTTTACAAGTACCAGAATGGAAAGAAGTTGTCCTAGAAGAAATGTGAGCTCTAGGAAGGAATCAAACGTGAGAAGTGATGGAGTTGCCAAGGGAAAAGAAAAATGTTAGGTGCAGATAGGTCTTTGCTGTAAAGTTTAAGCTTGATGGAATGTTGGAGAGATACAAGGTGAGACTAGTTGCCAAGGGATTTACTCAAACATATGGAATTTACTATTGACTATGGAGAGACATTTGCTCCGGTAGCAAAGTTTAATACAGTTTGGGTATTGTTGTCTATTGTAGTGAACTTGGAGTGGCAACTACAACAGCTGGATATTAAAAATGCATTCTTGAATGGTGATCTAGAAGAACAGGTCTACATGGATGCTCCTCTTGGCTTTGAGAATCAATTTGGATCCAACTAGGAGTGGAAACGGGTCAAGGCACGCATAGGTAGTGGGTACTCGCTACCCAACCCGCTGCAAAAACCTACCACCCGTTATCCGCTAAATAATCGTCGGATACCTGCTATAGAAATATCCGCGAATTTTTTTAATACCCATTGGTATCCATGAGTACCCACGGATACTTTTAAAAAATATTTTTTTAGAATTAAATGTTTTTTATTAGAAGTTTTATCAAATAAATAATTTATTCGTTGGAAAATCTAGAAATATAATTATACTATTTTCTACAAGATTAATTATATCTAAAAGTAGATTAATATAACATATTATAAAAATATTTAATAAAATAAAATCTTTATTTTATATTATCGAAATTTTTATAATAAATAATTTTATTAATTATAAAGTTTTCATAAAAAAATAAGATTTATATCAATGAATTTTGATAATTAATATTTTAATTTGATTTATTTCACAAAAATATTATTTTCTTAAACTTAAATATATATATATATATATATAGTATTTTAGTTTAGCGGGTAGCAGGTACTCGTAAGGACTATGATACTCGTACCCATACCCGTTAAGGAGCAAGTAGAAAAAAACTTGTACTCGCGAGTAGCAGGTACCCATTTATACTATGTACCTGGATATTTTGGCGGGTTTTATCCATGAGTACCGATTTTTTTGTCATCCCTAGATCCAATATTTTCAAATTAAAGAATTCATTATATGGGTTAAGCAATCACCACACACTTGGTTTGAGAAGTTTACAAACTCAATGAAAAAGCAAGGATACACACAGGGACATACGGACAACACTCTATTTTTTAAGAGAAATATTGATGGCAAAATTGCTATCCTAATTGTATATATTGATGACATCATTCTCACTAGTGATGGTGGAAAGGAAATTAACAAATTAAAGAAATGTCTAGCAAATGTGTTTGAAATTAAGGACCTTGGAAGTCCAAAATATTTTTTAGGAATGGAAATTGCCCGATAAAAGGAAGGAATAGCAATTAGCCAAAGGAAATACATCCTGGATCTGCTAAAAGATACTGGTATAAGTGGATGTAAACCTGTCAACACACCAATTGACACAAATGTGAAGTTAGCCAATAGAAAGGAAGAGGAAGGAGTTTATACAACTGAGTATCAGATGTTGGTTGGAAGATTCATCTATCTATCCCACACTCGGCTAGAAATAGCCTTGGTTATAGGATTGGTAAGTCAGTTTATGCATTCTCCTAAAAAGGTTCACATGCAGATAGTTTGCAGGATTCTTCGGTATCTCAAGGGATCACTAGGAAAGTGGTTGATGTTCAAGAAAAATGATAATCAGGCCATTGAAGCTTGCACTTATGCAGATTGGGCTAGATCAATGATAGATAGAAAGTCCACATCTGGATATTGTTGCTATGCATAGATAATTTCATCACTTGGAAAAGCAAGAAACAAGATGTGGTTGCTCGCAATAATGCTGAGCAGAATTCAGGGCATTAGCAAATGGACTCTATGAGGTAATTTGGCTAAAATGAGTTATGGAGGACCTAAAACTCCCTCTTGAACATCCAATGAGAATCTACTGTGATAACAAGGCTGCCATTAATATTGCCAATAATCTTGTCCAGCATGGTAGGACAAAGCATGTGGAAATTGACCGCCACATTATCAAAGAAAAGCTTGAAGTTGGGTGTGATTTGCACACCATTTGTGCCAACATCTCTGTAAATAGTAGATATTTTCACGAAGGGGTTGTTTAAACCGGGTTTTGAGTCATGTATCAGTAAGTTGGGATTGACTGATATCTTCAATCCAACTTGAGAGGGAGTGTTGAGATATGTGTAGAATATCTTTGGAGATATGTATAAATCAGGAGAATATCTTTTAGGAAAATATCTTTAAGATATGTATAAATTAGCATGATATCTTTTCATTATTTCTAAGATTTCTCTCTTATTTCTAGGAAACTTACTAGGAATAGATTATTCAGTTATTCTTTCCTTATTTAGTTCAAATTTACCTAGATTTTATGTTACCTTGTATTCTATAAATACCTATGTATAATTGATAATAAAATATAGAATAAATTACCCTTTTTTTCTTCTATCTTATTGTATTTTATATTTTGGTACATGTATTTTGGTCATGTTTAGCAGAGTTAGTAGAACATGGGGTGCCATTAATTAGTATATGGAGTATGTGCAAGTAGGTAGGCTAGTAAGTCTTGGATGTGTGGTTATTTCCACACCCTTGGCTTGGTTTTGCACTCCTCTAGCACTCACAAAGCATGACTAACATGTGGGACCCCCTTGTCCTCTTTAGTTGGTGCTAAATGAAAGAAGAGGAGACAAGATTAGCATGGCTAATTTGGATTAGGAAAACTTAACCTTTTGTTAGTTTGCTTTTTAAGCTAATTAAGCTTGGTTATCCTTCTCTTAATCTCACACCTCTTGCCTATAAATAGAAAGCTTGGTTATTTCTTATCTTGAATGTCTAGAGTTTCCTTCTCTTAGAAGGCTCATCTTCTTTACCTTTTGTCAAGGATCATTTCCCTTGTGGCAAGTTTCACTAAAACTTGTCTTCCTTCCTTGAAAGTGACATTTTCCACCATTATTCCTTGTCTCTTCCATCAAGTCATTATTAGAGAAACCAAGTCAATGGAAAAGATCATGGGTCAAACTTATCGAAATGCATCAACAACTATTTTAAATACTCGAAGAAAGAGTTTGTCTTTATAGTGATTTCACAATGCTATAAGAATATTGCTTCTAAAAGGTTATCATAAACTCGTCATCTTTTCTATAATATATGGGACTACTTATCACCTTTATGTAGTCCTTTGTAGACTGTGACTATGTTATAGACACTTTGCTCGAGGAAGATCTTCAACTTTTCACTTTATTCTTCATTGTAGCTTCTTTATCCACTTGTACAATTTGAAATCACATCTTTGCACCACAATTTCGATGATGATTCTTCATTGAGAAGTCAACTTATCATTGCTTCAGATGAATTTATTAAATACTAAACTTTTGATCATACCTTGACATGCTCTGTTTTCTATAATTTTTTAACTTGAAACATAGTCTTCTTCACAAAGCTTGAATCTCGATTTTCTTATTGAATTAGCTTCAAATTTGATCTTTCCAGACTCGTCTTGATTTCTTAAATGTTGATGCAATCCTTGATTGCTCCTTCCATGATCTTCCTCCAAAGAGATTCTACTACTAAAAGGTGAAGGTAGAAGGTAAGAAGATGGAGTGTGTAAGGCGTCGCTCAAGGATATAAGCCATAAAATAGGTGAAGCTTGCCACAAGGGAAGGAACCCTTGATAAAAGCCATGAAGAAGAACTCTCACAAAGAATAGAATTCAAGACACTCTAAGAATAAGCTCTCAAGAATATGAGTCAAATATTATTCATCAAAGTATGAAAATGATACAAGAAATTGTGGGTTTATAGGCATTTCAGACATGTAGAATTAGGAGAGCTAACCAAAGAGTTTTAACTTACCTAATCCAAACAAGCCCTTAAAAAAGTGGATCTAGCTCCCTCACATGACACAAGATCCATAATATGGATCTAGCTCCCTCATTTGAATTCAAATTCAAATGATTGAATTTGAATTCAAAATTGGTGCCACCTAGAAGGAACACAAGGGCCCCACATGTTACTCATGCTTTTGTGGATCCTAGAGAAGTGTGGAAATCAAATAAGGGGGTGTGGAACTCAAAACCACATGTCCATTTGTTCTATAAAAGGTCTACCTTCTTGCATACACTTCATGTAAACAACTAATGGCACCCCAAGCTCAAAATAAAGGGAAATGACAAAAAATACAAGGCTTGACAAAAGGATAAATGTACCTACCTAATTACTAAACAAAATATAAAATATTTCCAAGTAATTTTTAAGACTATGGCCTAAAATTCTTCAATAAGCTCCAACTTTTCCATGTCTTCTTCCAATCTTTCTAACTAAGAATCCATACTAAGTGGGATTGCATTAAATGTTGCCTTTAAGATTCGTAACTTATTTTTTCACGATCATGAGCTTCGCTTAATTCTACTTTTAAGGGTACAAACATAGAAGGTTTGTGTTCTTATGTGCAGATGGTCCATACTATGATATCTTCCTAAAAAGAAGATGTTAGCTTAGACAATGATGTAATTCCTTAAGAAGGAATCTCCATAAGATGGTCCAAATATGTCCCCTTGTATTTAGGCGTGGGGTACCATTAGTTATTTGTATAGGTGTATGTTAGAAGGTGGGAATTTTTAGAGCAAGAGGATGTGTGAGTTTTAATTTTCACACCCCCTTGTTTGAGTTTCACACCTCCTAAACATACACATGTGCATGAGTAGTAAATGGGACCCACATGTTCCCTCCATATGGTGTTACTTTACCTCTCCATCCTAGGTGGCGTCTAATTGTCTCTTAATTCATCCTTTGAGCTTTACCAAGTATTGAGCTTGAACCTTCATCTAATTACCTCTCCATATGGTGTCACTTTACCAAGTGTTGAGCTTGAACCTTCATCCTTTGAGCTTGATCATGCATGTCAAGTTCAAGATTTGGGAGACATAGAAGGGAATGATGACCTTAAAAAAGATTACACCTTGGACCCCAAGGAGGATCTTATTAAAGATGATTCTTCCAATGAAAAAGTAGAATTTGAGGTTGTATCCATCACCATTGAGCATAATGCATCACAACCTCAAACTCTACTTAAAGATGAGGTCACTCTAGTTAAACATAAGATTAAGCCCAAAACTTTGGAGACTCAAATTCAATCTCAAGTTCAACTTCAAGAGACCAAGCAAGAATGGCCCACCCCTAGGCCCATCATTCTCTCTTAGGGTGAACAAAAGGATAAGGCTTAGTTAGCCTTCCTGAATGAGTGCTCTGATGCACCAAGTATAGCCTTTCCACCCATTTCCAACTATATGAGGCTACTACTTAGTGCATTAGGTACAAGTTGGGGAACTTTTGTGTGGAGGCCACTACACTACCTCCACTACCCCAACCATGAGGGGGCTACATCATAGACCCGTCACTTTCCCAACTCTTTTGAGTTTATACCTGCTAATTACATTGCTTAGCTTCTTGAAGGACTAGAAGAAGAGGAAGAAAGACTTCAGGATTTGAGGTCAAATCCTCTCTAAGGGAGAGGAGATGATGCAATCCCACCTAGCAAGGACTCTTGGCTAGGAGGATTAGGAGAAGACATGGCTAGGATTAAGCTTCATGAAGATATTTAGGGCCATAGTCTTAAAATTGTGTAAATATTGTGTAATGTGTGTAGTATTTTTAATAGGAGGTATTAGCATTTTTTGGGCCTTTGTATCTTCGGCCATTTCCCCTTGTATTTAGGCATGGATGTTATTAGTTATTTTTGTGGGGTGTATGTTAGAAGGTGGTCCTTTTTAGAGCAAGAAGATGTGTGAATTTTAATTTCCACACCCCCTTGTTTGATTTCCACACCTCCTAAACATACACATGTGCATGAGTAGCAAATGGGACCCACATGTTCCCTCTATGTGGCACCACTTTCTCTCTCCATCCTAGGTGGCATCTACTTGTCTCTTAATTCAAGTTTGAATTTGAATTAAGGGAATTAGATCCACTATTTTAGGATCTAATGTAACATAAAGGAACATAGATCCACTAATCTAGGACCTTGTTTGGATCTTACACTATCCTTACTCCATAGCCTTAAGTGGGTGTCCATTTCCCCCCTAAACTCTATAAATAGCACTCACCTCACTCATTGTAGACAACTTTGATCATTTAAATACAATTCACTTTTTGTGATAGCTCTTTGTGAGTCTTGTTCTCTCTAACTTTGAGAGTGTCTCTCTTGCTTTTATCAAAGATTCTTTCCCTTATGATAAACTTCTACAAACCTTGGCTTATCTTCTTTAGAAGTGGCACCTCCATAATCATTCCTCAACTCTCCATCTCCATCTTCTTCAACCTAGAGAACTTCAAGAAGAAAGATCATGGGAGGAGCATTCTAAAGATGCATCACTTGGTCAGAAACTCCCTAACTGATGATCTCTCAGAGAATCAATAACTTCAGTCTTCAACAGATGCTTCATACCTCATATGATATGAGCAAAGTGTAAGCAACTCCATTTTTTTTGTCTTCACACCTTCTGATCTTGCATTAGCATTAGACTGAAGGCTTCTTATGTGCGGTCTGTTGACTATTAAGATCTTATCTTTTGATTATATTTTTCTCTCCTGATAGCACTATATAAGCATTTTCCAGTGTCTGTATATAATATTCTTGACTTTTGATAGTGTTTTTCTTATCTTCCTATAGTTCCTTATGAATACCTTTTATCTGTATACCTTTTAATCATTTTACAAGTAAAACATTAGATAATCGAATTTTTATATTTGTAATCATCAAAACCACAAGAGTGTAACTAGATCATATGGTTATCTGAACCTTCTAATCATAACAATTATATTTTAAGTAATAAAAAATAAAAAATTATGAGACCTATCAACATAATGAAATATTAATATTAAAAATTTTATTTTTTAGGGACTTAGAGTGAAGATTTTTTTGTTATTCTATAGCGCCGACCCTAGAGTCATGTATATACTGTATATGGAAGTAATAAACATAAAGATTGGAAATCACAACTAGAAAACAACTTGGTCAATTCTTGTTACCTCATAAGTAGTGGTCGATCTAGGACTTTGAGCAAGCAGGGGTAAATGAATAATTAATAAAATTTGAAAAGTAAAAAAAAAAAAAAAACAAAAAAACATACGCGAGAAGCAAAACAAATTGAGAAAAAAGATAAAATTGGATTTTTAAGTTGAATATTTAAATAAAAATTTATAAATATATTAACTAAGTGACAAAATAAACTAGTTCAACTATATAAAGTTAAAGGAATTAAAATATAAAAAAATTGATATCAATGAGTTTAAATATATAAAATTACAGGGTATAAAATTTGATAATAAAAAAGCTAATAATAAGAAATTCAAATATATAAAATTAGGAAAAAAATTATTAACATATTAAATATTTAGATATTTACATGTAATTTTTTCAATTGACAAGTGCATCACACCCATGAAATATATGCAGATTTGTCACCCTTATATTTTTAAGATCCACAATATAGAGAAAGCAAATTACAGTAATACTCTTAAAATTTAGCATAATTATATATGCATCTTTAGTTTTTTAAACCATGTGTGTGTGAGAGAGTGACCACACGTGTATAAATCATTAAAATTACATCAAATAAAGTTTAATATAATTATATATGCATCCTTAGTTTTTTAAACTATGTGTGTATGACCGCACGCGCGTGAATCATTAAAAATTCCATCAAATCTTACCCACTGAATTTATTAAATATGAGAATTGATCATGATTTCTTTAGAAAATTACTTAGTCCACTCTTATAAAAATATAAATTTAGTTTGTAATTATCAAAATTTTAACTATCATGATTTGTTCTATGATATAACATGCAGTCTCTTATTTCGCTTTTAGAGAAATTATTATATTATTTTATATGATCTCAATTAATCTCTATTACACATAATTCAGTTCAAATAATTAATTTTCATAAATTGAAATTTTTTATTACATGGAAGGGGTAAGACTATTTATTTAATATGATAAGTGTGTGAATAAATAATAAGAGGATTTAAATTTAAGTTTTACTTAAATTACTAAATGAATTTAGGAGTAATTGATTTTATTAATTGTGTCAATGCTATGTGATTGGATTTAAATGATGGTTAGAAGGATGAAAATGTGAGCATAATTGTTATTTCTTTTATTTGAGGTGTTTGGGCTGAATTTCAAAAAGTTTTTGGAAATCTATTTAGGTGGTGAAAATATCAAGCAAAACTTACTAAATACACACCCCAATTCCCTCCTTCTTCCTCCATCTTTTCTTTCTTTTCTTATTCTTCCTTCTTCTTATTTCTTCTTCTTTATTGCATCTCTTTCTCTCCTTGTCACCATTGTGGCTCTTGGTTGCATGCTTAGCTTTGAGCTGATAGAATCCAACGCAATCTTTTTCATTGGTGAATCAAATGTGACAATGTTTAGGACTTGACTGAAAGTATATTATGTTTTGAGTTGGATGTGTGTAATCTTTTGGATGTTATGTCATTTAGGAAGTATGGAACATTATGGATATGTCAGCTATGTTTTGTATCATGTTATAATCTAACTACAATGTAGTGGAGTTTGATTAGTATGATGTGAATATTATGGTAAGTTTGAAGTTTAGATTGCTATAGAATCCTAATTGTGTTTCTTTGAAATAGTAGAAAGATTTAGCAAAGGTTCTATAATTTTGCAGAGTTTTATTGGGTGACAGGTCTTGCCCAGCGAAAAGTTGTCTCTGTTGAGGGATTTTGTTAGCTTTGCATCCAGCGAGGAATCTTACCCAATGCAAATATTAGTATTTATTTGGGTTTAGGGTTTAGGGTTTAGGGTTGTAGAAAATATTAGTATTTATTTGGGATCTTAGAGAAGGTGGAAAATATGTCAAGATACTACATATATTTTGGTTTTTAAGGATTTTTTTTTATAAACTTTTTCAGTAAATTATAGTAATATTTTCTAATTTTTATCAAATTACACATAATTTTATTTTATGTAACCTTACTTTAAGTTTCAAACATTACATTAACACTTTCTATATATTTAAAATATTACACTAACACATTTATTAAACTTCAAGTAGTATTACTATGATTTACTAATTTCTTTTTTATGAATACTTTCCAAAAAGAATATATATATATATATATATATATATATATATATATATATATATATATAAACATACACGGGCACAAACAAACAGACTTTTTCTTCAAGGTGATATAGTAGAAGAAACCACACTCAAAATGAAGATTGAAAATTAAAAGGCTCAAACTCGAGTATTAAGGTACCAAAGGAAAAAGCACAAAAACATACGTTGACTCGTTTAATTAAAAGATGATCTATAAATGTTTTGCTTGATAATGTAAGGCTATGCACGATGACAGATGGAACAAAAAGGAACTTATTGCAATTCAAATAACATATGCTCAAGATGAATTTGTCCACCTATTAATAGCATGATCTGAGAATATACCAGCAAATCAAAACAAAAAAAAATGAAAACTAGCTACATCATATATTTGCCATCATTAATAAAGGCTATTAAGGACAAATAATATAGTAATCATCTGGGAATGAAGCTTTGTTGTACTTGTAAGGACTGAGCTTGTGGTGACATTGAGAGGGTCCAGATGGTGGCACTGGTCCTTTTGGTAATTGGCTTTCAAACAAGCTTTTGAAGTCCCTTAAGTCTCGCAGACACTCACCTGAACTTGAGAACCCCAAGAGTACCAAAACTGCTACCAGATAGAGAACCAAGCAAGATCTCCCCAAACACGGCATAACTCGCCTATTGCTATGCTTAATTTCTTTTAATATTCTCCTGAATGAGACCATAACCAACTCAAGCTATCTACCAATGCTTTATGAAGAAGAATATATATATATAATAATATGTACAGTGTTGGTTAAAAAACGGTGTAGATGGGACATTGAATTTTTGTCCCATCAAGGAAAACGAAAACATTTAACTAGTTGCATGTTTTCAACGCCCGTGACGCAAATCATAAACATGAAAAGATGCCTTTTGTAGTGGAATTAGCTAGGTTATTTTGAAGGAGAGTTTGAAAACATTGGTCTGAGTGGAATATAATTAATAGTGGCAGCCGATTTAGAAAACAAGGTGACAACCAATAACATGCAACTTTTGAAACTAATGTTCTCCAAATATGAACCTCAAAAATAGTGTGTAAACTCAACTATACAGGAACCCCCACGTTATCTTAGTTTTAAAAATTATTTTCTAAAACCATTTTGCTCGTTATCCATTTCTCATTGAAAAGATCATTCGCCAAAAAAAAAAATGTTATTCAAAATCTATGAACCTCTAAAATTGTTTGCAGACAAAATAAGTGATTTACAAACCAAAAACCAATAGGAGGTGTTTTAGCTTCCTCTTATATTTTCTTCACGTGCTCAGTTCAAATACTTACGGGTTAAGGGACAAACTTTTTAAATTAAAACAGAAACATGATCAAGGGACAAATAATCTCAAATGTATTATGAGAACAAACAAATCTTATAGAATTAGAAAACAATCTTTTTCAAATCAATAAACAAATAATGCTTAAGTCTTAATGACACTGTCAACTATTACTATTAAATCATTTTGTACGTTATTTAATGCTAAAGATAAAAATATTAATGGATTAAAAATTCGGGAATTAAGACCGGTCAAAATTTTAATGGCTAATAACAAAAACTCTGAAAAAGTTAGTTAAAGAATTATGTAACCATGATCTCATATATTTATTTGAATGTAGTTGCTTTAAAATTTAGTAGAGAGAATTCATGTCATCTTTAATAATTCTACTTAGTTTGAAGCAAATAAAGTCAAACTTCAAACAAAACTCAAAAGGTTGACTTGAATATCTCTGTATATTTATTATATTTCAAAATGCGGGGTGACGACTAAAGATTATTATATTTCTAATTGTATTTTGTCGAATTAATTTTCACATATTATTAAAAAGAATTAAACCGCTTCCATACGTAGCCAAAAATAAAAGTGATCCCATGACTTTTATTATATGTTAATACATAGAATTAATAATTATCATATTATTCTTATAAATAGTCAGATTAATAATTTTTTATTTGCAGAGTATGTTTATAGATACAAAATTAAATTTGAACTTGTAGCTTACGTATCTCACCTGCCTGACTTTAATAGGAAAAACTTGTTTTGACGGGATTGGGAATAGGTTTGGGTTTAATTATATAATTAATTTACATTTTATCATCATTAAAATTAAATTAATTATTTCAATAGTTAAATAATTAAAATTATTTTTTAATGTCAGTCTCTCAGGACATTATTATAGGTATAATGTATTCGAGATATTGTTTATTTTAGAACTCAATGACAATTTTGTCCTAAAAAATGGATTGAAAGAGTGGGATGTTTATAAATAATTTTTCTATTTCGATCTTTAAGTGATGTGTATTACTTTATGTATGTCAGATAAAAAATAATATTATTAATTAGATAACAGTTTAAATTATGAATTTACCAAAAATGTAATTTAAATATAATTTAAATTTTGTTATTTATTAACTTTTATAAATTTTACTTATTGACTAAAGTTAGTGTTGTAAGTAATATTAATTATTATTTTATATATTTTACTAATGTTTAAATTAATATATATAAAATAAGATAACAATAATTTATTTAAAAATGTAAGTATTGTTTCAAGGTATTCACCAAAGTTCTCAAGAATAATTGATTTTTAGGAATGTAAAATACATACAATTATATTTCTTATGTTTTTAGGAAAATGATGGGCATCTTGAATTCCATGAAATTAGAAGTTACTTTTATAATAGCTATCTGTACCCACTTCATGCTCCACAAATTTTTTTTTGTTTACTTTTTACTTTTAATTAATAAATTTTATTTTTTTCTAAAATCGTCATATAAAACAAACATGTTCTTAAAAATAACATTTGAGATATAGCATTTTTAGCATGTGATTTTTGGTTCATTTCTGAAACAAACATCTAAGATGAGTTCTCAACAAGTTTCTTGGAACCTAATAAAATCTAATCGACATGGGATTGAATTTAACTAAAGAACATCATGCCTAGATTTGTTTTAGGTGTGTATTTCTCGTGTGATTTTTTTTATATAAAAAAAAATTTAATAAAATTACTCATCTCACATTATTTACCTAAATAAACTCTTTTACTATTTATGTGGGGAAATTGGTATGTAAAAATCAATTTCTCAACGTGATTTATTTTTTTTATGAAAAAAATGGACAAAGAATTTTTTACAGTGTGTTTTTTTTTTCAAATTTTGTTTTTTTATAAGTTTTACATATATCCTGTGTATCTTTTCCGAACTTTAATTTTTTTAAAAAAAATTAATTTTTTTTTCAATTTAAAGTTTTTAAAGTAAGATTTTCAAACGTAATATTTAAAATTATTTTTAAATTATTTCAGTAAAAAGTATTAAAAAATTTAACTTAAAAAATATAAACTGAAAAATAAATTAAAAAGCATTTAAAAAAAATTAAAGCAAAAAAAAATATACATAACATAAAAATAAAACACATAATAAAATAAAATATAAATTAACTAAATAATTTTTTAAAAAAATTAATTTTAAAATTCATGATTTAAAATAATATACATAAATAAAAATAAATAAAAAAATTTTCAAAAATTGACTAAATTATTTTCAAATTTAATTTTTTAATTTTCTTTTTATGTATGTATGTTTTTCTAAAATATGATTTTAAAAATTTCTTAAGTTAATTTGTATTTTACTTTGTTTTCTTATGTGATTTTTTTTTATGTTTTGTATATTTTTTATTATTTTAAATGTTTTATAATATATTTTTCAGTTTAAAGTTTTTAAATTAAGATTTTTAAACCTAATATTTCAAAATTTGGTAAAAAGCATTTAAAAAATATAAACCAAAAAATAGATTACAAAGCATTAAAAAAATTAAAAAAAAAAGAAAGATTCGCCACATAAAAATAAAATATATAATAAAATAAATATAAATTACCTAAAAAAATTAAATTTTAAATTTTAAAATTCATAATTTAAAAATATATACATCAATAAAAAATAAATCTTAAAAAATAAATCTTAAAAAATTCAAAAAAATGACTAAAATAATAAATTTAAAAAATAGCCTTATAAAAAATTGGTTGTTTTACAATTTTTTTTTTTAAAAAGAGTAAACCACATTGAGAAACATAAATAGTAAAAAATATTTTCCATATAAAAAAATAGTCGTTTCTCTTGACCTGTTTTTAACTTCTTTTTCAATCAGAAAAAACAAATTGAATTTATTACTAAAAACGCTTATAATAACTCACATAATTAAAATGCCCAATCAATCAATTAAGTTAATTTTTTTACTAACTATCTTTAACTTTAATGTATAAACCAACAATCATTAATTATTACACAGTGGACAACCAACAATTATCACCATCCTAAATTAGTAGTTTGTATATAAATTTAATTGGTATATCAATTAAAAATCACATAAATAAAAAATTACGAGTAAAATATTGATAATGTAGAGTAAAAAATTTATAAATACAAATATTTTTTAAAATATGTATTAATACAACTATAGTTTAAAATATTTGTAATTAAAAAATAAATAGGACAATATATAATTAGGAGTAAATAATTATTTCTTCTATTTTTATTTAAAAATGATAAAATGAGAAATCAAATTAAGTTAGATTTGTTGTACTTAATATTTTAAATAATATGAAAAATAAAATAATTATCTTTTATTTCAGCAAAACTGTTATATATCATAATATCTTTGTTTGAATTTATAACCTAATAATATAGTAAGAGCCTAATAATTTTTTTCAATATAAAATTAATAATCAACTTTAATTTAGTCTATATATGACTGTATTATAAATTATTACATGATTAATAAAGTTTCATGCAACCACGTCCGAAAGACACAAATAAGTGATGACTACCATCTTTAATAAATATCAGGTGTATTTTCATTTATTATCAATTTTTTTTAAAAAAAAAAAGGTTTTGAAACATCTTTGTTGTTTTCACCTTCATCTTTTTTCTTTATCGAATGACAACCTTTCAAACTCATTTTATCAAAATAGAGTCTCATATTCAAAGGGTTTGTTTTGTAGATTGGACAAGAAAAATGATAAGATAACTTTTTCCTATCTATCTTATATCAAGTGTTTATTGGACCAACATGATAGTATAAGTGTATTATATCAGCTTATCATATCCTACTATCTAGTATAATTTTATTTCTAAAGAGGGTCAGGTTAGAAAATGAAAGGATAGGATCATTTTTTACTTTCTTATTTGTCTTCTCATCTGCTCTCTAGAGCTCAATTCTCCCTGTACTGACCCTTTCATTCTCACAGCCACACCTCTCAATTTTCGGTGAGTCCCCTCCCTCGCACTCCCTCTTTCTTGCCTCCCTCTCTCCCTTTCAAGGACTACACATACCCCTCTGTCGTGAACACACCCCCTACTTGTGCTAAGGGATCACGTTGTGGATCATGCACGACTTCATCAGAGCTTGGTGGATCTCCATTTACGCACCGACAAGTTACACAAACATGTTCGTCACGCCCTGCCACTCCAACGCCTCCACTAGGATGTTCGCATCTTTCTGGGGCTCATTGAGGTTAAACCGTCACGCAAAGGGTTCTAGATGGCAGTTCCTTCGGAGAGGGTGTTGGATATTTTGAGAAAACGACATGAGAAAGAGTTTTGCTACGCATTCAACAAAAAGACTATGTAAGAAGTTGAATAACAGGAATTTAAAGATTTACAAAAGTTTATACAAATGTATTTACGTGTCTTTAATGAAAGAAAACTGAATTTATATTTTTTTACTTCTCCAGCAATGATGCCAAAAACTTGTTGAGAGTTTTAAAGACTATTCTACTTCTACCAAATGCACCAATCGTATTGTAGTATAAAGTTGATTAAATCAAGTTGTCTCCTCAAGGAAGTGAAAATTTATATAAATTCAACAATCTTTTATAATAAATTCTTATGAAAATTCTAAGCTTGAAAAATGATAAATGAATTTGTAGATTTCTGTTTTAGTGATTGTTGTCTTAATGAAACTGACGCGAAACAGTTAGGAACTTAACAAACATTCAATGCCCATATTTTCTAACTGGTATCTAAGTTCATCACTCATTTCTGAAATTGTTGAAAACTTTCTCTATCCTAATTCCTTAGCAATAGAGAACTAAATTAATGAAATATGCAAGAATTATTTCACTCATTTGATGATCATGGAATAATTATCTATTCAGTCATACAGATCCTACTTTATTCCTGAGCATAATCATTATATGATGAATCTCCTGGTTCTATAATTTCATAATAATTTTCTTATATCAGAAATTAAATATAGCATGTTATGAGTTGATAGTCACACAACAAGCATTAAACACAAGGAAGATTCAAAATAAATAAAGAACTTTAGATAAAATAAAAGAGAATTACAGAATACAAACCCAAAAGCTTACAAAAGTCAGCCAATAACCTGTCAATCACTACTCTAAAAGAAAAAGAGAGAAAGATTAAGAGATTTTTAGAATTGGATGTCTTTCTCTCATCACCCACACCCCTATTTATAGGCTTCATAACGGGAATTTCGCTTAGCAAACTACACATCGCTTAGCGACTATTGCAACTGCTTCAATTTCATTGAGCGAAAATAGTTTCACTCAGTGGATCTCAATGATTTCCTTTGCTTTTTGAAGCTTCGCTAAGCGAACTTTGAAACACAATTCTTCGTGTGGCTAAAAGAATTCTTCACAAAGTCAAGGATTTCTTTTTGTCCTTTGATGTTGTTGGTTGATGGTGAGCCTATGATCCTGCAATTCTTAAGAAATAGTGCTGGAAGATGGTTGTTAGCTTCAAAAAATCCAATTACTTTACTAATGTCAAGGTTGCTTAGATATTTTCATAAAAGTGAACAATTCGAAGAGTAAATGTTAAGATAAGAAAGATAATTGAAAGATTTTCTTCTATTAATTTTACTCAATTCTCTCACTTATAAGCCATCAATCCCCACTCCCAACCCAACCTCTACCTCCGGCACCAACTGTCAGTCATTAATCATCAATTTTTTGAAGAAATGTTCTTTTTAGTTAAGATTTGAAAACAATGTTTTAAATTTGGAAACAAAAAAAAGATGTTGTTTTTAAAAATTTGAAAACTTAAAACCAAAACTAGTTTTTGTTTTATAAATTTCAAAACTAAAAACTAAAAACTATTTCAAACAAGTTAATTAAAAAAGTTATTAACTTTTTACTTACTAAAAGAAGTTGAAACCTTTTTAGCTAACTAAATTATAAACCAAACACACTCTCATTTTTTTTAATTAAACTCCTATAATCTTTAATTAAAAGAAAAATGTAACTACATATATTCAAGAAAGAGAAATAAAACAACAAAATATTTTATTTGTCACTTTTTTTTTTCTTTCTCCTTTCAGGTTGAGATTTTTTTAATATTTTTTTTCTCCTTTCTTGGTGATTAAGATTTTTTCCTCTTCCTCTTCTATATATAGCATATCATATGAGAAGAAGACATCCTGTATGAGAGAGGATGAATAAATTTAAGACATTAAAAATAATTGAGATCAAATCCTAGTCTTCCACCCATTCTCTATTATTAGACTAATATTCATGTCTCATCGCTCTTCTCTCTTATAAATTTGTTGCTCACTCTCTTATGTAAACTAGGCTTTTTACAGTTTGATATAACCAAGAGGTATATTTCCTCTCCAAGGAAATAATCCGATTATTGAGATCACATGATTTATGAGGTAAGTTTTCCAATTATGATTTTAAATACTAAATAAAAGCATATAGGAGTGGCGGAAGGCACCAAAAGGTGTGAGAGTAGCTTAGTCACACTGGGAATGAGCTTTCCTATTTCAGAATCAGAATAAAATTGTCACTCTCACCAAAGCACACTAATGGTGCCAGAAGCACTCTTCAATTCCCACAACTCCCAAAACTGCTGAAATTTGAAATTGCGTTTCAATATGGCCATAAGCTGCGCCACACAAGGGACCTTGCTACAACCCGCTTTTCACACCACACCGTTTCAACCCCCACTAAGGTCTTTCACTCTTTCTTTCTTATCCCCCCGCGTTTCGTTTCATTTCTTTCTCTAACAAACACGTCTCTCTATAAATCCTTCTCACGTTTCCGTAATTTCTTACAGCCTCTCTCTTAAACTCCCATCGCAGTCAGCTTCAAGAGTCGGGTAAAGTATTCATTTTTCGAAAAAAAAAATTTATCTTTTTTTTTTTTTTGTACTTTATTATTCGATTATATGTCGTTGGTGAAAAAGAACTTGTCATAGTTATTATAATTATGGAATATGGTGCAGTGAAAATTAAGGGCAAAAAAGTGTTTTTTATTTAAATTAAGATAAGTTATTTTTCGGGTTTGGACTTGAGGATAGAAAAACTGGTTGACATCACAGTTCACTTCACAGATTCCACTATAAAGGTTACCAACTGAGTTTTCGAGTAGTTATTAGCAAAGTTTATTTTCTGGTAAGTGATATACCAATGTTCAAATTCCTATTAAGAGAGGTGCTCACAAGGTTCGAATTCCTTCTAGGAGAGGCTCTTTTACGTGTGGTGTTAAACGTTGTCTCGAACAGGATTTTTTCTATAAAAGGAACCAAAAAATTTGATGATTTTGTGGAATGTGTCTGTCAATACTTCTGTTTTCTGATTCTAAATAGCAACATAAATGTTGGTTAAGTATGGATTACTTGGCGCTGCTTGTGTATGAATTCATTCCTGCCAATTCGATTAAATAATCAGTTACATATCTCATATGCTTTGATTATATTCATGAGAACCGACTAAATAGTGAGTTTGGTGTACGGGGATATATTTCCTTGTGTCACTTGATGATTTTCTGATTGATTTTGTATTAAATTGTGTGTCATGTGCAGGAGGGTTGTTAAAATGTCTGCAACTGAAGTCACAAGCTCTAGGATATTATATGAGTCCTTTGCAATAAAGCCTCCTGAGCACCCAACTTATGATTTGAAGGGCATTATCAAGTTAGCACTTGCAGAGGATGCTGGGGATCGAGGTTTAATCCTGAACATTTTCTTAAGTTTCTTGCACTAACTGCCATGATCGTTCCCGAGTTTTAAATTTATAATTCACACTCTGGAATTGTTAATCTTCACAGTTTACTTTAAGCCAGCATAAACTCTTCTGTGTGGTTTGACTTTTTCAAATAAATAATACCGAATTACCAATGCACATGATGTTATTTGCTAGATATAACGTATTCCTGGTATCCATATTGTTTCAATTGTAGGTGATGTAACATGCTTGGCCACCATTCCGTTCGACATGGAGGTGGAAGCTTGTTTTTTGGCGAAGGAGGATGGGATCATTGCTGGAATAGCACTTGCTGAGATGATATTTCAAGAGGTTGATCCTTCTTTGAAGGTATGAAAGCGTTACTGAGATGGTCATGGTCTATCATTATATGTGGTTGGTACTTGGCTGAATCATTGTAGGATAAATTGCAAATATCAGGTGGAGTGGTGTAAAAATGATGGAGATTTTGTCCATAAAGGACTACAATTTGGTAAAGTTCATGGTAAGGTCATTATTAGGAAAAGATAATTACAAAAGCAAGTGGGATGCTGTACATCTTTCATTTGTAATCAATTTCATGAGTGGCTTCTATTGATCCTCATTAATTTTTGTGCAGGACGAGCACATAACATTATTGTAGCTGAAAGAGTAGTGCTAAACTTTATGCAGAGGATGAGTGGCATTGCAACTTTAACTAAGGTAATCTGTTATTTACTTAGATCTTTTCTTTTGTTGAATTTCTTTAATATGTTCATGTATACAACTACCTAATAGTTTGTGATGAAATTATATTGAACTTATTTAGCTAACGTTATTTGCTGTTTTATCTCTGTAAGGCTATTGAAAGTATATGATGTCAATTATTGACATATTGGGAATATGGATCACAATTGCAAAATGGCTGAAGTGGTTAGATTTAAGATGATTTACTTGGGTTTTAGCTCTTCTGTCTAGAGCATGGTTGCTAATATCACACCATAGCTACTGCTATAGTGTTCAGTGGCTAGTCAAGTTCTTGCACTGTGTTACATGTATAGAACTGCAGCATGCTATATTTTTAGCAGCTGACTTTAAACTAAATATTCCAGAACCATCTAGGAAAAAACAATCCTTTCACCTGTTGGAGATGAGTTATTTCCAGTCTGGGAGAATAAACACAGAAGGATGATTACTTAAAAAATTCCATTAGCTGTTTAGGGTGCTTACTTATCATTTTGCATGGTATTACAAATATAATTTTTTATTAATATATTATTTTAATTTTTAAATTATATGCATTATGGTTAGTGTTATGAACTGCCTATTGTAGCAATGGCAAGTTCTCTATTTGAGATAACTATGGTCTAGGATAGTTTATGTACTGTGTAGGTTTCTCATATAGCTTAACCCATTCCTTTTGGAAAAAGCTTTGCAACTTGCAACAATAATCAAGTACTATCCACTTGCAACAATAATCAAGTATTATCCTACCTGATAGAGTTGGCCACGCCTACATGCATAAATCAATTCCATAACAAAGTTTCAATCAAACTGTTTGGAATTAAGGTACTTTAAATTAATGTTCTTCTCACAAGACCAAATCACATGGAGCACATTCCCATGGTCTTGTCAATAAGTTCCACTCCAACTTTGTTTTGTATATATTCTTCCATGATCTTAGATTTTCTGATATGTCATCAACACAACATTGTCATCAATGCTATGCTTGGTCTGTGCTCTTGTTGGTTTTGGTGCCCAATATTCACTACCATGTAGTATTGCTAGTTTTGCAGTCAGCTGGAAGAATTTTCCTTGAATTTGAAAGACACTTTGCAATCATATCTTACAGTTGAAGCAAATCTCTATTGAGATATGGTCTCCATTAATCTCTGGTAGGAACTTGTTTTAATAATAACAGAAGTGGAATGCTCTTTACACTAGACGATAATGCTGGATTTCTAGAATTCCAGCCTTAGGAATGGCAGATCCTATTCCTTACCACCCTCTGCGCTATTTTTCTACGCATTCTCCATTCCATACTTCCATTTTATCCTCTCATTCCAATCCTTTCATCCCACACTCCTTGCCTTGTTGGCGAGATTGTGTATAAGTCTTGTTTGCAGAAGAAGGGGAACATAGCAGAATGGTAGGTTATGTGGTAGTAAGAGAGCGGGGAGGGTTTTGCGAGAATCATGCAATGGGGCCAAATGAAGGGAGGATTATTCTGAGATTTTGGGTTAGTGATTTGTGGAGAGGGTGGTGGCTCTTCTCATCATCTAGGTGTTTGTTTTCTGTTGTTTGTTTTTACTTGCTTAGTCACGACTCCGGACTTGTAACTGCTAGGATATTATTTCCAGCTAGTCGTTTTGCTGTTTCTCTGTTGGATTTCTATTATTCCAGTATATAGAGGAATTTTCCTCTGACCAGTTTTCAATACCAGTTTATCTATTTTCCTTATTTGATACCTTGGTTCCTATCAAATTGGTCTCAGAATGAAGGCTAACAATTTAACAAATTATTGATGATAATATGACTTCTAACAGCTGTGTTTGTAAATGTAGTGAACATACTATTGTGACAAATATGAAAAGTAAGTTGACTTATGTTATAAAGTAAGGTTGAATTTAAATGACGGTAATGTTTTACATCTCACTTGACCCAGTAAGGAGTGAGATTATCCTTTATTATCTAATAATTTTTTACTGCATTATAGATTTTGTGCTTTTCTACAGGCAATGGCAAAAGCAGCGTACCCTGCATATATTTTGGAGACTAGAAAAACTGCTCCAGGTTTACGCTTAGTGGATAAGTGGGCGGTCTGGACCTTGGATCTCTTCCTCACAATAATTATTAATCATTTCTACTTTTACTCATAAAGTTTACTAACTAAGCTAGTGTGCATCTGCTTCTGTAGGTATTAATTGGTGGAGGTCGGAATCATAGGATGGGTTTGTTTGATATGGTGATGATAAAAGATAATCATATATCAGCATCTGGAGGTGTTACAGATGCCCTTAAAGCTGTTGACTTGTACCTGGAGCAAAATAATCTTCAAATAGGGGTTGAGGTAGTTTTTTCCTTTCATTGTTCTACACATTTCTTTTTCTTTTCCTTTTCCATGGAGGTTTTACTGGACTTTTCCAGCTTTGAAAGTTCATGGAAATTGTGATTCTTACCAGGTTCCAACTGACTTATTAGCAGTTGCTGTGATTTGCTACATGATAAATTAATAGGCTAAAAGGTAATTTTGGTCCTTCTACTTTTCGATTTCTTAATTTTGGTCCCCCAAAAATTTTATTGTGACATTTGATCTTCCTATTTACAAAAAATTCTTAATTTAGGTGCATCCATCAATTTGGGGATATTGATCACCAAATTTAACTGACATGCAGGAATTTTCAGTCATAATTCTTTGAGGCTCAAATTAATCGTTTATTCACTTATAATAATTGATTATTTGCAAACTGAGATTATGGATGGGTTGAATTAATTGATTATTCACTTACAATAATCAATTATTTACTAGCTGAGATTATAAACAGTTAATTCAGGCTCAAATTAGTTAATTATTCACTGCTGTTCACATGCGTGAGAAGAATCGAAGCAGTTTGAAGATTCTTGTATGTAGACATTAAATTTGACAGTCAGCATCCCAAATTCACGAATGCACCTAAATTAAGAATTTTTGTAAAAAGGGGAACCAAGTGTCACGAAAAAATTTTGGGGGACTAAAATTAAGAAATAAAAAAAGTAAGGGACCAAAATTGCCTTTTATCCAAATTAATAACTTTTTGTGTAACATGATTTGTTGATGTAGCAACAAGATGATAGGACAAATTTTACTGATAAGTAATAATGAAGTATGATCCTTAGAATAGGAAAAATCTCTCGCATTACACTGAAAGAAACACGGATGGATTGTTGAGGGTCTGCTTCCTTCCTGCTCTGGGACGTAATTCCTTATTGAATAATGTTTGGTTACCCTTCTCTCCCTTGCAGCCGTTTTTTACTTTTTCTCTACCAGATTTCCTATTGCCTCCTTCCTTTCCGACCTGCGATATGTGCCGATCTATCAATTAACAACTGAAATTCATCCCCACTCCCTTAGTAACAGTATCAGGCTGGTGTAATGATACTCTTGTATAAAAATTCACCTTTTCGTCAATGTGAAGCTTTGGGTAAAGGCCTTGTAACTGCTAACATAACTTCAGTGAGCAAGGTCCCATTGGTGTTTCAAGGTTTTTGTATTTTTTTCCAGGTTGAGACCAGGACACTTGAGGAAGTGGCAGAAGTGTTACATTATGCATCCCAAACAAAGACTTCTTTGACTCGAATAATGTTGGACAATATGGTTGTACCTCTACCAAATGGGGATGTGGACATCTCTATGCTTAAAGAAGCTGTGCAATTGATCAATGGGAGATATGAGACTGAGGTATTCATAACTAAATTTGCTTAGTTTAATCTTTACCATATATTTTTTAGAATAAACAATGCAGAATATCTTCGTACTGGTTTTATATTCTTATTTCTTGTCAATTTGTTTAGAAACTAGCATGTGCACTCCATTGTTTAATCATCAAAACAGATGGATGGAAATCCGCTCAGTGATATTGAAGTCCAATATTATGGGTTTTCTCTTTAATGTTGCCCTTATGCCTTGAGGTCATATTTTTATGTGTTCATGCGTACTGCAGTGAAAGATATTGTTTTGGTTGTCATCATCTTGCCAAGTCATAAATTTGGGCTATTTTATAATTTAAAAAATTTCAGATATTATGTGGATATCATAAATTTGGACGAGGATGACTTTAGTTACTAATTTCTAGTGTAAATTCTGTGATGTCAGGCATCAGGCAATGTCACACTAGATACTGTAAATAAACTTGGGCGAAGTGGAGTGACCTACATTTCTAGGTAAACTTTGAGTTTGGTAGTTTCACAGCACTTCATAGCATCTGGTATTATAAATTTATATTTTATTTGCCTTCCTTCTGTTTGAGTGTTTCTGTTGTCAAATTCGACCATTATTTTAATGTGAGTTGCTTTTAACATTTATGAAAGTAAATTGAGAGCAACGAAGCCAAGGCATATAAGTATTTGAATAATTATTACTTGGTGTTTAGTATATCTTGAGTAGTTTCTTAGTATTTGAATATTTATAGTTTTTCTTGATATAAAAAGTGAGATATTTACTTCTTTCTATGATATATTAGATGTTTGACTGATATAAATGTATTTTTCTTTTACACTTTATTATTTTATTAGTTTATGTTTTACATTTTTTATCTTTCTCTTTCAGGGTTTCATTTTTTTTTACCTTTTTCAATTTTTGGGAATTTCTTCCTGTAACCCATTTCAGAGGTGTATTTTTGTCCTGAATTAGGCTTTTCAGAAAGTGTATGAAAAAATTATGAAGGTAATGGAAGAAATTTCTTTATTTTTTATATATAATTTCCTTAATTAGCCTGTGGGCTAGACGCACACAAGGCGAAAACGTGGCCCATTTAATAAGCAAGCTAGCGTGGTTTGATCCATTTAATTAAAGATCAAATGGACTAGACTGACCCGTAATACCCATTATATCTGAAACTAACAATTTTTTTTTTTCAGTGACTAAAACATATTATTCGATTTACAGGAACAGAAGGATATTTAAGCTTAGTGTTAATAATGGATGGAGTATAACCTTCATGAATGCTAGCCAATGCCTATTCTTATAAATTACAATGTTGCGTCCTTTTCTTGCATGGTTACAGTGATGAAGTCAATGATTTGGATGTTTTTTTTATCTATTTTAGTTACAATTGTTTAAGAAGGTGGCATATTCCTAAAAATAAGACCATACTTGGGTGCTGTGCAGTGGTTCGTTGACTCATTCTGTGAAAGCACTAGACATCTCCCTCAAAATTGATACCGAGTTAGCACTCAAAGTTGGAAGGCGCACAGGACGAGCTTGATTTTTCATTCTTAACATTTCTTGTGTCCTTCGCCCTCATTGCCTATTTCTCACTTTCTTCCACTAACAAATTTCTACTCAAATAAAACAATGTATAAGAGGCTATTCAAACATTTCGTTTGTTTGTCTGTTTGAATGGCTTAGTAATTGTTTGGATAATAGTTTTATAAAACTGTTTTTAATATTTTAGTATTTAAAAATTAAAAAACTTGTTTGGATAATATTTTTTAAAAATAGTTTTCAAAAGCAGTTTTAATTTTTAGTATTTGTTTAATAATAGTTTTATAAAACTATTTTTAGTATTTTAATATTTAAAAACTAAAAAATTTGTTTGGATTGTATTTGTTTTCAAAACCTAAAAACAATTAAAATATATTGTTCTTTACTTTTCATTAATGAAATTTTAATAAATATAAACAAGTTTTTTCATTTTTATATCTTAATAGCATTTTTCAAATAATACTTACTAAACAAGTTTTTTTTCTTTTTTTTAAAACAGTTTTTGAAAATTATTCTTAAATTTTTTTTTTAAAAACTAAAAAACAAAATCAAATCAATCAAGCTCTTACAAATTTCATTTACTCATTTGTAAAATTAATTTTGAATTGATATGATTTATATGTGAATATTTTATTTAATCAAAAGTATCCAAAATTATTTCAAGTTAAATTCAATACTGGACATAGAATTCATTCTAGATAATTTTTTAAGGTTAAATTAAATATATACAAATTAATTTAACATCAATTTTAGATTCATAATTTGTTAGCATGGAATCAAATACTCCTCTTTTTATAAGCTATTGTTTTGAACTTTTCTTTTCTATAAGATTTTTATCTCTTTTGTATTAATTATTTTTAACTAACGTTTTTAGTTATTTCTTTCTTTCTTATGTGAAGATGGGATAAGATAATAAAATTTTAATCATATTATGGGTAAATTTGAAAAATATATTGTAATTTTAGACAAATTTAAATCAAATAATTAAATTAAATTAGTTTCATAATATATGCAAAAGGAATGAAACTAGTACCAACTCAATATGAAAGCTGTAATATGATATGAACTATATAGTCAGAAGACAAGTATCAATTTGGCTAGATTGGTGCTAGAAATATTTAAGTATTGTTCTGTCAAATTAGGCTTTTAGTTTAGCATCTGTTCATACTTCATACAAAACAGAATGACAATAGTAACCAATGTTTTTGGAATTGGACCCAGTGGACGTCGGTGGTGGAGACATTTCAACGTTTTTTGTCCATTTTTTTACTTAACGACTTTGTATTTAATGGTTAAATTGATAAAATTTAAAGTAAAAGTTATTAAATAGAACAATTTGATATTAATCCACATAAGATAGGTTAGGTGAAGTTTCTTTATATATATGAAGTCAAATTAATGGTTGACATTTGAAATGATTTTCTTTTAGTATTAATTGCCTTTCAATAATATTGTGAAATCTTAAAAAATATGGAGATATCATAATTTTTTTATCACAAAAAATCGATATTATTAAAAATAAAAAAGAAAACACAAAAAATGATTTCCTAAAAGTTAGAGTTGAAACGTTAAAAAACAAGATCACTAGCATAAGTTCAAAACGGGCTCTCCCCTTACATGCAATACCACGGAGTGCATTACCGACACTACTCCCACGAGTTAAATTATGTATTCTAAACAACTTCATTTAACATGAACTTTTTAAAGTAATATAATGTTAATAAGGTTTAAGTATGTTTTTGAACTCTGAGATATTTTGAGTTTTTCTTTTGGTCCCTAATTTTCTTTTTAATTTTTGGTCTTTAATAAATATTTTATTTTCTATTTTGTCTTTGTATTGGGTATGTTTTCAGGTAATTTTCCGATTTGGATCTTTCTTATCCTTAATAAATATTTGCTAGACCTAGTCAGTATTTTTTATCCCAGTTTACCACTAGATTTTAAAGTGTCATGTTAACAAAATTAATGTAACGGGATGAAATACAAAATAAATTATTTTGAAGAATGAAAATTATTTTAAAACAAAAGCAAAATTCAAATATATTTTGGGGGGAAAAGTGCATTTAGACCTAATTTTTTTTTGCCTATATTAAAATGAACTTCTAATATATAGAAATAAATACTCCTATATTATACTGTTTGAATGGCATAATTTCATTCTATATCTCATAATTCTATTATTAAAATTATTTGAAAAGAATCTATTCAATTACTATTATTATTAATTGGAAATTTGGGATTAAAATGTAATTTATGAATGTATGAAAAGATTACGTTTTAATGTTGTTTGACTTACATATTCGTAATTACGATGTAATATGCATAATTATATGTGTTTTCTACAATAAACACAGTTTGAATTTTATTTTTTTTTTAAATGAGAAGTTATAAAATAAGAAAAGTCAAAAAGATTATAAATGAGAGATAATGTGTGAAATGAAAAAAAAAAAATTTATACGTTTTGGAAACGTATTAAAATTTATAAAATTGAATTGAGGCATTGTGTAGGAACTAAATATACACTAACACGGCCAAAAATAAAATATAAAAACGTACATAAAAGATTTTTATGCAATGATAAGTTCAAAATATCAAATGAATTAAATCTTTAATTAACATTATCAAACTGTTGAAGTGTCACAGACGTTACAAAGTACCTCTCAAGTGATGTTTCTTGTCAAAGATCAAATTCTTATTAAGAAATAGTTTTTTATTTTATGTTTTTGCCTTTATATAATTTTTCAGCTACTTCCTAGATTCCATGTTCAAATAATATATCAACCTTTTATGTTAGACAAATTAAAAACAATTAACAAGGGAGAATTAACACCATTGATATGTATATATACAGTCATTACTCATTAATATGATGTCGCTTCTCAACACTCAACACGTTATAATAATTTCCCTATATATATTTACATATAATTTAAGCATTAATTAATGTTATTGAAGCCACATACGTTCACAGTTACTCACAATATACCTGAACTACATTATACTGTTTAGTGAAACTAATATAACAAAACACACATATAATAATTATTACAACAGTTTAGGACTCATAAATATATAATAGGAAAATGTAAATATAGCATAACTCTTATATTTAACTAAGAACCAAGTAGCTCATTCCTTTTGTGGATAACTCTCCCTGGCTGTGTTTCAACTTAAAATAACTGGTCATGTTGCCACTGCTATTGGGCTTCCTCCTTCAATGATTGGCATAAAACTCACCCTTTTCTGCAACAATTGTTAATCCAAAGCCATCAATTAATTAGTGTACACTGTACAGAATAATTTTATTTTCACAACCACTCTTTCATAAGAATATATAATCGATCACCATGCATATTGATAATAAATAATGAATGCATACAATTGTGTACAGAATATTTTTTATTTTCGCAACCACTCTTTCATAAGAAATATAGTGACCATGCAAGTTTGGTTTTTATAAGCTGTGCATTATACAACATCCGTGGAAGAATCTTTTGCCTGTGCTGACCTTCAACAACTTGAAAAAGACATATCGCTTAACCCTTTGGATTTCATTGTGTTGTAACAAAGAACTCGATCTCTTACGTTATCCTTTTTATTTTGGTTGTCGTCAACTAGATGAACATGAATGAAAAGGAATCTGTTCTGGTGTTTACTTTCTCATCAGAATTCTTCAGAAGGTTACTACATATATGTCATAATTACTAGGTGAGGATTGATATCTATAAAAGGGGATGGATATATATTGCTCTTCTCAAGTTGCAAATTAGATGTAGGTCGAAGTTAATTAGTTCACACTGCACGATTTACAATATTAATAGAGAAAGATGAATGATGATGAAAATGTTAAGTTCATTAGTCTCCAATTAATAATTTTGCTATTTCGCATTTTAGGAATCAATGTTGTGCATTTTAGACATCAATTTGCATAACAATAAAAATTTTATTTCATAAATCTAAATTATGAATTAACTATAATACAATCATTATTTTAATACTTAAAATATATATCTTAAAAATTTGCACATCTATACAGAATGTTCAGCGTTGTAGATTCATCTATCCTTATATATGTGATCCTACAAGTTACAACATCTCTCGGGAATTGAACTTTATAAGAAGAGCTCCTAAATTATATATGCTAGAGTAGTCATATAAGTGGACCTTATAAAATGAAGTATATATACAACCTGTATCACTATAATACATCTTTTATATCTAATTAGCTCATTCTTGGTCAACTCGTGTACTTATTTGATATTAATTAAAGATACTAAGAAGTATTTAAAGTGGATTACAGTTCTATAGACTAAAAGTTTAGAAATATTTTGTAAAGAGAAATTAAATAAATATTATTAATTTATGGTTTTGTCCTTTTATATGTTTTTCTTAAAATATATGCATGATTAACAAAATGTCATTATAGTTTTGTCAGTTTTCTATTTTTCTACAAATCATTGAACAAGCAACCTATAATAAATAATTTATATGATAACTAATTTCGTTATATAATAATGTAGATTATGATTGCACTAGCTACGCCAACTTACTGCATTAGGAGAGTCAATTCTGCTAAGCATTGACTCAAATATAACTGGAATAATAATGTAAGAAATATAACTAATTTTGTTTTAATTATCTAGCTAGAACTTACTGTAAGATAAAAGACATTACGTAAATCATATATTTGGCATATGAATAAAACTCAACAAAATTACTATCCAATAAAAACATAAAAAGTACAGACAAAACTATGGTTTATTAAAAAGGAAAAAATATGGTAGCTAGGGGAGAGATTTTTTGTTTTCGCATGCATCCTTATTTAAGATAATGATTATAAAATCAATAAATTTTACTATGATTTATGATTGAATGACTATATAATTTATTTTCAAAATAATTCATTATAAATTTGATCTTTACAAAAAAAATGTTCTTACAACTTATTTATAAAATACTTCCACAAATAACAAATCACAATTACATCTTAGGCTAAATATTAGTTTTTAAAATTAAATATTTTAACATATCTTCAACATCGATAATTTTTAATGAAGGGAGTGATCCAAATATTAATTTACTTTCAAAAATTATAAAATTTACTGGATTGGTACCATAAAATTTCATGATTAAGAAAACTCTTTTCATAGCGCTTTTATTTTTATTTTTTTTACGTAGAAGAAAGTGAATACTATGTCATGCATTTAACAGTCTTTAACATGAAGCATACCTTTGTAGATTCCCCAGAAGCAGAAGCAGCCCTGGGCCTGTGTGTGGAATGTGAGAGTCCCATAATGTTGTTGGAAGCAGCATTGGCCATGCAGAGTCCTATAATGTTGTCGGAAGCCTGAGCCTGAGTTTGGCAGCCACTCATGACCCTCTCGACCTCTCCTCTGGGCAGCCTCATCTTGAGCCTCACACTTCCCTTATTCATTATGGTCAGATCCGAAGCCGACCGCCGCGCCAGAACGAGACTCTCCAGCCTGTCCTTGGCGCTCATGTTGATCCCCGACCGCACCCGCCGCGGCACCACCGCCTCCTTCGGCAGCTCCACCAGAAAGTAGAGCCTCTTCGCCATCAACTCCTTGTTCCCCTCCAAGGGCTTCGCTCTTATCCCATAATGTTTCACTTCCTCAGACTCCAACAACACCAACCCCGGGTGCTCCTTCAACACCTCACTCGCTCTCACTGGGGTTCTCAACTTCATTGTTTCCCCGTCGATCTTCATCACCTTCGTCGTTTTCTTCCCTCCCAACCCCAACCCATTCCCCATTATTATCACTCTCTCTATTACCTTCACATCACATACAAATTTAGTGGGTGCTTGTCTTGTGGATTTATCTATGCTTTGGTCAATAAAATAAACCCACCCTTTCAAACCTTATTACTTTATTATGTTTTTTCACAAATGCTGTTACTATTATCCAACGTGTCTTTTTCACATAACAAAATCATATCATTTTTTTATTCAGGAATCTCAACAAATTAAACTCTTTTGGATTCTTTTTTTCTATAACTCTCCTTATAATGGATTAGAACGAAGGAGAGTATAAATTCCATCAAAATTAGTCATTTTTAATTAATTCTAACTAATTGTAAAAAAAAAAAAAAATAGGTAGAATTTTTCCTACCCTTTTCATGTGCTAGGAAGTTCCAAAGACAATTAAGTTGCTCTGGTTTAGTCAATTTAATTTCATTTATAGTTTTGATTGATTGTAAAAAATAAATTAGTATAATTTAATTCTACTACTCATATTTAATTTTTTTTGTGTTGTTAGAATTAGAATTTGATATTATGAATAAAATTTTAATTAATTGAATGGTGTTTTTTAAATGATATTACATATATTTAATTCCACGTACGTACACTACCTTTATAACTTCTTGTTGGTTGGTCAAAACAAGTGAATTGAAAAAGAGTACTTGCTTTCAAAAAGAAAGAAAGAAAGAAAGTCTCATAAGAATTTAATACAACAATATTTTGGATAAGTTTATTTGAAATTAAAAAAATCTTCTAAAATGATTTAAAAAGGAACTATTTAAGAAATATATAAGAGTTGTTTCTTGAAAAATCGAAAACATTTTTTTTTAAAATAATTACTTCTTGTGTTGTATAATTTATTAGAAGAATTGATATAGAAATAATATTTGTCTAAGGGAAAACACCAAACTAAGTGGAGTGGAGGATTTGGCTTTGGGAAGGGAAAATGAGTAGACTTGGTACAGTTGAGGGTAGTGACAGGCCTTGTCTGGGTTCGTGTTTGGTTGTTTGTTTTTCAACAACCTTGCTTTGATCTTCAACGCCAGGCCCAGTTCAAGGATTTTTATATGCTAGAGTTCTGTTTTGTTCTCTTATCTCTTCAACGACAAGACAACCGGCAATCACGGAGGAAATACACAATTTTTCTAACTCTATCATTATGAAACGGATCCAAGACAATTAATCATACTATATATATCAGGGTTGCATCCAGGCTCTTGTTTCTTATTACATCATGAATCAATTTTATTAGCGTCCACATTTAATTTGTTGTTTGTCATTGAGTCGAGCAATTTTATATATAAAATTGACCATCAAAATGCGATAGAAACTAGTAGAACTTAGTTGTAGGTTAATTCAAATTGCATCCATTATTTCCTAGACAATATCACATACATTGTATTAAATATTCTTTTCTTTGGTCAACAACTCAAAACATTGCATTAATGATAGTCAATTTTTTTTATAAGACAAGGAAATTCTATTAAGAGATGATATAAAAAAGTATAAGACATATCTTCCATTTAACGTACAAAAAGATAATAATAAATAAAAGTAAAAATTAAGTATAAAATATCATGTTTGTCAACATTAAGTATACACAAATTATACTCCATCCTTATGACGCAAAAAAATAAATCCATGACTTCATTCCTATAAATATGAATTGTAAGAATTATTACCAACACTTTACATAAATATTGTTTTAATGTTAGTAATTGTAGTTTTTGCATCAAATGCAACAAGTACATTCCCAAAAGCTTATATTAATTATTTGTACATGTTTCAACCCATATTTCATCATATTTCTTTTTTATTGTCATACATCAAAATAAAATTGTTTCTTTCAATCACAATATATCTAACAATTAATGGATCAAAGATTTTATTTTATTGTGTATTTCACTCTCAGTATGTTGGATATCACGTATTTAACCCTATGTTAGGCGCGTTAAGTAGAAGCTGCTAGATTTCACGTTCATGAAAGTGTATACTTGAAGCTAATTTCATGTGATTTCTTTAATTTTACAAAATCCAAACATAACTTGACGACAGTTTTAGCATTTGCAGTTAAATTGGTTGACCTTTTCTTGTGGGTATCTTTGAAACACACCAACAATTTCACCACCAATGAGGTCCCCTTTGTGAGTAGTTGAAAAGTGAATTCGGTTCAAATCAAACTTCCACAATAGTCAAAAATCTATATCCAAACTTCAAAGAAAGTAAACTAGGAATTTTTGGGTAATGAGCAACAATTGTCAAAGTGAAGAAAGTGAGACCAATAACGAAGAAATATTATAAACAAACGATTAAAAGTATGATAAGACACTAAAGTCCAAAGCTGAAAGTCCAAATTGATAGTCGGCTCATCAAAATGGAAGTAGCTAGTGGTGCACTTTCAAACATTATATTAGGCCAAGGATGAAAATTTTCACTTTAGTTTGAAAACTTACTTTATCTTCCTTGTTTGGCTGACTGTACTTCAAACAAATCTGTCGTTGGAAGCTTCCATAATTACCAAAACCCCCTCTCTTTACACAACGTGCAAGAAAAGTGAGAGCAAAGACACAACATGTGTTTGAAAATACAGAAATTATAATTATAACTTAATTGGAAACTAAACCACGCTTAATCTACAATATGTAAAGCCAAACACGCTGTAAAAACTAAAAAGCTACTTATAAAATGTTTAGATTAATTTTATGCTAAGAAAATAATCAATTTTTTTATGAAGATAAAATAATAAATAATTATTTTTACTTTTTCATAATATTACTATATATGATTTTTTGAATAAAATTAGTTATTCTGTTTTTTGCATCCGTTCTTCTAGATACACAACAACCGAATTCCACACTTCACCTGCTTAATTTGTTGGGTTGTTGGTTTTTAATGCCATCAACACATCGTACGGTAATGATGGCCTTAATTTAATGCTGAGGAATCGAGTTTAATTAATGAGAATTGTACGAACTATTAAAACAAGGTGTAAAAAGACTAAATTATTATTAGTAGTATTAAATTTTACTTCTTTGGTTGTTGCAAATAATAATGGCAATCATTGACCAAGAGAAGGTAGGCTACATCATTAAAACAAAGACTTTATACCTATGCACATTCAAGGTAAAAAAAATTTAATTACAATCTTTTGTTTAAATGAATTTTAAAATATTAATTTGTTCAATCAACAAACTTAATATACATAAATACTTGTAATTAATTATTAGTATAAAATTCTTTTTCCTGTAAAGCAAAAATTATCAATTAGGATAAGCGCCACCTTCTAAATTTTTTATCAAGAGCATGTCATGTCTCAATTCATCTATTTACAATTGAATAACGATGCAGCGCCTCCCACGCTAGTGTGGATTCGTCACAATTCTGTGGCCATTGCGCAGATCAGCTTAAGCTGCAGTGCCGATTAAGATTCAGTACCTCCCACGATGGTGTGGAATTAGACACAATTCTGTGGCCCACGCGCAGAGCAGTTTCTGCAAGAGTTCAGATTCAGCGCCTCCCACAATACTGTGGACGCGCAAATCAGTTAATGCGCCAGATCAGCATTAGCGCCTCCCACACAATTGTGTGGGTTCGGACGCAAAATTGAGGTAAATGTTAATTTTGGCAAAAGACTTTATTGGAGAGTGGGCTTCATACATACTCTTGGGCTTAGGGTTTAAGCATAATTTAATTTAATTGGAGGGGTGTAAATAGTTTTTTTTTCCGGGTCTTACCAATTATGCTAAATAGTATAAGTGGTAACTAATTAACTAGCCTAACACACCTTCTTAATGTTCCTTAGGAAGTATATATTAAAAAAATCCTTAAATAATGATCATGTGACCGTTAATTTATTTTTAATGTCAGTCATTTATATAAATTTGTGTAATTTATATTTATAATTTTTACATTTTTAAAATAAAAACCACTTTCACATATCTAAAAAGTAAGAATATGAGAAATTAATGATAGAATTAAATTTTGATCATATAATTATATATATATATATATATATAAAATTATTTCCATTTGTCACTGAACATGTAAAGCAACTAATACAAAGATATTACAAGTTAATGACTAGTATCAACATAAAAAAATATTTATTTAATTTTTATATATATAAGAGAAACAAAAATAATATCTTTTTATAGTCTAAATACGGGTGGGGTGTAGCTAGGGTTGACCATGGAAACATAAAATAAATTATTAGAATTTTTTTTAAGAGGATATAGTTGTATATAACTATTTTTATCAATATATCATGAGGATTTTTTTTACGAAAATTAATAATAAGTAACTTTTTTATTAGTAAAGGTAAAACTTTATCTTTAATGACTTACTCTCGTACTTGTACCATGATGTAAAGGTGGTTTCTTTTATTCAGTATTAAACCTTTTATGGAAGGATGATGGTTTCATATAGGTTTTTTCCGTACAGAGAATAACAATAATAAAAATTTTAAAAAATGGAGTAGTTCACGTAAAATTTTCAAAATGGTGTGATTTTGGTCAAAACCGTCAACTCATCTTGAGGTTTGGACTAAATTAGGTGGAAACTGATAACTTAGTTACTGATTTGAGAACACGTGGACACAGCCTTTGAAACCGGCAAGTCAAATGGCGGTTTCAGTGGGGCGGTGACACTTGTCACGACGTGTGAAAACAGTTCTTTCAGCCAATAATGTGTTGCCAAGTGACACCAACGCCTTAGTCTGCAAACAAAGGAGAAAGAAAGAACTTTTAGGAGCTCAAGAAAAATATTGCAAAAGTGTTGAAAAATTTTGGTATTAAGAAAAATAAATTTGTAAGTTTTTATTATTTCAATTATATTATTTTCTTTATTATTTAGATATATTATTTTCATTTATAATTTTGATTGTTAAGTACATTTTAAAATAAGTTATGATACACTAAAAAAATATGTTTATAAGTTATACTAATTTTCTAAAAAAAAGTATAAATTTTGTTAGTTAAACATGATTTTTAACTGAAATTTAATATATGTTGCATTATAAATTTTGTTTATTTAAATAAAATCATATATTTAAATTTTATTGTTACTAATAAATAAATTAGTTTTTACATAAAATATATTTTATCCGGACTTTTACATGAACACCAAATACACTATATTTAAATTAACATTTTTAAATAATATGTATTTAGATATTATTTCATGCATTATTTAGGTTGTAAAATTTTTATTTTAAAAAATAATTATTAATATGTAGAATTTTTAAATTTAAATACAAATATTTAATTTAAGGTCCTAAACTTGGCAGCACGTGATTGGATAAAAGGACTGCATGATTAAAGCATCTCCAAACCGTCATCTTACTTGCTGGTTTACACATGTTGTGACAAGTGTCATCGCCCCATTTAAACCGTTATTTGACTTGCCTGTTTCAAAAGCTGTGTCTCCAAACTAACAATTGAGTTGCCGGTTTCCACCTACTTTAGTCTAAATCACTAGAAGAGTTGGTGATTTTGACCAAAACCACACCATTTTAGAAATTTTACGTAAATCCACTCCATTTTTTAAATCTTTTATTATTCTTAATCTCTTTACCCAAAAAAACCCTAAAATTAAGAGAAATAGCATCTACAAATAAACAAACAAGCCTTATTTGTCAAGGGTAGTTGACAGAAACAATAGTCACCAACAAAGTGGAACATGCATGAACAACCACCACATAACCATATATAGATTGGTTAAATTAAACTCCTGCAGTTTAGGATTCTGATTTTGTACCAGATTCGGCGACAGATGATGGAACAACTGCATTTTCTTCGTCCAACATTGAGTCAATCTTGGGCTCTAGTCTTTGCTTGTTGAGTATCTCTGCCATGTCGTAAGATGCATGTAATCCCACAAGCAGGTAATACACCAACAAAATCGCAGTCCATATTCCAAATCTTCTAAACGAAGCCTTATCCAAGGAGCCAAGAAGGAAAATATTGATGCCAATGGAAGCTGATGGCAAGAATGGCAGTAGTGGCACACCCCAAACCTTTGGCTTCTTCGTAAGTGGAACCAAAAGCCAAATCCCCAGGGTTCCCACAAACCAAAGAGGAACCGTTATGGTGTAGCCAATCCATTGCGTGGTGGTGTTGGCCCAATAAATTGCTGAGGCAACTGAAGAGGCCAAAATGAGTAGAATACAGATTGTGAATTTGACAATATTGACCTTTGTAGCGACCACTCTAGCACAATAGCGGCGAACCAACAAGGCCAATGCCACAAGGGAGAACAAGAACAAAGTGGAGATTGAAAGGAGGTTAGCTAGAATATCAAGGCTTGTGAAGAATGCAACAATGGCAGTTGCACCAAGCATAACAACAGTGGCATTGATGGGTGTCCCAGTTCTCTCATTTACCTGTTAGAAATAAGACAAAGTTTTACTAATCAATTAACATATATAGTTATTAATTTCCTTATTTAATTAGTAAGATTACCTTGGCAAGGAACGGAGGCAACAAGTGTGTTCTAGCAATGTGTGTGAGATACCTTGCCTGGCCCACGGCCCCAACAAGCAGAACAGTGGTCATTCCCTTCAAGGCCCCAAAAGCGACAACGTACTTGGCCCACCTCATCCCAACAGCCTCAAACGCAACAGAGAAAGCAGCCTTCTCATCAACATCGGCATAACTCTGCATCAAACAAAGCGTGACCGACAGCATGCAGTAGAGCAACGTGGTACACGTCATGGACCCAATGAGGCCCAATGGAATATCCCTCCCAGGGTTCTTGGTCTCCTCCGCCATGGTGGAAACCGCGTCAAAGCCCACGTAGGCAAAGAAGAGGACCGCGGCAGCCTGGAATATCCCGCGCGGGCCGAAGGGGAGAAAGGGGGAGTAGTTTATGGGCTGGGCTTTGGTGAGGCCGGCGACGATGATGAAGAGGAGGACGAGGACATGCACAATGGAGGCCACGTAGTTGAAGCGCGAAGAGGCCTTTGTGCTGAAGACAGCAAAGAAAGAGACAAGGAGGATGACAAGGACAGCGATAGGGTCGAGGAGGTTGTAGTTGTGGGCCAGGCCTTGGACATGAATGAGGAACTTGTCGGAGTCTTGGTTGCAGAGAGTGGCGAAGTAGGAGGTCCATGAACGCGCCACCGCAGCCCCACCCACCACGTACTCCAGAAGGATGTTCCCTGCTGCTATGTATGCCACAAAATCACCAAGCTCCACTCTTAGGTATGCGAATGACCCACCTGATATCATTTCACCAACCACCTTCAATATTTTTTTACCCTACATTTTACATTTTACATTTTACATTTTACTTCTAATGCTACGCTACCACAATCTAATGCATGCATACCAGCAACGGGAATTTCCACAGCAAACTCCGTGTAGCAAAAAACAGACAGCATGGCAGAGATTCCCGAGATAACGTACGACAAAACCACCGCGGGTCCCACATGTTCCTTCACCTCCAATCCCGTTAGGACAAATATTCCCGAACCTATCACACTGCCCATTCCGAACCACATCAGGTCCCACCACGTCAGCGTTTTCTTCATCTCGTGCTCGCTTCGCTCCTTCACTTCCACCAACTCCACCTCCTCCCTCCATCTTCCCGTAACGCGATTCGCCAGCCTAAACGGCGTTTCCAGCAACGCCCTACCATACTTTCCCACACTATCAAACGACTCCAATTTTATTACTGCCGAGGAGCTTCTCTTCTCCTTCCCCTCCATTGTTCCTTAAACATATATATGCTTAGTGCAACACGGTTACTTAATTTGTCTCAGATTAATTAAAACGTATAAATACAACCAAGGCTAACCTTACTTACAAGCTCCTTTTTTAAGGGTAGCTTGTGAATTCCAATAAATTTTTATTACATTTTAAAATTATTTAATCAACTTTTATTTTTTAAAAACCACTAGTATTGATATTTTGTTTCGTATTATTTGTGTGGTATTGAGTGAGTTTGTTTAACTTTTTTTATAAAAAAAAAAATATTATTTAAACAGAATAAACATTTATTATTTTTTTAGTTGTTTTGTTAAAATTTTAGAAAAAGCAGAAGCTGAAATATTTTTTGGTTTTTTTATTTTTATTTTAAACATTGAAGAAGGGTTTTTGAATTGAATATTCTACAATGTCTATACGTGTTTTTAAATTTCAGCTACTTGGACTTTGGAGTTTTATGTATTTTGTAGTTATGTTCTTGAAACTGCTATAGGTAATTGTAATTTCAAACTTCTTATTAGCCATTTTGAGTTGCAAAATGCAAATCGCAGTATCGAACGATCTCTGTTTCTTCTTGCCAAATAAAGTGGTCTATATTGAGTAAACATCGATGATTCATTAAAGTCTTACGCATTAATTAGTGATTTAATTTGATTGTTCTTTCTTGAAGGATTTCAAGCTACTGTGTTATACCAAAAACAAGTCCACTTTTTATTAAATACAAGTAATGAAGTTGTCTTAAAAAAATTTCACTAAATAATCATGTGTTGAACACAAGACTAGTTAGTTATGTTAATACTAATTTCAGGAGGGTTTTGTAGGATCAAAATACAGAAGGGTGTAAATATAATCTGCTCTTATCTCTCACCTAATATGCTCTCTTCAGCTCCATTATAAACCAGATAAATAAAATTAAGCTTTTCTACTCTTATTTTTCCTATCTTAATACTCACCCGTACCTATAAATTAGAATCCTATATATATAATTTTTATATTTATAATTAGGATTCTTAATGAAAAAAGGTATTGTTATTTGTTTGCCCCCAGCCGGGTTGTTTTACCGAAAGGAAGCTTTTTCCTGGAAAGATGGATTAAGACATGAAATCTATATACTATCCCATGATTTTAATAAATCCAATCTCTAAACTCAGCAATTCAGTTTTTAATTATAATATACCAATTACATCTCCCCACAGAACAAGATGATATAAAATAATACAAAATTTCGTATAAACACAAATGCTTAATTACCTCAAAGATATATGAAAACCCGAGAGGATTCTTCAAGATGTCACGTTTATTCTCAATTCATCAGAAAGTAGAAAACCAAATCAAAATCTTGCTGAATCACGAATTTAGTATAAACATGGAATAAATAGGAAAAAACATATCAAATAATAAAAGAGGTACTAAACTTATATGTCGATCTGGCCGGCAACAAGACACCAACATTCAAAAGCATGGTAACAAATTCTTCCGATGAAAACAACTTTGTACATTAATTATTAATATGTCCCTGACGGAAAAGTGAACGGATCATTAAAGACATAAGGAGAAAAGAAAACAAAATGGAAAAACCGTTTAAAAGAAGAGTACGAAGATGAAAAAACAGTCACTACTGATGGAATCTTTTGTGTACAACTAACTAACATGGAGCCAAACCATGCGTCTCAATATATTTTGTATATAAAGATAATACCATTTTCATTTTATACACATTTAAAAATGAAAAAATAAATTATGATAATATATATATATATATATATATAATATAATGAAAATAAAATATTTTGGTGTACACATTTTATGAGTATTTTATCCTTTCAAACATTTTATGATTTCTCTCACAATAATAAATGCACAACTTCATATGTTATACTTTATCAGAAATCAACTTTTTTTAAACATCGTTAATATATGTTACATTCAATCATAAGCGTATATGTTTTTGCTGGTTTTCATAATGTTCATACCAAAATTAAGTCTTAACCCTATGAGAAAACACTAGAGGTTGGGGAAATTTCAGCATATATTGTTAGAAATAATAATTAGAAATAAATTATGAGTTGAAGAGTCATACGTTACATGGTTAAAAGAAATTTATTCTGTGTGATGACTCTTAATTAAGACATTACGTCATTATTTGTTTTTATGTTATATTATTATGTAATGGTCAGTTACTCTATTATAAATGAGTATCAAGTCATGTAATCTGAGTTAGAAAATGAGAATCTCCCTATCATCTGTATTTATTTTCTAACAAAATGGTATCAGAGCTACGGTTCTGAAAAGTGAAAAAAAACAACAAAGTGAAACACCTAGTGAGGTAAGAGTGAAATACTTGGTGAGTTGAGAGATGGTAAACAATAATACCTTGAACTTGTTTCAATTTCCTCGTCTAACCAATGAAATTATGAAATTGGTGTTGTCGGATGAAAGTCTTACTAGGTTTCCAAGATGCTTGAGATATTGTGGAGAAAGGTTATATCCAACCTGAAAATGAGGATACTCTACAACTCAATGAGAGAGATTTTGATGAGGATGAAAAAGAAGGATCAACATGCACTCACATTCATCTATCAGGGTTTAGATGAAGCTATGTTTGAAATGGTGTCAAATGCAGTCATCTCTAAGGAAGCTTGGGAGATTTTGAGAACTTCCCTTGAAGGTGTTGACAAGGTGAAGAAGGTGCGCCTACAAACTCTTCGTGGAGATTTGAATCCTTGCATATGAAGGAGTCTAAGTCAATTTCGGATTTTGGCAATAGGGTGATGACGGTTGTGAATCAAATGAGACGTTATGGAGAGAAGATGGAAGATGTTTGTGTCTTCGTTCTTTAATTGCAAAATATGATTTTGTGGTTTGTGCAATTGAAGAATCAAAGATTTAGAATAAATGACTGTGGACCAATTATTGGGTTCTCTTCAAGCATATGAAGAAAGGTTCAAAAAAAGACATGATGAGCCTTTAGAGCAAGTCCTAAAAGCCAAAGTTTCTTTGAAAGAAAATGGAGAACAAAGTTAAAGAGGACATGGTCATGGAAGAGGACGTGGACGTGGCCATGGAAGAGGAAGAGGGAGACGAGATCATGACCATTTTGATAACAATGAAAGAAGTTATCAACAAACCAGAGGTCGTGGAAGAAGAGAAGGAAGAGGTAGAGGCAATCATGGAAGAACAAATGAAAGGAGGTATGATAAATCACATGTTGAATATTACAATTGCCATAAATATAGTCATTTTTCTTGGGAATGTAGAAACAATGTAGAAGAAAGGGTCAATCTTGTTGATGATAAAGAAGAAGGTGAAGAGTCAACATTATTACTAGTACTTAACAATGAAGAAGGTGATGATAATTGCTTGTGGTATCTTGAAAATGGAGCAAACAATCACATGTGTGGCTATAAAGAAAAATTTGTGGAGCTTGAAGAGAAGGTGAAGGAAAATGTTTCCTTTGGTGATTCTTCTAAGGTACAAATCCAAGGGAAAAGTACTATTTTAATTTCCTTAAAAGGTGGTGCTCACAAATTAATCAAGGATGTTTATTATGTTCCTAAACTAAAAAGTAATATTTTGAGTTTGGGACAACTTATTGAGAAGGGATGTGAAGTTATCATGAAAAATAATTGTTTATGGCTTAAAGACCAAAATTCTAATTTAATTGCTAAGGTTTTTATGTCAAGAAATAGAATGTTTACTTTGAACATAAAGACTGATGAAGCAAAATGCTTGAAGACTAGCATAAAAGATGTAGCATGGTGTTGGCATATGAGGTTTGGTCACTTGAATTTTGAAGCACTCAAGACCTTAAGAGATAAGAACATGGTGAAAAGATGCCTTAAATCAATCATCCTAATCAATTGTGTGAAGCATGTCTCCTTGAAAAACATGCAAGAAGAAGTTTTCCTAAAGAAGTTGAATCAAGAGCAAAGGAGCCTCTCCAACTTGTACACATTGACGTGTGTGGTCCAATTGATCCTCCTTCCTTTGGTAAAAATAAATATTTTTTGCTCTTTATAGATGATTTTAGTAGGAAGACTTGGGTGTATCTGTTGAAACAAAAATCTGAGGCATTTGTAATGTTTAAAAATTTTAAAGCCCTTGTTGAGAAGGAGAGTGGTTATGTAATCAAAGCTCTAAGATCCGATAGAGGTGGCGAATTTACATCAAAAGAATTCAATGAGTTTTGTAAAGATAATGGGATTTGTCGCACTTTAACGGTTCCTAGAACTCCACAACAAAATGGGGTGATAGAGAGAAAAAATAGAACAATTTTGAATATGGCTATATGTATGTTGAAAGTTAAGTCTATGCCCAAGGAATTTTGGGCCGAAGCTGTTTCTTGTGCAATTTAGTTGTCCAACCGTTCTTCTACAAAGAATGTCAAAGGTCAAACACCTCAAGAAGCATGGAGTGGAGTGAAGCCAAAAGTTGATCATCTTAGAGTCTTTGGGAGCATTGCATTCGCTCATGTACCAGATCAAGGAAGAACCAAACTTGATGAAAGAAGTGTGAAGCATGTGTTCATTGGCTATGATGCAAATTCAAAGGGCTACAAATTGTACAATCCAAACAATGGGAAGATTATTGTAAACAGAGATGTAGAATTTGATGAAGAAGAGACATGGAATTGGGAGAAAGAAGAAAAAAATTATGATTTCTTTTCCTATTTTGAAGAAATTGATCAAGAAGATGTACCACAAAATGAGTTTTCTACTCCACCTCTTTCACCGACTACTTCAATTCATGAAGCCTCATCTTCTAAAGGGAACTCAAGCGAAAGACCATGAAAAATAAGAAACCTTAAAGAGATTTATGATGAAACTGAAATTATAAATGATTTATTTTGTCTCTTTGTTAACATTGAACTTTTAACCTTTGATGAAGCAATGGAAGATAAAAGGTGGAGACAAGCAATGGAGGAAGAAATTAATGCTATCAAGAAGAATGATACTTGGGAGTTGTCAAAACTTCCTACGGGTCATGAAGCAATTGGAGTCAAGTGGGTTTTCAAAATTAAGAAGAATGCAAAAGGGGAGGTGGAAAGATACAAAGCAAGATTAGTTGTGAAAGGGTATAAACAACAACATGGAGTTAATTATGATGAAGTGTATGCATCGGTTGCTCGTATGGAGACAATTCGTCTTCTTATCTCTTTAGCAGCTCAAATGGAGTGGAAATTTTTCCAACTTGATGTTAAGTCGGCTTTTCTAAATGGTTATCTTGAGGAGATGTCTATATTGAGCAACCAATGGATTTTGTTATCAAAGATGAAAAGAAAAAAATTTTAAAATTGAAGAAGGCGTTGTATGGCTTAAAGCAAGCACCAAGGGCATGGAATAGCCGCATTGACAAGTACTTTCAAGAAGATGGATTTTCCCGTTGTCAACATGAGTATGCTTTATATATTAAAAATTTTGAAAATGTTGATATTCTCTTTATTTGTCTTTATGTGGATGATTTAATATTTACTGGCAATAACCCAAACTTATTTGAAGATTTCAAGAAAAAAATGTCTTGTGAATTTGAGATGACATATATGGGACTTATGTCTTATTACTTGGGATTAGAAGTGAAGCAAATGGAGAATGGAATTTTTGTTTCTCAAGAAAGCTATGCAAAAAAGGTGTTAGAGAAATTCTAAATGTTTGATTGCAACCCGATGAACATCCCATGGAAGGAAAATTAAAATTCTCTAAGTTTGATGGTGGAGAAAAGGAAGATTCTACTATGTTCAAGAGTCTTGTGGGAAAGTTAAGGTATTTAACATGTACAAGGTCGAGTATTGTTTATGCAATTGGAGTTGTATGTCGTTTTATAGAGTCTCCTACCTCTACTCATATGAAGGCTGCAAAAAGAATTCTTCGTTATTTAAAAGGTACAATTGACTATGCCTTATTGTATTCACCTACTAATGAGTTCAACCTTATGGGGTTTTGTGATAGTGATTTTGCGGGAGATGTTGATGATAGAGAAAGCACTACTGGTTTTGTGTTTTTTATGGTGATTGTGCTTTTACTTGGAATTCTAAAAAACAAGTCATTGTTACATTGTCTACTTGTGAGGCCGAATATGTGACAGCAACCTCTTGCACATGTCATGCTATTTGGTTAAGAAGATTGTTGAAAGAGCTCAATATGAATAAAGAAGAAAGTACAAAGATTTATGTTGATAATAAATCTGCCTCAGAACTTGCAAAGAATCCTGTGTTTCATGAGCAGAGCAAGCACATAGACACAAGGTATCATTTCATTAGAGAATGTATTACCAAGAAGGAAGTGGAGATAGTTTAAGTCAGAATATTTTAGTAGATTGAAAGCAAGACTTGGAATGCAAAAAAATTGTTAGGAGTTTCTTAACTAAGGGAGATGTTAGAAATGATAATTAGAAATAAATTGTGAGTTGAAGAGTCATACGTTACATGGTTAAAAAAAATTTATTCTGTATAATGACTCTTAATTAAGACGTTACGTCATTATTTGTTTTTATGTTATATTATTATACAATGGTCGATTACTCTGTTATAAATGAATATCAAGTCATATAATCTAAGTTAGAAGATAAGAATCTCCCTATTTCATCCGTTTCTATTTTCTAACATATATAATTTACAATTTAATTGAAAGTCATATATAAGAAAGGGACAGGGAGAAAGTGAAAATAATTAAGATTTAAGAGGGTATATGAGACTTGAATAACATTTATTAATTATATCTTTAATTTGTTTACCGTCATGAATAAGTAACAGGTCCTTTTCTTGTTGGGAGTGGGTTGAGATTAGAGGGTTTTGGATTATTTATTATGCAAAATTGTGTACACAGAGTCACAGACCTATATATTTGTTTATATGTCTGTCCAATGATTATTAAAAATTCCTCACTTTAAATTTCTATTGACTAGATTTTGAATTATTTGGTTTTCTTATTTATTTTATAGTCTTTGTAGAGTGGATTAGAAAAATGTACAGACGAATAAAAGCATTGAATTGATCGTATATTTGGTATATGCAGTCTACCGGTATTGTTATATTTTTATTATGTGTTATAATATTATTGTTTATTATTTAAAACAAAATATTTAATTTATTAAAAGTATATATAATATAATGAAAATTATTAATTTAACCAGAGAATTGAATTTGATTAATTGGCGGATTCTGGTACTATTTAGTTTGTTTTTCGAATGATTAGTAATCTGCAATGTTTTATGTTTCTAAAATCGAATAAGTTAAACATTGGTTCATAGGTTACTGAACCGATTTTAATCAAATAATATTTTTATTTTTAATATATTATAATAATTATGTTAAGCAATATTAAACAAAAAATATCACAAAATTTATAATAATAAAACATAAAAGTATCATAAATTATATATATTTTATAAGTCATACTTTATAAAGTCATAATATATAAAAAAAATGGATTAAGAAGCTAAATTATAAAAGAAAAAAAATAAATTTTACTAAATACATTCTCATGTTGTTAAGTTAACTTATTTTTGTTAATTTTTGAATTAAAAAAAATTGATTCAAAAACAAGAGAGGTGCATTTAATATTATCCAAAAATTTCAAAAATAAATTTTGAACCAATCAAATTGGTTGAACTATTAGTTTTCATTGGTTTTATAAATAACCAATTTTTCACCGTAACTAAACCAAATAGAGGACTGGTGCGGTCGAATTTTAAAAACTATGATAATTAATTAAGTCTAATGTGTAATTAATATCTATTAAGAGATACAATTTTATATGATTTTTAAGTTCATATACTTTGTCGACACGTGGATCTCGACAGAACGGTGAAAATAGTTTGGAAAATAAGAAAAGTCGCCACCAAATGTTTATTAAGGAAAACATAAGAAAAACCTTTAAAAATAAAAGATGATTTGCGAAGCCAAATTTTGAGTTTGAGAATCGATTACGTGTATGAAAAGTATTAGCATCATACAACGTCCGTCATAAAGACAGTTATTTCTAATTAACTAAGCAAATTATTTTTCTTTTAAAATATTGGTCTTTTAAAATAAAGACAGTTAGCTTTGTCGACACGTAAGGTCTCGACGGAACGACGAAAAATTAATTTTATGAAAATCAGAGGAGTCGCCACCAATATTTATTTAGGAAAACATTGAAAAAATCTTTTAAAAGAGGTGGTCTACAAAATTAAGTTTGGAAGTCTACTATGCGTAGGGAAAGTATTAACATCCTATGACGTCTATCTTAAGGATAGTTGCCTCTAATTAAACGTGCAGAACTAGATAACTTTAAAAATATTTATTTCACCCTTAAAATAGTTGAAATATAACAAATACTTTTTTTTTGTTTTTTTAACATTTTAATGAGAAAATTATTATTGAAAAATTTCTTTTTATAAAATATTATTAATATTTTCATTTTTAATTGACTTATTTTATTTTTATTTTCCGGTGCTCGACAAGAATGAGTTTCTGCTCCTACGTATCTCCATGCGTAATGGAGAATCAGAGTGTACGTAGTTCTTGGAATGATTAATGTATTTTAGTAATTAAATTTTATTATTCTTGGGTTTATTTTGAAATATTATTATCACAACCAAATTAGAAGTACATGCAAAGTGGTTACGATAATTATTTAGCAGAAAAGTCAAATCAAAAGTGCATCCGAAGTGACAATCACTAAATTATGATAGCGTTCGTAATGATTAAATCAAAAGTACATTTGAAGTAGTCATAATTAAATTTTTACGTTTTATGTTTTTACATAAAAAAATAATAATTAAATCAGAAGTGTATCTAAAGTGGTCATCATAATCTTTTTATAATTAATAATATCTAAATTAGAAGTGTATCCAAAGTGATTATTATTAATTTTAACTAATTTAAATACCATAGTAATAATTATAATAACCAAGGTTTATAAAAGAAACCAAATTAAAAGTACATCTAAAGTAGTTATTTTAGTTTTTGTAATAGTCAAATTAGAAGTGTATCTAAATTGACCATATTACATTTTCCTTAAATAATTTAAATAACTTAATAATGTAATAATTATAATAACCAAGGTTTAATAAAAGAAACCAAATTAGAAGTGCATCTAAAGTGGTTATTTTAGTTTTCGTAATAGTCAAATTAGAAGTGCATCTAAAGTGATCATTATTAAATTTTCCTTAAATAATTTAAATAACTTAATAATATTTATTACAAATAAAAATTTATAAAAGACCAAGTGCATCTAAAGTGGTTTTTTTAGTTTTTGTAATAGTCAAATTAGAAGTTCATCTAAAGTTATCATCATTAAATTTTCTTTCATAATAATAATTATAATAACTAAAATTTTTATAACATTTAATTTGAAAAAACATGTAAAATAGCTATTATTAAATTTTCATTTTTTCTAATTTAGTATTATTAACATTATTATTATTGTTATATTTAATTGAAATTTTATTAATTGCTATTTTGTATATTCATAGCAATATGTTAACTACAAGAAAAGTAAAGCATATAAAAAGAAAAAGATAAAATAAAAAAAAATGTTATTTATACTTGTAAAGAAGCTGAAAATAACTCATTTTGGGCCTTAAAGTAAAAGAGGTGCACTTAGTAGAAATAGTGGTGCGAACATAAAATAAACTAATATTTTAAATAGGGGTACGCTAGCAAAAAATTGAGGTGTAAATCATAGATTGGCCCATGAGCCCTGAAAGGAGTGCATTAGTGAAAAATGGAGGTGCAAACACTAGCCTGGTCTTGAAACTCAAAAAGGGGGTGCGAATAGCATTATAGGGGGCATGAACTTAGTAGTACATAAATTTTTTTAAAAAAAAACGAAAAGTGAAATGTGGGGACACGTGTGCGTACCCTTTACACTAAATCTGCACATACACCTTTCTCAAAAAAAGAAGAGCGAAATAAGTCTCTCCCTATGCTATTTTCGGCGAACAACTGGCATCCATGTCACCAGAAATCAATTCTGGTGGTGCTAAAGGATATAAGGTATTTTATTTATCTTATTCTTATTATTTTTATTATTGGATTTTAAAAAAAGTAGTGTGAGTTAATATCTTTTATATCCTTTAAAACTCTTCTCTTTGCTCTCTATTTCATCTCTTTCTCCTCTTCTTTCTAACTATTTTTTCTCTTCCAAAAAATATCTTTTTTCTTTGAAAATTTCTTCCGAAAAGAAGTCTCTTTTTCTGATTCAAGTGCCCTCTTTTATAGAGTCAGTTTGAAATCATTTTACTCACAAAAATTTAAAATTTTTATCTCCAGATTTTGTGGGATTATGTTAATGTAGTTGAACCAAAGAGCATCTCCATTGATTTAGAGAGCGCTCAAGCATGCCAGTGATTCAGAGGTTGACCTCTCTTGCATTTTCGTTTTCCCTTCTGATGACCTGTGTTGTTGTTTTTATTGTTTATTTTCCATTGAAAATTCTATTTTGAACTCTCTGTATTAATGTCTATTCTGAACAAGGTTATGTATGTTGATTATGCATGAAAATGAACATTTTTGTTTTTTTTATTTATCATTTTTTATTGTTATTATCATTATTATTATTTTATTTTATTTTTAAAAATGGTGCGTACAACCTTGTTGTGATTATTATTATTCTAATTATCATATTATTGTTATTAATGCACATAATCAAGAGAGATGATTGTTGTTATGTTTTAGTTTATTTGGCTCAACAAGAGTGACCTCGTACTCCTACGTATCTTTGGGTGCAATGGATAATTAGAGTTTACGGAGTTCTTGGTAGAAAACATTTATGTATTAATATTTTTTTTATCTTTGATTTTGAGATGTAGGATTTTTGACCTGTCATACGTCCTAAAATTTAGAATTGACAAGGGTATATACTTATGAGTCAAGTCAATCTATTTGAACATTTTTTTTTTTGGATTATTTTTTTCTTTTCGTAAATAATTTTGATGGGTGATTTAGTGCTTGTTTGGCAACAGTTTTATAAAACTGTTTTCAGTATTTTAGGATTTAAAAACAAAAAACTCATTTGGGTAGTGTTTTCTGAAAACAGTTTTTTAAAACAGTTTTAATTTTTTAGTTTTTAAAAACTAAAAAACAAGAACAACTAAAAGTAATTTTTGTTTTACAGTTTTCTATTTTTGTTTTGAAAACTCAAAACACAATCAGAATATGTTATCTTATGCTTTTCATTAATGAAATTTTAATAAATATAAACAAGTTTTTCCATTTTTATATCTTCAAAACAGTTTTCAAATAACACTTGCCAAACAATTTTTTTTTCTTTTCTTCCGGAAAACAGTTTTTGAAAACTATTCTTAAAAAACTCTTTTCAAAAACTAAAAAATAAAATCAAATCAATCAAACCCTTATTTTTTAGAGATGAGATTTAAGACAAAAACTTGTCACAACTTATGCCTTAAAACCTCAGCATTAAAGATATGTCACATCTAATCAACCCTTTTATCTCTAAAAGAGTATTACATTCAGATGGAAAATGACATACTTGATGGGTGTAGAGATTTTTAACGAACAAAAGATAAATAGAAATTTAAAATCACAACGTGGTGTTTTAATATGATGAAACAAAATAACAATGATTGAAGTAAAAGATAGTTTTAAACTCATAGAGAATATGACACAATTAGTGTTGAGAGAAGTGTCTCAAGAAAAGGTTCCAAGATAGACCCTATTGAGAACTCCAAGGATGACTCCAAGAAAGGTTCTTCTAAAAGTTCTGAAAACCTCTAGAAAACTTTCCCAAAACTCCTTAGGAAAACCCAAGAATTCCTTAAGAAAAGTTTCCTAAAAATCTTCCCAAGTTCTCCCAAAATTCTCCCAAATCTCTCACTCAAAACCTCTCCCAAAAACTCTTAAAAACTCCTTCTCAAGAGCTCTACCAAGCTCTCCTAAGCCCTCAAGAACAGCCCTTGCAAGAGTCTTTCAATCCCCCCCAAGAGCCTTGAAAAACTTCTCAAGAGTCTTCCCAAAATCTCCCCCAAAATATAAAATCGTGCCCCTATTTATAGCCTTCGCATAGAAAAATTTGCTGAGCGAAATTCAATCCACTGAGAAAAGTTTCCAATTTCGCTGAGTGAAAATAAATCCGTTGAGTGAATTTCTAAATTTCTAGTTATTTTTAGGAGTTTTGCTTAACGAAAATTGTTTCACCAAGCAACCTCTGGAACGTGATTTTTTTGTGGCTTAGAGAATTTTGACCAAAATCAATTCCCCTTTTTGTTCCAATCGCATATTTGGTTGAGTTTCGACTTGTGGCCTTACATATTACATGAACCAACACCCTATTTTGGTCCTTTGGCACCTTTCGTTAAGGCTTGAACTTTTGTCTTGCGATTCACATGGACCAACATCGTCTCTCGATTTATTAACATCTTTGGTTGAGACTTGGACTTTCGTCCTGCAATTTACATGAACCAACATCAGGATTCGTTGGTAACATCATGTCACTCCTTTCGGTTTTTTGCTTCTTATTATCTGAAAGAGAAATTGGACACAAGAAACCACAAGTTAAATGTGCAATTTTAATATTCTATCTTTAGATAAATTTGGGTTGTGCAAAATGTTTTCTATAATTTTTATGGTCGGATAAGTGTTATATAGATTCAGATTTTTGTAAAATGGACACTTCTCACAATCCCAACTTTATATAGTTTTTTTCTTTTATTCTTCCTCTTTTTGAGTTAAAAATCTTATCTGAAAAAAATTGAGTGTCTTCATATTTTAAACTCATTTTTAAGTTAATTTCTTATTTTTTAAGCTTTATGTCCCTTTCTTGTAAAAAAAAAAAAAACTTTATGTGCCATTATTATTCTTCCTTTACATTTATTTGATTCTAAGGAAAGAATGAAAATGTTAAAAAAAAGCATCTACATAATTTAAGTATCCCTGTTTTTTGGAAATTATAATTAGTAGGCAAAAAGGAAAGAACAATACATCTAAATAGAATTTGCAACAATACAACTATAACAAGAGGCGTTGTTGTGGATTTTGTGGAGTTTTTTAAGATGAGGACAATATAAGCCTTATATTTGTACCATTTTTCAAAGCAATCAATTTAAGCCAATTCCCATGGTGTGTTCATAATAATCTTATAATAATCTCTAGGTACTAATGCATATATATATATATATATATATATATATATATATATATATATATATATATATTTTGATGTGTATTTTAGAAAATTGTACACAACTTTGCTATTATTTAAATACAAAAATATTTTTACAGACCATGATCAATAGCAAAAGGATTTACCGTACATTTTTTACCTTCATAGGAATGCTTCCTGTTGCACTTCTATATGTCATTTTTTTACCTATTTCTGTTTATTTACTCACAATTGAAATTTACAGCTTTATAAATAATTATACATAAAGAATATTTCTACAGACCAAGAGCAATTTACAGAGAACTTCTCTATTGTACATTTCTCGTCTTCATAGGAGCCAGCTATGTTTCCTTTTGCATTTCAGTTTACAAAAACTGAAAAAAAGGGCCTCATAATCCTTTATTTCTGTTTATTTTGTCACAATGGAAATTTGGTTCAAAAGTATTTGCAATATAGATCTTTGTGTTCCCAAATGCAATCTTCATAGCCATCATCTCATATTTCAAGATTTCCTGCTTGTATAGTATCACCTGGAGGATCAATTGTAATCCAAAGCAGTGCAATGGTAATGGAGAGAATTCCGGACCACACATAGATAATTGTAGGCACCCTTCCTCTCTTACCCATCAACCCTTTAGCAAAAGGGTACATATGAGACAACACCCAGAAACTAAAGAACATATTTCCCAAGAGCTTATTCCATTGTGGTATCACACTATATACAGTCCTTAAGATCCCCATGACTAAGGCAATAGAATTAATGAGGAGAATTGTTAGTGGCATGATGAAGAGACTTGTCCATTTCACAATGTAAAGATCAGCAAACTCATCTTCTTCATCATCTCCTGCTGACTTAGATGTTAAGGTAAATGAAATCTCTATGCCAGCTATGACCTTAAGCAAACCTTGCACGACAGCAACAAGGTGAGCACTAGTTCCACCAATGACCCAAAACTGCTCATTGCGCCACCATTCCTCAAGAGCAATGCCAGACCACTTCACTTCAAGGAGAGACAGAAGAGTGAGGCAAATTGTGATGAGCAAAAGATAGGTGAGGAAAGCCACATTCAAGCCTTGGACTATGAACTGTCCAGAGAAAAGGGAGAGTGCAGGAATGAAGCAATATACTACCAAGAAGATCGAGGTGAAGGGGTAGATGCCCACATTGAGGTATGAAATTCTCTGCAAGAACTTGAGACGCCTGCTTGCGAAAAAGGCATTGTTTCTTGAGAAGAAAATCTCCACCGAACCTGTGGCCCATCTTAGCACTTGGTGTAGGCGATCAGTGAGATTTATAGGTGCAGTTCCACGAAAAGCATCTCTCTTTGTTATACAATAAATTGATCTCCATCCACGGTTGTGCATCCTATAACCAGTCACCACATCCTCAGTCACTGATCCATAAATCCAACCTACCCTATCTCCCCACTCTGTCTTGTCCTCGTACCTACATATTCACAAATCCAAATAATTCCTACATTAGCCACTGCACAAGTTTCTTCCTATACATAACAAAAAGGGAGAGTATGATCAAAGGAAAATGCTAGATAACCAAAAGAAAGAAATTATTTGCTAGAAAGTGACATAATGAGTTGACATAGTTGTCAAGACTGAGATGGATAAGTAGTCCTGTCGCATGATTCTATTAATCATAAATGCTAGATAGCCAAAAAGAGTGTTTCATGAAAGAAAAATGCTAGATTGTCAAAAGAACAAATAATCCTCGCTATAAATTGTGACATATTTAGTTGACATATATATATAAACAAATGTTAATCGTTAGTATGTTAATTTTATTAGTAAAAATATTTAAATTCATAATTTCTCTTTCTCCCTTCTCTTTACATATGAACTTTGTCATTAAAGTAATCTTATAACCCATTCAGTTGACATAGTTATCGGGGCTGGGATGGATGGGTAGTCTTGGCACTTCATTCGATTCAACAATTCTTAAATGTACATAGCCAAAAGGAGTGTTTGATGAAAGGAAAATTCTAGATTACTAAAAAACAAATAATCGTTGCTACAAATTGTGACATATTTAGATGATATAGTGATCAAGTCAGGGATGGAGTCATGAGTATTCCTTTCTCTTCATTTTATCCAACAACAACTCTAAAATCTAGCTGAATTTACCAAAATCATGATTAATATTTTTTGCAAACACTTCTAAATGGAGAGGTAATAGCCAAGAAAATTACCAGCATGAGATGACAGCAATTGCCTCAGCAACAGTGGGTGCATCCAACGGTGGGCGTGGTGCAAGAAGTGCTCCCGGTGGTCTTCCATTCTTCACAGATTTGTGATCAGCAAGTGGTCTTCCATTGTATTCGGCCACAGTTATGGATTCTGTGAACATAGTTGAGCTTCCGAACTTCTGTGGATAACCCATTTCTGAATCCGATGTTAGGGGCTGCATGTCATCTTCTAAGCGTGCTTGTGGGGCATTACGATTCACCTTGGTTTTGGTTCTTCCGAACATCCCTGTGTGCTCAATGAATCGTGGTGGTTCAAATCCATAGAGTGCATACCTTCTAAACATGCAACCTGTCCCCACATACATTGGACCTTGGAGACCATCCAATGCTCTCATATTTCCTAATGAATTACACATTGTTAAATACAAGTAAATCCTAACAAGGAAAAGGACATCATGGCAATGTAACTAATCACTATCTACCACTAATTTTACTTTATTTTATTTTGCTTCAAATGAATTATGGCTAGTTAGATATATGAGACAGGTTGAATTTTGTTTTTACCATCAAAGAAGACTGTATTGTGATTTGCATATCGATCAGACGGATCAATCCCTTCAAATCTTTGTGGAAACTGTATGTAACATACTCGATCACCACCACGGTCCATCATGAAGCACATTCCTTCCCTCAAAGCAAGGGAATTGTAGAAGTAGTGGTCACAATCCAAATTGAGTATAAATGGTCCATTAGACAGTATAGCTGAGGCTCGAACCATAGCATTCATGGCTCCTGCTTTCTTGTTATGATCATACCCTGGTCTCTTCTCTCTGGAGACATATGCAAACATTGGAACCCTGATGTCTATGTCTGTGAAATCTAGCTTGTTCTCATCTGCACACCCCATTACTGGGTCATGATCTGGGACCTTACTCATTATCTGTAAATAATAAACATGGACATTCATTATTCTATATATCCAACTCCATGTAATCAAATTAATCTGAATACAAAGTACACCAAAGAAAGGAAAAGGTTAAAACACATTTTTACATATAGTTTTTCCTCAAATTTTGTTTTTGTTCCTATACCTTAAAAATTTAGTATTGGGTCCATGAAGTTTCTTTTTATGAAAGACTTGGTCCCTACCACGATACCATCATGCTTAAATTTTGGTTTTCGTTCCTAAGTCTGGGACCATAAAAGAAACTAAAAAAACTCAAAATGAAACTTCTGAAGCATAGAGTCTAGCAGTACTAAAATTTAAAAAAAAAAAATGTTGACAGTTTCTATAAATAGGACAAATTTTCCTTTTGATTCTTTAAAAAATTTGTTTGTTAATTGTTTGGGTAAATTCAGGATATCCTTCTCTGAAAGCAAATGATTAATCTTAAGGTATTGAGATTTGATAAAGAATCTAACCTAAAAAAATGTTATTTTATACGCACTAACTTTGAGTATTAAAATTATAATTGCATATTATTTAAATAATGTCATTATGTGCATGTAAGTGTGTCATGTCAACAAACATTTTGAGAAGACATGATAGGACTATTTTAAAAATTTATGAGAATCAAAATGAACAAAAAAATTCAAGAGACTAAAATAAAAAATTACCATATACCAACAAAAGTACAAAACTATTAAACCAAAAAACATATCAAGGAGTATAGATGTTTTTAAACTGAGAAAGTAGATAATACCTGCAAGATTCCAGCATGGTCACCCTTGGAGTGATCAGGTGTAGGGCTGTACCAAGTCCCTGGCCAGTGAGTGCCATCAGCCATCCATGTAGCATTAGGGACATCACTTGTATAATCTTGTGGTAGAGTTCCACCATTTTTCTCCTTCGCTAATTGTTTTGCTTTCCTCTCCTCCCTAGAGTTGTGCGTTTTACTTCTTTCACGTATTACCTCTGGAAGTCCATTGACTCTAACCTTAAATTCATCATACTCTCTCTTGATCCATCTGCGGTCCTTCACAAAATCGTGTCGTTTCTTGTTTTTTGTGGGGTCTTTCTTCAAGTTGAAATAAGCATCAGGATTCCTTGGTTCAATGTTGTGCTTTCTACAAAAGGGTACCCAAACCTGTGTGTGCATATCAAGAACTTAGTTAATGTTGTGTCATAATCAATCTAAATTGAGTAAAGCTTTTTTGTTTGATGTAGCATCCCTTAGCGCTTTGGTGAAGTAGCATAGAAAATTCAAAATTGTTCTACATATTATTATCCTTGCCACAAAAGAAATATAAATTCAAAACACATATGAGATCATGAAGGATTCCTTTTTTCTTTATTTGTTTGTAGTTTATTAAAAAATTAGCAGCTTAAGTGACTTTTAGTTTATCCTTGCGACTGCATTGCATTGTCTGCAATTTTTCAGAATAAGTAATTGAAACGAAACTAATATCACATCTACAATTTAAAAATTTAAAATCTTGGTGTAGAGAAAGGAAGTCCCTTAATTAAATGATATATGTTTACTAGGTACTTTATTTCAAATAAACATTATTTGCTTTACACATTTTATGAGTTTAATTAGAGTAGTAAATTTTTGCATTAGTTCATTGTTTAAGATTTGTAAACAGACCTCAGCAAATTTGACAGCTTCAGCCATGGCTTCAAAGGTGAGTATGGCACCACCATCATCTGAAATATAGCATGATATCTTTTCAATTGGATATTCCACACTAAGAATGGAAAGAATGGTGTTGGCTGTGACAAGAGGTGGCTCCTTATCAGCGTCAGCTGTGGACACAAAAACATCAATGCCAGGTAAGTCAGAACGACCCTGTGGGTTGATAGATGACGGTTGATCAAACTTGTCATGCAATGCAGCAAGGTCTGTGCTTCTATTTATTGGGTTCAGTTTGGGGAGGACGTCAAGGAGCCAAGAGAAAGCAAACCAAATCTCACACACAATCGATATTCCCCACAACCACATCGCATCATAGTTGGGGTTTCGAACTCGCCAAGTTAAAAAGAGAGCTAGAATTACTATACGGATAACCACCAACAACCTGTCCACAAAGAAATTTTCATAAATGTTGCAGAAATTTGTTCTAATTAATCTTGAAATTAGATAAGTTCCTAAAATTGTGTATTTATCAGTAATTGCAGCAACTAAAATGCAGCATAGAGATGTCATATAAATTAGAATTCATCTTGGTACTAAATATTCATATAAATGAAAAATTTAACCTTATGCAAAACAGAAAGCAAGATGTTTTGAACAATATGCATAGGCCACAAATATGGTAACAACACAACATGGTCAAAGCATATATGGTTCTTGTAAAAATCATATGGGGCATAATCAGCCATCATTAGCCATGAAAATTGGTAGATAGTGCATATACCTGTAAGGGCTAATTATAGCCCCAGGAATTTGAATTTTCCTAGTTAGTGGTTTCCAAGGTTTGTCCATGAAATCTGACATGCTCACTCCATCATCCCCAAAGTAATTCTGATCATCTTGCCAAAATGCATTCCCAATGCCATAAGTCCCCTTGGTCTCAAACAACCATCGGTTATGATCAAAATCTTGAGTTTGGCTCCTCAATAACATGGACTTGTTATTCACTGAACTCAACACAGAAGACATCCTTCTTTCCATTTTAGCCCCCTCACCATTCATTCCTTCTTGTTGAGATTCTGAGGCAAACCTTGTTGTTGCCCCACCTGCACTATCTTGCTTGGAATCAGAGGTTCCTGGTTGGTTATCTGGGGTGAGTGGCATCATCACAGTGTAGTTGATGTAGTCATTTCGTTCACCTGAAAAATTACCAGACGTATGTATGTAATCATCTCTAGAAAGGCTCAAATAAAACTCTGCCACTTGAATTAGCTCTTGTAAATTTTACTTAGGGTGCTAAGCCACCCCAAGATGATGATTTGTGTGGAGAATTTGACGAACCTGTCATTTCTTCCAATGCTTATTACTCTCTTTCACATTTAATAACCTGTTCAAAATGGAAATCTTGCATGCAATGCAATGCACCTGCCTTTTGTTTAATTAATTTGTTGTGTTTTTATTGTGGGAGAAAATTTATGGGAGCATGAACTTCCATGCAACCATTAAGGTTGTTAGCTTGGTTGAGAAAACCAAAAGCATGAAGGAACATTGTTATTAGAGGAGAGAAAATTTAATGGTTCGAAAATGAGCTCTATACGATCTTTGCAATTTGGAATTCTAGCTCCGCGGATAGATGTCAACTCCCTTAATTTGTGCTCAACCTCTCTCACTTTCTCCTATTTCTCTTTCCTATTGTGCACAAATACATGATTTTAGGGGGAAATTTTGCACTATGACATTATTTAAAAGGTAAATATGCGTCACTAGATAAACAAAAAGGTATACTTGCTTATATTAAGATATTTGAGTTTTTAAGATACTTGTTTAATTAGTGTAATTGGATGATAAAACCTATTGTAATGTAATTTTAACGTAGTTAATGATAACAATTACTTCATGCCATTCTTCTATAAGAAAAAATTAGGAGGCATTTTTTAAGAAAATTATAGTTCATTAAATTGTTTCAATTAAAATTCTATTTTTTTTTTTTACTATCTATTCATTGATATCAAGTCTAGTCATCTATTAAATGAATGATATTTTGAATACAGCCTCTTTAAATCTATTCCAATGTAAACTATGAAATTTAAAAATTTCCACGTGTTGTCATACAATTAGGAGGCTTTGCAAGATTTGTTACATTGGTTAATGGTTTTTCACATGTTACATTGATTTCCGTGCAAGTTTTCCATATAATGGAATCTAATTATGATATTTTGCATTTTTGCATTTAATTGCAGGTAATTGTAATTGTAATACATAAATAGAAGAATATCTTCGTGTAAATAGTTTTCTAATAGTTTTAGAAGATTTTAATTATGTAATTAATAGTGACAGAGATAGTTATAATGATAACACTGTTGTTATCAACCTATTCACTGGTTTCCTGATTTATTTATTTATCATGGATTTACTACAAATTATTAATGTTAGACCAAATCTATTGTTTTCATTTTTCATGATTGATTTTTCAAATTTGAAAGTTGGAGCGCAATTCATTATCATGCATCTGGTCATTAATTCTTGGTGTTCTATAAATAGACCTATACGTATGTTGTTAAACATAAGCATCGCCCACTGTTGTTCTCCTTTTCCCTTAGATCATTATTATGATATAATCAGAAAATGTTTTATGTTGTTAAAATTGTTGAATTTTTTACAAGGTGCAAGACATGTCAGTTGGAGAATAAAGTCAATGGTTATAAGATATTGGAGTGGGGGAATTGATGCACCTAACAAACCCTTTGCAAATGAAATGGTTTTGATGGATGGTGATATATATAATATAATGTAAGAAACTTTATTTGGATTGGACATGATTGCAAGGGAGCAAGATTTAGGCAACCATTAGCTAGGATTAGGAAGGCAACATGTTATGGAAGTTTCTGGGCATAACCAACGGGGAGGTTTATGTCGTTATCTTTTTTGTTGTGGCTAATTAGTAATTACGCTGGATCAAGGTTGGGTGATGACTTGGATCATCATTCTGCATCGGCTTTCTAGGAGTTTTTATTTAAAGTTTCATACACAGCCTTGTGGATCTTGTCACAGTGTTGTGGGCCGAGGCAACTTTTTAACTGATCCAAGGCTTCACAGGGTTGTGTCTCATTACACACGTTTGTGGGCCGCCTAACTGGACCGTGTCTCACACATGTGTGTGGCCGGAATCACAGGCCTGTGGTAATTTGAACATTTGTGTTAAGGACAGAACTGCAAATATGCTTCCGAATATGTAAAAGCCATCCGCAGTGATGGTTCACACTAGCTTTGATTTGAGAAAAGGGAAAAGATAATTAAAATTGAAGATTTGTCTATTCTTTTTTAGGAAAGAAGATTTGGCCAGTTTAATGAAATGATGAGTTTTGCTAAGTATATATAATCCAATTATACACATTAATTAAATTGGACACTCGCTAATTATTGGCCTCCCAAAATGTAATGCAGGCATTTAGATTGATTTTGATATTATTAATTCAAATTTATTAAAATGTATTTAAATAAGAATTTAATTAATATGCATGGTTATTTTAAAACTTTTTATACTGCTATTAAAATGTAAACTTGGTTTACAAGATGAGTATATAAAAATATTTGTTGTTATATCCAAGTGTCTTAATCAGAGACAGAGATATTTAATAGTAGGATCCTTAAACCACACGAGCACGTGTTAATGCAGCTCCTCCCTGGAGCGTTGGATCTTGGATGTCCATCTGACGGTCGATATGACTTTAGAAACATGACAATTGGGTAGTCCATTTTTTATCTATCTATTAAGTAATGATAATTGTCGTATATAAAGTATAAACAATAGAAGAAGAGTTCATTTGGCTTTTACTTGACTTAAAAATTGAAGACAAAAAAGATAAAAGGGGGATTCCATTGCTGAGCAAACCCAATCCTAAACCTATCACCAATTGCAACAGGTAATCTTTCTTATATTCTTCCTCCGCTCATATTCTTTAGTCTTCCATGATTTTTTTTAACATGCGATTTTGTTTTGCGCCACCGATTTAATTGCCGCGTCTCTTAAATCTTCACTCTCATTCTTTGTTTCTCTTTAACTTCGACACTAATCTCGATACATTTAGGTTAGATCCAACGTGAAGAACGTAGCGTATTGCAAGTTTAACTAGAGTAAGATTTAGAGTATTCCTCAGTTAGCATAAGAGTTTAGTTAAAACTATGAAAATTATAATATTTAAAAAATGTAATTCTCTTCTTCAAACTGAATCTGTTGCATTTTTTTTTTATGCAATGGTGCCTTCCGCGCTATGGTTAATAGTAATAATGATTCTGGCAGTAGACTTTTTTTAGTAAACTTCTCCGTAAACACATGTAGGAGCGTAAGAAGATGGATTGAGTTTCTGCCATAAGCTAAAATCAATTTATGCACTTCAATTTTTGGACAAGAAGAGAGAGGTTTTATAAAAAGGAAGTATGTAAGTTGATTTTAGCTTGTGGAAGAAGCACTTACATGCTAGATTTTGCCCCTACTTTCCTGTTTCGTAGGATATTTTATCCTCGCAATTCTTGTCTGATAATATAAGTCATTTTGCAATAGTAATCGGAAAAATATTTTCTGTGCATCAAATTATGAACCGACTATTCCATTTGGAATTTTAGACCTGATTGAAATTTCTGATTTGTGGTGTATTTTTAACTGAATTAATTAATTCTAGTAACTAAAGTGGAAAGTGGGTCGATTTTCAGGATATTAAGCCTATATTAACCTCACTTATCCCTTGAAGAAGTCACTGGAAGAAGTGATAGCACAGCTTGGATGAATAACAGAGTGACAATCAAGTCTTCAAGTTCTGAATTGGATCTTGATCGACCCAACATTGAGGATTACCTCCCTTCAGGATCCTCCATTCATCAAGAACCTCATGGAAAGCTCTTCCTGTATGCCTTCCCTTTTTCCTTGTCTTGATTGTACTTTTATTTAGACACTGAAAATAAGTTCAAAGTGAAATCAGTATATTCTTCACTTGATCTATTTAGAGAATGAAGTTTCGGTCATCCTTTTAATATTCTTAGAGTGTGTTTGAGAAAGATTATAATCTGTTTTTTTTAGATTATAAGTTGCTTTTAAAAATAAGTTAGATGTTTGGGAATCCAAATTAAATTTAGAAAGAAGTTTTTCTTTCGAAAAAATAAGTTGTTATTAAGAAGCTGAAAACTTGTAGCTTATGATTATTGTTCAACAGCTTACTTTTTCTTTCAACTGTTTTCATACCTTTTTACTTTGTAAAAGCTTATCTTTTGTTGCATCCAAATAAGATTAATTATTTTTGAACCACTTTTCCATAAACCTACTCAAACAAAAATTGATTCTAATTATAATTGATTACAAAATAATTGATTAGACAATTATACATATAATCTATTATTGAAATAATTTAATGTTTCAGTTTTCTGAAACACATTCTTAGTTTTCTTTGTAATAACTTTTTTCAGGCACGATTTGCTCAACATTTCTCCTACTTTAACTGAGGCAGCAGGTGCTATTGTGGATGTAAGCTTTTGCACTCTTTTTTTTTTTTTTTTGTTCTTTTCTTTGTGGTATTGATGTGTTAGTATTTTCTTTTAGAGAGCCAATAAAGTTGATATTCTTATAGAGAAAACTTAATATCAAACATTAACATAATGAGTTCCTCATCTTTTAAATGCTGAACACTGCTACTTCTATAAATATTCTTCTCTCCTAGATTGTATTTTTCATTCTTATGTTGTTTTTGGTCATATCAGAACATTTCTATCTTAAAAGCTCAATCAGGATGAGGATAGAATGTGTTTGCGTGTGTGTTTGTTGCACCTTGGCTAGGCTTTGGTAGTTTGCTTATTGGTCTAGAACTTTTAATGTTGGGCAGGACTCATTTACAAGATGCTTCAAGTCAAATCCTCCAGAACCATGGAATTGGAATATTTATTTGTTTCCTTTGTGGTGTTTAGGAGTTGTGATCCGATACTTGATTCTGTTCCCTATCAGGTTAGCTTATTCCTAAAATCTAATGCCATGTATCATATTGTAATAGTAACTGTGAAATCTGTAGTCTACATAGCTAATTTTAAACGCTTTTTATATTTTTCCCTTGTAGAATTATTGAGATTAACAGCATGAGTGTCTTAGGAAAATATGATTATTAGAAATTTGAACTTCACCTTTCACTACATGAATTACTCCTTTTCTATTTGATCTATTTATTTCTCTGACTATCTGTATACTGTACTCCTTTCCATGTTGAGATATTGAAAAAAGTTTATTGAATTGCTTGAGGAAATCCTCAGCATGACTAATTATACATAGATGGTTATTAGGAAATTAGGATATGTAATCTCTAATATTAGGAATCGAGGAGAATACATAGAAAAATATACAGCCGCAGAATAGGAGATACAGTTAATTAGTTACTTTACAGTCATTTCTCCTTTCTAAGTGATTCCATCCTAATTGACACTGCAGGGCTATAGGGTTAGCAATAGGATGGATAATCTTTCTTTTATCCTTCATTCCAGTGCACTTCCTATTGAAAGGACATGACAAGTTAAGGAGAAGTATTGAGGTGCATTTCAACTTATTATACATTCCATCTTTTTCTATTTAAATTATTGGTCTCTGTCTTGATTGATGTGTTCTGTGTGCAGTGAAGTGCACAGTGCATGTTTTTTCCTCTATTAACATGAGCCTTAGCTCTTGTAACTCGGTATTCTTCAGCTATTCTAGTTATTTCCTTACATCTGTATCCTGAAATGTAACTGCCTCTTAGAACTTTCTGTTACGTGTAGATAGGACCTTTACGTTTAGACAGAACAGCTATAAGTTGACTCTCCTGTATTGTAAAATTGAGTTCATTTTACATAATACAAGATATTTTCACTCTAGATTTTCTCTCAATATGAACATTCCTATTCTTGTATGTCATTGCTTGAATTGTGTATTGTGTTTAACATACTCTCTTTTCTCCCTTGGCTGAGTATTAACTTTGGCACATTGTTCTTTTGTCTATCAAATTATGTGTGTTGTAAATTGTTCATCTCCTTCAGAGGGCCTTGGTAGAGATGATGTGCAGTTTCTTTGTTGCATCTTGGACTGGGGTTGTCAAGTATCGTGGGCCAAGGCCTAGCAGGCGACCAAAGCAGGTTTGTCTAATGTTGTATTACCTTATTTACGTATTCAAGAAAGAGTAAATGCTATTTATTACTAATTTGATCTTCCCCTGCATTTGTTGAGCAGGTTTTTGTGGCCAACCATACTTCCATGATTGATTTCATTATCTTAGAACAGATGACTGCTTTTGCAGTTATTATGCAGAAACATCCTGGATGGGTGGGTAAGTATATAGAGCTTTCATATCATGTGTTAGAAATATGATACACTACTTTCGGTCTTAGTCATTCATTACAAGCTTTATGTTCAAACTTTTAACTTCTTAACATTGGTATCTTGTTGATGTTTATTTGAGATTACACAGATTCTAACTACTAAGAATGTGAATAGATCACCCAAATATGTGAAATAGAAAAGGAAAAGAGAACTTCGATTTATGCCCTATATTCTTCTTAAGCTTTCTATCTTTTGCTGTTAGCCGTCTAAATGGCTGTCTGGAAGAATAGGGAATGCTAATGTGAATAACGATTAGGGATTATTTATAGAAGCTAATAGCTTGGTAATCTTGAATCTGTATCATAATTTATCTTGAAATATTATTTATGAATTTTTAAAAAAATAGCTATTTTGCAGGATTATTGCAGAGTACCATTTTGGAGAGTGTAGGATGCATCTGGTTCAACCGTTCAGAGGCAAAGGATCGGGAAATTGTAGCAAGGAAGTGAGTATAAATAAAGATTTTTGAAAATCTATTTCGGTTTTACTTCCTTTTTACATACACATTTTTTCGTGTTTCAGATTGAGGGATCATGTCCAGGGAACTGATAACAACCCCCTTCTCATATTTCCTGAAGGAACTTGTGTAAATAATCACTATACAGTCATGTTCAAGAAGGTATGTGAATTGTTTCCAGTTGCAGTCCTTGTAAAATGCTGTTATTTTCTCTTATTTTATTTGTCAAATATATTTTTTTTATTCTCTTATTTTGAATCCACTGACTTCTATTCCCGTTCCTGTAATCAGGAAACTTGTATTGAAGCTTTCTAATTTTTAATGGTGTTCAGGGTGCATTTGAACTCGGCTGCACAGTTTGCCCAATTGCAATCAAGTACAATAAAATTTTTGTAGATGCTTTTTGGAACAGTCGAAAGTAAGATATTTCTCATGCTAAATGTTTCTATAATGATGTTTATTGCGGTGATAGAGACGTAGCATTTCGTGCATTTGCAGGCAATCATTCACTATGCATCTGTTGCAGCTAATGACGTCTTGGGCTGTTGTTTGTGATGTTTGGTACTTGGAGCCACAAAATTTGAAGCCAGGAGAGACGCCCATTGAGTTTGCAGAGAGGTAAATAATGTTGAATCTTTAATGATTGTACGCTGAGAGATTTGTGTTTGCCTATCTCTTGGTGTTCAGACAGTATTTCTATTCTATTAATTATGCAGAGTGAGAAACATAATCGCAGTTCGTGCTGGCCTTAAAAAGGTTCCTTGGGATGGATACCTAAAGTACTCTCGTCCTAGCCCAAAGCACAGAGAAAGGAAGTAAGTTAAATTACTTGATTGTTCATGGTGGCCAATATGTTGTCTTATGGCCTGAGACACAGGTGTTAATTGGAATTGTGAATTGTTAGTTTGGTGGTTATCGGTAGGTTGTTCGGTGGAACAACTTAGACGTCTCCAATGTGCTACTTGACCCTTTTATTTTCCCTAAGAATATTATAGGATTAGCTTTTTTTTTTTACTGAATTTATAGGATTGGTTAAATTAAATACTAGAGAAGAAATATTTGTTTGTGATAAATACTAAATTATATCAGATTAGTGACGTTACTTAATTTTTTGGTTATGTAGGCAACAGAACTTTGCGGAGTCAGTGCTGCGGCGATTGGAGGAAAAGTGAGTGAGCCAGCTTCTGACTCAAGTGAGGGGCCACCAAGGATCGGTTTATGTTGTTCTTAGTAATCTCAGTTATGCTATTCTCCAACCCTTTTTTTTTTTCTTTTTTTAATTTATTTTTAAGTGATGTTGTTTATTTATGTTTACATTGTTATTCAGAATTCCAGATATTCATATTTCATAAATCAGGTTTTAATTTTTTTTCATAACTTTGATTTAATATATTTTAATTGAAAGTATTTTAATAGGTCTAAAAGCTGCAGTTCTAAAATGTGATTTAAATACTGAGTCTTGACCTATTATGACAATGTACTAAAAACCTCAAATTCTGACCTACAGTTGGTTAATCAGATAAATAACTAGATTTTAGAAGCAGCAATTTTAAGATCCAATATAATAAAAAAAATATATGTTTTTTTATAAACTGCAATTACAAACAGTAGTTTATCTATAGCATGTCACGTATAATTTTAATTTTTATTAATTTTTTTATCTTAAATAAATGATGCGGCAATTAAATCATAAGTTAGAACTAAAGTTTGACTCAGTTTTCAAATAAAAAAAGAACTCATCTTAGTAAATGATTTTAGGACAGACTCATTTTAATAAATAATTTATATAAGTGATCTAAATTGGTTAATCGGCATTGTAGAAGCATATCACTATTGTTCATATTTTGTAGCAAAAATATTTTTAAAAACAGAGAAATGTTATGCACTTAATCTTGTTAGTTATCTTTCTTGTATATAAATGGGATCATGCTCATGATATCCATCATGTTTGACTTTTATCCAATCATCTTGAGCTTGTCCTTCATTGTATTTATCTTTTTTATCGGTTATTTTTCCCATGATAGATTTGGTTCCATATTGCACCATTAATATATGTCATAAGGTAGTCTTTTTCCCATGATAGTTCTTCATCCATGCTTGCAATTTCCTTTTGAAATTCAAGTCGATATGGAAATGGATTGAGTAATCCCTTCCTTTATCCAAGAAAAAGCATTTCTAGTTTGCATGGTCTAATCATTGATCCTGAAAATTTCTACAATAAGATTAGGCAGGTCACTCGCATAGTTACCTATCCAAGATGAGTAAAATCTCCTTTTTTTTAATTTAAGGAGGTTAGAACGGAAATTATCTTATTTTTAGCTAAAAATAACTTTAAATTAAAGTTTGATAAGTGGATCGTTTTTTTAGTCAATCATTCATTGAATGATAAATCACTACAAGTGATGGAGATATGTGATTTAAATAACGGAAAATCCAATATTTTAAAATTGTATCTAAAATGACTGGAAAAGTATTTGCATTCTTCTTTTTACTCTAATTCTTCTTTTAAGTCTCGAGTCTTCTCACACGTCAAATCTAACGTAGAAGTTGTTGTATTTCATTTGAAAATCGAACATTTTTATGTTGTTTCTACTTTAATTACACAATTTTCCTTTTTCCAATAGTTAAAACAAAACTTAAAATATTATTACAAAATCAAATTTTAGAATAATATTTATATTCATCGAATGACATACATTTGTGTATTTCTTCAAGTGACAAACAACTTGTTTCTAGGTATATACAATATATTCTCAACAAGTTAAAAGAATAAAGTAGAGTTAAATACTTAAAAAAAATCGAACCTGGATATAAGAAAATATAATTTACACACATTATTCAGATATTTTTGTTTACTAATGGCATGTTCTAGCGTGCACCTGTAGGTAAAGTAGAGTTTCGTAAACCACTGAAAATAACATGGTACACAGTACTACAGTCAGAAAAATGATAGTTTTTAAAGTTTTCATTTACCTGAAACATTAAAGTTTTTATATATCCAATCGACCAAAATAATAAACGACCATATGCACAGTTTGATCTTAACCTTGACCACGCGTACATATTATTGACAACCTTTTTTTACACTTCCGCACGTAATTCTGTGGAGCATGCTAGAATTCACGATACTAATTTTAAGACTTTTACAAAAAAAACAAAATCTACTTAGTATTTGTTTGGTTTATCGTTTCTTAGGTTGGACGCGCATTCTAAAGTTCTGTTACGTAAGAAATCACAAATTGTTACTTTTAGTTTTAGGTGTGGCCATAAAGGCATTGCAAACGGTAATACAAACATGCCTATAAACTATAGTTCAAAAAATTCTCAGAAAAATTGAAACCTTGAAAATAAAAGCTTTCTATATTCAGAGATTTTTTTTAATTACTAAAGTTTACTACAGTTGAACATGCTAACGTTTAAATAAAATATGGAACTTCATTATGTGAGCAAATAATGTTATTCGCTAATCAATTCATTTCCATCTCATGCACCAGTTGGTATGCTCAAATAGCCATTAAATATTAAATTCTAAAAAGATAATCTTCATCCAAAACTGTTCATTTGCTCATAATTTTGCTGAGTCAACTAATAAAGTACAGTCAAGAGGGTACAATAATATGTATGGTTTAGCGCAGCAAACAATGCAACATCGTACTTGCATTAATTACCGAGAAATTTTCGCCTTTTAGTTGTATTCATGTAAGGTCTAATCACCCATTCTATTTGAGCTTCAGCTTCATCCACCGTTCCCAACTTTACCTGCAATGAAGTTTTTGAAAAAAAATGAGGAATTAATTGTACTTGTTTAAGAGAATTGTGATATGGGAAATAGGCCCAGTTTCAATGACAATAGACTCAGGAAGAAAACCGAATAACCAATTAATACAACACAATAAAAGCAACAAAACTAAAGTATGAAGCTATATGATCCTATTCAATCTTGTAAGTTAGGAAGCAAAATCCACTTCAAGCAACTATGATAACATAGATTTAAATAGCCAGCGGTTCACCACTGGGTTCCAAAAATTAAAATGCAATGTTTGTTGAAGAGATACTATGTATTGAATTAGTCTAGATTCTGTCAATCAACTTAATTCATGATCAAGAATAATTCGTAGAAGCTACAAAACCAAGATATTTAAATGAAAAATAAATCAATACAAAATCAAATCAAAGGTTAAGTTTACGCACAATGCTAAAAAGGATAAAAACAGATTGGAAATATATCATATATCATAACCCATGCTAAACACCGCCAAACACTGCAGTTTTAAGCAAAATCTTCAAACCCTACTTGCAAGAATTTCTTAAAGTTCAAGGAAATTGTAGTTGTTTTTTTTTTATTTTAGTAGGCATGCGGATATTTCTTTCCAACTGGAAGATCATACTTTTTCATAACAAAGCAATCAATACTGGGTTTATTAATGATAAAAACCTGATAGAGTCGCAACTCAAACCGAGGACCAATTTCCTTCAGCTCTACAGATTTAGGGCCCCCATGCTTTTCATAAATATGATGCCTGTATGTAACAGACATAATTTCAATTGAAAAGTAAATAAACTCTAACCAATTATACTTAATAAAACATTAGAACTTGAACTGATAATTGTAAAGAAGGCTGAACGGAAAAACTGGAGACAATAAAACAACCAACCTGAATGAGATGTAGTCAGACTGGTTGGAAAAAGTGACAATACGTTTTGTGTCTGGTTTTGGCACCGGAAAAAGATGCTTTAAAATGTTGGCTGTCCTGTCACCTAACTGTTTAATGTCCAAAACAAATTCCAAACAAGATGAGCAGACAGCACAAAGAGTAGTGTGATTCTTGTAGTAGATAGTAAATAATAATTATTTTGGTTAAATTGAGTTTGTCGAAGCACATTTTCTAAAGATACCCAGGAAATAAGAGAAAAGGATACAAAAAAAAAAAAAAAAGAAACGATAAATGAAAACAGATCATTATCCTAAGTCAATCATGAATTAACAATTGTTTCAAAAGTATCGGATGTCTGATTCTTGGCGTACTCACTTTTTCATAAGAAAAAAGATGCAATGTATTTTTAGAAATAACTCTATTGATCAAAACTCACCAAGAGCTAAGTGACTGAGTACTTTTCATTTTCTAAATTGAACTGATTTTTAATTCTGTTATACAATTTCTTATTTCAGAGATCCACATGTACAAGGGATGTAATTAAAAAAGTTCAACTATATTAGTTCAACAGACCCATGATCAACCGATTGACAGCACACCTCTCAGCTCAGATTCATGTTCAAGTACTGCTTCCAACATTTTGGGCATTACAACATGACATTTTGAACATGTTTCTGTCATCCTATTCCGGGTAGAAGTTACTCCTATTCTCTCTAATATATTTACTAAACAACAAGCATCCTATTCTTAGTAGATGTTACTCTCATTCTCTAATATGTTCACTATCACAACCAGTTTGTGCATTTAGCACACCTGAACCATTAGCAGCACATTCTCCAATGCTAAATGCAGTTAATAGCTGTTGAAAATCAGAATATAATATTCTGAAGTTCTGATTTAGTAATAACAGTGGTTTTTAGGTATATTATCTTTTATTCAGAGAGAACAAAATATACTCTATTATTTACAATCAATGTTATTAACCTATATAAGCATGCTTTGTGTATCCAAACACAGTTTCGCTCCATTATGTTCTGATTCTAACATATTTCCGCTATGTATCCAAACACAGTTTCAGTCCATTATTTTCTGATTCTAACATGGTATCAGAGTCAGGTTGAAGGAATACTAAAAAAAGCGTCCCTTGCCAAGGGCCTATTGCCTCCAATGAGCTCTTTTTGCTTGCTTCTCTTGTGAAACCTTTTATCTTCTTCTGGCAATCCTTTTCATAATATTTTCCTTTTTCGATGCATTTTCTGACAATCACCACCACTGCCTTCCGCCAATGACACTTCCAACAGGTAGATGCCGATCTAATGTCCTTTTTTGGTGCAGCAAACAAGATGTTTCTTCGGTATAGTTTGTCTTGCCTTTATTTTCCTATTCAATAATGACTTCCATCGGCTAGTCTTTGCCCACATGCATTGACCTCATCTTTGTCGTAGATGCACTAGCCTCGTTTGTCTTATTGCACTAATTTTAACTATGTCCCATTAGGAGCAATGTTATCAATGGCGGATGGCGGAACATAGCGGAAGGCTAAAATTCCGCCATAAAAACACGCCATTGCGTCTTATGACACCATCACGGTGGACATTTCTTTAGAAATTTTATATAGTGGTTGGCAAAAAATCCGCCATGCCATGGCGCTATTGTGCCGCCATAGCGGTTATTTAACAACACTGATTAGGAGTGGTGGTCTCTTTCTCAAAAGCAATGGTCTTAGTTTCAAGTTAAAAATAATTTGGGATCTCCATTAGTATATGGTTAAAACTTCCAAATGTTGATTTTAAGAAAATTGGAACTTGCTTTGCTTGCCATGAATTTTCATAGGCTAATGGGTTTTACAGTTATCTAACAATGTTATCTTTCTAGCAATATTCCCTAATTTCACCAACAACCCTGAGTTACCTTTCTAAATATTGTTTTATGGTAAAACTCAATTTTGGTTTATTTATTTTTCTACTAGCTTTTTGTAACAAAAAGAATGCTTAGTAAGCTTCATCTTGAGGGGAGTGTTAAAAATTATAACATAATATTCTAATTTAATAATAATAGTGATTTATATAAGCATATTATCTTTTATTTAGAAAAAACAAAATATTCTTTATTTATTTACAATCAATGTTATTAACCTATATAAACATGTTTCCTATGTGTATTAAAACCAATGTTGTCAAATTGCGGCCATGACACCACTATTGCAGAATTTTCACATTCTGCCATAATATGGCAGTCACGTATCAGCGTCCATGTTGCAAGTCATGGCAGCCGTGGCGGAATCGGCGGACATGGTGGAAATCGTGGGTTTTGGCAGGGGAAAAAAACTTGGGTTGAAACCCGACCCGACTTGCATGGAAACTTTTTAACTTTAAAAAACACTTCTCTCTTTCTCGAGCACGTGAAAACCTAGCATATGAAGAAGACAAACTCAAACCAGTCCGACATTACACGAACCACTTACGGCAACAACGCGAACTCTAGCAAAGACAAACGAAGACGAAGCACACAAAGACGCGCACACACCAGTTTCAGCATGACGCGAACTTCAGCGACCATCTCCAGCAACGAACGTGAACACATTAGTCAGTCTTCTCTCCTTCTTTCTTGTTTTTCTCCTTTCATTCTGACTTTTCTTCTTCTCCTTTGATTCTGCTCGCAATCCAGTGAGCAACCAACGCATCCTTTTGCAATTTTTAAAACTAATTACATGTTTTAAATGATTTTTACATTTCATAAAAATTATTGATTGTGATATTAAGCTCAAATAATTTTAAAATTATTCATTGTGATATTATGTTTTAACATCGTATGTATTGTATTTGTTATGTATGAGACTATGAGTGTTGCTTTCAATTTTTTTTTAATTATATTTCATGTTTTATATTTTTTTTTTGTTTTTAATTTATATTTAGTATTTTGTTAGTGTTATAACTTTATATATAAATATATTAATATTTTTTAGTCTGCCATGACATTTGCCATTTCCCGCAATGCCATCCGCTATTGCCATATAGCATTTTTTTGACAAACCGCCATGGACCGCCATCCGCCATAGATAACATTGATTAAAACACAATTTCAGTCCATTGTTTTCTGATTTTAACAATATCATTCAGGTTTCAAGAGCCAGATGCCGCTGGTTAACCAGTGTTATAAAATACCAAGAATTACAATTTACATATCAACCTTTAAAATTAACTATCCATCTAGTACAAACTTCAATATTCACATATGTTTTAGTCAATGATATGAAAACAAGATACCAGTTAATTTTACAGCCACATTTGGATACTTCAAAACACTTTGAACCTCATTCATGACTTAGGGATATGGGATATGAGTGGGGTGAGAATAGGCTAGGCTAAGGTTTTTCATAAATAGGCCTTGTTTTAACACTAAGGCATAAGAACATCTCCAATGGATGTTCTTGAAGGCTAATCTTGAAGCCAAGATATGATCTTGGCAAGATCAACCATTGGAGAAAAAGAGTTGATCTCCATGTGAAGATCTTGTTCTTCTACAAGAACAAACAAGATCAGTCCAATATTAAAAAAAAAATAGTTTAATGTCTCTCTCCTTAACCCAATATTTAAGAACAAGAATTGCGGAATTCACCAAAAGTGTTCTATCACAATCTTCCATTGGAGTAAAAAATAGAATAGATCTTTACATTGTGGGATCTACAAAAAAATGAGCTAAGATAAAAAAAAAAAAACCCTGATCTTTAGCTGCAGATGCTCTAAGTCTGACTTATCATCTATCAAAGGTTTTCTTTTCATGCCTGACCTACCTTTTTGAAAGCCCAATCTTGCCTATTAGCTTATACAATAGCCTATTTAATATTAAGCCATGGAAATGGGCTACCAGACCAAACTTTAAGCAGACCACTAGACCAAATTTTGAATAGTCAATAGTCTAACAAATTTAAAAGAATAATAGGTTTATTTTTAAATATAGAAAACAAAAGTCCTAAAGTATTTTTAATTTCATTTATAATATCATATTATTATTTTACTAAGATATATTTATAATATCTTATTATTATTTTACTAAGATATATAACGTATATATTCATTTTTATTATACTTAGATGAATAAATAAGCTGGACTATTAGTTGTTTTTTTTTAAGTCCGAGCCTAAATAGGCTTTTCTAAAAGTCTAAGCCTAGCCTTTTTTATTAAAGATCAAAAAGGTCGAGTCAAGCTAGACTTTAAATGGACCAAGCCATAGGCTACTTGCACCTATTCCCATTCCTAGATATGATACAAACCAATGATATCGATTGACCTGTAGTTATCAAAAGGTCCATTAATGAATAATAATAACGATGATGATGATAAATTAAGATAATAGTGAAGTTCATACTGAATAATTAATACCTTAGTTGAGAAATTATCAAGAATCAAATGTGGATAAGCCTCGGGCATTGTTCCTATGGCTTTTTTGTCTTTAATTTCATGCCTTGTAACCTACAAGTAACATCAAATTCACATATATTCCCCAAGAATCAATATGGATCTTAGTAAGACTAATACTTGCCACATTGAGTAATCCAAAATATGCAGTTGGACCAAATGGTAGATGGCAAACAATTAAACCATCAGGCACACCACGATGTTCATGAACCAAAACAACATCTGTATAGTCATGTGAACGGCAAGACTCTATAATCTCTGAGATAACCTGAAATTACGAGAAGATTGCATAATGGATACTTTAGGCATTACTAGCACAAAAATTCAGTCAATTAGTACAACATGTATAGAATTAGTAACTGATAATATTTCCGCTATATTTATAATCATGCTTAATCAACAGAATGCTGAAAAAGCAAATAAATATTTGACCATGTGAAGAAAAAATTATTGAAGATTACAAATACTCAAGGCAAGTTAGAGCCACACAACAAAATAAATTATCATCGAACATACATGAGGCATGTATATCTTAAACTGCAGGAAGTAACAGAGGATAGAATTGACGATAAAAATAATTCAGGAAATTCCTTTGTATCCTATCCATGCAAGTACTAAATACATCAACTTGATATTATGAGATGGAATAATGACTTAATGAATGTAACTAAATCGAAGCTGAGATGCACAGCTGCAAATATTCATTCCAGCTAGATCACTTACAAATAGAAATTCCTATGCTGGAAGAAGTACAGCTTTAAAAACAGGGAACAATAGTTTTCATATCAATAGATAGATTACTTGCATTATGAAGCACTAAATAAAACAATTAGAATAATGAAACCTAGTGGTCCAGGTGTTGTTCATGCAATGCCTTCAATTCTGGCTGAGTAATATCAATTTCTTTAACAAGAAGCAAGAGAAGTAAACTGTGTATCTCATCGGAAGACCCTAAACATTAAACAATGATATCTTGTCTAAAAACTATAAACAACAAACCACCATATAATCAAATAATCATGCTACAAACATGCAGAAGCTGAGACAACAGCGAATGAAAAGTAAAACAGTAGACACCAACCTGACCACCACGATTCATTCTCTGTGCATTGGGAAACACAAAACTCAACTCCTACAGGAAAGAATCAAAGATAACAATGAACAAAGAGACATCCGTGAGGCTCAAACAAACAAAACCAAAACATGGTTTCAATAAAGAATTAAATAAACAACCAAAAAACACAAACAAAGCAAACAAACCTTTACAAACTGTTGAAGAGGAGCACTTGGATCCCTAGATGTGGTCAACAAAATTTTAGGATCCTTTTCCGCAGCATAAGCATACTCATCATCAATGTGCGTTCTCGGAACTGAATTCAATCACAAACCAACCAAACCCCCCATTGAAACACACAACCAAGTGGAACAAAATCATAATGTACAAAAGGAAAATAAACTTAGTGTATGTTTAGGTTATCATTGAAAAGTACTTTTGGATGTTAAACATACTTTTGGAGAGTATAATCATTTCGGTGACATGTTTGGTTACTCCAAAAAGTACTTTTGGAATGAGACTTTTACTTGCAAACTAAGTTAGAAGAAAAAAATAATTGGATTACATTTGCAAACTGAGTTTGCAAATTGGAAATTAGGTAAAAAAATACTTGAGGCAAAAGTAATTTTTCCAAGGTTTCTAGATCGTTGCTTTTACTTTCATTTTGTTTTTATCCATTCAATTAGCATTAGATTTAGAATGTGCACCCAATGTCTCTTACGTAAATCCAAACATGCACGCAAATGTTGTTTCTCCAAAACTGACTCTTGAAGCAAAATTTGTCTGAAAGATATTTTTAAGCAGTAACCAAACATGATGTGAAACTCATTTTCCTCTCAAACATGCTTTTAAATCCTCCCACCGTAAATTCAAACACACCTTTAAATTAATAAACTTTTATCCGAACATGCCCTTAAGCATTCAAAAATTCATTTTAATTTATGACGAAAAAATAAAAAACAAAAAAGGAGGAAACAAAAAGTATGAAACCTGCAGTGTTTGCATCTTCGAGATCAATTTCACGGCGAAGTGCAGCTTCCTCGTTTCGGAGTTCAGTGGGAATGGGCTTCCCTTCTGCAAAATAAATATATGAGAAATAATAAAAAAGAAGGAAGAGGAAAAGTGAGTTAGGGTTAGGGTTAGGGTTAGGGTTAGGGTTAGGGTTAGGGTTAGGGACCAGCGAGAGCTTCTCTGATTTTGCGTTTCTTTTCGTAGAGCAAACGTTCTTTGCCTTCTAAGCTCTTTCGGTACAAATACTCTCTCCTCAAACGGATGTTTCTACGAAGCATTTTGAACAGTTGCCAAATGAAACCTTTCACCGTTCCACTGAATACAGAAGAACAGGCAACGGCAGCGAGAGCCCCAAGAGGTCACAGCAAAACCCACCCCTGCTTTCTGTTCTAAAACCCTTTTATCAATTCCAATCAAAAAATCTGAACTATGTTAAACTTTTTTAATTAAGAAAAGTAGTGTTTTTTTTTATGATTCCAAATATTTTTTATGTACATTTTTTAAAAAAAATTATTTTTAAATAAAATTATGTTTGTCTTTTAAATTATATTTTTATTTTGCAGTAATTAAATAATCGTGTGCGTTTAATTTACTTTGTATTTAAAATATAATAATTATATTAATAATAATAATTAAATAATCAATAACTAAAATAATTATATTAATAATAAAATAAATAAAATAAAAATTAAAACATTCATTTTATAGTCAAAATTTACAATTTAAGTAATTTTTAACTTTCATACCCTTAATGTTAAAATTTAATTTATTTAAGAGTCAATTTGTATGCAAACACGGTGTAAATTACGTACATTAAATTTCAATGTTTATTTATAATTATATTATTTTCATGATTCAGACAATAATATTATCGATTAATGCTAAATATGAGTTAGTCAAATAATTTTCTTTTATCAGTGGCTATTAGTAATTCAGTTTCCTTTACAAATCAATGGATTCACTTCAAGGTTCCTTTACTTCAATGGCTTTGAAAAAATAAAAATGAGATCATCGGGTATTAATAACTCAAGTTTTCTTTTGATTGAGCTCGACCTTCTTTACATAATAATAAAATAATAATATAGTTAAAATTTAAAAAAATATTTTTAAAAATATTTAAAATGTATATTTTAATATCAATATATAATCATTATTATGATTTTAAAATATTTTAAACGTATGTATAAATATATAATAAGTAGCATGATTATTTATTTAATTTTTTATTGATGTTTTAAGTTTGATTAAATAAAATCAATTGTTACTGTGAAATTAAAATTTCAATAAAAGATTTAAGTTTCTTTTACCTACATCATTAAAATTAAAATTTCAATCAATGATGAAAAATATTTCATAGTATTTGTGTATATTCAATCATACAAATTAAATTAATTTAAGAGAGTCTAATATCATTTCTCTAATTTAAGAGGTATTGATGCTTCTGATTTTTTTAATCAATCAAAATCCAGATTTTATATAGGCAATATTTTTATAAATTAAAATAAGTTTTATTTATTTATTTATAAATAAGTTTTTAAAACAAAATTATTTTACTGTAAATCTTAAGCACATTTATTTTGGTTTATTACTTTTTTAAAAGAAAATATGGGTTTCAATATCCAACCATGAATCCTTGTTTCGTTCTCTTTTTTTGTTTTGAGAATGAACAAAACTAGGGTTGAGAAAGAAAATCGATGTTGTGAGGTAAGGTTGTGAATCACTCTTGTCAATGTTGTCTTGCATAAAAAAAAACTACCTAAATCCATATTTAAAAGGGGGTTTGAGACAAAAATGCCTCCTTTATGAGATCTCAGTGCTACTACCTAGCTTTACCTTAATTTTTTTTTTCAATTGTGACTATTTTACATTTTTTTTCCTAAGCTAAGATTGGTGCATTTCTCAAAAGCATGAAGTTCCTTGAGAAGTTCTCTCCCTTGATCTTTGCTCATAGATGTTCCTTTGAGGTAGACATGAGGTGGAAGACTAGAAAGTGGAGGAGAAGTAGGTGTCACTCTTGTTGAAGGAGATAAGCCTTGAGTAGTAAAACTAGCTAAAAGGGAAGGAACCCTTGATAATAGCATGAAGGACTCTTACTAAGGAGAAAACAAAGAACACTCTCTAAGAAGAAGAAGAATTCTTAATTTAGAGAAAGGTTATTTTCATTCAAATGAGTGTTAAGATGATACATGAGGTGGAATGCTCAATATATGGAGCAAATAATGGATCTATGAGCTTTTGCTCTAAGTTGGACGTCCATATCACTAATGAGGAGGATTAGTTGTCTAATTTAGTATTAATTGAGCACATGTCTAATTAATACTAAATTAAATCAACCAAATTCTAAACAAGACCCTAAGAAAGTGGATTTATGATCCTCTTAATTTGAATTTGAATTTTGGAGGGAAATGACATGGCATCTCCAAAATTCAAATTTAAATAATAAGTAATAAGAAAAGGCCATGTAGAAAAGAGAAAACTTACGTGGCATTAACCATAGGGAGGAAGAGGGTCTACATGTCTCCTACATGTTTTATGTGTTGGTTAGAAGGGTGTTAGAAGTAATTAGGGGTGTGGTTAACAAGTCCACACGTCTAAACCCTCTAACTAAGGCCCAACTAGTTAACACACTCCACAAAAGAGACTAAATATGCCTCCTAATGGAAAACAAGCATATAGGTCAAAATACAATGTCGAAAATTAAACTAAATATACCCCTAAAATCCTAATTATTTAAGGGTGCCTAAACAAGCCTAAAAATACACTAATTATTACAATATAAAGGACCATGGCCTAAACTAAACTCTTTCAAGCTTTATCTAAGTCACACTCCTCCTTTATTGGTCTAGCTTAATTCCTTGCTAGGTGGGAATGCACCAACTTCTTCCCTTTGGAGAGGATTTGACCTCAAATCCTGAGCTCTTTTTTTCCAATTCTGTAGAAGAACGAGCATAGGAATTATTAAATGACTATTTACAATCATGGTAAAAGCAAGAGGTTTATTGTGTGACCTCAAAGAATTGAGGTGGTAGAGGTGTACACTAAGTTTTGAAAAATGTTTGTTGTGCATATGCCCTCACACAACAGCTCCCTAATCAACTCCAAATAAACTAAATGTCAGTCTCATCCGGATAGGAGGTGAGACAAGTCTTGGTGCAATGAAGCTATTTTCCAAGAAAGCCAAATAGGTTTTATCTTGTTGTTCACCCCAAGAGATGATAATGAGCCTAGGGGTGGACTATTCTTACATGGTCTTTTTAATTTGGGCTTGAGATTGGCTAAGATTAGAAAAGGTTTGTAGCCCAACCTCTTGACCAAATTTGGCCTCATCCACAAGTAGCACTTAAGGTTGTGTGTCATTGTGCTCAAAGGGTGTAGGCACAACCTCAACTCCCACTTGTGCATTGGGAAAGTTGTCTTCAATAAAATTCTCCTTTGATGGCAAGGAAAAATCTTCTTGAAGAATAACTTCTTTTTCTTTCAAGTGTTGAACTTAAGTTTTTTGCTTGAGCTTTATGAAAAAGGGTTTAAATTCAATACTTGGTGAAATCTTTTCTTTAGGTGCAATTAGAGGTTGTGGAATGTTGTACTCAAATGAATTGGATACAACCTCCATTTGCACTTGTCCTAAGAGAAAAGTTTCTCTAATAAGATCCTCCTTAGGACTTAAGGAGTGATCTTCTTGAAGATTTTCTTTCTTACTTTTGACCAAGTTTTGAACTTGAGAATTTTGTTTGAAGCTTAAAGAAGTAGGCTCAAGTTCAAAACTTTGTGAAGTTTTAAGTAGGACTTCACTTTCACCTTTCTCCAAGAGAGAAGTTTCTTGAGTAAGGTCTTCCTTGGAATTCAAAGAGTAACCTTGAAGCCTGACTTCTCTCTTAACTTTTTCCAAGCATTGGACTTGAGATACTTGTTTTTCAAAAGGTAATTATACAAGTCCAATACTTGTTAAAGTGTTTGATAAAGAATCATTTTCAAGGTGACTTTGAGATTGTGAGTTAATGTGCTTGAAAGATTTTGACACAATCCCAAATTCAACTTGTGATTTTAGGAATTGGTTAAAAAGTCGACCTAGGCTAGAATTCAATTTTAAATCTTGGTTAAGGTCACTCTTCTCACCAATCTCTTTTTTGAAAATTTTATTTTTAAAGTTTTCAAGGGTGGGTGTGTGCTCTCTATCTCTTTTCTCCCACTCTCTCATTTTTCTCTCATTCTCCCAATATTCTTTTCTTCTTTTCCAGTACTCCTCTCTTTCTTTTTCTTCCCTCCTCCATCTTTCCTCTCTCTCTTTCTTTTCTTTTTCTCTCCTTTCATCTATCTTTTTCCAATAATCTTCTCTCTTTTTCTTCTATTTCCCATCTTTCTTCCCTATCTTTTCTCTTTTTTTCCTCTCTATCCTTCCTTTCTTTCTTTTCTTTCTCTTCTCTCTTTTTTCCTTTCTTTTCTTTCTTTTTATTTCTTCTCTTCTTTTTCTAGTCTCTCTTTTTCTTTATTTTCTCTCTCTTCTCTCTTCTCTTGCTCTTTTCTCACACTCATAGTAGGATAAGGAGTATAGGTTGGAGTACAAAGTGGTGCAAGAACTAGAACTAAAACCACTTATCTCACCCCTTTGTTTTGGTTTCTCTACTAAAGTGTATGAGTCTTTAGAAGTCAACACCACCTAAGAAAAGGCACAAGCACTCACAAAGTATGCCTAAATGAAAAACCTAGAAATGCAAAAGTCTTTGGAACTCCATCCACACACTAAGGATAAATTGAGCTAGCTAAGGCAATACTAAAAGCAAAAACTAAAAGAGAAGGGATCTAATGTGCTCCTAAAGATATGAAGAAGTGTACCACTTCTCCCCCATACCTTAAATGAGAGGATTAAGCTATTACACACAAAAAGGAGTGACCCTTAGGGGCATCCAACACTCCCTAAAATAAGAAGCCATAGTACAAGGAATTATGCAACAAAATGAAAATAAAAATTTCAAGTCTTTTCCCAAGCTATCCTTACCAAAGTGTTTAACTCTACATCCTTGCTCTTCCTTTTGTTCAAGTCCTTTTGGCTATTTCAACCCTTCCTTAATAGGCTACCCTTATGGAAGACTCCCTTTCTCAGGCTTCCCTACACTCAAAGTGACACCAAACCAAGCAAGACCCAAAAAAGGTAGAAACAAGTAAAAAGCAATAAAGAACAATTTGAATAGAAACTTCTAAATGGAAAGAATAGTAGAAACAAGACCTCAAGGATAAAAAGAAGACAAACTAAAATTAAAGGCTAAGAATGAAGTAGTACACAAAGGAAAAATCTTACAATGGTTCTAGAATAGATGAAAGACTAAAAATGCAAAAAAATTACTTGATAATTTTCAAAAATTGCACCAAAATAAATATGAATGGTCGAATTCTTTAGGATACAATCTCAAGCAATTTCAACAATTTAGAGTCCTCTTTTGCAATTAAAAGAATTTTTTATTAGGCACATAAATTTTTCTTAGTTTTTTTTACTTCTTTAGCACTTTGTTCTTTTCTTTTCAAAATTCTTTTGACTTTTTTTAAATTCTTTTAGATGCACCTAATATCAATTTGGATTGAAAATTTTGTAAGGAATAAGATGAGCATAAACGCCTGAGAAAAGGATAAGCAAGAGGCCACAAAATTCAAATCAAGAATGCACCAATATTAGAGATGAACTTATGACTATGCTTTTAGAGCCTTTGGTAGTGTTTAGAGCTGGTTTGTTTGCACAAAAGAGAGCTCAAAGTTCACATCCAAACAACTCCAATTTTTCAAGTAAATCTCACTTCCAAAACTAGCACAATCAAGAGCTACTCAATTCAACACAAAACACTAAAACTTACAAGATGAAATTGAGCCATAATTTTTTTTCAAAGATTATTAAGGAAACATGCTTGAACTAAAAGCATGTTTGACTTCTCAAGAAACTTAAACAAGAAAGAAAAACTTTCTAAGAAGCTCAATTTCAAGAAGTATACACAACACTTTTCAAGACTCAAAATCAAACAAAAAATAATAAACCTAAGGAAAATTTTATGAAAAATTAAGGACTAAACAAAACACATCTAAGAAATAACAAGAGGATTATAAACTAAAAATAAACTCCTAAAATAGAGCAGAAAAAAAAATAGAGAACTAAAATGAACCAAGGATTGCAAGAGATAAGACCAAAACACTTAACAACAACATTGTGGATTTCACCACAACCGTGTGGATTTAGATCAAAGTGTTTCTTAGGCTACTCGCTCAAGAAAAAATCCAGAAAACTCAGATAAATGGCAAGATATATGAGAGAACCTAAAAACCAAATGAAAATGCAAAAAATGAATTCCAAAACATATGGCCACAACACTATGGTTTTTGTCATAGAGGTGTAGTTTTATGGTAAAGTGATTCTTAGGACTTCAATTAAGCATGAAACAATACCAATAAAAAATAAGAGTATAGGCAGCAAAAAATAGATCTAAACATAAGCAATTAATTCGATGGAAGAACACAAAAATTGAGAAGCACATCTCACAAGTATGTGCATAGAATTTTTGAATTTAGAAGCAAAAATTGATAACAAAACTTCAAGTCAACAAAATTAGCAATATAATTAAAGAATATGACTCACAACACAGAAGTGATAAAATGAAAATACAATTGGGGTAGAAGAAAAAGATGAACAACAATGAACAACACAAAAAAATTTAAAAGATAAGGATAGATTTAGAACCTCTATCACAGCCTAAGCTCTTATACCACTTGGTGCATTCCTCAAAAGCATGAAGCTCCTTGAGAAGTGTTCTCCCTTGATCTTTGCTCATAAATGTTCATTTAAGGTAGAAATGAAGGTGAAAGACTAGGAAGTGGAGGAGAGGTAGGCGCCACTCTTGTTGAAGGAGATAAACCTTGAGTAGTAAAGTTAGCGACAAGGGAAGGAACCCTTGATAATAGCATGAATAAATCTCACTAAAGAGAAAACAAAGAACACTCTCTAAGAAGAAGAAGAAGAAGAAGAAGAAAAGCTCTCAATCTAGAGAAAGGTAATTTTCATTCAAATGAGTGTTAAGATGATACATGAGGTGGAATGCTCAATAAATAACAAGATTGAGATTTTACAGGTTGAGATTTTTTTTTTGTCTTAGTAAAATAAATTATTTTTTTGTATTTAAATTTGAATGTTTGAATACATAATACTATTTACAAGTGTAAATATTTGTATTTAAATTTAAAATTTTAATTGCACAACTAACTTTATTATAATAGTTATGAATAAAATTATTTTATTAGTTAATTTTTATTAATACATTATGTGATTGGTGGCGAATATCCTCAACACGGTAAGTTGAGTTTATAAGATATGGATTATAATTCCTAGGCTTGGTCAATGGAAACAACAGAATCTAGACAACATGGTTGTTTTTGTGAGGTGCAAGTTTATGTCATATTTGGAAGGCTCAAAATGGTTCATTCTTCCAAAATATTACCCCGAATTTTAGTGCTATTATGGTAGAAATTTAGCTCAATTCATGGGAATGTTGCAAGGCAACCCGATTAAATTGCCTATAGTTTCACTAAGTGGGTAATGAATCCATTGTTTTGTATTCACTGATGTAACTGTGTCTTTCCTCTTTTCTTCGTATCCAGGTCACTTTGTTTGTGTACGGAGCTTTGTATTTTAACAAATGGAAGGCATATCTTATACTTCTCATTTGTCTTTTTTAATATATTACTTTACTTACAAAAAAAGAAAGTAACACATTATTCACATTTTAAAAAAATAAAATATTATATATATATATATATATTATCTTTTATAGTATAGTTGATAAGTTTAAATATTTATATCAACTAATTTAAGGTTAGACATGTCATTTTGTTGAAAAGACAAATTTTATACACCTTTTTAAGAATAGCGTGTTGTTTAAAAGTAGCTAAATAATGCAAACTTTAAACATTAAAATTATTCAATCGTAAATTATAAAATTCTAATAGCAAATTCAATTTGCCTTCTCTTCCAAGATAAAAATATATGACTTAATCAGTAGTATTTCAAAAAACAGACATGAAGACTTTGAGATAAATTATTAACTAAAACCTAATACTAAGTTTAATATATATATCAACATTATTTTTTTATTGTTATCATTCAAATAATTTGTGCTGATTATTGAAATATTTTCAAAATTAAATTTACAATTCTATATGTTCAATTATGTAATCATTAAGTTAATAAATATAGAATTTAATTAGTATGTACTGTCAGTGTAAAATATTGATATTCAATCACAATCTTTAATTCATGATAATTTGGTTTTACGAATTAATAATTTAAAAGTTATATAAATTAAAATATATGATTAAATATTAGTGTAATATTCTTTTACTAATTACAATTGTATATGATAAATCAATAGAATCTCATGTATTTATTAAGCATATATTTAAATAAAATCAATTAAAAAAATATTATATTCATTTTGCAGTTTTCTTTTATGAAAATAGAAAGATATAGGATGTGTCACGTTTGTTCTTCAGGTTTTCCTTTAAATCAAACTATCAAAACATTTTAGTTTCCTGGTTCTGGTTTCATCCGTCCCTTTCCAATTTCCTAGTTCATCTCCTTCTCAATTTCTCCGTTCCTTTCTTCTCATTTGTTCGTTTTAGTTTGTCAATTTTGTCATTCCCTTTCTTTCTTAGAAAGGTGCATTGACACTTTTGATACTACTCTAATTCCATCCAATTCACACACCTAGGGAGTACTTGTTTCAATTTTTGTTAATTATAATTTCTTCATTTGATTTCTTTAGCTTTTTCCAAAGTTCGATTCTACTCTAATCCTACTATGTTTCAATTTTTTCATGATTCTATATTGATCCTTGTGGGTGTTTTTAAATTTTTGTGAACATCTTTGTTTTTCTAATGACTTTGATATGATTAAACATAGAGCACTCCATTTTTCCAAAACAGGGAGTAAGCGACCCAACACCCAATGCTCACTCTCTTCAAAAAATGATAGTTAATAAAAAGTAAGAGTGAGTGGTAAAGCAAGGATGACACGAATTTAAATGGTTATCTTGTCAATTATGCAAGGATGACATGAATTTATTTGATTTTGTAGGATAAAGCAATAATGATAATGTAAACAAGGGTCAAGACAAAGTATTATCAGCTTACCCAAGAAGTCACAATGACAAAGTAATTTAAGTTGAATTTAATTTGAATATCATTACTATTTATTTTGCTTTCATGTTGATAGTTTTTGTATTTGTAACAACAAGGTAACATGAAAATTAGTGCTGACTGCTCCCAACAACAAAAGCATGGAAAAAAGGTTGAAACAAAATTCAGATCATTCTTATGTAAGTATAGGATTTTAGTATTGTACATAATATAATATGGTTATGTGCATGGCTTGACAATGTATAACAAGTTTATTCCAGGGAAGGTCAAGTCGTTATGTCCCAAGCATAACCTATGGTCCCCCTAGTACAACCTACAATATCCTCAATGTTGCCTATGATATCCTCAATCAACCTATGGAACAGTTTATGGTTCCCCCAATGCAATTTCCAACATATGGGTATGCAATTTCAAGCCAAGGGTCGTAGAATGTACCTAACTTTGGTAGAATTCTAGCTTATTCTGACAATATATTACAAGTACCCCAACTTTAAAATATATTGTTTCAATATTATCATGGATTTTCAATGGGTAATAACGTTAGATCATGTTCTGAACTGCTTAAAGAAACACTGAAAATGGTGATCAAAATAGAATTTTTTCTAAATAGCTTCTTAAAGTATATTTATAGAGTAATGTTTTCACTGTAATGCTATGGTTCTAGGTGGAAAAAATGTCCAACCACAGTAGTTCATCTTAAAAATTATTGGCACGGAAATGTTATTATGTAAGGTAATTATTTGAAGTTTTCTTTTAATGTAAATATATTATTTAAACTTATATATATAAAGAGGAAAGATCTATTATTTCTTATTTATCTACATTTTTAGTATCTTTTAATTTTAAACTACAATTAAGATTCATTTTGGTGGATACAAGAAGATTTATAAAATAGTTGCACATAATTTTTTGTTACCTTCTTGTTTAGATTAACATATTTTTTTTTAAACTTTTGATAAAAATAACAACCCAACCTTTTTTGTTCTTTCATATCTCCCATGGAAGGTAACAACTTTTCATATTTACTAATGTTTATTTCTCTCTCCCAATCTACAAATGGTATTTTCATGCACCTTTCATAATCATGTTGATCCACCAAGAAAAGCAATGGGCAAGTGCTAGATTTCTATTTTGACTAAGGGAAGTCATTTATGCTTTGACTAATAACTCTCTTTATAGGTAGAATGTATCCTTATTTTCCCCTTTTTTGTTTTTTTATGGATGAAAATAGGAGTGATTTTCTTATCAATTTTTACCATTGTTATGATGAAACCTAATTGCATCGGTAGGATCCCTTTTAAAGCAATAAAGATGACCGAGAACAATGTCATTATCAAAATATTATTTTACCATTTGATGCATGGTGTTAGAAGTATACTACAACAACATTTAGTGGAAAGTGTATGGAATACAAGTTTCAAGCAATGGAACAAGGCATATTCATATGTTATTCCTCTTAAAGGAGGAGTTAAAAATTACCTTAATACTGCCATTGTTGTGGCACTACCACTGTGTGTAGATAATTTTCTACTCCATCTCAATGTTAATATGTACATATGTTTTGTCCTTTGGTCATGTTTAGCATACCATAATAATCCGCTTTTAGTTGAAGGTTCAAGCTAGGAAAGGCTACCCTTAATGTCCTTGAAGAGAAATATTGTTGCAATCTGACTAATAAGTGAAGAACCACAGTTGATTTATGGTCTATGAGAACTTAGAAATTGATATCTTTAAACTGACCTTCAAAACGTGCCTTTCATCGTGTAGGTACTGATGATAAGTCAGAGATTGACCAGATTGTATCAAATATAGTCAATTCAGCACGACGTAAGTTGCTTGATCACTCAAGTAACCTTGCAACTGCACCTTTCAATGGTAGGCCTACTATATGGATTAGTTCTATTCCAATTACCCAGAACAATGGAGTTTTCCCAACTGTGCCAAATGCTAATAAGAAACAAAACGATTCGTCTACATTGTTGCCTCCACCTTCTTATTCTCCACTTGTAAATCAATCAAGTCAACAAAATTCAACTAATGGTGCTTATGGGAAATTATAGAAGTATATTATTATAATTACAGGCATCACTATCTTGGTCATTATTGTTATGATCATGCTTTGCATTTGGCAAAAACGAGCAGCTAAAGTAATAAAGCCATGGAAGATAGGAATAAGTGGACAGTTGCAAAAAACATATATAACAGGTTTTGTTCCAGTAAATGCATAAAAACTAACCATACATGATTGAATTGCAAATTATATTTGATAAAGTGGAACCTTCATTTGAACAATTATGGCTCGTTCTTAAGCTTATCACCTGTTGAAGGTTTGTTTTAAACAATCTAAAATGAAGGCATGCAGTTGTAAACCTTTTTTTTTTTAGTGAAGCCATAGTTTTACTATATTCTCCAAACCCGTACGAGGGAAACAAAACATATTTAAACTTTCTGAAAGGTTTGGATAGAGACTCTCTTATTCCTCTTGCTCAAGCTTCACGTTTCTAATTTGAATAGCAATAAGTTTACAAAATTCTTGTTATTTTATGGTCAGCCAATTGCAAGAAAATGGAATTTGTTTCTTGTTATGCAATATGCATAATTTGCATATACCATTGGAAGGCTTTAGCTATGAATTAAAAGTGGCTAAGCTTTCTTCCTTGACGTGTTTGGATGGAGACTTTCCTATTCCTCTTGTTCAAGCTTCATATTTCTAATTTGAATAGCAAGAAGTTTACAAAAGTCTTGTTATTTTATGGTCAGCCAATTGCAAGAAGATGGAATGATGAATCACTGAAATCTGAGTTGCCACCCCATGCTGATCTTGAAACTAGTGTCTATAACTTTGGAGTATTATTGCTTGAAATCATCTCTAGAAAACTACCTTACTTTGAAGAACACAACCATCTAGCTAACTGGGTAAGTTTGAAATTTGTGCCCTTCCCAATTCCCTCATGCAACTTACTTTGTTTTTCTTTCCTTTAAAAGTACTTTTCCCTCAAATTTCAAGTGCAACGTATCAGTTGTTATATGCCACTTAAAATTAAATCCTTATCAACTTCCCAGGCTACTGAACACTTGAATGATGAGAAAAGCACAAGCTATCTAATCAATCCCACAATGGAGTCTTTCAAGGATGAAGAGCTTAATGTCATCTATGAGGTGATAAAGGATTGTATTCAATCTAATCCAAGGTTAAGACTTACAATGAAGGACATAACTCCCAAATTAAGGGAAGTGCTTCATGTTTCACTTGAGAAAGTTGTCCCAAGATTATCTCCACTCTGGTGGGATGAACTAGAGATCTTATCAGTGGAGGCCACTTAAAAATTTCTATCTAACTCTCTTTTGTTTGTTGTAAAGTCAAATCTCTCTATAAATCTTTCCCATGCTAGCAAAGTATAGCTTTGTAATTATGCTATTATATGGTATTTTCTACTCAAATTCTTTAATTTTATTAGTTGTTTTGTAAGTTCATATCATCAATACCGTGGCTATGCTTGTCCTAGTGAAAGTGTGTTATGTCATTTTGCAAGTGGAGTGTTGTAAATTGTACTTTTGTTGGAGTTTAGGATGTAAAGAAGTCTTGACATATTATTGATATCTCACTCCCGATGAACATGCAACTTTTATAAAGGTTTATTCAATTATTAATGAAACTTGTATCTATTCTGTGATTAAGATAGTCACCAATTCCAAAACAAAGATATGTACGCATTTTTAAAAAAGAAAGTCAATAAAGTTGAAGAAACAACATAAACAACCACAAGTGTGCTTATTTGATTTCACAATTAATTAATATGCACCAAACAACGCAATTAGATAATTATGTATTTTTCTAGGTACGATTATATGCAGCTAGTTGACTAAATTGTTGAACTGTTAACAAAAATCACTTTTTGTGTAAGAAACAGTTGGTTAATGGGGAGGATATTTTGTGCATCCCTCCATAGATAATTCATTTCACTTTAAAGATATTTGATTTTTCCACTTGCTAGATTGTTTTTCTTATTTGTAATGTGGATGTGATCAATCACTTCGATGTCGAAACTTTATTTCTTAATTTAACACATTTCATTTTTAACTTTTGGCTTCATGCGTTCACCTTTTCAATTTAGTGATGCACATTCAAAATTCATGTAAGTGCTAGTATGATTTCCCAGTCAAGAATCAATGAGTTTATGCCAGTTCTAGAGGCAAAATATATACAAGCACAATAATGTTCGTCGTCAAGTGATTCTAATTAGTGTGTGACATTTTCATTTATCACTTCTAAGAAATGTATAAAAATATTCATTACACATCAGAAAATCATGCCAGGATATGAATTTGATTTATAATTTTATATACAATAATTATCTACTTAGAACATCTTGTTAAAAGTTTAAGATTTTTAATACTAAAAATTTAATATATCTATTAAATATCTTAGAAAACATTAATAATTTTTTATAATTTCTATCATTCATATCGACCTTAGATACTTATCCACAATTTTATATATCAATTGAAAGATTTTAAAAAACTTATATTTTATATTTTTCATTTTCAATAAATCGATTATGATTAAAAAATTTAATTTTAAGAAACTTTATCTCCCAAAAGTTAAGAAATTTACTTTATCACACGTTTCAATCTTTGATAAATAATTTTTAAAATCTTAAATTTAATTATTTAAGTAACATGTACACAAACTCAACTAATAATGACCTTATAATCATTTTGACAAGAGCCTTTCAACGCTAGATAATCTCAAAAAATTTAACTTAGCAATCACCTAAATCACGTATTGATACTATTCTCAAGTAGTCTTTCAACTCAAAGCACTTTACAGAAAAAGTTTCAATAATTAAAAAAAAAGTAAAATAGAATTCAATAAATCAACTGCAACATTATTAACCTCTCAGTTCTCAATCATTTGTGTGCATGCCTCATTTTGAGGAATGCAAGTTGATGATTAGAAATAAAGCATTTTAGTAAGTGGCTGGAAAATCATCATAAGTTGCTTTCATCTTTAAACTGCTCTAATTCAAGTTGCAAACTAAGTAAGAAGGCTAAAAATAGATTATAAATCTAGATTTGTCAGTAGCTAAGATATTGAAAAAACTCTTGTGTGTTCTTAATCCTTCCACCTTTGCATATTCCAACAATATATGCACACATTGGGCTTCATTCCTTATTTAATTAATATCTTGAATAACGCAATTGCCTGGTCAAGGTACTGGTTTTTGCATAAGGCATCTAACAAATAATTGTAGGTTATTACATCAACTAGTTGACCTCTAATGTGCATCTCATTACCAACAATTGAAAGTTGTCAAAGAGATGCAAATCTACCTACACTTATAAAATAAAACAAAAAAATCCTCAGCTCAAAGGAAAAATAAGTATTTGAAAGAAGCTCCGAGTGTTGATTGCATAATTGAAATACCAAGTCACTGGAAGAACAAATTGAAAATTCAAGAAAACTACAACATTAAGACAACAATTGAGCCATTACTAAATAGCATAATTTATGTCAGGTAAAATATGAGAAAATAAGAAAATTGTAAGCAATGAACTAGAGTTTAGCCTGACTTTCGAAGGGGAAAATAACAATGCTATTCAGCATAAAAGAAAAGTATTGCCTCTATTTTTTAAATAAAATAGACATTTTCAGTAAAGCCCAACATATTAAAAATATAAACTAAAACTTGATATGATGCCCAGTGAAACAAGCTCCCCACTATAGCTATGGATTCCACATGTAGGGTGATGAGGCTCATAATTTATATTGATTGACGTGGTTCTATGGCTTGTTAGTCAAGAGAAGAATACCAAAAGAGGGTGTCTTGTCAAGAAAAGTTTTAATTAGCTTTTAACATTATTCATTATAAGACATGAAAGCAAAAGGGTAGGAGAATAAACATTTGTTAGGATGTTATATTATAGGAAATATTAAAAAAAAAGCATATGGATAATTTCAATCTCGTTAGTAGATTGACAGAACACACATCTATTTAGTATATTTTCTTATTTCACTACTTAATATGTAAAAGAAAGTTGTATTTCTAGAAGAAAATTTCAATCTAACTAGTAGATTGACAGAACACACATCTTTTTAGTACATTTTCTTATTTCACTACTTAATATGCAGAAAAAAATTGTATTTCCATTTTTTAATGCTACTAGATACTAGTTCAACAATGTTACATATCCCTTAGCAAGTCTTAAGGGTAGGGCTCCACTAAAGCTTGCAAGAATACTAGCATTGATACAGGAACATAGGTATATATTATATAGTAAAATTTCTAAACCTAAGGCAAGGGATACACATATACAATACAAAGGGATCAAAATGCACCACTAGAAGTAACACTAAAATTATGATAAGAACTCAAAAAAGGCTTACAATGGCTCAATGTTTTTTAGATTGATTCCGCAGACCATATTAGCCGGAACATATATGTCCATTTTTTAGGATATGGCAAGTTAAGATCTATTGAAGAAATCAAATGTTCCATTAGTAATTGTCCCTGAAAGAATGCATATAAAAATATATAAATGTGACTGAACTTATATGAAAATTTGCTAGCAATTACTTTGTGAAGATGTTCTTGAAAGTTTCCTGGAAAAGAAAGGACCAACATTTTCAACTATGAGATACTACACGGGTAGGGACCATCTAGTAGTAGAATAAGATGTAACTTAATACATGTTAAAGTTTCTTTTAGCTAGATTTTATAAATCCAAATTCTCTCACCACAATTAAAAAAAGTTTCGTTCTAAAAATATCATAGCAAGAATAAAGAAAATGAAAAAACACCTTGATATTTCATGAAAATATTTGACCAAATGGCATCCCCTAGTAACAGATGAATGAAGGATAAGCAAATAGGTAATACTATGACCATCATTCTCTTAATAATGCAGACAACTTTTCAAATAGATAGGACCTACAAGTACATTATATACAAATTTGCTCATGATAGCACTGAGTTCTATCTACCAATTCATATAAGAGGTTTTTTAATTTACTAATACTCGTCCTTTTATATTCTAGGAGTGAAATTAAACACATAAATCAAATTAAAATATTTGAAATTGAATAAAAGTTCAAACATGGATGCAACAGTTGTGGAGTGCCAATAATCCAAAAAACTATTTTTGTTATACACAAAAAAACATAAAGAACAAATATGGAAATTAAAGGAATGCTTTGATTAAAGAGAAGCAATGGTGCTGAGATTGATGGTCATACACTGAGCCACAAAACCCTAATCATCACAAACAATAGAATTTCAAGAACCCTAATCTCCTTTGCTATCCTCCATGATCACTGTAAAACGCCTCTACGAGCCAAAATGAAAGGGAGGATCTCGTAATTCTTAGTCCGTGAAGATGCGTTGTTAGGTGCTTTATTTTTCTTCTTCGATTAAGGTCAAACCTAAACCTGTGCTCGAGATATTTTAGCTTAGGAAAAAAACGTAGAATAGTCATAATTTGAAAAAAATTAAAGTGGGGTTAGACAATAGAACCGAAATCTCATAAAGGAGGCATTTTTCTCACATGCTCCTTTTTAGATATGGATTTAGGTGGGTTTTTTCTATGCAAGATGACAATTTTCTTTCTTAACCCTAGTTTTATTCATTCTCAAAACAAAGAAAAGAATGAAAGAATGATTCACAGTTGGATAAAATAATTTTGTTTTAAAGACTTATTTATTAATAAATAAGTAAAACTTATTTTAGCTTTTAAAAATATTACCTATATAAAATCTAAATTTTGATTGGTTAAAAAAATCAGAAGTATCAATACCTCTTAAATTAGAAAAAGCACAATACACTTTTCATTAATTGAAATTTTAAACAACTGAAAAAAGTTAATATTTCTTTTACAATAATAGAAAAAAGATAGATAACATAAGACAATATAAATAAAACGAATAAAATTGAACTTGTTTAAACTTTCCTATTTCAAAGATTGACTTACATTGTATGATTTCTAATACTATAATATAATCTTCTTTTGGACTATTGTCCATTCAGTTTAAAAAAAAAAAAAAACTTTCTTATTTACCGTTCTTAAAAAGTTATGCTAACAAATTGACATTTTAATATAAAAAATAGACAATATCAATTATCTCTAATAAAAAGGCATCGTTAGGCTTTTAAGTAAAAACTACAAAATCGAGATTAAAATAAGAGTTTAATTAATATGTACTGATAGTGTACGAGAGTTTTACACTGACGTTCAATCACAATTTTTTATTTATATGATTTTTAAAGTATTAATTAGTAAAATCAACAAACTTATCGTAAATAAACAGTTGTGATTAAATGTCAATATAATAATTGTTAGTCTGACAGTCCTTACTAATTAAACTCTTAAAATAATATCGTTTCTAATTCTCAACCTAATTTTGAGAGTTTAAATTTAAATTTATGATATTAATTAAAGTTAGTTAACTTAACTATTTTTATTGATCATAATGAATTAGAGTTTCTTATTTAGCAGCAATGACCTAAACTAATTCTCAGTCTTCACATGAAAAGAAAAACCTTCAGCAGCTTGACAAGAATGTCTAGTTAACCTGCCTGTAAAACTTTGACTTGTTTCAGGTTTAACAAATAAAGCCTCTGGAGTTAAGAGAACCAAATAAAAGTATATAACCAGATTGTACTGAACGTTCAACCTACCATTAAACCAATTCAGTAATACAGAGTCTTCATTAGGAATGCTAGCCATATAATACTGTGAATGGTCCCAAGTCTATTGACTAAAACAAAATTGTCTCTCATAAGAGATACCTGTGACTTAGACCAAATGTTAATCAGGAAGCAACACTTTCTCTTGAAATGGAGTGACCATTAACAGGCATAAAAGAACAGCATCCAATGTTGAGAATTTTATCTCTTCTAAGTGAAAATGGATCTATCCCTGCCTTGTGAGCTGCAATAACTCCAATGGCCTCCCAATAATTTGATACATGCAGCTGCTGAATAGATAATTTTATCAAACCAAGATGCTCATTTTAATTGCAGTATTAGAAAAATGACCAACAGTTTAAATTGTCTTTTAAGCACCTACAATAAAAACATTCTCTTCAATGGCCAAAAATAGACGTATTATAATTATTTACTTGCCTTCCTATCTATCTATCTATAACTCTACATCTATTTTAGCTTGTATCTAAACCGATTTTATTCATCAGTGACCAAATAGAAAATATAATAACTAGCACTTTTGTCATTTGATTACTCCAGAATTTTTATTCAATTAGTTAAAGATCCTATCTTCTCATCTTCTAAAAAGATAAATTTACAAAATGAAAAATCACGTACCACTTCAAGACCAAGTTTATCTGCAGTATCATCAAGAACAGTTTTATTTTCATCCACGGTGATTATAAGCGGCTGCAAGAAAATCTTATACAGTCATATATAATGAAACAATGGTGTCATAAAAATTTCTGATTAGACAGCAATTTGATTTGCTTAGTGGATCAAAATACCATACGGCAATAATTGTTCTTGCAGATCAAACCAAAAATAAAATAAGGGTAGTTACTAAGCTTACATGTATACCTTTTTGTTTTTATTTCTAGCAAAAGCAAGAGCTGCATCCCCTCTACATGCATCTTTGGGAAGGATTACAGAATCTACATCACTTGCCAATATGCAACCTTTTTCCAAGGATTTGGAGTCCATTACCAAGTATTGTGGAGCATAACTAAGGCCAGCAAGCACACATGGTAGGAAGGTGTACCCAATCTATTTGACAGGAGCAAGTTATCCACAACACAAGTAATATGACCGACTAAAATGCAGAGAATGAGAAATATCCATTTTATAATGCACAAACATCTTAATGAATTTAATAAAAAAAACAATAAAAGTCTCCACCAGAAGTGTTAAATTTTCATTCAACGGACAGATCAATCTTTGAAAATGATGGGAAAGTAGTCCAATAAAAACGGGCAGGGGAAGAATGAGCAACAATTTAGCATGAACTTTGATGAGAAGTTTTGAACTTCGTAAACTACCTGTTATTTCTAGTTTTTTTAATATACAAGCTCAATTTCCATTGGCACTAAAACTTCTAACAATTCTCAGTAATATATGCAGACGTCCAGACAAGATATGCATATTTGCAGTTTTGCACTAATATCCACTTATGAAGTATGAAAGAATCAACATGAATCATTGAAATAGCAGGAAAATAAATTCATCACAAATGCTAGAAACTGTTGTCAGGAAGTACAAACTAGGTGTGAAGTCAACCAACATAGTACTGTTGATCAGTAAGATGTGTTTCAGAGACAGACTTCTAAATCTTAGTTACCATCTTATCAGCACAGTGCATGAATAGATGAAGAACAAAATTGTTGGCATTTCATTTGAATACAAAAATGTGATATCCTGTATAAATAATCCAGTTAGACTGTTGCTGAAATGGTTAATGCTTAATTAAGAACTTAATTCACTAGATATTTTAAATACCTAATATGATTTGAGGTAACAATCACTCCATAATTACCAAATGGATCTCACTAACCAAAGGAATTAAAAAGAAAAATTATCTTTCATAAATACTATGTGAGAGCAATTTTAAATCAGATGCGAACACAATTTTGTGCATCCCAATAACAAACTTTGTTCTTTTGTTTCCTTAACCAATGGACACTAGTTAGCATTCTCCTCGCCAAATACACACTACATCAAATCTTGAGTTTATAAGATACACTAACTATATGATTTCTTTCCAATCCTCTAAGCTTCAGAAATTTAGCATATCAATAGCAGACTTAACATGTGGCATGTGGTATGCTTGCTAAGTCATTAAAAAATCAAACTACCATACCCATTGTTAAACAAAAAGATACCAAACAATGATAAAAGAGAAATATACTTCAAAGTAATAAACTAAATATAAATGATAGATGTTATTGTGACATGATTCTTTAAGCTAACATTTAGTTCAAAAAGTGGCAGCTACCTCATTTTAATATAGTTGAATTAAATGTCAAATGATTTGTCAGTTATAGTGTACCAACCTCCTCAGCTGCTGATTTCGGACTAAGAGATAGGCTCATGGGAAGCGGGGACATTGCAGGAGCATGTGCACAAGGAATTTGGAACTCCTTCACCACTAGATGGCTTATAACTGCCTCAACTCCTGCCAATAGGTCAATTCCCTGAATAAGATAAAAATTGGGAAGCAAATGTCAGTAACCAAATAATAGAAGATTCATTCCTGAACAGGAGATCAATCAAAGGGTATGACTGAGGAAAGTTCCAAAGAAAAATTAAGGAAAAAAAGAACTATAGTTGTCAGCTTTGTTGGAATTTAGAGGACAGTAATCAGAAGCAGACTGAATCTTTTTAACATCATGTTAAATTTGAAGGACAAATATCAAAGATATGTCTATGAAAGAATCAAGAAAGAGAAGCAACAGCATCATTCATGATTTCTTTTAATCTAATAGAACTTGCACAATTAATCAAATTACAGTCTTCTAGATTTGTTGTCATACCATTCCCTGCCGATAGTCATCTACATCATCAGTGTCATCATCTGGGAAACGTCCAACAACAGCAACAGCATTAATTTTTGACCTGTTCACTAATGTATGTATAGCTCTGAGTAAAGAATCCGGGTGCTTAATCCTCCCAGTTGATTGTCCAGTTTCTGGATCAACCCACTTCTCTACCTGTAAAATTCGATGCAAGTCAGACTCTGTCATTACATCAGATGGAAGCTCACTAACTACGACCATGGTAATATATGTCAGAAATAATAGACTTAGACATGCATAAAACCTTCCTGTGCTCAGCCTAAAAAATAATCAAGTTTGTCTGACAAGAATAAATTATATATACACCTTTTACAACAATCTGAAATGAGAGTAGTTACAATTTTAATTTGAGCAGAAAAAATAGAGAAGAAGGAAAACACAAACAGAATAAGATAACCTGGCATGGTTTCATCCAGTTAAAACTACAAGCCTATAATTTCAATTTGTATATGGTTTGTTCTACTAACAAATAAGAACACATGCAAAATTTCACTCTTTTTTACAGAAGTAAAATTAGCAATTATAACAAAGACAAATTTGATTAGATTAAAAAAACTCGTAGCCAAATGGCAATTTTTTTTTTAACTTCACAAGATGCTCCCTAAAGTTAAAGTGAGTTCAAACAGCACTCACATCTCTAGCTGTAAAACTGCTGGTTGACCTTTTGCTGAAGAATCAAATTATATGTGACTAGGTCCAAACTGTGAGATTTATCATCAAAGGTATGTCTAGTGATAGGAAAGTTTACAGATAATATAGGATGGTTTAAAGTTCATTATGCTCCTTAAAATAAGATGATGCTGGATACCTTAAGCGGACTGTCTGTGACAATGTATTCCACAACAGGTAATCCAAGAGAAGCCCTTGCAGCATCAGCTACTTGTAACTGGCGAACCCGGAGTTCCTCCTCTATTCCTGCATCAAGAACTAATCCCACCTGCTTTACACGATTAAACTAGGTACATAATTGGAAGTAGAAAGAGAAATGGCATGACTAAGAAAACAACTAGTAAGTTGCAACACACTGTGTGTGACATAGACTATTCATTGATGCGGCACGTTCAGAATATACATATATTATGATTCATACCCTGTTTTGGTGAACGGGCTGTAACGCCCATAACCCTTCTGCAAAACGGTCAAGAGCATAACCTTCAACGTATAACGCATTAGGCATCGGCCAGTATAGCATTGCTGCATTAAGCACCTGCAAAATTTGAATGCTTATTTTTCAACATTATCATGCAAGATAACAAACCAGTGGTGAAATAAAGTAGCATGTGAAAATCATTGAAAAGAAGATAAAATCTAACTTATATACAAGGATGTTCAAACAGCAACGCTGTTCTGCCATGTGAAACCAAACATGCAGTAGTATCATCATTGATCATACTTTTGTGCCCCATTGATTGATACATGCTGAAATCACAAATTTATAATGCTTGAAAATTTAAATGGATAAAATGGAAGGGATACTCTAAGATTGCATAATGCAGATCAAACACATGCTAGAACAATGCTAATTTGAATTACTCTTAAAATTGAACTGCTTGAACTAAACTAGTGCAGTCTGTTTAAATTTTTCCATAGTTCAATTTAGTTCTACAGTATTTTAGTTCAATCATTTTGGTCACCCTTAAAAGACAGACAGTTTTTATAATAAGTTTAACCGGTACACACGTTATTCTAAAAGACTTTTCTAATGAATTTCAATTATAATCCCTTATTATGTGTGACGTTAAATAATAACCATTTAATGTACGTAATTTCTAAATTACTAAACAGTAAAGTCAATAAATTTATAATAAAGGTAAAAAATTATATTTACTGTATATACCGGTTAAACTTTTTTATAATACCATGGATAATTCCTCAAATTTTTATTGTGATAGTTGAGTCTTACCAATAATAATAAAAGAATAAATTTTCAAGCAAATTAGTTAATAATGTTTTTATTTTCGTGCAATTTAGTCTATAATTACTTTTGAAAGTGTTATATAGGAACCAAATTGCAAAAAAGAGAAACATAAGGAGTCGGGTGAAATTTTGATTAAGGAGCGTGGTGCAGTTATAAGTTGGAAGAGTAAAAAGGTAATTGAGGGGTAAAAGAAGAGAGAGAAATGGGTTACGTTAGGGTGAGAGATAAGGCAATCGACGACGGAGGAGAGAGCGCGAGCCACAGGCAAAGCGTCACCAGCGTAACCTCCGATAGCGGCTCCAATTCCCGTCGGCACTATCATCACGCTTGTGTACTCTCTCTTACACTGCATTCCCATACACATCACTCATTAGTTTCTGTTTATTACTTGAAGCAGAAAAGGGAGAAGAGAGAGAGAGAGAGAGAGAGAGAGAGAGAGACCTTGAAAGAGTGAGAAGAGAGGGAGCAGGAAAGAGTTGGTTTCAAGTTGGACACAGACAGCGTTGGAAGGGTCATAGTCAATGCCATCTCTTCAAACCGCCATGCGCTCTCTGCTCTCTCTTTTCTTATGAGTCGCGCTCTCACTGTTGATTGCATTGCAACCCATTTCCCACATTAATTCAAATAAAACTTTAATTATTATTTTATCTTTATTGTTAGGAAAATGATAACATGATTAAAGAATTCAAAAGAAATTGTGTTTTTATAATAAAAATAATTCTTTTAACTAGTACTTTTAAGACACTTATATAACATCTTCCAGTTATATAAATTTTATCTTTAATTTTTTATTTTGATGGCACAGACAAAAATAATTGATTAAAGAATTCAAAAGAAATTGTGTTTTTATAATAAAAATAATTCTTTTAACTAGTACTTTTAAGACACTTATATAACATCTTCCAGTTATATAAATTTTATCTTTAATTTTTTATTTTGATGGCACAGACAAAAATAATTAATTTACAAATATTATGTGTTAAAATTAAAGTAAATGATTTTTAGGTATAAAAACTAAAAATTCAATTTTGTATAGTTGTATGAGTAATTAATAAAAAATCCAACGAAGAGTTTATTTAGAAATGTTAGGATGGGTCTGCTTGTGAAAATCCGCTTCCTAAAAAAAAGAAATTTATGTTTTGAGAGCCTACAATATCTACATTGTTTGTATAAGATATTATGTTTTATCTCTTTAATGCTTATGAGCTTTTTCTTTTTGTATTTCATATTTTTTTAAAAACATATCTTTGTCAATTCAATAATGTCTTGATGCAAACTAAAGTTTTTTTCCTTAATCTTTCTTATTGAGGTTACAAGCACCATGAAATGGATTATGGAATGGAAAAAGATGGAGGTGGGGCACCACTTTCTAAAGGAAAGAAGTTTTGATAAAAATCAACTAAGAATATGTTTCTCTAGATGAGAATTCTTAAGACAATGTGCTAAAAAAACACATTTGGTTTGTGTGTCCAAACTCTCCCATTGAGTTATATATATTCATCCCCCTCTTTTATTCCTCAAACTTGAATTTGGAAATAATATAAGACTTTTTAATCTATAGTAAATTTATGATGCTTACCACAAGGGTTTCTCTTGTGATAAGCATCATAAATTTTTGGCTTATCTCTCTAAGGAGTGGCGCCATCCCAATCCATCATTCTTCCTTCCATCATCCATTTCTTGGTGTGTGGAATCTCAAGGAGAAGATCAAGAAGAGTACAAAAGCTTTTTGCATCAATGTCCCTCAACCCTAATATGAATTCTTTGTGAATTCAAATATGTCTCTATGTGTTTATTATCCTAATATAAATTCTTTTTTAATTCAAAGATGTCCTTATGTGATTATTATCCTAATATGAATTCAAATATATCCCTAAGTGATTATTACGCGAATCAGAATTCTTTCTGAATTTAAATATGTCCCTTTGTGATTGTTACTCTAATTTGAATTCTTTGTGAATTCAAAGATATCTATAAGTGATTATTACCCTAATCTATATTCTTTGTAAATTCAAAGATGCACATTAGTGATTATTACCCTAATATGAATTCTTTATGAATTCAAAGATGTCCCTCAGTGATTATTGCCCTAATATAAATTCTTTGTGAATTCAAAGGTGTCTGATGTGATCATGCCTAGCCAAGGACCTATCACTAGGGTCATGGCTAGAAGGATTGAAGAAAACCTAGCCCTTGCAAACAAAGGAAGACTTCACCTCCTGTGGAGAGCAAAGATATTAGGCTAGGGACTTTAGTTAATAAAATGTAATTTTCCTTTATTTTAATTTTGAGGAGTATTAGGAATTTAATTTGGGACATGTATTTAGTCCATTTTTTATTTTCAGAGGTGTCTTAGGAATTTAGAGGGTGAATTTAGCTTTTTGGGTCTTTATGAAGGAAATAAGGGGTAGCCTTGATATCTACACCCCTCTTTTCCTACATAAACCCCATAAGCTAATAAGAAGAAATCTTGACCCTTGGTTTGAGAAACTTGGGCACCAAGTTTGATGATCTAAGGAGGGAATTGTTTCTTAACCCTCATCCCTTAGATCTCTCCTTTTAATCCTAGCCCTTCTTTTTTAGGTTATCTTGTTCAAGAGGTTAGCTACCTCTATAAATAGGAGCTCCTCCCTTCACTTGTATTTTTGACACTTGAATGTAATCATAGAGACCATATTGGTTGTGAGGTTCTTACCTTGGAGTGCCCCCCTTTCTCCTTTGTGAGAGCTTCTAAGAGTTATCAAGGGACCCTTCCCTTGTGGCCTTTCCCCTTTGGCTTATCAAACCTAGTATTTGTGGCGCCTCACCCCATTCCTTTCCTCTCCATAAATCCATAAATCCATTTTCCTTCCAAGTGACCTTAGAAAGGATCCTTTGGGCACGTGATCATCAAAGATCACATCAGTGTCCCTTAGTGATCATTACCCCAATATGAATTCTTTGTGAATTCAAATATATTCCTCTATGATTATTACCATAATATGAATTCATTGTGAATTTAAAGATGTCCCTCAGTAATTATTACCTTAATTTTAATTCTTTGTGAAGTCAAAGATCTTCCTCCATGACTGTTACCCATATCCCTCTAGTATTATGACTAACCTAATCTGAATATTTTTTTAATTCAAATATATCCATTAGTGATTATTTCCATGATTTGAATTCATTGTGAATTCAAAGATGTCACTCAGTGATTGTTACCCTCATTTGAATTTCCTTCCATGATTATTTCCCTATTTTGAATTCTTTGTGAATTCAAATATGTCATATAGTGATTATTACTCTAATCTAAATTCTTTGAGATTTCAAAGATGTCCCTCTATGATTCTTACCCTAATATGATTTTTATGAACCACTTTTAGGAAAAGGATGAAAGTTGCCCAAGACTTGAAAATTCCGATTTTCAATTGTTGTCTCCTAAGGCTCGAGATACCCTTAAAAGCCATTCTTTGAATTGGAAATCCACAAGTTAGTGTGGGAATGTGATAGTAATAAGAGTTCGGACCCTGACAAGTTAAATTTCTTATTCCTAAAAGAATTATGACACATTTTAAAGGAGGATTTTTTGGGTTTCTTCGATGAATTCTACTCTAATGGCAAGTTGGTTAAGGGTTCCACCAATTCTTTTATCACTCTGATACCCAAGAGAAATAATCCATGCAATGTTGAAGATTATCACTCTATTTCTTTGATTGGTTGTATGTATAAGGTGTTGATAAAAGTGCTATCAAACATGCTCAAAGTGGTTATGTTGGCATTTGTCTCAGAGACTCAAACTGCATTTTTACAAGGGAGACAAATTTTGGATGGAGTTTTAATTGTAAATGAGTTGGTGGCAGCTGCAAGAAGAGGCAATGATCAATTGCGAGTATTGAAGTGGTTACGCGCAGGTTAGCTTCCTAGGAAAACAAATACATTTCAATGGCGGGGATGGTTGTTCTGCTAAAATTTGTCTTGTCGGCATTGTCTATTTACTTTTTTTAGTTCTTCAAGGTATAATTTCTAAACTTAACTCTATTTAAAAATTTCTTGTGAGGGGCCAAGAATAGCATAGTAGGAAAATAAAATGGGTTTCTTGGGAAAACGTGTGCAGGGAAAAAGAGTACGGTGGTTTGGGGTGAGAGATATGGTGAGTTTTAATATGACATTGTTAGGAAAATGGAGATTGTTAGTGGAAAAATATAGTTTATGGGTAAGACTATTGAATCTCAATATCGAAGGGAAGACAGTTTATAGGAGGTGACTAGAACTAAGTGCTCTGGTTGGTGGTTTGATTTACATTCTATTGAGAAGGAATGTGGTGAGTCAAGGTGTTTGGTGGTCCAACAATGTTAGCCTTTGAGTTGGGGATGGTAGGGGAACTAGGGTTTGGACTGACAAGTGGGTAGATGCATCTAGTATGTAAGATGAATACTGCAGCTTGTTGGGGTTGCATTAAATACGAATTTCTTGGTGAGTGAAATGAGGGGGGGAGGTGGAGTGGAAGTAGTTTGACTGGGAGGTAAAAGTGTTAGACGATATAAAGAATAAAATGAGGACAATAGTTCTGGTAGAAAGGGCAACAGACGAGTGGGTTTAGCAAGCAAACGAGTCAAGAGTATACTCTATTTCACTAGCCCACAGTTTACTTACAAATGACGGACACCTTCAGAATGATCCATTTTATTCTTTACTTTGGAAGAAAGGTATTCTCTCAAAGGTGTATATGTTGACATAACAATTGGAGGCAAACATGTTACCAACAAAAGGCGGATTTAATGAGGCACAAGATAATCTAACTAGATGCAACATTATGTGGGCTTTATGGAAATAAGGTGGAGACAGAGGTACATTTGTTTCTAGTATCTGCAAGGATTTTGGCCAAAACCATGTCACTGTTGGGGTATATCTACAACACTATTCAGCTCAGTCAAAGACCACATATTTCAATTTTAGGGTTTAGTGAATAACATTCATAAAAGGAAGCTTGTGTCGTCATCTGTGTGGTTTGCATCACTATGGCATATTCGAAAGTCCAAAAACAATGCTATTTTTAATGGTGTTGGAGTGGATATGCTTGAAGTTGTCCATCTTATTCAATTCACTTCATAGGAGTGTTGTCAGTCTGCAAAGTTCACAACACATTCTTATGTCGAATGATTGTTGAATTCTATGAACTGCATTTGAAAGGTTGTGTTCTTATTTGTTTTGTTTGCTTTTACTCTTCTTTGTAATGCTAGAAGGCATGTCTTGCGTTTTCCCTTATTTTCTTTAATAAAATTTTCATTTAGCCATTAAAAAAAAAGGAGATGTATCTTGGTGATTACCCTAAACCTAATATGAATTCTTTGTGAATTCAGAGATAACCTGCAATGGTTATTACCCTAATCTAAATTCATTGTGAATTCAAATAGGTCTCTATGTGATTATTATCCTAATCTAAATTCTTTGAAAATTCAACGATATCCCTCAGTGATTATGATGTCCCCCCAATGATTTTTACCCTAATATGAAATCTTTGTGAATTCAAAGATGTCCCCCTAATTATTACAGAAATATGAATTCTTTGTGAATTTAAAGTTGACCCTCAATAATTATTACCCTAATTTGAAATCTTTAGGAATTCAAAGATTTCCCTAAGTGATTATTAGCCTAATGTGTATTCTTTGTGAATTCAAACATGTCCCTCTATGAATATTACCCTAATATGAAATCTTTGTAAATTCAAAGATGTCTCACCGTGGATTTTACCCTAATTTGAATTCTTTGTGAAGAGATCCCTCAATGATTATTACCTTAATCTAAATTCTTTGTGAATTCAATGATGTCCCTACATGATTATTATTCTAATTTGATTTTTTTTTTGTGAATTCATAGATGTCTTTCATTCATTATTAGCCTAATATAAATTCTTTGTGAATTTAAAGATGTTTCTCAATTATTGTTAACCTAATATGAATTATATGTGAATTTAAAGATGAGTCTTAATGATTATTACCCTAATCCAAATTCTTTATTATTATTACCCTAATCTAACTTCTTTTTGAATTCAAAGATTATCCTAATATCAATTCTTTGTGAATTCAAAGATGTCCTTAAGTAATTATTACCCTAATATGAAATCTTTATGAATTCAAAGATATCATTGATTATTATCCTAATCTGAATTCTTTGTGAATTTAAATTTGTCCATTAGTGATTATTACCTTAATATGATTTTTTTGTAAATTCAAATATGCCCCCTCAATGATTTTTACCCTAATCTTAATTCTTTATGAATTCAAATATTCCTTCATTCATTATTACCCTAATATAAATTCTTTGTGAATTCAAAATGTCCCTGTATTGTTATTACCCTACTATGAATTCTTTGTGATTCAAAGATGTCTCTCAATGATTATTACCCTAATTTAAAATCTTTGTGAATTCAAAGATGTCTTTTGGTGATTATTACCGTAATTTGAATTCTTTGTGACTTCAAAGAAAAGATGTCTCTCATGATTATTACGCTAATCTGAATTCTTTGCAAATTCAAATATCCATTATGATTTTTACCATAATCTGAATTCTTTGTGAATTCAAAGATGTCCCCAAGTGATTACTATCCTAATTTGATTTTTTTAATGCAAAGATTTCCCTAAGTGATTATTACCCTAATATGAATTCTTTGTGAATTCAAATGTCCATTGGTGATTATTACCCTAATCTAACTTTTTTGTGAATTTTAAAGTTGTCCCTCTATGATTATTACCCTAATATGAATTGTTAGTGAATTAAAAGATGTCTCTCAATGATTATTATCCTAATATGAATTCTTTGTGAATTCAAAGATGTCCCTTAGTGATTATTACACTAATATGATTTTTTTTTGTGAATTCAAAGATTTCCCTCGATGATTATTACCCTAATATGAATTCTTTTGTGAATTCAAAGATATGCTTATGTGAATATTACCCTAATCTGAATTCTTTGTGAATTAAAAAATGTCACTTTGCGAATATTAACCTAATCTAAGATTTTTTGAATTCAAAGATATTCCTCTGTGATTTTTACCCTAATTTGAACTCTTTGTATATTCAAAGAGATCTCTTGGTAATTATTGCCCTAATTTGAATTCTTTATGAATTCAAATATGTCCATCGGTGATTATTACCTTGATCTGAATTTTCTATGAATTCAAATATGTCTCACAGTGATTATTGCCCTTATATGAATTCTTTGTGAATTCAAAGATATTCCTTAGCGATTATTACCATAATATGAATTCTTTGTCAATTCAAAGATGTCCCTATTTGATTATTACCATGATCTGAATTCTTTGTGATTCAAATATTTCATCAATGATTATTATACTAATATGAATTGTTTGTAAATTCAAATATGTCCCTTTGTGATTATTACCATAATTTGAATTCTCTATGAATCCAAAGATGCCCTTATGTGATTATTACCCTAATTAGAATTCTTTGTGAATTCAAATATGTCTCTCTATGATTATTGTGATGTATTTTATATTTATGAGTGTGATGAATGATTGAATTTCTGAAAGTAATTTGAGGTGCGTGAATTAGAGAGTTGTCTCATTATGTGATATTGATGTTGATTTCAACTGAACGTATAATTTGTTGGTGATGATGGTCAAGGTGTGCTTGATGAGGTGTCATCCTAGCTGCGATTGAGGATGGAATGTGATGACATGATTAGATGTTGATGTTGTGATTCACATTGATGATAATGGTCATAGTGTATCTGACAAGATGTCATCCCAATAACAGTTAAGGGTGGAATGTGATGAAATTATTAAATGTTAATATTAGGATTTATATTGTAGATGATATGATGCATGAGTATGTCAGTTGAAGAAGTTTTGCAAAGATCACCCATTGTGTGGTACTTTGGACCAAGTCTTCTTTGGTTGTGTTGCATTGCATGGTTGTACATACATATTACTGCGCAGAAGATGATTAACTTTGGGTGAACATATGGTGAGATAGTTGTACTTAGGTGTTACCAGCATAGAAGAGGAATCCATTAGGTATGTAGCTAAGAAAGAATGATGAATGTGGCAATATGAGAAATTTCATAAGAATCACCCATTGTGCGGTGCTCTGGATCAAGTCTTCTTGGGTTGTTTTGCATTGTACAATTATACCTATGTATTACTGATGTAGAAAAGGATTCACTTCGGGTGAATCTATGGTGAAATGGTTGTTTCTACATGTTACTAGCATAGAAAAGGATCATTTCGCGCATACTTAAGAGAGCATTCATTAGCCTGCATTGCATGAACATAATTAGAATGAACGAATTTATGTGTATTTATGTAAAATCTCTGTCATGGGTGTGAAATAAATGTATATGTTTATTTGTTGTGCTTTAATTGACTATATATTCTTTCTATATGTGTTTTAACATGTGTGACATGTATTCTCCTCCCTTGTTTATTGTTGCATTTTTGTTTAGGTTAAACGTTACTTTCAAGTGAACAGGATATTGATGATATCATGAGTGATGAAATTTTGAGTTTTATTTACCTCTTTTAGTTAGGACACTCTAATTAGGTGTGACATTGAACAAGAGAGAATTAGTTAATAATTTTTCATTATGTATATTAATTATTTAGAGTTTCATTACGAACTTTATTAATTGATAATCTTATATAGATAATTTTTATAGTCTAATGTGTTTACTTACATGTTTATGTTTTATTATATCATAGTTTTGGAAAATAAGTGTATATTGTGTGATGTGAATTATTTTACCTAAATGTCAAGTATAGTACTTAAATTAGCAAATTTTTATATGATTTTGTAATTAAAGAATAAAGCGTTGTCAGATGAAAGAGTGTCACAGCTTCTCCAAATGTTTACTTCAAATCAATGTGCAATATTATTTAGCATGATTTCTTTTTTACTTTTGAGTTACCCAGTTAGAGCTTTATATCATTTTGTTGCACAAGATGTGTTTTGATGAATCATATTTTGTTTTGCCTGATTTATTTTACTTATATTGTTTTGTTGTCTGTGAAAATGATGTAATTGGAATTTTCAATTTCATCTAAACAATTTTCATTTTGCATTATGAAAATTTTTTATCCACTAAAGAAAAAGAAGTTTCAATGAAATCGATGTTGTTGGTGATAAGTATATAGAAAATGAAGAACTCATAAAGAATGGGATGATCTAATAGAGGATGAATGTGACGAACTGACAACAATAAAAAAGAAAGTTCAAGGATTTTTACATCTAAAGTTTGGAAGTTATTTACTAGTTGTTGTGAAAGATGACAATGAAAATACTACATGCAAGGTATGTAGACAAAAGTATGTCATTGGTGAAAGTAAAATGATTCACCACTAATACATCATTTGAAAAGGAAGTGTAATACTTTTACTAAAAATCAAGATGTAAGTTGTAAGATAATTCATCATTTGGCAAAGTTAAGAATTAAGAAACTTAATAACAAACATGTTTGGGAGTTGTGAGGTTATTATTGAACATGGTTTTCTATTTTTTTTTAATATAAATGTGTTAGGGAATTATTAACATATTTGAATCCAAATGCTAAGCATGTAACTAGGAATAATATAGTATTTGATGTATTGAATTTTCTTAATAAATTGAAAGAGAAATTGAAACATGTCATAAAAAAATGTTATAACTTAATTTGTTTAATTATTGGTTATTAGATATGTATCCAAAAGAGATATGTTTGTTTGACAATATATTTTGTCAACCATAATTGAAAAAAAGTAAGATTGTTGCTTTCTGTATAATGGAACCTCCACATACTAGTTAATAAATAACATGTCATAAAAAAATATTATAACTTAATTTGTTTAATTATTGGTTATTGGATATGTATCCAAAAGAGATATGTTTGTTTGACAATATATTTTGTCAACCATAATTGAAAAAAAGTAAGATTGTTGCTTTCTGTATAATGGAACCTCCACATACTAGTTAATAAATGACAAATAAAGTATTAGAATGTTTAATTGAGTAGGAAATTTGATAGAGAAAAATAATTTCCACAAATTAGACAATGCTTCTCCCAATAACTCTTAAAAGAAATTTTAAGTAAATAGTTTAGTAAAATAGTTTGTTGTGAAATGGTGTTTTTTCATTGTAGTGTTTTGCACATATCTAAATCTCATGGTTAAGTAAGGATCAAAAGTGTTGTAAAGTATTTTATTTAATTTTTCTTAGAATTAGTTTCACGTTCATTTTATATAATTTATTTTAAAAATATATATTTATGTTTTGTTATTTCTTATCAAGTAAATAATAGTTAAATTTTAATGTATTTACCGAATCTTTGAGGATACAACCCGATATATTTATTTATTATTATAAATAACTTATACACTTGTCAAATTGTCAACTATAGCACATCTATGTAGGGAAACCTTAATGATTTTTCTTTTTCAACACCTCTCACACATAAATGAGAATGTAGTGCACACAATATTAAAAAATACAAATGATGAGCGATTATTAAAAAGTAAGGATAAGATATTTCATAAAATATAATATTTTATTCATTATGCATCCAGGTTTCAAGGTATTAAAAAATAGTAGTAAAATGCTACTCATCCCTTTCCACCAACTTTAATTGTGTCGGATCCTTATACTTATAAACCAAACAACAAAAAAAATAAATTATATTGGTGTGAAGAAAACCTGGTAAGGAACAAAAAATAAGAAAAATTAAAAATATAAAAACAATCCAATTCATTTATTAACTATTAAATTAGTTAACTGACTGTTAAATAGTTAAGTAAGTGCATTTCAACGTTTAAAATATTTAGTTCAATTCAATTTTTATAAATTATTTTATAGTTTAGTTTAGTGAAAAAAAAAATGACATGAACTAAACTAAATTATGAATAGCTCTAGTTTTTTTTATATAAATGGATAATCTTAATGTGTTTCATATATATATATATATATATATATATATATATATTAATATTATCCACACCACATAACATTATCACATAAATAAAAAAGAATCGAAAAGTTAGGCTAGACATGCACATGCACATTGAGCCGAGAATGATGGTGCAATAATATTTCTTCGTTGGTAAGAAAAATGAAGCCATATGCAATGGAAAGAGATCGAAAGAGAACAAAAATGCTTTCCCCAGGTTCTTTCTAATCCCAAGGGATGGGATCCTGTGCTAAATAATATCCCACCTTCCTTTTTCTTTTTTTAGCTTCATAATATGCCCTATGGAATATAAACAGTATAAATAATGTATATGCATGGACCCCTATCCTTTCCATCACCCCTTATTATGAAAATATATAAAAGTGGGACTCAAATTATCAAAACCAAGTATATATATAATAATTAAGAAAACAATCTAAACTTTTCTTATCTATATGGTTTGGATTGAAAGCAAAGCATAACCCATAAAAAGTCAATCAAAACATAACATTCTAAACCTATATATGTGTATTAATCCTTATCTGATCTCTCTGGACATGAATTCGAATGACGTATATATAGTGCATTGGATCCTAAACTCTTGCTTGTGGTTGAATGCTTAATATTTAGGTGGTAGTTATACTCCTCACAAGGTCACAGGCCAATGATTTAGAATTTGGCAAACTAAAATGGAATCTAATTAACTATAAAATTTGATTTAAAGAGATTCACATTAAATGTTAAAATAAGATATATTTTAATCAACACGTTAAATTTATAATCAAATATTAAGTATTAAAAATTCAAAGTTAAATTTATAATTAATTAAATTTAAATATGCACACATATTTAATTAATAAATTTTGTAATTATTCAAATCTTAAACGCTAAATTTTTAATTAATAATTATAACTATTCATTTTATTATTTATAATACGTCTTTTACTTTCAAAAATAAAATGTTTAATATTTTAATGAATTATCATTTTTTAGCACTATACTCACACTTTTTTAGATGTTTTTTATGTGAGCCGGGACTGAAAATCATTCCCGAAAAAATAGAAACAAAACAAAAGCTAGCTCACCAACATAACTCTAGGGGTCTCAACAATCAACTTATTAACAATGCTATAAGGTATAGTTCAGAAAAAATAACAGAGGAGAACTCAACTAAAAATACCCTCCCTTAGTTAAGGTGTCAACTATACAATTAAATTTCCTATAAACATGGGTGTATGAGTGATGGAATAAGACTTTTTATATGTTATAGTAAGCGTCATTAACTTAATTTATTTTAGCTTAAAAATAACTTTTAAATTAAAATAAAAATTAAAAAATAAGTATAAATTATTTGTTAAATTTCATTTTTAAACTTAAAAATTTATTTTTAATTAAAAGTTATATTATTGATTAATCATTTTTTATTGTCTAATGAAAAAACATATTTCTAAAATAAACTCTTAAAAATTTAAGTATAAATATTGGGTGAGTTTGTTTAAGGTGAAAATAAGTAATTTTAAAAGAAATTATTTATTTATAAGTGATTTTAATAATAAAAAAATATTCTTTAAATGTTAAAGAGCATTTTTTTAATTAAAGATGCTCCGTGTTTTCTAAATTTCAACTTTTGCAGGAGCTTATTTTGATGTAGCTTTTCAAAATAAATTATTTTTAATTGTTTTTAGCTTCTGCTTTTTTTGTAAAAAAAATTGTCCAAACACCTAAACAATAACTCTGCTTATTATATTTAAATAGATATTTTTTTCAAAAAATTAAACAAAGTCACTCACTCATTTACCCAAATTTTCTTTAAAAATAACTTTTAAGTAAAAAAAGATTGCACACTAACTAAAATCTTCTTATTTTAGAAGAGTTTAATTAATATGCACTTACACTAAATGTTAATGGTTAATGTATTAATTTGTAAAAAGATTTCAACCCACGACTTCTCTCTCCTCATCCCCTTGTATGTAAACTTTATTATTATATCAACCTTATAACTTGATAACTTTTATATTAAGATAGAATTATAAAAAAAACATTTGGAAGGAAGTTAATGTAATAATGTTATAAAAAGAAATTAAATGTTTGTGAAATTTTATAAAATCTTACAAAAATCAATATAATCTATTTTTTGGTATTTTTGTAAAAAAAACATTTCTAATTTGGTGTTGAATATTTTAATCAATAACTATATATTTGAAGTAAAATTTTCCCTTTTACAAAATTCAAATTAAATCATACAAAGATACATACATTCTCTGGGTCTTATTTTTGATAGCTGTACAGATTCATGTAATTCATACCTTGTGGAAACCCTGAGCTCATTATAATGATTGCGGAATGTAAAAAAGTTCTTGATCACAGCCATTTTTGGGGTCAATGGACGTGGCAAACTTCTATTGAGACATACCTTATTATTTATCGTTATGTCCCAATCGAATTTTGAACTGATGATATTGAAGCTTTTGGAAAAGAAAAGAATAATAGAATTCAATATCAACTTTTAGTAAATATATATTTTAATGTCTTTGTGAAGGTCATAGGTGGTTCCTACTCCCTAATAGTGCCCCAGATATTTAAGGGTGATAGAAGGGAAAATATGATAGAGGATATTTCCAATAATCATCCATGCTTTCATTTGACGTATAAAAAGAAAGTTTAAACTAGTAGAAAAGTTTTTTTCTTGTAAAAACAGAAAAAAATAATAATCACATTTCATTTCTTAATTGGTAGAATAAGAGATGAAACTTAATTAAACAAACCATATATGCATTATTGTTCTCTTTTGGAATTTTATTTTGAAATTTGGTCCATTTGTGAATGATTGAAATGGAGTGTGAAGTTTTGGGACTGTGTAAATCATGTATTGTTAGAAAAACCCTTTACTGAGTGACAAGAAAAAAAAAAGAGAGAGAGAGAGAAAATATGGAAGTATCTCAAGAAAAAAGGGAAAAAAAATTAAAATACTGTTATGGATAAAATTCAAAATTCAATAAATTTCCTTACAAAATTTTGCATAAAGTCATCCTTTATTATTTTGCATAAATTTCCTATTTAAGAGGTTTTATACATTCCGAGTTTTTCTCTCTCGTACTAAAAATTTCTAATAACTAAAAAAGATTTACACTCAATTTTATTGTATTTGATTCACAAAAATTTTTTTATGGGTTTACAAATTAATAGTTTGTAATAATATTATGGGACCGATTGATTTGTGTAATTGATTCTAATTAATGAAAAAAATTGGATTAATAAAGTTACGTTGAAGAGTAATATAAAATTATCTTATAACGGAAATTTAGAGGTAATTTTTATCAAATAAAAGACTCACTATGATTGGTGCCAGGATGCAGTAATTTAATTTGATGTAAAGAATGTCTTTCTCTCGTCAACGTGACAAACAATATTACAGATCCTAATTCTTGGTCAGCACTTAGCAATTTGTTTAGACCACAACAACACCTCAAGTTAATGCATTTCTGGTTTTTTGTTTTACCGTGATGGAATGTTGGACGTTAGTGTGATAGAGATGTTAATACAGTATTTTTAAACATATAAAGAGTATTTGTAGAATCTTTAAAAAATTAGTGTTGAAAAAAAAAAAAAAAAAAGAAATTGCGTGTAATTATACGAATATTTAAACTCGGTTTGCTTAGAGAAGACCCTATACAATGCTTAATAACTAAGTTATAATCATAAAAATATGATACCTTGAAGTATAATAATGGTGATTAAACAGAATAATCCTCTTACATTCTTCTATCTAAATACCAAAACTTGGTGGCTGCTTTAAACATACACATCTCAAAACAGTACAAAATGATTTGAAAATGTTGCCATTACAGTATTGGTCTGCAAAATTGATTCACATTATATTATAATTAACTTGCAAGGCCTTGGCCATGGTCTACATGATTGAACACGCATGGGGGTTTTCATCACTGAAGAGAGAGGTGAGTTTTTCATCAAGTGAATTTGGGGCAGGGAGTGCTTGGGGAGCGTTTTTCACATAACCTGATGGTGCTTTCTTGTCATATGCTTGGGCTATATAAGGATAAGCCACCAAATTGTACTGAATATATGGCCAAAAATCTGCTCTTTTTCCTGTGCTCTGAACTCTCTTTAAGACCCTGTTTCTGTCCACGTAACCTGTAACAGTTACCTTGCTTTGCTTCCTATTCACCTCTACTTGCTTCACACCTGCATTCATTGTTCCAATTTGCTTTGCTCAACTCATATAATATATGTTAAACACTATGTAAATTGAATGGAATAGATTAATAAAAATAAAAGAATCGTAATCACTAGTGTGTGTGTGTATGACATGCATATTTAACAAGGAGAAAAAAGAGAAAATAAAAATGTCTAATTCAGAAATCGGAGAAATAAGAGTTTATTCTTCAAAAAGTGATTTTAAATTATAATATAGGAATAAATAGATAAAAGTGGGGAAAAAAAGTTAATGCAAATTTAAAAAGGAAAAAGGTTAATAGAAAACTATGGCTGATATACATATAGATACAGTGAATGTGAAGGTTTCAGTGGATCACAACTCCATATAGCAGGAAATCTTAATTTGGTTTACCTACTTGCTGCAGTTATCATGTCACCCTGTGACGATGAATAGTTTGAAAAAAAAAAAAAAGAATGGAAATAAAAAAAAAAAGAAAGTAGGTTTTTTGTTGTTCTTTTTATAATAAGAGTATGCACTTTCCATAAAAGAAACATGAGTCCTAGATAAATCATAAGTGTACTTTTTCTGTTCTCCATCTGTAGCTAGACCTACTTCTTCAACTTGTTATTATTTCTCACATAAGTTTGTTGAACTATATTAAATGACTCTCTTGTCTCTTAAAAATATGCTGCTGATGAGAACAAGACCAAACAAACCATGGTGTATGGAATTGTTGAAAACAAAATTCATTTACTTCCTATAATAAAAAGATTAAAATAGTTTGGTTTATTGTTCCATTTCTGGCTATAAAATGACCAAACCTTGGAGTTGGAGGTGTATGAAACATGAGAGAATAAGAAAGACATATAGATTTAAAACCTTTCATGTGGACAACAGAATTTCTAACTCTTCTTTCACAGCCATCACAGTCCATTTTCACTTTGATTTCAACAGTCTGTAAGAGAAAGGAGAAGCACAAAACTCAGAATTTGCTTAAGACTACAAACACCATGTAAGAAACTAAATAAAATTCTGATAGAAACCTGCATTGGTTTGCGTTTCTTTCCCATGACTGGTGACACTGAGAAAAATTCTGAAATATAATCAAAAACTCCCATTGCTTTGGTTCTTCCAAAAAGAAAAAAGAAGGGTACTTAGAAAGAGAGAGACGGTGAAATGATAAAAAGAAGGAGAAACAAGGGATTCTATCTCGTCTAGGACCAGATTATGGGGTGCCAATTTATACGTCTGTAAAGGGAGTGGTTCCCTTATATAGACAGCAAAGTTGTATGTTGTATGTTGTGTGTTGTGTGTTGTGTGCGCAAATTTAATGTATAAAATATTACTTGTATAGGACTAATGTTGTCCCACAAATACAAGTCATGATATCCAGTATGTTAATTTGAGCTTCCTAGTTCCTACTACTTTTGCACTATTAGGCAAAATACACGTTCAATCAAGTTTATGGCAACTATGATCCACTCTAATTTATAGAAACATTTTTAATAAGTATTTGGGATATTAAAAAAGGTGAATCTATGGCTATTTATTTAAGGTTTGATTTTAAGAATTTTTAGTGCAACACCCTATACTTTCATCTACCAAAAACACAAGTTTGAGTTTGGATCAATAATTTATTTTTTATAAATTTTTATATATTTAATTTCATGTTATAGATTAATTTAAAATTAGTTTTGAACTAAAACATCTTTAAAATTAGTTTTGAGCTAAAACAATTTTAGAATAATTTATGTATGTTGAATAAAAAATTTATATTAACTTTTACTTTTAACTTGTTTTTATATTTTTATAATAAAATATACATACTCTTAAAATTTAGTATAATTATATGTGCAGATACTAGTATAAATGTAATTGCATGTAATTTAGTAAAAGTTAAAGAAAGGGTGTATTAACATGTTAAAAATCATATTAACTCTAACACAATTTTAATGAAAATGAAAAATTAAAAAATGAAGTTAAATACGGTGATTAATAACGTAGTGCTTATGAGACGCGTAAAATAGTGGAAGCCGCGGCTTAGCTGTTTTCTTTCGGCCTAAGAAAGGGAAACTGTTGTAAGGTTTCTCCACAGTTGTGGTTTTATATTTATTTGTTATTTATTATTTAATTTTTAATTATGGCTATGGCCTACACCATCATTGTTCTGCACATCTGTATCTCAGGGATTTGACTTCAACCCGCGGTTTCTGCTACAGACCAATCTAAATCTCCTTTCATACTCATTAACAATTGTTTAAAAAAACAATACATGCATCATCAATAATAATAATAATGCGACGCAGATGTATTCTGTTTCAAAGTAATTATCATTTCAAATCTTAATTAGATGATTAAGAATTCGGCTCGGGAAAAATATAAATCGTTTTTATTATTAATTTGATCGTTTTGATGTTTTCCTTAAATTGAATAAAATGCATTAACAGGAAGAAAGGTACCATATAATCGAATGAACTTTTTTTTTTTTTAAATTATGTTATTAATACCAAATATCTATAGTCTTTGTTTGATTATTAGTTATTGTTGAAAAAAATTGATTGATAAACTTTAATAAGTCTTATCTATGTAAAAAAGATATTATTAAACATAAAATAAACTTATTTAATTAAGATAAATTTATTTTTCGTTAATATAAAAACTTAGCAACATAAAAATATAACTATTTCAATTTTTTATTTTAAAAACTGAATTAATTGATAAAAATATTTTAAAAATAATTTTAAATAAGTTATCATTTAAGTCTTGGTGACAGTTTTTATTTTCTATACCAAATGGTATTTGTACAAAGTATCTACTAGTTTGCATATGACTAATATTTATAGGGATAATTATCAAACTCTTAAGTTTATCTTTTAACTCTTACGAGTTTATAAGTTCACTTATCTTCTGTAAGTTAATTCATGTGTAAGTTCTTTTTTTTATTAAACTTGGTAAACTCTATACAAATTTTGTAAACTTTTGAGTTTAGTATCTAGTCATCGAGTTAACAAATTGACTTGTTTTGTACACATTTAGAGTTAAACATAATTTCATTTAGTGTGTCGTTCTTCTTAAATTAAAGAATATTCGTCTCTAATAACATCAAACTTTTAATTTCCAACAATATCAATGATAATACTCTACCATTATTATCATATTTGCAATTTATTAACTAACGGTGAAACATGGTTAGACTTACTTATTTAAGTATTGTAGAATTTATAATTTACTATTTTGATTTATTATGTTATTGAATAGATTAATTATATGTTATTTATAAATATTTTTATATAAAATACACTTTTACGAGTCTATTAGTCGAGTTCACTAGTCAAGATTATTAAACTCCAAGGAGTCTACATAGACTCTCGAGTTTGATAATCTTGTGAATAAGAAAATCTAATTAACCTAATAGGATCTCTCTTTCTAATCAAGTTTTTTCACCCACAAAGTTTAAACTTAAGATCTTGCTTAAGAATAATACCATTTAAAACGATTTTTATACTTTCTAAAATGGTTTCTACAAAATTATCATTTTTAAAAATCACTTTTAAAACCAAAAACCGTTTTAAAAAGCTTTAAATAACTATTTTAAAAACTTTATTTTCTAGAAGTGGAAATAAAACAATATTTTTAAAATTTAAGCAATAAATTTATTAAAAACTTATGTTTTTCAAAAAAGTTAACTTCAACGATTTTTATTAATTATAACCTATTTTTAAATTTTTAAAAAAAGTAATATTAATTTTAAAACAAGTAATATTAATTTTAAAAAATAAGTAATATTAATTTTAAAAAAAAGAAATTTTAATTACTCAAATAAATTTTGAAATTGAATTTTGTGTTTTTATTTTATAAAGAACAATATTTCCTTCAATTTAAAATTTATTATCATTTGTTTTGTATGTGCAAACTTGTTAGGTTTTAAATATTTTCTATAGTTTAAAGAATAAATATATCTATGGCTGATTTTTTATAAATTATTAAGAATTACTAAAATATTCAAATGTAGCAAGAAATAAAATAAATATAAAAAAAAGTGTATATCAAAAAAGATATTATTATAAAATATGTGATGTATATATCATGCATGATATTTTAAATTTAGAAATAAATAATATGAGAGAGATATGCATGCATCCATGACATATGATGTCAATTGTATTAATGAATTAAAAATAAAATATTTCTCTTAATTCTATTAATGTATTAAAAAAAATTATTTATGTGCAATTTTTTATTTGAGATCATTTAGACAAAATCATTTATAACAAAATGTACAAAAAAGATATCTAATGATGCTATGAATCTTATTTCTCACAATCTATATGCCAAGTTGTCAATATGAGTTAAGTTGTGGTTATGTTGTTTCTGGTATTTGGCGATTTCAAAATCAATTACGCGCACCAGTTAACATTTTAATGAACTTGTGAATTTTATTGTTTTTTCCCCCTTTCTTATTCGACATGAAGAAAATAATCTAACTGTTTAGTATATATAACAGTTTTTTTGTTGGTGGGATAAAAAAATTAAATCAAATTTTATAATTTACATTAAAACTCTAATATTTTCATTTGTTCTCATATAAAATGTGTCATTTTTTTTAATTATGTGTTCTTATGAAATTAATTTTCTTTTAATTAATTTCTGTTAGGTTTATAAAGTTCAAAAATCAGTTGATATCTTGTAATTTTAATAATAACAAATAAATTAAGATTGGTTATCTAACATTTTACTTGTAAGATGATGATGAGAAGGTATATAATAAAGGATAATCTTAAACACTATAAAAAATTAAAAGAATCATTATATAAGAAGATAAGAAACTTAAATAATGACTAGAAGGTGCCATTTTAGTATTACCGGAAGAGAAGAACCACATTGGAGAATAAGATGACAACAATTAGAAGACCAACACAAGAGAAACTTTCAAAGATAGTAAAAGATGCCCATAAAAAACTCATTTGATTATAAGCTAGTCATTGCCAGATCAAAAGGAGAGGAAACCCAAAGACTGTATTCACTAAAGTCATTGTTGTAGATTAGAAGACTGAAGATTTTAATGAAGATTAAAAGGTTGTAGCTACTTACATTTTGATTAGAAAATATGGAGTATGATGTTTCTATTGAATGAAAGATGAAGAATCATGTTGAAAAGTGATCAAATATTCTCTATCTGCTTTGATCATTTGAAGTTGTTGATTAGTTAACTTTTACAAGAAAAATCATAATCAATTTGTGGTGCAAAGAGTGAAAAATTGAATTGAGCAAGTGGATAAATAAGCTACGATGTAGATCATAGTCAAAAGCTAAAAATCCACCTCAAGCAAAGTATCTCTAACACATTCTCAATCTGCAAAACCACTAATAAGAGCTAGAAGTGTGCAAAGAATCAAGATATGTACAATCAATTTGTATCTGATTTGTATTCCATCCATTTTTAAATCTATTTTAATGGATTGGTTTCATATCCAAATCCATTTTTTGGATTTTACTTCCAATCCAATTAATTGGATATGAATTGAATATTTATCCAGATTTTTAAAAATTCAAAATTTAAACTATGAGTACATAGAGTTGTCAATAAAATATTTCAAATTTTAGTTATGTTTTTAAGATATAAAAATTTGAAAATAAAAATTATATTATGTGAAAAATTATTGATAATTACAGAAAAATACAACTTCAAATATCATATATATTTAAAATACCAAGACTCATTAGTTAAATTAGACAAGGTCAAGTGAATATTGTATTTTATTAACTATTTATCCTTACTGTCTTTAGTATTGATATGAAATATTGTATTTTACTTATAGAATAGTTAAATTTTCTACTTTCTAATCCTTCACACAACAATGTTGATATTCCCACAACGATGTGGGAGATGCACGAGAAGAGAATATAAAAAAAACATCAAGAATTCGATCAAACATCTGTGTCACTTATAAATTATTCCCATAGTGCTCTGATCGAACTCCAGATACAGTTTATCTTCTAGCGTGCAGCCCACACCTCTATAGACATAATCACATAACTGTGGCAGATGTTAAAATGATTGTTGCAAATTTTAACTTCATTTCAATTAGACTTTTAATTACTATTTAAGTATTTATTTGATAAGAAATATTTTTTTCTATAAATTAAATAAGTTGTGTGGTTAAATATATTTTTTTAATATTAGTTATAGATGTGATGAGAAAAAAAATAAATAAAATGTCTCTATTGAAATTTTCTAAAAATCATATTTAAAATAAAATTGGATTTTAATTATAAACCGATTTTAAAACAAGTTATCAACCATTTTCAAAAAATCCAATTTGACTATGTCAAAAAATAAAATTCGATTAAATCCAATTAAATGTATAAAAGAGATTGCATTTGATTGGATTTTAATTGGATTTTTAAATATCCAATCCATGCATAACCCTAATACAAACAAATGTATAAAAGAGATGGCAGTAGGAAAGCTCAAAGAAAACTATACAAGCATGTTATTCAATTCACTTTTTCTATTCAATTCTCTATTTTTCTCTTCTTTCTTGGGTCTCTAATAGCCTTTAAATGATAATTGTTGCACCCTTTCAATGATGGAGAATGGAGAACAGGCTTGTGCAATTATGTTTCTAAACTTGCATTAAATGCAATCTTAAGGTTTATCATGAACTTGTCATTTTTTTCTAATATTGAGTTTTACTTATCACATTTACAAACCAACTTGCTCTTAGGAGTAGCTGTATAAGAATATTTGGTGGAAAGTCATGAATGACTTATTGTTAAATAATACTTGATTTTCATACTCAGGGTAGTTTATGTTGTAAACAAGAAGTGGTGAGAATACTTGTTGTAAGTCAAAAGTAACGAAAATAATACTTATTGTATTTGAGTGGAAATAGTGAAATCTTCTAAGGAATACTTATAAGAGTTGAATGTAGCTCACATTGAGTGATCAGTATAAAATAGTGTTCTTTTTAACTTCTATTACATCTTTTTATACATAAATAACTTGTAACTTAAATAATTTTATAAGAAACCTTATTTATAAGAAGTTGTTTTATTAATATCTATTTATCAGAGGCTGGCTTGTTGAGTTGTTTTGTTTTACGAAGCTATTTTCAAAAAGGTTTTCAACCCTTTTTATTCATTCTATCTTCTTACCTATTTTACTAAAACTATTTTTAAAAAAAAAAAACTTTTTATAAAGGTCTTTTGCAAAAAGTTTTTATACAAATTTCTTATAACTCTATTCAACTACTTTTATTCTAGAGCTTACTTTCTATTTCAATTCCTTTAGTTATAGTGGGAGATTATTTAAAATTTAAAATATTTTGTAAAATGAATTATATACTTCTTGTAAGAATATCAATTTAATATTTTTCCTTTTAACACATTAATTTTGTGAAAAATAAATATAGCTAAAGTGAATTAGATAAATTATACGATTTTGTCAAATTCAGTCAATAACAAATTCCTAATGATATTATCACTTTGAGGAATTGAGATATATTTTTTTTATAAGCTAATGAATATTATTAATGAAATTGTTAAACAATAACAAGAAATGTTTGTATAACCTTTAGTACAAAATAAATAAGCAAAAGTAAATGTCAACTTACATAGATGCCTAAATGACACATAACTTGGGGTTTAACACCGACTATACTATGAGTGTGATGGTATCTTCAAAGCAAGACACCATTCTCACGTCTTCAATTGAACAGCTTGAACTAAGTCATCAACCTCATGTACGTGATCTCTGAATAACTTGTCGTTCTTGCTCTCTAGATGAACCATATTCCTGTAAACCAAATGAATGACCATCTCTGTCTTCGCACAGATGAACCATTCCATAAGCCTTAAAATTGGCAGTAATGACCCTGAACTATAGTATGAAAAGGCGTAGATATCCCCCACCAAGCACATAACCTTGCTCGCACTTGATATGACAGTTTGTAATTTAGAAAAATGTGTTGACTTGTTTCCATATCCTCCTCACCATAGGGCCTACAACCTTCATAATCTTCTCATAAGATTCCTCTCTTGCACAAATTGTTCTTTGTTGGCAGCCTATCTACTTCTAGTCTTCAAGCTGAACATTGAACCTTTGGGGACCCCTTTTAACCAGATTAATTTGAAGAATTCATCTTTAAAATTGGAGCCCTTCCAAGTCAAGATCTTGTATGTCGATCCCACTGAATACTATCCAGACCCTACTACCATTTAACTCCATCTATCTTGGGACCCAAATGTCTTCCTTACACCTTGCAATTTATCTCTCAACTCTTCTACTTTCCCTTCCTCCCACTTAAATAGTCTTATTCTCCATTTCCACCTCCAGATCCCCTCATCTTCCCCCGCATCTCTTTTATTATGATATTCTTATCAACTACTAGCTGAAACAGTCTAGAATGTTGATCTCTAAAACTCTGACCCCTTAGCCATTTATCTTTCCAAAATAAAGTGTTGTTCCCCTCCCCAAATGACAACATATATTCTTAGACCACCTATGGAATTTAATTCTAATCGCCACCTAGAACATTTCCTACCTTATGTCACCCACTAACCATCTAGAGTCTGATACCATGATATTAGAACATGATTCCATATCCTGTTTTCCTCTATAACTAATCTCCACTTCCATTTTCCTAATAATGCAATATTAAACTTGTCTAGTTTCCTCAACGCTAACCTCCCTCCTCTTTTGACCTATAGACTTTCTCTTAAGACACCTAATGCACCTTTCTACTCTCCTCCTTACCTCCCTACAAAAAAAGATTTAAAAAGAAAGTCAAGTTTAAGAATAATAACTCTTAGAGTCTTGAAGAATGAAAGGTAGTAGATTGGTAACGCAAACAATACAATTTTGATTAACACTACCATACCTACCGAAGAGAGATATTTATTCTCCCAGCCAGACAACCTTTTGTGAACTACCTCTAGTATAGGTTGCCAAGTCTCGCATAAGGATGGATTAGCTCCAATTGGCAAGCCCAAATATTTGAAAGGAACATCTCCCACCTTATAATTTAGTAGTACCGATGTCCTTTCTAGCCATTTTTCATACACATTTACTCCTATTAGATGACTCTTATGAAAATTCACTTTCAATCCCGATATAATCTCAAAATTCTGCAAGATTGCTTTAATAATCTCCATTGTCTCCCAGTTCATGTGAACTATAAGTAGAGTGTCATTGACAAACTATAGGTGTGACACACAAACCTCATATTTTCGTATTGAATACCCTTGCCACGTATCCATATTCATTGTCACTTGTATCATTTGACTAAGCCCCTCCACAACACAACAATGGGGAATAAAAATGGTGAGAGAGGGTCTCCCTGTTTTAACCACTACCTATGAAAATTTATTTGTTGGGCTGTCATTCACTAGCACAGACATTCATGCGGATCTCACACATTTAAGATATCTTTTAATAATACTTTTTGATTTTTTTTTAGGTTTAACTGAATTATTTGTCCTTCATTTTTTAATTTTAAATATTTTATCTTTTTTTTTTTAATTTCTGACACATTTTACATTTCACTTTTTTCAATATGACAATTGATTTTTTTTTTTTAAGTTTGAGACGTTGACTGCTTTTTTCCCCCCACTGATCTATTATTTATCACGGACAAAAGAGAAAAAATCATGTAATATATTTTCTTCTTTTTCATTTTAGCGACTTTTATTTACACATATATCTTCAAAATTTCAAATTACTTTAAGCAATTAATTTTATCATTTCTTATAGCTTTAAACATTCTTCTTAACAGGAAAATAAATGATGAAGGTACCACTACTAGAAAATAGATTTTTTTATAACATTTATTTAAGAGTTTTTATAACATTTTTTGAAATATTGTAAAAGCTGCTGTTGTAAAAAGTGAGACATTTTACAACGTTTTTTCTGTAAAAAATTATTCTTTAAAATGTTTCTACAAATAATGTTTTAAAAAATACTTCTTCTTATGTCAATTTTTAGTGATAAACATTATAAAAAAACTATTTTTTTAAAACATTTTTGAGAAAAACATTTTAAATAGGATTTTTTCCTACATCATTGTTTTTTAAATAAGCGTTGTAAAGGTCTTTGTTTTAAAACATTTTTTTCAAAATTGTTTTAAAAGATCCCTTTTTTTATATAATATTCGGTAACAATCTTTTAAAAAAAATAAAGATGTAACAATCAAAAAATAAAAATAAAACATAAATTAATAAAAATTAATCTAAAATAATTCATATATAAAATTATAATGTTAAAAAATATACATAAAATTTTCAACTTATTACATCCAAAATATTCTAAAAGTAATATGTTCCATAAGTAAATAGGAAACAACCTCGCTTAACTAAGTCAAAAAACATTCTAAATCAGCCTAAAGACTAGCTATATCTAACTTGAAAATAATATCTCGCACATTCAAGATCAACCTAAAGACATTCTAAATCAATGCTTATGTCAAAAATCTCTTCCAATTTTCTTAGGAGATCCTCATATCCATTAAATTGTGTTAAATGCACAACCTTCCCAGCAGTCAATCATTGCATGTGAACTTAAAAAAATATCAAATTACATCATAAATAACTTCAATACTCTATGTAGACACAATGAAAAGGTTATTTTTGGTCTAAAATGATTTGTAAAGAAGCGGACAGAATCATCATTAAGTGAGAAAGAAAACCTAACACAAAATGGTTCTGACATTGTGCTAATGCAGAGAATAAGAATTTAGGAGAAGAAAACATTGTGCTATGAAAAGCCAAACTTCACTACATTAAGGTGAAAAACTACCTTTGGTGTTTTCTGAATGATCAGAAAAATATCAAAAGTGTCAGAGTTCCTATTTTTATCATTAACACACTTTATCTCAAAGAGATTCTCCTCTGGCATCCAATCCTCTAGCTAATAAAAAACAAGGCATCAAACTAGAAAGTTCAACATTGAAGAGGATCGTGAAATTTAAATCTATTCCATGAAAGGTAATGATTGTAAGTAATTAAAGTATATATTAACTCCAGGAAAATTGCAAAATTTATATCAGTAACAATTGAAGAAAACAAATAATTATGACTTTCTTAAAATTTCTAATTGGTTTATGAAAGGGACATAGCTGCAAGATGACTAACCTATTAAGAAATGATTAAAAGTAGAAAAAAAAATTTGTATTTTAGTTATTCCAACATTTCTATTTATTTCCCTTATACTTATTAAAATTAAAAAAAAGTCAATTCAAAGAAAATGAGTTCGTAAGTATAAAAAATTGAACAACCTAGTCAAGTACTTACAAGTACAATACACAAAAAATTGAACATGTCAAGTTCAATAAGCCATAAGTTCAGCTAGTTATATAAAAGTTAATTAGACTAAACAATGGTAAAAAAAGATACACAAAATATTACAAATAAATTATACAAATATTTAAAGACACATACAGGACATGAATATATATATATACCCAATTTACAACTAACTCATTGCGAATAACTTCCTGCTGCTTCTCTACGGGCTAATCCATCGGCACCAAAAAGCAGACATAATATGAAAATTGAACAATAAAAGGAAATGTTAATACCAAGGGTTTGAAAAGAAAGAAAGGGACCTGAAATTCGTAGAATTTGGTGAGAGAAGGCTTCCCGTAAGTGTTCATAACCAACACTGATTTTATCATCTTGCTTCTTTCTAAAAAGAATTAAGCCCATAATTAAATAATGGAGTTTGTTTCCTTATTAAACTCAAATTCAACTTCATAGTTCACAAAGTTTCATCAATGATTTATGAATCTCAAGTTAAATATGATCTCAACTACACGAGAAAGATATTTAACTAAATGTAACCCAAAATCAGAATAAAAACTAAGCATATTCCCCTGTTCAAACAACACGAGAAAAACAACCAAAACTTCAAAAGCAAAAAAAAAAAAAAATGGTGAAAACCTTAGCCTCATTACAAATCTGGTTTATCTTCTATTCTTCATCATGTCCCTCTGCATTTACTTGGTAGAGTTCCTCATCGTATTCTGTAGGCAAAGCGCGAGATTTGACCCTTCTTGAGCTACTTGATATTGTTCTTCTCTCTGACGTCGAGTGCGGCTTCGCCATGCAGCGCTGCACTTTCTCCGACAGCACTGCATTTTCTCTGACAGTGAGCACAACTTCGCCGAACTATGATTCTCTTCTCTCCGACGTCGAGCACGACTTCACTGCACGTGCGTCTCTCTAACATTGAGCGTGACTTCGCGGCATCAAACACACCCTTTTAAAAACACCGTCCACAATGTCACCTCCCAACCTCGCCCGCATCTCCACCTACACTTGAGTTGACCCGCGCTTAAACCCTCCTAACCATGGAACAAAGCTTGCGAAGCGTCAAGTGTGAATGATGGAGGCACACAAAATGTGAGGTTTTGTAGAGGACAATGAATTTGGATATAGAATTTGTGTGCATTAGGATTTAGATGTCGTGCGTTAATAAGAATGAATAAGATATCAGAGGATGAAAATTAATTTATTAAAACATTTAATGATATAATTGTTTTAAAATATGTATATATTAAACGATTTCCAAAAAATTGATTTAGGAACTTTTAAAAATTTACATTCATGCCACTGCGCTTTTTATTAAAACCTTAAAAAAAAAGTGTTGTAAATGACTATTGTAAAAGGACCTTTTTGTAGTAGTATACATTTATCTTTTTATCCAACCTAAGGAAGAAATTAATAGCCAGATCCAGCTAGACTGATCCCTCTGGACTCTGGTCTGGTCTTTATGGTTTTACAGTCTGTTCTTACGCGCATCGTATAGTTGTAATAATGCAAAAATATAAAACCATCAAAATAATGTTCATTTGGTGAGCTAAATTAGCCAAATTTGATCTCATTCCTAATGGCTTTGCCTAAAAAATCGAATCTCCAGCTCCTCTACAATTTAATCGATAAATCTCATTTAATTTAAAATTCGAAGGTAGTGATTTGCGACATATTCTGTCTCTCATAATTGGTGAGTGATGGTCTGCAACTCAGTTATTAAATAAACTGTTAAATTATCGAATGAATTGACACAGATTGGTAGGGTGTAAGTGAAGTCAGGGTATAAATATTTTAAAACCTCAAACCTTATTTCTAAAATAAGTAATTAACTTAAATTTAAAAATTAATATGGATTATGCATATAATTCAATCCTGACTTGTAATACACTAATTTAGCCAAACATCAATTAAGACTCATTTTCCAGCCATAATCATAATTAACTAATTCAATAAACTCTACCTACAGAAGAATTTGTGGGAAATAGTTTGATTTTGTTTTTTAGTTTTTGAAAATAATTTTCAACCCTGACTTGTAATACACTAATTTAGCCAAACATCAATTAAGACTCATTTTCCAGCCATAATCATAATTAACTAATTCAATAAACTCTACCTACAGAAGAATTTGTGGGAAATAGTTTGATTTTGTTTTTTAGTTTTTGAAAATAATTTTCAACGATAATTTTCAAAAATTATTTTTAGAAAGAAAAACTTGTTTAGTAAGTGTTATTTGAAAACTGTTTTAGAGATGTAAAAATGGAAAAACTTGTACATATTTATTAAAATTCATTAATGAAAAGAAAAAAAAATATTCTGATTATATTTTGAGTTTTCAAAATAAAAACAAAAAATTAAAAAATAAAATTATTTTTAGCTATTCTTGTTTTTTAATTTTTAAAAATTGAAAAACTAGAATTATTTTCAAAAAGTTATTTTCAAAAAACACTATCCAAACAAATTTTTTAATTTTTAAATATTAAAATACTGAAAACAGTTTTATAAAAATTTTTAGCTAACATAGAGTATTACCCCAATTTGGACCTATCTTTACATTTTGATCCTTTGCACCTCAAACATTATAAATTTGCAACAGTTGAACGCCACATACTAATTCTCTATCAATCCATGCGTATATACTCGTTAATTGAGGTGAAATATATATGTCTTTCATTATTCTTTGTTGATTTTTTCTACATTTATTATTATGGTTACGTCTAATATGTGTGAATGGTTTCTTGTGTGAAAGAGAATGATAAACATAAACACAATTTATCATTGTGATTAAGGAAAAAATGACATTAATATTATGGACTCCGCCAAAAATGCAAATATACACCATTTTTCGATTAGATAATGTTTTTTAATTGTATGTTATCTGTGTTATATAAATATATATAGCTTCTAAAACAACAATATACACACATATAATTGATGCCAAGATAACGGTTTTATATATATATATATATATATATATATATATATATATATATATATATATATATATATATATATATATTATAATATTAGTATGTCCTGATGGTCTTTCATTAAATCACAATATTTTATATATGATAAATTTGTTGATTTACCAATTAATACTTTAAAGAGTTATATAAATGAGTTTAATTAGTATACATTTTTACAGTAATATTCAATTACAACCATTCATTCATGGTAAGTTTGTTGGCTTCTTTATTAATTAATACTTTAAAAGTCATATAAATGAAAAGTTATGATTCAACATCAGTGTAAAAGTCATTTACACTGACATTGAATACCAATTAAACTCTATATAAATAAAGAGTTATGATTCAATGTCAATATAAAACTCTTTTATAATGTGAGTGCATATTAATTAAACTTTTTTTACACAATCATTGAGAGAGAAGAGAGAGAATAATATATAAAAAAATCTCAACCATTAATTGAGGAGAAAGAAAAAGAGAGACAAATAATAAAGTGAATTATCTCAACCATTAATTTTTATTCCAAAGATTTGTTCCATTAATTAAGTGTAATCCTTTTAAAGTTATATTGATATTACTTGAACTCTCTCTATACATACATGAAAACTGAATGTTGTGTTTGACAAAATTAGTTGAAAAGTTAATAAAAGAATGTGTTTGGCAAAACTAACTAAATGTTAAAAAGCTAATTGACTGAAAAACTAACTGAAAAATGAAAAATTAGTTGTAAGTGTTTGGTAAAATTATCATATTAACTAGATCTAAAAGTTATAAAATAACTAATAAAGGTATTATTAATTATTAGATCAATAATATGATATATTTAAAATAATTATAACTATAAGATATTTAATAATATAAATTGATTACTTATTTAAATTATAAATTATTATAATTATATATTTAAATTATAAAATTATATATTTAAATTATAAATTTCTATAATTATCTAATTTAAATTATAAATTTCTATAATTGCATATATACCCTTAATTAATTAATGAATTGTCCCCACTAATTCTCTGTTCTCTTATGTCATAATCTCTCCCTTCTTTATTTTGCTTCCCTTAGTTAACATAATTTTAGTAATTTATAATTTAAATATATAATTATAAAATATTTAATTATAGAAAATTATAATTTAAATAAAATTATAGTAATTTTCAATTTAAATATGTAATTATAGAAATTTATAATTTAAATATGTGAGTATAATAATTTATAATTTAAATATATAACTATAGAATTTTATAACTTAAATATAATTATAATAATTTATAATTTAAATATGAATATAATAATTTAAATTTAAATATTTAATCAATTTATATTATTAAAATATGTAATATTATTTTAAATATATCATTATTGATCTAATAATTAATTATGTCTATATTTATTATTTGACAACTTTCAACTAGTTGATAAGCTAGTTTTATTAAATATTTATAATTGATTTTTCAACTTTAACCAATTTGGCTAGACACACTACACTCACACGCTAGGGGAATAAAATCGTATGTCTAGTCATTTAAAGTGTAACATCCCATTTTTTTTTAGAAAAATGAAATATTAATTTAAATTTTTAATTTATATTAGTAGGATTATATTAATTTATTATTTATGTTTATTAGAATAAATTGAAAATTGATTTTATAGAATAAATATGGTGTAAATAATAAGAAAGGTTAAGTTGTCTACAGCTAGAAAATCCAATCTAGTGGTTAACTTAGAGTAATTGGGAAAGGTTAAGCCATTGCACTTTAATTTCACGTTCCTGACAGTTTGAGAGAAAGTTACAGAGAGAACTTTGTTGAGGGAGCTTGAGGAACAACGTTTGGGAAGTTGAGGCCATATCCTTCACAATCAGGATCATCCTTCAAGGTAAGGAGGGTGAGAAATTATCTCTCATGTGTAGTGAAGATGGGTAGAGAAGCGATCGTTAAGCTTCAATAGGTTTTATCTAAGGCCATGGTAGGGTTATGAACATCTGCAACAAGTTCTGATAATATGTTTTAAGCTTAACTATGTGGATATATGTATTGTAATTTAATTGGAGTTTTGAATTTAAATGATAGAATGTTTTAAATGTGACTGAGTAAATATATGTAATTCATGTATGTTTGATCTCTAAATGAATGTCTACATCAATTTTGTTGATTGTTAGGGATCATGAATTATGGGATAAAATAGACTGTGTATAGTGATTATTTTGGCCTTGAGGTGTTTCTTTTTATACTCTAAAGGTTAGCACTAGTAACGAGTGTCTGTAGTAATCCATTGGACAATTGGAGTAGTGTCTTTTTGGTTTCTTGTGATTAGTTATAACAATGGGGTTATAGTTTATTATTAGTTTATCATTATTTTATATCTACTTTTTACTTTTTTATCTTAAGAATGATTGAGAATGATTTAATTTCAATTTCATAATTTAGAGTGTGCTTTGAAGATTAAATAAACCTTAGGAGAGAGAAACAATGAAAAATCGCAATTTCATTAATTTCAATTTCATATTTTACTGTTAGCGTTTATAATCTTTGTACGAGAAATCTGATAAGAAAACGATGCAATTTGAGAAAGTGGTATTCACAAAATTTATATCCCTAGATGTTATCTAACTAATTCCATTATTTTCACCCAAAAACAATACCTAGTACTCAAGTTATGATTAGATTACTGACATAAGGTCGAACTGTTGGAATTAAGCATATTTTACTATCAATATTTATGATCTTCAGACGAGAAAACAAATAGGAAAACGATGCAATTTAAGAAAGTGGTCTTCATGAAAGTTGTAGCCCTAGATGTTATCTAACTAATTTTGTTGATTTCACTCCCAAAAATACCTAGAACTCAAGTTATGATCAAATTAGTGACTAAAGGTCGAACTGTTAGATGTTATCCCTAGATGTTATCTAACTAATGTCATTGGGTTCATTCCAAAAAGATACCTAGAGCTCAAGTTATGATCAGATAAGTGACTGAAGGTTGAACTGCCAGAATTAAGCAATAGATTCACATTTCCTCAAAGTTTTAACATAGTAAACATTTATTTTAGCTCTTAAGGACAACATAAGAGTTGTATATTAATGTTCTAACTTTTAAACTAGATAAAGAACCATATCATAAGATTATTAAATCTCTAGATATAACGTTTATACTCCACAAAGGTCATATAAACTTATTAGAAAATGAGTGAGAAAATCTTCAAAACTTAGAATATGTTGTGGTGAACTATGAATGTAATAATCCTATGTTTATATGTGAGAAAGTAAATGTATTCAATATTATAAAAGAAATTTTGCATCATGAGAATATGCGCTTTAGATAGTTTATGTTGAAGAGTTTTTTTGTGCTAAAAGTTAGGTCTAAGTTGTTCCTTATCAATGTGTGAACTCCAATTTGTTGGATCATTTGTGAAGTCTAGACTTTGTCTAACAATGCTTAAGTCTTGTTTTGCATAGTCATGTGTCAATATGTGTAACATGTTGTGTGAGAGTTCATGCATGCATTCATGTGTTTTGGGTCTCTTATGGCTTGTGTTGACCTGTAATGGGTGCCTAATGTGATTGTATGGCCCAAGATGTGTTTTGGGTTCCCCTAAAGCCATCAAAACGAGCCAAAACTTGTGGGCCAACCCAACCTACCATGAATATGGACTGGTGGGACAAAAAAAAAAAAAAGAGAAACGAAATCTGCGTTGTAATAGCAAAAACATGACCTAACCCCTCAGGACCTCACCCATATAGGTTCAACCCGAATGGACTGAGCCAGCTCGTATTGAACCCACTTTTAATTATGTTTTATTTTAATTGTAAATTTTACTTTATATAATCATTTTTTAATTTTAAATTATTATGTTACATAATAAAATAGAAAATCATTTTTCTTTCGAACAAATAAAAATGATTGAAGTTTTTCTATTTGGAATAGTGTTGTCATTTTTAAAAAATAATTTTTTATTTTTTGGTGGGTTGGTGGGCTAACCCTTATATAACCCCCTAACTCGTGATGGTCAGGCTGGGCTGGCAGATTGAGTAGGAAAGGAGAAATGAGCTGGGTTAGGTTAACCTGTTTTTCTAGTGGGCTAAGGTGGGCTGACTCATATGGGTTGAGCTAGCTCGTTTTGACTGCTCTAGGTTCCCCTATGACTTGTGTTGAGCTATAATGAGTGCCTAAGGTGGTTGTGTGGTCTAGTGTATGGATTGTGTTGACCTGTAATATGTGCTTAGGTGGTTGTAAGACCCAATGTTTGGTGTGCCCCTTTGTGGCTTGTGTTGATCTAGAAATGGATGCCCTTGGTGGTATGTGCTTCACCATATACATAATATGTGTGATTTGTGCTAAGAGCCATGATACCACATGCATATAGAGTTAAAGCCATAAGTTTTCATGAGTCAAAAGTCTTGAGTCATTATGTGTATGCGCATGTGATGTGTTTATTTGTTGTGTTTTAGTTAACTGCTTATTTTCTCAATATGTGCATTAACATGCATGAGATTTATTCTTACCCACTTGCTATTTGTTGTTCACTTTGTTTTGGCCGAATGCCATTTTTAGGTGTGCAAGATTATGATTATATTGTTGGTGATGAAGCTTCACCTTTTTCGTTGATGCTTTGATTAGGTGTGACATCGGGGTAGGGGAATTATTTAATTTTTTTTGTTATGTAATGAATTATTCAATATTTCAATGAGTTTTAGTAATTGAGAATCTTGTATATTGTGATATGTGATATGTCGATGAATTATAGTTTTCGAAAATAAGTGTATATTGTGATATGTGAATCTTTTTACCTAAGTGCAAAGTCTAGTATTTTAAATAAATAAATTTCTATATTATTTTGTAATTAACTAATAAAGTGTTTGAGGGTATGATGCATTTCTCCCCAAGCCATGGTTGCACAATTCTTGGAGAAGGAGATGCCGCCTAGGATATACTCTTAGAGATCCTTGATGGGCCTTGAAATGGAGGTGGAAGACTAGAAGATGAATGTGAGGTAGGTGTCACTTCTACTATGTAGATGATAAGCCAAGAGTGAAGCTAACCACAAGGGAATGAACCCTTGATAATAGCATGAAGAACTCTTTACAAGGAGGAAGAGAACATGAGAACACTTATAGAAGAAGAACTCTTAATTTTAGAGAAATGATTTTCATTCAAATAAGTGTTAAAAGCTACATGAAGGAGGGAATGCTCTATATATAGAGCAAGACATGGATCTATGGGCCTAAGCACTAACATGAACGTCCAACTCCTCTAATTAGGGAGGATTAGTTGGTTAATTTAGTGTTAATTGAGCACATGTCAATTTAACACTAAATTAATTCAACTAAGATCCAAACATGACCCTAAAAGAGAGGATCTATGTTCCCTCTTGTTTGAATTTGAATTTTAGAGGGAAATGACATGACACCTCCAAAATTCAAATTAAAATAAGAAGCAATAAGAATCAGTCAAGTAGGAGTGAAAAAAGAGAGCAAAGGGGCTCATATGTCTCCTACATGCTTCATGTATTGGTTAGAAGAGTTTTAAAAGCAATTAGGGGTGTGAAAATAAATACCACACGTCCAAAAGCTCCTAGGCTAAGCCCAAATAATTAACACATTCCACAAAAGAAAATAGAACATATAGACCAAAATACAAGACCGAAAATAAAACTAACTACACCCCTAAAATCCTAATGACTCAAGAATGTTTATACAAGCCTAAAAATGGTTAAATAAATACAATTAAATGGAACATGTCCTAAACTAAGCTCCTCAAAGCTTCATCTATGTCATGCTCCTTTCTTATTAGTCTTAGCTCAAACCCATGCTAGGGGTGAATGCATCAGGTAGAAGGGTGTCACATAAAGCTTGCTTTATGAAGTTCACATTTTAAACGAATTGGATAAATCTGATTCATCAAATAAATAAACATCTTGTGAAGTCTGTATTTGATTCATGAAGCCTGCAAGTATTTTTTCTTCATTTTAAAACTAAATTCTACTCGAATATACTAAAATACATCACCATTTTATAATAATTTTAAAAACTAAGTATTTTTAAAAGTCTAAAACTAAAAATCTAAAAAATCACAATTTACATCAACTAAAAGTCTAAAATGAAATATCTTCTTTAAATCTATAATGAAATATCTTCTTTAAATTTTCTTATGATTATACAATTATTTTTTTTAAAAAGTATAAAAAATCCACACGAGCATGTATACCACACTGTAATTTAGACAACTTTTTCTATTTGGTATATATGTTTGTTAAAAAAAAGACACACACATGTATATGTATATACATATATTTTATATATATATATATATATATAAAATATCATATGAAAAAAATTATTTTAAAAAATAAAAGAATTTAATAATAATTATAAGATTATTTAATATATTAATTGTATTATTTATTAAAAGTGATAAGATATTTAATCTTTATTACTTTCAATATTAATATAATAAGTATCATTAAATTTATTCATACAACTATTATGAAACCAAATTTTGTTATGGAAGGTAACCTGGTTATTTTTTAAAATAATAATAATACAGTTTAATTGGTATATAAGATCATCGTATATAATTTTATACTAATATCTAATCACAAAGTTTAATTCATAGTAAATTTATTAACTTTACCAATTCATACTTTAAAAGTAAGTCATGTCAATGAAGAAATATAATTGAACAATACTCTAAAAGTATTTTACATGGTCAGTTTATAATAATAATAATAATAATAATAATAATAATAATAATTATAATAATAATAATAATAATAATAATAATAATAATAATAATAATAATAATAATAATAATAATAATAATAATAATAATAATAATAATAATAATAATAATAATAATAATAATACCTTTTAGCCATCAGATTTGAAAAAACAAATTTTAAAAATTAGGATAAAATTAGTTAAAAATTAAAAGTTGGTGGTAAAACGTGGCAAAATAATTTGGTGATGATAAAATTAATAAAAAACAAACTAACAGGGGTACAACTTTAATTAAGTAAAAACAATCTAATTAAAGCTTAAATGTAGAATAGAAGCGTTAATTAGGAAGAATTAAACCGTTTGACATGGGTAGATTTTGTAATGAATGACAGAGATTTTGTAGTGAGAAAGAGACAGCAAGAAAAGAATCACTGATCTCCTCCATTTTTAACAACACCACCATCAAATCAAACCCGAGAAAAAAACCCTAGTCCACACGGCACACGCACTTTCCTTTCCCCACTTAGAAACCGTGAGAAACAACAGCATTTTCCCTCTTTCAATCAGCATTTCCTTTTTCATGCACACTCACTCACATTGATGCCTCCGCTGTCCTCTTCATGAAGAACCTCAATGACCCATTAACCCCAACTATCTCAAAACCCAGAAGTTAGCCACACCCACTTCCCAAAATCCTTCCTTTTTTACCACCCATATGCTCCAACACCACACAGTTCCCATTTTCAATTCTCACTCTCACTGCCACCCCACTGCTGTTGATTACTATTAATGGGTGTTGAGAAAAAATGGCTCTTCACCCTCTTCACTACAGCATTCCTGTCCCTTATATTTCTCATGTTCTCTTCTTTCTCTTGCTTCACTTCCCCTGTGCCCTTTCCCTCTATTGTCCACTATGGTCCTCACTACCCTCCAGCTTTTGCATACTTCATATCCGGTGGCAACAGGGACGGTGACCGGATCTTCCGGTTGCTGCTGGCAGTGTATCACCCAAGGAACCGTTACCTGCTTCATCTTGGAATGGATGCCAGGGATGAAGAGAGGCAGAGGCTGGTCGCTGCGCTGATGTCGGTGCCGGCGATTCGAGCTTTTCGGAATGTGGATGTGGTGGGAAAGGCTGATTATGTAACCTATTTGGGGTCATCAAATGTGGCTGTCACTCTCAGGGCTGCTTCTGTGATGATGAAATTGGATGGGGGGTGGGACTGGTTTGTCACTTTGAGTGCTCGGGATTATCCCCTTGTCACCCAGGATGGTAATGCCCATACGGTAATTTCTGTTTGGATCATGGGTTTGCTATGCCAGTTTGCTTTTTTGGAATGTCTTGTATGATCATTGATCCATTGGAAACTTTATGCCAATCTTGGTCTTCATTTGTTTTGTTGAGGTCTTAGCCTCTTAGATTTTCGGCACAAAGTCAAATGTGAAAAGACAGGATTTTTCCAGCTGGTTGTTAGTTCCACTTAACAAAATAAATGTCTTGTTATGTTTGGGAACCGAGACAAAAGTTGAGTGGACCCCATGAAATGTAAAGTAAGTTTGGAGTTGAGAATGATGGAAGAGTCAATGTAAAATAGAGATCTAGCTGTGAAAGAGGAGTGTGGTGGTAGATATGTTCAAGGGGGGTTTTTTATGGGGGGTGGTGTAACTGTAAACACTTCCCTCCACACCAAATGAACTCAGCTGAAATTCTTCTTGTGATTGGTTTATTCCATTTTACTTGTGAGTGATTTTGGTTATTTAAATTTTGTGTTGGTGAATTCAATTTTTACATTTCTCCTTGTGCTGTTTATATTGTATGGTGATGCATTTCACTCTCCAACAAAAATTAGTTTTACTTGCATGTTTGGCATAATGCTTTGGTACGTCATATTTATTGCTTGGTGGAAGAGAATGGTTGTAAGCAGAATATGTTATTTGTTTCACATACGCTTACTATCTCCAATGTTTATGATAGCCACCATCTCAAGATGGTGAAAGTCATATATTCCAATTGCCTATTTGTAATTTGGTTTTGGTGATGATTTGATACATTGAAACATTAATCTTGTTATACTGATTTAACTGAGTTTGATTGATATATAAACATCAGTTTGAAATATAATCCACATCAAAACTCTAGTTTTGTCTGCAATTCGTGAATATGGGTCAAAAAATGACTTAGAAGACTCCAAAGCTAATAAGGTATTAAAAAGAAGAAATGGAACAAGATCAACAGGTGGGTGATGCCAAGAGGAAATATCAAATGGGCTCTTCCTAGTAAGCTTATTAATGGAACTAGTTTAGGAAATTTCAGCTGTGTGAAATACTAGATTGAAATCACATATTATCTCCTGCCAAACTCTTAAGTAAATCACCTAGATCAAAGTTAACAAGTTCAATTTGACTATCAATATGTGGGTGCAAAACAAAGAGAATTTCAGCTAGGTACCATGCAAATCACAACTTCCTTTGGATTTCCAAAAAGCTCATAATTCCTCTTATATCATAGGATGAGGCTGTCCTTCAAAACACAAACCTCTTTGTAGAACAACTTATCAATATAAAGATGAATCAACAATCTTACTACAATGGAATGGAAGTAGCTATCATAGAGAACGTATCAATAACAACCATGACTGCATCATGGATTCTAGCAGTACGTGGCAGTAAAAAACTTAAGTACATTTTTAAACCTCTACAAGGCTCTGAGGAACAACATTACCTTCAAAACTTACTAAGGTTTGTTCTACATATCTTCCCACGGAATCTGTTGAGAAAATATCTCAATGCTTGCTCTTCGAGTAGCTATGAGATTTGAGCAGGCATCAAGACATGAACTCAAATTCATTGATGTACTCTGCTATTGTTTCTGTCTTTCTGATTGTTCAGTCACTGCAAGCAGGTTGTATGGGTTGCCAGACTTTCTATTTCCATTCCTCATATTTTATTTATATCTAATGCTAACATCTCCCATTCTTGGTGTATGATTTTGTTTCTCAGACAATGAAACCAATAAGTAGTGCTACTTTAAATTCTGATAAAAGCCATCTGGATATTTGCTTTTGGACTCCTACCCTTGATTTTAAAATATTTTTCAGCATACACCAGAAATCCCACCTAGTCTGTATTGTCGAAAGTTTGGCAGTTCAACTGTCCTGGCAGCCAATCTGGCTTAGTCAGTGTCTCAGTACCTTGCAGTTTCACGTCACTTTCAAGTTTTCTCTAGAGAAACGCATGCCTCCTTCTCCTCAACTATTTTAGCCATTATTAGTTTCTTCTCATCCAAATAATCCAACTTTATTTCTCCATTTCACGGATATTCCTGATCCTTTGCAATTGCAACCATCACAAGACTCGGTTATTGTTAAATATATGTTTTGTATTAGTATTGTTTGTCTTATGCTGATGTATTGATAAGTGTACTGTAGTTGCATATTTTATTTGTTTTTCTGCTATAGCTATAGGTTCAGGGTTGCTCAGTCTGCATCTTCTCCTTGCTTCTAGTACACTCTGTTGACTCCTCAAATATATATATATAATGTTTCAGCTGAGTGAGGTTTAGGCCACTCAAGCACATATATAATCTCTAGTGTTATAATCCTCAACAATACAAATTTGAAATTACCAACCTCAGCCTACTCACTCCCTGTAAAACTATGCTCACTCTCGGGGTAGTTAATAGTGCACTATAGTGCTGCTATTATGCTACTGCATCACATCACATGATGATCTCATGCCTTGGAACTGAGGCATGTTCTGCCTGGCTGTCGCAGTTGAAGTAGTGTAATTTGCAGCTGCTATCGTGATAGTTCATGGTTTATATTTGAATATGGGGTTGAAGAATGTTTTGTCTGAGTGCTGTTTCACACTTTTTATGCAGTGTAAAATTGGACAGATTTATAAGTTGACATGTTATAGGTTTACCTTACATTTGTTTTGTGTGCCTCTACAAATGCAAAACTCTAGCCTCTGCGGATCTCTTTTCCACAGTCCTCTAGATTCCAGCACTGCTCACTGTCGCACCCTACTGTGCAGCTCTTTTCCATCCAATTTTAGGCATCTAGTCTCTGCTCTTGTTGGTTGTCATCAGTTTATCAAAAACCCTTCTCTTTTACAGTCAATTTTCTGTGATTTCATTTCATCACTGTTGTTATCTTACCCTACCGTCATAACCTATAACGAATACATGTGTAATATAAATCTATGTTTAGCGTTCAAAGTAGTAGGCATCCCACATTGGGGTTTGTAGGTATTAGATAGAGAAATTTTTGTGATTGGGCTAATACACTCATACTGGGGTTGACTGGTCTGCTCTGCTACTTGGGATTGGCTACTATGCTGACTACTGCTCCCCTATAACTAATTTTCTTTCCTCTAAATGCCTTGCATCCTGTGCATTTTCCCCCTCACATGTACCATCCACTTTACTGGTTTGGGTTTTTTATTAATCAGGATCTAACATAAAATGGCACAAAAGTGTTTGATAAACTCGCCAAATGCAAAATGTATTTTTACATACTAATAAAATGTCCCAAGATTGATGCCATTGAACTCTTGTATCCCTGTCCCACTTTGACGGCTGGGGCATCCCAAAGTCTTTCCAGGCTAGACTTCAGATTATCACCGTTCTTGATTACCTAATGTCAGCATTCTATGCTATATTGGTTCTACTTTTTTGTTTGGCCTGACAATAACCTTGTTGTTTGTAAATAAACTTTGATGTTGATCACATGCCGATAAAACCAGGCATCTGTTGGTTTTGCTATTTATTATTGTTGTTCCAATTCAAGAAATGCTGCATTTGACTGTTTTTCTGAACTTTATTTTATCTTATAGGTGAAGAAATGCTGAAAATGATTGTTTGGTTCTGAATTTTATTCACTGAATAATGCTATGCTTCTTTTTAAGCATGACCGAGGCATCACCCATATTTTCATGTATCAATATATCTTTGTCTTCTTTCTGCTGACTTTCCAGCATGCTTATTTGTACTCTTTTATCTGTATCAGATCTGTCCCATGTTTTCTCTTCTGTTCGGAGGGACCTCAATTTCATTGATCACACCAGCGACCTTGGATGGAAGGAGTAATGAAAACCACTGCTAATTCTACCTTATTCATTTTGCTAAGTGTAGTACTTCTATATTTAGCTCCAGAGTCTAGATCATATATTTATGTATTTATTTACCCATACAGAAAGGACAGATTCCAGCCTATTGTAGTTGACCCAGGACTATATTTAGCTAGGAGAAGTCAAATTTTTCAGGCTACGCAGAAGCGGGATACACCTGATGCATTCAACCTTTTCACAGGTAAATCTATTATTTCATACACTGTCTAAGAAACTCAATCTATGGCTTTGACAAATGAATGATGTGTGCTTTCCTTTTCTTGCAGGTTCACCATGGGTCATCTTGAGCCGAAGCTTCCTGGAGTTTTGTATCTTTGGCTGGGACAATTTACCTCGAACACTCTTGATGTATTTTACAAATGTCAAGTTATCCCAAGAAGGTTACTTTCACTCAGTTATTTGCAATGCACCAGAATTCAAGAACACAACAGTAAATGGGGACTTACGGTATATGATCTGGGACAATCCTCCAAAGATGGAGCCTCTCTTCCTTAACGTGTCTGTTTATGACCAGATGGTAGAAAGTGGTGCTGCTTTTGCTAGACAGTTTGCAGTAGGTGACCCGGTTTTGGACAAGATAGATAAAAAGATACTTAAGCGTGGTCGTAATGGAGCTGTGCCTGGGGCTTGGTGCTCAGGCGGGAGGAGTTGGTGGGTGGATCCATGTTCACAATGGGGGGAAGATGTCAATATTCTGAAACCAGGTCCTCAGGCTAAGAAGCTCGAGGAGTCGGTTTCAAGCCTTCTTGACGATTGGAGCTCACACACGAATCAGTGCCTTATTACTAGTGAAGAGACACAAGACTAGAAACATTTAAGGAAGGTGTGCATTGTCGTGCACCGTCATCCTTGGACCAGTTAAAAGTTGCTATTTACTGCAAAAGCACATTCCTTGGTCACCAATGTAATTCAATTTTTGGGAGGAGGTTGATGGGACTCCTTTTGCGACTGTCTTTGCAAGTCTATCAACTGAGTTGGAGCACTGAACGGAGTATATAGGAGATTTGGAGGCTTAATATTTTTGGTGGATCCTCTGATGTCTTCAATCCGTTTGATTGATAATGTGAGCTTGTTCCCCCCTGCTCCCAATATTATGTTGTATGTACTGTATGTTCTTTTCACCCTCAGGGATTTTAGACTGTTAGAGTTAATTCTTTATGAGATATGGTTATCATTTTTCCATGCTCTCACTCTTTGCCCTTGCACCTCTTAATATCTGGAAGCATTTTTTTTGGGACTTTGGTTATTGGGAAAGAAATTATTTATATGAATATGGAGTCCATGCAAGTTTTTTTTTTCAAGCAAACAACTCACGTGAAAGCATTGAAGTCAGGTAAGTTTAGATGGAACTATTGTTATTGCCATTGCTAGTTGAAATCTTCATTTCTAGCTGTTGGTCAAATTTTTAAATATGTGATAATATGTAAATTTATAGAGGTTGCATGTTTCCTTCATTTTTGTGTATGTTGTCTGGTTCGGTTCCCATTAGGTGGTGCCAAATTTTTTTAGTTTATACCCGATTTGAAGGAATGCCTGCCGCAACTCTCATCTTTCTATTGCAACTTATTCAAATTATCATTATTTTTATCTAGCATAAGTTTTTCTTCTTTTTTTTAAGTAAACTAAGTTTAGAGAAATTATATGAAATTTAATTAAATAAGAGTGACAGTAAATATTAAGTACTTGTTTGACAACAGTTTTATAAAACTGTTTTCAGTATTTTAATTTTTAAAAACTAAAAAACTTGCTTGGGTAGTGTTTTCTGAAAACAATTTTGGTTTTTTAGTTTTTAAAAACTAAAAAACTGGAACAGCTAAAAGTAGTTTTGCTTTTCAGTTTTTGTTTTGGAAACTCAAAATATAATCAGAATATGTTGTTTTTTGTTTTTTATTAATAAAATTTTAATAAACATTAACAAGTTTTTCCATTTTTACATCTTTAAAACAGTCTTTAAATATCACTTGTCAAAATAAGTTTTTTTTTTCTTTTTTTTTTCAAAAACAGTTTTTGAAAACTATTTTTGAAATTTTTTTTCAAAAACTAAAAAACAAACTAAATTAATCAAGTTCTGATACTCGACAAATCTTGAGGATTCCAAAGGCAAAGTCCTTGTAATATTTTTTGTTTAGACTTCTTTGTATAGTCAAATGTAACTACCTGTGTATAAGAAACATAAGAAGCTTCCAGAAAAGGAGCCTAAACAACATAGGAAATTAAGTGATAGGGAATTAAACAAGACATGATTTTGCAAAAGATATAAGTGAAATGATGGTGTCGAGGAAGGATTTGAGATGAATGCTAGAAAATGAAAATCCATTACTACATCTACATGTGAGATGAATTTAGATGTGCTTCGGGTTTGTATGATTTTTTATTTTATTTTATCTAGGGATAACTAGGAATAACAATGTGTCGGGGCGGGTATAGGTAATAATTACTTGCTATTCAACTTGTTATGAAAACTCGTTATCCGTTAAAGAGTCCGACAGGTATTCGCTAAAGAAATACATGTGAGTATCTACAGATACCTACGAATATTTAAAAAAAATAAGTTTTTTATAATTAAATATTTTTTATAAGAAGTTTTATCAAATAAATAATTTATTTATTAGAAAATTTAGAAATAAAATTATATTATCTTCTATAAGATTAATTAGATTTAAAAGTAGATGAATATAATATATTATAAGAAAATATTTAACACAAATAAAATCTTTATTTTATATTATCAACATTTTTATAATAAATAATGTTATTAATCATGAAGTTTTCATAAGAAAATAAATTTGTATTAATAATTTTTTATAATTAATATTTTAATTTGATTTATTTAACAAAAATATTATCTTTTTAACTTTTATATATATATATATATATATATATATATTACTTTAGTTTAGTGAGTAACGACTACCCGTGGGTACAAGTACTATGATACCCGTACTCGTGTCTGTTGAGGAACGGGTAGAAAAAAATTCATACACGCAGGTGACAGATACTCATTTATACTATCTGTGTGCATAATTTTGCAGATTTTATCCACGGGTATCCACAAGCACGAATTTTTTTGCCATCCCTAAAGACACCATCCACTCCTAAAATAAAATTTTATTACAAAAACAAGTCATAGGAAGAGAAGGCACCAATGGGAATACTTGAGAAGTAGTGATAAAAGAGGGGATGGAAAAGAGTGACATTTCTTGAAACGTGCCATTATCATTCGTTCATTTTTTTTATCATATTATAGGTGTGAAGTATTTATTATTTATTATTTTTCCAATAACATAAAAATATTTTTTAAATCATTAAAAGATTATTTTGAATATAGCTTTTCCTATTGCCACACATTTATCAAGAGGGGCTACACTGACTCTTGATCATGTTAGCTTAGCTAACATTTATAGGGATTTGAGTTTGTTGAATAACAAAATTATAATTCCCACAACAGTAGAGTTAGAAGTTACATTGAAGGTTCATTTTCAGTTGGTCCAAGTTTGGGCATGGGAGAGGATTCCAGCATTGCAGCCACACCTGGATGTAAATTTTTTTACAAGTTTAGATTGGATAATTTGAACTTGTAAAACAATTTTTTTTTTCAAGTTCGGATTGGACAATCTATATTTGTTAAAATAATTGCAAGTACTTAGAAGCGAAAACAAATGAAGGTGGGCAGAAGTTGCCGATGGAGGAGCGTTGGAATGGAGGTGCGTGTGCGCAACAGGTATCACAAAGGTTGCAACCAGTTGCATGAAGCTCGCAACAGGAAGCATGGAAGTAGACGATGAAGGAGCGATAGAATGGAGTTGCAGCTAGACTTTGAATGTGAGAAGACAAAGCAAAGTGAAGAAAGGTGTGAGAGACAATATATTTTAACTTTTTTTATCAAAACTATTTTAAACTTTTCATAAGGTTATGGAAATGTAGAGAGAAATTCTTAATTCAATATTTTATTGTGAAAAGATTAAAACCTTCTGCAAGAAATTATACCCTATCTTCCTCAATTAGTTGAATGCAATTTTTTTTTATTATTATTATTATATTTAAATGCAATATTCTATTAGCAGAGAATTTTATTTCTCATTGAATTTTTTGGCGGAAAGCATTATTTGAATGTAGAATTATCAAAACTAATAATAATTTTTCAAATTGATCGAGGATCTGAGATAATTTAGTGCTTTTGCGCAACAAACAAAAACATTCGAAACATAACCGTGCCTGTTCAAATCTGATTCAAAAAATAAAACCTCTTTTTTGAAATCTTCTTAAATTTAGTTTAGTTCGACTCCCTGATTCTCTTTCATTTCTGAATCAAACACAAAATCGATTAAGGACTTATGTTCTTCATGTTTGGATGAATTCAAGAAGGTAAAAATCTCGTTTTTGCATCACTGGAGTAGGGAGATCTCGTCAAAGTTTCTCATGGGTTATGCAACACAACCTAATTCCTTTCTTCTCCAATTTTAATCATTTCCATTTAGAGAAATCCAAAATTGATTGAGGGTTTTTGTTATTCACATCTAGACAATCAAAACGAGTACTGAGTTGCCTTATTTGGTCGCCAGAATTGATTGAGGGCTTTTGAATTATATTTTTTCTTTCTTGTGATGTTCAATTTTTTCTCCTTAATTCTATCAAAACTCTGGGATAAACTATGAGAATCGGAAGGAATCATTAGATCTCTACATGACCACTAACAATATGGACTTGGCATTGACAATGGGACTTTTGATAAGTTACAAAAGAGTCAATACCTTTCCCTATTTGAAAAGACCAAGTATCATGGTTAGCAGTGTATGTGAGCACATCATAAAGCTGGTGCATTTCTATATTAAGTTGAAGTCTTTTAAGGTTGAGGTTGGTAAGGACACCTTAATTTATTGCATCCTTGAATCTTTACCTTCTCAATTTGATATCATGAAGACTTCATATAACATCTAGAAGCATGACTATGAAGTGGATGAGTTGATTGCAATAATCACCCAATAAGAGGAGTCAATGAAGAAGAATAAGACTAATATAATTCAGTTTTTTGCTTCTAATTCAAGTACTAAAGGTGTTAAGAATATAAAGGAATGACAAAAAATGGTACGGAGAAAGTAAAGCAACATTTAGAACCCAAGAAGAAATTCTTTACAAGTTTTTGCAAGTATTGTAAGAAACGTGGTCATAAGGGGGAGGATTGCTATATTCTAAAAAAATAAAGAAGAAAAGTGAGGTAATCTCTTAGCACTAGCTTGCTTCGAATTTAATATGGTTGATGTTCCTCCAAATTTCTAGTGGTTAGGTTTAAGAGCTATTATTCATGTTGTGAATTCTTCATAGGGGTTCACAAGCCTGAGGAAACCAAGTGATGTTGAGATGAAAATTGTTATGGGAGATGGAGTTGACATACCTGCTACTGACATTGGAGTTATTTCTTTATGTTTACCTTTTGGACAAACTTTATTATTAAAAGATGTTGTTTATTTCCCTTCCATGAGAAGGAATTTGATCTCTATTTCTGCTTTAGATAAATGTGGATGCAATTTTCATTTTGGTGATGACAAATTAGTGATTTATCATAATTCAACTATTATTGGTTTGGGAATAACTGGTATGTCAGCTAACTCCATTGCCGTGAGTAAACATAACAGGATCGATGAATCTTCCTCTATGTTATAGCATAGATGTTTGGAGCATATCTCTAGGCCTCAAATTGAAAGACTCATAAAGAAAGGTATTCTGCATGATCTTTATTTCTCATATTTTGATACTTGTGTTAATTGTATCAAGGGAAAATTCACTGCCAAAACTAGGAATAAAAGTACAGATAGATGTGACGATATGTTATAATTAATTCACACTGACATATGTGGGTAAATCACTCTTACTGCTATGGGTTGATATACGCATTTTATTACCTTTATAGATGACTTCTCTAGATATGGTTGGATATATCTTCTTCAGGATAAAGCTAGTTCACTTGAAGCTTTTAAACCTTTAAAGCTTTTGTTGAATTAAAAACAGAGAAGAAAATTAAGTGTGTAAGGTCTGATAGAGGAGGAGAATATTATGGTCGTTATGACGAGACGGGAAGAAATCTAGGACCATTTTCTAGATTCCTTGATGAATATGGAATTGAAGTTCAATACACTATGCCTAGAACTCCTGAAAAAATAGTATTGTAGAGAAATGAAATCAAACACTCATGGGCATGGTGAGGTGTATCTTATCCCATTCGTCTCTGCCAAAATTTCTATGGGATGATGGCTTGAGAGCTGCTGTGTACATTCTTAATGAGTTACCTAGCAAATCTACGCCCAAAACTCCATATGAGCATACGATTAGAAGAAATTTGAGCTTGAGGCATTTCCATGTATAGGGTTGTAAGGTAGAATTAAGACTTTATAATCCACAACAAAAGAAGCTCAACCTCAAAATTGTTAGTGGTTATTTCATTGGCTATTGTATCGGTTCAAGAGGATGCATATTTTATTGCCCTTCTCACTCCACGCGAGTTATTGAGTTTGATTAAGTAGTTTTCTTTGAGGATGATTTGGATAACGAGAGTTATACTCCACGATTAGTGACTCTTAGAGAAGATTGAACCATCCTTCCACTACCATCCACTTTTCTTCCTTTGAACATCTCAATCCCAGTGGTTCACATAGAAGAACAAATTGTTGAGAGGGAAGAAGAACAAATGCCAAAGCCACAAGTTGATGAACAAGATGTTGTTGATGTGGACCCATTAAGATGATCTCATAGAATATATTGGTCTTCTATATCAAATGATTATGTTGTATACCTTCAAGAACATGAATACGATCCACATGATAATGATGATCTATCACATTTTAGGAAACATTTTCTAGTTCTCATGCTTTTGATTGACTAAAAGCTATGCATGATAAATTGTCTTCCATGTCTCACAATAATGTTTGGGATCTTGTAGATCTACCAGTGGGTTGTAAGTTCGTTGGATCTAAATGGATCTTTAAGGCAAAACATACTCCAAATGGAAAGATTGATAGGTATAAGACTATATTAGTGGCTAAAGGTTATAGTCAACGGGAAGACATTGACCATAAAGAAACTTTTTTACCGATTTCAACGAACGACACACTCCGAGTTATCATGACTTTATTTGCTCATTTTGACTTAGAGCTTCACTAGATGGACGTGAAGACAACTTTTCTAAAATGGAGATCTTACTAAAGATGTCTATGTGGTTCAACGTGATGGTTTTGTTGAGGCAAGCTATGAACATTTGGTGCATAACCTTAAAAAGGTCCATCTATGGACTAAAACAAGCATCTAGGCAATGGTATTTAAAATTTGACTAGGTTGTTACCTTTCATAATTTCAAGGAAATTATTGTAGACCAATGCATTTACTTGAAAACTAGTGGGAGTAATTTCATCATTCTCGTTTTATATGTCGATGACATTTTTCTTGCTAGTAGCTGTATGAATTGGTTGAGACAAAATTAATGTTGTGTAGCCACTTTGATATGAAAGACCTTGGTGATGCTTCTATTGTTTTAGACATCCAAATTTATCCTAATAGGTCACGTGGCATGCTTGAATTGTTTCAAGAAGGATATATTGAGAAGATTCTTAAGAGGTTCAACATGAATGCTTGCTTCCCATGTATTGCAACTATGCAACGAGGTAACAAATTATCTAATAAATAATGTTCTCATAGTGATGAAGAAATGAATGATATAAAAAAAATCTCCTACACTTCCACTTTGGGCAGTTTGATGTATGCTCAAGTTTGTACTCGTCTCAACATTGCTTTCATTATCAATACCTTAGGGAGATACTTAAGCAACCCAGGTTAGGGTAATTGAAAAGTCGTTAAAAGGGTCATGCGATGTTTACAAGGAACCAAGGATCATATGTAGAATTTTATGAAGTTTGGTCAACTTCAAGTCATTGGCTATTTTGATCCTGATTTTGCATGCTGCCTTGATGACCTTTAGTCTACTTTCAAATTTATTTTTATGATGGTAAAAGGAGTTATTCTTGGAAAAGTGTTAAACGGTCTTAAACATTTAATAGTAAGAGGAGTATGTTGCTTTTTTTTAGGCCACTCGTTAGACCATGTGGCTTAAAATTTTGATATCTTATTTTAACATAGTTGAAAGCATTTCCAAGCCACTTGTGATATATTATGACAATACTGTTGCTGTGAATTTCTCTCGAAACAACAAAAGCTCTTCTTGTTCAAAGAATTTTGATATTAAGTATAAGTTTGTTAGAGAGCAAATTTAAAGTTTCACACTTGGATTTAACACATTGATACCAAGGAAATGTTAGCAAATCTACTAACTAAGGTCTTAATTATTGGACTTTTTCTAGTTCATGTAGCTCATATGGGTTTAATAAAGGCTTTTGATGTATTAAGTTAGTGAGAGTTTGATTTCTATTTTCTTTAGAGACATGCTCTATTTGACGTTATTTTCATGTTTCTTATTAGCATTTTTATTTATGCTTGAACCATTGTAGTGTCATTTATTGGACTACATTATGTCATATACTTTATGAAAAATATTAGCTAAATGCACGTGATATATATCTCTATCAGATGGTATTTGTTGCTCAGATTTTTTATATTGTTAATTAATATATGATATGATATATTTGTAATTGTCATTTTAGATTAGTGATTTATATTTGATTATTGATTGATACCATCCAAATGGAAGAATGTTGAAAATATTTGTGAATTAGTATCACTCAATATCTTTTATCATTAACTGACAATTTAAGATATAATTATTATTGTATCTTATCATATCTATATGGTTATTTAAACTAGGGTTACAGTGATATTGACTCTATGATAAGTTAAGTCAATCAGAAAAAAAAACTCAATTAAGAGAAGTCCTTAAGGGGTTATAAATTTTTCATCCCATTAAGCAAATTTGCAAATTTACACACATCAACTCTCTATAATAACCCCCTAAAAGGTGGCTAGAAGAATGATGTATTCCTCCCAAGCCATGGTTGAAGATTCTTGAGCAAGGAGGAAATTAGTCTTCCACCTCCATTTCATAAGCTCCAAGAAGACCTCCAAGAGTAGATCCTAGGTGGCATTTCCTCCTTGCTCAAGAATCTTAAACCATGACTTAGGAGGAATGCATAAAAGAACCTCTCTAAAGATTCTTCCAATAGAAAAATCATGGATATAAATATCAATTCAGGTAGGGATTCATTTATTTTGGAATATAAAATATTGATTGATTATATACTATAATTTGTGTCTATTATAATATAGTTTTATATATTTGATATTTCCATAAAATGTTGTATATGAATAAAGTAAGACTAGAGAAGTATACATATTGCAGTTTAACAGAGACATGTTTGAACTCAACTCTATAATGGGTCACCCAAGTAACTACAACTACTGCCTTTTGATCAAAGGTGACCGCTGCTTTTTGTTGATCATACTTCAGCAAATACACACAATTTTATCTGTTTAATTTCATTTGATGAAATACTTTACAATTTATTTTATCTGGCTCAAGATTCACAAGAAAGCAGGTTCATATAATCAAATTTAGTCTTTACATTTAGAAGAGATCTGGCTCAAGATTCTTGTTCAATTGAAATCTTGAATCTAACCATTTAGAACTTTCATTTCCATCCAACAGTTACAGATCAGAATTTGTTAATGTCTCAACTAGTACTTCTACTTTGTACTTGTGTTCCCCAAATTTTATATCTTTGATCATTATGCCATTGATACCCTGTTTCTATATCTATTCCAAAATCTAGATTTATAATCTCATCACTTTAAATAAACTACATTGTCTGTGAAACCAGTTGACATAATCATAATTATGTACAACAAAATTGCATTAGTTGCATCTGTTCACTGACAATTGTAAACAACTAATCATATTCATAACAATAAATTTATAAAGATGTACATGAATTCATAACAAATGAATTCTTCTCACTTATATATTAAAACTTTTCAATTTTTAACCAATACGGAACTTTAATTTACAAATTGCACGATGAATGAAGCTCAATGTGGTATTTGCAAGAAAATACAAAGAGAATGTGCTCATAGATTGTGATGACGTACCAAATTGAATCTAAAAGCTGAAGAATTGATGCCCTAATGAAAAGCAGAGAAGAGCCGTGATCATCTTGTTCTGTGGCGAAGATGGTGACGGAGTGGATGGTTTCGGAGGCCAGTCGTTCCAGGTGCATGGCCATGAGGACGCAAACAAGAGGAACACAGAGACTGAAAAACAAACTGGTGGTGGAACCCATTGCTTCAGCCTCAGCTTACGTCCAACAACGACGCTTCAGTTTTCTTTTTCGCGGGAAATATAGTTAGTTACGAACTTCGAATTTAGTTGGGATTCGGATCCTTTTCATCAAATCTATAGATAGCTGTAGGAACAATCGGCCTCTTCTGCCCAACAATAATATTCAAACTCTCATTTGCTATTCACATACTATAAAATTTAAAATAATTTAAAAAATTTCAACATACCTCGTGTGTACTTCAGACTAACTTATTTAGAATATAAATTTTAAAGTATTTAAGAATAGTTGATCTATAACATTTAAATTTATATTAAAAATACATTATATTAAGTATGGTGATCCAAAATATAGTAGTAGGACATGCAATTGTATTCTGTATTAGTTCATCTGAAAATGTAATATTATATTTATGTTTCAAATAATTGATGTGGAATATTAACTATTTTTTATTTTGGATTGGTTGATCCGAAATATAATTAGCTATGTCTTGCTATAGCATTCCAAACCACCTGATCCATAATTAATATAATCTATTCTAAATCAACTAATTCAAAATTAATGCACCCTAGATTAAGGGTTTGATTGGTTTGATTTTGTTTTTTAGTTTTTGAAAAGAGTTTTCAAGAATAGTTTTCAAAAACTGTTTTCTTGAAGAAAAGAAAAGAAAAAAACTTGTTTAACAAGTATTATTTGAAAACTGTTATGAAAATGTAAAAATGCAAAAACTTGTTCATATTTATTAAAATTTCATTAATAAAAAGAAAAAATAACATATTCTGATTATATTTTGAGTTTTCAAAACAAAAATAGAAAACTGAAAAGCAAAACTACTTTCAACTGTTCCTATTTTTTAGTTTTTAAAAACTAAAAAATTAGAATTGTTTTCAAAAATTGTTTTCGAAAAACACTACCCAAACGAGTTTTTTAGTTTTTAAATACTAAAATACTGAAAACAGTTTTATAGAACTGTTGTCAAACAAGCACTAGTAGCAAACAATACTAAAAAACATGAACAATTAAAAGTAGTTTTGCTTTTCAATTTTTCATTTTTGTTTTGAAAACTCAAAATATAATCAGAATATGTTATTTTTTGCTTTTCATTATAAAATTTTAATAAATATAAACAAAAATATTATGAGTTTTCAAAACAATTATGAAAATTTCATTAATGTAAACCCAAAAAAACATATTCTCATTGTATCTTGAGTTTTCAAAACAAAAATAAAAGACTGAAAAATAAAACTACTTACAACTATTCCTTTTTTTAGTTTTTAAAAACTAAAAAAGGGAAGTATTTTTAAAAACTGTTTTAAAAAAAAAACTGTTTCCAAATTGTTTTAAAAACTAAACAAATTTTTTAGTTTTTAAATATTAAAATACTAAAAAAAATAACTATTTTGAAACAATCACTATTCTTCCTCTAACAATATTTCATAAATCTCAATCAAACATGCTGATACTGTTGTTTATACCATAAATACAAAAAAAATTAGTTTAAGATGATTTCATTAAAGTAATTTAAAGTAAATAAATAATAAAAAAATAAAATAACAAAAAGAAAAAAGAAAACAAAATTATATTAAATATATTTAATATAAAAATATAGAAATATAAAAGAATAAAAACAAAGAAAGGTAATAAATAAATAAAAAAAGAAAAAAATTTAAAAAGAATAAAATATAATGTATAAAAAATAAAAAATGAAAATAGCATAAGAAGAGAAATATAAAGAAATGTAAAAAATAAGTCATAAAAATAAAAATAAAATAACAATAAAAAAAGAAAGAACATTATAAAGAGAAGAAAAAAAAAAAAACTAATGAAGGACACTAAGGATAACATAATAATTTCAGCAGCCTAAAAAATTAATAAATATATTAAATTAGAAGATTCCACAATACGTAATTTGTCGGTGGAAGTGATCTATCAGTTGGAAAGAAATCAAGAATAAGGAGTGGGACATTTCATAAGACTTAGTCTTTGAAATTGTTTCATCCAATGTAAATTTTTGTATTGATTTTTTGGGTGTTGAAAAATCCATATTGATTCAATTATCTGAATTAATCTAATTAGTTTCGTCAATTGATATAATTGTAAAGAAATAAAATTCGAATGAATTCGACCTTAATTAAACTGGTTTACGGATTTAAATTTTGTAAATTTGATTATTCAAAAATCAATTTCCTATTTAAATTTTTATTATATATATATATATATAATAAATTCATTTATTATTTAATATTATTATTTTTTTATATTTAATTTTTATTTTTTTATTTTATATTTATACTTAATCATTATTTTTTTTTAAAAGCAAAATGAATTATATATATGAAAATGAAAGATGAAAACAAAACCTTTCATCAAACCTGTACATCTATAAAACTCCTCCTATTTGTCACACAGGCGAGTTAATAAACCAATCAGAAAAGAAAACTCCGCTATTAGCATCAAATCTATATAACAACCATTTCCATGTGATAATCTAAATTGAAGACACCATATCTAGAGACTCCATTGTTCAATTATTAAACATAATGAAATTCCTAAATATCCATATACATCAGGTAACCACATGCCAAAATAGAAATCTACATTTCATTCGATACTTACCTACCACCCAATCCCCAACCATATGACATAATAGAGGCAAACCATCTAGTAAAGGAGATTCTACTCCAATCCACAATAGAACCTTATACCACAACAACTCCTGAGACAATGGATATAAAAGGAATAAATGTTTTGTATCTTCCATAACGAGCTCACAGAAGACACAATTTTGCGCATTTAGCAATAACTGCACTCCCCTCTTTAACAAGTTGTCCACCGTCGGAAGCCTTCCTAGAATCACTTTTCATGAGAACACTAAGACTTTAGAGGGTAGCTTATCATTCCATAACCGTGTCAACAAAACCGAGGAGCCATGCCTAATAGGTCTTTAGGCATATCCCCCCAAAGCCGCCTTATATGCATATGCAATTGAGAATATGCCACTAGAATTTGATATCCAAGACCAACCATTCAGCTGCTGATGCACCAAAATCGCACCCTGTAACCCCTCCTCCATATCCCTGAACCCCTCTTCCTCCCACACGAAAAGTCTCCTACGCCAATCCCACTTTCACACAATCAAACCCAACATAAGGCCACCTATTTCTTTAATTGTAACTTTGTTATTCTTTGCCAAGGTATACAATTTGGGCAACCGTACACGTAAAGGTGACCTTCCTATCCACATATGTTCCCAAAAAAGCGTATCACCCTTATCCTCTAACACTCTGCTAACATTATTTTCAAACCAACCTGGAGCAGTCACCTTAGGGCTATCCAACGACCACACATCCAAGCAACTTGGCAATATCGCAACTTTTGAAATCCCCATACTTATTTCGTAACAGTAGGGCCTGGATAGCTTTTTGATAAGTTAGGAATCTCCATCTCCATTTTGCTAATAAGCTTAGATTAAACCTTTGCAAGCACTTTATGCCCAGCCCCCCTTCATTCTTTAGCATACACACCGTATCCCAACTCACCTAAGCAATTTTCATCTCATCTTCACCCCCCCTCACAAAAACCTCCTTTGAATCCCTTTCAGCACATTCACCATCTTCATTGGCGCTTATAAAAAGAGAAGTAATACAATGGTAGAATTGTTAACACAGAATTAATCATCACCAACCTTCCTACAAAAGATAGTCTTCATCTTCCATGCATTCAACCTTTTCTTGAATTGTTCAACTACCAACCCCTATGCTCCTGACTTCCTAGGATTGACCCCCACTAGAACACCCAAAAATATGAATGGAGGAGATCTTACTGAACAATTCAACATACAAGACACTGCATGAAAGAAAGTCTAGTCCACATTTAAGCCATAGAACTAACTTTTATAAAAGTTCACCTTCGGATCGGATACCATCTCAAAACCTCTCAATGTTACCCTTAGACTCCACACTGATTGAAACTCTACATCTCCCATCAAAATAGCATCATCGACGTATTACGACACCGAGAATTTTGCTTCACCCCCACCACTATTTGTTTGTAAAGGCCTTTGTCAATAACTGATCTAACCATTCTTGCTAGCCCCTCCACCACCACAAGAAACAGAAAAGGAGATAACGGATCACTTGTTTGATTCCCCTTCCTAGATTAAATTCCTCTGTTGGACTTCCATTAACCAGAATAGATATATAACTATTACTAATTAAATTATGAATCCACACTCTCCACCTCTGGCCATACCCCATCCTACGAAGCATATAATCCAAAAACTGCCAGTTAACCAAATCATTGGCCTTTTCGAAATCCACCTTAAATAAGAAGCATGATTTTTTAATTATGGGCCCAGTCAATTATCTCATTCATAACCACAACACCATCCAAAATGGATCTCCCAGGCAGAAAGGTTGTTTGAGACCCTGAAATAACCCTTCCCAACACTCTCTTAAGCCTTATAGACAACAATTTGGATATGATCTTATAAACACTTGATATAAGAGAAATAGGCCTATACTGGGATAAATTTTGGGGATTATCCACCTTTGGAATCAACGTAATAAATGAGGACATAGCTTGCCCAAATCATGAAATTCTTGGACCACCTTTACAACATCACTTCCAATAATCTCCCAACACAATTTATAGAAATTCATTCCAAATCCATCTGGACCTGGACTCCGCCCCCCATGACATGCCCAAACTACTTCCTTATCTCCTCTTCTGAAAACGGTTCTTCTAATGATAGTCGTTCTATAATTAAAGGAATCGAATTCCATCAAGAGTAGGTTTGGATCTATCTTTCTCTGCAAACAATGTCTGGATATGGTTGAGTATCGTTGATTTGACCTCATTCAGACTTTCCACCCACCTAAACTCAGAGTTTACTATGAAGATACTATTTTTTTAGCACCTAAACTTAAAGCAATTATGGAAGTACCTTGAGTTACTATCGCCTTACACTGCCCACTGTACTCTAGACTTCTGAAGAAATGTCTGCTCTAGTCCTTTGTCTCTTCTCTAGTAATCTGAAAGAATTTCCTTTCTCCTAAACTCAGCACTAGCTAATGCATCTGATAAATTCGTATATGCCATCTCCAACTCTGCTACCTTAGAATCCAACTCAGACTTATCCTTAAGTAACACCTCCATATTCCACTCTTTTACAACCTTTTGTCAACCCTTTCAGTTTCATCATTAATTGACCACCTTGCCAGCCCGTTACTTCATTTGGTCTCTAGAAATCCTTTACCACCTCATGAAAGGACTTATGTTCAAGCCAATGATCGAAAAACTTGAAAGGTTTCGTCCCCCAATTGAGAACATTATCTTTGTGACTATCCAATAATGATCAGAAAACAACCTAGGACCTATCCATTGGGAGCTAATATTCCACAAATCAATTAAATTGAGATAACAGAAACCTGTCTAACTGCTATTTGCATTCCCATTATGTGAACTCCATGTAAACTCCTTGCCATAAACTGGAACATCCACCACCTCCATATGCCTCATGAACTGATAAAACTATATCATCTCTACCCTTGAGTGATACGATGATGAATCCACAACTTCTCAACTACTCATAACTGCATTAAAATCTTTCCCTAAACACCATAATATATTTGAGAAACCCCTCTTAGTCATCAATAAATCTTCTCATAACTTGCTTTTACCACCTAGTGAACATGGTGCATAGATATTAACTATGCAGCAATCAATATTCAGATTTTGATCTCTAAAACCAAGCCCTAAAAAGCATTCTCCATGTATCTGCCACTTTACCTCCATCACTCCATTCCTCTAAATTATAAGCAGACCACCACTTAGACCATTAGACGCTAAGCTTCGCCATTCACACTCACTCGGCCCCCAGACCTCTCTCACTTCCTACTCCTCTATACTATCGCACTTCGTTTCTTGCAGTAAACAAATATAAACTTTTTAGATTTGCAAAGTTCTACATATCCTCCTACGTTTCACTCTATCCCAAAACCCCCTAACATTCAATGAACATACTTTCATTCAAACCATTTCTACCTTCCATCCCTCACGTCCTCTTTCTTTGATTTTTCTTTTTCTTCTATCTCCTTTATTTCATCAATATAGAATTTGTCTCTCACTGAAGGTATTACTTCGATTGTTTTAAGAGCTTCCCACACCGTCCTTGGCTCAGTCTGATCACCATCTAAGCTATATGATACCCCTGATCTGGAAGAAGATTGTGTGACCAACACTCGCTTTACCGAGTATGCAGAGGAAGAATTCGCTCCCAGAGATAAACTAAATAATTGTTTACCATTACCCAAATCACTCCCATCCAAACTTCTTCTTCTATTCTCCTGCCAAACCCTTACTAATCATCTTTTTGTCTCACTAGACGCCTACACATCTTCGTAGCCCAAAAATGTCCACTTTTATGATCAAATGACAAAGTTTGTTTAGTCGCACCATCAGAAGAAAAACTATAAGCTTTTTGTTTAAACTCAACTCCCTCTGCATACTCGTCCTTCACCAACTTTAGCACAAAGACCTGACCTTTAATATTAACTCTAAGAATATAGTTTATGATATCCTGAACTGGGGTTGCAATGGAAAATATGGCCACCTCCATACTATTCTTCGAGCTTGTTGCTTTGTCCACACCCAAAAACTCCCCTTAAAATGACGCAACCACAGTGAAGAAGTGTTCGTTCCATACATGTATCGGGGTCCCGAAACATTTCAGCCACACATTTCTTTCATTGTCAACAATAGACGAATCCCATTTACGGATGTTACTGAACCAACCTCGACCCATTGGAACCCTATATTGATAAACTCAATTACATCTTTTTCATCTTTTGTTTGCAGCAAAATGAGATTCACTCCCAATAGAGTATCCCTAATACCATAAACACCTTCCTCATGCAGCAACATTTGAGCCTTGTATGTTGAACCCTTTGTAATCACCTCCCCTATGTAAGCTCTTGATAATTTGGCCACCTCCTTAGCATCAGACTTATATGAAAAGTTATAAGTAGACACCTTTGCAGCTCGCCCAACTATCTCATCTCTGCGAGTATAATCACCATGTGAAGATTTAACCATCTCTCCATATGTAGTTGCAATTCTGTTCTGCTGCTTTCCCTCCTGTGCTCCTTGGAAATTGTAGCATTATTCTATATATCCCAATTTTATGATAATTTTTTTTCTTTGTTATTAGTTACAAGGAAATAATTTATTTTCTAATTTTTTTACAAATAATTTCTTTTCTTCAACTATTTATTTAACAAAGTAAAATTAAATCATAAACAAAACCATATTTATATATATCCACAAGTCATATTTACAATATTATATATTTCTACTATATACATATTTATATATACACGGAAGATTTTATTTAGGTACGGTTTTCTCATTTACTTATAAATTTTTTTCTACAATATTTATATGGCCGGTGGAAAAATATTCAACAAGGGATTTGTATAGTTAGTCGGTGGAAGATAAAATGTAACAATTACTGGTCCCTCAATCACTACGGGTCTATCTAGCTCGTAGTAAAACATGAAAGTTGATACATCAGTTTTCTCTAAATGTAACTGAATTGTCAATTACATTGGTGATCCAATTGGTGCCTGGAAAAGTAGCCGATATAATTACAGTAAAAGGGGTTGGGGCGTTGGGTGCATTCATCCTTTAAATTTGCAAATTCCATTTTTATAAGAGATGAGAAAATAAAGGAGTGAGAAAATTTATCATATAAATACTTTACAAAATGACAATTTAAATAAAAAAATATAAATATCTATCTATATATATATACTTGTTTATAATAAGTACACATATATATAAATCTATTTTTAATAATCATATATATATATATATATATATATATATTCTAAAAATTTGAATTATTTTTGTAGTGACTAGTTAGGATAAATGAGTTTCTTTACCATGACTTTTAAAGAATACAAAGATATGTCACCTTGAATATTTACTCATTTAAATCTCGAAGGTCAAACCTCTAACCACAACTTAATTCAAATCTTTATTTAAAGATTAAAAATTTTATTAGTTTTTTTATATACAAAATAATAAAAATAACCATTATGTTTAAAATAAAATATTTAGTAAAAAAAACTAATTTAATAAATCAAATAAAATTATAACCAACAAATTAAATAATTATAACTAAAAGTAGCATAAAATAACAAATAAAACGAGGTTAGAAACACCTCAATGAATATTTATAGTTAAAAGTAACATAAACTAATAAATAAATGAGGTTAGGGACACCTCAAGTACATAAAATAATAAATAAAGTAAGATTAGTGACACCTCACTAAATAATTATAACTAAAAGTAACATAAAATAATAAATAGAACGAGAGTAGGGACACTTCACTAAATAATTATAGTTAAAAGTAACATAAAATAAACAAGTAAGTAAGCATAATAATTAAAAACAATAAATGTCTCCTCTCCCTTACCTTAATAATTAGAATAATACAAAGTGAATTATTTCCTAAACCCTAAACCCTAATACAAAAGTTTTGAATTTTTTTCTTCCAATAGATTTTCAGTGTACCTTCTCTTCTCAATTCAAACAAAGTGAATTATTCTCTTACGTTCGGAGAGTTCTCAAGCCCTATTTATAAGCTTTTCCCTTTTTTTTTTTTTTATAACGATTGCAACCAATTCTATTTCAATTTCTAGTTGCCTTAATTGCATTTGTTATAGATAAGAGAATTGTGAATTTGGATAAAGTTAGTACACTGAAATCTTGTCCTAATTTTTTTTCTTTTTGTTTACTGAAGTTGCAGAAACTGCATCTTTTATATATATATATATATATATATATATATATATATTTTTTTTTTTTTTTTTTTCTATATTAGATTATCTCTGTTACGTAACCTTTGTTTCTCTTTTTTTTTCTATGTTGCTGTCCGTAACATTTGCTTTTTTTTTTTTTACGTTGCTGTTATATATATATATATATATATATATATATATAATATAATATAATGTATACATGTGAAAGATTCTAAAATAAATTATATATTTATTTCTATTATTTTGATTATACTATATATTCTAAAAATATTTTAAATTAAATATTTATATTTTATAATAATATAATATTGTACTAAAAGTTTAAAAATTTGATATTTGTTTATTTTAAAATATTGCAGCTGAATATTTAAAATAGCTAATTATTTTATAATTAGATATTTATTTCAAATTATATATATATATATATATATATATATATATATATATTTTATTAGAAATTTGGAATATTACGGAAACCACACTTATTCTCCATCATGTTACGTTGCATGAGCTGCCCCCGAATCCAATCTGGAAGCTCCCCCACACCCTTTTTTGCATACCTAAGCTTATTTATCCAGATTTTCTCCTCCCCAATGAAAATATTATCCAACTTAAGAGTCATTATTCTCTCATCTTTCACTCCTTCAAACTAGACGAAACCGAACTGCTGCCCTGTACCATTCCGCTTATTTGGAATAAACACCTCCTTAACACTACCATACCTCCTAAAAAAGTCCCACATGTCCCTAGCCTTATACTCCTCCAAAAAATGAGTAAAGAAAAATAACGACAATTTACTTGGCTCATGGTAGCTCCGAACGTGCCTTTGCGATAGGTCAACACTTGCCCCTAACGTTGGTGCGAAACCTCTCCTCGTTCTACGTCTCTGCACCTCCCTCTATCCGCCACCGTACCTCTCAGCTCCACCAATCTTATTCATGGCCCCACTTGAGATTTATGTAGTTGCTTCAGTACCCCATTTCCTAGCTGCTAGTTTGTGTTCACTGTGGAGTGTTCTTCATGAGTCATGCACCATTGAAAGTCGGAAGAAGAAGTCGGAAGACTCTTTATGCTAGTGACCATGACCGGTTGGTCATGTCTCAAGTTTGTAAGGAAGTTCACCCACAGAGAGGCATTAAGCATACTGAAGATTATTTGGAGAGAGAGAGTGAAGATAAGAAAGTGGAGTTTTTTTAGGGGGAGGTGAATTTAAAGGGATCAATTAGTAATCCTCCACTTGTTGATGTTGGTGTAGACACTACAAAGGAAGATTCTTGGAAAGAGCATTGATAGTGCTAAGGAGGCCCAAAACAAGACCGATGAGGCATAAATACCTATTTCACTTGAAAGAGTTCATGAAGAGGATGTGCAAGAAGGATAGCTCTTGGCCTAGAGCTGAGATGCTCGGATAGAGGCCATAAATATCTCCCAAGAAGCAAGGCTCCATATGGGCCTGTGAAGTCTTGAACTGTCAAGTTCATGACGTTAAACAAATGGTCATTAGGAGGCAACTCAATTTTCTAACCCTTTTCTCTATTTTGCTTTTCTATGTTTATGTATATATTATTCAATTTGAGTTATTAGTGTGTTTAGTTGTTTTTGTTATGTTTTGTTATGTTTTACATTGTGGTGAAATTGTTATGCTTGTGATATGTGAACATGGAGAGCGTTATGATGAGAGTTTAGTGAGTTGTTAGTTTGGTAGTTGTGATGTTTAGGCTACTTGCGTAAATTGTGTTATGTTTATGTTATTGTGTTTATGTGTTAGTTGTAAGTTAGTTTGCTTAGGTTAGTGGTTGTAAATATTAGATGTTTATAAGTTAGATTTGTCATGTTTTAGTTTTTATGTTTAGATCAGTAGTTGTGATGTTTAGGTGTCTTAGGTTTGCAGTGTGAACGTAGTAAAGTAGCCTAATGTGTTTTTGTTATGTGTTGGTAGTGTTTTAGTGATTTTTATGTGTTTTAAGTATTTCATGCATTTTTTTTTGTTTTCTGCATTTAATCATGATTTATGCATCGGTAGTTTAGGATGCCTTTGTATTTTGCATTTGTGTAGTGAGTTTGTGCATAGTAGGTTGTTTAGTGTGTTAAATTATGGACTTGACACATATGTGATTTGTGTTTAAGTGTTAGTTTTGTCAATGTAAATATGCAAACAAGTTTGTTTAGTGGTAAGTAGAATGATTGTGATGTTAATTGGGGAGTTTGTTGTGCATTTTTCATTTTGAGTATGTGAGTTGTTTAAGTGTTGAATTGTGAACCTTAATATCTTAATATTTTGGAGGTTAATCCTTAAGTTTCGTATGAAGGGTGAAGGAGGGAAAAAAAGTTTTACTAAGAAGCCTAAATGGAAGTATGTCATCCTTTAAGCGTAATGAAAGTGTTGGAAAAATTTAAGTATTAAAATAGGCAAATTAATCTGTAACGTATACTTTGAAAGTGCATTAGAAGGTTTATAACTATTGTTAAATTTTTATTACGTATTAAATGTAATATTTAGTCCTTATTACGTATTAAATGTAATATCTAGTCTTTATTATATGTTAAATATAATTACTTCATAATCACGTAATTAATTACATTTAATATTTTTTATCAAGGTCAATTTCTTTTTGAGTTCTCGGCCCAAGTCAAGGCGATGCAATACTCGAGCGATAAGGAAGAAGCAGTCCCAGGCCTTAGGTCCAAACCAGATATGAGAACTTTTGAGATGTGAATCATAGCCTAGTCTAGTTTCGTACCCAGCAGCTAAAAGTGATGTCATATTATACTTTCTAGAGGATCACGCATCAACCTTCAGATCTGATTTAGAATTGGTTAGGGGGCATGAGCGGTAGTCAGCTGTCCTCATTCTCCTCTTTCCTTTCTGAATTTAATATTTGCAATGACTATATTCTTTTTGAGGTGCTAGACATGCAAACCTAGAGTACTATATATAGTGTCTCTGGTTTCCATTGAATACAACCAAACACATTCTATATTTCTCATTTTCTCTCTCTTTCTTGGTTCTCCAATTTCCTATGCCAATTTTTGTAGCCTCAGTTATTTGGTTAAACCTAGGAGACTTGCAAGACCACCTTGTATATATCTTTAAGGACAACAAACTTAGCGCCTTAGGAAACTAGCCATTGTCATTTGAAGGGAAATATTTGTACAACAATCTTAAATGGCTAATTAAGTCATCTCTGTCATACTAGATTGTTGTTGGATGTCTACAAAAACTTATTTAAGCAAAAAAGAGTTCAAATTATGATTGCTTCAAAAAGGTATGTTTATGAAACTAATTACAATAATAATTCCTATACCTCACATGCTGCTATTTTGAACCTTACCTTTAATAACAAAATAATATTTTGAAGAGCCAAGATATTTTACACCTAGATGTATCTTGTGAGAAATGACAATCTTCCTAAGACTAAGATTAACTTGGTTGAACGAGACGATAATTTTGTTGTAATCCTTTTATGGTAAATATTATGACCAATGTGAGTAAATGGCTAGTAGACTCCAGGGCTACCAGACACATCTATGCTGATAGAAATGTGTTTTCCTCCTACAGTCTTGTGAGAGATGGATGAGAACAAGTTTTAGGGAAAGGAAAAGTTCTTTTAAAACTCACATATGGAAAAACATTGACTCTAAGTGATATGTTGCATATGCTTATTATCAGAGTAAACTTAGTCTTTGTGATAGTATTGAGAAAAGTTGGAGTAAAAGTGATTTTTGAGTCAAACAAAATTGTCATGACTAAGACTATGTGTTTATGGGAAAACGTTATTGTTATTAATGAGAAGAAGTCATTTATTTCTGCTTACAATATTGATTCCTATTATATGTGCATGCTAGATTAAGACATGTTAATTCCTCGTATGTGATTAAATTAAAACAACAAAGATTAATCAACATGTATGATAAATAAAGTAAAAAAGGGATAAAATAGTTGTTAAAGATGAAATAATTTTTATACATTTTGTGACGTAAGAAGGAAACTTAGCAAATCCTTTAATAAAACCTATATGAATTATAAAGATTTTAGAAACATCAAGAGGAAAGAAACTTAAACCACTTGAAAATAAACAATGATGGTAACTCAATCTTTATAACTGGAGATACTACGAAGAAGGTTCATATAGGTGAGAATAAGTCATTTCTTAGTTCTACTAGCACTAAAATTGATATAAATCAATTTCCTTTTTTAGTCAATTCCTAATGATGTGAGAAAGTTATATACTGCATTAATAAAATATTAAACTTTATAGTTAAACTTTATGAGAAAGTTTAGCAATTTATAAAGTTCTTAATGGAATTTCATATCCTTTATGAGTGATGTATGATTTACAACATATACTTAATGAAACCACCTATATGAGTGTCAAATGGGCTTGCTTACATGAAATTTTGGCAAATCTAAAACACTCATGAATACTAGGCACACACATGGCCTAAAAACACAACACAACGAAAATGGCAAAGTTGTGGGATGTATTGTGATTGGTAAATCATTATCATACGCCAAATGCTCTTGGTTATATAGTTTGTTGCCCCAGATTTGATGCAATACATCTAATTTGAGAACTTAGTATTCTCTTGGAAACAAATTTATTTGCCTTTATAATATGTTAGATATTGTGGGAAAATTTGAGTATTACAATAAACAAACTAATGTTGCTTTAAAAGCGCATTAAAATGTTTATAGTTGTTGATTATTACTTATTACGTATTAAATATAATATTTTATTCTTGTTACTTATTAAATGTAGAAATGAACATTTGAGTTCAAGCTTTCGGACTACCCGCAACCCGTATGGTATGTGAGTCCTAAAACTTTAGACTCATTTAGATATGGAGACTTCTTAGGCTCGACCTGCAAAACTTGCGGGTTTAGCGGGTTAACTTGCGAGCCTCCGCGAGCCCCCACATAATTAATTTTTGTAATAAAAATTATATTATATTATTTATAAAAATGGGGCGTCATAAGTAAAAAGAAAAAAATCAATACTTTTGTGAAGACATTTATAAAAATTGAGATTTGAGATTTTATATTTGAACGCATTTATATTTTATTTGTGTGCATTTTAGATTTAAATGATTTTATTTTATATTTTAGAATTGAGAATTGACATTATATTTAATTATTTATGATGACATTTAATATTTAACTATTAAGAATAAATACTCTAATTTTGCTTAATTATTGCTTTGTAACCCATTATGGAATGAGTTTAGATATATATTGAATTTTTATAATAATTAAAAATGAGACAAATTATTTTTTTTAAAAAAAAAAAATATTTTTATGCGAGTTAGCCTGCAGGCCTCCGCAGGCTTTGCAGGATGGTTATGAGTTCGAATATAATAAGACCATTTAGGACGTGAGCTTCAAAGATCGAATTTTACTGGTTATGGGTTTCACGAAAGATCGAGTTTTACTGGTTATGGGTTTCACGAATTGAATTATTTGCATGTCCGTCTCTAAAATATAATAAAGATTGTATTACGCATTAAATAAAATAAGATATTTCGTCTTTATTACATATTAATACATTTAATTTTTTTATTATAATTTAATATTTATCACGACTATATTTATTCCGACGTGTTGACATGCAAATAACACCGTAAATACTGTGTCGAATAAGTCTAAAAGAATGGCGAACTTCGCGTCTCATAAGCACCATTATTTGAAGTGCGTCGTTTGTGCAACAAAGAAAAATGGGTACATAGCAAAAGTCTTTTGCAGAATTATTTGTTCCCTATCGATTTGGAAATTTCCCGGTTAGTGTAGGCAAGTCGTTTTTGTATAATCAATTATTATTATAGCAAAGAAGAAATTGTCCAATTCCACGACACGAGTCTTTGAATATGAGAATTATTATTGACACAAATGATTAAACTTTGGAAGACTGATTGTTCCTTGATTGACTTGGAAATTTGGAAGCTAGTATGTACAACTCATTTTTGTACTCAATCATCTTAACAAACATGATAAAATATTTCAGGGATAATTATTCGTAAGTAGTAAAGTATCTTTTGAAATGACAATAGGCTCTATTTTAAATGCAGAATGTTCAGTCTCTCAACCAACACGTGGAAGGTGTATCCTTTTCTTATTAATTAAATAAGAGTGACGTTTTGTCACCATCTATATGTATAAATAAGGAGAATTTTTTTTTATATCAATTTTTAAAAGTATGTACTCTTATATTTATTTAAAAAATAAAAAATAAACTATTTTATCAAAAGAATAATTTAAACTTATACAATTTTTATCTTTTTAAATATAAGCTTTGTCATTAGGTCAATCTTACAATCTTATAAAAAAATTAATTTAAAACATTTATATCTAACATTTATAATTATTCTACTATCAATAAAAAAATATTTAAACTTACAATTCCAAACGTAAACTTTGTTATTATGTCAATATCATAATTCTATGAAAAAATTACTTTAAAATATATATATATTTAATATTTATAATTATTCTGGTATCAATAATTTATAATATACTATTGTATATATATTAATTGATAATCTGATATGTTTTCATCATATTAATATAAATATAAAAACATAGTAAATTAAAATTATTGTATACAAAATGATACGGTGAATTATTTATAATCTATCATGTTATAAAAAAATATATTAAATTAAAAGTCTAAAGTTTTTATAATATATTAAAATAAAGATGTGAAGATACCTGCAACACAAAATTATGTTTTTTCGTTAATTAATTATAAATTCAAGTCACCCTTCTAAATTTTAATGATTCTTATCAAACGGCATGTCACCCTCATCCCTTAACTCTTGTGTTTTGTTTGAAGCACAGAATAAATTGAAGGACGAAACAATAATGTTTTGTTTGATTTAAGAAATAAAATAAAAGAAATTAAAACACACGGAAAGAGAGAGAGAAGGTTTTAAATTTTAATAGGAGTATAAATCTGCGGTGAAAAATAAACATGCAAACTACGCAGTCTTATGAGATCTCACCATTAATTTTTTAAAACTTTATTTTATAATAAAATTATATTATGATATATAATGAAAACACTGTAGGGGATTCATTTCTGTTTTTTAATAGTGAAGATTAATAGAAATTTTCTGAATTCAAATTAGATCAATTAAAAACTGTGCATTGCTTTTGTTATATATAATAATTAGAGATTAATTAATATGCATTGAAAATGTAAACGAATTTTATATTAATATTTAATTATAATTTTTTATTTATATAACTTTTAAAGTAATTTGTAAAATCAACTAATTCAAAAAATATAAAAGATTGTAATTAAATGTTAATGTAAACTTTTATTTATATTGAAAATAATAATATTTATTAAGAAAAAAAATAATTTGTATATTATCATGTCAATATTATAAAAAGAGATAATATATATATATATATAATACTTTAATCTCTATTATTATATGTTCCTCTCATTATTTTTTATATTATATATTAGTGTATTAGTTTTTGTTAATAAAAAAATTTGATTTGAACTCACAGTTTCTCTTTTTTTATTCTTTCTAGATGTGAACCTTGTAACTAAATTAATCTTATAACTCTTATTTTCTCTAATCATTTTTTTAAGCAATCTCCTTTAATTATTAATACAATGTGCACTTAAAATTATATAAATCAATAAAAATTAAATTAATTATATTTTTAAATATTATTAATAAATAAATTTTATCTTTATTAATTTATTATAGATGAAAGAAAATATTAAAGTGTTAAATACAATACATCATTTTCAATAATAAATCATTGTTTAAAAAATGGATCCAACAAATTGATTGGTTGTATCGTGAACCGATGATTCAATCGAGTTTATGTGACCTGATTGATTCAACACAATCCAATAACTTGGTGATCCAATGATCAGGTTAAGTTGAACCAATAACCCCTAGTGACCTAATTCAGGTCATTCAATTTCTCTTTCATTTTATTAATTATGATATTTTAAAATTAATTTGTTGTAAATTATGTTTTCTTTATTATTTTAATTTCTCTGGTCTTATTGTTTAACTTTACTTTAATATTACTATGTCATCGTTGATTTGGTTTGGAATGTTCAATTTATTGTATTTAAGAAGTATATATACTTTATTTTTAAAAGAAGAGTGTATATATTTAAATTAACTTAAATGATTGATATTTTGTTTATATTGATTTTTTGGTTTATTTTATCTATATAAAAAAAATTGTATATCTTTTAGTATATCATGTGGGTCAATTAGTGATCAAGTCGTTTAACCGATCATTCAAGGTGTCTTGATTAAGGCGATGACTGAGATGATTTTTAAAATTGGAATAAAATGCAAATATCTTAAGTCTTTAATATAATAATAAAATTAATTAAATATTTTATAAAATTATAAAATATCTTGTTAGAAAATCACGGATATTTTTTAGATAGTATCTCATTAACAACAAGCGAAGTATTTTCCGTAAATAAAAGAACCTTGACTACGCGAAGGACCAGAAGAAAAACTATGAACACAATCATACACCCTGAATTACATCACCTATATTACGACAATAAAGCAACTCAAAAAATGGCTATTAGTTTTTTAACTCGTGAAATCAAATCCGCCTTTTGAGTTAAACATTTAATTCGTCAGAAATTTTAACTTGATTAAAGGAGATAATGGTTAGAGGGAGTGAATGTGAGGGGTGAACAAAAGTTCAGAACCTAATTAATAAAAAAAAAATAAAATTGAAAACCTGAAAAAAATTTAATTGGGAGTGATTTGATGTTCATAATTTTCAAATCATGATGTTTAATTTGGTTTGCATTTTATATCGAAACGGTATTAAACAAAAACAAATTGTTCACCCATAACTATTTTAGCACATCTATAAGATGACATATACAATTATTTATTTTTGACATTTTGACTTCTTATTTTTAATTGTGCACATTTTATTCCTCTATTTATAATTTAATGGTAGTCGTTGACCATTAAACAATATTGACTTTCCACATAACTTGATTAAATGACGTGACATATATTAAACAAAGTTTAGAAGGGTTGGGTGCATACAAACAATTTTGAATGTGGGAGAAAATGGTGTTGCTTTTGAAAAAAAACCTATAAAATACAGTTAGGGGGAGAGACATTGTTGTAATGAGAGACAATTGTTGGCACAGTGTTGTAACAGGACATGATTAATAACAATGGAGTTAACGTCACAATGTTGTAATGAAAGGACAAAATATGAGCAATTAAAAATAAGTAGACAAAATATCAGTAATTAAATAAATTGAGGGATACGAATTGTAAGAGTTTATGATTGTAATTGTGAGTATGAAGCACACATGAATTTCTTATTTATAATGAGTGATAGGTATAGTAAATCCCTAAAGATAATATACTACTTAATGTAATCAAATCATATCTGTAATATAATTAAATCATATCTATAATACTCTCCCTTAAGTTGGAGCATATATGTCATATCAGTCAAGCTTGTTATATATACTATCAATACAAGAACCTTGACAGGTTTAATGAGCATGTCTGCAAGTTGGTGGTAACTTGAACTAGCAAATTGAGTGGTAATTTCTCCAGAGAGCACTTTCTCTCTAACAAAGCGACAATCAATCTCTATGTGTTTAGTCCATTCATGGAAGACCAAATTTGATGCAATGTGCATGACAACTTGATTATCACATATTAGCTTAGTATCACCAAGATCTCCAAATTTTAATTGTTGGAGAAGTTGTTTAAGTCATATGATCTCATAAGTAGCTATTGCCATTACACGATATTCTACTTCTTACTCTTCCATGAGATCAAGTTTCCTCCAATAAGAATACAATACCTAGCAGTGGGCTTTCTATCTTATTGTGATTCTGCCTAATTAGTATAAGAGTAATAGACAATTTTGAAATTGCCTTTATCTTTATATATCAATCCGTGAACTGTGCATTCTTGAGGTACCAAAGAATAGCATGACTATTGTCCAATAATCATCACAAGGTCTTTGCAGGAACCAGCTAAGCACGCTAACTGCCAATGTGATGTTTGGTCTATTGACTGTGAGGTAACTAAATTGATCTACTAGACGATAATATCTTCTAGGGTCTTTCAAAGGCTCCCCCTAACTTGGAACGAGCTTCACATGTGGGTCTATAGGTGAGTTACTGGGGTGACAATCAAGCATACACGTCTCGGTTTAGATGTCTAAGGTATACTTGCGCTGAGAAATAACAATGTCAGTGGAGGATTGAGCAAGCTCGATGCCGAGGAATTATCAAAGTGGTCCCAAGTCCTTAGTTTGAAAGTGATTATGAAGATGAGACTTGAGACGAAGAATCCCCTTAGAGTCATTGTCAGTTATGAAGATGTCATCAACATAGACAACCAGGTAAATACAATGGCCAATAGAAGAGTGAAGGGAAAAAATGGTGTGATCAGCTTCAATACGAGTCATACCAAATTCAAGTAAAGCAGAGTTGAACCGATGAAACCAGGCATGCGAAGATTGCTTTAACCCATAAAGTGATCGACGAAGTTTACAGACAAGGTGAAAATCACCAAAAACTGTAAAACCAGGTGACTGATCCATGTAAACCTTCTCCTGCAAGTCACCATGGAAGAATGCATTTTAGATGTCCAACTGATGGAAAGGTACTGGCGAATGGCAGCCATAGCAATAAAAATGCAAACATATGTGCTTTTGGCCACTAGAGAAAAAGTATCATCATCATTAAGCCTATAAATTTGAGTATAACCCTTCGCCACAAAACGAGCTTTGTAATGATCAAAAGTGCCATTAGGTGCAACCTTCATTGTATAGATCCATTGACAGCCAATGGTAGACTTGTAGAAGGTAAGGGGATGAGTTCCCATGTGTTACTAGCTTCCAATGTAGCTATTTCTGTCAACATTGCTTGTTGCCAATTGTGGTCAGCCATGGCTTCACCTGTAGACTTGGGAATAGAGACAAAATCAAAAGTGGAAACAAAGGAGTAATAGGATGGAGATAAACGATCATAACTAATAGTAAAGGCATATTTAGGATTAGGATATAAGTTAACTAAATACCTTTGCGAATGGCAGCAAGAAGTTCATGTGCAGGTGATGACATTAGAAGAATAGTTGGAGCGGGAGATGATGCTAGAGGATCAAATAGTGGTGGTGAAGCCTATGTCCGACGATGATAGGTAAGTAGTGGAGGTAGGGTAAGAGAAACAAGAGGGCTGGAGTAGGAGCAACTGGAACAGTAGGTGAGACTTCCAGAGGAACACTTGTAATGGTGGAAGAAAAGAAGTGAGTGTTTTTAAAAAAAAGTAACATTAATAGATACAAGATACTTTTAAAGTTGTGGGTAGAAACAGCAGTAACCTTTCTAGAGGCGGGAGTAATGTAGAAAGAGACTTTTGAGGGACTTGGTAGAGAGCTTGTTCTTATCTGGGGTGAGATCATGAATAAAACAAGTACTCTGGAAGACACGCAGAGGAATTGGATGAATATTCTGTGTAGGATGTAAGATGGAAAAATGAATCTGATTATTAAGAACCGATGAAGGCATGCAGTTAATTAGATAAAAAGTTGTAAGAACTGCATCACCCCAAAAATGTGATGGGTCGCTGCAATAGAGAAGAAGTGTAGGAGTTGTTTGCATCTAATGCCAGTTTTTGCGTTCAGCTACACTATTTTGTTGTGGTGTGACCACAAGAGGTTCGAGAAGAGTCCCCTATGAGGTCAATAAAGACTGAAATTGTGATAATAAATATTCTTTTACATTATGAGTTTGTAAAATTTTAATAGACCAATCAAATCAAATTTGAAATTCAGTTAAGAAACTTTGAAAAATAAAGTAAATATCAAAACCTTTCTTCATTAGAAAAATCCAAGTACAACAAGAAAAATCATCAATAAAGGTAACAAAGTAAAAATATAAAAAAGTTGAACAAACTCGACTAGGACCCCAAATATTGGACTAAACTAGAGCAAAAGCTAACATAGCATGTTTATTGAGACTAGGATCATAGCTAGTATGAGTATGTTTACCTAACTGACACGACTTAAATTGAATAGATTGAAAATTGAAAAACTGAGGGACAAGTAAACACATTTTCTCCATACTCGAATGCCCAAGACTTTGATGTTCAAGAGCAAGAGAAGCAGAGAAAACATAAGCCATCAGAGGTGTAAGTAAGTATAATCCTTTAAACTCGTGTTCGAATCCAATCATTCATCCAATGCGTCAATCTTGTACAAGAACAAAGTTATTAACAAATAAGAGAGAAATATCAAGGGTGCGAGTGAGTTTACTAATAGAAACTAAATTAAATGGACAACTAGGAACAAATAACATAGAATTTAAGTTAAAATGTGGAAGTGGACGGGTTTGTAAGATGCCCCAAACTTTTAGCTAAGAGTTATATGCAAGAGTAACAGAAGACAACGGATCAGAAAAAGTCAAGGAAGAAAAAATGGATTGGTTCCAAGGCCAAAGACGTCACTCCTACTTGACCACTCAACTCTCTGATGTTCCAACTATCACTTGCCTCGTTGGAAAGAAGTTCGTGCTTCCTTATGTAGTGTCCTTTGGTTCTCCCTTGCTCCTAACTTCCAGGAACAGTTTTAGGCCTTCACCACTTGTTTTGATGTTGGGAAAAAGCCAAGAAACTATATTCCAATGATGTTCATTATTTCTACAATGTTGTAATTAGTTTAATGATTACCAAATTAGAGAAGATGGACATATAGACATATCTTAGAAAGCTTGATTACCTTATTGTTGAATATTCCGCTCTTATCCCCTTCACTACTGATGTAGAGATTTTTTATCAACAACGTAGTCGATTCTTCATGGTTGTTTCCCTTGCTAGACTCCTATCTGAACTGGCGGTTGTTCATAATCAAATTTTATCATCCTCACTACTCTCACCTATGACATAGTCCAAGAATAGTTTTTGTGACTTTGTACATATGCTCTTTTGGGTCATCTTCCATATCTACTAGAGAATCCTCTACCCTTGTCTCAAATTCTTCTCATCGTAATGACCGTGAAGGAAGACGTGGTAGTTGTGGTGGACGTCAATGTAATTATTGTAATAAATGAGACACATTGAATTAGAATATTGTACCAAAGCTAGAGAGCAATCTTAGGCTAGAAATCAGTCTCGGTCAGCTAATGTGGCTCAAGTCACCAATTCTTCCACTTTAGATATTACTATCTCTATTGTTGAGTTAATTGAGCTCCTTCAATTGTGTGCTGCCAATGAAGCCAAGGAAGTCATAAACAGAGATGCACGTGGATCTCACACGTTGGAGAGAAGCGGCGAGTGCACCAGTAGAAGGCAACAATCTGGTGTCAGAAATGGTCGCCAGAGAGAGATAGTTCTGGCAATAGGCTGCACGAAGGGTGGGTCTCACTAGAAATGGTTATATCGACCTTTACAGTGTATAACACCGAAAAAAAGGACACAAGGATTAAAACCCTAATCTCTATGTAAGAGTTTATGACTGCAATTGTGTGTATGAAGCATACATGGATTTCTTATTTATAATAAGTGATAGGTACAATAAAAGGAAAAAAAATGTAATTAATTACTAAATCCCTAAAGATAATATACTACTTAATGTAATCAAATCTGTAATATGATTTATAATTTAGCCTTTCATTTATTTACCTGTTAAAGGTGTTTAGCTGTAGAAATTATCTTCCTAAGGCGTGTTGGGCACTATCCAAAAAGATTTATCCAGGTAATCCCGCAAGTCTCCCAAGATACAACAGGAACCTCTCAGACAAGCTGAGTCTATAAAACTAGCAAGATAAATGCAAGAACCAGAGAGAAGTGGAGAAAAAAGAGCTCAAAGGTGTTTTTAGCAGTCAAACTAGAGACCCTATATATAGTGCTTTGAATTTGAACCTCATAATGAATATAGTTGTTGCAGATATAAATTATAATAAAAAGGATTGAATGTAATTAATTGTGTGATTATGAATTAGTTATATTTAATACATCATAAAGAATAAATTTAGTACGTAATAAAATTGACCAACAACTATAAGCATTTTAAAACCACACGTTACAAATTAATTTGTCTATTGTAATGCTCAAATATTCCAACAATCTCCCACATATTACAAAGGTAAATAAAGCTTTTGAAATGGAGAAATCTCTAGCTAGGTTCTCAAATGAGATGTATTGCATCAGACCTGATATAGTTATGCTATATGAACCAAACCTAGACTAGCAGTACTAATCACACAATGTGGTTGGTGTATGATGCTATATGAACAAAAAACATGTGACATATGGTAGTGGCCTACTAATCACAATACACCTTTACAATCTTTTGTTGTTTTTGTTGTTTTGCGCATTTAGGCCAATCATTTGCCCGTTATTCTTGAGTGCTCTAGAGATTGGCCAAGATCTATGCAAGCGGTCCCACTTGACACTTATATCGGTGATTTTATCAAGTGTATGCTACAAATCATACACCACTCATAAAGGATATGAAATTCATTAAAACTTTATAAAATGGTAAGTTTTCTCATAAAGCATAACTATAAAGTTTTATCTCTCATTAATGTACCATCTAGCACTTTCTCACATCATAGGAATAGACTAAAAAAGGAAATTGATTGATATCAATTTCAGTGCTAGCAGAATTGACAAATAACTTGTTCTTATCCATATGAACCTTTTTTGTTGGATCTCCAATCACAAAGGTTGAGTTATCATCATTGTCTATTTTCAAGCGGCTTAAGTCTCATTCTCCTAGATGTTTCTAATATCATTTTTCTTCCTGGGGGTTTCGTTAGAGGGTCTGCTAAGTTTCCTTCTAACTTCATAAAGTCTATGAAAATAATTCCATCCTTTACCAGCTACTTTATCACATTATGTCTCAATTTTATGTCTATTCTTACTATTGTGTTTTATTTTTCATTATAGTTATTGCTGGTTGTTAATCACAATGTGTAGACACTGATGGTGTTGGTTTCATTCCTAAAGGAATGTTAGCCAAAGAGTTTTTCAACCAATCAACCTTAGTGTTAGTAATTTCTATAGCAATAAACTTGTATTCCATTTTTTATCTAGCTATAATGGTTTGTTTGGCATATCTCCAAGTAATTGCACCACAATCAAGTATAAATACATGGTCATTATTGGATTTTGTCTCATGTGAATCAAAGATCCAATTAGCATCACTGCACCCTTCTAGAACAGAGGAAAATCCATTGTATTCAGTACAATAGCCAATGGTACCTCTTAAATACCTCATGCGTTTAGCAAGTACTTCCCAATTATCCTTATTAGGATTAAGAGTGTATCTACTCAATCTACCTACTGCATAGGCTATATGCGGTCTTGAGAACTTCATCATGTACAGTAAGCTCTCAATAATCTAGACATATTGAGTTTGAGAAACTGGTTCTCCTCTATTTTTTATTAGTTGAGAGTTAGCATCATAAAAGGTACTTACAAATTTATAATCATAATAGTCAAACTTCCTAAGAAGTTTCTCTACATAATGTTCTTGGGATAGAATTATAGCATCTCCCTTCCTTTTGACCTTAACTCCTAAAATTACCCTTTTCTTACCCATGTCTTTCATATAAAATTTGGATGCTAAAAAGGATTTAATTTAAAAAACTATATCATTGCATGTACCAAAGATTAACATGCCTTTTCACTTAAAAACATATAATGATAGATTCACTAGTTTAGTGTACACGCATCTATAAACATCACTAGAACAAAACCTATAAGTAAGTATAGTATCATTAAACTTTTCATGTCATTGTTTAATTGCCTATTTTAAACCATATAAAGGTTTTAAAAGTTTACACACTTTGTTTTCTTAACTGGGAATTATACATCCCTCGGGTTAGGTCATGTAAATCTCTTCCTCTAATCATAATTCAAGAGAGTTGTCTTAACATCAATACGATGAATCACCAACTTATGAGTAGATGCAAATGCTATCAGAACTCTAATAGAGGAAATTCTTGTAACAGGCGCAAAAGTATAAAAATAATCTATGTTCTATTTTTGAGTAAATCCTTTAGCTATCAATCTAACCTTATATTTATCTATAGATCCATTGGGATTATACTTTCTCTTAAAGATCCACTTACAACCAATTGGTTTTATAGAAACAATCTCAATCTTAATAACTTGTTCCCAAAGGTTTGCACTAATAGCTTCGGAAAAACTCAAATGATCTTCCTCAACTAGATATGTGTAAAAATCATCACCAAATTTTTTTTCCATCCTTTGTTTTTTACTACGCCTTAAGTCTTCAATCATAGATTCATTATAGGCTTCAACTGAGTGCTCAACAATATAGATATCACTGGAGGTAATAGATATATTAGATTTCAAAGGAAATATATCCTCAAAGAATTCAGCATTCTTAGTCTCTATAATGGTATTTGCAATGAAGTACGTTAGTCTTAATAACAAGAAACCTATAAGTTGCATTATGCTCAACATAACCAATAAACATGTAATTATAAGTCTTAGGTCCTATTTTCGTTTTTCTTAGGATCAAGTAACATAACCTTAGCAAGACACCTCCACACTCTAAGATATTTCACATTTTCTACTTTGTTTATCGTGCAAGTTGATTAAGCCTAGTCGATGTAATCTAATAACATATGAGGAATTAACATGTCCTAATCTAGCATATCACATATCCTACAAATAACTCAAATAAGCTTTATTCTCATTAATCACCTTAGGGATATTAGGTACAAAGAGATCCTGATCATAATAACTCTCATTGGTCACAATATTTACCATAAAAATGACTATAATAAAATTATCATCTCGTTCAACCAAGTTAACCTTTGGCTTATGAGAATTGTCATTTCTCATATGTCATAGATAAACACTGAGGCATAAAATATTTTGGCTTTTCACAAAATTAATTATTTTTATTAAAGGTGAGATTCAAAGTTGCACTTGGGTTATGAGAATTATTATTGTGATAAGTTTCATAAACGTACCTTTTTTACACAATTGTAATTTGACCTTGCTTTTTTCAGTGTAAATCTTGCAGGATACAACAGGAACCCCTCAGTAAGGGTGTTCATTGGGTCGGTGATCCAATGACCCAATCTGACTCAATCCAACCCAAAGTAATTGGGTTGGATTTTTTTTAGATTGGGTGAAACCCAACCTAATCCAATCAAACCCAATTCCCTACGGGTTGGGTGACAAGCTTAGTGAGTTGAACACGAAACCCAACCCAACTCAACCAGATAATTATATATTATTATTATTATTATTTATTATTTTAAATTAAAAAAAAGTATCCTTAATAGTTTAATTTATAATAGTGTCTGAAGTTATTGTTGATTGACTAAGCATGTTTTTGAAGTTACAACAATGATATGTCTTGAACATATTACAAATTACTGTAAAAAGATGTTATGTCAAAAACTAACCACATGAGTTTTCAAGATTTAGACCAATGAATTCCTTTTATTTGTAAGACTGTAACATATCTTTGAGCAAAAACCTTTTAAACATTGGAAAATTTTAAAAAAATACTTTCTATTAAAAATATAACTTAATTAGAAGAATAGAGACAATAATAATCCTATTAATGTAGTAATGTATGGTTATAGATGTGTGTTATGACTTTTGGGAATTGATTCTTCACACTATCAGAAACTAATAGTTTATTGTTTATTTTTATGTTACAACAATGATATATTTTATTTTTTTTTAAAAATCCTAATATATATATATATATATATATATATATATATAAAGTTCTAAATATTCAATGTATTATTTTAAAAAAATATTTTTTAAAATGGTGACCCAATTAACCCAACCTAACCCACCCTATTATTGAACGGGTTGGGTTAGGTTGAGTTTAATGAAAAAAAAACGAAAACTCAACCCAATCCAACTCGATGAGTTGTGATTGAGTTGGGTCGTGAATTTGTCTAAATCCGACCCAACCCATCCTATGAATACCCCTACCTCTCAGGCAAGTTGAGGCTACAGAACTAGCAAGATAAACACAAGAACCAGAGGGAAAGTCAGAGAGAAGTAGAGAGAAAAGAGCTCAGAGGTGTTTCTTACATTGAAACCAGAGACTCTGTATATAGTGTTCTAAGTTTGCACCTCATAATGAATATAGCCGTTGCAGATATAAAATATAATAAAAAGGACTAAATGTAATTAATTATGTGGGTACGAATTAATTATATTTAATATGTAATAAAGGCTAAATTTAATACTTAATGACTATAAACATTTTAATGCGCTTTTAAAATCACATTTTACAAATTAATTTACCTATTGTAATACTCAAATATTCCAACATATATTTTGTCAAAGAAAGTTTAATACATGATAATTTATTTAAAATATATTTTACAAGACATTTAAATAAAAGGTAATTTTATTTTTTAATAAATTTAATCATAATCTTTAGTTTGACTCTTTATATAAATAAATGTGATTAACAATTAAAAAGATAACTAAATAAAATTTTATGTATTATAATAAATTTAATATATAATAATAATATAATAAATAAATAATTTTACCTGTCTTTTTTCAAAGCGCCTTCAGGTATTATCTCTGTTATTGAAAGTTTATTTAAGTCGTTCCTTTAGGGGGGTAGTGCAGAGTGCAAAAAGGTGAATTGAGTGTCTTAGAATACTGTGTGCAAGTCGAAGGAGGAGGGAGGGTTGGGTCTAAGGAATATGAGAGCTTTTAATCTTACTTTGTTGGGGAAATGGAAGTGGAGGCTAAAAGTAGATAGCAACAGGTTGTGGGTGCATATATTGAAGTCTAGATATTTTGAGTCAAACGGCAATGGATGTTACAAGGTAAGAGGTGTTCAAGATGGTGGGTAAAGTTATACTCAATAGAGGACCAAATGCAATAGGGTTGGTGGTCTCATCATGTGACAAGAAAGATGGTGAATGGTAGGGAGGTTTTGTTTTGGCATGACAAATGGATATGGGATCAAACCTTATGCCATACATATGGCAGATTGTTCAGTTTGACAATTCACAAGAACATAGTGATCAAGGAATTGAAAGGGAAAAAGTCAGGTTGGGGGTGGAACTGGACATGTCGATTATTTGCATTGGAGGAGGATTTGGTAACAGGATTAACTAAGTCTTTGGCAAAAGTAAATATAAGGGAAAGGAATAAGGATGAGTGGGTATGGATGACATATGTGTTTGGTTAGTATACAATAAGTTCAACCTACAAGGTATTATCAACAAATCCAAAGGCATAAAAAGATGCTTTCTTAGACACTTGTTGGTAGATTGGATGCAAATCAACTATCCACTAGGGATAATTTGAAAAGGTGACACATATTGGGCGAGGACGGGTTAGGGTGTGCATTATGTTGGGAGGCACAGGAAACAGGTTTCATATTTTCATTAATTGTCTGATAACTACTTTGATGTGGTATAAGTTATGTAAATGGTGGAGAATTGTGTTAGCTTTGCACAATGAATATATAGGACCTCACTACCAAATACAAGGTTTTGTCCATGGATCCAAATATTTGATGAAGTCATATGGTCCTTCGTTTAGTATGCTAGAATTTGAAAATTTTGGAAGACTTTTAATGAGATGATTTTTAAGGGATAACGGATAAAGATTGATGACATAGTTAAAGTAGTTCAATTGAATACATGAAAATAGTGTTGCATAACAAAAGTTAACCTCGTATTCTTTTAAGAAATGGATGAAGAATCTCATGTTTTGTACTTAATGTTTTTACTATTATTTTTGTTCGATTGTATTCTTGGTGAGTGAACTTGATCACCTCTTTGATTTTATGGTAATAATATCCATTTGTCTTAAAAAAATATAATAATAATACTAACAAATGAGTATATTAATATTTTTTTAATAGATTGGTCTATTACATTTAAAAAACTTTCAAAATAAACTGTGTGCCATATTTAACTAATTAAACTTTATTAAAAATCTTGACTTAACCTTCTTTTTTTTAAATTGACTTAGCCGAGACTTAATATAGTGTGGGTCAGAAATCCTTTTCTAACAGTCTAAACTATATATCCCTAATTTATAAATACTTGCTCGATTAATTAGATAATGCAAAATGATGTACTCGTACTAAGAAGACACTTTATATGAATCCTCAACAAATGCTGTGATATTAATAATTTGTACTTTGAAGAGTTTGTGAATTAAAGGACTCGGTAGATCCGCACCACAGACTTAATTGGCAAATGGCTGTAGAATATTCGAAGAAAAAATTTATTAAAACACAATTCCTCAAGACTCATAATTATTATTCCCTGCTGGTATCTGGATAGTTTTCACTCTGATTACACAAAACACAAGGAAACGAAACTTGATGTTCCCGAAATAATATAATATTGAACATATACACATGAATATAGAAGACTATTTACTCCCCAAGTTTGAGCTTCTTACGATACCTGTAGCAAAGGCCGATTAATATAATGATAGCAAAGACCCCAACCAAAACTCCGATGACGATGCCAAAGGTGGAGGATGAGTCATCATCATCATCAAATGGTGGTGTCCACGACCATGGTTTTGAAGAAGTGCCCGGTGGTGGAAAAAATTCCATTTAATTTGGGGAATTTCTTTCCTCAAACTCTCTCTCACTCTAAATTTCTTTCCCTATTCTTTTTTAGCCGTCTGTCTCACCCACCCAGACAATAATTTTATAGCCACAAAAAAATAATAACCTTCCTGGTGGTTGTTCAGAGCTATTAATTAGTCGTCATTTCATTTCTGTGTGAATGTCATCAATTTGACTAGTCAATAATAAATTATTTCGAATATATAGTGGAAGAGAAAGACGCTTATTTTTATTTTTATTTTTATTTTTTTTATGAAAATTTTTATATACAGCTCACCTCTACAACATATAAACCTCATATAAATTCAGAAAAAACAATTATAAGAATAAATTTAAAGGACCGAACATATCGTGCACATGATATAATGAAGATTATCATAAATCAAATTTTAATATTTATGAATTATAAATTTGTTTCCTATACTTATAAAAAAAATTGTTTACTAATTAAACAATTTATTTTAGAGTAAACTGATTTTTTACTAAATTGATTATTTTTTATTAAACTTTATCACTTAAGCATTTCGTGCTTTAAAACTCGTATTGGAAACAAAATTTCAACATTCAGCAATTAAAGAAAAAAGTGCATGCATGCTGAGAGTCAATTGTGGGAATATATTACCGAAGTAATTAAGTTTTTTTTCGGAGGGAAAGTAATTAAGTTTTCCCTTCACCTTTTTACTCTATATTTATAACATAAGATTTATTAATAATATCTGAGGAAACTTAAACTTAGAGAATACCTACAGATGAGTAATTAATGTTTTCTATTATTCTAGAATATGGTTAGATCACATGGGCTGTTTTGCTTTAATATTAGACCAAAAAATAGCCTTAAAGTAAACTTTAATTAAGAAAAAAAGTCAACATATTTATAATATCTTTTGAAAATTGGGTTTGATGAAAAAAGTTAATGAGTCTTCCACAACATAGTAAAAGCAAAACTGTAAATTTTTCCTCAAAGATATCCACACTTGATAAAAGTTTAACGGTATATTGAACAAAAGTAAGTCTAAAAGAGAATATTTTATGAGAAAAAAAGTGTAACAATCATAAAAGGACCAAATTAGTATATTCTGTATTTTGTATTTTTTCAAATAATTTTTATATAAATATATGTTATCTTTGCTGATAAAAAATAAAAAGAAGTGAATATATGTGTATATCCTTCTTGGTGTTCATTATCTGTCCCATCCAACTGTGAGTTGAGCTAGCGAGATTTTTGACATGTTTGGAGTTATGAAATGATATCACTCTCGGTAATATCCATACCATACACATAATTAATTAATTAATTATTAGAACACGGTTCTAAAGCATTCCTATGTTCATCAATCGAGAATCACAATTAGCATTGTTATTTTCATGCTCATTAGATGAAAACACACAACGAAACGAAGCTTAATTATATATGTTCTGGAAATGAAATGAAAAACACAAAAAGAATTTGGGAGGGAATATATTACAAGATTACTTAGAAGACTCACTCCTGAATTTCTTCCTAATGTACTTGCACCAAATGGCGAACAATATAATAAGTGCCAAGACACCAACCAAAACTCCGATGATGATGCCAAAGGTCGTTGTTGACGATGAAGATGAATCTGAACGATCTTCAAATGATGATGAAAAAGAAGAAGTTGGTGGTGGATACGTAGGAAAAGCTGGTGTCCATTGCCAAGGTTGCTGTGGAACCGTTGGTTCCGAAGGAGTGTCCGGTGGTGGAAGATAAGTTTTTGACATTGCCAAAGAAATAACTAATGCTATTTCATGAAACTCTCTCTCTTAATTTTGAGTGGGTAGCTATGAAATCATGGAGGAAATAATTTTATAGGCACAATGCAAGTATGAGGCTTTTTGCAACCATTTTTTATTCATGGATCATTTTGATAGTGAACAACTTGTAGGTTGGTGTGTGCTAATAATCTCTTCCACGAGAGAGATGTTTCAACTTTCAAGCTATATTCTGTGTCTGTTATCTTGATTAATGAATAAACAAGTATATATGTAGGTGGCGATCAATTCATGCATTTGCATTGGGCAGAAGAACACTTAACCAATAATCGAGAAAAATCAAACTATCAATTATTTGAAATACAAGTGAAAAAAAATAGACCTTGTTTGACAAAAAATAAGTTTGATAACTTAGCCCAAAACAAACCTCATTAATTAAATTCAGAATATATAACTTATATGGATAAAAAAAAAAAAAAAAAAACTAAACACGCACAATGTTAAGAAGAATATGCTAGATCGTGTTTGGGGTATTTATGAATTCTTATTAATTTATTTACAAAAATAGTTATAGTAAAGAATTGTTAACTGCTAAATAAATTGTGGTTTAAAATTTCTAACTTATGATATGGTGCTTTAAAATTCATTATAGGAATGCTTTCAAAGTAATTTAGAAATGCTTTTGAAAGTTAAACTTTGAAGTTACATTTTGTAAAGAAAAAAAAAAACCCTATATGTTTAATTATACAAGAGATAGTTGAATCTAAATATCTAATTAAATAGCCGCCATTGTTGAACAATGGAATGAGAATAAAAATTTATATAAAATTAATTTTATTACATAGTTTCCTAATGGTTTAAGTAAAAGGGAAAGAACTTACCTCAGGCTACACTTAGTTTAATATATATATATATATATATATATATATATATATATAAAAGGAAGGAATGAATTTACTCCAAAAGTGAATTTAAGAGAGTTATTCTTCATTCTTATCCTTTATTTTATTAAAATTTAATACTGGTAATGAATAACTAATATTTATAATTAGATTTTAAGAAAACAAAGAGTTGAGATGAAGAGTAAGTTTTCTAAACTTACTCTTAGAGTAAGTGTATCTTCTCCCATACACACATACATATGTAATAGATTATAAAGGTATTATGCAGGATTTTTTTAGAAGTAATAAAATATAAATAAAATAAAAATAGTTTATCCAAAATGTTTATGTAATAACTCTCTCATATAAATTTTTAAAATATGTTTTTCTTATAATTAAATTAACTTATGATTTTTTTTTATTTTTTATTTGCAAGTCTTTTAGAAAAATTAAGTTTATTCAAACCATCTTTCTTGATATATTATTTATGTTTTTAAAGATATAATTGTCAGCTTGTTATGTTGTTTAAATGTATATTTATCTGTTAAAAGTCCTTAAAGCTAACAAACATGCAATTTTCAGGTTTGGGGAGTTTCTACTTTCATTTTCCTTTATTACTAATAAACTTCCTTAAAAAGATTAATAAAATCATTATTTATTGTAAAAAAATTGTTTTTTATTTTTAAAAATTAAATATTTTAAATTTCAGTCATTCTAATTTTTATAAATTTAAAAATAATATTAATTGTTAGTATTTAAAATTTTTCAATAGTTGTGAAACACACTTTGTGATCTTTTTTATTAAACTACAAGTAAGTTCAAGTACTATAGTTGTTGGAATTTGAAAGTTATTTGATCAAACCAAAGTTAGTAATCTTTTTTATAAAATTTTTAACAAATAAACATTAAAAATAAATTTTTTTTGGTTGACAAAGAATTTCATTAAAGGATATAAGAGATACCTAATAAATTACAAAGGAAGGGATGTGGATGGTTAGATAATACTACAATGGCAAGAATTATCCACCTAGTCCTGAACCCAAAACAATTTACCATAATCACAAGCCAAAATATCCTGCAAACCTACCCATAATGGACATCCCAAAAGTATATCTATAAACCCAAAATAGGACTAAATACAAAGCCAGAACAGGACATCCCAGAAATATATATGTAGCCCACCCAAATGTAAGGATGGCTTTTCCTATTATACAACTTCACCTTCAATAAGATCAATCCCTATTTTACCCCCTACAATACAACTAGAATTTGTTGCAATATTTTGTCAAGTTGGAAGGTCTCATCTTTGAACACACATTGATTCCTTTGGTTCTACAAGCACCAAACTATTGTTATCCACACTACGTTCCACTTTTGATTGCTACTATTGTGTGGTCCCTAAGTTGTATATTGTATGAAGTTTACCCGGGGGTCTTGATGCATCATTATGTTCATACCAATCCATGCATAGCATTTTTGCCAAACTTGGGAAGCCATTTTGCAATTAAAAAACAAATGCCTAGTATTCTTTTCATGAAGCCCACACAAAGGACATAAGAGATCAATTGCATTAGGCATAACATGTCTCTTTCTGAGATGATCTTTGGTTGGAAGTCTATTCAGCATTAGCCTCCAGGTAAATATGAGAACTTTCAGTGGTACCTTTGACGATCATAATAGCTTTATTTCCTTCATCTGCATTCCCCTCCCTATAACTCTTTATTGTAGCATTTAGTAGGTTTCTCTAGTGTTGTATATACCATCGGGTCTACCAGCCATAACAATCCATCCTCTTGACTTGGATTCTGCAATATTTATATATTATAACCTGAAACCTTTATACAGAATCGAGTTCCCATTGGAACCATTGTCTCCTTCATCTAAGTTTCCATACCCAATGACCCTTCACTCTCTCATGTCTATAATTTTTCCTGTTTGCAGCTCTTAGTATATAGTCTTGGTAACCTATTTTGAAGGCACCCTTCATACACCAGTCATGCCTTCATAATTTATTTTTATTTCTTGAGCCCACCTTCCACTCCCTCAAATCCTAAAACCACTCATCTGGTTGGTCACTATGACATGCTTTGCCTAAATCTCTCCACCATACAGATGTTTTGCTTCTATCACCCCCCACTCTAATCCTTCCCATCCCCCATTATTACAATGAACCCAAAGCTCATTATTACAATGAAACATCTCCCATCTCCACTTCCCTAACAATGCTCTATTAAATGTAGCTAAATTTTTAATACCCAGTCCCTCAACATGTTTGTATGGACACACCTTGTCCCAGGTTACCTAGTAAATTTTTCTACTACCCTCCCCAACCCCTCTCCCCATAAGAATTTAGCTTGTATACTTAGCAACTTATCAATGACCCTTACTGGAGCCAAAAAAAAGGAAAAGAAGAACCGAAGCAGAGAGAAAAGGATTGAGTTGATAAAAGTGACTCTTCCACCAAAAGATAGGGTTTTGTTCTTCTAGCACGCAAGCTTATTTTCAAACTTCTGAATGATTGGCCACCATGTGCAAAACCTCATTTGGTTAGTTGCAATAGGGATACCTAGATAAGTGAATGGCAGGATTAGCAATTTGCAGTTTAAAAAATCAGCAATTCTATATATCTTTAGATGTGTAAGACCAATAGCCACAAACCTGTTTTTGTTGAAGTTGACTCCAAGCCCAGATACCATATCGAAGTTTCTCATTATTCACTTTATGATCATTGTGTTTTTCATTGTTGCCTCTCCCAAGAAGACTATATTGTCAGCGAATTAGAGCACATTAACCTGTATAATGTCCTTTCCATGACTATAAATTTTATATAAACCCTTGCTAACAACTTCTCTTACCAGTCTGATAAGCCTTTTAGCAGTGATAATGAATAAGAAAGGGCCTAATGAGTCTCCCTGTCTTAGAGTTTTGTTAGTGCTAAATTTAGCAGGTGGGCTGCCATTGACTAATACAGACACCATGGCTTATTGCAAGCATTATGATATCCATTTAATCCATTTGTCTGCAAATCCCATTCGCCTGAGCATATATAGCAAAAAGTTCCAGTTAATAGAGTTGTAGGCTTTTTTGTAATCCACCTTGAATATTAGACACTTTCTTCTTCTCCTCTTTGCTTCCTCAATGTCTTTTTTCACTATGATAACATTTTGCAATAGTTCTCTTCCACTAAGGAACGCACTTTGATGTTGATTTATGACCCAATTCAGAAGTCTTTATAGCCTTCTAGCTAACACCTTGGCCAGAATCTTATAAAGATTGGTTGTTAGTGAGGTTGGTCTAAACTCATTGAGCTTCTTAGGGTCAGCCTTCTTTAGAAAAAACATAATGAATGGTGAATTGAACATAATTAATGGTGAATTGAGTACAGCTGGAAGATTCCCATTAAAGTGAAATTCATGCATGTATCTTATAACGTGTTTTTGAATCATCTCCTAGAAATTTTTTATAAAGTGAAAGTTGAACCCATCCGGTTCAGGGCTTTTGGAGCTTCCATATTCCTACACTACCTGTTTGACCTCCTCAATAAAGAAGGGTTGGATCGGTTGTTGACTCTACTCTAAAGAGATCATCTAGAATTGAACTCCTTCCAGTTGTGGCCTATCCCAATGAGGTTCTTCAAATCTTTGTTGAAAGTATTCCTTTGTTTTCTGTTTTACCGCCATTAGGTCTTGAAACCATTAACCATTCACTCTAATCCTGGTTATGTGATTTAATATTTTCCTCCATTTTTTCATGTTGTGGAATTATTTTGAATTTCCATCCCTTCCCTAAGCCACTCAGTTCTTGACTTCTGCCTCATCATAGATTTCATCCTGATAGAGATCACCTAGAATTTTTGTGGCAATTCTTTTAGTAACTCCATTTAATCCACCGTAAAACTCTCCCTTTCAATTTTGATATGAATTTCATTCATCCTCTCTACAATCTGTTCTTGCTCTTTTCCAACATCACCAAACGAATCCTTATTTAATCTCCTCAAATGATCTTCAATCCTTTTGAACTTCTCTTTCACCACATAGGCTCCCCACCCATTGACTTTGAGACTTCTCCATACTTCTTGAACCATACTTGTGAAGGTCTTATCTGAAAACCAGCAATCTAGGGTGTGGAAGGGCTTAGGTCCCCAATCAACAGCCTTAGAGCTAAGGAAAATGGGGTAATGATCTGATATATCTCTATTCAGGACTTGCTGAGTGGATTCTGGCCATCTTTGAATGGTTAGATAAAAGTATCATATCAATACGACTCTTTGTAGTCCCGTTTGGTTTGCACTGAGTAAAACTTCTTCCACTCCCCGAGGCATCCTCCACGTCCATATCTTCTATAAATTCGTTAAATTGATCCCTCTTGCTTCTCTTGTGGCCCTCTGACATCTCCCTATACTTCTCTGAACTAGATCTAACAGAGTTAAAATCTCCTAGTATGCACCACAATTGAATAGGGCTTTACTGTTTCTGTTGACGTAGTTCTTCCCAAATCCTCCTTTTTTTGTTGATGTTACAAAATAGACATTGACAGTTACCATCTCACAGTCCTTCTCCTTCCATATACCTTCCAACATAATATACCCACTTCTTATAATATGATTGTTAAGTGTAAAGAATGTTTCACTCCATAAGCATAATAACCTACCCCTTCCATTAACTGTCGACAATGCAACCATTATACTTCAGAATTCCCTCAGATTGTCTAACAATTTTTTTCTCTATGTTTTATCTCTTTGTTTCTTGTAGGCATACCATATAGATTTTCTGTTTCAGTATAAGAGTCTTAATTCTCCTCCATTTTACACCCCAACCCTATAATGTTATATGTTAATAGCTTCATAGGCAACCAACCTACTTACTCCCCCACCTTCCTTGACCCCTATGTTTTCCTCATTCTCGTGATACGTTAACCCGAATATTGCCTCCATTAAAAACAAAATTTAATTAAATGATTACACATGATTATTCTACCATACTTTTTAATTACGTAACAAGTTACTAGCCTATAGGTAAACTATGTGGTGTTAGTGTGAGTTTATTATAAATTAATGGGTGAATTATATCTCTTGTAAATTTTTTGCCAATCCAATGTTAAATATGAGATATGATCTCAATAAGGTGATATGCACTGCTAGAATAAAGAGTGGTGCGTATCCCATCTTGTGTATTGTAGAAACATTTTTTTCTTCCTTTTTGAATAAATTCTTTATTTTTCAAAAAAAAAATAAATATCTCTTGTAAATTGTAATCATTGATTGCTGAACATTGCAAACATCCAAAATACCAACTTGTTGCACTCATGTTACAATTTTATGGAAAATATGTATGTATCGACCCAAGTTTTATTTTGATTTCTATGCCTCATCTCTTCTGTTGATAACACCTTCTATTTATAATCTGACTCATTCTTTGTTTGATTTATACACTTATAATCGTTGTATTACTGTTTATAAATATTTTTTTGGAAAAATCCTTACGCTCACAATAAATAATTACCAGCAAATACATTTTTAAATTAGATGATAACAACTGGTAATTGAGAAAGCCTATTATGAGTTTTAAAACACAATTTTTTTTTCATGTGCCACAAATAAAATATAATTGAGAAAGCCTATTGTGACCAAAGAGAGACTTGTTTGTTATATCTTCATTAAAAAACATGTTTTTTTCATTAAAAAAAAACAGTACGCAGATAATTAAATATTGTAGGATATTAAGGAAGGAAGTTTTACCTTCTTTCTTTTTCCTAATTTTTAACACAAGATTCATTTTAATAACATGTGACTTAAATCACATCCTAATTCAATTTATTGAACTTAGATAATACCTAAAGCTTAAATAATGATTTCTATTAAATAATAGAATATAGTTAGATCACATGGGTTATTTGCTTCAATATCGCACTATGAATGAGCCTTAGAATAAATACATTGAGATATTTAAAGTTAAAGAAAAAATACTCACCTTATTTGTAATGCCTGTAGGACACGCACCGGAAAATTCCGTGGCTCCATGATTGAACTATGGGCTTTTGAGGAGTTCTGTGATGTTGATTAGTTTGATTTTATTTTTTAGTTTTTAAAAAGAGTTTTTATTAATAATTTTTAAAAATTATTTTTGAAGAAAAAATTATATAATAAGTGTTATATGAAATTATTTTAAAGATATAAAAATGAAAAAAAATTTATTCATATTTATTAAAATTTCATTCATGAAAAGCAAAAAATAAGGTATTCTTATTGTATTTTGAGTTTTAAAAAAAAAATAGAAAACTGAAAAGCAAAATTACTTTTAACTGTTTCTAGTTTTTAGTTTTTAAAAACTAAAAATCCATAACTGTTTTCGAAAACTATTTTCAGAGAACACTACCCAAACAAGTTTTCTAGTTTTTAAATACTAAAATACTAAAAATAATTTTATAAAACTATTGTCAAACAACTATTTATTCTGTAGAAATACATTGTGGGTAAGAGTTTTTCTCGCTGTTCCTCCCTTTTTTTTACCGCACTTTCATAGTCTTGTAAAAAGATAAAAATATTCTTAGATAAAAAATTTTTCCTATTGCGTAGTTTTTCTCCCTCTCACGTAGTTTTTCTCTCTCTTCACAGTCTTCTCCTTTGCACATCTCCTTCTTCGTTGTTCCTTCGCCGACACCAATTTAGACCACAAGTCCCTCCCCCCTTTGCCGCGTGTGTAAACAAATTGTTTTGACAAGTTCAGATTAGCCAATTCGGACTTGTAAAAAAAATTGAGTCCAAATTATTTAATCTAGACTTGTAAAAGAATTTGTTTTTGTAAGTTCAAATCAGATAATCTAGACTCACATTTTTTTTTACAAGTCCGGATTAACTAATTTGGACTTGTAAAAAAAAAAAATTTGAGTTCGGATTAGCTGATTCAGACTTATAAAAAAAATTTGTGAGTCCAGATTAGTTGATCCAAACTTATAATAAATTTTTTTTTACAAGTCTAGATAAGCTAATCATGACTCACGAATTTGTTTACAAGTTTGAATTAACTAGTTCTGACTCACAAATTCGAATTAGCTAATCCAAACTTGTAAAAAAATGTGTGAGTTTGGATTAGCTAATTCGAACTTGTAAAAAACTTGTTTTTTTATCCATATTAGCTAATCCAGACTTGTTAAATGTCTCGGTGTTTTCAAATTCTACTGAGTCCGGATTAACTGTAGAAAGCAAAATCAAAGTAGACTAGTAACTATGTTAGAGAGACAAATCAAGATGCAAAAGGGAGTTCAGATCAGTTGCAGGCGTGATTGGGGGAATTAAGATAGACAATGATAGAAGGAGATACACTAAGACAAAAGAACAACTAATAGGGAGAGAAAAAAAAAGTTATTAACTTTTTTACCTAAAAATATTTTTATGATTTTAAAAGAGGATGAAAATTCAATAAAAAAATATAAAAGTGAAGGGAGAAAATCTCTATGACGAATTTATAAATATTCACTTATTGACTTGTTCCATAGTTACCTCTCATTCATATCACAATAGTATAAATGTTGCTTGATATTGTGGGGAGGTCCTAAAAAGTGACAATAAGTACATTGCACGGTACCTATAAATGAAAGGGCTAAAACATTGTTATATCTTTAATTAAAACAAAATTGTATTTTATATGTTTAATTTTTTTGCCTAGTTTTCCGTTTTTACTTTACTCTTACAATTATTTTCTAAATTATAATTTCCCAATTCAATTCCATAATTCATGAGACTATCATCTAGACACTCAACATATACTTTTTCACCCTTTTCTCTCATTTCATCATCTGACCATCATAACATAATCACATAACTTGATTAATTGAATTCAACAATAACATCACATCACGTCGTCAAGATATCTCAAATCTATTCTTCTCATGTATTATTTCACTCCCACAATTTTTTCGTTCTTTTGCGCTCTATCTTCACTTTTATGTGCACGGAGATCATCGTTAAATTTAAAGCTTCTAATTAAGTTTAATTCTACACTAGTAACAAGGGCAACATTTATGGCAACTTTTAAATCATACTAGAGAGCTCATTATTTTGGAATGCCTAGAAGGTTTCATGCATTGAATGTTAAAGTTTTTTATTATTATTATTTCGTTAGATTTTTATTATTATTATCTTAGTTGATTATGATAAACTGTAACTTCTCTCTTCCCCCATAAATTATAGTTTTTGTCGTGTTAATACTTTATAATTCATATTTTATAATTGGACAGATTCGCATATAGTTAAACCATTTGTTTTTTAGATTACATTTACGGTGTGAGTTGGCCAGTTAATTGGGGGTGGTCATGTGGTGTCCTATCTTATTTCGAGCAACAGCCTAAACTCTATTTTGCAATTGAAAAGTCTTGATGTGATGATGTGCTTGTGTAATTGATTTTTTATTTGTTTTGTTTTGAATTGGTATTGAATTTTAAAAGGAAATTTTAGTCATTTGTGATGATTTGAGAAGTTGGAAATGGCTAAAAAGTGTTTTGATTAGTAACAGTCATCACATCACATGAGGTGAATGTTCCCGCCGTGAAAGATGCGCTAAAAAAGAAATATATAAGGAGTTCTCTCGATTATTGCAAAAACCTAGCATACCTATGAGACACCTATTGAAGGAGTAAAATGCGTCAAGAATTTATCTACAATACTGTGTAAAACTCCACGTAGGTATGAAGAGATGAAAAAATAAAGATATCACATGATTAATAATGACAAAAGGGTCAATGAATAAAAAATATAAAGCATCTTTTTTAAATTGTAATAAAATACTTGCTATTTTTAATGAAATTTGTTGTATTTTTTACACTATTTATGTTTACATGTTAATTAAAATTAAAATTTGTATATATATAAGAACTCTTATTTATTATTTTTCTATGGCGCACAAAATGTAAACCCTAATATAACTTTGGTCGATAAAAAGAAAAGGGTGTTGAATTTAATGGAAAAGGATTAATAATCTCTCACAATACAGTGAAAAAGGTTGAAATATCTGTTAAAAGGTGTTTAAAATATGTAGTATTTAGTAGCCGATGGCATCTCAAAAATAGTTATTTAAAAAAGATAAACTTAGTAAACAATCCATCTCATCTCACCCACCCAGCAACTTAAAGGTATACTTGTGATAAACAATCCAAAAGATTTTTGACGGGTTGAGTTTATGAAATGATCACATCATAAAACGTACATATTGATTTATGACGGTTGTAGAAAATTTGAATGTTCCCAAATGAGAATCACAAATTCAATATAACACAATTCCTCCATGACTGAAAAGATCAAGCACTATGATCTCTCATGTTATTTTTATGCTCCTTACGGGAACAATTTTCACGTCTAACACAACAAAACGAAACTTATGTACTATAGAAACGAAATACTTGTCAACATAAGTAGCAGATGTACTTTGAACAATCACTTTTCTTCCTAAGCCACTTGTACCAAATAGCAAACAATATAATAAGTCCTAAGATCCCAACGAACACTCCGATGATGATTCCAAAGGTGGATGTCGATGAATCTGAACCCGAATCATCAAATGATGATGAAAAATAAGACGTTGGTGTTGGATATGTTGTTGGCAAAGGCTCTGTCGTCCGTGACGGTGGTGGAAGATAACTTGACATTTTTTTCAGTGACGTGTTATTTGGCAAAACTTTGGGTAAGCATCGTAGGATGACACTCTCTTTCTCTATCTTTATATTTTCTTCCTAATTCCTATTCTTTTGAGTAGTGTCACTCTAATTTTATAGGCACAATGCAAGTATGAGAGTTGCAAATTTTTTATTCTTGGCTCCTTTGGATACTACACAACTTGTACGTTGGTGTGTAAACCAAACAACTTAAAGTAACCTTTGACCTTTCCACGAAAAAGATGTTTCAACTTCTAAGCAATTCTGTGAGTGTGTGTCCTCTTGATTTTAATGAGTATATGTTTAAACAGTTATAAAGGTCAGCATCAATGAATTGGAATTAAGCAGAAAAATCTTCAACCAAGCGATGAGTGAGAAAAACCAACTATCGATCAATTAATATAAGTGGGTAAGATTTTTTTAGTACATATTATAGTTGCAAATATATATTAACTTAATTTGTTCATAACTAATTTCCAAGCACGTGATCTTTAATGGAATCTTTTCTCTTAATGATTTTCTAATCATGCACTTGAATTGCATGTGGGATCTGTTAGTTAGTTAAAAGAGCGTAGTATTATTTTAATAGAAAAATATATATACGGTAAAAAAATTTATTGGGTATTTAATCATAATTTTTTATATATAAATAAGAGTTTGTTAAATTTATTATATATATATATATGAAAAATTATGATTCAACGTTAATATAAAAATCTTTTATATAAATAATAATGGATAATAGTTAAACTCTTGTTTTAGTATTTACAAAGTTAAATATGTACAAGAGGTAATGCAATTGTTAGATAAAGAATGCTCATTTTAAGTCTATACACAAAAGTATTTGTAGAAGAAAAAAAAAGAAAAAATTAGTTAAAATAACTTTTTACAAATTTTTTAAATGATATTTGATTTTTTCAAATTAATTTTTATTTTGTCTTACATTTTTTTAAGATGTTATATGAGAACAAATAACTAAAATTTATTTGACAGAAGTTTCACTTTCTTTTTAAAAAAAAAACATTTAGAGAAACTTTTTTATTATTTTTTTTCAAAAGTTCTTCTAGACAACCTTATCAAATTAATATAATCCAGATTTTCGGATGGATTATGGATATGCACAAAATTGGGTTTCAAAAAGTTATTTTTACTGCAGTTGCCAAATATATACTGACTTAATTTGTTCATGATACGTTATATTTAAATTTAGAGTTTAAACTCTTAAATTTAATAGTTTTCTCTTAATGATTTTTTAATCATAAGATTGAACTCTAAAACTTAATTTGCTTAGAGTTAATTGTTTTTTTTAAACTTAATAACTTAAGCATATCGTGCTTTAAATAACAAAATCTTTTTTTTAAAAAAAAAACATGCTGTGAATTTATTTTTTTTTCTAAAAGGCAAAGGAAATGTATTGAAATAGATAGAGGGACGAAACAAAGAATTTTTAAAATTTGGAACAACCAAGCTAAAAAAACTACTAAAAAACACTTCAATATGTGAAATCACATAAGACGTCCTAATCAAAGCACTTAAAAATTTTTCTTCACTTTATTAAATTATCCCCTTGAGCACAAAGGGACACCACCTTCAATCTAGAATTTTAGAATATTAAATTATAAATTTTTCTTAGTTATATATTACTCAATTTTTTAATTTTTAATTAATGTGGAATTTCAACTTATATTCAGACTCTAACATAGCTTTTATGAAAAAGACACAACTTTATGATGTTTATAATATGGTTAAAAAAAAGGAGCACACACAATTTTATGGAAGTTTTACCTTTTTTTCCAAGATTTAACGAAATGTTTATTTTATTGATAAGAAGTGAGTAAACGTAAATCGTACTTTCATTAAATTTTAATGATCTTAGAGAATACCTAAAGTTGGGTAATGTTTTCTACGATATTATAATAAGGTTAGAATCACATGGGACGATTTGCCTTAACATGCATGGATACCACAAAAAGTCTTGAAATATATTTAGCTAGTAGAGATGGATAAAAGAATATTTGGATTCACAGGCCTATCATCCCATAATTCATAAGTCACAAGATGCACAACATACAATTTTTTTTGTCTACATAAAATGTGGACTTTTTTTATTTCGGTTAGTTTAATAAGTGGGTTAAGCGGATCTATGACTTCGTAGACTTTTCACTTTTAAAACAATACTATATTTTTTGTTTATATTTGTTAAAAAATTATATTAAATAGCTTTTGAAGACTAAGAATAAAAATTCTCTAATTTAAAAATGAAAAAAAGTGCTCAAATCTAAATAATGAAAATAATTTATAAAAGAATAAATTTTATTTTTATTTGCAGGATAAGCCAACGCATTTAGTCCGTATTCAAATGACTAGATGAGGTCACAATTTGCAATTTTTTTGTATTAATGGCGTTAAATCCAAAAATATGAGAAAATTTTGTTATAAAAAGTTGTCTTTAAAAAATATTTCTAAATGGTGTTATCCAATTGACATATATGATCGGATTGGTTCAAAAAAAGTTTGACGAAAAAATTAAATATATTCAACTCAATTCAAATTGTAAAAAAATTTATTAGATTGAATAGATTTAATTATACACAATTCTCGTATATCTTTAAAATAGAAGTTTACTACTTAAATGTTACTCTTTGTCTGACTTTATTACGGTCATTCTAAAATAGAGGTTGACAATTTCAATCAAACAATTTCACAAGAGTAACTTTATCAAAGTGATCTTGTGAAGACGAACAATCCTAGACGACCTCATGTCCTTGATAACCCTAGCACAAAACTCCATTAGTCTCCTCCAAATAAGATGAATCGTCACAGGAGGAGTAACGGACATCCCCAACAATCACCTAAGAGAGCTAATTATCGTCATCACAAACTAACAGTTACAAGACAAATAAAAGAGCAATTAAAGTCACATTAACTATGTCTCAAAGATAAAAAGAGAAGAAAAAACTTATTGTACACTTCACCTAAAACATACTACTAGACAACATTAACTGAATTAGAGTGTTTCTTGCAAATAAGTAACCTTGACGTTGTTCTTTCAAAACCTACTTTGTGAACTTTTTTGAAGAATTTCCGATACATTTTTTTATAAGTACAACAAGTATCAAATACTTCCTTTTACATACAAACTACACTTGTAAAAGTATGAGAAAACTATAAAAATTAAATGTCATCCAACAATCTAAATATTAAAGGTATCAATTTTCATACAAAATGTTTATAACTATGTTTTAAAAGACCTAATAATTAAAATGTCAATTATTAATTTTACATGTTGTTGTAGATCTTTTGGAGATACGACAGAAACTTTTAAGTATGTGCTGAGGGTACTAGTAGATCCTGAAAAAACATGGTACATAGTGTTCTGGTCTACATACTCAATATCTAGAAACACCATGTTGGAGAATTAAATGATAAGAATGATTAAAATAATAATTAAATAAAATTAATAGTCATAGTCACAGTTACATGTTATTAGATTTAATCACGCAACAGTTATTTAATAAAAATGAATAACACGTTTTAAACACATATACAAAGGAAACTCTGTCTCTTCCTAATATTATAATTTTTTTTTCAGGATAAGAACTTTTTGTGAATTTATAAAGTTACAATATATTTTAGTAAGTAAAAATATCCTTATGAAATAATAATTAATCTCGATTTTGGACATAATTTTGAATTATCTTTTTTATTCGAGACATAACAATTTCCAATTAGATTTACATATATGAAATTGTAGAACTTAATTGTTTTTCAAATAAAAAAATTGCAAACGTCGTAAAAATCTCATTTAAAGTGAATAAAAGATTAATAAAAATTAAAAAATTAATATTAAATATTAATTGTTAATGTGTTAATTTTGTTTGGTGAAAGAATTCGAATTTACAATTTTTCCTTCTCCTTTCTCTCCACATGTAAATTTTCACTGTATTGATTGCTTTTTTATTTAACATTTGTAGGATTCCATAATTTTCATGTAAGTAAATAATGAGACAATTGTTTCATTTCTTAAACTAGTAAAAAAAAAAAGAAATTCCAAATTTGTCTTTATTTTTTAGCAACTGAAAACCACCATATGCATTTTTTTTAAGGTAAAATATATAAGTTAACATAATGAGATAACTTTCATGTATTATATTAGTAAAAAAAAAGTTCAAAATTATATATTTGTTGTTTTTAGCTTTTGGAAACCATCCCATGTATTTTTAAAAGGTAAATTATGTTTTTGTCTATATAATTTTAATCAAATTTATTTTAGTCCTATACTTTTAAATTGATGATTTATTTCCCAAGTTTTAAAAATATATTAATTAGTTCCTCTCTTTAAAGGTGTTAATGTTGTTAATAGAGTTCATATTATGACATTTGAAAATATAGTTTCAAGTAATATAAACTATCACGAAAAGCATATAAGTTTTTTAGCAATTTAAAACCATTAGAAATTATTCATCTTATAGCATTATATATCCATGTTTGGTAACAGTTTTTAGCTACCGAAAACTATATATAACAGTTTATAATATCAAACACATCTTAAATTTAAATACATTATTTGTTTAAATCCATGTGAGTTTTTATAAATAATCTAAACTTTTATAATTTTTTATTCTATTAATTTATTTAGACAACTTAAAAATTTAAATCAATTATTATAAATAAATATTAAGTAATGTAAAAAATCAAATTATTATTATTATCTACTGTTTATCCTCATATGACTATGTTTATAGTATGAGTCTTTCAAAATAATTATGCACATAACATGAGTATTTTGAACTAGACATTATTTAAGAAAAAAAATATAAAAATGATGTTTTCTAATATTTGGTTTGATTTAGGTAACCTGCATGCAATTTAAGAATTTAATAAATTAAACAAACCCAATGAGTTTTTACTTTTTATTGATTTTTAATTTTTGGTTCATTACACTTTCTGTAAATGTAAAGTCAACTTCTTACAAATAAAGTTCTCTACTTTTAAACAACCATTTAAGTAACTTTTCTTGGAGTTGCTCTCTTGTTAATTGATTAATAATTAGTGTACTTATCAATAGGATTTTCTTACTTAGCTAAATAAGTTAGAGCAAAAAGTAAATACTGATCGAGAGATTTGATGCTTGAAAGTTGCTCTTTTCTTCTTCTTCTTCTTCTTCTTTTTTTTTTTTTTTCCCATTGAAACGTAAGTGGCAAAGGCAACACTAATAACTTCACCAACATTTTCTTTACATGATTTTTTTGTTTACATGATAGAACAATTATTTGGATTATCATCATCAAAGAGCCTCATAAGCTTCATCTCAGGAGACTTAGGGTCACCTATTGCATCAGGGACATTTCTGACAAAACCAGATGGTGCCTTGATGTCATATGCCCCTTTCACATAAGGGAATGTCACTAAATTGTAGGGAACAAATCCCCAATTGTCAACTGTTTTTCCTGTGCTCCTCACTTCTTCCATAACCTCCTCTGAATCCACATAACCTGTCACACTTACCCTCTGTTGCTTTTGGTTTACATCAAATGATTCCACTCCTGAAAACAATTCATTTTCAACCACATAAGGGTTTAATTTATATAAAGTATTAAGATTTTTACACCCTCAATGCTATCATGATTTAAGGGTAAAAATACATAATATTTCAAACATTAATCGAGCTTCTCATTATTGTGTATTCAAACTAGAAGTAATATCCGGGGCATATTTAAGATCACACAACTTTTCTCCAAATTTATTTTATTTTTTGTCTCTGCTATTTCTAATTTAAATTGCATTGTAACTTTTTTTCACAAAATTTTATAGTCTCACAAATTTTTACAATTTTTTTTTCACAAATTTTTTTATCAATATATAAAAAATTGCAAATTATCTTAATTGTGACAGACCGACAGTTCAAAAGAAAAATCAACACAGAATTATGTCAAGTGTGTCAATCTAAATATGTGAGGACAAAATTCAGGATATTTTATGAATTGGGAAGCGAATTTGAATTTGCTGGATTTTGTGTAATTTCGAAGACAATAAAAAAAACATTAAGTCTTAATTTTATATAAATTGGTATTGGTGCCCACAGTCTTTTGTATTGCATCTTTGATTGATTTTAGGGCAAGCATATATGATATATAATTTCAATATTATATTTGGATAACTTCAAAATTCAGATAGTGATGGATTGCAAATTGCAAAGAAGAATATATCGATAGCTTATTTGACTATAGAATTTTCTTCAAAAAGGTTGGACATATGTATCAGTTATTAAGATCTCAAGCAATTACCTGCCACATCTAATTAGTGTGATATATATATATATATATATATATATATATATATATATATATATATATATATATATATATATATATATATATATATTTTTATTTTTTATTTTTTTTTTATTTTTTATTTTTTTAATTAATTAGGATGCTTTTCATGACGAAATTTGTTTGACCTTTATATTAATATTAGCATAGTGTTCTTGCATTGCAGCGCATGTGCTTGTATATTAGTAGTGAATTAAATGTTACAAGTTATTAATGTATTGACTTGACTTTTATAAGTTTCCAGAAGTTAAGTCTTTATAAATCAAAGGAACAGTTAAAAATTCTACGAGACAAAATTTCTAGTCTGAGTGAATTAATTGGAAGAGGAAGAACCATGAAATTAATATTCTACTACCTTGAGTAATATGCAATTTGGAACAAAGCTGAATATAATGAGAATTATATATGATTTTTTATATAAGAAAATATTCAATAAAGAAAAAGACAAGAAGAAAATGGAAAAGTATATATATGGAAAAATAATTTATATGATGATAAGTAATGCTGTAGAAAATTTTGTTAAAAAAACAGCTTTATATAAATTATATAACCTAAATAAGATTATAACAAAGTTGCATGAAAAAATTATGTCTCAAATATGTTTTAAATATGTTTTGGTATTTAAACTTTTGTTTTGATCTTCAATTTTTTTTTTTAACTTTTTACTTTTGAATTTTTTTTAGATAATATTTCGAAAAGTGATTTAAATAGCATTAGAGAAATAAGGATAAATAAAAAACTATTAAGAACTAAGTTAAAAAATTAATAAAACCAAAACAAAAGGACAATGATAGAACAGGTTTCTCAAATAGCAGCAAAACAAACATATGGTAGTGAAAGTGCTAGTGAGAGACAATAGAAAGAGATAATGAAGAGAGCTTTATATGAACCTTCCAAGTTACTCAGTGCATGTGAAACCTTTCTTACACAACCTTCACAGTCCATTTTCACCCTCAGATTAACTGTCTATATAACACACAAACAAAATTAATATCTTGATTAGATTAGATACATAGAAAACGTAGTCAAAAGGGTACATATATAGATTGAGAGAGAGAGACACAAATAGCAAGATAGATGTTATAGGAAATGAAGATAATTAACCTTCTTGGGCACAAGTTTCTCCTTTGGTTTGGTCAAACCAGCGAAACATTCTTGAATCTTGTCTATAAACCCCATTAATAAGGTCCTAGCAAAAGGCACAAAGAGAAGAAGAAACTTAATTCTTTATGATCCTCAAGATTTGCTTGCCTGTGATGATTTCGTCCAACCATGTGACATATATATATAGCAGTCCAATTCTACCATCTTCATATCCATTCTTTTTTTTTGAAATTTGTTAGTAATTTATTGTTACTTGCACGTCAATTTATTGCTATATACGTACTAGGCTTTCACTGTCATCATCAGGTATACAAATTACTGGGAAATTAACATCATATCATATATTATCTCAAATGTATTGACTTGACTTTAATTTTGGGAGTTGGGTGTGTGATAGTTATTTTTCCGACGGATATTAGTTTTTTTAAATTAGCTGACCCAACTTTGAATGAGCTTTTTTTTTTTTTTAACATTTGAATAAAATTGGTTTAAATGATAATTAGCTTGATCATGAAAAATAAGAAGTTTTATTTTGGTCTTTATTGATTTTTTTATTTGTCTTTTAAAGTTTTTTTTCAACCCCTACTTTTGAAAAACAGTTGGGTGAGAGTGAGACATAACAACCACGTCAGTCATTTGTCATATCATTATAGACATAAATATTTTTGCGTAAATTACATTTTTAATGGTTTATCAACTTGGTTTATATTTTTTTAGCAGTCAACTTGGCTGATGTTAATGATTTTGAACATATTAATGATTAAAAGGTTTACATTTTTTTTATTTTTTTTTAAAAGCAAAGATTTTATTCGAATGAGAAACCAAGAGTTTCTTGAAGTACAAGGATGCAAACACCATACTACCTCATGTCCAATTAGGACATGAGAATTAACCCTTTTCCGCCTAAGGCATATTTAATAAGCACTCTCTCGGGTTAGCATACCAATCCGAGAATACACACCCCCTATTAAACCCAAAAGAATATGACAATCATTTCCACGAGATGATCTTAATAGTCATCATAGTATCTACTGACTCCACCTGAATTCTATCAAAGACAATCTGGTTCTTAGTCATCCAGATTCCCCAACAAGCAGCCAACCAGAAGACATATCTGCACTTCTTTCTTCTCTTTCCAACCACCTGAATTCTATTAAAAGGTTTACATATGATTTGAGTATATGGTATATTTTGCGTTTCAATAAAAATTTTATTTAGATTGAATTTTAAATAAATTTTTTATTTTATTTTGAGTATGTATGGTGATATTTTTTAAAAATATTTTAAAAATAATTTAAAGCATTATACAGGCAAAAATTTTATAAAAACCTAATGAAACTTTACTAATATATCAATAACCTAACCATAGTAAAGCCATATTAAGAATACAGTTAATATCATTGGGCTGTTGTTAACCTTAATTAATATTTTTGTTTGATTATATAAACTAAAAACTAAATTTTTACTTAATTAAGTTGAAAACATGATTAAAATAAAAAATAGTTATATGATAAAAAATATTTAAACAATAAAATTTAAAGACAAAACAAAAATAAATTAGAACCAATAAAACTTATAATCTAATATTTTGTGCTTACTTGAATGTATTGTATATTTTGTTGTAAATATTGTTGAATAAATACAATTTCCCATTGACAGTATTATTGTCCAACTGAATTAATTTTTCCTCTAAACTTTGGTCACTTGAAGTAATAAAAGCTAAGTTGCTACCAATATACTATGCTGTATATTAAATATAAGAAAATTCTAATTAACTTAGTGAAAGAGATGATGTTATTTGATATTAATATCTACCATCAAGATTGACTGGATAATTAAATGTATCTCTTATGCAAATACTTCAGACATCTAAAGTGAAATTATTAAGGATAGTTTAAGAAGTATATTTTAGTTTTTTTATCAAATCAATAAAATTAAATGAAGTTAACTAACTTCTTTAATCTATGTTAAATTAGATATTTTTACTTATATATGAGTCCAAAGAGATTACTAGATATAATTACTCTATTGATTCATCAAATCAAAATCATGGTTAGTAAAAAGGATGAGCAAAATGTACCATTCATCAAGTGTTAGTTTTAGTAATACAACAAGTGATATTGCTACTAAGTCATTTGCATGCACTCTACAAAAGTATAAGATATAGACTTAATAGAATTGGATAATGTAAGGACCTCTTTATTTAATAAGAAGTGTGTGAAATAATAGTAAAAGAATTAAATTTAAGCTTCACTTAAATTACTAATTGAATTGTGGTGTGATAAATTTTATTAATTGTATTAATGTTATGTGATTGTATTTAGATCTCTTTGATTCGAGGTGCTTGGGCTGAATTTTGGAAAGTTTTCATAATCTATTTAGGCGGGGTGCAAATAGCAAGTTAAACTTACTAAGTACACCTCGTCCCCTTCTTCTATTCCTTCTTTTCTTTCTTCTTCTTTTTGTGTAATCTTTTGGATTTTATTTAATTGGTGGTGTAAGGAACAATATAAATATGTTAGATATGATTTGTAACAAGTTTTTAACAATACTATGTTGTATTGAGGTGGAATAGTTATGATGTATATGCTTATATAAAGTTCGGACTTTAGATGTTGTAGAATTAGTTTAAGTTAAAAGGGATTACAGACAATTATGCAGTTAAGGTTCTGCTATCTGCAAAGTCTCGTCTAACGAAAATCCGTCTCTGTTAATTTGATTTGCACCCAGCACAAAGTTGGCTCTGATGGGGATTTGTTTGGATTTGCACCTAACGAGAAGGTGTTGACCAGTACAAATTCTCTTATGTGAAAAATTGAATTAGGTTTTTGTCCAACGATGTATCTCGTTAAACAAAGTTCCTTCACTAGAACAATTCATCTCAAAATCCTCGTTGGTCAACTATGGTTGCTAGTTGGGTTACCTTGTTCTTGGCTAGACGACCTATTTCGTTTAATGAGCCTATGCAATGCATGTTATGATTTATTTGGTTTCAAATTTTATTATTGTGAAGTTTATGTTATATAACAATGGTAGAATTAATGAGCAATAATGTTAGGTATGTGGATAGTTACTTTAACAGGTCACGAGATAATTATTTTGAGTTTTATTCATTTTGTCAAATGATTGAAAATGATAAGTTGTAATGGAAGATAAATAGTAAAAGTTAGGGATTTACAAATAACACCATTATAAGATTTTAAGCTTAAATTTTAAAATCATGTTTGTATTTCCAATTTTCAAAGATAAAAATTAAATAAAACATATAAAAACGCTCTTAAAAGTGAAATGAGATTTGTTTTATCCTTTATCAAATCTAATCTTTTTATTATTGATGAATTTCATCTTTTCTTAAAATCTGATTTTCTTTAATATTTTTTGCTTACGTGGATGCATTTTATATTTTTTTATAAATATTATTGTATGAATATAATTACTCATTGAGAATATTGTTGTCATATAAATTGATTTTCTTCCAAATTTTGGTCACTAGAAGTAATAAAAAGTAGCTTTTGCATTAAGGATTTAAAAATACACTAAACTTTACATTAAATGTAATAGATAGAATTACTCTATAGATTCACCTAATCAAAATATTTGTTAGTAAAAAAAGGGATGAAATGCAACACTGTTCAAGTGTTAGTTCTGATAATGAAAAAAAAAATAAAAAAAATCAACGTTCCGATATCATTTGCATGCAATGGTAAACATATGCAGTAGTACATAAAGACCTAGTGGGAATGGATAGTAGTAATGTACACGCAAGACTTTAGGTTTAAATTTTAACGTTAAATTTGCAATTTTAAAGGATAAAAAATAAATAAACAATATATAAATGTCATCAAAAGTTACACAATTTCTTTTATCTAATCTTTTTGTTATTGATGAATTTTGTAATTTTTATTAGAAATTAATTTTTTAATTAATATTTTTTTCATATGCATGTAAGAAAAATATTAAATTTAAGAGTAGTATTGTCAAATAAAATTGATTTTTCTCCAAACTTTGGTCACTAAGTAATAAAAAATAAAAAGTAACTTGTGCATTTAATTGTTAAAAATACACTAAACTTTACATGTAATTTACTGGTATAAAAACATTCAATCATAAATTACTTCACCTTAAAATTAATTTTAAAAAGGGTCATTCAAACAAAAATAAAGCTCATGAAGTTTCAGTATACACCTAATGATTAAAAATATAAATTTTATATAATATTATTTAGTAAAGTATAATTTATTCGTTAAATACACTACTTTATAAGCTTTATATTGGAACATTATTTTATTTTCTTTATAAAATGAAAAAAATTACTAAAAATGCTTAAAAGTATACTCATTTACAAGAAAATAATAAATTTACAACTGAAATATACAAACTGAGCATGTAACTAAAGATTAAGTTTAAATTTATCTTGTTTAAAAAATTAAAAAAAAAAATGATGAAGTAAAAAATCAATTTAAAACCACATCGCTTGCGCTTATAGTATTCCGCTCTAACACGTTTGCATTCCTATTCAGAAGGGTTGTATAGATTAGCATTCCATTTTGCAGATCAAAACTCATCAACGGTATGAAGAATAATGATGAAAAATTGTACAAAATTTTAAGATACCACGCTTTGTGAATCCTATATGTGTTCCTCTTAAGTTCATGGAGGTCGTTTGTTTCTAGTATTATATTTTTGGAAATCTTTTTAAAAATAATAAAAAATAAAAATACTATACTTACGTAAATTTAAAATTGTGTTTAATTACTTCTTATATTTCTTGACATGTTTTTAAATTTTAAAAAATTTAAGTAAAAAAAAAAAAAAATAGAACAATTTGTAAAAATATAACTTCAGGTTATGCTAATTATAACTCGCAGACTTGAAATAGTGGGCAAGTAGATAGGAATGAAACTTCAAACTGGTTCCACCATCAGAACAATTTGTAGAAATGGTCAAGACAAACAAATAGATATCGCGGTAAATAATTAAGTTTGATTCCGCATGTTCGTATAGTATAAACAATCTACCCAAACGGTACATATGACCATTGCTTTTTAAATAAAGTATTTCTCCCGCCTGTAAGTAATCAACATTACCAATGTAATCCCAATTCATGTGTAAAATCCATGTTTTTAAACGAGCAACACCACTTACATCGTGTAAAAAAAGACAATAGGCAAACTAGATAGTTTAAGGACAAGTTCACATTAAATTGTAAATTTGATCTGCAGAGAGGGTTCTCAGGCCCAAGAGAAGGATTACCTTTTTTAATAATGTTACTGTTACAAATTGTCGTGTTGATTTAATTTAAAGGATTAAATTTTGTACCAATAACTATCGCCTCGTGTATTTTTTTTCTCTCGCTTAAGTCACAACAATTTACATGTCATAAATAAATTAGAGACCGCCCGACCACCTTTCAAAACCACAACCCTCGCTCCCCCAAAATACAAAATATAAATGGAGCAGGTTGGACAGCAGGACAATTTCAATGAAATCAAATTCAAATCCAAGCAGAGCAGAGCAGCTTTTCATCAAAGGCTAAACTGCAACTCGGATGATTGTGTCAGGCATTTGGCAAAGTAACCTCTTTTCGACATGGAGGTTTTTCTATTACTATCCTTGACCAATAGAAAGAACTTCCTCAGGCTCACAATCCGATGCTGAAATCAATGAAGCAGACTGAATCTTTCCGGTATGATCAAGTCGCATCAAAATAACTCCCCTGACATAAATTAACCAAACACGTCATTAAAGAAACAACCCACTAGCAGGTATCGAATTATTGACAGCACATTTTAAATTTCAGCGTAGAGTAAAAGGAAATTAAGGGCACTCCGGTGGGTGCTATAAAGCTCCTGCTACAGGTGTCCAGAGATGATGTCAACAGAAAGACAATAAATTTATCAACATTGTCATTAATCTCACAACCTAGCATCTCGCACAAGTCCAACAAATATAGCATCTGGTTTATAGAAATAAAAGATTATCATATGTAAGCTCATTTGTGACACTAGATACATTTATAACTGCAAACATTAGATTATTTCAATGATCGATAATCAACTATACCAGACTCAACCCTACCAGTCTACCACCTAATATTGACCTGCCCACTTCCCTTCACTGCCAATGACGGGTGGTGTTACTTGCTCTACTCTTAAAACCTCCGCTCATTATGTTAATTCCACTGACTTTCCTTTGTGTCTATTCTTTTGTAACCTCTCTTTTTTCTTTTGTGTCTATTCTTAACTCTCCAGGTAAATTTTCTTCCACCCAAAATGGTAAGCAATGATTGACAAGATGTGTTCTCTTCAAAGTAGTGGGACCTAAGAATTGGTTCCTCTACCTCCTGGAAGGGTTGTTGTTGTTCACTCTCAAGTCTACCTCCTGGAAGGGTTGTGGTTGTTCACTCTCAAGTCTCAGAGTAAAGCTGGTCCCGGCAACATGATTCATCATTCAGCTAGTTGCCACGAGCTCCTATTTCAAGTTTTTAACTTTGTTTTTTATTATCATTCAGCCCAAGGAAGCATTTATCCCACTGTGTACATGGACAATATTGTAATAACTCGCAGTGATAACCATGGCATACATCATTTGAAACAATGTCACAATATCTCACAATTTTAGAACAAGGACCATGGTACGCTCTGGTACCTCTTAGTTATCATGGTAACACAATCCAAGCATGAACTGGTGATCTCACAGAGGAAAAGTCTAGAAGAGATTGGCTTATAAAATGCAAAACCTGTTGACACTCCCATGGAACTGAATGTCAAACTTTCACCCAATCAAGCGGAGCTTCTGACACTAGGAGATACAGAAAATTGGTTGGAAAACTAAACTAAATCACTCAGCCAAACATTTCCTTTATAACCATTGTGCTTAGCTAGTTCCTAAATTCTCCATGCTAGAAGCCTAGAACCATTGGAAAATAGTGATATGAATCCTTAGGGGGCATTTGTTTCACGAAAAAGTCTTTCATTCCCGAGAATGTTATTCACGTGAGGATGACATTCATGGGTATATTAAAATAATGTATGGACAATTTTTAGTATTCCTAATAATCTTTTAAATTAAAATAAAATTATTGTATGGTTACAAAATAACCTTCCGCAATAATATAACATTCTCACCCCTTAGCAAGGGAATAAAACATGAAGAGGCAAAAGAATGACATTCTTGGAAATAATCGGTACCAAGGAATTTTTCTTTTATAAGCTGCTAACAAACAAGAAAATACATATTCTCATCTCCATATTTCCGGGAATGCTAAAAGATTGCATAAGTGAAATAAATAAATACCCCCTTAAATATTAAGTGTGTTCCAGACAAACGACTCATTTATGAAGACACAGGTCATGTTCAAATAGTTGTGTACTCAAATGTTATTCATAGGTCATCACTTCTAGGTATTGTGTAATATAGTTGGAGGAAATGTGATATCATGGAAGAGTAAAACAAATATTGTGGCAAGATCTAAACTGTTGAAGCAGAATACAGGCTGATGGCAGTAGTAACCTGTAAACTAATTTAGTCAGCAACTTCTCAGGGAGCTTAATTTTGAAGAGATAATTGCAAATGACACTAATCTGTGATAATCAAGCATCTTTGCATTCACTACCATTGATGACTTATCTGGTCTCTGAATCATGTGTCACTGAACCTTTCCTTCGCAACTGCAAGAGCTCCACCTAGTGGCACTATTGCCATTGCATTTTGGTTGTTGTCATTGCATTGGGTAGCACTACCAATGCACTTTTGGGACTCGGGTTTCTAGCTCAGTCACTCATTTGTTTTGCTCTATATTTTCTTTACCTTCTCTGGCTAAACCACTGAAGGCAAGAGAGATTGCAAAAAGATTTTAAAAAAGTGCTTATTGCTAAACAAGTGCTACTGAAAAGGCTACTGTCTTTCCTTTTAAAAAAATGTGCTAAACTGCCTAAACATGTAAGAGTAAGATATCCCCTAGAAGGTTAATGTCAGGTTATTGCACTATTCCCTAACACAAGTTGTAGGCTTATAGCCATAATGATTCAGAAACCAAATAAGTTGCAAATATGCTAATAGGACATAACTCAACTTACCTTGCAAACCGTGATTGTATCGAAATATCCCGAACCTTAATTCTGTTGACTGTGCCACTTTGGCTTACAAGAACCACTTGTTCATCACTTTCACCATCCTCTGTTGAAATAATGATATTTTACTATAATATATTACAATAACCAGAACAATTTTAAATCAGAATATCAGTAGGAAAATTAGCACTGGTAAATATCACAACTGTAACCGAGATATCTCTGATGAACTAAATGTAAAACTCAGAAAAATACCTGCTAATGAAAACCCTACCACAAAAACAGCAGCCAAGCGATCCTCAGCAGAAAACTGAGTACACAGGATGTTAAGAAAGATCAGACATAATTTTTTAATTGAAAAAAGAACATTTATTATTGTCAAAACAGGGACTTTTGCTATATATATGATACCTTGTATCCTACCAAACCAACTCTATTCAAAGACGATATTCGGAAACTGTTTAGAGGAACTCTCTTTCCATAACCATTCTCAGCCACGAACAACAACCATGGGCCATTTTGGCCCTTCACACTGGACATAAAAGTAAATAAATATATTAAGAACATATCTGACAAATTGATCAGAAAATGCCTTCACAAGACAATTATTCATCACAAATTCATAATGTCAACAGTTCCCGAATAGTGAATCTAAAGTCATATTCAAGAGCTAAAGACACAACGAAAGTATATCCATTATCTTTAGTTATAAGTTAAAAACTTTACATAATTTATAGATAAAAATATCATGAAAAAGTACAAAATAATAACAATAAGTAAAGAAATATATGTAAACTTATTTTAGTATAGTATAATATATTGGTTGTTCAGGGAAAATTCTAAAAGTATGTTCAAGGCATTCAATCAACCATCAATATTACTGAAAACAAATTTAAGAAAATAAGACAAGATGGCAATTATTAGCAGATACAAACTTAATTCCTAAAGATTACACAGTTCCAGACATCTAGGATAGTATTCTCTATCGGCCATACTTGAAGCCAGACATACGAGCAAAATAAAAGAACTGAGACAATTCTGAAAGCAAGCAATTGACTAATAATAGATACAGCATCTAGGATGTCGTAATTATTACTTGCTCCCTGGAAATTTTGGTAAGGTTTCCAAGTTGTTCCACATGGACCCTGGTATAATGTCCACACTTGCCATCCTATCTCTTTCTTTGAGTCTCATTGCGAGTGCCCCTCGTGCATTCCTACCTAGCGTGCGAATCTGAGCTTAAAGCAACACACAAATACATTCACTGACATTGTAAATTACTGTAAAAACACATTACAACAACAAACAACAAACTGCAATGAAGTTTCAGTAATGAAGCAGAACTGCAGAAGTACTAATATAGCAGTTCATTTTGACTTTCTTCCCAAATCCATATTTGCTTATTCATTAGGATTTGGTTTCCGGTACAATTTTCTAATAGGAAACTGCAGCAAATACCACACATAATAGCTGAATCATACAGATTCAATTGTACAATGATTATAATATAAATCCGTGAGGTTGAGCGTTAGCCTTTCAATAAAATTCAAAACATAAATAACTCCAATTCCCTCTAACTCCTAAATTATAGAAAATAAAGTCAAATGATTTAAGTTAACTTCTATATCAATGTTTACAGCATTTGAGAATTAAACTGACTAATGAAAAAGAAATAATAACAATCAGCAACTTGCCTTGCTGCATTGACTTAGCATGACCTTTCCATTATGTGAAGCCATGGCCACAAAGTCATCATTAGTGCAAAGACGGACCCATTTTAGCTCATCACCAGGAACCTTTAAGTTTAAACAGTATGCATGAATTAACACTCAGGAAAAGAAACAAGACAGTAATCTAACACGACAATACAATGGGGGTATCAAAGTAAACAGAGGGTATTGAAACATGAGAACAAACCAACTGAATAGCAATGATTCCGGTTGATCTGATGGATGAAAACAAATTCAACGGTACTCTCTTGATATAGCCTTGCATTGTTAGCATCACCAAAAACTGATCCTCAGCAAATTCACTTACAGGAATAATCGATGTTATTCTTTCACCATCAGATAAAGATAAGATCTGGTTCCAAATGAATCAAGAAAAGAAATTGTTATGCGAAGCAACTTGTTTTGGTCCTTGTTCAGGTGTTAAAATTTTAAAATGTAGAGTTTTAAGTGTATTTTGTAATATAAAATTAAAATATTTAAAAAAATATCAAAATTCTATTAAGGAAAGCTTTCATGTAAGGAATAGAGTTGCTGTTATGTGACTAGGAAGTCACATGTTCAAGTTGTGGAACACGTCTCTTGCAAATGCAGGGTAAGTATGCCTAAAATAGACTTATAACAGGCTTCTAGCACAAATTGCCCTTTTTTAATCAAATAGCAAATTTAATCTATCTATACATAATTCTAGTAAATTTAGTTGTCTCCCTTTTCCAAAATTCACTATGAATCATTTTATATCATTCCTCCAGGTGTGTTTGTGTGTGTTACAGATATGATTTGATGCTATTAAGTAGTATATTATATTTAGGGATTCATTCATTCAATTACATTTATTTTGTTTCCTTTTACTGTATCTATCATTTCATCATAAATAAGAAATTCATGTGTGTTTTACACATACAATGTCAATCATACGCTCTTACATAATATCAAGAGCTTAGAGTTTCGTTCCTTCTCTCTTTATTTTTCTTCCCGAAGCCCGATGCACCTATTCCGGCAGGACCTACCCATCGTGTAACCTACTGCCAGAATCGTCTCTTTCTAGCAACCATTTCTATCACCGGATCACTAGCATCCAACGCCGCACACACCACCTCTCTCCTACACATGAAATTCACGCGCATCTACTTTTTCCTTTGCTCCTCCGTCACTGCCTGTGCCCTTCTCTGGCGAGTTTCTCCCCACGATTCTCCACCCCATCCGCTGTCATTTACAGACTATTTGACTCCTTTCAATGAGTGACTGTTTGGTTCCTGTTTTTGAATTTTTTCTTGTTTCTGATGGCTACTCCTCCTCCATTTGACTATGTTGTGACCTTCACCAACATTCTCCCGATTCCTCATGAGAAACTCTATGGAAGTGCCAACTGTAGCACTTGGGCTACCGCTGTCTAGCTGAGTTCAAAGGCCAACGACGTGACTCCCACTTGACAACTCAACTCTCTGATGGTTGCTACTCAACTTCACTAGAGACATGTTAACACCTCATTATGTAGTGTCTTTTGAATCTCCCTTACCCCTAACTTCCAGGCACAATTTTAGGCCTTCACCACTTGTTTAGATGTCTGGGCAAAAATCAAGAAGCTATACTCCAATAATGTTCATCATTTCTACCTTGTAAAATGACTACCAAATTAGAGAACATGGACATGCAAACATATCTTGGTAAGTTTGACTGCCTTTGTTAAAGATATGGACACTAAGCTTATCTGTGATAATTAAGCTGCTCTCCATATTGCATCTCATTTGGTATTCTATAAATGAACTAAACATAGAGATTGATTGTCACTTTATAAGAAAGAAAGTGCTTTCAGGAGAAATCACTATTGACTTTGTTCACTATGATGACCAGCTGGCAGTTATGCTTACTAAATCTCTCAAGCTGGAGCATAAATGTCATGTGTTTCAAGCTTGAATAAAAAAATTGAGACCAAATATGTAGTGATTTTATTTTTCTTTCCTTATTTGTGTTGTACATATGATTATAAATACATAAGTATGTGTATGCCCTAATAAACGCAATTTCCCTACACTTCCTATAGCCTTATTGTCGAATATTCTTCTCTTATACCCTTCACTACTAATACACAGACCATTCAACAACAATGCAATCAATTCTTCATGGTTGTTGCATTTGTTGGACTCCCACCTGAACTAGCGATTGTTCGTAATCACATTTATCCACCCCAACTACTCTCATCTGTGCTATAGTCCAAGAACAGTTGCTGTGTCTCTTTACATCATGTTTTTTTTTTGTCTTCTTCCACACTTGCTAGAGAATCCTCTTCCCTTGCTCACATTCCTCTTATCATAGTGGATGTGGAGAAGGATGTAATAATCGTGGTGGACGTAATTGTAATTATTATAGTCGATGGGGATATTGAGACAGAATGTCATACCAAAACTAAAGAGCAATCTCGATCAACTAATGTGGCTCAAGTCACCAATTCTTTCAACTCGTACATTACTATCTCTATTGCTGAGTTTAATCAGCTCCTTTGGTTGCACACTGCCAATGAAGCCAAGGACGTTGTCACCTATTACCGTTGTGGTTTAGTTGGGTAATCCTGTAGCTTTCATTTCTCAGTCCCCCTCTCTTGGACTTTAGATCATTGATTTTGGTACCTCTGATCACATGACTGGTAACCAATCCATTTTCTCTTCCTTGACCTTTTTCGATTCGTTGTCCCTGTCACTCATGCAAAAGACTCTCAAGTTAAAGTCTAGGGTATCGGACAAATGACTCTCACCCTTGATATTTCTGTCTTATTTGTTAATAATTTTGTTCTTATACAGGATCGACGATTGGATGAACAATTGGAGTAAGATATGAGTCGGGAGGATTATATTTACTTACACATACAATGGCATGTGTTTCCTCTATTTCTCTTTCTCTTGAATATCAACACCTTGGACATCCAAGTATGGAGAAAATTTGTTTGCTTATCCCTCGCTTTTCAAATTTTCAGTCTTTTCAGTGTGACTCATCTCAGTTAGGTAAACATACTTGTACTAGTTACGGTCCTAGTCTCAATAAAGATGCTGTGTCACCTTTTGCTTTATTTCAATCCGATATTTGGGGTCCTAGTCAAGTCTTTTTAACCTTAGGATATTTTTACTTTGCTACCTTTATTGATGATTTTTCTCGTTATACTTGGATTTTTCTAGTGAAGAAACATTATGATATTTGCTCTATTTGTCGAACTTTATTTACTAAAATTCAAACTCAGTTTGTCTACTCTATTAAAATTTTACGAACTGACAATGCAAAAAAATATTTGTCATCCCAGTTTTAATCCTTTTTTACATCACAAGGATTCTTCATCAAACCTCAAGTGTTCACACGCCGCAACAAAATGGTGTAGTTGAACGCAAAAATCGTCATTTTATGGAAACAATTCGTAGCCTTCTTCTGATTAACCACACGCCGCAACAAAATGATGCAGTTCTTACAACTTGTCATCTGATTAACCACATGCCTTCATCGATTCTGTACAATCAGATTCATTTTCCCATCCTACATCTTACACAAGATTATCCAATTCCTTTGCATGTTTTTTAGAGTATTTGTTTTGTTCATGATCTCACCCTAGTTAAGAATAGGGATGACAAAAAAAATTGTGCACGCAAATACTTGCATATTAAACCCATGAAAATATCCACATCTGCATGGATAATTTATATGGGTACCCGTCACCCGCAGGTACGGATTTTTTTTACCCGCAACTTCACGGGCGCGAGTACAGGTATCGTAGTACCTGTACCCACGGGTAGCCACTACCCGCCAAACAAAGATAATATTTTTGTTAAATAAATTAACTTAAAATATTGTCAAATTTAAGTGTTATCAATGTTATTTTTTTATAAAACAAATGAATAATCATAGAATTGCTTTTATAAAAATGTTGGTAATGTAAAACTAATATCTTATTTATATTAAATATTTTGTATATATATATATATATATATATATATTATTAGATCCAATAAATTTACTATTATAATTTTGTCTCTAGATTTTTCAGGAAATATTGTTTTATAAAACTTCAGGTAAAAAATTATATTTTTTTAAAAAAAAAAATATTTTTGAAAAGTATTCGTGGATACTTGTAGGTATTGAAAAAACTCACGAGTATTTTATAACAAGTATCCAACAGGTTTTATACAGGGAATGGGTATTTTATGGTGGGGCGAGTAGCGGGTAGGCACGACTCGTACCACCAAGTTGCCACTCCTAGGTAAGAACAAGCTTTCTGTCAAGTCACTAAAATGTCTCTTTCTAGGTTACTCCCACCCCCAGAAAGATTATCGATGTTTTAGTCTACAGCTTCGAAGGTATCTACTTTCCGTTGATGTTACCATATCTAAAAACACTCCCTTCTTCTCTACACAATTACAAGTGCTCCTCTTGAGGTGTCACCTATTGTCAGTTGCTCCTAATCCAACCCCCCTTTTTTTCTCCTACCCAACCTCCACTACTCACCTAGCATCGTTGGACACAAGTTCCACCATCACCAACTGATCCTCAAACATTATCTCTTGCTCCAACTGTTCTTCAAATGCTGTCACTTACACATGAACTTTTTGTTGCCATTCGCAAAGGTATTCGGTCCACTCGTAATCCTAATCGTAAATATGTCTTCACTATTAATTATGATTGTTTATCTCCATCCTATCACTCCTTTATTTCCTCTTTAGATTATGTTTGTATTCCTAAATCTATAGGTGAAGTCATGCTGACCACAATTGGCAACAAATGATGTTGACAAAAATGGTTGCATTGGATGCTAGTAAAACATGGGAACTCGTCTCCTTGCCTCCTTACAAGTTTATCGTTTGATGCTGGTAGGTCTATACAGTGAAGGTCGCACCTAATGGCAATATTGATCATTACAAAGCTCGATTGGTAGCTAAGGGTTATACCTAGATTTGTGGGCTTGTATGGTGATACCTTTTTCTTGTCGACTAAAATCACATTTTGTCCGCTTTTTTCTTGCTATGGTTGTTATTCACCATTGCCTCTCCATCAGTTGGACATATAAAATGTCTTCCTCTCTAGTGCATTGCAAGAAGAGGTTTTTGCATGGATCAGCTATCTGGTTTTACAGTTTCCAATGATTGTCACCTTGTATGTAAGATTCGCTAACCACTTTATGGATTGAAGCAATCTCCACGTGCTTGGTTTAGTCGATGCAGCTCTGCTTTACTTGAATTTGGTATAACTCGTACTGAAGTTGATCACTCCGTTTTCTCCCTTCACTCTTCCATTAGCATGTGTATCTACCTAGTATTCTATGTTGATGACATCGTCATAATTGGCGATCACTTTGAGGGGATTCTTTGTCTCAAGTCTCATCTTCACAGTCACTTTCAGAATAAGGACTTAAAACCACTCTGATACTTCCTCAACATTAAGGTTGCTCAATCCTCCACTGGTATTGTTATTTCCCAACACAATTATGTTTAGACATCTACACCGAGATGGGTTTGCTTGATTGTCACTCAAGTGACTCGCCTAAGCACCCACATGTGAAGTTTTTTTCAGGTCAGGGGGAACCTTTGAAAGACCTCGGAAGATAATGTTGTCTAGTGGCCAAATTTACTTACCTCTCAGTCACTAGACTAAACATCACATTTGTAGTTAGCGTGCTTAGCCGGTTCCTGCATAAGCCATGTAATAGTCATTGGACAGCAGCAATGCGTATTCTTCAGTACCTCAAGAATGCGCCAGGTCACGGATTGATATATGAAGATAAAGACAATTCCAAAGTTGTCTGTTATTCTGAAACTAATTGGGCAGAATCACGATCAGACAATAAGTCCACTTCTTGTTATTGTGTTTTGATATCGTGGAAAAGTAAGAAACAAAATAGTTTCCAGATCTAATGTTGAAACAAAATATTGTGTCATGGTAATAGCTACTTGTGAGATCATATGGTCCATACAACTTCTCCAACAATTAAAATTTGAAGATATTAGTGATGTTTAGCTGATATGTGATACTCAGGTTCTCATACACCTTGCATCAAATACAGTCTTCCCTGAACGAATTACTAAACACATAAAGATTGATTGTCATTTTGTCAGAAAGAAAGTGCTCTCCGGAGAAATTACCACTGAATTTGCTAGTTCAAGTGACCAACTTGTAAACATGCTCACCCTTAAGGGTTCTTCTGTTGATAGTATATATAACAAGCTTAGCTCATATAACAAGTATAAGTAGTATATTATCTTTAGGGAGTTAGTCATTAATTACATTTATTTTTTTTCCATTTAATGTACCTATTACTCATTATAAATAAGAAATTCATGTGTGCTCTACACACAATTAGAGTCATACGCTCTTACAATGTGTATCAACTAGACATGCATAACAATATATGCAAGGATCAATAATATACAAGTCTCTTAGAATGTGAATTTACGCCTAACTCAACCTCAAAAGCTAGCTCAAGGGGTAAGGTTTCCTTACTTATATATTGTATCTTGACACTATCTCTAGATGTTCTAGATGCTATGATACCATCTTAGAATGTGAGTTTAAGTATAACTCAACTCCAAAAGCTAGCTCAAGGGTGAGGGTTATTCCCCACTTATATATTGTATTTTGACACTATCTCGTGTCAATGTGAGACTTGAGTTTCTTTTCTAATAATGTCATATCTTTTTTACAAATTTAGAAAGTTATCACTAGCTATCTCAATCTCATAAAATTTCTCACATTCAAATAGTTAGTACATTGTACATTTTTACTTCGTTTCAATAATTTATTTTAATATACAAATACATTTTTCAAAATATACATATTTATCAAATCCTACTCCCTGTCCAAACTCAGTTGAATGACTATAGGCAATGCTCATACGCCCATTTTTCTCACATGTACCTGTAGTCGTGTAGAGAAATAAAAAGGACAAAGAATTACCTGAACAAGTGGTGTGCCAGCAGCAGTCCGGCTACATTCAGGAATTTTGTATGCACGCGCTGAGTAAACTGTTCCCTTATCACTGAAAAATTTCACAAGCCATGCCATATTCAGAGTAACTATATTAGTTGCAATGAAACAATATCAAATACATGACAGTAAAATAATTAACCACAACTAGAAAAGAATCAAAGACCCAAGCTTACTTTCAAGCTCAATACGAAATGGTGAGGATTGCCCTTCACTTATATATTATATTTTGGTATTATCTCTAGCCGACGTGAGACTTGAGTTTCTTTTCCAACAATCGTGAAAAATAAAGTCAACAATTTTGTTAATTATATTAATTAGAGATGCTAGCAAGTAGTAACATATGATTTGACAGTTGAATAGTTAACACTCTTTCCAACAGTATAATTGTTGAAATCCCACGTTGACTGTCCTACTAATAGAGTGGATCAAGCATTCAAGGGATCAACATAGGATTTCATCCTATAATAAAATGTTGAAATGAGTACTGTAATAGCACACCTCCTTATATTAATCATGGATAACAATTGAATTTGGATGAATGGTTTAACAATGATGAAACTTATGTTCAAGCAATTTGTCCTAAAGGATTAGGCTTCCCAATTTCCATAAATATAGCTTATTGTGTTTCTAGAGGCACAGATCTGTGGAAACTAAATAAATAAAAAATTGACTTTTATTCCAGTCTCCGTTATCTCTGTTCTGCATTAAACCTCAATGTCAGAAAATACAAAAGGCATAAACTATTTCATTTAGCAATGAAAAAAGAACCTGAAATATAGGACATGATCATGTGCACGACAAACTAGAAAATCTGACATTGAATCATTCACTCTTAGTTTTCCTACAGATTTTCCAATTGTTCCACGATTTTGTAGGTTAAACGTGTTTGGCTTCATCCGTTTCACATAACCTTTTTCACTTATTGCCTAAAAGTATAAGACAATAATAGCATTAACACAAGAATCAACCAAAGAACTATCGATGGAAGATAAGTGCCACATACCAATATCATATCTTCATTTGGAATAACATCAATGTCATCAAGTTGACCATTATCTGTGTCCTCCAACATAGAACGTCTTGGACTGGCAAACTTATTCTTCAGTTCAATCGCTTCTTGTTCTATAAGCTAGTATAGAAAAAGAGGTCAAACAGGTCAACCACAAAAAAATATTAATAGCCACAACAGTATCTCTAAATAAGTCACATAAAAACTGGTCTAAGAAGGAAAAGGAAAAGGTTTCATCAGATCTCCAGTAATGTTCAGCTATAACAAATTATAGTCTGAAAAGATAAAAACAATGTAAACAGTGACAACATTCACTGAATACGAATAACTAAATCCAGTAATAAATATAGTAGATAGGAAACTTGTAGAAATCAATGTACTTATATGTGAACCAATCCCCTCTGCTCACAGACAATTCCATAAACATTTCCAGCCTAAACAACAACAGGCTTGCCAGGTACAAATCCACAGGCAGCCAGAATATCAGGTAGAGTTTGCGAGACACTCTTTTGACCACTGCATGTCTCTCTTGAACACACTTCCAGCCACTCATGGCACTGCAAGGAACAGCCTTCCATGTTGCCATTTTATTGTCACTAATAAAGATTAAATATTATTCTCTTATTTTTTATTAGATAGTAATTGGGATTTACTCCTTACAGCCTGTTGATAGATTACATCCTTAATCATTATTAGAGTAATCTTTAATTCTATGTAATCAATAGCAATCCTATTTACTCATTATAAATAAAGGCAGTATAAGGTCAACCAAGACACACATTGACAGCCACAAACACCAGCATCCTCTCTTCACAGATCCACCCAGCCTTGTACCAATCAACGGGCAGATAGCTAGATTAGGTAGATTCAACCATCCGTGTCCAGACAAGGCCTGTCTACTCCATTTCTAATGAAAATCTTGCCACTTTTAACTCCAAAATATTCATTAGCCACTGTCATGGCTGATCCAACAAATCCCAACCAGTTTTTCAAGAAATTTTTATCAATATCACATCAAATGCTGCCCAATAGCTACATGGTGGGAAATCACCATGAACAGCCTCGCAACAACATTCCTTGCAACCCCATTCAGGTGGCTTTTGCAGATATTACAACATCATAACAGTATAATTATGGAAATACTCTGCTAAGTGCTAACTACCACAGCTCAGGTTCCTTCTCATCCAGCCATGTGGCGCCTCTATCTTTTGTTTTGCTACTCCTCATACAGCAATGTGAAGTAGCATTAGTATTGTTAGATGTATTTCACTATATGTGGGCCTAGGCCCCATCTCTTTGTATTAGCTCTTTTGTACAGCATATATATAATATTCTCCTTAGTTGTGTTAGGCACACAAGGATACATACATATTCATCTCTTTCTACAAGTATGTTGGACAACAGCAGTCAAACACTAGTTAGGCTATCTTATTTCTTTATTATAAATTATATATATCCTGATGTAAACAGCAGTACTGCACCTTCGTACATTTTTCTCATTTTCAATTCAAGATATTGAAATGTTCTCTGAAATTCTTTACCTTAACAGTTTGCCATGTATCAGCATATACCTACATGGTTATTCTGCTGATCTGCTCCTGCTTTTGTTTAGCTTGCTTCACTTTTAGGCTGCTGCGTGGCGCAGACTAGGCAGTTTGGTTCCAATTATTACACTTGCTTCAGAACTCTGACTGTTCAGCTATGTGCTTGAGTAGGATGTATTCTTTCCAAGGTAATTTTAACCAATTAATGCCTGTGATTCTTTTTCTTCTCTCTTTCCATCCATCTAGAGATCATCTGATTGTGCATCATTCCTGCTGTGTAATAGTTGTCTGGTCGTTTACCCTTGTCTACCATACAGGGATTTTAATTTCCCATTTTGCCATGTTCTATCTCCAACTACCTGGTTTATTGCACCCACATATTTTTAAGCTTCTAACTTGGCCTATGGACCCGGAGCATGACAATGTGAGTAGCCCAACAATGGATCAAACATATGCTCTAAAACTAATACTACCATCTTAGAACTTGTGCTTAATCAACCCAACAAAATCAACTCATAAGGTGAGATTATATATTTTTTATAGTTAGATAGTAACGGGAGATTTACACCTTATTACCTATTATTAGATTGATATTTAGTCATTATTAGAGAGATCTTATGTAATCAATGTTGATTCTATTTTATCATATTTGTTATTATAAATAGACATTGTGTAGTCACCCAACACATAGACACACATTTACATGGTATCAAGGCCTAATCTTGATCCTAAAAGCTCAAATGTCTTGATCCCTAAATTGTCAGCACACCAATGAACACACTGTCATATTGCTACTTGATTGATAACTATTAACCTTGTCCAGAATAATGTCCATGCATGTCACCCCATGCTAAACTAATATGCCAAATCAACAACCTTTGTAGGACACAAGAGGTCCTATTTACACATCTTCGGTGAAGCTAATCAACCTGTAAATGCACTAGTTGAACTTGGTGTAAACCTAGATGAGCAAGACCATATATGATGACATTGACTCGTTTCTCTCCTCTCCTCAACAAGTCAAGCACCATTGAGGAGCTCCTTCAACTAGTGTTGTACGACAACCATGACTTGCTCGTCCTCCTCAGCAAGTTCGGTGCCATCGAGGAGCTCCTCCTTCTAGTGTTGTGCACCGATCGCAACATGTTCATCCTCCTCAACAAATCAAGCACCACTGAAGAGTTCCTCCGCCTAGTGTTGTGCATCAATTGCGATGTGCTTGTCCTCCTCAGCAGGCCTGACACCATCGAGGAACTCCTCTGTTAAAGGCAATGCACTCACCTCCTTGTGCAACATGGTCGTGCATGTGCCGCTTCACAGAGAGCTCTATCCGTTCATATTACACATTTGTCCGTACATATCTTTTTTTATTAGATTTACCACATTTCTAACTAGCTTGGTTCATATCACACATGCTCCAACTTGAGGGAGAATATTAAGGATTATATATTATTTCCTTATTTATTGTTAGATAGTAATGAGAGATTTACTCCTTATTAGCTATTTTTAGATTGACATTTAGTTATTATTAGAGAGATCGTATATAATCAACATTCATCCTATTTGATCATATTTGCTCATTATAAATAAAGACAATTGATGGTTATCCAACATACATAGACACATTTACAACTACGATAGTCATATCTCAAGTTGAGGCAAACGTAAATAACCCTTTAAGGTTGCAATTAAGGCAGCTCAAAGATGTTGCAATTAGATTAGCTATTTAGTCATTATTAGAGAAATCTTATGTAATCAACATTGATCATATTTGCTCATTATAAATAAAGACATTTTGTGGTTATCCAACATACATAGACACACATTTACAACTACGGTGGTCATATCTCAAGTTGAGGCAAAAGTAAATAATCCCTTTGAGGTTGCAATTAAGGCAGCCCAAAGATGCTGCAATTAAAGCAAATTAGGGGTGACTGCAATTTTTAGGAACACAAACTGAAAAGAAGGAACAATTTTATTAATAAAAATAAAAATAGAAAGGGAAGAGAGAGGTCGTAGGTTCAAATCCCTCCACTTTCAAAAACTAACACATTAACAACTAACATTTTGACTATAAAAAAATAATTAAAATTAATTAAAATAGAAGAAAATCTCTCCTCCTAAGGATTTCCCCTTTTACAAGAGAGTCACTACTCTATTTCCAAAAGGTTTACAACAAGGCCACTGCTCTATTTCCACTGATACATAGCATTCCTCTAATTAAAATTTTCTCATGAAGATAGGGATAAATAATAAAGAAGATAGATAGGCTAAGATAAAAGGATGAGTAACTTTTTCCTATTTTTCTAGATAAAGATCAATAAAAGATAGCTAACTTATTTCTATGTTTTCCAGATAAGGATAATTAACTTATATTTTCTTGGGAATCTGCTAACAACATATATCAGTAGGTTTCCAACATATATTTCCCCACTTGTTAAATGGAATTATTCACAATTTATGCAGAATATATCTTTGGCTTTGCCCTTTGTAACCACCCCCCCCCCCTTTTCCACACCACCAAATAGGTAATAGCAGTATCACACAGAACATACACTTAGGCACCAACTCAAACACTTAGTATCAAAGCAATAGAAAGTTCCAGAAAGAACTAAGCTACCAATGGGAGAAAAAGATTCAAGTGAAACTATACCTTCAGGATATTTTCTCTGCTGGACAACAGTTCCTCTAACTTGGAAATTTCTTCCATCAAAGATTTACTTTCAGCAACAAAGTTTCCACTCTGGATCACACAGCTCATTAATTCAACATATGTTACATTTAATTATTTATAGAAATCTTGATAAAGAAAAACATATGATATTCTAGTCTAGTAATAGACATCATTATAATGTACCTCACGAAGGCTCAGTCTTCTTAAGCTAATGTCCAAAAGAGCTTCAGCTTGTTTATCAGAGAGACTGAATGCTACAAAGAGATATTACTTCTCCACATTAAAGATGACAAACCAGAGCAATGATTACATGAATTTCATTACAAATTTACAATAACTAATAAAACTCTTCACTCTTCAAAATTAGGGAGATGAAATGAAAAGTTTCCAACCGAGTATCAACCTAAAGTAGCCTCTGCTTCATGTGATGTCTTAAAACTAAGTTGCTAAGGGAGAAATTTACAATCAAGAAAAATCAATATATCAATTTAAAATAAGGAATTTACTTACCATCACGTAAACCAGCTGCTGCAGCTGAGTTACTCGAAGCTTCACGTATTATGCGAATCACCCCGTCAAGATTATCAAACCCAATAAGAATACCCTGAGTTTGTCCAGAACATCAGCTTTCAGCCAAAAATCTCAATAAAAACTAAACTTCAATAATTAGTTTCATAATCTCATTCAGTCGAAGAGCATAAATTTTCCAAATCGATTTCGTTTTCTTCTTTTCTTATCATAAAGGATTTCATTTTAGTTGAATCCTTAAGTGAAAGGCCCAGAATTGCAAACTTTATTTTTAAAGTCTATATCACACTGGGAAAAGATCATAAATAATGAACCTAGGAATGGACAATGGATCTACTTATCTCTATAATGAATAAGTAAATAATTAATGACCCCAGGTATCTGTACACTTACATTATAAACAGATTTTATTTTTTCACTAATAAAAGAAAAATCAAATAATCTAGCAAAGAGAATGGAGACTATAAGAGAAGTAGAGTACATACAACAAGAAGCCATTCTCCAAGAGGGAAATCGAGAAAACAAATGAAAAGAACGAAATGCAAAACGAAAAGAAATATAACATCACCCTAATCTCGTTGACCAATTTACATGAGAAATAATAAAGCACCCTTAACAGAGAACCATGGACAAGACAAATTAACAGCTATGTTATCATTCACCAAGCTAAAACCAAGAGTACATCATGAGAGTATTGTACAAGGGAAGCATTTATTCAACTGCTTCCTAGGCTTTTCCTCTCTGTTTTAAGTGTAGTTAGCTGTTAGTTTTCTGTTATGATTCTGTTGTAATTCAGTTAACTGTTATGACAGCTGTTATGTTCTGTTATAATTCTGTTAACTGTCCCTGTCACATCTGTACTCTTCTAGCCTATAAAGACTTGGTTGTACTCTCTCTTTCATTCAACAATAATAAAATTCAGTGTGTTTTTCCCTCAACTTTTCTCTGAAATTCTCTGTACATTTCCTTTCTGTTTTTATCACATCAACACATTCTTAGGTGAAAGTATCTAGTGTTACATATCACCAATCAACGTAGGAATCAGTGTTGTATAACAATTGACCAAATTTTCACTTGCTTCTTTGTTCCAAGTCCAGCAAAAGGAAAACCCATATGTTTAACAACCATTGCAAATATATCTATTTAAAAATAAAAAATTTCCAGCCACGTCTGATAAGAGCAAAGGGCAATGCACCCAGACAAGGAAATTTTCTCCAATCCCAAGCTATAAGCTGAAAAACTGAATTCTTCAACTTGTTGGAAATACAAGCGTAAGGGTAATGCATCCAGATAAGGAAATTTTCCAATCCCAAACTATAAGCTATAAAACTGAATTCTTCGGCCAAATCTGAATCATGGAACAGTTAACAGTTATATAATAGATGCTTTGCACGTCAAAAAATAGAATAACAAACATGACAAACAAAATTAACAACTTAAAGATATAATCATATAACACAGATGAATGGTAACACATAAGTACTTTAAGAATGTAAGGTATGCATCGCAACAATAATTTATGAAGGTCAAGCTTAGATGCCCCACAATGTCATGATACATAAGAAATATATGTCAAAGAAGTACCAGGAGTTGAAACATGTTATTAACTACAATATATCAGCATAAACTAAGAACATGAAAAACAAATATGCTTGAGCATGCAAAAATACAATTTTGGTGTTATACTTGTTTTTACAGCAATCACTTTCATAGTAACTACACAAATTCATTTATAAATAAAACCCCTGTATCACTGAAATATATCTGGGCCTCTTGGTTGTGCATAGAAAACCTCTAGCACTGGAAAAAGTCTGAGTTGTACACTCTATGCACATGACAACAAAGCATAGGCAACTATATCTCACTGTATCTATGGCATACCTCAACAATATGTCTTCTCTCTTGTGCTTGTGATAACTTAAACCTTGCACGTCTCTCAACAACAGAGCATCTGAAGTCTAAGAATGCCTGAAAGGTTGAGTATTAAGCCAAGAGAGAAAAGAAAAATTAGCACACTCCCCAACTTAAAAAATAAAGACTAAATAACCATAATGGCAACTAAAAGAATTTACAGGATACACTCCTTTAAAAGATATTAAAAGCATTACAGAGGCTCAAGTCAGAATAAGAAAAGGCATTACGGATTTTGGTCTTGAGTACAGTTGCAATTATAAAAGTGCAAACAGGAGAATAAAGATAAGAAAATTATAGTCCAAGTGTAAGAAAAACACATGAATGTCAATATTGTTCAATCTACAGTTTACATTAAAATATATGCTGCCATCCACAGAACATAAGCAACATCGAGATATGAGCAATGGAAGTCAACTTACTTTAAAAATAAAATAAAAAAAAGGAAACCCAATCAGTACTATAAAGAAATCACACTTTCAAGAATTACTATTCATAAGAGTCAAAAGACTTTTGTAGCCTCCTTTTATGACAATTCCACCTCCGTCCAATTACCCCATATCTACTTGCAACTCTCATAGTTATCAAAATCGTAAGTTAACTCTCAATTGAAATATTTAAAATAACTAAAATAATTATCTTAATAGTTATAATTGAAATATTTAAAATAATTAAAAAGTTACTCATCTATAACCATTAATAAAGGTAGCTACTGCTTTCGGTGTACACCTTTCATAGTCCAGAATCACCCTCCCTTTAATATGTTACTGTTTTTTTTATCTTTCTCATGAATTTTCAATACATAATTGTTGCTAACTTTTTCTTTCTTTATTTTTTAACAAGTGCCTCTTCTACCTAGTATTTATAATGCACAAATTATGTGTGTATGAGTATGTATGATAATATGTAATCTTTAAATATATAAATGTAAATAAAAATAAAACTAATAATAAAACTAGTTTAAGATCTGATATAATAAAATAATATTATAAAAAATAAACTCAATAAAAAATCAAAATGGGACCTTCCGTGGAGTTGTGGGTGGTCATTCAGCTCCACACCACCACGATAGCAGCCTATCATGAGCTATTAATCACTAAGAATAAAATAAAAAATAGAATAACATATATTTATACCAACATACGGATCCCAAATCTAGTGTGCTACATACTCAGAAGTTAGTCATTGATTTGTCCGTGTTTGGGGTGGGTATATTGACCCGGATCCATAGATCTCCCTAGTCCATGCGGGTTTTGGATCTCTTTTTTTTCCAAAGAAGCATAATTATAGGGAAAATTTGCCATTTGGACTATTACTTTGTGTTAATTTTGTGAATTGTGATATTTTAGATTATTATAAATGATGATATAATTTTTAGTATGACATAATAGAATTTAGTTAGTTAAGTTTACAGGTTTCACAAATTGGATACGAAATCTTAATTAAAAGCTCTTTTTTTTTTTGCCAACAGTATTTATCTTGTCCATTTAAAATGCAGGTTTTGCATGTCAGGCCTAAACAGGATGGATCGGTTCATCTACACACCCTTGGTTTGTATGCTATGAGTTTCTATTTGCAAGACTATTTTTTGTTAATCATATCATTGATATAAAATATTTACTAACTTTGTCAACAACTAATCTCCATGGGAGAACTTAGGTTACTAATTTTAATGGAATTACCCCTGCTATGTGCTAACCTACTCAAACTTGAAATTTTGCTTAAAAGTTAAGGAGACCAAGAACAGTCCCACTTGAACTAAATTATTTATTGGCTTGGCTTAAAAGGGAAAATTTGAATGACAAGTTTGCACAGGATACAACTTTATACATTGCATTCAATGGGACAATTTATAATGATTTATTTAGTTTAATATTGGATACAACTTATTCATTTTTTACCATCATTCCTGATTAAAGTTTATGGTTAATTATATTGTCAGTGACCTCAGTATTCAGTCCCTCTATTATAGCCCTTATATGATTTTAGCACTCCAACGATCTTTTGCTTAAGTTTAATTCTTTAATGCTTTTAATTACTGAAATAAAATCCTTCTGTCAATTTCAATCTTTATAAAACTCTTAAATTCTTACTTTTTACTGAATTTCAAAAAATCAAGCGGATTCATATGTGATATACCTTTTTCAACTCACCTCACCAATCTAAACATTTTCGTTCTTTTTCAAAATCCTAACTGATGGTAAAAATCCTTCAAATTTGTAACCTTTCAAACCATTTTTTTACTGAATTCTTACTTTTACTGAATTTCAAAAAATCAAGCCGATTCATATGTGATATACCTTTTTCAACTCACCTCATCAATCTAAACATTATCGTTCTTTTTCAAAATCCTACCTGATGGTAAAAATCCTTCAAATTTGTAACCTTTCAAACCATTTTTTTATTACATATCTTAGTCCCTCAATTATTTGAGTATAAATTAAGGACTTGAGAGTTTTACGTAGATAGATATTCAGGAATTATAAATATAATAATTTTAGAAAGCAAGAGATTAGATTCAATTGAAAAATTATTATAGGATCAAAATTGCACATTAATCATTATAAAAGGAAAGAAAATCTAATTAAGCTTTAAAAAATTTAAGGACAGTTTATGGATTTTAATTACAATTTATGTAACAACAAATTTCATTTTATTTAAAAGTTAAAATAAGAAAATTGTACAAGCCATATGCCCAAACCGACTAGTCTAACACATCGTTGAATCTGTACATGAATGTAGGCTTGTATTTCATAGGGACATGGAAGTTATTAGCCAATATCAATAAGTTCTTAAAAAGCAAACCAATTTTATGCTATATTAGAAGGCAAGAGAAAGAACTTTTTATTCATTATAACAATTCAAGAGTTGAATACAACACAGTACAGTTCTGAGGACAGTAAGTACTTACCTGCAGTAATTCCTTCAGTCCCATTTGTTTAGGTTGTCCATTGAGAATGCTTCGAAGAAACCAACAAAAAGGCATGCTCAAATTAGGACGTGAAGTATATAGAGAAAAAAAAAATCATATAAATTAATCGAAAAGAACAAAAGAACATGATAAAAAACAAAAATTGATAGAATTCCAACTAATCAAGCAGCCATTTTGCATTTGGAACAAGTTTAAATATATTTCAAATCTCTGTATATCAGCAAATTTTTATTTTATTTTGGTTTCCTAAGTACTTTAGATAGCACTTTACCTTGTTTTAAAATGTTTTAGATAACGCTTTAAGAATCCAAAACAAAATAAGAAAAATGTATTAGAGACCAACTCAGAAGTAAAAAAATTATAGGAACTCAATACAAAATTGGCTAAAACATCAAAGAACTGGAACATATTTAAGCTTATACTTTTCAGTTATTCCAAATCCACCCTAAATATTTCCACTATCACTCCTTCTCTCCTTTTTCAGTTATACTTTTCTTTCAATTATCCCAAAAACTGCTTTCCCACTTATCCCTCTTGCATTCATTACCAAGTGGCTGGTTGTTATGCCTATATTTCATATTTGTCATGCTCATTTGGGGCACTGGTTTTCTGCTTTTCCGAGTCTTTCAATTACTAAGACTATATTTCACCAGAAGGAAGGATTGGTGATCAGAGCATTTTAAAATGTTAGAGTACATGTTAAAGTACAAGCAACTTACCCCACCATGTTACAGCTAAACGTAGATTGTAGAGATGTTAAACGATAAAGATTATTCAAAACAATCAACGGATCTGATCCTCGTTTCAGCTGCAAAGAGAAATAGATTAATCATAGCGACCAACTCAACAGTTTATTCTCCAATTTCTTATTTTTCTGTATGTCGTATAAGTGTCCATTCAATAACATAATACAGGATCAGAGCCATATTTATGTATTCTACCTCAATGACTATGCGCATTCCAGAACGATCACTCTCATCCCGAATATCACTTATACCATCTAAACTCTGTTAAAAAAACATAAACTAAATTAGGTTACAAAATATACCTGCTACAAGCAAGGTACAAAGATACATTTCGCATCCAAATAAATACCTTATAGAACTGGAAACATAAAATGACTAAACAAACTTGAGCTCAAAATATGATATGTTTGCATATAATTCACAAGGTGCATAAGAGAAAAAACCTACAAGCTTTCTGCTTGTCCAATTATATATATAAATATTAAATACTCCAACATAAAAATTCATAATATTCAACCAACCAACTCCTGTTCCCATACTACAGTCATTACTACCAACAAGATCACTTTTCAAACATATTACAACATACAGAATAACACTAAAAGCATAAGTTGGTTTGAAACTTCTAATAACAATATAGCAACAGAAATCAAAGCTATTGTTGGAAATACGAAGTGTTTCATCCTACATTGTCAACATGGTTTTTCATGTTGAAATGGAAGCTCCAAAGTATAGCTATCACATTTTTCCTTAATGAACATGATTTCTTGGTCACCAAATGTATTCCCAAACACACTGGAATGTTTTAGGGTATATGACCCTCTTAAATGTTTATTTTTCCAAGTAGCCTGGATATTTCATAATTCGTATATCTAGCTAGGTTCACTGATTCATAGGAAGTAGTGATATTACTAAAATATAATTTTGGTCTCCATATTTAAAAAATAAAAAAGGATACATTAAGTCCCCAGTTTTGTAAAATCAGCAATTTTAGTCCAACTGGCTAAATTAATAATTGACTGTGACTTAAGTGTGGTGTAAGTATAGTATTTGTTTTTGTTTAATTTATACATTGATGACTATATAATTTAATTTAATAAAAAAATTAATAGAAATGTCAAAAACTTAATGGTCAACACATTAAATAGAACAGTTGGGCTAAAATAACCGAAAAGCACATGCCCATGAAAAAAAACCATACAGTTGCTCAATTATCTAAACTCTGCACAAAGATTCAATTACTAAGGCTGGAATTGGTGCTTATGGAATGCTTATATTTTCAGAGTTGAACCAGTGGATACTGCAGACATTTTGGCAAAAATTATGGTCTTCTCCTGACAGTGGTATATGTACAAGTGTGGTCCTAAGGCTGGAATTGGCTACTTCTCCTGGTGTATCAATCCACTGGCTATCTTTTATGTTCGATAACAATAGCAATCCTTTTGATATAGTATTACCGTGGGACTTGATTTTCGTATACAGTGTCTCACTGTGAATATATTGTGCAGTTTCCCTATTATTATTAAATACTAATTACAAGTATAATACAATTTTCCTTTCAAAAATAAAAACTAATATCTGATATATGGGGAATTTGACAACTCTCAAAAACTAGTTCTTGTTTTAAAGATTAACTAGTCATATAAAGTTATTTCAAATTCTAAATTCAACTGTAGTTTGGTTCAAAACTGTTTCAAACCAGTTCTTAAATCTGCTTTTAAACATATTTAAATTTAGAAACAAAAAAGAAAAAAAAAACTTAGTATGCTTGTTGACCATTATAATCATTAAAGATACCCTAGCATATCTTATCCAATATCCACAATTATATATAGCTCAAGGCTGGAGAAAGAGATAATGATAATGAAAGGGGACCAAACACCTTAAATTTAAAAAATGACCTGAGCACCAATGTCTAAAACTTTAGAAGTTTCCAAAATCCAAACATCTTATTGAAAACATAGTATTTAATAGCGGATAGCGGCCTGAAGCAGTCACCCTCCAAAAACACTATGGCGGGAGCAGGATGACCGCTATTTAAATCTTATGTAAATGTATATCAGTAGATGCATATAATGTTTTTTTTTATATAAGATGTATATAATGTATATGTGCTGGAAATTAAAGAACTGTTACAAAGAATTATATAATACATGTAATTCTATTCTTTGCATATAGAAAACAGCAAAAATAATGTGCAGGCTGTGAAGCCATGGTAGAAGAGAGAAAAGTTGGACATAAAAAAAGTTAAAGGAAATGGGTAACGAGGAAGAAGAGGTTAAAACATGATGTACCAAGCCAACAAAGCACCTCAGTAGAGTCGCTAGAGAGCTCCAACAGTATCGTCAGAGATCTTGCCAACGAGCTAGCCGAACGATGAGTGTCAAAGCAAACGCAACACAGTGAATGACGAAGTAGAAGCACACGGTGAGTTCTTTCCAACAATAAGAGGCTGAGTTTTTTTTAGGGTAAAAAGGGACTTCATTAAAAATTACTCAACATAGGCAAGTAAAACGACGTCCTTCTACTTATTGTTTTTAAAAAAAAAAAAAAAAAAACACTTCTTTTCCTCCTTCACACAAACCCTAATTTCTTGCACGTAGCAGTAGAGGTGCTGCGATTTCGAACAAGTCTTTGTGTTTTTGGCTACGAAGCACGACGTAACTACCACTCCTTTAATCGATAATGCTACACCAGCCATCAAAACGGTGATTGGCTACTCTTGCTCTGCCCCTCCGCAAAAGTGAGGCTTTTGTGCACTATTGACAACATTGGTTGAAAATTACAATAAAATAATCTGCGATTGACTACTACGGTTGGAAAGTAAGATAGTAGAGTAAGATTTTGAGGACACAAATTATTCTATCATTATTAGTGTTTGTGGCTCCTCACCTGAAACTTTTTTCCTTCTTCCGGAAATCATTTTAATACTTTTCTTTATTCGATACACTTTCTAGCAACCGCCACCACTAGAGATGGCAAAAAAATCCACGTCTGCAAACACATGTGAATAAAACCCGCAATAATATTTGTATAAATAATATAAATGGGCACCCGTTACCCGCAATAAAACCCACTCGGGTACCCGTTACCCGTTAAACTAAAACAATATATATATATATTAAAAAAAATAATATTTTTGGAAAATATATCAATTTAAAATATTAATTATCAAAATTCATTGATATCAATCTTATTTTTTTATGCAAACTTCATAATTAATAAAATTATTTATTATAAAAATATCAATAATATAACATAAAGATTTAATTTGTATTAAATATTTTCTTATAATATATTATATTAATCTACTTCTAAATCTAATTAATCTTGTAGAAATTAGTATAATTTTTTTCCAAAAAATAAATTATTTATTTGATAAAACTTCTTATAAAAAATATTTAATTTTAAAAAATTTATTTATTTTTAAATATCCATGGGTACCCGCGGATATTAAAAAAATCAGCGGGTATTTCTATAGCAGATATCCGACGGGTTTTTAGCGGGTTTTTGTAGCGGGACGAGTGACAAGTAACCATTACCTGTAACCGCCCCGGCCCATTGCCATTCCTAACCACCACCACCTTCAGCGAGCAACATTTCCAGCTAGTACCTACCAATCTCATGTCTTTTTCAATGTCCCAAACAACATGTTTTTTCACTGTAGTTTGTCTTGCCTTTATTTTTCTCTTCAAACAATGGTTACCACTAACTCATCTACTTTCTACCCACATATCCTGACCTCATCTTTGTCGTTGATACATTGGTAGTTAAATTGAGACACAAACTGTGTAGTGTAATCAATGGTAGGTGGTGGAACATAGCGAAAGGCAAAAATTTTGCAATAAAAACACATCATTGCGCCTTATGGCACTGCCATGACTAATATTCCTTCACAAATTCTGCATAGCTGTTGGCAAAAATTCTGACATGGCATGGCACTATTGCGACACCATGGCGGTTATTTAACAACACTGGAATTTATATCGGAAAACCAATTTTTTTAATCATAAATAGTAAGATTCATGATCAAAATTATTAGTAATAAATTCTTTATTAATAGTTAACAGATATCATAAAACAACTTAACTAGAAATCTTATAAAACAAAATTATTAGTCATGTATGAATTTATAAAGTCTTTATTTTAGAAGCATGGTAACAAAACAATTAAATGGCTAAATAGTTCACATACATTTAATAAATGAGCAACAAATAAAGTAATGGAATGATAAAATAAGTTTAGAAATATTCTATATACCTTTTCATTTAAGGATTTAAGCTTATATCACTTCTCAATTTGTTTATGAGAATTGATCAAAGAAAACTATAATAATAATCAATTGTAAGATTCACATGCATTGTTGAATCATGTGAATCCTAGGATTTATATGATTCATTTATGTATCATAAGATACAAAACCACTTTAGATACAAGTTAAGATATGTATCGATAGATAATCAAACCGTACCTAATCGTGAATTGTAAAAAAAACAATAATTATGCCATACGTATTGGCCCTATTTTGTCTTAGTTGCACTAGTCCCAACTATGTCCCAATAGAGGTGATGTTGTCTATTTATCATAACCAATGGACTTAGTTTCAAGTTCAAAATAATTTTGGGTTTCAATTAGTAGATCGGTGCGATAGCTGCAAGCAGAGCGGACACATGTTGCTCCGACGGTGATAGGGTGAAGTGGTGCTCATCACGGAGCTGATGGGTGAAGTGGCAATTACACGGCCTTTCGTGGTCCAAATCGCAATCAAACACAGCCCTGACACGCACTCGTGCTTGAACAACATGATGGGTCGAAAGAGACAACATGAATAACATTTGCCTTATTTTTTTTGAGAAAAAAAAAGAAACACATAACTACGTCATTTTGGTTAGTGTAAGGGTTTCTTAAATGAAGGGTAAAAAGGGAAAACCATTTTTTCCCTTTTACCCTAAAAGAACTTCTCAAAAGAAGTCTCATTCCCGCACAACCCTTCTCTCTCGTTGGCAAGGTTGAGTGCGACACAACTTCGTCTCCGACGAGCTTCATGGGCTTCTTCTACTCCACAGGTTGCTTAAAGGTTACTTTCTTCCTCTTCCCTTTCAACCTTTTACATCCTTCACAGTTTAGCCTTCTCTTTTCCCCCTTGATTGAGTGCCTCAACAGAGCAACTACCACCACCACGACCAACCCTCCCTGAAACTTCTGCAGAGTCTCCCGACAACCAACCCTGCACCTTCCTTCTTTATCTTCTCCCTTCTATATATGCAGATAATCTATCTAGTATATGCAAAACTATCGAAATACATGTTTTACTATTTCTCTCAAATAATGTTTATGTATTTTTTTGTAATCAATTCTTTATTTTGAAGCACATATATTATATACATTTAGAAATATAAATCTACATAGAAATCAAAATAGCAGTCATTCTGCTACTGCTATCCCGCTTTAGCGTTTTTGAAGTGTGGCAGCTCCAGGCCGTTATCTGCTATTAACTACCAAGGTGTCAGGAAGGTTATATGGTGAATAGCGGCCAAGACCTTTAAGCGCCATACTACCACGGCGGACGCCATGGTAGGAAAAAAAAAACATTTTATATATATATATATATATAAAATATGCAAAAACAGTAAAATAACAACCAGATTAATCAAAACCAACAATTTAACAATCTAAAATTCATAGAATTCATAATCTGGTGATATTGTCATCATTAAAACTTGAAAACATAAATTCCTAACCAAAACAAAAGGATTAAACAACCATCAAAACAAAAAAACAAAGTTGAAAACAATAAACACAATGACAAGTCCTAAAACTATTTTATTTAATCCTCTTCATCTTCATCAATGTATGCATAGTTAACTTCAACAGGGCAATGCTGCTCATCCAAAAATCCTTCAGCTTCTTCTCCATCTGAATGTGCCAAATTAGCATTTTACACTAATTCCTCCTCCTCACTACTAGAATCAGAATATTCTAATGATTTAGCTTCTTCAACAACAACCCTTTTCCCCTTCTTCTTTGAAGCTACTCCTTTGACTCTCTTAGAAGGATTAGAAGATACTCTTACTTGCCCATCTCCAATTGCAAGTTGTTTTCTTTTATGACACCTAGTGTATCGTCTAGGCTCATTAAGTCCCCAAGCTTCATAAACTTGATTGCAAGTAAGGTCATCATCTCCTTCATGAACCCTCTCATCTTCACCTTCTTCTCCATCCATCTCTCTAAGTAGCCACTCATTGCAATTATCAATTCCAGTGAGACTAATTGGATCGATTTCATTCTTAACGTTATACTTTCGATAGAGTGCTTGATTATACTTGACAAATACCAAGTCATGTAGTCTTTGATGCTCGAGTTCACTTTAAATAGGAAATTAATTATTTACTCAAACACACTCCAATTGCGTTCACAACCCGAAGCACTACATGTCAAGCTAAGGATCCTAATTGCAAGTTGTTGCAAATAAGGAGTTTCTGAACCATACATCCGCCACCCATTGAGCTACAAATGCAACCAAAATATGTTAAACTCAAACACTTCAGCAAATGACTTGAAGAATAAAAGTTAAGAAGTTGCAATCTTTTGTGTCTTACCAGGAGCAATTTCACCCCTCATTGCTTTAGCAGTTATGAACCCAAACATACCACTCCCGGTTTTATATTGAGCCAACTCCTTATGAACAATCTTCTCCATTTTCGAATCTCCTAGCAATTTATTTATAGAATCATACAGACCCCTAATAATCTCAACCATTAAATTCCATCTGTGGGTTTGCATAAAAGAACTCAGGGTTCAAAAAGTGGCCAGTATCATGTAAAGGGCGATGAAGTTGAATATCCCATATTTTATCAATGATTGCAAACACATCCTTGTATTTGCTTTCATTTTTAAAAGATTTCATAATGGTTTCCTTCGCCTTATCCATTGCTTCATATATGTAGCCCATAGCTGGTTTTTGCTCACTATCCACAAGTCTAAACACTTTCACAAGAGGAGTTATCACTTTCAGAATGAAAACCACATTCTTCCAGAAACTAGGCATCAAGACAGTTTTAGTGGCTTCCTTTCCCTTGGCCTCCTTTGCTAGCCTATTTTCATTCCATTGTTCTGACACAAACATCTTTCTAAGATTGGTTTTTTCTTCATGAAGCCTTTCAAAGGTAAGATATGATATTGCAAAGCGAGTGATGGCATGCCTCACTAACTCCCTTCCACCGGTATAGAATCTTAACATGCTCAACGTATTCGAATGACTATATATGAAACCAACAAGAGAGATAGCTCATCGAATGATTTTCTTTATAGTGGGCATCTTACCAATATCCTCCAACATCAAGTCTATACAATGTGCAGCACAAGGCGTCCAATAAATCTTTGGTATTTTCTCCTCTAGCAACTTCCCAGCAAAAACATAGTTACTTCCGTTATCCGTTATAACTTCAACAACCTTTTCCTCTCCAATCTCCTCCACAATAGAATCCAATAACTAAAACATCTTTTCTCCGGTCTTTACATAGTTCACGAAAAAGTTTATGATACTTCTTTGTTTTCTATCCGTCCAAGCATCTGACATTAACGAACACCCAAAATTTGCCCATTGATCCTTTAGTGGTTGCATTAACTCATTAGTGTACTCCACCTCTTTCTGAAGAAGTGGTACTCTTATGTCATGGTAGGAAGGAGATTTCAAATATCTCCCAAAATACCTAACTTCGAGAAGCATATCTTGAGAACTTTCTAATTTTATTAAGTTGAAAGGTAGGTCAGCTTGGTACCAAAAGCAGGCTATGTATTGGTACACCCTTTCTAAAGCTTTTTTATAACAAAGCTCTCTTATGCCCGTTTGCAGTAGCTTTTCTTTCCTATTCTTTGCAGCTGTAGACTGAGCTTTAGTAAAAAGGTCCATAGGTCCCTTCCTTGTGTCTTCAATCTCAAATCACCAACCGAAGGTAGCTTAGATGAAACCTCAGAACTTCCCATTTCCATAAACCCTTCTTCAAAATGATCTTCAATATCTTATATTACTTTTTTAAACATTTCAGTTTGCTTCTGCTTCTTTCCATCCATAACTGGCCTTATCTCAAGCTTTACAACTTCAGGAGCCATCAAGCAAGCTGTAACATTTCCCACTTTTCTAATCAAATGTTGTTTTCCTCTTGTTATACCTCATTTCATAACCTTCCGGCAATAATTACAATAAATTTCATTTGTATCATTCTCTTTAACAGGTGTACAGTGCTTCCATCCCACATCAGTCCTCTTAGAGCTAATTGATTTAAGGATACATTTGGGGTGTTTGTTTTGCCCCAGACATGATTATTAAACTGTAAACTACTATGGTATTTGTTTAAACTTTCAAATGTTGGATCTAAGAAGTTGGAACTTGCTTTCTTGCCATGAATGTTCTTAGGCTTACGGGTATTCTGACTATTTGGCAATGTTATTTTTCTAGCAATATTCCTCAACTTAATCAACATACCAATCTTGCCTTTTAAAATATTGCTTGATTGTGGAGCTCAATTTTGATTTATTTATTCTTCTACTTGCTACTTTTAACAAGTTGAATGCTTAGTAAACTTCAGCTTGAGGGAAAGTGTTAAATATCGACTAAAAGAATATACATTTATTATTAATAAGAAAGTAGGATGCGTAGGAAAGTAGAATGTGATTTGAGGAAACAGAACATTCTTTCATTGTTGGTATTTATTATTATTAACCTATATAAACATGCTTTTGTTGTGTATATATACGGTTTTCAGTCCATTATTCCTGTGTTTTTCTCTCATTTTAACACATTCCATAGTCATCGCCCATCTATCCCCCAAATTATCTTATTTCACTTGCTCAAAAGTGATAGAGAAGGTGCAACTTCAAGACAAAAGTAAATCAAAATTTGCAGTATTTTAAAATATATTTTTAGAATACAGCAATACCTTGTTTTCTACAAGTTCAGCAATCTTCTCAACTAAAGTTGCTTTGTTGGTCAGGTAAGGAATCTATGCCAATCATAACAAAAAAAATAACAATCTGTAATTAATTTTCGAAAGAAATAAAGGCATTATTTCTAATTTTCTAATGTCAAATCTGATTGAGTCTAGTGTGTCACCTCTTTTATGATTATAGCAGCTCGTTTTGTCTTAGAATCAAGCAATTCAATATCAGTTTTCCCTCTGATAATAACACGTCCCTTACCAGTTCGGTATGCGTCTAAGATCCTTGAGAAAAATGAGTATGGTTATTCATCACGTAGTACAACAAATTTGGGAAATCTCGAAATAAAAGGAAAGAAAAAAATGCATTATAGAGAACATAATAAAATTAACAAATGATAAAACAACAAGTTACAAAATGATTAAAAACAAGGTCACACGGGTATCAAGTTTAATAAGCTTCAACAATACAAGTGAACAATGTAATTAAAAAAATAAAGGTATTTCTGGACCCCCTCTGTCATTTGGCATCCATTTTTTGCTGTTGTATGGCATCATATCTGCCATATCCACTATGCACCCACCATATCAGAGTCATAGCACAGCACCTATGGCGAACTCCCCAGATTTTGTTTCTTTTTTTCTTTTTAAAAAACTCTTTCAAGCATTACTTCATACTTAAAACATATCAAGCAGTGGCAAGCCTTTCCGATGAACAAATCGGACGACCCATAACAGTTTTTGCTTTTGTTTATTCTTCTTCCTTCCATTTCTTTCTTTTTCTCTGCTTATTCTTCATCCGTTCAACTCTTGTTCCTCTCTTTTTCTCTCTTCTTTGTTTTCTCACCTTATTCTCAGCGTCGTTGGTCTCATTCTTCATCTATTCAATGGTTTTGTGCTCAGTTTTTTTTTTCAAAATTTCAGAATTTAGTTCTCTGAATTTTAGAATTTCAGAATTTACTTTAGTCATCTGTTTTTTAGAACATCAGAATCATGGTGTTCTATGATTTATGTATTAAACCTATAATGTTCCCGATTCTTTTTCACTAATAGGACAATGCCAACAACCCAAGATCAAATTATTGAGACTTGTGATATTTTCTTGGATTTTAGTCCATCATTCTGTTGGTTTAATTTACTTTTGTCAATTTTTAGTTTTCATGCATATATAAAATTATTTTTGGTCCATCATGGATTCTGCCATGCTACCGCCACATTATATGGCAATTTCAGAATCATGTTGCATTATGATTTATTTATTAAACTTATAATGCTGTTCCCAAATCTTTTTCACTAATAGGACGATGTCAACCACCCAATATGAGGGATGGCTTTTTTAATTTACTTTTGCTGTTTTGAGTGTTTATAGATATATAGAATTAGTTTTTTGTCCTCCATGGATTATGCCGTAGGCTGCAAATCCATCCCTCATATGCATATGACAATTTTCTGGATCAACGCCATAGGCCACCATCAGTTATTACGCTATAACCAAAGTGCCATAGGCTGCAATCCATCCCTCATATGTAAATGGCAATTTTCTGGATCAACCCCATAGGCCACCATCCGTTATTACCCTATAACCAAAGTAGGCAACCTTCTTCAAGACTTATTTTGTTTTATTACCTAAAATTCTAATATTCTATTATGTAATCAACAATTCTTTATCTTAAAATTGTGGATTATAAGTCTAACTCAAACTCAACCCCAAAAGTTAACTCACACTTACTATACTCTTTTTAGGGGGCATTTCTCTTACAGATTAAAACATCATATCCCAGGAATGCATAGATAGGAATGTAATATTTCCATGTTTGTTAGAAGATTAGAATTTCATTTATTGGCATCTTTTATTCTATGAATTTTAACTTTCCATTTTCCTAGCTTTTATTCGCATGGTAAAAGGGTGGGAAAGTTAGATTCTCATAGGAATATTAGAAATTACTTATAAATACATATGTAACTTTAGTTTTATTTAAATTATTTTAAAATTCAAAAATATTCCAAGCAATATCAAAATACAACCAAACACCATTTTGAATTTACCAAAACATAATATTTTTAGGTTTATTATTCCTAGAAATGAGATTCATGGGCATATAATTCCAGGACTTGAAACAAACGCCCTCTCAGGCTTTATCGCTTGCTGATGTGGGACTTGGATTTTTTCCAACACCCCCCTTTACACTCAGCATTATTGAGCTTGGTGTGTGGATAACATGGTACCATCTTAGAACGGTGAGTTTAGGCCGAACACAACCCATGTCCCAAAATACAATATCTAAGTGGGGGCATTCCTCACATCTAGAGCTGGCTTTTGGGATTGAGTTAGCACCAAGTTCATATTCTAAGACAATTTAAAAAGTGCATGAGATGACACAGCAAATAATTGGTTATGAATCATATAAACAACCCATATACCATTACCAAAACGCATCCCATGTCTATTGATGTAGATGCATACCACTAATAAACAGGAGTGCTAGCACACACTATTTTTAACAAACTCCTATTATTGATTAAAATGCAATGAGAAATGAGAACAAAATTATGATTGATTCATTAAATATGGAATGGGACCCACACATTTTGTGATTTCTGACAAATTTTTATCAATAGGAAAAAGTGTCAGAAAAAATGCATCGCTAGAATTTGTTTACAAATAAATAACTCACAGTTAAATTGCCACTGTCAACATTTTCAAAGTGTATGATTACGGACAATGTAAAATAGCCAGGCAAAGTTAAAAAGAATAAACAAATAAAATAGTTAAAGGTTTATCAAATATTAATTTAAAAAGGAATACTATCAAATATTCATTTAAAAAGGAATACCATCAAATCTTCATACACTCACCCAAGATTTCCCATAATCAGCCCTCCTGTTGGAAAGTCAGGTCCGGGCATGTATTCAAGCAATTCTTGCAGCTACAGCACACCAAATTAATCAGAATTTTTAATTAAAGGAGGGGGGAAGAATATTAAGTTCACACAACACAAAATGATTTTTCTTCCACAGCTTGAGAATTATATTACTAACTCTAAACTAACTGAATGTACCCAACGTAGAAACAGTAAGATCTAATGTTCAGAGAGAAATTTAGAGAACTATTTCTTTGCATTTCAAATTCTGATCTCATAAGATATTGGTTTATATAGTTACAGAATAAGAGAACAAGATAAGCTAACAACGCTAACTAATTATGCTGATGTGGCAGTTGCCAGACAGCTTATGAAACACCAACTACTGTAGAATACATGGAATCACCCAAGGGTACTCCTTTCAGTCCTCAAATTTATTTTAAAAATCTAATTGCAGTTCACATCCCTGATAAATTGTAAGAATAAGAGACAAGCTTAGGAAGAAGATTTCTTAACCCCATCTCTACATAGAAATAAATGTACTATTGATCAATTTATTTGGAAATCCAAAGCTCGTTATTGTCTGTACAGCATTACCAAATAGGATTTAGTAATGGTTAGTCAAAGATTCAGAGACCTATAGCAGCAGTCTAACATATATTTGTTGTGTGTATGAACAGTTAAGAATCACCGAATCAGTAACACATCTGTTCTTAAATTATCAATTATCAATCACAACTGAGACATTTATGTCGAAGTGGTTTAAAACCCTAGGGACTGCTGTGCTCACTTTCCTGTGGTACATCTGGTTGCATTTTCTAGTTCCTTTCTTAAGAGACTCATTTTATATCAAAACAAAAGAGAGAGATTTGGCACTCACTGTAGCTTCTGGATTATGTATCAACACACACAGCATATCTACAACTTCCCCAAGATTATGAGGAGGTATATTAGTTGCCATGCCAACCTGATGAAGATAAAAAATGAACAGCTCTACATGAGTAGATGCACAATTTGTCAATAAACAGCATACGTTGTTTCAAGTATGTGAAAGGGAACCCAAAATCACCGCAATGCCAGAAGAACCATTCAACAATAAGGTTGGTAGGCGAGCTGGTAGAAGGGATGGTTCTTTTTGCGAATTATCAAAATTTGGAACAAAATCAACCTGCAATCAGGAACATGTAGACATAAAGTGCACTTTAGTTACAGATGTTAAATTAATTAAGAAAACATAAATCACAGGGCAAGGAACAGCAGTGACAAACTGTATCTTGCTCTAGATCTGCCAACAACATTGCTTCAGTCAGATCCTGCAAATTCAGACCAAGAACCAAATACCATCCTTCAAAATGTCTGCCAATATGTCAAATCCATTAAATAAAACAAAAGCAAATCCAACAAAAAACCGAAATAAAACTTCATGCTGATATATTAACACCAAATCTAATTGATCACTAAGTTGGTATTCTTGGGGCACTTGAAATAGCCTCCACAAAAATGTTGCAATGATGATGACTTGCAATCATCGTAGTTAATAGTGGAATGCAACCTAGAACGATCACCCACCAAAAACGCTATAGCGGGATAATAGGAGCGGGATGACCACTATTTAGATCTCTATGTAAATTTATATTACTAGAAAAGGTTATCAAAATCGCGATTTTCCCTAAACTCATGAAAGTTCTGCAAACTAGACTCGTAGACTCAAATTGTGAACTCATATGAGTTTACTTCACATAAAAAATTAGTAATTAAATACCTATAAATAACATATATAATGATCATTTTAACCAAGCAAAGAGAATGGCATAATAAATATTATAAATATATTTATAGTATAGCTACACCAATTTGAAAACAAACTACACCAAGTTCCAAACATAAATTGTTAAAATAATAACATTTAAATAACTAAAAATAGCTAAGGGAGCTCCGACCGAGGAGCTTCTGGTGCTGCAAGAGTCGTCGAAGAACGGAGACATTAATGGTGGGGTCGCCCACCAAAACAGCAGTGGTGGTGGACAGCGAGCGGCTGAAAATGGCTGGAAATCGGAAAGAAACATGATTTACGAAAAAAAAAAAAAAACTTATGCACCTATGAATAGAGGGTCCACCAGGAGAGCAAGGATCGACTAGGCTCTAGATACCATGTAGAAAGCATAGTAATTAATAGTTGATAGTAGCCTGGAGCGATCACCTCCAAAAACGCTATAGCGGGATAGCAAGAGCGGGATGACTGCTATTTAGATCTTCTATATGACTAAAAGCATATAATGTATATGTGCTAGAAAATAAAGAATTAATTGCAAGAAAATATATAATATATGTATTTTTAGCGTTTGCATATACAAAACAACAAGCATAAAATGTATCCCCAATGTCTGGATGTACAAAACAACAAACATAAACATATATAATACATAAGTCAAATTGTCTAACTATTGTTTGCATATACAAAACAGCAAACATATCCCATGGCTTAAAGATTACACACCAACTAAATATCATCATCTTTAGCTGAGATTTCAAGGATTTCATCCTCATCTTCATCACTCTAATTCCTATATATTTGATCTTCCTCCTTTTCACTTCCAAATCCATCATCAGCTTTCTCTTGCTCATCTTCATCATGTGTTGGTGTTTGTTTCTTCCAATTTGCATAGAACTAGAACCTGCAGCTACATCAAACACAATTTCATCTTCTTAGACAGCTTCTTCATCTTCATTGTCCATTTCACCAACCAACCATTCATTACTCTCATCAACCTAATTCAAAACAATAATATCTCTCACAATTTCACAATCAAAACGTTGCTTGAGTGATTGGTTATACTTGATGTATACCAAATCCTTCAACCTTTTATGCTAAACTCAGCTTCTTTTTTTAGAATAAACCTATTTTATAGACACATAAAACTAAATTTTGAAGTTCTTCTATCCCTGCCTCCTCGTCATTTTTCTCTTCAATCTCAATTGCATATACATCCTTCTCAGCCATCTTTTTCATAAATACTTCTTTTAGTAGGACTTTTACATCCAAAGGAACCTTGGTAGTGTCTCTTTGCTCGGGAAATACCACTAGTGTTAGTCTTTAAACAAAAATCGCAAGTTATAGTTTTTTTGTTGTTGATATTTTTTATGCTATTCCACCGCCAAGCCATGTGAATTTTGGAACTTGTGGATTTTATTTAACCCGTTTGAAGGAGTGTGTTGTGAAGCCATACTAGAAGGGAGAAAAGTAGAAGCAAAAAAATGGAGCTAAGAAAAGCATCATGAAGATGTTGCTCGTCATGTGAAGACTAAACAAGAACCAAAAAAGTGGAACCAAGATGCTCATAGAGACGACATTGCTCGTCAAAACACTGCTTGCCAAAGATGAAGCTGTCCAGAACGAGAGACTACGCTGATCACTACCCATTAGCAAAGAGAGACACTAAAGACTAGAAATATATGAAAACTACTTGACAGCTTAGTTTCTCTCTCAGTAATGTTATCTATTTATATATGAGACTTGTCTATGCAAAGAGTGAAATTGAAAATTCCTAGGTGTCAGACAGAAAACAACTTTATACACTTAGAAAGTCTATTCTAACAGGTTAAACTATTCAATACCCCCTTCAAGTTGGAGCATATAAATTGTATAAGCCAAGCATAGAACATATAAATTGAATCTGAGGTTTCCTCATAGATTTAGTCAAAATATCTGCAAGTTGGTCATAGGAGCTGGCAAATTCTGTGTAGATTTCCTTGGACATCACCTTCTCTCAAATAAAATGACAATCAACTTCAATGTGTTTGGTTCTCTCATGAAATATAGGATTGGAAGCAATGTGCATGGCTGTCTAGCTATCACAATACATTCTCATTTGCTGAGTTTCACAAAATTTCAACTCTTGAAGGAATTGTTTTATCCATATAAGTTCACAAGTGAGACACGTCATTGCCCTATACTCAGCTTTAACACTAAACGAGCAACCACATCCTATTTCCTACTTTTCTAAGAAATAATGTTGCCTCCAATGAAAACGCAATATCCAAAAGTAGAATGCTTATGTGTAAGAGATCATGCATAATCAGCATCACAATACACAAATATTTGCACATTTCCCTTGTCTTCATATAGCAATCCTTGTCCTGGAGCCTTCTTGAGGTATCTAAGAATCCGAATGACAGCATTCTAGTGATTTAGGTTTGAAGCCTAGCATTCCAGTCATTCAGGCCTGAAGCCTGCATAAACTGACTAACCACTCCCACAGCAGAGAATAAGTAAGGTCTAGTAATAGTTAGATAAATAATTTTTTCAACATGTCTTTTATATTTTTTCTGGATTTGAGAAAGACTCACTTTTCTACAATTAATTTCTTATCTGAATCCATAAGACTGTCCACGGGTTTACAATCAATCAAACCTATTTTTTCAAAGATATCTAAGGCCTATTTTCTTTGAGAAATAACAATTTCTCCCTTTGATTGAGCTATTTCAATGCCCAAAAAATATTTGAGACTTCCAAAATTGTTGGTTTGAAAGTGATCACTTAAATGTTTCTTTAGTTGAGAAATCTTAAAGGCATCATTTCCTGTGATGACTGTCATCAACATACACAATTAAGTACACACATTTCTCAAGAGAAGTATGACAACATAAGACCGAATGATCTGCTTCACTACATTTCCACCCAAAACTTTGTACAGCATGGCTAAACTTTCCAAACCAAACACATGGAGATTGTTTGAGACAATAAAGAGATCAACGTAGTTAACAAACTACCCACACTCCCCCTGAGCAACAAACCAGGAGGTTGCTCCATATAGACTTCCTCTTCTAGATCACCATGAACAAAAACATTCTTGATATCCAACTGATGGAGAAGTCAATGGCAAAAACAGGCAGGGCAAAGAAGATCAGGTCAGTGGTAATTTTGGCCACAAGAGAAAAGGTATCTCCATAATCAGGACCATATATCTATCTGTATCCTTTGGCTACAAGTCTTACATTCAATGGGTCAATTGTACCATCCAGCCTGACCTTAATAGCATAAACCCACATGCATCACACAGTCTTCTTCCCAAGCGGAAGAGAAACCAGTTCCCATGTGTTATTCTTATCAAGAGTCTGCATTTCAAGAATCATGGTTTGTTGTCATGCAAGATGATCACGTGTTTCATGTACATTTTTAGGTATAGTGATAGAAGACTTGAATATAGAAAAGCTTGAGTTCACTTACTCAGCTTAGAACCTCTTATTAAATAGAGATACAATACAATCTAGAAAATCAGAGTAGTGAATACAACTACCACCAACCTCTGACATACAATAATAAATTAAACATAATATACCTCAACTAACAACTAATAACCAACATCTCACATTAATTTAACACTCTCCCTCAAGCTGGAGCATATAAATCATATGTTCCAAGCGTGGAAATCAAGTATTCAATCTTAGGACCCTTTAAGGGTTTGGTTAATAGATTTGCAAGCTGGTCATTGGTACCAACAAATTCGGTCCTAATTTCCTTAGACAACACTTTTTCCCTTACCAAGTGACAATCAATTTCAATTTGTTTAGTTCTTTCATGAAAGACCGGATTGGAAGCAATGTGGATAGCTGTCTGATTATCACAATAAAGTTGCATTGGAAGAATTTCACAGAACTTCAATTCTTGTATGAGTTGTTTAACCCACATCAACTCACAAGCTGCAAGAGTCATAGATCTATATTCAGCTTTTGCACTAGATCGAGCAATAGTCTTCTGTTTCTTACTGTTCCATGAGATAAGATTACCACCAAGGTACACACAATACCCAATACTAAAGCGTCAATCTGTATCGGATTTAGCCTAATTAACATCACAGTATCTAACAATTTGACTATTTCCTTTATCTTCGAACAACAGACCCGGGCCTAGAGCCTTTTTTATGTACCTAAGAATACGCATTACTCCATGTCAATGATCAACACAAGGTGAATTCATGAATCGACTTACAACTCCAACTGCAAAGGAAATATCTAGCCTCGTAATAGTGAGATATATGAGTTTCCCAACCAGCATTCTATACCTTTCTGGATCTGACTATAAGTCTCCCATATCAGCTACTAATTTCTTGTGTGGGTCCATAGGACTATTGACTGGCTTACAATCAGACATTTTTGTTTCCTCCAGAAGATCCAAGACATACTTCTATTCCCATAAAATATTTCACATTACCAAGATCTTTTGTTTGAAAGTGATTGCATAAGTGTTGCTTTAGTTGAGATATTGTGACTTCATCATTTCCTGTAATGACAATGTCATCAACATAAACAACTAAATAAACACATTTGCCAACAGATTTGTGATAGTAGAAGATAGAGTGATCTGCTTCACTCCTTTTCATTCCGAAACCTGGGACAACATTGTTGAATTTTCCAAACCAAGCCCTTGGCGACTGCTTAAGACCATAGAGAGATCGCCTGATTTACACACTAGACCAAACTTCTCCTAAGCAACAAAGCCCGAAGGTTGCTCCATGTAAATCTCCTCATCTAACTCAGCATGGAGAAATGCATTTTTAACGTCCATCTGATACAGAGGCCAATGGCAAATAGCTACCATGGCAAGAAGAAGATGAATAATAGTGATCTTGGCCACCAGGGAGAAAATGTCTCCATAATCAAGTCCATATATATGAATGTAACCGTTGGGTACCAAATGAGCTTTAAGGCGTTCAATTTTCACCATTTGGACCAACTTTAATAGCATAGATCCATCTACAATCAACAGCTTTCTTCCCAGGAGGAAGATCAACCAATTCTCATGTTTCATTATGATCAAGGGCATGCATTTCATCAATCTGGCTTGTCGCCATCTAGGGTGATCAAGTGCTTCATAAACATTTTTGAAAATAGTGATGGATGATAAGGAATTTACAAAGGAACAATAAGATGGAGACAAATGATGATAACTCAAAATGAGGGTTTCGAGAAGAGCGAATACCTTTTTGAAGGGCAACAGACCAACATGAGTTGTCATCGGCCATGGAAGGAGAATTAGGAGCCGTTGTACAAGAAGCAGACAAAGATGGACATGAGCCACGAGAGTCATAAGGAATGATGAGGTTAATTTCAGGTGTCATGCCATGAAGACGAGTTGAGGGAGAATGATCAGTTTCAAATAAGATAGGCATTGGACTAATATTGGTGTGGTCAGGTTGATGAGACATGTCTGGAGAAATGACAATCTCTGGACTCAAAGAGGGAGAGGGTTTGGATTGGAAATGGAGTCATGTGTGGAGGATGAGTAGAAGGAAGAACCTTCAAAGAAGGTAACATTTGCAGACATGTAATACTTCTTGTTATGAGGAGAATAACATTAGTATCCTTTTTGAAGGCGGGAGTATCGCAGGAAAACACACTTGATCGACTTAGCTGACAATTAATCGAGGCTTGGAGGCATATCATAAACAAAACAAGTACAACCAAATACACGAGGTGAAACATGATATAGAGGTTCAGCTGGAAATAAAATGGAATGAGGAATTTGATTATCAAGAGAGGAAGAGAGCATCTTATTGATAAGATAGTAGGCAGAAAGAATAACATCTCGCCAATGATGTAATGGAACTTTTGCATTAATAATTAAAGAGCGAGCGGTTTCAACAAGGTGGCGATTCTATCTTTCAGTTATCCCATTCTGTTGAGGAGTGTAGGGACAAGTGGACTGATGTAATATACCTTGACAGGACAAAAATGACGAGAGTTCAGAAGAAAAATATTCTTTTACATTATCACTTCTGAAACATTTGATTGGTTTTCCAAACTGATTTTTTATTTCATGAAAGAAGGACACAAATATGAATAGAAGTTCAGACCTTTCTTTCATTAAATAAAGTCACGTGCACCAAGAATATTCATCAATAAAGGTGACAATATTTAAATCCAAAAGAAGTAATTTGACTAGGACCCCAAATATCTGAATGAACAGTAGAGAAGGCTGAATTATTTCTTGATTTATCTTTACTTGAAAAAGAAGACTTAACATGTTTGCCTAATTGACAAGCTTCACATTCTAAAGTTTGGATTTTCTCAGTACTAGGAGTCATTATCTTTAATTTGGCAAGACTAGAATCTCCAAACCGATCATGCAACAATTTAGGAGAGATGGATGCAAGACAAGACACTAAAGAGCTAGATTCCAGGTAATAGAGGCCTCGTGATTCATGTCCTGCGTCAATCTGCCTACCCGTACCACAGTCCTGAATGACAAAGGAGTCAGAGTTAAATGTAACTGAACAATTTAAGGACTTAGTTAATTGAGTCAAGGAAAGTAAATTGAGACAAGAAGGAATGTACAAAACAGAAGATAAATTTAAGAAGGGAGAAACAGAAATTGAACCCACTCCTTAAGCTGAAACCTTTGACCCATTGGCTAATGTGACAAGATGTGGAAATTTGGGAGGTAATAAGGATGAAAACAAAGAGTTATTACCAGAGCTACGTTCTGAAACACCAGAATCAATAATCCATGGGTTTTCACCTTCCACAGATTGAGAAATGGAGGCTGTTGAGACACTAGGTCCAGAAGAAGGTCCAGCAAGGCTGCTAGATTTCATCCTCTAGTACTCTTGGTATCCTTGATATTCTTCTTCAGACAGTTTCCTCTCTTTCGGTTTCTCAGACCTTAATACATGGACAGACTTGTCTGGAAAACCATGCAGTGAGTAGCATGTCTCATGAGTATGACCCATCCTTTTGCAATGAGTGCATTGTAGACGATTACCTTTTCCACCACGACCTCTATTTCCACGTCCTCCTCTTCCTCTTGAAGATATCATAATAGAGGACTCCATATTATTTTCAAGGGAGGTACTTCATTGCTTAAGGTAGGAACACGGAGGAGACGAGTAGTTAAGCTCTCCATGGACTTTCAGCTTGACTGGTCAGAACTTGATCACAAATGTGATTAAATATCGGGTTCATACCACGAAGAATCATAACCATATAGAGGTTATCAAGTCATTTCCTTATTTCTTCTATAGAATCAGCTTCTAAGAAAAGCTTCAATACTTCTGCAACGGCTTGAGCTTCCGAAACATATGAGATTATATCGGAATAATTTTGTTTTAAGGAGGCTAGCTTTTGAACACAATCAAACAAGCGTTCGATATCATTAGAGTAGATATTTTGGGCTTACTTCCAAAACGAGTAACAAGTTTTGAAAGCTCTGAGGTTCCTCAATATCTTAGGTTCCACTAACTGCCATAGAAGTGCACAAAGCTGAAAGTCAAGTTTTTTCCACTGAGTTTTTTGTTCAGCCGACTCCTCAATATCTACCTTTTTTAGATGGTCATGGTGTCCTTGACCAAGGAACCAGAGTTCCACAGAATCAGCCCAAGCTAAATAATTTTTACCATTGAGCTTTTTTGTTGTGATGACGACAGATCCAGAAATAGGAAGAATGGGACCAGAGTTGACTTAGGTAGAAAAAGACATTTTTCCAGATCTGAAAAATAGAAAAAACAGAGACCCGAGAGAGAGATTCGATTTAAATCCACTAAATCTTGCTCAAAGTGAACCACGCAGGTCAACAATGGCTTCAGGAGGCTCCGGCGAGGCAGACAGCACCGAAACAACGGCGAACAGAGACCGTTTAGCCGACGCGTGGAGCTCACGCGCTTTCTATTTGGCGTGACTGAGGCGGCTCGTGGAGGAAAGTGGAGCGGCGTATGGAGGAGCGATTTACAGGGGGTAGAACACGCACATCGAGGCACAGCTGGATCTGTGCTAGCCGGAGAAGTCGGCAGACAGCCTACTGTGTGACTCTAGACGATAAAGAGCAGAGTCAAACTAGCTCTGATACCAACTTGAATATAGAAAAGCTTGAGTTCACTTACTCAGCTTAGAACCTCTTATTAAATAGAGATACAATACAATCTAGAAAATCAGAGTAGTGAATACAACTACCACCAACCTCTGACATACAATAATAAATGAAACATAATATACCTTAACTAACAACTAATAACCAACATCTAACATTAATCTAACAAACACAAATGAGATAAAGTTGGAAAAGGTAGGAGACAGTCGATGATAACTTAGAAAATTTTGAATGGGATGCAGATTATGGGTACAACTTTAAGAAGATGGTGGTGAAAGACTTTAAGAAGAGGATTCACCATGTAACATTGGACCAATTTCTCGTGTTCTATGATGGTAGGTGAAGAGAAGAGATGATGATGGTTCAAAGGGTCTTGGAGGAACAAAAGAATTTTCAGAAGTGGTTTAACTTGGGATGTTAAGAAGGGAAATAGGCAATGGTTCAACTAATAGGACAGGTAATACTTGTTGGACAGAGATAGTATTTTGGCATGAGGAAGGAAAATAAGGGGTCTCCTAAAAAAGGTGATACTACCAAATATGTAGTACTTTTTAGTGTCTGGGAGTAGCATCAATACCCTTTTTGGAGACGAGAATAACCCAAGAAAACACATTTGATGGCCTAGGAAAATAGTTTGTCTAACCCAAGGGACATCATGGACAAAATACACACAACCAAAAACACGAGGAGAGATGTGAAATAAAGGTTTATCAGAAAACAAGACAGTACAAGAAATTTGATTTTCAAGAGAAGAAAGGCATTCTATTTATGAGCAAGTAAGCAGTGAGAATAGCATCTACCCAGTGATGAACTCGTACATTAGCACCAAGAAATAAGGTATGAGCAGTTTCAACTAAATGTCTATTTTTCGTTTCTGCTATATCATTTTGCTAAGGTGTATGAGGGCAAGTAGGTTGATGTAAAATGCCATGAGAACTAAGAAGGGTAGAAAAATTTAAAGAGAAATATTTTTTGGCATTATCACTTTTCAAAATTTTGATAACTTGGTCAAATTGATTTTTAATTTCATTAAGAAAGGAAGCAAAGATAGACAACAATTCAGAATGATCTTTCATTAAATAGACTCAAGTACAACGAGAATATTCATCAATAAAAGTAACAATATCAAAACCCAAAAGATGTGACACGACTAGGACACCAAACTTTTGAATGAATTATGGAAAAAGGAGAATTACATCTTGTTTTAGTTCTCTTTGGAAAAAGTCTAACATGTTTTCGTAGTTGATATGACTCATACTCTAGGACTTGAAGTCCTCCAAGGTCGGGAACTATTTTCTTTAGTTTGGATAAGTGTGGATGACCCAAACAATCATGCAAAAGTTTAGGAGATGGAGATGCAAAACACAACATAGATGGTCTAGTTCCAATATAGTATAATCCTTTAGATTCATGTCCTTCTCCAATTAATCGAACCATCCCATGCACTTGTATAACAAAAGAATTAGCATCAAAAGTTACTAAACAATTTAAATTGTTGGTTAATTGACTAAGAAATTAGGTTAAACGGGCCATTGGGAACCCAAAAAACAAATTTAGGTTTAAAGAAGAAGAAAGAGAGACTTGACCAACTCCTGGAGAGGTAATTTTGGATCCATTGGCTAAAGTAATAAAATGAAGAACTTTAGGAAGAAAATAGTGAAGCATGACCAAAAATATGATCAGAAGCACCTGAAAGCAAGTATCCATTGACTTGGACTTTCCATGGTTTGGGAAATGAAAGTTGTTGAGAAACTAGACTGGTCAAAAGATTGTGCTTGGTTCCTTTTAACCTCAAATAATCTTGATATTCTCCCTCAAAGAACTTCGGTTCTACCTTCTCATTGTTTCCATTGGCTATCTTATCCGAGAAACCATGTAAACAGAAGCAATTCTCTTGAGTATGACTCGTTCTCTTGCAACACGAGCATTCCGGACGTCCACAACCACTTTGTCCTCCTCGATTGCCATGGCTTTCTCATCCACAATTAGACACCATGTTAGAAGATTTAGTAGTGTCATGAAGATTCCTACTTTTAAGAGTAGGAACACGAAGTAGTCACATTGTCTGATCCTCCAGAGATGGAACTTATTGACTAGTCATAATTTGATCCGAACATGATCAAAGTCAAGATTCATTGCACAGATGATCATAACCATATAAAACTTATCCCGCTTCTTCTTTTCCAAGGAGTCAACTTCTAAGAACACTTTCAATTCCTAAGCAGTTGATTCAACTCCAGCAATAAAGGAAGTCATATCATTCGCAAAAATACTCTTAACCTTCTTCCAAAAAATGTTACAAGTTTTGAACGTTCTGAGTTCTCAATATATAGGGTTCCACATATTGCCATAGTAAAGCACACAGTAGAAAGTCCATCCTCTTCCATTGTTCAGCCTTGTCTGAAGGTATATTACTACCATCTTCTTCCAAGTGGTCATGAAAACATTGGCCAAGGAACCAAAGTTCAACAGATGCAAACCAAGAGAGATAATTTTTGTCATTTAACTTCAATGAAGTAATGGTGGGAGTCCCAGAAAATTAATGGATAGGCCTAGAAGCTATTTCTGACCGAAAATAGGAGCCAAACAGGGGCAAAAATGGCATACTAGAAATAGATATGCCTCAACTATAGTGGAAGGCCAAAACGAAGGTTGAAACCGGAACTAGGGAGGACGGTGAGTCGAACAGCAATGGTGCGAGATTGCTCCAATGACTAGAAGGTGGCGCATGGACGGCACGCGACGAAGAACACCGGGCAAAGAAATTGCATGTGGGGGCGCGTGAGGCAAAGTTTAGCTTCGGAACAAGGACAAACGCTCGAGATCCAGGAGTCACCGAAGACAATTGCGATTGTTGGCGGCGGCGGACGGTGATTTTCTCGTCGGGAAAGGAACAGCCACAACAGGATCGACTTGCTTAAATACCAACTTAAGACTAGAAATATATGAAGACTACTTGAGAACTTAGTTTCTCTTAGCAATGTTATCTACTTATATATGAGACTTATCCATACAAAGAGTGAAATTGAAAAAGGCTATTTCTCGGTGTAAAACAGAAAACTACTTTATACACTTAGAAAGCCTATTCTAACAAGTTAAACAATGATAACAAGTTAAATTATTCAATAGAGACGAACGCAAGAATAGCTTGTAAAAGAACGTTTTTCTTCACCTTCATTTAAAAAAAACTTAACCCTAGCCAAAATACATCGTTTTGCGGTTTTTTTAGAGAGAAAAAAACAGCAATGTAAAAGGCATCGTCTTCTCCATCACAAACTAGGAACGTCATGTCAGACTGCTTTTCACCACTATTCCCCACGTTTGACCAACGAAAGGCGGCACGACTGTCGCTCCTCTAATCCACGCTGCAATGGCCACCTCCGGCAAGGGTCCGCTCCGCCGCTATAGCACGCTTTTAACTACTATGGTAGAAAGAGATAAATATGCATGAATCTTGTATGCCTTAAGAACAACCATGGAGAATATTATGTGTTGTACAACTAGCTACTACAAAGAGATGGGCCTAGGCCCATATATTGAAATACATCTAACAGTTTCAATATACAAAACAGCAAACATGACATGTATCCACTGCCAAGCCATGACTATATTTGGACTAATGGATTACCATTCGAAGGAATGGGTTGTGAAGAAAACCTAAACCAAAAAATAGGAAAAGCAACCTATGAAGAAATTGCGACAATACGACGCTCCTTGCAAGAGAAGACACAATCAAGTTCACCATGAGGGAGAAGAAGGGATAGGGGAGAAGAGAATACTTCTCATAGAAATTGTTCTTGGGTGAAAAGGGATTTTCCCTTATTACCCTTCATTCAAAAAAAAAAACTAACCCTAAGCAAAACAATGTTGTGCTCGTCATCCTTGTCAATCTTCACCACGTGGGAACCAGGAGTGCGAGTTGGGGCTTCAATTTGGACCATGAAAGACAACATGACCGTCTCTCCACCCACCCACACCGCAACGACCACTGCCAGAGTGGCAACCGTGTCTGCACATTGTTGACTACCATGCTTGCAATTGGGTTTTATTGAACACAAGGTTCTTGGGTCATGTTATTTCATAGAACCCTTAATGAAAAATAAAAAATTGAAAAGGGAAAGGAATAAGACTATTTAGAAAGAATTTCAATAATCATCATTTGCTATAATTTAATGATGACACAACTTAAGATGACACAACTTAAGATGACACAACTTATAGCCATGTTGTGTCCAAGCAATGCAAAGTTACCAACCAACAATCAGATAAAGCTCAAGAGCAAAATCAAATATAAACACTTGTTGAGTTTTGCAAATGTCAGAAAGATCAATAATATTCATGTTTATGAAACCAAAAACTCCATTTATCTTAGAAGCTCCTTGTTGGTTTAACCTTAGTCCTATAAGACCAATTTTTTCAAACAAAAATATCTTGCAGTAATTTCTTGATACCAAACCCCTTAGACCTTAGATCTTTGAGCAAAGTGGGCAAATATCACTATTTTGAAATATCAACCATTAATACAATTGAGTATTGATTTATAATATACATCAATCATGCATGTAAAAATTCACAATTTTCTTCCTTCTGACACTTTTGAAAAGGAAACTGATTTCTCAAACAAATGCATTTGAATATTGCTCAAAATTAACAAATGGATAAAAATAGCATTGTTTTGCCATGACTAAAACTAGTAACTTCTTTACCTGCCAATTATGGGTGGGCAAAAATTGGTTTTTCAAAAATACCAAATCGAACCAAACCAAATTGTTTGAAACAATTCAGTTTTTAAATTTAAAAAGCAAACTATTTTAGAAAACTAATTCAAAACCGAATTGTTTTTATAAAACTGGTTCTGAACCGATTCAGAACTAGTTCGAAACAATTCTAGATTAAACTAGTTTCGAATTAGTTTTGAACTGGGTTTTGTTTTGTCAATTCTTTTTTCAGTGTTGTGGACATAACCACAACAATGTGGGCAACTAGAGGGAGTATTTTTCTAGTAAGGATGTTTCCACATGATTGTAGAAAGTTTCACAGAGGTGTGGGATACGGAAAAAGAATTATTTTTTTATAAACCAGTAAACTAAACTATACATAAAACCGGTTCGGTTCAAACTAAATTGGTTTAAAAACAATTCAGTTTGAACCAAACTGGTTTTAAAAACAATTAGGTTAATTTTTATAAAACTGCTTCAACTCAAAACTAGTTCGGTTCAGTTCAAAACCAATTCAGTTCGAACTAATTTTTTTGCACACCCCTACTGCCAATAATAAAACCAGCACAAACAATTATTGATTGGAGAATACATTGTATCACAATTTCTGATATAAAAGCAAAAGTGATACAATTAGACAAGTAGAGTTTAGATTCAAAGATTAAATAAGTTGTTAACTACATACATCCAGTCTGCACTCTGTGTAACGCATGGCAGCAGGAGGATCAGCATCTATGGACCCAAAATTTCCGTGACCTTGGATCAAAGGACTGCGTAAGGAAAAATCCTGAAAGACATTGTAAAGCACAAATTAAGCAAAAAAAAAAAAAAAAAGAACGCAAGTGTAAGATGTTAACTTCTAAGGCCGAATCCACAAAACTATCACTTCAAAACAGTAATAGCCCATTACATCCCAAAATATACTAGGCATGATTAATAATATCTATTTTTCCTTTGAAAGTAAGAAAATACAAATGAGAAATAGCACTATCCATAAAAGGACCTTTATCATCGCAAAGGCCCAGTTCAAAGGTGCGGCCACACAGGACCCACGGCTAAAAGGGACCTAATTTTTATAAATAAATTAAAATTATTACTTTATTTTATGTCTCTTTTTTGTTCAAACTAAAATATGATATATGATTAAAATATGTTAGTTGTTATACTTATATCCATAAATCTATATGGAATAAAGTTTCAGCTAACCTTAACATATCAACAATTAAAGGATTTATAATAAAAGAAATGCTAACAATACACTAAAAAACCTAAAGTATTCGTCTTTTAATAAGATAAAAACACAAATAAAAGCTCAAATTATAAATAAAATAAAACTAAGGTTAGTAAATTAATAAATAAAAATGTATAAACTTTTGTTAAATAATAGATGATAACATTGAAGTTAGAGCATTTTCTAAGTGATGAAATAAAGAATTAAATTATAAATATAAATTACCATTTTAAAAATATATAAGTAGTTTTAAATTGTAAAAAATGTAATGAATTTTTCTTGTGTTTACCTGAACATGATAAAATCAAATGAGAATGAAATGGATTTAAAAATAGAAATCTCCCTCTTTCAAATAGAAATTCATTCCATTTGTATGGAGATGAGGACAAGGAAAGTCAAACACATTTCCTACCTTATATATAAATATTTATGTCTATATATTTTATATATACATAAATTGAATGATAAACGATAATATAAAAATAAATTGGATACAAAACATGATATATCTTTTTTAAATTTATTAAATTTGTTATTTGTTGTTCATTTGATGTAATAAAAGAATCCTTTTTAATATAACTATGTATCTATCTTTTTATATAAGTATGTATTTATATTTTTAAATTCTTAATATAAAAGGACATCAGCACTATTACCTCCTAATTCAACATAATCAAAATAAAATAAAATAACTAGGATAATATATTCATTATTATTAAACTAATTAACATATAAGCAAACACTTCATATGCATGTTTACTGCATAGCTCAAACTACCATTATCTACGTTTTTAAAACTAGACCGATGATCAAACCAGTGGAAGTACTAGTTCACAGTTTATTGGTTAAAACCATTACTAAATACACCTTCATATTGTTAAGTTAACCCTTATTTTTATTAATTTTTTAAATTAAAAAGGAATGGACTTAGCAAAGCGAAAGGTGCATTTAGCAAAATCCAAAAAAAAATTATGAACCATTTCAACGACCAATTTTTAGACCAGTTCTTTGCTTGATTGGTTTTTAGCATTGACCGAACCGGTCACCAAACCAGTCCATCGGTTTTCCAATCGAACCGACCGGTTCGGTTTTTTAAACATATATCGTCATCATTAAGTCATTTATTGAGTTGTTAAAACATTAGAATAAAATATTATCATTGACAGATGACATAGTACACTCCCTGTTACCACATACTTAAGATGCGGTATGCATATAGACTCTAGACATCCCATTGCCATGTCACAAGCCACTGCACAATGGTCACTAACACTTGATGTCTAAATGCATGTCACATCACCGTCAAATGATAACAAAGGCCATTTTATAAGTTGTTTAATTTTATGAGGAAGATAACCAACATTAAAAGGACAAAAAAATAATCATTTACATGGGCTAATGTGATCCAAATATGATAATAATTTTCTGAAGAAAAACAGCTATTGCACATTTCCATTAGCTTAGGCTGGGAAAATGCGTTTTTTTTTTTCTTTTTTGGTACTTAATTACCATAATTAATCAGTCCTCAAACACCTACGTTAACTGATAATACAGAAAACCATCAATGGCCCAAAATATATAGCATGTTTGGATGAGATTATTTCAGGAAAAGAAAGAGATCTTTTGAGAATAAAAACTTTTTTTAAAAAAACTTATGTGTTTGGTAAAATTAGCAAACTTATAAAAAATAAATAAATATATAAAAAAGCTTTTCATAGAAGAAATCTGTTTCATCATAAGCAAAATTATGTGGTTTAAGAATAAAAGCTTATCAAATTATTTTATATCTAACTTTTGTTTTCTCATTTTATCTTCCTTATTGACTTTTTATCTACAAAACTAGCTTCTACAAATAACTCCATAGCATATACCATTTTTTGTGATTTTACTAAAACAATGTGATTCTTTTAAAGTTTAAACAACCCAAAAAAATATATTTCACATATTTTCTTAAAACCACTCTTTTAATTTAACAAACAAACAAAAATATTCAAATGATTGATTATGACATAATTATCAAAATCATCATTTTCTTCACAACTAGTCTAAAAACACACTATATTAAGACAAAGCTCAAATAACATGGAAGGTGAAAAGCGAATGTTTACCTGAGCCATTCGCACCAACGAATCATATACAGCAGTGTCTCCGTGAGGATGGAATTTTCCCAAAACCTACAATAACAGCAACATATTATAAAATCAAACAAAAAAATGACAACAGATAATAACTTAAAAAGTAGTAAAAACATGCTTCTTGGCAAACATTGGATGCTTCAACAACATCAAGAATTTAACATCGATGGCTAGATATTAACCTCTCCAACAACTCTCGCACACTTCTTGAATGGTTTTTTGGATGAGAGGCCAAGCTCGTGCATTGCAAATCTGCATTCAAAATAGTAGCTTACTTTGCAATCGAATCTCAATAAGAATTGACAAATATTTCAACAACCCAAAATTTTAAAACTCCCAAATGTGTGTATATTCATGATCCACCTTAATTACTTTTATTATAATTTCCTCCATTTTCCTTAATTAAATAATTTTGTATTTATATATGATGTAATTAGAATTTTAACAGGGCATAATTTAGAAAATTGATATTAAACTATTAATGTAGTTAATGAAGAGTGCAAATAGAAAATTAGGAATGCAAAGAGTACGACACTCTAGATTTTGCCATTAGTACCCTGAAAACTATTAGTGTCAATCTAGAAGCTTCACATATAGTAAAAGAAAAAAGGAAGGGTATGTTTAAACTAAATATGAATCAATGCAAACATTACTACACATACAATTCATGAAACAGTGGAAATAAAGAAATTTTGATAGAGAAAAATCACATAATGTAACAAAGGCCTGTTTTAATTAACATCTTGCACTGCATTAATATTGTAAACCAATAATCCACCCAAAAATAATCACCCATTATAAAAGAAAAATATTGTCAGAACCAAGATCTCACATGACAAAAAGTCAATCTGTCAAGTGATACACAAATGCGAAAGGCAAATTTAATACCAGGCTTTAAACACAACCAATCACACAAAATAAAAAAAATACAAATACAAGTACATTCTAAGACAGTGTCCTTCCCCACACCAAACAAAAAAAATAAGGAAATCACAAAGCAGTTAACACAAATTCTCCAGAGTTGAAGTGACGGAAAGAAAATTTGGAAATTAAAAAAACTCCTAAAATTCTGAAATGAAAATATTTGAAATTTCCAGCAACACTTGAAAAAGTAGCAACAGTTCCAAAAACAGAACAAATTTTGAAATTCTCCGGTTTTCTGAAACAACCAGAATCCAACTTGAAAAAAAAATGAATAAGCCACCGACTCGTTATGGAACCATTACTCTCCCCCTTAACACTTCTAATGCTCCTTAACGCAAATTCTATTACTTCTGAGACTACATAAGCAATTTGCCTTACAATAACGATATTCAGGATAGTAACAGAATTTTACAAATTTTTCGAGAAGCCCTCAAACAAAATAAGCCACAAAATGCAATAAAAAATCACTAAAATTTGGGGGGGAAAATAGTAACAGAATGCTTCTGTGAAAAAAAAAAAACAAATTTTCCAGAGCCCTTGAAAGTTATAAGTTAGGTTGGCACTTAGGTCCATGCAAATCAGTCCTAATTATTTAAATAGCCTTTTAAAACACTTTAGAAAGTGGTTTAATTTATACAGAGACATAAACATCGTGAGAATTTCTTCAGAGATCCAAGTGTTCACGCTAATAACTTTGAAATACTTGAAAAAAGAAAAACACATAAAAGTTGAAAAAATGAGTAACAGAGAACTAACAGAATCCTTCGGTGCACGGGCTTCAAGCCGTCGCGAACATCGGGCAAGGCGCGACCGAGCAGCACCGACATGGCATACGCCATGTAAGCCTCCGTGGCCTCTTTGTGAAGCTCCGTCGGCACCACCCTCCCGTTACCGCTTCCATTATCCGTGGTGACGCTCCCGTTTCCGTCATGGCGGGGAGTGGCGGCAAGGACGACGGAGCGCGGGCGGCGCGGCGTGCGCGCGGAGAGGAAACGGAACTCCGAGGGAGTGTGGTGGAGGCGCGAGGGCTGGAGGAAGGGGGGAAGGCGGAAGAGGCGGAGCGCGGAGGAGAGTGCCATAGGGTTGCGGCGGAGAGGATTGGGGCTCTGAAAATGGAGGGAAGAGGGTTTCATAGGGTTGCAGAAGCAACCATTTGAAAGTGTGAGTGAGAGAGTTGGGTTTTAGGGATTTTGTTTGGATGACGAGAGACAAGAGGCTCCGCTCTTACTCTACTTTAAAACCCTTTCTCCTACACTGCGCGCCAAGGCTACCATTTTTCGATTGCATTCCACGTCACGCTTCATTTTCTATTTCTTGTCTTTTTCTTCTTATTTTTTCGCACATACATGATAATTGTAATTCTTAATTTCTAATTTATTTATTCCATACAATTCTCCCAATTTTATCTTTTAATTTCTATGTTTAAAAGATGTGCTGCTGCTTACTTTAAAATACTTGATTTCTAATCTCATAATTTAATTCTTGTTTGGACGTGCTTTTTCATATAATTCAACCAAAAAAAAATCCTATGTTTAAAAAATTAACAAATTTACTCTTCCCATATTATTAATAAATTAAAATATCATTTTAATCCTTAAAAATATACACAATTAAATTTTTAAAATCAACCTAGAAGATTATGTCATTATATAAGTTGTCTCTAAACTATTCTTTAAATTATTTTTTAAAATGTTTTAAAACTTCTTGTTAAAGCACCTTCTTAAAGACCAATTTACAAAATGAAGAATTATTAAGACTAATTTCTATACAATTTTTTTCAAAAATCAAAATGTCATCATAATTAATATATATATATATATATATATATATATATATTTATTAATAAGGCATCAACTTTAGTGTTTATTTGCATAAGTTTTATAAAACTATTTTCAGTATTTTAGGATTTCATTGATTTGGTTTTGTTTTTTAGTTTTTGAATAATAGTTTTCAAAAACTATTTTTGGGAAGAAAATAAAAAAAAAAAACTTGTTTGGTAAGTTTTATTTAAAAACTATTTTGAAGATGTAAAAATTGAAAAACTTTTATATTTATTAAAATTTCATTGATGAAAAGGAAAAAATAACATATTTTTTTTGTATTTTGAGTTTTAAAAAAAAAACTGAAAAGCAAAAAATATTTTCAGTTGTTTCTGTTTTTTAGCTTTTAAAAACTAAAAAATCAGAATTATTTTCAAAAAACTTTTTTTATAAAATACTACCCAAATGAGATTTTTAGTTTTTAAATACTAAAATATTGAAAACATTTTTATAAAATCATTGTCAAATAAGCACTTAGTATTTAAAAACTAAAAAAATTATTTGTTTACTATTTTCTTAAAACGATTTTCAAAAATAATTTTAGTTTTTAGTTTTTTAATTTTTAAAAACTAAAAAATAAGAACAACTCTAAGTAGTTTTGTTTTTCATTTTTCTAATTTATTTAAAAACTCAAAATACAATAATAATATGTTGTTTTTCGCTTTTCATTAATAAAATTTCAGTATGAACAATTTTTTTTTTCATTTTAACATCTTCAAAAGAATTTTCAAATTATATTTGCTAATATTTTTTTTACTCTTATTCTAGAAAACAATTTTTTAAAACTATTTTTGAAAACTCTTTTGAAAAACTAAAAAACAAAATCAAATAAATCAAGTTCTTACTCTTCCTTCATCTCTACAATCTACTTTTAAAATTTGATAACTGTTTTTTTTTAAATGCAGAGTTATTTATTTTGAGCATTTGTAAGACATATCTTGAACATAACACATAATCATGATAGGTAGAAAGTAACCTATATAAATACAAATAACAAAAACATAACAGAAGAATATATCATTTGTTTAAACATGAGAACATCTAGAATTATGAGAATCTTACCAAAAGTAACTAAAACTACTAATTTTCTACTTTTTGTATATAATACTATGAAAAGAGAAATGTGCATAATGATTTTAAGAGAGTGAATAATGATATGAACACTAAACTTTTTATACTTACTCTAAGTTATACGTATATAAGAAAATAAGGCACACAATTTAGTTTTAGACATTGTATTAGCAACCTTTACTAAAAATTATTATATTATTTTTTAAATAAATTTTCAAGACTATTATACTCATTTAAATACTAAACTAGAAAATACCTAAAGGGTAAAAATATTTGCACTTGTGATTATTGTTTGATTTTGACTAATATTACCTTATCTTATTTGATCATGTCCAAGCATTACCTGATCCAATCGGGAACAGGTTCAAGCATGGGTATTTATGTAATTATCCTTGTACCTGTCTTATTATAATTATAATAATTATATAATAAATTTAAGTTACATATTTAGATATGAGAAACAATAACAATACACTATTTTGGACGCACACTATATTAATGGTTAAATTTTATTAAAAACAACAAATTATGGAGGTTCTGTTTGTAATTAAATGACTTTGTCTTAATTTTGTAGTTTATAATAAATTTCAACCAATAATAAATCGTGTGTTAGGAGAAATATACTAAAAAGTGTTGCTAGATGTTTTCTTTAGATATTGAATTTGATCCCAAATAATTCACTTTTAGAAAGGTTGAGGAGGATTAACTGCTTAAGCGTGATTAAATATCGAACCGAGTTATTATGATTATTATTAATAAAAAACTTATATATTTAATTAAAAATTTAATTTTAAAGTTTAATTTATAATATATTGTTATTTGTTATTCTTTATATACTTTTTAAATTAACGTAAATTAATAACTTAACATATATATATAATAATAATAATAAATAAGTAAATTTAAATTGTAAAAAATAATATAACAGCTTGTCCATTTATATACCAAAACCTAAAAATACCTAACATGAATGAATTAAAATCACACACTTGACTCAAACTCATCCCACACTTTTTGAAGACGGAGATGAGAAAGCCAAACACTTACCTGCCGAGTTTTCATCCCTAAAAATATAAACAACACTCTAACATTAAGTGTAATAACACAAAAAGTTGCATAAGCAACGCACCTTGTCAAACTCATATTAAGGTAGTAGCTTTTATGGTAAGCAACTCTCACTAAGTATGCTCTTTAACACTCTACCTTACGAGACTCATATTAAAATTATAATTCTAATGTTAAGCATCTCAATTAAGATCTCACAATTTTTTATGCTCTAACAAAATAATATATATTGTCTCAAAGTCGTGCAATCCATCTAGGAAAGTAAGAACCATAATTAAACGAAAATGGTAGAATGGTAAATATAACGCAAAATATGATCGAAATCCTCCTTTCAGTGACTTGCAAGGGTCTCTGGTATCAACTTCCTACATTTTGTAAGTAACATATCACCAAAAATTATAAAAAAAAGACTTAAATAAGTTTTTGTTATCAATTTTTCACAAAAAAATCAGTTTTGGTTCTTGAAGTTTAAAAATATATCTTTTAGTCCCTGAAATTAATTTGTCTTTTTATTAATATTGTTCGTTTATAAGTTTCAGTGTATTTGACTGTGTTGTGCTAAATATGAAATTGAAGATTGAAAGAATTAGGATTGAAGAGGAGAGTGATTAATGAGTACTAAAATGTGTTATTTATCAGCAATTTTTTAACAGCTTTAACAAAAAAAGAAACACTAAAAGTGAATCAAAGTAAAAAATGCTTTTAAATTCTAAGACTAAAAGTAACTTTTGGTGTGAAATTTAAGCACAAAAAACTATAATTAACATATATTAATATTTTGTGCAAATACTTGTTAATATTAGGTTAAATTATTTATTTAGTCCTTATACTTGCCTCTGTTTTAAGCCTTAGTCCTTACATGAGAAAGTTAAAAATTTTAGTAACTAAAAAACATTTTGAATGACTATTACGGTCAGAAATTATTTTTTTTGCAATACCTTTACACTGCGAGGATTTGTTATCTAGTATTAATATTGAGGACCAAAACTTTCCTTTTAGGACTGTGTAGGAAGTAAGAACTAAAACTTACAATTTTGTTATATAAGGCTTAAAAATAAAAATGGATGACGCATATATACCAGGAAAAATGGCTTGAACGAACTTCACCAAAACAAACATAAACAAGTCTCAAAATGATTTGCAAAATAAATGAATAAAAATATTCAAAACTGCAAAGTGGTTAGTAAGGAACACCGTTTCACACATGAAGCATTTTGTATAAGCGCACTATCTCCACCCGTTGGCAAATCTGATTACACTCGGTTGTTCTTTTGCTTTTGAAAAGCTAGCAATGCAAATCTCGTAATTGAACTGAGTTAACTTCTCTCAAACACCAGAAATGGCAAGAATGAAGATGTAATACTTATTAGATGAAAATTGAAAAAGTAAAAAAAAACAAAAAAAACAGAGTAATGAGACTATATAAACGGATATTACAACTTCAGAGCAGATATTGCTTCTGGTTTAAAATCAACTCGCAGACCCAATACACGCCTAACCTCTGCTGGAGTTAATCTCCAGGTCATAGGTCCAGAGTTCTCACCCCAGAAATCTAGAATCTCAGAAACCTTTTCTAAATTTAGAATAGTTGCCATTTGAGTAATACGTGCAAACTTGTCTCTAACAGTTCTCTGTGTCATAACACTGAAATGGCTTACCAAAGCTCTAGTATCTCTGTCAAGCTGAAGGCCACCTAGCTGACTAAATCTTTTCTGCATCATAATGACTTCTAGCCTTTTCACAATGAAGTCAATAACCAAATGAACAAATGTGTCATAATTGTTAGAAGTCATTAGTGGCTGCAACCATGCCACATTTGTCTCAACAGCATGGAGAAGTCTCTGAACCCACGGATCATTCACCTCATTATCTGCATACTCAGCCTCTGAAAGCTCATAGCTGATTGTTCCTACACTGTCTAACACTGGTCTTATTCGAGGTGTAATGGTTGCCACAAGTTGTTCTATGCCAGAATTCAAAGCTTGCTTGAAAGCATTGCTGCTATCAGCCAACTCAGTCAAACAAGATTTTACCCTTTCTCGATCAGCAGGTGCAGGAAACACCTGATTTAGTAATTCAGCCAGTTAATTGTGCAGGTTTAAAATGATATTTATATTAAATAGGAACAGCAATCTATCATAATTAATGAATCCACAAAAGACAAACTAACAAAGAGCTATAAATTGAGAAACAATTCTTATACAAAATAAAAATACAATCTGCAACTCTGTTCCAGCTATATTTTTCATTTAAAAGTGAATGGAAGGGAGAGCAATTTTGATGAAGCTAAAGACCAATATGTCATATTTACTTAACAAACTTGCACCTCTGAAGAAACATCCAGTGTAAAAGTTCTTGCCAATCACATTAATCTCTGTCAGTATAAAAGAAACGAAGTTCTTTTGCTATGAGGATATATACTTTGCATAGAACCTTCTTTTTTTTTGTGAACCTTGCATAGAACCATATATTTCACAATTTTTATATTTTTTATAATGGGATAAACCGGAGTTCTTGCTGGGGTCATAAACAAATCAAGGTATTAAGCACATAAGTAAAATAGTTCATAAAGTGAAATCATCAATACTACAATTTAATTTCCAAACCATACTTCAAACAAGTCCTCTAACAAATGATCTCCACATTTACGCTAACAAAAGAATTGCTACAAATTTGACCATGTATTCATTGCAGAATTGAGAAAAATCCATCAATACTTCAAGCATAAGGCATAAAGCCTGTAAGTACACAGTTCATTGGGTGAAATCATCAAACTTCTGAATTTCTAAAGCATACTTTGAGCACATTCCTCTAATCAATCATCCATCTCCATATTAATGTTAACAAAAGGCTTGCTACAAATTTGACCATGTAATCATGTATCATCACAACATTATGGGAATGTCATCAATACTTCAAACATTGGGCATTAAGCCTGTAAGTACACAGTTCATTTGGTGAAATAATCAAATTTCTGAATTTCTAAATAATATTTTGAGCGCATTCCTCTAATCAACCATTCATCTCCATATTTAAAGGATTATGGATTGCTAGAAATTTGACCATGTATTCATCTGTCATTACAACATTCAGAGAACAGTAACATCTTCAATCTGTCATTTTGAAGTTGAAAATCTTGTAATAGAAGTGATTTATACTGCTTTATATATTTATCCAAGACTTATTTGTAAAAATAACACATAAAACTCCAAACCATGTTACTACAATTCATAACTAAATCCTGCACAAATTAAATGACACAAATTCCATACACATGCTTATGCCTCTTAGAAAGTGAGTTTTGAAAGTCCATCTCAACCCTCCCACTTATATGCACTAACTTGAGCATATCACTAATCAATGTAAGATTGAACCACTACACCGCCACCCTCAAGGTTGCACTGCAGGCAACCCCAAAAGAGGCTGCAACTAAGGTGGGCATAAGGGGTGTCGGCAATTAAGACGCCTCTTTCAGAACTCCCCCTCCTCTTGCCCACAACTTCCAGCCTAGAGCATGCCAAATGCATGTGGCACAACAATGGATCCAAGATAAACTCAAATATCATCCCAGAAAGTTAGTTTTGATCCTAACTCAACCTAACAAAATTGACTTGTAAAGTGAAGGATGATCCTACTTATATATACTAATTTGACCATTTCAAATGTGAGACTAAACCAGTAAACTACCATCCTTAAGATTGCACTTAAGGCAACCCCCAAAGAGGCCGCAGCTGGGGGGCCTAGGGGTGTCCACAATTAAGGTGGCTCTTCCAACAATGCCAAAAACAATTGCCGTGTCAATTTTCATCATGATTCTCAATAAAAATCAAAATCCTTTTATGATTAATCAACAACCTAGGAATCTCAAATTACCTTATAATGGGAACTTGGCACACCATGCCTAAGGCAATGGTGCATCAACCGCATAGCTACGATAAATTTGATAATTCAAATTTAATGAATTTCATCAGTGAGGATAACTGAGGTACAATAAATAATTAAATATATACCACTTACCTCAGCACACTGTTCTTCAATTTCATGTTTTAGCTTCAGAACATATTCACTGCTGATATCCATATTATTCAAAGCTGTTGCAACATCTGTTCCTGTCTTTTGCACACCAACACCACCAAAGAACAACTTCGCACCAAGGTTTGGCTCTCTTATTTTGTGCTGCAGGGCTTCATGATATTCATTACCGAGCAAACTACTAGCACCACTCAAAACTGCAACAACAGAACTGATATTGGAAGTGGATATTGCCCTCCGCAGGCAACTCTGCAATACATAAAACACATCATCCACCATAGAAGTAGTAAGGCTGTCAGGCACATGTTCATCAATCTTTATTGCCTTCCTAACATTCTCCACCATGAAAAATCCCTCCAAAATAACATAAAAACCAGTTAAATCCTGCGCCACCTTGCTGAAACTGCCACTACGGAAAGCCTTGGTGGCACGAGGGAGCAACTCAGGGTCAACAGAAGTAAGCCCTTTGATCTTTGAAATCATGAACTCGGTGTAATCCTCACCAAGCTGCATAAGAGAGAGAATCTCTTCCAAATACAATTCAACCTCCCGTGGATCAGGACCCTCGGGACCTCCTCCAACTGCAAGCAAATTGGTGTTGTGTGCATTTATCTCAGAGGACAACTTAGCCAACTTCCTATACTCCATATATTTGTTCAAAATCGCTGAACCGCGAGAATCACACTCTTCCTGAAGCTCACAGATGGCATACACAATACCATCCTCCCCACAAAGACCACTCAAGATCTCACTATTCTCCTCAATAGCCAACACAATGTCCTTAAACAAATTGGTCAAACACCCAACAAAATTCACATCCCGCTGATCCATCATCTCCACCAACTGCTCAAACTCCATTCTTGACCTCATCGCAATCACCTTCTTCAAGTAGCCCACGTAAACCTGTAAACCCTCCTCTTCCACGCCCAACGGGGTAAAGAGCCGAATGAACCTGAGAAATGATGGATTAAGGTTGAGCATTGTGGCAAGTTCTTTTAACTCTTCTTAATAATTAATATCATATCGAGTTTTAATTTATATGCGCGCCCAGTGAAAAAAAAAATCACATCAACACATTATTTTTAAAGTATCAGGTGTGAAGGTCAACAAATTCATCACATATCGTTGAATGGAAATGTAAAAACACTATGTTGTCGATGCATATATTATTTACTCATGTTTATAATAAAATTATAAATGTAGTAAGAAAAACTGAAAAAGTGAACCTATATATATTGGTTGGACAAGTTAAAAATTATAGATGTAAGTGGTGAACCTGAGAATGGCGGGGTGGTCACGCTGATCGACGGCGGCGGAGAGCTTCTTACGCACAATTCCCTCCAATTGCTTCTTTGCGGCTAAGAGGCGATCCCTCTGAAGCTGATCAGAGCCGGAATCCTTGTACTGTGCGTCGATCTGGAGGAAGGTCTGGACGTAGCGGGCGGCGGACTCGTAATCCTCGGCTTGGAGGGCGCGGTTGACGCCTTCGAGGGAGTTGGCGCGGTCGACAACGGCGTCGATGCGAAGGAGCGTGTCGCGGACGCGCGACTGAGCGAAGTCGAGCTCGCGCACCTTGCGGCTGACCTGGTCGGCGAGGTCGGAGGTGGAGGCGATGTTGGAGAGCATGTACTCGGCGTCGGAGTTTACGATGTCGAGGACGTCGGAGGAGCGCTGGAGCTGGAGGAGGTGGCGGTCGAGGTCGGTGCGCTGCGACAGAAGCTGGTCGAGTTCGACGTCGACGGCTCTCTGGTGAGCGATGCACTCGTGAAGGAGGCGCGTCATGGCGCCGACGTCGGTGAGGGAGCGGACGTATTCGCCAGCCTCCGCTGTGCCGAAATCGATTGAGCCACCTACGCTCCCGTTTTCTTCGTCGACGTTCGCCTCTGGAGTAGCCCCCATTCTTCTCACTCTCACACCATCAATCACATTCAGATGCGGATGAGATCTGATCTGGCACTATCGCGTTTGCGTTCGATGAAAGTGGAATAGCGAGAAATCAACAACCCCCGGGTACAAAGACAATCACGGGTTAAACGAAGTAACTGTTGATATCAGTTGCGGGTGCGTGGGTATTTCTCAACCAAAAATAACAAATAAATATATTATTATCATTATTAAATTAATAATATTTAAAATAATTATATCGATATAAAATTTTATAATAATATATTTAAATTATAATATTTTATAATACATATTTAAATTATAATTTTTTATAATTATATAATTAGACTAAATTATATTTTATGTCTCTTTATCTTTGCACTTATGTATATTATGTTCTCTCATTTTTAATTGTGCACATTTTGTTTCTCCCATTTATAAATTGTTTATGCTTTATTCATCCGTTAAATTTAAATCTTTGATTGTTAAATTTGGAATATTGTCTTGTCACATGTCATTATCATATGACATGGAAAATAAAAATAATATAGTTTCACAAAATAATTAGACTAAATTATATTTTACGCCCTTTATTTTGGCACTTGTGCATTAATAATGCATATTTTATGTCTCTCTTTTATAAATTGTTTACATTTGATCCATTCATTAAATTCAAATTGTGGATTATTAAATTTGAAACATTGATTTGTCACATGTCATTATTGTATGATATAACATTGCGATTTAGAGTTAACAACACAAACTGATTTATAGCTTCTAAATCTCCCTTTATTCCTAATCCACAAGGTATTCTCCTTAGAATTAATAGTTTATGCATTTAGGGTTAAAAATTCACGACACATTCTCCACAATAATAATAATATACAGAATAGTGGGATTTTTGGGAATGAGCAATTCAAAATTATTATAGCCCCAATGTCAAACATCTAGGAATTTGGGACAATGTCAATGCTCAAAAGCTTAAGAGTAGGGTGGACACAAAATTGGTGTCTTAGTCAAGTGCACAACACTTGATATTGCTAGACAGTTTACCAAGAATCTAAAAAACATTTTTTATATTAAATCTATTTCCCAAGAATAATCAAATCATACTCTTGTTGCTCAAAATCTTTTGTAAAAAATTGTTCCCCTTACTTTAGATAGAGGGGAACAAAAATTTGTTGTGTTAAACTCCCAAAATTTGGAGGTTGGCATGGGATCAACTTATAAACAAGGGGAATCAGGTACCCCTCAATCCCAGAGTACATGGGGAGATATTGAACATATTTTTTAAGGTTATGACGAACAACAAAAAGTTGCTATACAGAAAGAGAGTGATGCATCCACTTGATGTTTGCCCCTTGATCAACCCCCAAGGTTCTCTAATTTGTGAAATGGTGGATGGTGAGATAAAAGAATGGAGGTGAGGCGCCACTTAGAGAAGATAAGTCCAAAGGTGGAGGAGCTTGCCACAAGGAAGAGATCCTATGTTAAAAGTTCAAAAAATTCTCTCAAGAAGAAAAAAGAAGGAGACACACAATATAAAAGACAATGCTCTCTTTTATAAAATCAAGTGTAAAACTTATAAGAGGTCAGATGGCTCTTATTCATAGGCAAAGGCATGGAATGGACGTCCCACTCATAAAACAGCCCAAGCATGGACTAATTAAGGGTTAGTTGAGTTAAACTCACTTAACTCTTAATTAGTCTCAAGAAGATCGAAACATGGCCCTAGAAAAGGGGATCTATGCTCCCTCCAAAATTCAAACCCAAACTAACTTGCCAAGTAGGATGCCACCTAAGGAGAGAGAATGGACGTGCCTAATGAGGGGGCAAGGGGGCCCACCTTGTTTCTTGGTCGTTTTGTGTTAGTTAGGGGGTGTTAAAAGAGTTTTAAGGTGTGGTTAGCAAACCACACGACCCAAACTCCACAAAAAAAGGTCCTCCTGATTAATACACCTCAACTAAAAGACAAGGTGGGCCCTTTGCCCCCTCATCAGGCGCCGTCCATTCTTTCTCCCTTAGTTGGCATCCTACTTGGCAAGTTAGTTTGGGTTTGAATTTTGGAGGGAGTCTACACGGCACTCCAAAGTTCAAATTCAAATTTGGAGGGAGCATAGGTCCCCTTTTCTAGGGCCATGTTTGGATATTCTTGAGACTAATTAAGAGTTAAGTGAGTTTAACTTAACTCACCCTTAATTAGTCCATGCTTGAGCCTTGTTTTATGAGTAGGAGGTCCACTCTATGCCTTTCCCTATCAATAAGAGTCATCTCACCTCTTGTAAGTTTTACACTTGATTTTATAAAAGAGAGCATTGTCTTCTATATTGAGTGTCTCCTTTTTCTTTCTTCTTGAGAGAATTCTTTGATCTTTTATTATGGGATCCCTCCCTTATGACAAACTCCTCCACCTTTAGGTTTACCTTCTCTAAGTGGCGCCCTTACCTCCATTATTTTATCTCACTATCCACCATTTCACAAATAGAAGAACCTTGGGAGTTGATCAAGGGGCAAGCATCAAGTGGATGCATCATGTGGTATCAGAGCTTAGGCTCTGATAGAGGTTCTTCTTCTATCTTTAGCTTTTAATTTTTTTGGTTGATTCATTGTGTTGCTCATCCTTTTCTTCATCTTAATTCTCATTTTAATTTTTCAGTTTGGATTCCATGTTGTGTTTGTCATATTTTACTTATGTTGATGTATTTGTGTTGTCTTGTGGTTTCATGCTTAATCGAAGTCCTAAGAAGCACCTTACCATAAAATCACACTTTTGTGGTAAAAACCACAACGATGTGACCAGATGTTTTGGAATTCATATTTGCATTTTCATTTGGTGTTTAGGTTCTCTCATATACTCTGCCATTTATCTTTGAGTGTTGTGGATTCTTGCTTAAGTGAATAGCCTAAGAAGCACTTTGATCTAAATCGACACGACTGTGGCAAAATCCACAATGTTGTGGTCAAGTGTTTTGGTTTCCTCTCTTGCAATCCTTGGTTCATTTCAGTTCTCTATTTTTGCTGCTCTATTTTAAGAGTTTATGTTCAGTTTATAATTGTCATGTTATTTCTTAGATGTGTTTGTGTTTAGTCCTTAAATTGTCATATTAATTTCCTTAGGTTTTACCTATTTTTGTGATGATTTCTGTGTCTTGAAAAAGTGTGCCATGCTTCTTGAAATTGAGCTTCTAAGAGAGGCATTCTCTCTTGTCTAAGTCTCTTAAGAATTGTCACATACTTTTAGTTCAAGCATGTTTCCTAAATAAAATGTTCAAAAAAAAAATTAGCTCAATTTCATCTACTAAAATTTAGTGTCTTTTTTTTTATTTTAGTAGCTCCTTTGTGTGTTAAACTTGGAAGTGATTTTTCCTAAGGTATGCTTGAGTAAAATTGGTGTGAACTTTGGAGTAGCTAACTTGTGCAAACAAGTGATCTATAGCCACAACAAATACTTGTAATTTTCATTACTTGCACTATGGATTTGCATTTTGTGGCCTTTGCTTAAGTCATTCTCTCAGGTTTTTAAGATCCTTTTATTCCTCACAAAATTTGCAACTCAAAATTCTATTAGGTGCATCTAAAAAGAGTTAAAAAAAAGTCAAAAGAATTTTGAAAAGAAAAGGAACAAAAGTGTTAAAAAAAAAATTAAAAAAAATAATGGAGTAAAAAAAATTGATGCACCTCATAGAAAATTCATTTAATTGCAAAGGAGGACTCTCAATTACTTGAAATTGATTTAGATTGACTAATATTGTATTCGACCAACTTCATTTGTATTAGTGCAATTTTTGAAAATTATTTGAGTCATTTTGCATTTTAGTCCCTATTCTAATTTATAACCATTCTAGGAATTCTCTATGTGTTTAGCCTTCTTTCTTAGCCTTAATTTTTAGTATTGTCTTCTTTTAATTATTTGAATTCATGTATCAAATATTCATTCCACTTGGATAGTGTCCGTTAAAATTATGCTTTGTTGCTTTTTCTTTTTCTATCTCTTTGGATCTTGCTTTGGTTGGTGCCACATTTTGTGTAGGCAAGCCTTTGAGAAAGGGAGTCTTCCACAAGGGTAGCCTCTTAATGAAGAGTTGAAATAGCCAAAAGGACTTGAACAAAAGGAAGATCAAGGACAAAAGAGTGAAACACTTGTGAGGAAAGCTTGGAAAGGAGACTTAAGACTTTTCAATTTCATTTGTTAATTCTTTGTTGTAATATGGCTTCTTATTCTTTTATGGAGTGTTGAATAACACTAAGGATTATCCTTTGTGTTTAATAGTTTAGTCTCTCGGTTTATGGCGTGAGGGAGAAGTGGTACACTTCTTCACATCTTTAGGAGCTCGTTAGATCCTTTCTCTTTAGTTTTTGCTTCTAGCTTTTACCTTAGCTTGTCTATTTCACCCTTGGTATGTGCATAGAGTTTCAAAGGCTCTTGCACTTGTAGGATTTAGTTTAGATTATGTGTGTGTGAGAGTTTTTGCATATTCTTAGGTGGTGTTGAGTTCCAAAGACTCATACACTTTTAGTAGAGAAGCCAAACACAAAAGGGTGAGATGAATGAACTTTATTCTTGGTCCAAACCTCCATTTCGTTCTTACCATGACCCAAAATCACCTTTATTTTGCTCCCCCTTCGAGAGAATAGAAAAAGAAAGAAAGGAGTGTAGGAAAATAGAAAGAAAAATAAAAGAGAGGTGTAGAAAATAGTTACAGAAGGAAAAGAGAAGAGAAACAAAAGACGAAAAATAAAAAAGAGGAGAGAAAATTATGAAAAAGAGAGAAAAAAGAGAGAAGAAAAATGGAAAAAGAGAAGAAAGAAAGAGAAGAAAAATAAGAAAGAGAAAAGAAAGAAAGATAAGAAAAATATGAAAAGAGAGACAAAATTATTCCAAAAGGAGAGAAAATACAAGAGAAAAGGAAAACAAAAGAAGAGAGTGCGTGAAAAGAGATAGAAAGCACGCAACCACCCTTGAAAAATTTAAAAATAAAAATTTAGAAACGGAGATTGGTTAGAAGAGTGACCCTAGGCAAGAGTTAGCTTTAAATTCTAGCTTAGGGCAGCCTTCTAACCAATCTTTGCAAACAAAAGCCGAGTTGCAGATTGTGCCAAAGATTTTGAATCACATTGACTCACAATGTCAAAATCCCCTTGAGTGTGATTCTCCAACAAACTGATGCACTCCCTTGATCTCTTCAACCAAGGTTCCTTCCTCTAAGAAAATAGAGGATGGAGAGGTTAGAAATGGGAAAGGGTTGACGCCACTTTCTAGGAGAAAGATGAGTCAAAAAATTTTATGTTGCTTGCCACAAGGGAAAGGTCCCTTGATAAAAGCTTTAAGAGAGAGATTCCTCAAGAGAGAGGATTCTCAAAGACACTCAAGAATAAGTTGCTCAAAAAGAGTCTTACTTCATTCAATCAAGTGTGATTTGTACAATAGAAACTAGGTGTATTTATAGCCCAAAAAGGGAGCAATGCACTCAAAACTAGGAAATGTGGGACTTGGGCCTAATTAGTATTAGGAGCACTAATCCCTCTTAGGCCCACTAAAAGTGGTGCCTAGCCTTAAGCTAGGGAGTGTCACGGCCTAATCAAGGGGGTGTGGAAAGAGATCCACAATCCTTTGTGTTATTAGGCCCTTTACTCCCCTCACCTCCCTTCCTAAGCTAATTACACCCTAAACTCTAGAAACTCAAATAAATGGCCAAAATACAAGGCCTAAAAGGGAATTAAAAACTAATTAATATTTACAAGAGGAAAACTAAGGATTATGGCCTAAAATATCTATCTCCATCATTAGCTGGGGTCTTGATGAGTCTTTCCGGGCCAAGTCCTCTTCAATCCTCCTAGCAATTGCCCTAGTGAGAGGGCCCTTGATAGGTAGGATTGCATCATCTCCTCCCCCATCGGAAGGATTTGTCCTCAAATCTGAAGGGTCGTCCTCTTCCATGTCAGCACCTAAAAAAGGGGTAAGATCACAAACATTAAAGGTGGTGCTAACTCCATAATCCTCGGGAAGGTCTAACTTATATGCATTATTATTTACCTTCTCAAGGATTTGGAAGGGACTATCTCCTCGAGGGCTAAGTTTGGACTTCCTCTTAGAAGGGAAATGATCCTTTCTTAGGTGAAGCCAAACCCAATCGCCCTTTTCGAAGATGACTTCCTTCCAATCCTTGTTGCTAGATGAAGCATACCCCTTAGATTAGGTTTCAATATTAGTTTTGACCCTCTCATGTAATTTTTTGACAAAATCAGCCCTAGTTTTCCCTTCTTTATGAAAAATTCGGGTGTTAGGGAGTGGTAACAAGTCCAGAGGGGTGAGAGGATTAAAACCATATACAACTTCAAAAGGGGAGTGCTTAGTGGTTCGATGAACCACCCTATTATATGCAAATTCAATGTGGGGGAGATATTCATCCCAAGACTTGTGGTTGCCTTTCAAAAGTGCCCTCAACATAGTGGATAAGGATCTATTTACTACCTCAGTTTGTCCATCTGTTTGAGGATGACAAGTGGTAGAAAATAAGAGCTTAGTTCCTAACCTTGCCCAAAGAGTTTTCCAAAAATGGCCAAGGAACTTAGCATCCCTATCAGAGACTATGGTTGAAGGTATTCCGTGCAAGCAGACAACCTCACGAAAGAAAAGCCTTGCGATGTGATTCGCGTCATCCACTTTGTGACAAGGAATGAAATGTGCCATTTTACTAAAGCGGTCCACTACCACAAAGATGGAGTCTACACCTCGTTGGGTTCTTGGGAGTCCAAGGATAAAATCCATGCTAATATCTACCCAAGGTGTAGAAGGAGTGGGTGAAGGTGTGTAAAGTCCATGAGGCATTACTCGGGACTTAGCTTGTAAACAAGCTATGCATCGCAAGCAATGTCTTTGGACATCTTTTTTCATATGGGGCCAAAAGAATTTTTCTTTTAAAAACATTAAGGTTTTATCAATTCCAAAATGCCCCATGAGCCCACCTTCATGGCTCTCTTTTGTTAGCAATTGCCTAATGGATCCTTGGGTACACAAAGTTTGCCCTCTTTGAATAAGAACCCCTCACACATGTAGAAGCCATCTTTGGCTTTGGAAGATGAGGCAGTATAAATGGTTCCAAAGTCTTGGTCAGAAGGATACATTTCTTTTATGTCATCAAATCCCAAAATTTGAGCACTGAGGGTGGCAAGGAGAGAATGCCTCCTTGAAAGAGCATCGGCCACCACATTTGTTTTTCCCTTTTTATATTTGATGACATAAGGAAAAGTTTCAAGAAATTCATCCCATTTAGCATGCCTCTTGTTCAACTTTCCTTGTCCCCTCAAATACTTAAGTGACTCATGGTCACTATGAATGACAAATTCCTTGGAAACAAGATAATGTTCCCAAGTTTGGAGGGCACAGATCAAAGCATAAAACTCCTTGTCGTAGGTGGGGTAGTTGAGGTGGGCACCATTGAGTTTTTAACTAAAATAAGCAATAGGGTGCCCCCCTTGCAACAGCACAACTCCTACACCTACTCCCGATGCATCACATTCTAGCTCAAAAGTTTTTGAAAAGTCGGGGAGGGCTAGAACGGGTGCATTAGTGAGTTTATCCTTGAGCAATAGGGTGCAACAGCACAACTCCTACACCTACTCCTGATGCATCACCATTGAGTTTTTAACTAAAATAAGCAATAGGGTGCCCCCCTTGCAACAGCACAACTCCTACACCTACTCCCGATGCATCACATTCTAGCTCAAAAGTTTTTGAAAAGTCGGGGAGGGCTAGAACGGGTGCATTAGTGAGTTTATCCTTGAGCAGTTGAAAAGCTTCTTTTTGTTTTTCACCCCACAAGAAAGGAACTTCCTTCTTCACCAAGTCATTGAGTGGTGAAGCTAGTGTGGAAAAGTTAGGCACAAAGCGCCTATAAAATCCTGCGAGACCATGAAAGCTCTTGATCTCAGTCACACTAGTAGGGGTGGGCCATTCTTGAATGGCCTTGATTTTTTGGGGGTCCACTTGGACCCCTTGGGCACTAATGACAAAGCCCAAGAAAACCACATTAGGAACACAAAAAGTGCATTTTTCGAAGTTTGCAAATAGTTTATTCATTCTAAGGACAGATAAGACCTCCCTAAGGTGTCTTATATGTTCTTCTAAAGACCTATTATAGACTAAAATATGATCAAAATAAACAACTACAAACCTACCAATGCAATCCCTAAGTACATGATTCATGAGACGCATGAAAGTGCTTGGAGCATTGGTGAGCCCAAAAGGCATCACTAACCATTCATAAAGACCGAATTTGGTCTTAAAAGCGGTTTTCCATTCATCTCCTTCTTTGATTCTTATTTGATGGTAACCACTTCTAAGATCAATTTTTGAAAATATTTTGGCTCCATGCAATTCATCAAGCATATCGTCTAGCCTAGGGATTGGGTGCCTATACTTAATGGTCATGTTATTGATGGCACGACAGTCTATACACATCCGCCATTTTCCATCCTTTTTGGGCACCAACAAAACAGGAACCGCACAAGGGCTAAGGCTCTTTTGAACCCAACCCTTCTCCAACAAGTCTTGAACTTGAGACTCAATCTCTTTGGTCTCAACGGGGTTTGTCCTATACGTGGGTCTATTGAGCAGACTTGCGCCAGGAACAAGGTCAATTTGGTGTTCTATTCCCCTTAGAGGTGGTAATCCCCTCAGAACCTCTTGAGGGAAAAGATCATCAAATTCTTTTAAAAGATTTTGCACCCCTTTTGGAAGATACTCAATTTCATGACTTGTGGCAGTGCCAGAAGGTACCTCTTTACAAAGAAGGAGATAAAAAGGTCGATCAAGCAAGAAAGCTTCTTTAATATCCATTTTTGTTGCAAAAAGACTTTATTTCTTAATTACCTCTTTGGAAGGGATACCTCCTTCCAACTCCCCCTCTTTACCCTTTTCAAGCTTTAGGCATGAAAGCTTTTTTTTTTTTTACTTTGAACTTTTTTTTCCTTCATCTCTTTTATGTTTCATGATGAGTTGATCCTCAGCCACTTTTGAAGGTGTGAGAGGAGTCAACTTTATTCTTTTACCCTTATGAGTGAGGATTATCTCATTAGAGTAGCCATAGTGAATGACTTGTTTGTCAAACTGCCAAGGCCTCCTTAACAAGATATGGCCAGCTTCCATTGGAACTATATCACATAAGATCTCATCTTGATACTTTCCAATGGAGAACGACACTTTCACTTGTTGGTTTACAACCATTTCCCCTTCCTCATTAAGCCATTGGAGCTTGTAAGGTCTAGGATGAGGAATTGGGTGTAAAGCTAGCTTCTCTACCAACCTTCAGCTACAACAATTGCAGCAGGATCCACTATCCACAATGAGAGAACAAGTTTTGTCTAAAACTTTACAATATGTATGAAAATATTCTCTCTTTGGGAGTGGTTAAGCTCAAGGGGTTGGCTTCCAAGAAGGCACCTAACCATTAAGAGGTCTCCATCACAAGGATTTTCAACAATGTCATGCTTATGATGCTCATGACCCCCTTCTTCCTCACTCTCACTAGAGGAGGAAGATTAGCTACTCTTACTAAAAATCTCTTGGCCCCTCATGATCATGGTTTTCTTATTGGGGCACTGAGAGGCAATGTGCCCTCTCCCAAGACATTTAAAGCATTTAATACTACTAGTCCTATTGTTAGAACTAGCAGGGGGGTTGTCTCTGTGATGCATGGGTATATGTTCTTTATGCACATGCTTGGATGGTTCCTCCTTAGGAGAGCTCTTGGAAGAGCTTCCCTTACCTAGGTCCCTCTTTGCATAATTGTAGGATGGAAATTCTCTTTTTGCTCCACCTTTTCTTTTTAATTGATTTTCCACTCTTATGCAAAGTTGGACTAGGTCATCTAGATTATTATATGGTAAGAGCTCAACTTTGTCTCTTATGTCAGAGTTCAAACCACTTTAAAATCTAGCTTCAGTGGCCCTTGGTTCTTCGGTGACGCCCGCTCTCATCATGAAAAGCTCCATGGTTTGTCTGTACTCCTCAACACTTGAGTTGTACTGTTTTAATCTTTGGAGTTTATCCAAGAGCTCTCTTTCATAATAAGAAGGGACGTGTCTCCGCCTCATAGCCCCCTTGAGATCATTCCAATAATCCACCGGAGGGTTACGAAGGTGCGCCTCTCATTGACCAAGGAGGTCCACCAATACATGGCATGCCCTTGGAAGCTAAGGGTTGCCAGAAGAACTTTTCTTTCTTTACTTATGTTATAACAAACAAAGAGTTGCTCTACCTTCATTTCCCAATCAAGGTAGGCTTCCATATCCTCTTTGCCATGAAAATGAGGGAGGTTAACTTTTTGTTCCCTAGGTTGGGCTTGGGGTTGGTTATGATGTTGTTGTGCTCTCCTTACCCTAGGTCTTTCATATCCCTCACTTTCACTTACTTCACTAGAGGCAGACCTATACCTATGCCTTTCTCTAACTCGTCTTTCTCTTCTTTCTTCTCTTTCACGCTCTTCTCTTCTCTCTTCACTCTCTCTCTCTTCTCTTTCCTTTTTTTCTTCTCTTTCTCTTCGTTCTCTTTCTTTCTCTTCCCTCCGTCTTTCTTCTCTTTCTTCTTGTTCTTGTCTCTCTCTTTTCTCCTCGCTTTCTTTCTCTCTTTTCTCACGCTCTTTTTCCTGTATTTGTCTTTCTTCTCTTAACTCTCTTTCTCTCTTTTCTTTTTCTTTCTCTTTACGCCTCTTTTCTTCTCTTTTATCCCTTTCTTTTCTTTCCTTTCTCTCTTCTACCCTTCATTCCCTAAATTCACTCACAAATTTATCCATGTTATTGGTTTTTTTGAGAACCTTGTTGATTTACACTACCTTTACTAGATGTGTGTGAGCTCATTTTGAAAGTGATTGGGAAGAACCTATGGGCAACACTCCTTACTCTTTTGTTTTGTTTTCTCCCTAAGTGAATTAATTAAGAGTCTTTGGAACTCAAAAGCCTTTCACACTAAGATGCAAAGCAAATAAAAGAAATTTAAAGCAAAGGTAAGGATCTAAAGGAGTGCACCTAAGGTGGAGAGATGGGGTACCAATTCCTTCTCCCACCTAAACGAGAAACTAAAAAATTAGTACAATCAAAGAGGTGACCCTTATGGGCATCCAACACCTCAAGTAAAATGGTCTTAATAAAATTTACACCCAATTAAACAAAAAGAAACAAAAGGCTTGATGTTTGAAGTTGCTCTCTACTCCAAGTGTTTGCATCTCTCAAAGTGGTATTGCTCCCTTGAATGAACCTGTTCCTTAGCTTGCTTCAACACAGCTCAAGATGCTTTCCTTGTGGAAAGCTTGGTTTGACCTTTCTTTTCCGTCAACAAAGTGGCGCACCCAAAGAGGAACCAAGAGAGTGCAATGCAATAAAAAAAAAAGAAAAGAAAACTCAAAGAAGGGAGATAAACATCCAAGGGGAAAGAATTATTTAGACAAGCACAAAGATAACCAAAGAAGACAAGCAAGTAAAAATGGTGTAGATAGAAATATGGTACACAAAAGAAATTCCTAGAATGGGCCTATAATATAATGGACTACAAAAAAAAAATGACTCAAAAATTTCAATCATTTGCATTATTTAAAATCAATATGGCCAAATTATATGCAAGTATGTTCAAGCAAGATTCATTAATTTTTTTTTAAGTCACTCCTGTTAGTCATTGGGACAATATGAGGTGCACTAAAGATATTTTGTTCTTTTCACTTCTTCTTTTTTTTTAACAAATTCTTTTTTACTAACACATTTTTTTTCACTTGTTTTCTTTTTAATTTCTATTTTTTATACAATTTTGCTACACCTCTTAACAAAAATTTGAAGCAAATACGGTGAGGAGTCAAAGAATCATAAATGCTTGAACAAAGGATAGGAAATGGCCACCATAATTGATATACAAAAGTGCAAAATTAAGAAACAAAGCAACCTAATATGAACTAGTAATTTTAGGTGATAAAAAATAAATGACATAAGGAGAGTCTTATGGAAGTTGAGGCCAACTTGATTACTCAATAATCAGCCCAATTACATACCCAACATGCCAATCAACAAAAATCACCACAAAAACTGGCACAAAATTAAGATACTAAAATTATTGAACAAGTGAATGAAATTTGGAAGAAATTGAGCATTAATTTTTTTGAAGATTTTTTTTTAAAGAACATGCTAAGATCTAAATAGCATGTGAGACTCTAAGGACATGTGATCAAGAGTAAGCCTCTTTGATGCTCAATTTTCAATAGAGAAATAACACACTTTTATGGTAAAATAAAAGAGCTAAACAATGGATTTTAAGTGACAATTAAAAGGACTAAACAATACCAAAATAAGACACAATGTAAGAGGATTAAAACTGAAATAAATGACTCAAAATGACCAAGAATGTGACACAAAAACAGAGAAATAGGGGCTGGAAAAAATAGAGAAATTGGTGCAGGAAAAAAAATAGAGAAAAAGGTGCAGGAAAACAGAATTAAAATGCAAGACTCTAAATGAAAGAACCAAAAGTGCATCCAAGGATCAAAACCACAATTGTGTGGCTTCCTTCACAAAGTTTGTGAAGTCATTACTATGATCCTCTTAGGGTAAGCACTAGAATAAGGAAAAATTAAAAAGATGGGCAGAAATTTAAAGAAACAAACCTAAAGGAAACATACAAAGATTCAATAGAAATGAACAAAATAAATTGAATCTAGAAAGTAATAAAGACATGGAAATAAAAATTGCAAGAACTAATACATAAACTTCAAGACAATAAGGAATTTAAATGACAATAAAGGAAGCAAGAAATAAAGTATAAAAACTGCAGAAAAAAGAAACTAAAGAAAGACACATAAACTAAGGAGAAGGAGGAGGAAATGAACCTTCATGAAGATGGCTTTGATACCAAATGATGCACTCCCTTGATCTCTTCAACCAAGGTTCCTTCCTCTAAGAAAATAGAGGATGGAGAGGTTAGAAATGGGAGAGGGTTGACACCACTTTCTAGGAGAAAGATGAGTCAAAAAATTTTATGTTGCTTGCCACAAGGGAGAGGTCCCTTGATAAAAGCTTTAAGGGAGAGATTCCTCAAGAGAGAGGATTCTCAAAGACACTCAAGAATAAATTGCTCAAAAAGAGTCTTACTTCATTCAATCAAGTGTGATTTGTACAAGAGAGACTAGGTGTATTTATAGCCCAAAGAGGGAGCAAGGCACTCAAAACTAGGCAATGTGGGACTTGGGCCTAATTAGTATTAGGAGCACTAATCCGTCTTAGGCCCACTAAAAGTGGTGCCTAGCCTTAAGCTAGGGAGTGTCACGGCCTAATCAAGGGGGTGTGGAAAGAGATCCACACTCCTTTGTGTTATTAGGCCCTTTACTCCCCTTACCTCCCTTTCTAAGCTAATTACACCATAAACTCTAAAAATTAAAATAAATGGCCAAAATACAAAGCCTAAAAGGGAATTAAAAGCTAATTAATATGTACAAGAGTAAAACTAAGGACTATGACCTAAAATATCTGTCTCCATCATTAGCTGGCGTCTTGATGAGTCTTTCCGGGCCAAGTCCTCTTCAATCCTCCTAGCCATTGTCCTAGTGAGAGGCCCTGGATAGGTAGGATTGCATCACAAACACTTTAACAAGTGTTGGACTTGTGGCTTTACCTTTTGGAAGCACAAGTATCTCAAGTCCAATGTTGGAAAAAGTTGGGAGAGAGGTCAAACTTCAAGAAAGTTACTATTTGGATTTCAAGAAGGACCTTACTCAAGAAACTTTTCTCTTAAGAAAAGGTGAATGTAAAGTCTTACTTGACACCTCACCAAGTTTTGAACTCAATCCTACCTTATTAAGATTCAAACAAATTTCTCAAGTTCAAAACTTGGTCAAAAGTGAGACATAAGAAGGCCTTCAAGAATATCACTCCTTAAGTCCCAAGGAGGATCTTATTAAAGAAACTTCTCTTTTAAGACAAGTACAAATAAAGGTTACGTCCAATAAATTTGAACACCCCATTTCACAACCTCTAGTTGCAGCTAAGGAGGAAAATTCACCAAGTGATGAACTTAAGCCCCTTTTTCATAAAGCTCAAGTAAGAAACTCAAATTCAAAACTTGAAAGAAAAAGAAGTTGTTCTTCAAGAAGACTTCTCCTTGCCATCCAAGGAGAATCTTATTGATGACAACTTTCTTATTAAAAAAATAGAGGTCGTGTTTCAAGAAGACTTGTCCTTGCCATTTAAGGCAAATCTTATGAAAACAATCCTCTCATGAAGCAAGTAGGTATTGAGGTTGTGCCAATACCTTTTGAGCACAATGAAACACAACCTCAAGCACTACTTATGGATGAGGCCAGGTTCAGTCAAGAGATTGGGCTAAAAACTTCTTCTATCCATAGCAAATCTCAAGGCCAAATGAAAGAGACCTTGAAAGAAAGGTTCATCCCTAGGCCCAACATCATTTATTGGGGGTCAACAACAAGATAAAGTCTATCAATCTTTCTTGGAAGAGTGCTCCAAGGCACCAAAGCTTGTGTCACTTTCGCCTGGATAGGACTAGCCAATGTTGGTCCTAGGGGGAATCTAGAATGAGGGGTTGAATATATTCACCAAATTATTTATAAAAGATTTCTATTTAACAGGATTAGAGTATTTTAAAAAATAACCCCTTTTTGAAATTTTCAAATCTACATTTATTTAGAAAGATTTTCAAGAATTCAACCCTTAAGGAAAAACACCAATTAACTCAATTCCTCCAATGATGATTTCAAACAAATTATAAGAGAAACTTAAAAAGAATTATAGTTTAAGTAATTTAGAATCAAACTAAATGTTATGAAAACTTGTCCTTGCCATTTAAGGCAAATCTTATGAAAACAATCCTCCCATGAAGCAAGTAGGTGTTGAGGTTGTGCCAATACCTTTTGAGCACAATGAAACACAACCTCAAGCACTACTTATGGATGAGGCCAGGTTCAGTCAAGAGATTGGGCTAAAAACTTCTTCTATCAATAGCCAATCTCAAGGCCAAATTAAAGAGACCTTGAAAGAAAGGTTCATCCCTAGGCCCAACATCATTTATTGGGGGTCAACAACAAGATAAAGTCTATCAATCTTTCTTGGAAGAGTGCTCCAAGGCACCAAAGCTTGTGTCACTTTCGCCTGATAGGACTAGCCAATGTTGGTCCTAGGGGGAATCTAGAATGAGGGGTTGAATATATTCACCAAATTATTTATAAAAGATTTCTATTTAACAGGATTAGAGTATTTTAAAAAATAACCCCTTTTTGAAATTTTCAAATCTACATTTATTTAGAAAGGTTTTCAAGAATTCAACCCTTAAGGAAAAACACCAATTAATTCAATTCCTCCAATGATGATTTCAAACAAATTATAAGAGAAACTTAAAAAGAATTATAGTTTAAGTAATTTAGAATCAAACTAAATGAGTTGGAAGAACAAAACTCAGAGCCACAAAATATGGATCAAAAACCCAAATTCAACATCAAGCAAATATATATCAAGAATTAGATCCACAGTAAGAAATCTTAATAACTTAAACACAGCTGTAAAAACCCAGATGTTAGTTGATGCAATCCCATCTAGCAAGCATCATGGCTAGGAGGACTCAAGGAAAGCATGGTATGGATGAAAACTCATTGAAGATTCGAAGCCACAATGTGCATTATTTTTAGCTTGTAAATATTTTATTTTAATTACCTAAATAGGAAAGTATTTTTAATTCCCTTAAGGCCATGTATTTTCGGCCATCTTCTTAGTTTATAAGGTATAAGTGTCTTTACTTAAAAAGGAGGAGTAAGCTTAGAATGGGTGCATAAGTCAAGATATGATTTTGGGCTAGCTCATTCACATTAGGAGATGTTAATTGCACACATGGGGGGTGAACTTAGGTGCCTCACTTAAGGCCTAAGACTTGGGTTAATTAGTCTTAATCCTAATTAAGCTCAAGTCCCACATTGCCTAGAAAAGTGTGCCCAAGCTCTCTCATTAAGCTATATATACTCATTCCCCTTCATTGTAAAATTTCACCTTTGAAGTTGAATGAAAATAGTCTCTTTGTGAGCACATTCTTAGTAAAAGGTCTTAAGGATCCTCTCTCTTGAAGAATCTTTTCCTAGTTGGTTTTTATCAAGGGTTTCTTCCCTTGTGGCAAACCTAAACACTTTGACTTATCTCTCTTTGAGAGTGGCGCCCCACCTCCATTTTCTTTCCCCTCCATCATCCATTTCATGGTGCTTGGAACCTCAAGGAGAAAGATCAAGAGGAATGCAAAAGTTTTTTGCATTATTAGTGCTCTAAGAACCCAATAAAGAATGAAATTAAAGAGTATAAGGAAGAGAGAATTTGCACAATGATTTATACTGGTTCAGTCCAACTGACCTACATCCAATTTAGAGACTTAGCCTTCCACTAAACTGTTTTCCACTAAAATCTTAGTACATGCACACCACAGATACAGATTTTACTCTCGAAAAGGTTTAAATCACAAAAGAAGAGGTTTTCTTTTGCAGCCCACAAGAGTTTGCTACACTGTGACACCCCGTCATTCACAATGTCTCACTTGCAACCCACTGTAAGATTTTCCCACAATCTCAAGAACACTTCAAGAGATTGTCAACCTTGTGCAAAAACACATATAAGGTACAAAACAATATCGCCTGATGTGAAGAATATCGAATCATAAAGATTAGAACTCAATAGAGTCTTTTCCTTGAATCTTGAAATTGAAGCACTTTCAAACCATAAAAAACGGGTATGAATCTTGGAGATAATTCTTAGAAATTGTATGCGAGAAGTAAGTACTTGATTAAACTTATCAAAAAGTTGTTAAATATGTTTTAAAAAATGCTTTTATATCAGTTTTGATGAAGGGTAATTGATTACTTACTTGATTACCTAATATCCTACACAAAACTGGACCAATGTGTTTGTTCTCAAGAGTAATCGATTATCACAAGGAGCATCAATTCTTGTTCTAAAAAATTCTCACAGGGTAATCGATTACCTAACCTAAAAATCCATTTTTGAAGCTTTTCCAGCATGACCCATCCTATGTAACCTATCCAAAACCACCCCAAACACATTCTTAAGCCTATGTAAAACACATAATACAAGTATCACACCAATAAACGTATTTGGTATCATAAAATTGATTTAAGAGCAAAATCAAAGAGAGAAAAGCAAAACCAAAACTTCACCAAACTTGAATGTAGTTCCTTTGGTTCCACAGTGCTTAGTGTACTTAGAGTCACTTGGGGAGCTACTGTGTGGTGGCATAGGCACAACAAACATTTTTCAAACCTTAGTGCATACCCCCACCACCTTAAGTCTATGAGGCCTCCCTATAGGCCTCCTGTCATTAACATCTATGTACATAATCACATACTCATTCTTATCCTCATTCTTTTGCGGGACTGGAAGAAGAGGAAGAAAACCTAGCTCAGGCCACTTAAAAACTAGCTTCGGTGGGCCTTGGTTGCTTCGTGATGCCCATTCTCATCGTGAAAAGCTCAATGGTTTGTTTTTACTCCTCAACACCTGAGTTATACTATTTTAATCTTTGGAATTTACCCAAGAGTTTTCTTTCATAATAATAGGGGACGTGTCTCTGCCTCATAACGCCCTTTAGATCATTCCAATATGAGGCTTACAAAGGTGGCGGCTCTCATTGAACAAGGAATATCATCAATACATGACATGTCCTTGGAAGCTAAGGGTTACCTGTGGAACCTTTCTTTCTTCACTAATGTTAAAGCAAGCAAAGAGTTGCTCTACCTTAATTTCCCAGTCAAGGTAGACTTCTACATCCTCTTTGCCATGGAAATGAGGGAGATATATTTTTTTTACTTAAGGGGGTTTTAGCTTGATTTTTATGTTGATGCATTCTCCTCCTCCTAGGCCTCTCATACCCTTCACTCCACTAACTTCACTAGAGGTCGACCTATACTCATGCATATCTTTTTCTCTTATTTCTCTTTCTCTTTCTTATCTTTATCTTTTTTCTCTTTCTCTCTCTTCTCTCTTCTTTCTCTATTTCTTCTCTTTGTCTTCTGTCTTTATTTCTTCTCTTTCTCTTCTTTCTTCTCTTTCTCTTCATTCTCTCTCTTTCTCTTCTTTCCTCTTTTCTTCTCTTTCTTGTCTCTCTCTTTATTTTTCTTCTCTTTTTTCTTTTTATATTTTCTTAATTCTATTTCTCTCTTTTCTTTTTCTTTTTCCTCACGTGATGCAATCCTCCCTAGCAAGGTCCTTGGCTAGGAGGATTAGAGAAAGGACATGGTTAGGAAGGAGCTTCATGAAGATTTTAGGGCCATAGTCTCAATATTATGTAAATAAATTATGTAGTTTTAGTAATTTGTTGAGTGAGTGTGTTTTTGTAATTTTAGGCCTTGTATTTTGGCCTATAGGATTTATTTTCCTTAGGAGGTGCATCTAGTTCCTTTAATGGAGTGTGCTAATTAGATGGTCTTGGCGTAGGAGTAGTTAGACATGAAGCATCTAGGAGACATGTGGGGTCCCCTGTTCCCCTTAGAGTGGCGCCAGATCACTCTTTCTCCTACATGACTTTTCTTGTTGCTTCTTATTTGAATTTGAATTTTAGAAATGTCATGTCACTTCCTCCAAAATTGAAATTCAAATTTAGAGGGAACATAAATCCATATATTTAAGGACTTGTTTAGATCTTTTCCTTTTCCTTCCTTTAGCTATGTTGGATGTCCAACACCCCCCTCCCCTCTATAAATAGCTCCTCACCCCACAATAGTTTGCTAAATCGTGACACCTCACCACTCATAACGCCTTAGTTGCAACACCTCGCTACAAGATTTTCCCACAGTCTTAAGAACACCTCGAGAGATTGTTAACCTTCTGCAAAAACACAGATAAGGGTACAAAACAATATCACCTGATGTGAAAAATACCCAAACGGAAAAATTAAAACTCAATAGAGTTTGTTCCTTGAATCTTGAAATTGAAACACTTTCAAACCATAAAAAATGGGTATGAATCTTTGAGAGAATTCTTAGAAATCGTATGAGAGAAGCAAACACTTGATTGGACTGATCAAAAGATGTTAAATCTGTTTTAAAAAATACTTTTATATCAGTTTTGATGCAGGTAATCGATTACGCACTTGATTACCTAATATCCTACACAAAATTGGCCCAAAGTCCTTGTTCTCGAGGGTAATCGATTACTGATTTTAGGTAATCGATTACCATAGAGAGCTTGAATTCCTGTTCTAAAAAATTTTTGTAGGTAATCAATTACCATTTTTAGGTAATCGATTACCGTACCTAAAAATCCATTTTTGAAGCTTTTCCACCACAACCCAACCTATGTAATCTATCCAAAACCATCCCAAACATATTCTCAAGCCTATCTAAAATACACAAAACAAGTACCACACCAATAAACATGTTTGGTACCATAAAATTAATTTAAGAGCAAAAAAAAAAAAAAGAGAAAAGCAAAACCAAGACTTAACGAAAGTTTAATGTAGTTGCTTTGGTTCCAACAATGTTTGCTTCCTGTAGGTGAGGCTTTGTGGGAGTTTTTGTCCTTAAAGGAAGCTTCCTAGGAGGTATTGAGGAGCTTGGCTGAACCTCTCCAAGGGAAGAACAGGGCATTATTGAGTGTAAACACTTGAGGGAGCAAGGAGTTGAAAACCTTTTTTTTCATTAAGTGTTAATTTTTAGTGGTTTGTAATTAGAATAATTCTTTTTCTTTTAGATGTATTATCTCTAGCTTTAGGAGTATTGATATCTTCTAGTGTTCACTCCTTTAAATTTGTAATAATATTTACCTCTTGGTCTCTCATGGTATAAGGTACGGAGAAGGAATTTGTACACCATCTCCTTTACCTTTAGGAGAACGACTAAAAGCCTACACTTTTACATTTCTTATTTTTTAAGTTTCTTGCAACAATCCGCTTTGAAAGGCTTGAGTTCGAAAGAATCACTTACCTACTTATAAGAGAAAACAAGAAACGAAGGAGTGCTTTTACTTCAATTCACTTGCCTACTTATGAGAGAAAACAAGAAACGGAGGAGTGCTTTTACTTCAATTATCTCTCACACTATGCCTTCACACTCATACACTAGTAGCTCAGGTAACAAAAGTGTTAACCAAGGGCCTCACCTAAGATTAACTATCTTCAAAGCTTTGCCTTAGAGTTTAGGGAGTGGATGATGGCGGATAAACAAAGGAAAAAGGAGAAGGATAAATAGAGAGGAAAGAAAAAGAAGAGAGAAGAAAAAAAAAGGAAGAAAAAAGAAAAAAGAGGAAGGAGAAAAGAGAAAAGAAAAAGGAGGAAGAAAGAAAAAAATAAAGGGAAGAAAAAAGTGTACGAGCATGGATCTCCCTCATACACTTCTAATGAAGAAGAAGAATATTATGAGAGTCTAAGGAGATCCACACATCATAATAATCATGAACATGGGAGCAAAAAGTAGACCTTCCTCCTTTCCATGGGAGAAAAGATGTGGAAGCCTACCTTGACTAGGAAGTCAAGGTAGAACAACTTTTTAAATGCTATGAGATAAAGGGAGAAAGAAAAGTCCCTTTGGTTACTCTTAGCTTCCAAGGGCATGCCTTACATCGTTGGGATGGGTTAGTCAAGGAAAAGACTCGAAGGGAAATGCCTCAAATTAAATATTGGAATAATTTGAGAAGTGCAATGAGAAAGAGGCATATCCCATGCTATTAGGAGAGAGATATTTTGGATAAACTCCAAAGGCTTAGGCAATAAAACCTATGCATTAAGGAGTATAGAAAAAATATGAAACTCCTCATTCTAATGGCCAATGTCATTAAAGAACCCAAAGCCACCATGCCTAGGTTCTTGTGTGGACTAACCTATGAAATAAGAGATAAAGTGGAGTTTTTTTCATACACGAACCTAGATGAGTTGATCCAACTATGTATAAAGGTTGAAAATAAAATTAAAAGCAAATGCTTAAAAGAGACGCTCAACCTTATGCAAAGAAAGATCAACTCAAAGGAAGCTCTTCCAAGAGATCCCCTAAAGAGGAACCTCATAAACATCATGAACATCATAAAGCATCTCATGTAGAAAAGAAACCTCTACTACTAGCTCCCATGAAAGGACTAGTAGTATTAAATGCTTTAAATGTCTAGGGAGATTCCGCATAGCTTCTGAGTGCCTCACTAAAAAGAACATGATCATGAGTGGCCTAAACATGTATAGCAGTGAGAGTAGCTCACCTTCCTCCTTTAGTGAAAGTAAGGAAGAAGAGGTTCATGCATCTAATTATGACATAGAAGATGCTTATGCCTATGAGGGGGACCTCTTAATAATTAGAAGGCTTCTTGGAAGCCAATCTACTAAGCTAACACATACTTAAAGAGAGAACATCTTCCATACTAGATGTAAAGTAAAAGATAAGGTGTGTTCTCACATTGCAGACAATGGTTTTTATTGCAATTGTTGTAGCTCAATGTTGGTAGAAAAGCTAGCTTTTGACCCCACTTTCCCACCCAAAACCTTATAAACTTCAATGGCTCAATGAGCATGGAGAAATGGTGGTCAATGAACAAGTAAAGGTACCTGATTTAATCTGGCTCAAGGCCCTTAAAGGATATATGAAGAAGCTTTATTCCATTGTATAAATTAGTATTTAGGACTTTTTCTAATTTTGTTGACTTTGACTTTTTTGTAGGTTAACTCCTGAAGTCAACCTTCCCTTTTGACCATTGTATTTAGGTTACCTTTAGTTTTTAGGTCATATTTTATATTTCTAAAAGGTACTATAGTCATCATGTTAGAGTTTGCTAAGATGGACTAGCTTTTAGACAAGATGAGCATGTGTTATGCTCACCCCTTTCATTATGGGCACACCCCTCTAAGCATGTTAATTCATTAGACGTGTTAATTAGTTGGGCTTGTATGGCTTGAGTTTGGACGTGTTGATTTATTAACCACACCTCTAATTCATTCTAACACCCCCCTAACCAACACATGAAGCATTTAGGAGACATGTGGACCCCTTTGTCCCCTCTTGTTAGGCGCCACTAACAAAACCTTAATCGCACTAGGTTTTGCAAAAACAACAAAGTCTCCCTAATGTAATATAGGGTTGACCAAGATCGAATCACGAAGGAAACACATTAACAAAGGTCTAATCTCTATATATTTTTTTGTTTTTTACAAATTAAGAACAGGGGATTATATTCAGAATCAAACTTCTTCAAGAAATAAAATTCACAAGAAAGGAATAGAATTGACAGGAAACAAATAAAAGTCATAGGAAAGACATAGAATTGGCAACAAAGAAACAAAAATTATAGAAGTGAAAATTTCAGAACCTAAAATTAGCAGAAAAAATAAATTTGCAGAATTCAAATAAGAAGTTAAAACAAAAATCAAAGATGAATATGAATTTGTGTCTAAACCTAGCCTTTACTATAAGAATTTTAATTAATCAATTAGAATTCTTGAGGTTAATAGCATGTAACCAATCGATTAGAAAAATTACAAATTCTTGATCAAGACTTCTGCACAAAGAACAAGGTAAGGGATGAATACAAACTCAGAGCATGAATGGAAAAGATCAACTTTAGAAAACTAAAAACTGAAAATGAAATTGAAAACTTCAAGAGAGAAAATCTTCTCTCTACAAAATTTTCCAAACTTTTTACAAAATGAAAAATGATATTTGTCTGTTTTTTTTACCCCTCAACCCCTACTGGGTTTTTACTCCAATAAATAATGGCCAAGCATGGGACAATGGGCCTAAAAACTAATTTAAATGAAAAACAAATCCTAATACAAAAAGCTATAGTTTTCTACTCGAACTTCTAAAAATCACCAAAAATAGCTCCAGACTCCAAACGTTACACTCCAGATATCCAAATAGAAGTCCTGGAAGTCAGGAATCCAATGCAAAAAGAATTTATAGAAAAAGTTATGGCCAAAACATTAGAGAGTGCCAGAGAGAAAAAATGCAGAATTCAGTAAAAATGTAACTTATAGCTATGTTTTATACAAACTCTTATTTTATGCAAAAAAATATAAATGCATGAAATAAATAAGAAAGAAAACCTTAGAAGATACAACAAGAGTATAAATGCGAGTATATAATATGAGTCATCAAATACCCCACACTTAAACTTTTGCACTTCCAAGCAAAGGAAAATAACTCAATGGATCCCAATGTGTAGTGTATGTAATGTTGTGAGCAAGAAAGAAATGACTCATCAATCTAGGTGTGAAAGCATCAAGAGATACAAATCTATCATGCTATGAAACTCCAAACTAAGGATGACAAATTAAAAGTAGCTACTAAAAAAAAAAGGCATCCAATGAAGAAAAAAATATGCTAAGAAATAAATGTTCTAATCACCCACCCCACGCTTGAATGAAACATTGTCCTCAATGTGGGAATGAATGAAAAATGCAAACAATATAAAGTTAGTTAAAAAAACAAAATGGTAATGCATGCATAAAAAAATTTAAGAAAAGAATCAAAACAAAATGAAAATAACAAATAGCCCAAGTGCCTATGTAAACACTGACTCAATTAGAATAGGCTCTATTAAAGATAGATCAACTGCCTTTTGTTTATTCTCCTGGAAGGGTTTCAATTGATGTTTGTTCACTTTCAATACTTTGTTGGTGGCTTCATCCTGAATTTCAACTGCATCATAGGAAAAAAGATTAGTAATCACAAAAGGTCCATCCCACATAGATCTAACCTTACCCGCAATTAATTTTAAATGAGAATAAAATAATAACGCTTTTTGTCCTATGGAGAAGTCCTTTCTCAAAATTTGCATGTCATGAAATTTTTTTATTTTCTTCTTATACATCCTTTGAAGTCTATCCAAAAGGTCTCTCTCATAGTATGAGGGAATATGCCTTCTTCTTAAAGCACTTTTCAAATCATTCCAATATTTTATGAAAAACATATGAGTTCAGGCCCTTTCATTAATTAACCCAACCCACAAATGCATGACATGTCCTTTGGATGCTTAGGGTTGCCAAAGAGACTTGTTTTTCTTATCTTATTTCATGACAGTGAAATAGTTATTCTACCTTGATTTCCCAATCAACGTAGGCTTCCACATATTGTCTTCCATGAAATGGATGAAGATCAATTCCTTGCTCCCTTATTGGAGCCACATGTTCATGTTCATGAGAATGAGAGTAACCTTGCTTTTTAGGTCTTTCTTCATAGTACTCTCTCTCACTTTCACTAAATCTCCTAGAAGGAGAACCATACTCTGTATTCTTTTCTTTTCTCTCTCACTCTCTTTGTCTTCTCTTTTCTTCCTCTCTTTTTTCTCTCATATTTTTTCTCTTTTCTATAATTCCTTTTCCCTCTTATTTCTCCCTTTTTTCCTCTTCTTTTTATTTTCTTCTTCTCTCTTCTTTTTCCTTACGCATCATCCTCTCTTCAATCATCCATTCACGAAAATCAATGTTGAGGTGCTCAAGAGAGTTAACCTTAGAAAAGTATCTTTGGTTAACACTCTTCCTGCTAGAGACACTAGCATGTGAGTGATTAGACATGGTGCTTGAATTTTAAAACTAAGAGGTAGGCCAACAAGTCAAATAACACTCCTCTCTTTTTTGGTTTTCTCCCTAAAGAGGCAATATGAGTCTTTGGAACTCAAGCCTTAAACTATACTATTTTTTGCAAAGGAAATAAAAGGAAGAAAAGTAAAAGTGCAAGGACTCTAAAACAGCTCCTAGAAGGTGAGGAAAATGGTGTACCACTTCCTCCTTCACACCTTAATTACGAGAAAGTAATTGAAAGAATAAGCTGTTATAGACAAATGGAGTGACCACTTGGGTATCAACATTCCTAAGATGAATACAAAGAAATGAAAGCAAAATTAAAGGCTAAAATCTTCAAGTATTCCTCCTAGCTCCCACAAATGTCTACTCTCAAGACCTTGCTTCCTCTGCTGCTCAAGTCTTCTTGGATTTCTCAACACCTCCTAGAATGCTACCCTTGTAGTTTTCTTTTTTCCAAAGTTTTTCTACAACAAGAGTAACACCACACCAAAGCAAAAACAAGAATGCAAGAGTACAAGCAAAAAGGCAATAAAAGTACAAAGAAGCAATAAAAGACTTTCTAAATGGTAGATTAGACGTGACAAACTTGAAATATTGAAAAACTTAAGATAAACTAAAATTTAGGAAGAGAAAGAAGTAGGCACACAAATAGGAATCCTAGAATGGTTCTAAAGTAGAATAAGGACTAAAAAAGAAAATGACTCAAAATGTTTTTAAAAATTGGAAAAAATTTAGTACTTATAGCCAATAGTATAATGATCTTGGAAAGCACAATTAGACCATTTCTAGACTCCTTTTTTGCATTTTATTTGACTTACAATTAAGTGCACCTGTTTTCTTTTTAACTTTTAGTATTTTTTTTATACTTTTGCTTTTTTTTTCTTCTCTATTTCTTTAATACTTTGTTTTTTTTATCCTAGATGTGCCTAAGTAATTGTTAGATTGAGAATTTTATGAAGAAGTTAGAGGTCTTAAACGCTTGGCAAAAAATCCTAGGCTAAGGCACATAAATTTGAACTAAAAAATGCAATTAGTAAAAACACAAGTAACTCTAGTGTACTAATTTAGAAGTGAATTAGGTAGTGTTTAATGAGCCCTTGGTTAATGTGTTTTGTGTAACGTCCGTCGTTACAACAATAACCCATCATAAAAAATAGTGAGAAATTTAAAGTAAATAATAAATTATGTATTTAAATACATGATTCTTAGATAATAAACAAAATATAACCCTCAAATTTGGACCTCTAGAAAACGAAAATAATTACAAGACATTATATTCTAAAATCATTACAAAAAATACTACTTGATTAATGACAAACTAGGTCTTTAAACCTCTTCGATTTCCAAAACTTCTCCATGGATCTCTGAAAACAATACTTTTAATCAGAAAATAATCTTAGTGAATAAAACAAGTTTTTAAAAGAAGTTCGCAAATAATGTTTTTCTCAGCCAAGATGAAATCCGGAAAAACAAACATGGTACTCGCAGTAATAAAAAGTGTCTTTATTTATATATAAGTAAAGATTTATCGAAATAATTTTTAGTAATAATTATAAATATGATAAAAATAGTTTTCGATGCAAACATATAATCCACAAATTATCGTAATAGTCATGATTACTCACTCACACTTTACGATTCCCAGAACCATGTTTTCAGTAGATTCTTCAAAAAGGTCTATGAGCTCATATTCCGTACAATGACGTCTCATTGCCTTCCCCACGCTATTATGGAAGTATCGAGAATCTCTTCTCCATCCGGATGAAAGTATCTAAAACCTCTTCTCTGTATTAAATAAAGGTATCTCATACATCTATCCCAGATGGATGTATCTTAAATTTCACCCTATTCTAAATCGAGGTATCTCAAACAATTTTCAAACACAAAAAAAACTAATAAATCGTACCATGGAGGGTTAAAAATGTTATTTTAGTCACCTCTTAAAGCGAGATCCCATAACTTTAATTTGTTGTTTCCTCCTATATTCCTCTTTCTGGATCCTAGAATAATCAACTAATCTAGGATATTCTAAGGGAACTAGTTTACCCTATATTATTAGTTTAGGGTTGATTTTCCCTTCATTTTTCTATAAAAGATTGATTTTTTCCAGATTAAATCCAAAATAGTATATTTGTTTTATCTTATTTATATTTTAAAGGGAATATTATCTTAATCTTGTTTATTCAAAATTTGTAACAGTTTAATCTTGTATTGTTTTTTTTCTTAAGAACTTAATCGATCTTTTCTTAACTGAATGTTTATTCGAATATTTGTATTTTAAATTTTGGGATGTTACATTTTGGCACTTGCTTGTTTGCACAAGAAGTGCCAAATGACATGCCAATTTGCTCTTTCACTCTTAAATAATAAGGTACACACACAAGAGTGACTAAATTGAATTATCTAACAAAGCATGATTGAAATTGAGAAGATTGTTTTTGAGATTTTGTTTTAGAGAAACATGCTTAGGCTATAAGCATGATAGACTTCTTTGGAAGACTTACACAATAAGTAAAAACCTCTTAAATGCTCAATGATGTATGCCTCCCTTGATTTTTTTCTAGAGGTTTTTTTCTTTGGTGAAATGAGTTATGGAGAGGTAAGAAATGAGGTGGTTTAGGCGCCACTTAAGGGTAAGATAAGCCTAAGAGGGGGAAGTTTGTAACAAGGGATGGAACCCTTGATAAAAACATAAGGAATTTTTCAAGAGAGAAAGGGTGGACACTAAGGAATTTCTCAAAGTTTTTTCATTCAACAAAGTGGAAAAAAAACAAGAGTAGGAAAGAGCACCTTTCTATAGAGGGAGCTAACCTCTTAAACAAGACATAAAGGAAAGGAATGGCTAGGATTAAAAGGAGTGATCAAAGGGAGGAGGATTAAAGCCCACAATCCAATCAATCCCCTCATTTGGATGATAATTGGCGTGCAAGCTAGCTTATCCAAGGGCCAAGATAACCCCTTATAGTTTGGGGTTTTATTTAGGAAAAGAGGGGTATAGATATGAAAGTACCATTTATTTTCTCAATAAAGGCCCAAAAGCTAATCTTACCCCTTCTTATTACTAAAACACCTCCTAGAAAAATAAATAGACTAATACATTTCCAAAATAAAATCCTATGTTCCTAAATGAAAAATTACAAGTAAATAAGCGATGAGTTGCATAACTCGATGGTCATAGGCATGGGAAACTTTGCATACCCCAAGGATCTATAAGAAAACTTTTGACAAGAGGGAGCCATGAAGGTGGGCTCATGGGGAATTTTGAAATTCAAAAAACCCTTTTTATCTTAAAAGAGAAATTCTTTTGGCCCAATATGAAAAAATATGTTGAGATACATTGTTCTAGATGCATAGCTTGTTTACAGGCTAAGTCTAAAATAAGGCCTCATAGACTATACATACATTTACCTACTCCTTCTACACCTTAGGTAAATATTAACATAGACTTTGTCCTTGGGCTTCCGAGAACCCAAATGGGTGTGGACTCCATCTTTGTGGTAGTGGATCATTTTAGCAAAATGACCCATTTCATACCCTGCCACAAAGTGGATGATGCGAGCCACATCTCAAGACTTTTCTCCAAAGAGGTTGTGAGATTGCATGAGTTACTCTCATGGTGCAATCCTACCTAGCAAGGTCCCTTGGCTAGGAATATTACAAAAAGGACATGGCTAGGAAGGAGCTTCATGAAGACTTGAAGGCCATAGTCTTACAATTACTTGTAAATATTCTATAAAGGGTATAGTATTTTAAGTAGATGTTGTTAGTAATATTTAGGCCTTTGTATTTCGGCCATTACACTTTGTTTTCTCTTATTTTTGGCATGGGGGTGCAATTAGTTATTTGTATGGGTTGTATGGTAGAGGATGGGCCTTTTTGGAGCAAAATGATGTGTACATATTAAATTACACACCCCCTTGTTTGATTTTTCACACCTCCTAGACATACACATGTGCATGAGAGACATATGGGACCTACATGTCCCCTCTAGTAGGCGCTACATGGATTTTCCATCTTAGGTGGTATCTAGTTGTCTCTTGATTTAAATATCAAGGGAACTAGATCCACTTTTTTAGGATCTAGGTGCCACATGGGGAACATGATCCACTTATTTAGGCATTTTTTTGGATGATTGTCTCTCCTAGTCATGTGCTAATGATTCTTAGCATGATTAACACATGCTTAATCATCTAAACACCTTGATTAAGTGCTTAGATGTCCTAAACACTCCCTAACTTTATAAATACAACCTCACCTCTTCATTGTAGAATTACAATTGAATTCAATAAGCTTTGACTTTGTGAGTTGAAATTCTCTATTCTAAGTGTCTGAATTCTCTCCCTAGAGTAGAGTTCTTCACAAGCTTTTATCACAGGCACCTTCTTTTGTGACAAGCTCTCTCTAATGGCTTATCTACCTTGTTAGTGGCACCATCCACCATTATCTTTTCATCTCTTCACCTCTATTGCTTAAAGATTGTAAGAAAAATGAAAAGGATCCATCGACAAACACCTTAAAGATTGCACCACTAAGTTAGTTCCACGCTCCTCTAACTCACACATGAAGCATGAGAGACATGTGGGTCCCTATGGTTGCCTCCAAGTGGTGCCACTTTTTCTCTTTCTCCACGTGGCGCCAACTTGGCACTTCTTATTGCTCTCATTTTTTAATTTGAATTTTGAGGTGTCATTTGGATTCCTTCCAAAATTCAGATACAAATTTAGAAGGAACCAAGATCCTTGAATCTAGGGAAATATTTGGATCTACCTAGAATTAATCAAGTGCTAATTGGCTGTAGCTCAATTAACACTTGATTAATATCTCCTAATCACTCCTAATGGTGGACGTCCACCTTCTAACTCCCTAAGCCCATGTTTTCTCTTATAAATAGGCACCTCCAACCCATTGTTTCATTTTTACACTCGAATGAACAAACTTACCATTTGTGAGCTAATATTGAGTGCCTTCTTTCTCTCCTTTTGAGATTTCTCTAATGGCTTTTATTAAGGGCTCCTTATCTTATGATAAGCTTATTCTATGGCTTATCTCTTCCTAGAGTGGCACCTCCAGCATAATTCCTATCTACTCCACCATTCATCTTCATTTCTAGAAGTAGATAATGGGAGAAACATTAGCAAGTATGCATCACATAACAAGACGTTTTCCAAAAAAACTAACTACATTGAATTCGGATACCAAGGTAACCCATCTAAGTTCCTAGAGCGGCTGATCTCTTCCAAGAGTTGCGCCACCACCATCATTCCTATCTACTCCACCATTCATCTTCTACCTTGAACCTTTCTATAAGTAGATAATGGGAGAAACATTAGCAATGATGCATAACATAACAAGACGTTTTCCAAAAAGACTAACTACATTGAATTCAGATACCAAGGTGACCCATCTAAGTTCCCCGAAATTGATATCTGGTGTCTATCTGACCCATTTGATAATCAGTAGAAGTCTAGGCATACTCATCTAATACCCAACTAATGTTTGGTGTTTACTTGACCCAATCCTAACACCCAGTTAGTATATGAGTATATCCTGTTAGTATATTAACACCCTAATAAGGCCTTATCAACAATGTATCAGTTCCCTAACAATGGCTTAGCACCAAGATTGCTTTGACCTATCCACACCCCTGATTCAATGTACCACATCAAGGGTTGTGTTACCTTCCCGTAACTACCCACATCACAATCAATTACCATTATTTCAACAACTCTCAAATTACAGAACATGCATTAATTCATTAAGTCATTCTTCTATATCAAAATAGCCAAATCACAACACAAGCATAATTCATTGAATGCATATGCAATTGATCTTAAAAAACATTCCAAGCTCAAATCATTAGTCGAAATATCATTTATTTACATACAAGTTCACTTATTTCATCAAGTCAAACTTTTGCATAAATTAAAGATAATAATCGAACTCTCCTTACCTATTTCTCCCTATAAGAGCTGAATTTGAAGAATAAGAAAAATTTGACTACAGAAATCACTCAGAATTTCAAAAGGAATCTCCCTCAATCGGAATGATTGAACCAAAAATGAACGAAAAAAGACCCAAAAATGTAACATCAACACTCAAAATCAAGAGCAATAGAAAAGATTCATCGAATTTCGCCAATGGAAGGGTCACCATGGAAAATAAGAGAATTTTTGGGCATAGATAAAGACGAGAGAGCTTCAGAGAGAAAGAAGAAAAAGAAAAGAAAAGTGAGAGAGAAATGAAGAAAAGAAAAGGAATTGGGGCCGTGTTCAGAAATTCTGATTTGCTAACCGCAACCCTCCTCACAAATATATATATATGTGTGTGTGTGTGTGTGTGTGTGTGTGTGTGTGTGTGTGTGTGTGTGACCTCTCACGAAACCAAATTCACTTAAATTCAACAATTTATAAATCACTTAAATCTGATTAATTCATAATTAAATAAACACATTCCCTTAACATAAAACATATATATCTATAAACACTTCAACCAAACATTCAGTAATTAATTTATTAATCACACTTAAATTAAATTAAGTTATCGCTTTAATTTATTTTACGCACTTATTCTATGTCATTAAAAACCAAGATCTTAGATTATCACTCCTTGGCACAATTTGTGGGCTTAAAGGAAACTATTTTCTTTTTTAGGTCATAGCCAACCAAGATGTTTTGTTGTGCCAAGTTGCCAAAAATGGCAGAATCACTTGGATGGAAAGCAAGACAAGCTAACTTTTTAGACATTGGAAAAAAAGTGTTGACAACACTCAACTTGACATTTGCACCTTTGAAATGCGCTATAATTTCTGGTACCTTTAGTAAACCAAATTTAGTTTTGTAGCACAGGCTATTGAATTTTGATGGATCCTTAACACGCTTTAAATGAATTGCAGCTTCTACAGTTGATTCCAACTTGGAGTAAACATCTTTTGGCAAAAGGGTGAGTGTTGTACCTGAGTCAATCAAGATGTTTCCCTCTCCACCAGATGTTTTAAAGGAGGAGCTTTGAAACTCTATTCTCTTATTTCCCACACTAAATGCTTCCAAGTTTAGGGAGTAAAATACGTTATTGCGTATGAATAATGGGGTTGAGACAGTTCCTTGTCCAGAAACCAAAGCAGCATCTCCAAAACTGAGTTTGCTAGGTGAACTAGATTTTGATGAAAATGATGCTGTTGTTAAACAATAAGAAAATTTTCCATCTATTGAAGAACCCAATTGAGATATAAGGGATTTAGATCCACCTCCGATGCCAACTATGCCAGAGCTTTTTGGTCCCATGGTCCCAGTATTGTGATGTCCACACCCTATCACAATGTTAGGAAGTTTGATAGGAGAACCATTAGTGGAGGATAAAGTTAGTGTCTCAACACTTATATGTCCATAAGAATGTGATCCATCATCATACTTAATATTATATTCACATTTTTTATCTAAAGAGCAAGTGGAACCTCTCAATTGACATCCAGTAGAAGAGCAGGGTAGGTTTTTGTATGTGTTGGATTTTGAAGGGTCAAATACAGGAGTGGTTTGACTATAACAATGCTTACAAGGTTTGCACTGTAGCCAAATAAGTTCACTACCTGTGTCAACAATACCAAATATTTGGAATGGTGGGGTTCCAACTGAATAACTCATGAGGTATTCACCACGGTTTGATATTACAGTTGCCTCAATTGTGTCTTTGGTGACAAAATTTTGGTTAAAATGATTGACACGGTTAATGGAACGATGCATGGAATTGGAAATTCGTTGAAATTGAGTTTCTGTGATATTATAAAATGGTGATTTTGGTGAGTCGCGATGGATGATCTCAACACTAAAGCCATCTTTCAAGGCCTCTAAAAAAGAGACGCTGTAACAATATAGTAAAATAAGAGCAAGAAATGAATAAGGTGTCAACATAGTAATCATTAAGATTATACCTCTTGAACTGATTGAATATGTGACTTAGAGTGAAATTTTTGTTGCTTTTTATAAGCATTTGTAGACTAAAAATATGAAAAGAATTAGTAAATTGAATGAATATGACTTGAAATTTTTTTGTTTTTTTCCATATCAATTTTGAAAGTCAAAGTTTCCTTGTCAATAACTTATTCATTTTTTCATTGTAAACTATATTTTTAGTCCATTAAAATTTTTCAATTTTTGTTTTAAATGGTCAATAAAGTTTTTGTTGACCAATGCAGTCTTTAACTATTTGGTCTAATTTTTAAGAGTCCCCATCACTGGAGAGGATTATTTCCAATTTTTAGTCATTCATATCTATGTCTATTAATGTTTTGTTGAGCAGATAAAGTATTTCAACTTTTTGTTGACCTAATAAAAGTATTTCAACTTTTTCATGTCATTGTTTGTTATTAGGTTGTACAACTAACAATAGAAAATATCATCACATAATGAAAAGCTAGAGAAAAGGTTAAAATATTTTAGCTGGTGAATAAAAATTTATCAAAAAATAAAAATTGGAAAAGTTTATGGAAAAAAACTATAGTTTAGGTAATTTATTATTATTTTTCCTACTTTGGTTTCATTTAAATAAAATACTCATTCAAATTTGAGATATCACATTTTTATTTAAAATTTTTATTTTTTAAATAAAAATATATCAATTTATTTTAAAATTATAATAAAATTTAGATTGATATAATAATAATAATAATAATAATAATAATAATAATTATTATTATTATTATTATTATTATTATTATTATTATTATTATAATCATAATAATAATCTATAAAGAAAATACCCCTATTTGGTTTCCACTATTTTTGGACTACCATGTCCTTGATAATTTTTTTTTAAAAGTTTTAAAACTTCTTAAACACTTTTTGTAGAATTTTTTTTAATTTTAATTTACCCTTTTCTGCCATTTAATTATTTTCACTTTTCCTACTTTTCTTAAAAACATTTTTTTATTTTAATTTTTTTCATGTAACTACCCACAATTCTATTTTGTGGAAAAATCACGTCCAAATGGGTAAATCCGCATCCTTTTACCATTACTCTCACATTTATTTTAATTTAGACTTAACTACCATTGATATCCCCAAAATTATATAAATTTTAGACATTGTGCCACTATATTTTGAAATTTTGACATTGTAGTCTCAAATTAAAAAAAATTCTGAATTGATTCTTGTCTCACTGTCTGTCAAATGATAAACATTGACCATAAAGGATTAAAAGCTTATCAACACATGGAATCTCACGGATGGACATCGATTCAAGAATTTTTTTAATTTGGGACATAATGTCATATTTTCAAAATATCAGGCATAATGTCACACTTTCGAAATATGGACACACAATGTTACATTTTCAAATGTTTTCAAAATATGTTTGTGTAAATTATTTTGCTTAAAAACTAATTTTATTTTTTAAGCAAATCTTATTTATTTGTTAAAAAGTAATTTTTAAAAAACATTTTTTTACAAGATAGAAACAAATTATTTTTATTTAGAAATACTTTTAAAATTTAAATAAATTGGCCTATGAGTTACATTTTTGAATAGAAAATTATTATTTTTTAAATAAGTAATTTATAGAAACACATAAAAAAATTTATTTTAAGTCTAAAAAATTATATCTTTAAAAAAAAGAGCCTATTTGCAACAAAAAAGGATTTAAAAGAGGCTCAATTAACTAACGAACCTTACTATCTTCTCCTTTGCAAAAATGCATCATCTCCCCCGCTAATTCTTCTGCTGAAAGCACTACCATAGAGCTTGAACTTGGGAACCTCCCTCAAGTGGTTCAGAAGCTTTTAAAGGAATTTGATGATATATTCCCTAATGAAGTTCCAAAAGGACTTCCTCTTGTTAGGGGTATAGAACATCAAATTGACTTGGTCCCTAGGGCTAGCCTTCCCAATAGGCCTTATAGGACTAACCCAATGCAAACAAAGGAAATGGAGTCCGAAGTTCAAGAACTATTGGAGAAGGGTTGGGTTCAAAAAAGCCTTAACCCTTGTGTTGTGCCTGTTTTGTTGTGCCCAAGAAGAATGACCAATGGAGGATGCGTGTGGATTGTAGAGCAATCAACAACATCACCATCAAATATAGGCACCCAATCCCTAAACTTGATGACATGTTGGATGAACTGGATGGGCTAACCCTTTTGCCAAAATTAATCTTAGAAGTAGTTATCACCAAATCAGGATTAAAGAAGGTGATGAATGGAAGATCACTTTTAAGACCAAATTTGGACTTTATGAGTGGTTGGTGATGCCTTTTGCGCTCACAAATTCCCCTAACACTTTCACGAGATTAATGAATCATATTCTTAGAGATTGTCTTGGCAAATTTTGTGTAGTATATTTTGATGACATACTAGTATATAGTAGGAGTCTAGATGATCACATAGGACATCTTAGGCATGTTTTTTTCATTCTTAGGTCAAACCTCCTCTTTGGGAATCTTGAAAATTGCATCTTTTGTGTTGAGATTATGGTCTTTTTAGGCTTTACAGTGAGTTCAAAAGGGATCCATGTGGATCCCGAAAAAATAAAAGCTATCCAAGAATGGTCCACCCCAACAAGTGTGATAGAGATTAAGAGATTTCATGGTCTCACTAATTTCTATAGGCGCTTTGTGCCTAATTTGTCCAGACTTGTCTCACCGATCAATGATTTGGTGAAAAAGGAAGTCCCTTTCCTTTGGGGTGAGAAGCAAGAAAAGGCCTTTTCATTATTAAGGAGAAACTTACCCATGCACCTGTTTTAGCCTTTCCTGATTTTACAAAAACTTTTGAGCTAGAATGTGATGCATCTGAAATAGGTCTGGGAGTTGTCTTGTTGCAAGGTGGAGATCTAGTGGATTATTTTAGTGAAAAACTAAATGGTGTCGCCCTCAATTACCCCACCTATGATAAATAGTTTTACTCCTTAATAAAGGCCCTTCAGACTTGGGAACATTACCTTGTTTCCAAAGAGTTTGTCATTCATAATGATCATGAATCACTTAAATATTTGAAGGGTCAAGGAAAACTAAATAAAAGGCATGCTAATTGGGTAGAATTCCTTGAATCTTTTCCCTTTATCATCAAGTACAAGAAAGGGAAGCATTATGTGGTGGTAGATGCTTTATCCAGGAGATACACTCTTTTGGCCACCTTAAGTTCCCATATCTTGGGCTTTGATGATATTAGGTCCCAATATCCCTCTGACAAGGAATTTGGTCCCATCTTTGCTGCCTTTGCATCCAAAACCCACGATGGGTATTTCATTAGCGAGGGATATTTGTTTAGGCATGGGAAAATTTGTATACCCCAAGGATCTATGAGAAAACTTTTGACAAAAAAGAGCCATGAAGGTGGACTTATGAGGCATTTTGGAGTTTTTAAAACATTGATGATTTTGAAGGAAAAATTCTTTTGGCGCCATATGAAAAGAGATGTCCATAAATATTGTTCTAGATGCATAGCTTGTTTACAGGCTAAGTCTAAAATGATGCCTTATGGACTATACACACCTTTACCCACTCCTTCTACACCATGGGTAGATATTAGTATGTACTTTGTCCTTGGGCTTCCTAGAACCTAGAGGGGTGTAAATTCCATTTTTGTGGTAGGTGATCGTTTTAGTAAAATGGCCTATTTTATTCTTTACCACAAAGTGGATGATGCTAGTAAGATCTCAAGACTTTTATTCAAGGAGGTTGTTAGATTACATGGTTTACCCTCCACTATTGTGTTTGATAGAGATGCTAAGTTCCTTAGCCAATTTTTGGAGGACTTTGTGGGCTAGGCTAGGAACTAAGCTTCAATTCTCTACCACTTGTCACCCTCAGACTGATGGGCAAACTGAAGTGGTTAATAAATCTCTATGCACAATGTTGATGGCCCTTTTGAAAGGCAACCATAAGTCTTGGGATGAATACCTCTCCACATTGAATTTGCATACAATAGGGTGGTTCATAGAGCCACCAAGCATTCCCCTTTTGAGGTTGTTTGTGGCTTTAGCCTTTTTACTTCTTTAGATCTTATGTCGCTCTCTAGTTCTCACTCTCATAAGGATGGAGTTTCTAGGGTTGACTTTATTAAAAAATTACATGAGAGAGTTAAGTCCAATATTGAATAGTAAGCAAAAGGGTATGCAATACATAAAAACAAGGGGGAGGGGGGAGTAACTCATTTTTTATGAAGGGGATTGGGTTTGGCTTCATCTTAGGAAGGATCACTTTCCTACTAAAAGGAAGTCCAAACTTAGCCCTAGAGGAGATCGTCCCTTCCAAATCCTTGAGAGGTTCGGTAACAATGCATATAGGTTAACCACCTAGAGGATTATGAAGTCAGCTTTACCTTTAATGTATGTGATTTTACTCCTTTTTGTAGGCTGTGATGATGCTGAGGAAGAGGATGAGTCAAATTTGAGGTCAAATCTTTTTCAAGAGGAAAGGGGTTAGTGCAAACATCCTTAGCAAGGGTCCCCTCACAAGGGTCATGTCTAGGAGGATTGAGGAGGACATGGCTAGAGGAGAGGAAGGAAGATTTCACCTTCTTTTGAACATCAAGATTAGGCCATATTCTTCATTTTTTCCCTGTATTTGGCGCCATATAGTTCATGTATTTGGAGGTGTATTTAGTATCTCTTTTGACCTTGTATTTTGGCCTTTATTTCCGTTTTAGTAGAAGGGAAGTGTAACTAGTATTTTATGTAGAGTATGTGTATTAGTGGGTTTTTTGGAGATCATGTGGATGTGTGGTTTTGATAACCACACCCCTTTAGCTTGTCCACACCCTTCTAAGTCACACATGAAACATGAGAGACATGTGGGACCCCTTTGTTCCCTAGTTTTTATGCCAACTCACACCCTCTTTCCTACATGGCCCTTCTTGTTGCTTCATGTTTGAATTTGAATTTTGGAGAGAGATGACATGGCACTCCTCAAATTCAAATTCAAATTTGGAGGGAAGATAGATCCTTGATCTTAGGGCATTGTTTGGATCTTGTTGAATTAATTAATTATTAACAAGCCATGTGCTCAATTAACACTTAATTAAATCAACTAACCTCCCCCTAATCACCCGTCCAACTCAAGGCCCATGGCCTAAGCTCCCTTTTCTATAAATTAACACCTCCTCCTCTTGTAATATTTTTACACTTGAATTTTGCAATAGATTTGAGAGTTTTACTGTTTTTAGTGTCTTCTTCCTTATCCATTAGAGAAAACCTTCAATGGCTTTCATCAAGGGCTGCTTCCCTTATGGCAAGTCTTCCCTAGGCTTATCCTCCTAAGGTGGTGGCTCCAACCTTCCTCTTCTAATCTTCCATCCTTCATATTCTTCCTTAGAGCAACCTCTTGAGGAGATTCTTGGCCTTGCATCATGAGGAGTGCACCATTCATGCTATTATCAAGGATTCCTTCCCTTATAGCTAGCTTCACTCTTGGCTCATCATCTATATAGTAGAAGTGATATCTACCTCCACCAACATATTTTAGTCTTCCACCTCCATTTCAAGGCTTATCAAGGACCTCTAAGAGTAGATCCTAGGCAGCTTCCTCCCTGTTCAAGAATCTTCAACCATGGTTTGGGAGGAATGCATCAAACCTAGATCCACTTTGCTAGGTCCATGTATGGATCATCATAAGTTTAAACACATGCTAATAGAGTTTAACTCAATTAACACATGTTTAACTCCTTTGGGCCTTGATTAGCATGGTGGACATCCAAGGCTCTCCCTTAATCACTTTCATACTATAAATAGAACCTCTTAGCTCATGTAAACATGATGCTTGAATTTTGAATGAAAATTGTGAGGTACTTCATTTTTTGAGTGTCCTACTTTCTCTTCTTTTGAGAACATTCTTGTGCTTTTATCAAGGGTTCCTTCCCTTGTGGAAAACACTTCCACTTCAAGGCTTATCAATCCAATTGTGGCGCTCCATTCTCATTCCAATTCTCTTCCATCTGATAACTTCTTCTATGGCCTTTTAAGGAGAAGATCTTGGGAAACATAACACCTAAGGGAGGATGCATTAGTTCTTATGCCTTTAATCAACACCAAAGATGCTACCAAGTAACAAGTCTCAAAATTTTGGTCCCTACACACATAAAGGTGGTGCATAATAAGGGCAAGGAAATGGAAGAAGACACAAAGCAAACAAAGCACAAATGAAGCAAAGCTAAATTTCCAAATGAAAGAATTATTTGACAAACTGAAAGATTATATGAAATGAGACAAGCAAAAATTAAGGTGTAGAGAGAAAAGGTGGAACACAAAAGAAATTCCTAGAATGAGCCTATAATATAATGAACTACAAAAACAAGAAAAATGACTCAAAAGTTTCAATCATTTGCGTCATTTAAAATCAATATGGCCAAATTATATGCAAGCATGTTCAAGCAAGATTCAACAATTTTTTTTAAACACTCCTTTTAGTGATTGATACAATATAAGGTGCACTAAAAATATTTTGTTCTTTTTACTTCTCTTTTTAACAATTTTTTACTAACACGTTTTTTTTACTTGTTTTCTTTTCTTTTTTTTATACAATGTTGCTACACCTCTTAATACAATTTGAAGCAAATATGGTAACGAGTCAAAGAATCATAAACACTTGAACAAAGGATAGGAAATTAACACCATAATTGATATACAAAAGTGCAAAATTAAGAAACAAAGCAGCCTAATATGAACTAGTAATTTTAGGTGATAAAAAATAAATGGCACAAAGGGGAGTTTTATGGAAGTTGAGGTCAACTTGATTACTTAATAATCAGCTTAATTATATACCCAACATGCCTATCAAAACCAATAAACAAAAATCACCATAAAAACTAGCACAAAATTAGGCTACTAAAATTATTGAATAAGTGAATGAAGTTTGGAAAAAAATTGAGCATTAATTTTTTGAAGAACTTTTTTTTAAGAACATGCTAAGATCTAAATAACATGTGAGACTCTAAGGACATGAGATCAAGAATAAGCCTCTTTGATACTGAATTTCTAATAAATTAAGTCAACTAACCCCCTTAATGAGCACTTGGACATTCACATGAGAGTATTAGGCCCATGATTCCTGCTTGCTCTATATAAGGAGCTCCCCTCCTTTCATATAGCCTTTAACACTCATTTTGAATGAAAATACTTCTCTAAATTTGAGAGCTCTTCTTTTTAGAGAGTGTTCATGTTCTCTCAACTCTTGCGAGAGTTCTTCATGCTACTATCGAAGGTTCCTTCCCTTATGTTTAGCTTCATCATGGCTTATCTCCTTCATTGAAGAAGTGGCACCTACTACACCTTCATTCCCTAATCTTCCACCTCCATTTCTACCTTCTTGGAACCTCTATGAGTAGATCTATGGGAGAGCTTCCTTCTACCTCTTCATTTTTCACTTATGCTTGAGGAAGGGATGTATCATCATGGGTCTTCTTCACGTGTCCCACATGGTCAAGGGGTTTTGGTTAATCCTTCTTCTTTAAATCGGTACTAGTGGGATGAGACTTTTCCTTGCTCATATTTTCCTCATGTGTGCGACCACCAACCTGTAATTCATGGCTTATGCATGCCTTTAATTTCTATGTGCGTGTAGTAGTTATAGATGGCACAACTTTGTGATTTTGGGGTGTAGTCTTCTGCTAGTTGGGTCGCATGCTAGACATGGTTTAAACTTTTGGCATTGTCATAGGAATCACATAATTGTCAACATGCATATCAACTGCGAATGTGTCCAAGTCCAGGCATATAGGATCAAAGTGTGATCCAGACTGCATGTCCTTGACATTTGATTTTACTTTTTGTACCTTACTTTGTCCCAAATCAGTGATCCTTTGGCCCACGATTTTGGGGTATTCTATTATTTTGTTTAGCAATAAGCCATGATTCGTAAATGTTTGATATGGCCTCCTCAGAGGCAACTTTTTAATTTGTGGTAGGCACGTCCATCCCACTATCATTATTTCCATTAAGACTCAAGTGATTTATGCCCTGTTGTTAGCTGATCTAGGCACCCAATCCGGCGATGTCTTTCTGATGGTTTCATCTCCGACAATTTTTCCACCAAACTCTCCAATTTGATTATGCAATCCCATTTGTGATATTCTTCCTTTGAGATGGAAATTTCCTTAAATCTTGCAATATCTTCCTATTTCAACAAATGAGGTAGAATCTTCTCCTTCGGTTAACTAAAGCATTTTCCATCAAATTTAGAAAAAGCCATCACACCATCCAAATTTAACAATTTGGTTTTGTATGAGTTCTCTGACATTCCATCAAATTTGGTAAAGTGTCAATCTCTACCTCAACGACATTCTCATTATTCACCGATTTGCGTTTGACTTTTTGATTACTCTTCTTGAATGGATGTTCTTTCTTTCTCTTGAGAGTCTGCCGTTTTGTTGGGAGAATGGAGAAAACTAATAAGCCTATTAGGGTGTTATATTTTAGGTTTTTTATTTAACACCTACTAATTTTTCATTTCCTACCTACCGGTGGGAAAAAAAATATGATTTTGTCCTTTATTTTTTCTTCTCCAGCCGTGCACTGCTGGAGAAGAAAAAAATTTGCAAATTTTTTCTTCTTCGACGATGCACTGCCGGAAAAGAAAAAAATAAAAAGATATTTATTACTTATAAATGTTATTAGAGTAAAAAAAATTAAATGTTATTATTTTTAATTTAATTATAACGAACAATTAAATTACTCTTAAGTGGTTTTAATATCAAATTAATTATAACAAAAAAAAAATTAGAGTAATTAATATCAGTATAATTATGGTAATAATAAGAGTAATTAGTGTCAATTAGAGTAATTAATGTTAATTATAGTAATTAGAATAAAAGTAGTTAGAGTAATTAACGTGTCATGTAATTAGACTCATTAATTATAGTAATTAACGTCATATATAAAAGTAATTAGAGTAATTTAAAAAAAAAAATTAAGACAAGATTTCGTAATAAATTTTATATTTTATTTATGTTTATATTTTATCATATAAAATTTTGATAAAATAAAAAAATATATTATAAATAAATTATATTACTAAAATATAAAATTTTATAAATATAATATAAATATTATATATAAATTTTCTAATTAAAATAATAAAATATAAAATTTTATTAGGAGAACCTTTTCTATAATAACCTTTTATATTTTATTTATTTTATATGTTAAAATTTTAAAAAATTGTGTTATAAATAAATTACATTATTAAAATATAAAATTTTATAAAGATAATGTAAATAGTTAAATAAATTTTTTAATTAATTTTTTTCTTTATTTTTTAAATAAATTATAGGTGCGCATTAGACTCTGTTACTTTTTAAAAAATTATTAAAGTTGGTAGGTGTTAAATGAAAAAGAGGTAAGTGTAAAATGAAAATCTCTATATTTTTGTCTAAATAAATAATAATAGTAATAATAATGATTTTTCTCAATTTCAATAAAATATAATTTTAATTGTATTTAAATATTAAAAAAATTATTTTTAAATAAGTACTAAATATAATAAGATATCAATTAAACGGAAATTGTGCATAGTAATGATACGGATTTAAATATACTTATAAGTGTAATGGGTTATATTACCTTACTTATAATTTATTTTTATAAATTGCATAAAAATATAAAATATTTATAACTTTTTTTGGTTGAACAAGAAAAAAGTGACCGTTATACTCTGAAGGTGTGAAGTTTGTAAAGAAATAGTTTGCGCCTTATTCAAAGAAGCAGAAATTGTTTGCCTCTTATTCAAATTGTTTGTGCCTTTTTCAAAGAAGCTAAGGTGAGTGGTTCTATTCTATGGCTTCTCCTTCTGAAACCGAAACCTCCTTGATCTCGAAGCTTCAGTCAGATAGCCCTGGTATCCATGCCCTGGTCTCAGATTACCTCCGCCCCCTCGCGGATTTCAAGCCAACAACAAGAAGGAAGAACTCGAACGCGGACCAAACCCTAATTCGATCACTCGCAAAGCGTTTCCTCTCCTTCCTCAACACCTCCTTATCCATCCTTACCAAGCGCCTCCCCAAGGTGTCCAAGTCCAACGACGCCCTCGAATTTCTCCTCGAATTGATCAGCGTTTACAGGCTCTGTCTCCGCTGCCTCGACACCCTCGCTTCTCAGTTGGACTCCTCCGTCCTGTTCCAGAGACTTCGCTTCATGCAGTGCCTCCAGTCCTGTGCCCTTTTCCCTGAAGCCCAAGCTGAGGGTTTATGCCTTTTGGAGAAGCTTCCACTGCCCAAGAGGAAGGGTAAGCTTCTCCCTCAATTTGATAAGGGCAGTAAAGAATGGTGCTCCTTGGTCGTTGATATTGTTGTCGGCCTCTTGAGGTGTGCCTCTGCTGGTTTGGCTAAAGAGGATTGCCAATTTAGGAAGCTTCTTCAGATGGTCCAGGAACTATCCCCTTGGCTCAGGCACTCAATCTTTCTTGTTGCTATTGTCTGTAATTTATTATTTATGTATTTTGCTTGCTTAGCCTGTTAGTTTGCATTGTACTTGTTCCCTTTCTTAGTTAGCTTACGAGCTACATAGAGTCCAACTTATTAATCCCTTCTCTTGCTCTCTATCAACACTTGTCTCTGATTGCAGTTCCTCGTTCCTCAACTGTACACACGTTTAACATTTGAAAATTATAAAAAGGAGTTCTCTGGAATTCTTTCATTTTACTTTTTCATTTTCGGTTTCTTTCTTTGCTTGTGATTGCCAACAGTGTTTTGTCTGTCAGTTGTCTTAAAACTCTGCCTTCTATTTTATTTTCAACTTTCAAATGCTCTCTAAGAGAGCTTTTGTATGAATGTTAGCTTTTGCTTTTTTCACGACTACCTTTTCCTATCCTTTCGACTGAAGTGAGCTATTAAATTGCCTTTTTATACGACGTATTTTTTTAGGGGATTGGATTCCAATTCGTATGAGATGAAGCACAAGATGTTAGTAATTCATTTGGGTAAGTGCACTTTAGGTTTATTGGGGAGGATGCCATTTCCTGATAGGGATTTGGTGATCTTGTTTTGCTGTACAACATTGGCTGAGTATGTGAAATCTCCAATCAGAGATCAAGTCTATATGGTAATGCAGGATTCTAAACTTCTGGATATATGCATCAATAGATTTTTCACTTGCCATCTTGATGAAATTCTAAATGCAGATTGCCCTCAAGATATGCTCCTCACTGTTCACACTGCGGGATAATAATTTTTCATATATCATGGATATACTGGATTGTGTAGTTCGTGAGTGCAAGGTACCCATCACCATATAATCTACTCAGTATCTTATTTTGTTCATTTTTTGGTTTTTGGTAGGACAATATTTTTTCGTGACTAGTTCTTTTCTTTCATGTGGGAAATCAAATAGTATTTTAGGAAAGAATAAATTAGGAAATTTTTATATTTCCGTGTAATCTGTAGTTGTACAGATTTGAATAATTAGAAACAGTCCCATAAATCAAGGGATCCTAGAATAGGATGGAGAGTTATTATATTTCCTAAAATAGCATAGGTCTCGTGTATATATCTTGTATTCTATCTTTGAATTATTACAATGAAACCAGTTTTCAACCTAATATTCAAGATTTCAAAATGATAAAGTTGGTATTTTCTTGTTGGAGTCCTTGATTCCTAATTTTCTATATTCAGCATAATGTTTATCCTTTCAGGTTGAGGAAGGAAATACTGGAATAGAGTTTGTTGAACTTGTACATTACTGTGTTAATAAATGTCAAACTGCAAATGCAAGTTTTTGTAGTTCATTTGCAGCATATTTGAACAAAATGGCGAAACATTTCAAACAGGTACTTTTCTATCAATGTTTTCTAGTGTATGTTTTTCATTTACACTGCTACTCTCCACATTTTTGTATTCCACTTTGATTGAAGTACTGGGCAGGTTACAATACCCATTAATTCAATACTGAGACTTAACGTAGCTGGATTGCTCCTTGCAAGTTGCAATTTAAGGTCCAGAACTGAAGATCTTGCATCCTCTGGAAGTGCAAAATTTGAGTGTTTGCTAGGAGCTTTACTTGAAAACGATAAAATGCTACATAATTCACCTCCATTGCACATTTTCGGAAAAATTAGTTGTACGGCGTCCAGTGTCGAAGACCAATGTTTTGCTGGTCATGCATGCACACTATCAGGTTTTGATGGCGAGGCTTCTACACCTTACCTGTCAGTTTACCTAGAGGCGTTGAATTTTTTTTGCAAACCCCTTGCTAAATCAATTAATTCAGAAAGGAAACACTTAGTTACGGAAGTTGATGATGCTTCTGCTATGACTATGTTGTCCACTGTCCAAGATGCATTCCATATACTTTGTCATCTCATTCTTTCAAGTATAAGGTATATCCAGTGAATCTGTTCTCTTGTCTATAATTTTCACCTGTGGCATTTTTCTAAGAGCTTAACATTTTTTATTTGGTTTAAATTTAAGATAAGATATCTCAACAAGTTTGTCAGATGAAACCTTGTATTGATTTCATATTGTGTTGCTTTCAGTGACAATCTAAATTTCACTTTTTCCTGGCTGCAGCACTATGCCTGAAAATAATGGAGATGGATTTGATGAAAAGAGTACAACACTGCTAACTGTAGTTGTAGCTGCCTTCACCCTTTCCATTAGAACAAATCTTAAAGTCCAGGTGTTTCTAGTTACCATGAAATGCTCATATTTCTACTAAAATGGTTTTCCCACTAAAAAATAAATTATTGAATTCTGAACTGTCAGCAGAATGCCAAAAGATTATTGGATTTTGGGTTTTTAAAAGCTAATTAGGTTTTCTCTCTCTTTCAGGAAAGCAAACTATTAATCAAGCAGCTCATTGCTAGCAAATGGATTGAAGCAGAAGGATTAAAATGCATAATTTCTTGTCTCTACAATATTTTTGTAGTTTTGTACAGTAACAGGCAACTAAAAAAGGTATTCCATTCCCTTTTTTTTTTCTGTAGAAATATTCTATGCTGTTATACAATTATTTTAGCCCTAAAGCTTCAGAAATTTAGTAAGGGTTCATGAGTTGGATTTTTTTAACACTACCATGCCTGCTATAAAAAGATTGCTTAAGTTGAATTGTAACGACAACCAAATCTTATCCATTAAGTGAGGTTGGTTACACAAATCACCTATGCTGCCCAGATCCAAATACAACACGAGTGTTGTGTTACACTCTCACACGACATGGATACTACAATTTTTTTAAAATTAAGGATGTGGCACATTTATGATATGTTACTAAAAATTATATATAACTACAATATTTGATATAAAATTAATAACACATTGTAATTGCAGTACTTTAACACCATATATAATTCATTCAACATGAATAGTCAAATTGTGAGTCATTCATATGAATCATATGATATCATACCTTCAATATTGATCACATCACATGTGAATAGTCATTAATTCAGAACTATAGTATCATCTTTGGTTAACCTCAAAATAAGTGTTAAATTAATGTTAGATGTTGGTTATTAGTTGTTAGTTGAGGTATATTATGTTTCATTTATTATTGTATGTCAGAGGTTGATGGTAGTTGTATTCACTACTCTGAATTTCTAGATTGTATTGTATCTCTATTTAATAAGAGATTCTAAGCTGAGTAAATCTATCTCAAGCTTTTCTATATTCAAGTTGGTATCAGAGCAAGTTCGATTCTGCTCTTTATCATCTAGAGTCGCACAGTAGGTTGTCCGCCACTGTCGCCACCGTCCGCCGCCGTCTCCGGCAACTTTTTCTCCGGGGAGCACAGATCCAGGTGCGCTTCGACGTGCGTGTTCTACCCCTGTAAATCGCTCCTTCATACGCCGCTCCACACGCTGCCGCAGTCACGCCAAACAGAAAGCGCGTGAGCTCCAAGTGCCGGCGAAACGGTCTCCGTTCGCCGTCGTTCCGGTGCCGTCTGACTCGCCGGAGCCTCCTGAAGCCATTGCTGACCTGCGTGGTTCACTTTGAGCAAGATTTAGTAGATTTAAATCAAATCTCTCTCTTGGTCTTTGTTTTTTCCTCTTTTTCAGATTTGAAAAAAAAATGTCTTCTTCTACCGCAGTCAACTCTGGTCCCATTTTTCCTATTTCTGGATCTGCAGTCATGACAACTGAAAAGCTCAATGGTAAAAATTATTTAGCTTGGGCTGATTCTGTGGAACTCTGGTTCCTTGGTCAAGGACACCATGAGCATCTAGAAAAGGTAGATATCGAGGGATCAGCTGAACAACAAGCTCAGTGGAAGAGACTTGACTTTCAACTTTGTGCTCTTCTATGGCAGTCAGTGGAGCCTAAGATATTGAGGAACCTCAGAGCTTTCAAAACCTGTTACTCATTTTTGGAACAAAGCCCAAGATATCTACTCTAATGATATCCAACGCTTGTTTGATTGTGTTCAAAAGCTAGCCTCCTTAAAACAAAATGATTCAGATATGGTATCATATGTTTCCGAAGCTCAAGCCGCTGCAGAAGAATTGAAGCTTTTCTTAGAAGCTGATTCTATAGAAGAAATAAGGAAACGACTTGATAACTTCTATACGGTTATGATTCTTCGTGGTATGAACCCATCATTTAACCACATTCGTGATCAAGTTCTGACGGGTCAAGATATTCCTTCGATGGAGAGCTTAACTACTCGTCTCCTCCGTGTTCCTACCTTGAGCAATGAGGGTACCTCCCTTGAAAGTAATATGGAGTCCTCTGTTATGATATCTTCAAGAGGAAGAGGAGGACGTGAAAACAGAGGTCATGGTGGACGAGGTAATCGTCCACAATGCACTCATTGCAAAAGGATGGGTTATACTCATGAGACATGTTACTCTCTGCATGGTTTTCCAGACAAGTCTGCTCATGTATCAAGGTCTGAGAAGCCGGAAGAGAGGAAACTGTCTGAAGAAGAATATCAAGGATACCAAGAGTATATGAGGATGAAATCTAACAGCCTTGCTGGACCTTCTTCTGGACCTAATTTATCAACGGCCTGCATTTCTCAATCTGTGGAAGGTCAAAACCCATGGATTGTTGACTCTGGTGCTTCAGACCATATCTCTGGTAATAACTCCTTGTTTTCATCGTTATTACCTCCCAAATTTCCACATCTTGTCACATTAACCAATGGGTCAAAGGTTTCAGCTCAAGGAGTGGGTTCAATTTCTATTTCTCCCTCCTTAAATTTATCTTTTGTTTTGTACATTCCTTCTTGTCCCAATTTACTTTCCTTGAGTCAATTAACTAAGTCCTTAAATTGTTTAGTTACATTTAACTCTGACTCCTTTGTCAGTCAGGACCGTGGTACGGGCAGGCAGATTGGCGCCGGACATGAATCACGAGGCCTCTATTACCTGGAATCTAGCTCTTCAGTGTCCTGTCTTGCATCCATCTCTCCTAAATTGTTGCATGATCGGTTTGGACATCCTAGTCTTGCCAAATTAAAGATAATGGCTCCTAGTACTCAGAAAATCCAAACTTTAAACTGTGAAGCTTGTCAATTAGGCAAACATGTTAGGTCTTCTTTTTCAAGTAAAGATAAATCAAGAAGTAATTCAGCCTTTTCAACTGTTCATTCAGATATTTGGGGTCCTAGTCGAATTACTTCTTTTGGATTTAAATATTTTGTCACCTTTATTGATGAATATTCTCGGTGCACGTGACTTTATTTAATGAAAGAAAGGTCTGAACTTCTATCCATTTTTCTGTCCTTCTTTCATGAAATAAAAAATTAGTTTGGAAAATCAATCAAATGTTTCAGAAGTGATAATGCAAAAGAATATTTTTCTTCTGAACTCTCGTCATTTTTGTCCTCTCAAGGTATATTACATCAGTCCACTTGTCCCCATACTCCTCAACAGAATGGGATAGCCGAAAGAAAGAATCGCCACCTTGTTGAAACAGCTCGCTCTTTAATGATTAATGCAAAAGTTCCATTACATCATTGGGAAGATGCGATTCTTTCTGCCTGCTATCTTATCAATAGGATGCCCTCTTCCTCTCTTGATAATCAAATTCCTCATTCCATCCTATTTCCAGCTGAACCTCTATATCATGTTTCACCTCGTGTATTTGGTTGTACTTGTTTTGTTCATGATATGTCTTCAGGCTTCGATAAATTGTCAGCTAAGTCGATCAAGTGTATTTTCCTGGCATACTCCCGCCTTCAAAAAGGATACAAATGTTATTCTCCTCATAACAAGAAGTATTACATGTCTGCAAATGTTACCTTCTTTGAAGATTCTTCCTTCTACTCATCCTCCACACCTGACTCCATTTCCATCCAAGAGGCCTTGCCCTCTCCCTTTTCGAGTCCAGAGATTGTCATTTCTCCAGACATGTCTCATCAACCTGACCACTCTAATATTAGTCCAATGGCTATCTTATCTGAAACTGATCATTCTCCCTCGACTCCTCCTCATGGCATGACACCTGAAGCTAACCCCAGTATTCCTTATGACTCTCGTGGCTCATGTCCATCTCCGTCTGCTTCTTGTACAACGGCTCCTAATTCTCCTCCCATGGCCGATGACAACTTATGTTGGCCTGTTGCCCTTCGAAAAGATATTCGCTCTTCTCGAAACCCTCATCCTATTTACAATTTTTTGAGTTATTATCGTCTATCATTGAGTTATCATCCATCACTATTCCCAAAAATGCTTGTGAAACACTTGATCACCCTGGATGGCGACAAGCCATGATTGATGAAATGCAGGCCCTTGATCACAATGGAACATGGGAATTGGTTCATCTTCCTCCTGGGAAGAAAGCTGTTGGTTGTAGATGGATCTATGCTATTAAAGTTGGTCCAAATGGTGAAATTGAACGCCTTAAAGCTCGTTTGGTAGCCAAAGGTTACACTCAGATATATAGACTTGATTATGGAGACACTTTCTCCCCAGTGGCCAAGATCACTACTATTCGTCTTCTTCTTGCCATGGCAGCTATTCGCCATTGGTCCCTGTATCAGATGGACGTTAAAAATGCATTCCTACATGGTGAGTTAGATGAGGAAATTTACATGGAGCAACCTCTGGGCTTTGTTGCTCAAGGGGAGTCTGGTCTAGTATGTAAACTCAGGTGATCTCTCTATGGTCTTAAGCAGTCACCAAGGGCTTGGTTTGGAAAGTTCAGCAATGTTGTCCAAGGTTTCGGAATGAAAAGGAGTGAAGCAGATCACTCTGTCTTCTACTATCACAAATCTGTTGGCAAATGTGTTTATTTAGTTCTTTATGTCGATGACATTGTCATTACAGGAAATGATGAAGTCACAATATCTCAACTAAAACAACACTTATGCAATCACTTTCAAACAAAAGATCTTGGTCATCTGAAATATTTTCTGGGAATAGAAGTAGCTCAATCCAAAGAAGGCATTGTAGTTTCCCAGAGGAAGTATGCCTTGGATCTTTTGGAGGAAACAAAAATGTCTGATTGTAAGCCAGTCAATAATCCTATGGACCCATACAAGAAATTAGTAGCTGATATGGGAGACTTATACTCAGATTCAGAAAGATATAGAAGGCTGGTTGGGAAGCTCATATATCTCACTATTACAAGGCCAGATATTTCCTTTGCAGTTGGAGTTGTAAGTCGATTCATGAATTCACCATATGTTGATCATTGGAATGGAGTAATGTGTATTCTCAGGTACATAAAAAAGGCTCCAGGCCAGGGTCTGTTGTTCGAAGATAAAGGAAATAGCCAAATTGTTGGATACTGTGATGCTGATTGGGCTGAATCCAATACAGATAGACGCTCTACTACTGAGTATTGTGTGTACCTTGCTGGTAATCTTATCTCATGGAAGAGTAAGAAACAGAAGACTGTTGCTCGATCTAGTGCAGAAGCTGAATATAGATCTATGGCTGTTGCAACTTGTGAGTTGGTGTGGGTTAAACAACTCATACAAGAATTGAAGTTCTGTGAAATTTCTCCAATGCAACTTTATTGTGATAATCAGGCAGCTATCCACATTGCTTCCAATCCGGTATTTCATGAAAGGACTAAACACATTGAAATTGATTGTCACTTTGTAAGGGAAAAAGTGTTGTCCAAGGAAATTAGGACCGAATTTGTTGGTACCAATGACCAGCTTGCAGACCTATTAACCAAACCCTTAAAGGGTCTTCGGATTGAATACTTGATTTCCGAGCTTGGAACATATGATTTATATGCTCCAGCTTCAGGGGGAATGTTAAATTAATGTTAGATGTTGGTTATTAGTTGTTAGTTGAGGTATATTATGTTTCATTTATTATTTGTATGTCAGAGGTTGGTGGTAGTTGTATTCACCACTCTGAATTTCTAGAGTGTATTGTATCTCTATTTAATAAGAGATTCTAAGCTGAGTAAATCTATCTCAAGCTTTTCTATATTCAAGTATAAGTATTGTCTATATACAATAGCTTATTCAAAACTATCATTATTAGTTAATCTTAATAATTAAAATTTTAATTTTTAATTTAAACTATTTTAATTTAAAACAAGTATTTTCTATTCTTTTTCTAATTTTCAAATATTAAAGTTAAAATAATAAAATAAAAAAATCTGAAAATGGCTCAATCCGTATCGGACTGTGTCCCTTCATTGTAAGCCTTATCTAAGCCATATTCTAGCCTATCCAGACTGTATCCAAAGTTTTTTTTTTTAAATAAATAAATAATTGGATACTTCCAGGATAGATATATCTAGGCATATCTGGTTAGTATTAGTGTTCAACACCAATACTTTTGTTACTTTGGAGTATCTGGGCTACATAGTGGATCACACAACGTCATTTATTCCAATTAAAGGCCATAGCTGCAGAAATATTATTTAATCTTAAGTCTGCCATGATTAAATCCTTTTAGGTCTCCCTCTTCTTTGTACTAGACTAAAGACCATGCAATCTACTCTTCTAACAACTGTTTCTTTTGGCATTCTTTGTGCACGTCCAGAAAACCTTAACCAATTTTCTATAATTTTTTTTTCTATTTGTGCCACTCCAATCTTTTCTCATATACAATAATTCCGTATTTTGTCCCTTCTTGTATGCCCACACATCCACCTTAACATCCTCATCCCTACTAGTACTTTTTTTCTCTAGGTTTGCCATTAAAGTCTAACATTCACTACCATAAAATTTTGTTGGGTGAGTATCAATAGAACTTGTGTTTGAGTTGACAGTCACCTTTCGGTCACAACTAATTCTAGATGCCTTTCCCATCTAACCCATGTTGCTTATTCGTATGTGTTACGTCTTCATTAATTTCAAAATCCTTTTGATGATAGATCCCAAATACTTAAACTTGGATACCTTGTTTCACTTTTTAACTTCTCTTTCATCATCCTCTTGTCTCTTGTTAAACTTGTAGTACATGTGCTCAATTGTACTCCTACTTATGCAAAAATCCTTAGTTTTTTGTAAGAATTATTTATTGTTGTTATGTCACACCTCATGCTATTTTATAATAAGTAAAAGGAATCAATGTTGATTACAAGATCAATCAATTACTGATTAATAGAAATCAAATATTCTAATAATAAATGCAATATTAGGAATAATATTAAGACATAATTTCACACTCCCTCTCAAGCTGAAGCATATGCATAATATGAACCAAACTTGTTACAAAAGTTGTACACGTGATAGAAACTAAAGACATTTTGAGTTGTGTCAAATAAACATGGTTTGACAATAGCCAACAAAGGCCCACAATGATAATGGTGACCAATGTGATGCTTAACTTCATGCACTAGGGTCTCACTTGGGTAGTGTTTTGAGTTGGCTATGCACGTAGCTGACATGATGATCTTTAGAAAGGTTGCTATAGGTGGACAAGAGTGCAACATGATGGAGGTTAACTAGGCCCAATAGGAGGAATGAGTATTGTTCATCCACAAAGCAAGTTGAGCACAAAATGTACTTGTGCAAGGGACGTTGCTAAACGTCATTGATCTGAAAAAAGGAAGTGTCTGAGAGCATATTGGTGGTTCTTTCAAGATGTCGTTGATGGAGCGACAAGATTAGTAAAAGCAAGATTTGTGGGTTATAGGCCGGAAAGGTCACAAAGCTCTGGCGGTGGCTGCTGGCAGTGATTGGAAAAGCTTGAGCATGTAATTGAAAGTAAACAATGAGCAGAAAGTGAGTCTCGGGTGAGACACGGTTTTTGTGAAACTTGCTTTCATATAAAGAAAGGCATTGTCTCAAGACAACGTTAACACATTTATATCTAAGCCTAAACTAGATCGTATGAATCCGAGTGTGTTGAGTGCTTAAACTATTTGCCGGTGGCCTATGGTCACTAGTGGATCAACTGTTTGGTGACCCACTGCCATGTTGCTGTTTTCGAAGACTCTTCCTAGAGACCTTTTTCGAAGACTCTTTTTGGAGACCCGTCGCAAAGACCGTTCCTTTAGACACTTCATAGAGACCCTTTCCGGAGATGATTCTCAGAGATTGCCATGCCATTCACGTGTGTAGCACCGTAACCAACTCAAAATACCACTGCACGTGGTCCTAAGCACATGAAACACACGATGCATGTCTCATCTCCACAGTCTTTTTTCAGTGAACATTCTTGGAGACCTTTTTTTGGAGATTATTCTTGGAGACCTTTCCCTGTGACTCTCCCTTATGATTTTCTTTTATTCTTCCACCTCATGGCGTGCTTGTCCTTCTGCCTTAGGGTGTTCTTTATTTACGGGTGAATAGTACCTTTGTTGTTGTTGCCGAGCCATGTTTATCCGGTATAACCACACAACTGGAACAACCTTTCGTCTTCATTCTTATTAGATTAGATTTATTAGGTTTATCACAATTGTAACAAGTTTTGTTAATATATGCTCTAGGTTGAGGGGAGCATTAAAGATTATATATTATTCCCTTCTCTATGATTAGATTGTAATTCAGGATTTACTCCTTATTATCTATTATTAGATTGATCCTTGGTTATTGTTAAAGTAATCCTATGTAATGAATAGAGATCCTATTGGATCATTGTAAATAAATGTACTATGTGGTCATCCTAACACACATTTATGGACGCAAAATGGTTTTCAATTTTTGACAGATTCCAAAATTAAAAATAGAAGTAATCAGTAATGAACAAATGGTTGAAAAATGTTACATCTATAAGGACACATGCACATACCTAGTAAAAGCATCTCCAGTCATGTAATATTTCTATTTTCTAATCATTGACTTTTATAAATAATGCATTATGTGGTCGTCCTAAACGCACATTGTCACACATTTATGGACACAAAATGGTTTTCAAATTTTCACAGGTTCCAAATTAAAAAAGACGCAATTAGTAATGAATAAATGGTTGAAAATGTTACATCTATAAGGGCACTTGCATATACGTTTTAGAAGCATCTCCAATCATGTAAGATTTCTATTTTCTAACCATTGATTTTGAATTTGCAAAATTAAAGAAATACAAATATGTTAGGTCATATGAGAGTTGTACATGAAAGTAAATGGTAAGAATGTCATTTTTTATTTCGGTGCTTTACTTTTATTTGTCTGACATATCACTGCAGGCTGCAAAGGCACTAAACTTTTCTTGTAAAGCCTCATGGCTCTATATCAAATATCATTGTGCTAATCTTTCAGACGATGCTTTGAGAGAGTTTGTAACCATGGCTTGGACCAGAAGTGCTCTTCTCTTAGATATTGTCTATGATGTCAACAATCTAAAGATAAACAGAAAAGTGATTGAGATCCTTAAAAACTGGTTCACTGCTATTGATTTATTCGAGAGGATGCCAGCACCTATACCTGTAATAAAGAAGTGGGTAAAGGTAGTATTTTGAAACATTTACTTTTAAATATTTGCCAACTTTCCTGTTTCTGTTTAAGTTTATTTCTTCAGTCTCCCTGATTGCTGTATGTCATGCTATTGCTATGCAGATAGAATGCAAACGTGCTACTGAGGTGGATGAGAGAATTGATTCTCTTACCTTGTATTGCCTGCTGTCATCTTCTATAGAATTGTCAAAGAGGAATGTTGCCATGATATTGGAGCAGGTTCAGTCTCTTTTTGGATATTTCCTTTGCATAGAAATTGCACCATTTTTTTGGTGCCATTTGTTTAAATTTATGTGTATTGTCCTGTCTGTCAATTGTGTCTTTATCCCCCCTCTTAATACCTATTTAGGAGCTTGCTGCATACGAGGAAATGAGTTTTAAATATCCAGAATTATGTCAGAAAATGCAAACAAAGATCACAGATATTCTCCTGCAAGATATATATATCACTCCAGATAGTCGTTTTCAAAAGGCACAAACTCTAGTCAGAAAGGGAAAGGCAATTAGGTTGAGGGGTATAGGTTGTCTTGGGGACTGCATTCAGTATCTTTCAGAAGCAATAACTATTATGGTAAGTTATTTGGTTCCTGTTGGCTTTCCCTCAAATATCTAACCTCTATTATGGTAAGTTATTTGGTTCCTATTGGTTTTCCCTCAAATATCTAACCTCTATTATCTTTAAAGTAATTTATTTGTGTTGATGTATATGCCATTAATTAATATGATATATTTCTCTTCAACAGAAGGAGATTTCTGGTAGGATATGTGATGATAATAATCCTATTCATCATCAATTGTGTATGACATATTGTTTACGTGCAATTTGTACACAGGAAGCTGAAGCTAATTCAAAGGTACTAAAAATATGTCGATAATTTACACTGTCCTTGAACTATTTCTATTTATTGGGATGGATTATTGTCACTGATGATGTCATAATCATTTTATGTTGTTAAAATCAATAGTTTCCTTGTTAAGTCTTAGCTTGGTTGGTTTCCCTTATAGCTCTTGAGGGATTGGGCAGTTTGGCACATCTACTGTACAGGGAATTTTTTATCCTCCTAACTCTTTGCAATGATATTTTCTTTTATTGAAAAAAGCTTATCTTGGTTTGTATTACTATGCAGCAAATCTTTCAAGACATCAAGGTTGCTTTAGATCTATGGTTGAGCATCTCTCAACTTAATTACTTTGAAAAGGGAGATTGTTTTGCATTATCTGACGGTATAATGATTCTACTCTATAACGTAGTTGATTTGTTACAATTGAAGGTTGGTTTTCCTTCATCATTTTGGTTTCTGTAGATTTTATATAAGATTTATAGTAATGGTCTCTTAATTTCAATGCATATCTTCAGGGTTTCATGGAACTGTTAAATGATGGATATCGACTGCTGAGTAAACTGTTTAAATGGAAGAATGTCCCAATTGAGAAGTGGTTGACCTCAATGTGGGAAAGTAGAAGTCTAAGTCATGCCCTTTGTGTTTCGCCTGTAAATGAGGAATTCATCATGAATTCATGGAATGATTTTAGTGAGCTTTCAAACATTGATTTCTGGATACGTTGTCTTCAAGGAAATCAATCATCATTGATAGGGTTTCAGCAGAACTTTTCATTCTTGTTTGCTAGCTCACATAGGAATTCTTGCAGTCATGGGAGCTCTTTTGAAACAGATTTGACAATTGATAAAGTTCAAAAAGCAGCGCATGATCTGATTTCAAATGTAAGGGCATTTTGATAAAGAACTTATATAATCTCTTTTTTATCCAAAATCACAATTCTGTTCTCTAATAATCTTCTCCTAGGTTCCGGTCTCAAGTCATTCTAAATTTCTTGCGGGGTGTCTTTTTTATGATTTGTGCCCAAGACTTGTTGCAAATGGGCAGTTAATAGAGGTAAGTAGCACTGGTTCTGATTTAAATTTTTATATTACTGATAATCAGTCTATTAGCTTCTAAATTAAGCAACTGTGTTATTTGAAGTACATTTCATGTTTGGTTCAAATGCTACTGTTTGTGAGAGATTGCAATACTGGTGAATTGGTGATCAATTTTCAAGTCAAGTTGTTTTCATGTTCCAAATTAAAAATGATTTGGACTTCTATAGATGTTATAACTTATCAATGCATTTTCTCCTTAAGGTTTAGTTGGTTGAGTAGGTGAATGGTGAAGATGTATATATAGATGAAAATAAAAATGTAAAAAATCATGATGTCCATGTATGAAATTGATTATTTCCAAATACTTCTAATTTCTGTCCTTCCTATTTTATAAGTATGCAACTAAGCAAACCTTTAATCTTTAAAACCGTAGTAGTCAAAGTAGTCAATAGTGGATAGCGGTGCGTAGCAATGGTCTCCCTAAAATGCTATAACGAGATAGCGGTATTGGGATAACCACTATTTCAATCCTAAATACATTTATATAAGAAATATATAAATGCTGAAAAACAAATAACATTTATATGTCCCGTGGGTGAAGCGATGAGTGGTGAAGAGGTTGGAGAGTGAGGGCTGTCCGAACTTGGAATTCGCTGTTGGACGCCGTAAATGCCGTTAGAACTCGTCGCCGATGGTTTTCTTGCGCAGACAAACGTCGGAAAGGGAGGACGAATGTCAGAAATGGAGACGAAGTTTTGGACTCGAAGGCTCAAGTTGAAGAGTCGAAATCTCGAAGACGAACATTGCTGAGAGGGTAGGAGTTTTTTTCATAAAAAATTGAAAAACAAGTTAAGTGAAACGTGCATTTCACTTAAATAGTTTGGAAGAAAAAAAAAAGCCTAACATTGTACTCGTCTTCTTGGTTCGCGTCTCCTTCGTCTGAAAGTGGCGTCTTCTTCTTCGTTTCGTTTGGGTGTCGTTTGCAAGTGGCATTACAGCCGTGAGAGGAAGCTGCAATGCGACGCACAGTCAAGGAGCAGACATCGGCCGCCACACATCGCCATTCCGTGAACGCGCGCGAAAGTGGCGCTATTAACTGCTGTGTTTAAAACAAAGCATAATAATTTTGGAACTTCAAAATTTTTTGTCTATTGACTATTGAAGTATATTTTCTTCTCTTAATTCAAATTAATCTTTCCTCGTTGAAATGAATCTTGGTTTCCTTAGTCCTTAGAAAACACACTTATTTCATTTGTTGTTGGTTTGTTGTTTGTAATAGACAGGATATGATATGATAGGATAAATTGTCAATTGATGAATGTTAAGGTAGTAATTGAACATAAAAAAAGGCTAGTATCGCAGATTAAAATCTCCCTTGAAATATAGGTTACCAAGTTTTGATAGTTTATATACACATTTTTGCAAAGAAAAAGTTAAGGGAATTTGCCCCATAGTAAGAAAGTTAAGACATGCTGAAAGCCTGAGCAAAGGCCAACGGTTCTTACAGAAGACCTACCCATGAAAAACATATTTTGTTAGTTTTTTTATCTATATCTTTTTTATCTTACATTGTTTCCCATCTCATAATATCTTTTTTTCTTTTCAAACTATTAGGCTCTTTCATCTGCCAAAGAAGCTTATAGATTACATGAGGAACTCTTCCAAATGAAGTTTAGACGTTATGTTCAGCAGCAGCATGACAAGCACAATGCAATAGTTGATTCCTCAAAGAATCGTATGGTTGATGTTGAGAATATTGCACAGAGGTTATCAGTGGCCAGGGAAGTTTTGCTATTTGATTCTATGTCATGGGACTTGAAAGACAGTTATCTTAGTGCATGGAAAGTTATGCAATGTTATCTTGAGAGCACTCTTCAGGTTTGATTTCTTTCTCATGATCCCTCATATACAAAAATAAATATGTTCCAATGACACCTGTTATGCACCATATTTCAATTTCGTTCACACTTGCAGGTAGGAATCATCAATGAAATGATTGGAAATGGAGAAGAGGCTGAAAAGTATTTCAAGACGGGGAAAGCCATATCCTGTTCACTACAGCTACCTTTTTTTATAGTTGTTTTCTCTTCCTCTTTAGGTATAAGCATTAGTTGTACCGTTTTCTCTCTGTTTGGATTGATGAAATATTTCACTATCTGATTGGTATGAAATTAATTTCCCATTTTTGTGGTGTGTTTTACTAGGAAAAGTGTATGTTAAAAAACAACTTTGGGATTTAGCAGAAAAGGAACTTCATAGTGCTGAACAGATTTTAAAGGAAAGCAACACACCATTTTGTTGCTCAAAGTGTAAATTGAAACTTGAAGCTACTCTGTATGAGTATCTTGGAGATTTTTGCCAAAGTAAATTTGACACTTGTGGTGGGGTTATGTCTGAAGATACTGCAAAAAATTGGTACACATCAGCTCTGGACAAACTAAATCTTTCTGAGTGGAAAAATTCTATTAGCTGTCCAGAAGATAGCAGTGATGGAACTGCAATAGACATAAAATGTCCTGTTGGTAAGACTTGTACTTACTCTATGATGAATGAAGCAGGTGAAAATGTAAAGAAATTCAGGACAGCTGGGCAAGAAACTGATTTTGGGGCAAAACAAAATAGAAAGACTAAAAATGCAGTGAAGGTTTTACCAAAGCAACCAAACTTAGTGGTTGAGAACAAGTCAAGGGTAACTCGTTCTAGATATCGATCTTCACAAAACCGAGATACAAGCATTTACAGGAAGTTAGGAGTCAGTGAAAATCTGGAGGGAAATCATGTCTCTGATTCATCTGATATGCTTGGTCAGAATTCGTCACTTTTGGACAATATAGGTTACCCCTTTGCTTCAAGGTGTGCAATAACTTGTGTTTGCTCAAAAATGGGGTGCTGGAACTGTCTTACCTCTGAAGTTGTAAAATCTGGATTACTAAATGATTTTATTAATCTTAAATGGGAGTTTGTCCGGAGGCAACTTTCAATGCAGTTACTCAGTCGTCTAGGTGTGTGTGTTCATTCATATTTGCTGCTTTTTATTCTGTTGAATAATTGCAAGTGTTTTGTAGACATTTACAGCTGGTTCTTGGCATGTTTTGTCAAGCTATTTTGCATTTAAATGACATTGGTTTTCTGAGTCAGGTAAACTTCTTAAGAATTGCCTTTTCCAAATTTTAAATATTCACCACCCCCTCCACAAACATTGAAGTTACCGGTTCAGGAAGTATTCATTTGCATCCTTTGGAAATGAAGTTAATTGCTTGTTGTGTATACTGTTGCTTTTGCTTGTTTTTATTGTTGCTTTTGTGGACATTCTTAAATATAATTGTTGCATCCTTTGGAAATGAAGTTAATTGCTTGTTGTGTATACTGTTGCTTTTGCTTGTTTTTATTGTTGCTTTTGCGGACATTCTTAAATATAATTGTTCCATCCTTTGGAAATGAAGTTAATTGCTTGTTGTGTATATGGTTGCTTTTGCGTGTTTTTATTGTTGCTTTTGTGGACATTCTTAAATATAATTATTAGGCTATGCTACTCTTAGTCAAGCATCTAAAACCATTGATTTGTTTATTGATGGACAATTTTTTTTGAGATAAACTTTTACTGAAAGACAATGTTATCAAACTTAAAGAGTTTACTTAGACTCATGTGAACTCTAAAAACTTGACTTGTAAACTTATGAAAGTTTACTTCATATAAAAATAATAGCAAATATCTATAAATAATATACCAATCAAACATTTTAACAACATAATAAATCAAAATAGTAAACCATATTACACAATACTTAATAATTAAGTCTAGCAATGCATCACCATTAGATAATAATCTGTGAAATTGATAATAATGGTTGAACATTCCCATCCATGGTTGGTTGTTGTTGGAGAATGAGAGTTTGATATTCTTAGAGAGAAAACTTCTTCAATTCAGGAACGATACACCAAATTGATGTTGAGCTCTAAAATGTGTAGAAAACAATCCAAAATCATTATTAATGAGTTAATTCGAGAGTTTGATAACTATGTCCGAGTATGGTTACATTGCTTTATCTTTGTGTTTGCACATTCCTAGTTTACAACATTTTATTAGGGTACTTGAACATAGATGAAAGACTCTGAGAAAAATAATGCTTGAGTGTGTATTTTTACTTAGCTGATAATATTAATAAAGTAGATTACAATTAATAGTACAAAAGATAGACAAGGGTGCATACCATGCACCTGCTCTAAACAACTATAGCAAATAATAGAAGACTAGAGAGGACTAAAAAGTAATAAAATACATACAAATATTCAACGCTTCCCTTCAAGCTTGAGTATATAGATTGTATGATCCAAACTTGGAACATATAAAATGAATAGAGGTCTTCTCAAGGGTTTTGTCAAAATATGTGTAAGCTGATTGTTTGAACTAACAAACTCAAAATTGATCTCTTTAGACAACAACTTTCTCCTTACAAAATTGCAATCAATCTCTATGTTTAGTCCTCTCATGAAAAGCTCGGTTAGAGACAATATGAAGAATTGCCTGACTATCACCATACAAAATCATTGGTTAAATCTCACAAAATCTTAGTTCTTGAAGAAGTTGTTTGATTCACTCTAGTTCAGAGCTACAGGTGCCATGACTCTATCTTACTTTTGCACTAGATTTAGCCACATCGTTCTACTTCTTGCTCTTCCAAGATAGTATATTTCCTCCAATAGACAGACAACATCTAGTAATAGAGCGCTTGTCATTGGAGGGTTGTTCCCTATTAGCATCACAATACCTATAAATTTTAGTAACTCTTTTATTCTCATATAGTAGCCCCTGTCTTAGAGTTTTTCTTAATATACATGAGAATGCGAATCAGGTCATTGCAATGATCAACATAAGGAGCCTTCATGAGTTGACTAATAATTCTCACTGCAAAGGAAATATCGAGCCTAGTTATCGTGAGGTAGATTAGTATACGAGTTTTTCAACCAATGTTCTATACCTTGGATTTTCATATGGCCCACCTTGTTCTGCCATTAACTTTTGACTTGGGTCCATGGGACTATCAATAAGCCCACAATTCATCATTCCTATCTCCTGTAGAATATCTTGGTCATATTGTCTATGAGAAATAATTATACCTTCCTTGGATTGAGCCACTTTTATACCAAGAAAATTTTTTATATCATTATTCCTTATAGTGACTATATCATCAACATACATAACTAGATAAACACACATTGTAGTGACGATAAAAACAGAGATATACTCCACTCCATTTCATCCCAAAACTCTATTGACGGAGTTTACATTACTAAACTAGACTCCCTTTGAACAACAAAGCCAGGAGGTTGCTCCATGTAAATCTCTTTGTGCAATTCAGGATGAAAAAAAATTTCTTTATATCCAATTGATAAAGGGGCAAATGGAGGATAACAACCATGATAAGAAAGAGGTGAACAATTATTATTTAGGGCATAGAAGATGATGGATTTCACCATTAGTGCTAACATTAATAGTGTAGAAGAAAGCAGTTGCTTTCTTCCCAGGAGGAAGATGAAGCTCAAAAAATTGTATATAGGATCAAAATTTTGAAATAGATCTAATACCTTTCCTAAGAGCAATGTGTCAACCTAAGTTATCATCTGGAGTAGAGGACGAGAAGGTAGGATTTGTGGTACAGGGGGATAATAAGGTAGGATCCTTTGTTGATCAGTAATGAGAGGAGGTGAACCTATAACTTGAGAATGAGGTTGATTCTCTTCTTGATTAGACATATTAGGTTAAGAATCCACCATAGGACAAGGAGATGCAATAGGCAAAACTTCTTAGATGGAAATGGAATCTAATATGGAGGATACAAATAAGCAAGTTTCTTCAAAGATTTCTGCAGAAATAAGATGTATATTTTCTGATTTGGAAAAGATACCAGAGAGGTATAAATAGAATACATGGGAATAAAAACTGTACACTTAATCTATCCCGGAAAATCAGGGAAATAATTCTCTCTATAAATGCTACACCTAAATAAGGAAAGGAGAGGAAATAAAACTGATCTTATTAACATTAAATCCTATTTATGGGCTGTATAAATCAGAATTATATGATTCTGATTGATATGCTCTAATCTCCAACAATTTCATTAGATGACAACTAAAACCTTCTTTGTGTCTAGAGAATAACACACCTTTTTTGAAGATGAGAATAGCCAAGGACAACACACTTGATGACTTTTGTAGAAAGTTTATCTCTAGACCTGGAGAAACTCATAAATAAAACATGTGCAGCAACACTAGGATACATGATGCAAAAGTTCATTTGAAAAAATTATCAAATAAGGAATTTGATTTGCAAGAGAGGGAGATGATGTCCTGCTTATGAGGAAACAAATGAGAACATTATGATGCAAAGGAACCTTTGCACCAAGTATCAAAGGTCGTGCAATTTCAACTAGATGCAACTAATGTGACAAGTTGAGGGAATTTAAGGAAAGACATTGATTAGAACAATGACTTATTACTAGAAATATGGTCATAAGCACTTGAATCAAGAATCCAAGGATTTTGACCCTCCATATATTAACATATGGGTTGCGTTATCAAGGAAACCATGCAAAGAATATCAAGTTTCTTTTCTTGCAATGTGTACACTAAGGACGCCGGTCTTTATCACCACGTCCTCCTTTGTTACCACGACCTCTTGTGCATGAGATAACCATTGCTGAAGCTTCAATAATTGCTACTAAATTTTCATCCTTTATTGAAATGGGAACACAGAGACTGAGAAATTTAGAGACTAAGCTATCCATTGATGGGATTTGCTCTCGAGCCAAAGTTTGGTCACGTAGATGATCACAATTTGAGTGTAAACTCCGCAAAATCAAAGCCATCTACAACTTATCAAGTTTTTTCTTCAACTCTTCCAAGGAATTAACAAGCAAGTGCTTTTCCAATTCTTCTACTGCAGCCCTAGCTTTTGCCACATGTGAGATCATATCACTGTTGAGTTGTTTGCGAGAGGCTACTTTATGAGTTGCATCAAATTGCCGTTGAATGTCATTGTCAAATATAGTCCGAGCATGTTTCCAAAATGAGGAATAGGTCGTGGATGATCTGGTTATCTTTAGGATATTTGGACCTTTAGATTGTCATAATACTATACATAGTCAAAAGTCAGCCTTTTGCCATTGAGCTTTGTTTGCGGTTGGAACTTCATCAACTTCCTTCTCCAGATGGTCATGGTATATGGTCATGGTATCCTTGACCAAGGAATCACAGCTTAATTGAAGCAAACCATGAAGGAAATTTTTTCCAGTTAAGTTTCTAGGTTGCAATAGTGGGTGTCCCATCAAATGGAAAAATATGGCCTGCAACAAACCTAACAAACTCAGAAAAGACCATTTTCAATAACAGAAAAGAAGAAAGTGCCAAGGGCAAATACAGGGTCAATATAAACTCTCAACCTTTTAGGTAAAAAGATGATCTGGGGCTAGGAACGGTAAAAGAGAGCTACAATGAGTGTGGCAGAGGTAGCGAAATGACATTGCTCCGATGGTGGGAGACCAGCGATCGAGATGACATGCCTAAAATGATGCATTTGAAAAGTTGTGTGAGGATACCTAACTTGGCTTCGTCGTCGTTGGTGATCGGAGGCGTATGAAAACTTAAGCAAGAGAAGGTGGTGGCTGGAGAGAGGAACACAAAGTGGAATCGTATTCGAACCCCACTCTAATACCAACTTGAAAATAGATGAAAGACTTTTTGAGAGAAAAAAACATGCTTTGAGTGTGTATTTTCACTTAGCTGATAATGTTATACAAGGGTGGTGACCTGTGCACCTGCCCCCAAAGACTAAAGCGAATTGAAAAATAATAAAATACATGTAAATATTCAATGGGGTTAACCATAAGTCTATCGATTTTATAGGGCTTAAAATAATATTCAATGGCGGTTATGGCGGCGCCATAATGGCGCCGTAACGCCGTGGCGGCAGAGGCCGCAATCCTTTATGGGCATTACGCTTGCGTATGGCGCAAGTTCGCCTTTCGGTGTTTGGCAGGCGTCATGGTGGAAACGGCGTGGCGACGCATTGCGGACGTAACACTCAGTTGGGCTTTTTTTTTTTGTTTTCTACATTTTTTGGACTGGGTCGACCCGACCCAGTTGATGCCAAAGACTATGTTTGTGCATGCCCTAGCCACCAACTCACCTCACGAACTCCCCCTGGCGGCGATGAGCATTCAGTCTCCGACGAGTTCTCCGGCGCCGACGACAACGACAGCCACCTCATGACGCCTCTTCTCTTCCTCGCAAGTCGCGCGAACAACGTTTCTCTTCCTCGCGAGTGTGACTATGGTTCCTTTTCTTCCTCGCACCATTGCTTCGCCGCACCGTCGCAGACAACGTTCTCACCTTAAAGCCTCTTTCTTCCTCTCGCCCCTCCTTTAATATATCTTTTTTTATAAAAGAGATATTAGTGTTTTTTTTCTCTTTTTTTTTGTTTTTGATTTTTTTTATAAAAGCTATTTTTCAATTTTTTTTTCAATTTAATAATCATGTCTGGGGCTGAAACAAACACCCAAATGTATCCTTAAATTTTTTCAGTTTAGGATTTGCCATTGTGTTTACTGTTTTTAACTTTGTTTTGATGGTTGTTTAATCTTTTTTATTTGATTAGGAATTTATGTTTTTAAAATTTAATGATGACGATATCAGTAGATTATGAATTCTATGAATTTTAGATTATTACATTGTTGGTTTTGATTAATCTGTCTGTTATTTTGGTGTTTATGCATTATATTATATATATATATATATATATATATACACACTTCATTTTTTGTCCGCCATAGACCGCCATGGCAGTATGGTGCTTAAAGGTTTTGACCGCCATCCGCCGTATAACCTTCCTGACAACCTTGGACCCTAACCTCTCTTGATTAGAGATTGATTCAATAATTAGCTTGCTGCTAAATTTGTGGATATTGTTAGCAGGCACTTGCAGTTAAAATTTGCTAGTAGCCTGCTTTATGTTATATGATTCTTGCTTGCTTGATGTTTTGGGTATTGTATTTATTTACGGGATATAGTTATTTACTTCTTTAATTCTCTAATTTGTTTCTTTACAGTGAAATGCTTTTCATATCCTGTTCAAATTGATGAAACACATAAAATTCTTCTAAGAAGCATATCAGTTCTAGTCTTCAGAAACCCATTCTACCCCATAGTTACATCTATTCCTCTGGATTATTTTCATCATTTGGTTGCAAGGGAGATCCCAGGAGATGTGTTTACTATTGAACGTGCAGAAATAGTTCATGACATATGCTGGTATTCTTTGAAGAACTATCATTCCAAGTTTGCAAGGTATACCAACTAGTTTATTTCATACATTGTCTTTTCTTATTTTTTCGTTAGAAAACAAATTTATATGCATGTTATTCCAGTCCAAAATGTGCTTTATCATTAACTTTCCGCATATGTATTAAGTAATGATTTAGTTGTGATTGACTAATTGACAATTATCACATATTTTATGTGTTTTATTAAAATGTCTAGGCTCTTCACATCTCACATTTTGGGTTGTATGTGGTTTAATATTGGCACAATAAGCCCAACAACCTTTGCTAGGATGGGATATACTTTGATAAATCTTAGATTTTAAGTTTGGGTCTAACTTAACCTAAAAAACAGTATGAATATGGAAATTTTAATTATAAGTTTTCTTCAGTTGAAAATGTTGTCTTAGGCATTTCATGGAATGTTCTTCACTAGTCCCCACCTTTTCTTGCTTGTTCACTGTTTTTTTGGAACATGTAGTGACTTGACAACGATTTTCTATGCTGTAAAATGTGGAGTTGATGGAAAATAATAAAACTCATTTTGATTAATAACAAGCACCTAAATATTGCATTAAAAAATGGTGATTCTTCATTCTTGAGAATCCACTTAATTTTCTAATCAGCTAGATCCTTTTGACTCTTAAGGGAATGTTTATTGAATGGTCATTGTTTGGTATTTTGCTATATGCTAGTGTGCTCCTAAAACATTGTCTTTTAAGGGACTATATTTATAGTTTTTGTCATTTTTTGGTTTTGCTTCTCAGGATCATTTTCTGTGATCTATCTTCCATCAAGTTTGAAGACTTGGCTTCTTGGCTGATGGTAGCCTTTGTACTCTCTCGTGAGGTTCCTGTAATTTTCCAAAAGGTCATAATTCTCTATCTTCACACTATTATTATGTGACAATTTTCACTTAATTATTTAATAATTTTATTAGGTACACTTTCATGATTGCAAACACTTAATCATTTCTTTAGTCAAATTACTTGTCGTGAATTTTTTGAAACATGAAATAAAGTGGAATCCCTTGAAGTTCTAGACCTCTTTGCCTTCTATAATGTTCATATTTATAGTTGCTGAAATCCATATATAATTTATTATCTCTATTATTTCATATATTCAATATTATCTATCCACTTTCACGTTGATAATTGAAACATAAGTAGAAGTTTACAGAATTTATGGAGATCTAAATTCAAGAACATCAGAAATTTGATAACATATCATTATATTCTTTATTGAGGAGAGATTCACTCTTTCCAAGAGTGAGTATAAAAAACTTACTCTTTATTTTTACTATTCATTTTCTTGAAATTTAATGGTTATTATAAGTAACTAATCTTAACCATTAGATTTCAAGAAAATGATTAGTAAGGATCAAGAGTAAGTTCCTATACTTACTCTTGAAGTAAGTGGATCACTTGTCTTCTTTATTGTCTGTAAAGGACTTGCAGTGTTTTATGAGTGCAAAAATGCCTGGTAGAGTTGCTTAATCTTGATTCTTGGCTTTTTGATCTCTTCCTTTGTTACTTTCCTATCACCAATAGAGATGTGTACTGATGATACTGCAACAGGTGTCAACATTACTTGCTGTGATGTATGTAGTTTCTTCCTCGAATCAGCAATTTTCTCTTTTACCTCTTAGTAAAGCTTTGGGTGAAAGTTATTGGTCTTCATATTTCCACCAAGCTTCAATTGGAACTCATCTTACTTATCAATTTCTTTCACATCTTATTGGAAGATGCAAGGTACAACCCCTTATTAATGTTGTAGGCATATCTTCTTGTTACTCAATATATGAAATTTCTCTATGGTTTCTTTTATAAACACTAGTATTCCAGCCCAGTAATGCCGGTTTTTTTTTTTTTTTTTTTCTTTTCGTTTTTAAAATATAAAAAATAATTATATATTTTCAAAATATTTTTTCATTAGTTGAGTTTTTTTTTTCTCACCATGGAAATTCTTAATTAATTCTTCATTGCTGAAGTTGTAGCATATAACTAACAATTAAAAAAGTGAGTCAAGTTGGGTTGACTTTCTCTTTTGCGTGATATGTAGCTAGTTAACGTAGGTGGCCAAAGGTAGCTCGTTTTAACAACTCTAATTTAATCATCTTTCATGTAATTTTACTTTCAAGTTAAAGATTCAAATGCCAATCTTTTTCTTCATCTAAAGATTCATCTGACAAATCTGTTAATAGGACTATTTAGAGCATATTTTGAAAAATATTATTCCCAACATTTTAGTTGTTTTTGTTGTAAAAAACTTGTTTTTAGAATAAGTTGCTTGTTTGGACTAAAAACTTAAATTTGTAAAAAGTTCTAAAATTTTGTAACATATGATTATCTCATAATTTTATTGATAAACAGATAACAGTTCATAATGGCAAACTAAAAAACTTTTATGAAAATATAATGGATGCCATAATAGGGTATGACAGCAGTATAACGGTAAATATATACACACATATACATATACATATGCATATACATATACATATATAAATAAAAAATGCAGAATTATAATTCAAATGCATTAATAATTAAAGACAAACATAAAATATATAATAATAGCAACTTTAAAACTTCAAATATCAATAAATGATAGCAAATTTCAAGTTTAAAGTTCAAGAAACCAATTATGACATGATTAACAACTAAGTGAACTAACAAACAACTTACACAAGCATAACTTAACACAAAACTTGTCCTCATATTCTAATCCTCTAGCTCTTCATCATTCCCGATATAGTTATCTTTAATGTTGTTGTCCAATAGAGCATAACCCTCTTCTTCTTTTCCTTTTAGAGACATAGCTAGTGTTGCTAATCTTGTCAGAGTTTAAGTATTTCATCTTTGTCCTCTGAGTTAGAGCTGTCAAACTAAGGTTTAATCTCAACAGGCTGAACTACAACCTTCTCTTTGGTTTTTTCTCTTCCTTTTGTTGAGGTTGAACCTTCTTGGAAGCTTTGGGAGATCGAATAACAACACTTGCACTTTATGGCTCTTACTCCTTTCTTTTATTGCTCCTAGTATAGGTTATTGGCTCTCCAACTCCAAAAGCTTCATAAACTATTGCCTAATTAAGGGGGGATCATCATAAAAAATCATGTTATTCCCCTCATGCATTTTCACCATCCACTTCTCCCGCTAATCACTCCTTGCACTCATCAATGTCATTGAGTGCAATAGGAAGCTTCTTATGATCTAGCCCATTTCTCTTCTTTGAATAACAATCCCAATCAGTCTTCTCAGACTCATGCTAACACTTGAATATAGAAAAGCTTGAGTTTACTTATTCAGCTTAGAACTTCTTATTAAATAGAGATGCAATACAATCTAGAATACAACTAACACAACCTCTGACATACAATAATAAATGAAACATAATATACCCCAATTAGCAACTAATAACCAAAATCTAACATTAATTTAACACTCAAGCTGAAGCATATAAATCATATGTTCCAAGCTTGGAAATCAAGTATGCAATCCGAGGACCCTTTAAGGGTTTGGTTAATAGATCTGCAAGCTGGTCATTGGAACCAACAAATTCAGTCCTAATTTCCTTGGACAACACTTTTTCCCTTACAAAGTGACAATCAATTTCAATGTGTTTAGTCCTTTCATGAAATACTGGATTGGAAGCAATGTGGAGAGCTGTCTGATTATCACAATAAAGTTGCATTGGAGAAATTTCACAGAACTTCAATTCTTGTATGAGTTGTTTAACCCATACCAACTCACAAGTTGCAAGAGCCATAGATCTATATTCAGCTTCTGCACTAGATCGAACAACAGTCTTTTGTTTCTTACTTTTCCATGAGATAAGATTACCACTAAGGTACATACAATACCCAGTAGTAGAGCGTCGATCTGTATCGGATTCAGCCTAATTAGCATCACAATATCCAACAATTTGGCTATTTCCTTTATCTTCGAACAATAGACCCTGACCTGGAGCCTTTTTTATGTATCTGAGAATACGCATTACTCCATTCCAATGATCAACACAAGGTGAATTCATGAATCGACTTACAACTCCAACTGCAAAGGAAATATCTGACCTCGTAATAGTAAGATATATGAGCTTTCCAACCAACCTTCTATACCTTTCTGGATCTGAGTATAAGTCTCCCATATCAGCCACTAACTTCTTGTATGGGTCCATAAGACTATTGGCTGGCTTACAATCAGAAATTTTTGATTCCTCCAGAAGATCCAAGGCATACTTCCTCTGAGAAACTACAATGCCTTCTTTGGATTGAGCTACTTCTATTCCCAGAAAATATTTCAGATGACCAAGAAATTTCAGAAATTTTTGATTCCTCCAGAAGATCCAAGGCATACTTCCTCTGAGAAACTACAATGCCTTCTTTGGATTGAGCTACTTCTATTCCCAGAAAATATTTCAGATGACCAAGATCTTTTGTTTGAAAGTGATTGCATAAGTGTGACTTTAGTTGAGATATTGTGACTTCATCATTTCCTGTAATGACAATGTCATTGACATAAACAACTAAATAAACACATTTGCCAACATATTTATAATAGTAGAAGACAGAGTGATCCGCTTCACTCCTTTTCATTCCGAAACCTTGGACAACATTGCTGAATTTTACAAACCAAGCCCTTAGCGACTGCTTAAGACCATAGAGAGATCACTTGAATTTACATACTAGACCATACTCCCCCTGAGCAACAAAGCCAGGAGGTTGCTCGTTGTAAATCTTCTTATCTAACTCACCATGGAGGAATGCATTTTTAACGTCCATCTGATACAGGGGCCAATGACGAATAGCTGCCATGGCAAGAAGAAGACGAATAGTAGTGATCTTGACCACCAGGGAGAAAGTGTCTCCATAATCAAATCCATATATCTGAGTGTAACCTTTGGCTACCAAACGAGCTTTAAGGCGTTCAATTTCACCATTTGGACCAACTTTAATAGCATAGATCCATCTACAACCAACAGCTTTCTTCCCAAGAGGAAGATGAACCAATTCCCACGTTCCATTATGATCAAGGGCCTGTATTTCATCAATCATGGCTTGTCGCCATCTAGGGTGATCAAGTGCTTCACAAATATTTTTGGGAATAGTGATGGATGATAAGGAATTTATAAAGGAACAATAAGATGGAGAAAAACGATGATAACTCAAAAAATTGTAAATAGGATGAGGGTTTCGAAAAGAGCGAATACCTTTTCGAAGGGCAACAGGCAAACATGAGTTGTCATTAGCCATGGAAGGAGAATTAGGAGCCGTTATACAAGAAGCAGATGGAGATGGACATGAGCCACGAGAGTCATCAGGAATGATGGGGATAGCTCAGGAGTCATGTCATGAGGAAGAGCTGAGGGAGAATGATCAGTTTCAGAAAGATAGGCATTGGACTAATATTGGTGTGGTTGGGTTGATAAGACGTGTTTTGAGAAATGACAATCTCTGGGCTCGAGGAGGGAGAGGGCAAGACCTCTTGAATGGAAATGGAGTCAGGTGTGGAGGATGAGTAGAAAGGAGAATCTTTAAAGAAGGTAACATTTGCAGACATGTAATACTTCTTGTTATGAGGAGAATAACATTTGTATCCTTTTTGAAGGCGGCAGAATCCCAGGAAAACACACTTGATCGACTTAGCTGACAATTTATCGAGGCCTTGAGACATATCATGAACAAAACAAGGACAACCAAATACACGAGGTGAAACATGATATAGAGGTTCAGCTGGAAATAGGATGAAATGAGGAATTTGATTATCAAGAGAGGAAGAGGGCATCCTATTGATAAGATAGCAGGCAGAAACAATCGCATTAGTCATTAAAGAGCGAGCGGTTTCAACAAGGTGGCGATTCTTTCTTTCGGCTATCCCATTCTGTTGAGGAGTGTGGGGACAAGTGGACTGATGTAATATACCTTGAGAGGACAAAAATGACGAGAGTGTAGAAGAAAAATATTCTTTTGCATTATCGCTTCTGAAACATTTGATTGATTTTCCAAACTGATTTTTTATTTCATGAAAGAAGGACACAAATATAGATAGAAGTTCAGACCTTTCTTTCATTAAATAAAACCACGTGCACCGAGAATATTCATCAATAAAGGTGATAAAATATTTAAATCCAAAAGAAGTAATTCGACTAGGACCCCAAATATCTGAATGAACAGTAGAGAAGGCTGAATTACTTCTTGATTTATCTTTACTTTAAAAAGAAGACCTAACATGTTTGTCTAATTGACAAGTTTCACATTCTAAAGTTTGGATTTTCTGGGTATTAGGAGTCATTATCTTTAATTTGGCAAGACTAGGATGTCCAAACCAATCATGCAACAATTTAGGAGAGATGGATGCAAGACAAGACACTGAAGAGCTAGATTCCAGTTAATAGAGGCCTCGTGATTCGTGTCCTGCGCCAATCTGCCTGCTCGTACCACGATCCTGAATGACAAAGGAGTCAGATTAAATGTAACTGGATAATTTAAGGACTTAGTTAATTGACTCAAGGAAAGTAAATTTGGACAAGAAGGAATGTACAAAATAGAAGATAAATTTAAGGAGGGAGAAATAGAAATTGAACCCACTCCTTGAGCTGAAACCTTTGACCCATTGACTAATGTGACAAGATGTGGAAATTTGGGAGGTAATAAAGATGAAAACAAGGAGTTATTACCAGAGATATGGTCTGAAGCACCAGAGTCAACAATCCATGGGTTTGGACCTTCCACAGATTGAGAAATCCAGGCCGTTGAGACATTAGGTCCAGAAGAAGGTCCAGCAAGGTTGTTAGATTTCATCCTCAAATACTCTTGGTATCCTTGATATTCTTTTTCAGTCAGTTTCCTCTCTTCCGGTTTCTCAAATCTTGATCCATGGGCAGACTTGTCTGGAAAGCCATGCCGTGAGTAGCATGTCTCATGAGTATGACCCATCCTTTTGCAATGAGTGCATTGTGGACGATTACCTCTTCCACCACGACCTCTATTTCCACGTCCTCCTTTTCCTCTTGAAGATATCATAATAGAGGACTCCATATTATTTTCAAGGGAGGTACCCCCATTGCTTAAGGTAGGAACACGAAGGAGACGAGTAATTAAACTCTCCATGGAAGAAATATCTTGACTGGTCAGAACTTGATCACGAATGTGATTGAATGTCGGATTCATACCACGAAGAATCATAACCATATAGAGGTTATCAAGCCGTTTCTTTATTTCTTCTATAGAATCAGCTTCTAAGAAAAACTTCAATTCTTCTGCAGCGGCTTGAGCTTCGGAAACATATGACACCATATTTGAATCATTTTGTTTTAAGGAGGCTAGCTTTTGAACACAATCAAACAAGTGTTGGATATCATGAGAGTAGATATCTTGGGCTTTCTTCCAAAATGAGTAATAGGTTTTGAAAGCTCTGAGGTTCCTTAATATCTTAGGCTCGATTAACTGCCATAGAAGTGCACAAAGCTGAAAGTCAAGTTTCTTCCACTGAGCTTTCTGTTCAGCTGACTACTCAATATCTACCTTTTCTAGATGCTCATGGTGTCCTTGACTAAGGAACCAGAGTTCTACAGAATCAGCCCAAGCTAAATAATTTTTACCATTGAGCTTTTCTGTTGTGATGACGGCAGATCCAGAAATAGGAAGAATGGGACCAGAGTTGACTGAAGTAGAAGTAGACATTTTTCCAGATCTGAAAAAAAAGAAAAACTAAAGACCCGAGAGAGATATTTGATTTAAATCCACTAAATCTTGCTCAAAGTGAACCAAGCAGGTTAGCAATGACTTCAGAAGGCTCCGGTGAGTCAGACGGCATCGGAACGACGGCGATCGGAGACTGTTTCGCTAGCGCATGGAGCTCATGCGCTTGCTGTTTGGCAGGACTGAGGCGGCGCGTGGAGCGGCGTATGGAAGAGCGATTTACAGGGGTAGAACACGCACGTCGAGGCGCACCTGGATCTGTACTCGTCAGAGAAAAAGTCGCCGAAGAAGGCGGCGGACGGCAGCGACAGTGGCGGACAACCTACTGTGTGACTTTAGACGTTAAAGAGCAGGGTCGAACCTGCTCTGATACCAACTTGAATATAGAAAAGCTTGAGTTAACTTACTCAGCTTAGAACCTCTTATTAAATAGAGATGCAATACAATCTAGAATACAACTAACACCAACCTCTGACATACAATAATAAATGAAACATAATATACATCAACTAACAACTAATAACCAAAATCTAACATTAATTTAACACTAACAATAGTGGAGCTCCTTGTTCCAATGTCTTGCTTAACCCAAATTCTTGATCGAATACCACTGCCCCCCTTCTGCTAGTGCCATGTTAGCTAACACTTCTTCTAATTCCTCTCAGCCTAATACTACGTGGATTCCAAATTCAGGCGCTTCATTTCATGTAATAGGAGAGTCACAAAACATTAAGCAACTTGAGAGCTTTGAAGGACAAGACCAAATATTCATTGACAATGGTCAAGGTTTGCTCATTAAGTTTGCTGGTTCCTCTCATTTTAGATCCCCTATTATTAACCAACACATTTCCCTTTCACTGAACCAACTTTTTCATGTGCTTCACATTACAAAAAAATCTTTTTAGTGTGAGTAAATTTTCCCGGGATAACCATGTGTCCTTTGAATTTCATCCTAATGTCTGCCTTGTTAAATCTCAGGTTTTCGATGAAGTTCTACTTCAAGGAAAAACTGGTCCTGATGGTCTCTATACCTTCCCCAATTTGCAGTTGTTAAACTATCCCAATAATTCTACAATTTGTTGTTTTTCCATTAATATAAAATCCAGCAATACTAATTCTGTCTTGTCTTGTAATTTTGAAAATAGTATTAAAAAAAGAAATTCTCTATGCCAGGCTCGCCTTGGACATCCTAATTTTTCAGTTTTAAAGATTGTTCCACAACATTGTAATAGTCCCACTTGTAATAAAATTGTTAGATTTCTACAATGTATGTGTTAGTTGGGTTCTGTTATGAGTTTGTTATTTTGGCTTTCAAATTTGCACTTCTATAAATAGTACACTTGTACTCTCTTTTTAGTGGTTGAATAATATAGAACCCTCTCCTCTTTGACTCTTTCAGCCTTACTACTTTCTTTCTCTCTTTATGTTCAAAACATCAAAACATTGTAATTTATGATCTTTTAACAAGTCCTTAGTGGGATTCAACTCTTTGTTGAGAAGTGGAACTCTAATTTCATGACAAGTAGGAGCTGGCAAATTTGGACCGTAAGCACCAATGACATAAAGTATATCATGAAAGCTCTTCAATTTAACAAGGCTAAATGATAAGCCTGCTTGATATCAAAATCGGGACATATATTGATGAACAACTGCCTTTAAATTTTTGTCACATGCCTCTTTGATACTTGTTTGCCTCAGTTTTTCCTTACTTTTTGTTATTGTTGGGGTAAGGAACTAGAGAACAGAAGAAACGAAGAGACAGCAGAGATGATCGAGAGAGAGATAGATTGCACACATAGAGATTTACGTGGTTCACCCTTAGAAAATGGGCTACATCCACGGGAGGGATAGACTATTATGATAGGAGTTAAAATCAGGGAGTACTAGAGGGAGAGTGACCCCTATAAAGAAGGATCTGAAAAAGAAAAGATATGCAGTTAACTAACTTAACTGAACTAACAAAAAAGACTCTCCAATCAGATAAGGTTCTAAGGCATCCTAACATATCTCCACCTTAACATAGAACTTATATTCCAAAAACACATAAATCTGCATCCTCCAATCAAAGTGAATATTTCCAACCGTCAATGTTGAGCTCATCCAGGCAGTGCAGGAACTTGTTCGTAGGGACTGGTTTGGTGAACATGTTAGCTGGATTGTGCAGGGTGTTGACCTTCTTAACCTTAATCTTGTTTTCTGATCTGATGAAGTGGTACCTAACATCAATATGCTTGGTTCTTATCATGATGAACTTGATATTTGGCCAAGCATATTGCATTGAGATTGTCACAGAATATGAGAGCATGTTCTTGATAGATTCCATGATCATTCACAAGACCCTTTAACCAGATTCCTTCCTTAGCAGCTTAAGTGAGAGCCATGTACTCAGTTTGCGTTGTAGATAGGGCAACAAAAGGTTTCAGTGTTGCCTTCCAACTGACCAAATAGTTTCCAAGAGTGAAGGCATAGTCAGTGATTGATCTCCTTCCATCCAGGTCTACAACATAATCTCAGTCAGAGTATCCTAATAGAAGACAACTTAAGTTTGAACCATGAATTAGGCCAACATCGGTGGTTCCTCTTAGGTACCTAAAAATCCGCTTTGTGGCTTGCCAATGCTCCCTTCGAGTTTGGTTGAGGTACCTACAAACTACACTGACATCATATGCAAGGTTTGGCCTAGTGCATACCCTGGCATACATAAGAATGCCAACAACACTAGCATAGGAAACATTAGACATATAGGTTGAATCATCTTTTGTTTGATCCTTTACAGCAGATGAAAGCTTTTCTTTGCCCGATAAGGGAGTGTTGAGAGGTTTAGTATTTATCATTCCAAATAGAGATGGGATTTTCATGATGTAGTCCTTCTGAGATAGGAATAGTTTCTTCTGAGATCTGTCCCTGTAGATTTCCATTCCAAGGATCTTCCTAGCAGCATCTAAATCCTTCATGTCAAATTCTCCATTCAGTAGCAGTTTCAGGTTCTGAATATCTGACATATCCCTTGCTACTATGAGAATATCATCTACATAAAGTAGAAGATATATCATGGAATCATCGTCCACCCTATTGTGGTAAACACAACAATCATAGGGACTTCTTTTGAAGCCTTGATTGATGATGAAGTTGTCAAATCTTTTATACCACTGCCTCAGAGATTGCTTCAAGCCGATAGGGACTTCTGAAGATGGCATACATTGTCCACTTTACCTGGAACAATAAAGCCTTCAGGTTGCTTCATTAGAATGTCTTCCTCTAACCATCCATGCAGGAATGCTGTTTTACCATCAAGTTGTTCAAGTTCCAAATTTTGACTTGCTACTAGGGCAAGTAGGACTCTAATAGAAGTATGCCTAACAACTGGTGAGAAGATTTCATTGTAGTCTATTCCTTCTCTTTAGCTGGAACCCTTAGCAACTAATCGAGCCTTGTACCTTTACTCCTTCAGTCTCTGAAGTTCCATACTTCTTCTTGAATAGCCATTTACAGGCAACGTTTCTTCCTTCTGACAACTTGATAAGTTTGATTTTTCTACAGAGACTCCATTTCCTTTTTCATGGCTAGAATCTAGTTGTTTGAATATGTGTGATTGATAGCTTCTTTATAGGTAGCAGGTTCGTTTGAGTCAATTTCTTTAGCTGCATGCAGAGCATAGACTGCCAACTTCTCAAAGCCATATTTTTCATGAGGTCTCCTATTTCTTTGTGGTCTTTGATGAATTTCTGATTCCGATCTGGTGTAATCAGTGGCGTTATCATGGCATGGGATATCAGAATTGGTGTCTTCAGGTTGACCATTATCTTGATGTGTCTCGGGTGCTTTGTCTGGTTTTTCCTTTTTTTCAGATTTGTCTGAGAGGGCTTCATTCTCCACCCATTGAGATGTTTTACTTTTTTTGCCTGAAATAGGAACCCTCCAATCTCGGATGAAACAAGTGTAATTCATAAAAAATAACATCTCTACTTAGAATTACTTTCCTTTCGGTGGGTGACCATATCCTATACCCTTTCACCCCATCACCATATCCCATGAACGACCCTTTCTTAGATCTAGGAACTAATTTTCCTTCATTAACATGATAATAAGCATTGCAGCCAAAAATTCTAAGAATAGAGTAGTTTTTAGGTTTCTTTTACCATACCTCTATAGGGGTTGAGTCCTATGACTGTGGATGGTGATCTGATGATCAGGAAGCATGCTGTGTTGATCGCTCTACCCCAAAAACTTCTGCTTAGGCCATCATTGGACAACAGACACCTTGCTCTTCCTAGCAGGGTCGTATTCATTCTTTTAGCTACCCCATTTTGTTGGGGAGTGTTCCTAATAGTATATTGCCTAGCAATACCTTCTTTGCAGAATTTTTTGAATTCAGCAAAGCAAAACTCCAAGCCATTATCGGTTCTTAGTCTCTTCACTTTCTTTCCAACTTGATTATCCATCAAAACCTTCCATTCCTTGAAGTACATGAAGGCTTGATTCTTATGACTCATGATGTAATTCGTGTCATTCCGGAGAAGTCATCAATAATGGAGAGGAAGTATCTTCCACCTCCGAGGGAAGACACTCTAGAGGGGTCCTAACAATTTGAGTGGACATGATCTAGTGTTCCCTTTGTGGTGTGGGTTGCTTTAGGAAATTTGATCCCATGCTGTTTGCCATAGACACCGTGCTCGCAGAATCTGAGTTACTAAGCAGTTTCTATTTGTTCAAAATCATCATGCCTTTCTCACTCAAGTGGCCAAGTCTCATGTGCCAAAGGTAAGTCAGGCCCGGGATATTTTTATCAATTTTTGAAACAACTGAGGCTGATTCAAAATCAAGACAAGTAGAACCTTGGAGCATGTAGAGGTTTCCCTTCTTAACACCCTTCTTTATGACAGTTGATCCTTTCTTGACCTCCATGACACCTTTTTCAGAACTGCATTGAAAACCTTTTCCGTCCAAGACACCAACTGAGATAAGACTTTTCTTTAGGTCTAGAACATGTCTAACCTTAGTCAAAGTTCTAACCACTTCATCGTGCAATTTTTGCTGAATAGTACCGATTCTTGCAGTCTTGCATGGGACATCATTTCCCATGTAGACATTGCCACAATGCTTCTCTTCATATGTATGGAACCGGCTTCTGTTTGGACACATGTGAAAGAAGCAGCCAGAGTCAAGGATCCATTGGTCTGCACAAGCTCGTTTTCGGATAAGTTTCTTCTTTGACCACTACTGCAGTTGGTTTCTTGCCCTTCTCCTTTAGAGAGTCCTTCTTCTAATGCCTCAGTTCCTTGGAGTAGTTGCAAATTTCTTTGGGGTTGATATTCATCTTCTTCTTGACATTCTTGGTAGGATTAGAGGCTACAAGCCCTGAACCACTTGTTTCTTGTTCATTTCCAGATGCCTTGAAGCGGAGTTCCCTAGAGTACAAGCTGGATTTTACTTCTTCCATTTTAATGCATTCCTTGCCAACACTTAGGGAGCCTACAAAGCTCTCATAGGATGGTGGAAGGGATGCGAACAAAATCATGACTGCATCCTCATCTTCTATCTTGACATCAATATCTCTCAATTCCATCAAGATAGAATTCAATTCATCTAAGTGTGTTCTTTAAGAGGGGGTACTTCTTTCATGTGGAGACCAAATAAGTGACGTTTTAAGAGGAGCTTGTTGCATATGGACTTGGTCATATAGAATTTCTCTAGTTTCAGCCACAGTTCGCTTGCTGCTTCCTCATTAGCAACTTCATAAAGAACCTCATTTGAGAGGGATAGCAGGATTAATGAGTGTGCCTTTTCTTCTTGTTCTGCAAGATCTTGAATCTTGATGGAACTTGCTTGTTCTTTCAGTTCAATAATGGCTTCTTTCTTCACAGTAATAGATGCAAGAGGTCCCTAAACACATTGCTCTTTCAGCAGAGCACACATTTTGATCCTCCACAGGTTGAAGCTGTGATGCAATCTTCATGTTGCCTAGCCTTGGATCCCTTCAAGAGGTTGCTTCAAGGAAGAAGATGGAGATGGAAGAATAGAGGTGTGGTGACGGAGGCGCCACCTAGGAGGATAAGCCTATTAAAGAAGACTTGCAACAAGGGAAGGAACCCTTGATAAACGCCATGGAAACTCTCTCTAAGAAGAAAGAAGAAGACACTCAAAAATGAGAATTCTCTCAAGTAATTTCTTATCATTCAAGTGTAAAGAGTACAAGTGACAAGGAGGTGCTTATTTATAGAGCAAAAGCATGGGCCTAGGATTAGGAAAGTAGACGTCCACTCTTAGGGGGTTAAGTAAGCTTAATTATGTGTCTAATTGAGCTAGATTCGATTAGCATATAACTTAAGCATGTGAAGATCCAAACAAGCCACTAAGAAGGTCGATCATGTCTCCTTCAAATTCAAATTTGAATTTAGGAGTGCCATGTCACTTCCCTCCATAATTCAAATTTCAATTTGAAAAGGCCAACTAGGAGTGAGAAGAGAGTTGGCGCCATCCACCTAGTCTCTCATGCTCTATGTCTGAGTTAAAGGGGTGTGGAACCAACTTAGGGGATGTGGTTAACAAAAACCACCCACCTAGGCTTCTCCAAAAAAGGCCCAACTACTCTACACACTCTACATAAAAGATTAATTGCATCTCTTCAAAAAAGGCCCAACTAACTTAACTGCACTAACAAAAAAACCCTCCAATAAAGTAAGGTTCTAAGGCATCCTAATAGTTATGGTAGTAGCTAGATTAATACAAAAGAAATCCGTTGACCCTTTTATACAGCATGTTTTGCATTCTTTTAGGATTACTAGCTGTCATTGTAGTTAATAGTGTGCGATAGCAGCCCTATCATGGTGGAAGGGAGCGAAGCGGCCACCTGCCACTCCAGAAGGTGTTGTCACGTTGTGCTTGGGTGTTGCAGTGCATCAAACCCATGATTAGGGTTTGCAGCGATTACAACTAAAGAGACGCACCAAACAACTCGTTTTTATGTTTTTTTTTTAAGTTATACTATGCGTTTTGGGTGTATGGTGTTTTTTAAATGAAGGGTAAAATGGTAAAATATACCTTTTTGCCCTAAAACTTGAAGTTTACTTTTTTCCTCTTGCCATTAAACCTTTTACACCTTTCACAATTCAGCTTTCTCCTTCCTTCTTGAGCTCCTCAACATAACAGTCAAGAACACCACTATTGGCGCCTCCCCGAAACTTCCAGCAAGTCTCCTGGCAACCTAGGCCTGCACTTTCCTTCTTCTTCTTCTTCTCCCCTTTTATAAGCAAATAATCTGTTTGTATATGCAAAACTATAGAAATACATGTTTTATTATTTCTCTCAAATAATGTTTATATATTTCTTTGCAATCAATTGTATATTTTACAATACATATATTATATGCATCTAGGAATATAAATCTACATAGGAATGAAAATGGCGGTCGTCCCGCAACTGCTATTCCACTTTAGCGTTTTTTAAGGGGTGGCCATTCCAAGCCGTTATCCGCTATTGACTACTATGCTAGTTGTTGAAATTTCAATTTCCTCTTCACTCACATTCTCTTAAATCTCTTCATCCACAATATCCATTCTTGGAGTAGCAGGGGAGTTGATTGCCTTCTCCCTATATAGTTTCCAAAGCTCTTCTTGAACATCTTTTGGAATCTTGGTGCAAGCTGCAACATTTTCTTTCTTTGTCAGTTGTGTTTATATTGGATTCATCCAATGGGTGACAGTAGTTCCAACTTGGATCAGTCCTGTTAGATGGTTTTGAGGTCCCTTTAGTTGTCATTGGGGTCTCTAGAATGGGTATTGGATAAGGACAAATGAAGAAGGGGAAATCAGACCAAAGATTCAGAATAAAAGAAAATGTACTTATGTCAAGATAGTTCTTATTATAACTTTATAATCCTAGGCATTTGCTATACCTATCTTGCAGAAAAATCAAATTAAGAAGACAACAATAAATGATGTTTTAGGTGAATGGAAAGATATTACAGTTAAGGTTCAAACTTCAGTTTTTTATTTCCTATATGATATAAAAACGTAAATTCTAGGATTTATAGAAACACTCTTAGAACTTATTGGGTGAAGCAGCAATATAACTCAAGTGGAATAAAATTTTATTGAAGTAGAATATCAATAAAATAAAAAGCGAAGTGAAGAAAATGTTAAAAAAATATCCTCAATTAGTAATAAAACATCCCATAAATTGTACATAGTAGAGTAAATACAACTAATTAAGAAAATAGACCAATGATACTTTTTTTAATGATGAAACCGATGGCATTACACCTTACAAACTGGACCATTAAAATGCACCCAGAATCAATGGCCTAGATACTATAAGCCTGCAGTTGAAAGCAAAAAATAAGCATAGACAATAAAAATGTCAAGTACAAAAAGCCGATGGTATTACTAAAGGGGTATAAATGTCAAGAAAGTGTTGTCTAAAGTAAAGAGTCAAAAGTTGCTCGTTAAAAATATACTTTGACTTTTATCCCCCAGGTATTTCATTTATTCTACTCAACTTTATTGGGAGTAACGTTAATCTGTCTCTTAATTATTTTGGTTAACTAATTGATTTATTGTAGGAGTTCGGATTTCGGTGAGACCGAAATCCTTTATTGGTACTACTTTTAATCTGGATGGTATCATGCTATTGTTCGGATTTCGGATGGCCAAAATCCAAAGTCTCTTCTCTTTTGGTTTCTTTAATTTTATATTGTTGCTTTGAAATCCTTCTTATCTTTCTTTGAGTTTTATTCTTTTAAGTCCAACTCTATTATTCAGTTTTCGGTCATGTTGAAATCCGAAATATCTTTTTTGTCACTCTTTCTTGAGGGTATTTAGGTTCTTCTATCCTATGATTACACAGAAGCACTTATTGTTTGTTTAGCCATTTGAAAAACCTGAATTTTTGCACATGTTGTTAGGTGTATTTTGCTGTACATTAGCAGCTATTTGGTTTTCTTTTTAATATTATTGTCTAATAGCCTGTTTGGGTACATGTTGCATCAGAAAATACTCATCTGTTACACATGTCAACAGAGAAGCTATATGGACTAGCTTCTGATTTTTCACATTTTTGATACACCACTTGGGCTATTGATGCATAAACCAAACACAAACTAAGTAGTGGTAGCCTTTGAACTTTGATGCTATAGGATGAATTAGGTGACTAATTAAAGATCCGGCCTAGATCCCAAGGAGTGGTTTCTATTGGTCTACGTTCAACGTTAATGCTTATGATTTTTGTTGGAGCTACTTAATCCTTTTTAACACCCCTCCCGAAATAGTATATAGGTTTAGAATTTTTGACAACATTGTAATTCAAAATTAGCCTTTTACAACTAAACGCATGTTAAGGTTCTTACAAGGTGGTTGATGGAACTAAGCCCATGTCTGACAAACATTCAAAGGGACAGCTGCACTCCAGCAATATCAAGTCAAAGTTCAAGATGGCTGAAAAGTGAAGGCAACCGGGTTGATGCAAGAACCCATTATGTTTGTGTTTGGCCTCAGTGTAAACTCACTAGTAAGACAATGGTCCTATACATTGACAAGTGAAGTAATTTAATAAGCAAATTCTTTCATAGGCCTCTGAAAGTTAGATTTAACGCAATGCAAATCGGTAGATAATTCTATGCTGAAAACATGCATTTACCCTACAATTATGTATTTCAGATCCATGCACAACACATGCACGAAAGCTGATTGTTAATGTTAACTCAGGTGTATAAGATTTCTTGCTTCTTGTTCAATGTTGTATTCTGCCTTTCCAGTATGTAGCAAGCACAGTCCATTAAATGTAAATAAAATAAGTTAAATTTCAGGGTTCATATGTTACTGGATCTTCTAGCATCAGAGAGTGCACATCTGACTTTCTCAGGTAGCATTTCTTGTTTTTGCATTACAAAGCAAACAAAGAATTGATTGACATACAACCTGAAGAAATGCTCTCAATGTCTTTGTTCTTTCCTGTTGCAGGCTTGTGCCTGACACCACTGTAGATCTTGCAGAGTATGTGAAGAAGTTTTTGGATGGTCTTCCATCAACGACTATAATCAGTATTAGTTTGCTTGGCCGAGATTATACTAGTTTATTACCGGAATTGTTGTCTTATCCTTCTTGTGTTCAAGCATGGATGCTGGTGTCAAGACTGAGCTTAAATAACGAACCTGTTGTAATGTTATTGCCTATTGATTCTATATTACAAGGTATTTAGCTCCTGCAAGCTCATATATACAGTATCTTTTTAATCTTAACCTTTTGAATTTAACAGTAGCAAGGTAATTTATAATTTTCCATAACCAGCTTCAGATGAGGGCGATCTAGGTACTGGTTTGGGAAATTTTCCCAAGTGTGAGGGACATAGTGAAAAATGGAAGTGTCCATGGGGTTTTACAGTAGTTGATGATGTGGTTCCAGCATTCAAAACAATTTTAGAAGAAAACTACTTGTCATCATTATCTCCTTTAGAAGATACAGCACAGAATAGGATGTTATGGTGGAAGCGAAGAAGGAACCTTGATCACTGTCTTCATAAATTACTCAGGTGCGCTACCTCTTTGTGATTTCATTTTCATAAGTTGATTTGCATTTACTTTGATTTAAGAATATACCCTGCATTCTTTATTAAAGAACTCTAAAACTTTAAAATAACATTACACACAACACAGTGACATCAATGACTTGGTTAGTAGTTTACGATTTGGAAGAAACTTATTGTTATCTCTTTGTACTATTGTCACATCTTACCAGGAACCTTGAAGAGTCGTGGTTTGGTTCATGGAAATGCTTGCTTCTTGGAGAATGGTTGAACTGCAAAAATTTTGACTTGGTGCTTAAGAATCTTGTGAATGATTTAAGATCTAAATGCAAAGTGGATGTAAATGAGGGTCTTCTTAAAATTATTCTTGGAGGTTCCAAATACGTTTGTGATGGAAAAACATTGGTTTCAAAACTATACTCGAATAAAGACTGCTACATTGCTAGAGTAGGATATTGTGATGAAGTGAGGATGGGGATATCGTTAAATGTCGCCAATGGATTTGGAATGTCATCTGAGATTGCATTTGAACTGTTAAGTGAGGCATTAAATGTGTTGGAAGTGGATGACTCTATGAATAGAGAGCCTATAATTCTTGTGTTAGATTACGAGGTGCAGGTAAGTGAATTGTTTCCAACTCTCCTACTATTTAATCATGAAATAATTTAAAACATTAATTCTGTTTAAATTAAATGTTTATAAATTCAGCCTTCTATGAAAAATTGAGGTTTAAAGATACAATTTAGTCCCTATATGTGTTGTGAATTTGAATTTGGTCCATATATGCAAAAACATATTAAATCCGTCTCTATACATATTAGCATTACCAGTTTAGTATCTGCCACTATTTACCCCACTAATCATTCTTAATTTGGTCCTTATATATAATCAATTAAGAATGCAGTACACGTGTTAGAACTAAATTAAGAATGTGTTACAAGTATGAGTACCAAATTAAGAATGCATAAGAGAGTTAACCATGATCAACGTATAACGAAAGTGACTACATTAGTAATGTTTGCGCATGTTGGGACCAATTAAATAAACTTTTATCCATGGGGACCTAATTGAGAAATCCACATGTATTGGGAATAAATTATGCTTAAATCTTTCAGATATTATTAACTGCATGTGCTCGATAACTGATATTCAAAGCAGCAATATTTTAACCATGTATGATCGTGTTGTTTATTTCCAATTTTTTAATTTCTTGATTGGTAATTCTTTTAAGACATATGCTAATCTAAACTTATGGTTCTCACTTTCAAAGAAAACCTTAGGTGGAAGAAAATGTTGTTTTTGCTGATGTTTTCTTGCTTTAGCCTGCCACCTAATGTGCTTTTTAATACTGATTTCAATAACAAGCTCCTCTACTGCGACAGATGCTTCCTTGGGAAAACTTGCCTATTCTAAGGAATCAAGAGGTTTATCGCATGCCTTCCGTAAGCTGCATTTCTGCTTGTCTTCATAGAGGCAGCAACCATAAGGAGCAACTGGGAAGGAATTTAGCTCCCTTTCCTTTGATAGATCCACTGGATGCTTTTTATTTACTAAACCCAGATGGTGATCTCGGTAACACCCAGATTGAATTTGAGAATTGTTTTAAAGATCTAAACCTTGAGGTACATTAGCAGTTTGAATTTAATAAGAATACAAGGGAGGAAATATTGCAGATTTGTATATCCCTGCTAGTTGTTTTATCTATACAGTATACATCTACTGAATAAATAAGTCTTCTTTTATCATCTTGTTAGGGAAAGGCTGGTTCGAGACCTACCATCAAAGAATTGGCTTCAGCATTGGAAAGTCACGACTTTTTCATTTATATTGGGCATGGAAGTGGTAAAATGTTCTACATAATACATATTATATATTTGTCATTCCCTGTGGCTCCTTTATTTATGTGGGTGACTAAATGTGTTTTTACAGGAGAAGAATACATTCCCAGGCACGAAATTCAGAAACTTGAAAAATGTGCTGCAGCGTTTTTGATGGGGTGCAGTAGTGGTTCATTGACATTACCTGGTCAATATGCGCCACAAGGTATTCCCTTATCATATCTGCTGGCTGGTTCTCCGGCCATTATTGGTACTCTGTGGGACGTGACAGACAAGGATATAAATAAATTTAGTAAGGCTATGTTTAATGCATGGTTAAAAGAAAGATCAGATATAGTGCCAACAGAATGCTTGCAATGCAACTTATTGTCTGAAGAATTTGAGGCCCTGAACTTGAAGGGTGGCAAGGGTAGAGCAAAGAGCAAGGCTCCACAGAAGAAATTACTAAAGTTGACTGATAGTGAGTCACCTAAGAACTGTGGTCACACACATAAAGTTGGAGCTTTCATGGGTCAAGCACGGGAAGTTTGCACTCTTCCTTTCTTGACAGGGGCCTCAACTGTATGTTATGGTGTACCTACTGGAATCTGGAGGAAAAGAAATGTTTAACCTAACCAACCCACAAGTCTTGCCTTACCTTGTCAACTTCCTAAACGATAAACTTACAATTGTAAATTTCATTTCCTGTTTAAGAGGCAAACAAACTAAGACTTCATTCTCCTTAAAGAAGCGAGTTTGATTCTTGTTGCATAAAATGATTATTCATTGAGCCATTATTTGATGAAATAAAGCTTGCGTAAGCTTTCTTGTACGGATCAAGGCAGTTGGAACTTGTAATCACAACAGTTCATGCAGCAATATGGATGACAATGAGTATGGTCTAAGTAGGGTACTATAGTATCTGTCTCCACATACCTATGTTATAAAATTGTATCCATACTCGACCACATACCCGCGCAGGTGGCAACTTTAATCTTCCTTTTCGTATCTGTTGGGTACCTATATAGTCGCACCTGTGATCCACATACCTATGTTATAAAATTATATCCATACTCGACCACATACCCGCGCAGGTGGCAACTTTAATCTTCCTTTTCGTATCTGTTGGGTACCTATATAGTCGCACCTGCGATCCACACTTTATCTATCAAGACAATAAATCAATATATTTTACATATAAATGAACATACAATAAAAAACTAACCAACATAACATTAAACATAAAACAAATAAAATGCTTTGTAAAGTTTTATATGATTTCACATAGACTTATATTTTTTTTTACCATAACATTAAATAATGTTATAAGTTTATTAAGAGTTATTTTATAAATAACTCAATTTTTCTTGTAATTTTTTTTATCTTATTAAATCTGTGTAATTTTATTTCATAATTATATTATTTATTTATCATAGATTATAATATAAATAATATATTTAACAATATTTTTTACTCAAAATTATAATTATATAATATTATTTAATATAAATATATTAAATAATATATGTGTGTGTATATATATATATATATATAATATAATATAATATAATATAATATAAGGTGCATGGTATGTTGGGTAGTATAGTATCCATACTCGTATTTTTTTTGGTAATTACTTGGCTTGGTGAGAGTATTTTGTTGGTCCTTGTAGGGTTTGAGTTCATTTTGTTATCCTTAAGCAGGAGCCAACTCTTGTGATGCAATGACTAGGAGGATTGAAGATGACTTAACCCAGAAAGACTCATCAAGACCTCAACTCATGATGGAGATAGATATTTTAGGTCATAGTCTTTAGTTTTCCTTTTGTAAATATTAATTAGCTTTTAATTTCCTTTTAGGTCATGTATTTCGGCCATTTACTCTAATTTCTAAAGTTTAGGGTGTAATTAGCTTAGGAAGGGAGGTGATGGGAGTAGAGGGCCTAATAACCCAAAAGAGTGTGAATCTCTTTCCACACCCCCTTGATTAGGCCGTGACACTCCCTAGCTTAAGGCTAGGCACCACTTTTAGTGGGCATAAGAGGGATTAGTTTTCCTAATCCTAATTAGGCCCACGTACCACATTGCCTAGTTTTGAGTGTCTTGCTCCCTCTTTGGCCTATAAATACACCTAGTCTCTCTTGTACAAATTACACTTGATTGAATGAAGTAAGACTCCTTTAAGTTTTTATTCTTGAGCGTCATTTTTGAGAAACCTCTCTCTTGAGGATTCTCTTCCTTAAAGCTTTTATCAATGGACCTCTCCCTTGTGGCAAGCAACATAAAATTTTTGACTCATTTTTTTCCTAAAAAGTGGTGTCAACCCTCCTTCCCCATTTCTAGCCTCTCTATCCTCCATTTTCTTAGAGGAAGGAATATTGGTTAAAGAGATCAAGGGAGCGCATCATTTAGTATCAGAGCTTAGGCTCTGATAGAGGTTCTTCTACTATCTCTAGCTTTTAAATTTGTTTCTCTTGTTCATTGTTTTGTCATCTTCTTCTACTCCAATTCTATTTTCTTTTCACCATTCTGTGTTGTTTGATAATATTCCTTGCTTGTCTTATGTTACTTGGCTTGTTATTGTGATTTTTTTCGGTTCATTTTAATTCTAAGTCATTTCTCTTCATTTTAATCGGTGCAATTGTGTTGTATGCAATTTATTTTGAGTTTAATCAGTTCAAATTGCTTATTCTTCCTTTGAATAATGTATTCTTGTGTTTAGGACTCATTTTCACCATTAACTTTTTTGTTTTGAGTCATTTTGTGCATAATGAAGTTCCTAAGAAACACCAAACCGTGAACCCACACCTCTGTGGCGTTTCCCACAGCGTTGTGGCTCAGGTGTTTTGGCTTCATTTTTGCATTTCCTTGACTGAATTTTGTGTGTTTTTCTGTTGCTTATCTTAGGACTTATTTTCAGTTTTAAAATCTCAAAGTATTTGTCATTTAGAGGCTTGTTAGTCCTTAATTTTGACATATGAATTTCTTTAGGTTTTACTAATTTTTTGTGTTGATTTTGTGTCTTGAAAAAAGAGTTGTGTTCACTTCTTGAAATTGAGCTTCTTAGAGAGTTTTTCTCTCTTGTTTAAATCTGTTGAGAAAGTCACACATGCTTTTAGTTCAAGCATGTTTCCTCAATAATTTTTCAAAAAATTATAGCTCAATTTCTTCTCTAAATTTTTAGTGTCTTATTTGAATTTGTAGTAGCTTTTAGTGTGCTTGTTTGAAGTGAATCTTGTTTGGTGTGTGGAGTTGTTTTACTGATTGTTATTGAACAAGATCTTGTGCAAAACAAGTTAGTTCATGCACAAATCAAGCACTTCTAAGTATATCTTAAAACACTTCAAATTTTAGTGCACTTTGAGTTACCAAAATTTTCTTAGATTGCATCTTTTGGTTTGGAAATTGTGTTGGCTTGCTTAAGTTTGCTTCAACCGTTTAATGCCTTTTGATTCCTCTTAAAATTTTCCTTCCAAATCTGAATTAGGTGCAACCAAAAAAAAAAAGAAGAAAAAAAGTCAAAAGAAAATTTGAAAAAGAAAAAACAAAACAAAAGAGTAAGGAGTGTTGCCCATAGGTTCTTCCTAATCACTTTCAAAATGAGCTCACACACATCTAGTAAAGGTAGTGTAAATCAACAAGGTTCTCAAAAACCAACCAACATGGATAAGTTTGTGAGTGAGTTTAGGGAGTGGAGGGTAGAAGAGAGAAAAGAAAGAAAGGAAAAGGGAGAAGAGAGAAGAAAATATGTGTGAAGAGAAAGAAAAAGAAAAGAGAGAAAGAGAGTTAAGAGAAGAAAGACGAAGAGAGGAAAAAGAACATGAGAAAAAAGATAAAGAAAGAGAGGAGAAAAAAGAGAGACAAGAAAGAGAAGAAAGACGGAGAGAAGAGAAAGAAAGATTTATAGAGAAAGAGAAGAAAGAAGGAAAAAAGAAGAGAGAGAGGGAAGAGAGAATAGAAAAACGTGAAAGAGAAGAAAGAAGAGAAATATGAGTTAGAGAGAGTGATAGGTATAGGTCCACCTCTAGTGAGGTAAGTGGAAGTGAGGGATATGAAAGACCTAGGGTAAGGAGAACACCACAACATCATAACCAACACCAATCCCAACCTAGGGAACAAAAAGTTGAACTCCCTCATTTTCATGGCAAAGAGGATGTGGAAGCCTACCTTGATTGGGAAATGAAGGTAGAACAACTCTTTGTTTGTTATAACATAAGTGAAGAAAGAAAAGTTCCGCTAGCAATTCTTAGCTTACAAGGGCATGCCATGTATTGGTGAACCTCCTTGGTCAATGAGAGGCGCCGCCCTTGTAACCCTTCTGTGGATTATTGGATTGATCTCAAGGGGGCTATGAGGCGGAGACACGTCCCTTCTTATTATGAAAGAGAGCTCTTGGATAAACTCCAAAGATTAAAGCAGTACAACTCAAGTGTTGAGGAGTACAGACACACCATGGAGCTTTTCATGATGAGAGCGGGTGTCATCGAAGAACCAAGGGCCACCGAAGCTAAATTCTTAAGTGGTTTGAGCTCTGACATAAAAGACAAAGTTGAACTCTTACCATATAATAAATAATCTGGAGGACCTAGTCCAACTTTTCATAAGAGTGAAAAATCAATTAAAAAGAAAAGGTGCATCAAAAAGAGAATTTCCATCCTATAATTATGCAAAGAGGGACCTACGCAAGGGAGGCTCTTCCAAGAGCTCTCCCAAAGAGGAACCATTCAAGCATGTGCGTAAAAAACATAAACTCATGCACATAGAGACAACCCCTGCTAGTTCTAGCAATAGGACTAGTAGTATTAAATGCTTTAAATGTTTTGGGAGAGACCATATTGTCTCTCAATGCCTTAATAAGAAAACCATGATCATTAGGGGCCAAGATATTTTTAGTGAGAGTAGCTCATCTTCCTCCTCTAGTAAGAGTGAGAAAGAAGGGAGTGATGAGCATCATATTGTTGAAAACCCTTGTGATGGAGACCTCTTAATGGTTAGGCGTCTTCTTGGAAGCCAACCCCTTGAGCTTAACCACTCCTAAACAGAGAACATTTTTCACACACGGTGTAAAGTTTTAGACAAAACCTGTCCTCTCAAGTTCAAGATTTATTGGAGAAGGATTGGGTTCAAAAGACCCTTAGCCCTTGTGCAGTCCCAGTTTTGTTAGTGCCCAAGAAGGATGGGAAATGGAAAATGTGTATGGATTGTTGTACCATCAACAGCATCACCATTAAGTATAGGCACCGAATCCTTAGGCTAGATGAATTGCATGGAACCAAAATATTTTCAAAAATTGATCTTAGAAGTGGTTACCATAAAATAAGAATCAAAGAAAGAGATGAATGGAAAACCGCTTTTAAGATCAAATTCGGTCTTTATGAATGGTTGGTGATGCCTTTTGGGCTCACCAATGCTCCAAGCATTTTCAAAAACTTTTGAGGTAGAATGTGATGCATTAGGAGTAGGTGTGGGAGTTGTGCTATTGCAAGGGGGGTACCCCACTGCTTATTTTAATGAAAAACTCAATGATGCCCACCTCAACTACCCCACCTACGACAAGGAGTTTTATGCCTTGATCCGTGCACTCCAAACATGGGAACATTATCTTCTTTCCAAGGAGTTTGTCATTTATGGTGACTATGAGTCACTTAAGTATTTGAGGGGGCAAGGAAAGTTGAACAAGAGGCATGCTATGGGTTGAATTTCTTGAGACTTTTCCTTATGTCATCAAATATAAAAAGGGAAAAACCAATGTGGTGGTCAATGCTCTTTCAAGGAGGCATTCTCTCATTGCCACCCTTAGTGCTCAAATTTTGGGATTTAATGACATAAAGGAAATGTATCTTTCTGACCAAGACTTTGGAACTATTTATACTGCCTCATCTTCCAAAGCCAAAGATGACTTTTACCTGTGTAAGAGGTACCTATACAAAGAGGGCAAACTTTGCGTACCCCAAGGATCTATTAGGAAATTGCTGACAAAAGAGAGCCATGAAGGTGGGCTCATGAGGTATTTTGGAATTGATAAAAAAGGATGTCCAAAGACATTGCTTGTGATGCATAGCTTGTGTACAAGCTAAGTCCTGAGTAATGCCTCCAAGGGCTAATGCTCTTTTGAACCAAACCCTTCTCCAACAAGTCTTGAACTTGAGACTCAATCTCTTTGGTCTTAATGGAGTTTGTCCTTTACGCGGGTCTATTGGGTAGACTCGCCCCAGGAACAAGATCAATTTAGTGTTCTATTCCCCTTAGAGGTGGTAATCCCCTTGGAACCTCTTGAGGGAAGAGATCATCAAATTCTTTTAAAAGATTTTGAACCTCTTTTGGAAGAGACTCAATTTCATGACTTGTGGCAGTGCCAAAAGGTACCTCTTTACAAAGAAGGAGATAAAAAGGTTGATCAAGCAAGAGAGCTTCTTTAATATCCATTTTTGTTGCAAAATGGCTCTCTTTCTTAATTACCTTTGAAGGGGTACCTTTTTCCAACTCTCCCTTTTTACTCCTTTCAACCTTTAGGGGTGGAAACTTTTTTTTTTCGACTTTGAACTTTTTTTTCCCCTTATCTCTTTTATGTTTCATGATAAGTTGATCCTCAGCCACTTGAGAAGGTGTTAGAGGGGTCAAATTTATTTTTTTGCCTTTATGAGTGAGGATTATCTCATTAGAGTAGCCATTGTGAATGACTTGTTTGTCAAACTGCCATTGGAACTATATCACATAAAATTTCATCTTGATATTTTCCAATAGAGAATGACACCTTTACTTGTTGGTTTACAACCATTTCCCCTTCCTCATTAAGCCATTGGAGATTGTAAGGTCTAGGATGAGGAATTGGTTGTATGGCTAGCTTCTCTACCAACCTTGAGCTACAACAATTGCAGCAGGACCCACTATGCACAATAAGAGAACATGTTTTGTCTAAAACTTTACACCGTGTATGAAAATTGTTCTCTCTTTGGGAGTGGTTACGCTTAAGGGGTTGCTTCCAAGAAGGCGCCTAACCATTAAGAGGTCTCCATCACAAGGATTTCAACAATATCATGATCATGATGCTCATGACCCCCTTCTTCGTCACTCTCACTAGAGGAGGAAGATGAGCTACTCTCACTAAAATATCTTGGACCCTTATGATCATGGTTTTCTTATTGGGGCACTGAGAGACAATGATGCATGCTTCCCTTGATTTTTTTCTAGAGGTTTTCTTCTTTGGTGAAATGGTTTGTGGAGAGGTAAGAAGTGATGTGGTTTTAGGCGCCACTTAAGGTAAGATAAGCCTAAGAGGGAAAGTTTGCCACAAGGGATGGAACCCTTGATAAAAACCTAAGGAATTCTCAAAGAGAGAAAGGTGGACACTAAGAGAATTTTGGCCAACTCAAGGTTTTTCTATTCAATCAAGTGTAAAAAATACAAGAGTGTGAAGGAGCACCTTTTTATAGAGGGAGCTAACCTCTTGGACAAGTCATGAAGGAAATGAAGGGCTAGGATTAAAAGGAGTCATCCAAGGGAGGAGGATTGAAACCCAAAGTCCAATCAATACTCTCCTTTAGATGAGAATTGGTGCCCAAGCTACCTCATCCAAGGGCCAAGATTACTCCTTTATTAGTTTTGGGTTTTATTTAGCAAAAGAGGGTGTATTTATCAAACTACCCCCTTATTTCCTAAATAAAGGCCCAAAAGCTAATCTTACCCCTTCTTATTACTGAAGACACCTCCTAGAAAATTAAATGGACTAATACATGTCCAAAATAAAATCCTAGGTTCCTAAAATAAAAATTACAAGTAAATAAGTCATGGCTTGCATAACTTGATGGTCATATGGAGGTGAGATCTTCCTCCCTCTACTCTAGCCATGTCTTCTTCTATTCTCCTAGCCATGACCCTAGTGATAGGGCCCTTGCTTGGGGAGAATGCATCATCCCCTCCCCCTTGGGAAGGATTTGACCTCAAATCTGATAGGTCCTCATCTTCTTCATCAGTACCTACAAAAGGGATCAAATCACAAACATTAAAGGTAGTACTGACACCATAGTCCTCAGGGAGATCTAATATGTATGCATTGTTGTTCACTCTCTTGAGGACTTGAAAGGGACCATCTCCTCGGGGGCCAAGCTTGGACTTCCTTTGAGTAGGGAAGCGATCCTTCCTCAAATGAAGCCATACCCAATCCCCTTCATTGAAGATAATTTCTTTCCTGCCCCTATTGGCTTTACTAGCATACTCCTTTGAATGATGTTCAATGTTGGCCTTTACCCTTTCATGTAATTTTTTAACAAAATCCGCTCTTACTATTCCTTCATTGTGAACAGAAGAAGGGAAGGGTAAGGGCAAGATATCAAGAGGAGTAAGGGGGTTGAAGCCATAAACAACTTCAAAGGGAGAATGCTTGGTGGTCCTTTGAACCACCCGGTTGTATGCAAACTCAATATGGGGTAGGTATTCATCCCAAGACTTGTGATTTCCTCGAAGAAGTGTCCTAAGCATAGTAGATAGAGATCTATTTACTACCTCAGTCTGCCCATCAGTTTGGGGGTGACATGTGGTAGAAAATAAGAGTTTAGTTCCTAGCCTTGCCCACAATGTTTTCCAAAAGTGGCTAAGGAACTTCACATCTCTATCAGAGACTATGGATTGGGGAATTCCATGTAAACGGACAACTTCTTTAAAGAAAAGTCTCGCAATGTTGCTCGCATCATCTATCTTGTGGCATGGTATAAAGTGAGCCATTTTTGAAAATCTATCTACCACTACAAAGATAGAGTCTACACCTTGTTGGGTTCGAGGCAGGCCAAGGATGAAATCCATACTAATATCCAGCCAAGGTGCAGAAGGAGCAGGTAAGGGTGTGTACAATCCATGAGCCATTGTCTGAGACTTAGCTTGCAAGCAAGCAATGCATCTACGACAATGTCTATAGACGTCTTTCTTCATATGGGGCCAAAAGAATTTTTCTTGTAAAAGCAGAAGAGTTTTGTTAATTCCAAAATGCCCCATGAGCCCACCCTCATGGCTCTCTTTTGTCAACAGATTTCTCATAGATCCTTGGGGTACACAAAGTCTGCTACCTTTGAAAAGGTACCCCTCACTCACAAAGAACACATTTTGGGTTTTACATGCAAATGTAGAGGCAGCATAAATGGATCCAAAATCCTTATCAGAAAGATATATTTCTCTAATATTATCAAATCCAAGAATCTTTGCACTTAAGGTGGTGTAAAGGGTATGTCTACGAGACAAAGCATCAGCCACCACATTATGTTTTCCTTTCTTATATTTGATGATATAAGGGAAAGTCTCAAGAAATTCTACCCATTTAGCATGCCTTTTATTAAGCTTGCCTTGACCCTTCAAATACTTAAGTGACTCATGGTCACTATGAATGATGAACTCCTTGGGTACAAGATAATGTTCCCAAGTTTGAAGGGCCCTTATCAAAGAGTAAAACTCTTTATCATAGGTGGGGTTGTTTAAGGCGGCTCCATTTAGTTTTTCACTAAAATAAGCCACAGGATGACCACCTTGTAACAACACAGCTCCCACACCCACTCCCGATGCATCACACTCTAGCTCAAAAGTTTTAGAAAAGTCAGGAAGAGCTAAAACTGGTGCATGGGTCAGTTTCTCTTTGATAAGTTCAAAGGCTTTTTGTTGTTTTTCACCCTAAAGGAAAGAAGTATCCTTCTTCACCAAATCATTGATTGGTGAGAAAAGTGTGGAGAAGTTAGGCACAAAGCGCCTGTAAAAGCTCGCGAGACCATGAAAACTCTTGATCTCAGTCACACTTTTTGGGGTGGGCCATTCTTGGATGGCTTTGATTTTGTCGGGGTCTACTTGAACCCCATTTTTATTAACTATAAAACCTAAGAACACCACACTCTTCACACAAAAATTACTTTTTTCAAGATTTCCATAGAGTTGGTGTGACCTAAGAATGCAAAAGACGCGCCTAAGATGGCCTACATGTTCATCTAGGCTCTTGCTATACACTAAGATGTCATCAAAATAAACAACACAAAATTTTCCTAAGCAATCCCTAAGGACATGATTCATAAGCCTCATGAAGGTGCTTGGGGCATTGGTAAGCCCAAAGGGCATTACCAACCACTCATACATCCCAAACTTGGTCTTAAAAGCCGTTTTCCACTCATCACCTTCCTTGATGCGGATTTGGTGATAACCACTCTTAAGATCAATTTTTGAAAATAATTGGGCCCCATGCAATTCATCAAGCATGTCATGAAGCCTAGGGATAGGGTGCCTATATTTGATGGTGATCTTATTGATTGCTCGACAATCAATGCACATCCTCCATTGGCCATTCTTCTTAGGCACCAACAAAACTGGCACAGCACAAGGGCTTAGGCTCTCTTCAACCCAACCCTTCTCCAATAGTTCTTGGACTTGAGATTCAATCTCCTTGGTCTCCATGGGATTAGTCCTATAAGCGGGCCTATTAGGCAGGCTAGCCCCAAGTACCAAGTCTATTTGGTGTTCTATACCCCTAATTGGAGGAAATCCTTTGGGAACTTCATTAGGGAATATATCACCAAACTCCTTTAAAAGCTCTTGAACCTCTTGAGGTAGGTTCTCAGGTCCAAGTTCTATGGCAGTGCTAGAACTAGAAGGGAAAAAAGTGGAGGGGGAAGAAATGGGGGATGCCTCTTTTCAAAGGAGGAGATAGAAATGTCTGTTAGTTAAGGGGGCTTCCTTTAAATCCAATTTTGTCGCAAATAAACTCCCTTTACCAACTTCCAACTCAACCTCTTTACCCTTTTCAAGCTTTAGGGGTAAAGCTTTGCTTTTTTTTTCTCCTCATCTCTCTTATGTTTCATGATGAGTTGGTCCTCCGCCACTTGTGAAGGTGTTAGAGGAAACAACTTAATGTGCTTATCCTTATGAGTGAGGATGATGTTATTTAAATGACCATGGTGTATGGTTTTCTTATCAAATTGCCATGGTCTTCCTAGCAAGATATGGCCAGCTTCCATTGGGACTATGTCACACAGGATCTCATCTTTATAAGACCCAATGGAAATTGGAACCTTGACTTGCTCATTGACCTCCATTTCCCCTTGCTCATTGAGCCATTGAAGCTTGTAAGGCTTAAGGTGGGGAAGTGGGGTCAAGGCTAGCTTTTCCACCAACCTTGAGCTACAACAATTGCAGCATGACCCACTATCCACAATGAGAGAACATATTTTGTCATTCACCTTACAGCGAGTGTGGAATATGTTCTCCCTTTGAGATGAGGACACTTTTAAAGGTTGGCTTCCAAGAAGTCTTCTTATCATTAAGAGGTCTCCCTCACATGTATAAGCGGTTTCATCACAATCAGATTGGTATGCATGAACCCCTTCTCCTTCGCTCTCACTAGAGGAGTGTGAGCTAGACTCACTACTATAAACATCTTGGGCCCTCATCATGATGTTTCTCTTAGTAGGGCATTGAGAGGCAATGTGGCCTCTCCCAAGACATTTAAAGCATTTGATACTACTAACTTTCTCGTGAGAGTTAGTAGTAGGGGTTTTTCTCTCTATATGTGATGTTTTATGCTCTTTGAAGTGCTTGGGATGTTCCTCTTTGGGGTAACTCTTGAAAGAGTTCCCCGTAGGTTGGTCCCTTTTTACATAAGGTGGGTTATCCTTTTTAAAAGTTTTCCTTCTAAGTTGATTTTCCACCTTGATGCAAAGTTGAACTAACTCATCAAGGGAATTGTATGAGAAGAGCTTCACCTTATCACGAATTTCGGGGCTCAACCCACACAAAAACCTTTCCATAGTGGCCTTGGGTTCCTCAATGATACCCGCCCTCAAGATAAGAAGTTCCATCTTTTGTCTATACTCTTCTATACTAAGGTTGGTTTGCCTTAGCCTTTGGAGTCTATCCAAAAGATCTCTTTCATACCAAGAGGGAATATGCCTTCTTCTTAGAGCACTTCTAAGATCATTCCAATATCTTATGGAAGGCATATTGGTGCGGATTCTCTCATTGGTTAACCCAACCCACCAATGCATGGCATGCCCTTGGAAGTTAAGGGTTGCCATTGGAACATTTCTTTCTTCTCTTACCTCATGGCAAGTGAAGAGTTGTTCTACCTTGATTTCCCAATCAAGGTAGGCTTCCACATCTTCCCTCCCATGAAATGGGGGGAGATCAATTTTGGGCTCCCTTGGAGGGGCCCCATTACTATGCATGGATGAATGAGAGTTTCTCCTATGATGATTATAGTATTCTTCCTCACTTTCACTCCTATGGGTATGTCTAGATGGGGAACCTAAGACTATCCCTTTCATTTTGTAATTCTCACCATTCCCATGCTTTCTTTTTTCTTCTTCTTTCTCTTTTCTTCTTTCTCTTTCTTTTCTTTCTCTCCTTTCTTCATCTTCTCTCCTTTCTCTTATTCTTCTCTTCTCTCTTGTTCTTTTGCCATCCACTCCCTAAAGTCCATGTTTAAGTTTTCTAGAGTGTAATCTTTGGAAATATTTCTTTGGTTTACACTCTTGTTTGATGAATAACTATGAGCACTAGAGTGGGTGTGTGATGTCATTGTGCTTGAATTTCTAAGAGGAAAAAGGTGGCTAAAAAATTTTCACAAACAAACACTCCTCTCTTTTTGTGTTTTCTTGCCTAAAATGGCTTGATGAGTTTTTGGAACTTTTTAGCCTTCTAAGCGCTTTGAATAAGAAAAATAAAGCAAGAATTTTAAAGCAAAAATTCAAAAGAGAAAGGATCTAAAGCGAGCTCCTAAGGTGTTGAAGGAAGTGTACCCCTTCTTCCTTCTTCACCTAATTTTTGAGAAACTAAAAAATTGATTAAATTTTATTACAACCAAAGGGAGGGCCTTAAGGGCACTCAAACTCCCAACTACAAAATTAATACACCCAAATTAAAGAAAAAGTAAAGTCTTCAAAAAATGATTCTCCAAATGCTCCCTCAAATCAAAGTCTTCACGGCTAGGTGTATTTCCTTTTGAGGTGATCCCTTAGGCTCTTAGTCCAACCTTCCAAAATATGCTACCCTTTTGGTAAGCTCCTTTTTCAAGCTTTCTCCCAAAAGTGACACTAACACACAAACCAAAGAAACCAAAAGTAGCAAGGGGAGGTGCGAATAGAAACTCAAAAAGCAATAAAAGATAACACAATCAAAAGGACACTTAAGCAAATGGTAAGAGTATATAAGACAAACTAGAAAGATGATTTAAAAGACAAGCAACAACTAAAAGGTAAACAAAAGAAAGAGAGCACACAATGGAATACCTAAGAATGACACTAGATTAAAGAGTAGAAGAACACAAATATGAAGTTCTAGTGTACCAAAAGTAATAAAATTTCTTTTAAGGTTCCAAGTTCAAAGTTGAAGCACTTGCTAATTTTAGGTTAGGTACATCAAATGATTTTTTTTTCAAACTTTCTTTTCTTTTGTTTGTTCTCTTTTTTTTTTTTGAATCTTTCGTTGTTTTTTTTTATTTTATTTTAGACTTTGTTTTCTTGTTCTTTTTTTTTTTGAATATTTACTAGATGCACCTAAATTGATTGTGAATTTAGTGCTTGATAACAAAGATTTATGCGCTTGGAACAATAAAGAAAATTAAAAGCAACAATTTAGGTACTAGTAGAAATGACTTCAAAAAGCAAAGTAGCTATAGATGTATTAATGGTTTAGTAGTTTGGTGTGCCACTGGACTCAAGCTTTGTTAAGTTTTTGGTAATTTGTTGAACACAAATACCAAACTTATAGCTTAAGTGAAAGCACCCACAAACAAGAACTACCTTTACCACACAAATGAGCTACTAATTATACGTATAAGGAAAATAAAGACAAAGGAAATTGAGCAACTATTTTTGAATTTTTTTTTTAAGAATATGCTTGAAACTAAAAGCACATTAACTTCTAAAGAGACTTAGACATGAGGTATGACCCTCTATGTTGCTCAATTTAAGAAGTTTCAAATTTTTTTTGTAAAAACAAAAGAGGCTAAACTTAAAAGGAATTAATAGACAAAATGGGAAACTATAAACATGACTTATAGACAACTACACAAGAGTATAAAAGTGAAAAATAAAAGCTAAAAATAAAGCAAAAACAAGGCAACTAGGTGCAAGGAAACACAAGAATTTGGTCTAAATTTCTTGACCACAAGGTTGTGGAATTCACCACAACGGCATGGATTTTTAGCAAGAAATTCTCAAAACCAAAATTCAAGCAAGAAAGCACCCAACTCAAAGCTTAAGCGGAAATTAATGAATATGGGAGAGACGTAGATGCAAAGAAAAGAACAATATAAATTGCATCAAGCAAAAAATAAATGGTGCAAATAAACTATAACTCAAAATAATAAACTCAAGACATAAATGGAAATGATAAACAACAATGGAAAGCTAGAAAAAATTGCGGAAATTAAAGATAAAATAAAATAGGAAAACGAAAAGAAAAAATAAATGAGATAGGAAGAGAGTTTAGACCTCTAGAACCAACGCTCTAGATACCAAATGATGCATGCCTCCCTTGATCTTTTTCTAGAGGTTTTCTTCTTTGGTGAAATGGTTTGTGGAGAGGTAAGAAGTGAGGTGGTTTTATGCGCCACTTAAGGTAAGATAAGCGTAAGAGGGAAAGTTTGCCACAAGGGATGGGACCCTTGATAAAAACCTAAGGAATTCTCAAAGAGAGAAGGGTGGACACTAAGAGAATTTTGGCCAACTCAAGGTTTTTCTATTCAATCAAGTGTAAAAAATACAAGAGTGTGAAGGAGCACCTTTTTATAGAGGGAGCTAACCTCTTGGACAAGTCATAAAGGAAATGAAGGGCTAGGATTAAAAGGAGTCATCCAAGGGAGGAGGATTGAAGCCCAAAGTCCAATCAATACCCTCATTTAGATGAGAATTGGTGCCCAAGCTACCTCATCCAAGGGCCAAGATTACTCCTTTATTAGTTTTGGGTTTTATTTAGCAAAAAAGGGTGTATTTATCAAACTACCCCCTTATTTCCTAAATAAAGGTCCAAAAGCTAATCTTACCCCTTCTTATTACTAAGACACCTCCTAGAAAATTAAATGGACTAATACATGTCCAAAATAAAATCCTAGGTTCCTAAAATAAAAATTACAAGTAAATAAGTCATGGCTTGCATAACTTGATGGTCATATGGAGGTGAGATCTTCCTCCCTCTACTCTAGCCATGTCTTCTTCTATTCTCCTAGCCATGACCCTAGTGATAGGGCCCTTGCTTGGGGAGAATACATCAGACAATGTGGCCTCTCCTAAGACATTTAAAGCATTTAATACTACTTGTCCTATTGCTAGAACTAACAAGGGGTTGTCTCTATGATGCATATGTTTATATTCTTTATGCACATGCTTGGATGGTTCCTCTTTAGGAGAGCTCTTGGAAGAGCTTCCATTGCCTAGGTCCCTCTTTGCATAATTGTAGGATAGAAATTGTCTTTTTGCTCCACCTTTTTCTTTTTAATTGATTTTCCACTCTTATGCAAAGTTGGACTAGGTCATCTAGATTATTATATAGCAAGAGCTCAACTTTGTCTCTTATGTCAGAGCTCAAACCACTTAAGAATCTAGCTTCAGTGGCCCTTGGTTCTTCGGTGACGCCCGCTTTCATCATGAAAAGCTCCATGGTTTGTCTATACTTCTCAACACTTAAGTTGTACTGCTTTAATCTTTGGAGTTTATCCAAGAGCTCTCTTTCATAATAAGAATGGACGTGTCTCCGCCTCATAGCCCCCTTGAGATCATTCCAATAATCCACAGGAGGGTTACGAAGGTACTGCCTCTCATTGACCTAGGAGGTCTACCAATACATGGCATGTCGTTGGAAGCTAAGGGTTGTCAATGGAACTTTTCTTTCTTCACTTATGTTATAACAAAGAGTTCATCTACCTTCATTTTCCAATCAAGGTAGGCTTCCACATCCTCTTTGCCATGAAAATGAGGGAGGTCAACTTTTTGTTCCCTAGGTTGGGCTTGGGGTTGGTTATGATGTTGTTGATGCATGCCTCCCTTGATATTTTTCTAGAGGTTTTCTTCTTTGGTGAAATGGTTTGTGGAGAGGTAAGAAGTAAGGTGGTTTTTAGGCGCCACTTAAGATAAGATAAGCCTAAGAGGGAAAGTTTGCCACAAGGGATGGAACCATTGATACAAACCTAAGGAATTCTCAAAGAGAGAAGGGTGGACACTAAAAGAATTTTGGCCAACTCAAGGTTTTTCCATTCAATAAAGTGTAAAAAAAAACAAGAGTGTGAAGGAGCACCTTTTTATAGAGGGAGCTAACCTCTTCAACAAGTCAAGAAGGAAAGGAAGGGCTAGGATTAAAAGGAGTCATCCAAGGGAGGAGGATTGAAGCCCAAAGTTCAATCAATCCCCTCCTTTAGATGAGAATTGGTGCCCAAGCTACCTCATCCAAGGGTCAAGATTACTCCTTTGTTTGTTTTGGGTTTTATTTAGGAAAAGAGGGTGTAGTTATCAAACTACCCCCTTATTTCCTAAATAAAGGCCCAAAAGCTAATCTTACCCCTTCTTATTACTAAGACACTTCCTAGAAAATTAAATGGACTAATACATGTCCAAAATAAAATCCTAGGTTCCTAAAAGAAAAATCACAAGTAAATAAGTCATGACTTGCATAACTTGATGGTCATATGGAGGTGAGATCTTCCTCCCTCTACTCTAGCCATGTCTTCTTCTATTCTCCTAGCCATGGTCCTAGTGATAGGGCCCTTGCTTGGGGATCATGCATCATCTCCTCCCCCTAACCTCAAATCTGATAGGTCATCGTCTTCTTCATCAGTACCTATAAAATGGATCAAATCACAAACATTAAAGGTAGTACTGGCACCATAGTCCTCAGGGAGATCTAATATGTATGCATTGTTGTTCACTCTCTTGAGGACTTGAAAGGGACCATCTCCTTGGGGGCTAAGCTTGGACTTCCTTTGAGTAGGGAAACGATCCTTCGTCAAATGAAGTCATACCCAATCCCCTTCATTGAAGATAATTTCTTTCTTGCCCCTATTGGCTTTACTAGCATACTCCTTTGAATGATGTTCAATGTTGGCCTTTACCCTCTCATGTAATTTTTTAACAAAATCCGCTCTTGCTATTTCTTCTTTGTGAACAGAAGAAGGGAATGGTAAGGGCAAGATATCAAGAGGAGTGAGGGGGTTGAAGCCATAAACAACTTCAAAGAGAGAATGCTTGGTGGTCCTTTGAATCACCCGGTTGTATGCAAACTCAATATGGGGTAGGTATTCATCCCAAGACTTGTGATTTCCTCGAAGAAGTGTCCTAAGCATAGTAGATAGAGATCTATTTACTACCTCAGTCTGCCCATCAGTTTGGGGGTGACATGTGGTAGAAAATAAGAGTTTAGTTCCTAGCCTTGCCCACAATGTTTTCCAGAAGTGGCTAAGGAACTTCACATCTCTATCAGAGACTATGGACTGGGGAATTCTGTTTAAACAGACAACTTCTTTAAAGAAAAGTCTCGCGATGTTGCTCGCATCATCTATCTTGTGGCATGGTATAAAGTGAGCCATTTTTGAAAATCTATCTACCACCACAAAGATAGAGTCTGCACCTCATTGGGTTTGAGGCAGGCCAAGGATGAAATCCATACTAATATCCAGCCAAGGTGCAGAAGGAGCAGGTAAAGGTGTGTACAATCCATGAGCCATTGTCTTAGACTTAGCTTGCAAGCAAGCAATGCATCTACGATAATGTTTATAGCGTCTTTCTTCATATGGGGCCAAAAGAATTTTTCTTGTAAAGGCAGAAGAGTTTTGTTAATTCCAAAATGCCCCATGAGCCCACCCTCATGACTCTCTTTTGTTAGCAGATTTCTCATAGATCCTTGGGGTACACAAAGTCTGCCACCTTTGAAAAGGTACCCCTCACTCACAAAGAACCCATTTTGGGTTTTGCATGCAGATGTAGAGGCAACATAAATGGATCTAAAATCCTTATCAGAAAGGTACATTTCTCTAATATTATCAAATCCAAGAATCTTTGCACTTAAGGTGGTGTAAAGGGTATGTCTACACGACAAGGCATTAGCCACCACATTATGTTTTCCTTTCTTGTATTAGATGATAAAAGGGAAGGTTTCAAGAAATTCTACCCATTTAGCATGCCTTTTATTAAGCTTGCCTTGACCCTTCAAATACTTAAGTGACTCATGGTCACTATGAATGACAAACTCCTTGGGTACAAGATAATGTTCGCAAGTTTGAAGGGCCCTTATCAAAGAGTAAAACTCTTAATCATAGGTGGGGTAGTTCAAGGTGGCTCCATTTAGTTTCTCACTAAAATAAGTCACGGGATGACCACCTTGTAACAACAGAGCTCCCACACCCACTCCCGATGCATCACACTCTAGCTCAAAAGTTTTAGAAAAGTCAGGAAGAGCTAAAACTGGTGCATGGGTCAGTTTCTCTTTGATAAGTTCAAAAGCTTTTTGTTGTTTTTCACCCCAAAGGAAAGGAGTATCCTTCTTCACCAAATCATTGATTGGTGAGAAAAGTGTGGAGAAGTTAGGCACAAAGCACCTGTAAAAGCTCGCGAGACCATGAAAACTCTTGATCTCAGTCACACTTTTTGGGGTGGGCCATTCTTGGATGACTTTGATTTTGTCGGGGTCAACTTGAACCCCATTTTTATTAACTATAAAACCTAAGAACACCACACTCTCCACACAAAAATTACATTTTTCAAGATTTCCATAGAGTTGGTGTGACCTAAGAATGCAAAAGACGCGCTAAGATGGCCTACATGTTCATCTAGGCTCTTGCTATACACTAAGATGTAATCAAAATAAACAACACAAAACCTACCTAAGCAATCCCTAAGGACATGATTCATAAGCCTCATGAAGCTGCTTGGGGCATTAGTAAGCCCAAATGGCATTACGAACCACTCATAAAGCCCAAATTTGGTTTTAAAAGTGGTTTTCCACTCATCACCCTCCTTGATGCGGATTTGGTGATAACCACTTCTAAGGTCAATTTTTGAAAACAATTGAGCCCCATGCAACTCATCAAGCATGTCGTCAAGTCTAGGGATAGGGTGCCTATATTTGATTGCTCGGCAATCAATGCATATCCTCTATTATCCATTCTTCTTGGGCACCAGCAAGACTGGTACATCACAAGGGCTGAGGCTCTCTTGAACCCAACCCTTCTCCAATAGTTCTTGGACTTGAGACTCAATTTCTTTGGTTTTCATGGGGTTAGTCCTATAAGCAGGCCTATTAGGCAGGCTAGCCCTGGGTACCAAGTCTATTTGGTGTTCTATACCCCTAATTGGAGGAAGTCCTTTGGGAACTTCGTTAGGGAATATATCACCAAATTCTTTTAAAAGCTCTTGAACCTCTTGAGGTAGGTTCTCATGTCCAAGTTCTATGGCAGTGCTAGAACTAGAGGGAGAGGAAGTAAAGGGGGAAGAAACAGGGGATGCCTCTTTGCAAAGGATGAGATAGAAAGATTTATTAGTCAAGGGAGCTTCCTTTAAATCCAATTTTGTAGCAAATAGACTCCCTTTGCTAATTACCTTCTTGGAAGTGGCACCAACTTCCAACTCATCCTCCTTACCCTTTTCAAGCTTTAGGGGTAAAACTTTTTCTTTGTTTTTCCTATTTTTGTTTTTTTTCTTCATCTCTCTTATGTCTCATGATGAATTGGTCATCTGCCACTTGGGAAGGTGTTAGAGGACACAATTTGATACGCTTATCCTTATGAGTGAGGATGATATTATTGGAATGACCATGGTGTATGGCTTGTTTATCAAATTGCCATAGTCTTCCTAACAAGATATGGCCAGCTTCCATTGGGACTATGTCACATAGGATCTCATCTTTATAAGACCCAATGAAAATTGGAACCTTTACATGCTCATTAACCTCCATTTCCCCTTGCTCATTGAGCCATTGAAGCTTGTAAGGCTTAGGGTGGGGAAATGGGATCAAGGCTAGTTTTTCCACCAATCTTAAGCTACAACAGTTGCAGCATGACCCACTATCTACAATGAGAGAGAGCATATTTTATCATTCACCTTGCAACGGGTGTGAAATATGTTTTCCCTTTGAAACGAGGATAATTTCAAAGGTTGGCTTCCAAGAAGCCTTCTTATCATCAAGAGGTCTCCCTCATATACATAAGCAATCTCATCACAGTCAGAATTGTATGCATGGACCCCCTCTTCCTGACTCTCACTAGAGGAGGAAGGTGAGCTAGATTCATTACTATAAACATCTTGGGCCCTCATGATGATGTTTCTCTTAGTAGGGCATTGGGAGGCAATGTGGCCTCTCCCAAGACACTTAAAGCATTTGATACTACTAATTTTCTCTTGAGAGTTAGCAGTAGAGGGTGTTCTTTCTAAATGTGATGCTTGATACTCTTTGTGATGCTTGGAGTGTCCCTCTTTGGGGTAGATCTTGGAGGAACTTCCCTTTGGTTGGTCCCTCTTTACATAAGGAGGATGATCTCTTTTAAAGCTTTTTCTTTGCAATTGATTTTCCATCTTGATGCAAAGTTGGACCAACTTATTAAGGTTATTGTATGAGAAGAGCTCAACTTTGTGACGAGTTTTGATGCTCAACCCACACAAAAACCTTGCCATAGTGGCCTTGGGTTCTTCAATGATACCCGCCCTCAAGATAAGAAGTTCTATCCTTTGTCTATACTCCTCTACACTAAGGTTGGTTTGCCTTAGTCTTTGGAGTCTTTCCAAAGGATCTCTTTCATACCAAGAGGGTATATGCCTTCTCCTTAAAGCACTTCTAAGATCATTCCAATATTTTATTGAGGGCATATTAGTGCGGATTCTTTCATTGGTTAACCCAACCCACCAATGCATGGCATGCCCTTGGAAGCTAAGGGTTGCTATAAGAACTTTCCTTTCTTCTCTTACCTCATGGCAGGTAAAGAGTTGTTCTACCTTGATTTCCCAATCAAGGTAGGCTTCCACATCCTCCCTCCCATGAAATGGGGGGAAATCAACTTTGGGCTCCCTTGGAGGGGCCTCATTATTGTGCATGGATGAATGAGAATGTCTTTGAGAATGGTTATAATATTCTTCCTCACTTTCACTCTTATTATTGCGTCTGGAGGATGAACCTATGACTATTCCTTTCATTTTATAATCCTCACCACTCTCATGCTTCCTTTTTTCCTCTTCTCTTTCTTTTTTTCTTTCTCTTTCTTTTTTTCTTTCTCTTTCCTTTCTTTCTTTTCTTTCTTTGTCTTCTCTCCTTTCTCTTAATCTTCTCTCCTCTTTCTCTTTTTTTTTTCTCTTTTCTCTTCTTCTCTTTCTTTTGCTTTTCTTTTCTCCTTGGCTTCCTTGGCTTCCTTTTCTCTCCTTTTTTCTTCTCTCCTCTCTTGCTCTTTTGCCATCCACTCCCTAAAATCCATGTTTAAGATTTCTAGAGTGTAATCCTTAGAAACTCTTCTTTGGTTTACACTCTTGTTTGATGATTGGCTATCACGAGCACTAGAGTGAGTGTGTGATGTCATTGTGCTTCGATGCTAAGAGACTAAGGTAGGCCAAAAAAAACTTTTTTCAAACAAACACTCCTCTCTTTTTGTGTTTTCTTACCTAAAATGGCTTGATGAGTCTTTGAAACTCTTTAGCCTTCTAAGCGCTTTGAACAAGAAAAAAAAACAAGAATTTTAAAGCAAAAATTCAAAAGAGAAGGGATCTAAAGCCAGCTCATAAGGTGTTGAAAGTAGTGTACCACTTCTTCCTTCTTCACCCAATTTTCGAGAAACTAAAATTGACTAAATCTTATTACAATCAAAGGGAGGGCCTTAAGGGCACTCAAACTCCTAACTAAAAAATTAATAAACCCAAATTAAAGAAAAAGTAAAGTCTTTAAAAAAATGAATCTCCAAATGCTCCCTCAAATCAAAGTCCTCACGGCTAGGTGTGTTTCCTTTTGAGGTGATCCCTTAGGCTCTTAGTCCAACCTTCCAAAATATGCTACCCTTGTGGTAAGCTCCTTCTTCAAGCTTTCCCCCAAAAGTGGCACTAACACACAAACCAAGGAAACCAAAAGCAACAAGGGGAGGTGTGAATAGAAACTCAAAAAGCAATAAAAGATAACACAATCAAAATGACACTTAACCAAATAGTAAGAGTATATAAGACAAACTAGAAATATGATTTAAAAGACAAGCAACAATTAAAAGGTAAACAAAAGAAAGAGAGCACACAATGGAATACCTAAGAATGACACTAGATTAAAGAGTAGAAAGGCACAAATATCAAGTTCTAGTGTACCAAAAGTAATAAAATTTCTTTTAAGGTTCCAAGTTCAAAGTTGAAGCACTTGCTAATTTTAGGTTAGGTACATCAAATGAATTTTGCAAACTTTCTTTTCTTTTGTTTGTTCTCTTTTTTTTTTAATCCTTCGTTGTTTTTTTTTGTATTTTATTTTAGACTTTGTTCTCTTTTTTTTTTTGAATATTTACTAGATGCACCTAACTTGATTGTGAATTTAGTGCTTAATAACAAAGAGTTATGTGCTTGGAACAATAAAGAAAATTAAAAGCAACAATTTAGGTACTACTAGAAATGACTTCAAAATGCAAAGTAGCTATAGATGTGTTAATGGTTTAGTAGTTTGGTGTGTCACTGGACTCAAGCTTTGTTAAGTTTTTAGTAATTTGTTCAACACAAATCCCAAACTTATAGCTTAAGTGAAAGCACCCACAAACAAGAACTACTTTTACCACACAAATGAGTTACTAATTATGCGTATAAGGAAAATAAAGACAAAGGGAATTGAGCAACTATTTTGGAATTTTTTTTAAGAATATGCTTGAAACCAAAAGCACATGAACCTCTAAAGAGACTTGGACATGAGGTATGACCCTCTATGTTACTCAATTTTAAGAAGTTTCAAAAGCTTTTTTGTAAAAACAAAAGAGGCTAAACTTAAAATGAATTAATAAACAAAATGGGAAACTATAAACATGACTTATAGACAACTACACAAGAGTATAAAAGTGAATAATAAAAGCTAAAAATAAGGCAAAAACAAGGCAACTAGGTGCAAGGAAACACAAGAATTTGGTCTAAATTTATTGACCACAAGGTTGTGGAATTCACCACAACGGTATGAATTTTTAGCAAGAAATTCTCAAAACCAAAATTCAAGCAAGAAAGCACCCAACTCAAAGCTTAAGAGGAAATTAATGAATATGGGAGAGACATAGATGCAAAGAAAAGAACAATATAAATTGCATCAAGCAAAAAATAAATGGAATAAATAAACTATAACTCAAAACAATAAACTCAAGACATAAATGGAAATGATAAACAACAATGGAAAGCTAGAAAAAATTGCGGAAATTCAAGATAAAATAAAATAGAAAAACGGAAAGAAAAAACAAATGAGGTAGGAAGAGAGTTTAGACCTTTAGAACCAATGCTCTAGATACCAAATGATGCACGCCTCCCTTGATCTTTTTCTAGAGGTTTTCTTCTTTGATGAAATGGTTTGTGAAGAGGTAAGAAGTGAGGTGGTTTTAGGCACCACTTAAGGTAAGATAAGCCTAAGAGGGAAAGTTTGCCGCAAGGGATGGAACCCTTGATAAAAACCTAAGGAATTCTCAAAAAGAGAAGGGTGGAGACTAAGAGAATTTTGGCCAACTCAAGGTTTTTCCATTCAATAAAGTGTAAAAAAAACAAGAGTGTGAAGGAGCACCTTTTTATAGAGGGAGCTAACCTCTTGGACAAGTCAAGAAGGAAAGGAAGGGCTAGGATTAAAAGGAGTCATCCAAGGGAGGAGGATTGAAGCCCAAAGTCCAATCAATCCCCTCCTTTAGATGAGAATTGGTGCCTAAGTTACGTCATCCAAGGGCCAAGATTACTCCTTTATTAGTTTTGGGTTTTATTTAGGAAAAGAGGGTGTAGTTATCAAATTACCCCCTTATTTCCGAAATAAAGGCCCAAAAGCTAATCTTACCCCTTCTTATTACTAAGACACCTCCTAGAAAATTAAATGGACTAATACATGTCCAAAATAAAATCCTAGGTTCCTAAAAGAAAAAATTACAAGTAAATAAGTCATGACTTGCATAACTTGATGGTCATATGGAGGTGAGATCTTCCTCCCTCTACTCTAGCCATGTCTTCTTCTATTCACCTAGCCATGACCCTAGTGATAGGGCCCTTGCTTGGGGAGCATGCATCAGGAGGTGCGGGGAGTAAAGGGCCTAATAACCCAAAGGAGTGTGGATCTCTTTTCGTACCCCCTTGATTAGGCCGTGACACTCCCTAGCTTAAGGCTAGGCACCACTTTTAGTGGGCCTAAGAAGGATTAGTTCTCCTAATCCTAATTAGGCCAAAGTCCCACATTGCCTAGTTTTGAGTGTCTTGCTCCCTCTTTGGGCTATAAATACACCTAGTCTCTCTTGTACAAAACACACTTGATTGAATGAAGTAAGAGTCTTTTTGAGCAATTTATTCTTGAGTGTCTTTGAGAATCCTCTCTCTTGAGGAATCTCTCCTTAAAGCTTTTATCAAGGGAACTCTCCTTTGTGGCAAGCAACATAAAATGTTTGACTCATCTTTCTCCTAGAAAGTGGCATCAACCCTCTCCCATTTCTAACCTCTCCATTTTCTTAGAGGAAAGAACCTTAGTTGAAGAGATTGAGGGAGTGCATAATTTGGTATCATGAGCCATCTTCATTAAGGTTCATTTCCTCCTCCTTCTCCTTAGTTTATGCGTATTTCTTTAGCTTCTTTTTTTTTTTGCAGTTTTTATACTTTATTTCTTGCTTCCTTTATTGTCATTTAAATTCCTTATTGTCTTGAATTTTATGTTTTAGTTCTTGCAATTTTTATTTCCAAGTCTTTATTGCTTTCTAGATTCAATTTATTTTGTTCATTTCTATTGAATCTTTGTGTGTTTCCTTTAGGTTTGTTTCTTTAAATTTCTGCCCATCTTTTTAATTTTTCCTTATTCTAGTGCTTACCCTAAGAGTATCATATTAATGACTTCACAAAATTTGTGAAGGAAGCCACACAATTGTGGTTTTTGTCCTTGGATGCACTTTTGCTTCTTTCGTTTAGAGTTCTTGCATTTTAATTCTATTTTCCTGCACCTTTTTCTCTGTTTTTCTTGCACCTTTTTTCTCTGTTTTTACTGCACATATTTCTCTGTTTTTGGCTCTTGTTTTTTGTCATTTTGAGTCACTTATTTTTCAGTTTTAATCCTCCTAAGTTGTGTCTTAGATTGGTCATGTATTAGTCCTTATTTGTCTCTTAATTTTACATTGTTTTGCCTTTTAAATTTTCACCAAAAAGTTTGTTGTGCTTCTAAAATTCTTGTGATAAATCTTTTTGGAATTGAGCATATGCTCTTGATCATAATTCCTAGAGTCCACATGCTTTAGATCATAGCATGTTTCAAAAAATATTTTCTCAAAATTTGGTCAATTCTTCCTAGAGTCTTTTTGTTGATTGTTGTGTTAGTAGTTTAAAGTTTTGTACTAGTCTTTGGTGAATTGATTTTTTTGCTGGCTGTTTTGAGATCATTTGGGCATGTTTTTGGGCTGAAATCCTTGAGAAATTAAGTTAGCCTAAGCTCATTAAGTATCTCATTTAGTGTCTTCTTTGTTCACCTAAATTTACTAGTGCATCTTGAACTATTTTGCTTTCTTTGGTTTTCACTTGATTCCAATTTTTGTGGCTGTTTTCTTTTCCTTTTTTTTCAAGCAAATTCTTCTTCATGCTCCTTATTATTTCTTACTTTCAAAATTGCTGCTGAGAGGTGCAGCAAAATATATGTAAAAAAACAAAGAAGAAGAGAAAAAGTGAAAATCAAAAGAGAAAATCATTAAAAAAAAAACAAGTGTTAAAAAAAACAAATATACAAAACTTTTAGTGCACCACAACCTTGTTATTTGAAGGAGTGTTTAAGATTGTTAAAAAACTTGCTTGAAATAGTGTATTTAAGATTCGGCCATAAGCTTTCAAATTGTGCAACTCTTTGTTGAGTCTTTTATTTTTAGTCCATTCTATTCTAGTGCTAATCTAGGATCCTTTGTGTGTTCCATCTTTCTATCTACACCATTTTTACTTGCTTGTCTTCTTTGGTTATCTTTGTGTTTGTCTAAATAATTCTTTCCACTTGGATGTTTATCTCCCTTCCTTGAGTTTTCTTTTCTTGTTTTTTTTATTGCATTGCACTCTCTTGGTTTCTCCTTGGGTGCGCCACTTTGTTGAAGGAAAAGAGAGGTCAAACCAAGCTTTTCACAAGGGAAGCATCTTGAGGTGTGTTGAAGCAAGCTAAGGAAGAGGTTCATTCAAGGGCACCACTTTGAGAGAGGCAAACACTTGGAGTAGAGAGTAACTTCAAACATCAAGCCTTTTGTTTCTTTTTGTTTAATTTGGTGTAAATTTTATTAAGGCCATTTTAATTGAGGTATTGGATGCCCATAAGGGTCACCTCTTTGATTGTAATAGTTTTTAGTTTCTCGTTTAGGTGGGAGAAAGAATTGGTACCCCATCTCTTCACCTTAGGTGCACGCCTTTAGATCCTTACCTCTGCTTTAAATTTCTTTTATTTGCTTTGCATCTTAGTGTGAAAAGCTTTTGAGTTCTGAAGACTCTTAAGTAATTCACTTAGGGAGAAAACAAAACAAAAGAGTAAGGAGTGTTGCCCATAGGTTCTTCCCAATCACTTTCAAAATGAGCTCACATACATCTAGTAAAGGTAGTGTAAATCAACAAGGTTCTCAAAAAACAACCAACATGGATAATTTTATGAGTGAATTTAGGGAATGGAGGGTAAAAGAGAAAAAAGAAAGAAAAGAAAGGGAGAAGAGAGAAGAAAAGAGGCGTGAAGAAAAAGAAAAAGAAAAGAGAGAAAGAGAGTTAAGAGAAGAAAGACGAAGAGAGGAAAAAGAGCATGAAAAAAGAGAGAAAGAAAGAGGAGAAAAGAGAAAGACAAGAACGAGAAGAAAGACAGAGGGAAAAGAAAGAAAGAGAACGAAGAGAAAGAGAAGAAATAAGGGAAAGAAAAGAAAAAGAGAGAGGGAAGAGAAAAGAGAAAAGCGTGAAAGAGAAGAAAGAAGAGAAAAAGGAGTTAGAGAGAGGCATAGGTATAGGTCCGCCTCTAGTGAAGTAAGTGAAAGTGAAGGATATGAAAGACCTAGGGTAAGGAGAGCGCAACAACATCATAACCAACCCTAAGCCCAAACTAGGGAACAAAAAGTTGACCTCCCTCATTTTCATGGCAAAAAGGATGTGGAAGCCTACCTTGATTGGGAAATGAAGGTAGAGCAACTCTTTGTTTGTTATAACATAAGTGAAAAAAGAAAAGTTCCGCTGGCAACCCTTAGCTTCCAAGGGCATGCCATAATGTATTGGTGGACCTCTTTGGTCAATGAGAGGCGCCGCCTTCGTAACCCTCTTGTGGATTATTGGAATTATCTCAAGGGGGCTATGAGGCGGAGACACGTCCCTTCTTATTATGAAAGAGAGCTCTCGGATAAACTCCAAAGATTAAAACAGTACAAGTCAAGTGTTGAGGAGTACATACAAACCATGGAGCTTTTCATGATGAGAGCGGGCGTCACCGAAGAACCAACGGCCACCGAAGCTAGATTTTTAAGTGGTTTGAGCTCTGACATAAGAAACAAAGTTGAGCTCTTACCATATAATAATCTAGATGACCTAGTCTAACTTTGCATAAGAGTGGAAAATCAATTAAAAAGAAAAGGTGGAGCAAAAAGAGAATTTCCATCCTACAATTATGCAAAGAGGGACCTAAGCAAGGGAAGCTCTTCCAAGAGCTCTCCCAAAGAGAAACCATCCAAGCATGTGCGTATTCATTTTATAATCCTCACCACTCCCATGCTTTCTTTTTTACTTTTCTCTCTTTTTTTCTTTCTCTTTCTTTTCTTTCTCTTCTTTCTTGGTCTTCCCTCTTTTCTGTTAATCTTCTTTCCTCTTTCTCTTTTCTCTCTCTTTTCTATTCTTCTCTTTCTTTTGCTTTTCTTTTCTCTTTGGCTTCCTTTTCTCTCCTTTTTTCTTCTCTCCTCTCTTGTACTTTTTCCATCCACTCTCTAAAATCCATGTTTAAGTTTTCTAGAGTGTAATCCTTAGAAACTTTTCTCTTGTTTACACTCTTGTTTGATGAATAGCTATCGCAAGAATTAGCGTTAGCATGTGTTGTCATTGTGCTTAGATGCTAAAAGACTAGGGTAGGCCAAAAATCATTTTTTTCAAACAAACACTCCTCTCTTTTGTTTTTTCTCACCTAAAATGGCTTGATGACTCTTTGAAACTCTTTAGCCTTCTAAGCGCTTGAGCAAGAAAAATAAAGCAAGAATTTAAGGGCAAAATTTAAAAGAGAAAGATCTAAAGCGAGCTCCTAATGTGTTAAAGGAAGTGTATCACTTCTTCCTTCTTCACCTGATTTGTGAGAAACTAATAAAAATTTACCAAAACTTATTACAATCAAAGGGAGGGCTTTGAGGGCACTCAAACTCCCAACTACAAAAAATAATACACCCAAATTAAAGAACTAAAAGTGAAGTCTTCAAAATGATTCTCCAAATGCTCCCTCAAGTCAAAGACCTCACGACTAGGTGTATTCCCTTTTGAGATGATACCTTAGGCTTTTAGTCCAACCTTCCAAAATATGCTACTCTTGTGGTAAGCTCCTTCTTCAAGCTTTCCCCCAAAAGTGACACTAATACACAAACCAAAGAAACCAAAAGTAGCAAGGGAAGGTGCAAATAGAAACTCAAAAGCAATAAAAGATAACACAACAAAAGGACACTTAACTAAATGGTAAGAGTAGATAAGGCAAACTATAAAGATGATTTAAAATACAAGCAACAACTAAAAGGTAATCAAAAGAAAGAAAACACACAATGGAACACCTAAGAAAGACACTAGATTAAAAAGTAGAAAGACACAAATGTCAAGTTCTAATGTACCAAAAGTAATAAAATTTCTTTTAAGGTTCCAAGTTCAATGTTGAAGCACTTGCTAATTTTAGGTTAGGTACATCAAATGAATTTTAAACTTTTTTTTCTTTTCTTTTTTTTGAATCTTTTGTTTTCCACTTACTTAGCTCTTTTGTTTATTTTTTATTTTATTTAGTCTTTGTTCTCTTGTTTTTTTTTTTTAATATTTGCTATATGCACCTAACTTGATTGTAAATTTAGTGCTTAATAAAAGGGAGGTATTCACTTGGAACAATAAAGAAAATCAAAAGCAACAATTTAAGTGCTACTAGAAATGACTTCAAAATGCAAAGTAGCTATAGATGTGTTAATGGTTTAGTAGTTTGGTACGCTACTAGACTCAAGCTTTGTTAAGTTTTTAGTAATTTGTTGAACACTAATACCAAACTTATAGCTTAAGTGAAAGCATCCACAAACCAGAACTACTCTCACCACAGAATTGAGCTACTAATTATACGCATAAGGAAAAAAAAGACAAAGGGAATTGAGAAACTATTGTGGAAAGTTTTTGAAGAATATGCTTGAAACTAAAAGCACATGAACCTCTAAAGAGATATAGACATGGGGTATGAACCTCTATGTTGCTCAATTTAAGAAGTTTCAAAACCTCTTTTAGTAAAAACAAAAGCGGCTAAATAAGGCAAGAAATAAGGCAAATAGGTGGAAGGAACACAAGAGTTTAATCTAAATTTCTTGATCACAAGGTTATGGAATTCACCACAACGGCATGGATTTCTTACACAAGAAATTCTCAAGATCAAAACTCATGCAAGAAAGCACCCAAACTCAAGGCATCAAACAACAAATAAATGGCACAAGGAGAAACAAAATAAACTACAACTAAAAACAATAAACTCAAGACATAAATGGAAATGATAAACAACAATGAATGCTAGAAAAAAATTGTGGAAATTAAAGACAAGAAAAAAAATAAGAAAGCGTAATAAACAAATGAGATAGAAAGAAAATTTAGACCTCTAGAACCAATGCTCTAGATACCAAATGATGCATTCCTCCCTTAATTTTTTTCTAGAGGTTTTTTCTTTGGTGAAATGGTTTGTGGAGAGGTAAGAGGTGAAGTTATTTAGGTGCCACTTAAGGATAAGATAAGCCTAAGAGGGAATGATTTGCCACAAGGGATGGAACCTTAGATAAAAACCTAAGGAAATCTCAAAAGAGAGGATAGGGACACTGATAGAAAGTCACGACCAACAAGGGTTTTTTCATTCAACAAAGTGTAAAAAAACAGGAGTGTGAAAGAGCATCTTTTCATAGAGGGAGTTAACCTCTTGAACAAGTCATAAAGGAAAGGAAGGGTTAGGCTTAAAAAGAGTGATCCAAAGGAGGAGGATTGAAGTCCAAAGTCCAATCAATCCCTTCCTTTGGATGAAAAGTGGCCCCCAAGATAGCCTATCTAAGGGCCAAAATTATATACCTTTGTTGGATACCATTAAACAGATTCCAAAGTATGCGAAATTTCTAAAAGAATTATGTACTTACAAGAGGAATTTGAGAAAGAGACAAGTCCAAATAGTTTCAGCCTTATACCAATCCAGCCTTCCCCAAAAATGTGATGATCCAGGCACCTTCTCCATACCCTACACAATTGGAGAATCAACATTTGCTAATGCCTTGCTGGACTTAGGAGCTTCCATTAATGTCATGCCTTTAACTGTGTACAGAATGCTGCAATTGGGAGACTTGAAGCCAACCAATGTGATCATTCAACTAGCAAACAGAAGCACAGTTCAACCTTTGGGAGTCCTTAAAGATATATTGGTAAAAGCCAATCAATTAATTTTTCCAACTGACTTCTATATTCTTTATATATAGGATAAGATTTATTCACATAGGTCCACCTTAATTCTTGGAAGACCATTCTTAATGACTACAAGGACCAAAATTTGATGTTCATACAGGGACACTCTCCATGGAATTTGGAGATCACACGGTTCAATTTAAGATCTTTGAAGCCACGAAACATTTGATTGAAGACCATTCCATCCTTCATGATCATTCGGTTTTTCTACTTGATATTTTAGGAGATGGCAATATTGATGATATTTTTACTCAAGTAGATGTAAATATGGACATTACGGATTGTAAATTTTTGGAGTTCTCATACTTGGATTTTGATTATACTTTGCCTAGATGCACCTGTAAGGATGGCATGTATGCCATCTGTACTTAAATTAATACTACCATATGTTTTGTATCTTCTGTCTCATCTTCCATTTCAAGTGCAGATTTAGACTTAACCATAGTAACAGCTGAAGCTTCATATCCACCTTTAATAGAGCTGAAACCTCTGCCAGATCACCTGAAATATGCCTATTTGGACATAGATTAAAGGATTAGAAGGAGAACCTGTTACATGTTCTGAGAGAGCATAAGAAAGCAATAGGCTAGACTTTGGATGATATACCTGGCATTAGCCTAGCCATATGTATGCACAAAAATTTTGCTGGAAGATGAGTCTAAACCAATGAGGTAGCCCCAAAGAAGACTCAACCCTACGATACATGATGTAGTAAAGAAGGAGGTGACCAAGCTATTGATGGCTAGAATCATCTACCTAATTTCAGACAGCACATGAATTTCACTTGTCCACATAGTTCCGAAGAAGTTTTGGACTACAATGGTGCAGAACCAGGAGAATGAGCTAATTCCTACACGAGTTGCCAACAAATGAAGAGTATGTATCGATTATAGGCGACTCAACCAGGCTACTAGGAAAGACCATTTCCCTCTCTCATTCATCGATCAGGTTATTGAGAGGTTGGCAGGTAAATCCCATTATTGTTTTCTGGATGGATTTTCTAGTTACATACAAATACACATTGCACCTAAGGACCAACATAAGACCACTTTTACTTGTCCTTTTGGCAATTTTGCCTACACAAGGATGCCATTTGGCCTATGCAATGCACCGACCACATTTCAAAGGTGCATGCTCAGTATTTTTTCAGATTTAATTGAAAAAAGCATGGAAGTGTTCATGGATGATTCTATAGTATATGGTTCCTCATTTGACTCGTGTTTGCATAGTCTTAGGTCATCTTGTATCTAAAAGAGGAATATAGGTAGATAAATCTAAAATTGATGTTATTATCTATCTATCTTACCTTGTGTCTGTGCGGGAAGTATGCTCTTTTCTTGGGAATGCAGGTTTTTATAAACGATTTATTAAAGATTTCAGCAAAATTGCCCTACCATTATCTAGTCTTCTACAAAAGGACGTGCCTTTTTTATTTGATGACTATGTAATGAGAGCTTTAAAGAGTTTAAGAGGAGATTCATCACATCACCTATCATGCAGCCACCTAATTGGGAGCTCCCCTTCGAATTAATGCGTGATGCCTCTGATTATGAGCTTGGAGTTGTATTGTCACAAAGAGTAGGTAAAATTCTGTATGTTATAGCCTATGTCTCGTGGACTCTTAATTCAGCCCAATTAAATTATACCCCCACTTAAAAGGAGTTATTAGTTATTGTGTTTGCATTGGATAAATTTTGCCTCTATTTACTTGGCCCCAAAATAACTATCTTTACAGATCATGCTGCATTAAAATTCCTGCTAAAGAAGCCTGATGCTAAACCCAGACTAATCAAATGGGTGATTCTATTACAGGAGATTGATATTGATATAAAAGATAGGAATGGTGTCTTAAATCAGGTTGCTGATCACTCAAGCCGTATTAAAGGGACCATTAATCCTTTACCAATTTGTGATAACTTCCTTGATGATTGTTTATTTACTTTATTTTCTATGAAATTTGCACCTTGGTTTGCGAACATTGTTAATTATTTGGTTACTTCAATTTTACCTTCTAAAGCCTTTAGATGTCAGATTGATAAACTTATAAATGATGTCAAATACTATGTTTGGGATGATCTGTATCTGTGGAAATTTTGTAATGATCAGGTTCTTCGTAGGTGTATTCCTGACCATGAATTTTAGGATATTTTGCATTTTTGTCATGATACATATTTAGGAGACCATTTTGGACCACAGAAGACGGCTAGGAGGATATTAGAAAGCAGATTTTATTGGCCCGCCATCTTCAAGAATGCACACAGGTTTTGCACCAGTTGAGAGATATGCCAAAAAGTAGGAGGAACTATCATTAGGAGAAATGAGATGCCTCAACAACCTATCATTTTCTGTGGAATATTTGATGTGTGGGGTATTGATTTCATGGGTCCATTTCCTATTTGTTTTGGATATTCTTCCATTTTACTTATTGTTGATTATGTGTCCAAATAGGTGGAGGCAAAAGCCACTAGAACTAATGATTCTAAGGTAGTTTCAGATTTTATCCAAACAAACATATTTTGCAAGTTTGGTATGCCTAAAGTTGTCATAAGTGATCAAGGAAGCCACTTTTGTAACAGGACCATAGCAGCTTTGTTTCAAAAATATGGGGTGACACACATAATTGCTACACTATATCATCCCCAAACTAATGGACAAGCTGAGGTATTCAATAGAGAAATCAAACACTTGTGCAGAAATTAGTTTGCCCTCACAGAAAAGATTGGAGCAAATTGTTGGATGATGCTCTTTGGGCGCAAAGGATGGCTTACTGAACTCCGTTGGGTATGTCTCTATTTCATGTGGTGTTTGGTAAAGCATGTCACCTTCCGGTGGAGATTGAGCATAGATCATACTGGGCCGTGAAAAATTGCAATTTAGCACTTGAGCAAGTTGGGAAAACCAGGAAGCTTCAACATCAGGAGCTTGAGGAAATACGCTTGCAGGCTAGTGATAATTCCAGAATGTATAAAGAGAAAGTCAGGAAATTCCATGACACGCAAATTTTAAGAAAGGAGTTCTCTATAGGACAAAAAGTGTTATTATTTAATTCTCATTTAAAATTAATTTCCTGTAAGCTTAGATCTAGGTGGGATGAACCTTTTGTGATTGCTAATGTTTTTTCCCATGGTGTAGTTGAAATTCAGGATGAAGCTACCAACAAATTATTCAAAGTAAATGAACATCAATTGAAACCCTTCCAGGAGAATAAATTAAAGGAGGAGGCTCAAAATACAGTTAATTTATCTTTAATAGAGCCTATTATGATTGAGGCAATGTCTACATAGGCACTTGGGCCATTTATCTATTCTCATTCATTTTAATTCCTTTCTTAAGTTATGCATGCATTACCATTTTTCATCCATTCCCACATTGAGGACAATGTTTCATTTAAGTGTGGGGTGGGATATTTTTCTTCATTGGATACCTTTGTTTTTACTTTTAGTTTGTGAGTAACCACTTTTAATTTGTCAACATTAGTTGGGAATTTTATAGCATGATAGGTTTGCTGTTATTGATTCCTTCATGCTTATATCGATGAGTTCATTGAGTTCATTCTCTTCTTGCTCACAACATTTCCTACATTACTTTGGGATCCAATTGAAAATTTTTTGCTTTGCTTTGTTTTCTTTTCTTTTGCTTGGAAGTGCAAAAGTTTAAGTGTGGGGTGTTTGATGACTCATATTATATGTTCACATTTATACTCTTGTTATATCTTTTAAGGTGTTCCTTCTTATTTATTTCATGCATTTAGCATATATTTATGTTTTTCTGCATAAAATAATAATTTGAATAAAACATAGCTATAAGTTGCATTTTTATTAAATTCTACATTATTTCTGTTCTGACACTATCTAATCTTTTGGCCATAACTTTTTCTGTAGATATCAACTTTGGCTGATTCTTTTTGCATTGGATTTCTAACTTTCAAAGATTCAATTTGGATATCTGGAGCATGGATTTTGAAGTATGGAGCTATTTTTGAGGATTTTTGGAAGTTTGGGCAGAAAACTAGAGCTTATTGTATTAGGAATTGATTTTCATGTAAATTAATTTTAGGCCCATTGACCCAATGCTTGGCCCATTATTCATGTGAGTAAAAACCCAAAAGGGGTTGAGGGACCACACACACTTTGATTAGTTTTTCGAATTTTGTAAGTTGAGAGAATTTTTGTAGAGAGAAGATTTTCTCTCTTAGAGTTTTCTTCCAATTGCAGTTTCAATTTCAGTTTTCAATTCCAGCTTTCCATTTCCAGTTTCCAATTTACTCCGAGTGTGTGTTCTTCCTTTGCCTCTCCATTTCCTTATGCATGATTCTTGATCAAGAATTAACATTTTCTTGTAATTGATTGGTTGCATCTTAAGCTAGGTGTAGGAGCAAATTTTGCTTCCAAATCTGATTTCAATTCTTGTTTCAATTCTATTTTCCATTTTTGTTTTCTACAATCTTTTAGTTTCTGCGATTTTCTAGTTTCTGTAATTTTAATTTCCTGCGAATTTTAATTTCCTACGAATTTTAACTTCTTGTGCTTTTGTTCATCTTTGCTACGAATTTCCAATTTTCTTTCTTGCAAACTTTCTTAATATAAACCCCCATTGTTAATTTGTAAAAAAAATAAAGACATTAGAACTAGCTAGAGATAGAAGCAACCTTTGTTTGATGCATGTTTCCTTGTGATTCGATCCTAGGTCAGCCCTATGTTACATTAGGGAGACTTTTGTAGTTTTTGCAAAACCTAATGCAAATAAGGTTGTGCCACTAGGAAATTAATAACATTACCATTAAATACAGGCACCCAATTCCTAGACTGGATTATATGTTGGATGAACTACATGGGGCACAATTTTTTTCAAAAATAGATCTTAGAAGTTTATGCAACCCTCCTTGGTTGCTGTGCTCCCCAAGATCCATTCCTTGGAAGGTCACAAAGAAGATGGCGTGATGGATGAGACTCTAGAGGGAGATGAAGGCGCCACAAATGAATTTGATAAGCCTAAAAGGGATATGTTTGCCACAAGGGAAGGAACCCTTGATAAAAAAACTAAAGTATGCTCTCAAAATGAGAAGAAAGGGACACTCAAGAAGAAGCAATAACTCTCAAACTTCATAAACTCAAGTGTAACTTTTACAATTGGTGGAAAGGTATATATATAGGATGGGAGGGGAGCCTAGGCTGTGAGAAATGGAGGAAATATCAAAAGGAGCCAAAATTCAAAAAATTAGCACATGCTCCTAAAATCATGGATCTTAGAACGATGTCATGTGGCTAACCTCTTGAAGAACGACGCCTAAGAGGGGAAGAAGGGCCCCACCTTGTTCCCTCCATGCTTCATGTGCTAACTAATTGGGTCTAATTAGAAAAAGAGGGGTCTAAGGGGTATGGATAATAAATCAACCCACCAACACCCTTAAAAGGTCCAATTAGCTAATACACCCACATTTAGGCTAAGCATACCTCCTACCCTATGGTCCCACGAAAAATTATGCCAAATACAAGGCCAAAAGAGGAAGGGTAGAATTCTCCACTTAGGAAAAGAAATAAAGCTAAGTACAAAGGAAAAACAAGAGGACTAAGGTAAAGTTTCTATGTGCACGACGAAGTGAGGTCTTCCTCCATCCAATCTAGCCATGTCCTCCTCTATCCTCCTAGCCATGACCCTAGTGATAGGTCCCTTGCTAGGGAGGATCACATCATCTCCTCCCCTTGGGAAGGATTTGACCTCAAATCCAGAGGGTCCTCTTCATCTTCAGCACCTACGAAAGAAGATAAGTCACAAACATTAAAAGTAGGGCTGACACTATATTCCGGAGGGAGATCTAAAATGTATATATTGTTATTCACTTGCTCCAAGATCTAAAAAGGCCCATCTTCTCGAGGGCTAAGTTTGGACTTCCTTTAAGCAAGGAAGTTGTCCTTCCTCAAATGAAGCCAAACCCAATCCCCTTCATTTAAGGTAACCTTCTTTCTTCCCCTATTAGCTTAGGCAACATACCGCTTTGACTGTTGCTCAATGTTTGCCTTAACCCTCTCTTGTAATTTCTTAACAAAATATACTCTTGCCTCTCCATCTTTATGAAAAGAGTGAGAAAGGGGGAGAGGTAAGAAATCTATAAGATTAAGAGGGTTGAAGCCATAGACAACTTCAAAAGGGGAGTGTTTGGTGGTTTGTTGAACCACCCAGTTATATGCAAACTCTATATTGGGAAGGTACTCATCCCAAGACTTGTGGTTGCCTCGAAGGAGTGCCCTCAACATAGTGGATAGGGATCTCTTGACCACTTCAATCTGCCATCTGTTTAGGGGTGACAAGTAATGGAGAACAGGAGTTTAGTTCCTAACTTAGACTGTAAAGTTTTCCAAAAATGGCTAAGGAACTTTACGTCCCTATCTGAGACTATGGTAGAGGGTATGCCATGTATGATGCAAAAAGCTTTTGCATTCCCCTTGATCTTTCTCCTTGAGGTTCCACGCACCATGAAATGTATGATGGAAGGCAAAGAAAATGGAGGCGGGGCATCACTCTCAAAGAGAGATAAGCCAAAGTGTTTAGGTTTGCCACAAGGGAAGGAACCCTTGATAAAAACCAACTAGGAAGAAATTCCTCAAGAGAGAGGATCATCAAGACCTTTTACTAAGAATGTGCTCACAAAGAGACTATTTTCATTCAACTTCAAAGGTGAAATTTTACAATGAGGGGGAATGAGTATATATAGCTCAATGGAAGAGCTTGGACACACTTTTCTAGGCAATGTAGGACTTGGGCTTAATTAGGATTAAGACTAATTAACCCAAGTCTTAGGCCTTAAGTGAGGCACCTGAGTTCACCCCCCATGGGTGCATTAACATCTCCTCATGTGAATGGGCTAGCCCAAAATCATGTCTTGACTTATGAACCCATTCTAAGCTTACTCCTCTTTTTTAATTAAACACACCTATACCTTATAAACTAAGAAGATGACCGAAAATGCATGGCCTTAAAGGAATTAAAAATATTCTCCTATTTAGCTAATTAAAATAAAATATTTACAAGCTAAAAATAATGAAGACTATGGCTTCGAATCTTCAATGAGCTTTTGTCCATGCCATGCCTTCCTTAAGTCCTCCTAGCCATGATGCATGCTAGGTGGGATTGCATCAATGTAAGCGGATAACCTCTCTAAAGAAAAGACTTGCGATGTTGCTCGCATCATCTACTTTGTGGCAGAGGTATAAAATGAGTCATTTTCGAAAATCTATCCACCACCACAAAGATAGAGTCTACACCTCGTTGGGTACGAGGAAGGCCAAGGACAAAGTCCATACTAATGTCCAGCCAAGGTGCAAAAGGAGCAGGTAAAGGTGTGTACAATCCATGGGGCATTGCCTTAGACTTAGCCTGAAGACAAGCTATGCACCTAGTACAATACCTATGGACATCTCTCTTCATATGGGGCCAAAATAATTTCTCTTGTAAAAGCAGAAGGGTTTTAGAAATCCCAAAATGCCTCATGAGTGCACCTTCATGGCTCTCTTTTGTGAGCAAGTTTCTAATGGATCTTTCGGGTATTCAAAGATTACTCCCTTTTTAAAGATATCCCTCATGATGAGAACCCATTAAGGGCCTTAGATGCAAATGTAGAGGCTGTAAAAATAGGGCTGAACTCCTTGCCAGAGGGATACATGGCCCGTGTGTCATCAAATCCCAAAATTTTAGTACTGAGGGTGGTATAGAGTGAGTGCCTTCTAGATAAAGCATCAATCACCACATTTTGTTTTCCTTTTTTGTATTTGATGACATGGGGAAAGAATTCAAGGTATTCCATCCATTTTGCATGCCTTTTATTCAACTTGCCTTGTCCCCTCACATACTTAAGTGACTCATGGTCACTATGAATGACAAACTCCTTAGGAGCAAGGTAATGCTCCCAAGTCTGAAGGGCTCTTATCAAGCATAAAACTCTTTATCATAGGTGGGGTAGTTGAGAGGGGCACCATTACGTTTTTCACTAAAATAAGCAATAGGGTGCCCACCCTGCAACAAAACAGCTCTCACACCTACACTAGAGGCATCACACTCAAGTTCAAAAGTTTTTGTGAAATCCGATAATGCAAAAACTAGTGCATTTGTGAGTTTTTGCTTGATAAGATAAAAGGCTTTCTCTTTCTTCTCACCCCAAAGGAAGGGACTTCCTTCTTTAACAAATCATTGATTGGTGCGAAAAGTGTGGAGAAATTGCGCACAAAGCGCCGGTAAAATCCAATGAGACCATGAAAGCTCTTGATCTCTGTCACACTTTTTGGGGTAAACCATTCTTGGATAGCTTTGACTTTTTCAGGATCCACATAGACCCCTTGTTTGCTCACTACGAAACCTAAAAAGACGACACTTTCTACACAAAAGGTGCATTTTTCAATATTTCCAAAGAGGTGGTTTGTCCTAAGAATGCAGAAAACTTGTTTAAGATGTCCTATATGATCATCTAGACTCTTACTGTACACTAAAATGTCATCAAAATAAACTACATAAAACCTACCTAAGCAATCCCTCAGAACATGGTTCGTAAGTCGCATCAAGTTACTAGGAGCATTGGTGGGCCCGAGGGGCATTACCAGCCACTCATAAAGGCCAAATTTAGTCTTAAAAGCGGTTTTCCACTCATCACCCTCTTTAATCCTGATTTGGTGATATCCACTTCTAAGATCTATTTTAGAAAACATTTATGCCCTATGTAACTCATCCAACATGTCATCTAGTCTGGGAATAGGGTGCATGTACTTAATGGTGATGTTATTGATTGCCCGACAATCTATACATATCCCCCATTGGTCGTTCTTCTTGGGCACCAGCAAGACCAACACAGCACAAAGGCTAAGGCTTTTTTGAACTCATCCCTTTTCCAATAGTTCTTGGACTTAAGATTCTATGTCTTTAGTCTCAGTATGGTTGGTCCTATAGGTAGGCCTATTTGGTAGGCTGGCCCCGGGAACCAAGTCTATTTGGTGTTCTATAACCATAACAGGAGGAAGTCTTTTGGGAACTTCACTAGGGAATACATCACCAAATTCTTTCAAAAGCGTTTCCACCCCTTCAAGTAGAATCTCTTGCCCAATATCTATGGCAGTGCTATTAGATATAGCAGTTTCTACAGATGATGTCTCTTTGTAGAGGAGGAGATAAAAAGGTCTATCAGCTAAGAGAGCCTCTTTTAAATCCTTTTTAGTAGCAAATGGGCTCTCTTTACTTACATCCTTTTTGGAAGGGGCATCACCTTCCTCATCCCTCTCTTTACTCCTTTCAAGCTTTAGGGGTGGAGCTCTTTTTTTTATGATGTTTTTTTTATGCTCCTTATCTCTTTTATTTTTCATGCACAATTGATCCTCAGCTACTTCAGAAGGTGTTAGAGAATACTACTTGATTTTTCTATCTAAGTGAGTAAGGACTATATGGTTGGTATGGCCATTATGAATTGACTTTTTATCGAATTTCCATGGCTTACCTAGCAAGATATGGTCAGCCTCCATAGGGATGATGTCAAATAAAATCTCATCAGAGTAAGTCCTTATGGTGATTGGAACCTTAACTTGCTCATTGACTACCATTTCCCCTTACTCATTGAGCCATTGTAACTTGTAAGGTTTTAGATGGGGAAGTGGAGTCAGAGCTAGCTTTTCCACCAACTTGGAGCTGCAACAGTTACAACAAGATCCACTATCTACAATGAGAGAACATATTTTTTCATTCACCTTGCATATGGTATGGAATATGTTCTCCCTTTGAGACTGGGATAGCTCAAAGGATTGGCTTCCAAAAGGCCTTCTCACATCAAGAGGTCCCCCTCATATGTATAGACATCCTGACAATATGATGATGCATGACCCTCGTCTTCCTTATTCTCACTTGAGGAGGAAGGTGAACTAATCTCACTACTATAAATATCTAGGCCCCTCATGATCATTATTTTTTTGTTGGGGCACTGGGAGGTAATGTGGCTTCTCCCTAGACATTTAAAACACTTAATACTGCTTTGCCTCTCTTAAGGGTTAACAATAGGGGGCTTTCTTTCTACATGAGATGTCTTTTGATCTTTATGGTACTTAGGTTCCTCTTTAGGGAAATTCTTGGAAGAATTTCCCTTGAGTGGTCCCTCTTGGTGTAGGGTTGAGAATCTCTTTTCATTCCTTTTCTTTAATTTGATTCTCATCCCTCACACAAAGTTAGACTAACTCATTTAGGCTTAAGTATGGGAAGAGTTCCACTTTATCTCTTATCTCAGGACTTAACCCACACAAAACCTAGCTATGGTGGCATTGAGTTCTTCTTTGATATTCGCTCTTAATAAGAGGAGTTCCATCCTTTGTCTATACTCCTCAATGCTTAGGTTTTGTTGCCTAAGCCTTTGGAGTTTATCCAAGAAGGAATATGCCTTCTCCTCATAGCACTTATTAAATCATTCCAATACATAATTTTAGGCATATGAGTTCGAGCTCTTTCCTTAGTTAAACCATGTCACCAATGAAGGGCATGCCCTTGGAAGATAAGGGTCGCCAATGGAACCTTCTGCTCTTCTCTTATTTCAGAACACTTGAAGAATTGTTTAACCTTGACTTCCTAATCAAGGAAGACTTCCACATCTTCTCTCCCATGAAAGAGAGGAAGGTCAACCTTTTGTTCCCTTAGAGGGGGAGGTTGATCATGCATGGATGTATGAGAATGGTGACTCCTTCTAGGTCTCTCCTTATAATATTCTTCATGCTAACTCTTACCTTTAGAAGGAGAACCTATTACTACTCCTTTCATCTTTCTATCCCACACCTTATTTTCGAGAGACTAAGCAAGAATAAAAACTATTACAAACAAATGGAGTGATCCTTGAAAGGATGCCAACACTCCTTAAAGAAATACAATCAAGAAATTAACAATTGATTTTGGTTCTTCATATCCACTTGTGCCAAGTCCTCACACGCCCTTGCTTCTTCTCCTTGATCCTATCCTTTGTGTTTTTTGCTCAACTCTTCCTAAGACACCACCCTTGTGGAAGATGTCCATTTCTAGCCTTTGTCCTTAAGTGTCACCTTTGTGATAAGTAAAACTCTAAAGGAGGGGCAGATAGAAACACAAGCAAAAGAAAGAAAAGATGATCACAACTAAAGGACATTAATCCAAGTGGATAACGAGTAGTTTAAGAGAAGACTAGAAAGATTATAAGGCAAGACAAGCCAAAATTAAAGTAGAGAAAGAAGTAAGCACACAAAAGAGTTCTTAGAAGAGCTCTAGAAAAAAGTACAACTACTAAAACTCAAAACACCACATGGTTTGCATTTTTCATTCAAATGGGCGCAAGTTCCACAAACACACATGCCTTACTAATTTCTTTTTTTTTTCAAACATGATGAATTCTCTTTTGACTTTTCGTGAATAATAATGCATAACTACTATTAGGCAAGGTTAGCAAGCATGTATTAGAGTTTTCATATACGCCAAAACAACATGAAACAAATGGACACCAAAAACGTTTTAATAGCCCTTCCAAATAGCCTAACAATTAATAGTGTACAGAAGGTATTTGGCACAAATTTGAGGTAAAAAATTGATTCAACAAATAATCCAACTTATGCGCCCAAATCAGCCTACTGTTGTACACATTCTACTAGCTAAACATGCATAAAAAGGCTACTAAAATTGAGATATAGACAAAAAGACATAGAATATGAAATTCAGCTGAAATTTAGGAAAATATTTTTGGATTATGCTTGAACTAAAAGCACAACACTCTTAAGAGACTTAGCCTAGAGGTATACCTCTAAGAAACTCAATTCCAAGAGTATTTTAGGAGCTTTTTGTGAAAAAAAAATTTGAAGAGGCTGAACCTAAGGGAAATTAAACATGACAATGTAAGGAATGAACATGACTTAATTTGACAAAAACACAAGATCATAAACCATAAAAATTAACCTAAAAACAGAACAAAAACTAGAGTGAGAATTGCGCTTTGGATTAGCCAAGATTGACCACCACTAGGTTGTGGTTTTGCGCACAACTATGTGATTGTGGTCTCTCAATCTCTTAGGCACCAAACCAAGAACAAAATACACCAAACAAAAGCTACACACAATGGTAGAAAATGATCCTAAACATGCAGCACTCGATGCAACAAAAGAACAAACAATTGCACCAAAGTAACAAGGAAATGAAAGCGCAAGAAATTAGAAGAACAAACTACTAAACAAGTAAAGAAAAGGCTTAAACAACTCAAATGAACCGATCAAAAGAAGGAATAAAATGACTAGAAGATGGTAAAGAACAAATTAGACTAAGACAAGATAAGAAGCATGACCTTGGAGGAACTTGCTCTGATCACCACATGATGCAACCTCCTTGGTTGTTGTGCTCCCCAAGATCCATTCCTTGGAAAGTCACAAAGAAGATGGCGTGATGGATGAGACTTGAGAGGGAGATGAAGGCGCTACAAATGAATTTGATAAGCCTAAAAGGGAGGTGTTTGCCACAAAGGAAAGAACCCTTGATAAAAACACTAGAGGATGCTCTCAAAATGAGAAGAAATGAACACTCAAGAAGAAGCAATAGCTCTCAAACTTTATAAACTCAAGTGTAACTTTTACAAGTGGTGGAGAGGTCTATATATAAGATAGGAGGGGAGCCTAGGCCATGAGAAATAGAGGGAATTTCAAAAATAGCCAAAATTCAAAAATTAGCACATGCTCCTAAAGTCATGGATCTTAGATCTAACTAAGTGCCATGTATGATGCCATGTGGCTAACCACTTGAAGAACGGCTCCTAATAGGGGAACAAGGGCCCCACCTTGTTCCCTCTATGCTTCATGTACTAACTAACTGGGTCTAATTAGAAAAAGAGGGGTGTGGATAATAAATCAACCCACCAACACCCTTAAAAGGCCCAATTAGCTAATACACTCCACATTTAGGCTAAGCATACCTCCTACCCTATGTTCCCACAAAAAATTATGCCAAATACAAGGCCAAAAGAGGAAGGGTAGACTACTCTACTTAGGAAAAGAAATAAAGCTAAGTACAAAGTAAAAACAAGAGGACTAAGGTGAAGCTTCTATGCGCATGAGGAGGTGAGGTATTCCTCCATCCAATCTAGCCATGTCCTCCTCTCTCCTCCTAGCCATGGCCCTAGTGATAGGTCCCTTGCTAGGGAGGATCACATCAAAAGTGGTTATCACCAAATCAGGATTAAAGAGGGTGATGAGTCGAAAACCACTTTTAAGACCAAATTTGGTCTTTATGAATGGTTAGTAATGCCCTTTGGGCTCACCAATGCCATTAGTATCTACATGCGACTCATGAACCATGTTCTGAGAGATTACTTATGTAGATTTTGTGTAGTTTATTTTGTTGACATTTTAGTTTATAGTAGGAGTTTAAATGATCATTTAGGACATCTTAGACAAGTTTTTTGCATTCTTAGGTGATGCAACCTCCATGGGTGATCTCCCAAGGTTCCTCTTCTAAGTTCTTCAATAGGAAGAAATGGTTGTGAAAGGTAGAAGATGGAAGGGAGATGGCACCACTTCTAGAGATGAGCCATGCTTGAATGCTTGCCATAAAGGAATGAGCCTTTGATAGAAGTTAGAAGAAATTCTCTCTAAGGGAGGAGAATTTCGGACACTCAAAAAAGGATTAGAGAATCTCACAAAATCAATTTCTATTCACAATGAGTGTTGAAAATGATACAAATGATGGAGGCACTAATTTATAGAGCAATGAGTGAAGGGGCAGGAGTTGGATTTCCAACCTCCTAATAAGGGCCCAAAGCTCTTAAACATGTGTTAATTAAGGCTAAGCATGATTAGCACATGTTTAAGAATGTAGAAGATTCAAACAAGGCCCTAAGAACGTGGATCTATGTTCCCTTAATTTGAATTTGAATTTTGGAGGGAATCCACATGGCACTCCAAACTTCAAATTCAAATTTGGTTGGCTCACAATCAGCCAACTAGACACCTAGGTGGAGGAGAGATGCAATTGTTGCTCCAAGGAAGGAACATGGGGTCCCACTTGTCTCCTAGTTGGTTAGATGGGTGTTAAGATGAATTTGAGTGTGTATTTAGCAAAAAACACACATTTGAATCCTTCTTCAATCCCAACTAATCAACTCACTCTTAAACAATACTAATTAAACCTCCATTTAAATTTTAGAAGGAATAAAAGGCCAAAATACATAGCCAACAAGACAAAAGACCTAAGCTAGCAAGACTATGTCTTAAACAAGTAGGCCTACCCTGAAACTAGCTACCTAGGAGGACTATGATCAATCTTCACTTCAAAAAGGAGTTGAGGTCTGCCTTCCTCCTTCCTAACTAAGTCCTTCTCTATCCTCTTAGCCATGTCCCTAGTGATGAGACCCTTGCTAGGGATGATTGCATCAACCCCTCTCTTTTGAGAAGGATTTATCCTCAAATCAAAAGTGTCCTCATTGTCTTCATCATCAGCACCTACAAAAGGGGTGAGATCACAGATGTTAAAGGTAAAGATGACTTCATAATCTTCAGGAAGGTCAAGCCTATATGCATTATCTCCAACCTTCTTAAGGATTTGGAAAGGTCCATCTCCTCTGGGCTTAGTTTCGTCTTCCTCTTAGTAGGAAAACAGTCCTTTCTAAGTGAAGCCAAACCCAATCCCCTTTCTCAAAGATAAGTTCCTTCCTCCCCTTATTCATGTGCTTAGCATAATCTAGTGATTGTTATTGTATGTTAGCTTTGACCCTCTCATGAAGATTTTTAATAAATTCAGCCTTTGACTCCCGATCCTTGTGAGAATGGGAAGCAGGGAGTTGAATAAGCTCCAAAGGTGTGAGAGGGTTGAAGCTATAAACAACTTCAAAAGGTGAATGCTTGGTAGTTCTATGAACCACCCTGTTATTTGCAAATTCAATATGGGGGAGCTACTCATTCCAACACTTGTGGTTGCCTCTTAAGAGTGCCTTTAACATTGTAAATAGAGATCTATTCATCGCCTCAGTTTGCCCATCATTTTGAGGATGACAGGTGGTGGAGAAAAGAAACTTAGTTCTTAGCCTAGCCCATAAAGTTCTCCAAAAGTGTCTAAGGAACTTAGTATCTCTATCTGAAACAATAGTTGAGGGTAACCCATGCAATCTCACAACCTCTTTAAAGAAAAGTCTTGAGATGTGGCTTGCGTCATCTACTTTGTGGCAGGGTATAAAATGTGTCATTTTACTAAAACGATCAACTACCACAAAGATAGAGTCTACACCTCTTTGGGTTCTACGAAGTCCATGTTAATATTCACCCAAGGTGTAGAAGGAGCAGGTAAATGTTTGTATAGTCCATGAGGCATGATTTTAAACTTAGCCTGTAGGCAGGCTATGAATCTAGAAAAATGTCTCTGAACATGTTGCTTCATATGGGGCCAAAAAAAATTCTCTTTTAAGATTAAAAAGGTTTTGAGAATTCCAAAATGCCCCATGATCCCACCTTCATGGCTCTCTTTTGTGAGCAGTTTCCTAATAGATCCTTGGGGTATACAAAGTTTTCCATCTTTGTAGAGATACCCTTCACTAAAAAAGTATCCATCAGTGGGTTTAGATGTAGAGGTAGCAAAGATTGAGTTGAATTCTCTATCAAAAGGATACTGGTCCCTAATATCATCAAAACCCAAGATATGGGAACCCAAGGTGGTTAGCAAAGAATATCTTCGAGATAAAGCATTAGCCACAATATTGTGTTTCCCTTTCTTGTATTTAATTATATAGGGGAAGGATTCAAGGAATTCAACCCACTTGGCATGCCTTTTATTGAGTTTGCCTTGACCCTTTAGATACTTAAGTGACTCATGGTCACTATGAGTGACAAACTCCTTGGAAACAAGGTAATGCTCCCAAGTCTGAAGGACCCTTATCAAGGAGTAATACTCTTTGTCATAAGTTGGGTAGTTGAAGGCAACACCATTTAGTTTTTCACTAAAATAGGTCATTGGATGTCCACCCTACAACAACACAGCACCCACACCTATTCCAGATGCATAACATTCCAGCTCAAAAGTTTTTGGAAAATTGGGTAGGGCTAGAATAGGTGCATTGGTGAGTTTCTCCTTAATAAATAAAAAGGTTTTTTCTTGTTTCTCACCCCAAAGGAAACGAACTCCCTTCTTCACCAAATCATTGAGTGGTGATACAAGTGTGGAGAAGTTAGGTACAAAGCGCCTATAGAAGCTAGCAAGACCATGAAAGTTATTGATCTCTTTCACACTTGTTGGGGTGGGCCATTCTTGGATGGCTTTGATTTTTTCAGGATCCACATGGACCCCTTTTGAACTTACTGTAAATCCTAAAAAGACCACACTCTCCACACAAAAGGTGCATTTTTCAAGATTACCAAAGAGGTGGTTTGTCCTAAGAATGCAAAAAAACATGCCTAAGATTTCTTATGTGATCATCTAGGCTCCTACTGTATATTAATATATAATCAAAGTATACTACACAAAACTTTTCCAGACAATCCCTAAGTACATGATTCATTAATCTCATGAAAGTGCTAGGGGCATTTGTGAGCCCAAAGGGCATCACCAACCATTCATACAGTCCAAACTTGGTCTTAAAAGTCGTCTTCCATTCATCACCCTCTTTAATCCTAATCTGGTGATAACCATTTCTAAGATCAATCTTGGAAAAAAATGTTAGCCCTATGCAGTTCATTAACATTCATCAAGCCTAGGGATTGGGTGTCTATATTTGATGGTGATGTTGTTGATTGCTCTACAATCCACACACATCCACCATTACCCATTCCTTTTGGGCACCAACAAGGCAGACACAATACAAGGACTGAGGCTCTTTTGAACCCAACCCTTATCCAATAGTTCTTGAACTTGAGACTCTATTTCTTTTGTTTCCATGGGATTGGTTCTATAAGCAGACCTATTAGGAAGGCTAGCTCCAGGAACCAAGTCAATTTAGTGTTCTATACCCCTAACAGGAGGAAGTCCTTTCGAAATTTCACTAGGGAATATATCACCAAACTTTTTTAAAAGCTTTTGAACCCCTTGAGGGAGGTTCCCAAGTTCAAACCCTATGGCAGTGCTTTCAGTAGAAGGAATGGGGGAAGATGAGGATGCCTTAGTACAAAGGAGGAGATAAAAAGGTTTAGTTAAGGGAGCCTCCTTTAAATCTTTTTTGGTTGCATATAGGCTCTCTTTACTCCAAACCTCTTTGGAAGGGGCATCAACTTCCAACTTATCCTCCTTACCCCTTTCATGCTTTAGGGGTGAAGCTTTTTTTTTTAATGTTGTTTTTTTTATGCTTTTCCTCTCTCTTATGCTTCATGTAAAACTGATCCTCTACCACTTGAGTAGGTGTGAGAGGGTACAACTTAATACGCTTATCCATGTGAGTGAGGATGATATGATTTGAGTGACCATGGTGTATGACTTTTTTATCAAATTGCCATGACCTTCCAAGTAGGATATGTCTAGCTTCCATAGGAACTATGTCACATAAAATTTCATCATTGTAGGTTACAATGGAAATTGGGACCCTAACTTGTTCATTGAGCCATTGAAGTTTTTAAGGTTTTGGGTGGGGAAATGGAGTCAAAGCTAACTTTTCCACCAACCTAGAGCTGCAGCAGTTACAACAGGACCCACTATCTACAATGAGAGAACATACTTTATCATTCACTTTGCATTTAGTATGAAATATGTTCTCCCTTTGAGATTGGGTAAGCTCTAAGGGTTGGCTTCCAAGAAGCCTTCTCACCATGAGGAGGTCCCCCTCATATTCATAAGCATATTCACAATGAGATATTGATGCATGACCCCGTTCCTCCTTACTCTCACTAGAGGAGGAGGGTAAGCTACTCTCACTACTATAAATGTCTTGTCCCCTCATGATCATGGTTTTCTTAGTGGGGCATTAAGAAACAATGTGGCCTCTCCTAAGACACTTAAAGCACTTGATACTACTAGTTATTTCAGTAGAGCCAGTAGTAGGGGTTTTTCTTTCTAGATGAGATGCTTTATGCTTTTTGGAATGCTTGGTACTCTCCTCTCTAGGGAAGCTCTTGGAAGAACTCCGTTTGACTTGATCCTTCTTAGCATTAGGGAGATAAATCATGACAAAGTACCGTAACAATAAATAAACGTTAATGTATAAAATGTCAACAATACCAATTAATACACCAGAGATATTAATAATTGATAATTGAAAAAAATAGTCGACCTACGAGCAGTAGATATAGTATAATCATTTTGATAAGAGTTAAACTCGTGAGAGCTAAATGATTTGTTGTTGAATAGACTAGTTTAACCATATAATCTAAAACATTTTTGAGACATTATAGATTATTCCATTATAATCTCTTTGATAGATATTATTATCTTAACATCCTTTAAAAAAGACTCAAAATAAAATTAAGTGAATAAAAATATAATTATGTTAATTAATTCACGTTAAAATATATGATATAATCTTAGTTACTATAATTATATTTTATAATTAAATAGAATTTTGTGAATAAAATCATTATGATATTATCACATGAGACTTGCTATGTTAGTTTATTGTTTACGTGCTCAACCTAGGCAAGTTGTTATACACATAGATGTCACTACTCTTAGATACTTAACTTTTGTTGGATATGGAGGGATTTGTCATGATAACAATGGTCGATGGATTGTTGATTTTTATTGTGATGCTGAGATTGTTGAGAATGTTAAGGCAAAGTTGCTTGCAATTTTACACGTTGTAGAGTTGGCTTGACAATATGATTTTCGAGATAACAATGTGTCTCAGATTCTCTCGCTGCTCGCAATCCTATAGAAGGGGTATTAGATCCTTTCTATAAATATGCAGTAATTATAGTAAGGATTAAAGATTATTTTCTTCGTGTCTAGCGCTTTCATGTGTGTCACTCCCTTTGTGAAGGTAACCAGTGCACTAACTTCATGTTTAAGCTTGGATCGCTATTTGGAACCGAGTTAGTTGTGATAAACAATGTGCTTGTAAGATTAACTCCATTCCTTAGTATTGATGAATCTGGAATTATATCTCAGAGGTTGTAGTTCTAACTTTGTTTTTATTGTTATTTTTCTCTTTTTTGGCATAGAATTACCAAAATAAAAAAAGAATACTATGCAAAATGTATTTTATAATATACTTAAATTAATATATACGAAGAATAATCTCCCAAAATATTAAAATTTATTAATTTTTTTATGTACAAACTACAAATCATACATTGATCCCCCATATTTATAGGGTAAAAATAAATTCAATTTTCCTATATATGAAGAATAATCTTCTAAAATATTAAGGTGACATTTGTTTTGCTTGTTTTCTGTTTTTTTTTTTTTTCAGAGAAAACAAAAAACTATAGTGAAAATATGTTTGGTTACAATTTAAAAATACTTTCACTGAAAAAATTTTCAGAAAACAAATGAAAATAGAAAAAACTTTTTCAGTGTTTTCAAAAGTTAACAGTATATAAAAATTTAATGTTACATTGTAATTATATAAAAAAAGAATACATAAATGTATTTTAAACTATATATGTAAATAATTTATAATATTTTTGTTAGAATTGATTAAATTTAACAATATTATTTTTTGAAAATGGAAAAATCAAGTGAAAACAAACATATTTTTCTGAAGGTTGAAAAATTGAAAAGGAAAACAGTTTTCAGAAAATGAAAATAAAAAATGAAAACAAAAAACATTTTCTCAAACCAAATACCACCTAAAATTTTTTAATTTTTTTAATGTACAAACTATGAATCATACACAATTTTAATTTATTTTTTATTTTCTTTATAATTTAGGAAAAAACAAATCATCAATGATATAATGATACAATTTATGAATTAAAATAAAATAAAAAATCACAACATTTTAAAAAATTAAGATGTTTTTTTTAAGGTAATATTTGTACTCTATGCAGTATGACAAACCAATTTTATAACAATATAAATAAATGAGAATTGATAATTGATTGATTTATCTTGTCTTAAGTTATTTGGCTAAACAAATATCAAGCCCAATATAAAAAAAAATTGTGTTGATAAAAAATGTATTATAGATCAAGAAATATAAATAAAAATGTATTATAGATAAAGAAAAATAGATAAAATATAAAAAAATTTAAATTAAAAATATAGAAAACAAATAAAATAAAATAAAAGTAAAAGAAGTTTTATTTCATAAAATAAAAAAAAAGAAAAACAAAAAGAAGTAGCAGAATGCGGGGAAAAACCGTAATTAGCTGCAGCGAGCACTATATATACATATATATTTCTGAAACCCAATTTTCTTGTTAACAATTCTCTGCAGCTGTGCCTCCTCTTTTCGTCACACTTTTCCATTTTCCTCTCTGCGCCGTTTCTCTCAAATGGAAATACCAATGGAGTTTTGGGGTAACATCTTCTTTTCGCTTCGTCTCTATCTTTTGCTCTCAATTTTCCCCGATGCATTTCTATTTCGTGTCGTTATCTCTTCACAAGAGAACACTCATGCCGCGACATTGCATATGCGTGATTGTGTTTTAGTTCTGAATAAATGTTTTAAATTTTCTAATTCGAAGTTCATTAGCTAATATTTATTTATGGTTCGCTGAATTAGTGAATAGTTTTAGCGATGTGATGGTTAATGTTATGTTTTGGTTTGGAATTTAGGTGTTGAGGTTAAGGTAGGTCAAACTGTGAAAGTTGACCCTATGGATCCAGTGAATGCATACATTCACATTTCTCAAGTTGCACTTGGAGAGCCGAAAAAAGACAAAGCAAATGAACCTGTGGTACTTCCAAAACTGCTAGTGTATTTTTTTGTGGATACAAAGTTCTTACGTATCCTTCATATCACACTCTTGCTGATTTGTTATTGTATATTGGTTTGCCTAGTTTTAGAGAAAGAAATCCTTTAATGTTATGACAAGGTTAAAATTGGTCCCCAATCACTATTTTGGCTGTGTCAAGGTTTTTTGACTCATTGCTGTCCTGATCACAGTTATGGCCAGATAGGCTGCATTTGCTTGCAATTTCTTGCAACATCAAGGATTGCAATGAAACTGTGACTACAGCTGCAATTTAAAATGTTGCCATTTGTACATAGTTTATTCATTTTGTTTTATAGGTTGGATTAATTTCTTGTGATTGTTATATAAGAATGCCATTTACCTAAAGGTTTTTTTTTACTAAAGCTCATTTGGATATCTTCATTTTTCAATTTTCCTTAACTTGATATGTTTCTGTGTCATTAGTGATGAGGGCAATGGTTCGGACTTTTCTTGTGAGTATCCACCGTTTATTTTGAACTTGTTATAGTTTTTTTTTTTTAATTTGGTTTCTCAAATGTTTCATTTTTTATGACTTGAACAGATAGTGAAGAGGAAGAGGATATTGCTTTAGAAGCTCAAGATAATGGTAGATGCTTCCACTTGATGTGAAATATACTGTTTGCTATGTCTATTACTATGCAGATAAGTAATAGTTATCTTCTTTCAGGAGAACCTGAAATAAAAGTTGAAGGTGCTAAGGTTAACAAACCTTCTAAACCTGTTCCCGCCACTGGTGCTTCAGCAAAACCAGTTAAAACTGCTGATATGAAGAAAGATGAGGAGGACGATTCATGATGATGACGAGTCTGATTATGAGGTTGCTGGTGAAAATGAATCTGATGAGGTATTTTAGTTTCTTAGAGTTAAATCATAGTTTTGTGTAATCTCTTCTTCTATATGAGATCAGGCTGTGTTTTCTGCAGTTCAATTTGCATAATATGAGAAACTAATGTACTTATAGATATTTCTTTATGGAATCTTAATGTGTATTCAGAAACCTTGCTTTTGTCTTTTATGAAAAGAATCTTGTTTTTGCTGGAGTTTGTGGTAATTTTTCATCATTCATCATTATAGATGGACGGTGATAGCGATAGTGACAAGGAGAGTGATAGTGATGATGATGAAGAGACACCACCTAAGAAGGTAAATACAATTTCTGTTGTATGATGTAACTTTTTTTTTGTTTTGTAACATGATATAACATCTTTTATATAAGATTGATGATTAGTGACGAGCAAACTTCACCAGCTCTTATATTAGATTTTGTTTTTAAAAGGTGAATGTGGGCAAGAAGAGACCCAATGAGTCTGCATCAAAAACTCCAGTTTCTTCCAAGAAAGCTAAAAATGCTACTCCTGAAAAAACTGGTAAGGGAATTAACTGTCCCTAGTTCTTCATTTTATATGGATGTCCAACTCTATGCAAATGCTTTCTTTTAATGCCTCCCAAATTCTTTATTTTTCATTCATCTTGTATTTGGCTCCTGGAGCGTAATACTTTAAAAAATATAATAAGAAAAAAAAAAATTTTGACCAAAAATTGTCAAATATTTTTTATTCCATTTACCGTTGAGAATACATTTTTTGTTTTTATTTGGGTACAAAAAGAAAAGGATGCAGAATTTACTCCTACTTGAGAACAAATTTAACAATTTCATATTCCCGTGCAAGGGAAGACAGTGGAGAATGTTGTGGTGATGGAGATATTGGAGGAGTGTTCCATTGCTCTGAATCAGAAAGTTCCTGCATAGGCACTTCAGGAAGGCATAGAGGAGAATCAGGAACCTAACGTCAGAAGAAAAAAGAAATAGATCAAAACTGAGGAACAATAGATCATTTGTAATGAAACAAATGCTTAAATTTAGTATTTAAATACAAACATATAATTTTCTTAACTTTTATTATATATATGATAGTAAAAAACTTAATATTACCTCTAGGTCCTCTCCAAAAGATATGGAATGATCTGCATAGGTGAAAGACGGTTATGAATTTTATGAACACAAATCTAATAATAATAACAACAAAACAAGATATGCACATTCAAATTTAATTAACCAAATATTTTCACATGGGAAGAAATTCAAAGTTAAAAAAGTTACTTTTTTTATTTACTATTATTATTTTTTAAAATCTAATTATCAAAATCAATGAATTGTAATAAGCATTAAATTTTACAAACATAAATAGCAATAATGGAAAGTAACTTTCTAGACCTATTATAATAACAAATCTAATAATAATAACAACAAAACAAGATATGCACATTCAAATTTAATTAACCAAATATTTTCACATGGGAAGAAATTCAAAGTTAAAAAAGTTACTTTTTTTATTTACTATTATTATTTTTTAAAATCTAATTATTAAAATCAATGAATTGTAATAAACATTAAATTTTACAAACATAAATAGCAATAATGGAAAGTAACTTTCTAGACCTATTATACATGTAGGTAGATTCTACCTTCAAGAATACTTATTTTAAAACACATTAATTTCACGGTAAATCCTTTTTGTCTAAAGTTTTTTAACCACAACTTCAATGTCGAGTGCTAGAAAAAATTTGCTTCATAAGAACTAAATTCACAAGACCATATGTGACAATTAAAAACTAAGACATGCATTTATAAATAAAACATAGGTTAAAAGCCAATTACCATCTTCTGAGAGAACCAAAGCAGGAAACAAATCACTTATTGCTGTTTTTTTAGCAATGCACTTTGGGTGATCATGCATAAACATCTCCTCCTTTATATTAATATCTTCCTCGTTTTTCTCAATTGATTCTGCTTTTTCTTCTGTATCATTTAGAGGTTCTTGGAATGCAATGGCCGAACCAACTTTCTTTTTATCTTTCTTGACAGGATTAATATCTTCCTCGCAGAAATTATTTTTCTCAATTGATTCTGCTTTGTCTTCTTGGAATGCAATCTCCGAACCAACTTTCTTTTCATCTTTCTTGACAGGATTAGCCATCTTTTTGACTTTGAATCTTGACGCTTTTCTTTGGATTTGGGAAGTCCACCTGGATCTGGGAAGTTGAGAGTTACTCGGGGTGTCTATTTATAACTTAGGTCCAACTTTGTGGGCACATGTAGTGATGTGGCTAATTAGAATTTTTGGAGTTTCAAAAGTTTTTATCTCTACGTATTGGGTATGATTTTTCTTATGAATCACTATTTCATAATAAAGAAAGTTTATTAATTTTTAAGGTATTTTATCCTGAGATTTATTTAAATCTATATTTTTCACGACCGAAATCATTCTTAAAAACATAAAGATCATAAGATAATTGAGTACTTATAAATTTGTTATTTATAAAATTGATGAAAAGAATAGGGTATGTAAACGTAATACTTTAAAAATAAATGAAAAAATTTAATAAGAAAAAAATAAATTTCAACAAAAAATGTCAAATATTTTTTATTCCATTTACCATTGAGAATACAGTGTTTTTATTTTGGTACAAATAAAAAATGATGCACAAGCGAAGAATCATTGGTTTGGGCCCGTTTTCTATGTTCCCCATGCATGACAATTCTAATGAAAAAAAAAAAAAATAGCCAACAAGTAAACATAATAAAACATGAAAACAAAAATTAATTCAGAAAAATAATTGGTTACACTTGGTGAGCCATTTACTCCTCCTTTGAGAACAAATTCAACAATTTCGTATTCTTGTGCAAGGGGAGATAGTGGAGAATGCTGTGGTGGAGATATTAGAGGAGAGTTCCATGGCATCGAATAAAAAAGTTCCGGAGTAGGCAATTCTAATGGCTCTGCATAGCATCCAGGGGAATGAGGAACCTAACACCAGAAGAAAAAAGAAATCAAAATGAGGAACCTAATGCCAGAAGAAAAAAGAAATCAAAAGATAGATAAAATGATAGACAAAGGAGGAACAATAGAGTGTTTGTAATGAAATAAATGTTTAAATTTATATCAACTTTTAGTGGATTGATTATTTAAATACTTCAATCAGGATTTAATATCAATTTACTAAAAAATATAATTTTTTTAAACTTTTATTATATATATAATAGTATAAAAAACCTAATACTACCTCTACGTCCTCTGCAAAAGATATAGAAATTATCTGCATAGGTGAAAGATGGTTATAAATTTTATCAACACAATCTAATAATAATATTAATAATAACAAAACAAGATGGACATTCAAATTTAATTAACCAAATATTTTTACATGAGAAGAAATTCGAAGTTAAAAAAGTCACTTTTTATTTTCACTATTATTATTTTTTAAAATCTTAGTTAAAATCAATGTATTGTAATAAGCATTAAATTTTAACAAAATAAATAGCAATAATGGAAAATAACTTTCTAGAATTATTATGCATGTAAGTAGATTCTACTTCAAGAATATATATTTTAAAACTCATTAATTTCACGATAAATTCATTATGTCAAAACTTTTTTAACCACAACTTTAATGTCAAATATAAATTCTTTCTTCATTGTATTTTAATAAAGGAGTGCTAGCAAAAATTTGCTTCACTTAAGAACAAATGATGAGATCCTTCTTTGGATGCTTCTCCAAGGATCAATTTCAAGAGGTTGAGGTGGGAAATGACTTCGGTAGGTAAGGGAGAAAGTATTGATGGGAGGCGACCACTCTAAGAGAGATAAATCTCAAGGGATGTTGTTTGCCACAAGCGAATAAATCCTTGATAAAAGCTTAGGAACTCTCTCAAATTTAAGAGAAGAAAATACATAGGAGTGGAGAGGTCTATTTATAGGGAAGGGGGAGTACCTTGGCCGTGTAAAATGGAGGGAGATTCAAAAGGAGTCAAAATTCAAATAATTAGCACATGTTCCTAAAATCATGTACGAAAAAATATTTATATACGAAAAAATGATTAATTTCTAGCTTTAATTCTCAACATTTATTTTATTTAAATATAATATTTAAGATTAATTAAATATTACATCGTTGGATAATATAATAGTCGTAGTCTAGTTAAAGATTTGTTGAATAGCAAATAAAATTTCACATATTTCCTAGTTAGAGAGAGAGAAAAAAAAAACCAGGAGTAGGAAGCTTGAATATTGGTAGGCTAGATCAGTTAGCGAAACAAGTTGACTGTGTTTAGCATGAATACCTGCCTAACTCTACCTTAAATGGTTAGACAACTATTATCCTTTTCGGAGGGGGGAAGTCTTGTTATTAAATTGTGTGGTGTTTTAGATTAGATCTTCTTTGGTTGTTTTGCATTGCACGGTTGTACCTACGTGTTACTGGCGTAGAAGAGGATTCATTTCGGATGGATCTATGGTGAGATGGTTGTACCTACGTGTTTCTGGCGTAGAAGAGGACCGCTTAGGCGTGTACTTAAGAGAGCATGCATGAGTATCATTAGCATGAACAAGTTTATGTATGGATGTCTAATCTTTGACATGGGCGTGAAATGAGTTTATATGTTGATTTCTTGAACTTTAGTTGACTGCTTATTCTCTTTATATGTATCTTAACATGCGTAAGACGTATTCTCACCCACTTGTTGTTTGTTATTACATTTTGGTTGGGCTGAATGTTACTTTCAAGTGAGCAAGATCTTGATAATATCTTGGGTGATGAAGTTTTGGCTTTCTTTGTCTCTTTCTGTTAGGTTGCTCTGATTAGGTGTGAGATTGAGCTGAGAGGATTAATTAATAGATTTTTATCATGTATAGAATCATTTAAAGTTTCATTGAGTTTCATTAATTGAGGATCTTGTAAAGAAAATTTTTAAGGTCTAAGGTGTTTACTTATATGTCTACGTTTGTTATATAATTTTTTTGGAAAATAAGTGCATGCTGAGTGATGTGAATCCTTTTACCTAAATTTCGAGGCTAGTATCCAAGTGGAAAAATTTATATATTATTTTGTAGTTAAAGAATAAGGTGTTTCGAGTAAAAGGGTGTCACAAGGATGTGATTCTTCCTAGCAAGGGTCCTATCACTAGAGCCATGGTTAGGAGGATAGAGGAGGACATAGCTAGATTGGATGGAGGAAGACCTCACCTCCTCATATGCATAGAAATTATACCTTAGTCCTTTTGTTTTTATCTTTGTATTTAACTTTATTCTTTCCATAAGAGGAGTGATTTATCCTTTGCTTTTTGGCCTTGTATTTGGGCATTTATTTTCGTAGGATTAAAGGATAGGAGGTGTGCTTAGTTTAATATGGATTGTATTGGCTAATTACCATTTAGGGGTGATGGTGGGTTGTTTTATTAATCACACCCCTTTTTTTTAATTAAACCCTAATTAGTTAACACATGAAGCATGAAGGGGTTAAGGTGGGGCCTTTGTTCCCCCCTAGAGGCGTTAAATTCAAAGGCATTTAGTTAGATCTAAGATCCATGATTTTATGAGCATGTGACAATTATTTGAATTTGGCTCGCATTTTGAATTTCCCTCCAATTCTCATGGCCAAAGCTAGCCTCCCACCTTATAAATAGACCTCTCCATCTCTTGTAATCTTTACACTTGAGTTTTATAAAATTGAGAACTATTGTTACTACTTGAGTGTCCTTTTCTTCTCACTTTTGAGAGTATCCTTCAGTGTTTTTATCAAGGGTTCCTTCCCTTGTGGCAAACACCTCCCTTCTAGGCTTATCAAAATTCTTTGTGACACCTCCATCTCATCTGAAGTCTCTTCCATCACGCCATTTCTTTGTGACCTTTTAAGGAGTGGATCTTAGAGAGCAAAGAAACCAAGGAGGGTTGCATCAAGCAGCCACTATCAAGATACCATTTTTTAGCTTTGGCTGTTCGACACACCTACAAAACATAATCAATGAGTGCATTGAAGTACCCAAACTATCTTGGGTCCTAGGGATTTAGTAACAACATTTCTCACTTTCACAATCCATTTATATTGACCAGAAGGGACACCAAAATTTCTGATTTTGCATGCATTTATTGTGACCCTTATGCAAACAATAATGGCATGTAACAAGGTGAGATTTTTTGATTCTATTGTAAAATAAATACTTGTTCAAATTTTTCTTAACTTTTGGATTTTCAAAACCTAACCCAGCCCTATTCATGACATTTTTTCTACAAACATAACATAGCATCCAAACTAGTTCTCCCACTAGTAAACTTAGCTAACAAGTTTTGAAAATAGGAAACTTTATTTTCCAAGGTCTTGCAATTTTCACAAGTGTGATTTTTTCAAGTTTCCTTCTCTTTTATAAGTGAGCTAACTTCTTGTTGAACACTAGTAAATTTCTCAATATACCACTTTAATTTGCATTTTAATCTTTGATTTGCAAAAGATAATTTTTTTGCTTCTTCATGCATCTCATTAAATGCTTCTATCAGAGTGACATAATTTTCACAAGATTTAAAGGAAGAAACACTTATGAAGCTAGTTGTATCATATGAATCTGAATCAGCCTTATTTGCCATTAAACATAGGTTGGTTTCATCTTCTTCACTAGAAGATTGAGTAGATGAGGTGTTATCATTTTCTTCCCACTTGATATAGACTTTTTTCTTCTTGAAAGTTGATTTCCCTTTTCTCTCCCTAATTTCTTTCTTCTTGAGGTATATGGGACAATCAAACTTAATATGGCCTTGTTTTCCACATTTGAAGCATGTGTAAGTTGTTGGTGCAACCTCACTCTTCTTAGTTAACTTTTTCAGATTTTTGCCTTTTCCTTTTTGCTTCTTTCTCATGAACTTTGAAAATCTTTTCACTAGTAGGTTTATCTGTTCACCTTCATATCTATTTATGGATTCAACATCACTCTCTTCAAGTTGTGAAGTCTTCAAAGCTACACCCTTTTTATTTTTGTCAAAATCCTCCTCCTCTTAGAGACACTTTAGCTCAAGTTCATATTCTCTCAGCTTGCCAAACAAGATTGCTACATTCATCTTAGCAAGGTTATTTGATTATGATATGACGATGCTCTCTGCTTGTCACGTTCTATTTAGACTTTTCAAAACATTGACTTTTAATTCTTCTCTTTCAAAGACCTTTCCCAGTCCTATGAGATGATTCACAATATAAGTGAATCTCTTTTGCACTTCTAAAATCATTTCGCCGTGCAACATTCTAAAAATTTTGTATTTCTGAATTATAGTGTTTTTCCTTGCTCGCTTCACATCATTTGTTCCTTCATGAGTGACCTACAAAACTTCCTATATTTATTTGGATGTTGTGCATTGTGAAACTCTAAAAAATTCATCAAGTGTTAAAGCAGATATAAGTATGTTTTTTGTTCTTATATCATATTGTGCTTTTCTATTTTCTTCTATAGTCCAACTAAGAAAATCTTTTTCAACATCTCTATCATCCATTCTAATAATAGGAATAAATGGTCCATTTTCAATTGCATCCCAAATGCCTTTATCTATTGACTCAACAAAAATTCTCATTCTAATTTTCCAAAAATCATAGTTTTCTCTATTAAAAAGAGATGACCTATTAATGGAAGCTCCTTCAGCAAAAATTTGATTGTTTGTATTTATTATGGATCTTTTTGAAAATAACTTTAATGACTATCAAGAAAAAGCTATGATGACCAATTGAGAAGGATTTTAATGACTACAAACAATATTCAAGAGTGGGGTGAATTGAATATCAAAAGCTTTTTTTTGATTTTCCTTTCAAAATAGATTTTGAAAACTTAATTTGAAAAGATTTTAGCTGAGATATTATGTTGAAACAAGGCTAATTGCAGATTTGGTTTGCAACTAAGAATATGCACCAATTACGCTTTTAGTTTTACAAGATTATACACATACATAACTAATTAATATCAAATAACAAATGAGCTCTTATCATATTATTAATATGCAAAAGGAAGCTATTCAAGACTTGTAAAAAGAGTAAAATTAGAGATAATCACACAACACAATTTATATTGGTTCACCTTTAACTTAGGCTACATCTAGTTCTCCTAATTCAAGGAACCTTACCTTGAATAGAACCAAGCACTAGAAACAATGAGTTTTTACACCCAAAATTCAAATACACATGCAACCCACAAATGCACCCTTGAAAAACCTATTCAAGACAATTGTTTCTACTCATGCAAAAACATGCAAGATTTCATTCACCTAGGAAACCTACCCAGACATGCAAAATAAGAAAAACCAGTTAAAGAACAATATCACCTAAACAATTTTGCTTGAATACAATGAATAAAGTGATAATAGCAATTCTAATCACAAATCTTGGTTAACTAATCAATCTTGATGGATTTTTGATCTATTTCTTTGAACTTGATGTTGTAGAGGTGTAAATGCTTTCCCCTTATCCCCATAGAACTCAACTTTTCGCTCTTCAAATGATTTTTTCAAAATGAAATCTATTAATGTTCATTCTTTTCCCCTTTTGTTTCCAAAACTTGAGTTTCTCTTTTATATGAAAAACATTTTCCTCTAGTTTAATCGATTAAATTGAGTTTTAATTGATTAAAATGTTCTTCGCACAAGTTTAGAAAAAATATAAGCAATTTAATCGATTAACATAAGTACATAACCAATTAAATTGTTCTTCAGCAAGAACTTAAGCCATCATGATCAATTTAATCGATTAAGCTACCATTTAATCGATTAAATTAAGCAGATAATTGATTATGGAGTTGTTTAATCGATTAAAATAGTGGTGGAAATGGTTTAATCAATTAAAAAACTTTATAGCTCAATTACTTACTTTACTTAGATCATCTATGAGATTTGGTCGGTTTTTAAAAACTTTTTAAGGACCATCAATCTCACTCATGATTGACTTAAATTATGCTAGATCAAGATTCAAGATTTATGATATACTAAGACTTGTGAATCAAGCTAGGAGATAACTATATGAATGCAGGAATTAAATTATGCCCAAACAAGCTACTAAATCTAAAGCTTTCATCATTAAAACCTAACTACTATTTGCTTTGTCTTCATTGTGGCTTTGAGAGAATCTCCAACATGAATTTAGTATTTTGTGGGCCATGTATTTTCAGTCATTTTCCTTTATTTTAGTGGGTGGGGGCGCCATTAGTTATTTATGTAGAGTGTATGATAGAGGGTGGATTTTTTTTAGAACAAGTGGGTGGTGGTTTAATTTTCACACTCTTTTGTTTCATTATTACACCTCTCTAGCATTCACATGTGTATAAGTAACATGTGTGACCCTTATGTTCCTTCATGTGGCATCTAGATTCCTTCTCTCTCCTAAGTGGCATTAGTTGTCTCTTATTCAAATTCAAATTTCACCAATTTTAGGATCTAATGTCACATGAGGGAGCATAGATCTACTTTCTTAAGGCCTTGTTTGGCTTACTAGTTAATGAGTCCTTAGCTTAGTGTGGCTTAGTGATGAGCGTCCAAGGTCTCCTCGAAAGTATATAAATAGGAACTCACCTCTCTTGTAGCATTTTAACACGTTAATGAATGAATCTATACTCATATTTTGAGAGTTCTATCTTAGAGTGTTCATGTTCGCTCCTAAATTGTGAGAGTTCTTCATTGGCTTTTATCAAGGGTTCCTTCCCTTGTGGCAAGTTTCACCAACCATGGCTTATCTTCCATTGAAGTGGTGCCTATTCACCACCATTCTCTAGTCTTTTCATCTTCATCTTCAACCTTGGAACCTCTTTGGAGCAAGATCATGAGAGGAGCAATCTAAGATTGCATCAGATCCTATTTCTAGTTTCTCTGATACAGTCATCACATAAAACATATTAGCAAAATTTCATCCACTTGGCACTTCACTTCAAAATCTACAATATGCAGAGATCTTATTTCTTGTTTCTCTGATACATTTATAAAATAATTTTTTTTTCAAACGAAATGGATGTTTTCTGATAAGTTATAACCCAACAATTCTTTTTTGCTTTTTAAATCTGAATAATTACTAGAATATCAAAGCAGTAGGATCTTCTAATAACAACATTGACAGGTTAATCTATCAAAATAACCTGTTTAGGCATGTTTGGGTGAGCTTTTCTAGAAGCACTTATAAGAGAAGAAAATACAAAGCAAAAAATTCAAAAAGCTTCTCCATAAGTCTTTTTAAAAGATAAGGGATTTTTTCATGTTAATTTTAATATATACAAGCCTTTCTATATAGTTTTGATTTTCTTTTCTTTTTTTTAAATGTGGGATTTTTTACAAATTAGCTTGTAAAAAGTCCTAGATAATTTAATAAACTCATAGAGAAATTGATTTTGACTTTTTCCTTTGTATTTTTTCTCGTAGAAGTATTTCTTGAGAAAATCACCCAAAATAACCATTTGTTTAATTACTCATAACCAACCTTCCCTCTAACAGCTCTAACGTTAAATTATATGAGTTAAATTATTGTTGGAAATTTTCATCCTTTCGAAAACTAGAATAAAATAATATAGAAAGTAGGATTTCTAGAAAAGTATAATTGATGCATTCACCCCTAGCATGAGCTTGAGCTAGGACCAATAAGAAAAGAGCATGACTTTGATGAAGCTTCAAGGAGCTTAATTTAGGACATGTTCCATTTAATTGTATTCATTTAACCATTTTTAGGCTTGTATAAGCACCCTTAAGTCATTAGGATTTTAGGGGTGTAGTTAGTTTTATTTTTGGTCTTGTATTTTGGCCTTTAGGTTTTTTTTAGGAGGTGTAATTATTCTATTTGTGGAGTGTAGTAATTAGTTTAGGCTGGTCCAAGAGAATTTGGACGTGTAGGATCTTATATCTACACCCCTAATTCCTCTTCACACATTTTTAATTAACATATGAAGCATGTAGGAGACATGTGGGCTCCCTTGTCCCCTTGTTTCACTCCATATGTGTTTTCTCACTCCTACATGGTTGATTCTTATTCCTTCTTATTTTAATTTGAATTTTGGAGGTGCCATGTGATGCAACCTCTAAGATTGACTCCCTTAGATCTTCTCTCAAGGGCTTCAATTCACCAAGCAATGAAGGATGAAGAGGCAAGGAGGGGGAGGTGGAGGTGCTACTATGAGGAGATAAGCCTAAAGTGGAGGAGCTGGCCACAAGGGAAAAGTATCATGATAAAAGCTCTAAGGAATTTTATGCAACCTCTAGGATTGCCTCCTTTGGATCTTCTCTCAAGGTCTTCAAGTCACCAAGCAATGAAGGATGAAGATGCAAGGAGGGGGAGTTGGAGGCGCCACTCAAGAGGAGATAAGCCTAAGGTGGAGGAGCTTGCCACAAGGGAAGGGTCCATGATAAATCCTCTAAGGAATTTTCTCTCTAGAAGGAAAGAAATAGCACTCAAAGAATAAGAAGAACTCTCTCAAATTTCATTCGATCAAATGTAAAATTTACAAGTGAGTAGAGATGTCTATTTATAAGAAAGGGAGTGGTTTAAGCCGTGGGAATTCAAGGAAGAAAGGAGGGAAGTTTAAATTTGAATTAATGAGCACATGATCCTAAAATCATGGATCTTATCTAACTAAGTGCGATGTAGGATGCCATGTGACATTGATTCAAATTCGGTGCCTTCTCTAGGGGACAAGGGGACCCACCTTGCTTCCTCTTTGCTTCATGTGCTAACTAATTGGGTTTAATTAGAAAAGGGGGAGTGTGGTTAATAAAACATCTTACCCAGACCCCTAAATGGCTCAATTAGCTAATACACTCCACAAAAGAACTAATCATACCCAAAAGCCTTAACCTAACGAAAATAATGCCCAAATACAAGGCCAAAGGATGGGAAGGGAAATAGACCACTCTACTTAAAAGTAGATAAAAAATACGAAGCAAAAAGAAACATAGGATTATGGCATGACCTTTATGTGTATAAGGAGGTGAGGTCTTCCTCCATCCACTCTAGCCAAATCCTCCTCTATCCTCCTAGCCATGGCCCTAGTTATGGGTCCCTTGCTAAGGAAGATCACATCATCATGTCATTTCCCTCCAAAATTCAAATTCAAACTAGAGGGAACATAGATCCATATTTTTAGGACCATGTTTGGATCTTTAGTTAGATTAAATTAGTGTTAATTGAGCACATGCTAAATTAACATTAAATTAAGCCAAGTAACCCTTGTTTAAGCATGTTGGACGTTCAAGTTGAGTATCCTAAGCCGATGGCTCATGCTTTGCTCTATAAATAGAGTTTCCCTTATTTTGTATCTTTTTAACACTTATTTGAATGAAAATTATCTTCTTTAAATTGAGAGTACTTATCCTTGAGTGAAAATCCTTCATGATATTATCAAGGGTTCCTTCCTTTGTGACTAGCTTTACCATGGCTTATCTCCTTCATTGAAGAAGTGGTGCCAATCTTCACCTCCATCTCTTAGTCTTTCATCTCTATTTCTTCAACCTTGGAACCTCTATGAGCAAGATCCTAGGAGAGTTTCCTTCTGCCTCATCATTCTTTACTTATGCTTGAGGGAGAGATGCATCATTTGGTATCAAAGCTTAGTGATGTGATTCTTCCTAGCAAAGGTCCTATCATTAGGACCATGACTAGGAGGATAGAGAAGGAAATAGCTAGATTGGATAGAGGAAAACCTGACTTCCTCATGCGCATGGAAGCTTTTCTTTAGTCCTCTTGTTTTTCCTTACTTTGTATTTAGCTTTAGTCTTTTCCTAAGTGGAGTAGTCTATCTTTCCTCTTTGTTGGCCTTGTATTTGGCATATTTTTCATAGGAACATAGGGTAGGAGGTGTACTTAGCCTAAATGTGGAGTGTATTAGCTAATTGGGCCTTTTAGGGGTGTCATTGGGTGGATTTATTAACCACACCCCTCTTTTTCTAATTAGACCCAATTAGTTAGTACATGAAGCATGAAGGAGACAAGGTGGGACCCTTGTTCCCCCTTAGAGGCACCGTTTTCATCTAATTGCTACATGACATCCTACATGACCCTTACTTAGTTCTAAGATCCATGATTTTAGGAGCATGTGCTAATTATTTGAATTTTGGCTCCTTTTGAATCTCCCTCCATTCTACACGGCCAAAGCAACCCTTCCCCCTTATATATAGACCTCTCCACTCCTTTGTATTCTTTACACTTGATTTTGAATGAATTAGAGAGTTTACTTCATATTTGAGTGTCCTTTATTCTCTAAATTTGAGAGAGTTTCTCTAGCTTTTATCAAGGGTCCATTCCCTTGTGACAAACAACTTCCCTTGAGGCTTATCTCCCTTAGAGTGGTGCCTTCCACCTCTATCTCTTTCCTCTCCACCAAAGCCAATTCAATCCTTGCAACCTCTTGAAGTTGATCCTTGGAGGAGCATGCTAAGGTGGATCTCATCATGTGGTATCTAGAGCCAAACTTCATAGAGGTTTTTCTATAACCTATGTTCTTCATTTTGTTTACTTGAGTTTTCGTCCATTCATACTTCTATCTCATCTTAATTTGCTTTTCCTTTTAGTGCTTCCATGTTGTTTATCATGTTGCTTTAATGTCTAGTAGTATTGTTTTAGTAGTTTTGTCATTTTAATACTAATATGGTTCCATGCTTCCTTTTGATTTGGTTCAAATGCTTTGTCCTCTCATTTGAATCACTTTAATCTGTTTAATTCTCTTCTAATCTTCGTGTGTGCTTTTTTTGAGTCAATTCTTGTTTGGATTGTTGCCTAAGAGGTGGTGTGTGCTAAATCCACACGATTGTGGCAAAAACCACAGCGCTGTGGTTCCCTACCTTGGTCTTTCCTTACACTTTTTGATGCACGTCTTTGCCCTGTTTTTCCCCTGTTTTTAGGACTTTTATTTTGTACTTTTATACTCTTGATGTGTTGTTTTAGATGTCATGTTTAGTCCTTTTTTCACATAAATTTCCATAGGTTTTTGCCTCTTAAACTTTTAGAAAAAGTGTGTTGGTATCTTACTTGAAATTGAGCAATCTAAGAGAGTTTCTCTCTTGATCTAAGCCTCTTAAGTAGAGTCACATGCTTCCATCTCTTGCATGTTCAAGTATGGTTTTCGAAAAAAATTTTAGCTCAATTTCATCCCCTAAAATTTAGTGTCTCTTGTTAATTTTAGTGACTCTTGTATCAAAGTTGGAAGTGATTTTACTTAAGGGAATGCTTGAGTACAATTGGCATGTGATCTAGAAAAGCTAACTTGTGCAAACAAGTGATCTCTAACCACAATAACTTACTCTCGGTGCATTTACCTAAATAACTTACTCCTTAGTGCACTTTTGAGTCACTTCAACTTTTCTTAGATTGCATCCTTGCTTTGAAATTGTGTGGCCTTGCTTACTTAATTTTTTCAAGCATTTATTATCCTAAGATTCCTCATTAATTTATCAAATCAAATCTAAAATTAGGTGCAGCCAAAAGAATTAAAAGAAAAAAGAAGCCAAAAGATAATTTGAAAAGGAAAGAACAAAAAAGTGCTAAAACAAAAGAAGAAACAAAACAAAAATAGACAAAGTGTTGTACCTAATAGCAAATTCTTTTAATTGCCCAAGAGGACCTAAAGTTTTTTGTAATTTCTTGAAAGACACTCCTAAAGTATTCGACCATCCATCTTTGAATTGATGCAATTTTTGAAACTTACTTTGAGTTTTGCACTTTAGTCCCATTCTCATTCTAGTGCTTATTCTAGGATTTTCTCCTTGTAGTGCCTACCTCTTTTCTAGCCCTTATTTTTAGTTTGTATCCGTTTACATTTTTGAGTCTTGTATCTAAACTTTTTTCCACTTGGATAGTAGTCCTCCTAAATTTAGCTCTTTACATTTTCCTTGTGATTTCTACTCTTGCTTTGCTCCTTCTCTTATTTGGTGTGTAGTGCCCCTTTTGGGAGGTAGTACTTGAGGAAGAGCTTGAACCAAGGGTAGCATCCTAGGAAAAGTTGGTGAAAGGATCAAGGAACTTGACCAAAGGGAGAAGCAAGGGAGCGTGAGAAACTACAAAAAAAAAAAGACGTGAAGACCAAATTCAAGTTGCAATTTCTTTTGTTTGTATTTCTTTAAGGAGTGTTGATGTCCTTTAAGGTGTGAAGGAGGATTTGGTACCCACTTTTATTTGTAATTTACTACTCACATTAATTGACTAGCCTTCTTGATTAATGTTAATGGAGCATCGTCGTATTCGTATGTAACGAGTGTGACACACAAATGAGATGTTAGTTGGTATTTGGTATAGTTCATGTCACGTGTGTAAGGACTAATAATTTTAAAGAGTTGAAGGATGAATATGTAAAGTCATAAACCTTGAATAATTAGTCTTTGCAATTTCTTTTGTTTGTATTTCTTTAAGGAGTGTTGATTGTAATAATTCTTTTGCTTAGTCTCTCGCAACTAAGGTGTGAAGGAGGATTTGGTACCCGACTTTCCACACCTTCTAGGAACACGCCTTAGATCCCTTCCTCTTTTACTTTCTTGCCTTTAATTTCTTCAAGCATAACATGTAGAATTGGCTTGAGTTCCAATGACTCATCCAAGCCACCTAGGGTGAAAACTAAAGAGAGTAGAGTGCTTGCTTTTTGGCCAACCTTAGGAATTTAGGACCGCTTCACCATGTCTCAACACACACAAACTAGTTTGTCTTCAAACAAGAGTGTTAACCAAAGAAGAAATTCTAAGGATAACTTTCTTGAAAACTTATCCATGGAATTTAGAGAATGGATGAGAGGAGAAGAAATAAGAAGAGATGAGAGAAAAATTAGAAAGAGAGGAAAGAAGGGAGAAAGAAGAAGAAGAGAAAGAGAGGAACAAGAAAGAGAGAGAAAAAAAGAAAGAAAGGAAGAAAAAAGAAAAAGAAGAGAAGAAGAAAAAGAGAGGAGAAGAAGGGAGGCACAAGAGAGGGGAGTATGGGATAGAAAGATGAAGGGAGTAGTGATAGGATCTCCTTCTAGAGGCAAGAGTGAGCTTAAGAGTACTATGAAGAGAGACCTAGAAGGAGTCATTATTCTCATACATCCATGCATGATCAACCTCCTCCTCCAACAGACCAAAAGGTTGACCTTCCTCCCTTTCATAGGAGAGAAAATGTGGAAGCCTTCCTGATGCATGCTCCCCAAGCAAGGACCCTATCATTAAGGCCATGGCTAGGAGAATAGAAGAAGACATGGCTAGAGTAGAAGGAAGAAGATCTCACCTCCATATGACCATCAAGTTATGCAAGCCATGACTTATTTACTTGTAATTTTTCTTTTAAGAACCTAGGATTTTATTTTGGAATGTATTAGTCCATTTAATTTTCGAGGTGTCTTAGTAATAAGAAGGGGTAAGATTAGCTTTTACGCCTTTATTTAGGAAATAAGGGGGTAGTTTGATAACTACACCTTTTTTTCCTAAATAAAACCCAAAACTAATAAAGGAGTAATCTTGACCCTTGGATGAGGTAGCTTGGGCACCAATTCTAATCTAAAGGAGGGGATTGATTGACTTTGGGCTTCAATCCTCCTTCCTTGGATGACTCATTTTAATCCTAGCCTTTCATTTCCTTCTTGACTTGTCCAAGAGGTTAGCTCCCTCTATAAAAAGGTGCTCCTTCACACTCTTGTATTTTTTTACACTTCATTGAATGGAAAAATCTTTAGTTAGCCAAAATTCTCTTAGTGTCCAACCTTCTCTCTTTGAGAACTCCTTAGGTTTTTATCAAGAGTTCCATCCCTTGTGGCAAACTTTCCCTCTTAGGCTTATCTTACCTTAAGTGGTGCCTAAAACCACCGCACTTCTTACCTCTCCACAAACCATTTCACCAAAGAAGAAAACCTCTAGAAAAATATCAAGGGAGGCATGCATCATTTGGTATCTAGAGCATTAGTTCTAGAGGTCTAAATTTTCTTCCTACCTTATTTATTCTTTGCGTTTTTTTTATTATTCTTGCCTTTAATTTCCACAATTTTTTTGTAGCTCTTCATTGTTGTTTATCATTTCCATTTATGTCTTGAGTTTCTTGTTTTGAGTTATAGTTTATTTGCGCCATTTATTTTTTGCTTGATGCAATTTATGTTGTTATTTTCTTTGCATCTACTGCTCTCCCACATTCATTAATTTCCGCTTAAGCTTTGAGTTGGGTGTTTTCTTGCTTGAGTTTGGTCTTGAGAATTTCTTGCTAAAAATCCATGCCGTTGTACTGAATTCCACAACCTTGTGGTTGAGAAATTTAGACCAAATTCTTGTGTTTCCTTACGCCTAGTTGCCTTATTTTTGCCTTATTTTTAGCTTTTATTTTTCACTTTTATACTCTTGTGTAGTTGTCTATAAGTCATGTTTATAGTTTCCCATTTTGTCTATTAATCCATTTTAAGTTTAGCCTCTTTTGTTTTTACAAAAAAACATTTGAAACTTTTTAAATTGAGCAACATAGAGGGTCATACCTCATGTCTAAGTCTCTTTAGAGGTTCATGTGCTTTTAGTTTCAAGCATATTCTTAAAAAAAAATCCAAAATAGTTGCTCAATTCCCTTTGTCTTTATTTTCCTTATACACATAATTAGTAGCTCATTTGTGTGGTAAAAGTAGTTCTTGTTTGTGGGTGCTTTCACTTAAGCTATAAGTTTGGTATTTGTGTTCAACAAATTTCTAAAAACTTAACAAAGCTTAAGTTCAGTGACACACCAAACTACTAAACCATTAACACATCTATAGCTACTTTGCATTTTGAAGTCATTTCTAGTAGTACCTAAATTGTTGCTTTTAATTTTGTTTATTGTTCCAAGCGCATAACTCTTTGTTATTTAGTACTAAATTCAGAATCAAGTTAGGTGCATCTAGTAAATATTAAAAAAAACAAGAGAACAAAGTCTAAAACAAAATACAAAAAACAACGAAGGATTAAAAAAAAAAGAGAACAAACAAAAGAAAAGAAAGTTTGAAAAATTCATTTGATGTACCTAACCTAAAATTAGCAAGTGCTTCAAATTTGAACTTGGAACCTTAAAAGAAATTTTATTACTTTTGGTACACTAGAACTTGATATTTGTGCCTTTCTACTCTTTAATCTAGTGTCATTCTTAGGTATTCCATTGTGTGCTCTCTTTCTTTTGTTTACCTTTTAGTTGTTGCTTGTCTTTTAAATCATCTTTCTAGTTTGTCTTATATACTCTTATCATTTGGTTAAGTGTCTTTTTGATTGTGTTATCTTTTATTGCTTTTTGAGTTTCTATTCGTAACTCAACTTGCTACCTTTGGTTTCTTTGGTTTGTGTGTTAGTGCCACTTTTGGGGGAAAGCTTGAAGAAGGAGCTTACCACAAGGGTAGCATATTTTGGAAGGTTGGACTAAGAGCCTAAGGGATCACCTCAAAAGGAAACACACCTAGCCGTGAGGACTTTGATTTGAGGGAGCATTTGGACATTCATTTTTTGAAGACTTTACTTTTTCTTTAATTTGGGTGTATTTTTTTAGTTGAGAGTTTGAGTGCCCTTAAGACCCTCCCTTTGATTGTAATAAGATTTAGTCAATTTTTTAGTTTCTCGCAAATTAGGTGAAGAAGGAAGAAGTGGTACACTTCCTTCAACACCTTAGGAGCTCGCTTTATCACGAAATCCGTATCAAGGAGGGTGATGAGTGGAAAACCGCTTTTAAGACCAAATTTGGGCTTTATGAGTGGTTAGTAATGCCCTTGGGGCTTACTAATGCCCTAAGCACATTCATGAGGCTTATGAATCATGTCCTTAGGGATTGCTTAGGTAGGTTTTGTATTATTTATTTTAATGACATCTTAGTGTATAGCAAGAGCCTAGATGAACATGTAGGCCATCTTAGGTGCGTCTTTTGCATTCTTAGGTCACACCATCTCTATGGAATTCTTGAAAAATGTAATTTTTGTGTAGAGAGTGTGGTATTTTTAGGTTTTATAGTTAATAAAAATGGGGTTCAAGTGGACCTCGACAAAATCAAAGCCATCCAAGAATGGTCCACCCTAGAAAGTGTGACTGAGATCAAGAGTTTTCATGGTCTTGCGAGCTTTTACAGGCGCTTTGTGCCTAACTTCTCCACATTTTTCTCACCAACCAATGATTTGGTGAAGAAGGATACTCCTTTCCTTTGGGGTGAAAAACAACAAAAAACCTTTGAACTTATCAAAGAGAAACTAACCCATGCACCAGTTTTAGCTCTTCCTAACTTTTCTAAAACTTTTGAGCTAGAGTGTGATGCATCAAGAGTGGGTGTGGGAGCTGTGTTGTTACAAGGTGGTCATCTCGTGGCTTATTTTAATGAAAAACTAAATGGAGCTGCGTTTAACTACCCCACCTATGATAAAGAGTTTTACTCTTTGATAAGGGCCCTTCAAACTTGGAAACATTATCTTGTTCCCAAGGAGTTCGTCATTCATAGTGACCATGAGTCATTTAAGTATTTGAAGGGTCAAGGCAAGCTTAATAAAAGGCATGCTAAATGGGTAGAATTTATTGAGACTTTTCCTTATATCATCAAATACAAGAAAGGAAAACATAATGTGGTGGCTGATGCTTTGTCTCGTAGACATACCCTTTACACCACCTTAAGTGCAAAGATTCTTAGATTTGATAATATTAGAGAAATGTACCTTTCTGATAAGGATTTTGGATCCATTTATGTTGCCTCTGCATCTGTATGTAAAACCCAAAATGGGTTCTTTATGAGTGAGGGGTACCTTTTCAAAAGTAGCAGACTTTGTGTACCCCAAGGATCTGTGAGAAATCTGCTAACAAAAGAGAGCCATGAGGGTGGGTTCATGGGGCATTTTGGAATTAATAAAACTCTTTTTCTTTTACAAGAAAAATTCTTTTAGCCCCATATGAAGAAAGACATCTATAGACGTTGCTTGCAAGCTAAGTCTAAGACAATGGCTCATGGATTGTACACACCCTTACCTGCTCCTTCAGCACCTTGGCTGGATATTAGTATGGATTTCATCCTTGGCATGCCTCGAACCCAACGAGGTGCAGACTCTATCTTTATAGTGGTAGCTAGATTTTCAAAAATGGCTCACTTTATACCATGCCACAAGATAGATGATGCGAGCAACATCGCGAGACTTTTCTTTAAAGAAATTGTTCGTTTACATGGAATTCCCCAATCCATAGTCTCTGATAGAGATGTGAAGTTCCTTAGCCACTTCTGGAAAACATTGTGGGCAAGGCTAAGAACTAAACTCTTATTTTCTACCAAACTGATGGGCAGACTGAGGTAGTAAATACATCTCTATCTACTATGCTTAGGACACTTCTTCGAGGAAATCACAAGTCTTGGGATGAATACCTACCCCATATTGAGTTTGCATACAACCGGGTGATTCAAAGGACCACCAAGCATTCTCCCTTTGAAGTTGTTTATGGCTTCAACACCCTCACTCCTCTTGATATCTTGCCCTTACCATTCCCTTCTTTTGTTCACAAAAAGGGAATAGCAAGAGCATATTTTGTTAAAAAAATTACATGAGAGGGTAAAGGCCAACATTGAACATCATTCAAAGGAGTATGCTAGTAAAGCCAATAGGGGCAAGAAAGAAATTATCTTCAATGAAGGGGATTGGGTATGACTTCATTTGAGGAAGAATCGTTTCCCTACTCAAAGGAAGTCCAAGCTTAGCCTCCGAGGAGATGGTCCCTTTCAAGTCCTCAAGAGAGTGAACAAAAATGCATACATATTAGATCTCCCTGAGGACTATGGTGTCAGTACTACCTTTAATGTTTATGATTTGATCCCTTTTGTAGGTACTGATGAAGAAGAGGAGGACCTATCATATTTGAGGTCAAATCCTTCCCAAGGGGGAGGAGATGATGCATGCTCCCCAAGCAATGGCCCTATCACTAGGGTCATGGCTAGGAGAATAGAGGAAGACATGGCTAGAGTATAGGGAGGAAGATCTTACCTCCATATGACCATCAAGTTATGCAAGCCATGACTTATTTACTTGTAATTTTTCTTTTAGGAACCTAGGATTTTATTTTGAACATGTATTAGTCTATTTAATTTTCTAGGAGGTGTCTTAGTAATAAGAAGGGGTAAGATTAGCTTTTGGGCCTTTATTTAGGAAATAAGGGGGTAGTTTGATAACTACACCTTTTTTTCCTAAATAAAACCCAAAACTAATAAAGGAGTAATCTTGGCCCTTGGATGAGGTAGCTTGGGCACAAATTCTCATCTAAAGGATGGGATTGATTGGACTTTGGGCTTCAATCCTCCTCCCTTGGATGACTCATTTTAATCATAGCCCTTCCTTTCCTTCTTGACTTGTCCAAGAGGTTAGCTCCCTCTATAAAAAGGTGCTCTTTCACACTCTTGTATTTTTTACACTTTATTGAATGGAAAAACCTTGAGTTAGCCAAAATTCTCTCAGTGTCCACCCTTCTCTCTTGGAGAACTCCTTAGGTTTTTTATCAAAGGTTCCATCCCTTGTGGCAAACTTTCCCTCTTAGGCTTATCTTACCTTAAGTGGCGCCTAAAACCACCGCACTTCTTACGTTTCAACAAACCATTTCACCAAAGAAGAAAACCTCTAGAAAAAGATCAAGGGAGGCATGCATCACTTCCTTGTCTGGGAAGTCAAGGTTGAACAGCTCTTCAAATGTTTTGAAGTTAGAGAAGAGTGAAAGGTTCCTTTGGCTGCCCTTAACTTTCAAGGCATGCCCTCCATTGATGGCATGGTTTAACTAAAGAAAGAGCCTGAACTCATATGCCTGAAATTAAATATTGGAATGATTTGATAAGCGTTATGAGAAGAACGCATATTCCTTCTTACTATGAGATAGACCTCTTGGATAAACTCCAAAGGCTTAGGCAGCAAAACCTAAGCATTGAGGAGTGTGGACAAAGGGTGAAACTCCTCCTTTTAAGAGCGAAGATCAAAGAATAACCTAATGCCACCATAGCTAGGTTTTTGTGTGGGTTGAATCCTAGCATAAGAGATAAAGTAGAATTCTTCCCATACTCAAGCTTAGATAAGTTAGTCCAACTTGGTGTCAGGACTGAGAATCAAATTAAAATAAAAGAAATTAAAAGGGATTCTTAACCCTACACCAAGAGGGACCCACTCAAGGGAAATTATTCCAAGAGTTTCCTAAAGAGGAACCCAAGTATCATAAAGAGCAAAAGACATCTCATGTAGAAAAAAAACCCTACTACTAACCCTCAAGAGAGGCATACTAGTATTAAGTGCTTTAAGTTTCCAGGGAGAGGCCACATTGCCTCCCAATGCCCTAATAAAAAAACCATGATCACGAGGGGCCTAGATATTTATAGAAGTGAGACTAGCTCACCTTCTTCCTCTAGTGAGAGTGATGAAGAAGGGGGACAGGCATCATTAGAGTGGGAGGATGTCTATGCATATGAGGGGGACCTCTTAATGGTAAGAAGGCTTCTCAGAAGCCAACCCTTAGAGCTATTCTAGTCTCAAAGGGAGAACATATTCCATACCAGATGTAAGGTGAATGAAAAATATGTTCTCTCATTGTAGATAGCGGGTCCTGTTGCAACTATTGCAACTCCCGGTTGGTGGAAAAGTTAGCCTTGACTCTATTTCCCCATCCAAAATCTTACAAATTACAATGGCTTAATGAGCAAGGGGAAATGGTAGTCAATGAGCGAGTTAGGATTCCAATCACCATAGGGACTTACTCTGACGTGATTCTGTGTGACGTAGTCCCTATGGAGGTTGGCCATATCTTACTAGGTAGGCCTTGACAATTTGACAAAAAAGCAATTCATAATGGCCATACCAACCACATAGTCCTGACTCACTTGGATAGAAAAATCAAGTTGTATCTTCTGACACCTTCCCAGGTAGCTGAGGATCAGTCATGCATGAAAATAAGAGAGATGATGAGCATAATAAAAAGAAAACAACAAAAACATCATAAAAAAAAAGAGCTTCACCCCTAAAGCTTAAAGTGGGAAGGAGAGGGATAAGGAAGGTGGTGCCCTTTCCAAAAAGGATGTAAGTAAGGAGAGCCTATTTGCTACTAAAAAGGATTTACAAGAGGCTCCCTCAACTAACAGACTTTTTTACCTTCTCCTTTGCAAAGAGACATCATCTATAGAAACTGCTGCATCTGATAGCACTGCCATAGATATTGGGCAAGAGATTCTACCTGAAGGGGTAAAAATACTTTTAAAAGAATTTGGTTATGTATTCCCTAGTGAAGTTCCCAAAGGACTTCCTTCTGTTAAGGGTATAGAACACCAAATAGACTTGGTTCCCAGGGCTAACCTACCCAATAGGCCTGCCTATAGAACCAACCCCACTGAAACTAAAGAGATAGAATCTCAAGTCCAAGAACTATTGGAGAAGGGATGAGTTCAAAAGATCCTCAGCCTTTGTGCTGTGCCAGTCTTGCTGGTGCCCAAGAAGAACGGCTAATGGAGGATTTGTATGGATTGCCGGGTAATCAATAACATCACCATTAAATACATGCACCATATCCCCAAAATGGATGACATGTTGGATGACCTACATAAGGCACAAATGTTTTCTAAAATAGATCTTAGAAGTGGTTATCACCAAATCAGGAGTAAATAGGGTGATGAGTGGAAAATAACTTTTAAGACTAAATTCGGTCTTTATGAATGGTTGGTAATGTCCTTCGGGCTTACGAATACCCCTACTACTTTCATGCGACTTATGAACCATGTTTTGAGGGATTGCTTAGGTAGATTTTGTGTAGTTTATTTTGATAACATATTAGTGTATAGTAAGTGTCTAGATGATCATATAGGACATCTTAGACAATTTTTTTGCATTCTTAGGACAAACCACCTCTTTGGAAATATTAAAAAGTGCACTTTTTGTATAGATAGTGTGGTCTTTTTAGGTTTTGTAGTGAGTAAACAAGGGGTCCATGTGGATCCTGAAAAAGTCAAAGCCATCCAAGAATGGCCCACCCCAAAAAGTGTGACAGAGATTAAGAGCTTTCATGGTATCACTGGATTTTATTAGCACTTTGTGCCTAACTTCTCCACACTTTTTGCACCAATAAATGATTTGGTGAAGAAGGAAGTGTCTTTCCTTTGGGGTGAGAAGCAAGAGAAAGCCTTCTCTCTTATTAAGTAAAAACTCACTAACGCACCAGTCCTAGCATTACCATATTTCTCAAAAACTTTTGAACTTGAGTGTGATGCCTCTAGTGTAGGTGTGGGATCTGTTTTGTTGCAGGGTGGGCACCCTATTTCTTATTTTAGTGAAAAAATTAATGGTGCCCCTCTCAACTACCCCACCTATGATAAAGAGTTTTATATCCTAATAAGAGCCCTTCAGACTTGGGAGCATTACCTTACTCCTAAGGAGTTTGTTATTGACAATGACATGAGTCACTTAAATATCTGAGGGGATAAGGCAAGTTAAACAAAAGGCATGCAAAATAGGTGGAATACTTTGAATCATTTTCCTATGTCATCAAATACAAAAAAGGGAAACATAATGTGGTGGTTGATGCTCTTTCGAGAAGACATTGTCTTTACTCCACCTTCAATGCTAAAATTTTGGGTTTTGATGACATACAGGCCATGTATCCCTCTGACAAAGATTTCGGCCCTATTTTTGCAGCCTCTGCATCTACATCTAAGAGCTTTGATGGGTTCTTCATCAGTGAGGGGTATCTTTACAAAGGGAGCAAACTTTGTATACCCCAAGGATTCATTAGGAACTTGCTCACAAAAGAGAGCCATGAAGGTGGGCTCATAAGGCATTTTGGGATTACCAAAACTCTTTTGCTTTTACAAGAGAAATTCTTTTGGCCCTATATGAAGAGAGATGTCCATAGGCATTGTACTAGATACATAGCTTGTCTTCAGGCTAAGTCTAAGGCAATACCCCATGGATTGTACACACCTTTACCTACTCCTTCTACACATGGGCTGGACATCAACATGGACTTTGTCTTTGGCCTTCCTCGTACCCAACGAGGTGCAGACTCTATCTTTGTGATGGTTGATAGATTTTCAAAAATGGCTCATTTTATACCTTGCTACAAAGTAGATAATGTGAACAACATCGCAAGAATTTTTCTTTAGAGAGGTTGTCCGTTTACATGGCATACCCTCCACCATAGTCTTAGATAGGGATGTGAAGTTCCTTAGCCATTTTTGGAAAACTTTATGGTCTAAGCTAGGAACTAAGCTCCTGTTCTCCACTACCTGTCACCCCGAAACAGATGGGCAGGCTAAAGTGGTAAACAAATCCCTATACACTATGTTGAGGGCACTTCTTCGAGACAACCACAAGTCTTGGGATGACTACCTTCCCCATATGGAGTTTGCATATAACTGGGTTGTTTAACGAACCACCAAGAATTCTCCTTTTGAGGTTGTCTATGACTTTAACCCTCTCACTCCTATGGATCTCTTGCCTTTTCCCCTTTCTCACTCTTTTCATAAAGATGGAGAGGCAAGAGTAGATTTTGTTAAGAAATTACATGAGAGGGTCAAAGCAAACATTGAACAACAGTCCAAAAGGTATGCTGCCTCAGCTAATAGGGGAAGAAAGGAGATTATCTTCAATGAAGGGGATTGGGTTTGGTTTCATTTGAGGAAGGATCACTTTCCCACTTAAAGGAAGTCCAAACTTAGCCCTCGAGGGGATGAACCTTTTCAAATCCTGGAGCGATTTAATGACAATGCATACATTCTAGATCTCCTTCCAGAATATGGTGTCAACCCTACTTTTAATGTCTGTGACTTATCTTTTTTTGCAGGTGCTGATGATGAAGATGACCCTCTGGATTTGAGGTCAAATCCTTCTCAAGGGGGAGGAGATGATGTGATCCTCCCTAGCAAAGGTCCTATTACTAGGGCATGTCTAGGAGGATAGAGGAGGACATGGCTAGATTGGATGGAGGAAAACCCCACCTCTTCATGCGCATAGAAGCTTCTCTTTAGGCCTCTTGTTTTTCCTTACCTTGTATATGGCTTTAGTCTTTTCCTAAGTGAAGTAGTCTACCTTTCCTCTTTGTTGGCCTTGTATTTGGCAAATTTTTTCATAGGAACATACGGTAAAAGGTGTACTTAGCTAAATGATATGATCATGCTTAGCCAAGGACTTATCACTAGGGTCATGGCTAGAAGGATTGAAGAAGACCTAGCCCTTACAGACAAAGGAAGACTTCACCTCTTGTGGAGAGTCAAGATATTAGGCTAGGGATTTTAGTTAATAAAATGTAATTTTCCTTTATTTTAATTTTAAGGAGCATTAGGAATTTAATTTGGGATATGTATTTAGTCCATTTTTATTTTAAGAGGTGTCTTAGGAATTTAGAGGGTGAATTTAGCTTTTTGGGTCTTTATGAAGGAAATAAGGGGTAGCCTTGATATCTACACCCTTCTTTTCCTACATAAACCCCCTAAGCTAATAAGAAGGAATCTTGGCCCTTGGTTTGAGAAACTTGGGCACCAAGTTTGATGATCTAAGGAGGGGATTGTTTCTCAATCCTCCTCCCTTAGATCTCTCCTTTTAATCTTAGCCCTTCTTTTTTAGGTTATCTTGTTCAAGAGGTTAACTACCTCTATAAATAGGAGCTCCTCCCCTCACTTGTATTTTTTACACTTGAATTTAATCCTACAGACCATATTGGTTGTGAGGTTCTTACCTTTGAGTGTTCCTCCTTCTCCTTTGTGAGAGCTTCTAAGAGTTATCAAGGGACCCCTCCCTTGTGGCCTCTCCCCTTTGGCTTATCAAACCTAGTATTAGTGGTGCCTCACCTCATTACTTTCCTCTCGATAAATCTATTTCCCTTCAAAGTGACCTTAGAAAGGATCATTTGGGCACGTGATCATCAAAGATCACATCAAGTGGTATCTAGATCCATTTTCTAAAGGTCACGTTCTTTCTCAATTTTTTTTTGCTTTGTTGTTTATCTCTTTTATCTCTTTATTTTAAAGTCCTTCATTTTTTGTCATCTTTATTTCCTTTATTGTCTAGTAGTATAGGCTTTTATTCTTGCTATTATATGCACTTTTGTTTCCTATCTATATGCACATGTTCCATTTAATTTGATGCAATTTTATTTGTCCTTTTCTTTGCATCTTATTTCCGTGTTCAAGTATCTTAGTTTTCCCTAGTTTTTTATATTAAAGTGTGCCTAAGAAGTTGAGACCATTAAACCCACATGGTTAAGGATTTTTCCACACCATTGTGGTGATCAACTTTGGCCACTTTGTTGCGCCTTTTGTTTTGAGTCTCTTGCTGAAATTTTTGCTCTATTTTTAGGTGTGTTATTTTTTTCTTAATCTTGTGTTTTGTTAAATACTAGTCATGTTAGTTTCCTATTTTGTCTCATTTAAATTCCTTAGGTTTTAGCCTCTTAAAATTTTTACAAAAAGCCTTGAAAAACATTTTGAATTGAGCTCCAAAGAGGTGAACCCCTTGTTGAGTCTCTTAAGTCTTTTATGCTTTTAATTCAAGCATAGTAATCTCTTTGTTGTTCTTAAATATTTTCTCAATTCAATCTTTATATGCTTCTTGTTTTATGTTGGATTATTAATAGTTTTCCACTTGGTTTACCTTCACTTTTGGTGCCTCTTTATGAAATTTTAGCTTGGGCGAATTGTGTTACTAATTTGAGCAATCAATTTACTTCAAAATCAGTCCTAAATCATTCCTTTAGCACCATTAGTTCAGTGGTATTTGGAACTACTAAGTTGTTTTGCCTTTAGTTGCATGCATTCGTTGAAAATTGTGTAACCTTACTTTGTGCTTATTTGCTCAAGCGTTATTATTTCAAGCATCCTCATTAAAATTTCAATTCAACAAGCTATTAGGTGCAACAAAATGATTAGAAAAAGTTGAAAAAAAAATATATTAGAAAAAGTTCAAGTTTAAAAAAAAAAAAGATAAAGAACTCAAAAGAAAGACAATTTTAAAGTGGTGTACCTAATAGTAGAAACATTTGATATGAGGAACCAATTGTGGTTTAAAAAAAATTACTTGAGTAAGCTTTTTAGCTTTTGGTCACTTAAATTTTATTAAGTGTGCAACTATTGGTTTCATTTTTTTGTTTGAGTCTTTTTTTTTATCTCCACTCTTAGAGCTAATCTAGGAAAGTTATTTGTGTGCTACCTTCCTTTGTGAGCCCTATGTTTTCTTGCTTGTCTTATTTACTTTTTTGAGTTTGTCATTCTTTAATCTATCCACGTGGATTTGTCAACCTTGTTTTATTATTTACTTTTGTTTTTTGTCTTATGTTGTATTCGGCCTTGGTAAGGAAAGCTTGGGAAAGGTGTCATACATAAGATTTTGGCAAGTCTAAACAAAAGGAAACAAGGGTAGCATTATTGGGGTGGGTTGATGCAACTCAAAGGGACTTGATCAAAAGGAGCCAAACACCAAGAAGCTTGGAGTGAAGACTTTGTTTTATTTTTTATTCTTTCTATTGTGTAAACTTAATTTTAGATTGGGAGTTTGAGTGCCCTTAAGGTCTTCCCTTGGTTTGTAATAATTTTGGGTAATTTTAGCTTAGTTCCTCGTTAATTAGGTGAAGAAGGGAGAAGTGGTACACTTCCTTCAACACCTTAGGAGCACAATTAGAACCTTTCTATTTTACATTCTTGTACTTTTATTTTATTTTATTTTATTTCGAAAAGACATGTAGAGGCTAAGAGTTCCAAAGAATCATTAAGCCACCTAAGGTGAGAAAACAGAAAAGAGAGGAGTATTGCTTGAAAAAAAAAACTTTTTGGCCTACCCTTTAGTTTTTAGCATCCAAGCAACATGACTTCCTACACACATTCTAGTGCACATAGTTGTTCATCAAGTAAGAGTGTCAACCAAAGAAAACCTTCTAAGGGAGACACTCTTGAAAACCTTAACTTACAATTTAGGGAAAGGATGGCTAAAGAACAAGAAAGGAGAGAAGAAAAAAGAGAAAAAAAGAAATAAAATAAAAGGAAAAACAAAAAGAGAAGGAAGAGTTAAAAAAAGAGATGTTGGAAATAAGAAAAGAGAAAAAAAAGCAAGAAGAGAGAAGGCAAAGAGAGAGAAGAGAGGATGAAGAAAGGAGAAAAATGAAAAAACTAGAAAGAAAAGGAGAAAAAGAGGAAGAAGAGAGAAGGAGAAGAGAAGAGAGTAAGAGGAGAGATGGGAGGGAGAGTGATAGAAAAAAGAAAGAAATTCTCATAAGATCCTCATCTAGGCATTTTAGCTCTAGTGAAGAAAAATACTATGGAAATCAACATAAGCATCACTCTCATTCATCATACAATCATCATTCTCCTCAAGAGAACATAAATCATGTTAGGGAACCAAAGATAGACCTACTCCATTTTCATGGTAAGGAAGATGTTGAGACTTACCTAGATTGGGAAGTCAAAGTCGAATAACTCTTCCGATGCTATGAAATAAGGGAAGAAAGGAAAGTACCTTTAGCCTCCCTTAGTTTTCAAGGTCCTGCTTTGCATTGGTGGGATGCGTTAGTCAAAGATAGGGCCCTAAAGAAATGCCTGACATTCACTACTGGAATGATTTAAAAACTTGTTTGCGAAGAAGGCACATTCCTTCATATTATGAGAGGGATCTTTTGTATAGACTCCAAAGACTTAGGCATCATAACCTAAGTATTGAGGAGTATAGACAAAAGATGGAGCTTCTCATACTAAGGGCTAATATCATTGAGGAACCTAATGCCACCCTTGCTAGGTTTTTGTGTGGATTAAGCTCTAACATTAGAGATAAGGTGGAGCTTCTTTCATACTCAAACCTTGATGAGTTGGTAGAACTTTGTGTAAGAGTTGAGAATCAACTCAAGAGAAAAAGATTTAAAAAGGATTCTCCCTCTTACCCAAAGAGAGACCAAATTAAGGGGAACTCTTTCAAGGGTTTTCCTAAAGAGGAACCCAAGCACTTTCAAGATACAAAAGCACCTCATGTAGAGAGAAAACCCCTTACTAGTAAGCCTATTGAGAGACAAAGTAGTATCCAATGCTTCAAATGTCTTGGGAGAGGCCACATTGCCTCTCAATGCCCCAACAAGAAAACCATGATCATGAGGGGACAAGACATTTGTAGTGAGAATAACTCATCTTCCTCCTTAGTGAGAGTGAGGAAGAAGGGGGACATACATTTGAACAAGAGTGTGAGGAAGCTTTTCCTTATGAGGGGGACCTCCTTATGGTTCAAAGGCTTCTTGGAAGCCAACCTCTAGAGCTTGTCCAATCACAAAGAGAGAACATCTTCCATACAAGATGTAAAGTAAATGACAAAGTATGTTCTTTCCTTATTGATAGTGGCTCTTGTTGTAACTGTTGTAGCTCTAGGTTGGTTGAAAAGCTAGCCTTGTCTACCATGCCCCATCCCAAATCTTACAAATTGCAATGGATTAATCAGCAAGGGGAGATGGTAGTCAATGAACAAGTTATGGTTCCAATTTTCATAGGATCTTATAATGATGAGATTATTTGTGACATAGTTCCTATGGAGGCTGGTCATATCCTGTTGGGGAGACCATGGCAATTTGACAAGAAAGTCATTCACCATGGTCACTCCAACCAAATAATCCTCACCCATAATGAAAAGTGCTTCAAATTGTATCCTTTGTCACCTTCTCAAGTGGCTGAGGATCAATTTGTGATGAAAATGAAAAGAGTTGAGGAAAAACAAAAACAAAAAAAACACAACAAGCTTCACCCCTAAAGCTTGAAAAAGGTAAAGAGAGAGAGTCGGAAGGTGATGCCACTTCCAAAGGGAATATTAGTAAAAGGAGCCTATTTGCTACTAAACGTGATTTAAAAGAAGCTCATTTGACTAACAATCCCTTTTATCTCCTCTTTTGCAAAGAGACATCAAATCTTTCTCTTTCGTCATTCTTCTGCTGAGAGCACTGCCACAGCCCATGCACATGAACATATTCCTCAAGGGGTTCAAGATATTTTAAAGGAATTTGATGATATATTCCCTAATGAAGTTCCAAAAGGACTTCCTCCCATTAGGGGTATAGAACATCAAATTGATTTGGTGCCTGACGCAAGTCTACCTAATAGACCTACCTATAGGACCAACCTCATGGAGAGCCAAGAGATTGAGTCTCAAGTGAATGAGCTGTTGAAGAAGGGTTGGGTTCAAAAGAGCCTAAGCCCTAGTGTTGTGCCAGTCTTGTTGGTGCCCAAGAAGAATGGCCAATGGAGGATGTGTGTTGATTGTCGTGCAATCGACAACATCACCATCAAATATAGGCACCCAATCCTCCGTCTTGATGACATGTTGGATGAACTGCACGGACAAAAATATTTTCAAAAATAGATCTTAGAAGTGGTTACCCCCAAATAAGGATCAAAGAAGATGATAAGTGGAAAACTGCTTTTAAGACTAAATTTGGTCTTGATGAGTGGTTGGTTATGCCTTTTGGGCTAACCAATGCCCCATGCACATTTATGCGCTTAATGAATCATGTATTGAGGGATTGCCTTGGTAAATTTTGTGTAGTTTACTTTGATGACATTTTAGTTTACTCTAGGAACCTAGATGATCATTTAGGACATCTAAGACATGTTTTTTCTCTTTTTAGGAGTAATAATCTTTTTGGTAACTTAGAAAAATGCACCTTTTGTGTAGATAGTGTAGTTTTCCTAGGTTTGTAGTTAGCACAAAAGGGGTCCATGTTGACCTCGAAAAGATAAAAGCTATTCAAGAATGGCCACCCAATGAGTGTGATAGAGATCAAAAGTTTTCATGGTCTCGTTGGATTTTATAGGCGCTTTGTGCCTAACTTCTCCACACTCTTCGCACAAATAAATGATTTGGTGAAAAAGGAAGTTCCTTTGGGGTGAGAAACAAGAGAAAGTCTTCTAGCTAATTAAGCATAAACTAAACCATGCACCAGTTTTGGCATTACCTGACTTTTCTAAAAATTTGAACTTGAATGTGATACCTATGGTGTAGGTGTGGGAGTTGTCTTGTTGCAAGGAGGGCACCCCATTGCATATTTCAGTGAAAAACTCAATGGTGCCCCCCTCAACTACCCCATCTATGATAAGAAGTTTTATGCTCTAATTAGGGCCCTTCAAACTTGGGAGCATTACCTTATTCCCAAGGAGTTTGTCATTCATAGTGACCATGAGTCACTAAAATATTTGAGGGGTCAAGGTAAATTGAACAAAAGGCATGCAACGTGGGTGAAATATCTTGAATCTTTCCACTATGTCATCAAGTACAAGAAAGGAAAACAAAATGTGGTGGCTGATGCTCTTTCTAGGCGTCATGCCCTTTATTCATCTTTGAATGCAAAAATCTTGGGATTTGATGACATTCGGGCTATGTATCCTTCTGACAAGGATTTCAGCCCCATCTTTGCTGCCTCTGCATCTGCATTCGCATTAAAGGCCCATGATGGGTACTTCATCAGTGAGAGGTATCTCTACAAAGGGAGTAAGCTTTGTATACCCCAAGGATCAATTAAGAACTTACTCACAAAAGAGAGTCATGAAGGTGGACTCATGGGCCATTTTAGGATTTCAAAAACCCTCATGCTTTTACAAGAGAAATTCTTTTGGCCCCATATGCGTAGAGATATCCATAGACATTGCTCTAGATGTAGCTTGCTTGCAAGCAAAGTCTAAAGCAATGTCTTATGGACTATACACACCTTTACTTGCTCCTTCTGCACCTTGGGAGGATATTAGCATGGATTTCATCCTTGGGCTCCCAAGAACCCAATGAGGTGCAAACTCCATATTTGTGGTGGTGGACCGATTTTCAAAAATGACCCAATTTATCCCCTACCACAAAGTGGATGATGCGAGCAATATTGCGAGAATTTTCTTTAAAGAGGTTGTCCGATTGCATGGTATACCCTCTTCATAGTGTCAGATAGGGATGTGAAGTTTCGTAGCTATTTTTGGAAAACTCTTTGGGCTAAGCTGGGAACTAAACTTCTTTTTTCCACTACCTGTCACCCTCAAACTGATGGGCAAACAAAAATGGTGAATAGATATTTATCCACTATGTTGAGGGCTCTTCTTAAAGGCAACCATAAGTCTTGGGATGAGTACCTTCCCCACATTGAATTTGCTTATAACGGGGTGGTTCATAGAACCACCAAGCATTCTCCATTTGAAGTGGTCTATGGCTTTAATCCTCGTACTCCTCTAGATCTTTTACCTCTTCCTCTTTCTGTTGTTGTGCATAAAGAAAGAGAGGCAAAAGCCATTTTTGTAAAACAATTACATAAGAGGGTTAAAGCTAACATAGAGCGCCAATCTTTGAGAGATGCTACTTTCGCCAGTAGGGGGAGGAAAGAGGTCATATTTGAAAAGGGCGACTGGGTATGGCTTTACTTGAGAAAGGATAGATTTCCTTCTCAAAGGAAGTCCAAACTTAGCCCTAGAGGAGATGGACCTTTCCAAATCCTTGAGCAGATGGGTAATAATGCCTATGTTTTATATCTGCTTGAGGATTATGAGGTAAGCACCAGTTTTAATGTTTCTGATTTGTCTGCATTTATAGGTGCTGAAAATGATGAAGACCCCATGGATTTGAGGTCAAATCCTCTCCAAGGGGGAGGAGATGATGTGACCATGCCTACCCAAGGACCTATCACTAGGGCCATGGCTAGAAGGATTGAAGAAGACCTAGCCCTTGTAGACAAAGGAAGACTTCACCTCCTGTGGAGAGTCAAGATATTAGGCTAGGGATTTTAGTTAATAAAATGTAATTTTCCTTTATTTTAATTTTGAGGAGCATTAGGAATTTAATTTTGGACATGTATTTAGTCCATTTTTATTTTAGGAGGCGTTTTAGTAATTTAGAGGGTGAATTTAGCTTTTTGGGTCTTTATGAACGAAATAAGGGGTAGCCTTGATATCTACACCCCTCTTTTCCTACATAAACCCCCTAAGCTAATAAGAAGGAATCTTAACCCTTGGTTTGAGAAACTTGGGCACCAAGTTTGATGATCTAAGGAGGGGATTGTTTCTCAATCCTCCTCCCTTAGATCTCTCCTTTTAATCCTAGTCCTTCTTTTTTAGGTTATCTTGTTCAAGAGGTTAACTACATCTATAAATAGGAGCTCCTCCTCTAACTTGTATTTTTTACACTTGAATTTAATCCTAGAGACCATATTGGTTGTGAGGTTCTTACCTTTAAGTGTGCCCCCTTCTCCTTTGTGAGAGCTTCTAAGAGTTATCAAGGAACCTCTCCCTTGTGGCCTCTCCCCTTTGGCTTATCAAACCTAGTATTTGTGGCGCCTAACCCCATTCCTTTCCTCTCTATAAATCAATTTCCCTTCCAAGTGACCTTGGAAAGGATCCTTTGGGCACGTTATCATCAAAGATCACATCACTAAATGTGGATTTTAGGGGTGTCATTGGGTGGATTTATTAACCACACCCCTCTTTTTCTAATTAGACCCAATTAGTTAGCACATGAAGCATGGAGGATACAAAGTGGGACCCTTGTTCCCCCTTAGAGGCGTCGTTTTCATCTAATTGCCACATGGCATCTTACATGGCACATAGTTAGTTCTAAAATCCATGATTTTAGGAGCATGTGCTAATTATTTGAATTTTGGCTCCTTTGGCATCTCCCTACATCTCCCTCCATTCTACACTGCCAAAGCATCCTTTCCCCCTATATATAGACCTCTCCACTCCTTTGTATTCTTTACACTTGATTTTGAATGAATTATAGAGCTTACTTCATATTTGAGTGTCCTTTCTTTTCTAAATTTGAGACAGTTTCTCTAGCTTTTATCAAGGGCTCCTTCCCTTATGGTAAGCAACCTCCCTTGAGGCTTATCTCCCTTAGAGTGGCGCCTCCCACCTCCATCTCCTTCCTCTCCACCGAAGCCAATTCAATCCTTGAAACCTCTTGAAGTTGATCCTTAGAGGAGCATCCTAAGGTGGATCTCATCACTCAGGCTCTAATAGTGGTTCTTAATTTATCCTATTTTTTAATTTATTGTCTTGTGTTCATCTTCTTCTTCTACTCCATTCTATTTTTTCTTATTAGCACCTCCATGTTGTTTTGTTAATATTTCTTGCTTGACTTGTGTTAATTAGCTTGTTATTGTGATTTTGTTTGGTTCATTTTAATTCTAAGTCATTTCTCTTCATTTTAATCGGTGCAATTGTGTTGTATGCACTTTAGTTTGATTTTAATGGTTCAAATTGCTTATTCTTCCTTTGAATCATGTATTCTTGTAATTAGGACTCATTTCCTCCATTAACTTTTCGTTTTGAGTCATTTTGTGCATAATGAAGTTCCTAAGAAACACCAAATCGTGAACCCACACTTTTGTGGCGTTTCCCACACCCTGTGGTTCAGGTGTTTTGACTTCATTTTTGCATTTCCTTGGCTGTTTTTTGTGCATTTTTTGTGTTGCTTATTTTAAGATTTTTTTTCAGTTTTAAAATCTCAAAGTATTTGTCGTTTAGAATTTTTGTTTAGTCCTTAATTTTGTCATATCAATTTCCTTAGGTTTTACTAAATTTTTGGTTGTTTTTGTGTCTTGAAAAATAGTTGTGTTCACTTCTTGAAATTGAGCTTCTAAGAGAGTTCTTCTCTCTTGTTTAAGTCTCTTAAGAAGTCACACATGCTTCTAGTTCAAGCATGTTCCTAATTGAAATTTCAAAAAAAAAAAATTATAGCTTAATTTCTCCTATGTCATTGTTCATGTTCAAATTTAGTGACTCTTTTTGTACTAAATTTTTAGTTGGTTGCTTTGTGGTTTGCTTGAGCGAATTTGAGACATCTTTTGAGCCAAAACACTTGTGCAAACAAGTAGCTCTAAGTTACATACAAGCTCTTGGTGCATTTACCTAAATCACTCTAAGTTTTGGTACATTTTGAGTTGCTTGTTTTTCATAAATTGCACTTTGTTTATTGAATTTTGTGTGCCTTGGCTAATTCATTATCTCAAGCATTTAGGACCACTAAACTCCTCATAAAATTTTCAAAATTAAAAAGATGTTAGGTGCATCTAGGAAAGTATAAAAAAAAGAAGTTAAAAGAAAATAAAAAAAAAAGCAAAAGAACAAAAGAAGTATAAAAAAAATAATGCAAATAGATGTACTAATAGAAATTAAAAAACATTTTGCAAAGGAGTGCTTAAATTTGGTTGTATTTTGTTTGAGAACCTCTCTAGTAGCTCATGGCCAACACCTATTTCATTTGTGCAATTTTTGAAAATTTTTGGTGTCTTTTATTTTAGTCCCTATTCTTATTCTAGTGCCTATTTTAGGATTTTTCCTTTGTTGTACCTACTTCCTTCTAGCTTTTATTTCTAGTTTGTCTTCTTTGTGATCTTTGAAGTCTTGTCACCACTATTCTTTCCATTTGGAATTATCCCATTCAAATTGTGCTTTATTGTTTTTTTTTTGCTTGTTCTATCTCTTTTGGTCTTGCTTTGGTTGGTGCCACTTTGTGTGTAGGGAAGCCTTTGAGAAAGGAAGTACTCCACAAGGGTAGCCTCTTAAGGAAGAGTTGAAATAGCCAAAAGAACTTGAACAAAAGGAAGAGCAAGGACACAAGAGCGAACCACTTGTGAGGATAGCTTGGAGAGGAGACTTGAAGATCTTCTTTAGTTTTTTTTCATTTGTTTAATTCCTTGTAATATGGCCTCTTATTTTTTTATTGAGTGTTGGATGCCCCAAAGGGTCATTCCTTTGTGTGTAATAGTTTAGTCTCTCGGTTTAAGGTGTGAGGGAGAAGTAGTACACTTCTTCACATCTTTAGGAGCACGCTTAGATCCTTATCTCTTTTAGATTTTTGCCTTAGTTTGTACAATTCGCCATTAGTATGTGCATGGAGTTCAAAAGGCTCTTGCACTTGTAGGATTTTCGTTTAGGAATAGTTGTGAGTGTTTGTACGTTTTGTAGGTGGTGTTTGAGTTCCAAAGGCTCATACATATTTTAGTTGAGAAACCAAAACAAAGGGTGAGATGAGTGAGTTCAACTTTAGGAACCAACCTCTTTTTAGTGGTTACCATGACCCAAATTCTCCCTTATTTTACACTTATTTTTTCTATCCGTATGAGCACTTTGAAAAATAAAGAGAGAAGTGTAGAGAGAGAAATAAAAATAAAAGAAAAGTATAAAAGAGAGAGAATAGAAAGAAAAGATAGAGAGAAAAAAGAAGGAAGAGAAAGAGAAATAGAAAAGAAAGAAAGAGAAGAAAAAGAAAGACAAGAGAGAATAGAAAAAGAAGGAAATGAGAGGAAAGAAAGAGAGAGAAAAGAGTATTGGGCAAAAAGAGAGGAATATTGGGAAAATGAGAAGAAAATAAGAAAAGAATATTTGAAAAAAAGAGAAGAAGAGTGGAAAGAAAAGAAAGAGAAAAAGAGGAAAAAGAAAGAAAAATAAAACTCAAGAGGGGGAAAGAGAACAAAAGGAGAGAATTAGAGAAAGGAGATAGAGAGCACCTAGACACCTTTGAAAATTCTAAAAAAAAAATTAGAAAAAGAGATTGGTGGGAAGAGTGACCCTAGCCAAGAGTTAGCTTTAAATTCTAGCTTAGGGCAACCTTTTAACCAATCTTTGAAAACAAAAGATGAGTTTGAGATTGTGCCAAAAATTTTTGAAGCATAAAGACTCACAATCTCAAACTCCCCTTAAGAATAATTCTTCATCAAGTACTTTCACAAGTATTGGACTTGTACCCTTATCTTTTGAGAGAAAAATTTATCAAGTCCAATGCTTAGGAAAGGACTTTTAAGAGAAAGGTGAATGTGAAGTCCTACTTGACACTTCACCACGTTTTTAGCTTGAGCCTACATCCTTAAGGTTTAAATCAAATCCTCAAGTTCAAAATTTGGTCAAAAGTGAGAAAGAAGAACGTATTCAAGAAGATTACTCCTTAAGTCCGAAGGAAGATCTTATTAAAGAAACTTCTCTCTTAGGACAAGTGCAAGTGGAGGTTGTGTCTCAATCATTTGAACACATCTTTTCACAATCTCTAGTTGCACATAAAGAAGCAAATTCGCCAAGTGTTGAACTTGAACCTTTATTCATAAAGCTCAAACAAGAACCTCAAGTTCAACACTTGAAAGAAAAGAAAGTTGTTCTTCAAGGAGATTTATCCTTGCCATCCAAGGAAAATCTAATTGACAACAACCTTCCATGTTGCAAGTAGGAAATGAAGTTGTGCTCATAAATTTTGAGCACAATAAAACACAACCTCAAATACTACTCGTGGATATGGCCAAGTGTAGTCAGGAGATTGGGCTACAAACCTTTTCTATCCATAGCCAATCTAAAGGTCCACTCAAAGAGACCTTGAAAGAAAGGTCCATCCCTACGCCCATCATCATCTTGTGGGGTGAACAACAAGATAAAACCTACTTGGCTTTCTTGGATGAGTGCTCCAAGGCACCAAAACTTGTCTCACTTCCTATTTGGATGGGACTAACTATTAGTGTACTTGGAGTCACTTGGGAGTTATTGTGTGGGGGCATAGGCACAACAAACATTTTTCAAACCTTAGTGCACACCCCCACCATCCACAGTCTATGAGGCCTCCCTATAGGTCTCTCGCCCTTAACATTTGTGTACATAATCATATATCCATTCCTATGCGGGTGCTTTTGCAAGATTAGAAAAAAAGGAAGAAAAACCACATGATGAGGTCAAATCCTCCTTAAGGGAGAAGATATGATGCATTCACCCCTTAGCATGGACTTGAGTTAGGACCAATAAGAAAGGAGCATGACTTGGATGAAGCTTCAAGGAGCTTAGTTTAGGACATGTTCCATTTAATTGTATTCATTTAACCATTTTTAGGCTTGTATAAGCACCCTTAAGTCATTAGGATTTTAGGGGTGTAGTTAATTTTATTTCCGGCCTTGTATTCTGGCATTTAGGTTCTTTTTTCTTTAGGAGGTGTAATTAGTATCTTTGTGGAGTGTGTTAATTAGTTTGGGCTGGTCCAAGAGAGGTTAGACTATAGGATCTTATTTATACACCCCTACTTCCTCTTTACATCCTTTTAACTAACACATGAAACATGTAGGAGACATGTGAGCCCCCTTGTTCCCTTGTCTCACTCCACATGTGTTTTCTCACTCCTACATGACTGGTTTTTATTCCTTCTTATTTTAATTTGAATTTTGGAGGTGCCATGTCATTTCTCTCCAAAATTCAAATTCAAATTAGAGGAAACATAAATCCATATTTTTAGGGTCATGTTTGGATCTTTAGTTGTATAAAATTAGTGTTAATTGAGCATATGCTAAATTAACACTAAACTAAGCCAACTAACCCTTGTTTAAGCATGTTGGACGTTCAAGTTGAGTATCCTAAACCTATGGTTCATGCTTTACTCTATAAATAAAGTTTCCCTCCTCTTGTATATTTTTAACACTCATTTGAATGAAAATTATCTTCTCTAAATTAAAAGTACTTCTTCTTAGAAGGTGTTCATGCTCTCTCCCTGAGTTAGAGTCCTTCATACTATTATCAAGGGTTCCTTCCTTTATGACTAGCTTCACCATGGCTTATCTCCTTCATTGAAGAAGTGGCGCCAATCTTCACCTCCATCTCCTAGTCTTCCACCTCCATTTCTTCAACGTTAGAACCTCTATGAGCAAGATCGTAGGAGAGCTTCCTTTTACCTCATCATTCTTCACTTATGCTTGAGGGGGGGATGCATCAATAATCTAAGTTTGAGTAACAAAATATTCACTCATTATTGGTATTTATTTATTGTTATTGACTTATATAAACATGTTTCCACGGTTTCATTCCAATATTACTCTTTATTTTTGAGATCTTAACAAGTCCTATGAACCATTTTATCCTTTGTCACCCCTTTTAGTAGTTCTAACTCTTGCTGCTTGCTTTATGTTTTTATTAGGTTGTTCTAGTTGATATTGCATGCTCTATTATTAGGGTGCCACTTTATTAGATTTCCTATCTAAGTTATATTCTGTGCATACATATATATTGTGTGGTTTCAGTTTCAAACTTTAGAGAACAAGGATGTCCTCCATTGTGTAATTGAAACAAAGTTTTTTCTGATTAAACCTGCTGGGTAATTGTGTGTGTTTGTGCACAAGTGGTTTCAGCTTCAAACTTCAAAGAACAAGATGTTCTCCACTGTGTAATTGAAACAAAGTTTGTTCTAATTAAACCAACTGTGTAATTATATCCTTAAATTTCCATTGAAGATTCATTATAATGTTAAACAAATCTATTATGCAAATTAATTCAATCCGACTTTTCTATCTCACTATGATTTCATTCCTCTAATTTGTTTTTTGTTCTTTTTTCATTTTCAGGTTTGGTATGCGAGTGGTAGAAGCCTAAAAAATGGCATTGTGTCTTCCTCTCTCACTCAACAATCCCAAACCAGTCTTATCCCTACGTTCCAGCTTTGTTCTTGGCGGAACAACACCTCTATCCTTTTCTATCAACAAAAAACTAAAAACCCTTAACTATCTTGACAATGTCTTTGTTTCAATTTCTTGTTCCTCTCTCAAACTTGTACGTGACCGTACACTTGACAGGCATGTTGTCATGAAGAATAAAATTAGGTTTATTCAAAAGCTAAAAACATTACTTCTCTCTAAACCAAAACATTATATTCCTCTTCAGATTCTGCCAAAATATAGGTCTTATCTTTGTGTTACTAAGCCTCGTTCAATACTTTCTATGATCCATTGGTATCCATCTATTTTTTAGCTCTTCACTATCCCATGGCCACCCATGCCACTCAATGCAACAAAGTCTTATCCCCAACTCTGTGTTCGATTAACTCCGGCTGCAGCTACCCTTGCTGCTGAGGAATTGAATCTTCAATTTCCATTTCCAACATGTTGGCAACCAAACTCCAAAGCTTCTTATGCTATCCACTCACCACCAGTTACTTCTATCTAAATTGGTTCACTTTGCTCCTGATCTTGGGCTTCCTCCTAATTTTAGATCATGGTTGTGCAACGACCATCCAGATAAATTCAAGATTGTTAATACACCATATGGTCGTGCACTTCAACTTGTATCTTGGGACTTCAACTTGACTAAGCCTTTGCCACCTCCTGTTACCGATTCTCTTAATTTAATACTTGACCATCCTTTGAAGTTCAAGCAATTGAGACTTCAAAAGGGGCTTAGTTTAAAGAGACATCACCAGAATTTTCTTGCTAAAATTTGAAGAAATGCTAGAAGTGTGCCCTTATAGGAATCTTGCTGAGGCTTTGCCCAAGGAATCAATGGAGGCAGAAAAAAGATCTTGTGCACTAGTACGGGAGGTTCTTACAATGATGATTAAAAAGAGAACTTTAATAGATCATTTGACCTATTTCAGAGAAGTTTGGCTTCCCAAACAAGTTGAGAGGAATGATAATTAGGCACCCATAATTATTTTATGTGAGTTTGCAAGGGCAACAGACACTCAGTTTTATTGGTGGAAGGGTTTAGTGATAAGGGTAACTTATTGGGGAAAGAACAGGTTTTATTCATACAAGATAAATGGATGGATTTAGCTAGGGAATCTAAGAGAATGAGACGAGAGAGAAGGAAATGTAGGCTTGACAAAGATTTTGGTTGCTTTAGTGATACTATCAAAACAACTATTATGATGATAATATTGAGATCAATAATTTTAAAGATATTTATAATGATGGTTTTGAGGATATATCTGAAGATCAAGATTCCGAGGCTGGGGATGATTGATCACAGACAATTTTTTTACCCAGGAAAACAAAAATGGAGAATTCTTTATTGCAGGCCATTTTCCTATTCAACGTGGTTTGGATGGTGCAATGAAGCGACCTTGGTAGTTTTCAATTTGAAGAGTGAATTTTTCCGTACACAAGTGCAATTTTTAAATGGTAAATCCGTAAGTGATAGTTCTAAACTGGCATGTAACATACCATGGTGATGATACTGCCGTATGCTTCACTATCGACTATAGTAGTTGAAATTTGATTCAATGTACGATTATGCACATAAGATTTAAGTAGAAAACTATAAAATACTACCCAAATCTTTTTCTCATCTCTCACAGAAACAAAACCCAATTTGTTCCGCAAATCTCACACATCCTAAATCTCACACTCATACTGCATCTATTATTGTTGACCAGTGGATTTCTTCCTCATTTGCAACTCTAGGAGCATAGCTTTGTAACATTTGTTATTTCCTATGTTCATTTGTCTTCATCTATCCAAACCTATTACCCTTGCTTGGTAGTTGGTAAAGTAGAAACAAATGGAGATATTTGAAATTAATGTAGAGAGAAAATGTGTGGGACTCACATTGAGTTTTGTGCTTTCCCTTCGTTAAACTAAAGGAGAGGTTAGAGTTTTCCATTGCATATGATTTGTCTATTTTTTTTTTCTCAAGAACATTGATGTTTTTAATTTTTTTTTCTTTGCAGCAGCTAGGAAAACAATAATCTCTTAAGTTCAATTTTCAAGTTACTAAGTCATAAATCTTTTACAATTATCTTTAAAGTGTTGCCATTTTGTTTTTAATTTGTTATTAATCATATATGTACTCTTGTGCTGTCCTAGCATTTAGAGATAATAGTGATGACAAATTTGTCATTTATAAATACATAACAAATATATTAAAATATTTATTTATTTTTAATATTATTATAAATAAAATACTTTAAATTAATTATTTATTATATAAATATTCCTTAATTAGGCATGATAAATCAACTAATTCATATTTAATCTAAAAATAATTAACATTCTAATTCATATCTAATTATTTACACATTAATAAAAATATACGATAAAAAAATTTCAATATAGTTAAATAGTTAAATCAACTAATATAGTTTATTTACACTCAAACCATCTCAAAGATTACATTGAAAAATAGTTAAATCAAACACACTTTGTGAAGAGGTCTGGTACATGTTCTTTTAACTTTCTGAAGAGGTCTAATACATTTTTTTTTAAGTAAAATGGTTGCAAGGTACATAAATTCTTAGAAACCTTTTTAGTACTATCTTTTATTTTTATTAGACAAAAAAATCAAACAGACTTTTAATGCTTTAATTTTTAAAAGTAAAAAATAAAAAATCAAACTAAACATGCTTTTTAAATTTAAAATTGTAAACCCTCTTATAACTGTTTTCTATCCTTACAGGAAAAAAAATCGAACACGCCTTTAGTATTTTAACTTTTAAAGGCAAAAACTAAGAAATCAAACTAAACTCGTTTTCTAAATTTAAAAATTAGCATTATTTTCAGAAAATAAAACTAAAAAGCGTCATTAAAATTCTGTTATTGTGTATGTACAAAAAATAAATAAATTCTGTTAATATGTCCACACAAAATCCAGAAATATCTATTGTGTGTCTAGTTTCGCCAACTCCAAAGTGAGTGTCCTTTTCCTTTTCAATTCGTTCCTCTCTTCAGTTTCTTTCTTTCACTGCTTCACCGTTATCCTCTTCGGCTTTGGCCAAATCATGTTGGCCTCCACACTCCTTACGCCATCGAAGCTCAACCCTTCGCATTTCGTTCCACCCGCCACCGTCGTCGTCGCAGAAACTTTCCCGAGAAACAGAGCGATTATCTCTTTCAAATCCAACTCCAAACTCGTTTTCGCTGCCAGGGCCACTGGTAACGCCCGTGACGGCGCCATCGACGCTACCTCTCCCACTGTATGTTACCGTTACTGACACACACGCTGTTTATTTCATAGCTTCCTTTAATTTCAGTTTATAGTATGAACATTTTTTTGTGGTGTTTATTGGAAAATTTGATTGCTTCTAAATTATGCTGTGCGGTTACTAATTGGAATTGTTTTAGGCTGTAAATGAATCAGTGCGTTTAAGATGGAAGAAGGTCGTGCGTAAATTCTTCTTGAGAGTGCGTTTGGTAACTTATTTTACAGAATAATTGTTTTTTGTTCTTATTTTAGTGATAGTTAACGGAGAAAAGAATCGAAATTAGATTTAAAATAGTTGTCAAAGTTTTTGAATTGTGGTTGCTTCTTGATATTTCGGAAATCTCAGACAAATGTGGTTGATACGGACACAATTGCAATTGCATTGCGGCCATGGAGACTCCGGAAACCTTGATGTTGCAAGCAAAATCACGGTCTACGACCGATTTTGAAAATCTTGAAGGATGTTAATCTGCGTAAATATGTCCAGTTTGGGCTTTTGCCTTCCTTTATTTATTGTAGGTCTTTGTTTTGTAAATTTTCAATATTTTGAAAATGGTTCTTATGATGACATGGTTGGGATGCAAACAAAGTCTCACATCAATCAAACAAGAGGTTGGACATGGGTTTATATGCACTGGTATACTTCCTTTGGTTAAGAGACTTTTTGGGAGATAACCAAAAACAAATCCTGAGGACTTGGGCTCAAAGCGGACAATATCTTACCAATGTAGAGGTGGTATGTGGTGAACCTCAGGTGCATAACAACGAGTATTAGAGCCATGAGCCATTGGTTTGATGATAGGTGGCCAACTCAATGAGTATGATGGTTGACATGTGGATCTGGGTTTAGATGGTTAGGAAGCGGATCCCACTTGTGAAGGTGGTGTGTGTGGTGAACCCCCCCCAGTGCATAGCAGACATGACATGTGGTTAGATTCTAGACATGTCACATCACATGCCTTCGGTAGAGTTAAATGAAAGTAATTTGAGATGAAGATTTTGAATTAGAGTGAGTGTAAAGGTGTGAGTCCCACCTCATTTTACTAATTTCATTCGTTTTCATCTCTCTTTCACCCCTACCAAACACAAGAAAATTAGGAGGAGCAAAACCAATAAAACTACTTTTGAAGGACTAAAACCAAAACTTGTCATTTTTGCAGGGAGTGAAAATATATTTAAACAAAAAATACATTTCTAGAAAAAGAAGATATTGTCAAACATGCACATATTTTCAAATTATAGTTGAATTTGATTGTTGGCTGTATCCATCTTGTGTTGAAGGCAATTTTTTATGACTTTGGATATTTGATAAGTGGATATATGTTGATGATGTTATGTTGTCTGACCAGTGAACACACAGTGTGTGTAGAATTTAGACAGCTGCAGTGATAATTTTCTGATAACCTCCACGGGCCTTTGCAGCGTTTTATGTTTTTGAGTTAGACAAAAACTCATTTCTTGTGATGTCCAATGATTGAATTTTGTTTTCAGGGCATTGATGCAGTAACAAGTACATCTTCTGGCCTTGGTGATGGTTATGTGGCCTTGTTTATTCGTATGTTAGGCCTTGATCGTGATCCTCAGGATAGAGAACAAGCTGTAATTGCTCTTTGGAAGTATTCACTTGGAGGAAAGAAATGTATAGACACTATAATGCAGTTTCCTGGCTGTATTAATCTTGTTGTGAACCTCCTCAGATCAGAGTCAAGTTCAGCATGTGAGGCAGCTGCAGGCCTTCTGCGATCACTATCTTCAGTTAATCTGTATAGAAATTCTGTTGCTGATAGTGGAGCAATAGAAGAGATAGGCAGATTGCTGAGGAAAAATTCATTGGCTCCTGAGGTATGGGAATGGGTATACAGCAACTAGTGTTCATGCATATTTCTTTGGTGTTGAAAATTGAGATTTGCAAATAGTTGGAACTCTTTTTTGCAGGTAAAGGAGCAGAGTTTGAGTACACTGTGGAATTTATCTGTTGATGAGAAGCTCTGCATTAAAATTTCAAACACTGAGATTCTGCCATTAGCTATTAAGTACCTTGGCGATGAGGATATAAAAGTGAAGGAGGCTGCAGGGGGCATTTTGGCAAATTTAGCATTGAGCCGTGTTAACCACAACATCATGGTTGAAGCAGGAGTTATACCAAAATTGGTGAGGCTTCCTTTGAGTTTAGTAATTACTAATTAGATTTAGGTTGTTACTTTTGTTTTACAATAAAACATTTTTGCCTGCTGTACTGGTTTACATGATGATTAATGAGCTGTATGTAATTCCATTTAAGATCAATGCTGAAGAGATAAAACAACTATTATTGGTTTTTCTCCTAAAACACTAAGATTTGGATGATAGAGCTCTTGACAAGTCTTTTTGGCCAAGTTGTGAGGAGTCCCATTCCATGTCATCCTAGATCCTCAACTGATATTTGACCAGTGTGATTCCTGTTAAGACGAATTCTGCTAAGGATAAAGGTTTGCACTCAGGTCTTAGATTTTAGGATGATATAGTTATTGGCACCGGGAGCAAGTCCTAAACGTGTACCATGGTGACCAATTGGTCATGGATTCAAATTCGGAAACAACCTCTTTGCCTATATGAGGGTAAAACTGTGTTTCTGTACAATAACCCTCCCCTATACCTTTCTAGAGCAAAGAGCCTTATGGCATTGAGATATGTTAGTTTTTTATTTTTTATATAGTTCTTGGCATCGAAGTCTCTTTGCCTAAGTGGTGAGGACTCTCATTCCATGTCACCCTGCCTGGATCCTCAACTGTTCCTTAGAAACATTACTATGTATTTTTTGGAGAAAGAAAGACACAAGTTACCTTGTATATGGATTTTGTGGAGAATTTTTGTATGGATTTTGTGGAAAAAATTCAATGAGAATGTGTTTGTGGAAATTATTGAGAAATTGTATCAGAGATAAAAAAGGATGGCTGACAATTTTTGTGAACACTAAATAATTACAGTTATTCATTTTCTCATTGGTAGAATATAATTTGAATTGTTCACTCCGTCTTTTTTTTTTTTTTGCTTAATTATACTTTGTGGTTCCTATTTTTTTAATTTTTAAGATTTTGCCCCCTATATTTAAATCATAACATTGTGTCCTCCCAATTTTTAAAATTGTTGAATTTGAATTCAACTATTAGTGAATTAGCATTGCTTGTTAAGTGACAAATGTTGACAGTAACTTAGCAACAGGACAGACCCTAATGAAGAAATAACTATAAGAATTGAATAACCTTTGAATCACAGAATTAGGACATTCTACATTATTAAATTTTTGTCACTTGTTAATTAAAGTTTGTCATTTAGCAGTTAACAACAACACAAATTAAACAATTTTAAAAGTTGGGGGACAGAATGTCTTGATTTAAAAATAGGGGACAAAATGTCAAATTGAAAAAATAGGAGGCACATAGTGTAATTAAACCTTTTTTTTTTCTTTTTCAATTTAATCCCCAGATTTCAACATAAACAATGACATTATCGCCAATAATTCAATGGAATGACATTTTGAAACTTACTATTTTAATTTCCATTGCACTTAGCAAAGGTTCTTTCTCTTGATACTTACAACAGTCAGGAATGTGATTATCTTTGATCTTACTTCAGGCGAAGTTTTTAACGTCTAATCTGGAAGGATCTAAAGTTATTAGGAAGGAAGCAAGGAATGTATTGCTTGAACTTGTAAAGGACAAGTATTATAGAATTCTTGTTATTGAGGAAGGTCTAATCCCTGTGCCATTAATTGGTGCTTCAGCCTTTAAGTCATTCGTCCCTGGCTTGCATTTGTGGCCGACATTACCTGATGGTACAGAAATTGAAAGGACTTCTAGATCGCCATCCAGATATGGTGCTTCGGAATTACTTATTGGATTAAATATTGATGACAAGAATGCTAACTTAGAGGAAGCAAAAGTCAATGCAATTGTTGGACGAACACAACAGCATTTCCTTGCTCGTGTTGGGGCTTTAGAAATGGAAGAAAAGACTGTACCTCATTCTGAATGCTCAAATGATCAGAGGATTACACTTTTACCTTGGATAGATGGTGTTGCTCGTTTAGTACTGATACTAGAACTGGAAGATAAGTCTGCAATAAGAAAGGCTGCTGAATCAATTGCTGCTGCATGTATCAATGAACATATGCGTATTGCATTCAGGGAGGCTGGAGCAATTAAGCATTTAGTAAGGCTTTTGAATTGTGATGATAATGCAGTGCGGTTGGCAGCAGCACAAGCTTTGGAAAGGCTGTCTGTTAGGTAAAATCATCAAAATATAGTTCATAGTTTTATAATTGTCACATTAACTTTGTATGCTTGATATGGAAGAAAACTTCCACTTCTTTTCCAAAATATAAATCAGATCATTGCTATTTAAAATTAGATGATGCTTCCTCCTGTCCTTTTTATAAGACACTTTGGACATAAATTACATATACTCCCTTACTTTATGCTCTTGAAAATTGATAAATGGCACCAATATTTGAAAATTTTGGAGAAATGAGAGAATATATTTATAAATGACTACTCAAATTCTTTTATAAAAACATAAATATTCACAATCTTTATTAGAGGTAAATAAAGAAAACAAAAATCGATGTTGCATAAAAATTGTAAAATGTCTTATAAAAAGGATTAACAATTGCTTCCTAAACTATGTCTTATGAAAAGGAGTACATGGGGTATTTTGGAATGTTATGACTGTCGAGGTAGTACTATCTTTCACTGTAAACCAAGAACTTCAGGATATGATTGTTATAGTGAAAAAGTATCATTCAGTGATAGAATGAAAATGTGTAGTAATATATTGAATTTTAATTTATAAGAAGGTATCACCTAGAGGGTAGAAGATAGACCCTGTAGTAAAGAATGTTTTATTTATTTATTTTTGTATAGCGTAGAGGAAAATATAAATGGAAAAGAAGGAAAATAGAAGAAAGCCAAAAGTTACATCATTCGGAAAATGTTTTTGTAAAAAGAGAAAAACATGGCTTTGTGTGGGATAAAACTTGGTTATAATAAGGTGAAATTATGAATTATTTAAATAGTTTCAAATTGTCTGATCATACTTTTTAAGTTGTAATCATTAATTTATGATTTTCTTATGCAGCAAAATTGTTTGCCGGGTGATTGAAGCTGAGGGGGTTTTAGGTCCTTTAGTTAATATTTTGAAATGCTCAGAGATAGCTGGAACTATTGTGGAAAAGGTATTATTATTACTTGTGTTAATCAAATTTAGCAAGGTTCTGGAATATAAGTATAAAAACTGAACAATGTTTTGCTGGTGGTATGACATGCCTCTACAGTGCTTGAACATACTAGCTCGGATGTTAGATCCCAGTAAAGAGATGCAATTGAAGGTTTGTATTGCACATCTTGCAGGAAATTTAGAGCTGATTTTGTTCTCTCATTGATTGTCAAGTACATTGATTCTTTTCAGTTTTATGATGGAGCAGTTAATGAATCTGAAAAGACATATGTTGTTTCGACCAGGATTAGTAGCACTGAACAAGACGTATCAAAATTGTATGCAAGGTTAGCTACAGGGACCTGAACCAGATTTCCTAGAATTGCGATGGATTTGTTGAAGTTCCATTGTTGAGTTCCAATATTGATCTTCATAATTGTTTCATCAAGCAACAGGCCATAAGTCCTCTACACAGTGGTACTTAGCATTGACCTTTTATTTTGTAAATCTTTCAGGAATGATATACTAGATTCTGTTTTCATAGCACATCTTGTTGAAATTCTGAAGTCCTCTCCTCCCAGTTTACAAGAAAAAGCCGCGTCTGTGCTTGATTATGTGGCATTGACTGATCCAACTCTGGCCCCAATTATATCTTTTGATATTGAATCTGGTCTCAATTCTGCTTTTCAGCAAAAGATTTTGAAAATTTCAGGTAAACAATATCTGCTCTGTAATGTGTGGGGCTGTTACGAGTAAGTATTTTTGTCATCTACATTATTTTTTTTAACTCATATTTTGTTCATTTAAACTTGTTTTGAAATATCATTTTCAAACATTTAACTTTTTCGTCATGTGTTTTATTTTTTCCTTGTGGATGTATAATAATAACTAAATCAAGAGGTATAAACATAATTTATTTTTCAATATGTATATGGTTTTTGAGAGATTGGATTTTATTATTGGCCGAGGAAAGAGATGAAATTGGCTCTGCATTTAGATGCTTTTATTTTTTAATTATCTCTAACAATAACTTGAATCTGGTCAATCTTGTTTTACATGCATCCAATTATGTTCCGTTTTTTTTTTTTTTTCTTGATTCATATTCTTTCTTCTAGCTTAAATCGTATCCAATCTAATAGCTATTCTAATGTTGTTAAATACAAGCCACCTTCAATTAAGTTGTGAGAAATTAGACCCTATTGATATTTTTATTTATTTGAATTTTGAAAGTTTATTGGATGGGTTTAGAAGTCTCTAAATCGTTCTATTCTGTTGTTTCTATTTGATTGACTCTCTAGCCATTCCCTGCTCTCTCTTAGAGGTAGAGATTATTCTGCATTTTCATTTTGTTGCAGTAAACACACTCTCTTTCAAGTCTTTCATGACTTCGTCTATTTTCTCTATTGGGCAATTTTTTATATCTTGGTATATGTACACACACAAATTGTTTAGGTTGTGTCTAAAATTTTGCATTGGTGGCCATTCTGCAATCACATCTTCCTAGAGCTGTTTTGGGGTTGGTCACTCTGTCGCTTTTTGGGATTGATAAACTTCGACCGAGTGTGGCAATTTTTGCTAATCAGTGTAAACAGCCCGAACTATCTTTCTGGGATTGAAGAATATGTAAAGCAAAAGAGAAGAATCAAACTATTCAAATAACATGCAAATGCATGATAGGATGTCTTACTATCTTGCTCTTGTTAAAATAAAATGCATACTGCTCTGTCTTGTGTCTCGTACTATATATATATAAGCAATAACTGTTAGATCTTCACCTAGTTGGATAAGGCTACTGTTGTTCGTGTAATAGATACTCTGTTAGGTACTTTGTAGTTTTTTATCATTTATTTCTTTAGTTTGCATTTCTTTCGTATGCGTACAAATCCCATATCGATTTGCTGTGAATTTTTTTTCCATTAAAAGTTGAGACTCCATGCAAACATATGTATACTCTCTGGGTGTATACTCTTGTGTGCATGTACATATATACACTGTGTGTATATACTTTCTGTGTGTGTGTATACTCTGTTCATCTCTAATACTAACTATTTGTTACTACTACTTACTAACCTTGTTCAGCTTCGATTGTGTGTGTGTGTTCTCCATTCTACAATACTAAATTATCTGTTGCTGCTAGCTAACCTTGAGCTTCTATTGTCTGTATATCAAAATGTGACTCATAATTTATTATGCCTATGCAGCGGACATGGAATCTAACGTAGAATCTCAGTTCTCTGAAGCATATGCAATTGAATTTGAAGAAGCTGGTCTTGCCATATCTGCAGCATCCCGGTTGTTGACAAGACTACTCGATTGTGAGAATTTTCGCCACAAAATAAATTCCTCCCATTTCATTGATTTGCTTCGCGGAATCCTCAGGTCCAATATTCCCCTCCACAACAAAGATTGGGTAGCTGCTTGCCTAGTTAAACTAAGTTCTTTCTCTGGCTCCATCACGAGTCTCTATCCTATCAATGTGGAAGTTACAATTTATGAGACTATCCCAAGACTTCTAGAACAGATCAAAACTTCATTCTCCCCAGAAGCACAGGAAAAAGCTGTTGCAGAACTAAATAGAATAATATCTGAAGGAGTGATAGATTCCACAGAAGCTATTATTTCTGATGAAGCAATATATTCATTGGTGAAATTGATTGAAGAAGGCAGTGATAGGGCTGTTGAGTCAAGCTTGGCAATACTGTATAATCTGAGTATGGACAGTGAGAACCATCCTGCACTTGTGGCAGCAGGAGCCGTACAGGTCTTAAAAAGAATTGTTCTATCAAACAGACCACACTGGGAGCGGGCACTTCTTTTACTCAGGATTTTGCAACCGTGACGAGTTCAAGAGTGCAAATCTTGAAAGTTTCCTCAATGTATAATCTACTTTAAATGTGTACAAGAAAATCTTAACCTTTATAGATAAAACATTAGTCTGAGTTTTGCTATCTTAAACTTTTTGGCAGGTAATGCATGAAGTTGTTTTTACTTTTAAAAATGAGTGTATTGAATTTTTATTTAATCCTAGTTTAAATAAAAAAGAAAAATAGTTTTTGTTAGTCCATACAAAATCTAATCAGGATGTTTATAATAACACATGCGTTTACCTTAGACAAAAAAAATAGTTAAATATGCTGCAATATATAAAAGTTTAAATAATTAATACTATGTTAGTTTTGTTAAGTACCATTGCCGTAAAGATAATGTTCTAAAACACTAATTAAGGAATTAAAAGGAGATTTTTATTAAAAATATCATGTTAATGCTATCAATATGTTTATATAATGATTTTTCAGTAAATTGTTTATTTATTAATTATTTAATATCTATCTACCTTAAGAGCTAAGAGTAATAGTTGGCAATATTAGATAAAAGGTAATAGTTCGAAATGTATAAATGTTAAAACTAATTATATAACTGATTAAAAAATTAATTATATAACATTTATGTTCCTGTATTCCTTTGTTTCATATTGAAATTTACAACAAATAACCTGGGTCAGCCTATTGTGGAAACAGAAGAAGAAATGTACTATAAATAAAACGTATTGGAGGAAACACTCGAGCAGGCATGGTGACTCTCATTCGTTAATTCTACTTATTTATCAGTTTATGGTTACTTTCACCAAACACCTCGTAATATAAACCCTTTTATTAACGAGAAGTTATCGAAATGGTTAAATATTTGTCCAAATAACATTTTCAATAGAGTACATAACCATTGTTCCACGGTTCATAACTTTCACAATTTATAACTAAATGATAGTTTTTGTTATGAATTATAACTAAATGATACTTTTGAAAAATTTTTATAGACGAAAAAATAATTCATACATTAATGAAATAAAAAAATATATATTATATCATAAATTAATAATATAATAAATTTGTTGAATTTTACAACAATAATTTTAAAAAATCATATCTAGCACTATTTCTTATTTGTTGATTATGTTAAAATTAACATAGTAATAGCACATAATCTGAGATAGTATTTTATCGGATAAAAAAAAGGGTGATGATTAAAGTGTAGCCCTTGCAGATATTTTGAGAGGGGCCCAGTCTTATACTGTTATCCGTTTGGTCATTTTATATGGCCAAAGCGAAACGTTAAACGGCAGAGAAGGAGAGTCACAATGTTTTGCTTATCTAATATTAGCACTGTAACCAAACCCATTATGGCTAATGGTTCTGTTCCGGATTCTGATTACGAGCAGAGGAAGCCTCCCCTAACTGCTACAAAACGTAGAAACAGGGTTCAGAATGAGCCACCAAAGCCCTCCGTAATGCAAATGCAACGCATTATTGGCGCTGGAAGCTTTAGAGACACCGAACCCCTTCCTCCTCTCCGGTACCTTCCTTTCTATTTTTAATCAATATTAGCTAATATCAAACACCTATTATATAATTTTATTTCTTTCACATATTCAATGTATTTTAGAATAATTTAATCAGAAAATGGGAATAGCTTTACACTCTAATTCAGTAACAAACAGTGATATACTGATATATGATTATTGACTTTTATCATATGTTTGGTAAAGTTGAAAAAATATTAGAATTTTTCAATTGATTCAATATCATTATTTTATAACTAGGTATGTTTGCTGAAAAATAATTAATGAAAAAAAAGTATTTTTTATAGGATAAAAAGTGTAAAATAAATTCTTGAAAAATAATTATATTTACAAGTTTAGTTTTTTTTTTTTTTTTTTTTTAATTTAGACGGATCATACATCCAATTTATTTTTTAAAACAAAACCAGATTATAATTCTTTCCAAATATTCTCTTATAATAAATATTTTAAAAGTGTCAACAAAGGAAAGTGGATGATTTGTAATTGAAAGAAGATATAAAATTAATTTACAAGAATGCGTCACTCTTAATCTCTAATTTGAGACTGATATCGTCTAATTTTGATATTTTTGTATATTTTCACTGCCATTTTGTTTATTTTTATTTGAATGTTGTTTTGTTTTGGTGGGTAATGAACAGAGATTCAGACATGAGGAAGACAGTGATGGACTTGTTCTTGGGACAAGCAATGGAAGTAGAGGTGCAGAAGAAGATGAGGGAGACAGGAGAGTGGCTCGCCACCAATGTTGAGCCTAAAATTAGTTCTTCCAGATCCAGTAAGTCTATTTTTTAATAAAAAAATTATAAATATTGTATGATTTTCTTGTTTTGAAAATAAAAGATATTATCTCCTTTCATTCAGTTCAAATTTTTACCTGAAATCATAATTCATATTAGTTTATAGTACTCAAGTAAGTTTACATTGTCAAAAGATGGCTTCATAATGAGTATTTTTCCCGCTAGCATTTTTAAGTTTAACCTCTTGACCCATTGCAAGTGCAACTCTGTGATGGTTGATGTGAGAAGTTCTATTTTATCATGTGGCACTGGAGGAGATTGTTGATTTTAGTTTATTAGCATCTCCCTTAAGATTTGGGGGTTTAACATTCCAAATTCATGGGGCTTATAGTGAGTGCAGCTCCTTAGTTGTTAATTAGCTGTTGTTGTTATTGTTTTTTTCTGTTCCTCCAATTTATTCTCACCATTTTGCCATTATGGTGACAAAATATGTAGAAAAGCATATGGCTATCAGTGCCTACTCATTTTAGCTTGCCTTTTAATCTTATTCTTTTAACTTTTCCTTCATTCTCAAGTATAACTTATAAGGTATTGAAGTTTTGTTTATATCAGCTCATACTTTCATTTGCAGTTGATATTTAAATTCCATTGTTTTTAGTACTTACATCATCAACATTTTAGCCATTTTTGAATAATGTTAATATGACCCAGTGTTCTTGATAATTCTTGTTACCCTCTTCTTTGTTTTTATTTAAATTGTTGCAGGAAAAGGAATTTTAATGTTTATGGTTCTATGGATACTACCAATTTGGACTATATTACTCCTAGTAGCTTCTGGAGCCATCAAATTACCATTCAGCAACCCTTTTCTTGATGATCTGCTCATGTGAGCACAAGTCAATCGCTTCTTGCATATTGAACTGTGGTATGCTATTCAGAAGCTTTGAGCTTTCGGTATATTTATATTTGAATATTCCAATAATGTAACATTCTCAGATGTGTTTTTTGAGGGGTCCATACATTCTCAGATGTTCCAAAAGCCTAACATGCCCAGCTTCAATTACCTGAACACTATAGAATTTTTTTCTCCTTTCTTGTGTCATAACAATGTATAGATGCTTTATTGTTCTACAAACACCTGTAGATTTTCATACAACTATATACTTGTGTTGATGATGGAAATTATTTGGATCTTATGTTCGATTTGAGTTGGCCATTATACTAAATAGTTAGAGAAAATGGCCTGTACACCAGTAGCGTAAGACATTTTATACTATTTTTATTCATTCAATCGTAAATTCATAAGGCACCATCATAATTTTTTTCATTTGTACCACAATTGACTTTAGAGTTATACCCATGATAATTTGTGATTGATTAATAATATAAAACTATCTAAAGAAAGTACATTTTATCTTTTAAAAAAAATACATTGTTTGCCATATACTATTAAAATAAATTATTTAAACTATATTACCAACAATAAAAAATTACGTTACAAACCATCAAAAATCTAAATTGAAAGATATAATAAGATAAAAAATAATAAAATTCGCCATTTGTTTTCTGTGACTACTGAGACTTTCAAGTTTCAAGCTGAGTTTTTCCTATGATCTTGGAACTTGTTCGATCGTACGAGTTGAGCTCTGGTATCCTCAAGAGCTAAAGAACGATAACATTATACAAAGTGGAAACAGACTCAGTTGAATCTGAGTCAAGATTCAAGTATCAAAGACTTGATAAGTGGCCACTGCCCTAGAAGGCATGAGGAAGGATATATTGAAAGTTAGCAAAGGTTTGAAGTCTATAAGTGTTGAGTCACACTAAAGTAATTAATTGAGACAGTTTGTCACATAAACATCATTAACGTTGATTTGCATAAGAACTAATTTGTCTAACGAAAGAAAATTTAAGAAATTAATATTTAAAAAGTTATCTCAAAACAGCTACTGTCCTAATTTTTTGAGATATCAAAATGGTACTTCACTTATAAGCTTTTGTCATAATTGGAGAGTAGCAAACCAAACAGCAAATGCCCATGTTTAGCATATCATTAACTTCTGCATTGTTATTTGTAAACTTTTTTTCCGCGAGGTTTCTAATAAATTTTTATAGTGAGCTCACTATCATTCAAAAAAATAAATATATTAAGTGTCTAAATAAAATCAAAATCTACTCTTTTTTGTGTGTGTAGAATAGTAGGCCAAGCCCTACTAGACACCAAATCAAAATCTACTTAACATTTAATGACTTAATTAATTATTTTAATCATGATACATAATATTTTTTGCCAAATATATTTATCTTAACTACTATGATTAAATATAATAATACATTTTATAAACTAAAAAACAAAAAAAGGGATAGATATAGGGAAAAGAAAAATGAATGCGATGTTACATGCCATATGCTAATTTTTTCTTTATAATATATAATTGATAATTAATATTTATAAAAAATAAAACATATTTAAATTAAAGCTTATTAAAATTACTCATTTATAATATATATTATAATCTTTTATCATAAGGATTACGTGTAAGAGATTTACAGTAACTTATATACGTTTTTTATTGAAAAATTATTTTAATTATCAATAAATTATTTTGTATATCATTGTGAGAGTTCTGGTATAAATAAATTTCATGATTTGAACATTTAATTCAGCAATTACTTTATTACAAGTTTAATAAAATTCTTTACTTATAAAAAAGAGAATTATTTTGTATAAATGAGTTGCTGAATTAAATGATGAAATCATGAAATTTGTTAATTGGAATTGTGATCTAATTGATTACAATATTTTAATTGATAAATTATGTGTTTTATAAATTAATTTTTTTTTTCATTTTGACAGTAGAATAATAGAATAATTTCTATTTAAGTATTCCTATTGACATTATTGATAAGTAAATTGTATTTTTTTACTAATAAACTATTCAATTATTAATTATATTTTAGATACAAAAGAATTTCGTGCCCGATATATTTTCATGTAATCCATTCGATTCGAGTCAATTAAGTGATAGACACTACGCATGAGATATGAAATCAGAAATCATGTATTCAAACCTCTGTATTACAATAATTATCTAACTCATGACTCATCAATAAAAAAAAAATGCTGGTCGAAAATTAAAAGAGCAAATTACATTAACTATTTACGAAATTTCATCAAATTACGCAAACTCTTTTTTTTTTAATCTTTATATTAATATCTTTAATATCTAACTCATCAATAACATTTTTTAATATTTTGTAATTACACATATATTTCTAGTTTTTTATCTTTGCTTTTACCGGTAAGTAAGCAAGCCTATATGTAAACCTCCAAAACTTGTGTGAGATTTGAATTTTTTTTCAAAAAAAAACATAATTGTAAAAAAGATGAGTTTAATATGTGAAACTTGCAAATTTCAGGTTAAATTTGTAGGTTATGAATTTAACTTGTAGCTTCTAAAAGGATAAATCTATCCTTTGAACTATTAGTTAATATATAAAAATTAATTGACTTCTAAAAGAAAAAAAATAAAAATAAAAATATGATAAGTAACATAATTTAATAAAAAAGAAAAAAAATTATAAGTATTAAAATATTTATATATAATATAATTGTTTAACTTTTTTTCATAAGAAATAACATTGTTTATTAAATAGTTTATCTCGATCTTCTCAAACAAATTTCTTATCCCTTGAGTATAAGGTTTTGAGAGAAATATTTATGTAATATGAGTATTATTGTAATATTTTTAAATTTAAAGAAAGATTAGTGTTAGAAAATAAAAAAAAAAGTTAAATTATTTGTAATTAAAAAAATACACCAAAATACTATTCATTATATTATTTTTTTTATTGTTTTGAAAAAATATGGATCACATATTCTTATAAATCATGTGTAATTTTATAAAGTTTGGAGTGTAATTAATTAGCGTTTATTACAACAACTCTTAATGTTTAAGTGATTACATAAATATTATTTTTATCTTTTTCGATGTTTATTTTTGTATTTTTTTTCTCGAATTCAAGTAGAATTTAGTATACTTAAGAGTATCAAATTCAAATAATGAGTATTAATTTTCTTTTTAAATAATGGGATATATTTATAAGTATTGTGAAGAGTAGTATTTTAAAGAACCTAATCCCCTTACCTTTGATATGATGAGGTGATTGAAATTATTAGACATATATCATTGATTTAAATAAATTACAAAAATAATGCAAGATGGAGATCACCGAAAAATATATAGAATACGTCGTATAGAAAGATCTTATCTTTTGCTAACATGTGAGGTTGGGTTTATTTTAGGGGGTGGATGAAAGAAAGAAAATAATACAATTTTATTTTTTAAAAAGTATAAGTGTAAGATGTGAGGTATGTATGTAATATATTTAAATTTGAAGAAGAGTTAGTTTATAAAAATAAAAAGGGAGAGGATGTGTGTAAATTAATAAAAATTAGGGAGTATGTATTGTTATGACGTAATCAGCTGAATTAATTATATTAAGAAAAAGACAAAAATAAAGAAAAAATAGAAGTGAGAAGTGAGATCCGTTATTATTAAATATTAAATAAAAATGATGACGAGGCAGGGGCACAGCCAGCCAGGGCCGCCAAACGCCACCATAGGCAGAAAAAATTTCTTTTGTCATGCGGAAAGAACGTTCCTTACAACTTTAGAAGAAGAAAACAAAGGGAACAAATTTTCTGTTTTTCATCAAACTCATTCATTCATCACAATTCACTTCACACAAACAGCAAAATCAATCACCGCTCCAATGGCGACTCTTCAGAGTTGGCGAAAAGCCTACGGCGCCCTCAAAGACTCCACCAAAGTCGGTCTCGCTCAACTCAACAGCGATTACGCGGTTCGTATCGTATCATTTCTCATTTTCATATAACTGCATTTTCACTTTTCAACGTAATCGCTTTTTGCTACTGTTAGGACTTGGACGTTGCCGTAGTCAAAGCCACCAACCACGTCGAGTGTCCTCCCAAAGAGAGACACCTTCGCAGTGCGTCACTCACACTCCTTTTTCATTTTTATTTTCTTCTTTTCTTTTTAAACGATGAAATTGTTTTCGGTGTAGAAATCATGTTCGCAACCTCTGCTGTACGGCCTAGAGCCGATGTTGCTTACTGCATTCATGCGATTGCGCGCCGATTGGCCAAGACACGAAACTGGACGGTACTACCTATCATGCGTTTTATTTTTGTCATTTGCATGTTGTTACACTTGAAATGAATGTCTCTGTAGTTTTCTTTTTTTAAAATTAAAAATAAATTAATTTGTGGTTTTTTAATTACAGAGATTCTGATGTGTTAATCTTAATCATTTACGAGAACATGAAATTTATTTGTTGCACTCCATTTTTTAAATTCAAATTTTTGTTCGCTGTGAAAATTCCGCATGAATATGGAGTGAATGTGAATCCGGTGCCTTTTTTTTTTTTAAGTTAAAATGTATAGCTATGCTTTTTGTTTGAGTTTTAGTTGACTCCTATAGAGATGCTGATATGTGTAGTATAATCTTAATCAATTCTGAGAATATGGATTATGGAATCTGTATGGATTTTCAAGATCAGTTATGAATTTGCTTCGGTGCTTACTCGTTTTGTTTAAGTTATTGTATTTGAATACAAAATTGAAACCTCTAAAGCTCAGTTTTATTTAACTATTGGTCAGGTATTTTAACACTGCTTTGCCCTTACTGAGGTTCCTGATGCTTAGGCAGGTGTTAGTATCAGTATTTTGCTTGTGAGTTCATAGTAGTGAATCTCTCTGGTACACTCCATTATGAGTTATAGCTTTCTATATATTTTTTTTACCTGCATAGCTTGCAAGGTATTAAGGCTTGTAGATTGTAGTTCTCTGTTTCTTTTTTTTGCTCAGTAACATCTGAGGGGATTTTTTTTCCAGATAAAATATGGAAGTGGATCAGTATATCAGAAAATCAGTTTGGTTTGTGTTTGGAGTTTCAGGCAGTGAGGTTATCCATGAGGATGCCTTGAGTGTTATGGGGATGAGTAAATTAGGGATATCTTGATTCTATCTTAAACAGTGATGGGGATTGGGGAAATGCAGCGCTTAGGAATCAAGCTGGGTGGAAAAATGGAGGAATGCATCAGGAATAATTTATGGATAGTATATCAAATTAAAGGAAAATTTTACCAAAATATGATAAGGGTAGTGCTTTATGGTACTGAGGGTGGGGATGTATCGTAAAGTACCAAAAGATAAAAACTTAAATATAGCAGAGATGAGATTGTTTGTAATGGATGCAAAGGACACAAGAAAAAGATAAGATTGTAAAGGAGTTTGCTTAGGAGAAAGTAGGTGTTGCCTATCAAGGAGATGATATAAATTTGCCTGTGGTAGTTTCAAGGTTCAACTCAGTGAGAAGACCAATTAAGGCTATGGTGAAAAATATTGGTAAATGGATGATAGCTCTATTAATAAGGGTGGAGGTAGACTGAAGAAAATTATAAGAGAAATTATTTAAAAGACCTTGATCTAAGTAGTGTCAGATTTTGCAAAGCATTACTCTTCTTCCTATGGTTGTAAAAGTGACCAGCTTCTTTTTCCATGGTGTAGTTGTGAAACTAAAAAATTAATTGAATATTTCCTCAAATTTATTGAAATATTTGAATGTTGTTGTTTTTTGCCAAAGAAATTTTGAATTCTTGATATATTAATGTAATATCTAATATTACTTTTATTGCTTGCTGTGTCAAACTATAGGTAATTTTTATAATTGGTTTTGACCTTGTGCTTTGCAATGTTGTGATGAATTTTTTTTCCTCATAACTTTTTACTATTATATAGCCTATAATTTTCTAATTGTTAGATATACTTATTTTTTCTTCTTTTTTTTTTTTTTTGTCTTAACAGGTGGCGTTGAAAACACTGATAGTCATTCATAGGTTATTGAGGGAGGGTGATCCTACTCTTAGAGAAGAATTTCTTAATTTCTCACAGAGAGGACGCATACTCCAACTTTCTTATTTCAAAGATGATTCTAGCCCAATTGGTAAATCTTATATCTTGTCTTGATATTTTTAGGTTTAATTTATCTATAGGTCCCTTTACTGTCTTGAAAATTTTCATTCGGTCTGTATATATTAAAGTTTGTAATTGGGTCCATAGAGTCTAAGAAATTTCTAATTAGGTCTGTTATATATAAAATCATTCATGAGGCCTAACCTAGCTGCTGAAGTTTTCGGAGACTTAGAGGTCGTTTGGAAGAGCTTACTTAGGTTTATGACCTTCCTATAAACACTTCACTTATTTCAGTATGATTTGCTGAGAAGCTTATCAAAATAAGCTCATTATGTAGTTTATTTCAGCATGTTTCACAGTGAAGCTGTTGAATATTAATCTCTTATTTGGTAAGAGCTTGAATATAGCTTAATTCAGCTTTTTACCCTAATGAAACCTTTAGTTGTTTACATGGTATCAGTGGCTTTCTAACCAAGTATTGAGGAGTTGGATCCTTTTTTGTTGGAATTATAGGGTTTAGATAAGGGGGAAAAGATGGAACAGAGATTTTGAATAGTATGATATAGTGTATATTGATGTGATACAAATATAAGAGACTAATTCTTATTTATGTAAAACTCAGAAAGTATAGGCAAAACTGTGTGTTCTGCTGAAGAATGACATTATAAATATTGTTTAATGCAAGCAGTTACAGTTACAGATGTATAATTGCGAAGACTTTGCTGTCTTTAAATGTGCAGCAGCTATGGTATGAATTTGCTGGCTCTAAATTGTCAGCTAAACTGCGAGTTAATTGCATGGAATCTACCAATTAATTCTGTTGACAATTGATACTCCTACTAATCTTCATCACATAAAGAAGCAAGAAATATAATAAAAATATGGAAACTACTCTTGAGAGATCATATAGTATGCTCTAAATAATTTAAAATCAAGATATTTTACAACTATAGAATATATTTTAGATATTTTAACACTTCTTTCTGGCCAAAGTTAAGTAGACTTGTTACAGTTCATTAAAAGTAAAAAATATGATGTGGGCTTTATTTTGTTGGCAAGAATACCCATGGATGCTGAAAAAATAGCAAGATGGCTAGAATGATCATCAACCTGAAGAGTTGGTAGGACTTTTGTATGGCCAAGCAAGGAAAGACTTCACCTGAGTGGGGTCATAAATGAAAATTTCCTTTTTAACTCTGGTTGAAGCTATTAGCAAGTTATCTTATTGATGTTTATGGTTCAATAAGAGAGTTACATAATTTGACTGTAAGATGTCATTTGCTTGCAGCTTGGGATTGTTCTGCCTGGGTACGTGCTTATGCATTATATTTGGAAGAAAGACTTGAATGTTTCCGGATTCTGAAGTACGATATTGAAGCTGAGCGTCTACCTAAGCCTGGTGCAGGACATGACAAGGTAATTTTTTTTTTCTCTCTCTCTGTCTCTCTTGGGTACAATAAGAAGTTTATTGCAATGAAGTGAATGGAAAGGTAATTTCATTAATCTGTTATTATACTTTTTGTGATACCCAATCAAGTACAAATCATATTTTATGACAGAATTATAGTATTAATCAATCAGAAAAATTGAAAAGTTTATAACAATGCCTATTGTAAGGGGTCATACTAAAACAATCAGGTAGTCACAATACAATTTAAATTAGTTTTCATAATTCTTGAAATGTGTTTCTGTTATAATGTAAATGTTTTTTAATGAAGTTTTCATGTCTATTATCCAAGCAGGGGTACAGCAGGACCAGGGATTTAAATAGTGAGGAGTTATTGGAGCAATTGCCTGCTTTGCAGCAGCTTCTCCATCGTCTTGTTGATTGTCGTGTAATATTCTGAACCCTGTGGATATTGCCTTTTTCTTTAATGTTTCTTCCTGTCTTTCTCTCTTCCTAATATTGCTGTATGATGTATCAGTATTATTTTATTTTTAAATAATTTCTAACCAATTTTGCTGCTACCTTTCAGCCAGAAGGAGGGGCTTTTAGCAACCATGTGATACAATATGCCTTGGCTTTGGTATGTATTGTGCCAAGTTATTCATTTAGAACTTTCAGATAGATTGGGAAAAAAATTAGTTTGTTTATGTAAATATTTGTTATAGATTTTTATCAGTAATCTTACATTATGATAGATTATGGGGAATTTGACTGAAACATAATTTGGTTGATCACTTGATCTTATAACAATGGAAAAGTAAATTGTGGAGCTATGAAATTCTAGCATTGACTAGAAGAACATATACATTTAAACTTACTGCTTACTTGAAAAATGGTGGTACGGGTAAGATCCTCTCCATGTTGGGTCCTTTCTAATGTCAGAATTGATTTTCAATCATCTTCATCTAATACATTGTTTTAGGAAAGAGACAACATTCATGGTGACAATTTATTTGTTACAATCCCTCATAGCTGTAACCCATAGTTTTACCTATCACCCTCCTGAGTGGTAAGGAGTTATGTATCTTTCTTTTGTAACATTTGCTCATTTACATTGAAGTTATATGCTTTTCAAATTTTATATATTAGATGAATTTTGCTTTGATTAGTTTTGTTCTTGATCTGGCTCTTATGATCACTTTAGGTTTTAAAAGAGAGCTTTAAAATTTACTGTGCTATTAATGACGGCATTATCAATCTTGTTGATAAGGTAAATGAACCTATGTTACCTATGCTATAGTATCAAGTTTAAATGAAATCTTTATGCAATATTGATAAGTGATAATTTCTTGATTTCATTTTAGTTTTTTGAGATGCCCAGACATGAAGCTCTCAAAGCATTTGATGTCTATAAACGTGCAGGTCAGCAGGTAATTATTTATAGCCCACTAGGCTTTTGCAATATATTTTCATGATGGTTGTATTGAGATGATTGAGTGGTTGCAGGCAGAAAATCTCTCTGATTTCTATGAAATATGCAAACGATTGGAACTTGCTAGGAATTTTCAGTTTCCTGTTTTAAGAGAGGTACGTGTTTTGCATCAATTTGGTGTAACAAGTTCTCTGTTTCATTTTTAGTTTCTTCTCATTGCTTACATTTTGATGCTTTTAGCCTCCGCAATCATTTCTTGTTACCATGGAAGAATATATACTGGAGGCACCACGAGTGGTTATAGTTCCAACTCCAAGTGAGCCATTGGTAAGTACATAATTCATTGTTTATAAACAAATAATTATCTTAATTTCTTTATCATTGTATTTGTTTTGATTTTGATTGATAGATTCCTGATATCAATGCATTATTATCCTAAAGATTTAGCTTCTGGATTAGGCTCTAGCTCACTAATCTTCTTCTTTATCAACAGTTACTGTTGACTTACAGACCAGAAGACGTTCCCACAACAGAATATGATAAATTATCTCAAGAACAGGAGCCTGTTGCTGTTGTCTCAAATTCCGAGCTTGCTCCTCCTCCACCATCTCACAACAATTTTGAAACTGGAGACTTATTGGTGAAACTTTAATCCCAGGTTCAGATATGTCAGATTATGTTTTTTCTACGACTTTCTTCATCCTTTGTCTTGGTTGCAGGGTTTGAACAACAGTACACCTGATGTGTCCTTGATAGAAGAAAGAAATGCTCTTGCCCTGGCCACAGTCCCTACTGAAACTAGTGAGCATTTGTTTCTCAGCTTTCAAAATTCTACAATTTAATGAGGTTTGGTAGATGGTTTCTCATAGTTTGTGCATCTATAGGAAGTACTGCTTTAGATTCAAGTGCTGCTCAGGCCAAAGATTTTGATCCTACTGGATGGGAACTTGCTCTGGTCTCCACTCCAAGTACCAATATTTCTTTGGTCAATGAGAGACAATTGGTAGGTCCTTACGTATTTAGTATGTGTTTAGTTCAGATTAGTTTTTACTAGCTTCCTAAAATAACTATAAAAGAATAGCCATAATTCTCAGAAATAATCAGAAGAACCAAACATGGGGTCTACCATTTGTTGTCATTAGTGTAAAATCAAAATTATGCATTTGATAACTGTTCACTAAATTCAGTTGGATTATATTCTATTGTTGGCTTGCAAGATTAATGCATCATATGATTTTTAAACTATTGTTTAAACTTTTGAATTTTATACTGTTGAATATTCTTTTATTTTAACAAAAACTTGCATTCATGATCGATCATCTTAGTAGTGTTTCATGATTCAGCAGTCTGGATCATCGAAATTGAAAATGACATCTGTAGGAAAATATTTGTCGGGGTCACATAAGAAGTATTGCTCAAGTAAAATGTAGTGTACAGTGTACACTGCTTACCTTTGTGATGTGTAGGATTTGCAGTACCATTTTAAAAGATACTTGCAAGAATTAAGGAGTATATTTTATTTAATTCTACTTAAGTTTGTTTACATGGGGTCTACCTTGATCTTTTATTATGTAAATACGTGGTTGTTTAGTGATACTTGTTGTATTGATAAACAAACTACTTATTTTAGTGATCCGTGTTTCCTTTCCTTTTGAACATCATATTAGCAACTGCTAGTTTTAGTTTGTGCAACTTGTTTTTATGTTGTTAAACAAAATCATGAATTAATTTTTTTATTGTTCACATGCTAGATTTATGATGAAAATGCGTAACAGCTGCGTTTATGATTTCCTCGTTTAATATCAGGCTGGTGGATTGGATTTTCTTACCCTTAACAGCTTATATGATGGAGCATATGGATCTGCACAGCAACCAGTATATGGAGTGCCAGCCACAAATCCATTTGAATTGCAAGATCCTTTTGCTTTATCAAGTAGCATCCCTATCCCACCCACTGTACAAATGGCAGCAATTCCTCAACAGCACATAAATCCATTCGGTCATTACCAACCATATCATCAGCCACTGCAGCAGCATATGCTGATGAACTCCCCAAATCCCTTTGGGGATGCAGGATACAGGGCACTTCCTGTGAATCCTGTTTCTCACACTCATAATAGCAATCCATTTGGAAGCACTGGCTTGATATAGGAACATATTTTTGGAGATGCAATGTAAAGCTGGATTTTGTTAGATAGATGGTTTCTAGAATGAAATGTAAAATTGAGATAACATAGTCATAGTGTCAATCATTTCATAATAAGAAAATGGTGAGATAGGACACCGAGGTACGTTGGTTTTATATATCCGCTCAACTTCGTACGTGCATACCTGATTTGTATATAAATGGTATTCTTACCCAGTCATTGAAATATCGATTTACATATGGAATAAGTTCTGAAAAAATTATATTATTTTAATAAGTGATTATGATTAGAATCAATTTTTGTGATAAATTTGTTCAAAACGATTTTAAGATAATCAATTTTGTTTAGGCACATAAAAGATTTTAGATTATGCATAGTAAATTATAAAAAATGGTATGTAATTATTTACCATAATTAATATATTATTTAAATTACTATTTCTTCTTTTGTTATGATATTTTGTTTTTCATTAACTATAATTGTAATTTATGATATTTTAATTACTATAAATTAAATATATTATTTAAATTTTTATTTCATCATATTGTATCATTAATTATCTATTTTATAAATTAAGTAAATGATAATACTAAAAAGTGAAAAAAATAAAACTTAAAATAATTCCTATAATCAGCATGGAGGATGAGGAAATTGTCATAATCGACATCAACAAAAAGAACGTACCGTTCCTTATATGGTGTGGTGGTACGAAAAATGCGTTGAGGGAAGGGAAGTGGTAGGAGGATACATATTGACTATAACATAAGTCATGTGGGCTTATAAAAAAAAAACATAAGTGATATGGGCAATTTGGGAAATGCAGTTATAAGCTTAAAACAAGCTTGCCGATTAAAAAAAAAAAAAAAAAAGAAGAAGAAGATTAAAACAAGCTTTTCCAATATCATCAAACAGCTGAAAAGATTGTGAAGAGTATATTATTTTCTATGAAAAAAGTTGGTTTTTCAGTTTAAGATCTTCACATGTGTGCGATATTTCTTTTGGATAGCTGTTGAAGAGGATTAAAATTATTTTTTTAAAATAATCTGTACTAATCTTCGAAGATATTGTGAAAAACCTTATTCTCCACGTGAGAGATGTTGCCTCTTTCTTTCTTTAATGGATGATCCTAGTAAAACTAGATCTTATGCCTAAGATCTGCTTCAAGTCCCTATATGCTCTAAAGTAATTGTCATGGTCACTTTTTTATGAAAACACAAAAACATAATCAGTGGTGGAGCTTTTTGGAAGGAGCGGGAGTCGTAACCCCAAATTTTTTTCTTCTCCTTTATCAAATATTTATATTTAAAATAAAACAAAATATTTTTAAGTATATATTTTAGTATTTGACACTTTAATATTTCTAAAGATTTGCATCAAACAAACTGTATTATATATAAAATTGATGAAATATACAGAATATCACATTGATGGAAAACACATTATTGGTATCAAGTTTTGATGGAAAACATCAAATTCAATGATGAAAGGACGTAAAATATTTAAGAGATGGTTAAAATGGTATGAAAATTAGGATTTCATGAACATTGAAGACAGGAGGAGGCTGCAAAATTAAGAATTTTAATAATGAAGTAATAGTGTACAAAATAAGATTTAAAGAATAATATAGGTCGATACAAAGATAATTTTTTATTATAATATATAAAAGGGTATTTCTAGTAATAAAAAATATAAAAGGAGAAAAAAACATACTTAGTAAAATAAGAAACAAGAGTAGTCAAAGCTCTCCGAGAAGCGAGTTATCAAGCGAATAATCTATATACCTATTTTAAGTATACATTTGTCGGAAAATTTTCTTTTGGTACCCTAAATTACTATCGGAACACCCCATAAAATATGAAATATCAAATTATCCTTCTTTCCATCTACCCCTTCTCGTGGGATTTTGCATTAAAACTCATATATTTGAATTCATATTTATTATTACAAAATTTTTCTCAAATTACCATCTTACCCCTAAACCTAATTCCTTCTTTCTCTCTTTAAATATCCTACCCTCATTTTCTATGTCACTTTCTGCTTCTTAAACCCTACCTTATTTTCTCCACCACTTAATTCCACCTTTCTCCTTAAATCCTATCTCAATTTCTTTGCGCTTCTTGTTACTTGTTCTTCTTCATTTTTCTTATTCTTGTTACTTAATTCTTGTTCTTCTTCATTTTTTTCTTTGTTACTTCCTTAAATCTTATCCCAATTGCAGGTCCTCTTTCTTCATTATTGTTCCTTAAATCTTTCTTAATTGGATTTTGATGTGTGAGAATTTTTTAACTCTCCATAGAGAGCTCGCACAAGAGTTAAAAAAATTTAAGAAAAATTGTTTTATATTTTATACATAAATTTATTTCAAATTTTAATTATTTTTAGTTTTTGATGAATAAAATTGTTTTAGACATAAAGTTATTATTAATTTTTTAGTGTTGCTAATTTTTTTTAATTTATTATTTAGGATGTTTTTTAAGTACAAATATTAATTAATTTATTTTTTATATTATTTACAAAACTTTTACAAATATGGCTAGGACACGTGGAACTATCTACGATTTTGATGTTGTTGGTCATGAACATGTATGTCCAACTGCATATACGAATAAAAGATGGATGCTGACACAATATGACAAGGTTGATGACCAACTTGTTGTGCACGAAGAACCGTGACGATGAGTTTTATAGGGGATCAGAAGATACTGATACTACTTTTTTAGTATAATATGGTGATCATGTTGCACATGACATTTGAAATTGCGAAATAAGTGTATGTTATGTTTAATTATTTTTTTAGTACAATAATTATATGTTTAGTATATTAATTTATTTAATAAATTACATATTTAGTATAGTTATTTAATTAATTATTTGGTTAATGTATTTAATTACATGTAGTATATTAATTTATTTAATTAATTATTTATAGTATAGTTATTTAATTTATTATTTTTTAATATAGTAATTTAATTAATGTAGAGTGTAGTTAATTAATTGTTTTTAATATAGTTATTTAATTTATTATTTTTTAATATAGTAATTTAATTAATATTGAGTGTAGTTACTTAATTATTTTTAATATGGTTATTTAATTTATTATTTTTTAATATAGTAATTTAATTAATGTTGAGTGTAGTTAATTAATTATTTTTAGTATAGTTATTTAATTCATTATTTTTTAGTATAATAATTACATGTTTAGTGTATTAATTTATTTAATTAATTACTGTATAGTATGATTATTAATTAATTATTTGGTTAGTATAGTTAATCACATGTAGTATATTCATGTATTTAATTTATTATTTTTTTAGTATATTTATTTAATTTCTTCTTTTTTTTAGTGTAGTAATTTAATTAATTTTTAGTGTGGTTAATTAATTATATTAGTATAATTATTTAATTTATTATTTTTAGTATAATAATTACATATTTAGTATATTAATTTATTTAATTAATTACATGCTTAGTATAGTTATTTAAATAATCATTTAGTTAGTGTAGTTAATTACATGTAGTATATTCATGTATTTAATTTATTATTTTGTAATATGGTTATTTAATTTCTTGTTTTTTTAGTATAGTAATTAATTAATTTTTAGTGTAGTTAATTAATTATTTTTAGTATAGTTATTTAATTACTTTATGTGTTTAGTATAATTAATAGTTGACTTTCTTTTTGTAGGTTCATCTAACCTTAAATACATATCACATCGGACGAAAACTACGATTGATTGGAGAGTTTCATGCTCAAATTCAAGACTATGTTATGGATTACTGGTTACTCTCGTTAATTAGTTGCATAGTTAAGACGATCAACGCTAGCCTTATTTGTGCCTTCGTGGAGAGATAACACAAGGAAATATCTAGTTTCAATCCACCTATCAAGGAGATGACTATCACACTTGATTATGTGTTTTGCTTGTTCATCTACCCGTGATAAGTTTGTTGTGCAGCTATGAATATATGAACATGGAGATGGTAGTTCCCATTTTTATAGAGTTTTTGGGCATATCACTGCAGGAAGTCTTTGACGAGGTTACCGCTTGTAGATGTGGGTCGATATATTTGTCTTAGCTAAGGGATGTGTATGAAGCAAGATGTGTAAGCAGCAAATAAGAGGAGACTGCTCGAGCATATCTGTTGTACCTTGTTGGATGCACAATATTTGTAGACAAGAACAACACCCACGTTTATGTAACATATCTGAAGTTATTCAGTGACCTTTAATAGGCAACTAACTATTCTTGGGGTGTGGTGGCACTAACACATCTATATCATTATCTTGATGATGTAAGCTACAACACAACCAAACAATGTGCATGTTACGAAACTTTGATTCAAGTTGGTATTTTTTATAAAATTGGTATGTTTATAAAATTTCTCATGCATTACGAGTAACTGATATGTGTTTGTTAATGTTTTACGCAGGCTTGGGTCTACAGACATTTTCTAACAATTGGGGCAATATCATTAGCCATTACATACAATAAGACAAAGTCTCACACCTTGCGTTGGAATGTTGCTAAATGTAGACCATCAACACTTGAATACAAACACCAATTGGATCAACTAACATATAAAAACTATGAAAACTCATGAATGCGACTAACTAAGATGTCAACCTATCGCGTGCCACTAGATAACAATATATTTTCCACAATATATCTACATATGGCATTGGACAATGCTTATTTAAGTAGACGTATAAACAAACATAATACAATATAAATGAATTACGTATAGTATCATATATGTTTTGGTTTAGTAATGTAAAACACATATGTTATATCTGAACAAAGTGGTTCTCATTCACATGGGCTATGCAAATGACTCGATGAGTTGAGGTATCAATAGGAGGAGCACTTCTTAAGGGAAAAAATTTCAGGCGTTGCTTTAAAGATAAAGAAATCAACACAACATTATATCGAATGGCAATGACATATTACATGTCAGGTAAAGTCATCCATTTGTCAACACTGACCTGCAAAATAAAGGTTGATGCAACCCTCCCTAAGCATGGTTGTCCAATTGTTGGAGAAGGAAGTGCAGTCTAGGATCTACTCTTAGAGGTCCTCAAAGAGCCTTGAAATAGAGGTGGAAGACTAAAAGATGAAGGTGGGGGAGGTGCCACTTCTGTTATGTAGATGATAAGCCAATAGTGAAACTAGCCACAAGGGAAAGAACCCTTGATAATAGCATGAAGAACTCTCACCAGAATGTAGAGAACAAGAGCACTCTCTCTAAGAGAAGAAGGTACTCTCAAAAGTAGAGAAGAAATTTATCTTTCAATTAAAATGAGTGTTGAAAAATACATGTAGGAGGGAATGCTCTATATATAAAGCAAAGCATGGATCTATAGGCCTCGGTGCTAATGAGAACTTCCAACTAGGCTAATGAGGGTTTAATTGGCTTAATCTAGTGTTGATTTAGCATGTGATCAATTAACACTAAGTTAATCCAACTAAAAATCCAAACATGGCCCTAAAAATATGGATCTAGATCCTAAAAATGTGGATCTATGTTCCCGCTTGTTTGAATTTGAATTTTGGAGGAAAATGACATGACACCTCCAAAATTCAAATTAAAATAAGAAGCAACTAGAATCAGCCATACCTAGGTGGCGTCAAACAAGGGAACAAGGGGGGTCTACATGTCTTCTACATGCTTCATGTGTTGGTTAGAAGGGTGTGAAGAGGAATTAGGGGTGTAGAAATAAAATCCTACATGTCCAAACCCTTTAGGACCAAGTCCAACTAATTAACACATTCCACAAATAGAATAAACACACATCCTAAGGTAAAATGAACATAAAGGCCAAAATACAAGGCCAAAAATTAAACTAGCTACATTCCTAAAATCCTAATGACTTAAGGGTGCTTATACAAGCCTAGAAATGGTCAAATTAATATAATTTAAATGGGACGTGTCCTAAATTAAGCTCCTTGAAGCTTCATCCAAGTTGTGCATCTTTCTTATTGGTCCTAGGTCAAACATATGCTGGGGGAATACATCAATAATTATTGTTAACAGATGCATATGTTAAAAAAAATTATTTTAATGATCATAATATATATTCATATCATGCTTCGATCATCAATAAATAATGAATTCCATAAGAATTAAAATCGGTTGTCACTGCCAAAAATAGTTGTGTCATCAGAGTCTCATATTCTCATTTCTCTATATAATTGTTGACGAATAAAAGCCTAAGAATCTTCACCCATACCCATGAGACCAGGAATTGCATGATAATTACAATGACCATTAGCTATAACATCTATTATGCTTTAGACATATGGATACATAAAAATAGGCAATTGATCTATGAGCATAATCTTCATGTTCAATTCATTGCTAAGAGACTTTGACGACTTTGTGAAGGACAATTATCATGAGCTGAAAAAAAATGCATCAACATGTTTAAAATAAGATAAGTCACGCTTTGTTGATCTCTCAACTTGACGTGCATGACCTTTTTACCTTCCTTTGGTCTTAACCTTTTTCTTTTGGAGGACATATTGAAGTATGATCAGGATATGCTATTTCGTCTAATTTATCAGCAAAGTCAAGCTCATTAAAATGTTGATAGATGAGATGAATTTGTGACTGGATGAACTGCCCCAATAGGAATACTCTCAACCATATATGTGGTTAGTTCACATGCACACGGAATATTATGCGTAGTCCTCACTATACATCTATACTTTCAACTATTTTTACCAACAAGTTGGACTCATTCATTGTATACCTTGACACAAAGCCACACAAATTCTTGTACAAGATCAAATTAAAGGCATGTCTAACAACATTTATGCTTTTCTCAAAAGATGTTTTAATTTGGGTATGTTGTAATTACAACATGATATTCATGACATCCCAACAATTACAAAGGTCACTCATACTCATTTATATTAATTTTTTCAAAGATGAATGTGATGACTCAACCATGTTAACAATAAATAGGAGTCAGTTATAAACAATTAAACACATAGAAGTAATGCTAACATAAATCATACCTGTTGCTGGCTGTGTTCCCTAAATGCATCAACCGACTAACCCAAGCTCTAACAAATCTTTTCTTATGAGGAATCAGCCAAGTGTCTTTGATATAATCAATAAATAGAGACCAAGGTTGACAAATACATTTGAATTTAAAAAGATGCCCTTTAAATGCATCTTCAGTGTCACACTCTTTAAAATCATGGAATGACTGCATAACTTAGTCTCATGCATCTTGCAGATGGACGTACATTTTGCATTTAGCGTTCACATTTTTTGAATATGGTACTCACATAACAAATTAAATGTTTCTGGAAAAACAATTTTGATTGTCTTCATAAGAGCTAAATCTCTATTTGTAACAAACATTTTGGGCATTGCATCACTTTTTAGAAAAAGACCCCTAAGTTGTTGAAGTGCCAAAACAAAGTTACTTTGTTGTTCAAACTCTAAGTAGGCAAAGGCAACAAAAAATGTCATGTCAGTTGATGTCATAGTACCTTAAGCTTCCATCCATCTTGATTCTTCATAATTTTCCTCTTAACCTGAATGGACAATTACACTTTGTGGTCCTTGTTGTTTTATGAACATATTGCTCATGTTCTTTGTATGGTTTATACTTAGCACTTCGCTTACAACCTAAATCAACAAAAAATTTTACTCCTGATTATACTTGACCTTAATATGACGATCACAAAGTCATTTTGAAATACTACTCCTCTAACCCACTTTAATAACTCATCTCGAGTAAAAAAAAAAACCCAGTTCAATGAATAAATAATTGTCAAATATTTTACTTAATGAATAATAAAATTAAACTAATGCAAATATTGATATGATTTGTACCTCTCTATGCTGATGAATTCTTAACAATTTTTTATCCTTGATCAATGTAGAATTGTCCACCATCGTTCAACTTTACTTCATTTTATCTCATATTTATTTCGTTGGAAATATTTCTGAAAAAAAATCATTAAAACCTACAACAATAATTTAAAAAATCCATTCAAGTTTACAATTGAAAATAATTTAATTAAAAAATTTAACTAAATGAATTAATCAAAATAAAAAATAATTTAAAATATTTTTAAAATCATAAAAGAAAATTAATAACAATTAAACAATAAATAATTTCATTAATTCAAACAACTATATTAACCAAAAAAACTATCACTAAACATTATTTTGGATATTTAATAAAAATTAATTAAACAATAAATAATTTAATTAAAAGGAATTACCAATAAAAATTAAATTAATTTTAATTAAACACCAAACATTATATAGAAAAAAAAAATGTATGCTCTCCAACAAAGTGTTTAACAAAAGTAAAAAAACCCACGGAAACCATTAACACCAGTGTATTTCTACTGTAAGAAGCCACTAAATAAATATATAAAATATGGTAAGAAAAAAACTTATTGGAAGAATAAGGAAAACGATACAACACAAATTGGAGAAGAAAAAAAAAATGAAAAAATAGAGAAGAAGGAAGCACAAAATGGAAAGAGAAAGCGGAGAACAAAAAATTACTTTTATAGAAGATATAAAATAAATGACATATAAGTCTTTTTGCATGAAAGTAAATGTCAATTCAAATTAAAAGTGCTAGGTCAAATTCCCTCTTCTCGCACCCTCGACCACCCAAAGGGCACCATTTACTACTCCATCCCAAAAATTGCCTCCTAATAATCTTGTGAGATGATCCTCTACTTATCCCACCCATACAAAAAAGTGCTCCACACTCATAGCTCCCCTTCACACAAAAATACAAAGGTGTGGATTCTAAATTAATTTATCTCGAATATATATCTAGTTAGTAACAATTATCATAATTTAAATCAATTAATTTGAAAATGGAATTATTTTTTTTAGATTCTAAATCAACTTATCCCTAATATATAACTAATATGTTTTTATCAAGCTGCTAAGAATAATAAGCATGGTTCAAGATAACTTTATCTAGAAATAAAATATATTTTTAAACTCCTGATCAACTGATTCAAAATATATAATTGATACATTCTAGATCAAAGTGTCCATAACAGTGGGTATGGTTTCTGATAACTTGATCTAGAAATAGAATAATTTTTACATTCAATATCAAATTATTTGAAATATATAGCTAGATAGATAAAAATATATAGAAAAATAAGCATATAATCTGGATTACTCAATCCAAAAATTATATAGTAAGCACGACATAATTTTATATGAATAAAAAAAAGGTTTATTTATCAAACGAATAATGTGGAGAAGACATAATAGAATGAAGGAAACACACAACATGAAAGATACAATAGCCAAAAATTAAATTTAGAATTTAGAATTACATAAGAATTTTTTGGATGTTTTAAGTTTTTGGAAGGTTCTAATAACAATTTGGGATGTGCCAAAAGAAATTGACCATTTTACTGTTCAATGTTTAAAAGTACATAAAGCACATTTCTATTCTTCATTTATTTAACCTTTTTTTATTCTAACAATATCATAGTTAAAAATAATAATGTAAGGAGACGAAAAAGAAGACGATGATCTGCATAATTCACACTTTCAACATGTTTTAATGTGTTAAAACAGAAAACCATTGAAAAGAGAAAAAGATAGTTGGAAATCAACTCACTAAAAATCACCTCTTAGACAACAAGATATGAACAAAAACGATTAGATAGAAAGAATAGAAGAGGGAGTAAAAAATAATAGACTTAAAAAAATGAATTAGCATAATATTGTGTAGTATTGATAAGTGACAAAAATGAAACATCACTAATTAGTGTAACACATCTTGGCATGTAGACTGTTGGATAGATTTTTTATTTTTTTTTGGGAAAGTAAGGATTTTATATTTAGGATATACGACTAGGGGTGAACCAATTAAAACTAATAATCGAAAAATAATAAAAAAAATTGAATTGTTTAAGTTTGTTGAATTTATTAAATTTCTAAATTGTACGTTGGATTTGTTATATGATTTAAGATTTGAAAAACTAAACCCACAATATGCATAATTTTTATTTTTTCTCTTTCAAATAACACGTAGTTTGAAAATGATTCATGTTTAGTGGTAGTTCTTTGTAGGAGTGGAGGAGAGCTACGTCCAAAAAAAAACAAAATTTTCTCTTTTTTTGTAAATATAGAGTTCTTTTTAGTCAGCGAAGCTTAGGTGGTGGGTGAACGAAGGAGGTGGTAATGGGCAGGGCTCATATGGAATTGTTGAACCTTGGTTGTGATGGCGGTGAAGGGGCGCAAGGATGATGCAGGAAGGTGGGTATGCAGGTGGAACCAACAAATGACGCCACATCACCTAATATTCACCAAGCCACCAACGTCCAACAATGGGTGCAGAACGAGCCATGTGTTCCTTCAGCACGTAATATCGAATATGTGGGTGACTCGATGGCAAACATTATAGGTCTCTTGCATGAGGAGGCATGTAGTGTCGAGGATGAGGGGCAAAACGAAGCTTATCAGGAGGTGTTGTTGATGGGCGTAGAGTATAAGGGGGAAGTGAATGATCACAATTACCAAGTGGGGAAGTACGGAGTTGGTATGGCGCATGAAGATGCTTGGACCAGTGAGGTATGCATTATGGAAATGGGGGTAGTTTGGATATGGCTAGGGCTGAGCTGCTGCATGGCGAGCACTATGTGGGCAGTGATGAGGCGTATGACGCGGTTGATGGAACTAATCATGAGAAAACCATACATAACTTAAATTTTAATCAGTCGATCATGGGTTTGGAGAGGCAAGAAAACTCATCTATCATGAACTAATGAAAGTATAAAGTAGGTTTTTGAATTATACTGTACTAGACACAAATTATAGTATGTCAATTAATGATATGATATTGAATTGATAGAATGAGAATGAATGTGTACCTGAATTGGCATTCATGTCCATGAGGACTATTGAACAGAACTCTAGGAGGTTCTTCTGGCTACCTTCTGAGGGGTTATTGTAGAGAACAATTCTGATGTGTAAATTTGCTTAATGGGATGACAAATTTATAACCCCACAGGGTAGTCAGGGACCTCTCTTAATTGGGCTTTTAATATGATTGACCTAACCCATCATAGAGTCAATCTCACTGTAATCCCTGTTTAATTAACCATATTGTTAAAGATAAGATAGTATCGGTTAAAGATAAGATATCATCGGTTAGAGATAAGATATTGTCGGTTAATGATAATAGATATTGAGTGATACTAATCCACAATTAATTTCAACATTCTCCCACTTGGATAGTGTCAATCAATAATCAACATACAAATCATTAAGCTAAAACGACAATTGCCGATATATCATATATTAATTAACAATATGAAAAATATGAGCAACAAAATAAATATCCGATAGGGATATTAATCAATTGCATTGAACTAACATTTTTCATAGATGTATGGCATAATGCAGTCCCATAAATGACACTACAATGGTCCAAGCATAAATAAAATGTTAATAAGAAACATGAACAAAATGACGTCAACTAGAGCATGTCTCTTAAAGAAAATAGAGAATCAAACTCCCACTAACTTAATACATCAAAAGCCTTGACTAAACCCATGTGAGTTACATGAATAAGAAAAATTCCAACAGTTAAGGCCTTAGTCAGTGGATCTGCTAACATCTCCTCGGAATCAATGTTTTCAATCCGAGTGTGAAAACTTTGAATTTGCTCTCTAACAAATTGATACTTGATATCAAAATGCTTTGAACGAGTAGAGCTTTTGTTGTTTCGAGAGAAACTTACAGCAGTAGTATTGTCACAGTAAATCACAAGTGGCCTGGAAATGCTTTCAACTATGTGAAAGTCAGATATCAATTTCTTAAGCCACATGGCCTGGCGAGTGGCCTCAAAACAAGAGATAGCTCCTCCTGCCATCATAAAAATAAATCCAGAAGTAGATCTACGATCATCAGGGCAACCTGCAAAATCAGAATCAGAATAGCCAGTGACTTGAAGTTGATCAGACTTCATAAAAGTCAACATATGATCCTTGGTTCCCTGTAAATATCGCATGACCCTTTTAACGGCTTTCCAATGACCCAAACATGGGTCGCTCAAGTATCTGCCTAAGGCATTGACGATGAAAGCAATGTCAGGACGAGTACAGACTTGAGCATACATCAAACTGCCAACAGCGGAAGCATATGGAATTTTCTTCATAGCATCCACTTCTTCATCATTATGAGGACATTGTTTGTTAGATAATTTGTCACCACGTTGCACAGGTGCAGCACATGGGGAGCAAGCATTCATGTTGAACTTCTTGAGAATCTTCTCGATATATCCCTTTTGAGACAATCCAACTATGCCACGTGACCTATCACGAATAATTTGGATGCCTAGAACAACAGAAGCTTCACCAAGGTCTTTCATATCAAAATGTCTGCACAACATTGATTTTGTCTCAACCAATAGGTTCATACAACTACTAGCAAGGAGAATGTCATCGACATATAATACGAGAATGATGAAATTACTCCCACTAGTCTTCAAGTAAATGCACTGGTCTGCAACATTTTCCTTGAAATTGTAAGTAGTGACAACCTGGTCGAATTTTAAATACCATTGCCTAGATGCTTGTTTCAGTTCATAAATGGACCTTTTAAGTTTACACACCAAATGCTCATTGCCTGCCTCAGCAAAACCATCAGGCTGAACCATGTAGACATCTTCAGCAAGATCTCCATTCAGAAAAGCTATCTTTACATCCATCTGGTGTAGCTCTAGGTGAAAATGAGCAACTAAAGCCATGACAACTCGGAGTGCGTTCTTCGTTGAAACTGGTGAAAAAGTTTCTTTGTAGTCAATGCCTTCCCGTTGACTATAGCCTTTAGCCACCAGTCGAGCCTTATACCTATCAACTTTTCCATCTGGAGTACGTTTTGTCTTAAAGACCCATTTAGATCCAACAGGCTTACAACCTGCTGGCAAGTCCACAAGATCCCAAACATTATTATGAGACATGGAAGACAATTCATCATGCATAGCTTTTAGCCAATCAGAAGCATGAGAACTAGAAAGTGCTTCCTGAAATGTCATGGGATCGTCATCATCATGTGGATCATATTCGTGCTCCTGAAGGTATACAACATAGTCATTTGGTATAGAAGGTCGGCGTATTCTTTGAGATCGTCTTAATGGGGCCACATCAACATCATCAAGTTGTTGATCATTGAGTTGTGGTTCATCAACTTGTGGTTCTGTCATTTGTTCATCTTGCCTCTCAACAATTTGTTCATCTGTATGAACCATTGGGATTGAGATGTCTGTAGGAAGAGAATAAGATGGTAATGGAAGCATGGTTCGATCTTCTCTGAAGGTCATCATTCGAGGTGTGTAACTCCCACTGTCCAAATCATCCTCAAAGAAAAATGCTCAATCAGATTCAATAACTCGTGTAGAGTAAGAAGGACAATAAAATCTGCATCCTCTCGAACCGATGCAGTAGCCAATGAAATAACCGCTAATAGTTTTGAGATCAAGTTTCTTTTGTTTAGGATTATAAGGTCTTACTTCTGCCTTACAACCCCATACATGGAAATGTCTCAAACTCGGCTTTCTACCAGTCATTAGCTCAAAAGGAGTTTTGGGCACAGATTTGCTAGGTACCTGATTAAGAATGTACATAGCAGTTCGCAAGGCATCTCCCCAAAGAAATTCTGGCAGAGATGAATGTGATAACATACATCTCACCATGTCCATGAGTGTTTGATTTCGTCTCTCAGCAACGCCATTTTGTTCAGGAGTTCCAGGCATGGTGTATTGAGCTTCAATTCCGTATTCATCAAGGAATCGAGCAAATGGACCTAGATTTCTTCCTGTCTCGTCATAACGACCATAATATTCTCCTCCTCTATCAGACCTTACACACTTACTTTTCTTTTCTGTTTTCAGCTCAACAAAAGCTTTAAAGGTTTTGAAGGCTTCAAGAGAGCTTGCTTTATCCTGAAGAAGATATACCCATCCATGTCTGGAGAAGTCATCTATGAAGGTAATAAAATACCTATATCCACCCATAGCAGTAGGTGTAATAGGTCCACATATGTCTGTGTGAATTAATTGTAGCACATCGTCACATCTGTTTGAACTTTTATTCCTGGTTTTGGCAGTGAACTTCCCCTTGATGCAATCGACACAAGTGTCATAATCTGAGAAATCAAGATCATGCAGAATACCTTCTTTTATGAGTCTTTCAATTCGAGGCCTAGAAATATGCCCCAAACGTCTATGCCATAGCATAGAAGAAGATTCATCAATCCTATTACGTTTACTCCCGCTAATGGAGTTAACTGACATATCAGTTACGTTTAACATGTAAAGTCTATCATGCAAAACTCCCGAACCAACAACAGTTGAATTATAATAAATCACCAATTTTCCATCACCAAAATGAAAGTTGTATCCACATTTGTCTAAAACAGAAATTGATATAAAATTTCTTCTCATGGAAGGGACATAAACAGCATCTTGCAATAATAAAGTATGTCCAGAGGATAAACATAAAGAGACGACTCCAATGTCAGCAACGGGTACTTCAGCTCCATCTCCCATAACAATCTTCGTCTCAACATCACTTGGTTTCCTCAGGCTTGTGAACCCCTGTAAAGAATTCACAACATGAATAGTAGCCCCTGAGTCTAACCACCAGGAATTTGGAGGAACATCAACCATATTAGATTCAAAGCAAGTTAGAGCTAGCAGATTACCTCGCTTCTCCTCTTTCTTTTTCAGGATAAAGCAATCTTCCACCTTATGACCACGTTTCTTACAATACTTGCAAGAACCTTTAAAGAATTTCTTCTTGGGTTCTAAATGTCGTTCTGCTTTCTCTGTACCCTTTTTCTTTTTTCCTTTATACCTGTTAGCACCTTTAGCACCTGAACTAGAAGCAACGAACTGAATGCTATTAGGCTTATTTTTCTTTATTGACTCCTCCTCTTGGGTGATTATTGCAATCAATTCATCCACTCCATAGTCATACTTTTGAATGTTATATGAAGTCTTCATGATGTCAAACTGAGAAGGCAGAGATTCCAAGATGCGATAAATTAAAGTGTCTTCGCCAACCTCAACCTTGAGAGACTTCAGCTTATTATAGAAATATACTAACTTCATAATATGTTCACGTACACCGCTGACACCATCATATTTGGTCTTTTCAAATAAGGAAAGATATTGGCTTTTCTGTGCCTTATCAAAAGTCGTAAATTTTTCACCGACTGCTTTCAGAAAAGCACTGGCATCATCAAGATCTGGAATGCTCTGTCTAATAGATTTCTCCATGGTGAATTTAATCACCTTCAGGCACACTCTGTTAGAGTGTTCCCATTTCTCATGAGAAATTCGTTGAGCTTTAGAAGACTCATCTGTAAGAGGCGCATGCCTCGTCGTCCTCAATGCTAAATCCAGATTGTCAATGGTCAGGTAGAGATCTAATGATTCTTTTCAGTCCTCATAATTTGTTCCATTTAGAGTTTTGACGGAATTAGGGAAGAAAACTGAACATCACAATAAAGAAAAAAAGTGATTTAAAAGTTCAGCTTAAAATAAATCCCTAAGCAAATTACAATACATTATAACTTAAATTAATAAATTCTAGCACCGATAGGGTACAAAAAAACATTAATATAAGTCAAGAGAAATGTATTATACAACAACAAATTATACTAATAACAACACACCGATAGGGTATAATTATCACTAATATAATGAATTAATATTTATTCATAAATTTACACAAATGCATCCACGATAGGTGAAATTACAATTATGTAAATTAATAGCATAAATCATGCTTTATTTCATATGATTTTAATTATCTTAAAATATGACAAACAAAATTCCCACCATCATGCCCACGATACGCAAGTCATCACAATACAAATTAATAGAAAAATCATATTGTAAGTAATAATTCAATATTCAAAAAATTTGAGACTAATATGCCACAATAATTCAAAAAATACATCTCAAAAAATTAAATAAATTTCAATATTTATTTAATAATTTAAAAAAAAATTATGAAATTTCAAAAAATTATTTCATTCTCTTGCGCCTCTCTCTCACTCTCCGTCGTCTCGCCTCTCACTCTCCGTTGTCTCGCCTCTCATTCTCCGATCCGGCGCAGCAGGACCGACGGGATCGCGGCCAGTCGCGAAGCGCGTCGTGGAGCTAGCAACGCTAGAGGCGCCAAAAACCCAAGATCCGCCGCGAGCTGGGCGGCCGAAACGCGATCCATATCGCGATATGGGCGATTCGAGACGCGGCGGAGCACCGCTGGAGCGCGCGGAGCAGCGCCGAAGCCAAGATCTTAGACGGGATCTAGAATGGTCGAGACGCGTGGGGTGGAACCGTTCAAAGGCGACGGAGATCCGCTGGAACTGGCGGCGCTGGAGGCGCCGAAATGCCAAGATCCGACGGGATCTGGGACGATACAAAGAGCGGAGGTTGAACCGCTCGAAGGAGACGGAGAGCCGCTGGAACAGACGACGCTGAAGGCGCCGAAAGCCCCCAGATCGGCCGGGATCTGGGCGGTCGAAACGTGATCTCCGCCGCGATCTAAGCGGCCGAGATGCGATCTCCTATCTCCGCCCCTCTCTGCTTCAGATCGGAACGCGGCGGTCGAAGCGCGGCGAAGACGAGGTTCGAAGCACGGCGGTGGAGCGCCGAAACATGATACGGCAGGGCCGGGACCAGCAGCCGACCACCGGCAGAGCCGCTGGCCCCAACGGGTGACTCGGCTGCGGCTGCCGGCGGATGACTCGACCGCCGCCGAGCAGATGTTCAGGTATCATTCTGTCTCTTTCCCTCTCTCAAAAAAACGTGTGTGTTAATGTTGAAATATAGGGTTTGTTCAATTGACAACCATAAAATGTATCTAGTGCTCTTATACCAATTGATGAAAGTATAAAGTAGGTTTTTGAATTATACTGTACTAGACACAAAATAGGATGCCAATTAATGATATTGAATTGATAGAATGAGAATGAATGTGTACCTGAATTGGCATTCATGTCCATGAGCACTATTGAACAGAACTCTAGGAGGTTCTTCTGGCTACCTTCTAAGGGGTTATTGTAGAGAACAATTCTGATGTGTAAATTTGCTTAATGGGATGGCAAATTTATAACCCCCCAGGGTAGTCAGGGACCTCTCTTAATTGGGCTTTTAATCTGATTGACCTAACCCATCACAGAGTCAATCTCACTGTAATCCCAGTTCAATTAACCATATTGTTAAAGATAAGATAGTATTGGTTAAAGATAAGATATTATCGGTTAGAGATAAGATATTGTCGGTTAATGATAATAGATATTGAGTGATACTAATCCACAATTAATTTCAACATGAACGTCTTAATGTCAAGTGAAACACATGATAGAGGTGGCATATCTATATTGTGTTTGAAGGAAGGTTTAGGGGTACATTTAGAAGCTCTTGAGCAGGGTAAATCCAAGTCAGGGGACGAGTATGATGTTGTTGCAAATATGGAGGCGCTGGTAGATGTTGACGTAATGTATGTAACTGATACGTTAGGGGGAAAGCTAAAGGCTAGAAGGGGAAGGCCATGCAAAGGGACGAAGACGAAGGGGAAGGTTGGGAAGGGGAAGGTAGTGCTTGAAGAGAAACATGAGGAAGGCGTAGAGATAAGACAATTAGAGATTACGAAATTACAGTGGGCAGGTGAAGGCAATGAGGTGGGTGAGGTGGCGGCTAGAGCAGGGTCAGTTGGGAATATGTTGGTTTTATCTTGCGATAATTCTATTATCATTTTTAGTAGGCCAGAGGTAATGGAGAATAGGGATAGGGAGGCACGAGGAGGAGGCCGAACAAGGAACAATTATGAAGATTATTTCATTGAATATGAGGGAGCTAAGGGGCAGAATCAAAAAGTGGGACGTTAAGAGGCTTATTAATTACCATTAACCAGGATGATCTATTTGCAGGAAACAAAATTGGAACGGATTGAGAAGATGTTGTGTGAGTACTTATGGGGGACAACCGAGGTGGGGTAGTGTTATAAACCCTCTTCAGTAATTCAAGAGGTTTGCTGGTCATGTGGGATCCATTAAAATTTTCAAAGAAAGAGAGTTTAGAACATGCTCATTTTATACGGGTGGTAGGGACATGCCAAGGTCAAAATCATAAATCAAATTTTGTAGATGTGTACTCACCATGCGACATGGAAGGTAAAACAGAATGTTGGGAAAGATTAACTTCTTGTATGGAGAATAGGATGAGGAGTAGTTGGTGTTTATTGGGTGATTTCAACTCTATAAAAAGTAAGGAGGAAAGGAAAGGGAGAGGTTGGCATAGTAGGGAGGAGGAGATGCACTATTTTAGTGAGTTTATCAAAGAGGCAGGTTCATAGATTTGCAACTATTGGGAGGAAGTATACCTGACACAAAAATGATGGCAAAATGACAAGTAGACTGGATAGATTCTTAGTGTCAGAAGAATTTCTTCTAAGTTGGGGGGAGGTAGAGCAGTGTGGTCTTCCAAGCTTTGTGTCGAATCAGTGCTTGATTATGTTTAAAAAAAAATCTTAAACTAGGGTCCAAAACCTTTTAGGGTTCTCAATTGTTAGTTTTATTATATCAAATTTAGAACTTTTGTGGAAACTTAATGGAGGAGGTTGGAGGTTCAAGGGAGGAAACTGTTTATACTAAAGGAAAAATTTAAGTTAATGAGAGGAAAACTAAAAGAATGGAATAAAGAGGTTTTCGGTGACATTGAAAAAAAGAATTAAGAAGCAAAGGTAATAACCCATGAGCTGGATTTGAAGAAAAAAAGGGGAATGGAGGGGGAGGAATTGGCTAAACGTAAGAAGAAGATGGGAGAACTAATGATATGGTAGGGAAGAAGTGTTCTTTGTTAAGGCAAAACTCCAAAGTTCAATGGTTGAGAGAAGGCAATGCTAACACCAAATTTTTCCACAGGTCCATTGTGAAGACAGATGGGGGAACAAAACTTTGACTCTAAACTTTGAAGGCGATCAAGTAAGGAGGTGGGTAAGTTAAAGGAGAAGGTAAATTAGCATTTTGAAGATCAATTTCAAAAGAAGATTCAGGATAGACCAAAGTTGGGCACATTGTAGTTTAAGTCATTGAGTAGAAAGCCACAAATGAATTTGGAGAAGTCGTATTCTAGGAGAAAATTAGGAATGCGGTGTGGGAATGTGATAGTAATAAGAGTCCAGAGCCTAATGGTTTTAATTTTCGATTTTTGAAGGAATTTTACCTCAATGCGGTGTGGGAATGCGGATTTTATAGTTGTATTTGATGAATTTTACCTCAATAGCAAGTTAGTGAAAGGCTCGAATAGTTCGTTTATTGCTCTATTGCCAAAGAAGCCCAACCCCAGTTATTAGGAGATTATTGACCAATATCATTGGTAGGATGTGTGTATAAGGTGTTAGCTAAGGTTTTGGAATTTAGATAAGAGAGGTCATGCCTCATATCATTTCTCATACGCAGTTTACTTTCATGGGAGGGCATCAAATTCTGGATGGCATTTTACTTGTAAACGAGGTGGTGAAAGATGCAACAAGGAAAAGGAAGAGTTTGGTGGGGTTGAAGGTAGATTTTGAAAAGGCGTATGATTCAATATGTTGGCAGTATCTATGGGATGTTATGAAAAAGATGCAATTCGAAGGGAAGTGGATAAGATGGATTAAGGAGTGTGTAAGCTTGACTAGAATGTTTGTGCTGGTGAAAGGTAGTCCTACGAAGGAATTTTGCATTGGAAGAGGTTTAAGGCAGGGTTACCCTTTATTCCCATTTCTGCTTCTCATTGCAACAAAAGGGTTGAGCCAATTGGTACATTGTGCAATGTAAAAAGGTTTGTACAATGGTTATGAGGTTGGGAAAGATAAATTATGCATTTCTTATCTTCTGTTTGTCGATGATACCATTCTTTTCATACAGAAGGATTGGGATTCATTAGTAGTAATGAAAGCCATTTTGCAGAATTTCAAACTACTATCAGGACTAAAGGTGAATTTTCATAAGAATCAACTGGTTGGATTAAATGTGGCAGACCAATGTGTGGATAAGGTGTTCATATTTTTCAAGTGTGAGAGGGGTGATATCCCCTTTAAATATTTAGGGTTGCCAATTAGGGGAAGGTCGTGATGTAAAGATGCGTTGAAACCTGTTTTGGATAAAGTAAAGGGGGTTATCATTGTGGGAACACAAATACTTGACTCTGGCAGGAAGGGTAGCTCTCATAAAATCAGTGTTGTCTGCACTACCTCTTTACTATTTGTCCTTTTTCAAAGCACTGACATGTATTATTTTTGTTCTTGGAAGAATGTTTAAGCAATTTCTATAGGGAGGTAATGAAGAGGGTAAAAAGATAAATTATGTGTCCTAGCAAAATGTGTGTAAGTCTAAGGAGGAGAAGGTTTGGGTCTTAGGAAATTGAGTGTGTTTAACCTAGCACTGTTGGGAAAATGGAGATGGAGAATAAAGGTTGAAAGAACAAGTTTATGGGTACGGGTGTTGCAGTTTAAATATCAGTTAGAAGAAGGAAGATGAGAGGTAAAAGGAAAACAGTGTTTGCTGGTGGGTTGATCAGCACTCTATTAAGGATGATAATTGAAATGCATTGCTTTATTAAATAAGTTATTTTGATGATTTGGAATTTAAATTAGTGATATTTAAATTTATGTAATTTGACTTAGTATTTGTTACTTTTGGTGATTTAATGAATATTTTAGTAGCTTTAATAATTATATATAATTTTTCCATTCACCACAACGAAGAGATAATGTAGTATAATCTCGTTCACCACAACAAAGAAATAATATGGTATATTTCTGTTTGCTACAACGAAGAGATAATGTGGTATAATTCTGTTCACAACAACAAGGAGATAATATGGTATAAATTTGTTCTCCACAACGAAGAGACAATGTGGCATTATTAGTTATTTAAAATTTAAAGTTATTTCTATATTTATTATATTTTTAGATTTCAAGAGAATAAATTTTATATTTTGTAAAGTGAAATGTGTTATGTATTTTTATTTATTTATTATCATTGCAATTCCTTTTGAGTGAAAAATATTTGTACTATGTGTTTCTCCTTCCTATCCACTTTGTATGTTATCTCCTTGTGACTTACCTCTCCTTGCTCTCTTTCCCTCAGATACAGAAGTGTCTGGGTAGAATACTTCCTAGCATTTGCCATCTTATCCAGGAATTAGTACATTCTTTTGGTAGGCATCCATTGCCATAATGGAGAGTGACAAAGTGTATTTTGGTAACTCCAATTATGTAGCTACAATGGTATTAGATATAGAGTCAAAGTTAGTGATAGGGATAGAGATAGATGGCGAAATCTCTATATTTTGATATAAATAGTGAATATTAGTTTATAGTTTGTACATGTTCTAAATTTTTATATTTTGAGAATTTATGAATGATATATATGTTATGATGGGAGATCTTATCATCTGGCTATTGAACTGAATCTATAATTAAATGAAATGTTTTCTTTTACATGTTGCCTAAATTGAAGTATGTCTCATTTCTAGGGGAGACTATGTCAAATTTTTTTAAAATTAAAAGTTTGGTCTATGATATATTTAGTATGGTATAAATCTTAGGCTAGCCAAACTATAGAGAGGTAGTCTATGCGCTAGTAAAGACTTAGGGTGGCTTGTGAAAGTTGGTATCAGCTTAGATTAGTAGGTTCTATAGTTTCATAATTTGGTTTGTTGTAGAAACTTGTTTGTAACTTGTGTACCCATGAACAACTTACATGCAAGATACTATGATAATCCATTTTTAAACTGAAGTTGTTTGTCTTAGTCAATGTTATTAATTCCAAGTTGTCATTTCAATTGTTTCTCATTATACCCTTGCCATTCTTGTATTAGATCGAGATGCCTCCCAGGTCTAGGCACGGTAGAGAGCAATTTTCTAATGAGATTTCTACTTTACCACAGAATGTAGCCCCAAAAGGTCATGGATGTGGCGTTTGAGGTCGGAGAAGAGGTGGTAAGGGCGATGGAATGCCAAAGGTTGAGGTTCCTAAAGTCACTCGTGAGAATCTTACACTAGCTCAATTAAATGTTAACATGCAAAATATGCAAGGCATCCTACAACAATTAGTTGATATAGTAGGAAATCAAAAGCAACAATAATCAATTTTAGACACTAGTAGAGATGGTGCATAATATGAGCAACCACTTGTTCAACCCAATGAATTCGAAGTTTCCTTGACTGCATTCACTAAGATTAACCACCAAATTTCAGTGACTCAAACTTTAATGAAGATCCTTAAGCTTTTTTAAATGAGGTGTCATGGATATGTCGAGGTTTAGGTTGTTCCTTTGCTCGAATGGTGCAGCTTGCAACTTTTGGTTTGTGTGATATAGCCAAAAAGTGGTATGAGACCATGCTTCTTGTAAGATCGGTAGGATCACCTCTTCTGGTATGGAATGTGTTTGTTAAATTGTTCTTATCTTACTTCATGCCTAAAAGTGTTAAAGATAGTAGAGCACGAGAATTTGAGGCACTTGTGCAAACTGATCAAATGTTGGTGATGAAGTATAATATTGAATTTATGAGACTTTCTCAAGATGCTCCAAGCTTAGTTGCAACTTTTGGTTGGTGTGATATAGCCAGAAGGTGGTATGAGACCATGCTTCTTCTAAGATCGGTAGGATCACCTCTTTTAGTATGGAATGTGTTTGTTAACTTGTTCTTATCTTACTTCATGCCTAAAAGTGTTAAAGATAGTAGAGCACGAGAATTTGAGGCACTTGTGCAAACTGATCAAATGTTGGTGATGAAGTATAATATTGAATTTATGAGACTTTCTCAATATGCTCCATGCTTGGTTGCTACGGAAAAGTTATGAGTTCAGAGGTTTTTGGATGGTTTGAAGAGTTACTTGTTCAGAGCAATTGCAAGGCAAAGAGACATGACTAACGAGTAAGCTTTGAATAGGGCTTTGACTATTGAGCGAGGAAATAGATATAGAAGTGGGAATTCTTGTGAATCACTTAAGAGATCTAACATTGTTACATCTCGCAATGGTCACCAAGGTCATAATGGAAGAGGCTCTAGGGATAATGTAACTTAATATAGTAGAAATCAACGTGGAGGTCATCAGTCACATGTCACTCAAGGTAGTCAGACAACTAGCACAACTCATAACTGAGGTGTTTCCCAGCATTATACTACTTCAGATTGGGCTCCTATTACTTGTGTTACACGCAGAAAGATGCATAGTGGACCTTGTAGGTATGGGTTAGCAAGTTGTTATCGATGTAGGTAGATAGGACATTTTGCTAGAAGTTGTCCTATGTCATCTTTCCAGCCTTCTTTTAGTGGAGTGGCAGCACATATTGCTCAAGTGGGACAACCTAGTTGTTCTGGATCACATGCACCGGCTAGTTGATATCATGGTGGCAGGGGATTAAGAGGTAGATGAACATGAGGTAGAGTTCAACAACAAACTAGTGAAGGACAAGCTTGTGTGTTTACCTTGACTCATCTGGATGCTCAGACATCCAATGTTATTGTGACAAGTATACTTTCCATAAATTCTCGAGACACCTGTGTTTTGTTTGAGTCTCGAGCTAAACTTTTTTGTGTCTCCTTTCTTTGCACATACTTTAGGAAGAGACCCATCACCTTTGGATGAACCTCTCATAGTTGCTACACCCATAGGTTACTCCTTTGCAATGTTTCTCGAAGATTGATTTGAGATATGGATATCATTAGTTGAAGATAAAAGTGGAGGATGTTCCTAACAGAACTTTTCGTACTCGATATGTGCATTATGAGTTTTTGGTTATGTCTTTTGGACTAACAAATGCTCCTGCATCTTTTATGGACTTAATGAATTGAGTTTTCAAGTTGTTCTTAGACCTCTTTGTGATTGTTTTCGTTGATGACATTTTAGTGTACTCCAAGAGTAAAGAAGATCATGAACAACTTTAAGGTTGGTTTTACAAACCTTGCGAGAGCACAAGTTATATGCAAAGTTCTCCAAATGTGAGTTTTGGTTAAATAGTGTGGCATTTTTAGGCCATGTGCTTTCTAAAGATGGCTTAAGTGTAGATATGAAGAAGGTAGAAGTAGTCCAAAGTTGGCCTAGGCCTACATTAGTGACAGAAATTAGTTTGTAGTTCCAACCATTTGGATCGGGCATGGTCAGTCATGTGGTTTGTTGTGATATGACAAATATGGAAGGCTCAAAATGTGATTATTTTAAAGGCCAATATGTGGAGAGCGATGATATAATTTAAGCGGTTCAACTAAGCACGTGGGAGTGGTGTCATGCGTCGAGGTTATCATCACATTCATTTGTAGAATGAGTGATGACCCCTGCATTATGTGCTTAATTTCATTTATTTGTTATTGTTTTACTGTTTATTTTAGATTTGGTTATGTGACTCGTGAGAGGGCACTTCTTGTGCTAACTCACTTTTTGCATCATTAATAAAATTTATTGGCTTATAAAAATAGAGTTTTTTTTTAAAAAAAAAATTGTAATTTTTTTAGTATATCTATTTTTTTATTCCTAAAAAAAATTTCTTTCATTTTAACACAATATAGAATTTTTATAAAAAAATTGTAAAGTATACCTATTTTATTTTTGGCTCTGTAATATTCTTGATCAAGATCCACCACTATTCATGTTATGAAAGACATAACATAATTTATGTTATAAATATAGTCATGCGAAAAATAAATAATGGTAAATAACACTACTATAATTTCTACTAGTTAGGAAATTTTATTTTCTAGTTGGAGTTAGATTGATTTTCAATAAAAAAAAAACTATTTAAGTATTCTTAAAAGTATTAGAAATCATACTAAATAATATGTAATAACCTATTTTCAAAATCACAGTTTGATTAAGATATTATAATGCTTTTAAACTAAACCAAATCAAATCTTACTTAATTTTTTATTTGGTTTAAGTGAAAAAATGAACAAAATTGCATCGTGATCACTGGATCTCACTACTAATGAATGTTTTTTAAAAGAATAATAATATAATTTATTAAATATTATTATATTTAATAAAATTATAAATGATATTTTTATTTTTTTCCTTAAAAGTATGAACTTTAATTTAATTATTCTTAATTTTTCACTTTTTATCTTTAATTAAATAACTGTAATTTTTATTAATTTCATTCATTTCTTTCTCTTTCTCTTCCTGTAATCTTTTCAAGTGTGAATAAAACCATTATTGCTCTCTACTTCTGTTCTCGTCTCTTTCATAACAGCCCACAATACAATTTTGTCATCTTGTATGAAAATTCTCTTTCCTTCAAAACCTCTTGCTCTCTGTCTGCATTTGTAAGTTCCAATTCCATATTCTTTTTTCTTTTACCCAGTGAATTTTTCTCTTTACATGTCAACAAGTTTTCCATGGCTACCAACAAGTTTGCAACCATGTTGCATAGAAATACCAATAAAATCACCCTTGTTATTGTATATGCCATTCTTGAATGGATTCTGATATTTCTCCTCCTTCTAAATTCCCTCTTTTTTTATCTGATCATGAAGTTTGTGGATTACTTTGGCCTCAAAAGACCCTGCATATGGTGCACAAGGATTGATCACATCATAGAGCCTGGAAATGGCATGTGTTCTTGCAGGGATCTTGTGTGTGAAGCTCATGCTTTTGAGATTTCCAAACTGGGTTTCTGCTTGAATCATAGAAAACTGGCTGAATCAGAAACTATGTGTGAGGATTGCTCATCTTTATGTCACCCAAATTTTGTGAATTTCTCTCAGGGTTTTGGCCTCTCTCCATGGATGCAGCAAAAGGGTATGCTTCATGACGGTGACGATAATAACAAGGTAATTGAGAATGGGGTGGAGCCTTTGAAGTGTTCTTGCTGTGGTGTCAACTTTGTTAGCAAGTTCTACATGATAAGAGATATGCCTCCTTTGAGGATTTTGGATTGTACCCAGAAGCAGAATTTGATCACTGAAAGTGGGGTTGAGGCAGAGATTGGTGAGGACCATCATCACTCAGATCATGGAAGAGAAGATTTTGTGGTGCTTGATCATCTTGAAGAGGAGCAGAACACTGCTGAGAAAAGGGGAAGTGACATGGTTTTTTATGTTGACGAGGGTTCAGGCAGAGGAGGAAAGCAGGCAAATGATATTAGTGTTTATGCTTTGCTTCATAGTGGCAAAGAAACTGTGTCTAGAAAAAATTGCAAGCTGAATTTGGGCATAGCGAAAGGAAAAGAAGAATCAACTAGAGAGGAAACTTTGAATGTCCCTCCGGACGATCAACTTTGTGATGAGACCAATTATCAAATTTCTTGGTCTAATGAGAATAATGAGCAGATTCTACCCAAACATTTGGAGTTCGTCGTTCATGGTAATGATTGCCTTTTGATTCCTGTTGAATTTGGTGAATCCTTTGCAACAGAAAGCGAAAATCAACATAGATATAAGGTGGGGGATGATGGGCTTAGTGGGGATGAAGATGTTATTTTAGATTTTAATATAAATTCTGGTGCAGAATCTGAACCTGTTATTGAGAATTGGCATTCTTCTGGGGATATCGTGTCAGAGTCTTCAGGTCTAGAGTGTACAAATGTGCTCGATGCCAATGGGATTGCGTCAATTCCATTTAGGATTGGAGGGAATAGCTTAGAATTAATAGTGGAAGAAGAAAATTTGGAGCAAAACAATCAAGAGAAATTTGCTCTAACAACTAAAGACTCAAGTATCAATGGTAATGTTGAAGCAAACATCCAAATAATAGATGGGGAGTCAAGTTCTGTTATACCCGAAGGTCCAAGCTTTTATTCATCAATATAGACTACTACTCTAATCAGTTCTTATTTTTGTTCTATTTTCTTGTTTGTACAAACAATGTCGTAATACTTTTCTGTTCCTTCAGTGTCCGAAGGTGCAACACAAATGCAGGGTGATGAATTAGAAGCAGAAGTATCAACTCAAAATCAAGATATTCTTCTGGATTCAAGTCAACAAATACACGTCTCATCTTCTAGCACTACTACTTTTTTTATCCAAGATGATAATGGTAAGCCTCAGTTGCTTTTCTTCTTTCTTCCACAAGTCAGTAACAAACATTTGTAATATCTGCATGTCGTACTATTTTCCTATATTTCTTATTTTAAAATATATAATTAGGTTTTCACAAGACTGATAAAGAATTTGAAGAATTAAAAACAATGTCACTTGTTATGAGTATTTCAACTGTTAAAAACCATTTGCATTAGTAATGGTAGAAAAATCAGTTTATGATACGCCCACTTATGCAGAGAACCTGCATCAGCTACACAAGAAGCTATTGATGCTTCGAAGGAAAGAATCAGGAGCAGCAGAATCATTGGAAGGAAGTGTCACAAATGATATAGAATGTGGTGAGTTGACAATTGAGAAGTTGAAATCAGCACTGAAAGCTGAAAGGAAGGCTTTAAATATTCTATATGAAGAACTAGAAGAAGAGAGGAGTGCATCTGCAGTAGCAGCAAATCAAACAATGGCAATGATAAATAGACTTCAGGAAGAGAAAGCAGCAGTGCGAATGGAAGCTTTGCAGTATGAAAGGATGATGGAAGAACAATCTGAGTATGACCAGGAAGCTTTGCATATTTTAAATGAACTTATTATAAAGAGGGAGAAAGAGAAACTTGAGCTAGAAAAGCAGCTAGAAACATATCGAAAAAAGGTTCATGAATATGAGGTTAGAGAAAAGATGGTTAAGTCAAGGAGAGATAGTGATGGACTATCTATTAATTTGAATCAATTCACAAAGGAAGAAAATTGTATTTATAGCCGTCAAGAGTTCAGAAACCAGGACAATCATGAAGATGCTGTTATATATTTGGGGGAATCATTGACAAATTTTGAGGAAGAGAGGTTATTCATTCTAGAACGACTGAAGATGCTGGAAGAAAAGCTTGTTATACTGAATTACGAAGAAGATTATTTTGATGGTATTAAATCAGCAGAGCATCTTTGTGAAGAGAATGGAAATGGATACCAAGACTACATTGATAACATAGGTCATGCAAATGGATTAGCAAATGTTAAGCATCGTGATGGAAAGCAAACAATGTGTACAAAAGCCAAGAGGGTTCCCCCACTCTTCAATGCAACTATCACAGAAGCAGAAAACAGTGTCATGAGTAATGGGTTAGATTTTACTCCCTTGCAAAATAGTTCAGATGAAAAGGTTCAATTAGAGAAGAAAAAGCTTGATGTAGAAGTGGAGATGGATCATGTTTATGAGAGACTTCAAGCTCTAGAGGCGGATAGAGAGTTTCTAAAGCACTGTATCTGTTCCTTGGGGAAAGGGGACAAGGGGTTAGATCTTATCCGAGAAATTTTACAACATCTTCGTGATCTTAGAAATGTGGAAAAAAGAATCATGAACATGGGAGATATTGCATTGTAAGATCTCTACTCAATTATGTCAAAAAGATCATTGGTAAGATGCTGAGCATTCTATGTTAGAATAAGAAATTTCTCTTGATTTATCAATTGAGATAGCATTTATTGATGTATTGAGTTCTTGCCAATTGTAGATATGCTATATTTGAGTTGATGTACTAAATGCAAATCAAGCATACACAAGCACCATTTTTGTCCCTACATAGATATGGACTAGAGACATCAATGCATCAAATCAACTTAATAATTGAAGTACCTTGATGGAAAGTGAAGAATCTTGGTATGGTCAAGTTGACACAATGGTCATAAAAACAAAACTGGCTTTTGTGGGGTGTGTCCATCATTGCCTTTATGGAAAAAGGAAGGTAGTGTAATTATTGTGAGGAAGGGCCAAGCTAGCAAAGCTGGAGAAATCCAACTAAGATTCAGGGACCTGATACCAAGATTTAGTTTATTTAGACAGACAAAATGAGGGCCACTAGTTTTGTCATTTTTTAACCTTTTGGGGGGAAGAGGGAATATAGAATAAAGGGGTGAATAGCCTCTTCCTTTTCTGTTTCTCATCTTTTGCATTATTGCATCTAAGAGGCTTGTTTTTTTATAAGCGGGAAAAGCTGAATTACTTCACTCACTTGTGTATGTTAAAGTAAATGTATAATTCTTTCTTTTGCAATCATATAAAAAATGAGTGTTTGTTTACATCGCTTGGAAATATGTTGGTTCCTGTTACTTGTAAAGCTTGCGATAGGATGAATGTTCAAAACCAATATGACAGAATCAATAAGAAGAAAACTCTGCTTTCTTTATTTTAATGGACTTTGAAACTATTATTTTCGTAACGATTATATTAGATTATAGATTGCTGAATTTTTGGGTCTTTATTAATTATATTCTTCTGGTACTTTAATTTAATTTTCTTTTGAGAGTAATGGCCTTTTTATTAGTTTTAAAGAGCTCAAAATTAAGATATCTTAGTTTGAAGGCCAAAATTCTTGGATAATTGTTTTTTTCTAACATCTCATAAATAAAATTATTCTCTCCAATCCGCGTAGCACTAACCTGCTGCATAATTTTCTTTCTACTGTTTTGAGCTTAAACTTCACGTTATTGTTTATTTACATCATATTTGATGCTAATTTTGAGAAAAAATTATCTTTTGAAAAAAAAAAAACTCTTTCAATTCAAATAGAAAAAAGTTAATTACTTTTTAAAAATAAACTAATCCAAACATTACTTTATTCATTTTAATTTTTTGTTCGTAGACATCAAATATTCATGTGTAAGATTTTTTCCTTTTCTTTTCCAATTTATGCTGCAATTATTTTTTCCAAATTTTCAATCTTTCATAAAAGTTATAAAGTAGTATACAAATTAATGGTCTTTATTTTTAACAAGATTTTTATTTCTCGTATATAATATTTATAGTTTCTATCATAATAAAAATTATTTAACTTTATAATATTATTAATAATTTTATTTAAATTTCTTTATTAATGGTGTTAAGAAAAATTGTGTCTCGTAAATAGTACTTTAAGTTTTTATTTATGATATTGTTAGTTATTATTTAAATTATTTTAAGTATAAAAAACAAAAGAAAATTATAAAGTAATATAAAAGTTAATGATCTTAACCAGAATTTTTAATATTACCTAGAAATTCTATCATAATTAAACTATTTAACTTTACAATATCATTAAATGATTTATTTAAATTTTTATTAATGATATTGGTCAAGATTTCACTTCTTATAAATAATACTTTATCATAATCAAACTATTTTAATTTATAATATTATTAAATAATTAGATTTAATTATTTTAGTATAGATATTTCAGAAAAATTATAAAGTAATATAAAAATTAATGCTCTCAAGGATAATTTTTTCATAAATTATCTTTAAAATCTAAATTATAACTAAAATTATTGTATTTATGATAGTATTAAATAATAATATATATAAAAATTAGTGTATTTATTTAATAAACATAAATTATATACTACTATAAAAAATAATGATCTTTAGCGTAATTTTGTTTCCTGAAAATAACATATGTAGTATCTATTAGAATTGAAACTTTTTAATTGAAGATATTATTATCTAATTAGATATAAATTATTTTTTAGTGTTAATTCCAAAAATGAAATAATAAATTAATATAAAAATTAATTGTTTTAAATAGGTTTTCTTTTCTCTTAATAATATGCATAGCATCAACTATAAATATTTTAGTTATATATTAATAATAATTACAAATATTTTTTTTACTATATATATTTCAATAAAATTAAATTATAAAGTAATATAGAAATGAATGACTTTTAGCATTATTTAATTTCCTGTAAATAATATTAGTAGTTTCTATCATAACTAAATTATTTTAATTTATTATATTATTAAATAATTACATTTAATTTTTATGATAAGCATTTATATCAAATAAATTATAAATTAATACATTAAATTATAAAAAACTAATCGTTTTAAGCATACATTTGTTTCTTATAAATAGTATTTATAGTCTATACACTAACTAAAATTATTTTAACTTATGATATTATTAAATGATTAGATTAAAATTATTTTAGTAATACTATTTAAAAAAATAAATTATAAATTAATATAGAATTAATGATTTTAAAAAAATTATTTCTCATAAATAATATTTATAGTGTCTATCATAATATTTATAGTGTCTATCATAATGATTTCTCATAAATAATATTTATAGTATCTATCATAAAAAAATGATTTCTCATAAATCATATTCATAGTAACTACATTTATTTTAAAAAATTTATTAATAGTTTTGAGTAAAATTTTGCTTTTTTTTAAATAATACTTTATTTACTATTATAATTAAACTATTTTAGCATAAATATTATAAGAAAATTAAATTACAAAGAAATGCAAAAATTAATGATCTTGAGATGATTTTTTCAGTCTATATCATGTTAAAACTATCTAAATTTAATGATATTATTAATTAATAATTACAAAAATTAGTATAAAGTATTAAAACAAGAACTTATTTAATAATATAGAAATTAAAAATTTTTAACATGCATTTGTTTTCCTAAAACAATATTTATAGTATCTATAATTTTTTTTATGCTCCTAGTAGGAGTTGAGCATAGTGTCAAGATGTTTATAATAATTGACGAGGTGTGTTTAATCAACTGAATTAAACCTCCTTTACATCTATAATAATTAAAATGTTTTTAAATGACGATATTATTATCTAATTAAATATAAATTATTTATAGTGTAAGTTTTTCAACCTAAAAGGAATTCTTAAGTAATATAAAAATTAATTGTTTAGAGCTTATTTTTGTTTCTAGTAAGTAATATTTATAGTTATTATTATAGCTAAAAATATTTAGTTTATAATATTAATAATAATTTTAAATTTTTTATTATAAATATTTCTACAAAAGGTAACTATAATTAATGTGTTGAGCATGATTGTATTTTTCATGTGGTTTATATTATAGTTAAATTGTTTTAATTTATAATATATTTTTTGGTAAGCTAAATAAATATTACTAAAGAAAAGGAAGTTAAATAGTATCACAAGATGTGTCTGGCTACTAAATATTTAAAATATAAAGCATAGGGTTCATGACCCATTATGCAAAAGAGTATGTAAACAACTTTAAAACATGATATCATTCCCATGTTTTCAATTGAACGGCTTGAACAATCTCTTTTACATCTTGGCTTTTTCCTCTGAAGATCATATCATTTCTTGCTTTCCAAATGTGTCAGATTCCTGCGAACCAAACAAAGGATCGTGTTTGGCTTAAAGATTTTGAACTTTTAGGCCCAAATTTTGGCTACAATAACTACGAACATTTTCATCAATGGTCATTGATAATTCCGACCAAGCACATGAGTGGTACCGAATCTGATTTGAGAATTTACAATTCAGAAATAAATGTTGATCAATATCCATAGACTCATTACAAGACATACATCTTTCATTGTCACCTGCTAATGCTCCTCTTTTTTTAAGGTTGCTCCTTGTTGGAAATCTGTCTGCTTCAAATCTCCATGCTAAACACTACACCTTTGGAGGAACCCCTTTGATCCATAAAGATCTGTAGAATTTGTCTTTGGCATGAGTTAATCCCACCTGTGATAGTATTTCGTAAGCTAAGTTGATTGAGTACTTCCCTATGTCCTCTGTCATCTATCTCCATTCATCTTAGGACCCCTTAGTGAGACGAACAGACTCCAATTTTTTGCCTAACTCCTCTACCAACTCCTTTTCCCAGACAAATAAATTCCTTCTCCAATTCTATCTCTACTTAGTCCCATTATTCTCCCACATCTCCTTCATTGAAGTGTTCTTGACTACTGCTAGCTCGTAAAGCATGGTATATTGATCGTTAAAGCTCTGACCTTCCAACCACTTATCCCTTCAAAACATAGTCTTACCCCCATCCCCAAATGCAACCTAATATGTTGGGACCACCATTCTATTTGTCCCACCCCCAACCCTCTATGGACTGTAAATCCACCAACCACCTAGAACTCATCTTATGGTTCACCTCCTACACTGTCTTTACTCTAATATCTAGACTTGAGAACTAAGTCCACATCTATCTCCCTCTGTAGCTAATCTCTATTTCCATTTTCCTAGCAGAGCAGTATTAAACTTTTGCATGTTTCTCACCCCCAAAGCCCCCTTCATTTATAGCTTTATAAACTCTTTCCCACGACTCCCAGTGCACTTTTCAACTATCCTCATTCCCACCCCACAATAAATTTTTAAAAATAGCTCAAGTTTAGAGATTATACCTTTTGGAGTCTTGAAGAATGAAAGATAATATATTGATAATGTTGATAACAAAGATTTTATGAGCACAATTTTGTCTGCTATAGTTAATTTATAATATTATTAACTAATTATATTACTTTTCATATGAAAATTTTAATAAAAAAAATTATAAATTAATTATCTTGAGTAAGATTTTGTTTCCATAAATAATACTTGGAGTTTCTATTGTAATTAAACCATTTTAATTTAAACTATTTTAATTGTCTCCCTCTAGCTAACCTCCACTTCCATTTTCCTAGTAAAGCAATATTAAACTTTTGCATGTCCCTCACCCCTAAACCCCTTTCGTCTATAGGTCTCGAGACTCTTTCCTATGACACCCAATGTACTTTTTTATTATCCTCCTTCCCACCCCACAATAAATTTTTAAGAATAAACTCAAGTTTAACCTTTTGGAGTCTTTAAGAATGAAAGATAATAGATTGACAATGTCGATAACACAAATTTTATGAGCACAATATTGCCTACAATAATTAATTTATAATATTATTAACTAATTATATTACTTTTTGTATAAAAATTTTAATAAAAATAAATTATAAATTAATTACCTTGAGTAAGATTTTGTTTTCATAAATAATACTTGGAGTTTCTATTTTAATCAAACTATTTTAATTTATAATATTATTAAGAAATTAGATTTACTATTTTTAGTATAGATAGTTCAAGAAAAAAGATATTAAAAAGTAATATCAAAATTAACTATCTTAAGCAAGATTTGTTTTCCGTAAAAAATATTTATAATCTTTATTATAATTAAAAATATTTTAATGCTTAGAATATTTTCAATGCTAATTGTTAAGATGGTTCTAAAGTATAATTATTATTCACGAGAATGATCATTGCAAGATGACACCAATTTTTTAAGAGAATTTCTCCTCGCACTTCAATAATTTCTCCCTACACCTCTATAAAGGTAGGAAAAGTCTCAAATACCCTAGGTAAAAAAATTTAATCCTAGTAAAAAATTTTCAAATTTTTTTACAAGTCCGAATAGGGGTGTCTGGATTTGTAAAAAAAATTTGAAAATTTTTTACAAATCCGGACAAGAGTTTCCGGACTCAGTCCGAACAATGGTGTCTGGACTTGTAAAAAAATTTGCAATGTTTTTTACAAGTCCGGATAGGAGTGTCCGGATTTGTAAAAAAAAATTTGAAAAGTTTTTTTACAAGTCCGGACAGGGGTGTCCGGGCTTGTAAAAAAATTTGCAAATTTTTTTACAAGTCCGGATAGGGGTGTCCGGATTTGTTAAAAAAAATTAAAAAATTTTTTACAAGTCCGGACAGGGGTTTCCGGACTCAATCAGGATAGGAGTGTCCGGCTTTGTAAAAAAATTGCAGATTTCTTTACAAGTCTAGATAGGGGTGTCCAAATTCGTAAAAAAAAATTTGCAAATTTTTGCACAAGTCCGACAAGGGTGTCCGGACTTGTAAAAAAAGCTAATGTAGCGAGAGAAGATAAACACAAAGCTGAACCACGAAGAACAAAGCAAACATAAAGTTGAACCACGAAGAACAAAGAAAACACAAAGGGGATGAATAACAACGCATGAAGAAGAAGAGAAAAATCACTTATTCAGTGAGAAGAAAAACGAAGTCATGCGAAATGAGAGAGGTGTAGATGAAAGAGAAAAGAAAAATATGGTTGGTAATTAAATTTTACTATTTTTATTAAGGGTTTTTTTGGTATTTTGAGAAATTATGAAAGTGTAGGGAGAACTTATTAGAGTGCAGGGAGAAATTCTCATTTTCTAAATAAGTTAAATAATTAAAATGAGTTTTGATGTTAGAATAAAAATTCTTCAATCATATATTATACCAAAAAATCTACAAAAATATCTAAGAAATCGTATGAGTTTATCATTGTGACTATTTTAATTTTTTAGGATATTATTAATTAATTAATTCGTATGAGTTTTGTTGTTAGAATAAAAATTCTTCAATCATATATTATACCAAAAAGTCTACAAAAAATATCTAAGAATTCGTATGAGTTTATCATTGTGACTATTTTAATTTTTTAGGATATTATTAATTAATTAAATCGGATGTTTTTAGTATAAATATTTAAAGAAAATAAACTACAAAATAATATAGAAATAATTTTTTATCTTTTTTTCTCTAAATAATATTTATAGTCTATCGTCATTACAAATATTTATTTATGATATGTAAAGTTTTATCATAATTAAACTATTTTAATTTATGTATTATTAAATAATTATATTTAATATTCCTGTATAAAAAATTTAAAAATTAAAAAAATATAAAATTTAATGGTCTTATATTTTGCTTTACCGTAAATAATATTTTTCTACTCTACTTGTGGTGATGAGAGAGATTCAATATATATCCCATATTACTATTGTAATTTGTTTTAGAAGAATCATGTTGTAATTGATGATTCATTTTTTTATGATGACATTGTTGATATTTTTTTAGAGCAGAGTATTATTGATACTTTTTAACTTTTATTAAATTAAATATAATTACTTTTTTTATTTTTCTATATTAATTTTTTAAAAATATTATACTAACATCTTTTATATGTTTGAAAAATTACACTAACACTCATTTAAAACTTTACACTAATATTTTTTAGAAGTGCAAAAGTAATGGTTCAGAAAGCAAAAACACATGTGTAATCATACTAAATTTCAGTGTTATAGTAATTTACTTTTTTTTTTTAATGATCAAGCAATTTTTGAAGTATTTGATGATGAATTGGGTTGTACCGATCGCTAAACAACAGTAAGTTGAAATACATTATTTTGATCCCATTTATAATATTTGCTTTTAACTTATTTTATTTATTTATTAGATATATCCAGCAAAGTTTATTGATAATAGTGCAGGATGATCAAGAGTTTGATTTACTTTACAATGCTTATAATTATTAACTCTTATCTAAGTTCATCCATATAGTTTTGGAATTGTTAAAGGTTTCTCTATCCTAATTCCTTAGCAACAGAAAAATAAATTATTGAAGTTTTTCCTAATTCGTTAGCAAGAATGATTTCAATAATTTGATTACTGCGGAACAATTATTAAGTTAGACATACACATCCTACCTTATTTATAAGCGTAGTCATTATATGATGAACTTCTTGGTTCTTTAAATTCATGAAAATATTTCGATAATAGAAATTAAATAAATCACGTTATAAGTCGATCAGACAAATAACAAACATTACATATAAGGAAGATTCAAAATAGATAAATGAAACTTAAATAAAAGTAAGGAGATTACAAAGTATTGATCAGTGTCTCAATCCCTGATAATTCTTAGCTAAGTCCTACTATGGAGTATTTATAGGGGTAAGAAAAGGTGAGTATAGAATATTTTGAGGGATGTCTTCCCTCTTTCACTTGCAGCCTATTATAGCCTTTACCCAGGGGAATTCGCTCAGCAAATGGTTCGCCACTCATCAAAAGATACAACTGTTAAGATGTCGTTGAGTGAAAGTTGGTTTGCTCAGCGAATTTTAATGATTTCCATATATTCTTGGGGGCTTCGCTTAGCAAATTAATTTTTGTTAAACGGCCTATGAAGTCTGGTTCTCTTTGTGGCTTAGAGAATTTTAGCATGAATCACTAACTTCTTTTGGTCCATCAACATTGTTGGTTGATATTTGACATGTTACCCTTCAATTCACATGAAATAGTGTTGTAACTCGTTTGTTAACATCATATAATTCCTTTCTGTCCCTTATTTCTTGCTTTGTCTAAAGAGAGATTCAATAACAAATCAAAGGTTAAGTGCACAATTTCAACACTTTTTTTCAAAACAAACTTTTTTATAAAATATTTTTGGATTTTTATGATAAAGTTGGGTCATACAAAATTTTTTTTTTTTAATTTTCTAGTTAGATAAGTGTCATAATGATAAGTATTTTTATGATAAAATGGACACTTATCACTTGTCTCTATGCTTCTTCTGTTTATGTGAGAGAGATATATGTTATCACCGAGGTTGTAAGGAAATAAAGGCAATACTTGTTAGACATACATTTTCACATATTCATTAACCAACAAAGTCTTAAAACTTTCTTCACTCAAACAGTGTAGACTTCAAGGCTTGATCCAATGGATAGCTAAAATTTGAAATATTTTACAAACTTGATAAATTCAATGTGGTTGTAGACGATCTATCCCACAGATTCTACTAAGAACCCCCTTTGTTTGGAGCGTTCTTATCTCCCTTTCCTTCATTATTATTTGCTTTGCAGAAACATTATGCCTCACATAGAGAAGGAAATGAATTGTTCAGTAAAGTTTCTAATGCCCTACAAATGTAGCAATCATTTCATATTTTCAATAGCTTGATCTATTGCAAGGAGAAATTGTGCATACTAGATTATGCAGACCAGCGTACCAGCGTACGTTGATTTTGAAGGAGTATCACTCTACTCCTCTTGCTAGACACGGGTTTGAAAACAACCTTAGCTCGAATTGGTGCTTCATTTTATTGGCATGAATTGTATAAGGATGTTAAAGCTTATATTTAGAATTGCCAAATTTGTCAGTAAAATAAATATGTGCTATAAAAAAAGGGGTCCCCTTCAACCTCTGCCAACTCTAAACCAGGTCTAGGAAGAAATCACAATTGATTTTATAACTTACCTACCTAACTCCTTTGGTCACACCATTATCTGGGTCAACTAAGTTTTTCGCTCTTGATCTTAGTAAGCAATTTTCTGTAGACATTTGTCGTCTTTAAGGGGTTTCTAAATCCATGATTAGTGACTAGGATCTATTTTTTCTTAGTTCGTTTTGGAAGGAATTTTTTAAATTGAAAGGAACTTAGTTAAAATATATTACTTTTTATCATCAAGAAATGGATGGTCACTCAGAAGTATTAAACAGTAGGCTGGAAACTCACCTACAATGTTTTGTGGGAGATCGTCCTTGCACTTGTTTTTGTTTCCTCCATCTTGCAGAATTGTGGTACAACTCCACTTTTCACTCTGCTATTTAGATGTCTCCATTACAAGGCATATAGAGTGTCTACCTCTTGCGCCTTCTTGATTTCACTTTCGGGTCATCTGGTATTATCTCATTTGATGAAACTCTCACACAACATCGACAAATTTTAGAGGAGTTAAAGCTCAATTTAAAAAAAGCTCGTTAACACATGGTGGATCGGGCAAATAAAAACAAACAAGATCGTACCTTTGTCATTAGCAACTGGGTACGACTCAAGTTGCAAGCGTATCATCAACTAACTATAACCTCTCACCCTTCATAAAAGTTGTCGCATCACTTTGTGGGTCATTTAGAATCCCTTCTCGACTAGGCATGGTGGCTTACAAATTACTTCTCCCTGTCGATTCAAATTACTTCTCGGTTATAAGGTTCCCCATCGAACCAATCGTTGCCCACGAATCCTCCAAAGCCACTGCCACTTGATCCTCATTTCACTTCATCAGAACCTCCCTCAAAGACTGTCGCAACTTGCATCCCAAATCGTCACCCTACTCACCAACTCGTCATAGACATCACCTCAATTGCCACGATTGCAGAACCTTTGTGTTAGGCACCTACTACCCCTGATCTCAACCTCGTCGTCGCTGTTGTCCAGTTCGTACTAATCTCATCATCGTCACCAACATTAGTTCAATTTTGGATTCTCCTAACCTTTTTAGATGGTCTTATCTCAAAATCTAAGGTAGTGGGTTTTGTTTCTCTTATATGCCCTTCAACTGAGACAAACATCTTTTGTCACTCTAACCATTCTAATTCAAGGCTTGTGTCTCCCATGAGCTCTCCAGCTAACACCCATTCTCATTCCATTGAATCTGGGCTTTTTGGCCAACAGAGTATAAAAAAAGAATAATTACAAATTTGGGTGGTCAACCCAAATATTACCGAAATGTTGTAGTTTGATCATTCAACGTCCAAGTACACCATTTTGTTTGGCATATTTGAACCAAATATGCCAAATTACTTGGCGTATTTAGACTGCACATAAACACACACGTCAAGAATGTTGTACTCCATGGTGCACTTCACGGGCTTCATTGACGAGAAGGGCGATTTTGAGGGACATGGAATGTATTCACATTGGCATAGTAATAATAAGACATAAAGAAAGAATGGAAGGTTGTGAAATTGATGTATGAATAATAAAATGGGACATTATTACAGAAGCACATGCCTAAAAACTAATCAAGGTTGTAGTTGTAGTGCTTTAGCAGTTGGATTTTTGTAGAGAATGTTGATTATGAAGTACCCCATTGACCTTAGGATGATGGGAATCGTCATCTGACACCCTTGTTGTTTTCACTTTAACAACCCTATCACATAGGTTCAACACAATGTATGTCCTAATCCCACCAATGAACCCATACGCAATGGAATACGTCAAGGGCATCAACATACGCATATATCGATTCTCTCATGTCCTCCCAATTAATCTCCACCACCAATCTCATCATCAGCACCCCCACCAGAATCAAAGGCAATCCCACTGCCCATGTCAAAATCAACGTTAGCAGTGGCGTGAAAAAGAATTCCATAAAGAAATATGTCAGCATTGTCATTTCGCATATTTGGTTTAAAAACACTAACTGGTTTGGCATATTTGATTCAAGACACATGCTTCACTCGAATACGCCAACAAAAATGGCATATTTGACCATTGAATGGTCAAACCACATCATTTTAGTAATATTTGGGTTGGCCATCGCAAATTTGTAATTTTTTTTTTTTTGTCAAAAAGTCATTGCATCTAAGCTATTTTCCTGTCCAACGGGTGTGTCCTTGAGATGATCACCAAAAGGCTCCTTTCTTGCTTTTTACAACTAGCATTAAAACCCTAGAAGAAACACAACCTATTCAACTGCCACTATTGGATTCTCTTCCAGTGATTTGTGACCTTTCGTCGGACCCATTCACATTAGTAATTCATGTCTCACCTCACTTTGAGGACAAAGTGGCTTCTAGAGTGATGAGTATTGTTACTGACCCAAGGCTAATGGATCACGTGAAACCCAAAAGAGAGAAAAAGAAGTCCTTGTGGTTAAAAGACTTTATTTAATTTTTGGGCTTTGTTTGTGTTTTGTTGTGGTTTTGAATTCTAGTATTTTTTAAAGTGGTTATGGGTCTCTTTTGGGCTAGGTTATCTGAACATTTACCCTAGTATTTCTACTTTATTGGGGAAAGATTAGGGTTAGCAAATTAATTTTTCTTTTCCTTCAAGCTTTATGCATTTCCCTTGCTGTTAGTCTTTTCTTAGTTTTATCAGTAGCAAAAATCTTCCTAAAAACATTTTTATACATAGGAAGTAGAATTTGAAGCTTCCTTATTGAAACACTTAACCCTAGCTTTTCCACTTTGACTTGGAGTATCAAATCAAGTGGGATTGGGGATAATTGTGAATATGGTATTTTTGTCACCTTCATTTTTGCTATTTGCATCTTATAAAATATTATTTCCCTAAACTACCTTTGTCTCATTCATCTTCTTCTGTTGCTGCCCTCCATTGCATGCAACCTCCTACGCCCCAACCCTTGCCCCCTGTACCCACCACCCATGCTAAAAAAAAGGGATTAATATATTATGGATTATGTAATTTGTAAGCTAAATAAATTGTATAAAATAAATTGTAGATCATATGATCTACAATGTTCCTCACACAACTATAGGTTATATGATCTGAAATATTTTTTTGCACCTTTCACTATTACGGATTACATGATCCATAGTTATACAAAGCTCATTGCAAATCATGTGATCCATAATGTAATTTTGTGCAAATTTTTAGCATGTGAATCACATGATATGCAAAATAAGAATCTCACTTTTTTAGTGTGGGTGGAGGGGGAGGGGGGTGCACATGGTGGAGCAAGGGTTTGGGACACATGAGGTGAGGCTGTAGGGTTCGCGGGTTTGCATGTTGGGTGAGACTTGGTCGGGCGACATACAAAGGGAGAAGACAAGAATGTTTGAGGTATTAAGGTTTTTAAAGTGTAAAGAGCAAAACAGCGGGTGCAAATAGCAAAACAAAGGGTGCAAATAGTAAAAAGGAGGGGTGCAAAACACATGTGAATATGGTGGGTGATGGACCATTCTGACCTAACCACAAACTCGTATTTTAGATGGATTGAATAGTTTTGATTCGCCAAAATAAATTATTTTTTTTAAGAGTTCGTATTCAACTCACAGACAAAACGATTTGCGGAGCCACACACACATACACATACAAATATATCTTAAATAAATAATTGAAAATTTCTAACATTTTTAAACTAGCTAAAATTTATTATATCATATTAAAAATTATATAATCATTTATAATATTATAAAATATTTTTCAGTACTAAAAGTCTAAAATATCTCAATTCATAACAAACAAGTTACAATATTAATACAAATTAGTAGTTTAAATGATAAATTTGTCCCTTTAAATAAGTTAAGGTAAATTTGTTAGCTTTTGAACTTAACTCGCAAAGTGTAAAAATTTTGCAAACAAACTCAATTTTTTCCTATATTTGAAAAAAATGTTTCCAAACCCGGACGAGGTTGAGAGTTCTATGACCTAATTCCATATACCCACCCATAATTATAAAGGACATTTTTGTCTAATCACTTAAAAAAATAACACTGTAATTTAATAGTTTCGGTAAAGGGGTAAAAAATATAAAATAAAATACAGAATTCTGGATAATAAATCTTAAGTAGAAAAAAGTGTTAGAATTTTTTTTCTAAATAATTTTTTTAATTGATTAAAATTTACTAGATGATTTCTAATTTTAAAAAAAGAATATTTTTTTATGGAGAAGTAAATGTCAAACCACTAAAGAGAAGTGTTTAGAAATCTCTCCAAAAAACTTTCTTTAAAATTGGTTAAAGTTTATTAAAAATTATTAAAAAAATTTTTAAAAATTATAAAATTTTGTTTAGCACTCCTGCCTGGAATGAATTCTAGCAATCACATTCCTCTTGATTGTAATTTTGTCATAAAATGACTGCCTTTGTGAATTTTCATTTTGTTTTGTTTAAGTAACCACGCGACAGCAGTGATGCTTATTGATTGAGTGATGTTTCTTGGGGGACACCGTATAGAAAAGTGGATTAAGTTTAGTTCACTCGTTTTTTCTGTAAAATAAAACTGCACGCTACCTTTCAAATTAATAATTAAGTTGACATATTTTTTTACATGTTTGTAAATTATTTCAGGTCTAAAATTTTAGCACTTGACACTTTGGGATTGAAAAAATTATTTATTTTATTTTTATTTTATTAAACTATTAAAATTAGATTAAATTAAAAAGGATTGTTGTCTCAATAGTGTATTTAATAAAAAGATTACATTAAATTAAAATTGAAATAAGGGTAATAAAAACAGCAGAGTAACAGGACACTATTTTCCCCCTCATCATATCATATCATATAAACTCTCTCACTCTCCACTCCTCCCAATAAACTATTTTTGTGCTTACTTCACACATGAAAACCGCTCAAGGATGATTTCTTGCGTGGAGGCTAATCTCTATATTACTCGTAAAGTCAAAGCCTCTTAACTTTAAAACACTAGTTCTTAATCTCTATATTACAGTTAAGTTGGGTCACAATCTTAACTCCATGCTTTTTGTTGCACTAGTGTAAATCAAGAGCCACAAAAAGGAGTTTCAGCCCAATAATCCCAACTCAAAGGAGATGAATGTAACTAACTACACGGTCATGGTTAAGACTGTGTTTTTTTTTTTTGTTACTTTGAAAATATTTTCTAACATTAAAGTACCTAGCTAACTATTGTTGTTGCCCTGTGTGTGTGACAGTGGTTATCAATGGGACAAAACGCGACGAGTGAGAAAATAGCTGCCTTGGTCTCTACGATGAATGCGGCAATGGAATGCGCTCGGGTACGAAGCTATCTATCTTTTTCTTTTTACTCGTAAAGTTGTGTTTTTTATAACTGTTGGCATTAGAAATATAATGGTTTTATAAAGTTATTGATGAGGTTTTCTATAAAGATCATGTTTGGATGAACTTCTTTGAAAGTATTTAGAAAAAAATAAAAATAAGTCCAAACTCCAGTTACATTTTTCAAAAGGACTGTTAATTGTACCAACAAATTTGAACACAGATTTAGATAGCTGAGTTCCTTTAGCAGACAAAAAAATGCATTCCTGATCTTTTGTATGAGAAGACTTTGTTGGAAGAAGCAAAATCCACTTTGACGATGTTGGAAGGAATTCAGTTTTAATTAGGAATATCCTTGATGCACAACATAATAAGGTACAATAAATTGTGGATTAAATTTAAGTAATTGTTGAAGTATTGAATATCCATCACTTTATCCGAAATTTGATGTATTTTAGCAAAGTTTAGGAATCGGTTTGAAGTGTTTTTTCTTTTTTTATGAATAATGAATACTTCGATTTTCTAGGATGACTACTTGAGTAGTTCTTTTAGTTTAAGGACCAAGTAAGAGAGAAGATAGTTCTTAAAGGATGACATTAATGGTTTACTCAGAAGTTTTACTCTTTCAATTGAATGCGACATTTACTCCTGAAATTGAACACATAAGTTCAGTCACATAAGATTGTTAATTGCTAAAATTAGGAATTTAGCAGTCAAATTGACGGGTCCTTAAGATTTCGTAGGCTAAATTGACATGTGATTGTAATTTTGGAACCTGCTTACACATATGGTGTGAATAATGCCTGCTGCTTCAGATATTGATTATTAATGTTATATATGTTACAGGGTATAGCAGCTCGTTCTGGTGAGATAGAAAAGTCATCAAGCATGATTTGCACCTCCTTGGCCAAGTTGGAATCTGCCCTCAATTCAGACTCATTAGGAGAAGTTGGCCATACTGCTAAGTTATTTGGGCCAGAAAATGATCACGAGTCTACAACGTGCCAGGGAATCCGCAAGAGTAAACCATTTCAGACTCATGATCAAATTCCCAACAAAAAGGCCAAACCCTCAAATGACCCCAATGATATCTCTGATGAGGATGACAAGATTAATCTATTTGACAATGAGTCCAAGGGTATTAGACCCCTCAATGTTTGCTTGCAATCCAACTCAATGCAGTTGACGAAATGCAAAATAGATACCAAGGATTATTCAAATAAAATGGCCAATTTGCACTAGCAACTACAATAGAGTGACACCATCTAAGGTAATACATTGGTGTGTGCCACCTTATCAATGAGATGTTTCTCAGTTAACTCATTGCGTATACTCAAATGTAACAGGATCCTGACAACTTTCATTCAGTGCCGAGATTAACTAATGTTGGGATGGAACAATTTCCAACTCCTTTGGCCATGCATATACCAATGAACACCCTAAAACTCGATTCACATGCCAGATGGTTTTATTATGACAGGTACAGGGGACATCATCTGACAATGAAAGACCCTGCGTCTAATAGGAAGGCATTATCAATGGTAAAATGGCTAATCTGTTGAGTTACATTGGTTAATTAATTTTGATTGATATTAACATTGATCTCATGATTAATTTTTTGTATCATTTCAAGTCCAAATTCGACCCTACAGATGATATGCAACTAACTGCTGAGATGAAAGTATGTGCATACGTGTTTAGCCCTGACAACCCTCCAGGGTAGAAAACTTCAATTCTTAGCTTAGTTTGTTTAAATGATTAATTCACATTTAATAGCCGACTAACTTTATGCACATGCACATGCACCTAACTAAACACATGGATGCACTGTGGCAGTGAGGTTCTACTAAGGATTGGAGACGCATCTGCTACAACAAGAGACATTGAGTGTCTTTGCTCAGGAATGATGATTGAAGATAAGGTTAAATAGTGGTCCTATCCCAATTTGTGATATTTTAATTTGTATAGAGGTTGATTGAATTGCGTGCATATGTATTTGACAACAGATTATTAATATTATGTCCCTGAAAACTACCTTGATGCAACTCGATAATGTAACTGACCAAACTATTTGGTCGTTCCCGTCCTCCTTTGCAGTATGTTCATTTGATTGTTCCTAGTGGTTTGATTTGATCTAATCAGAAAGAAAATACGTAGCCTTACAAATTTGTTCATGTTACAGGATTATGTTCTTCAAGGAGAATCTGTTGACCACCTCGTAAAGGCTTATGCGATATATTTGATGCCATCCTTCTCTAGTCTTAAATTTGTAAAGTGATAATATCATTGAAGGTAAATTTAATTTGACATTGTCTATAGAAATGATGGTCACATTTATTTTGCACAATTTACTTACAGATATACTTGACCATTAAGGATGGGGAACATTGGTATTCGGTGGTTGTTTCATTGGAAGAGCGAATTGTACATCACCTAGACTCGTGCTTTCATGTGGGACAAGTGAGAAAAAGGCACAATGATATAAGGACAATGGTAATTACTCAAAGTGCCACAACACACCTTTTAATGCTTTTTTTCCCAATACTTCCTAGTTAAAACACATGTGGGTCTTACTAATTTAGGAGTGACTAGTGAGATATACAAATTAGAGAACTAGACCTGCTTAAATTTAAGTTAAATAGGAGGGAGAATATATGGCATGCATTACTCGTTTATGCATTTCTACCATAGTCATAAAATCTTAGATTTAACTCATTCATAAATCCACTTCATGGATGCAGTGTTATGTCTTGGCTCAAATGATATCATCAGAATACTTTCCACAAGATTATCTGAGTAGCCTACAAAAAATAAGGTGGTGGGAGATCGTGGACACAAAGGGAATATCAAGCTGTGAACAAAGGTAATTAAATTAAATTATATTATATATATATATATTGCCACTCCTATGTATAAAATAATACTAACATTGAAATTTTATTTAAATCCAAAGATACAGTGACAACTCTGCCGTTTGGGTTCTTGAATGGATGAGGATGGAACATTGCTTTAAATCGAATCACGTTCATGTGGTAGGTATTTCTTTTGTTTATCATATGTTTATCATTAAAATTTATTATTTTATAACTCTAAATTATTATGCTTAGCTTAATGAGAAAGTGGTTAGAATGAGGACTGCCATGGATTTATTACTTTGGCCATACAATGAGTGCAAAGAAACGCTGAAGAGAAAGTTGAATCTTTCTGGAAAACGCTAAAGCCAAAAGGATAATGCCCACAGTTTTTTGATCAATGGAAACGATTAAGCCTCTCAACAAGTATTTCTCATTTGGTTGGGACCAAGTGTTAATTGAATTCTATAAATTTCTTTCAGTACCTGTTTTACATTTCGGAATAAGTAATCTGAAATATAAAATTACATTTCGGATTACTTTTAAAATATGAACGATATTTTTTCATTCTGAAAAAGGTAATTCGAAATGTATTTTTATATTTTAAAATAGTCATCTCAAAATGTAACAGGTGCTGGGAAAAAATTATGAAGTATAGATGAAACAATCCGAGCTGTATATTTTGGAAGTGCTTTGTATTTGTTGCCCTTTTGGGTCCTCATTAGTTTGAGTTTTATTTACATATATGTATTACATATATTGATGATCAAATTTGAGTACCATGGTCTTTGTGATGGTTGGACTTATGCTTGTCGTATTAAGGATGAATGTGAACTTTTTTTTTTGAACGAAAGGATGAATGTAAACTTGTTATCGTCATATATATTGCCATTTGAGTATTTGACCACCAATTCGAACGGAGGATTTTCATTGATCATATGTAACTGCATAGCTGATAAGAGAAGCAAGAAAGAACTTACCTTGAATCTGCAAACTAGAGTTTTGACATCAATATAGATTTCTTTGCATCAAATAGTGCTTATGGTTATTGCTGTTATTAAGCAGAACAAAAAGGAAGAGATGATGCCATACATAGTATTCTTAAAGTGATATTTCACTTCTATTTATCTATATATTATATATTAGAATGTGATACAAAGACAGATTTATTATGGCTCTTCAAAATAGAATTAGACATGGGATAAAAGTATACATAATTCATGATAAAAAAGAAATCATTAAAACACATTTAACAATTAAAAAAGGGTGTGTTGTTTTTCTATGGAGCGTTTTAGGCGCACGGTAAGTGGGCAATTAAGAAAGGAAAAGAATTGGCGAAAGTCAAGATAGGTCACTTACCGGGTCAATGTGAACAAAACCCACACGCGTCCGTTATAAATTACATTTTTTCGACCTTTTGGTATGGAAACGGTTCATTTCATAAAAACCTTGCTCCATTCCCAAACACATGTTCATCTTTTTCAGTTCTCAAAATCACATCTTTAACATTTTTGCTTGAAAATTCCCTTTGTTTTTGTTTCATGGGCTCATTTTGGGACCATACAGCGCCATGACCAAACCCAACTCTTTCTTTCACAATCTCATCAAGCCCTTCAAACTCAGTTCCAGTAAAGGTAAAGCCACAAAACCCATTATTTTCTTTCTGGTTTTTGAATATTCGATTATAATAAAAATATATATACTTACAGAGGAAGAAAACCAAGACGACTTACAGAGCATAACTTCACAGGAGCAGAAGATCTTCCCCTACGAAACATTGGTTGCTGCTACTAACAAATTTCACATTCTTAACAAGCTGGGTGAAGGAGGATTTGGACCCGTTTTTAAGGTACATCAATTATCAATCCTTATTGTTGTTTTTTTTTTTCTCATGTTTGAGTTGATTAAGGTTGGAATCTTAGTAAGAGTTCAATTGATTCCATCAAATGTTTCTGCAAATTAAATTAACTAGGGATTAGGGAAGCACTTTTTTAACCCGGAAAGGTTTACATGTTAGAATTATCATTTTGGAGAAAGTTCAACGCGGAAAAACAAAAATTATTGCTAGTTTTTGGTTTTACTTGGTAAGCTAAAAATCTGAGACTTGTTCTATATTTTTTTAAAATTTAATTTTGGACCCTAAAGGGGAAATTGAATGATGGGAGAGAGATTGCAGTGAAGAAATTATCGCATAGATCGAATCAAGGGAAGACACAGTTCATTAACGAGGCAAAGTTATTGTCTCGTGTGCAGCACCGTAATGTGGTGACTTTGTTCGGTTATTGTACCCATGGCTCTGAGAAGCTTCTTGTTTATGAGTATGTCCCTCGCGAGAGCCTCGACAAGCTTCTCTTCAGTGAGTGTTTCTTTTCAAATCCTCTCTTTTACATGCACTATTTCTTTTTTTTTTAATTTAGCTGTGATTTTCTAAAAAAATTTACCATTACTCTGAACTTTGTAACATTCTAGATAGTGAGAGGATCTAATGGACGTTCATGTGTGAGACTGTACATTTAAAAATTCCTTAAGTAAGAAAGTAATTAGTACTGTCCATATTTGTATTGTTGCTTGGTCGAATTCATTTAATTTAGCAAATAATTTGGATAATATATGTCAAAAAATATCAGTGCTTTTTTACAGGCTTTTTGATAGTTTTTCATGCATCAAAGATTAGTCTTTTGATTTTTCATTTTTTCAGGGGAAACTACCAAGATCACCAATAAAGAAAGCTATTGAAAAATTTTGAGTTTCTTAAAATTAATTGTGAAAAGTGAACCTAAGTAAATGATTTGACTTTTGACCTGCCCATGTTTTCATAGATATTTGTTACAGAAATTCTGAATGTCAAATTGTCAATTCCAGCCCAAATTCTGTTGAGTGTGAATTAAGCTACCAAGCAGCTTGAGTAAATATTTTTGTAGCCAAAGTGGGAAATGGTTGAGGTTTTCCCCTCTACTCAATTTTCATTATATCCCTACCATGTTCTGTTCTCAAATTTTTTGTGAGGCCTCCATAGGTAGATCCATAGATGCAACATTTTTCCTCATAATAATATGATATATTTTTTTTTGCATGACCATCTCAACCTACCCTGTGTCCCCTGAAATCCTTTTTTATTCATACCTTGTTCCGAGGCTAATATTAAAAAAACCAAACCCTTGTCCTGTTCTGGAAACTAGAAAGAGACGGAACTTAATCCCTTGACCTTGACATGCGAATATGCAATTAATTGGATACATGCTTATAACGTTCTAAACTAAGTAGGCAAAACCATTTTCTATTTTTATTTTCAGTTAGACACACAACTAAGCAACCTCGAAAGTAGAAGAATGAAAGAAACTACCTCCTCCTTCACCTTTATGTTGATTTTTATCATAACCCATTCGTAATATTTAGGTAACTGTCCTAATCTTTTAATTTAAATTAAAATTTACTATAAATTTAAAATAAAAATTAAACTAATTATTTGGTAATTTTTTTATTTTTAAGTATAAAATCATTTTAAAATTAAAATTTGATGGATAATATATTTTTGGATTTTTGAGATCTAGCCACCACCTTTAATATATTTCAGGTGTTAGATTAATTAATTAATCTAACTAATATGGCCTATGTAATTTAATAGTTTGACTTTAATAAAGCATAGAAGGATTATTTTAACAATCTCTTTCTTTTTCCTTTTAAAAGATATATAAAATGTAAAAGAAGTTACAAAATTGGAGTTAACTGTTTACGAGACTCCATCAAAAGAATTTACATCAGGACCATTTTTTTATATAGAATATATGTTTTTTTTTTTCTATTAGGCTTTGTTTGTTTGAGAGAAAAAAATAAAGAATATAATAATAAATTAAAAAAATATGTAAAATTAAAGTAGAATTGAAAGAGTATGGAGCTCATTATAAATAGTAAAAATAGTAGACATTGACATTGTAATGCAATAGGCAAAATTAAATGAAGGCGTTAAGGTATGAAAAAAGTGGGTACAAGAAGAAGTTCTAATTAATGTAATGAAATGAATGCAGAATCCCAGAAGAAAGAGCAGCTAGATTGGACACGTAGATTTGACATAATCAGTGGGGTGGCAAGGGGATTGATATATCTTCACGAAGACTGTCACAATTGCATAATCCATCGTGACATAAAGGCAAGCAACATCTTACTTGATCAAAAATGGGTGCCCAAGATTGCAGATTTTGGCCTCGCGCGCCTCTTCCCCGAGGACCAAACCCACGTCCAAACACGTGTGGCTGGAACCAAGTATGTCATCCTTTTACTTTTTAATATAACACGTTCATCCTCATAAATCAAAAGTCAACACGTCTAATCAAAAGTCAACACGTCTAATCTATAACCATAAGTCTTTCGTGATCTTGCTATTGCTATTTTCACGTTCGTAGAATCGAAGAAAATTTTCCCGCGTTTGAAATCTCTCTTAGTGTGCAGCTTTTGTTTTTAATTCCTATATGAATGTTTGACTTTTTCTGTCTAGTTTTCGTGTCTATTGTGCACTGCCATTAATAAATGTTTTGAATTCATCAATTTTTATTTCAAGTATGTCTAGATGAGAGAGACTAGAGTAAATTAAAGACTTTTATGAATGAGATTGGTGCTTATTATAAACTATAGGCCCTCTCTTTGTGTGTCTTATAGAGTATTATATTATGGAATGAAAATGATAATATAGTAACGAAATATGATGTGATATGCAGCGGGTATCTGGCTCCGGAGTATTTAATGCATGGGCATTTGTCGGTGAAGGCAGACGTATTTAGCTATGGGGTTTTGGTGTTGGAATTGGTTAGTGGCCAGAGAAATTCATCCTTTGATATGGACGTGAGTGCACAGAATCTCCTAGACTGGGTATTAATTTTAAACTATCCCATACTAGTCTTTTTTATTTATTATTACTAGTTACGTAGTATATTATAGCTATTAGCTGTGAAGGTACGTGTTATTATGGCCGTTCTCATTTTTGACTTCTTTCTTGCCTCTTGCATTGAGCTAGACTTTTATCTGTTGGCGCGTATTTAATTGGTTGCCTACATTATTGTGAAGATATGTCTTTTTCATGAGTTTATTTCCTCTCCATTATTGGATTGTTACAGTAGTCCTGTGTCTTCTCTCTCCAGTAATGGAGAGGATTTTTTTTTCATAACTATCTTTTCAGTTAATTCTACCAAACTTGTGTGTGCATGCAGGCGTTAGTGGTCCTGGGTCATAGTTCCCGCTTATTTAAAAAAGAATTTTGAATACTATTTATTAAGACTTTTTCTTAAATATTACTCCTTCAAAATTTATTAATTTCTTAACCAATTCTCTCAATGTTAGTCAGATTCTTAGTAAAAAAACATAAAAAAAAAAAATCATGTTCCAAAATTGATTTTGACTGAATTTATAAACTTAATGAACTAAATGGAACATTTTAAGTGATAAATGATGAAACTTAATGTAATTGTTTTAGCCTAATTAGACTGATAAACTTTAGATGAGGTTGTTGTTGAAAGCAAAAACGTTGACTACTTTGATGTCTTTGTTTTTCTTATAGGCATACAGGCTATACAAGAAGGGTAGGGCCTTAGAGATCGTGGACCCTACATTGGCCTCTTCAGTGGTAACTGAACAAGTAGAAATGTGCATTAAACTGGGTCTGCTCTGCACTCAAGGTGATCCACAATTACGCCCAACCATGGGGCGTGTAGTGGTGATGTTGTCAAAGAAACCAGGCCACATGGAAGAACCAACAAGACCAGCAATACCGGGTTCCAGATACAGAAGAGTACCTCGCAGACCCTATGCAATGTCTTCTGGTTCTGGGGCTGATGATGATGACTCTAAGTCACACACTTTTGATTCAAGCAACTCTGGCACTAACACTACATCTGCAACTGCAACTGCAACAACAAGCTCCAATATTACTGCAGAGGTTGACCGGCGAGGGAAACGACCAATGCAAGGTTGAGTACATAATTAGTTTTCTCATTGATTTTAATGTCATGAATTTTGTGATGTAAGTAAATAATGATTGATGTAAATTTTACGAGTAGGGAAATTTTTTCAGTGCCACTGGGGTATGCTTTTCTTTGTCCTTCTTGTAAAAATATAAAAAATTACTAAATGAAAAATATAACTGCAAAAAGCAGCTAAGGTGGGGGAACAAAGTTGATGCTAAAATTGATATACTCATTTGATTGGTTTGATTTTGTTTTTTAGTTTTTAAAAATAGTTTTCAGGAAGAAAAAAAAAAAAAACTTGTTTGATAAGTGTTATTTGAAAACTGCTTTAAAAATATAAAAATGGAAAAACTTATTTATATTTATTAAAATTTTATTAATGAAAAGTAAAAAATAATATATTCTATTGTATTTTAAATTTTTAAAACAAAAATAAAAAACTTAAAAGTAAAATTACTTACTGTCATACTTTTTTTAATTTTTAAAAATTAAAAAACAAAAATTGTTTTTAAAAATTGTTTTTACAAAATATTACTCAAACAAGTTTTTTAGTTCTTCAATACTAAAATATTTAAAACATTGCTAAACAAGTACTAATTTGATTGAGTTTCAATTGATGTTAAAATTTTACTATCGACTCTTAATTTGAATTTCATTTGATAAATTTTAAAAGTCAAAGATAAAAATGTCTTAATATAAAAGTTGATAAATTGTGAAGTGTCATAAAGTGTAATGAAACTTATTTTTTAATTTTTATTTAAATTAAATCAATAAGTCTAGTTTATATATTTTTAAATGTTACAATTTAATCAATAATCTTATATCAATCAAGTTTGAATTAATTTTATTAATTTTCTAAATAAGATAAAAATGTAAATAAACTCATCTGGTATGTGGATTTATTTTATTATAATTCTTATGTATCAAATCTATCAAATTTTCTAAAAAATTGGATATTAATAAAAAGATAATGAAGTGATTGATATTTTAATATATTTTAAATATTACAATTTAATCAACACTTATATATTAATCAAGTATGAATTGATCTTATTAATTTTCTAAAGGTAAAATAAGTTGAGTTTATGATATATAACTGAAGGTTGCATCGAGGCTTCAATAAATTTTTGTTTTGTGCTACGTTCTACTAATTTTTTTATTTTACTTTGAGTCCTTTAAGGATTATTTATATAATTTTTTAAAATATTTCAAAATAATTTTAAGCATTATCTAAAGTGTTTTAGAGACTAGAAAAGAAAACAAAAATTATTAGGACCTAACACAGAAAAAATTTATTGAGATCTAACATAAAATTAGGTAAAATATAAGAGACTTAAAATATATTTAACTCTTTTTCTAACTAAGATAAAAATATAAATAAACTTATCTCGTGGATTATGTAGATATTTTTATAATTATTCTCATGTATCATATCTATAAAAAATTATAAAAATTGGACATTAATAAGAAGATAATGAAGTATACATATTTTAGTATGTTTTAAGAAATATATATTACCCTTTATTATAAAAAGAAATATATATTAACCATTTTGATATACATGAGAAACCATTTTGAATGACTTAAATATGTTTAGGGTTCTTCATATATTAGTAAATTTTGTTTTAGGTCTCCAATATATCTTAATCTTTAACGACGTCAGTTATGTATGGACTATGATGCAAATGGTAGAAACATTCTGAGACCTATATGCCTCTGAAATTCTTTTAGAGACCCAGATATCAATGATTCAATCTTTTAGGGACCATTTGATATTTCACTCTTTAATTTGTGAAAAAACTTACTTTTCTGTTTAGAAGTTTAAAATGTTTGAACGACCTCTTGGAATTGCAAATAGTAAAACAAATATACACTACATCTCGAAAGGAAAAAGCTATAGAAAAAAATACATATACAAGTGTAATAAAAAAGAGTAAATTACATTTTTTTCAATTTTATTGTAATGACACATGCACCTCTTATTCTTTGTTAACCCTTTCGCACCTTAAGAGAATGTTAATGTAAAAATTGAGACGATTATTAGTATCAAATTTGAGAGGGGTATTAGTGTAATATTTTCAAACATATAGGTACAGGTAGGCAAATAGACTGATTTGGCCCATTTAGTTTTGACTACGAAACTTGCATTTTAAATGGGTCAGATAAGTTTAGTTCGCCAAAAGAAATAAACTTTTTAAAGTCTTGTATCTAATCCACAAAGCCTATTGACTTAACGGACTAGTCCCTGAGCCTACATATATTAATATTTTTCCAAAAATAATTAATTTTTTTAACATTTTAACGTATTAAAAATTATATTATCATTTATAATAATTTAAAACACTGAATATTTTTAATACCAAAATATTAAAATATCATAATTCACAATAAATAAGTCACAACATTAACACAAACTAATAGTCTAAATAATAAATTTGTCGATAACACTGTAATCCCACAGATTTAGCCTGTAAAGTCTGTGGGTTTTGAGGATCAGACTCAATTCTTTTCTTGAAGACATTTTTTCCTACACCTCCCTATTTTCTACTTGCACCTCCATAGTCTTGTAAAAAGATAAAAATGCCCTTAAGTTAAAAATGTATAAGGGTTAAAAATTCTCCTCCTTTGATAACTACATAAATTACCTATTTTTACATAGTTAAAATAGAGCATTTATCCTAATTCTTCCTTATTTGTTATGGCACTCGACCGCCCAGTGCCAGTCAACCCGAGAGCAATGCATTTTTAATTATAGGTGCCCAACTTCCAGAAACCCACCGCCCAACGCTTGATAAACATGTTTCCTAAGTTGTTATGGTGCCCAACAACCACTTTTCCATGTTGGGCGTTGGTGTTGCGTTAGGACCCATCTAAAAGGAAACAAGTCATTTTTTCAAAGAGAGATCCTGATGCAATCTAGCCTACCGAGGGTCCTATCACTAGGGCTATGACTTGAAAGATAGAGGAGGACATGTCCCAGAAAGAGTTCACAAGACCTTAGCTCTTGATTAAATGAAGATCTTAGGTCATCATTCCTAGTTTATCCTTTGTAAATATTAATTAGCTTGTAATTTCATTTGGGTCATGTATTTTGGCCATTTCCTTTTAAAATAGGATGTAGAGGTGTCTTTAATTATTTGGAGGAGTAGGTTTAGTGTAAGGTACCTTTGATTAGGCGTTTTAGGTTCACTCTCCTCACACTTTAGATGAGCTATTTGCACCCCCCATGGTTTAGTTTAGGCGCCACTTTAGGGCCTAAGACTTGGATTAATTAGCCTTAATGCTAATTAAGCCCAAGTTCCACATTGCCTTGAAATGTGTGTCCAACCTCTTCCATTGGAATATTTAGACTCATCCCTCGTCTTGTATTCTACATACTTGGATGAATGAATATAAGACCCCTTTAGTAAGCATTTTGATCAATTGAGTATCTTGACAAACCTTTCTCTTGATGATTCTCTTCCTAGTAAGCTTTTATCAAGGGTCTTCTCCCTTGTGGCAAGCTAGCATAAAATTTTTTACTTATCTTTCTCTCCCAAGAGAAAGCGGTTTCTTCCTCCCCCCCCCCCCCCCCAATCTCTAGCCTCATCATCCTCCATTTCTTAAAAAGGAATAACCTTGGTTTGAGAAAGATCAAAGGAGTGTATCATTTGGTATTAGAGCCATCTTCATGAAGGTTCATTCCTCTTCCTTTTTTCCCTAAGTTAGGCATCAATTTCTTTCAATATTCTACTATTTTTTTGCTTTAATTTTTATGCTTCCTTTATTGTCAATTAATTTCCTTTTATGTTTTGTTACTATAGCCTTGTAGTTTTAATTTCTTGTCATTTAAATTCCTTGCGCTTTTCTTCTTTTTTCTTCAATTATATAGTTCCTTTCCTTGAATCATTGTGTGCTTTAGGTTCTTTATTTTCTTGCATTTTATCTACTTGTTCTTATTCTTATGAATTTCCTAAGAGCGCTTGTGATAATGATTTCATAATCTTTGTGAAAAAAGCCACCTAAGTGTGGTCTAAGCTCTTGGATTCACATATTTTCTTTTGCTTGTTCCTTTATTTTCTTTTGGGCATTTCATTCCTTAGTGTTGGGCATGAGTTCTTTAAATTTTCTGCACTTTATCATTAGATTGTCATGTTTAATCCTTTTTTTGTCACTTAAATTCCTTATTTAGCTTTTACAATTTTTTACCATAAAAAGAGTGTGTGTCTTCTTGAGAAATTGAGCATCTAAGAGGAGTATCCTTAGTAAGTTCTTGTCCAAGTAGTTTTACATGCTTTAGATCAAAGCATGTTTCCATAAATTTTTTTCAAAACAAATGCTCAATTATTTACTAGTGTCTTTTGTTCATTTTAGCAGGTTAATATCGTACTAGTCTCTTTGGTGAATTTGCTTGGTTGATTTGAGAACCAACTTGGGTGTGTGATTTAGGCTTAAAACTTAAGCAATCAAGCTTTCCTAGACCCATAAAATTTTCATTTTGTGTTTTCTTTTAATCACCTAAAAATATAGTGCATGTTAAGTTGCTTTCTTTCTTTGGTTTGCACTTTATGACCAATTTTTTGTGGCCAACCTTTGGGTTTTAATTCAAGCGTTTACTCTTAATTCACTCTTTATCACATTTCATTTTCAATTTTTAAAAGAGGTGTAACAAAAGTATTTCAAAACAAAAAAAAAGGAAAAGAAAATATAAAAAAAATTGTTAGTAAAAAGTGTTAAAAGAGTAAAAACAAGATAAAATTGTGCACCTCAACATTGTTAAATCACTCAAAAGAATGTTTGAACTTGTGGGATTTTGCTTGAATTGGTGCATGTTTTGTTTTGGCCAACTCAACATAAATTGTGCAAATCTTAGAAATTTTGTGAGTCTTTTTTTTTTTTGCTATAAGTCCAATCTACTTTAGTGTCTTTCTAGGTTCCTTTGTTGTCCTAACTTTCTTTTTACACCTTTATTTGATTACTTGTATTGTTTCTTAAATCTTTGAGATTTTCAAAACATAATCTATCCATTTGGATGTTTCTTTTCTTTCTTTGAGCTTTTCTTGCTTTTTGCTTGTATGCACTTCCTTGCTTGGTCTTTTTGGGTGCACCATTTGGGTGCACTTCCATCCTTGATTGAGCCAAAGTTTTTCACAAGGGTAGCATCTTGAGGAGATTTGTTAAAAATCCAAGGAAGAGTCCATTCAAGAAGAAGAGAAAAAGTTGAGAGAAACACCTTTGTAAGGATAAACACTTGGAGTGGAAAGCATCAATAACTTCAAGACTTTTCTTTATTTTTTGTTTTTTTAAATTGGGAGTAATTTTCATAAAGGTCATTTTAATAGAGATGTTGGATGTCTATAAAGGTCACCTCTTTTTATTATAATAGCTTTTACTTTCTCGCTTAGGTGGAGGAAGGAATTGGTACCCTTAGATGCATGTCCTTCGTTCCTTAACCTTGCCTTGAATTTCCTTTATTTGCTTTCTACATTTAGTTTGAAGTGTTTTTGAGTTCTAAAGAATCTTAAATGTTCACTTAGAGAGAAAATAACAAAAAGAGTGAGGAGTGTAAGACTTAGGTTCTTCCTCGAAAATCACTTTCAAAATGAGCTCACACACATCTAATAGGAGTTTAATCAAGAAGAATCTCCTAAATTAACCATCATGGATAATTTTGTGAGTGAGTTTAGGGAGTGAATAGTAAAATAAAAAAGAGAAAGAAAATAGAGAGAATAAGATAAGAGAGAAGTCATGAAGAGAAAAAGAAAGAAAAGAAAGAAAGAGATGAAAGAGAAGAGAAAAGGAAAGAAGAAAAAGAAAGGGAAAGAAAGAGAAGAAAGAAGGAGAGAAGAGAAAGAAAGAGAAAAGAGAGAAAGAGAAGAAAAAGAGAGAGAAAGAATAGAAAGAAAAGAGAGGGAAATAAAGGAAAGAGAACAAAGCGAGAAAGAGAAAAGAGGGTATAGGTCTAGCACAAGTGAGATGAGTGAGAGTGAGACTTATGAGAGACCTAGGAGAAGGAGAATGCATCAAAATAATAATAATAATAATCAAAATCAAAACCCTCCAAGGGAACAAAAAATAGACCTACCCAATTTTCATGGTAAAGAGGATGTGGAATACCTTGATTGGGAAATGAAGGTAGAACAACTTTTTACTTGCTTTAATGTAAGTGAAGAGAGAAAAGTCTCCCTAGCAATCCTTAGCTTCCAAGAGTATGTCATGTATTGGTGGACCTCCTTAGTTAATGAGACGCCCCGCCTTTATAACCCTAATATGGAATATTGGAATAATCTCAAGGGGGTTATAAGGTGGATGCACCCATCCCTTCTTATTATGAAAAAGAGCTCTTAGACAAATTACAAGGTTGAAACAATACAACTCGAGTATTGAGAAGTACAGACAAATAATGGAAATTTTCATGATGATAGCCGACATTAATAAGAAGCATAAGGCCACGATAACTAAGTTTTTAAGTGGCTTGAGGAAGGACATAAGAGATAAATTTGAGCTTTTTCCAATAGGAACCTAGATGACTTGGTCCAACTTTACATAAAAGTAAAAAATCAATTGAAAAGAAAAAGTGTTTCAAAGAAAGAATACACACCTTACACTTATGCAAAGAGGGATCAAGTCAAGGGAAGCTCTTCCAAGATTTTTCCTTAAGAGGAGTCATCCAAAAGCATGCATAAAGAACATAAGCCCTCACATGTTGGAGAAAACCCTAGTACTAGTTCTACTACTAGGACTAGTAGCATCAAATGATTTAAAGTATCTTGGGAGAAGCCACATTGCCTCTCAATGCCCTAACAAGAAAATCATGATCATAAGGGGACAAGACATTTATAGTAGTGAGAGTAACTCATCTTCCTCCTCTAATGAGAGTGAAGAAGAAGGGGACATAAGCATGACATAGAGGCATTTCCTTGTGATGGTGGCCTCTTTATGGTTAAGCGACTTCTTGGAAGCCAACCTCTTGATCACATGCAAAGAGAGAATATTTTTCACATAAAATGTAAAGTTTTCGATAAAACGTTCTTTCATTGTGGACAATCATTCATGTTGCAATTGTTGTAGCTTAAGGTTGATGGAAAAGCTAGCCTTACAACCAATTCCTCACCCTAAACCTTACAAACTTCAATGGCTTCATGAGGAAGGGGAAATGGTTGTAAACCAACAAGTTAAAGTGTTATTCTCTATTGGGAACTACCAAGGTGAGATCATTTGTGACATAGTTCCAATGGAGGTTGGCCATATCTTGTTAGAAAGACCATGACAATTTGATAAAAAAGTCATTCATAATGGTCATACTAATGAAATAACCCTCACTCACAAGGAAAAAAAAGATTAATTTGCATCTTCTGACACATTCAGAAGTGGTTGAGGATCAACTTATCATGAAGCATAAGAGAGATAAGGAGAAAAAAAATCAAAAGCAAAAGCAAAAAAAAAAAAAAAAGAGCTTCTACCCCTAAAGCTTGAAAGGGGTAAGGAAGGAGAGTTGAAAGGAAGTACCCCTTCTAAAGAGGTTATTAAGAAAGAAAGTAATTTTACAACCAAATTAGACATAAAGAATGTTTTCTTAGTTAATAAACCTTTATATCTCCTTCTTTGCAAAAAGGCATCATCTAACACTACTGTAAGTCTTAAAATTGAATCTCTTCCAAAAAGGGTTCAAAATCTTTTAAAAGAGCTTGATGATCTTTTCCCTCAAGATGTTTCTAAGAGATTACCTCCTTTAAGGAATTGAACACCAAATTGATCTTGTTCGTAGCACAAGTCTACCCAATAGGTTTGCGTATAGGACAAACCCAATTGAGACGAAAGAGATTGAGTCTCAAGTTCAAGGCCTTTGTGATGTGTTAGACTTGTTGGTGCCCAAGAAGGATGACAAATGGTGAATGTGTATGGATTGTCGTGTCATCAACAACATCACCATTAAATATAGGCATCTAATCCTTAGGCTAAATGATATGCTTGATGAATTGCATGAAGCACAAATATTTTCGAAAATTGATCTTAGAAGTGATTACCATCAAATAAGAATCAAAGAGGGTGATGAATGGAAAACCGCTTTTAAGACAAAATTTGGTCTTTATGAATGGTTGTTGATGCCTTTATGACTTGCCAATGCCACAATAACTTTCATGCACCTCATGAATCATGTACATAGGGATTGCATAGGTAAATTTGTCGTAGTTTATTTTGATGATATTTTAGTTTATAGTATGTCCCTAGATGATCATATAGGACATCTTAGGGAAGTCTTGTTAGTTTTTAGGAAAAATAACCTTTCTACAAACTTAGAAAAATGCACCTTTTGTGTCCTAGCATAGTATTTTTGGTTTGTGTAGTTAGCACACAAGGGGTTCAAGTGGATCCCAAAAAAATCAAGGTCATCCAAGAATGGCCCACTATCAAGAGTTTTCATGGTCTCGCGAGTTTTTATAGGCATTTTGTGACTAATTTCTCCACACTAGATTCACCTTTCAATGAGTTGGTGAAGAAGAATATTCCTTTCCTATGGGGTGAAAAACAAGAGCAAGTTTTTCAACTGCTCAAGGATAAACTCACCTATGCACTTGTTCTAGCTCTTCTCGACTTTTCAAAAACATTTAAGTTAGAATATGATGCATTGGGAGTGAGTGTTGGAGCTGTTTTGTTGCAAGGGGGGTACTTAATTGCTTATTTTAGTGAAAAACTTCATGGTACCCACCTTAACTACCCCACCTATGACAAAAAGTTTTATGCCTTGATTTGTGCCCTCCAAATTTGGAAACAATTATCTTGTTTCCAAGGAGTTTGTCATAGTGACCATGAATCACTTAAGTATTTGAGAGGGCAAGGAAAGTTGAACAAGAGGCATATAAACTGGGTCGAGTTTCTTGAAACATTCTCATATGTCATCAAATACAAAAAAGGTGATACAAATGTGGTGACCTATGCTCTTTCAAGGAGACATTCTTTCCTTGCCACCCTCAGTAGTCAAATTTTTGGGTTTGATGACATTAGGGAAATGTATCCCTCTAACCAAGATTTTGGGTCCATTTATGCTGCCCCATCTTCTAAATCCAAATATGGCTTATACCTTTATGAGGGGTACGTGTACAAAGATGACAAACTTTGTGTACTCCAAGTATCAATTAGGAAATTGCTAAAAAAAGAGAGTCATGAAGGTGGGCTCATGGGGATTTTGGAATTGACAAAACTTTGCTGCTTTTAAAAGAAAAACTCTTTTGGTCCATATGAAAAAGGATGTCCATAGACATTGCTTGAGTTGCATAGCCTGTGTACAAGCTAAGTCTCAAGTAAAGCCTTATGGACTTTACACACCTTTACCAAGCACTCCCCTTTTGAGGTTGTCTATGAGTTTAATCCTCTCACCCCTTTGGATTTGTTGCCTCTCCCTAATTTCCAACTTTTTCATAAAGATGAGAAAGCTAAGGTTGAGTTTATTAAAAAAGTTACATGAGAGGGTGAAAACCAACATTAAGAACTAATTTAAGGGGTACATCTAGTAACAAGGGGAGTAAGGAAGTCATCTTTGAAAAGGGATATTGAGTTTGATTTCACCTTAGAAAGGATAGTTTTCCTTCTAAGAGGAAGTCTAAACTTAGCCCTAGAGGAGATGATCCCTTCCAAATCCTTGAAAAGGTAAACAACAATGCATATAAGTTAGACTTTCTCGAGGATTATGGTATTAGCACAACATTTAATGTTTGTGATCTGACTCCGTTTTTAGGTGTTGACGAGGAAGAGGAAGAGACCTTGGATTTGAGGTCAAATCATTCTGAAAGGGGAGGAAATGATGCAATCCTACCTACCAAGAGTCCTATCACTAGAGTCATCGCCAGGAGGATAGAGGAGAACATGGCCCGGAAAGAGTTCACAAGACCTCAACTCTTGATTGAAGTAAAGATCTTAGGCCATCATTCCTAGTTTATCCTTTTATAAATATTAATTAGCTTGTAATTTCATTTGGGCCATGTATTTCAGCCATTTCCTTTTAAAATAGGATGTAGAGGTGTCTTTAGTTTTTTGGAGGAGTAGGCTTAGTGTGAGGTCCCTCTATTTAGGTGATTTGGGCTCATTCTCCTCACACTTTGGATGTGTTATTTGCACCCCCATGGTTTAGTTTAGGCATCACTTTTAGGGCTTAAGACTTGATTAATTAGCTTTAATGCTACTTAAGCTCAAATCCCACATTGTCTTAAAATGTGTGACCGAGCTCTCTCATTGGGCTATCTATGCTAATTCCCCCTCTTGTATTCCACACACTTAAATGAATGAAAATAAGACTCCTTTAGTAAACATTTTGATCAATTAAGTGTCTTAAGAAACCTCTCTCTTGAGGAGTCTTTTCCTAATAAGCTTTTATCAAGAGTCATCTCCATTGTGGTAAGTGGGACGCACAGCTACACACTAGAGGTCACTCTGTGACATCCAAACGTGGTTCTCCTCCATTTCTTCCACCCTCACTTCCATTTTTGCACTCTACATACCTTGATCATGCCCTCCATCCTCATGGTTGGCTAGGCATGTCATTAATTGCGGTTCATTTGTAACTATGCTTGAACTCATTTGTATATTTTGATATTTTTAATGTAAAGTTTATTACTCATTGTTAGAGTTCCTCTTTACCATATGCTTGATTTAACATATTTCTATGAATTTTACTTGTTGAATGAACTTGAGAGAGGATTTTAACTTTTAAAATAAGAACTCCCAAACTCTTTTTTCTTAAAGCAAGTTATTTAACTTTAGATTATGAGCAAGAATGATAGTCTAATACTCAAATAACTCAATTCATTGCTTGTGAGAGATCAATGTTAAGGATACTTTTATGGTTGATAGAAACATGAGTGATAAACACTGATTTGTGATTCATGTATGCATTTGATAGATGACATAGTGAGAACAAAACCCAATCAAGTTCTTATCATTTGTGTAACCACCTATTTTTTTGTTTATGATTTTATTATTCCTTGTCTTAGTAGTTGATAGTATAAAAATTCATCATTTATTTATTACAAGCAAAAAGTATTGAAAGTTTCATAGTATCATCCAAGTCCTTATGAGATCGACTTGATATTTATCAAATACTACATACAACTAGTGCATTTGCTAGGAATATAGTAAAAAACTCGCTCATCATCCTTCTTCCTTCTTTTGTTCGTGACTGCAACAACATTGGTGCTCACTTATTCTTCATCTCTTGGTTTATGCATTTTATCTTCTCTGTTGCTTAATCTGGACTCCCTTTGTGTCTCGCTCTGTCTTCCTGACATAAATGGTTAGTGCTTGCTTAGTTTCATTTTGCTTTTTGCAGTTAATCTGGACTTAATGGAATTCGAAAACACTAGAGACTTTACACAAATCTGGATTATTTAATTCGTACTCCTTAAAAAATGATTTTTTTTTCATGTTTATAAAGTACATATTAACAATAAGTAGAGGGAAAAACACCACACATGAAGAAGGAATCACTCTCTTAAGGTCTAAATCAACAACCAATAGAGGAAAAAAAGAGATGCATAAGAATGAAGAATTGCAAATGGTGAATGATGACAGAAAAGAAAGTTATGAACTTTTTAGTTAAGGATATTTTTATCATTTTAAAAACGTAATGAGATGCGGTGAGAAAATATAGGTGTAAGAAAAAAATCTTTCTCTTGAATTATGTTTTTTTAGAAAAAAAAAAAGTTCAAAAAGCACGTAAGAATGAAAGATCCATATCTGCACTTCCTATAATAGAAATATTAATATAATATTATTAAGCTTAGAAAAAAAATAAAGTTATACACAATTTGGTAAGATTAAAGGGAGTATTTGTGTAATTTGGTTAAAAAGAAGATCAAATCTAAAAAAGGGGAAATTGACATCTAAGAGGTGAGAGTGAGAGTAAGAGTGAGAGAACAGTAGAAGCAGGACGGAAATGGGGAGCATAAGCATAAGCACAAGCAGCATCAGAGCTCCCCTAACACGAACAGGAAGGAGAACAATCACCCCTTACTTTTCTAACCTTCTCCTAAAACCAAAATCCCATTCTCTCAGGTTTTCCAGTTCCAAACCTTACCCATCATTCCCTCTCTCTAAACCCCTAACCATTTCAACCGTTCCCAAATCGACGCCCATTCCCTCCGGCCCCCCCTCCCACCTCAACCTCAAATCCCGCCTCCGCAATGGCGAGACCCTCTACGGCCTCTTCCTCCTCTCTTTCTCCCCCACCCTCGCCGAGATTGCCGGCCTCGCCGGCTACGACTTCGTCGTGGTCGACATGGAGCACGGCCCCGGCGGCATCCACCACGCCCTCCCCTGCCTCCACGCCCTCGCCGCCGCCAACACTGCCGCCATCCTCCGCGTCCCGGAGTCCTCCGCCGCCTGGGCCAAGAAAGCCCTCGACCTGGGCCCCCAGGGCCTCATGTTCCCCATGATCGACTCCGCCGAGTCCGCCCAAAACGCGGTCTCCTACTGCCGTTTTCCCCCCTCGGGGCTCCGCGGCGCCGCCCACCCCATCGTGCGCGCCTCCAAATACGGCATCGACGAGGGGTACCTTGGTAATTACCTGGACGAGCTTCTTGTTATGTGCCAGGTGGAGTCGGAGGAGGGCGTTGGGAACGCGGGCGAGATCGCGGCCGTTGACGGCGTCGACTGCGTTCAGATGGGGCCGTTGGATCTCAGCGCCAGCTTGGGATACCTGTGGGACCCCGGGAACAAGAGGGTGAAGGAGGTTCTGAGGGAGGCCGAGAATAAAGTGCTTGAGAGTCGAAACGACGACGTTGAGGCCGGGGCTTTTCTCGCCGGCTTTGCCACTCTCTATGATGCCCCCGGTGATATGAAGTCACGTGGCTACCACATGGTCAGTGGCGCCGTCGATGTTGGCCTCTTTCGGAGCGCTGCCGTCGAGGATGTCTTGCGTTTCAAGATCGATGCCTCCCACGCTGATGAGGCAGACGACAAAGAGGGTGATGAAAAGTACTGGAGTGAATGAGAGACACACACTCTTTTTTTTCAATTTCAATTTATTGTAAATTAGGTGATGTAATTGATTGATGAATGATGATGAGCTTTTTATCTTTTAATTGAAATTCTTTCTTTGATTCCATATTTTGGGTTTGTTATTTACACAACAAAATCCATGGTGTATAGTGGGTGCTGATGAGTTCAGTATTTTTCTTGGGGGGGAATTTGACATAGATGATGAAATTCTACTATCTTATAGAGTTTGGCTTGCCTTGGTTGGTATCGCCTGCAATTATAATACCCCAATGAATCCATGTGCAGCGTATGACTACTATGGTTTTTATGGTGTTGTGGTTTTGGAAGTCTTTGCAGCTGTGCTTGCCGCATTTCTCTGCAATTCTAGTAACTGCAACTGAGATTACTTCTAGCAAATTAAAACCTTGGGTACTATCAACGGGAAATATTTTTAAGTCTGTTTCATGAATTAGATTGTTTTACTCAAAGGGGTGACTAAGTATACATTGGATTGATATGTAGATAAGAGTACAAGAGGTTGCACTTGCTGATTGTGATTTAGATGTTAGCACCTGATAAGAGTACTGCTTTGTGAATGTGTAATTATATAGTGTTTATGTTGGATCTGTCAAGTGTAAATTATGGGACCATTGGCTCTCAACTTTGGTGTTCTTCTGTCGGTTTCATGTAACACTGGACTTCCTTCTTTGTGTTTCGATTGGGTTCTTATGATGCCCTTATAAATTGCCTCTTGGAGTCATCAATCTTAATTAGTGGTTGCTTTGGTTTTTGGTGTGCTCAGAATCTCAGTCTGTTATGTTATTTATGGTTTAATTTGTCATGGAGATTGAATGAGAAGGGACCAAAATAATTCAATTTTACTGATGACAAATTGACAATGGTATCTTGGCTTCTATTATTCAAGTTCGTATGTGGGGAGAATTCAAAATACATGTTACTGTTGAAATTCTACTGTCTTGTGCATATGTTTGTACTCCCTAACTCCTAAGAGTTTTGGTACCACATGCTTGCCATCTCATACACCCCGACCTTTGTATGACACTACTAGACAGTTTTAAGTGGTGGTGTCTGCAGTATCATTGTTTTGGTGATCTTTAAGACTGAGATATTTTTCTTTTTAATTTAGATTTTTTGTAAACTAGGTAGATTGATGAGCTTATGATCTTTTAAATGAAAATGACCCTTTGATTCCGTAAGTGTTTGTTATATGTGCAACAAAATCCATGTAGTCAAGCCGAATGAGGAACTATGATCCATGCAGTTGACTTTACTGGCTGTATGACTCATGCATCTGACTTTCCTAATTATATGATTTGTATTGCCAACTTCACTTGGTGAGATAATGCTTTGTTGTTTATTTCTGTAACAAATCCACGTTGTTAGAGGGTGCCGTTGAGTGTAGGCTTTTGGTTTCTCTCTTTTGCATGTGGAGGAATTAGATATACATGTCAAAATTATACTAGCTTAAGAAAGAGTCCACTATCTTGTAGAGTTTGGTTTGTTTGTTATCACTTGTACTGCATACTACCTTTTATTCCTCAATGTATCCATGTGCTGCGTATTACACTATAATGCTTTCGAATTTGTGATCCAAAACTGTGGTTTGTAGTTACCGAAGTTTTTTTGGCTGTATTGGCTGTGTTTGCCTGAAATTTATTAACCACGTTTGTAATTGCAACTGTCATTTAAAACCTTGGACTCTTACCTACTGAAAATATTTCTAAGCATGTTTTATGTATGAGATTGTTTTGCTCAATTGATTGCAGATAAAAGTACGAGAGGTTGCACTTACTGATTTAGATGTCAGCATAGGAGTTCTGGTTATCTAGATTTTAGAACATGTTTGTATTCCTTTGTAAATGCATAATTACAGAGGTTGCATAATTACATTGGACTTACTTCTTTGTTTTTCATTTGGATTCTTATGATGACGATATAAATTGCCTTTTGGTAATTAGTAGTTTCTGTGGTTTACGGTGTGCTCTTTATCTCTTTCTTTATTCTATGTTGTTAGGTTTTATGATTGAATTTGGTTATTGGCATGGTGATTGAATGAGAAGGGACCAAATAAAACAAATTTACTGATGACAATGGTCTTTTGGCTTCTATTTTTCAAGTGGTTGTGTGGAGAGAATTCAAAATACATGTTGCTGTTGAAATTCTAGAGTCTCATGCATATGCTTCTACTCGTAACTCCTAAGAGTTTGGTTTTATTTGGTATCACATGCACTGCTTGCCATCTTATACACCTCGATGAATCCGTGTGCCTTAAATTACGCTACTGGGGTTTTAAATTGTGGTGTGTGCAGTATTGTTGTTTTGGTGTTCATTGCAATTGCATCAGACTCATCTGTCGTAACCAAAACATGACTACGACCGCAATTTAAGATTTTAGGCACTACCAACTATTTTAAAGGCTATTATTCTATGAGTAATAGATAATCTAGATCAGTGGAATAAGTAGCCATTTATTGGATTGTCATGCAGTTAAATGCACGAGAGGTTGTGTAACTTGTGGTTATTGAATTAGATGCGAGAATAAGGATTCTAGTTGTCTAGATTCTAGACCTTGTTTGTACAGCTTTGTTGATGCTTGATTACATAGAGAATTGTAGTTTTTTTATATGTTAATCACTTAAGCATAAATTATTGGAGGTACAACTTTTTACTTAGGTGCTCTCATGTTTCATTGATAAAATTGAACTAGTTGTTTGGGTTCTTATAACCATATAAATTACTTCTTAGAGTTGGACCCTTATATGATATATGATTGTAAGTTGTTTTTCTCTGCTTATTGGTGTTCTCTATTTGTGTTCACCATTTTTACTCATGAATAAAACGGATTAAGTGTGCTTCTGTCAAAAAAAAAAAAAGACAAGTTAAATTATTATTTAGAACAAGTTATACTTACACTTGTTGATGTTTTATCAAATTACATAGATATCCTAGCATTTTTTAGCGTTACTTTGACCTCCTTCAACGGGCTTCGAGGTATAATGTTTTTTTAAACTTTAAGGAGGTATAACATAAAATGGGATGGCAGTTTGTTCAACTTCCAAAGTTGTAAAGATAACTTTTCCAAAGATAGCTGAGCTATTCCAAGCTATATCCTTGAAATGTGATAATTTCTTACTTGTCAAATAATCCAACAAATAATTCCAAAAGTTGTTTTTCAATTAAATGGATCCTTCCACACATTGGTTAGAATTATTGTGGATCATTGATTTAATCTCAAACTTCATGTGAAGCAAATTGAGCTTAAAACAAACATGCTCTAATTTGTTGAAGATAAAAAGAAAGCATACACTCATGAGAGAATTAACGGAGTACGAAAAAAAAATTGATCACACATTTTCCCTATCTGTTACATATATACAAGCATACAACTAAAAATATGTATTTATACAACTCATCTATTAACCATTTACTCAACAGAGTGAATCACAGTTTCACTGACAGATAAGTTAAAAACCTCACAAAATTATTGTATTAAGTATTCACTTAATAGAATTAAGTCAGCAAGTGAATAGAATTAACTCACTTTGAATTAATTGCACCTAAACACTTTAGTGTTTTGATGGTCCGTTACTTAAGTATATCGGTATGTGTGTGTAAATTAATTGATTATATATATATATAATATGAGTTTAATTAATATACAATACACCGTAAAAAAATTTTACACTAACATTAATTTACAACTTTTTTTTATTTATACATGACTTTTAAAATATTAATAGATAAAAATATAAATTTATTATAAATTAAAAATAGTGATTAAATATAAGTGTAAAATTTTTTATATTAACCATACATATTAATTAAACTTATTGAATTAACCATGCGTGAATGAGAAAAGGTATAACTATATTAGAATTCGTAATATTATGATGATGATAACTTGATAAGAATCTTGTATACTTTAACACATTTTCCCTCTACTTTTACTTGTTATAAAAATATCAATTTGCAAATAGCAACCTAATGAGCTCAACGTTTCTTCGAGGAGTCATACTTAAGTTACCGTTATCAACTTTTGCCGTCTATCAAGCATTGACTTATGAATCGCACCAAATAAACTAACACTATAGAAAGAAAAAAAAAAACTTTCACGTTTAAATATTGTTTGAAAGCTGAATAGATTATTGAGCTAATGAAAGTAATCATTCAAAGTTTATTAGTTTAGCCACGCTTGATTCAACTATGATTGATCTATATATAATAGTAAAATATGTAATATTAATATTATATAATATATTAAGTGGCAACTATTAAAAAATTATTAACAATTAGTATAAAAATATTCATAATATAAAATTTAGTGTAACATAAATATTTTAGTTTTTTAGTAATTTTTTTCGTCTCTCAAAGTACAAGTGTAAAATTTAAAAGAGTGTTAATATAATATTTTTAAATATGTATAAGAAAATAAAAATGAAATTATTTGTAATTTGATAAAATCTCATAAAATATTATGTTGTGGTAATTTATTATAATGTAGACAATCCTTATTTATGTAAAGAAGTTTTTAAAATAATTTTTAAAATTTCTGTAAAAAATAAATTTATAAAATTAACAAAGAAAAGTATAAAAATATGAGAAATATTAACCGTGAATATGAGAATAGAGGATTTTCATGTGTTCCTAGCTCTCCTAAACAAATTGTACGGTGGATGGTACATGATTTTTTTTATTGATCTGGACTATTACTTAAGCAACTCTTTGCTCAACTAATTTTCTTAGTTGTCCAAACCAACAATATTCATCATCCATCTATTCTCGAATCCAGGTTCTCGGTGATAGGACACCAAACCCTCTAATTAAACTAATCTTAAAAATTAATAATGGGGAGGTTTTCTTCTTGCTGGGTCAAGGTGAGAGTTAACAAAATGAAGGCCAAATTTCATAAATTGAAAGAGAGAGACAATTGCTACTTCCATGTAAAATTTTCACCACTTGTAATGAAGAGAGTTACAAGACAGAAAAAAAATAATTATGAAAAGTAAAAATAACACAAACGATGAAAGCCCAGAGATACAACAGAGCAAGGAAAGTAGAAAGCAAAAACTGAGTTTGAAGATACAAGAAGGATTCACACTGTTAACCTGCGCAACGTTAACCTAAGATTTTGGTTCCTCTTAGTTTCACGACACACATACGAGGAAGCAAAGTAACAAAGCAAAACAGCAGAGACAGTTGTCGTTTCGTAAGGTATTAGTATTACTGTTCGGATTTGGCGGTTATAAATTATTGGCGAAACCGTTAACGAGCGCGAGAGCATTGCTGGTGAACTTCTTCACCGTAGTTACGCGATCGCATACGGTTGTCTTCACGGGGCCTTCCGCTACGCCCTCGAACCCATCGGTGCAAGTTTCCTCATCAGTGAGGGCGGCGCTCATCCATGTCAGGACGTTGCTCAGCCCGAAGCGGACCGAGCCGGAGTGCGCATCCGGCCTGAGCCGCCGAATCTGCTTCAGCGAGCCACGGATCTCGTCCACGGCGTCCTCCAGGTTCGAGAAGCAGTCGTGCAAGGCGGCGCCGGTGCCGGAGTCGTCGTCGGCGGTGGCCGCGGTCTTGTGCGAGAGGTAAGCGGCGGCGCCATGGGCCTTGGAGAGAGAGACGGCGACGGCGACACGCGCGAGGGTGGCGGGGCTGCGCTGGACCGTGGCGGCGTAGCGAGAGAGGGAGGAGAAGCACAGGTCAGGGTAGAGCGTTGCTTTGCAGCTAGCGCGGATGAATTCGGTGTCGGCGGAGTTGTCGCCGGGAACTTCGACGGCGGTGAGAAGGGAGAATGAGAATGTGGATGTGAAGAATAAGAGAGAAAGGAGAAAAGAGAGTGCCATATTTGGAAGGGTGTAATGTGTTAAGTGATGTCTGAGAATGAAAGGGTTTATGTAGGCAGAGAAGGACCTACGTAAGCCTCCATAACTTTTTATTATTTTTTAAAATCAATTTAATATTTGGATAATATTTTTAGAGATTAATTTAATTATACTTGTACTTTCTAATTCGTATTTTTTAATTATTATTTTTATACTCTTTCAAATATTAGGATAATGTTTGAGATCATTAATGGGTAATGTTTTCTATGTATATAAAAAAATTACTTACATAAATAACCTCCCCAGATATATTATTTTGATAAATAACTTATTTTAGGTTACAAACCAAATCCATTTCTCTCCTTTCCTTTTATATTTTTTAGAATTTTCTCCCCTTTACTTATTTATTTTAAGAAAATATATTTCTCTTCTTTTCTTTAAAAAATTGAGATTTCTCTATCGTTTGATTTTTTTTAATTTTAGATTTTTCTCCTTTGCCTTTTTTTTAAAATTTTAGATTTCAAATTTTATAAAATTATAAAATATAGATTTTTTATTTTTAAAATTTTAATTTCAATTTTGTTACTATTTTTCTAAATTCTAGATACAAAAATTTTTAAATATAAAAAACCAAGTATATATTTTTATTAACTCAATTTAAAATGTTTATATATAAAGGTGAAAAGTAATTAATTTTTTTGACATTATTATTTCTATTTTTATTAATGTATATATATAATATATTATAATATAAATTACTATTATAATTAATATATTTATTTTATTTAATATATTAAATGATAAGCAACCCCACGTAATGATTGATTTGATATTTAAATTTAATTTTTTAAAAAATAATTATAATTTAAATTTTATAACTTATTTTATTGGGTTATTATCATTATAATATATGAGTTTGGATAACATTTGTATTTACTTAATGTTATGTTGGATGTGAGTTTATTTTTTATATTATATTTGTTTGTGTTTATATGATATTGACATATTTACTCTGGATTCATATATAAGCAAATTAAGACATAAAATTTTTGGACTTAAATATAAGTAAATTCTAACTATTTGAATCCTATTTAATTTTAACTTTCCCACAATACCCTTAATTAAGTTTATGAAAATACTAAATTTCCAAGCTCTCATCAAATGAGTTCCAAAGAAGAATTAACTCTTAAATTAATAATGCTCCAAAGAATTTATTTTGTCTTTTCACCATCTATCAAAGATAGGAAGAGATAAGGTTATGTAAAATAAATGCAAATAAAGAATAAGAAGAGATAAGGTCATATGAAGTAAATATCTACCATCAAGATTCATGACTAATTAAATGTGTTGTTTCCTATGCAAATTCTCAAAACATCCCGAGAGAATTATTAAGAGTAGTTTAGAAAATATATTTTATTTTTTTATCAAATCAATAGAATTAAATGAAGTTAATTAACTTCCTTAATTTGTGTGAAATTAGGTATTTTTGTTTATATACAAGTCTATAGGGAGTATTATCTCTATATATAAAGAAAAAATGTGGGTAGTGGATGTAGATATAAGTATATAGTTATCAACAGGTACCAGAATCTGGATCAAAGTTTTTACCTACACAAGTATAAGTTTAACACCTATACACTATTAGTGTAATAGAGTTCTATAATGCGATTAATCACAACTCTTCATTTAAATGACTTTCAAAATATTAATTAGTAAAGTTAACTAACATATGATATATAAAGGGTTGTGATAATTGGCCGTGTAAAACTTTTTATACTGGTAGTGTATAAGTGTTTTTCTCCACAAGTATAGGTCATGTAGAGGTCCATTTTTCAAATGCTAGTATAGGAATGAATACTATAATACCTTACACAAACCCCTACCCATCACCATTCCTTCATGTAAGCATTTGTGAATTGTGGCAATATCATGTCATACCATTGCTACATGTAAATCTACACACTATGATTTCAAAAGCTACCCATAAAATCCTTGCTTATAATTGTTACAAGGAAGTCTGCTCACCATGATTACACGTGTTATATATATTGTACACATATCCGATGTAAATAACATATTGTTTCTAAAACTACACAATGAAGCAAATCTTATTGACCAAATTGTAAAGAACCATAAATATTGTGCAATTTAAACATGATCAAGACTAAGAAAACATCATTCAAAATCATCACTATACACATTGAAATGGATCTAGGGTTTAGGGTTTAACCTATAAGATATCCAATATGTAAGAATTCAATTCATTAAAAAAATATCATTTTTGTCTAGGTAACATCATCAATTGTATATATTATTTTTCCACAGTATAAACTTTGATGGCTAGTTGTGTAGATGTAATATATTTATTTTAAATTTAAATAATAATATCTGAAAAAAATATTTTTCTTTTCATCAGTATTTATAATCATTGTAAATTGATTTAATAAAAGAATATATACGAAAGCGAGGTAAAATATTTCATAATATTTATTTTTAATTATTTAGATTTTAGAAAATTTTGATTGTCCTGAGCGTCTTTTTTTTTAAGAGAATGACTTTTTGCACAGAACCCTTTTTTTCTCTTTTTTTTATCAAAACCAATAGACAAAGTTTAAGTGTAATTTTTATTTTGTATTAATTTTAAATTAAAATTTAATGTAATAAATAAGCAACAAATAATTTATGAGTTTAATTGGTATATACTGTTAATGTAAATATTTGTACACTGACATTCAATCATAATCATTTAAGTTGTTGATTTTATTCGTTAATATTTTAAAAATTATATAAATAAAAAAAGTTATGATTAATCGTAAGTCTAGTTATACCAATTAAACTTATAATTTATTTGATACTAAAAAATAAATGAAAGAAAGCATAACCGGCCATCACTCTGTGTCGCATGCTCAAGGCCACTTCAAATTTGCGGCTAGTGCGTGAAAATACAAATTAAGGTCGTTTCCCACTCATTCATTCGATAACGATATTAACGGTTGGCTGGCCAATAACAATAGGTTTCCCTAACTCATTAGTCAATAGGCTAAAGACATACCCTACTCAAATCGATTTTAAAGGTATAATCATTTAATCAAATTTTACTAACTTTTTATTTTTTATTATCCGATCAATTTAATTATAAACTAAAATTTCATACATACTAATCTAATTATAAATAATTTAATTCGAATCAATTTATCAGTTTCTATCATTTCAAGGAAATGATTAATTTGTGTTTAAGAAATGTCTTAAGTCATTAGACAAATTTGAATCTTTAAAAACATTTAGAACAAGATAGAAATCTAGCTGATTTTTTTTTTACACTATATATTAATCTTCATATATAGCTAACACACACTAATAGTTCATACTTAAGTTTTTGTTCCATTTTTTATTACAAATATTTAATGGTGATGGATAGGGTTTGTGTATCGACATCTCTTTCCATATGGGACAAAAAAAAATGACTGGATGAAATGGTGATGGAAGAGATAAGAAATGGTGTGATGGTGGCACCACTCTCTAGGGAGATAAACCTCTTAAAGATGTTTGTCACAAAGGAAGGAGTCTTTGATGAAAGTTAGAAGATCATTTCTCACTTAGGGGAAGAACAAGGACACTCAAGAAGAGAATTCTCTCAAATGAAATTTTATCAATCAAGTGTAAAATGGTAAAATGGGGGGAATCATGAATTTATAGAGTTAGGAGTGATTAAGGAGGAGGCTTGGACATCCCAACACTAACTAAGGCCTAAGAGCACTTAAGCATGTGTTAAGTATGCTAAGCATAATTAACGCATATCTTAAGAGATGGAAGATCCAAACAAGGCCCTAGTTAAGTGGATCTATGTTCTCCTAAATTTGAATTTGAATTTTGGAGGGAAACCAAATGACACTCCAAGATTCAAATTCAAATTTGATTGGTTATAATTCAGCCAAGTAAGCGCCTAAGTGGAAGAGAGAGGAAAATGACGCCTCTTGGGGGGAACTAAGGGCTCACATGTTTCCTAATTGGTTAGAGGGGTGTTAAGATGAATTTTGGTGTTGTTTAGCAAACAAACAGTCCAAAAATCATCCTAATACCCATATAATCAACTCACCCCAAATAAAACACTAGAGAAACTTCCAATTATAAAAACAAATGAAAGAAAGGCCAAAATACATTGCCAAACTCAAATATACAAGAAAAGAAAGGTCTCATGCCTTAAACAAGAAGGCATAACCTAAGACTATCTACATAGGAGGACTAGGATCCAATCTTCACTTCAAAAAGAAGGTGAGGTCTTCCTTCTTTCTTCCTAGCTAAGTCTTCTTCTATTCTCCTAGTCATGACCCTTGTGATGAGACCCTTGCTAGGGAGGAATGCACCAAAGAGTTTTATGAAGTTAGTCAACCAAAAGTTTAAAGTAACTATAATAATAGGGATTAAGTATGTACTTACAATGTAAAAGAGTTTTACATTAACGTCTAATTATAATTATTCATTTTTATAACATTTAAAGTAGTAATGGATAGAGTAAACAAAGAATTATAATTAAATGTCAGTGTAAACCGTACATACTAATTAAACTCTAATAAAAATTCACAAATTTGTCATATTGTCATTGAATAACTATACAGAATTATTTTACGTGCAGATTGTATATATAGTTTATTTTCTCTTTATTTAATTCTATTTTATTTTATATTAAAATTTTATTTTTCACTTCAAATCTCATTTATATTTTTAAAATGAACTTTTCTTTCTTAAATTTCAACAAATCATATGTTTATTGATTTATTTATAACTTTAATACGCTTTTAATCCATAAATTTTGATAATTAATTTTATTTTTATCTCCCAAACGTAAATTTATTTTTAGCCCCACGGTTAAATTTTTTATTTAAATTAAAAAATATCATAAAATGCCTAAAATTTTCTTCTTAATTAAATTATTACAATAGAAAGAGCGATTATTACATTATAAAAAAGGATTAATCATTTAAGCTTTAAAGTTGTTATTTCAACACGATCCTCTCTATTGTATTATGGGGTCGTGACCATTTTTTATTGTATTTTCTTGTCATCTGTGATTTTTATCATTTACATAACTTGAATCCTCAAGAAAACACCCCTTTTATTGTCCATTTATGTTAATATAAAAAATAGTTATTATTCCAACATTTTGTTAGTTGGAGAGGGAAAAAGAGAGGGAGCCAATTGCGGCGATGAGGATGTGATTCTATGAAGAACTTACAAATAATTTTGTTGACAAATGGATTGTCCTACAGCTGGAGGGCCAGTGTTCTTTAATTACTTCTGCCATTGGACCTCTCAAAAGTCAAGAGTGAACTTCATCCTTATTCTCATGTTCTTCAAGGGTTAAAGAAGATATACTATTCTACCATTTAAATATTCATAACAAGAGTCCCCTCAGGTAGACATTTACGAAATAAATCAATTCACCCAATAGGAAAGGTAATCCTCCTTTATATGAATCTATCTAGGTGTACCTCACTATCAAAGCTGTCATATATTCACACCAAAACTTCAAATTTTTAGCACATACACTTTTCCCTATTTCTATTTTTGTACTTAAGCTTTTCATTTAGTTATTATCATTTTTAAATTTATTCTTGTATATTTTTTATCTTTGTTATTCATTTATGAATTTAATACTTATGCACTAACAGTGTAAAAAATTAATTTTACACTAACGTCTGATCTCAACTCTTTGTATGCATGACTTTTAAAATATTAATCGGTAAAATTAACAAAATTACCATATATAAATAATTGTAATTAAATATTAATATAAAACTTTTTATACTAATAATGCATAAGTTTTTTACTTTTTTTTATCTATTAAATTTTGACTTGGTTTGTGATAGTAAAAATTAATGAAGTGACCTTTATAGTCATCCGATGTTATGTTTTTTAACAAATGTTGGGATGTTTACACAAAGTCATCATTTAATTATGTTATCTATTTAAGTAATAATTGGAATTTAAGTGCGGAAGTACATGAGACGGAGCTAGAAACTTTATCTAAGGGGAGTCAAGATAAAAATTTTAAAAAAATATTAGTTTATCTAAACAAAAAAAAAATATTATATATAAATATCTGAATATTATATATGCTTCTTTAATGTCTATAATTTTTGTTGTCAATGACATTACTTATCATGTTTTTATTTTACTCTTTTTAGATGTTAATTAACATTATTTTTTATATATATTTTATTTATTTTAAATATTAAAAAGTTATATAATTTTTTATAAAAATTTAAACCAATTTATAAATTTTAGGAGAACCATGACCCCTACTAATCCCCCTCCCTCCGCCCCTAGAAATAAATTCTCATATTTTTTATAAATCAAATATTAGTTATTAATTTGTTAGTTTATGTTAATAGAGAAATTCAAACTCATAACATCTCCCTCCGCATCTCTCCACTTTACCAACCTCTATAACTCCAAATAAAGTCTCATATTGAGCATAAGTGTGGAAGAAAACTCATAATATCTTAAAGGTTAGAGTTAAAAATAATGTTTAGTTCACTTACGTGGTGTCCTTGAAGTTTATTGGTGAGTATCTTTTTAATATTCATATATACATATTTAATGAATTTGTATGATTAATTTACTTTTTTTTTTTTTGCTTAAATAGACAATATGACTAAATGATTGTGTGTTCTAAATTTGCATTTCATAATCAGTGATGTGTACGACATAGACAATCTTCACCACCTGAAATAGATAACAAGAACTAAAAGAGTATTAACAAAAAATAAATTTAGAAACCTTAGCAAACAAGTTGAAAGACCAAAAAGAAAATTTTTAAACATGTAAAGATAAATGTTAGCAACTCATTTTTGACATGTTTTTTAACACAATTTTTTCTAATACACTTTTATGATAGGTTGAAATTTAAAAAAAAAAAAACATAAATCTATCAGAGTTTCTTTTATCATTAAATGATTATTTATCTTAGTTGTGTAGTATTTAATAAATTTTGACTTATGATAAAATATGTGTGAGAAAAGATGTATTAGACAATATGTTGCTAACTCTCTTAAACATATAAATATTACTCATCAATTTTTACATATGATAAGTCACTTTAAAATAAAAAAATAAAAAAAACAAACAAAAAGTAGAGGTTATAAATTAAAAGTACATATAAAAAGATCTTGAAGATTTGTTGAATTTTCTCTATTATATTAATGCTATGGTGAAAAAAAGTGCAAATAATAAAAAATATGTTTAAAAATGTTAATTAACTAACTTAAAGTTTACTACCTTACCCGAGTGGCAGAATGCTAAAAAGGATTTGATTTTATATGTACATTGATGTTCACTTATATCAAACCGTGAAGACCTTATACTGATAATTTATATTATTAATAAAAGTAATTTCTGTTTTATGTGCACTTTTCAAATAAAATACATATTCTATTTTTATATTTATTTAAAAATTAGAAAATAAACTATTTTACTAAGAGTGATTCGAACTGTAAATATCTCTGTCTCCAAGTATAAGCTTTGTCATTAGATTAGTCTTATAACTCTAAGAAAAAATTACTTTAAATAATTTATATCCAACATATATAAATGTATATATAATTTATATGTATAATCAATATTATATTTTATATTATCTATACTACTAATAAAGGAAACTTCCTCTTTTGATGTTTATTTTTCAAAATACCTATTCTACCTTTTTTAAAAAATAAAAAGAAAAAAATATTTTGTCAAAAAAGATATTCAAACTCACAACCTCTTCCTCTCCCATATATGTATTTTGCCGTTAAATTAACCTTATAACTTTAAAAAAACTAATTTAAAATATTTATATCCAACATATATAATTGTCCAATTATATCTATAATCTATGAAATATATTATCATATTATATATTATATCTATACTATTAGTAAAGGAAATTCATTCTTTTGATGTCCACTTTTCAACATATATATTATACACCTTTAAAAACAAATAGAAAAAATTATTCTGTTAAAAAAAATATTTGAACCCACGACCTCTCTCTCCCCCATATATGGACTTTGTTTTACCACTAGATCAATCTTATGACATTAAGAAAAAAACAACCTTAAAATATTTTATATTCAACATATATAATTGTCCTATTATATCTATATAATATATGAAATATAATATTATATTATATACTATATCTATACATTGTCAATAAAGGGAATACTACCTTTTGATGTCCATTTTTCAAAATACATATTCTATCCTTTTAAAAAAATAAAAATGAAAAAATTATTTTGTTAAAACAGATATTCAAACCCACTATTTTTCCTTCCCTCATATGTCGACTTTGCCATTAGATCAACCTTATAACTTTAGAAAAAAACTACTTTAAAATATTTATATCTACTATATATAATTGTCCTACTATATTTATAATCTATAATATAACATTATATTATATACTATATCTATACTATTTATAAAGGGAATACCCCATTATGATGTCCGCTTTTCAAAATACCTATTTTACCATTTAAAAAAAATAAAAAAGCTACTTTCTTAAACCAGAGATTCAAACTCCTGGTCTCTACTTCCCCTATATATGGACTAACCGCTACATCAACCTTATAACTTTAGAAAAGAAATTACTTTAAAATATTTATATCCAACATATACAATGATCCGACTATATTTATAATCTATAATATTATATTATATAATATATCTATATTATTAATAAAGGTAATATCCCATTTGGATTTTCACTTTTTAAAATATCTATTTCACCGTTTTAAAAAATAAAAAGAAAAAGCTATTTTGTTAAAAAAGAGATTCAAACTCACAACCTTTCTCTCTCCCATATGTGGACTTTTCCACAAGACCAACCTTAGAACTTTAGAAAAAAACTACTTAAAAATATTTATATCTAACATACATAATTGTTTTACTATATTTGTGGTCTATTATATATAATATTATATTATATACTATATTTATACTATTAATAAAGGGAATACCCACTTTTTATGTTCACTTTTCAAAATACATGTTCTACCCTTTTAAAAAAATAAAAAGAAAAAAACTATTTTGTTAAAAAAAAGAGATTTGAACTCACTATCATTCTCTTCCTATATGTGGACTTTGCCACTAATTCAACCATATAACTTTAGAAAAAAAAACTACTTAAAAATATTTATATCTAACATACATAATTGTCCTATTATATTTATAAGAGGCCACATGATAATTAGTTGAACATGTTAATTTCACCTCTTCCTCAAGAAGCTCCATTCTCTTTTCTTCTCTCTTCTTTTCCAATTGATCTTCAGTATGCTCCATATCTTGTTGGGTGGATGTCTTGAATCACATGAGACACAAGCATTTGGTCTTAGTCATGAGCATGGAGAATCTCCCCACTTTCAGCTTCTTTCTCTTTAACCACCTCTTCATTCTCACACAAGCTCTTACCTAGGCTGTTTTCCACTAATTTCTCTCCATTCTCCTCTTATCTCACTTCTTGTACCTCTTCTTTACTTAGTGGATCATCAAAATCTTCATCTTCATTGTGCCTTGGGTGGTGGTGGATTTACTCTCGGATTCAAGTTGTTGAAAGCTAGCTAAACGCGCTCTATTCATTTCCTTTACTTCCTCAACCATTTGACTAACTTGCATGGTCATCCTCTCCAAAGTGGCTTGCATGCTCAATTCAGACCCCTTGATCTCTTCCATTATATCCTTCATTTTAGACATGTTCCTTTGACACTCGACTTGAATATTCATGTTTGAGTAGCCTTGATGATTGTAGTCTGAAGTGAAGGTCATGTTTTGAGGCCATGCTTGTGAAGATGGCTCCTGTCGGACTCTATATAAAGCTTCTTTCTTTGTTGAGCTAACCACTACATGTATTCTTATAAAGTTCTTTGAAGCTCTAGAGTTCTATCATGGTATCATGTTTGAAACTATTCTTGATACCACTGCGATTGAGAATGGTACCAAGGTACTTGCGTGGGTTGACTATACCATGGTCCTGGAGACTAATCTTGATAATATGGCTAAAGAGGTTGTGCTAGGGCAAGAGTTCTTCTCCTTTCAAACTCAGAGAGGATTTAGTTAGTACAAAACTCCAACCTTTTTGTTCTCTCATCTCTCTCCCTTTGCATTTAAGCACATCTCTGCTTCCATCATTGGCCATTAAAACTCATGTCCTCAGCCATGTTGAAATGGTTTGGATTTGCAGGATTCTCTTGGAACAAATGTCAGCTAGTTTGCCCTCCATCTCTGTGAGTGTTTTTTTTTTCACATTACATAATTTTTTTCTCATAAATAATATGTGCAAATTGTTGATTTTGCTCATTTTGCAAGTCATACGCGTTTCAAAGGTCTGACTTTGTATTGATTGTTTAGTATAGGCATGGAGGAAGTGTTTTATCATAAATAAGAATTTTGATAGATGAATTATCTAAGTTCAAAGTCAATTTTGTAGTTAGAAGCAAGTTCAACATTTAGATAATCGATTACAAGCTTGTTTTAATATGTTAGATTGATTATGAACTTCAACTAAAATTGAACAAAATGCTAAGTTTTGAAAATCTGATTGTGATAATTGATTACAGCTTTTTCGTAATCTATTACACAGTTCATTTTGCATTTTGGTTCAAAATTAGGCTTCTCTGTTTTAACAGGTTACAATTTTTTGTAATAGGTTACAATAGTTCTGAAATTGAACAAAAACTTTTGATACGAACGAATTAATCGATTACGACCTTCTCATAATCGATTACTTAGTTCTTAATTGTTATCCAAAAGCTATTCAGAAATTGGAACACTTTAATAAATTATTCTTGTTTTTTAATCGATTAAACCAGTTAAAATATGTTTTTTTTAAATAGCTACCTATTTATACTTGTTAGAGAATGTTGGAAAAACATTTCAAAATTCTTATAAAACATTCCTTTATCTCTAAACAAGCACTTAAGGCAAGATAACATTGTTTTTCAACAAGATCATGAATCTTTAAATTGCTAGATATAAGATATTAGAAGAAAGCTAAATATTGGATTATATTCATGTTACAGGTGTAATCTAATTCATTTTTTAATTCATTTGTGTATTAGACTGTATAGAGTTTGCTTATCTGGGTTGTGATCATAAAGTTTGGTCATAGGAAAGCCTATCTTTCCTTGTAGGTTCAAGGAAGGGCGTAGAAAGTTTGTGTGTGCATAGTGTTTGTACCTAACAAAATTTTAGTGGATTGATTTGTCCAAAGTGGATAGATCAGAACTGGATGTAGGCCGTTTTGCCGAACCAGTATAAACTATGTTTATCTCTCTATCTTTTTCTCTTATATTGACTATTGTATTAATTCTTTGAATTTGAAAGTTTGGCAATTTTGGATGTGAATGAAAGAAAATATTTTTTAAATTGTAAAAAGAGTAAGTTTTTTAAAGAAAATTCATTCACTCTTCTCTCAATTTTCCTTTTTGCTACACTTGGATATGACACAAGTTTATCCACTCTTTATTTGAACCATGTGAGGCTTTACCCTCTACACATGTTCCACACCATGAAAAATGAAAATACTCAGAGCAAAATAACATTTAGCCAAACTAAACCCCTGTAGAGTAGAAAGTGGCATAGGTACAAAAAAGGGTGTAAAATTGCACTTTCTCTAGTTTGGTGGAGTGAAAAGTAGCAAAGAACCCCACATGTTTTACTTTTCACTTAAAACATACATGAAAAAGAAGAAAAGTATAAAAAAGATAAATTAAAAAAAAAACCCTATTATTTTGTTCATAAAAATTAAGTAATAAATCATGGATAATTTTATCATTGTAATAATTTTACATTACAACTTTCTTCTTCTTCTTTTTTTTCACATGATGAAACAACTTTGAATTCCACTCTATTTCATCTTTCTTTATTTACTTTTCTTCCATCTTTTTTTCACATTTTATTTCTTTTTCTTTTCTCACAATCGAATGAAGTCACTTTAAATAACATGAAAATACATCTTTCTATGGTTTAAATTTTTTCATTTTATAACTTTATGTAAAAAACTTATGTGTCAAATTTATTAAAATAAAATTTTAATAAAAGTTATCATAAAATATTATTTATTTTTATAAACTTAAATAAAGTCCGTATACACTTCTACAAATGCTAATAAAAGCCGATAGTAACACAAAAAATCTCACATTTGCGGTTTTCGTGAAGTTATTAGAGTATTCCTCGCTTCTTTATTCACAAAAGAAACAAGCCCTTACTGAATTTATCTCTACAACAAGAGAACTTTTTAAAAAAATAACTTAATCCATTTCGTTTTTTCTTTATTTAAAGAAACAATATATTTGCCTTAAAAAAATTATTGCTGGAATTCTGACGTGTAGAGCCAATTACACAGTGCAACAAATTACAAAGAAAATTTACAATTCTCCTTCGAGCTAATTGGTTTAGGTTCGGTTGTCTGTTGAAATCTTATGGCAGTTAAGTTGGATATTGTTAAATAAATCATATTAATATTTTATAAAATATTATTAACTAAAGAAAAGACATTTTAGATTATTTAAAGAGTTTTGTAAATTAAAAATTTATTTATTTAATTATTAATAATAATTAGAGTCTAATTTCCATATGTTGTCGGTATAAAAGATTATATATGATAATTATTATTTTTTAAAATAATAAAAATTAATTAGAAATTATTCAATAAATAAATTTTAAAGTAATTACTGTATATTACTCTCTCTATATAAAACTAATTAAATGAAAACAATTATATTATTATTACTGGTGAGAGAGACATTTCATGTCTTTCTTTATATTATTAATAAAAAATAAAAAAAAACAAAACAAAAAAATTGAAAATAAAAAAAAAAGAGAAAATATATACAATTGAGTAATTATTTAAGAAGAAAAATATCTAAATAAATATAGGCATCAAAATAGAATATTCCCATTATAATAGTCATAGGTTAAAATTTAAATATAACTTTTTAAGATTATATGTTCATTATCATTTATTAAAATTTTTGGAGCCGTTGAGTTATACAAAAATTTTTTAGGTAAAGTATTGAAAATTGTCTAATAACTAACTCAACATCTGTTAAATGGAGAGTAATTAAAATAATTTATTTTTAAATAAAAGGAATTATGTTAATTATCATTTATAATAAGTGTAAATTAATTTTTTTATAATGAAAACTACAATTTTAGTGCATTTCAATCCATTATAAACAAATTGCTACCGTGGATGAACTCATCACATATTGTTCCAACTTAATTCTAAATTTAAATCCTGTTGCTAAACTCGAACATGATTACCTACAATAAGAAAACACATATGATCTATAGAAGAAAAAAATTATAGACATGATTAAAAAAATTAAGGTAGAGATTAGCATGAGAAAGATGAATGTCAAGAAGAATGTAGAAGCTTTAGGTCAGACACCATTTCGATGTTGAAAGTTGAGGTGGGGTAAAAGAAGTAGTGGCACGCTTTGATCTTAGTGTGCAAGTGTGAACATTATCATTATGCACCATCGCCAATACAAACTATCAACCCAAACCTCCTTCCGGAAATTGTAAAAAAAAGTGATTCCTCTTCCTCCAAAGTCTATGTTGCTTTTCGGTCATTAATTGTGTTTCCATGCTGCTGTTTGAATATCACAGTCCATTATTTTAAAGAGGAAATGACAGTAACATGTTTTTGAAATTTAATGTAATTATATATCTATTTTTTTATTTTTTTAATTATTACTTTTGTATTTTTAAGTGGGTTTTAATCGATCCTTGAAAAAGTGTTAATATAATATTTTAAAATTTATTTTAATATTTGTAAACTTATAAAAATGATTAGGGTAAAAACATAAAATAAAAAAATTATATTATGTGTAATTTATTAAAAGTTGAGGGATGCATATCTAATTTATTCAAAGGTTCAGCATTAGGAGTGTTCCTTTGATGGTACTCATGAGAAAACAAGTTTTGTGCTTTTCTGTCATCTAATAATTTTCAGTTGACTTCTAAAAACAATATTAAGCACCCGATATGAGAATCTCCAATTGCAAATGTTCTAAAATGAAAGAAAATTGTAAAACGAGGTTTATGTTTAATTGGTTTTGTGTACATTAAATAAAATATTAATTACAAATTATAATATTGATGAGCATTTTTGTCCTCTAAGTAAAATAAAAACTCCTTAATGATTATTAAGATCAAAATTTATATAAGAGTTTAATTAGTATATACTATGAAAGAGAGTTTTATACTGATGTTTAATCACAGTTATTTATTTATATGACTTCTAAGGTTGAATTAGCAAAGCGTAACATCCTCCTAGAAAAAATATGGAATCTGTGGAACATTTTCTTTTTACGTGTGAATCTAGTTATCAGGTTTTAATGTATTACTATCGATGGTTAGGCTGCCTTTATGTCCTTCCCTCGGATTGTCAAACTAGCCTATGGCAACATTTGGACATTTTGAATGTCAGAGGGGAAGAGCAAGTGCAAATACTCAGCATAATTTGGTTGGCTACATTGTGGAGTATCTAGTTAGCCAGGAACACTTTGGTGTTTCAAGCTACACCCTTCAATGTAAAACAAGTTTGGTAACAATCTATGCAAATATCTTGAATGTGGGTTAAAGATCATTATAAAAACTCCTCTTCTTTTTATGATTGGTTTGTTCAGATTGTATACTGTTTCAGTAAGTTTACCAAGTCATAACTCTTTATAGATTTGGTTCGGGGCAGCAGTGGGGAAATCTATAATTTGCTAATGGGGGAATTTGTAATTTGCAGCTGATCCATGTTGCTATTGTACTCCGCATATACTTTCATGTTATTCCTTATGATGTGGGAGTATTTTAATCTTGCAGAATAAAACTTTTTCTTTAAAAAAAATAACTTTTAAAGTATTAATTTGTAAAGTCAACAAGCTTACCATAAATGAAAATTTGTTATTACATACTAATGTAAAACTCACCATGCATAGTAATTAAATTTTTCATATAATGTCAAAGTTAATTATGAATTTTTATAAAATTATTCAATATTTATTAGTTAGCAAGACCCTTTTATTAAAGACATATTCTATTCCCTAATTGCATAGTTATTTTTTATGTTAGTTTTTCTAATTTAATGCTATTATTGTCTAACTTTTTATATAATATAATTAAGATTTTTTACCTAATATTATTAATATTAATTTATAACTAGAATAATATATTTTATTTTGTTGAATATTTTGTTGAGATTAAAATATTCTTTTCCTTATGCATAATTATTAGGTTCTAGATAAAAGCATAATGAAAAATGCTATACTTTTTCTAAATGCATATTATTTTTTTATTTTCTCCTTGTCTAAATATTTTAATCTCAAAAAATTATTAAAAAAATAAAATATTTTATTCTACGTTGTAAATTATACTTAAGATTACGTAAAAAGTTATACAATAATAAATTAAATTAAAAAGTAACATAAAAAATAATTATGCAAAATAGTTATGGAATAAGATGTCTTAATGCTTTTGTACATAAAATCTAGTAATTATGCAAAATGGTAGGAAAATAAAAATACAGAAAAAATGAGTCATTAATATAAGAAAGAGGTTTACTTTAAGACAATTTAATCTATACAAAGTTGTACAGAACAGAAAAACAAACAATATAATAATCACTTCTATCCTAGTGGCAAACATAGGTTTAGGTGTTGGGGATGTCATCTCCCCTCTCAATTATTCAAGTCATCATTTTAATCTTTATATTTTTAAGAATTTTGTTACATCTTTTGGCTTAACTTATTTTTTATTTAAAAGTTATTTTTTAACAGAAGTTGAACTAATCAAGAATTTAATTATTTAAATAATTAATTATCAAACAAGATAAAACAAAACATAAATAAAATTATGTTTTTTATCTCTCATTATCCATGATGTTATCTTTATATTATGAAAAAAATATAATACAATATTAGTGAATAAAACAAATTTTAAAAAATCATAAATATAGTGTTTGTTTTGAAACAATACAGTAATAAAAAACACTAAATTATCGTACCCATAATTTAAAAAATAAAAATAAAATTTATTTATTCTCATAAAATCGAAGTATAATTAATCACCTACAATTATAAATCATACATAAAAGAAAATATTTCCTGATTAACACAATTCATACACACACAAACTTACAAGTACGATAGAGTTATTCTAATTTATCACTTGATTTCTTTAGTTCTTCAATTTCCAGGACTAGTATATCAAATTTTACAAAGTAGATTTGTAAAAGATTTATGAGCTTATATTTTATGCAATTATTACGTGTCATTTCCTTCCCCATATATCAAGGTATCCCAAATCTCTTCCTTATTCCAGATGAATCTATCTAATATTTAATCTTCATCTCTAGATGGAGGTATCTCATATTGTTTTCTTATTTTAAATGGAAGTATCTCATATTTCATTCTGAGATATATCGCAAACAATTAACCAAATATTTTTTCAAAAAACATTCAAAATCTTTAGAATCACATAATGTAAATATCATAATTTCCTAAATATCAATATATCATACAAACAATATATCACGAAAGGATACATAAACCTAAGTGAAAAATTAAACTATATAAAAGAATCACAATTATCAAGAACCACAAAGAAAATACACACCAAGAATATATAATATATGGAAGTTTAGAAAAAAAAATTGTTTTACACACATTTATTGTATTATTTTATTTTTCAACCACTCCTTTTCTTTTCTCTTTGTTTCTTCATTATTATACTATTTGTTCTTGACACATTCATCCTTTGGAGTGTTCTCCAAGATCATCTTCATGAGGTCACCTTGGTGAAGCAGTTTGGTGAAGAGGAAGGAGATGGAGTACGGTTGACACACTTGAGAAAGACAAGTCAAGAAGAAATGGTGCTTGCCACAAGAGTAGGAACTCTTGATAAAAGGTTCTAGGAATTATCTCAAGAACAAGAGAAGAAGGACACTCAAATTAGAAGAAAAAGCTTTCAATTCTCTAAAATTCAAGTGTAAAGACTACTAGTGGTGGAGAGAGTCCTATTTATAGAGCTAACGGAGGAGTTGGACATCCCACTCTAATTCAAGGCCCAAGCAAGGACTAATTAGGGGTTAGTTGAGATAAACTCAATTAATTCCTAATTAGTCTCAAGAAGATCAAAACACAGTCCTAAAAAAAGGGATCTATGGTCCCTCCAAATTTGAATTTTGGAGTGTTATGTGGACTCCTTCCAAAATTCAAATCCAAACTAACTTGCCTTGTAGGATGTCATGTGAGAGGAGTGAGAAACCAGTGCCTAACTTAAGGCAACAATGGGGTTCACCTTGTCTCCTACATGCTTCATGTGTTAGTTGGGTGAGACTAGAAATTAGGGGGTGTAGTTATCAAACTACTCAATAATGGATCCCCCAAAAAATGCCCAACTAATTACCACACTCCACTAAAGAGACTAAGCACACCCCTATGCTAAAATGAACCTAAAAGGAACCAAAATACATGGCCAAGAGAAAAATAAAGGACTCCTCCACAAGAGTTTAAGAAGATACAACAGTACAACTAAAATAGAGAAGACTATGACTAAAATCTTGAGATCTTGATGTCCATGAGAAGGTGAGACGTTCTTCTCTCCTTTCTAGTCATATCCTCTTTAATCCTCCTAGTTATAGCCTTGTAATGGGACCCTTGCTAGGGCGAAATTGTTAGTCCTAATCCTCATTAATCCTCTTTAATCAGTTCTACATATAATTTCTCTTAATAAAAAGTTCTCTTTTTCCCTATTATTATTTTTTAGTGGTGGTTTGTGTTATAAAGTAACAATCTAAATGTACAACTCTAACTAGTATATTATTTAATGTAAATAAATTAAATAAATAAATATAAATATATTATTTATTATCACTAATTTAAATGAAACAAAATATATATTATCTAACATAATCGATTTGAATATAAAATGATAATTACATTATCTATTATTGCTAGGTTATATATGACAAATATAAAAATATATAGTTAATTAAAATATAACATACAAAATATATTACAAATTATTACAAATTGTTAAATTTATCTATGTCTAAATTTGTAAACTATTATCTTCATTTTTCAAAATTTTATTATTTATAATTACGAAACTTTGAATGATACAGTAACAAAATAATAATATCATATAAAAAAATTATAACATTATAAATTACAAATATTAAACATAGATACAACTATATAATGACATATTGTCAAACTTTCTTAAACCTTTAGCTTCCCATGCTATATTCTTCTTATTATTCAAGATGCCCAACTTATTATGTTAGAAAGGTGACAACTTTTGAACACTTTCATGTTTAATTCTAATAGTTTTACAAACAAATCAAATTCAAATGATATTTTTATCACTATTAAGTTTGAGATCAATTACTTCAAATTATTTATTTTATATTTTGTAAATTCTGAAAGTCACAAGAAGGGAACTTGAATTGTACTTTTCAAAAATTTTTGCAAACTTTTTTAAATCGGGTGCATTTGTGCCATTACGACTACGTCTTATTGATTCTATGTCTGATAGCTTTAAAACAGAAATGATATCAAATAGATGCATAGAGTTTATATAAAAATGTTTTTAGAAAGACACAGGACACAATGTTTAATAAAAAAAAAGTTTTCAAATATCTTTTCATAAAAACAAATCACACAATTCCAAGTTAGAACATAGATATAAAAACTCCATATTTTTATACTGCTTCACCTCAACCTGAGACTATATCTAATTCTTTAGTAACTACTAAAGTTCCACTATCTTCACAAAATACAAGTAGTATTCAATAGTCTATCCAAGCTTTTTAAGTAGTCTTTCACTAATCTGTTCAAGCTACAATCCAAATATTCTTTCATTAGTCTCTTCAAGTTATATACACAAGTATTTTTTCATTAAACCTCTTCATGCTCTTTAACAATGGTTTTAGTTGTTTACAAGCAAGGGGCTCACTAACTATTCTAATGTCTCAAAGACAAATATGAAATGAGACTTAAGTCGCACACTTAGGATATACAAAAGAAATAGAGAGTTTGAACAAAAAATTGTACAAAGAATGAATCATTTAGAGTAGTTTCATTGTGTTGTATCTTGTTCCAAATTTGTTCTATATTCCTTCAAATGTTTCACTTCTTCTATTTTAGCCACTTCAAAATATGATTGTTGTCCACTATAAGAGCTTGCACATCCGGTGCGTCTGGTCCAACCAATTCAACATTAAATGCATCTCTGAGATGTTATCACCAATGAGTCACTTTCTTCTAATCACGTATCTTGCTTTTGGATGAGAAAGGTTTTGATAAGAGTCTACCTACTTATAGAAATTGAAATATCACTTTACCTGAGATGGATGATTACATCTTTTTAGGTACCGCTTGGTATATTTTAATCAGTCCACTTGTGTTGATATGCTTTGTCTATGTTCTATTTCTGAGTCTATATTTGAGTTTCTTCTTCACATATCAGTGTTTGATTCTTCATTCCAGCTTCATGATTCTTACTCTTTAACTTTTGAATCTTCTCTTCCTGGACTAAATCTATTATCACTTGTGTTTTGTCTTTATTCATTATGTATTATATCTTTGCTTCATAAACCTTTATCTTACAAGTTACGTCTTGCTTTTGATATGCTGAGTGACTAAGTCTTCGTCTTGATAAGCTAAGTTTTCATGTTGATAATATGTAGCTTTGCTTCATGTCTTGTGTCTTCCTTTTCATATTCTACAATCACATCTTCTTGTTGAAGTCTCTTCATCTGGATACCTTGTGTCTTTTATTTATACGATGAGTCTTTGTCTTAATTAGTAACAATAAAAATTGCATCTTCATCTTCTAAAGATGTTCATTTGCATCTGCCTTTGGCTTGACTACTTTTGCATCTGGTTTGTCTTCATCTACCTTGACTTAGGTTGTCTTAATAACATTCGACTTAACCGCATATACATCTAACTTGGCCGAGTTTGCATCTTCTTCAAGATGCATATCATGCATCTACATTTTTATCTTTCCTTGTTATTGTTACTTGACTTCAAGTGTGCTCAATTTTTATCTGCATCTACTATGCATATGTACACTTTAAATATATTATAATAAAACATAAGCAATTTTTATTTTACTGTCAACAAAAAAGTCTTTATAGTATAAGATTGTATCAAAAAAAAAAATATCAGGTTTGAGTTTACAGAATTAACATTATTGAAATTTTTGGTTGAGTAGGGACATAGGCTAATCCATCTCAACTTGAACTACAAACAACTTTAACTTAAAACTCATTTTACTTTTGTCAAAAAAAAATATTATGTGAATTAAATTTAAATTCTCTTTCATAAACTAACGGGAAATGTAAACAGGACTATTTCATTAAATTTATTTTACTGATTTTTACTAGAAATATATACGTAACATTAAAATTAGATTTATAATAAGAAGAAATATCTTGGAATTTGGAACTTTAATTTATGAAAAATTTGTTTTTAAATCTACTCATCTAATTATTCAAAGTATGGTTCTTGTAACTCAATTGAATTCTTGAAAATAAAATAGATAGTAAGATTAGGTCCGTTCGATGTGGTTTTTATTTTTTAGTTTTGAAATTTATAAAAACAAAAACTAGTTTTGGTTTTAAGTTTTCAAAATTTTAAAAATAATATTTTTTTTTTCCAAATTCAAAGCATTGTTTTCAAATCTTAATCAAAACACTAGTTGGAGGTAGTGGTCGAAACAATCTTTGAAAGTGACGGTCGGTGATTAGCGATTAAAGGTGGTGGTCGGTGACCGATGATCAAAGGTGGTGATTGGTGACTGGTGGTTAGAGGTAGTGGTCGGTTACCGATGATCGGAGGTGACGGTTAGTGATTGCTGGTCGAAGGTGACGACTAGTGACCGCTGGTCGGAGGTCACAACTAGTGATCGTCGATCGGAGGTGGTGACTGGTGATCGTCGATCGAAGGTGACAGTTGTGATTATCAGTCGAAGGTGACGATTGTGACTGCCAATCGGAGGTGACGCCGGTCGGATGTGGCAGTCATTGACCGCAGATCGGAGGTGGCAATCGGTGACCATTGATTGGAGGTGACGACCAGTGATTGCTGGTCAGAGGTAGGAGTTGGTGAGCGCCGGTCAGAAGTGACAGCTAGTGACTGTCGGTCGAAAGTGGCGGCTGGTGACTACCAGTCGAAAGTGGCTATCGGTGATTGTTGGTCAGAGATGGCGGTTTGTGACTTCCGGTCAGAGGTGGCAACCAGTGACCGTCGGTCAAAGGTGATGATGATCAATGGTGACAAGTAACGTTCAGTAATCAACTTAAATAAAAACAGAAATAGAAATCTGAAAACCAAATTTTATTGTTTTTGAGATTAGTGAAAATCATTTCGAAAATGAATAAAAAACCAAAACAGAATCATTTTTCCCGAATAGGGTTTTGTTTTCAAAATAAATTTCAAAACCAAAACTCAGAGACTCATAACCACCTCGAACGGGGCCTTAACTATTCATAGTTTTTTAGAGTGAGTGATGTACCCTTTTTATTGTGTATAAGAAGTTGAGATGCACCCTTTTTATTGTGTATAAGAAGTTGAGAGGTTCAACCGTCAATTGTACGCATATAGGTAGTTAAGTTTTTGAAATTCTTGTATCTTTTCTTAGGTTGTATCTCTTTTGCTAACCATGTATTAATAAAATTTTGATTTATAAAAAAAATATAAAAATTTTGTTTTTTTTTTCTTTTTTTAATAAATTTCAGAATTTTAAATGGATTTCCGCTTGTTCCCTTGTTTATTCCCATTACTCTCATTATTTTACTTATTTAAATTTTATTTGCTAAGCTTTGCAATGTTCTTAACAAATTATTTTATTGGATTAATGTTTTATGGCCTCTTTTTTTTTGTACTCATTGAAAAAGACTATTTTGACTTATTATTTCATAAAATTTAGGTTTTTCTTTTGCCTGATTTTCCTATTGTATTATTGTCAAACACTCTTGAGCTTTTGTTTTGAGTATTAATATGTTGTACCAACAGTGATGTATTAGTTTTTTGTTTTAGAGAAGTTTCAAAATGTCCAATTATAAGTTTCTTTTTGCAAGAAAACAAGTCAATTTTATTAATTAGTTAACTACTTCATAGTTATAAATTTCATGATTCGAAAATAATCTTTTTTTGTTATATTATGGATTATAAAATTTACAACATATTGATTTTTTTTCTCTATCATGGATCATAAAATTTCCCAAAATGGACAACATAGATGAAGATCTATTGACTCACAACACTTTACTTTAATAATATATTGTGCATCACTTAATCTGCAATTATATAATTACATAACTGTATTTATGTGATCTACAATGAATTTTTTGTGGATTATCTGATTCACAACACAAAAATTTTACAAGCTTGATAACTACATTACAAATTACAGAATCCATAATGTAGTTACGAAATCCACAATATAATTAAAGAAATGCATTTTAGGGAGTACCGAATACAATTATGCAATAGACTTAAAAAAATATTTTTATCCAAAAATACAATTAAAAATAATTTTGGATTAAGAAATAAATAATGTAGGATATTTTGGAAATTTCAAAATTTTGGGATGCAGAAAGCAAAAGGTGAGTGCAAACAGAAAATACCATCTATTTATAGAAACTTCACTAACCTGTGCCTTTCAAGTGGGCTATGCATGTTGAAGCCCAACTTTACCCTGGTTTGGTTTCGGAAATTTCTCTCTGCACCTTTATATTTTCTGAAATCTCTATAATATTCTTAGGTAAAAAAAAAGCTTAAAGCTCCTTCTCTCTTCCCACTCCTATCTTTACCTCCATATTTCATTTCTTCCGAATTCGGCATCCTTCGTCGAAGTTCATGTACACCCTTTTTCTGAGTTCCTCCGACGCATCCTTCCTCCGAGTACCTCTAGTCTCCCAACTCTGTCCGCATTCAACGATGCAGCAGTTTCGGCGATGCCACATTCCTTACTCATTTAAAGTTTCAAGTTTCATTCTCGCTTCAAGGTACAAGTCCCAACAAAGTTATCCAGACTTGTAAAAAAAATACAATTACAAGTCCATACTTGTTCACACTTTTTTTTATACCCTTCACACCTCCTAGCAGTGGTTTTTTTGGGGGTTAAAACATAATCTTGATCTCGCTATTTTACTCAATCCATAATTTTGGTTCATAGAAGAAATAGAAACATATGTTTTTTTCTACTTATTTTTTAAAATAAAACCTTTTGGTTCAACAATTAATTTCAGAGCATCAAGCATTAATAAGAAAATATATAACATTGACTTCTAAATTGTTGATGTGAAACTATATTATTAAAATTTTTAATTACTAATTTGATTAGTAGAACATTTAGTTTAATTAAATATATTAATTATTAAAAATTTTAAATATCTAAGAATTTAATTAAAAAATCAATAGTATAGTGCCACATAAACGATTTAATTTTCTCTTTAATTAGCAATTCATATCCTAAATTTGACGGTTGAACCAAGATTAGTGATTTAGATAAATTGGTGGCTAAGAATCTCTATTTATTTATAAGAGAACCAAATTTGTGAATTGAATAAAATAGAAGAACAAAAGTTATAATCTAAGTTTTTAACTCAATTTTTTAATAAAAATATCTTTTATGAAAGTTTCCAAATAAAAAAAATAAACGGAAACTATTTTTGGTGAATAACTTGTTAAATAAATTTTCCTTAAAAAAAACTTGTTAAATAAAATATCCATATTAATATATTTAACTTGTTTTTGTGTGTGTGAGAGAGTGTGATACTGATCTTTGATCACATACATGAACGATATATAGGCATATCAATAGTAAGCTTTTGGAATGTTGAGAAAATTTCACATTGAGAAATGCAAGCTTCTTACCACTCTATTGGTTATAAAAGAAAGTTTATCAATGAATGATGGTGATTTATAAAAGCATAATTGGAAGTTTGTTGGGTCTTTCAGCAGCCAAACTAAATATAATGTTCACTGCTAATTTCCTTCCAAATTCTTGCATTCTCAAGTTCACTTTATTAATTAGTGAAACAAAGAGAGTTTAGAGGTATATAAAGGATAAAATAATTATGGTATGTTTCTTAAAAAAGTGAAATTAGAGAGATTTAAGATATGCAGATAATGATTGGACATTGTCATCATGCCATCAAAGAAGCTGAGAATCTCAAGTTCCTGTGTGTGGTTATTCTTCGAGTTACTTTTTTTAAGAAAATAGACTTCCAAGGTATTTCGAGTATCAGGACGCCAAGCAGGGTGGAAGGATACAGTTAGAAATGGAGATTGTTTTTAGTAAATTTTGTTTGATATGTTGTTATAATATTTTCTGATATACAATAAGTTAAAATTAACATGTAGTGGGTAAAATTGAATGATAATCCATGTTTTGAGGGAGTGTTAAATTCTATTATTGCTTGTAACATTTATTTTCACAAAAAAGAAGTCACTGCATGTATGCTAAAAAATTTCAGAATACGTGAATACACTTTCGACCATGCATATGGAAGCTTTATGATATGATCTGTTTTTTACTCCTCTCTTTTATTGTTTTATTTTTCTACAAACTATATATTCATGAGAAATTATTAGACTATAAAGATTAAACAATAAACATGAACATTATAAAAGTAAAGAAGACGGAGATTAGGGTATGCAAACAATAAACAATAATTTACGCAGGCATATTCATGTTATGCATGGAGTGTAAGTGCAATTACCTATACTAACTTTTTTTTTTATTTTATAATAATATATAATATATATTGTTATTGTAATTGTTTAGTTTTTGTAACAAATTATAAATTTGACCCCGCTATTCATAGGTTATAAATAATTTTTTAAAACAAACTACATATGGTTATTATAATTTTTTTTAGTAATTTTATAGTCAAATATTATTATTTTAAGCAATTAACAAAGTAAATTTTAATATTTATAATTTTGGTAGTTATAACTTTTAAAAACAAATTTTTTCAGCAGCTAAGAAAAAACTTTTTTAAGTAGTTATGAATAAAATATTCATTTTTCTACCAAAATTAGTAAAAAAATTAATTTAAATATTTCATATAATATATATTTGAATTCAATAGATAATTTTAACCTTTATATAATAATAAAAAAATATTTATTAATAGTTAGCGAGATATTAGTTAAATTGAAAAGATAAGATTGAAAAGATAAGTTAATATTTTTTTTGTTACCATTTTTATTTAATACCAAATAAAAAGATAATTTAATATTTTTTATTTCAGTTGTTGGAATTTTTATTTTAAAAAATTAAAAGATAAGTTAATATTTTATTTCAATATAAATAATTTAATATTTTATTGCTTTTAATTTTGAACTCACTATTACATGACTTTTTTTCATCCATCTACAACAACACATTTATTCGATTTTTTCTTTTATTTTATTTGGTTGTTTCTCTTACATTAAATTATGTGTCTGTTCTAATTTTGAAATATAATATTTTTTTAGTAAATTTTTTTTTCTTTTCAAATCTCAAAAATTTTTTGTTTGGTCTTATCAATTTTCATATACATACATAAAATTTTAACTTTTATAATTTCATTTTAAAATCTTATATGCCTCACTACATAAAATTTGTGTATCCGTAACTGGATTTAAATATATACATCCAAAGCAAAGTATTTTATACTAATTAAATCAAGGCTTAATATTAAATAATATTTTATATATGAAAATAACACATTTTTTTCATTTTCATCTTAAAAATTTTTCTAATTAATTCTTAAAAGAGCAATGTTAATTTAGACAAAAATGTAACATTAATTGTTCAATGAATTATAATTTCATAAGGAGTGAGTCCAATGAAATAATCTACTATAACATTTTTTAAGTAAAATATATTTTTAATCACTTGTAAACCTATCACATATCAACTTGTTTTAAATAAATAAATCATTAAAGAGATATTTTAACATTTTTTTTTCATTTAATTAATACTATTACTTAAAACTAGAAATTAAAACAAAAATTGTTTCTCGACAACAACCAAAATTTCAAAAGACAAAATAAAAAATATTTTTAAAGGATGAAAACAAAAAATAAAATTATAGGGACCAAAAGATTCTTAAATGAATGATACATCTATTTACAATAACCTTAAATATAAATAGAAGCCCCTAAGTTTAAGTTAATGCACACATTTAACATCCTCCTTCACAATTCAATAAAAGAAAAAAGCATGCCCCTTCACTGCTTTTACGGCTAAACGTATTTAAAATTGAATCAAATAATTTCTAAATCACAAAACTAATTAAAAAAATAAAAAAACTACAAAACAAAATATTTCTAAAAACGCATACTTTTTGTATTTTAGTTTGATTTAGTTTTCGGATGTTAATATAAAAATCAAACTAAATTGCATATTATAATTATATTAATTTTATTTTATGACATGTGATTTTTATTGTAGTAACTCATGATAAATATTAAATAATTTATGGTATTTTATTTTATAATAAAAATGTATATATTATATTCAAATGTTAAAAAATATGTAGTAATATAGTTAAAATATAGTTTTGAATATTAAGCAATGTATATTTTACTATGATATTACAAAAAGACATGATAATATAAATTTAGAATAATGTTAAATAGAATTAAGAATTTAATATAATGAAACAGCTATGTAACAGGATGCAAAGAATTACTTTAAGTAGTTTTTTGGATTTAGACAAGGGAGATAGTTGTAATTATATAGACTCTATGGAAATAGTACAATGTAACTATTTTTAGGGAAGAACATTCTAACTATCAAAAAACATTACAATGAAAACAACAATCGTCCTAGATCTAGAGTACTTTTGCTAAGCTTTTCCAATAGTGTCTTTATAGACTAGGGAACCAATCAATGGTGTATATTAATCAATAGAAGACACTCGGGAGATAGACGTAATAACCTAGAGTAGATGTAAGGGAGAAAGATGAAATACTCTAGAGTAGACACAAGGGAGGCAAAGTAGCAACACAAAGTAGATGTAGGGGAGGTAGATGGAAATTAAGTCAAGGTAGTAGACACAGTACCCTAAGATAATAAAAAAGAGATAGACATGGTATCCCAGAAAAAACACAGGGATATAGACATAGTACACTAGAGAACATGCAGGGAAGGCAGATGCAATAACTCTAAGTAGACATGGGGAGGTAAATGTAGTAATTTAGAACAAATGCAGGGCAAAACATATACAATATGTAACAGCAGAGGTAGGGAAGGGGTTAAAGACAAATGATTTTCTTTTCTAAAAGGTCTACTTCTTGGGTGATTATTCACTCTTAGGCCCATTTCCTTTTTCTTTTTTTTTATATGTTGTAATTTTTTTAAAACTTTTAAGAAGACATACCTTATACTTTCTGTTGTTTTTTCTTAACAATAAATTTTTTGTTTATAAAAAAATATAATAAAAATATTTTAAAATAATATAGAAAAATAATTTAATTAATAAATTTTAAATTATAATAATAGATTAAAAATAAAAAATAAACTATTAAACTGAACTGAAATAAATCCTAAAAGGTTTATTTTAGTATCAAATTAAATTAAATTGTGTCTGATTTAGGTGTTAATTACATTGAAAAGACCACTTTATATGAAACCATTTAAATACAAAATTAACTCGTTACAGCTGGTTATTAAGGATTAGTTAGAAAATCCGAGAGATTGATTAATGATCATTTGTCTCTAATACATTCCAAAAGTAGAGATGCTATTTTGTAATGTGCGAGCCATTCAAATTTTTATATATTTAATTGTATGAAAAAGAATTTAAAATTGATTATAAGTCTAAAATTGATTCTAAATTAAAATAATTTAAAATAATTTTGGTATTTTAAGTTTGATAAAATAAATTACTTATAATTTACTTTTGTAATAAAAATATTTAAAATAAATCACATTATCACAAAATCAATTTTAAACAAAATCAATTTAATTCAAAATCAATTTTACTAGACCTTTGTTAAAATATACACTATACAAATAAAGAGTAAATTAGATTGATACTTTTTTAGATTTTGTCTAATTTTACAAAATATCTTTATCTTTTTTGTTGAAAGTGTTGCTTCCATGAGCTTTTGAGTAATGGTATAATGGAACAGGAAATTATGCCTAGATAAATAGAAAAAATTATTACAAATCAGGTAATATGTGGTCTCAATTAATAATTACTCAATACATATTTTTTTATAAGTTAATAAATTTTATCAAGATAAAAATATTTATATACTATCAGTGTAAGTAAAATGTTTTACACTGGTATTCAATCATAATCTTTCATATACTATGGCTAGTTATACCATGGGGTATCTGCTTGGTGAGAAATTCACTAGTATTTAAAGGTGAACCTTTCTTTGTGGAGAACGTTTGACAAGATTTTTGCAAAGATCTTGGTTCTGGACAAAAGGGTACTCTACAAGGTCTTTTAATTCATTTTATGAGTGATTTGTCAAACCAGAATATTATTTTACTAAGCTTAGGTATGAAGTATTTGATGTTAATTCTGATCTGATGTGGGGACTTGTGAGGGTTTTGTCTGATACGGGAACTTGATGAAGGTTTTGATTGTACTCTCGTTTCTGCTGTTCTATCATGTAATTGGTAGTTACTTGTTAGTCATGCCTTGTGACTACGAGGTAACTTATAGTGATGAATAAATTTTGCTTTTTCCAAAAAAATATAAATCTTTAATATATGATAAGTTTGTTGACTTTACCAATTTATACTTTAAAAGTCATATAAATTAAGATATATAATTAAACATTAGTGTAAAACTCTTTTACATTGTTACTGTATAGGTGTTAAACTCTTTTATTAAAGATAAAAAAACAGAAAGCACAAGGAGTGTCTGCTTAATGATAGTATAGAAAAGTGTGATATCTAAATCACAATGAAATCTAACACAATAAAGGATTCGACACTCATTCAGCATAAGAATGTGATGTAATTTTTGTTGCATGAGATCATTTCCTCAGGTTGAGTTGTATTGCCTAAATGACATCATCTACTTCTAGACTTTAACCTTTGAATATCTTTGTGTTTCTTGCTTTTCAAATGTGGCACAATCCTGCAAACCATACAAACAACAAACCCTCTTTATTGTTTTGACACCATGAATCAGGCCTAAAAAATGGATCCCTATACCTCTCAGATCCTTATATAGTGCTATTGTCATTCCTTATGTAGTACAATTCACAAACAAATGTTGCACTGTTTCTACTGAGGCATCACATAGTACACATCCTTTGTCTTCCTCTTGTAGAATCTGTCTCTGACACAAGTTATCACGTGTGGCTAACTTGTTTGCATCTAATTGCTAGACCAAGCATTGAACCTTCAGAGAATCTCTTTTTTCCATAAGACCTTGAAAAGAGCGTCATTCTGGTGTTTAGTGTCTACAAACATAATCCTATATGCAGAATACACTCTTTGCTTATCTTATGTCCATACCCAACCATCTGATATCCCTTCCATTGTCTTGATGTCATCTAGTCTAGACCATAACTCGTGTTCCTAGACCTTTTCCCATTCAAATAGCGGTCTCCTCCATTTTCATTCCTACACCCCCCCCCCTTCCCACCCAAAATTTTATTCACCTTTATATTTTTATCATCTAATACCATAAACAAACAATTCAACTCCTTGTTAAGGCTATTCTCCGTGCCCACATATTACTCAAAACAGAATGTTACTTCCATCCCCTAGTTTGCGTTTGACATATTGAGGCCACCAACCCCTATGTTCTTGATCGCCCTTTAAGGAGTGCAAATTATTCAATACATAATATTTTTTTATAGACAATACATAATGAGTTTAATTGGTATACATTGTCAGTATAAAAGACTTTTACACCGACGTTCAATCATAACTTTTTATTTATATGACTTTTAAAGTACTAATTAGTAAAGTTCACAAACTTACCATAAATGAGATTAAATGTCAGTGTAAAAATTAAACTCATACATAATTAACTAATTAATTTAATCAAATTAAAAAAATAATTATTTATCTTGTAAATTATATAAATCATCTAATCAAATTATAAATAATAAATTATTATTTATCAGACTATAAATAATGTGATAGTGGGATGATGTAATAATTTCTGGGGTTACATTCCAATAAAGCCATGACAGAATCTATGTTCTGGCCAGATGCAGAATATCTAAAAGAAAAATCGTGTCTCTTATAAATAAAACAATATAACTGTTCAGTGTATTGGAAGCAGGTTCCTTCACAGCCTCAGTGGTTCACATTTTCCCACCCCAACACTAAATCATCTTACCTTAATGCTTTTTTTTTTATAGTTCGAATAAAGGTGGAGGTATAAGTGTATAACATTTCCTCAGAGTCTCAACAATTTATATATAACAGCTTGGTAGTTCGAAAAAGGTGTATTAATTTATATTAGATCTCGAAGGATTTTATCATATCTTAGATAAGTAGTTACAATAATACTTCTTCCGGATTTAAATATAAAAAAATATTTATTAATTATTTTTATTTTATTTAATGATATTATTTTAAAAGAGGAAATATTAAGTAAGAACAACATCGAATACCACGAGTAATCATTTGTTTGGAAACAAAATTTTATTTGACCACCTTTGATTGGTTACCCGTCATCATCGTTTGATAAATAAACTATTTCGTTACTTTTCTTGTTACTCTTTTCGTATTAAATTGCAACTTTTGTTTTTATTTTATAAAATACTAAAGAAGTTGATGCATTCTCCCCAAGCAAGGGCCCTATCACTAGGGCTATGGCTAGGAGAATAGAAAAAGACATGGTTAGAGTAGAGGGAGGAAGATCTCACCTCCGTATGACCATCAAGTTATGCAAGCTATGACTTATTTACTTGTAATTTTTATTTTAGGAACCTAAGATTTTATTTTAGACATGTATTAGTCCATTTAATTTTCTAGGAGGTGTCTTAGTAATAAGAAGTGGTAAGATTAGTTTTTGGGCCTTTATTTAGGAAATAAGGGGGTAGTTTGATAACTACACCCTCTTTTGCTAAATAAAACCCAAAACTAATAAATGAGTAATCTTGGCCCTTGGATAAGGTAGCTTGGGTATCAATTCTCATCTAAAGGAGGGTATTAATTAGACTTTGGGCTTCAATCCTCCTCCCTTGGATGACTCCTTTTAATCCTAACTCTTCATTTCCTTCATAAAAATGCTCATTCACACTCTTGTATTTTTTACACTTGATTGAATGGAAAAACCTTGAGGTGACCAAAATTCTCTTAGTATTCACCCTTCTCTCTTTGAGAATTCCTTAGGTTTTTATCAAGGGTTCCTGTGGCAAACTTTCCCTCTTAGGCTTATCTTAGCTTAAGTGGCGCCTAAAACCACCTCACTTCTTATCTTTCCACAAACCATTTCACCAAAAAAGAAAACCTCTAGAAAAAGATCAAGGGAGACATTCATCAGAAGTAGAATTTAATTTTTCAATTAATAGTTATAACTCAGGTGTTTTAGTTTTTAAAATGTAACAATTGCTTACACGAACCAACTCGTTTCATATTATAATAATGCAATAGAATATTTCATTTGAAATTTTAAGGAAATTAAAAAAATGAATGGAGAACCTTATTAAAACTTTAAAACTATGTAAATTAATTCCAATAGTTCATTTAAATAATTAGCTGAGTTTGGGATGGTTCCTGGTAACCAGGAGAAAGACTAGTTTTTGCAGCAAACAAATCACAGAATTGATGGTTCTTCTTATATTTCTTTCTTAAAGTAAAAGTTGAATTGTCTAAACCAAAAAATTAAAATGAAGCTTGAAATGTGAACATTTAACACGTCGCATATTCCTAAGGTGGATTCCGTTCATATTAACATATATTAAATCATCTGACAAAGTCAGCATTTTTAAATACATGACATAGCAGATGGACAGAGATATGGTTCATGCCAGAACAATAACCAAGCATTGTTCATGCTTCCTTTAGTTACAATGTGACATTATTCTTCTCTCATTCACGGAGTTTTAATATTGCATATTACCTACTATAGTAACCACTCCACTTCCTTTAGTATTATATATAGTACACACACAAATGCTTAGAATTCAAGCATAGCTAAGATGGGAACTGAACTTCGAACTGATTCCACAGACTACAGAACTGAGCTTCTTTCTCCAACAATTGCTGTAGAGAACGTATCTATGGCTAGACAACCTTCATGGAGGATCAACATGGACGAACATCATTTACCAGAAAGGCAAATGGAGTCTCATTTTGGTTTTGGATTCTTCATAAGAACACTAAGTATATCTTACCAATTTTTTTTCAACAAATGATAGTTGTTAGTCTTTAATTAGTAGAAAAGATTCAAATATACGAACTCTCCTTTTACTTCACTTTTGATGTGTTAGTAATATTAACACATTAGTTTTTGTTAACGATCATATAGAATCTGCGACCTTTCTCTACTTCCTTCTATCCCTTACTAACTTAACCGTCTTATAACTTATAAGGCCTAGAATGAATTATGAATTCAACTTATATTTTTATTTTTTTCAATTTATTTTCCAACTTTCTCTTTGTAAACAACATTTTGCTAAAATGAAATTTGCATCGTTGTTTGTCAGGGAGACAAAGGAAACTTGCTGAGTATTACAAGAGGCAAGAGAGGCTTCTTAAAGGGTATCAGGAAGTGGACTCATACACTGACTTGGGCATGTTACCAGGAAATTTAACAGAGGTTAATTTTGAAAAGATGAATTTACTCATTTCCTAACTACCCTTTTTTTTTTGTTTTAATTATTCGATTGTTTAAAATGGCTTCTATGGTAAATTTTGATTCCCAGGATGAAATGAAGGAACTTGAAAGGAGTGAGAGGGTGGCAATTTATGCATCAAATATAGGGAACATGGTGCTTTTTGTAGCAAAAGTGTATGCTTCCATTGAGAGTAGATCCTTGGCAGTTATTGCATCAACTCTGGACTCACTCTTGGATCTCTTGTCTGGATTTATACTTTGGTTCACTGCTTATGCTATGAGCAAACCAAATCATCACAAATACCCCATTGGCAAGAACCGGATGCAACCTGTGGTAACTGCTTCTTTCCTTTAGAAGAGACTTACCGAAATCTATGATTCCTCGGTGAATTTAGAAATTGAGTGATTAATTGAATTTTTGGCTTCATGGCTATAAATTATCCATGGTCTTCTTTTCCCAGTTGCATCTCAGAAAAAGCAAAATTGTCCTACGTGGATTTTAATACATATTTCATCTCTAAATTTATCATTGACAATGTTGAGTGTTATAGATTAATTTCTTCATGTATACAAAATGTTTCATTTTAGCTCATTAATTGGCATCTCAACTTTATCCTCAATTCAAAATATTGTTACTGTGACATCTCAATTTTATTTTTTTTTTCGTTTATCCATACATAATACATTTATACATTTATCCATTTTATTCATGAACTACTTATTGTTTGTTAAAATCACATTTTGAAATAAAAACTTAAAAGTTAGTATGAAAATTATAAATAAATGTCAAACTGAAATTGTATTATTGGAATGGAAAAATTAGTTAAAAGTTAAAACACGAACCAGAAAATTTAGTAAAATTAACTTGGACATAAGTTACTTACTTTGTATATGTTTAATGTATGTCCATTCAACCTAATGTTAAACCCAACACATCCTTTCTTACTAAAATGGCCTGCTTTGGTTATTTGACAGGAAAAAAAATTCTCAATTCTTTTAGTATATGTTAGAGATTTCATTCACTTGGCTTTTTTCTTTTTACCTTTACTTTGCGCAAATTATTTTGACAGGGTATAGTCGTGTTCGCATCAGTCATGGCAACTCTCGGATTACAAATATTATTTGAATCAGCAAGAGAAATCATCACAAAGGTGTAGCATATGTTTTTATTTGAAAGAATTGAATGAAAATTTACAGCAACTTACTGCTTAATCAATTGTTATATTTTTTAATCCTTGTATACATGCAAAGTACAGCTAATTATTTGTTAAAGATTATCATATGTAATTAACTACCATTAATAATAGATTTGTCATATTAACATGTACTGATGTATGCTTCATTTATTGACAGGCACAACCTGATAGGGATCCAGTGAAGGAAAAATGGATGATAGGGATTATGGTCACAGCCACAGTGGTGAAAGTTGTGCTCATGACTTATTGTCGCAGGTTCAAGAATGAAATAGTGAGGGCCTATGCCCAGGACCATTTCTTTGATGTCATTACAAACTCAATTGGTCTGGCCACTGCAGTGCTAGCCATCAAATTTTACTGGTGGCTTGATCCTGTTGGGGCCATCCTGGTATGTCCTTATTCAACATTTACTTATTAGATGTAAAAAAAAATTATTCATTTATTATCTATAGTCAAACTAATTATAACTTCTCCTTCCTAGAGATACAATAACTCATCAATTTATTCTTTGTGAGTAAAATTTTATTATTTTTCTTTTTACTTTCTATATAAGTATAATTTTAAATCATTTTACTTATTCTAAAATAGTGTAAGAGGAAGTAAAAAGAATTTAAAATTGTGATTGTGGAAAGTAACATGAACTCAAATGAGTGAATAAGTAATAAATGAGTAACTTTTTCTTAAATATATGTTCTGTTTTGTTTAGTTTTTATTTAATCATACAAAATTACAAATAGGTCTTAAAAACATTTATATATGTTAAACTATGACAATGTAGTGCTTTTTTTACTCTTGAAATTTATTATTTTTTCTTTAATTTAACAAAAATAATTTGTATGAAATCCTTCACTGTGCATAGATTAAAAGCACATGATTTTGCAATTTTTAAGGATTCAAAAAGAATATCGTTTAAATAAGGTTTACTTTAAAATGTTATATTTTGTAGTTGTAACAATATATAGGTTTAATTAATTAATTACACTTTTGCTTTATTAATTTTCTCAATTTAAAGAACTTTGTCCCTCTATTTCAACAAATTTAATCTCAATATTTAATTATATAATTTTGGTTCGTTTATTAACTTAGTATCCAATATTTAATAAAAATAATGATGTGAGAATTGAGATAGTGTCATGACAACATAAATATATAAGACTATGGTACAGAATAGTAATAGAAATGGAACAATGACATGTGCAGATAGCATTATATACAATCAGTAACTGGGCAAAAACAGTTATGGAGAATGTATGGTCATTGATTGGTAAAACAGCCCCAGCAGAGTACCTTGCAAAGATAACATATCTTTGTTGGAACCATCACAAGGAGATCAAGCACATTGATACTGTGAGAGCCTACACATTTGGCTCCAATTACTTTGTGGAGGTAGACATTGTGGTATCAGAAGAAATGTCACTTGGTCAAGCACATGACATTGGAGAAACACTTCAAGATAAGCTTGAAAAACTCCCTGAAATTGAGAGAGCTTTTGTTCACATTGATTTGAACGCAACTCATAAGTTGGAGCACAAGTCGAAGGGGTTATAGAAAACCAAGAAAAATTATTTATTAGACAGTGTTGTGAGTGATTTGGTTAGCATATTGTGTTTATTATTGGGTTCTTGTGAGGCATATATATGTCAAAAGTTTCTACCAAAAATGGAAATCATGGGTTTGGCTCTTGGGTAGGCATGGGTAACAGAAGATGAGACAGGGATCTACCCAAAATAGCAGTGGGAGTGAGAATTATAATATTCACTTCCAGTACTTACATCACAAAATCATGGAATATATTCTTTTTCATTGGATAAAGCTCGTATGTAACAATTTTCTCTCTCTTTCATTTTAGTGATTCAAGTTGAAATGTTCAGTTTCTATTTTCCCTTACTAGTAGGTTAGGTTGATTAATTTAATTCAGTAATGCAAGTTTTAAACTAAACAGTACATAAGAGTAGTTTGGAAGAATAATAATAACAATCCACTTAGCTCAATCGACTTAGTTGGTTAAATGATCCACGGCTCCTCAAGCATTGAGCCTAAAATGCATGGACGTTTGTTATGCTCAATTAACTTACTTGGACCGACTATTTACAACCCCTTAAATGTTACGCTCCAAAGACATGCGCGCTTATTATGCTTGGTCAGACTAGGCTAGGCTAATAATAGTTCACAACTATTCAAGCATTTTTTTTTTATAAGCAAGACTATTATTAAAGACACACGAAAACACAAGTTATGCCAGCTTGAATGTAAAACGGTGTTTGTAAAAAATAAAGTAAATCAGAAGGAACTCTCCGAATCTATCCTAACACAACAAAAGTCACCCTGCCTTTTCTTAATACACAAAAGGATGAGTTCATCACCCACTTAGTAAAGGTCTGGATTGTTAATTTGATGATCCTAATTCATTCGCAAAAGTTAAGTTGAGCTATTAGCACTAACGTAGACACATAAGACACTTTGCTAGTAAAAACTGAGAGATTATGAGCCTTAAAGCTCACAAACCAAACAAAGCATCAAATCTTTCGAACCTCTGTATTACCATCAACCAACCACATGAATGGGGATGGATTTAGAAATATTATTGTAGGAGCAATACTTATATACATAAATTGGTGGGGGCAAAATATTTATATTTTTATTAATTTTTATACTATATTTCACAATATAGGAACAATTATAATTATATACACATTATTAAAAAAATTAAAAATTAGTGGGGGCAGTTGCCCCCAATGTCTACTAAGTAGATTCGTCCCTGTTGACAATTCTGGTTATGTAATGTCATAAATACCCCCCACCATGCACAAAGTTAATCTCAAACTTTAGTAGTCATTAGACAAGTCAAAAATAAATGAGAATTTATTTCAAATACCACTCTTCAAGCATTGAAACTTTAAAAAGTGAGAGCACCTATTATGCTTAGTCAACCTTATCTAATTGGATGATTCATAACCCCACCTAAGCTGTTAAGTTTAGATGGTCAGAATAATCAAATGATCCCTAAGTGGTTTTGATGATAACAAATAGTATTAAGATTAATCTTAAGCATTTATATTGGAAGATACATACATATCAAGGAATGATGTTATCACAAGCATAAGACAATCAAATGAACTATATAATATTCATATAAGTCACTAAGAGGCACGCACTATAAGATAAGAAGGTTCGTATAAGAAACGTCTACTCGAACAAAGTGTTAAACGCGTCAAGAAGTGAGGTTGCCCTTATAAGAATGTTGCATGCAATAACAAGCATAAGAAGATTGAAAGAGCATTTCACGGCAGTATAAGATCTTCTATCTATACGCACTGACCATCTACCAAGACATGCTTGTATAAGACGGTCTCATTACATGTGTAAACTTATTAACCATTTGCGAAGACATTAGAAGTATTCAAGGTGAACAAGTCATTTAACTATAAGAGTTAGAGAATGTCTACCAACGTAGAGTTGAAGGAAGCATCTTATGTTAGACAAAACAGTCTTATGTATCACTCATAGGCTTTGTTATGATGATTACATAAAAAGCATTCTATGGTATAGACTTTTGATTAGAAGCTCATATGTCAAAGATCATTCAAATAGCAAGACAGTGACATGACAAGCTCAACAATCTTATCCTTGGTCATGTACCCACTGTGAACATAAACGATGAAGAAAATTAGACCAAGAAGTAAGTCAAAGACGACAAAATCGCCTGAATAGTGTCTCAATCTGAGTACTCAGCAAATTTCATGGAATAAGTTCCTATGAGAAAGTGATAGTTCGTAGCTTTATCCCAATAGCTACAAGCTTCTTTTCCTAAATAAGGAAAATTCATGCATGAAGAGAAAATTGACAAACAAAGACGAAAAATTCAAATACAATGTATCACGTTGAAAAAGCATCTAAAAATCTAAAAAATAACCAAGTGTCATACACTTATCTTGATTAATAAGCAACTTGTTAGTCAACCTGCTAGTGAGCATAAATTGTATATTATTTATTAGTGAAGTTATTTATTCTGGGCATATTGTATATCTCTCTAAGAGTAATCCTATATTCAACAAAATTCTTTCATTTTGTATCTAAGCGAGAAGTGACTTATTGTTCAAAGAATACTTAGTGATAATCAGAAGTGACTTTATATACTCGTTCTTAAACTCAGAAGGGAGTTTAAGGATAAAACCAAAAGTGGTTAGTGTACTCATTGTAAGCTAGGAATGGAATAGAGAATAATTATATTTGTATAACAATGGTTATATAGTGGAACCTTACAAGAGACATTTCAAAGAAAACTAGATGTAACTCAGTTTAAGTGAATCAATATAGAATACTCCCATGCATCTTTTATTACAACATTTATATTTACCATTTGATTTTATTTTAAAATGTTTTATAAAAGAGTATTTGTGAACTGTTTTAAACTATAGATAATCTATTAGAACATCTACTTAAGAAACTTCATAAAGCTTCTTAAGGAGTTTTTTCAAAAGAATTGTAAAGAATTTTCTATTAGTTCTATTGAGATCTCACTTTTAGAGCTAACTTATTATTTCATAAGTGTCAAGCCTAAAAAGTATGAGTGCTTGTTATACTTGGTTGATCTACCTAGCCAAAAACCAACCTTCAAGCACAAAGCCTAAAAGGTGGGTGTGTTTGTTATGCTTGGTTAACCTACTTGATCGGATAATCCAATGCATAAAACATATTAGAATGAATGATTAATCATAGGTATAGGTAACATATAGATATAAAAATTAAATGAAGTAGAAAATTAAATAATTATATTCCACCTTGTGTATAGTTAGTTGGCGTAAACACAAAAGGGAATAAAATAAATGGACTAACCTCTAAGTCTAAGACACAAATCACTCATACTGTAACTAGAAAGAAAAGAAAGAGAGGAAAAAGGTAGAAGAAAGGAAGAAAATGATCGAAGTCATCTCTCAATATCATTTATTGGGTGAATGCATTCCTATGTCATCATACCAAATTCTATAATTTTGTTTCATGACTATTCTTTCTTATGCATCACTTGTGGTTAGCGTTTTGTCAGGGTTTTGATGTGGATGTTTGATTATTTGTTAGGTTAATGATGGCATTCTAATATTTAGAAAAATGATTGTTCATTACTTATTTATTTATTTATATAGCTTTACCTATGGTTAGAATTTTGAAATGTATGTTTAAGTATTGGGTTTAAATGGGACATTCTAATTATTGGGAAGTAAAAAAAGAGTAATCCTTTTTTAAAGAAAATTTTAATTCTATGTTCGTTGGGTGGTTGAGGAATCAAGGGAGATTCATTTGGGGTCGCAAAACTATGTTCTTGTAATTAATTTTTGGCATTTGGCACTAAGTGCCTAGTTGAAAGCTCATAAACAAGGTAAAAATACATTCTAGTTAGCATGGCAATGTTAAGCATCGCAGAATGTGTAAGTCTAGGGTTGCTTGTGCTGAACACAACTTTTTGTGCTAAGCACTAAATCCCAATGCTTATTTTTATTCATTGCAGAGATGACTTGTGCTGTAATGCTACCAAGGATCATAATCCTCCTACAGCTTACTCATGAGCATGATCATCCACCAACCAAAGGACATACGAACATAAACACAACGAAACATGATAAAAAATTTGCAAAATCAAAATTCCTTGATGCTCAGCTAGAATACTAAAAAACCATGCACCTTACACTAAAGTCTACAACTTAGTAAGATATTCTTTTAACAATGTCTCTGGATCAACTAAAACATAAAATATCAAACATGCAGCTCCAGCACTGCTTTTTTTTTTTTTTCTTTTTTATTGATAAATATTAGTTGTTATTATCTAATTAGTATGAGGATTCAAACTTTCGAATCACGATCCCTCCTTTCCTCTTCTTCCTTCATGTGAGTTTTTGTCACTTAACCATCTTTATATCTAAAATACTACTTTACTGTTTGCTGCCAGGGTGATGTTAATATCTGAATCACATGCAAACAACAAATTAAAAACATCGGAAAAACAAACACATAAAACTAATTTCTAATACAAAAATAGGGAGGGAGGAATCAGATACCAGGACCAATAATGCTAAGGCAGTAATATTAACCACATGTAGTGCCCAAATTTACGTTATAAATGATAAATATTTTTAAACGAAAGAAAAATACTGAAACATTAAGAAGTGTCAAACGACAACTTCTCCCAGATATCCTAGCAACTAGCAATTATCATCAAAGGGTAAAATTACAATTCAGTGTTTTGTGCAATAATTTATAAAATAACAAGTGCATATCAAGATCAACTATATCATGCATGTGATTATCAAAATACCATCAACTATTATAAATGCAAATCTTATAAATTCATCAGTGAAGAAATTAATCACAAATGCTTAAAATCCAAGTTCAATGAAAGCTATTATTTTTAATGTAAGACATTCAATCATGTGAGGGTAATTTTTGAAACAGAGAAGGCACCATGACCAGACAAGATAAAAATAATAATCTTAATATGTCCTGCAAGTAGGCTCGTAGGCTATAATTACAACACCACCAATCTATCAATTGTGATTCTCTTTCTCATTCATGCATATCATAAACAGAGAAGGTAATAAGAACTTCTTTTTTGGTACGAGGACACATTACAGAAAGAAAATCCATCCTTATAAAAAATGTTACTAAAATGAAAAGCAATTTACAGTTTTTGACCAACCACTACACAATATCCTCTATTTATGACTGGGAGAGGAAGAAGGACCTATTGCATGTTACACAAAAAGAAGAAAAAAAAGAGTAGTACATATTAGCAAAATCACCTCATCTCCCACACTTGACAACATGAGGAAGCTGAACAAACTAAAACCTGATCAACTTGCCCTTCTCTCGTAAAATTTCATTGAACCCCTTCATGGAGTCTCTAGAAAAATTCAGGAGCAATCACTTTCAAATGTGGTGGCAAGAAGAATAAGAATCCACCGTGTTGAAGTAATGAGTTTGCCTCTCTTTTGGTCCAGCCTAAAACATATCACGTGTCCTGTCAAGCTGGAAGGAGTGTCAAATATGATGACCTATGCCCTTAGTGTAGTGTGCATCCCTTCACATATCACATGTCTTCGTTAGAAGATTGAATAACAAAGAATATCAAGAACGTACTTGGTTGAAATGTGCAAAATAAAGACTAAAACTAGGTTTTGAGTTTCCCATTATGGTCATGAGAGAAGGTGGAAAATGAAAAAGAGACATCACCGTTTCAAACATCTCTCAATTTTATTGTATCAAGCATCAAATGGTTTTTTTCTTCTACATTTTCAACTCATTGAATATTAGTTATGCCACTTTCAGTCATAGTAAGCAGGACTACTTTGGACACAAATCTAAATTGATATATAAACAAATCCAAGAAGAGAGCTCTTCAACTTCCAAACTTCAAGTAAGAGATACAATCGTACAATTTCAAATGACACGAATTCTTCTCTCATTACAAAATTGACGATATATAAGCTAATTCAATTTACTTGAGTAAGCTAATTCATCAAAGACAGTTAATGGTACCATATAAAGAATAAAAGAACCATATTCTTATGATGGAGCTCAAAGCAATCAAAATGAACAGTACATGATCAAGCGACAACAAAAGGCACCTTATAGATCATAAACTTATCAAGCAGTTTCTGGTGGAGATGGAAGAGCCCTATGCCGGAATAGCTTTACTAATGCTCTACGTTCGCAATCCTGCATAGATTAATTATGAACACATTTTATCAGTAGCTATGACCACATGAATGCCTTTGAAGCAAAACCATATAGCAAAATCTTTCAACTATTTAAAAAACAAAAAATCCACTCTTTTTGTGTACTTAGTGTGAGGAAAGAGAGAAAAAATGCATTATTGAAACAAAACAATATAATCATTAGGTATGTCTTATGCAAAAACCTTAGTGACTTGAACAGGTTCAAAATTAAGAGTTTTATGAAGTAAACATTTTTGTAAGAGAAAATTTGTCAAACATTGATAGTGCAAAATAATTTTACAGATTCAATCACAACTGACCATATATGATTTTCATAACAGCTTTTTTGAAAGTCACAACAATAACAATAATGTGATTAATTGAGTATTGGGCAGTCTTATGAAGTAAACATTTTTATAAGAGAAAATGTGTTACACATTGATAGTGCAAAATAATTTTACACCGTGATTCAATCACAAATGACCATATATGATTTTCATAACAACTTTTTTGAATGTCACAATAACAATAATGTGATTGAATAACATTGTAAAATTATTTTACACTATCAATACATGACCATTAAACACTTTAAATTATTATAATTTATAATATATACACAAAGTGAATGTAATTAACAAGTAGCATTTGAGAAGGATGTGGTTGTCAAATTTGAACTGAAAACACCCTTTGAATAATAAGACTTTCAATGGAGATCACATAATCCATTCAAATTTTGAATTTCAAAATGGGAATTGAATGCACATGCACATGTGCATAGGAAGTGCACAAGATGAGAATATGAGAGAACCTAATCTTAATAATACAATAAAAAATGGATGGTCAAGATTTTAAGGTTATCTAGAATAAGAAAATCTTTACCATTCATGTAAAATTTAAAGGTCTTCATTTGTTCCTCTCACTCAAAAAATAGCCCTCAATTTATATGGCAATGCACTGAGTGTTGTATGGTTAAATGTTGTGTAAACATTCACCTTGAACATATATAGATGAAATGGTTTCCCTGGATTCATTCTCCTGAGTTTCAAATAAGTATAAGCAAAGCTTAGTTGATCACGAGATGTAAACCGGTCAACTTCGTTGAACCAAAGACATGAAAATAAATTTGACATTGGTGTATGTGCCCTGATTATGAAGGAACCCTCAGGAACATCTGCAAGGTGAAAGACTCAATAATTGGAATCTTATTATGCACAAGGAGCCCCAACAGGATTTCATAATGAACAAAGGTGAAAAGGGTCTCACAACTTGGAAGCAAATCATTTGACTTTGATGGGTCAAACTTAGGGAGACCATCAGACTGATAAAAGTTAAATTGTTCATCAATTGCTGTATGGTTGTATTTATTTAAGCGCTTATTCTGAAGTACCTCCTCCCAAACATTGTGGCGATCATAGTGATTTGAAATGGCATATTCTGCCTTCCTTCGCCACAAAAAATATTCAATAATCAGCATAGGGTCAGAGTTGAGTCGCATCTTGCTGTCAAGCCAAATTGAATACCTACCAAGCAATGATTTTTAAACATGAAAATGAAGAATAGAAAACTTGGATGAAAGGACAAATTGCTAGTACTACCTAGAATTTGGGAAGAGCCGATGTGATAAAAATTTTGGCACCTTGCCGGTTCTCCGCATGTCTTCATATGGTAAGTTTTTTACAACAACTATTTTCCACAAGCCCACGTACCCTTTCTCATCAGGACTATTTCCTTCTAATGAAAGTTTGGATAGTGTTTGATCATCCAAGAACATAACAAAACAAATATTATCCTTTGAATATTGACTGATCTGCATTGCAACAAAAAAACATATAAAATAATTTCCACATAATGTATTAATATCTGCTTTATTAATCAAAGATAGAATGCATTAATGATTAATCTATCAATGAAATATCATAATCACATAATTAAACAAAAAATATTTTAGAAATATTAACTTCAAAGAAACGCCATACTAAGAAAACTTAAGAAAACAAATACATAATTTCCACATAATGTATTAATATCTGCTTTATTAATCAAAGATAGAATGCATTAATGATTAATCTATCAATGAAATATCATAATCACATAATTCAAGTTGATATTTAAGTTCAAGTCTTCTACTACTTTATAGCATAAAATATAGTAAATGTGATTAAACAAAAAATATTTTAGAAATATTAACTTCAAAGAAACGCCATACTAAGAAAACTTAAGAAAACAAATACATAATTTGTTATCACCACGAACAAAGGCAATATTTTAAGGAAACTAAATCTACCTAATCACAAGATTTGACATATCAAATGACAAATTTGTGGAATGATCTTTCAGTTGAGAAAGATCCAAGTCTGCATTCTACAAGTTTCTCCTCTCCTAGTAGTTTCTTTATTATATTGTTCTGCTCCATTGCTTATTACCATTCAAAACCTAGGACAGGGGAGGGTGAAAAGCAGAACACATGTAACACAAATCGTCTGATTCTGACTCAATACCTTTTAAATACATATTAGTTTTCTGGCCCTAATAATTAAAACTTTTATCTCTTGCTTAAACTATCGATATGATTTTTCAGTTTCATTTTTGCATGATGATCAAATAAAAGATTGACAGGAGACTGTTTTGTTTTTATTATGGATAATGTAAAAAATAGCAAAAAATATTTTACAAGAATTTGCAGAATCACCAGTCTACTTGTAGGCCTCCGGAGGAAATCAGAGCTTCCAAAAATGCAAGAAGAAACTGCAACCTTGCATCTATACATATATGCCTTATCTTTTTCATTAATATCAAATCCAGTGCTTGGATGTCCCGGTAGCCCTTTGACAAAACCACAATGAAGAGTCTGGTCTTTTGCATAAAATGAATTTTCCCTTTCCTCCAGAGTCTGATGTCCTCCAAATCGAGGTTCAAATAAATCATTTTTGGATGTTCTTTCTTCATGATCAACATACTCTAGAGAAAACCATGGGAAGTTCATAAAATCTTTGGGTTCAATAAGGCCATCTACTGAGTCAAGAAATCCAACTTCACATGGATAATCTGAAAGATTGATATTCAAGGAAGATATCGGAGACAAAGAATCTTAGTTAATACTAGAGTCAGCTTAATGGGAACATATAAATCTAAATAATTTTGATACATCATGAACAATGTTTATTTAGTTGATCCAATTCAAATATTAACAAGTGATGTAACGGTATAAAAAATCCTAAAGGTTTTTTCTTTTTCATTTAACTTTGGAAACATCTTTTTCATTTGACATTTAAAAGAAATCACATAATAACATAAGCAGAAGCACACATCATTTACAAAATGCAAATTATCATAATGTCACAACATCAACCAAATGTATAATCAAGTTCCACCAACACAACAAATACGATTCACATATATTCGCTGAATGCTCCTGTGCTCCACTATCTATATGACAACTTTTTCTTGGTCCTGATGTTAATCCAATAGCCATTGAGATAACTGCTAATTTTTCCAATTTGGAAACATGAAAATTCATCAACCATCTAATCTTTTGAACTTTTGCACCACTATTGATTTTTCAAAAAAGGGTTTCCTCAACAAATCTTTATTTAGAAGCATGAGGGAGGGGAAGAATCGCAGTACCAGAAGATAAGTTTGACTTCAAATTCATACAACATAATTTAAAGATAAATGAGGTGCAAGAAAACGAATCTTACGCTTTCGACGCTTCCCTTTAGACATCTTTCCAACATCAGATACCACAATATTTTCTTTAGACATCTTTTCATCATCAGATACCATTTCTTTTGACTTATTTCCATCATCAGATACCATACTGCTTTCTTTAGATGTCTTTGCATCATCAAATACCACAGAGCTTTCTCCAGACGTCTTTCCATCCTCAGATATCACAACATTCTCTTGTTGCTTGCGTTCTTCCTGTATATTGATTGATATTGTTGAGAACTTGGATTCCATTTTAACTGTAATGAAACGATGGTCAAGAAATACAACTAAAAAGGTCAGCAAGTAGGATTTCTCTGATACATGAGGGACAATGAGAAACTATTTGTATATAACTATACAAAATATCACGATGAAAGATACAAGCATCAATCCTCACCTTGGAAAAACATTTTTAGACCATAAACTGTTAAAAGTATAGAAAGGAGTGCAGTGAGAATGAAAATCCAGCGTGAAAGCTTCTGTTTGGTAATCCGACTAAACCTTCGACCACGACGTAAAACTCTAGAGCCATGATCAATTTTTCCAACAGAATAGAAAACTGAATCAATGATGCTTCTTCTCTCACTGAACAATTCACCATTGGTTCTATACAAAGCCATTCCAAAGCACATCCCAAGATTCAAATACAGATTAACTCATCTGCAAAAAGATAAATAATTTCCAACTTCTAAGTCACTCCAAAAGGTCTGGTAAACCACCTATTTTGCCAACTGAAAATCTTATGTAAACAAAATTCATACAACTGAAATCACCTAAGTAGTTACAGATTTAGATGTTAATGCATGCATCAAATTTGGCAGCCTTCAATTTAAACAAAGGGAAGCAGGCAATTGCAGATTATAATATCATAATTAGGACGAGTGTTCATACAAAACAAAACTAGATAATGTAATGCTAAAATTTCCTCAACCATCCTTCTAGCCTAGGGCGCACCAACACTGGAAAGCAAGGGCATGTAGCTGTGTCCAACACCTCCACAACACTAACATGCCTCCGACACATGTCTAAATATACATTGTTTCTCAGCGTCAACAGCCCAACAAAGCTAGGACACGGCTTCAACACTCCTACTTTTTGAGACAACTAGAATTATGATCCCTCTTTGCATTATTTTTATGAGATTCATTATTATAGAACTAAACTAATTGTTTTAAGACATACGTTTCAACTTCTTATCTTGAATTTTTATTGTAGGATTGCGTTGTGAAAGGACCTCTTATTCCCTCTTAGCAAGTTACCATTCTTTTTTAGAAAGTTATTATCATATGAAGATTATAAAGCTTTACATTTAGAAGGTAAATGTATAATTCTTAATTCAATTCTCAATGAATATATAAATAACTACCAAAGTCTTAAACTTTTAAAGCAAACTCAAAATCAAATTCCAAAAACATTGAAAATTAGAAATAGAAATCAAAACAATCAATAAAATCAAAATTGAACCACTAATCAAACAAATTAAAATAAAACAAAAATAATATCGACAAGCCCTAAACTGAGAAAACAAAGGTAAAACACAACATCAAAAAGAGATGAACAGGGGAGAATCAGAGCATCAAAACCCTAACTCGGGTGTATATAACAGCAGGAAACATCAAAACCCTAACAAACATAGGGGGACTAACTCACAGAAGTTCGGGCTGTGCAATAGGACAGCTATGAGGAACCAATGCAACAACAGCCTCAAGTGCGGTGCAATAGTGGCCCTAGATGCTACAGGGTGATGACACTGATTGGGTGTAAAGGTCGCCCTACATGTCACACCGCTGATCGGTTTGACAGCAGCACTATGGTGAGAGTCAATGGAGGGGTCTGTGTGAAAGATGAGAATTGCACGAGCAATGGCAAAACCGGTTAGAAGACAAAGCTAACCCCTTATAACAAGAAAAAGGAGTCTCGAAATTATAAGGCTGCAAAGAACATCTTTGACAGGAAGAGTAGCACATTGATAAGTTTCCACCATAATATCAACCATTAAGTAATCTGAAACAAATATAAAAGAGTTTACTGTTAGAATGGCATGACAGAGATTGAGAGAAATCTGGAAAATTACTAATGATATATGAACTGACATATTTAGCAAATTCATATTTATAGACCACTATAGTTGATCAATTCTAACCAACTGCAATCTAGTTACAACAGAAACTGTTAAATTAATGTTGGGTTATTTAGTTATTAGTTATTAGTTGTTAGTTAAGGTATATTATGTTTCATTTATTATTGTATGTCAGAAGTTGGTGGTAGTTGTAGTCACTACTCTGATTTTCTATATTGTATTGCATCTCTATTTAAACAAGAATTCTAAGCTGAGTATAGTTATCTCAAACTTTTCTATATTCAAGTTGGTATCAAGCTGAGTATAGTTACTATCTTAAGTCTAAAGTCACAGTAGGTTGTCCGCCACTGTTCGCCACCGTCTACCGTCGTCTCCGGTCCCTTTCCCTCCAGCAGACCCAGCATCAGGTGTGCCTCAACGTGCGCCGTCCACTTGTGGTAATCGCATCGCTAGACGCTGTCCCACGCGCCGTCACAGCGCAGCCAAACAGCGAGCGCGTGAGATCCATGCGCCGGCGAATCGAGCTCCGTTCACCGTCGTTCCGCCGTTGTCTTGGTCGCCGAAGCTTCCTGGTGCCATTGTAGGTCTTTGTTTGTCAGTTTGGGCGAGTTTCCTTAGAGTTAACTCAAATCTCTCTCTCGGGCCCCTTTTTCTTACCTTTTTCAGATCTGAAAAATGTCTTCCTCTACCTCAGTCAACTCTGGTTTCATTCTCCCTATTTCCGGATCTGCTGTCATCACAATTGAAAAGCTCAATGGTAAAAATTATTTAGCTTGGGCTGATTCTGTGGAACTCTGGTTCCTTGGTCAAGGACACCATGAGTATCTAGAAAAGGTATATTTTGAGGGATCAGCTGAACAGAAAGCTCAGTGGAAGAAACTTGACTTTCAGCTGTGTGCTCTTCTATGGCAATTAGTGGAGCCTAAGATATTGAGGAACCTCAGAGCTTTCAAAACCTGCTACTCATTTTGGAAGAAAGCTCAAGATATCTACTCTAATGACATCCAACGCTTGTTTGATTGTGTTCAAAAGCTAGCCTCCTTAAAACAAAATTATTCAGATATGGTGTCTTATGTTTCCGAACCTCAAGCCGCTGCAGAAGAATTGAAGCTTTCTTAAAAGCTGATTCTATAGAAGAAATAAGGAAACGGCTTGATAACCTCTATATGGTTATGATTCTTCGTGGGATGAACCCGACATTCAATCACATTTGTGATCAAGTTCTGACTGTCAAGATATTCCTTCCATGGAGAGCTTAACTACTCGTCTCCTCCGTGTTCCTACCTTAAGCAATGAGGGTACCTTCATTGAAAATAATATGGAGTCCTCCGTTATGATATCTTCAAGAGGAAGAGGAGGACGTGAAAATAAAGGTCGTGGTGGAAGAGGTAATCGTCCACAATGCTCTCATTGCAAAAGGATGGGTCATACTCATGAGACATGCTACTCACTGAATGGTTTTCCAGACAAGTCTACTCATGTATCAAGGTCTGAGAAACCTGAAGAGAGGAAACTCTCTGAAGAAGAATATCAAGGATACCAAGAGTATTTGAGGATGAAATCTAACAGCCTTGCTGGACCTTTTTCTGGACCTAATGTCTCAAAGGCCTGCATTTCTCAATCTGCGGAAGGTCAAAACCCATAGATTGTTGACTCTGGTGCTTCAGACTATATCTCTGGTAATAACTCCTTGTTTTCATCTTTATTACCTCCCAAATTTCCACATTTTGTCACATTAGCTAATGGGTCAAAGGTTTCAGCTCAAGGAGTGGGTTCAATTTCTATTTCTCCCTCCTTAAATTTATCTTCTGTTTTGTACATTCCTTCTTATCCCAATTTACTTTCCTTGAGTCAATTAACTAAGATTTTAAATTGTTCAGTTACATTTAACTCTAACTCATTTGTCATTCCGCACCGTGGTACGGGTAGGCAGATTGGGGCACGACATGAATCGCAAGACCTCTATTATCTGGAATCTAGTTCTTCAGTGTCTTGTCTTGCATCCATCTCTCCTAAATTGTTGCATGATCGGTTTAGACATCCTAGTTTGGCCAAATTAAAGATAATGGCTCCTAGTACCCAGAAAATCCAAACTTTAGAATGTGAAGCTTGTCAATTAGGCAAATATGTTAGGTCTTCTTTTTCAAGTAAAGATAAATCAAGAAGTAATTTAGCATTCTCTACTCTTCATTCAGATATTTGGGGTCCTAGTCAAATTACTTCTTTTGGATTTAAATATTTTGTCACCTTTATTGATAAATATTCTCGGTGCACATGGCTTTATTTAATGAAAGAAAGGTCTGAGCTTCTATCCATATTTGTGTCCTTCTTCCATGAAATAAAAAATCAGTGTGGAAAATCAATCAAATGTTTCAGAAGTGATAATGCAAAAGAATTTTTTTCTTCTGAACTCTCTTCATTTTTATCCTCTGAAGGTATATTACATCGGTCCACTTGTCCCCACACTTCTCAACAGAATGGAATAGCCGAAAGGAAGAATCGCCACCTCGCTCCTTAATGATTAATGCAAAAGTTCCATTACATCATTAGGGAGATGCAATTATTTCTGTCTGCTATCTTATCAATAGGATGCCCTCTTCCTCTCTTGATAATCAAATACCTCATTCCATCCTATGTCCAGCTAACCTTTATATCATGTTTCACCTCGTGTATTTGGTTGTACTAGTTTTGTTCATGATATGTCTCCAGGTCTCGACAAATTGTCAGCCAAGTCGATCAAGTGTGTTTTCCTGGGATACTCCCGCCTTCAAAAAAGATACAAATGTTATTCTCCTCATACAAAGAAATATTACATGTCTACTAATGTTACATTCTTTGAAAATTCTCCCTTCTACTCATCCTCCGCACCTGACTCCATTTCCATCCAAGAGGTTTTGCCCTCTCCCTCCTCAAGTCCAAAAATTGTCTTTTCTCCAGACATGTTTTATCATTCTGACTACACCAATATTAGTCCAATGCCTAACCTCTCTAAAACTCATCATTCTCTTTCAGCTCCTCCTCATGGCATGACACCTGAAGCTACCTCCATCATTCCTGATGACTCTCGTGGCTCATGTCCATCTCCATCTGCTTCTCGTACAACGGCTCCTAATTCTCCTTCTATGGCCGATGACAACTCAAGTTGGCCTGTTGCCCTTCGAAAAGGTATTCGCTCTTCTCGAAACCCTCATCCTATTTACAATTTTTTGAGTTATCATCGTCTGTCTCCATCTTATTGTTCCTTTATAAATTCCTTATCATCCATCACTATTCCCAAAACTGTTTGTGAAGCACTTGATCACCGTGGATGGCGACAAACCATGATTGATAAAATGCAGACCCTTGATCACAATGGAACGTGGGAATTGGTTCATCTTCCTCCTGGGAAGAAAGCTGTTGGTTGTAGATGGATCTATGCTATTAAAGTTGGTCCAAATGGTGAAATTGAACGTCTTAAAACTCGTTTGGTAGTCAAAGGTTATACTCAGATATATGGACTTGATTATGGAGACACTTTCTCCCCGGTAGCCAAGATCACTACTATTCGTCTTCTTCTTGCCATGGCAGCTATTCGCCATTGGCCCCTATATCATATGGACGTTAAAAATGCATTCCTTCATGGTGAGCTAGATGAGGAGATTTACATGGAGCAACCTCCTGGCTTTGTTGCTCAAGGGTCTAGTATGTAAACTCAGGCGATCTCTCTATTGTCTTAAGCAGTCGCGAAGGGCTTAGTTTGGAAAGTTTAGCAATGTTGTCCAAGGTTTTGGAATGAAAAGGAGTGAAGCGGATCACTCTGTCTTCTACTATCTTAAATCTGTTGGCAAATGTGTTTATTTAGTTGTTTATGTCGATGACATTGTCATTACAGGAAATGATGAAGTCACAATATCTCAACTAAAGCAACACTTATGCAATCACTTTCAAACAAAATATCTTGGTCATCTAAAATATTTTCTGGGAATAGAAGTAGTTCAATCCAAAGAAGGCATTGTAGTTTCCCAGAGAAAGTATGTCTTGGATCTTTTGGAGGAACCAAAAATGTTTGATTGTAAGGCAGTCAATAGTCCTATGGACCCATACAAGAAGTTAGTGGCTGATATAGGAGATTTATACTCAGATCCAAAAAGGTATAGAAGGGTGGTTGGGAAGCTCATATATCTCACTATTACGAGGCCAGATATTTCCTTTGCAATTGGAGTTGTAAGTCAATTCATGAATTCACCTTGTGTTGATCATTGGCATGCGTATTCTCAGATACATAAAAAAGGCTCCAGGCCAAGGTCTGTTGTTCGAAGATAAAGGAAATAGCCAAATTGTTGGATACTGTAATGCTGATTGGGCTGAATCCGATACAGATCGACGCTCTACTATTGGGTATTGTGTGTACCTTGGTGGTAATCTTATCTCATGGAAGAGTAAAACAGAAGACTGTTGCTCGATCTAGTGCAGAAGCTGAGTATAGATCTATGGCTCTTGCAGCTTATGAGTTGGTGTGGGTTAAACAACTCATACAAGAATTGAAGTTCTGTGAAATTTCTCCAATGCAACTTTATTGTGATAATCAGGCAGCTCTCCACATTGCTTCCAATCCGGTGTTTCATGAAAGGACTGAACACATTGAAATTGATTGTCACTTTGTAAGGGAAAAATTGTTGTCCAAAGAAATTAGGACTGAATTTGTTGGTTCCAATGACCAGCTTGCAGATCTATTAACCAAACTCTTGAAGGGTCCTCGGATTGAATACTTAGGGCTTGATTGGTTTGGTTTTGTTTTTTAGTTTTTGAAAAGAGTTTTCAAAAATAATTTTCAAAAACTGTTTTCGGGAAGAAAAGAAAAAAAAAACTTGTTTGGCAAGTGATATTTGAAAACTATTTTGAAGATGTAAAAATGGAAAAACTTGTTAATGTTTATTAGAATTTCATTAATGAAAAGCAAAAAACAACATATTCTGATTGTATTTTGAGTTTTCAAAAACAAAAACAGAAAACTGAAGCAAAACTACTTTCAGCTGTTCCAGTTTTTTAGTTTTTAAAAACTAAAAAACCAGAACTGTTTTCAGAAAACACTACCCAAGCAAGGTTTTTAGTTTTTAAAAACTAAAATACTGAAAACAGTTTTATAAAACTGTTGCCAAACAAGCACTTAATTTCCAAGCTTGGAACATATGATGTATATGCTATAGCTTGAGGGGGAGTGTTAAATTAATGTTGGGTTATTTAGTTATTAGTTGTTAGTTGAGGTATATTATGTTTCATTTATTATTGTATGTCAGAGGTTGGTGGTAGTTGTAGTCACTACTCTGATTTTCTATATTGTTTTGCATCTCTATTTAAATAAGAATTCTAAGCTGAGCATAGTTATCTCAAGCTTTTCTATATTCAAGTGAAACATTAAAGAAATGTCTGACAAGAACCGCTCTAACTGACTAACATATGCTATAACATTCAAAAAAAATAAATAAATAGAAGATAAATCTACAAATACAAAACAAGTAAACATAAAAGTAGCAGACTAGGGGCTATTTAGGCTCCATTTGACCCAACTTATTTTTATCTTAAAAGTTACTTTTAAGCTAAAGAAAAAAATTATAACTTAAAAAATACATAAAAATTATTTGTCAAATTTAATTTTTTTAGCTTAAAAACTTCTTTTAAATTAAAATTTGTTGATAAATTATTCTTTTTAATTTCCTATAGAAAAACACTTATAAAATGAAATTTTTTACATTATAAAATAAACTTCTTAAAAATTTAAGTATAAATATTGTTCAGCCTAGCTTCTTAAAAGTAACTTTTAAGTCAAAAATAAGTTGGCTCAAACAGTTTTACCTTAAAACATATATAAAATGATCAATAGAAAATATTTGTATTATCTTTGAACAACTTTGATTTTTTTAAAAAAAAAAACAAAAAAAAGCTTCTTTGATTTATTAGGTTGTTAGAAATGGTGCATTCCTCAACTGTCAACTTATTAAAATGGTGCATTCCCTCAAATCCAAGACCCTCCATCAGTCTCAGTTCTTACTTCTACATGACTTGTGTTTCCAGTCAATGTTTATAAACCTAATCCTCTCCTTTCCTCTCACCCCTCTCAATAGTTTCATTCAACCCTGTCCACTTACTATGTAATGTTGCACTTTTGGTGATTGATCCCATCTTATTATGCCCATCCTCCACTTTCCTAACATGTTTCTCTCCTTACTCTCTACGCTTGCCTAATCATATCACCCAAATCCCTGGCCCTATACAACCTTACCTCAGCTATTACTTCCTCTTTGAGTCTATTCATGAAAGCGCCTTTAAGAACATTTTCATTTGCATGCCTTAGAGGAGCTAAAATTAATTCAAACATCTCTCTATACTCTTCAACAGAATGGGTTTGTCTCAAACTCATTAATAGTTTAATACTACATGTGGGTTCTTAGATGAGATGAAATTAATTGAGGGAGGTCTCAATCTCTATATCCTTTTCCTGACCATTTTTCATTTCTTCCTTTCGTACTATAGACCTGTGTAATGGGTCTATCAGGTCTCCATTTTTCATTACTTAACCAGCCTTTGTTTTGCACTTAGAAAATCTATTTTTCTCTCAAAATGTATACTAAATAACATTCCTAATTGTCATCAGTATAAGGCTAATTAAAAAAATAAAATTAAAAATTTATAATTATCTATATGATCTGCACTGCAACAATGTAGCTATGTCCACAGAAGTCTGGGAGACACGCAGGAAGAGGAAGTGCATCAAGGGTTTAACCACATCAATGTGGCACATCTCACATAGTTGTGGGAGACACATTGGAAAAGAAAGTGTATTAGGAGTTTTTCCACACCATGTGGCACATCCCACAAAGCTATTGGGGACATGCTCGAAGATAAAACACATAAGATGTTTTTCCACAATGATATGGAACATTCCACAAAGGTTTGGAAGATATGCTAGAAGAGTAAGTGCATCAGGGGTTTGCCACATCCTTGTGGCACATCCCACAAAGGTGTGAGAGAAGATCTGAAACAGAAGCTTTCCCATACGGATGTGACTATGTCTGCAAAGATGAGCGGGACGAGCTGGAAGAGAAAGCTCATCCATGTGGCACATTCCATATAGGTGTGAGAAACGCGTTGGAAGAGAAAGTACATCAGGAGTTTTCCCTCAATCGTGTGGTAGATCCCACAAAGAAGTGGGAGGCAATCTGGAAGAGAAACCTCATAAGGGATTTTCCCATAGTGATGTGGATTCAGGGCTAAAAAGCCCCCTTATTATGTAGGTAAAAAAAGTGAAATTTTTTTACAGGTGGGTTGGGGTTAGCGCGTAGGCTTGGGGCCTTGTTTGAGAAATCTATTGGTTGATGGTTTGGTATATAACTTAGACAACCTTTTGTAATTTTGGGGTATTAGTATTATTCTTTTGCTTATAAAAAAAACTGAAAAAAAAAAGAAAAACACTAATAGACCAACATTGAAGAAATATTTTTTCTGTGTTTTTCAAATAGAATCATGCTCATCAGCTCATGGTTGTTATTTGTTGAGTTTATGGTGATTTAGAGATTGAGGAGGGAAACTTAGAATAATATCCTCTTGAAATTGTAATGCGTTCCCACTGTATAATATATTAGAAAAATTCTAAACACTAATCATTAATTATAATAATCATAACCAAACTAAATAAAGAAACAACTCCGATATGGGGAAGTATTGAAATTAAGAAAAGAATTTAATTTTCATGCGCTGATTATAAACACTTTTGACCAATAAAGAATTATCTCAATCGTCTTTTAAAGTAGTAATTATAAAGGGACAACAAGAGAAAAAGGTGAGAGTAACAAAGATGATGTTAAAGATGGATTTATGGCTAGTAGCCAGACAAAAAGGTGCAGGATACAAAATGATTGTATAAGATTAGACATGGGTCATGGGTGTAGCAACTATTGAGAAAAAGATGACAACTAATCAATTGAAGTCATCCGGACATATATACAAAGAAAGTCACTAGAAGTACCAATGAGGAGAATAGATTGTGTGGCTATCAGTCTGGTATAAAGGAGAGACCAAGAAGGACATTGGAGGAAGTTGTTAAGAGGGATTTCATGGTAAATAATATCTCTAAAAATTTTCTCTTTATCTTAGCTGAATGATGAATAGTATAGTGTGATCCATGTAGTTGATCTTACCTAGTGGAATAAGGCTTTTGTTGTTGTTTTTCTCCCCTCCTAAAACCCAATTTCCAAATACACATAAGATACCCTAAAATATTACAAGTTACCATCAAGGTATTATTGGATACTCTGAATAATTCCAACACAGTCTAAAGATATGATCACGATAGTAATAGATATTTTTATATATTCTAATAGCAGTAGCTACTATATACACCCATTGCAATTTGTATAATAGAAGAGGGAACACTATTGATTCATAAGAGCCAAGAGCATTGACTACCCATACTCCAAACAGTACAAGGAATTAATAGACCAACCAAATCAAATAATAGACAATGGAAAGGGAATAAGCTACCACCACAATCCATTTCTACTAAATATTTTCAAGATTGGGTTACATGCTAGGATTCACTCAATAACCATTTTCAAAGTTTCATCCTGGACAACTTCTTTCCCTACTACTCAAGACCTTAAAATTCATTGTTCACAAATTCTAGACCAAAAACTGAATCACATTGATTTGAGTACAACAAGTCACGTAGATCGTCAAACTCAAACATATGAAGACATGGTTGAAGTGAATTAATAATTAATAATAAAGTAATGCATGAAATTATCAGTTATGTTGTCACTCAAAACCTAGCACACAAACCCGTGGTAAGGCACTGGTCACGGCTAGAACAGAGTGCCTTGAATCAGATTAGAATATAAACAAATCCAAGAATTTCCCTCAAACACGCAGTGTGCATTGCCAATTTTAATTTCCTTTACAGAGCACAAACCACAGATTTTTGGAAAACATTACTACATTCAGAGGTACAATTATATGAACTTAAAAAATCCATGTGTTTGCAAGGATGTTTATTGCCACATTAAGAGATTCAATTAGATTGACACAAAATACACATTGCATAAAGAAAATAGGATTGGCTGGAAGTTTGAAACCTGCAAGATCTGTTCACGACGCTCACAAAAAGGATGTGAACTGCGACGGCGACGGTGCTGGATCTGACTCCAACGCCGACGGTGCTGGCGCAAGAGGACTAAGTAGCTTAGAGATTTTTCATTACTGGTGAGTGCAGATGAATCTTTCTCTGTCTTTCCCCTTCAGTTTTGTTTTCTTTTTTGTTTTTCATCATTTTTATGCGAAACCAAAACCCAGTTACATGCTCCTCAATACACTTCAGATAGTTTTTATTTTTTATTTTTTTTTATTGGATGAAGAAGCTTTTCTAAATAGATACTTTACATCTTCTACTTTTCATGTTTTTTTTTTTCTTAAATATTTATTAGAATTTTAATCAAGATAAAAATTAATTATATTTCTATTTATTATTTTATTTTTTAACCTATAAATTTATTAAATATTTATAATTTAATAAATTAATTTAATAATTTATGATTAATAATTAGTTTTTGAGCATTCAACTTTTTCATCTCATTTTATCAAAGTTGAAATGTTTTATTTAAATAGAAAAAATAAAATTAATAATTATAATTATAGTTATTATTGAAATATTATTAAATTATATATATCAATAGTATTATAATCCTGCAATAAATATAAAGTAAGTATAAATAAATACTATAATACTCTAAAAAAAATAATATGGATTTTCCTTTCTTTTTTTTTATTACTTTCTTATATATAAGACCGAAACCTTTCTACTTAAAATTTTCAAAAGGATTTTTAATTTTTAACTTTTTGAGGAATTCTTTGTCCATTTTCATGAAATGTTAAGAAAACTAAAAAAAATATCTCTAGTACGGGTACAATAAAAAATAATATAATAATAGTTTAAAATGTAAAAAACAAAAAATTAATATATAAAAGACTTAATTAAAAATTATGCATAATAATGAAAGACTATGACAATAATAGAAAATAATAATTAAAAATTCAAGTATTACAAAATAAAATTGAAATCGTTAAATCAATTTATGACAACTCAGCAACTTTAACCTAATTTGGTTATTCCAATGTGTCCAAGTATATTTTACTAAATTTAGAGCATAAAACGTGATAATGACAATTGATTAAAAAATATTTAGTTAAGATTTGTGATATAATCAAATGTATATATTACATAATTTAAGATTAATCATTATCTCATATATTAATCTTCAAATAAATAATTATTATTCCATTTATCCTCTAAATTACATTGTTTGTACTATAGAGGAGTTGAATCCTAATACAGTATGAGTAAGTTTCAATCGTATTTTGTTTTTAGCTTCATATATTCACCAAAAGCTATCTTATATAATATTTTTTCTTTTTTGAGTGGAACCCCTATGGTATAGTGTCATGACTAAGTATTTTGGTCTCATAAAATATAAGCATTATCAAGTAGATGTTTGAAAGGATTTTTTTTTTTAAATAAAGTAGTTCTTTAATTATATTTTTGTGCGAGTTAATTTTTAAAGCACTTTAAATAACGCTCTAAGGGTTTGTTGGGATAAGCTTTTTTATAAGTATTTATAGGAGAAAAAATTATAAAGAAAAAACTTTTCCGTAAGTTGTTTTAAAATATGAGAGACTTTTTCAAATTAATTTTAGTTAATATGTAAAAATTTTTTTATAAAAAATTATGAAGTTGATATAGTGAAAAAGTTAACATAGAAAGGAAAAAAAGATTATAAATTTAGATTCATTTCCCATAAAAACTAATATATTAACAACTAATATTTATCTATTAAAAATATAAAAGTTTTTTACATGTTGAAGCAGACAATAGGATGCTTAGATATAGAGGAAACACATACTTTGTCCATGGAATTTGCCTTTGATTGGACATTGGAGATTGTATCACTATATCGTCTAATCTATTTCATGGTGCTAATTTTGCAATGGCAACTCAAATTTGCAGTGTTTCAGTAATTTATTCAATATCAAGTTTTCTCCCGAGTCAAATTTATTTGTTCACCAATTTATGTATGACACAAAGTAGCAAATATATAAACGAGTTAATATGAAATTCAAATTTATTTCACTAGCAGCAGAATAGTGATATTCAAATGTATTTTATTGACAATATAAGCAATACAAATTTTGTTACTATTTACATAATCTTTCTCTTTATATATCAACTTCTTAAACTGGTTTGTTTTTCTTTTGGAAGATGGACTTTTGCAATTGTTTTTCTTTTGTTACATGGACTTTTGCAACTATGTCTACTACACTTCAGGAAGTTCAAAGTAAAACCCAAACATATAGAGGGACGCATAGGCTGAATATGAGAAAACTAGAAATAAAAAAATGATAACTGGCTCTAAATGTGAAAATACGGAGAATAAACGCAGATGGCAGAAGAAATTAGCAATACAAATTTTTATTACTATTTACATAACCTTTCTCTTTATGTATCAACTTCTTAAACTGATTTGTTTTTCTTTCGGAACATGAACTTTTGCAACTATGTTTTTCTTTTGGTACATGGACTTTTGCAACTATGTCTACACTTTAGGAAGTTCAAAGTGAAGCCCAAACATATTAGAGGGCATAGAGCTGAATATGAAAACTAAAAATAAAGAATGACAACTGGCTCTGAATGTGAGAATACTGAGAATAACGCAAATGGCGGAATAAATTAGCAAAAGAAAAAAAATTAAGCAACATTAAAATCATTGTTCTAAACAAGTCATGCATATAAAGTGGGGGTAAGTAATAACAAGGGAGTACAAGGAGAAAGTAAAATGGCAGTCCATGAACAAGAGAACCTCTCAACCTTGTGAGCAAAATTAGTGACCTTAACTTGTATTCCATTTATAATTTTAATGCATTTTGTTCTATTTAACGCTGAATAGATTATTTTTATGCTAAGTTAGAGTTATAAAATCTTCTCTATGTAAGAGACCTTTTTTCTTTCTTTTGCTGCCTGAAGGAGCAAAGTAATTTTTAAGCATTTAAACATGGATGGTTAGGTTGTTAGGATGATCTGATAAACTAAAACTAAAAAATTAGTTTTATTATTATTATTAGTTTTATTATTATTATTATTATTATTATTATTATTATTAGTTTTATTATTATTATTATTATTATTATTATTATTATTATTATTATTATTATTATTATTATTATTATTATTATTATTATTATTATTATTATTATTATTATTATTATTATTATTACCTTTGTCATGAACATTGAACACCACTGTGATAATTAAATTATTAATAAGAAAACATTTACGACAAACAAAATACTTTATTTACCAAACTTAACACTAAAAAAAAAATCCTAAAAATATTCCTAATACATACTAAAATCTACTTTTTGTTTACTCCGCAAGTAGCCTCTACAGCAAGTTTGTTCCGTGGTACTCTACATCCAGTGGGTCCAAGCATTTTTTCAGAAACCTGAATAAAGCAACTTTGTTTGCCAATACATGTCTGCAAAAAAAAATCGAAAGTTAGATTTTTCATTATTTCTACCATAAGTTACCATAAAAATTAGAAGAAAATGAAAATAGAGTAAATTACCTTGCTCAAGATAGATAGAGTATTTGGAGATTCACATTGACCTTTCTTGAAGGATCCACATTCACCCTTTGGTACCCCAAAGCTAGCAAATTTAACTTCAGAGATGACTTGACCCTCATGGCATGCTAATTCCAACACATTTCCTTTGTATAGATTGCCACAAATTTTATCAACCGTTACGGTAGCAAATTTAACATCATAAGGGTGGCCTCCAAACTCTTCAAACAAGACCAATGTGTTTTTATTATTGGTTCGAAGGAATGAACGTGAAATATGATACCTGATAAAAGAAAGAAACCAATGTTTAAAAATTATCACATGTTAAAGGTATAAAAAATATTTAAAAATTGCCATCTTTATGAATGTCTTCCACACTTTGTCATGCATTTGTTTGAGTCATATGTTCCTCGATAACAACGATTCTCATTAGCAAGATAGATTGTCCAATACCTGCCAATGTTGTTACCATTTACCCAGGCTGTACCCTTTCCTAATCCTCTCAAGTCCACCACAACAGGATCGTTTCCTTTAGGAGTATTGAACACAGTCTAGAAAAAAATTAGAGAATTAATTATAAGATCTTATTTGATCACTTCTTCACTTGAAAATGAGTATAATACCTTGTACCAAACAAAAGCTCTACGAATTGGAAGACTCTTTGTGAGATTCTTGGTGTACCATCTACTATTGTTATCTGGACTGTACTGCTTTACAACCTCACCATGTAATCTCACCTTATAATTCCATACATTATTGGTGATGTCCTTAACAACCTCAGTTTTATTCTTTATTTCCACTAATTGAATTGGACCACAAACATCGACTGAAACATTAGCAAAATGGGCACCATAGTTCTGTTTCAATGGAGAGATCAGCATTAGTTGTCAAACTAACATCAATGGCAATATAATTGGTGTCTTTATGAAATCATTTTTTACTTATAGGTAAACCAACAGTGCCACTAAACCCTAAACCCTAAACTTATCTCGTTCTTCCCTTTCTTCAATTGACCTTTGTCTCATAGCTGAAGGAATAGTGTCCATCTTGAGCATATTGGTAACCTGGATTCATCCAAAAAAGAAACAATATGAGACTTTCATTATGAAAATTTATCTTTAACTATAAAATGGAAAATGGGTAGGAAATTTTACGATCACCACTTACCTGCTTGTCCTCCGTTGACAAATACATGAAGCACGTGCCCGTTGGTTTTCACTCTTAACTTAAGATCATTGGACCAAATAGGATCTCTATCGCTAAGGTCAACACTAAATAAGTTTTCTTTTACACAAGTTAGAACTTAGTATACACATAAATAATGATGAAAAAAAGGGAATTATTACCTTGTAATGTACCATAGGTAGTCTGTGGTATCATTTGTGACAACCTTTTGATCCAAAAGTTGAGAAGCCCTACGAGAAACAGAACAAAGGACTTAGCCATCTTTCATGTGCACATGGGGTTCATGCATCCATTGCCAATTCAATATTGATTGTGATTCTTCTTTTTCAATATCTGCTTCACTATCTTTCATGACAGTTATGGATGTTTGGGCATTGACTTGGTTTCATGCATCCATTGTCACACGATTTCTATTTATTTGTATTTATTATTTAATTTCTCACTAAATATAAAAATAGTTATTCTTACTTTTGCTGTGTTGTAAACTTAATTGACACAATCTAGTAGAATGGACACAGACCACGCCGGAACAATATACTGAGTGTTTTGGAACATAATTGTAGCATCATTGGATGAGTTTGCATTCCCAAGGAAACAAACTGATTTTCCAATGTAATTGTACACTGTGGCCTATAGAAAATTAATCCATATTTGACAATCAATGAAAGCAAAGAATATATATAATATACAAAATTAAAAAAAAAATATAGTATCAAATAAAAAGTTTGAAATGAACATAAGAACTCACTGTTATCATGTCTCCATAATTATTATGGTTTGAAGTGCCGTGAGTTTAGATATCTTCCACTGATTTTAGAAGCTCATGAAGTTGTTTAAGATGTCCCCACTTAGGTTGATTTATGTTACCTAAATATTATATCATTAGATTGATAAAAATAAAAATATAAAAATACTTTCAAGACAAATTTTTTTACTATATATTACCATATTCATACAAAGGAGCATCATAATCATATGAAGTGGTGATATAAGGTCCTCTGCTGTTGTTCCAAAGTTGGTGCCTCCGTGATACTGTTTTGATAATATTAGAATGCACAACTTTAGCAATAAAAAATAATTTATAATTAATGTAGAAGTGCAACACAATAATTTATAATTACCATATAGTAGTTTTGGAATGTGCCACCATACTATACACATCTTGCAACAGCAAAAGCAACATCCTGAACAGTTCTATGTGGAATTGCTCCTCCCCAATTCTTAAACCTAGTTACAAGAATTGTATTATTTAGGTGCATTTTATCTGTATATAAATATGAATAAAAAATTACAGGAAACAAGGATTCAACCAGCTTGTCCAATTTTCAGTCCACATCTTTGGTTTGCTCTCATTGTTGAGAGAAAATTGGTCACAATAACAGCCATTACATGTGTCAATCTAAGATTAAAAAAGAAAAGAAAGGAAAGAAAGCATGTTAACAAATTAATATTAATTAATTTTCTTTTCAAGTCTGTTGAGTCCTACTATAATTTTTTTTAAATTTTATCTAGTTAATTTTTTATAATTAATCATAGTAAATTTTTATATAAAATGTTAAATGATTAAAAATGGAGAAATGTCAACCGTCGATTTTAAATTCTAATAATTTATTAATTTTATTTCTAGAAATAATTTTTAAACATTAAAAAATATTTGAGGACAAAAATAAATATTAAGTGTATATTAAAATGTAAATTGATGATTCACTTAATAATAGGTTGTTGATTTTGATATTGTTATTTTTCGATATATAGTTGTTGTTATTATTATTCTTAGTCACTTATTCGGTACAACAACATATCCTATCCAAATATATTAGGTACATGTATCTCCTCAATACTTTCACAAATCAAATCTTAACTGCACCTTAGGTTTTATTATTGAGGTGTTATAAAATTAAGATTAATTAGTTTTCTTTTTAAGTTTGTTGTGTCCTAGTATAATATTTTTTCTTATTTTTTTAAATTTCATCTAATTAATACTTTTATAATTGTTCGGAGTAATTTTTTATATCAAATGTTAAACTTTAACAAAGATGATATGAAATGTTAAACTATTAAAAAAAATAAATGTCAAGAGTTTATTCATTTTAAATTCTAATAATTTATTAATTTTATTTCAGAAAAACACATAATATAACTATAATTTAAAAATATAATAGACCTTTTATGGATTTTTATTTCAAAAAAGAATAAAAAGAATAAGGTAATGAATAATTTACATTTAATATAAACAAGTTAACTCTGATTTGATATAAAATTGTTTTAAAAAGTCAATTTAGTTTAAATATAAATTATAATAAAATTAAGTTCAACGTGTTTATTTATTTTTCTTTTTTTATGTCTAACATATTTATTTTTAACATAAATAAAATATTCAAATTTCAAAGAATTATACCTATTTTAAAATTAAAAAAAATTACTTTATCATAAAAGAGACTACCTACAACCTCTCACTCCTCAGACAAAAACTTTACCACTATATCAACCTTATAACTTTAATTAAAAAATTACTTCAAAATATTCATATCTAACATACATAATTGTTCAACTATATTTATAATACATAATATTATATTATATATCTATATTATTAATCTATACTATTAATAAAGAGAATACCCTCTTTTGACGTCCATTTTTTAAAACACATATTCTACTCTTATACTCATTTTAAAATAAAAAAATAAATTTTTTTATCATAAAAGGGACTCAAACGCACAACCTCTTACTCCCCAAACATAAACTTTACTATTAGACAAACCTTATAACTTTAAGCAAAAAATTAACAAAATATATTTTAAAACATGTCACATAATAATTTATATTTTAAAATACTAAAAATTTACAAAAGATATTAAATTAAAATACTAAAATTATTATAATATATTAAAATAGAAATGCAAATATACAAGTGCGATAGCACTCATGTTTTCACTAATAATAATAATAATAATAATAATAATAATAATAATAATAATAATAATAATAATAATAATAATAATAATGATAATAATATATTATTATTATTATTATTATTGTTATTATTATTTAATTTTTTTTAGGACACAAATGAATATAATTATATTTTAACGATTCTAAATTCAATAATTCCTGAATAATAAATTCCTGATCTTTCGATATGGTTAATTTTTAATATAGTTATTATTATTAATTTTCTTGGTCAATTCTTCAGTTCAACATATATCTTATCCAAATATATTATGTATATGTATCTCCTAAATAATCTCACAAATCAAATCTTAACTGAGTCTTAGGTTTTGTTATTGAGGTGTTAATGAGATTAAGATTAATTAATTTTCTTTTCAAGTCTGTTGAGTTCTAGTATAATATTTTTTTTTTAATTTCATCTAATTAATTTTTTTATAATTAATCGTACTAAATTTTTATATCAAATATTAAACTATTAAAAATGAAGAAACGTCAACAGCCGATTTTAAATTCTAATAATTATTAATTTTTTTTATAAAAATAATTTTTAAACATTAATAAATAATAAAAATATAATTTAAAAATCTAATAGACTTTTTATTAATTTTTTCTTCTAAATTAGTATCTTTAAAGAAGAATAAAAATAATGAGTTAATGAGTAATTTACATTTAATATAAATAATTTAACTCTAATTTGATCCAAATTTGTTAAAAAAATCAAATTTAGTAATAAAACTAAGTTCAAAGTGTTTATTTATAAAAACAATAAAGTTCAAGATGATTGAAAAAAATATTAAATTGAAAAAAATTATGATATTTATATGCAAATGAAATAAAGTTTAAATTAAATTAAAATAAAATAAACTAAAATTAAAATTTAAATTTTTATTTATAAAATATATAAATATTATACGTTTTATTATATCTAAAATATATTAATTTTTAACATAAATAGAAGATGAAGAACATGTTTTTTTTCTAAAACACAATAAATTTTAAAGAAGTTGAGTGCTTTTTATGTTGTTTCTTTTGTTATAGCATATTTATTTTTAACATAAATGGAATGTTAATAATAATAATAATAATAATAATAATAATAATAATAATAATAATAATAATAATAATAATAATAATAATAATAATTTTGTTGTTGTTGAGAGGACATAAATAATGAATATTAATTATATTTTAAAATTCTGAATTCATATTTTTTAGACTAATTTATCTTTTAATAAATTTTTAGATTAATGTACTAAATAATAATAATAATTTTTTTGTTTACACTAATTTATCATGTAATATTTTTTTATCAAAATACAAAGAACATTTTTTACAACAACATTAATTTCTAATAAACTTAGCAGACATAATCCAATAAAATAGTACAACAACATAACAAAATATTCACCTCACATGAGTAATTTTGAAATTAGAACAGAATCATGGGTAAGTTAAGTAAAAATAACAGTTAGGTTAATTTAATTTTAAAATACACATTAATCATAACTAAAACACAAATTTTTTTTACCTAGTTGTTATAAAAAAATTGAATGACGATAAAACAAGGATTAATTAGTTTTTACTTGTGTGTTTCTATATTAGTTTTTATTTCTAATTTATTAAAACTTTTTTTATCAGTCATGATTCATTCATTTTTATATTTCATTTTTAGTTACGGTCACTTTCAGTCTTATGTTTCGTAGATTTCTATATATATTTCATTTTTAGTTACACTTATTATATCTTGGAGTACTGGTACGTAGTAATAAAAATTAAGCAAGAAATAAAAATATTAGGGAGAGAAAGAAAAAATTATATAATTTTTCTATCCTTTTACTAACCTTCCTTAATAGACAAAGTAAAGTATTAGGGAGAAAAAGCAAAATTTATCATTTAATAGACAAAGTAAATTACACTAATTATATATAAAATTACATTAAATTAATATATCATTTTTTCTATCCTTATACTAACCTTCCTTAATTGTTGTTTGAAAATAATTGTGTTAACAATTGTTGATAAGTTACACAATGACATTTTTCATGAAAGATGAGACATCATTTTACTTTTAAATATTAAAAAAGGCTACAACTAATATTAAAATAAACAAAGAATTAATTTTATAAAAGTTGAGATGATTTTCATAATTTACTTTAAATGAAGTTAATAATGACTAACTTTTACTGTTGGTTAAATTTTAGTTCACATGTTGATTGTTATTTATCTGTGGTTAGAGTGATGAATTTCTAAATAAAATGAAAAATTTTAAAAGGTCTAAATGAATGCCACAATAGTTTTCTTTTTATTTTGTAAAGATAAAAGTCATTAAGATCAAATACTCCTAAAAAATTTTTGCATGCATAAGCCATATTTTATATGACATTATTGAAATCATGTATTATGAACACAATACAATACATTACCAATCTATCATACCTTTACCTAAAGTGTTCGAATTTAAAATGTGACATAATATTAATACATCTATGTTAGCCTTACATATTATTTATTTAAAAAAATGTGACATAATATTAATACACCCATATTAGCCTTACATATTATTTATTTAAAAACCATAAGTTATTGATTATCAAGTTTAAGGTTCTAAGTTAACATGAATGACTAAAACTACAAACCAATCTTTTTAAAAGATAAACATTGATTAAATTTGATTTTAAGTTTAAGAACTAAAAATGGATACATAATTGTCATGTCACATGCACATTGTATGATTGCTTAATTATAAATTAGTAATAAAAACTAAAAATGAAAAAAAAAGAAGCAAGATCCATAAAACAATTTTAAGAGGCTAATCAAAGATAAAAATGCATCAAATTAAACTACTAAAAACTCTAATAATAATTACTTTGTATAAAACAAACGAATAAATTTTTTTCGACGGATTACAATTGACATGAGTTTTTCTATTTATAATCATTTCACTACAACATTATTTTTCTTCAATATCACAATATATTTATTTATTTTATAGATACATTTACCTGACTAAAAGGTAATACATTTTTAATTATTTATCCACACTGAGATGATGAAAAATGGACAAAATTGTTATTTAAATGATTATGTATGTAGATTATATTATTTTTAATTTATGTAATTTTATAAAAAAATTAGTTGGTGAAGATGATATTATTTTTAATTTATGTAATTTTATAAAAAGTAGCTAATGAATTGAGTTTTGTATGGTTAAAAATGATGTAGTATTAGTTAAAAAAAATTAAAAACATCATTTAGTAATAAATAATAACAAAGGATCAAAACAGTAATAGAGAATAAATTAAATAATAACGAATGACTAGACGGTAATATATGAAAAATAAATTAAATAATAACAAAGAACCAAAATACAATTTTATGAAAAATAAATAAAAATCAGAATAGTTAAATATTATTCAAGAATCAATTAGATGATCTAAATAGTATAGTAGTGAACAATTGAGCTTATTATTAGAAATAAAAATAAAGTATTATAAATAATAAAAGTAATAATAATTAAAAACAATAAAAATAATAAAAACATATAAATTTATTAAGATAACAATAATAAAACTTATAAATCTCATTTCCTCTTACCTCAATAAGTTTGATAAATACTAAAGAATGATAGAGTAAAATATAATATTAAGTGTGATCAAATTTAATTTTTTGAGTGATAAAAGATGTAAGAAAAGGAATTGAAACTTAGTCGGAACAAAGAAAGGTATTTTTTAGATCTGAAAACAAAAAAGGGAAAGAGATTGCAAAATTTTTGCAGTAAAAATGCATGGGTAAAGCCTATATTTATAGGCTAAAATTAATTTTTTAATTAAATTTTGGGTGATCATAAGTGTTTTTTATTAGTTTTGAAATAAAATCAATTTATTAAATATATATTTTTATAATTCTCATAAAAATTTTAATTCAAAACATGATTATTATTTTTTTTTTATATCAGTCTAGGATATTTACAATTTTATAAAAATTGTCTCAATTAATTCCTAGAAAATCTCAAAATTATAATAAATATGTAATTTCTATTTATAATTTAAAAATAATTTTTAAAAACTCTCTATATTATTTTTTTATTTTATCATATTATATTATTTTTTAATAATATATTACTTAAGTTAAAGTTATTTGAACATTGTTCAAATAAAAAATACTAAAATTCTAATATTTTCATATCTATTTATAATTTCTACATTAAAATTCAAATAAATTATATAATAATTAAACTTAAATAACAAATTATCACTAGATAATTTTTGGATTTAGTATTTAAAGATTATTTTTTTATTTTGACCTTTTAAAGATATTTTGTTTCGTTTTAGTTACTAATATTAAGGAACAACAACTAACATTACAATAAAGATAGTATATATAATCACTTGTAATGTAATCACGGAGTCTAATAAGATAATTTTATGTAAATTTGTTGAATAAATTATGTTTTTAATAATTTGTTTAGAACAAATGGTAATATCAAACAACTTTATAATTGATTAAAAGGACAATTTATCAAAAAATTAAATTAAAATGGTGTTGCTCTCATAAAACAGACAATTTTTCATGTATCTAATGTGTCTCTATTAAACCAAACCATAATGAATTAAACTAAAAATAAAGAAGTTTACAGAGATTTTAAAATTTTTTAATATAAAATTTACTATTTGAATGTATTATCAAATAAATTTTAAAATTAAAAAATAAAATTTAAAAATTCTCTGGAATAGAAAAGAAGCCGCACACCTCGCCCAAGTCCCAACCTGTCCACGGACACGGTCACTCTCACTCTGGTGCGCGCTTCTTACTCACGCGTGTTTGTTGCCCTCATTCTCTTTGCGTCGCTCTCTCCCTCGTGTCACTCTCTCTGCACCGTTCTCGCTGGTTCGTGTCTTTCTTTTTTATTTGTCTTTCTTAGCATTAGATTTGGGTTAAAATCATAAATATATTGTGATTCATTTCATCATGTATTATTTGTCTTGTTATAAAAATCAAAGCGATTGAGTTTTTGAATTGTCGGTTTTTATGTGCAGGACTTGTATTGAATCCTTCAATTCTTATTGTTAATTGTCGAACGCTCAATTCAAACCCTTTCAGATAAGGTAACCCTCCGCAAAATAGAATGGGTGTGCATATATATGTATCTGTTACTTGCAATTTTGAGAGCTCTATGATTTGTCTTCCCATAAACTGTTTGTCAAAATGCCGTAACGAGTAATGTAGTTGGATTGAGTACATTGTTGTTGGTTCAAGACTAAACCAACTCTCCCTTAGAATGAATTTACATAGGACACCAAAATTCTTTACATTGTTGGAGTGGCAGTAGGATTTGTTCTTCTTTGAATTGAAGCATATGTGGAAGAGCCTTAGTGAGAATTTCATAAACTTTAATCAGTTTTAATGCATGTTTATCAAAAGAAAGAGAAAAAAGGAAAATGTTGTATCTTTTAATTCTTGATCTGATGTAGAACTAAATTGTTCTTGGGCATCTGAATAGTAAAATGTGAATTTTTATTTGGAGAGAAGAATTGCATCAAAAACATTTTTGGTTCACAGCATTCATTTCCTCTTGTACCTTTCTGCACTTCTCCGACCCCTCCCCTTTTTTCTCTTTACCATTATGCCCTGTTGGGGTCTTGGCCCTGTTCTATTTATGATGAAACATATAAATTATGATCAATTTATGAACTACCCGAGTGCGGTTTATAGCTGTTGAACTACTTAAATTAGTACAGTTGGTTTTAAGATGGAACTTAATAATTAGTGAAATAAAAATATAATGCTTTTATCATGGATAAGAATTATGACAGAAATGTGGTTCTCTCCTCCTCCTAGGCCAGTCCAGTAGAGAATGAATGGCATGGTATGATTCTTCAACGTCGTCACTGAATAACTGCTGAAGAAATTATCAACATGTTGATTGGTTTTTGTTCATTGACTGGTCTTGTTTCACCTTTTTGTATATGTTTGTAAGTAGGTGTTTTATGTTTCAATATTTTGAAGCAATAGGCATGTGAGTCTCTCTGGCTTTGACCTTAAAGGAATTAAATATACTGTCTGCATTTAGGCTAGGCTAGGGAATTTGGCTTCATCCTCATTGTTTCTCTTCTTAAGAATATTTTCCTAAATCCTAATGAACATCATTTGTATTGATGGAATAATTATAGATTGATGTAATTTATATGTTTCATCATAAATTAACCCAAGTGATGTTCCCCACTAATCCAACTTATCTGCACGTTTTGGAGCCATTTGCTATTTCTTCTCTTCCCTTCAAGCTAGCCCCATATCTAATAATAATACTTTCTAACTCCTTTTAGTAAACTTACACCGTTCCTCGAGCGTACGGATTTTCTACTGCAATTGTTTCTCTGCTGCTCCTTGTTGCAACTTCCAATTGCTTGTAAATAAACTAAACTAGTACCGCTACATTTTATTTCTTTGCTCCAGTCCATAACGCACAAAAGTTTGTGTTTACTTCAATTAAATTTCATAACTATATTATATTGAAGAAATATAATATTCCATTATATTACTAAAACTATATATTATATTTAATAAATGTAAAAATTAATATTCTATAAAATATATCAATTTATTTATATATTTATATGAATTAAATACTAACTTAGTACTTATGTTTTATTCTATCTTACTTATTTGAAAATGTTATTTTATTTTGTGTTGATAGATTACTTTAAAATATGTTTTATAAAATTAGTAACTTATATAAATATTTTAAATATATGTTCAAATTAATAGCACAATTATGATATTTTATTTTATAATGATAATTAAGGTTAATGATAATTTATATATATATATATATATATATACACACACACACACAATATGTATGTTTTTTTATCAAATTCTTTAAAATATATCAATTATATTTATTTAAAATAATTCTATCAACTAATTTTTTTAAAATGATAAAAAAAATATGTAATAGATTTATATTTTATATTTGTTAGAAGAGGAGAGGGACATTTTAATAATAAAAAAAAAAGAGAACAATGTAATAACATAAAGACACTTTAGTAATAGTTTTTTAATATAGAATTAAAAAATTTAATAAAAAATAAAAATGAGAGAAAATGTCATACTCTTAATTTTTTTATGGGGGAAGTATAAGTAATAAATAAGAGGAGATTACAATGTAATAATCTATGCCAAGAGATTATATATCTAAAAGATTTTTTTTACTTATTATTTTCATAAACCATATTTGAATGAGTAAAAAAAAATCATAATTTTAAGTAATCAAATTTAAAATAAAATAACTTATTTATATGAGTAAAATATAATTGAATACAAGTATTCAATTAGTTTATGTCTGAAAAAAGGCTACCGGTGTTGTCATTGTAAGTTGTTGGATACAATGTAGGGATACAATTGTTGCAGCATAGAGCTACAGAAAGACAATTGTGATAGAGAATACACATGTGTTCCTTGACAACGTTTCCTAGTTCACTCGCCTGAGTTTATTTTTCTTTCTCAAAATAAAGTCTTTGGAATAACCTCTACTCTCTGCCATTGTGTACCAAGCATTACACTTGCAATAAACACTTGGAGTGTTCCATTTTCATTTCAGGTCACTGCAACTTGGTTGATGAAATGCCTCAAAGAAAACTAGTACCTTTTCTTATAGTCATCAGCTTTTGTTTTATTTGATTGGAAGGTGACAATTAGTTTCTGCACAATGGTTCGTAGATTTTGGAAGTTATTTTACGGTGGAAATCATTTTATTAGAACCAACAATTCTCCAGCTTTTTACCTGAACTCCATCTTCTATCACTCTTCAAAAGACGCTCTTAACGTGCAATGGTGTCAGAATGAGTTTCCCAAGGTGAAAGAGTTGACTATTTTGCTAGCAAATGTGGATACTGTTAGTGGAAGACTTGTTGATATTGATAGCAATTCAACCATTTTTGATGATGACATTGAGCGTGACATGTGTACCTTCAAGTCCCTTGTTCGCTATTTTGTGGGGTCTCCATTTGTTCAGCACAAAATGAAACATGCATTGGCCTCTTTCATCACAAATGCAAGACATGAATCTTTTACTCCTTTTAGTAAAGCAACTGAAAGAGAGCCTATTGTGGTTGATTCATTGACCAAAGTCAGTAACTTTTTTTGTGTTTCTGCTCAACAAAGGAAGTTTGTTCGTCTAAGAGTGTGCCCGCAGATTACTCAACACCATATTTGGATTGGTGCACTTAAAGAAGTCTTGAATGGTTTTGTTGTTGATATAGATTGTTTGACTTCTAAAGGATTAAACAATGATGGTGCTTTTTTGGGTGGTCAAATTGTTCATAGTTGCTTGAAGTTTCTAACTGAAATTGGTGTCACTTTGGACCCTGAGTCTTCTTCTTGGATGAAGCTTTCACCCTCTAAAGTTGTTGGTTCCTTTGATTCCAGGAAATGGGAAGATGTTCTTCTGATGTTCAACGATCTGATTGGATGCTTTAGGAACGAAAGGAGGTTAAAGATGAATGTGGCTAAGGCTGAAATCATGAAGGAAGGGCTCTTGCACATAAGGGATGTTTTGGTTGACAACAATGTTGGATACAAGGAAGCTCAACATCAAGAAAACTTAGTGAAGAAGAAGCTTTCCAAAATGTTGGGCTACTCTTCTCGTTGTTTATTCACTCTATTACTATATTACCTCTATGGAAGGGTGGTGGATATTGAAGTGGACATGTGTGGTGGGGTCTATGCAAGTAAAAGTGATGGTAAGTTTTGCTTGTTCATGGGAAGAATCTTGACTTCAGATAATGAGAAGATGGTAGGGCGTGGTGTGAAGCAGTTAGACCGGGCACTTGGAATTTTCAAGTTTGTGTGGGAAATGGCAGGAATGAAAGGACATTTGGACTTGCAGGGCCATATCTGGTGTGTTGGAGCAGACAATAGAATGCTTAGGTATAGAGGAAACACATACTTTGTCCATGGAATTAGCCTTTGATTGACATTGGAGATTGTATCACTACATCGTCTAATCATATTTCATGGTGCTATATTTTGCAATGGCAACTCAAATTTGCAGTGTTTCGGTAATTTATTCAATATCAAATTTTCTCCCAAGTCAAATTTATTTGTTCACCAATTTATGTATGACACGAAGTAGCAAATATTTAAACGAGAATATGAAATTGAAATTTATTTCACTAGCAGCAGAATAGTGTCGGGTATTCTGAAATTTATCTTATTGACAATGGAAGCAATACAAATATTTGTTACTATTTACATAATCTTTCTCTTTATATATCAACTTCTTAAACTGATTTGTTTTTCTTTTGGAAGATGGACTTTTGCAATTGTTTTTCTTTTGTTACATAGACTTTTGCAACTATGTCTACTACACTTTAGGAAGTTCAAAGTGAAACAGGGACGCATAAAGCTGAATACGAAAACTAGAAATAAAAAATGACTGAATGTGAGTACTGAGAGACGTAGATGGCGGAATAAATTAGCAATATAAATTTTTGTTATTATTTACATAATCTTTCATTTTATATATCAACTTAAACTGATTTGTTTTTCTTTCGGAACATGGACTTTTGCAACTATGTTTTTCTTTTGGTTCATGGACTTTTCCAACTATGTCTACACTTTAGGAAGTTCAAAGTGAAACCCCAACACATTAGAGGGACGCATAGAGCTGAATATGAAAACTAGAAATAAAGAATCACAATTGGCTCATAATATGAGAATACTGAGAATAACGCAAATGGCAGAAGAAATTAGCAAAAGAAAAAATTAAGCGTAAAATGCTGGTCAATGAACAAGAGAACCTCTCGACATTGTGAGCAAAGTTACCTTATCTTGTATTCCATTTATAATTTTAATGCATTTTGTTTCATTTATAATTTTAATGCTTGAATAGATTATTTTTATGCTATGTTAGAGTTATAAAATCTTGTCTATGTAAGAGACCCTTTTTCTTTCTTTTGCCGCCTGAAGGAGCAAAGTAATGTTTAAGCATTTAAAGATGGATTGTTAGGTTGTTAAGATGATCGGATAAACTAAAACTAAAAGATTAATTATTATTATTATTATTATTATTATTATTATTATTATTATTATTATTATTAAATGATTAATAAGAGAACATTTACAATAAAAAAAAACATACTTTATTTACCAAACTTTAACATTACAATAAGAGGTCAACCATTTATTGCTGAAAATCCTAAAAATATTTCTAATTCCTAATAGGTACTAAAATCTACTTTTTGTTCACTCCACAAGTAGCCTCTACACCAAGCTTGTTCTGTGGTACTATACATCCAGTGGGTCCAAACATTTTTTCAAAAACCTGAATGGAGCAATTTTGTTTGCCAATACATGTCTGCCAAAAAAATCCAAAGTTAGATTTTTCATTATTTCTACTAAGTTACCATAAAAATTAGAAGAAAATGAAAATAAAGTAAATTACCTTGCTCAAGACAGATAGAGTAGTTGGAGATTCACATTGACCTTTCTTGAATGTGAAGATCCACAGTCACCCTCTCGAACCCCAAAGCTAGCAAAACTTCAGAGATGACTTGACCCTCACGGCAGGCTAATTCCAACATATTTCCTTCGTATAGATTGCCACAAATTTTATCAACCGTTACGTTAGCAAATTTAACATCATAAGGATGGTCTCCAAACTCTTCAAACAAGACCAATGTGTTTTTATTATCGGTTCGAAGGAATGAACGTGGAATATGATACCTAATAAAAGAAAGTAACCAATGTTAAAAAATTGTCACATATTATAGGTATAAAAAAGTATTTAAAAATTACCATCTTTGTGAATGTCTTCCACACTTTGTGATGCATTTATTTGAGTCATATGTTCCTCGGTAATCACATGTAGAATAACAACCATTCTCATCGGCAAGATAGCTTGTCCAATACCTACCAATGTTGTTACCATTTACCCAGGTTGTACCCTTTCCTAATCCTCTCAATGATGGAAATAAAAGGAAACCTTAAATCAATAGATACAAAATTATAGTATGTATAGAGAATTAAATATAAAAAGATAGAGGAAAGAGAATTTGTGTACCTCAAATATATTGAATTGAAGTTCTTGATCTTCAAGAAAAAAAAAACCATAGGAATGATTATTGTAGAGATATGAGTTCAATAAGAACTCTTGAGGATTTTACTACCTACTTTCTAGGGGATTATTTTAGAGAATGTGTATTGTTGTTGTAATTTGCTTAATGGGATGGAAAATTTATAATCCCCCAGGGTAGGCAAAGACCCCTCAAATGGGCTTTTTATGATTGACTCAACCCATCACAGAGTCAATCTTACTATAATCCCATTCAAATAATCATAAAGATATTATAAGATATGATTATCATCATATCTTAAATTGCCAGATAATGATAAAATATAATTGATTAATACCAATCCACTATTATTTCCAACATTCTCCCACTTGGATGGTATTAATCAATAATACAAAGACAAATCATTAAGCTAGAATGACAATTATAGACAAATCTTATATTAGACAATGAGAAATTTGAGCTACAAAATAATATCCGATAGGGATATATATCATGCACATTAACAAATATTTCTCATAAAGTATATAGAATAATGTAGTTCAATAAAATGATACTACATGGTCTCAAGCATCCAAAAATGCTAAGAGATATGTTACTAAAATGATATTACTTCACACATATCTCATCACAGAGTTTTAGACTCCCACTGATCTAAGACATCAAAACTTAACCAAACCATATGAGTTACAAAACTCCAAAGTTAAGTATTTGATCAGTGAATAAAAAAGTGTTTAATTAATATAATTTTTTTTTACTTGAGTCCGAAAAATTATATAGGTAAGCAAGCATAATTTACATGCATCTAGTTATTCATCATAGCCTAATAACATATGTAATTACATATAGGCTACATAAATGCTCTATAATATTTGACATTTAACTAATCCGAGTTTCAAAAATAAGTGACTATGTAAGAATCCAAAGATAAGTAGGAAACCCATAAATTCCCTACTAAAACCACATAGACACCTAGTTTATATAAAATGATACTCAGATTATTGTGGCCACAAAAATGTCAATTGAGCAAACACTTAGATAATTGGTCCAAACAAAAAAAATTCATAAGAATAAATAATTCTCACAAATGGTTTCATAATTAACCATATATTAATCAATCTTTACAAAAATATTGACCCCTATGAGGATCTTGAAAAAATAATTACATGAGTGAGAAAATGGATCACTTGATAATTTTACGTAGAATATGAGATCATAAGCAAGTTCTCAAGTAATCATAAACAAAAATCAAGTGCTACAATAAACAATATTTATGCACACTTGAGAATAAAACATGATTACACGCAGCGAAAGAATGAGACCTATTCTTACAAATATTAAGGATACAATAATAAATAGTCTCTAACTCTCATCAAAATTTATAATGGACATAGGTTTATTTATATATCCCAAATAAAACCTCTAGCTTTTACAAGAATACCATTAACAATATTATAAAATATGGTATGGAGAAATTAATCTCTTAAAATTTGGGATTCCTATATTGTCCTTACAAAAATTGCATACTAATATTGCAAATCAATAGAGAGTTTGTTATATAAGAAAATATTTTACAAGAGACCAATATAAAATCCTTAATATAGATCCCAACAATGTGATAACAAATAATGTGATACGAAAAAAAAATTTTTATCAAGAACATTTGTTTTTTTTTTTTGCACATGTATGATTAATTGGACATTTAAGGTAAAAATCTTATATCATGAAAATTTATTTTATAAGATATTAATTAAAATTCTAATATACAAAATCCTTCCACTTGATAAAGAAAAAATAAGTTGATATAACAAAAAAATACCCAGAGAGCTAAATAAAATTCAACTATTTCTTTATCAATATATATATATAAATTTGCACCACAAAAAATGCAACATTTTTTTTTGTTTTGAAGGAAAAAATGTCCAATTAAAGGTTATAAGTCATTATGGAACAAAAAGAATGAGAGTGTAAATTTTGGTTCCATATAAATATAACTAAACATGATCAAATGAGGGAAATAAACTGAACATTACAAAAATAGGGAAACATTATGTAATTCTAAAAGTTCAGTTAAAAGAGAATCCCTAAAGAAATTACAATGTACTATAACTTATATCAATAAAATCCTAATACCGATAGGGTATTAAAAAATCATTAACATAAGCCAAGAAAAATACATTGTATAACACCAAATTACATTAATAACAATACACCGATAGAGTATAGTTATCATTATATATTGAATGTTGTTGTAATTTGCTTTCGAGAATGAATTTAACACACGAATCATCATACATGATCGTATCAAAACGACAAAGTTCTCCCTTGACCAAATCACAAAAATATAGGTATAAAAATGAGTCCATGCAACCTCATTAATACTTTCCAAAGTAAAAGTTAACACAAATATATTATGTTGCCCACACAAATGACTCATATTGGTCAAACATAAAAAAAGGAAAACCATTAAGTAATTTTAAAAATAATTTACCCCATAATTATTTAAAAGAAAACTAGGTTTTAAAGGGGTAGCACTTAAAAAAAAGTTTCAATATATAATTTACCCATGTAAGAGTAAGAGTAAGAGAATGAAACTTTAACATGTTATTTTAACAATAACAAGTAGCGTAAACCCTCATTTTTTTTTTGTTAAAAAGATAATAGTGAACTATACTATAAAATTTCACTAATAACACAAAAAATCTTCAATTCAAATTTAATTTTCTAATAGAAAACAACCATAATTCTCTAATAGAAAACAACCATAATATGTATCTAATTTGGCTCTGATACCAATTGATGGAAATAAAAGGAAACCTTAAATCAATAGATACAAGATTATAGTATGTATAGAGAATTAAATATAAAAAGATAGAGGAAAGAGAATTTGTGTACCTCAAATATATTGAATTGAAGTTCTTGATCTTCAAGAACAAAAAAATCATAGGAATGATTATTGTAGAGATATGAGTTCAATAAGAACTCTTGAGGATTTTACTACCTACTTTCTAGGGGATTATTTTAGAGAATGTGTATTGTTGTTGTAATTTGCTTAATAGGATGGCAAATTTATAATCCCCAGGGTAGGCAGAGACCCCTCAAATGGGCTTTTTATGATTGACTCAACCCATCACAGAGTCAATCTTACTATAATCTCATTCAAATAATCATAAAAATATTATAAGATATGATTATCATCATATCATAAATTGCCAGATAATGATAAAATATAATTGATTAATACCAATCCACTATTATTTCCAACACTCAAGTCCACCACAACAGGATCGTTTCCTTTAGGAGTATTGAACACCGTCTAGAAAAAATTAGAGAATTAATTATAAAATCTTATTTGATCACTTCTCCACTTGAAAATGAGTATAATACCTTGTACCAAACAAAAGCTCTACGAATTGGAAGACTCTTTGTGAGACTCTTGGTGTACCATCTACTATTGTTATCTGCTTTGCAACCTCACCATGTAATCCCAGCTTATAATTCCATACATTATTGGTGATATCCTTGACAACCTCAATTTTATTCTTTATTGCCACTAATTGAATTAGACCACAAACACCGACTGAAACATTAGCAAAGTGGGCACCATAGTTCTGTTTCAATGAAGAGATTAGTATTAGTTGCCAAACTAACATCAATGCCAATATAACCAATGTCTTTTTTATGAAATTTTCATTATTTACTTACAGGTAAACCAACAGTGGCACTCAGTAAACTTATCTCATTCTTCCCTTTCCTCAATTTGACCTTTGTCTCATAACTGAAGGAATAGTGCCCATCTTGAGCATATTGGTAACCTAGATTCATTTCGAAAGTTTATCTTTAATTATAAAATGAAAAATGGGTAGGAAAATTTACAGCCATCACTTACCTGCTTGTCCTCCATTGACAAATACATGAAGCATGTGCCTATTGGTTTTCACTCTTAACTTAAGATCATTGGACCAAATAGGATCACTATCGCTAAGGTCAACACTAAACAAGTTTGTTTTTTACACAAGTTAGAACTTAGTATACACATAAATAATTATGAAAAAAAGGGAATTATTACCTTGTAATGTACCATAGGTAATCCGTGGTATCATTTGTGACAACCTTTTGATCCAAAAGTTGAGAAGCCCTACGAGAAACAGAACCAAGGACTTAGCCATCTTTCATGTGCACATGGGGTTCATGCATCCATTGCCAATTCAATATTGATTGTGATTCTTCTTTTTCAATATCTGCTTCACTATCTTTCATGATAGTTATGGATGTTTGGGCATTGACCTGGTTTCATGCATCCATTGTCACACGAGTTCTATTTATTTGTATTTATTATTTAATTTCCCACTAAATATAAAATAACTATTCTTACTTTTGCTGTGTTGTAAACTTCATTGACACAATCTGGTAGAATGGACACAGACCACGCAGGAACAATATACTGGGTGTTTTGGAACATAATTGTAGCATCATTGGATGAGTTTGCATTTCCAAGAAAACAAACTGATTTTCCATTGTAACTGTACACTGTGGCCTATCCAAAATTAATCAATATTTGACAATCAATGAAAGCAAAGAATATATACTATAAAAAATTAAAAAAAATATAGTCTCAAATAAAAAGTTTGAAATAAACATAAGAACTCACTGTCATCATGTTTCCATAATTAGTATGGTTTGAAGTTCCGTGAGTTAAGATATCTTCCATTGATTTTAGAAGCTCATGAAGTTGTTTAAGATGTCCCCACTTAGGTTGATTTATGTTACCTAAATATTATATCATTAGATTGATAAAAATAAAAATATAAAAATACTTTCAAGACAAATTTTTTTACTATGTATTACCATATTCATCCAAAGGAGCATCATAGTCATATGAAGTGGTGATATATGGTCCTCCTGCCGTTCTTCCAAAGTTGGTGCCTCCATGATACTGTTTTGATAATATTAGAATGCACAACTTTAGCAATAAAAAATAATTTATAATTAATGTAGAAGAGCAACACAATAATTTATAATTACCATATAGTAGTTTTGGAATGTGCCACCATACTGTACAAATCTTGCAACAGCAAAAGCAACATCCTGAGCAGTTCTATGTGGAATTGCTCCTCCCCAATTCTTAAACCTAGTTACAAGAATTGTATTATTTAGGTGCATTTTTTATGTATATAAATATGAATAAAAAATTAAAGGAAACAAGGATTCAACCAGCCTGTCCAATTTTCAGTCCACATCTTTGGTTTGCTCTCACTATTGGGAGAAAATTGGTCACAATACCAACCATTACATGTGTCAATCTAAGATTAAAAAAAAAAAAAAAGGAAAGAAAGCATGTTAACAAGCATAGTAAAACACGCACGATCATTAAAAAAAATCATTATAAGCATTATTAAAATAATAATAATAATATTTAACGTAATAATGGTTAAGGTTTAATTTTCATTACTATGGGATCCGGCGCATCACTCTGTTGACACACAACCCAGGGTACACCAACTTGGTAAGATTCGGCTAGTTGAGCACACCATTTAACATATTGTTTTCCATTTTCTCCATATGAACTCATAATATTTCCATATTCGTTTTCAATCTGTAGTTGTACATCCCATCAAAATGTATAAATATTAGAATATTTAATATATTAAAATGCAATAACAAATAATAAATTAGAATACACAAAAGAAAAAAAAAAGATAACAACTTGAAGATTAAACCTGAGCAAGAATAATAGGTCCTCCCTGTGATGCAAAAAGTTTCTCCTGTCTCATCTTGTCCACAATTAAAGTTGTGAAATTTTGCATCTCATTGCAGTCAACATGTTTTATTCTTTATTCACATAATAATTTGAATGTAAAAAAAAATTTACAACAATATTAATATGGAAATAAAATTAAACTTATTTATTAAGTAAAAAGGTAAGTATTTATTACATTAAACACATATTGTTTATTATTTCATTTTCAAATAATTAAACTCAACTCAACCAAATTTAATAAACTGTGCAGAGATAAGAGAGCTTAATAAAAATTGCCATACAATTTTAAATTGCAATGACTCACCATGTAAGCAGTGTTATTGGTTCTAAATTCCATGTTTGGCATATTATGCATCCATACCGGGAATCCTCTGATGACAATAAAATAAATTAATTAATCAATCAACTGAACTAAACTAAACATATTGATTATTAAATTATGATAATTTTTAATTTAAAAATGAAAACATTGATTTAAAAAACTCATACCCGTAATTCCATTCAGCGCATACATATGGACCTATTCGGAGCATTGCATAAAATCCTTCACTTTGAATAGTTTAATAAATTTGACGAGATCCGGATTTCCAGAGAAATCATACTGAGAATAGTATAATAAAAAAAATAAAATCAATACCATATAAATAAATATATATATATATATATATTTTGTACAAAATAAAATATTAATATAACACAACCTGTCTTCGTTCAGGTTCATGAGCATTTCAAAAAACATATGTTTCAATTTTTTTTTTTTTTTTTTTGAAAAGCTAAACATATATTCAATGAAGAAACAAATTGTTTCTTAGGATACAAAATAGATTGTTTACTCCCCCATATTCTGTCGGAGCATATGACAAACTATTCACCTATTTCATATTTAACAAGCATAATCTGGGATGGGCATACCAATCCGAAAACCCGCACCCCCTATTAAAACCAAAGGAATATGATAGTCATTGCCACGATATTACCTTTATGGACATAACTATATCAACTGAGTTCGCTGGTAATTTATAAAAAATTATCTGGTTCATAGTAATCCAGATACTCCAAACCCCAGTCAGCCAGAATACATACCTGCATTGCTTCTTCCTTTTACCAACCACCCAAGCTGCCGATGAGAGAAAAAGATGCGACACATCCCCCGGAAGAGGTCCTTGAATACCCAGTCAGCTGATAACATTGTTCCATATGTATTGAGCCTTGGCACACCCTAGGAATATATGATTCTTATCTTCAACAATATTATGACAGAAGACACAAAGAGTCTCCTCCCCTGGTATCTGAATGCCTCTTTTCAATAGATTAGCCATGGTTGGTACCCTATCTGACAGTAGTCTCCACGAGAAAGCAATTACCTTAGATGGTAGTCTATCTTTCCACATCCGTCGCAAGTCCCTGGGCTCCACCTCGATTAATCTATGCGTCGGCTGATGCGGGCGTAGAACCAAATAAGCCTCAACAACTGAGAATACTCCATCCGTACCAGTCTTCCATCTCCATTTATCCGAGATGGAATCAACAAGTGTCACTTGTTGTAGCCTACTCTGCAGAAGACGAAGCTGCTCTGTTTCCCACACAAATAACTGCCTCCTCCATTCCCAGACCCACCCCCCTGATACCTCCTTTTTGTCGAAAACAGTAGTACCCTTATCTGCTGCTAACCCATATAACCTGGGGAACTGCAAACTGAGGGATGTATCTCCTATCCACTTCTGTTCCCAGAATAGAGTCTCCTTTCCGTCCCCTACCTTTTTGAAGACATTGTCCGAAAACCAGTTTGGTATGGTCGCTTCCGGTCCATCCATGGCCCATAGGTCCCTCCACCACTGAGATGCCTTAGGTAAGTTCGGCTGTCTTTGATTAAACTTATATGTAGGCCCATATTTACATTCCAATAAGGTCGCACATACTGCATTTTGCTCATTTAGTATCCTCCACCTCCACTTTGCAAGCAAACTCAGATTAAAGGTCCGTAGACACTTTACCCCCAGACCCCCTTCTTCCTTCGGCCTACACACATTTTCCCAACTTACCCAGGCTATTTTGTTCTCTTGTCCGTTCCCTCCCCACAAAAACGATCGTTGTAGACCAGTCATGATTTGTAAGACTTTCTTGGGAGCCTTGTAAAATGAGAATATGTACAATGGGAGGCTAGACAATACTGAATTTAACATAACTAACCTTCCAGCGAATGACATATGCTGGGCCCTCCACGCTGCCAACTTTCGTTGAAATTGTTCTAAGATTGTCTTCCACGTTTCTACCTTTCTCTGATTGACACCCACAGGAATCCCCAAGAATTTAAAGGGCGGTGTTGAAACGACACATTTCAAAAGGTTGCTGACCGCACGTGTGAACGAGTTTTGTACATTAAGACCAAAGAACTGGCTTTTGCTGTAATTCACTTTCAAACCGGATGTCAGCTCAAATCCACGCAGGATCACTTTCAAGTACCATATTGATGTCAAATTTGCTTCCCCCATCATGATAACATCATCTGCATATTGCAATACTGAAAAGTTTGCCCCGGCACCCATATTGAGTTCTTTAAACACCCCTTTTCCTACAGCTGACCTAAACAAATCCTCTAAGGCTTCAGCTACCACTAGAAACAGAAAAGGAGAGAGTGGGTCTCCCTGCTTCAAACCTCTTCCCGGCCTAAACTCAACCGTCGGACTCCCATTGACTAGAACTGACACATAGTTGTTCCTGACAATACCACTTATCCACTTTCGCCATAAGTTCCCAAATCCCATTCTAGCTAACATATAATCCAGAAAATCCCAATTGACCAAATCATATGCTTTCTGGAAATCCACCTTAAACAAGAAACAAGGTCTCATTTTCCTCTTCGCCCAATCAACTATTTCATTTGCTACCAGTGCCCCATCCAGAATTGATCTACCTGTCAAGAAAGCTGACTGACACTTGGAGATTAAATGGCCCATTACTTTCTTCATTCTCAGTGACAGCAGTTTAGATACAATCTTTTGTATGCTAGAGATTAAAGAGATTGGTCTAAATTGAGCTAACCTGTCAGGTCTTGCCACCTTGGGGATCAGGGTAAGAAAAGCTGATGTCACTCCTCTTGGCAATACGCCTGATTGATGGAATTCTTGCACTGCACTTACAACGTCACCCCCTATTATTTTCCAACATGATTTGTAAAACTGAAAACCAAATCCATCAGGGCCCGGGCTCTTTCCTCCATCACATGCCCACACCGCCTCCTTTATTTCTTCTGCCGAAAAGGGTTCCTCTAAGGTGACTCTCTGCTGATCAGTCAACTGATTAAAGGTCACCCCATCCAACTTTGGTCTCATTGGATCTTCGTCTTTAAAGCACGTTTTGAAATGATGAAAGACATGGTCTCGGATACTCTGAACCCCCTCCACCCATCCTGACTCTGATTTAACTGCCAATAAGGAATTTGTATAGCATCGCTCTTTAAAGCATTTATGAAAGAACTTTGTGTTACTATCACCATGTAGAGCCCATCTTACCCGACATTTCTGTAACAAGGACCGTTCCATTCTCCTTGCCTTTTCCCAATATTCGGACAAAATCTCTTGTCTCTAATGACCACTGTCGATGACCCCCTGACCTAACTGATGATCCAGTGTTTCCAACTGCAGAACCTTTTCATCCATGACATTCTCATCCTGACTCCAGTATTCTTGTTTCCAGTCTTTAATCTTCAACTTCAGGCCTTTCAACTTACGTGCCAACTGATACATCTTCCATCCTTGGCCTTGTTCTGCTGGCCATAATTCTTTCACTAGGTCCATGAAACCTGGTTCCTCCAACCAATGGTCAAAAAACTTAAACGGTTTGGGGCCCCAATTCTGTTTATTCACTTCTGTTATGATCCAGGTATGGTCTGAAAATTCTCTGGTGCCGACTCTCTGGGCTGTAACGCCCCAATCCTCCATCAGTTCTGGTGAGAACAAAAATCGATCCAGCCTACTAGATGACTCTCCATTCGGGGCTATCCACGTTGGCCCTTTCCTGATGACTGGAATATCCAACAATCCCATTGTCTGGATAAAGAATCTAAAGTCAGACATCTCAGTTGTAGAGTGATAGCCTGATCTCCCTTTGAACTCCGTCGTATCTAGCACAACATTAAAATCTCCTCCAAGTACCCACCTGGCCTCCGGAAAACCTCGTTTAGTCATCATCAAATCGTCCCATACCTTCCTTTTACCCTGTACCGAACAAGGGGCATATACATTAACGACACAATTAACTTCAGATGAGTTATTCCTCTTGAAGCCAATTCCAAGGAAGCCCTGCTCTTGAATAACCCAGACAACCTCCATTAGATGTTTTTTCCAGATTGTAAGGCATCCACCACTGAGCCCGACAGACGGTAGTACCCTCCATTCACACCCTGCCGACCCCCAAATCTCGTAAACCTCCCAATCGTTTACCATTCTGCACTTTGTCTCCTGTAGCAAACAAATATCAATGTCGTTCTTTTTCAACATTCTCCGTATTCTACGACGTTTGGTCCGATCCCGGAACCCCCTCACATTTAAAGAGAAGATCTTCATCTAATTATTTCGGTCACTCCCCTTCTCCCTCTGTTCCTTCTCCCCAATATCTCTGTCCTCCATCTTCCGTAGTTCCTGTATGTATTTAATATCTGCTTGTTTGGCAGATATTCCGAGTTCCTTCAGTGCCTTCCATATTTTTTCCGCTTCCTCCTCCTGGTATCCATTTCGCTAATCATCTTCCTTCATACCATACAGTTGCCCTCTCATCATTAATTCACTCCCGTCGAAACTGTTTCTCCTAAGTTGCTTCCATATGGATACCACTCTCTTTTGCCCATTCCCTCCTTCAGACACCCTTTCTTCATCAACTAATACCCATTTCTTGTAATCATAAGGCAGTGTGGATATAGAGTCATTTTTTCCGAAATCACTATTTTCCGGAATGACCCTATTTTGTCCATGCGTTGTAGCATTTTCCGGAACTTTTCGTCGGTGCCCAATAGCAATTTCTGCATCTGTAGCCGTTTCGAAACTAAGTGCATTTTTCGGTGCGGTCCAATTAGAAAAAATAGCGGTGTGCGCAGCAGCACATTCCGCTTCATAGCCCACGATTTGGGCCTCGTCACGCTGGCCCATCTGGAGAGGAGCAGACCGCCCAACGGTCGTCTGCCCGCACTCCGTACGCATCTGCAGCGCGTGTCGCTCGATGCAGCCTCGATCCGCGTTCCTGCCAGACAGCCTCTTGACGCGCTGTCCCGTCCGATGCGACCCGGTGTCAGACCTCGATTCGCGTGCACCTTTACCCGAGTCTTGCGGATTGCCGTTTTCTCCTTCCTTTCCCAAGCCCTGCATTCCACTTCTTCCTCTTCTGGTTTCTGCTACCTCTGTTCCTTCTGCCTTCACCTGTGCCCCTACCCTTCTTTCGCTACCTCTGTTCCTGCTACTGTCGCCTGAGTTCTGATTATACCCAAAAATAGGCGTTGACCCTGTCCACACTGGCTGGGCTCTTGTCTCCATTCCGGTCCTCACCAGCGTCTGCCTCCCTTCTCCGTTGAGGCCAAAACCGACGAAGTTAGGGCCTTCTTCCGCCGCTAGCGTCGTCCTCCCCGCGTCCGAGTTCATGGTTTCCGATCTGGGCCGGTGTGTGTCTTCCACCACTGTGTCCCGTCGCGATCGGAAAGGGGCCCCATCCCATTCGGCACTTCCACCTTCCTCCAACTCCCCTACCTTCCAATCTCCATCCCAAGTCATCTTCCTTTTCAACTCAGCCAGCCGCCGTTCCGCTTCCGCCGATTCATCAAAATCGTCGTCCCCCTGACAATAGCCGTTTTCCGATCTGTAGCTCGTTGTGACTCTGCTGTTGTGTCCCTCATTTACCTCTTCCACCTCTGTCACCCTGATATCAAACTCCCACCTATCAATACTCGTCCTTACTACCTCGTCAAGCTTACTCATGTCCTTCCTGGACACCACCATCCGTGCTACATCGTTCCTTTCATTTTTTAGGGTACTTTCTTCCACATACAGAAGCTCTCCGAATGGCGCGAGCAGTGTGGAAAAGAAGTGTTCGCCCCATACGTGTAACGGGACCCCATAGTAGCTAACCTTGATCCTTCTATCCGTATCGACCAAACCGGGCTCCCACTTCTGTATCCCCACAAACCATTGATCAAACCATTGTTGTTTCCGTGTCAGTGTCTCTTCGAACGTCTCACGGCCTTCCACTTCCAACAGGACCTTGTTTACCCCCATAGGGGTCGCGCTCACATTGTAGATGCCATGGTTCATCAGGAAAATCTGCGTCCTGAAAGCCATCCCTTTGTTACGCACTTCTCCGACATAAGCCTTCTGGAGTCTTGCCACCTTTTCCACCGAGGCATTGTACACTAATTTCGTATTGGCATATTCTGTTCGTCCTGGTCGTCCTCTTCCTTTGTTATGACTAGGATCCCCATCATTTCGTACTACTGATGCAAAGGATTGCCCCAGTTTCCAGTTAAATTCCTTCTGTTGCCCCTTCTGCCCGGCGCCTCGGTGATAAGCTTTTTGAACTTGTTGACTGTCTGCTACTTCCATCTTTCTCTGACTTTGCTCTGTTTTTCGAGCATACCGTGGTATGTTAACCCACAGTTTTTCCCGTCCGATGAATATACTATCCAGCTTAATCACCAGCATTTTCTCATCCTCTACTTCCCTGAATCGGCGAAACCGAATCTGTGTCCCCTCCTATTCCTCTTTGTCGGAATTACAACGTCCTGAACTGTAGCATATCTCCCGAAAATTTCCCACATGTCTTTTGCCCTGTACTCTTCCGGGAAATGCGTGAAAAAAACTGAGATTATGCACCCGTCCCCTATCCTTTCCTCCATTACTGGTTTCCCACCACTCTTAACATCCATTCTTCTCCTGACCCCCTTTGTTCTCCTTACCTCCGTCCAACCCTCCTTCATATGTTTCAATTACATTGAGTCCTCCTTCTTTTGCTTTCTTGATTAAAGATAGCCACATCTATTATAAATAATAAATTAAAAATACAATTAATTAGTTTTATATATCATATCCACAAACAATATTAATTAGATAAGCCGGATTTTTAAAATAAAAAAATAAATGTATTGCAACTCTTATTTCAGAAGTACTACGAGGATAATGAATTGAACCAGAAAATAAAATTTTCCTTTTGCCATCAATTGTTATAGCTCGCGAATCATATGAAATTTTGTGTGCATCCATTGCTAAATTGAATAATGCCAAACATAACAAGAAAATGGCAAGACGAGCCGTCATCTTTGCACACATAAGAGCAAAAGTAAAGATACTTGGTAAATGATAATAAAAAGCTGAAACCTCAGTTGTTTATATAGGGAAAAAAATTCTTCTTCTTCGATTATTCACTTCAATAAAAATATCCTATTACAAATCAAAGATTCATATGTTTTGTTATTAAGGTGTTATGAGATTAAGATTAATTAGTTTTCTTTTCAAGTCTGTTGTGCCGTAGTATAATATTTTTTTTTAATTTCATCTAATTGATTTTTTATAATTAATAAATGTTAAATTATTAACAAAGATTATATCAAATGTTAAACAATTAACAAAGAACAAATTTTAACGGTTTGTACATTTTAATTTCTAATGATTTATTAATTTTATTTTCATAAATAATTTTTAAACATCAAGTCATAATAAAACTATAATTTAAAAGTCTGATACTATTTTTTATGGATTTTTTCTTCTAATATCTTTAAAAAATAATAAAAATAATGGGTTAGTGAATAATTTATATTTAAAATAAATAATTTAACTCTAATTTGATATAAAATTATTAAAAAAATTTAATTAGTTTAAAGATAAATATAATAAAATTATGTTCAACGTATTTATTTATAAAAATAATAAATTTGAAGGATGAATTGATAAAAAAAATTGGAAAAAAATTTATGATGTTTATATGCAAATGAAATAAAGTTTAAATTAAATTAGAATCAAATTAAAATTTTAAATTTTTATTTATAAAAGACAAAAATATTATATTTTTTATTATATCTAACATATATTCATTTTTAATCTAAAGGATTGGCAGTAACTATAAAATAATAATTTATTTGTAAAATACGATAAATTTTAAGGAAGTTGAGTACTCTTTATCTTGTTTTTTTTGTTATATCTAACATTTATATTTTAACATAAATGAAATATTTAAATGTCAAAGAATCATTGTCAAATAATTATTAAAATACATGTAATATTATTATTATTATTGTTTGAGGACAGAAATAAATATTAACTATATATTAAAAATTCTAAATTGAAGATTCACTAAACACTAGATGCTGATCTTTGATATGGTTGTTTTTCGATATATAGTTGTTATTATTACTATTCTTAGTTACTTATGCGGTTCAACAAATATATCCTATCCAAATATATTAGGCACATATATCTTCTCAATATTTTCATAAATCAAATCTTAACTGCATCTTAAGTTTTGTTATTGAAGTATTATGAGATTAAGATTAATTAGTTTTCTTTTTAAGTCTGTTGTGTTCTAGTATAATATTTTTTCTTATCTTTTAATTTCATCTAATTAATTTCTTATAATTGGTCGTAATAATTTTTTATCAAATATTAAACTATTAATAAATATTATATTAAATGTTAAACTATTAACAAAGAAGAAACGTAAAGAGTTTATCCATTTTAAATTCTAATATTTATTAATTTTACTTTCAAAAATAATTCTTAAACATTAACACATAATACAACTATAATTTAAAAATATAATAAATTTTTTATGGATTTTTTCTTCTAAATTCGTATCTTTAAAAAAGAGTAAAAATAATGAGCTAATGAATAATTTAAATTTAATATAAATAATTTAACTCTAATTTGATATAAAATTGTTTTAAAAAAGTCAATTTAGTTTAAAGAGAAATTATAATAAAAATAAGTTCAACATGTTCATTTATAAACATAATAAAGTTGAATGATGAATTGAAAAAAATTATGATGTTTATGTTGTTTCTTTTGTTATGTCTAACATACTTATTTTTAACATAAATGAAATATCCAAATTTTAAAGAACCATTGTCAAATAATTATTGAAAATACATTTAAAAATAATAATAATAAAATATATATTTTTATTATTATTATTTGTAGGACACAAATGAATATTAATTATATTTTAAAGATTCTAAATGCAATGATCCACTAATAATAGATACCTGATTTTTTTATAGGGTTGTTTTTCAATATAGTTATTATTCTTATTCTTCTTAGTCAATTTTTCAATTCAACATAGATATCTTATTTAAATATTATGTATCTCCTAAATAATCTCGGGAATCAAATTTTAACTGAATCTTAGGTTGTTTTATTGAGGTGTTAATGAGATTGACATTAATTAATTTTCTTTTCAAGTCTGTTGTGTTGTAGTATAATATATTTTTTCTTTTTTTTAATTTCATCTAATTATTTTATTATAACTAATCATAGTAAATTTTTATATCAAATGTTAAACTAATAAAATGAATAAATGTCAACAGTCTATTTTAAATTATAATATTTTAATAATTTTATTTCTAGAAATAATTTTTAAACATTAAGACATAATAAAACTACAATTTAAAAATTTAATATACTTTTTTTATTAATTTTGTCTTCTAAATCCGTATCTTTAAAAAAAGAATAAAAATAATGAGTTAACGAGTGATTTACTTTTAATACAAATAATTTAACTCTAATTTGATATAAAATTGTTTAAACAAAGTAAATTTAGTTAATTATAATAAAATTAAGTTCAACATGTTTATTTTTATAAAAATAATAAAGTTCAAGATGGTTGAAAAAAGAACTTACATTGAAAAAAATTATGATATTTATGTGCAAATGAAATAAAGTTTAAATTAAATTAAAATAAAATTAAAATTTTAAATGTATATTATAAAATATATAAATATTATTTTTTTATTATATGTAAAATATATTAATTTTTAAAATAAATAGAATATAAAGAACATCGTCAAATTTGGAAGTAACTATAAAATAATAATTTATTTCTAAAACACGATGAATTTTAAAGATTTACATTGTTTCTTTTGTTATAACATATTTATTTTTAACATAAATGGAATATTAAAATTTCAAACAACTATTATCAAATAATTATTGAAAATACATGTAAAAATAATAATAATATATTTTTATTATTATTATTTTTAGCATACAAATGAATATTAGTTATATTTTAAAGATTCTAAATGAAATTATTAACTGAAGAATAGATTGCTTTTTCGATATATTTGTTTTTCAATATAGCTATTATTGTTATTCTCTTAGTCAATTTTTTAGTTCAAGAAAAATATCCTATTCAAATATCTCAAGTACATGTATCTCTTAAATAATCGCACAAATCAAATCTTAACTGAATCTTAGGTATTTTTATTGAAGTGTTAATAAGATTAAAATTAATTAACTTTCTTTTCAAGTCTGTTGTGCGGTAATTTTTTTTTAATTTCATCTAATTATTTTTTGTAACTAATCGTAGTAAATTTTTATATAAAATGTTAAACTATTAAAAATGAATAAATGTCAACCGTCGATCTTAAATTATAATATTTTATTAATTTTATTTTTAGAAATAATTTTTAAACATTAAGACATAATAAAAGTATAATTTAAAAATATAATAGATTTTTTTATTAATTTTTTCTTCTGAATTCGTATCTTTAAAAAGAATAAAAATAATGAGCTAATGAGTAATTTACATTTAATATAAATACTTTAACTCTAATTTGATATAAAATTGTTTAAAAAAAGTAAATTTAATTAATTATAATAAAATTAAGTTCAACGTGTTTATTTTTATAAAAATAATAAAGTTCAAGATGGTTGAAAAAAGAAATTAAATTGAAAAAAATTATGATATTTATATGTAAATGAAATAAAGTTTAAATTCAATTAAAATAAAATTAAAATTTTAAATGTTTATTTATAAAATATAAAAATATTATATTTTTTTATTATATGTAAAATATATTAATTTTTAACATAAATAGAATATAAAACATTGTCAAATTTGAAAGTAACTATAAAATAATAATTTATTTCTAAAACACAATGAATTTTAAGGAAGTTGAGAGTTCTTTATATTGTTTCTTTTATTATAACATATTTATTTTTAACATAAATAGAATATTCAAATTTCATCAAACCATTATTGAAAAAATATATTTTTATTATTTTTTTTAGAACACAAATGAATATTAATTATATTTTAAAGATTCTAAATGCAATGATTCACTGAATAATAGATTCCTGATTTTTTTATATGGCTGTTTTTTAATATAGTTATTATTGTTATTCTTCTTAACTGAATCTTAGGTTTTGTTATTGAGGTGTTAATAGATTAAGATTAATTAATTTTCTTTTCAAGTCTGTTGTATCGTAGTATAATTTTCTTTCTTATTTTTTTAATTTCATCTAATTATTTTATTATAACTAATCGTAGTAAATTTTTATATCAGATGTTAAACTATTAAAAACTAAAAATGTCAATAGTCAATTTAAAATTATAATATTTTATTAAATTTTATTTCCATAAATAATTTTTAAACATTAACACATAATAAAACTATAATTTAAAAATATAATAGACTTTTTTATGGATTTTTTCTTCTAAATTCGTATCTCGAAAAAAGAGTAAAAATAATGAGCTAATGAATAATTTATATTTAATATAAATTATTTAACTTTAATTTGATATAAAATTGTTTCAAAAAAGTCAATTTAGTGTAAAGATAAAAGTAAGTTTAACATGTTCATATAAAAATAATAAAGTTAAAGGATAAATTGAAAAAAAAAAATATTATGATGTTTATGTTGTTTCTTTTGTTATGTCTAACATACTTATTTTTAACATAAATGAAATATCAAAAATTTTAAAAAAGTATTGGCAAATAATTATTGAAAATACATGTAGTAATAATAATAATAATAATAATAATAATAATATATTATTATACTTTTAGGACACAAATGAATATTAATTATATTTTAAGGATGCTAAATTCAATGATTCATTGAATAATAGATTCCTCAATATGGTTGTTTTTCAACATAGTTATTATGCTTATTCTTCTAATTTTTCAGTTCAACAAAAATATCTTATTTAAATATCTCATGTACATGTATCTCTTAAATAATCTCACAAATAAAATCTTAACTGAATTTTAGGTTTTGTTATTGAGGTGTTAATGAGATTAAGATTAATGAATTTTCTTTTTAAGTTTGTTGTGTCATAGTATAATATTTTATCTTATTTTTTTAATTTCATCTAATTATTTTTTTATAACTAATCGTAGTAAATTTTTATATCAAATGTTAAACTATTAAAAATAATAAATGTCAACATTCAATTTTAAATTATAATATTTTATTAATTTTATTTCTAGAAATAATTTTTAAATATGAAGACATAATAAAACTATAATTTAAAAATCTAATAGATTTTTTTTTATTAATTTTCTTCTAAATTTGTATCTTTAAAAAAGAATAAAAATAATGAGTTAATGAGTAATTTACATTTGATATAAATAATTTAACTCTAATTTAATATAAAATTCTTAAAAAAGATAAAATTTAGTTAATTATAATAAAATTAAGTTCAACGTGTTTATTTATAAAAATAATAAAGTTCAAGATGATTGAAAAAAGAAATTAAATTGAAAAAAATTATGATATTTATATGCAAATGAAATAAAGTTTAATTTAAAATTAAAATTTTAAATGTTTATTTATAAAATATATAAATATTATATTTTTTTATTATATGTAAAATATATTAATTTTTAACATAAATAGAATATAAACAACATTGTCAAATTTGGAAGTAACTGTAAAATAATAATTTATTTCTAAAACATGACGAATTTTAAGGAAGTTGAGTGCTCTTTATACTGTTTCTTTGGTTATAACATATTTATTTTTAACATAAATGGAATATTCAAATCTCAAAGAATCATTGTCAAAAAATAATAATAATAATAATAATAATAATAATAATTATTATTATTATTATTATTATTATTGTTATTATTATTATTAATAATTATTATTATTAAGGACATAAATGAATATTAATTATATTTTAAAATTCTGAATTCATATTTTTTGGACTAATTTATCTTTTAATGAATTTTTAGATTAATTTACTAAATAATAATAATAATTGTTTTTTCCCACTAATTTACCATGTAATATTTTTTTATCAAAATACAAAGAACATTTTTTATAGCAACTTTAATTTCTAATAAATTTAGCATAAATAATCCAAGAAAATAGTATAACAGCATAACAAAATATTCACCTCACATGAGTAATTTTGAAATTACAACAGAATCATTGGTAAGTTAAGTAAAAATAAGAGTTAGGTTAATTTAATTTTAAAATACACATTAATGATAACTAAAACATAATTTTTTTTTACTTAGTTGTTATAAAAAAATTGAATGACTATAAAATAAAGATTAATTAATTTTTACTTGTTTGTTTCTATATTAGTTTTCATTTTTAATTCTTAAAACTTTTTTATTAGTCTTGATGATTCAAAATTGAATGACTATAAAATAAAGATTAATTAATTTTTACTTGTTTGTTTCTATATTAGTTTTCATTTTTAATTCTTAAAACTTTTTTATTAGTCTTGATGATTCATAAATTTTTATATTTCATTCTTAGTTATGTGACTTTCTTCAATCTTGATGCTTCGTAGATTTCTATATTTCATTTTTAGTTACACTTATTATATCTTCGAGTACGGTTAAGTAGTAATAAAAATTGTTAAGTAGTAATAAAAATTAAGCAAGAAATAAAAATATTAGGAAAAGAAAGAAAAATTATATAATTTTCCTATCCTTATACTAACCTTCCTTAATAGACAAAGTAAAGTATTAGGGAGAAAAAGTAAAATTTATCACGTAATAGACAAAGTAAATTACACTAATTATATCTAAAATTATATTAAATTAATATATAATTTTTTCTATCCTTATACTTTGTTTGAAATTAATTGTGTTAACACTTGTTGATAAGTTACACGATAACATTTTCCATGAAAGACGACACACGATTTTACTTTTGAAATATTAAAAAAGATTACAACAAATATTAAAATAAACAAGGAATTAAATTTATAAAAGTTGAGATAATTTACAAAATTTACTTTAAATGAAGTTGATAATGACTGACTTTTGTTATTGGTTAAATTTTAGTTTACATGTTGATTGTTATTTATCTATGGTTGGAGTGATAAATTTCTAAATAAAATGGAAAATTTTAAAAGATCTAAATGAATGCCACAATAGTTTTCTTTTTAATTTTGTAAAGATAAAAGTCATAATAGTTAAGATCAAATACTCCTAAAAAATTGTGCACGCATAAGCTATCTTTTATATGATATTATTGAAATCATCTATTATGTACAATACATTACGAATCTATCAAGTGTTTGAATTTAAAATGTGACATAATATTAATACACCTATATTAGCCTTACATATTATTTATTTTAAAAAAATGTGACATGCACATTGTGTGATTGCTTAATGATAAGTTAGTAATAAAAACTAAAATGAAAAAAATAACGAAGTAGGATCCATAAAAATAACTTTAAGAGACTAATCAAAGATAAAAATACATCAAATTAAACTACTAAAAAATCTAATAATAATCACTCAGTACAATTGACTTGAGTTTTTTTATTTATTATTATTTCACTACAACATGATTTTTCTTCAATATCACAGAATATTTTTTTTATAGATACATTGACCTGACTAAAAGGTAATACATTTTTAATTATTTTTATGGATGTAGATGATATTATTTTTAATTTATGTAATTTTATAAACAAAAAATTAGTTGGTGAAGATGGTATTATTTTTAATTTATGTAATTTTATAAAAAATAGCTAGTGAACCGAGTTATGTATGGTTAACAATGATGTGGTATTAGTTAAAAAAAAATTTAAAAACATCGTTTAGTTTATATTTGAAGATGACTAAATAATTTTTATTTGACTTCCAAATTTTATAAATTTTAGATATTGTGTCCCTACGTTCTCAAATTGTCATATTGTGCTCCCAAATTAAAAAATTTCTAAATTGATGTCATTGGCCTCTAAAGGGTCAAAAGTTAATTGTATCATATGATCTGACTAAGGAGCATGTATTCAAGATGTTTTTTAATACAACAATGTCTAAATTTTATAAAATTTGGGAGCATAATTATAATTAAACCTATGTTTTGTATCAAGTTGAGAACCTCACAAAACAACATACATAAAAAGGAAATGATGTGTCATAAAAAAATAAGATAGGCCATAATAAAAGATATTTTTGAAAAATTTGATTACTTAAGAATCTTGTAAACACTTCAGCTTGCAAATGAAGTATAAATGAAACATATTTCTCATATGAACATCTCACAATGTTTCTTGAAGTTATCCATGTCTAAGTATCATATCTTTATACAAATGTTTATTAGAGATAATCTATGTGACAAATAGGATTTTTAAAAAATAAGACGAGTGTTTTTTGAAGATACAAATTTTTAGAGTGTTGGATCGAGGGCTTACTGCTAATTCAAAAGTTATACCTAATAGTTACAGTGTAACTCTTTCTATTTAATCGTAACAATCAAAGCACCACGATTTGACTGTGCTTTGTTCCACTTAGGCATCCTTCACGAGATCATTGATGTCACAACTAGGAAAACGATAAAAGGGTAAAGAAGATTATAACAAAGAAGTGTGTGTGCAACAAATAACAAAACCAAAGAGCTCATAAAGCTCTTTTCTTTCCCTCGTTCTGTGTGACATTTTTCTATCCCTAAACACTTTGTTCGTTAATTACAAAATAATATAATTTTTTTTTGTTTAAAATACTAGACTTTTCACTTAGGTAAAATTATTCAATATGAAAATATACACTTAATTTTGAAACTATAATATAAAAAAATGTAACATATAAGTAAATACATTAAGGTTTAGGGTTTATTCACCTAGGCACCCATTACAAGTCAGCACAAGCCATAGGGGAATCCAAAAGAAACATTGGGTTATCCAACCACCTTAAACACTCATTACATGTCAATACAAGCCATAGGCAAACCCAAAACATACCCTAGTCATACAACCACCTTTCGTATCCGTTACAGGTCAGCACAACCCATAAGTGACCCAAAACACATGAGTGCATGGACTCTCGCAGAACGAATCACACATTAGACACATGCTATGCAAAAAAGACTCATAACTACTGCTAGACAAAGTCTAGACTTCATGAATGATTAAGCAAATTAGAGTTCACGCACTGTTAAGCAACAACTTAGACCTAACTCTTAGCATAAATAAGCTTATCAACACTAATTACTCAAAGCACAAATTATCATGGCACAAAATATCAATCATAATATTTAATACATTTATCACATAGAAACATAGGAATATTAGATTCATAACTCACTGCAACCTTTTCTAAGTTTTGAAGATTTCCTTGCTCATTTTCTAATAAGCCTTTACAACCTTCGTGAGGTATAAATGCAATATCTAGAGATTTATTAATCATATTATATTATTTCTTATCTAGTTTAAAAGCTAATACATTTATCTACAACTCTTATGTTGACCTCAAGGGCTAAAACAAAGTTTACTATGACAAAACATAAAAGAAACATGAATTCATTACTTAATTCTAGTAGTTTGACCTTATATCACTAATCTGATCATAACTTGAGCTCTAGTTATCATTTTGGAATGGAACCAATAGAATTAGTTAGATAATATCTACGATTAAAACTTTCATGAATACCACTTTTCTCAACTTGCATCGTTTTTCTGTTGGTTTTCTCGTTCAAAGATCATGAACGCTGATAGTAAAATATGCTTAATTTTGGTATTTTTACCTTAAGTTACTAATCTAATAATAACTTGAGTTCTAGCTATCTTTTTAGGAGTGAAACCAACAGAATTAGTTAGATAACATCTAGGGCTACAACTTTCATGAAGACTACTTTCTTAAATTGCAGATTTTTCCTACCAGTTTTCTCATCTGAAGATCATGAATGCTGGTAGTAAAATATGCTTAATTTTGGCAATTCGGCCTTTAGTCACTAATTTGATCATAAGTTGAGTTCTAGGTATTGTTTTTTGGGTAAAACCAATGACATTAGTTACATAACATCTAAGGATAAAACTTTTATGAAGACCACTTTCTCAAAGTGCATTGTTTTCCTATCGGTTTTCTCATCCGAAGATTATGAGCACTGATAGTAAAATATGGAGTTTGATTTTCCATCATTTCTCTCTCCCAATGTTTCCTTAATCCTTCAAAATACACTCTAAATCATGAAATTGAAATTAAATCATTCTTGATCAATTCTTAAGATAAAACATATATATAACCATGAATGATAACCTTATTTAAATTAACCTAATTGTTATAATTAATCACACAGGAATACAACAAGGGCACTACATCAACAATGCGTAAATTAATACAACAATCATTCCTACTATGTTGATGACACTAATTTTTAGGGTGTAAAAAAAAGGATACCTCAAAGTCATCAGTCTAACAAAATTAACACAGATCTTCATTAGTTATATTCATGAACATAAAATACAGAAGAGTTAGAAGAACCAAAACATTCTTGTGAGTCAAATATAAAAAAATATAATAATAACTTAACTGAACAATATTTACACAATCGCACACAAAATATATTACCAGCACCCGTTGCGAATGCTCACAACCCTTTAATGACATACATAAAACCTATTGAAGCATATGGATTACTTCACAACCCATTTTCCCTACATATGTCACAAGAGAGATAATTTCTCACCTCTTACCTCGAATAATGTTTTTTAGTTGTAAAGGGTGTGACTTCTACTCCCCAAATGCTACTCCTCAAGGTACTTTGGCAAAGTTCTCTCTGCAACTTTATCTCAAATCTTTAGAGTTGGAAATGTGAAACTGAAGCACAATACCTTAACTCCTCTAAATTATTCTAGGTTAACAATTGGATTGAACTTTCTAGATATGGGCAACTTAACCTTTTTTACTATTTAGACCCACATTATTTTATTTATTTTATAAAAACAATTCTCAATTTAAGTTTACTAATATAAATTATACTTTTTTATTAATATATTATTTTTCTAAAAAAAAATGAGATGTTGCATTTTGGTTTTCTTAGAAAGTTTTGTCTTGTAAATAATAAGAATATGTTAATTTTTGTTTAACGTTCCACCCACATGCTTGTATATTATTATTTTGTTTCCTTTTTTCCCCTAAGTCATTGGATACATGATGTCTTTTAAGCCACAAACATCAATAAATAGTAATTAGGAATGAAAATTGGACAAGACAAGTTTGACTTTCTTCGTCCCAAACCCCAAAAAGTGTGGGGCGTGTTTGGTATGGATATAAAAGAAGAGAGTGTGAAAATTTAATTTCGTCCCAATCACATAGAGTATTTTCAGATTCGAGTATATCTGCCAGTAATTTGTTATATTATTTCTTACAATTTAAATTTACTTAGTTATTATTAAATAAATTATATATTAAGTTATTAATTATATTTTAATTTAAAAAGTATATCACTATTTAGAATACATCTTTTACAGCATTGTGGTGTTGACTACAATGTTGTAGTTCTTGCATAATAATGTTTTAATGGTCCATAGATGTGTGAATTTGTGTATATATATATATATATATATATATATATATATATATATATATATATATATATATATATATATATATATATAAATTTCGTTTATCTTGGAAACGGTGCGGGACAAGGACCAATAAACTCTTTCCTACCATTGCCCCCCATTTTTTGAGGCAGGAAAATCCAAACCTAACCCTGACCCCAGTCAACACAGGTTTTCCCTATTAAAGTTGGGGTGGAAACAAGAACGGATGTGATTGTCTTCCCTACCAATAATTAATTTTGTAATTGCCTTAATAATACTAGAAATAAGGATAATATCAACCATGTTTGAAGACACAAAAAATTGTTCAACAACATAACTTTGGTGAAAAACTAGGAATCTAACTTGTACTTTTGTTTGTAGGTACTATAATTACTTCCATTCTCTTTTACCACGATCTTAAAACATATAGACATAACCTTCTCTTGTGTTTTTGTCAAGCCTGTAAATCAAATTCTCTTACAAAAGTAAGGATTTTTGTTTCTTGAAAATACAAAAGCCAATAAAACATAACTGACTTCTTAATATAAAAATCACTATAAATATAAAAGAATGCATAAAAAAGCATTAATAAATATAGAGTTTAACACCTATACACGATTGACGTAAAAAAATTTATACTAACGGTTAATCACAACCCTTTATTTACATTAATTTTAAAGTATTAATTGATAAAGTTAACAAACTTACCATATATAAATAATTGTGATGAATTGTCAGTGTAAAACTTTCTGATATATATATATATATATACTGAATTATTTTGTCATAGTAAACATACTCTCTTTTTTTTTTTTTTGTGCAATTTCATAAATTAGATTAAATTTAGTAATCGTTTTCACCGAACCTGCCAAAATTAACTTAATTTCCCGACCTTGTATAGCTTTCTCGGATTTAAAAACACAACACATTCTTCTTCAAAATCCCAATATATATAAAACAAACCCATGCCAAAGTTTTTTTTTTTTTTTTAAAAAAAAATTAGAACCTAATGCCATATAAAATTTGCTTCCCAACTTTGCAGTCCCTCTTGGCAGATCAACACACTAAGTGGGAAACATTTTATATGATGATTAAATTACCTACTTCTCATACATCCTCTTCATGTTTAAATACCCCAAATGCATAAACTGCCAGTTCTGTACAGTTGCCCTGCACATCTATTATTTCACATTAGTGGGTCTTTTCTATTTGCTAAAGTAAAGCAACTTTTCATGGTAAGCAATATACATAAATCTTTTTGTTTGAATTTTATGCAAACATTTGTAAGAGTGTTTTGCTTTTTTCTTGGTTTTATTGAATTTTAGGTTAATTATTGGAAGGAATGAACTGTGAAAAGAGTGGAAAAATAAATACGATAACCCAAGTTTTAAAAAAAAAATGATCATGCATAGACATTGGCCTAAAGTTGATAAATATAAACCCTAATTTTTTAAAAAAGATTTTTAGTCTTATTTTCTAAGGCTTGAGAAGATACTTCAAGGATTTATAGGTAAGTTTCATTAAGAGTTTCTATTCTCTAATGTCTATTATATTTATTAACTTCCCAAATTGCATGAGTAGCTAAAATTCTTTTATAGTTAGATTTGTAATTGATAAGTACTGGAGAACCAATTTCAAGCAGTTGTTATTAGTACCTCCCTATTCTAATAATATACTCCTTTATTATTTGTTTCCCAAAAATACCCTTGTTTGATCCTTATGAGGTTGTCGTTGTCGAAACTCATACAATAGTAGAAGCTATTGTAGTTAGGAACAAGGTTTTCATGGAGCTGCAGAACACCATCATGTTTCTTGTACCCTCCATGAATAACATCCACCAAGCGCTTTCCAAACACAATCTCGACAAACATCATAATCAACATTGTTTTTACTTTAGATTCGTCATCAGAATCTTGCTCCCAATACTTCAAGGACCCACTTCCGATCAAGTGACAAATTTAAAACAAGTAAAGTATATTATTCAAAATAATTAATATTTTAAAAAGCTTTATATATAAAAATTTTATGCACAATTGATACATGTAACATATAAATACAAAATAATATCATACATGGTATTAAATATGTGATTTATTATGGCTGAAATACTTAATATTTATTTTAATACCTGCAATATATAAATACTTAATATATAAATATGTGGTCCTAATAACAGTCCAAAGATAACTTTATAATATAATATAATATAATATAATATAATATAATATAATATAATATAATATAATATAATATAATATAATATAATATAATATAATATAATATAATATAATATAATATAATATAATATAATATAATATAATATAATATAATATAATATAATATAATATAATATAATATAATATAATATAATATAATATAATATAATATAATATAATATAATATAATATAATATAATATAATATAATATAATATAATATAATATAATATAATATAATATAAGTAAGAGATAAAGAATTATTGGAAAAAAAAGCAAAAAAAGTGCACGAAAAGAAAATATTAATGGTTAAAATTGAAAGGAAAAGGAGTGAAATTTTTTTTTTCATCATAATCTAACATATCTCACTTGAGAGAAAATTTAAATGTCATAGAATATAATAGATGTATTATACATAAATTACATTAATTGCCTATGAGATTTTAGGAAATAATATAAACACCTCTTAGTTTCTTAGGCTGTTTCTAATTTTGATTTTTTGTTTTTGGTTTTAAATTTCAAAGTGTATTTTGTAAAAAGAAACGCGTTTAGTAGAAATGTTTTTTATTTAATTGTTTAGTTATTTTTAAAATAATTTTCACCAAATTTCAAAAACAAAAATAATAAAATTGGATTGTGAGATTTTTGTTTATGTTCTTGGTCAAGTTAATCACTTAAGGTCACTTAATATTACTTGAACATTACCTTCAGTCGGTATTCATTGGTCGCTACCTTCAATTGGTGGGTTATAATTGCCATTTTCGATTAACAGTCATGATTGTCATTTTTAACCGACAATTACTTACAGTCACCTCCAACTTACAGTCACATGTCATCATCACCTTTGATCGCTGCCCGCGGACTACCATCTTTGCCCGTCCGTCTCCTCTAACTATCAATATCGATTGCCACCTCCAACTATCAATATCGACTACCTCTAACCTCTCCCTTTGCTAAGGACTACTCGATCTCTAAGGAAGAAAGATTTTGAATTAAGATTTAAAAATAATATTTTAAATTTAAAAATCAAAATAATATTATTTTTATAATTTAAAAACTCAAAACTAAAATAAAAAAGACCTCAATCCGAACTTAAATTTTATATTAACCTCCCTCATTTGGATTGTTTATATGATATAAAAGGTTGCTATATTAATATTTTTAAAATTTAAAAAATATCAGTGTAATATTTTCAAATATAAATTGAGTTAGTGTACCAATTAAAAAAAAATAGAGTTATGTTGCCTTAAATAAAACTCAGAGGAGTATGAAAGTAATTTGCTTAAAGTAAAATAATAATTTAAATATATTTATTTCTCAAATAAAATTAACAATTTACTTTTATTTATATATATATATATATATATATATATATATATATATATATAAATAAGAGTAACTCATCATAATAGTAAATATGGAAGAAAATTCTTTTAAAATTACTTTGAGAACCAATGGATCTCTCTTTGTATGTATAAGTTATCTGTGTGTTGTTAACATCAAACTCTTAAAGTAATTTAACACAATAATTATCTTATTCCATGACAATATAATGTATGAGTGTTAATTGGTTGTGGTCAATCTGACGAAACCCGCAATTCTACTAAAACTAATTAATTTGGTTTGATTTTTTCATTTAATTGGGTTTGGACTGAACTAAATTAAGCATAATAGATCATGTTCGTTTGGTTTGTGGTTTTAGTACTTCAAAACCTGACCCAACACGAATCAAAACAAAAAGTATATATTATTATATATTGATTTTATATTTTGTTTGTATTGAGTTACTTTAAATATATACAATTTGTTTTGTAAAATATTGAGTGACTTTAATACTTTAAATATAATGTATGAGTGTTAATCGGTTTGGGTCAATCTGACGAAACCCACAATTCGAACCAAACTAATTAATTTGGTTTTATTTTTTCATTTGATTGGGTTTGCACCTGAACTAAATCAAGCATAATCGATCATGCTTGTTTGGTTTATGGTTTTAGCACTTCAAAACCCGACCCAACCTAAACCAAAGCAAAATTATACATTATTATATATTTATTTTATATATTGTTTGTATTGAGTTACTTTAAATATATACAATTTGTTGTTTGTAAAGTATTGAGTGACTTTAATAATTTAATTTGACTAATTTAGTAATATGAAACACTTGATATTTTGTTATAAAATTTTGAATTTAGTAGATTAATAAATTTGGTTAGTTTGAAGTATAAAATTATTTTTTATGATTTAATAAAAACAAATTTGATTTTTTAAATTTTTAATCGATTTTCAGGATCCGAACCGAACAAATCCGATTATCATTAATTAGAGTAAGAGAAAAAAAATTTTCAATCATCTGAACCAACCAAAATGAATTAAAATTAATTGGTTCAATTTTTTTTCTCGTAAAACTAAACCAACCAAGACCCTAAACACTCTTAATGGAATGTTTGTTGTGCTAATGAATGAACTTACTATAATGATGTCACAATCAAGAAAAATGTTGAATTATTACTTTACTAATTTCTTAACCTATACTTTTATAAATTTTACTCTTGCTTCACATTTTGGCTTATAAAAAAAAAAGTCTTGTTTCAATTTTAAAGTAGTTATTTTTAAAAATAGAAAATTTATTCACCAATTTTTTTTAAAATTATTTAGTTTTATTTTTCATGAAATTCTTTTATTAGGATTTCTTTATTTACTCTTTTTAGTACAAATATAGTTCTTAATACATCTATACCTATATATAAAAGGAATAACTCCTTTTCATCATAATTGCTTAAAATTTTATAAAAATAATTTATTATTTAAAAAATAAATAAATAACCGCTATATATATTGCTAGCAGTTTTTTAAAATATATAATTGTAACTGCTATATAGTTTTTTAAAAACATTTTATATAACTAATATGATTGAAATATTTTTTTTAATAAAATTCTATACCTATATATAAAGGGAATAACCACTTTTCATCATAATTGTTTAAAATTTTATAAAAATAATTTATTATTTAAAAAATAAATAAATAACCGCTATATATATTGCTAGCAGTTTTTTTAAAATAAATAATTGTAACTGCTATATAACTTTTTAAAAATATTTTATATAACTAATTGAATTGAAATATTTTTTTTTAATAAAATAGGTATGTATACCGTTATTCACCTAATGTACTGTTATATAATAAGATATAAAAATTATTATATATACCGCTAGCAGTTTTTTTTTATAAACTGTTATTCATCTTATGTACTGTTATATGATCTATTACTATTATAATCTATTATCTATCATCTATTACTATTATAAAGGCAATTGTCCCGGTGATGTTTACATTTCTAAATAATAACATTACTCTTAATTTATGTATATTATTAATTTTATTTTATTAAAAAAAACAAACTACTATCTATTTCTAAAAAACAAAAAAAAACTTACTCCCCACTACCCACGAGAACATCTATCACTTTGTTAATGGTTACCTCTGTTAGTAAGTTTTCCTCTATCATTTTTTGTTGGTCTTTTCAATGGTATGCACAAGGTATACAACATTTTCCCTTTAACTGCTATTCTTTCTTTTTTCATTTATTCAATAACTTACCAAAATATTTTGTTTCTATTTTCATCAAGTAATGTGTTTCTACCTTATTTTTTTACTTTTAATTGTGTTTCCCGCTTGATTCTCTCTCTTGACATTTTTAACGCGTCTTCCATTATTTTTAAGAAAAAAATATACGTAATTGCATAATTTTTTTCTATCCTTAATTGGATATGGATGCTTTTTTTTTCTACTACAGTCTTCTGTCTACATTGTATATATAGAAATAACCTCCTTTATATTATAGAGTGACATTAAATGCAACATCTGAGTTCTTTTATCTTTTCAGTGATTCGAGTATTTTTTTATAACTATTTGTTTAATGAATTAATGCTTTTCATTTAAAACACAACCGGTTAATTATGTATGTGTTTAATTAAACAAATATAATTTGTGATTATTAATAAAGGTTGAAGATGAGTGAGAAAGTGACTTTGGAGATTTTCTACTCAATCACGTTCATCATAAGAAACTGTCTAAAATTTTTGTGATTTCACACTGTCGGAGTTCTGGTAGCATTTTATCAATTTTATAATTATTTATCAATATTTTAATTTAAAAAATGACTTTTATTAATATTTTAAAATTACAATAATCATAGAATACATATGTAATCCAACTTTTAAGAGTTATGAATCTGAAAGAACATGACATAATAGATATATTTGTTAAAGAAATAGCATAGAAAATATATATTTATAAATTATTTTACAAGTTTTTCAAATAGATATGTTTGTTAAAGAAAATAGATTGTTATTGTTTATTGAAGAAAATATAATTTTATTGTTTGATAAATAACTCTTTAAGTATAGTTAATTCATTCACATTTCTCTTTGGTAAGAAGAATTGTTGCCCTACATGTTCCATGTGCTATTAACTTCATTTTATTTTATAAAAAAAAACTACCACCCGTTAAAAAAAAAACTGATACCAACTACCTACACCCACATCAATGTAACATCTATTTTACTGCTTCAACGTAATTAATAGTAACTTCCCTTTACTAGTCTAATAACTTTCTTGTTCTTTCATCTTCTCAATAGTATCCTTTTTTATTTGTAAACACATAATTAATGATATTTAATTTTTTATTTTATGCATAGAAAATTTGCAGTTTTCACTTTTTTTTTCTGAAATGGTTATATATTAGACAATTAGAAATATTAACTTTCCTTTAACTTTTAATTGAGTAATTATGGATGTTTAACTTCTTATTTTCTACAAGAACACTTAGTTACTCCTTTTACAATATAATTTTTTTTCACCTTTTTTCTCTAACGAATTATAAATTTTTTTAATAATGCAATCAGACGTATGAAATAAAGAAAATATTTATCAAAACTAAAACTATAACATAATAATTTATTAATAAGTGGCAGATTATTACATAACAATGTGAATTTATTATAACGATAAGAATGTTATTATAACTAACAAATTTGTAAGATGCAATAAGAGGTATGACATAAAGAAACTATTTATCAAAATGGTATCAAGAAATATTATTTTAAATTTGAAAAATGGATATAATACGTAAATTATCCTATAAATTAAAATATAAAAATATAATGTATATTTCAATTAAAATTATTATTACCTAAATTTTCATTAAAATTAAGGTAGAGTAGGAAAAAAACCTTGATATTGTGATATACACCAACAACAAACAATTAATTAATATGTTTTTTCAATTTCATATATTATAAAATTATGTTAATTACCATATTTATAATACGTATTAGGAATTTATTATAATACGCTAATTAATTACATATATAAAAAATCTACTCATTACATATATAAAAAATATATTAATACATATTAGGAATTTATAGGTTATAAAAAATATAAATAATGTATGAAATATTAATTTTAGCATATTATAATTCATGAAATTAAAAAATATATTAATTAATGTTTATATTTTATTATTATTACTTTATTTATTTATCAATTTCTAATTTATTAATAATATTTTATTATTTCGTTCCATGTCCTTATGACTATACATAATTCATTCTAGTACGTTATCTTTTAATTATATATACCAACAACAAATAGTTAATTAATATATTTTTTGAATTTAATACATTATAAAATGTAACTAATATGTCAATTTTTTTTAATTAAAATCAAGGTATATAATATTTTATTTAATAATTTATTAAATATTTTATCCTTTCTATGTTAGTGATATTTACACCTAATTCATTCTACCTAATTTTTACTACACATTAATTATACATTTCTTCAAGCATCCTATAGTTTTATCTTCTTTTTATGAAGTTATTGTCAATCACTTAAATTTTATAATTTTTTATTCAGGTCCACCATTTACAAATTTACTCTATTGGATGAGGTTGCAGAGTAACAACAGATAAAACTCAGCTTTGGAGAATGATAAAAAAAGTTATTATTACAAAAGATAAATAGGTAAAATAATTTTTTATTTGGTAATGTACAAACAAAATAATATGATTACTTTTATAGTTGATTGCTCTTTTCTATTTTAAATAACCAACAATACAATTGCTCTAAAATATATGTGTTCTAATTTGATAAGTGTAAAAATATAACTCATCATACAAGTCATCAATCATAGATGACTCAAAGCTTATATTATTATACTTCAAGTGGATTCTAATTCATCAAATGACTTAATAGGATACTTGAAGATGTCGCTGCTCATGACTATATTATCAAATGACTTAAGCACAAAAATGTCTATATAATAATTATTACATTAATAAATTTAGACATAGTAAAATATGTCATATTATATATGATTTGTAATTATTTATGTTGTAGTTTTTCTTCTTTAGGTTAACAACTATAGATAATATTCTATATTCAATTTTACAGGAAAGTTTAAGATTGTCCTAGACTACAATCATTGTTTGATTTCTCAATTAAAAAAATTTCATTACTTCAAAACCATAATAACAACACATATTAAGCATATACATTTTGTTGGTATTCATATGATATTGTTTTATGTATTACAAAATTCAAATTAAAATAATATACAAAATTATACAGAAATAATAATTATTTATCAAAGAAAAATAAAGATACAAACACATAAACAAAATACGTGTTTTCGCTAGTTTAATTAAAATAAATGAAAAAATTAAGATATATAAAGAGTACAGTTTGTTAAAAAAAACCGTCACAATAAATAAATACTAGCAAAAACATATGAAAAATAAAAAATAAAAAATTATAAAGAGTAACCCAAATAATGTCCTGTGGCGCAGTTCTGGGTAGAAGTTGAATTTAGAACGGAGTAATTGCATTAAACGGGAGAAATCTATAAAGAATCCTCAATTGCGTACTGGAATTGAATGAAACTCAAAAAATGGATCAATCACAGAATCAAAGAGCAGTTACATCCACTACACAGTCGCGTTCTTTCCAGTTCCACCCTGCTCGTGGCCCCATTCTCGATCTCTTCAACCTCTACTTAGGACTCGGAGTATTCTCTTTTTCTTTCTCTTCTTCTTCTTCTTCTTCACTTTCTCTTTCTTCTTCTCCACTCTCACGTCGTTTCGTTTTCTCAGCGAAATAGCCGCCAAAAACCTGATGATTCCCTTCGCGAGCCACCGTAAGTGCTATCACACTTATTTTTTTTGCGTTTTTTTTAACTGTCTCCCGAAATTGAAGAGTTTATCAAGCAACACTTGCTTTCCTAAGGCGTAATACCTGCTTTGCGCGCTGTAATATGTTTTATCCGAACGCGGTTGTAGGTTTTTCATATTGCAACGTTCTAATGTTTTTATTCTACACCTGCATACAATAATCATAGTTTCTGCAGCGTTTTATCATAGTTAGTTCTGAATGATTATTATCTGATTCAACCTTTTCTTTTAATAGTTTTCTTGGCTCACGTGTGGTATGTTTATGTGGTTCTTACGTTATTGAATGAGTAGGGCTTTACAGTGAGGTGTTTTGGTTTATGTGTTTTTTCAATGTCATTTCAGGAACAAGACGCAGAAACGCGTACATGCCCTGAATAGGGAGCTTCCTCCACCAAACGAGCAGTTCATTCTAGATTTTGAGCAACTCCAGAGCCAGTTTTCTGTGAGTTTGAAATTATGCAGTGCAATTTCATATGTCTTGCTTTGTTGTTCTGGCTTTGATTTGTTTTTAATTGAAAAGAGAACATATTACTGCACATATCTTGTGGCGATGCCTTGAATATATTGCTGGAAGTCTTGAAGTGGATGTGGTGGATCATGCAAGATGAAAGGGACATGGAGTATGTATGACCAGCTAAGGCTTTATGGCCTTTATGTGGGGAATTTGCTTACTTTGGGGCTCATGTAGGGATATCTCATAACTTTGTAATTGACGTCATAGGTCATGCATATTTGCACATGTAGTTGAGCTGCTTTAGCAATTAGCATTTTTGTGAACAGCTCTCTCTGTTATTTTATGTTAAATTGGTTGCATCCTGAGCTCAATTTGACTCTATCAATAAATTTTTAGCTTGTTAAAAAAAAATTGAAACACTATATGTGAAGAAAAACTATAGGAGAAGTTGTCTTAGAAGGATTGAGTGACTAATAGTTTGTCAGTAAGCATGTTTTAATATAAAACATTATCATGTCAATTGATTTATGTAGCTGGTTCCACCAATTGGAAAAAGCTTGCTTGTCGTTGAATGTCTGTTGATTATGTGTTTTGCTTTCAGGACCAAGATCAATTACGTTCTGTTACTGAAGCGATTCTCATATCGCTAGTAGTGCAGTGTAGTGGCCATGGACCAAGAGCAGACTTTCTTCTTTTTGTTTTACGCAGCTTATGTGGTATTGGATGCATTAACTGGGACTCCCTTCTGCCTTCCCTTCTTTCTTCAGTTACATCGGCAGAATTGCCTGTTGGTCAACTGAGTCAAGCAGTGCCAACACTTTCCTCATCGAGCTTATCACAGACAGGAATGCTGGCACCTCCCAGCACAATTGCTAATTCCTCTAATTTTCAGTCTTCAAATCCTGCATCTCCTTTGACCTCTGTTCACACTATTGGCTCCCCTGCACAGTCAGCAATTGAACCATTATCATGTGCAGCTATGTCTCCTGTCAAATCGACTGATATTTCCTCTGCTGGACAACAATCTAAACTAAGAGGCAGTCCATCTGTTAGGAATAATGATATCAGTAACAGTAGTCTTCGTCAGCTATGTTGCAAGATCATTTTAACTGGTCTTGAGTTCAGTTTAAAACCAGTAACTTATGCTGAAATCTTCAACCATATGCTTAATTGGCTGGTGAATTGGGACCAGAGGCAACAGGGAATTGATGAATCTGATATAATAAAATCATGGAGACCTGACAAAGCCATAATTGCATGGCTACACAGTTGTTTGGATGTGGTTTGGCTTTTAGTTGACGAGGGAAAATGTCGAGTTCCCTTTTATGAATTATTACGTAGTGATTTGCAATTCATAGAGAATATTCCTGATGATGAAGCACTTTTCACACTTATCTTGGAAATCCATAGGAGACGAGACATGATGGCTATGCACATGCAAATGTTAGACCAGCATCTTCATTGCCCTACATTTGGGACTCATCGGATCCTGAATCAGACAACACCTAATGTTTCAGGTGAAGCAGTAGCGCAATTGCGACTATCACCCATTACATATTTAAGTGTACTTGGAGAACCATTGCATGGAGAGGTGATGAATCTCATTTGTCATTTCTATTTCAAGATACTCACTATTGATGCATGAGCGTGTTTTTAAATACTCACGCTATCATAATCATTAGTATCATGTTCAGGAAAGTCAGAGGACCAGTTAACATAAAAACATATGCTATTAGGTGGATGATAAATATATTTGATAACTTGCTATTGTTAGTTCTTACTCATGATATCTTGTAACTTGGACAACATAGTTTCTTACAATAACTTATAACTGTTTCTATCTCTTGTTATTCTTGAAAAAAATAATGATTTTGACTATAGTGTATTGAGGCAGCGGTGATTAGGCAAGTAATTTCTCAGTCAACCAAGAGTTGCATTCCAAAAAATAAATTGTGTAAAGTTGTTTCAATTAAGGGCCTAGGAACGGTTTTTGTAATTCTTATAGATTTAAAAAAATTGTCCAGTGTATAACCTTAATTCTGCTTTACTTATAAATGTGGTAGTGACTTTCAATAAGAAATGATAAAAAAGGCCTTAGGAGGCAATTAAAGGACATGTGGAGAAGATTCTCAAATCTGAAATGGTTCTGATTGAACAGAAGTGTTAATTTGGAATTCCAAAATTTGATGTACATTTCAGTTCTCTCATCTCAGACCCAACTACGTAGCTTGTTCGTGCATATAGAAAAAAATTGATGCATAAAGTATATGTAGCTGTTTATGAAGGGGATCACAATAGTAAATCTCATTGTGTTGTTCCCGTAGGTTTAGAAAATCAATAAGTTAACTATGATGTTTATGCTTTCATTGTCAGAGGCTTGTGCCATTGCATGCATAATTTTTTCTGGCCACTTATGCCTGTAAAGAATACTAATGACGTTATGTCATCTGTCTTCTTTTCACTATTTCATTATTCTTATATATATATATATATAATATGATATGATATGATTAATTCTCATGGAAAGACGAAGTCCAATGACTTATTTTGTACTTGTTGATTTCTCCAATTACCTGTAATCTATTGTTTAAGTTCTTTTAGTTTTCTGTCTAATGTTCTGCAGTCTTATTATATTTTATTTGAATGTATTCTATCCTTGTGCATTTATTTCTTTTAATTGCTTAAATGTACTTAATAGGTATGGTACTATGGTTTATAGCATCTACTTAATATATTTCACATTGGGTTAATATGTTTTTGATCCTCCGAAAGTACACCCATACCCAATTTGGTTTTAGTCCTTCGAAAAAAAATTCGTGATTTTGGTCCTTATAATTTTGAAATAGGTGAAATTGGACTATCTTATTAGACTCCATGATAATATGCGAAGTCACTCATTTTCCAATCTTTGCAAAAATGTTAATGGAGTGATAGTGAGGGACTGATTTCACCTATTTTTTTTAAATTTCAAGGACCAAAATCATGCTCTTTTTAAGGACTAAAACCAATTTGGGTGCATTTTCAGAGGGCCAAAAACATATTTAACCATTTTACATTTGATGAAAATTTTTCTGAATTGGTAAATTTGTCACTTAATTCTGTCTAGGATATTGCATCCTCTATCCAGATGGGAAGTTTGGACTGGGAGCGAGCTGTACGTTGCATAAGGCATGCTCTTCGCACTACACCATCACCTGATTGGTGGAGACGTGTGCTGGTACTGGCTCCCTGCTATAGGCCTTCATCTCAAGTGCCTACTGCTGGTGCTGTTTTTTCTTCTGAGATGATCTCTGAGGCAACTATTGATAGAATTGTTGAACTATTGAAAATGACAAATTCAGGCAATAATCTTTTCTCTCTTTATATGCATATGTATGTGAGCTGGGTTGTATCATAAGAGTTCTCATTACTCATTAGCCCTTTGTGGATAGATAAGTAGATTTAAATTGTATTGTCTTGCCTCAAGTTGTTAATACCTTGCAAAGGTGGAGATGATTCTAGTTTCTTTGTAATACTTTCATCTCATAGAGCAGGGGCTCTATGCAACCAGCTCAGTTTTCTCTTTATGATTTTATTTATTTGTTTTTTCTTGTTCTCTTTGTTCCATTAGTATGAGTTACATGAAGTGTATAAAAAAAATCTCAAAATAGCCATGCTGCTATAATGTTCTTGGGGTCAGCCACTATTTGCTGCAATCCAGGATTGATAACTACTGTTAAAGGGGATAAATGCTAGATACTTCTAACCAACTTTTGTTTTGTCACAAAAAAGTTATCCCCAAAGCTTTATTTGTTTGGTTAAAGCATGCAAATGCATGCAAATTATGAGTATTGGGTATGATACAAGATGCAAGTAGAATAATTTTGTTTTTTTAAAATTAAGATATGGGTGTGGCAAGGTCTATTATGTTAAATATAATTATAGTTATTTCCTATATTATATTCTATTTATTTATTTTTTATATAATCAATATTTTTATATTGATTTATTTTCATTTGTTGTATTATTCCTAGCATTTAATCTCTTGCAAAATTTATTGAATAAGCATTATTTAGCCAAATTTAAATTAGTTTTCTATGATTCAAATTATGATAATAAATCTGTCTGAAAAATTATGAGGTTTGGATAGAGAACATCTAAATTCTGATGTAGAGATAGCTGGAAAACTGATATTGATATCTGGTGGATGCATCACCAATTTTGATGTATCTATGCATGGGTATATTTGATGTGCTTCCTCATGCAAAAGCCCCTTTTAGGCTTATGGCATGGACAATGTGCAGGCCCCCCAACCTAATGTTGCTTTCCACACTGCAGTTTATCTAATTAACCGATTGCCTGCAGCTCAGAACAACAATTAAGCCCTATAGACAGGGGTCTGTTGGGAAGAATTACACCCAAAGTTAGCTATGTTACCATGAGCCCTTCCTAATGGTGAAGCAAATGGGACCAATATCTTTTCAACTTCAGCTTCTAGAACAGGCCAACGTTCATGTCATCTTTCATGTCTCCCAGATTAAGAAAGTAGCAGTGCAACATCCTGTAGAGCAAACTTTTCCCTTGGAGTTGTGGATTGAAACAAAAGTAGTAGTTTCGGAACAACTATTGGATAGGAGGATCATTTCTTGGGGAAATATCAATTTGAATGAGTTTTGATCCAATGGTGAAACAAATCTACACATGAAGCTACATGATTGGATTTCCAATTTGTTAGAGAACAATTCCCCTGTTGAACCTTGAGGACAAGGTTAGCAAACCAGGGGAGATATTGCTAGGAACCAAGATGTTCCAAAATCCAATATTAAAAGTATAACATAGAAGAAAGAGGGTTTAGTTAGTCCAAGGGAGCACAATTGTTTTGGAAAAGCCGCCTCAATTGCTGTCAACCTTAACCTGCCTTGGTTGTTTAGCAAACCGGGGAGATATTGCTAGGAACCAAGATGTTCCAAAATCCAATATTAAAAGTATAATATAGAAGAAAGAGGGTTTAGTTAGTTAAAGGGAGCACAATTGTTTTGGAAAAGCCGCCTCAATTGCTGTCAACCTTAACCTGCCTTGGTTGCATCCTCTTTGGTGGTGGCCTGAATTACATCTTGATTGTGGTGGTTCAGTCCCACCTTGATTTTTGATATGGCCAAAATAGAGTATATGTTGTGGTTGTTATAGAAGTTATTGTTGGGAATGTTGTGAGAAAACCTTTAAAGATCTATTATAGAAAGAAGAAAGGGCTGGGCGGCTGATAAGAATAGGGGAAAACTTGTAATTGGTTTTATAAAGGGGTAGCTAAGTTAAGGAGTTAGTTAAGTGAGGTGATGCCTATAAATAGGCCTTGTATCGTAAAGTGAGGGAGAGAAAAAAAGTAAAAATACTATTTTGACTGGAGTTATATGATATCTAGTGTGAAAGGAGAGTGCTCTTTTGGGTACTTTTGTACTTTTCTAAATTCATTACCGTTAAATATATGATTTGATTATATGTAAATAGGAAAATAGAGAACAAATATGTAGATATTTTATTTTATCTTGTTTCATTATTTATCTTGTACATGTGATTGTAAATACATCAATGTGTGTGTGATCTAATACACACAATTCCTGAATTCCTCTTTATTCTATGTGGTATTAGTAGTTTAGGTTTTTTTCCCCAATTTTTCTTGGGTGAACAATACCCGCATTAGCCATATACACTGTGATGCGCCGTTGCTAGACCAACACCACTACCAACATTGCATTGCTCTGGCGACACAACCTGCCAAGCCGCTCGGAGACACTGCTGCATGTGCCCCTACATGCTCCCACACATGGCTTTTCCTTCACTGCGTGTCCTCCATGCGAATCCTTTTCCAGTGTGTGAAATCCTTTTGCAAAACCTACTCACCGGCGACCCACCTGACCCATTCGTCTCCCTCCCATACACCACTGTGGGCTTTGTTTGTCCCCTTTTGGCTATGTATTCATAGTGTTTGACTCAATTTGGTCCTTCTTTTTTTGGCTTTTTTCTCATGGTCTTTTCCGGAGATCCACTTGCTTTTGCCATGCTTACTATGACATTTATTAACGTTCCTCTCATCCCATGTGAGAAATCACTGTATCAGCTAATTATACCACATGGGCAACCACTATGCAACTTTGCTTTTGCTGTCAAGGACGCTTTGACCACTTGACCAAGAAGGCTTTAGAGATTTTTGATAAAGATAGACCCTATTGACAGCACATTGATGCCTCTCTGTGTAGTGTTCTTTGGTTTTCAATTGCCTCCTAATCTTCAACCTTCTTACCAGGCGTTTGACACTTGTTACGATGTCTGGGACAATCAAGAAAGTATACTCTAATCATGTCCAGCGTATATATAGTGTGATCATCACTATGATGTCCACCAAACTTGAATCTGGAGCAGGACATGAATCTGTGGGACTGCATCACTGTTCACCACTGGTTGCTTGTGTCTCCACTACTACTGTTAGTCTTGCTCATCAGTGCCTTGTTCATCCCAGTTTGGAGAAGTTTCGTCTTTTAATTCCCAATCTTTCTACACTTAAGTCATTACAGTGTTTGTTATGTTAGTTAGGAAAACATGTTTGTCATTCGTATAATTCTATACTTAATAAACGTGCCATGTCACCTTTTGTTTTAGTACCAAAGACACTATGTTGTTACATTTATTGATGATGTTCCTCATTCTTGGGGTTTCTTAATGAAAAATCTTTCTAATGTCTTCTCTTTTTTTTTCAAAATTTTTCACTTAAGATTACTACTCAATTTGGGTCACCGATTAAAGTTTTATGCATTGATAATGCTAGAATATTTATCTTTCCACTTTTAGTCTTTTTTTCACATCACATGGAATTCTTCATCAAATTTCCTGTTCTCACATACCACAACAAAATGATGTTGCTAAATACAAAATCTGTCACTCAGTTGAAACAACTCGCACTCTTCTCGTTTGTTATAATATTTCTCTCAACTTCTAGGATGATTCGATTCTTACTATATGTTATTTGATCAATCACATGCCCTCGTCTGTTCTCAATAATCAGAACCCATACTTTATTTTGTACCCGAAATAGGACGTTTACCTTGTTCCTCTTTGTGTCTTTAGTTGCACCTGTTTTCTCCATGATCTTACCTTAGGTAAAGATAAACTTTGTACCAAGTCTCTTAAATGTGTTTTTCTTGGTTACTCTCGTTTGCAGAAAGGATATCGTTGCTTCTTTCTAAAACCTCAACGTTATCTTTTTTTTGCAAATGTCACTTTCTTTGAGTCTATTCCATCTTCTCTGACACTATTACCAGTAATGCACCTCTGGTTGATCCACCTCCTGTTCCAACTCCATCCACTGTCACTGGTCGTCTATCAATGAAGGTCGAGTTATCCACAAGTGGTTCTACCTACTAATCCCCCAACATTATCTTCTAATCCAAATGACCATCCGATCACATCTCTTGCTCAAGAGCTTCCCATTGCCTTACGAAAAGGTATTTGGTCCACTCTTAATCCTAGTCCTCGATATGCTTGTACACTTGACTGTCATAGATTATCTACTTCTTACTTTTCCTTTATATCATCTTTGGATTTTGTGTCTATTCCTAAGTGCGCAGGTGAAACTATGATTGATTTACGACAAATAATGTTGGATGAAATGGCTGCCTTACATACCAATGACATATAAGAACGAGTCCAATTGCTTCTAGAAAAGATTACTGTTAGTTTTCATTGGGTGTATACTATGAAGGTTGGACCAGATGACAGTATTGACAGATACAAATCTTGTTTAGTGGCTAAGGGTTATACTCATATCTCTGGCCTTGATTATGGAGACACCTTTTCTCCTGTGGCCAAGATTACTTTTGTTCATTTGTTCTTTGCTATGATTGCTATTCGTCATTACCGCTTCACCAACTAGATATTAAAAATGCCTTTTTACATGGTGTAGTACAAGAAAAAATATACGTAGATTAACCACTAGATTTTATTGCTTTTGATAACTCCTACCTTGTTTGTCGCCTAAGATGTTGCCTTTATGACCTGAAGCAATCTCCTTGTGCTTGGTTTAGTCGGTTTAGCTTATTTTTAATTTAGTTTGGTATGACTCGTTGTGAAGTTAACCACTCTGTCTTCTTCCTCCATTCTCCATATGGTCTGGTGGTCTATTTGGTGAAATCGTTATTACTACTGAGTAGTGATGACTCTGAGGGTATTTGTTGATTTAAATCTCACATTCAGAGTTAGTTTTAGATGAATGATCTTGGTCTACTCAAATATTTTCTTGGCATTGAGGTTGCCCAATTTGCTTCAGGTATTCCCATATCATAGAGAAAATACGCTTTGGATATTTTCACTTAGAGTAATATGATTGGGTGTCGTCCGAGTGACACTCTTATGGATACCAATCTCATGCTCCTTTAGGGTTAAGGGAACCTTTGAAAGCTCAGAAAGATATCAAAGACTAGTTGGTAGGCTCAATTACCTCAATCACTAGGTCCAACACATTTGCAGTCCGTGTAATAAGTCAATTCCTTAATATCCCTTGTGATATTCAATTGAATGCTATCATATGCATCCTTTGTTATATCAAGAAGGCACTAGGTTGCGGGCTCTTATATGAAGACAAAGGTGATTCTAAAATTGTTTGTTGCTCTGATGCTGATTGGGTAGGATCACTGTCGTGCAGAAGGTCTACTTTCGGTTATTGTGTTTTTGTTGGGGGTAATTTGATCTTATGGAGAAGCAAGAAGTAGAATACAATTGCTAGATCAAATGCTGAAGCTGAATGTCGTGCCATGGCAGTAGCTACAAGTGAAATTACATGACTACGACAACTGCTCCAACAAATCCAATTGAGATACATTCAAGGCGCTAAGCTTATCTGTGATAATCAAATCGTTCTTCATATTGCATCTAATCCGCTCTTCCATGAACAAACTATACATAGAGATAAATTGTGACTTTATGAGAGAAAGTGCTCTCACGAGAAATCACTATTGACTTTTTCAACTCTGGTGACCAGCTAACATATTCCTCCATATTCTATAATTACTATAATCATAGGCTGTTTCTAGATTCTATGTTTTTCCCCCCTTTCCTCGGTATTCGTTGAATTTTGTTGTTAGCATTCATCTCATTTCAAAAGAAGGTTCCTGAACATCATGAGTGGGACCTTCAAGTTGAATTATATTGGAGAGTTGGCTAGTTTTGATCCAATGGTGAAACAAACCTACACATGAAGCTACTTGGGTGGATCTCCCATAGTCCCATTTGTCAGAGAACAATTTCCCCAGTTGAACCTTGAGGACAAGGCCAACAAACTGGGGGAGATGTTGCTGAACCAAGAGGTTTCAGTATTAAAAGTATAACCTAGAAGAAAGAGGGTTTGGTTAGTTAAAGGGAGAGCAGTTTTTGTGATTGTTACAGCAGTTTTGAGTGGGATCTTCAAATAGAATTGTATTGGGTAGTGAGCGGATTTGGCAATTCTTGTATGAGAACTGTATTACAGTTGTTTGAAGTGAACTCTTACCTTGGTAAGAAATAAACGGATTTTTTCTTGTTTCTTTCCTTTCATTTGTTCTTTCTCTCCCTTGCTGTTTTTGAGAACCGCTCAATATACTTCCATGCCTTGCATGACTCTTTCTCCTGAATCCCTATTTGTGCATTGTTTGCACACCTAGCAGAGACAGTTTGTTCTTCCTGCCTTTTGCCATTGCTGCTTTTGGTGGCAAAATCCTTTGTGGCATTATTGGTAAACCCTGTTTTGTCCCTCCACTATAGCAATTTTCGATACTATGCATGATGGTTTTTGTAAAACCATGAATATTAAGATTTTATGCAGTTTGTGTGGCCTTTTTGTGTGTGATTGGAGAGGAATGCTTGTCTCTTAAAATTCTTTGCCAGGTTTTCCCCCAAGTTTGAATTGGGATAGTTACTATTTTGGCTTTTGTTAGTCATTCTACTCTGCTGTTTTGATGCTTTTGTGATGGTAGATTTGCAGAGATGGAAAGTGTATCTGCATTCTTAGATCTCCTCCTGACCCCTTTTGTTTTGGTTATTTTGCTTTATTTTGTCACGTCAGTTTTAAAGGATATCTTTATCTTCCCATTTTCACCCTTTCTCTTTAATGAAATTTGTTCTTCTGTAAAAAAAATGATTATGTGGCAATGGGTGTAACATTATTTGGAGCACTTGGTTGGGATAGGAATTCCCTTATTTTCATACTTGTCTTTTCTCGTACAAATTTTGTTCTAAGATTGTTTTATGGCCTTTCTGGGGCTATGCTGATGTTTCCTACAAGAATTTGGACAGCTCTCTGCTAATTTGTTTGCCTATCTTGTTCTAATTAGGAGGAATTCTGTTTCCCTAATCTTCTCGTCCCTCTTATGTATCATCTCTCCTTTTTTCCTTTTGTTAAATTCTAAGAATATAATCTTCTTTAATCCCAAAATGAAAATGACTGACTTTAGGAAAACTTTTGTTATCATATTCAAAAGCTGATTCTTTCTGAATGTATCTTGCAGAGATAAATTGCTGGCAGGATTGGTTGGTCTTCTCTGATATTTTATATTTTCTTATTAAAAGTGGGTGCATTGATTTTGTTGATTTTGTGGACAAGCTGGTTTCCCGTCTTACAGATGGTGATCATCATATACTCAAGACAAATCATGTGACTTGGTTGCTTGCACAGATCATTCGACTCGAGCTGGTCATGAATGCTTTGAATTCCGATCCTAGAAAGGTGGTTAATTAAAAATGTAAAGCTTTGTTATTTTGTCTTACTCTCCATTATGGACGACAAACAGCAAAATGTAGTTCTACTTTTCTTGTGATCCAAACATAAATTATTTTTTGATGTCCAAAACATTTTCTAAAAGATAAATGTTTATTCTGGTATGTAAGAGTTCAGTTCAAATTCTTCTGAAGAAATAAATATTTTTCATATCCAAATTTGCTAATTTTGCAACAATTTAATGGCGTAATTGATGCTGGGAGTAATACTTAGGTCGTCTGTTATGGAAATTTCATATTATGTTGTGGTAGTAAGACTAAAGTTGATGTGTAATATGGCACTGCATGATAGGTGGAGACAACCAGAAAGATTTTATCATTCCATAGAGAAGACAGAAGTTTGGATCCTAATAATCCTCAAAGTATTTTGCTTGATTTTGTAAGCAGTTGTCAAAATTTGCGTATTTGGTCACTGAACTCGTCAACCAGAGAATATCTGAACAATGAACAACTTCAGAAAGGAAAACAAATAGATGAATGGTGGAGACAAGCAAGCAAAGGTAGACCAAAACATGGTTATTTCATCATGTTTATCTTATTACAACTAGGGGCAAATAAGGCACTTTGTGCTTTACTGTTCACAAAATAATTGGTGAATAAGGACATGTTTGAAATAAATTGTAAACTAAGAGCATAGAAAGTTTAAATTATTTAATTAAATTTACTTTTAATCATTATTTTAAATATATATGTTTTGAGAGTAATTTTTTGTTTTTATTTTTTAATCTTCAAATAGATAGTTATTAAAAAAACAATTAAGGATAAAATAGGAAACTAATGTCGACATCAAAACTCAAAAGGGTGAATTTCCTTTATATATGTTATAGACATATATGTTTTGAGAGTAATTTTTTGTTTTTATTTTTTAATCTTCAAATAGGTAGTTATTGAAAAAAACAATTAAGGGTAAAATTGAAACTAAATGTGGATATCAAAAGGGTAAATTCTCTTTATATATGTCAAATCAATAAATAATGGTTTGCTGTTTTGGTATATTTTGAAATGCTTTATATTTTTACTTGCTCTGCTGTATGGATTTGAAAAAAACATGCAGTTTGCTTCTTTTTCCTAAAAGTTGAATTAACTTGTACTACAGATCATCTAGTGTTAACTTATAAAATCTCCATGCTCACAACACATGGAAAAGATTTGACATAAGGTCATGGTAGAATTAAGCACATGCTTCTTATCCTTCTCATCTACCTTGAATATCTATTTTTCTCTTAGCTCTAGATATTGTAATCTGTAGTGTATAGAAATAATGCTCATAATTATTGTTACAGTTACTGCATTCATAGGCTAATCATGCATAGAAAATCAAATTAGTTGGGTGTTAACATACTTGGAAAGTAAAATAACATATTTTTATATATTTTTAATACAAGCTCTAAAATCCCTTTTATGGGGTAAATGACTACACTTATTAAGGGGAAAGGGAAATAAAAAAAAAGAAGTAGGTTCATAAATATCAAAGATATAATGGGATATTTGTCTATCATAATAATGTCAAAGATATTTTACCATATCCCCCTCAAGTTGGTGAATGGTTATTGATTATTCCCAACTTGCTAGTAAGTTCTTGGGATCGTTGTAGGGAGTCCCTTAGAGAATACATTTGCTCATTGGAGCTTGGAAGGGATATAGGCATTGGCATAAGACCATTGTCCAATTTCTCTTAGAGGAAGTGCATGTTGAGCTCTATAAGCTTAATTTTGTCATGTTGTACAGGGTTTTGGGCAATGCTAATAGCTAAATTATTATCACGAAACAGCCTCGTCGGTTCTTCATACTTTATCTTAAGGTCTCAAGAATTATCTTCATCCATAACATCTCATAGATGTGCTATAGCTCGACACTTTGCTTCTGCACTAGATTGAACAACTACAGTTTGCTTCTTGCTCAAACATGTCACTAGATTTCCTCTCAAGAACATGTAGTACACTGTACCCTAAGATGGATATTCTATCAACAACTGACCTGACATAGTTTGCATCTTTATACACTTCTATGGATAGTGTACTTTCTCTTTTGAATCACAATCCTTTTCCTGAACTTTCCTTCTAATATCAGAGGATCCTATCTATTGCCCACATGTGTCTTTCTCGGGGACAATGTATGAATTGTCTCACAATACTAGCGACTTAAGTAATCTATGATCTACAGTGTGCTTGGAAAAACTAAAAAATTAGATTATTTCAATAATCGATTATATGTATACTCAATTATAATCATAATTATAATCAATTTTTGTTTGGGTAAGTTTACAGGAAAGTGGTTTGAAATAATTAATCTTGTTTGGGTGTAACAAAAAATCAGCTTTTATAGTGAAAAAAGAGTATGTAGACAATTGAAAGAAAAAAAATAAGCTGTTGAAGAATAATCATAAGCAACAAATTCCAGCTTTTCAAAAAAAACTTATTTTTTCAAAGTAACTTATTTTTTTCTAAATTTAAGCTGAGTTCTCAAATATCCAGCTTATTCTTTAAAACAACTTATATAAAACAGATTATAAACTAAATTTTAGTCTTTCCTGAACACAGTACTAGTGTGGGAATAAATGGGTGAGCTTTTTTCACCAGTCTTTGGTATCAGTACTTCTCTATTTGTTCAATACCTCAATTGGAACTTCTTATGGTTTATACGCTAATTTCTCTATTTCTTTGAGACAACAAACTAATAAAGTACATACTTCCTTTGGGAAATCAAGATACTTTGTCTAAAATAGACAATTTCTATCCCCAATAGAGTACTTAAGTTTATCCAACTCCTTTATTTCAAACCAAGTTGCTAACTTCTCTTTCATGACCAAATACCAGCTTTATAGTTTCATAATCACTTGCAAATGATCACATATAATTCTCATAGACTTGAATTCGAGCGAGTTTGCCATCACGAGAATGCATTATGGAAAGACAATCACCTTCCTCTATCTATATCCCAGTTATATCATAGCTTGGGTGAATCTTCCTCTAACAATGCTGTATGGGATTTTTTGAGACCATAAAATGCCTTCTTAAGCTTCCACACCTTATTCTTCATCATGAGAATCAAATCCAGAAGGAATGTATAAGACAACTTCTCCAAAACAAGCTTTAGGAACTGACATTTGGAAGTGTAGAGGTCTAGCAACTTGAAGGAGATGATGATTCTTTCTCTTTTTGACCCCATTTTGTTGAGGGGTGTTATCACAAGTTAGCTCATGAATAATGCCATTTTCTTTAAGGATTTTGGGAAATATTTTGTTAACATACTCAGTGCCATTGTTAGATCATTTATCATACAACTTCTTAAATTTGGTTAATTTATTTGGTGAAAATACTAACTGTCACCAGAAAAGTTGTTGTAATTCTGAGAGTCACTGGAAAATTCTGTCTATATTTTTGGATGTTTGACAGCTTCGAGAGCCCAGTCAAACCTTCTACATAGATGTGTTTTGCTGAAGCTGAGCCTTAGCCTCCCTTGGATCAGGAGCTCTAATGCCATGTGAGAAGAGAGAAACAAAGACTTTAGTTTTGAATTTGCTTGCATGAATATACTACTCAGCAAATAATAATCATTGCAGGGATTATAAATAACTACTATTATTTTCAAGAGAACAATTAAAATATCACCCCTTCATAAGATACATTAAACTCAGTTAAACCCAATAACTAAATTACTTGGAAGAGTAATAAACATTAAAGCTCTTATTTCCAAAAGTTGTATAGTCTACTTGTAGTTGAATGATAATTCTTGTGTTGCTCAATTATATCAATCTAACACTTGATTTTTCAGGGGACAGAATGATAGATTATATGAATATGGATGAACGCTCAATAGGGATGTTTTGGGTTGTGACCTACACAATGGCGCAACCTGCATGTGAAACAGTAATGAATTGGTTAAATTCTGCCGGAGTTGCTGACTTACTGCCTGCAACAAACTTACAACCAGCTGAGAGATTAATGGCTACACGAGAAGTGAGCCCGCTGCCTATGTCACTGTTATCTGGATTTTCAATAAACTTATGTGTGAAGTTGTCTTATCAAATGGAAGATTCTCTATTTTCTGGGCAGGTTGTTTCCTCTTCTCTCTCTTTCTCTCATGTTAGATTCATTTACCAGCATGATTGTTTTGCTCCATGCTTGTAATAATATGCTACTATGATTGTTACTATACTATCCTTGAGAAAGGTCTGGTTATTATTTTTTTTTTCCGGTAAGGGCTTCCTCTCCAAAGAACTGGAAATGAATAATAAGGCACCTTCTTATAGGTTAGAGGATAACTGTACTCTGATATTTACCTCATACTTACATGCAGGTTATACCCAGCATTGCAATGGTTGAAACTTATACTAGATTGTTGCTCTTAGCACCTCATTCACTCTTTCGTTCACATTTTAATGTAATTTCCTTTCCCCTTCTGTGATAACACCATGTTCATTTTCTTGTACGGAAATTTCTGCATAAAACTGTTATTTTTATGAATTCATCATGTGTTTAGATGGAGCTAATCCTACTATTCTATCATTTGATGTGAGATTGAATATTAAAAGGTTTAAATGTTTCAAGTCCCAGATGTATTAGCAAATTTTGTGTTGAATTCATATAAAATTTTTGTTCTGTTGGGTTTCTGATAAATTTTTCATTTTGTCTTTAGTCCTAAAGTGTTATCTAAACCATTTTTAAAAGTATTTTGAAACAATTTAAAGCGTTACCTTAATTGTTTTAAGGACCCAAAATAAAATAAAAAATTATTGGAAATCCAACATAAAACAAAATATTTATAGGGACCCAATGTAAAATTTCCTTATATATCAGAGATCCAAAACATATTTAAGCCAATGTTAAATGAGTGAAGGCCTATGGCAGAATTTTTATATTTACTGACCAGGCTGCTTCTGATTAGCTTTTATCTTGAGGAAAATAGTCATATGGACAGATACTGTTAGTCATCATTGTTGATAATTTTTATTCTTCATTTATTTAACTTTTTATGTACTAACTGATTTTATAATTATATCTCATAAAAATGCGATTTATTACAGCATCTGGTGCAAAGAAATCCTTCTTTGTTGAGCAAACCTGGGGTAACGCTTTTAGTGCTTGAGATACTGAACTACCGACTGCTTCCACTTTACAGGTGACTCTTATCTATATGCCATAGTATACATTTTCTTCTGTACAAAATAAATTAATTCTTAACTGTATCGAACTTCTGGGATAAATTATTACATAGTCTCGAAATACCATGTCATGGTTCCAACCAATAAATATACAACATATAATTAATTTATCTTGCATATAATTAATCAAATAATTATATGTTGCATGTTTATTAGTAGAGATCATAAATGACGTGATGGTCTAAGACTGTGTAATAATTTCTCCCAATGTGGGCCTTTGCCCCAAAATATATATCTAGTTTTCTGAAATGGACATAGAATTGGCGATATCCTTTACTTTGCGTGGAATCAGATATTAAATTGATGTTCCAAATTGTGAGAAAACTATGGTTGGGACTTGGGAGAATTTGAGCGAGAAGACATAACTGAGGGAAAAGTGGGTAATCTGTATTCTGAGTATAGTCTGGGGTACACATGGATTTATATAGAGGATGACAAGCTACATCATACAGCTTTGTTGATAGCACAACCTATAGCTATGGAGTTAAACTATACCAGAGTCTAATTTATATAGGCTGATTATAATAAATACGAATAATTATAGGAAATTTTGTTCCTATAAAACTTGATATGATATGCCTATAAAATAAACTGTGTAATAAAATAATTGCAAATATTCAAATAAGATTTTCATCAGATTCTAATCAGATTTTCAACATATTATAACAGAATAAACATTAAACAATAGCGATCTGTAGTAACTGCAGCCAGCTAGGTTCTTGCTATAGCTATATCCTAATACAAATATAGAATTTTCCTATGTGTAGGTACCAGGGAAAAAGCAAAGCCCTGATGTATGATGTGACAAAGATCATTTCAGCTATAAAAGGAAAACGAGGAGATCATCGAGTATTCAGATTAGCTGAAAATCTATGCCTGAATCTTATTTTCTCACTGAGAGATTTCTTCTTGGTTAAAAGGGAAGGAAAGGTACTTGCGTTGCTCTCTAAGATGGAAGTTCTATTTTTATTTTTCAGTCATTTTTCTTTTTTATTTGAGCATTACTAGTAATTTGGGTGTTTAAAACGGAACCAACTTAAACTAAAAACCAAAAATCGATCCAAAAAACAGAAAACAGACAAAAATCCAAAATTGACTGGGTTTGTTTGGTTTATTGAATTCCTAAAATCTGTAGTTTGGTTCAGTTTGCGCTTTAAGACTTGAAAACCAACCCAAACTGAACTGAACTGCAATATAAATGTATTGTTATTTTTTTCTCCCAAAAAACACACCTTATTCAAAGCGATATACATAAAATTAGTAGAGTCACTTAGTGTAAAACACTTACCCACAAAATTTCTTAAGCAAATTATTATAGTTGACACTTAGATGATATTTTATTCGTGAATTATTATAGTTGCATTTTGTGCTTGGTATGTAACCGTAATATTTAATACTTAATAGTAGGTTTTCAAAAGTACCAAAACTAAACCAAATCAAACCACTAAAGATGTTTAGGTTTAATAATACTTTCAAACAGCACCAAACCAAACTGTACTTATTTTTCTTGTATGGTTCAGGTGACATTTAAGGCCAAAATCGAACAAAATTACAACACAAACACTCCTACTAGTAGTAGTTACTATAAGACTGATGCTTTTTTTCTAGTAAACTGTTTTATTTTCTGAACTATTTGTAGGGCCCAACGGAATTTACTGAAACTTTGAATCGAGTGACCGTTATAACACTTGCTATCCTTATTAAAACTCGTGGGATTGCTGATGCTGAACACCTGCTTTATCTCCAAAATATGTTGGAACAAATAATGGCAACTAGCCATCATACATGGTCTGAGAAAACACTACATCACTTTCCTTCTGTTCTGCGTGAAGCATTGAGTGGTCGAACTGATAAAAGGAGCCTTGCAATACAAACATGGCAGCAGGTTTGTTATACAAACTGTATTATCTTATGATTCTTATCTTAAGCATGCACTGTAGATCAAGAAAAAATAGAGGCATGTGATGCATGAAAAAATTTCAGGGGGTAGGGGACAAAGTGTTGCAGGAAGGTAGTAATGAAGATGAAAAACTCTGATGTAACTTAAATATATGCTTTTCTTATTTGTAAATATGGAAATATGTTAAGTTTTCATTGCTAGAAATTAGGGATGGATTTATTCTTTGTGTAGAAAGAGATGAATATGCATGAATCCTTGTGTGTTAAGCACAACCAAGGAGAATATATGTGTTGTATAAATGAGCTATTACAAAGAGATGGGCTTAGGCCCATATATTGAAATTCATCTAACACTCCTACTAAGCTGGTGCATATAAATCATATGCACCAAGCTTGTTACAAATATAATCAATTCTAGAACTCTGTAATGATTTTGTGAAGACATCGCCTAATTGATCATAGGAGTTAACAAATTGAGTAGAAATGTCTCCAGATACAATTTTCTCATGAATGAAGTGACAATCTACGTCAATGTGTTTGGTCCTCTTATGAAATATTGGATTTGAGGTAATATGAAGGACAACTTGGTTATCACATATTAGAGTCATTTGTCTAACCTCTCCAAATCTAAATTCATTAAGGAGTTATTTGAGCCAAATAAGTTCACAAGTTGCTAAAGCCATAACTCTATACTCTGCTTTTGCACTAGATCTTGCCACTACATCATACTTCTTACTTTTCCAGGAAAATCAAGTTGTCACCGGTAAGGATACGATATCCGGAAGTAGTTTTCCTGTCGGTGAGAGAGCCTGCATAATTTGCATATGAGTATCCCACAACCTGAGTATGATTATTGTACCCATACAATAAACCTTTTTCCAGGACTCCTTTAATGTACTTTAGAATGCGGATGACAACATTCCAATGTCCTGTGCATGGTGAATTAAGAAACTGATTGCAAAGGAGATGTCAAGACAAGTGACTGTGAGGTAGTTCAGTTTCCAACCAGTCTCCTGTACTTTTGGGATCTAAAAGTGGCTTCCCCTGACTTGGTAGGAGTTTAGTACATGGATCCATAGGGGTGTCAACGGGCTTGGAATTCATTAGCTCAGCCTCCTCTAAAATGTCCAATGCATACTTCCTCTGGGAAATCATTATCCCATTGTCAGATTGTGTTACCTCAATGCCCAAGAAGTATCGAAGTTTGCCAAGGTCTTTCATCTCAAAATGATGACAAATATGTTGTTTTGTCTGTGAAATTCCATGGGTATGGCTACTTGTAATAACAATGTCATCAACATACACTATCATGTAGATGCACCCAACTCTTGAATGACGATAGAACAGAGAATGATCAGTCTTACTACGATTCATACAAAATTGTTGGACTACTGCACTTAATCTATCAAACCTTACCCTGGGAGACGGTTTAAAATCATATAAAGATTTGTGAAGATGACATACCAATACGGAAGACTTCCCCTGAGAAACAAAATTAGAAGGTTGCTCCATATAAATCTCCTTGAGCAAATCACCATGAAGGAAGATATGTTTGATATCCAACTGATAGAGGGGCCAATGTTGAAGAGCAGCCATGGCCAAAAATAGTCTAATTGAATCCATCTTGGCAACAGGAGAAAAGGTGTCACTATAGTTTAACTCGAAGATCTAAGTATAACTTTTGGCAACTAAGCTAGCTTTGAGGCAATCAATAGTGCCATCAGGGCCAACTTTGATCGTAAAGATCCACGACAATCAAACATAGATTTCCCAAGAGGCAAAGGAACAAGATCCCAAGTACCACTGTTCTTAAGAGCACACAATTCATCAAACATGGTCTGTCTCCAACCAGGATGGGATAAGGCATCACCTATAGTTTTAGGAATGGACATAGAGGAAATGGAAGAAAAATAAGCATAAAAAGATGGAAACAACCTAAGATAACTTAAATTGACATAATGAGAGAAGAGATTACGAGTAGAGTGTGTACCTTTAAGAATAGCAATTGGTAGATCAGACACAAGGAGGAGCCGGAGAAGATGGAGTAGGTGGCATTGGAGTAGAGTCAGTGGTTGGTCTAACGGGAAGTTGAACATGCTGTTGACGATGATAAACCCGGAGAGAAGGTGGAGGTGGTGGATTTGTGGGTACAACAGACGTGCCTATGAGATGGAAGACAAGAGGGGAGGTGGTGGAGGCAGGAATAGGCCCAGAATAAAAGGAATTGGATGTAAAGTATAGAGAAGACTCAAAGAAGGTGACAACACTGAAGATCAAATATCGACGAAGGGAAGGTGAGAAACATTTATACCCTTTTTGAGACCTAGGGTAGCCTAAAAAGACACTTGTGAGATTGAGTAGACAATCTATCAAATTAGGACTAAGATTGTGAACAAAACAAGTGGAGCCAAAAACTTGAGGGGGTAACGGATGGAATGAGTCATGAGAAAACAAAATAGAGTGAGGTATTTGGTTATTGAGGACAGAAGAAGAAATGCGATTGATAAGGTAACATGCAATGAGAACAACATCTCCCTAAAATTATTGAGGAACATGACCATGAAGTAAAAGAATTCTAGTTGTTTCAATAAGGTGTCTATTCTTACGTTCCGCAATCCCATTTTGTTGAGGGGTATAGGCACAGGAAGTTTGATGAAGAATATTGTGGGAAGACATAAAGGTCTGAAAAGCTTGAAAAGGGTATTCACGAGCAATATCACTACGAAAGGTATGGATAGATACACCAAATTGAGTTTTAATTTCATTATAAAAGGACTGAAATATGAAAACAACTATGGAAACGTGTGGCTCGCTGGAAACCAAAGACGCACAGTTGGAACGCAGCTCGCCGAATGTTGCTCGCTCCAGAACGTTGTTGGAAAGGAAGACACACTTTGTCACCTAGGAAGAAGACGTAATGTGTGGGAAGAAATGAAGCAACACGAAGAGACATTGCTCACTTACTCACGAGTAAAAAGGGAAAAATTCATTTTTCCTTTTTACCCTTCATATAAAAAACACTTGCACATGACCAAAACAATGTCGTTTTGGGTTTATGTTTTTTTTAAGAAAAAAGCAAGTTAAAACATGGCATGGCTTCGTCTTCTCGTCTTTGTCTTCTTCGGCAAACCACGAAGCGTGGCGCTAGACCACTTTTTAGCTGCTATCCATCGTGATTCTGCCTGCAAAAGGTGGCGCTACCACCGCTCCTCCCTTCTACACCGCGACGCCCATCTTCGGAGTAGTGAGGGTTTGGTTTGCCGCTATAGCACTGCTATAACACGCTTTTAACTACTATGGTTACCATAAGAGACAAAAGGAGGTATGACCGGTGATAACTTACATGACACACGCAATAGGGTGAACCAAGCAGAGTTCAAAGTGACCACAATCGGAGACCTCAAAATTTGATCACGAAAGGACGAATATTCATCAGAAAGTCTGTATAATGCCATCAACGTAAAGAATGCTTGGCATTGCTCTAGTTCCTGGGCAGGAGTGACAACAGGTGGCAATAGTTCATTGAAGTCATGAAGAAGACCATGAACCTTACCCAAGTATTCAGCCATGGAACTGTCAAGGCAGTGGGAACCAATGATGCCCAGTAGATTTTGGCACATGCTATAGAGGCGTTGAGTATCATTAGTGCACAGCAAGTGAGCCTGTTCCTAAACTCCAGCACAGATGTCATGGGCTCAGAAGATTTGCTTCAAAGAAAGATGAATAATCGACTTTAGAACACTACAAACTTGAGCATCAACTTTTGACCATCGTGGATGATCTTTCTCATCAATTGAGGCTACTGTCTAAGTAAGGTGATCAACATAGTCCTGTCCCTTAAGCCAAGTTTGATGTCAGAGGTCTAGGTCACTAGATGTCATAGTCTGTCCCATCTAACTTGTCAATGGAGAGAGGCACATTGACATAGTAAACAAGCATGATTCAGACCTAGCAGAAGCCATAGGAGCACAGATGGGAGAGAGAAGGCTGCAGGAGAGAGAAAAAGAGCATCCCTAAAAGAGAGAAGATTGAAAGTGAGGTGCAATGGAAGATCCGAGACTAGATCGGAGGAGAGCTCGGTGAGGTGTCGGTGATCACTGTCGGAACGGTGGCCGAACGCATTGCGGCCGGAGTGAGGAAGTGAGAGGACGTTTGCGTTGGGAGGCGTGTGAGAAGGTGCATTGGGATTTCCGACCGTGGAGATTTTGGTGGTGTTGGAGTCGTTGGAGGATGGCGATGCTGGTGGTGGGGTCGCCAGTCTAAACGACAATGACCGGAAATTGGAAAGAAACACAATTTCCGAAAAAAGAACTTAGGCACTGATGAATAGAGGTCCACTGGGAGGGATGGATTTATTCTTTGCATACTTTTTTACTTTATCCCTTGATTACAGCAAATAAACATTAGGTGTGTGGGTATTACACATTCAAATAAAATAAGTACTATTTTTATATGGTATCAATAGCCTTTTTCGTTCCTATTATATAATAGTGGCCATATGGTGAATAGACTACAACCATGGTTTACCTGTTTTTCGCTCCACTGTGCCTCCAATTGTCAGTGTGCCTTCATGTCTGGCAAGGCGACCCTCCACCTGATCTGTCCAAGAACTAGCTCCATCCACCAGCACTGATGCCTCCATCTGCCACCACTTTCTAGCATGTATGGATCATGTGTCGGATGCAAATTTGCATTTGTTGCAAGTTTAATGGCAACCCACCTTCAGGGCCCCTTTCTGTGTTCTCCCTCCAATCCATTCAAGTGCACCTATCCACCATCTTTTGCCACCTGATTCCTGATCTCCACTTTTCCTCTTATTTTACTGCAGCAGTGATGTTCATTGTCCCAATCATCCCATGCAAAAAATTAACCAGGCAGCCATAGCACCTGGGCCATTGCGATCCAGCTGTGGTTCCAAGGTCAAGGCTCATTGGTAGCAAATTCATGCCTCTGGATTGACAGTAAATTCATACTGATTGACTGTTTTTTTCAATCACTATACTTGAATAAAACAACACAATAATGTTTCTTTCTTTTATTGAGAGTGAATGCGATGTGAGTGCAACATAGACCACATAATGTAAGTGGTTTTTTCTGAAATTGTTGCAAAATCCTACCTGGCTCTGATACCCCGAATAAAGAGATAGAGAGATGAAGAGAAATAGGCATGAGTAAACTACAATTGGGTGCTCTACAATGTCTAGCTCACCTCGTATTTATATTATTAGATAAGTATGTACAAACACTTGTGCCAAGCCCGTATACATACTAAAGCCGTTTTATTCTAATTGATCAAACAAAAAACATTGGTTTATAGTTTATACATATAAAACTAAGGAAAAAGACTAAAAGGATAAGATCTACTAGTCAACCAATGGTGTAATCATATGAATATAGGGAAATCCTCCTTTCTTTGTCTCACTATTAATTAAATTGAATTTCAGAATGAGGTAAGATGGGCATGGGCTGTGCCACTATTGAAGCCTAAAGGGATTCACAATAGGGTAGATAGAAACCCCTCATAAACTAAGTTTTTGGAAGGGTTGATCCTTGTCATACACCATTGCATTGCTAACAATAATATGTTAAAACTTAAAAAGATTATTAAATTAAATATAGCACTACTTACAATTATTTTTACTGCTATATGTTGTTCAAATGTTTATGTACATACTTTTAAGTGATACTTTAATGATGGTATAGATTTTAAATCTTGGTTATGTACAGAATCTTGTGAATTTGTTAGAAAACCTGTTGGATTTGTATGCTGATTTTATTCTATGACATGTTAAATTAATATTTTAAGACTTGTGCAGGCAGAAACCACTGTAATACACCAGTGCACCCAGCTTCTTTCGCCATCAGCTGATCCTAGTTATGTTATGACCTATATCAGTCACAGTTTCCCTCAGCACCGACAATATCTATGTGCTGGTGCATTGATATTAATGCATGGCCATGCAGAAAATATTAACAGTGGAAACCTGGTATTAATCTTTTAACTGCCTTCTTAATGCTTCTCATTTTACCATTACCCTTTTAAATTTACCATGTAACAAATTCATTTGTCATATATAAATATTTCTGTGCATTTCAATTTAATTCCCCTTTATATAGCTCTTTCCTTTCTATTTCTAAAGCTCTTAAGTCAATTAAAAAACTTAACATGTTTTCCATCTTTGTCTAGGGACGTGTTCTGCGGGAATTCTCTCCTGAAGAGGTGACGGCAAACATTTACACAATGGTGGATGTTCTGCTTCATCATATGCAGATAGAGCTTCAACAAGGACACTCCTTACAGGTTAATGGCTGTAACATCATGGCTTTATCTTTCGCTTCTGTAGATCTATACCTGTATATAATTAAACTTTTCATATGTTTTCCCTTTATAGGACCTTATGCTAAAAGCTTGTGCAAGCCTTGCCTTTTTTGTTTGGACAAATGAGTTACTTCCTTTGGATATCTTGCTTCTAGCACTTATTGACCGCGATGATGATCCACATGCTTTGCGTATTGTGGTATGCACGTTTAAATACTTATCTATGATTGTATATTTTTATCTTTCTCAAGAACATCTTTGAATCTCCATCCTTGACCTTCCATTCCAAAATAAATAAACAAAAGAATGAAAAAGGAAATTTTTAGAACAGATTAAACTTGCGGGTAGTTAGTAGCTTTATATTCTGTTACTAAATGTTGAGAGAAACTAAACTTGTATATTATGAAATGAGAGACTACAAAGGCATGAAGACAAATGTGTCACTGTTTGCCGAACCTATATATATAATACAAAGATTCAGAAGTTTGTTATAACTGTCTGCTTAAAGGAGTTATACCTAACTAGAGTTTAACTTCTATAGTTAAAACTAAATTATTAGTTTAACTTCTATTTCTTTCATTGTTTTCCAACTTTTATCTCTACAATATGACATAATATCATTGTTTAAGTCAGACATTTAAAAAATTAAATTTTGAATCTTTTCAAAGTCAGTTCTCGAATTCTTTTGCCCTTATACCTGAGTAACAAGATTCTATTTGATGAGATTTCACATTTTGGGTTTCAGGCAATGGTAAGTAGTATTATCTATTTGTCAGTGTATAAAGAGTTGAAAAAGGCTATTTTTGTGTTTCCTGAAAATCCTAAGTAGTAGCAGGTTCTCCTAGTCCGAATCTGTCTTTTCTTTCTTGCTATTTTACTCTATGTATTAGAGAAACAGTTTGGTAACAATGCAGTCATTGAAATTCAACATGGTATCAGAGCTGTCATTGAAATTCACCGCTTCCTATAATGTCTGCTGCTTTTGGCCACCATTCGCTGCTGCCAGCCACTATGTTCTGGTCCAGCAAGAACACCATCAAAAGCACCTCGTTGAGCACAGCAAAAGACACAAGTCAGATCAGAAACCTCTTCATGTGCTCACACATTCCTCATTTTCTCCAGTGATCTTTTTCTCTGTTAGATCTACAATGCTTTGGTTGTCGTTTGCTTCAATCAACATAAACACTATATTTGTATCCCTCTGGCGAGTTTGATCCTGTGGTCAGTTTCTACTGCCATTGCTGGAGTTGTTGGTTGGCTATTTTTTAATGTTTTCACTTGCACATACCATTTTTGCTGTCCTTTTCTTCTTTTTCCTCTCAGGGTGCCACTTTTGGGGTTTTCAGTTCTCATTTGTCACAAATATGGATGGTTCATCCAAATGGAAGCCCTTGGTTCCATCAAGCCATTAAAATTCTGAAAGAAAATAAAAATGGCAAAGGCTGGTACTGTGTTGAAGGTCTTTTTTTTTTTAGTTTAGTGAGTCAAAGCAGTGCTGACAAGTATTACAAGTTTGTTTAGTTTAGGTATGGAGTGTCTAACAAGCGTGTAAGGTATTTGAGGTTTTTTGTCCTCATTTGTCTCTAGTAACCCACTGTTTTGCAGCTCCTCTGTCAATCACTCCTGTCCATCTATTCATACTTGTGCATATTCCACTATTTACTTTTGTTTTCCACCCAATTCATCAAGACCATTCAATGGTTAATATTAAAAAAAAGATCACTCACTGGTCATGTTTTATCATTCTGTTGCATCTCATGATTTCTTTGTTTTAGCCTCCCTAACAGCAATATGATGAGTATTGGTCCTGTTCTTTCCATTTTTGGAACCCATTATAGCCACGTAAATGAACTCAAGCATCATTAAGCTTTTGTTCATGGTGGTTAAGCAATGATGTGAGCTTCTTTCTTGGATGGTTAAGCAATGAGACATTGTACTTAGCTTCTGTCTTCTTTATGGTTAAGCGTGTTTGCTTCTGTTAAGTTGTTAAGCCTTAGGTTGTGGCTTATGCTTAATGGTAAAGCATATTTCAATTGGGTTTGGATCTTCTTTTAGTTATTTTTATATATCTTTTATAGCTGTATTTTTGTCATGTTTGTATCTTACATTGTTCACTCCAAGCTATATGTGTTGAGAACATCTTCTAGCCTGTGGAGGGGTGTTAGAGATATGACCTCATCCATCCTTTAGTCTCAATTTGCACTGGCCTCATCTTAGTCTCAATTGCCTCATCCACCTTTATTTCAGTTGCATTGGCTCCATGTTAGTCTCAGGTGCACTAGTCTTTGTCACAAATGAATTGATTTTTTTTCTGCTAAAAGAATATAATATAATAAAACATTAGAAACATTCATTTAAAAAAATTAGTAACTTCGGGCTTAGAAGTAAACCTAGGTATGTAACATAAACACTTCACAAAAACATTAGTAGTTTTACCTTAATTCTGTTTTGTATAGCAGTAGATATGGAATTTATTCTCTTTTGACAGCTGTCATCTCCAGCTAACTCATAGTTGTGAGTCTGTTAGATTAGTTTGTATCTTCATAAATGTGTATAAATAGTTTGATTTTCTGATTGGGTTGAATAACAATTTTCTTCACCTCACTCAAACACTTCCCATTTTTTCTCTGTTTCTCTAAACCTAAAAGAGTAATAATGTTATTGTGATAATTACAGATTAGTCTACTTGATAGGCAAGAGCTTCAGCAAAGAGTAAAACTCTTTTGTATAACTCGTGGGCATCCCGAACATTGGCTTTACTCAGGAATATTCAAGCGGGTTGAGCTACAAAAGGCTCTTGGAAATCACCTTGCATGGAAGGATAGGTACATTCTATTAAAACAATGAGAGCCATGTCTGTTTTTTCTTAAATTGAGCATCCTCTTTTATTTGATTTATTGTGGTTGAGAGGCATATACATGAAATCAGAACTTTCAAACCAGTATATTTTTGAGTTATTTATTGAACCAACAAGGATCTTAATGTTCATATATTTATAAGAGTTCACAAATTTTTCTCTTCTTGAAATAAATGGTTGGAGACCTAAAAATGCTGTTCTTGGTGCTGAAATGTTAAGAAAAGAATGAATAAAATCATAGGAGATAATTTATGATAATAATGGATTAATATAAATTTGTAGTAAATATGTTAAGAAGTTTTTTTTGTTGCAACTCAGTTGTTTGATCTTGTGTCTTATACTCTAGCATACGTACAAACAAAATAAAAAACTAGTCTAAAAATAAGTGGACAGAAGTCCAAAGTCATAGTACAAGAATTCTTCTAATTTTTAAGGTTTTTTTACTATTTTAGGGAGTTTTTAACAAAGTATATACCAAAGTAGGAAGTTCTGAAAAGTATTTGAGAGTAGGTTTTTTTTTTTTGTTTTGTTAATTTTGTTTTTGTCTTTTTGAGTTGAGGCAATTGAGTTGGTACAACCAAAGACATTTTTGTCCTGTAGTGGTGACATCAACTCAGTTGTGTGAACTACTTCAATATTTTTTTTCCTTGCACAAGTGGGGCAACTCAAGTTAGACCACTTTTGCAGAATTTTTTTACACAATTAAAATGGTTGTGCCAACTCACTGTGGGTAACTAGTTTAATTTTTTTTTTCTATTTCTTACACAAGTGACGCCAACTCAGATTAGACTACTTGTGCAAATTTTTTTTTACACAATTAAACTGGTTGTGCCAATTCAGTTTAGGCGGTTTAATTTTTTTTTCCTTAGTGATGTCAACTCAGGTAAGTTAACTAGTACAATTTTATTTTTTCTTGCATTACACTAGTGATGCAACTAAGTTCACCCAACTAATAATTTATTTTTGAACTGTAACTATAAAGGTTTTGTAAAATCAATTTACTTTGTTTTAACTTTTTAATTCACCTTACTTAAGCAGTTATTTTTTTGTTTTAAATTCAATTGTTAAAGAATTTGATTTTTTTTTTGTTGTGTAATTCATGCACAAGCATGACAAAGTAAGGATTATATGAGCATTGCATGAAAATTACACAAAAAATTAATCAAATTGCCTTAACAATTAAATTTAAAAAAAAAAATTAACTGGTTAATGATGTGGGTTAAAAAATTAAAATGAAGTGAAGTGATTTTGCGGAACCTTAACTGTTAAATTTTAAAAAAAATTTATTGGTTGGGTAAATTGAGTTGGTCTCATTAGTTAATGTGAAAGAAATAAAATTGTACAAGTTACTTTATCTGAGTTGGTGCTAATGAGAAAAAAAAAAAAATTAAACAGGTTGTCCATACTGAGTTGGCACAACCAGTTCAACTGTGTAAAAGAAATTTTGCACAAGTGGCCTAACTTGAGTTGGCGCCACTTGTGCAAGAAAAATAAAAAATTAAATTGGTTGCCCACACTGAGTTTGTGAAATGCAACCAATTTAAGTGTTAAAAAAAATTCTACATAAGTGACCTAACCTAAGTTAGTGCCACTTGTGCAAGAAAATAGAAAAAAAAATTAAACTAGTTGCCTACATTGAGATGGCGAAACACAAACAATTTAATTGTGTGAAAAAAAATAATTTTTGTACAAGGGGCCTAACCCGAGTTGGCATCACTTGTACAGAAAGAGAAAAAAAAAAAAAAAAAAAATTAAACTGGTTGCCCACATTAAGTTATGAGAACCAATTTAATTGTGTAAAAAAATATCTACGCAAGTGGCATAACCTGAGTTGACGCCACTTGTGCAGGGAAAACAAAAAGAATTTGAAGTGGTTGACACAAGTTGCCACCACTACAAGACAAAAATATCCTTCGTTGCACTAACTCAGTTGGCTCCACTTAAATAAGTTTTTTTTTTTTTTACCATAACAAAAAAACCTTACATTCAGAAATACTTTTATAAAGTTCCTACTTTCGTATATACTTGTAAAAACTCCCTACAATGGTAAAAATACCAATTTTAGAGTAACGAGAAATTAAAATCAAAGGAAAAAGGAAATACATATTGAAAAAGCAAATCCTGCCAGGCCCTCTAGAGTGTCAGAACAAGAAACTCCTGAGAATGAGTCATCCTTGAAAATTCTGGTGTTTCTCTCCAACCATAAACATCAAATAAGAATCAATAGTTTGTACAACTGTAAAGCCTTGCTGACCTCATTTACTCTTTATGGAAATCCATTAGTGGAAATTTGTTATGACAATTGTAAGGAATGGGACTTGAGTCGCACATTGGCAGTATGAGATTCTAGTGTTAGGTGTAGTTCTACCAAGGTTCTTACTAATTTCTATGAAAGCTTTCCACCATGTCTCTGCTGCAAATGAGTGGTGCAGCAGGTGGTGACACCGACATTGTAGTGTTTTCCCTGGACCTTTCAAAGGGCTAGTGCACAATCAGCCCACATGGGTGCTGTGGCTGCAAAGTGTGATGGGATGTTAGGATTCAATTACAAGGTATGAGACTTGACTTCCACATTGAAGTATGAGATTCTAGTGTGGGATTGATAGGGATTTGGACTCTCCCACAAAAGGTCTTATGCAAATTGCGCTAACCTTTTACGACAGATTCAAAATTCTCAAAAAGTATCAAGAACTTTACTGCACAATATACCACTTGCTAAAGGCACGGTGGGATATGGGACTAACAGTCTTGTAAATGTGTGCTGGATGACCACGTAATGTCTTTATTTATAACGAGTAAATATGATCAAATAGAATCAATGTTGATTATATAGGACCTCTCTAATAATGACTAAAGATCAACCTAATAACATATAATAAGGAGTAAATTTCTAATTACTATAAATAAGGAAATAATATATAATCTTTAAGAAGTCTAAATGTGAGAATAACACATGACACTAATATATAATCTTTAAGGAGTAAATCTCTAATTTCTACTAATCCTGTTCAGTAATTGTTAGGAATCTTCTTTTGGAAAGAAGAATTCAAGCAGTAATATCCAAAGAAACCCAAGAAGAAAGCAGAAAGAAAAAGATAACTATTGATTACTGTATAGAATTTCAGAATGTACAATTGTACCCAAAGGAGCACTTTCCTTTCACACTAGATATTAATCCAGTCAGAATTCTACTAATATCTCTTCTCCTTCCCTCAACCCCACAATGCCTATTTATAGGCCTCTCCTAACTAACTCCCTATCTCCTAAAATGTACAAGTTTGTCCCTGTTCTGGCTAGGCCTTCTTTTCTTTCTATAATAGACCTGCAGAGGTCTCTTATTAATATTCTCATCAATACTCCCTCCCACCAGAACAACCTTGTCCTCAAGGTTAAATTCTGGAAACTGGTTTCGAATGGAGGACGTATCTTCCCATGTAGCTTCCTCTGGTAAGCTTCCCAGCCAATGTACCAGACCTTGAGAAACTTCTTAATTGGATCGGACAATTCTCCTGGTGCCCAGAACCTATGACGGTTGATAATTCTTTGTAGGGTCCAACAATTCTGCTGGCAGGTCAGCTTCAACTAGATGGTGACCTGCAGCTTTCTTAAGTTGTGATACGTGGAAAACCGGGTGAATGCGCGCTTGTTCTGGTAATTGCAGTCTGAACGCCATGGATCCGACCTGCTTTAGAACCAAATAGGGTCCATAATATCGGGTAGAAAGTTTTGGGTGAATCCTGGCAGGCATAGAAGTTTGTTTGTGGGGTCTGATCTTGAGGTAATCCCAATCACCTGGTTGAATTTGAGATTCTTTTCTATGTGCATTTGTGTAATGGGTCATATGGTTTTGTGCCTGTTGCAGATGACATTTCAATTGAAGCCTCATCTCTGTCCATTAAATCTTGTGCCACAACCTCCACTAAGGTTTCTCTAGGTATGAATTTTGCTAATGAGGGCGGAGGCCTCCCATAGACTACCTCAAAAGGGGTACAATGGGCTGCACTTTGAAAACAAGTGTTATACCAATATTCTGCCCAAGGAATAAAATCTGCCCAAGATTTGGGTTGTTCTGAACTGAAGCACCTCAATAAATCTCCAATGTTCAGTTAAGAACCTTTGTTTGTCCATCCAATTCAGGGTGATAGGTTGTGCTTATATTTAGCTTGGTTCCTTGCAGCCTGAAAAGTTCTAGCCAGAAGTGATTCATGAAGGTAGGGTCCCTATCGCTAACAATGGAAATGGGCACCCCATGTAATCGAATTATTTCCTTAACAAATGTTTCAGCAATAGACATAGCTGAATATGGGTGTTTGATTAAAATGAAATGTCCATAGTTACTTAACCTGTCTACCACCACCAATATGGCATCAAACCCCTTGGATCTTGGAAGGCCCACAACAAAATCTATGCTGACTTCTTCCCAGATGGCATTTGGGATGGGTAAAGGTTGCAACAATCCTATTGGTGATGAGATCGAGTACTTGCTCCTTTGACACACGTGTCACGTTGCTACAAACTTTGTGATTCCCTTCATGCCAATCCAAAAAAGTGATTGAGCCACTCTCTTGTATGTTCTGTAGATGCCCTTGTGTGGGGGAGGTATGGAATTCGTGCAACAACCTTGGAATCGATTCTGAGTCAGCAGCTAGGACCAACCTACCTTTATAGTGCATTCTATCATGCTCTAGGGTGTACTGCGAGTGAGTCTGGATCTCCTTTGAGGTCTTCCCGGATTTTAGCTAGAGTCGGATCTCTCTTGACCTCTTCATCAATGGCTGCGATGTCTGGCCAGTATGGTCTTGTAATCCCTTGCAGCTTGTTATCTTCATCCCTTCTAGAGAGGGCATCTGCCACCCTATTTGAAGCCCCAACCTTCTACACAATATCGAACTCATAGCCAATAACTTTGCTAGCCAATTTTGCTGATTTTGCGTGGTGATTCTTTGCTCCAAGAGGTACCTTAGGCTCTTTTGGTCTGTATACACTGTGAATTTTTGCCTTAATAGATAAGGTTGCCAATGTTGGATTGCGAGGACTAATGCCATAAACTTTTTTTCATATACTGGCTTGGAAAGTGTCGTATCTGCTAGCGCCTTGCTGAAATAGGCTATAGGCTTTTTTTCTTGAGTTAGGACAACTCCTATTTCCTTCCCTGATGCATCACACTCTATGGAGAATGATTTTGAAAAATCTGGCATAGACAATACCGGTGCGGTGATGATGGCTTGCTGTAGCTTCCTGAAGGTCTCCATGCTCTCATCACTCCATGTGAAATTCCCCTTCTTTAGTAACCCCGTTAATGTGTGAGCTTTTTGCCCATAAATTGCGTATGAATATTCGATAGTAACCTGTGAGTCTTAGGAACCCTTTCATCGCTTTAATGGTCTTAGGTACTGGCCATTGCAAGACTGCCTCGTTCTTTCGCTAATTCATGGAAACCCCCTCTTGACAGATGATGTGTCCAGGTATCCCACCTTAGTTTTTGCGAAACAACATTTCTTCAGATTAGCAAAGAAGGAACACTTCAGCAACCTGTCCAATACTTGCCCCAGATGCCTCACATGCTCTTCCCATGACTTGCCATACTTCAAAATGTTGTCAAAAAATACTAAAACAAACTTGCAAAGAATAGGTTGGAGAGTGATGTTCATAGCACACACGAATGTTGCTGGGGCATTGGTTAAGCCGAATAGCATTACTAGGAATTCATAGTGTCCTTGGTGAGTTCTGAACGCTGTCTTTGGAATGTTTGGCTCATGCATCCTGATTTGGTGATATCATGCCCTTAGGTCAATTTTGGATAAGTACTTGGCTCTATCTAATTCATCCAGCAACTCTTCTATCATTGGGATGGGGAATTTATCAGGTACATTGGCTTTATTTAGTGTTTGATAGTCAATGCAGAACCTCCAACTCCCATCCTTCTTTTTGACCAAAATCACTGGCTTGGAATATGGGTGGTTGCTCAGTCTACTTCTAGCTGCGAGCATCTCTATTACTTGCTCCTCCATCTCATTTTTCTGAAGGTGAGGGTATCTATAAGGTCTAACGTTGACTAGGTCAACTCCATTTTTTATGGGAATTTTGTGATCTACTTCTCTTTTTGTGGGGGTAGTCCTTGCGGTTCCACAAATACCCGACTATAAGTTGTCAAAATGTGCTGCAATTGATCTTCTTCCTTTCTTGACAACTTTACCCATTCCAACCCGTCCTCTATTGTGCTTTCCTTCTCCATTACCCATAACATAGCCATGGCGTCCACCTTGGATAGTTTCATGAGTGCCCTGATTGATATCAGAGCTCTAGTGAGACTTAGGTCCCCTTTGATTTGCACCTCTTATCCTTGTTGTTTGAAGGACATTGTGAGGGTCCTCCAATTCACCTTTACCTCTCCTAGGGTCTGCAACCAAGTCACTCTTAGGATTGTATCCACTCTGCTCAACTCAAGCACAAAATTCTCCCACCAAGTTATAGTCTCCCAAGGTTAGTTTCAGCTTCCTGCAGATTCCCTTAGTTTTCTTGCCTTGTCCATCTCCCAGTGTCACCTTGTATTGGGTTGTAGGCTCCATTATTAGTCCCACCCTCTGCACCAATTTGGTAGATATGAAGTTGTGACTTGCCCCATTGTCGATTAATACCAGTATTTTGTGTCCCTGTATCATCCCTTGCAATTTCATGGTCTGGGTTGAGTTATTCCCCCGCTGAACACATGGATAACTCCATCCATTGACAGGTCAGTCCCGGTTCCTCCCCTTCTTCCATCACCTTCTCCCCAATATCAATTTGGACAATTTCATCTTCTTCATTGATTCTTTTGTCCTCGGCCAACATCACTATCCTGAGGCTCTTCTCTAGGCACCTATGGCATGGGCTGTACACTTTCCCACAATGGTAGTTTAGCCTTCCATCTCTCCTTTTTATATATTCTTGATAGGGTAGAGTATGCACCACCCGACTTCTTGAAACCCCACCCCCATTCTCTCTTGGTCTGAAAACTGACGAAGCCATGGTGGTCCTTTCGCTTCTCGGTCCTGTGCGACCTGACCCTAGGGTCTGGTTATTGCTGGATCTGACATGGCTGTATGGTCGACAAGAAGTCCCTGCACTGCAGCCCCAGGTTGTGCGTGTGTCTTGTGTCTCCTTCATCGCTTTCTCCACATCCCGTGCTATTTCCATGGCCCGCAACAGTTCTTTCGGGTATGGGGTCGTACTTGCCTGCATATGTCATGGTGTAACCTGGCCATGAAATACCCCAATAATTGGTCATCCGCCGTCGTGGTTGACTCTGCCACCAATAGCTCAAATTCTTGAACCTATTCGTCCACTCCCCAACTTGCCTAAAAAAGGCCAACCTCTCGTAGACAGTCCCGCGTCCGTTCTTTCCATATCATCGTGCCAATGCTTCTACAAGTTCCCCCCTAAGAAGGGTTCTTGGGCTTCTTTTTCCAAAACTAGAAGCAATGAACCACATTCCTTTCCATGCTAACAAAAACCAAATGTAGTATTAGATCGAATCTGGTGTGAACCTCGAAAATTTTTTCTACCCTTGCCAACCACCCCAAGGGGTCGTGTCCCTCGAACAAGGGTAAGTCCACCCTTTTTGTCCATGTGTGTGTCCCTACGGTTTCCCCTTTGTCGTTGCTGTCACCTCCTGTTTCCTCTTCTGACGATTTGCCATCCTTGTTAACGAAATTGCTCTTTTCCGCCACTGGTTTTGAGTTGGTCTTCGTTGCTAGCAGCATTTCTTTGATGCTCTCTATGTCAGCCTTCATTTTTGTTAGTTTATGCTCCACAATGTTCATTTGGTTTTCCATTGTGTCACTGATCCGGCAGGTCGGACCAAACTGTTAGGAATCTTCTTTTGGAGAGAAGAATTCAAGCATTAATATCCAAAGACAGCCAAGAAGAAAGCAGAATGAAAAAGATAACTATTGATTACTGTATAGAATTTCAAAATGTACAATTGTACCCAAAGGAGCACTTTCCTTTCACACTAGATATTAATCCAGTCAGAATTATACTAATATCTCTTCTCCTTCCCTCAACCCCACAATGCCTATTTATAGGCCTCTCCTAACTAAATAACTTCCTAGCTCCTAAAATGTACAAGTTTGCCCCTGTTCTGGCCAGACTTTCTTTTCTTTCTATAATAGATCTGCAGAGGTCTCTTATTAATATTCTTATCAGTAATGCTGTCAAAATGGAAGAGTTTACCTTGGACAGAATTGATGGAAGAAGTTACAGATGTGTATTTATAAATGAATGATACATTGATAGCATGTATGTAATGAAGAATGATTTATAAATGAATGATACATTGATAGCATGTATGTAATGAAAAATGATAGAATCCAATGCTCAAATTCTTTAACGGAATGATTTATACAGTTCAACTGACAGTGTAAAGTAGGTCCCCACCAGTGAAGCATAAATTTCACCATAATCAACAAAGCTAACGAGGAGTAGCTTCTACCACTCAATACCTAAATTCCACTACACTAAATCCTCACTCTTTCTGACATTTAGTTTACTCTATAGCATAGCTATTGGATCTACAACACACACACACACACCAGGTGTGGAAACTGAAAATATGGAGAATAAGAATATACAGAATTTAAACTGATTCAACTAGTAACTAAGCATATAATGATAGTGTAATATTAAGAGTACTGTGAAAATAGCTTGTATCTAAATTTTGAATTTTAACTGAAAAGACATTACCAATATCCAAGTGGATAAGAAAATAATTGTACAAGGTTAATAATGAATGCCATTCTTGTTACATGTTAGTGCATCCAACATTTTTGTTTGGAACAAGGGAGTGGAGCAGCCTTAACAAATGTTTTTATTTGGCATGTTCTGTTGGGATATAATGCACCTCACTGGAAGTTGCATTCATTGATGCTTTCTATGACATATGTTCTAGGTATCCAGTGTTCTTTGACGATATCGCAGCTCGTTTACTTCCAGTCATCCCCTTAATTATTTATAGACTTATAGAAAATGATGCAATGGATACAGCAGAACGGCTATTGCACATGTATTCTCCATTGCTTGCTTATTACCCTTTAAGATTTACTTTTGTTCGTGATATACTTGCATACTTCTATGGTCATCTTCCTGGAAAGCTTATTGTTCGAATCCTCAATGTACTTGACATCAGTAAGGTAACAAACTTCATTTTCTCTTTTTAGTCTTCTTTTCTATCCTTAAATCGTTTTAACTTGACAATAGTATTATTCTGTAATAATTATTGAGACTGTATTACTTTCAGATTCCCTTTTCGGAGTCATTCCCACAACAAATAAGTTTGACTAATCCTGTCATGTGCCCTCCTCTGGATTATTTTACAACTCTGTTACTAGGAATAGTGAATAATGTTATTCCTCCATTACATAACAATTCAAAATCTGGATCGATTGGAGATGTATCAAACAATACACTGCGTACTGCACAAAGCAAGCCTCCAGCAATATCTCAGTCTGGGCCAGCAAATGCTTCGGAGGGCCAAAAGGCATTTTACCAAATTCAGGATCCTGGGACATACACTCAGTTGGTTCTTGAGACTGCTGTTATTGAAATACTTTCCCTTCCCGTATCTGCCTCTCAGATAGTACAATCACTTGTTCAAATTGTTGTTAACATACAACCAACATTGATCCAGTCCAGCAATGCTCTACATGGTGGTTCAAATAGTGTAGGGCAAGGTTCAGTGTTGCCAACATCACCTTCAGGGGGGAGCACAGATTCCTTAGGTGCAAGCAGATCTACTCCTGCAGTTTCTGGAATAAATACCTCTAATTTTGCTTCTCGAAGTGGTTATACATGCCAACAACTGTCTTGCTTGTTAATTCAAGCTTGTGGCCTCCTACTGGCTCAGCTTCCTTCTGATTTTCACTCACAACTTTACTTGGAGACAACACGTATTATAAAAGAGAACTGGTGGCTTAAGGATGGGACAAGGTCTCTTGGGGAAATAGACTCTGCTGTTGGATACGCTTTATTAGATCCAACCTGGGCTGCACAAGACAATACCTCCACAGCCATTGGTACGGTTTGGAAGACGGGTTTACTAATGCTTGCTTCAATTTTCCGTTAGATTTTTAATTCTATATCATTATTTTGTTTTTTATATTAAAAAATATGACTCATGATGCTTGAGATATTTTCTTATCTGAAACATTGATGGCTTGTATCCAACAAAAAGGATCTGCTTTATGAAGGAAGGATGAGTTGCAATTTTGCATTTTAAAGTATATGTGGCTCAGATTTAATGCATGCATCAAGATATAATGTTTGATTTGTTTGGGGGAAATACAGGAAGACACAAGTCAGGATAAAACAATTGGACAATTCTTGATTTTAAAGATGTTAATTTCCCAACAGGAAGTTATGGAAACTGAAGTGTGACCAACTAAAAGGGTCGAAGTTCTAGGATATATCTTTGAGAAATTTATTTTATTTACTTGAGAAAGTGAAGAATTAAAAGAATATGTACCAACTTTGAGTTTAAATTATCTACTTTTTTTCTAAGTGTTTCATTATGAGAATACTTCAATCTTTTTTTTTTTTTAGATGATTATTAGGTTTTAGTATTACACTATCTACTGGCATCTGTTTGGAAATTAAAGCATACATTATTTTGATGAGGAGTGCTAGCTATGAAAGCACTTTCCAAATTCCAACACACCCTTTCAAAAAGCTTTTTTATTGTTAACCAAAATTTGTTGATAATTGTGAAATCCTGAGACCCATTCCATTTCATGATTTCCCAGAAAATTTCAGCCCATAGTAAAGAATGTGTTTGAGAGTGTTGCTAGCATTTTCTTACTTTGATTAATGCTTAGTCATATGTAGTATATCGCTTCCATTGAAATTTGGTGAATTCCAATCTATTTCTTGTAGTAAATTGTGCATGAAAGGAACTCTGACCTTGTCTGTAATCACAGGTAATGTGGTGGCTTTGCTCCATTCGTTCTTCAGTAACCTCCCTCAAGAATGGCTTGAAGGGACCAATGTTATTATCAAGCAACTTCGGCCAGTAACATCAGTTGCAATGTTGAGGATAGCATTCCGTATAATGGGACCCCTCCTTCCAAAACTTTCCAATGCTCATGCACTTTTCAACAAGGTACAGAAAATCATCAATTCCACAATCTTGAGCCATCATCCTGATAGAACTGAATGATAAGTTATGAAGAGAAATGGAATTTTATTCAAGAGATTGCTGTGTATTGATGAAATACATCCTCTGGTCTTTAATACAAGACACATTTAACTGAATTAAACAGTTCACAAAGTAATAAAAATAGTTAAATTAGTTAATTTTATTGAATGTTAAAAAATTATCTCGAATATACCGATTTCACCTTCATTAATTATCACTAACTTGTGGGTGATGTGGATAAGTAAGGATATTAAAGAGTGAAAGCATTATATACTATTGTTTATAAACATTTCAATGGAAACAAAATACTTAAACAACGACTCCAATAGTCTTTTTGTCCTTCCTAATGAACAACTATAAAGCACTACTACTCAAAGTAATATGGACGAACAAAGAAAAAAAAATCAAATGCTATATAGAAATTAAATAATGTCTGTAATATTTTCTAAATGGCGTCTTGTATTATGGGCTGGAGGAAACACAAGATATGAGGAATACAAAGAATACTGAAAAATGAAATCCCTGATCAGTATTCTAGAAACACACCCACTAGCCTTCCCTGATCAGCATTTAATGTCGCCTATCTCTTACAGATTGTCTATTTGGTTATACAACCGCTACACTAACTTGCATACTGAACATTTCCTATTTATTCTCTTCTAACTGTCAGTGTCAGAACTCACAATTAGTTGTCTATTTTATTGGTAATTTTTGTCACCCACCCTTTGGTATTCCAGTATTCTGTTCTGCCCTAGTTCTCCTACTGTAAACCTTAGTATGGGAGTTTTCCTGGCAACATTATTGCTACATCTCGTTTTTCTTTTCTCTTGTATTCAATCCTTTGACATTGAGAACAAAACTATGAAAAATCTGAATTCTCCATGCTCGTGAGGTTTCTTTATTTTCACTTTACAAGTAACAAATACTACTAACACCTGCCATGGTAATTGCTAGCTTATGCTGTACATATCTCTGGTATCTGATTGTAATGTACTATCAATATCAGTATATCACTTGATGCGAGATCAGAAATTTCTGTAATTACTTTTAGAAAATTATAAAATTACAAATAGTGAAACTTCACTGATAGTTATGAGGTTCATCAGCCCTGTGAATTGACTCCTGTCTTAGAAATAGTTTCATGATGTTGTGGTCTTACTGATCCTGATCCATTAAGATCTTTCCAATTTATGTTTCAAGGTGGGGAAATTTTAATCCTTCTGTTTCCAAAATTTTTGGCAATTTTCATGTCCCTACTAGACAACTGATGAAACACCAAATATCCAGAATATATAACTTTTTTAATTTGTTGGACTTAGAAGTACTTTCAGCATATAGCAGATAGCTAGCGAGGCATTGGCATTGTCGCATTAGGATTTTGTCAGAATTTGTTTACATGTGTTCCTCTATTTGGCCATCCTTTCCTGAATTGTGCTGAATGTGAAATCTACACACAAACCAGTGACTAGAGATGCTGAAGCTCAACAAGCAATGTCACAGCTTAGCCCTTGCTGTGTTAACCAAAATTATTTAACCATAACAAACTTATGGATAAATTATTAGGATTTTATCATAGGCCATTAGGTCTCTAAATGTTTGATAGTTTCTTATGATATTTTGTCCATTTTGAATGGTTTATTTGAACTTTCATAGGTCACTAAGATTTGGGGTATTAATGGTTTTCCTCTCCCCTAAAAATGACAGACCCTCTCATCACTACTAAGTATATTAGTGGATGTATTTGGGAAAAGCTCCCAGACAACTATTGCTGTTGATGCATCAGACATAGCAGATATCATCGACTTTCTGTAAGTTAGTGATTTATTATATTATAAAATGGACCTTATTACAAGTTATGAAATCATGATATTCTGCTTTACAACTTTACCACTTTCTTTTCAGCCATCATGTTGTTCATTATGAGGGACAGGGAGGGCCTGTGCAGGCTAGCAGCAAACCACGACCAGAGGTTTTGGCTCTAATTGGAAGGGCATCAGAGAGTTTACGTCCAGACATTCAACATTTGCTTTCTCACCTAAATCCTGATGTTAATTCTTCTGTATATGCGGCATCTCATCCTAAGTTAGCCCAGAATCCAACTTAGGTGCAAGAGTATTATATCATCTGAAGAAACCAGCACATCTATTTTCAGTTTAAAAGTAGAGAAACATTTCTTATTATGGATTCTTCAGGTTATATTCTGTATAATCATTTTGTTGTAGTCCTCTAGCGGACATAACTTAGAAATTGTAAGAGTTATGTGTATGTCGTTCTTTATATTTATTTATTTATTTATTTATGTATATACTATATTCATTTCTACTAAAATAGTATAAAAAAAGCATATGAATATCAATATGTTGCATATCAGTTTCTTTTGGCACCACCCAAGTTGCTATTGGCACCTCTCAAAAATTTGTGACACCCATTATATTGTCCTCATTTCCTTCCTCCTTTCTGTGCACCCTCCCCCACCACCTCCACACGGTGTAGCTACCTCCAACACACCATTTGCACCATTGGTGCCGCTCGTAAAGCCCCCTCCCCCAAAAAATAGTCCCTATAGCTTGTCACCTCCTCCTGCAAGATATGCTCGTCGTCCATAGCATCTCCTCCTGTAGGAGGATGCCTCCCTCACACAAAATGCCTTACAACTGTAATCCCCCTCCCCTTCACCAAATATCTTATATTGTGGATTTCTTGATTTGAATGTATTTTTTTATTGTGTACTATGAATTTTAAGATCCATAATGTAATTTTTTTCGTGTATTATGGATTTCTGTAATGCATTTCTTTAATTGTATTGCATATTTTGTGATCTATAATATATTTGCATTACGGATTTCATAATATGTAATATAGTTGTTAGGACTGATATTTTGTGTGAAGAATCAAATTATCTATAATCATGTAATAATACATTGAGGATCACATGTAATTACATAATTGTATAGTGATTTGCAATGTGATATAAATCAATATGTTACGGATCACAGATCTCATCCACAATTACATAATTGTATAGTGATTTGCAATGTGATATTAAATCAATATTTTACGGATCACAGATCTGTATTGCCCATTGTTGTGTATTTCATGATCCGTAACGGATAAAAGGAATTAATATGTTGTGGATTTTATAATTCGTAATATAGAAAAAATATTTTTTTTTATCATGAAATCTGTAATTGTGAAAAATTTTATTGATTAAACCAATTCATTTATTTTTTTTGCAAGGAGAAACTTACAGGGTAATGTTGTAAATTCCTTCTAGAATAAGAAAATTAATACCCACACTATGGGTATAACTTACTATATAAAAATATCTCAAATGAAATCTCATAGGATGTCTAATGATGGTGCAACAAGAAAAATAATAAATCTAAACTTTATAAAGTGATATGAGAAAAAGTCTTTTTCAAGTAATAGGGGTGCAAAATGAAATGTCTACATAATGCCACAGACCCATAGAAATTAAAATAGACCCTGCATTTTTATATGATGTTGCACATAAAAAAGCCACAATTATTCGTAATTAACCTAATATGGTACCTCCTTTCACCAAAACATATATCTTTAGACCCTTTTAAAACTGTAAAGTAATTTCTTAGAGAATTTCTCTTTGCACTCTAATGAGTTCTCTCTATATCTTAATAATTTCTCAAAATAACAAAAATTCTTAATGACAACAGTAAAAATTTAATTACTACGCACCTGTATTTTCTCTTTCATCTACACCTTCTCTCTCGTTTTGTATATCTCTCATTTCTCATCTCTCTCATTAACTTATCTTACATGATTTCGTTTTTCTTCTCACTGAATCTGTGGTTTCCATAATTACGGACACTCCTGTAAAATATTTGCAAATTTTATTAGACAAGTTTGGACACCCCTGTCCAGACTTGTAAAAATTTTGCAAATTTTTTTTCACAAGTTTGGATACCCCTGAACACCTCTGTCTGGATTGAGTCCGGACACCCTTGTCTAAACTGAGTCCGGAAACCTCTGTTTGGACTTGTAAAAAAAATTGCAATTTTTTTTCACAAATCCAAACACCCTTGTCTGGACTGAGTTTGGAAAGGCCTGTCTGGACTTGTAAAAAAATTTGCAATTTTTTTTTACAAATCCGGACACCCCTATCCGGACTTGTAAAAAAATTTGCAATTTTTTTTACAAGTCCGGACACCCTTGTCTGGACTGAGTCCAAAAATTCTTGTCCTGACTTGTAAAAAAATTTTCAAATTTTTTTTACAAATCTAGACACTCCTGTTTGGACTTGTAAAAAAATTTGCAATTTTTTTTTTACAAATTCGGATACCCTATCCGGACTTGTAAAAATATTTGCAATTTTTTTTACAAGTCTGGATACCCTTGTCCGGACTGAGTCCGAAAATCCTTATCCCGACTTGTAAAAAAATTTTCAATTTTTTTTACAAATCCAAACACTCCTATTCGGACTTGTAAAAAAATTTGCAGTTGTTTTACAAGTTCGGACACTCGTATCAAGACTGAGTTCGGACACCCCTATTCGGACTGAGTCCGGAAATCCCTGTTCGGACTTATAAAAAAATTTTCAAATTTTTTACTAGGATTAAATTTATTTTTTTATCTAGGATATTTGAAACTTTTTCTATCTTTATAGAAGTGTAGGGAGAAATTATGGAGGTGCAGGAAGAAATTCTCAATTTCTTAATGCTCATTGTGCTCACTATATACACAAAAGAAGTGGTCCCTTCTATTCAATAAATCGAATCTCTTCTCAAATGGAGTTGACAAAAAACAATGTATTAATGTCAATAATATACTTCAAAACAGGAAGCCATTTTAAACACAAAAACGTGAAAAATGCTTCTCTTATGAAAATTTCCATGACATCCAACATTACATTTTACTCTTACTCCTATAGTAGGTTTATCTCTCTTGATTTTAGTTTTTACAGGACCAGCCCTGGACCTTGTTTAGAGGGGTGACCACTCTGAACCAGGATTAAAAGAGTTCCAAAAGTTTTAAAAATTACTATTTGTATAAATGAAATGTAAATTATTATATATTACCTTTACAAATTCTTAAAATTATTATCTTCTTTTTATCTAAATTAAAATATGACATGTATATGATTATAAAATAGTTTTGTTAATGTTAGTTTTTTTTTTTTCGTTATATTTAGAAATTTATGCTGAATGAATTTTTGAATTGAAATATTTGATTTTTAACAAGATAAAAGATACAAAATTAAATTACTAACATTGATTGATATAAATTATATTGACTTGTATTTCTTAACTATGTCATTTTAGATATAGAGCAAATCACATGTTAAGAGAAAACATCAACCATTTTTATGCTGAAGGTCCTCAACAAAGTTTAGGATAACTATCCAAGTCAATATCATGTTAATAAAACAAAACTCAAGGAATTATAAGGTTGATTTGATTGTAACTTGGTAAGGTGGGAGAAGTAGAGGTCATGTGTTCAAATCTCTCCACAAACAACTAATATTTTCCTATAAAAAAATATAACAAAACTCAAATTATCAAGAACTTAAAATTGAAAGTTAATATATTAATAAATAAAAAATTATAAACTTTAATTTAAAATTATCATATATTTTTTATAATAAAGATAACATTGGAACTAAAGTATTTTATTTGAGGTATTCAAATAAATAAATAAAATTATGTTTGAATTAATATATTAAATTTATCCAAGAAAAACCCATGATGACAAAAATAAAATGATATAAATTAAACAAATTATACAAGATTATAATGTTAATAGAAGAGAAAAGTGGTTTAGCTTTTAAATTTCATTATATCAATTCTAATGGTATAAGAATTTTATTATATACTTGTATAGCTTGTTTGAGGAGTGAGGGGAGGGAGGAATTTTTTAATAATATGTGTATAAGTAACTATAAATTGTCCCATAGTATGAAATATAATGTAAAAATTAATGTATAATGTAAATATTGTCCCCACTAACTTATATACATGTATTGTCCTTACAATATAATATTTCTATATCCGTTAGTGGCATGTGTGTATGTGTGCGTGTATATATAGGGAAAATATTCACTTACTCCAAGAATTAGTGTAAAAGACTTACTCTTAATCTCCATTATTCATCTTTTTAAAATATAAGGTTTAGGGTTTAATTTCTTATACTTACTTTTGGAATAAATGAATCCCTTTTCACATGAGAGTAAATTAATCTCTTTCCACATGAGTATGTGTGTGTGTTATTTTAAAAAATATGATATCTTTTAAAAAAAATGTTAAAATCATATTATTAATTTAATATAATAAAATGTATAATTTTTAATAAAATTAAGCGTCTATTTTTTAACCATATACATTTGTCTTTTTTAAAATACTTATACATAAATGAAACTTTATTTACAATTTCTCCCCAAACCTATTTAATCTCAAGATAGAGACTGATTCCTTAATTTCTTATCATAAGAAAATACCCAGATAATTTTATTGAGGATTTTTATCAATTTACCTAACATGTTGACTATCCAGCAATATTCTTCAATAAAAGATTGTTCTTAGGTCAATATTGTTAGGGTGTTTGTATTGGCTTTTGGTTAAAACTAGTCTGAATCAAACTAAAATTAAAAATAAGTGAGTGTGATTTGTTTTGCTTTAGATTAATTATAAATTAAAACACATAAATAAATCTTTAAAATTCATCATTCGATGAGGATGAGAGAGAGTAGAGAGAGAGGGTAAGAAAGAGTGAAGGAGGATGGGAATGGCATTGCATGCTCAAAAAAGGGGTTCGTCTAAGGATCTTACCCACTGATTCCCCAGAAAGACCGTGACGGTTCATGTCTAGCTCCTTCTATTCTATAATTCCTTCCCCCTTTCTTTCACCCCTAGCTGGAGCCCAGTCTTCGCCGATCTTTAGGTTATCGTCATTCTATTTTTCTCATTATTCGGAGGATTTCGAGGAAAAGGCTTGTATAAGATTTTTCATAGGTAGGGTTCGGTTGGTGAAATTTTTATAGGGAGGCATGCGAGGAAAGATGAGACTCGGTTTGGATTTGTATGCTTATTTGATGTGAAGAATCCAAGAAAACTGGAGAAAGAGCTTGATCAAATTTATATAAGGAATAACAAGCTACGAGTTAACTTGCCTAAGTTTCAACAGGGAGTTGTTCGGAAGTCCTTGGGACCTCCTAATGCTAAAGTGCATAATTCTCAACAATGGAAGAAAGTGAACCAAGGTCGCCCTGTTTTTGTCAATCCGTTATTTAAGGATAACAAGTCAGTTTCTCATGGGACAAAAAATCAAGTTTGGGTTATTCAAGAGTCAAATATGGAATGACTTAGTAGGTGTGTGGCTGGGAAACATAGGGCTTGATTGGTTTGATTTTGTTTTTTAGTTTTTGAAAACAGTTTTTAAAAATAGTTTTCAAAAACTGTTTTGGGAAGAAAAGAAAAAAAAAAACTTGTTTGACAAGTGATATTTGAAAACTGTTTTTGAAGATGTAAAAATGAAAAAACTTGTTCATATTTATTAGAATTTCATTAATAAAAAAGAACATATTCTCATTGTATTTTGAGTTTTCAAAACAAAAACACAAAACTGAAAAGCAAAACTACTTTTAGCTATTCCAGTTTTTTAGTTTTCAAAAACTAAAAAACCAGAACTATTTTCGAAAACTATTTTCAGAAAACACTACCCAAGCAAGTTTTTTAGTTTTTAAAAACTAAAATACTGAAAATAATTTTATAAAACTATTGCCAAACAAACACTTAGATAAGACCCGAAGAAGCTAGAATATGTGGAGGAAGGGTTTTGTATGTAGGGATTGGGTTCTGTCAAAGCAAAGGCACTCGGGGGCAATTTGATGCTATTATCCGACCTTGAGAATGTCAACTTAGAGGATCTTCAGGACCCCAACGATGCTTTGTGGTGGGAAATGTTCATTTCTATTGGAACTTGAATGGTTTTACAAAGGTTGTTAGTGAAGTGCTAAGCTCGGTGAAAATTTCGACTGAGTCCTTGTTGTTAGAAAAAGTGGATTCTGCTATGTTATTAGTTAACGCCAATTCGTTGACTCCAATTAGCTGGGTTAAAGAAGTAAAAATTAATGGGATTTCAGTGATCATATCATTGGTTGAGGACTCTAGCTACGTTCATGATTTTGCATGTGGCAGGTGTAAGCTATGCATGTGACTTGGAGGAGAAAGACATGTTAAAGTCTGATCTTGGAAGTGATTCGGTGAGCTCGATTGCATCAAAATGGGCAGGGCAGTCTGATGATTGGATCGATTCAGAGGAAGAGGAGACTGTGGCCGACACGACAGAGGGTGAAGGTCGGTCGTTTGAAGGTGAGTAGTGCAGCTGAAGGGTCACCAGGTGAGTTGGTTAAGGCGCGAGATGAGCTTCTCACGCCTATATTTAAATGCATTTCAAAGTAGAGAAAACGTTGAAGTTGTTAGTAGTGGGAATTTAATGCAAGTTGGGCACGTGAATATGGCTAGCATTCAATCACTTTACGTAATAATGAGCAGTGTGGCCATATAACAGAAAATTTTGATGTTGGATATGTCATTAGCTCAATTCACTTTGGGAGTGTGAAGTTCAAATTGAGAAGAATTCAGAGGGTGTGTGTGAAGTAGGGGTAGGTCTTGATGGCACTAAGAAGATCCATTTGAGAGGCCCAATTGGCCAAGCCTTATGCCAAGAGGTGCCACAACAAAACTTCAAAGCAGATCATATGGGGGATTTCAATAAGCAAGGAAGTTCCTTCTCTTTCAATTATCAAGGCTTGTGAAGTTGCAGTGAGTATGTGCAAACAGTTGATCCTGCTTTGTCTGGACAAAATGATGCTCTCGGTAATAGTAGTGCAGTTCCAAATATGGAGCGAAATGACAATCCAGGATCTGCGACATGTGAAGCACGTTGCATGGAAGCATCTCAACACCGATCGCCTCTTTTAGTGTTGTAGGGTGTGGGGCCTACTACAGAATTGGTGGATGAGGCTCAGTCGAATGGAGACAAAGACCATGTGTCTGGAACTCCTTCTGCTATGGCACTTCATATTTCTGCTACGGGATCAGGCGTGAACCATGGTGTTCCTGGTAATGGTCTTGCCTAGTCTCATTCCTTGGCTCATGGGGCTTACGTGAAAGACTCCAACATAACATGCGCCTTGAGAGAGATGTTTCAGCTGCCCATTGATTGGGGGAATGCGTGCAGGAATTTTGGTCGGAAGTCAAAGAAGGTTTACAAGGGTGATGACTGTTACATTGTGGCAAAGCTACCTCCACATTTCAATCCTTATGGTGAATTATACGTGTACCAATTGGTTTAGTGGGAAAGGTGCTGTTTTGGAGCAGGATTCTCAGGGAAAAGATGGGATAGGTGGAGAGGAACCTAATCGCAATTTTTTGATTTCTAAAGTAAGGTTCAATGAAGTTCAATTTTTATGGGTGATTGGGAAAAGTATTATCGCTTCCCTCAATCAAGCAATTGTGTAGAGATTGGTAGAGTTGGAGGCAAGAAACAAGAGGAGGGCATCCCTCAATCAAGTGTAGAGATTGGGTGTGGACAATCAAGTTAAATGTTAAGTGTTTTATCTTACAACATTGGAGGTATTAGAGGGAGGGAGAAATGGAGGTTAGTAAGACAAAATAGTCACTAAGCAGGATGTAAATTTTCTGTGTGCAAGAAACGAAGGTAGCCAGTATAGATAGGAATATATGTTGTGCCATGTGAGGAGATGATAATGTGGGTTAGAATGCAGTGCCTGCAATCAATCTATCAAGGGGGCTATTGTGTGTATGAAATGTTGAGGAATTCATTGTGTCAGAAACTTTCCAAGGTTTGGCTTTTCTTGTGGTGAAAGGTAGGTATAAGGCTGAGACTGCTGAAAGGATATTCATTATTGTTTATGCTCAGTGCACTTTGTTTGGGAAAAAGGAAATGTGGAATGCTTTATTGGAATGTACGCAATGGTTTCATGGTTGCATTTGGTGTGTAACAAGAAATTTTAGCACAATCAGAATGCCAGAGGAACGAATTGGAGAAAATGGAGTGATTGAAACGTTTCTTACCGGTGCTAATGAATTCTCAGAGTTTATTTGTAATATGGAGTTAATGGAAGTACTAGTAGTTGGACATTGATACACATGGTTTAGTGTTAGAAGTAAGGATTGCAGTGTCTTGGATCGGTTCTTGGTATCCCGAGAATGGCTGGAAGCATCTCCCAATTATTTCCAGTTGAATTTGAATTGCGATTTTTTAGATCACTGCCTCATACTTCTAAAATAGCCTTATTGAAATTAAGGGGATAAACCATTCAAATTCATCAATGGTTAGTTAGATTATGCTGGATTTGAAGATTTCATTAAAAAAAAGTACATTAATATAGATGTGCAAGGTTGGGGTGCCTTTGTGTTAAAAGAGAAATTAAAAGCATTGAAAGGTGAAATAAAGGCATGGAGTAAAAAGAATATTGGAAAGGTGGAAGAGACAATCGGAGAGCTAAAGAAGAAAATTGTTACCTTTGACAAAAGTGCAGAAGAAAGGGAGTTAAGGTAAGAGGGGGTCAAGTCGAGAATGGAGGCCATTGGAGAATTGAAAAATGGAGTCTATTTCAAGAAACATTGTTGGCACAAAGAGCTAAGGTCAAGTGGCTTCAACAAGGAAATGCGAATTCTCGGATCTTCATACCTCAATTAATTAGAGGCGAAAAACTAATGGAATATTTGGCTTGTTGGCTAATGGGAATTAGGTTGATGATCCACTACAAGCTAAATACGAAGTAAAACAGTTCTTTCAAGAGAGAATCCAATCTCAAAGGGATGCTGGTGTCAGATTGTGAGATTAGATGTGGTGGAATTCAACTACCTCTCGTGGACCAAAGGAATGATCTTGAAATAGAATTTTCAATGGAAGAAATTAAAGCTGCTATTTGGGAGTGTGATGGCTCTTGGGTTAGATGGTTACAATATGAAGTTTGTGAAGCACTTTTGGGAACTTCTGAAGGAAGACATAAGTAAGGTATTGTCAGATTTCCATAATAATGGGAGAAATTTATAAAATCATCGCGAATGTGCTATCTCATAGGCTACAACAGGCGATGCCTAGTATAATTGAGGAAATGCAAACAACATTTCTAAAAGGTAAACAATTACTGGATAATGTTGTTATTGTAAATGAAGTGATTCATGAGGCAAAAAAGCATAAGAAGCTCATGTTGGTCTTTAAAGCTGATTTTGAAAAGGCATATGATGTAGTTAGTTGGCATTTCCTGTTCTGTATGCTTAAGCATTTTGGGTTTGGAGATAAATGGATTGGATAGATTCAAGGGTGCTTTCAGTTGTCATTAGTGTCAATATTAGTAAATGGAAGTGCTACTTAGGAATTTTGCATGCAAAGAGGGTTACGACAGAGGGGTCCTATGACTCCTTCCTATTTCTAATTGTGGCGGAAAGATTTGGTGGTTTGATCAAGAAAGCAGTATCCGTAAATCTGTTATCAAGTTGGGTGATTAGGATCTTCCAGTGGTGGTTCAACAATATACGGATGATACTATCTTTATGGTTTCTCCGAAGTTTCAGAATATTTATACTTTGCAGAGTGCTCTTAGGTGCTATAAATTAGAGTCAGGGTTAAAGATTAATTTTCATAAAAGTAGTTTGGGGGGTCTAGGAGTGAAGATGCTGGAGTTGTTGTCTTTTGTGCGAATTCTGAATTGTGGAGTACTGCATGTTGACACGTGGGTCTTGTCAGGAAGACAGAAAATTATTTAAAAATAAGAAGAGCCACCACTAATGTTTATTGAGAAAACCATCGAAAAAACCTTAAAAAAGAAAAAATGGTCGAGGAAGAGTTTTGGAGTTAATTACGTGTAAGGAAGATATTAACATCTTACAACATTCTTCGTAAAGACGATTACCTCTAATTAATTATGCAAATTATTTATCTTTTGAAATATTTATCTTACAAAAAGACTAACACAATATATTATTTTCTATTAAAAAATTATTATTATTATATATCATCATCATCATTGATGCATTTTTGTTGATACTTCTCCCAAGATCACCTTCTAGCTTGGTTCCTTTGAAGAAGTGAGTGATGGAAGAGGAAGGAATGGTGGTGGTGGCGCCACTCAAGATGAGATAAGCCATGGAATAGCTTGCCACAAGAGAAGGAGCCTTTGATAAAAACCATAGAAACTCTCAATTTAGGAGAGAAACAAGACACTCAAATTTTACTCACAAAGTGTGTTTATATTCAAATCAATTTTAAAATCTACAAGAGGGTTGGAGGTGTTTATTTATAAGCAAAACATGGGCCTAAGAGCTTAGAAGGTGGATGTCCACCATTAGGGAAGGCTAAGAGAGATTAATTAGGTGCTAATTGAGTTAGAGCCAATTAACACTTGATTAATTTCTAGGAAGATCCAAACATGCCCCTAATTTTAAGATCTTGGTCCCCTCTCAATTTGAATTTAAAATTTTAGAGGGAAGCCACATGACAACTTCAAAATTCAAATTAAAAAATGAGAGCAAATAAAAGACATGTGGATGTTACCTTGGAGGAGAGAAAATGTGCCGTAACAAAGAGGAGGGAGGAGACCCACATGTCTCTCATGCTTTATGTATGAGTTGGAAGGGTGTGGAACTAACTTAGGGAGTGTGATTCATAAAAACCACACGCCTAAGCTACTCCAAAAAAGGCGCAAACTACTTAACACACTCCACAAAAGAGACTAATTACACCTCCTAATTTAAAATAGACATAAATGAAAAAATACAAGGCCAAAAAAGAAACTAAAAACACCTCTAAGTCCCATATTTGAAAATCGTATATTACAAGGACTAAAAAGAAGACTATGGCCTAATTTCTATCATCTTGATCTCCATGAGAAGGTGAGGTCTTCTTCCCTCCTTTGTAGCCATATCTTCCTCAGTCCTCCTAGCCATAACCCTTGTGTAGGATCCTTGCTAGGGAGGAATGCATCAATCATAGTAACCAGATTTTAATATTATATTTTAGAATAGAGGATTATTATTATTTATTTATTCAGTTTGACAAGAGTGGTCCCCTGCTTCTACATATCTCCAGGTGCAATAGAGAATCAAAGTTTACATAGTTCTTCTTAAGTACTTGTGTGTTGACATATCTTATTTTTTAATTTTACTTTATTAAGCTTTCGATTTCTGAACTGTCACAACTTATACGTCCTAAAATTTAAAATTGACGCAAGTGTACACTCAAGCCAATCCATTGGAACATTTTAGCTTTTTAAATTCTTTTTGTCTTTTTAAAAGTATAGTTTTGACTGCTAGTTTATTTTTTAGAGATAAGATTTAAGACAAAAAGTTGTCACAACTTATGCCTTAAAATCTCAAGTCTAAAAATATGTCACATCTAGTTAATATTTTTATTTCAATTAAAGAAATATTACAAATAAAATAGTAACAAGAAAGTTAAGATTTTTATTATAAATTATACATAAAGAATAATTTTATTATAACTAATTAGAATTAATTAATGGAATTTTAAGTACACAAAATTATCGTAATTTATACAATTAAATTTTTTGGAGATGAGATTTGAGACAAAAAGTTGTATGCCTTAAGATCACAAGAGAAAAAAGACGTCTCATCTAATTAATCATTTTATCTCCATTAAAGAAATATTTTAAATAAAAATAGTAACAAGAAAGTTAAGATTTTTATTGTAAACTATACTTATAAAAGAATTTTATTATAGCTAGAATTAATTAATGGAGAATTTTAAGTACACAAAATTATCACAATTTATACAAATTAAAATTTTTAGAGATGAGATTTTAAGACAAAAAGATGTCACAACTTATGCCTTAAAATCACAAGATTAAAATGATGTCATATCTAATTAATCCTTTTATGTTTATTAAAGAAAATATTGCAAATAAAAATAGTAACAAGAAAGTTAAGATTTTTATTGTATTTTATTATAACCAAAATTAGTTAAGGGAGAGTTTTAAGCTCGCAAAAATGGCATAGTTTATATTCTCATAATTTCAAGAGGCAAAAAAAAAAATCATCATATTAAAATATAAGTAAATAAATCTAAATATTTTTATGAGAGAAATTTTATGATTTTTCCTTCTATATGAAATAAACATATAAATGAAATATTGTTATTATTGATTTAGTGAGAACTAGATCTAACCATTGGTTTATTACCCATTATTTTTACTAGATGACAACAAATATTTAATAAGGGAAAAAAAGTAGAAATAAAAAAAAATTACAAATAAAATTGTTAAAAGAAGGAGAAGAGAGAAAAAAAATGGAGGGCCAAGCCCAGATACCCAAAAAAGATAGTGAACAAGAGAGAAAAAAAAATATGAGAGACATGTGATGTGTTTCAAAATGAGGTACAAGGGACTTAAAATCCCTAATCTTTGGTAAAGGCAAAAAACAGAGAAAGAAAGGAGGTGTTGTGTGAGAAAGGGAAGAGAATGGTGAGAACAAGAAGAGGTGATTATGGCAAAGACACCACCGAGGGTTGTCTTCAGCATCAACTCCAATGGTGATCATCGGTGGTAAGTGATTTCTCCCTTTTCTTTTTATTTTTTTTAATTGAGTCTCCTAATCAAGCAAACCCTTCTTTTCCTTCACTCTAATTCTCTTTGCACTTCCATATTTTGTGAAAATTTTCTCTATCTAGGAACCCCCCCTCTTTGATTTAAAGCCCCCCTTTTATAATCTTGACTTCTGAATATATAATCATTCTAATTTCATGCTTTTTGGGAGCAAATCTTTCAAACCTAGGATTTAAGGGAACCTGTTAGTGGCTGTGGTGAAAAGGCTACAAAAAGGGTGGCTAAATCTAAAAAGCTCTCCCTATTGCTAGCTTGAGATGGCAGATTGTAAGAGAAAGAGTAGTCGGTGCAGGGAGGTACAAAGCCCTTTTCCTTTTTTTTTTTGCTTATTTTTTATTTTCTTCTCTGTTTTGTTTTTTATTTTCTTCTCTGTTTTCTTTTTTCCCTTATTTATTTATTTGTTTATTTTGTTTCATGATTTTATTGGGTTGTATATTCTGTTTGTTGATTTATTTGAGATTGATTATATTTGTAATGAGTATATTTGTGATCTAAAATTTGGAATTGAAATTAGGATAAGTATATAGTTTTATTTGTAAATAGTCTCACTATTGGGAAATAGATTATAGGATGGTTGGTCAAAATTGGGCATTGATAATGTAGATGCCATTTTCCTACCTAGGGGTTCCAATGGGCCAATATGAGGTGTGAGCATGTCTAGAAGTCAGTTATAGATAAAATGAGAGCTAAAATAACATTGTGGAAAAGAAAGAAAAATTCTCTTGGGGGCGAATTTTTCTCATCAAGTCCACCCTTTCTTGCATTCCACACTATCTTTTGTCTTTTTTCAGGGTTCCAAAGAAGGTGACTCATTCTATCCAGGAAAGTTCTATGGTGAGGGTAAGAAGACTATAACAAAGTAGCTTGGATCAAATGGGAGAAGGTGTGCAAAGACAAAAGTTGGAGGGTTAAAAATTAAAGATGTAGGGGCATTCAAGGTTTTGGAGGATAAATATGGAAAGGGGGGTCCCAGTAGTGAAATGATATTTTGAAGGTTATGTCTGACGAGGGCAAGGGTGAGTGATTTTTGGATAAGATCAAACCATTGGTTGAAGGGTCATTTTTCAGTTTTTGAGAAGGGGAATGGAGGGTGTTGAACGAGCTCAAATCTTTATTCCCTAAATTATTCCAACTTTCCAATCAAAGAGTGGCTAGTATTTATGATGTTGGGGGTCAGGGGGAACATATTTGGGAATAAAGGTTTAGCTGGAGAAGAGATTTATTTAGTTGGGAGGAAGATTGGATAAGGGAGTTGGAAAAAGGTTCTGGAAGGGGTTCAGCTGAGGCGTGAAGTGAAGGACGGTTGGGAGTGGGGTGGTAGTGACGATAACTCTTCTCAGTATTCAGTCAAGGAAGGATATCACTCTACTTTTGGAGTTTCCCAAGGTAGTACATCTCCATTCTTCACTAGGTTATGGAAATCAAGAATTTCATCTAAGATGGTGAGATTCTCTTGGAAGGTAGCTCAATAGAATCCTTCAAAGGTTGAATTGACGTAAAGGAACATTCTTCTCTCTTCTAGAGTTACTCGTCATGTTTGTTACCTGCAGTTTGAATTTGTAAGTCACTTGTTATTTATTTGCAAATTTAGTTATCAAGTGCGGATGAGCTACTATAGATGGTTTGACTATATGTTTGTTCTGCTTTCAAAGTGTTAACCTAGTTTCTAGCAACATTTGGGTGTATCTAAATCAAATGGGAAATTGAATAAGGAAATACTTAATATAATTTGGTTTGCAACACTATGGGAAATTTGGCTTGCTAAGAATGTTATAGTGTTTAAGGGTGAGTCTTTCAATGTAGAAGAAATATGACAATTATCCTTACAAAGGTCATGGGTGTGGATAAAAGAATTCTATAAAGCTTTGTCAATCTCATTCTTTGAATGATATACTAAACCGGTATTATGTTTTAATAGGATATAAAATATTTTTGCTTAGATGTTCTCTAGTTGTGAAGTTGTATTTGAAAGGGGGTTTTTTATGTATCTATAAGTTTGTTATTGTCTGTATTTGGTTGTTAGGTTCTTATATGGGGTGTCTGAGATTGACTTTATGTAACAGGCTAATTTGGGGTTGTACTGAATTTCTAATGTTTTGATTCATCAGTTATATCTTGTGACTTGGGTGGATCTTGTTGATACTAAATGAATAAATTTTGCCTTTTCCAAAAAAAAAAAAAACTTTAACAGTTTGATTTGATTCGATCTTGCAATTTAAAAATTCTACTGCTAAGTATTACAAACAAAGTTCATTGAAAAACTTAATTTCTAAAACTATATAAAATTACTCGCACACAACTAAATTGTATAAAAGTAGCAATAATTCAAGTTAAAGTACAACTAATCAATGCATTTAAATATTACATATGGCTTATTGTCAAGTTATATCAATGAAATTAAATGAATTAATCTTACTAAAATATTAATTAATTGGTACATGTAATTAACAAATCTAAATATTAAGTCAAAAAATCTAGAAACTTGAAAAATAATGATTAATTGTATATGTTTTTTTACATATTTACTAAAATAATTGAATAATTTAGATCTGTTAGATGTATTTTCAATATGTCAAATTGGAAGTGAAACCAAATTTTACTTATTTGAAAATTGCAAAAATCTAACAATTTCAAATTAAATTGTTTCTTTTTTTAATTTTTAATTGTTCTATTCAATTTTCGAGTTTTAATTTATGATGCGGTTTTGAAAACCTAGAAGAAGTAAAAACTATGGGGGGATAGAATAAAGGATGTATTTTAAAAAAATCTTTTAGAAAGTTAAAATTTAGGAATATTCTATAGCTAAGTGACTTAACATGCGTCACGTTTGGAAGAGTTAAAGAGATTTTTTCTGTGGTTAACATTGCTCCGAAATTTCCCCACCCTTATTCACTCAATTTCTTGTAAAAGTGATGTAATGGATAAAGTATATTTAAATAATAGAAAACAGAAAGACGCAAATAATAATACCTTAAAGGTAGTAGTAACAAGCGAAATATCACATAATATAAAAAATAAAAGAAATGTGTGATTGGTTGAAGTATTGACAGAAACGCACGCAATGTATAGTTTATTGAGCATTCGTTGAAAACGTGATTGATCATTGATGGATGCACAGCACCACATGGCATGGTTTTATCTTGGAATTCTTTGGTGCCACCAAAATATATTATCTACTTCTCACGAATGAGAATTTATTGAAAATAATGAGGAAAGTGCAAGTGGTGAATGAAAGTGACAACAATGGCATGAGAGCCACTCAAAACGCTTAAAAGAACCACCACTTGTTAATAAGCCACTCATCTTTTTGTGCCCACGTGAATGTCGTGCATGCCTCTTACCCTTTACATCTCATACCTATATTTTTTTATTCCTTACCACCCAATCAACTAATTATTTCAAATTTCAAAATAATAATTAAATAAAGTATTTTAGAGGAAAACCAAAATTAAACTCATTAATTTTATAGGACTAAAAGCATTTTTTACTGATAAAAAAAAATGTTAAACTAAATTTCTTAAAAAAAATAAAGTAATGAAAGTATTATCTTTTATATATTTATTGGTAAATGGGAAAACCAAAACAAATTTAGAGGCAGTTAATGGAGAGTAATTAACACAATCAGTGTTATTTCTAGCTTGATTTGATTGGCAGTGGGTTTGTGTATGTTAAGCACCACTGAATTTTGTTCATCAGATTCTATTGCTTTGTCTTATCTCCCTCCTTCCTGATTTTTGTCTTATCTTCCCTAATTCCACGATTTTCATTTTTAGAGAAAATCGTAGATTTCAATTATATATAGAGTCATTTTATTTTGACCAGGGCATAAGGTATTATTATTTAGTAGAATTGAAGGGACTCATGTTTCTTAAACATATGTTTTTTAATTAAAATTACACTGCGTGCACATAAAAAAATTACTGTTAAAAGAAGTTCCAGCATTAGGTCTAATATGTATGGTTAATGTAAAAGTTTAATGGTTATATTAAAGTTGGTTTTGAAATTTTATAAATGCAAAATGAGATAATAACAGACAAGACTCTTTAGCATAGAGGCTCATTAAAAATTATATGTTATTACATTAACAAATGAATAATAAATTGAATAAATGTAAAAAAGATATATAATATTTTTTATTCAATTTATTTTTATGTTATCATTTATCATTCTATCTTAAAAAAATTACATATACATAAATTATTACCGTAGGCATGACGCCAAAGTAAATATAATTTTACTCAATTTTTCATTCCACATAAGATGGAATGAGTTTGTGTTTAAAAGAAGAAGATTGTTATGTTTTTAAATTCATCCTGTTACCATTTTTTAATTATAATTTTATATTTGTTGTCTCAAAAAAATATTTTATATTAAATTATATCTATATAATATATTTCATTTCTTTAATATATACAAATTTTAATGTTATTTTTCTTTTATAATTTAAATTTTTTATGTTCTTTTATCTTGTTAAAATATCAAACACTTAAGTCTATAATCATAAGTTCATTAAATATTAAGAGTTTAATTAGTATATACTGACATGTAAAAGAATTTTAATGTTTAATCATAATTTTTTATTTATATGACTTTTAAAGTATTAATTGGTAAAATCAACTAACTTACCATAAATAAAGAATTGTAATTGAATGTTACAATAAAACTATACCTTCTTTGTGAATACTAATTAAATTTTTCATTAAAGTTTTGTTAACTTTAGCTAGGAAAAAGATGACTATCAAAATATCTTGCACTTCCCTTTAAAAGATTGAGAAAAAAGACCTTGCATAAAAAATGTAAAAAGTTTTGTAGAATTCGTTATTCACAAGATAAGTTTGTTAAATTTATTAATAAATATTTAAATATATAAATAGTAATTATGATTGAAGGATAGTGCAAAACTATTTTACATTAATAATACATTTTCTTTATTCTTCAAAATATATATAAGTTTTGCAATATTTTCATCTCTTGTATTAAAAATAAGCATCCCTTTGAAAGATTAAAATTTGTTCATTTTATTTTATTTTTAAATTTTTGATAAATCCAATATTATAAAGTTGTGGGTTAATGTGTTGTGATATAAGTATCAACAGTTGGATGGTTCTTGGGCGAGGAAGCATCATGCTTATTCCAGATGGTGGTCTGATCTGTAATTCATAGAGAGCTCAGGACAAGGGCATTTTAGCTGGTGGACTCGAAATATTAAACAAAGTTTGGGGATGGCAAACAAACCTTATTCTAGTAGATAAATGGTTAAGAGAACATTAGTTAAGCGATAAACATAACATATTATATAGACTTTCAGCATAGAAAAACATCATTGTAAAAGAGATGTATATAGGGACAGATGGAGTTCGAGGCGACCACTTTTTGTATTGGAGGAGTAGCTGAGTGTGTTAATGAACAACTTGGTTGGAGTTTCTTTAACAAAGGAGAATGAACATGGGTGGTTATATGGGTGGTTATGGTTAGGCGGATGACATAGTGGGTGTACTTAGTAGCATCGGCATACAAAATACCATATCACATCTATTCAGCTACAACCTATAGGACATAGGGGGTGTTGCACATGGTATAGGTCAAAAGCGTCCCACCAAAGGTTCATTATCTTGCATGGAAATTGGATGCAAATCGGTTGGAAACTCGTGACAATTTGAGTAGGAGGGGATTTTTACCAGAAGTAGAAATTGGATGTGCACTTTATTAGGGAACCGTGGAATCTGCACAACATTTGTTTCTGCATGGGTGTGAGTGAAGTTATGTGTCTAGTGGGGACAATAGTAGCAATTCATAATGACATCCACACTTTTAGCTTCCAATTTTTGGGATTGGTTAGCAGAAACAAACTGAAAAGGCATACTTGATCTTTTGTATGATTTGCAGGGTTATGACACATGTGGAAGGCAATGAATGCAATAATATTCAAAGGTAAAATGTTGGATATTGATGATTATGCAGTTCAATTTAGTTCTTGAGAATGATGTTATGATGCAAATATTATTGTACATTCTTTTGTTAAATGGGTTATAAACCATTCCTTATGTGTCTAACTAGGCTTTTATCTTGTTCACATCTATCTGTTTCTGGACTTGGTTTCTTAAACAAACATGCCTTATGCTCTTTGCTTAAGTTATCTTTGGTAATAATATATCTTTGACTTATAAAAAAATAAATCTAATATTATAACCTAAATGTTCTTTAATTATATTCTCCTCTTGTGAGAAAAACATGAAATTTTTGTTAAGAGGTAACATTTTATTTTTATTTTTAGAATGATTATTAAAAATTATATAATTTATATATAAAAAATTAAATAATTTCCTTTACATATAATGCTAGTTATTTATAATTTTTTTAGTGAAATGAAAAATAGAAAAATCTTCCACCTTTAGTAGTATAGATGATTTAAAATTAGTTTTTTTTATAGGAAGATGATTTAAAATTAGTATTTCCTATGTGGGTCTCCATTTCATAACATTTTATTTTTGCGTGATATATTTTATGAATTCTTCTTTGTACTGTTTTTTTAATAAATATTATTTTTTTGTTAATGAATTCTTGTTTGTACTGTTTTTATTAATAAATATTAATTAATAAATATTAATTATTAATTTGTTATTTTTTATGAAGAGGATTCTTCTTTGTACGGATTTGCAGTTAATTTCTCATTACGTGCTTGAAATTATTTTAAGCTATAGAATTTGTCAGTAGTGTAAAAAGTAACTGTAATCCTGAAACATAGAAGTTAACAAAATCAAAACAAATCTATAGCCAATAATATAGTTTCAAACAATCAATGACACATTTCAATAGAAAGTCGGTGTGTATTTGGCACCACTGAATTTTGTTTATGGGAATCAATTGCTTTAAAATTGTTAACATACTCTTTATCTTTCTCTTTCTTTTTTAAATGTGTTTTTTTTTTACCTTTCATTTTTAGATTGTAAAGTAATATTGATTTTTCTCTCAATTATTTTCTTATTTTCTTTGTCAAAGTCATTAAAAAAAAATTCAAGAGTGCATTTATTTTTTATTCATTAAAATGTGAATTTTACTATAAGGCCTATTTGATAGATCGGATAAGGACATGATAGGATAATTTTTTTTTTCTATATTATCTTATATCAAGTGTTTGTTGGAGCAATATGATAGGATAAATGTATCCTATCATCTTATCCTACCATGTAGTGTTAATTTTATCTCGAAAGGGAACTTGTGAGTTAGAAAATAAAATGATAAAATTATTTTTTACTTTACCATTTGCCCTCCCATTTTTTTACTTTTCCATTTGTCATCCCATATTCCCTTGTGCTCAACTCTCCCTATATTGCCCCTTCCATTTTCACAGTCATACCTCTCAGTCTTTGGTGAGTCTCTTCCCTCCCTTCCTCTTTTTCTTCCCTCTTTCTCTCTCGTGGTTGGCTATCTCTTTCTCTAGTCATTTTTTCTTTCTCCATCAACACGATGTCGGGGTACACAAACACGTATGTCACATCCTACCTCTCCAACGTCTCCACTAGGATGTCTGTGTCCTTCCGGGAATCATCAAGATTGAGCCATGATACAAAGGGTTTTGCAGTCCTTTGAAGAGGGTTCTGAAGATTTGAAGAGAACAACATGAGAATTGTGCGGGAAGTGAGGTAATGGGAGGTACAATAGAGAAAGAGCTTATATTTGACGTTGAATGGAGAATGATAACAGTGAAGGCAGGTTTTGGGAAAGTTGTTATCGCCATCTTCTACCACTTCTGCAAGTCCTAACTTAAATTAAATTTAGTATAAAATTACATTTAAATTTGTAATAAAGATAACTTTGTTATAAATATCCTATTCTACAATAATTTATCCATCTCAAAACGTATGAAATGATAAGAATTTATTAAATTGAACTTAAGAGTAGTTTCAATACATTTGTATTCACAAATAAAATAAAAACTTAACTTTCCACTAAAAAAAATTAATTATTCTTTTCATTGATAATTTTAATCTAAATTTGAAAAGGAAAAACTTTAAATGAAATTGAAAGTCATTTGCTAGAATTGAAAGAGGTACAGTAACAGTCATTAACTAGAGAAAGTTTCCAAGAGAGAAATAGTAGGAAAACTTTAAACGTGGGAGAAGAAATTGATGATAATTAATTAGGAGGATTTTATGGAAACAAATAATCTAAAAGGGTAACATAGGAAATATGTTAACAAAATCTCTTAAAATAATCAAAATTAATAACTTCCTTGCTTATCACACTTTTAGCTCAAACATCACTTAATAAGAAACAAATGGAGTATCTTTTTTTTTTTTCAATTCTTAAATATTCCTAATGTCTCAAAATAACTTTTCCACTAGAAAAGAATATTTTGTTTTTCAATGCTAAGCGACAGTTGGGGTTGAAAAAATCCCCACAGCTCTAACAATGTTATTTAAATTTTTTAACATAATATTAATATGAAAATTGGCTTATAAAAAAATATTAATATGAAGTTAGTTTGGCAATAATGTTACTTTTTTTTTTGTATTTTTTAACTTTTCTTGATTTGTGTACAACAATCTAAGACAACATTTATTTAGAATTACAATTGTGTTCAACTAAATCCATGGGAAATTTAATCCATACTCTTTCACTTTTGCATCGAAAAGTTCAAACTTTTCATTCACACTAGCTCAACATCATTGTAATAGGCATGCAAACATAGTTTTATAAAATGGGTGATGAATACATTTTTTTTATTATAAGATATATATTTGAATCTTTATTTTATGGGAGGACAGATGCTAGTCTTACATTTTTGTTTTTTTTGTTATCTTTTTGTCCTACTTTTTAATTAATTTCACAACTTGGCTTATAAAAAAATACGTGTCCAAATATATCTTTAAACTCAAAATTATTGATTAAACTAGACAAACTAAAACAATTATGTAAAAAGTTTAATTGGTATGCACCGACAATAATGTAAATAATTTATTCCTTAATTTATGACATGTTTGTTGACTTTACCGGTGATACTTTAAAAGTCATGTTAAATTAAAGGATGAGATTAAATGTCAATGTAAAATTCTTTTACACTTTCAGTGATTAAACTCTTATGTAAACTGATTCATTCATTAAAATATCATAATAATTAGAAAAATTATAATAATATTTTATCATGTGAGTAATAACTAATCTACATTTTAAATATTATTCTCTCTTATGATTTGAATTTTTATTGATTGTTAGCTTTAAATTTTATACATTGTCTTAAATACTCCTTCTAAATATTTTATATTTTTTTCTTAAATAATATTTTTATGAGAAATTAAAAAAAATTTGGTTAAAATATTTTATAAATACTTTTTACTAAAGTTCCTATAATTTTTTATTTGGTGAAAATTTCTATTATAAAAAAATAATATTAATTGAACAGCTTTGGTAATTCAATCACTTATCACGTCATATCATGTCATTTGAAAGTTTAACCAGATAATATAAGAACAAACTATTTTTTTAATATTTTTAAAACAATTTATGACATTAAAAAAATTATAAATAATTAAAAAATAATTTATCCTAAAATATTATATTGGATTATCGTCAAATTTCTTGATGAGGTGATATGTTTAAGTAATTTAATAAAAAAATAATTTACAAAAAATTTAATCAAAATCATTCAGTCTTGTATTATTTAAACTTTTTTTTATTCTCGGAATATTTTACGTTAAGACAATTTAAGTGACACCCATAATGACACATCATACTTTTACGATTTTTATTTATATTTAATTTTGTTTCAAATTAAATTTAAGTTTGTTTATTTTGGTTGATACAATAAAATGATTTTTTATTTGTAAACCACTTTATCTTATAAAAGATGCTGAACTTCATAAAAGAAATTCTTGATGCCATGTGTTCAATGGAAAAAAAAGTTAAGATATTATATATCTTAAAATAAGATACCCACAAAATTATTTGTGTGAAAGATGCTCTCATAGTTATATTATTATAACTTATGGTTTTTCATATTTTCAAGTCCGTGTCATTTCATATATCTGTTTCTCATGCCACCGTGTTTTGGATATGCTCTGCCTCTCATAGTAATTTAATGAATGTATTGAAAACAAAATGAGAGTAAATAAATACAAATATATAACATTGCTTTTAATTCCCACAATTAACAAATTGTCAGAGATAGTTACATAGTGGTCTATATGCTAATGCTATACTGTTGGAAGGTAAAATCCAACCAGTTTCAGGTAATAAGGTAAAGCCCTACACCAAAATAATTAAGGTAAGGCCATACCTATGGAGTGAACATAGTTTGATACATAAGAATCTCAGCATAAGTTCGGATAAAAATAAAATTTTCTGTATTTAACATTACTATATTACAAGTTACTGCAAATATTCTCTATCTGAAGTAGTTTCCTTCTATAAGAAGGGGTTACTCCTCTCCGAGCTTGGTTGACAGAGCATCAGCATCTACACCTGCAGTGCTTTTAGAAACAATAGTATTCTGCTGTGGCACATTCTCAGACTTTGTGTTGAAGTTATATGGTGCTGCACTCATCACCCTGCATGGACAAAATGCCTCAGACTTAAATTTTCATGGTGATACTACATACTGAGGTTATTATTATGATCACTGATATTTAAAATTCGTAGTTATGGAAATTGTTGTCAAAAGTATGAATAGCAATCAAGAAAACCTCAACATCAAGAAAACCTTGAGTCCCTTTAATATCTTAGCTTATGTTTGTAAGTTTAAGAGAAAATATAGAGAGGGAAGGGATAGAGTGAAAAAGTGTGAAAGCCAAATTTGGATGGGCTACAAACAGTGAGTGCACATTCCTATCATCTTCATGAATTTTTAAACTATTAAACATGTTTATTTCCTTCTCTTCCATTAACCTCATTTATCATTATACCAATATAGAGGAAAAAAAAATAGCTATTTAGGATAAGAAATCAACATGTTTCAAGTTTCAACAGTTAAATGATGATAATCTTGTTCATAGTCAAAGTAATAATAATTTTTCTTGTGGAGAAATAGAAACATGTATACACTAACCTTTCCTTGCGCTTCTCCAAAAATCGAGCCAATGATGCCTTGCGAGCCTGTGGCACAGCTGCATAAAAAGATATAATGTCAGTTTCATTTAGAAAACACCTTCTGATAGAAGAATCATTAAATACAAACACTTACAATGATCAAACACAAATATCTGTAAACTGCAGAGATGCATTCCTTGTTCATTATAAATTTATAATACCCCCAAGCAAAAGAATGCAAAGAACTAAAGAATCATTAAAGTAGCAAGAAGCTACACTGCCACCATACCTGATGGTAGCATGGTGGTTGTGTTGACTACTTTTGGAGTCTCCACTATGTTAACAGAAGCAGTGGGACCTCCTGATGTTTTAGCTGTCAGAAATTCATCATTGCTACTTGAGCCACTCCCTGACTGTGAACCAGTATGCGAAGAAACAGATAAAGGACTTGAAAGACTAGAGCAGGGTGGTATGGGTTGACTAGCAGGAACACCATCACTAATTGCCAACTTCAAGCTGGGAGCCTGAACATTGAGTGGTGCCACGTTAGGAGCCGCTGATAGGCCATTCCCAGCCAACATCATGATAGCTTGTGCCTGAAGAAAGATGGTCAAATTTAATCTTTAACCATGAGATGTATGCTTGACTTTATACTTAGTTTTTTTATAGTTTATTATTGATGGAGAATATGAGAGAAAGTACCTTCTCAGGGGAGACATCATCAAAGACATTCACAGTGCCCGCATAGAAGATGGTAAGTTTAGGAGTACATAGAGATGGTTTCACACTGTTAGAGCAAAATAATACAAATAAGAGACAAACAAATTAGTTCACTGCACTCAAATCATTTCTCTAGATAACAGTTCAAGCACAAAAATAAAATTACCATGTTTCAGTCATTCCAGGAGAAGCACCAACAATGGGAAGAGCTGAATGAGGCGCTGTAACAGGTATTCCCCCGAGTAGTGGTTGCTTCACACTAGCACCGTTCATAGTCTGACCAACAGTTGCAAATTTATTCTTTAGGGATGGGTGTCCCATTGAAACTGAAATTGCTCGATTGGGAACTGAAAACATCTTCACATCATGAGGGCGATTCACAGAATTCACATCATGTAGTGCAGGATACGGTGTCAGAGAAAAATGAATGCCACCTTGTCCATCATGATTGACAGATTTCTAAGTAGTAAGAAAAATATATCAATGGAAGGAAGGGTATAAAACATCAACCTGTGCTTTGTTAAAGTGAAACCAAGTGTATAAAACAAAAACTAACATTACTCACACCTCTAGCATTTGGCCTATAAAAAACAGTGAGATGAAGTGTATGAAACAAATTTATCATAAAGATGTTTGAACCAACAGATATGAGATGGTGCAAAATGTCCTAAAGCTAGGTTCAGATCTAAAGGTCAAGTTCATAATTCAGAAAGACTAGTATAAGTAATTAAATATCATAAATAGATCTATACAAAATTACATTAAAAAAAGTTTTCCTCTTAAATCACATGCTGGACTGAAATTAAAATATTAATCTGAACACACTGGAGTCATCTGATCTGCTAAGAGTGAATATGTTCTAATAAACTGAATGTTGTGCTTGCTGATTTGAATTGTTTTCCAACAGTGCTAACTAGGAATTTTGAAAAAATACACAAAAACTGGGGAAATGTGTATTATTCAAACCTGAGGAGCGTTGAAAGACATCAAACGAGGATGGACAGATACTTTGTTCATGAAGGGCCATTTTACCACCGCTCCTTTTGTGAAATCTACATATCCACAAAGGAACCATCAACATAAATTTCATTCTCATTCCTTAAGAATCAGTAAAAAAATCAGGAATTTGAAAAGAACATTAACAAAATTGATTTTAGAAAAATGATTTTAAAGTGATGTGATCTATGTTAAGTTTTTATTGTAAAAGAAAACTAGTTGTTAGCAGTAAAACTGAATATAAAATTCTTAATCTACGACAAAAATTTCTCATAGTTGCTTAAATTAATTTCTTAACAATTAACCAAACATATGAAAAATTACTTAAAAATCTAGTTAAATGGTATTTTAATATGATTTTGGAGAACCCAACTTAAAACCAATCACACACTAACAGACTATACAAAGGATGCATAAGAGAGGGAGAGGAGAAGATTATCAAAGTGTACAACTTGTTATCAATCTAAGTATCTCTGTGCAGGAGTATCTCTGTAGGAATGTTATTATACAAACCAACAAAACAGGTAAGAGCTGAAGAATGATAATTTCTTAAAAAAAAAAAAAAAAAAACTGAAGAATGATAATTTCTTAAAAAAGAAAAACTGAAGAATGATAATTTTTATTGAAATTACAAATTCTATATACAGAGTGAGATACAAAACTTCAAATCTATCAAACATGAACCCCCTAATAAATAGCCTGCAGCAGAAGGAAAAGCACCCAAAATATGAAAGAAGCATTGAGTTGGAGAATCATAGAGAGGTTAGAAAAAGAACAAAAACAGAAACATGCCTGAGTCTTTGCACCCACTATTATTATTCATCTCTTCCTTCACCATAGCCAATGGTTCTTTTGAGCTCAGACCAAGAAAATCTCTCTCCATTTTCAGAGCAAAACACTGAAGAAATCCACAAACCAACCTCCAAAAGTTTCACAAACAAAACTGATGAAGCAGCCCCTCTTCCTTCCTCACAATAACCAACAAGGTAAGCACACCATAAATAAATAAACAAAAAATAATAAAGCTGGTTATTATAGTTAAAAAAATGAAACAAAATAAAAAAACAGTGATAGGAAGGTGTTAAAAATCCAATTTGGGTATTTCAATTAAATGAATTAATGGGATCTTGACCATGAAGATTTCTTTTCTTTATCTTAAAATAATCAAAGAAACAATGATGAATAATGAAAGGTTGCTGTGGTACCGGTAGAATAACCGGATTGTCCGGTAAAGGACCACGTGCGCGTCTGTCACACCTTACCATACACACTGGTGGTCCCCACTTGTCGTTGGTGTCCGACAGCGATCTTTTGTACCGCCACCCTTGTCAAAATTAATTTGCACGTGTCCGAGACACGTGGCTACTCAGTCACTATTCTTTTTCATGTCAAAATAATGAAGTATTACTTTACGCTATTGCGCTAACATCTCCTTGGTGGTTCGTTACATTTAATAAATCATTACTATTTTTATATATAAAAATAATCTAATACTATAACATGTTGAATATACATAAAAAAATTTATTTTATATAATTTAAATAGATTGGTATAAATTATTTAAAAATATGTGGATTTTAGTTTTTACTTTTTAGTATAAAACTACTTTTTATTTTTGTTGTTTGTAATTTTTTTCGCTTCTTACCATTTAAAAATATGAAATTGTTATTCTTGTCCCATCAGATTTAGTTTTAATTTTGATTAATTTCCAATTAAAAAAATATGTTGTTAATTAATAAAATATTATCAATGTATAGAAATATATCATACAAGATAATTTGTAATCAGATAAGAGTGTAAAAATTCATTACTCTATTAATGTAAAACGATTTACGCTTTATTCCATTTAAATAAGTTTTAATTTTCACTCTTTTAAAATATTTCAAATTACTATATATTTTCGTTTGTAGCATTTATTTTAAGGCTTATGAATACCATTTATGTTTAAGATTTTTGTAAGTGTTGTGAGCTAACATCCACAGATACTAGTTGATGTATGATTACTGAAATATCGTTCAAACATAAATATTTAATAAAATTTATTATTTTTGTTATATTAATATATTGTTTTACAATTACTAAAATATATAATGCTAAATATTATATCATCAGGAGAAGTAACTGTTTTTTTACTGTATTAAATTTATTGTTCGTTAGGTAATTACGAGACTTGCATCGATTAATATTATATAATCTTTGCCCATCTATTTAAAAAAAAAATCTATTTATACTTTTCAAGGATCAAAATATATATAATATATATATTACTTTAGAATACATTATTTTAACAATTAGGCTAGTGGACACTCTCATGGGGAAGGGCAATATCCATTGCACAGTGTGGATCCTATCAAGTTGAAGCAGAAGAGAAATCTGTTAACGTCAATAGACAGAGCTTATAGAACGAAGCTTGGTTAACCAATGAGGCAATAATCTTTAACATTACTTGTAATGAGTCCAGGTTGAGAAAAAAGAAAAAAAATCAAGAAAAGCGTTCTCTTCAGTAAAGGAAAAAGTAGAAGGCTGAAGCACATGAAGGGCATTAGAGTTTAGAATGTGGCCTTTGTTGTCGAATTGATAAAAATTATTGGCTTGATATTCCTTGTTTATAGCATCAACGTCTTTCTCATGCTCCAAAACGATGGTGGGGTCAGTAGCGTAAGGCATGACGTTGTAGAATTAGTTTGATTGAAACAAGTTTTTACACAAAAGGGCAAATAAGCGAAAAAAAAAAAGGGGTAGAAGGAGATGAATCGACAAAGGTGGCGAGTATTTAATAGTGCTCATAAACAACCAAAAAATTTGGAAGTCAAGTAGGTTGAGATCATATAAGATTTTGATTGAGGTTAAATGTGAAGAAAATGAAACAAAAAGAGGTTGAAGTAATAACTAAGGTAATGAAATTAAAAAACTAATGAAGCTATTGTAACAGTAACTACAGTAAATGAACATCTTCATCGTTAACTAGTTGATAAGTGCAGGGCATTTGTTAGTAACCAAAATTTGAGAATTCGGTAATCAACAGTAAAAGGGTGACAGGAATTTTTGGAGGGTTAAGGATTCTGATTGGTCAATTGGGTCTTGGCAATTTTAATTAATACCCACTATAATTTGAATTCACACTTATTTTTATAAATTTTTTCTCAAATTTTCATTTTATTCCTAAACTTAATTTTATTGAAATTTTTTTAATTTTCCAGCAAGCTTTCCCCGGAAAGTAAAAGTCAACTTGTTACAATAGGCCTCTAAATCTTGGGGTGAAAATAAACTAGTAACCTTGTTGTAGCCTCTACAACAAATTTAATAAATCAGTAGCCTTTAAATCTTTGCCGACAAGCTTTGATTCCACTTATGGCTTTTACGCTCTAGCAAAATCTTATCAGAGAGTTAAAGAAAATTCAAGAGAATTAAGTTCACGGGTAAGATGGTAATTCAGAAAAAAAAGTATAAAAGTAAGTGTGAATTCAAATTATAATAGGCGTTAATTGATATTCCCTTGGGTCTTGTCGACTAAGCCCAAAAAGAATGAAAAGTGTAATCCTAGTTGACATTGTGGATTATTTAGGACATCTTAAATAGAAGTAACTTATTTTGGTAGCTTTATGCGTTGAAAATTGTGTTAGGTGGTCTTTGTAGTGTCACATAAGCATTAAGCAACTTAAACAAAAATTCACTCTAGAAACTCTAAGAAATTTACCTTTTATATTTTCATTTTATTTTTTCACTCATTAATTATGTTAGACAGTCTATATTAAATATATTATTTTAATGAGAAATTATTTTCAATCATTAATTGTTTTAGTTGATCCTTATAATAAATGTATTATTTTAATATGAAACAACAATTGTTTCATCAAACAACCTAACATCAACTTCAAGCAACTGGTTGTGTCATGTACATGTACTCCAACGATAAACAACCATGTCTGGATTAAATAAACCACGAAGAAACTCTACTAGATATGTTTTTAGAATTGGATAAAGTGAAAGAAAAAAAAAGAACGAATCAACTATTGTTGGTTGAAGTAAAAAAAAAAGGAATCATAGGGTGCAACTACTAAGTAGTTAGTAGGGAATTTCAACTCAAGTTTAAATTTAATCACAATGTCTTTTTCTTTACAATAAAAATGGATGTATTTATTCAAGGTAGCAAAATGTTTCATCATCTATACAATATCACAAAAGGTATACCACCACCCATTAACCATTACATAATTCCTATCAACCATCTCAAACAGAGACCCAAACTATGACCAAAATTGAATACCACTACACATAGTAAGTAGCTTTCTACAAATTACTTACATCCAACACCCACAAAATATTGCATCATAGCCAAACATTGTAAAGGATTGGTACACCAATCAGAGAATACACAACCCTTGTGCAAACTAAAATGGTATAGTATCCATTTCCAAGTAGTAACCTGGGTGAAAGCAAGCCTATCAAGAGACTCCATGATTTTATTATTGAAAACTATGGAGTTTCTAGATATCCAAATACTTCAACACACTTTATGCTAAAACAAGTATCTAAGTTTCTTTATAAATCTACCTATTGTCCAAGATCCTACCAAATGGAATAATTGTTTTAAATCATCAGGTAAAGGAGAAATTATGTCAATCCACCTCATCACCAAAAACCACAAGGATTGAGAGATCTTACATGATAGAAATAGATGCTTGTTGTCCTCCTGTATCACTACAAAAGCTACACAACATCAGGTTGCCATGAAATTCATGCCTCTCCGCCTCAGATTATCAATAGTAGGTAACCTGTTAAGCAATAATCTCCAAGACAAAGTAATAACTTTATAAGGTAGTTTGTCCCTCCATAGCCACTTAAACAGTTGGGGAACGTCAATAAGTCTTGTTCCTTGACTACTGCCTGTATGTAATGTAGTGTAAGCTACTGATACAAAAAATGAAGTGTTTCCTATCAAGACCCAAACCCACTGATTGAGAGACTGCTGATTCAAATGCACATTCTGCAACAAGTGATTCAGTTATTGTAAAAGATAAATGTGACACTCTTTTATCCTGAATGTTTTATTCTTTAACTACAAAATAATATAGAAATTTTTCCATTTAAATACTAAACTTGACATTTAGGTAAAAGGATTCACATAACTCAATATACACTTATTTTCCAAAACAATGATATAACAAACTAGACATATAAGTTAACTTCTTCTTAAGGGGTTGGGATCTACTCTCAACTTGGCATCCTTCACAAGTCAACTTGGTTAAAGGTAACTCTAGCTTAAAAAACCATTTATGCACCCCCTATAATGCTTTGCCCTATCTAAATTGTGAAAATTGTTGAACTCACTCACAAAAGTTGGTCTTCCCAAGGTAACACACCAAGACTCACCATTATTCTCCTAGCAACTACCTTAACCCTTCTTATTTTCTTAAATTCAACTAGCTCTAAGGGAGATGTCCTATAAAATACCACATGTATGGTTCAATTCTAGGCACAAGGTCTATGACAAACTCTATATGACATTTTAGTGGTAACCTAAGCATAAGCTCAAACAGATACTTTAGGAAAATCACTTAATATTGATATCTTACTCACAATTGCTTTAGTTGCATAATCTAAAAGAGTTAACATCATCTACACTCAGACATTTTCTCTATAGGTTCTCTAACTTAGTGGTAATAAAAAGACCTTACTTACACTATCAGCATATTCTCAAGACAAGTTAAGAAACTAGACATGGTTGGAAGGTAACCAATTCATACTAACAATAACAACTAATTGACTAAGAGGCAAATATAGCAAGTCAACTATAAAATATCTATCAAACTCACAATAAGTCAAAACAAAAAGCAACATTGTTTCTTATCAGAAAAAGAAGATTAGCGACACAAGAGAGAAATAAAACAAGTTATTTAGAAGGGATAAGAGAAAACAAAATTAAAACAAGTCTCAAACATAAATTAACCATGTGATCATTTAAGAAGACACGTCTACTTTACCTTTATCACTTAATAAAGAGACATATATGCAATCATTAATCAAAGATGATTGTCTCGAGTCTTGATTTTTCGTATGCCATAATGTCCAATTCACATTGAATAAGGTATTGAGATGACCAATCACAATATCTTGCAAGAAAGGATAAGGATTTATGGTGTAACAACAACCAAAACACTTAGCTAGCATAATCACAATTCTAAAATGACACAATATGAATATGAATTACATGACACTACACACATGTTTGCAAGCGATCTAAATAAGACAATCAATATTGAAATTATCAAAGCATTCAAACTATTTCAAACAATGTCATAAAATACACATCGGAAACATAGCAAGCATATAACACATTGGTCGGAAGAACCAACCTCCTCTGATACCACTAAATGTGACACCCTTCTACCCCAAATATTTTATTCTTTGATTACAAAATAATATAGAAATTTGTCTATTTAAATACTAGACTTAACATTTAGGTAAAAGGATTCATATCACTCAATATGCACTTATTTTCGAAAACAAAGATGTAACAAACTAGACATATAAGTAAACACCTTATACTTTGAAAATTATCTTTACAAGATTCTCAATTAATGAAATTCATGATGAAACTTTAAATAATTCTATGCATGATGAAAAACTATTAATTAATCCTCTCTAGCATAATGTCACGCCTAAACAGAGCAGCCCAACAAAAAGAGGTAAAGAAAAGTTGAAGTTTCATCACCTATGATATCATCACGGTCTTGCTTACCTGAAAATGGTGTTCAGCACAAACAAAATGCAACAATAAGCAGCATTGGGCAAGAATACATCTCATGCATATTAAGGCACATATAAAAAGAATGGACAGTCAGCTAAAGTAAACAAATAAATATATAAATTCAATCCATACCCATGGAAAAAATTATACATCAACACATATAAATTCATTTATGCTAATGATGCTAATTCATGCTCTCTCAAGTACACGCCAGAAGTCATCCTCTTCTACGCTAGTAAGATGTAAGTACAACTATTTCACCACATGTCCACACAAAGTGAATTATCTTCTACGCTAGTAACATGTAGGTACAACCATGTAATGCAAAACAACCAAAGAAGATCAAGTCTAGGGCACCACATAATGAGCGATCCTTACAAAAATTCTCTTACTATCACACTTATGCATGCTCTCTTAGATATTCGTCCGAAGCAGTCTTCTTCTACGCCAATAACACGTAGGTACAACCATCTCACCATAGGTCCATCTAAAGTGAATCATATTCTATGCTAGTAACATCTAGGTACAATTGTGCAATGCAAAACAACCCAAGAAGATCTGTCCAGAGCACCACATAATGGGTGATTCTTACAAACCTTCTTCAACTGTCATATTCATATGTCATCTTACAAACCTTCTTCAACTGTCATATTCATATGTCATGTCATCACATTCCACCCTTAACCGCAACTGGGATGACACCTCGTTAGGCACACCCTGACCATCATCATTAACATACTATACATCTAATTCAAATCAACATCAATATCACACAGTGGACAAATCCCTAATTCACACACCTCAATCAACTTTCAAACATTCAATCATTTACCACATTCACAATTATAAGATACATCACAATAATCTAATAATGTCATCATAATTCACTCCCAACCGTAGTTGGATGGCACATCATCAGGCATACCTAGACTATCATTGATCATCAACACATTTTATACTTAATTGGAATTAACATCAATATTTTACACCACAACAATCAATACCATTACAACTTGAATTATCTATTTTATCTTACTCTTTTATTGCATTGTGTAGTCTAAATACAATATCTATAGTTGTACTAATGGTATAAGATGGTATAAATTTTATTACAAAGATAATACAATTACCTAAAACTTTTATGTTGGTGTCCAAAGTTAGTTTTGTCATCTACTATTTTTAAAAATTACAAACTCACAACTATTAACCCTAAATCTGATAGTTTGACCTTTACTCACTATTTTACTCATAGCTTGAGTTATATACATCATTTTTAAATGACTCCAACTTTATTGGAAATCTAACATCGAGGGATACAACTTTCATGCAGAACATGAAGCCTAATAAGGTCATATAGGTTACCTGGCAGGGCTCACAACACATAGCTTTTGTTTCACACACTAGATGGGAGAATGAAATTCCAAATCACATAACTCAGTCTATTCTTAACATCTTTACATGATTCTTGAGTTTAAACTGTAACCCCAAATGTCTACTATCTAAAACAACAAGCAGAACTCAATTTAGTTAACCACATAGAAAGTTGTTACAGAAACAACTGAGGTATGTTCATACAAAAAATTTCAGATATCAACTATTCAACTTATATAAGGTTCTTAAAATATAATATAATTTCAAACCCTCAAACATTATACTTATTTATCTCTAATAGTTAATTATTATCACATTCGATAATTGCAGTGAAATTATCAATTTTTCCATCAATATCCTCAATGGAAGAAAATCTCTAACACCTAACACCTAATCCTTTTAACTATGGAAGTTTAAGTAACAAAGGAGTTCTTCAAACATCACATTAATTAATCATATAATTAAAGTTCTTCACGGTTTAATGATTCATAGAATTTATAAAAATAAACAAACTAATCAATGTCATAAAACACCTGGAACTTTAATCCCTAGGAAGACTTAGGGTTTGTGATACCACAATTTGATTATTATTAAACAAGTTATGAAAAGGAAAATAATTTATCTTAACACTGAGTTAAAACATGGTCAAATGGATAAAAATTACTAATTTACATAGATCCATCAAACTAGGTTAATTTACTATTAAGATTGTGAGCATTAAATGAACATAGAATAAATTGTTGGGATCATATGATACAACACTATGAACCTATGTATAAGCTGATATCACTCCTCTTATAATACAACATTATATCAACACAATCAACACTCTGACAATATTATTATTAATACTCAGACTCATTTTTATGTTCAAGGGTGATAATCTCTAGTGTATAAAAAGGGAAAATCTCAAATGCATACCTCCAATTAATAAAATAATATATCTACATAGTTACATTTTATTTTATCAACACTCGTTACGAGTGTTCATAACCCTTCAATAGCATACATGCACCATTGAAACCTATCAAAGCTTAGGGATCACTTCACTATCCATTTTCCTTACACATGTCACATGAGAGATAATTTCCCACCCTTTTACCTTGAATGATGATCTTTGATGCAAATGCTGTGTCTTTAAATTCCCCAATACTGTGCTCCTTAATCTTCCTAGACAAGGTTCTCTCTACAGCTTCCTCTCTAACCTCCAGAGTTAGAAACGTGAAAACTGAAGTGCCAAAAATGTGAAAACTGAAGTGCCAAAAACGTAACCCTTTTGAATTACTCTAGGTTAATAGTTTAATGGGGCTTTCTAACATTAGACCCAAACTTAACCTTTATACTATCTTACTATTTACACCCACATTTATTTTATTTATTTATTTTATGAAACCAATTCTTAATTTATTTTAATAAACACAACTATTAAATTAATTCAAGCCTATTAATATAAATTACATCTTTTTATTAATATTTTTTTTCTAAAAAAATGGGATGTTACACTTTTCCTCCCATACAAACAGACCTCGTCTCCAAACCCAATTCCAAGAGTTCCCCACACTCCGCGCTATTTGCACTGAAATTTCCTTATCCACTGCTAAACTGAACAACCTTGGATACCTGTTCCAGTAATCCACCACTAACCAATTATGTTTTCAAAAAAGAGTGTCTTTCCCACCACCTATTTGCCTCTGAAGGTTATTTGAAAACCACTTTTAACCTAATCCTTCGTTATTATAAATTGACTATACATCCCTCCACCATAATGTCCATTTAGAGGACTTCATAGATAAATATGGAATCTCCTGGAAAGATCCATCTCTACTTCTCAGTAAATTACACCAGATAATGATGCAACCCCGCCTAGCATAGATTTCTAGCTAGGATGATTAGGAGAAGACATGGCTAGGATGGAGCTTCATGAAGATATTTTAGGCCATAGTCTTTAAAATTGATTGTAAATATTGAGTAATTTGTTTAGTATTTTAGTGGGTGCTTGTAACAATTTTTAGGCCTTTGTATTTTGGTAAATTCTCGCTGTAATTCGGCATGGGTGCCATTAGTTATTTGTGTGGAATGTATGTTAGAAGGTGGGTCTTTTTTGTGGGCAAGTGGACGTGTGATTGCTTCCTACACCCCTCTTGTTTGACTTCCACACCTTCTTAACATACACATGTTGAGTAGCATATGAAACCCATATGTTCCCTTCATGTGGTGCCATTTTCACTCTTTTTCCTAGGTGGCATCTACTTGTCTCTTAATTCAAATTTGAATTTGGATTAAGGGAACTAGATCCACAAAATTAGGATCTAATGTCACATGAAGGAACATAGATCCACTAATCTAAGGCCATGTTTGTATCTAGCTCTTATCCTCACACTCTAAGCTAGTTGGACGTCCACTCCTTTCCTTAACTCTATAAATCGCACTGATTCACCTCTTGTAAGGAACTTTTATCATTTTATACAATTCACTTTTTGTGAGATCTTTTTCCGAGTCTTATTCTCTCTACTCTTGAGAGTGCTTCTATGGCAAGCTTCTACAATCCTAGACTTATCTTCCATTGAAGTGGCGCCTCCACCACCATTCCTCAACTCTCCATCTCCATCTTCTTCACCTAAGAACCTTACAAGAAGAAAGATATTGGGAGGAGCAATCCAAGATTGCATCAAGATCCTACTTCTTGAGGTTCTTCTCTTTTTCCTTGTCTTTAAATTTTTTAATTTTATCTTCATCTACTTCATCTTATTCTTCTTTGTTCTTGCCTTGAATTGTGTTATTCTTATAATTTCTTAATTGTCTTGTGTTTGTTGTCTTATTGTTTGGATCATCTAAATTCTATGCACTTTATGTTGTATTTGCTCGGTTCAATTTTTTAGTTCATTCATGGAATCACTTGTGCTGTTAAGATCCTCTTATATTCTGCCATTTTCCTCTTAATCTTGTGTGTAATCTTGCTTAAAAGATGTTCCTAAGAGGTTTCATATTATGACTCCACACCTTTGTGGATGAAGCCACACATGTGTGGTTGAGCACCTTGGATTCACTTGAGTTTCTCCTTATACACATTTTTCTCTAGCCTTTTCAGTTCTATTTTGAATTTTTAATTTTCATTTTATACTCTTAAGTATTGTCTTAGATTTAGTCTTATATAGTCCTTATCTTGTCATATTAATTTCTTGTGTTTATCTTTTTTTTTCTCTAAAAAGTGTGTTGTAGCTTCTTGAAATTGAGCATCTAAGAAAAGAATTCCTCTTAAGTAAGTCTTGTAAGAAGTATCTCATGCTTTTAGACAAAGCATGCTCTATTAAAAAAAAAATTCTCAAAAAAATTATAAGCTCAATTTCATCTTGTGTTGTTATTTTTTGGTTGAAAATTTAGTAGTTCTTTTTGTGCCAAGTATAAAGTGATTTGTGCTTGGAATGCTTGAGTAAATTGGTGTGAACTCTTTAGCCTCAAGCTTGTGCAAACACAAGAGCTCTAATCACAACAAAAAAAAAATTCTTAGTGCATTACCTAAATCACTCTCCATTTTAGTGCATTTTAGTTATTTGTATTTTCTTAGATTGCACTTTCAATTTGAAATTTGTGTGTCTTTTCCTTGGGAATTACTTCAAGCGAACAATACCTCTAAGACACTCATAAAATTCCAATCAAAACAAGAGGTTAGGTGCATCTAGAAGTTAAAACAAAGAAGTAAAAAGAAAATAGAAGAAAAGAGCAAAAAGTTCAACAGAAGTATAAAAAAAATATAAGCAAAATTTGATGTACCTAATAGTTATTTGAAATTTGAAAAAGAGTTCTCAATTTGGTTGTCTTTTCTTGAGTACACATAAAATAACTCTCAACCACACTCGTTTTAATTAGTACAATTTTTAAAAAAATTTATGTCTTTTTTTCTTTTTAGTCCCTATTCCATTCTAGTGCTTTTAGGAAAAATTCTAGTAATTGTGCTTAGCATCTTTCATTTCCTTTAATTCTAGTTTTGTCTCTATTTTTTACTTATTCTAGTCTTGTCTATACTCATTCTTTCCACTTGGACTGTCTGTTCTTCTTATGGTGTTTTACTTGTTTTTATTTGCTTCTATTCTTGTTGTGTTAGATTACCTGGTGTTGTGCCACTTTTCTTGTAGAGAATATAAAAAAGCTTATACATACAATGGTCTAATGACCTATACTGATGATTGGTCCAATGACAAAATTGTCTGTACGCAAAAAAGAACTTGTTTTATAATATGTATGTGCGTTTGTTAGATATGAAACAAGTGTCCACTTTGTAAATGAACCTGTGTGTATACACCGAGTACTTTTAGGTGTCCAATGTTGGAACACAAGGCTGCAAAATTATGAGGGAATAGGAGACAAAGACTTATGGCTTTGTAATTCTGAATATTTCTTAAAATCATAGTATCAATTATATAAACTGATATTTATACAGCTAGTGTAAAACATAAATAACTACCATAACTACTCCCATTTTGGATTACTAACTAACATTCCCCTTTAATCCAAAATGATCTAAAGATGTTACATCTAACAAATCTCTAAAGACTTCAAATCTCTCTTGTTTAAGTGGCTTTGTAAACACATTTGCCACCTGATTTTCAATCTTACAATACACTAGCTCTAGTCTTCCTCTACTCACATGGTCTATGAGAAAGTGGAACTTTGTCTCTATATGCTTGCTCCTTCGATGCGCCATTGGGTTGTTGGACAAATTTATGGCTAATTTTTTATCAACACACAGTTGCACTGGCTTCTTGCACTCCAATTTCAACTCTGTTAGCAAAGCTTTCAGCCACAGACTTTGACAAGCTCCTTCTACAGCTGCAATGTACTTTACCTCACAGAAAGATAGTGCTACCACTTCTTATTTCTTTGACCATAAACTAATTGGTCCATTCAAGTATTTGAACAAATAGCCAAAAATACTTTTCCTTTCTACTTTATCTCCACACCAATCAGAATCAGTAAAGGCTTCAATTTTCCTTTTAGTTTGTTCATTTCCTCTCGGGAACAACAGACTATAGTTTTGTGTGCCTTTAAGATATCTTAGTATATGTTTGGCTATCACCATGTGAAGTGTTCTTAGGTCACTCATAAACCTGCTAATTGGGCCAACTCCATAGCTAATGTTAGGTTTGTTATTGCATAGAAACCTTAGGGACCCTACAATATGTTTGAATAAGATTCCATCAACAAATTTCTCTTCTAATTCTTCAGTTAATTTCAAACTTGTTGCTACTGGTGTGGGCGTTGTGTTACACATCTCCATCTTGAACCTCTTCAACACTTCACTTGTGTACCTTCTTTGATGTAGTAATATTCCTTCTCGGGTGTGTACAAATTCCAAGCCAAAGAAGTAACTCAGATTTCCTAGATTAGACATCTCAAATTCTGATTTCATTCTGCTATTGAATTGCTCAATTTTAGCCACCACATCTCTTGTCACAATTAAGTCCTACATAGAGACATACAAGCAGTAAATTTTTGTGTTGAGTTTCTTTCACATACACACAAAATTCTACTATGCATTTTGTAAAACCTTGTTTTGATAGGAATGCATCAATTACTTTGTTCCATGCTCGAGGGGCTTGTTTCAGGCCATACAATGCCTTTCTCAGCCTGTATACTTGTTGCTCTTTCCCTTTCAGTTCAAATTCTGGAAACTGCAACACAGACACGTCTTCTTCTAAAGAGCCATTTAGGAAGGCTTATTTAACATCTAATTTCCACATTGTCCAATTCCTAGAGCTGGCTATTGCAATCACAAGTCTAATTGTATGAGGCAACTTCATCAACCGTGACATCCCTGCTAATTATAACTCTTTGCTTAACTGGATCATGCAGCTTATAAGCACCAATTGAATGGTATCCAACTCATATAAGTGTTTCACTCTTGTCATCCAATTTTTTATCCTTTCATCAGGGATATGCTTGTAGCAAAGTGACCCAAAGATTCTCAGATGATGCACAATAGGCTTGTTTCTAGAACACGCTTCTTTGGGTGTACTTGTCTTGAGTCTCTTTGTAGGGAACCTATTCAACACATATGCAGTAGTGGTTACTGCCTCACCCCAGTAGCTGTGAGGTAAACTCTTTCCTTTGAGCATGCACCTTGTCATATCAAGCAAAGTTCTATTTCTTCTCTCAGCCAAACCATTATGTTGGGTAGTGTAGAGTGATGTCACTTCATGTTCTACACCCTTTGCAGCACACAATTCTGCAAATTCTTTGGAGTTGTATTCACCACCACCATCTGTTCTTAGTATTTTCACTCTATATTCAGTTTTTCTTTACACTATTGCACATAATTTCACAAATTTAGAGAACACTTCACTTTTCTATCTTAGCAGGAACATCCAAATTTTCCTAGTCAGTTCCTCTATGAAGGTCAAGAAATACTTGTTGCCTCTTAGAGATACGGTATCAAAGGGGCCACAAACATCTGAGTGAACAACACCAAGAGCTTTTTTGACTCTTTGAGGTGCAACATTCTTGAAATTTTTCCTTTGTTGCTTCCTAATCAAGCATCATTCACAAATTTTTTTGCTAGTGGTGTACTAATGGGAGACCAATCACCATTTCTTTCTTGCTCAATTGGTACAGACTTTTAAAGTTTAGGTGGACATATCTATAATGCCACAATCAACTTTCTTTCTCTATGTTGATGGTGGATGAGCATTAAAGAGCAGTTGTATTTAGGTTGATCTTGAAGATTTTGTTCTTTGATAGGGGTGCCTTGAGTACAAGCCTCTTTTTGGAGTCATAAATCTCAATGTGAATCTGCAACATTGCCATGGTGAAGCCTTTTTCCAACAGTTGCCCCAGGCTCAACAAATTATTCTTCATTGTTGGCACATACAATACATCATTTATGTGTTGTCTTCCCATCTTTACGGGTAATTAGAACCTTCACAATTCCTTCTATAAAAATTGTGTTATTATTAGCAAACTTGACATTTGTCTTTACACTTGTATCAAGGTTAATCAGTCAATGCTTGTTTTCAGTCATATGATTCGAGCACCCAGTGTCAAGGTACCATGAGGACTGCCTTCATCACTGTTTGTAGTCACCATGAGTAACATTTGATTTGAATCAGATCCATCATCATCTTGAGTAAGATTAACTTCATCGTTCTTCTTGCCTTTGTTGGTGTCATTCCTATTTCTACCATACCAATATTCATAAGAGAAATGGACATATTTCTCACAATTGTAACACTGCACTTTTCTTTTGTATTGGTTATTTCTCTTGGTTCTTTCTTCCACCTCTTCCTCTTTGCTTATTGCCTCCCCTTGAGATTGTGTTCTCTTTGATAATAGTTATTGATACCATGAGAATGATCTTGAGAGTTAGAGCTATTGATTTCTCCATTCTTGCCTCTTCTACTTCATCCTCTGCCTCGTTTGTTCTAGCCACCCCAACCTATGCTCTTGTGGTGGGTTCTGACTTGTAGGGCCTGTTTTGCATTCTTCTCACCATTCTTTCTTTCAAGAAGTCTTTGTTCATGTACCTCTAATGAATTTTTCAATTCTTCAATAGTCATAGCCTCTATGTTCTTGGATTCTTCTATGGTAACAAATACATGATCAAACTGAGGGGTAGGGTCCTGAGTACCTTTTCAATGATCTTGGAGTCAGCCATTTTCTTATCACATGCATGTATTGAGTTTGTCCCCATCTAAACTCTATTGAAATACTTTGTGATGGTTTCTTGCTCAATCATGACAGCAACTCATATTTCCTTCAAAGGGACTGCAATTTTACTTTCTTTGTTTTTCTAGAATTTCCATATGCTTGTTGCAAAGTGTCCCACACCTGTTTTGAAGATGTTGCCTTTGAAATATTTTGAAAGACCACTGTAGAAACACACTGATGTAGCAATACCCTAGCCTTGGAATCTAGTTTCTTGTTCTCTTTATACACCTCCTTGCGTGCCTGGGGAGTTCTTGAAGACCATACTTCTCCACTTTTTCAATTTCTTGGAACCCAAAGACGACATCCATCTTTACATACCAATCATCGTATCGTTACCCATCAAACCTGGGGAGATTACCAACAATAGGACTCACAGTTTCCATGGAAGCTTACATGCAAAAATACTTCAATCTTGATGTTTTTCCTTTCACAAGTCCCTTTTACTCACAAGCTTTAGATACCAATTTGTTAGAACACAAGGCTGCAAAATTATAAGAGAATGAGAGACAGAGACTTATGGTTTTGTAATTCTAAATATTTCTCAAAATCACAATATCAGTTATATAAATGGATATTACAGCTAATGTAAAACAAAAATAACTACAATAACTACTTTCATTTTGGATTACTAACTAACATCCAGAAGGAACTAAACACTTGAGCAAACTATCTTTTATGAAAGATTCAAGTGATGTCCAACCACATTGGATTCTGGAAAGACTAAAAGAGATGTAATCATTCATTATATTCTTTCATTCTATTTGTTTTACCTATTCGAAAATGTTAACAATTTGAAAGGACAGAATAGGAAAAGTTAAAGGAGACATAGGATTTGTAAGTTATTTTCGTACAAGTAATGGAGTAGGAACTCATTAGTTGTTTGTACTAATATTCCTTCTTTTGCCCCTAGAAAGCGACGCATAACAAATTGTTAGACAATGATCTCAACAAACAAGGTTTAAATCCCACATTGAGTATCTTCATAATGCGTACATAAGTTGACTCACAACACTAAAGAATGAAACAAATTTTTGAAGTAAAAAATAAAATTCTCAAGAGTTGAAATATGTCATTTTACTTGGATAACTTTCACTAAAGAGTGAAAAAATAACCTTTTTCATTGCAAAGTTTAGTTGTAATATTGGAATTTAATTTGTAAACCAACTCATTTAAGTGATTTGAATATTTTGTGTTCATTTTAACCTATTTGGTTGTGAAAGGAAAAAATGACTTAGTGATAAAGAATACTTGAGTGCTTAGATTTAGGGAGAGTTTAAGTGAGTTCTAAGAGTTTCATAGACACTAATTGTATAACTAGAAGTGACACTTAAATTATGTGTAATCAATTTTAATTAGTGAAATCTTTTACATGTGTAATAAAGAATTAAACATAGTTAGGGTTGAGTGAACCAATATTAAAATCAATTGTTCTTCCTGTTGTTTCCAATTTCATACAAAACACATATATTCAAGGTTATAAAGATTGAGATTTTGCATAAACTCAAGAGAGCTCTGTAAACTCGTAACAATTTACTTCATATAAAAAATTAGTAATTAAATAACTATAAATAACATATATAATGACCAATTTAACATTTTAACAATATAATAAAATAAATATTGACATAATAAATATCATAAATATGTTTATAGTCAAACTATACCAATTTAAAAATAAATTACACAAACTTCCAAACATAAATCCTTAAAATAATAACATTTTAATAACTAAAAATATTCAAGGGGTATCAAAATCGAGGATACCTGAAGTTCAAGGTTGTTGGAATTACAACAGGAACTTTGACAAAGAGAAAGGAAAAGCTAAAAGTGAGGGTTCGTCATTGAGCTTTGGTGATGCATGCCTCCCTTGATCTTTTTCTAGAGGTTTTCTTCTTTGGTGAAATGGTTTATGGAAAGGTAAGAAGTGAGATGGTTTTAGGTGCCACTTAAGGTAAGATAAGCCTAAGAGGGAAAGTTTGCCACAAGGGATGGAACCCTTGATAAAAACCTAAGGAATTCTCAAAGAGAGAAGGGTGGACACTAAGAGAATTTTGGCCAACTCAAGGTTTTTCCATTCAATAAAGTGTAAAAAATACAAGAGTGTGAAGGAGCACCTTTTTATAGAGGGAGCTAACCTCTTGGACAAGTCAAGAAGGAAAGGAAGGGTTAGGATTAAAAGGAGTCATCCAAGGGAGGAGGATTGAAGCCCAAAGTCAAATCAATCCCCTCCTTTAGATGAGAATTGGTGCCCAAGCTACCTCATCCAAGGGCCAAGATTACTCCTTTATTAGTTTTGGGTTTTATTTAGGAAAACAGGGTGTAGTTATCAAACTACCCCCTTATTTCCTAAATAAAAGCCCAAAAGCTAATCTTACCCCTTCTTATTACTAAGACACCTCCTAGAAAATTAAATGGACTAATACATGTCCAAAATAAAATCCTAAGTTCCTAAAATAAAAATTACAAGTAAATAAGTCATGACTTGCATAACTTGATGGTCATATGGAGGTGAGATCTTCCTCCTTCTACTCTAGCCATGTCTTCTTCTATTCTCCTAGCCATGACCCTAGTGATAGGGCCCTTGCTTGGGGAGAATGCATCATCCTTCCCCTCGGGAAGGATTTGACCTCAAATCTGATAGGTCCTCCTATTCTTCATCAGTACCTACAAAAGGGATCAAATCACAAACATTAAAGGTAGTACTGACACCGTAGTCCTCAGGGAGATCTAATATGTATGCATTATTGTTCACTCTCTTGAGGACTTGAAAATGACCATCTCCTCGGGGGCTAAGCATGGACTTCCTTTGAGTAGGGAAGCGATCCTTCCTCAAATGAAGCCATACCCAATCCCCTTCATTAAAGATAATTTCTTTTCTACCCCTATTGACTTTACTAGCATACTCCTTTGAATGATGTTCAATGTTGGCCTTTACCCTTTCATGTAATTTTTTAACAAAATCCGCTCTTACTATTCCTTCTTTGTGAACAGAAGACGGGCAAGATATCAAGAGGAGTGAGGGGGTTGAAGCCATAAACAACTTCAAAGGGAGAATGCTTGGTGGTCCTTTGAACCAACCGGTTGTATGCACACTCAATATGGGGTAGATATTCATCCCAAGACTTGTGATTTCCTCGAAGAAGTGTCCTAAGCATAGTAGATAGAGATCTATTTACTACCTCAGTCTGCCCATAAGTTTGGGGGTGACATGTGGTAGAAAATAAGAGTTTAGTTCCTAGCCTTGCCCACAATGTTTTCCAAAAATGGCTAAGGAACTTCACATCTCTATCAGAGACTATGGATTGGGGAATTCCATGTAAACGAACAACTTCTTTAAAGAAAAGTCTTGCGATATTGCTCGCATCATCTATCTTGTGGCATGGTATAAAGTGAGCCATTTTTGAAAATCTATCTACCACCATAAATATAGAGTCTGCACCTCATTCGAGGCAGGCCAAGGATGGAATCCATACTAATATCCAGCCAAGGTGCAGAAGGAGCAGGTAAAGGTGTGCACAATCCATGAGCCATTGTCTTAGACTTAGCTTGCAAGCAAGCAATGCATCTACGACAATGTCTATAGACGTCTTTCTTCATATGGGGCCAAAAGAATTTTTCTTGTAAAAGCAGAAGAGTTTTGTTAATTCCAAAATGCCCCATGAGCTCATCCTCATGGCTCTCTTTTGTCAACAGATTTCTCATAGATCCTTGGGGTACACAAAGTCTGCTACCTTTGAACAGGTACCCCTCACTCACAAAGAACCCATTTTGGGTTTTACATGCAAATGTAGAGGCAGCATAAATGGATCCAAAATCCTTATCAGAAAGATACATTTCTCTAATATTATCAAATCCAAGAATCTTTGCACTTAAGGTGGTGTAAAGGGTATGTCTACGAGACAAAGCATCAGCCACCACATTATGTTTTCCTTTCTTGTATTTGATGATATAAGGGAAAGTCTCAAGAAATTCTACCCATTTAGCATGCCTTTTATTAAGCTTGCCTTGACCCTTCAAATACTTAAGTGACTCATGGTCACTATGATTGATGAACTCCCTGGGTACAAGATAATGTTTCCAAGTTTGAAGGGCCCTTATCAAAGAGTAAAACTCTTTATCATAGGTGGGGTAGTTTAAAGCGGCTCCATTTAGTTTTTCACTAAAATAAGCCACGGGATGACCACCTTGTAACAACACAGCTCCCACACCCACTCCCATGCATCACACTCTAGCTCAAAAGTTTTAGAAAAGTCAGGAAGAGCTAAAACTGGTGCATGGGTTAGTTTCTCTTTGATAAGTTCAAAAGCTTTTTGTTGTTTTTCACCCCAAAGGAAAAGAGTATCCTTCTTCACCAAAGCATTGATTGGAGAGAAAAATGTGGAGAAGTTAGGCACAAAGCGCCTGTAAAAGCTCGCGAGAGCATGAAAACTCTTGATCTCAGTCACACTTTTTGGGGTGGGCCATTCTTGGATGACTTTGATTTTGTCGGGGTCCACTTGAACCCCATTTTTATTAACTATAAAACCTAAGAACACCACACTCTCCACACAAAAATTACATTTTTCAATATTTTCATAGAGTTGGTGTGACCTAAGAATGCAAAAGACGCGCCTAAGATGACCTACATGTTCATCTAGGCTCTTGCTATACACTAAGATGTCATCAAAGTAAACTACACAAAATTTTCCTAAGCAATCCCTAAGGAAATGATTCATAAGCCTCATGAAGGTGCTTGGGGCATTGGTAAGCCCAAAGGGCATTACCAATCACTCATAAAGCCTAAACTTGGTCATAAAAGTGGTTTTCCACTCATCACCTTCCTTGATGCGGATTTGGTGATAACCACTCTTAATATCAATTTTTGAAAATAATTGGGTCCCATGCAATTCATCAAGCATGTCATCAAGCCTAGGGATAGGGTGCCTATATTTGATGGTGATGTTATTGATTGCTCGACAATCAATGCACATCCTCCATTGGCCATTCTTCTTAGGCACCAACAAAACTGGCACAACACAAGGGCTTAGGCTCTCTTGAACCCAACCCTTCTCCAATAGTTCTTGGACTTGAGATTCAATCTCCTTGGTCTCTATGGGATTAGTCCTATAAGCAGGCCTATTAGGCAGGCTAGCCCCAGGTACCAAGTCTATTTGGTGTTCTATACCTTTAATTGGAGGAAGTCCTTTGGGAACTTCATCAGGGAATATATCACCAAACTCCTTTAAAAGCTCTTGAACCTCTTGAGGTAGGTTCTCATGTCCAAGTTCTATGGCAGTGCTAGAACTAGAAGGGAAAAAATTGGAGGGGGAAGAAATGGGAGATGCCTCTTTACAAAGGAGGAGATAGAAAGGTCTGTTAGTTAAAGGGGCTTCCTTTAAATCCAATTTTGTCGCAAATAAACTCCCTTTACTAATGACTTTCTTGGAAGGGGCACCAACTTCCAACTCAACCTCCTTACCCCTTTCAAGCTTTAGGGGTAAATCTTTGCTTTTTTTTTTTGAATATTTACTAGATGCACCTAAATTGATTGTGAATTTAGTACTTAATAACAAAGAGTTATGCGCTTGGAACAATAAAGAAAATTAAAAGCAACAATTTAGGTACTACTAGAAATGACTTCAAAATGCAAAGTAGCTATAGATGTGTTAATGGTTTAGTAGTTTGGTGTGCCACTGGACTCAAGCTTTGTTAAGTTTTTAGTAATTTGTTGAACACAAATACCAAACTTATAGCTTAAGTGAAAGCACCCACAAACAAGAACTACCTTTACCACACAAATGAGCTACTAATGATACGTATAAGGAAAATAAAGACAAAGGAAATTAGGCAACTATTTTGGAATTTTTTTTTAAGAATATGCTTGAAACTAAAAGCACATGAACCTCTAAAGAGACTTAGACATGAGGTATGACCCTCTATGTTGCTCAATTTAAGAAGTTTCAAAAGCTTTTTTGTAAAAACAAAAGAGGCTAAACTTAAAAGGAATTAATAGACAAAATGGGAAACTATAAACATGACTTATAGATAAATACACAAGAGTATAAAAGTGAAAAATAAAAGCTAAAAATAAGGCAAAAACAAAAGGCAACTAGGTGCAAGGAAACACAAGAATTTGGTCTAAATTTCTTGACCACAAGGTTGTGGAATTCACCACAACGGCATGGATTTTTAGCAAGAAATTCTCAAAACCAAAATTCAAGCAAGGAAGCACCCAACTCAAAGCTTAAGCGGGAAATTAATGAATATGGGAGAGATGTAGATGCAAAGAAAAGAACAATATAAATTGCATCAAGCAAAAAATAAATGGCGCAAATAAACTATAACTCAAAACAATAAACTCAAGACATAAATGGGAATGATAAACAACAATGGAAAGCTAGACAAAATTGCGGAAATTAAAGATAAAATAAAATAGGAAAATGGAAAGAAAAAATAAATGAGGTAGGAAGAGAGTTTAGACCTCTAGAACCAATGCTCTGATACCAAATGATGCATGCCTCCCTTGATCTTTTTCTAGAGGTTTTCTTCTTTGGTGAAATGGTTTATGGAAAGGTAAGAAGTGAGGTGGTTTTAGGCGCCACTTAAGGTAAGATAAGCCTAAGAGGGAAAGTTTGCTACAAGGGATGAAACCCTTGATAAAAACCTAAGGAATTCTCAAAGAGAGAAGGGTGGACACTAAGAGAATTTTGGCCAACTCAAGGTTTTTCCATTCAATAAAGTGTAAAAAATACAAGAGTGTGAAGGAGCACCTTTTTATAGAGAGAGCTAACCTCTTGGACAAGTCAAGAAGGAAAGGAAGGGTTAGGATTAAAAGGAGTCATCCAAGGGAGGAGGATTGAAGCCCAAAGTCCAATCAATCCCCTCCTTTAGATGAGAATTGGTGCCCAAGCTACCTCATCCAAGGGCCAAGATTACTCCTTTATTAGTTTTGGGTTTTATTTAGGAAAAGAGGGTGCAGTTATCAAACTACCCCCTTATTTCCTAAATAAAGGCCCAAAATCTAATCTTACCCCTTCTTATTACTAAGACACCTCCTAGAAAATTAAATGGACTAATACATGTCCAAAATAAAATCCTAGGTTCCTAAAATAAAAATTACAAGTAAATAAGTCATGACTTGCATAAGTTGATGGTCAGATGGAGGTGAGATCTTCCTCCTTCTACTCTAACCATGTCTTCTTCTATTCTCCTAGCCATGGCCCTAGTGATAGGGTCTCATGCAGTGCAAGAGAAAACCTAAATTAGAGCAAAAAATGGATATTTTCTTTTAATACCTTTACAATTTTATTCGCACCACATGGAGTTAATATATTTTTAGAAACCCCAAATAAATTGATTTGGAAAACAAAAATTAATAGTAAAATTTGGACTAATTGATTCATAATTTTTCTTTTTGTGTTCCATATCAACTTATCCGGAATACTTGGTATTTTGAGTATTTTTATTTAGGAGTGTGAATAATATTTGCAGGGGTGCTAAAAGAAATTGCCTAAAAACAAAGTTGTTTTCACATGTTATAAGCCTCTTGCTAAACTCATAAAATCAGAAAAAACTCGCAATTTTACACAAGTTTAACTAGTTTTACCCGATTTCACTCCAAAAGTTAGTTTGCATACAATTGGCTCATAAGAGGTGAGTAGTCTTGTAAAGTTATACGATATTACGAATCAAAACAAGATTTTGATAACCAATATCACTCCTTACACTCACCTCTTTTATAAAAAAATCACAATCTACCCTTGTAATTTTCGCTTAAAATTTGAAACACAAAATTTAGATATGTAGTTTTACTATCTAGATTGTCAATCTAGATGCCATCCGAATTGAGGAATCTGAATAGTAAAAAATACATATTCATATTTGGTGTTGCAGATTATATTTAATTATGCACCATCTACTAGAGTTGACTTAATGATGCCTCATTGGAATTCAAGTCCCATGACTCAACTCTTTGAAGAAGATAGAGATGGAGAAAATTAAGGTGATGGATGGAGGCAACATTCACTAAGAGATAAGTCTAGAATATAAGCTTGCTACAAGGGAATAAATCCTTGATAAAAGCCAATGAATAACTCTCTAAGAGAAGAGAGAACAAGACACTCAAGAAGACAAAGCTCTCACAAAAGGAGTAAGTGTATTCAATCAAGTGTAAAATGATACAAAGGGGTGGAGGTGCCTATTTATAAGAAAAGAAATGAGATTATGAGTAGCTAAAGTGAACGTCCAATTTATTAGACCATTAGGAGGGATTAATCAAGTGTTAATTGAGCTAGAGCCAATTAACATTTGATTAATTCTAAAAATATCCAAACAAGGCCTTAATAAAGTAGATTATGTTCCCTTGAAATTCAAATTTAAATTTTGAGAGTGCCATGTAGACTCCCTCCAAATTCAAATTTGAATTTGAATGTACCAACTAGGAAAGAGAGAGGGAAGTAGCGCCATCTAGGGCGAACCAAGGGGTTCCACATGTCCATGCTTCATGTGTGTCTAGGAGGGGTGCAAAACTAACAAGAGGGGTGTGGAGCTGAAAACCACATGTTCTAAATGGGCTTAAAAAAGGCTCCTCATACACACAGTCCTCATAAAAGACTAGGTACACCCCTATCTAATAAAAGAGAAAAATAAGCCAAAATACAAGGCCAAAAAGCAAACTAAATACACCTCCATGGAGCTAAACTAAAGGCGTAATTACGAGGCATAAAAGAAAGGACTGTGACCTAATAATCTTGACTTCTATGAGGAGTTGAGGTTTTCTATCCTCCTTCCTAGCCCTGTGTTCCTCAATCCTCCTAGGCATGACCCTTGTGATGGGACTCTTGGTTGGTAGGATTGCATCACCTAATTTTAATATATCTGGATTGCCCATTCAAATTTGACAATATAGATAGCAAAAACATTTTTTCTAGATTAAGTGTAACAAGTGTATTTAAATTCATACACTAACCTATTAGAGTTGCCATGATTAACTCTAATTTTTTACCACCTTGTTTCAAATTGAGGAGATATAGAGACAGATATGCATAAAGGGATTCATCATTGCAAAATCTCACACTAAACGCGTTCCCTTCCCTAGAACTCTTTTTCGGCACTATGTCAACCCCCTTTGCATGAAACCCCCCCATCACTACACTACTTCCCTTTCCCCAAAACCCCCTACCACTACACTGCTCCCCCTTCTCGAACCCCCACTATGCCACCTCTCTCTCCCCACCACCGTGTCACTTTGCTATACATAGATACCAGTACCACTTATTGTGATTTTTCCTCACAAAGGTGCATGATCAGTGATCAGACCAATTCGCACACATTCCTATAAAATCTCATAATTATTAATAAATTTTTTTTTATTATATATTTATTTTTCATTATATTTTATAACTTTAATACATATATTAAGCAAGAGAGACTTATTAGAATTTAAACAAATTAATGATTGGGTAGGTGTTATATTTAATTAGTATTATTTCATTAAATTTCGTATAAAGGATTTGTTTACAAGTGGTCTCGAGGAGATGGCAAAAAAAGATTTAAAAATTAGAGGAGTTGCCACCCATGTTTATTAAAGAAAACATCGAAAAAACTTGTAAAATATAAAGTGGTCTGCATAATAAGATTTTGGGTTCGGGAGTTGATTATGTATAAGGAAGACATTAACACCCTCTAATGTTTGTCTTAAAGACGATTTATCTTTAATTAAACATGCAAATTAAATACCTTAAAAATATTTATTTCACCCCTCAAGACACAAAAACTATTTTTTTATTTTATTAATTGATTTTAATGTTTTAACAAGAAAAAAAATATTATTGAAAATTTGTTATTTATAAAAATATTATTATGTTATTATCTTTTTAATTAATTCATTTTTTACTTCTTTGGGTTTGATGGGAATGAAACTATGTTCCTACGTATCTTCATGTGCAATGGATAATCAGAGTTTATGTAGTTCTTTAAATGATTTGAGTATTGGAGACTTTTGGTTTGATTTTTTAAATTTTAGTATTCTTATATCTATTTTGAAATATTTTTAATGAAACTAAATTAGAAATACATTCAAAGTGGTTACGATGATTTTTTCATGATTTAATGTAACTGAAAAATTAGAAGTATATATAAAGTGACAATTATTAAATCATGATAGATTTTATAATGACTAAAGTATATTTGAAGTAGTCATAATTAAAGTTTTGCATTTTATTAATTTTAAAAGAGTTCACGATAATAAAATTGGAAGACATCCAAAGTGATTGTCATACATCTTTTTATAATTTATAATAGTCAAATTAGAAGTACATCCAAGATGACTATTATTAAACTTCTTCTTTTAAATTAAATAATTTAAATGACATGTTAATAATTATAACAATTAAGATTTTATAAAAGCAATCAAACTAGAAGTGTATTTAAAATGGTTATTTTAACTTTTAATTTTGTAATAACCAAATTAAAAGTGTATCTAAAGTAACGATTATCAAGTATTATTATTATTATCTTATTGATTATTATTATTAGAAACATAATTTTAGGTAACACGTTTAACACACACACACAAAAAAGGTACATAATCTACACGTGAATTTATTTATGCATCCATATATATGGTTTGAAATATAAACAAAAGTAAAGAAAGTACTTAGCTTACCAAGCTTAATATATCATGTGATTAAATATGATGGCTAAAGAGGAAAGGAGAAATAAATAAATAAAAAGAAAATAGTAAAAGAGTCATTGCTTATATATGTGATTTGATGGCTTAAAAAATAAATTTGCAAAGTGAGGCCCTTTACAACTCGTGAGATCACTTAACCCAATAATGTGCAAAAGCTTTCATGTTACCCTTTATACAAATCAACCACAGTGAAGGCTATTGAAGCAATCACACAATGCAAAAATACAGAGTAAGCTGTTGCTCTGTTTGCCACTTTTTTATTGTTTTTTTTTCTTCTTCCACTGAAAGTCTGTAACGAAAATTATGAAAATTTATAATGAAAATTATGCTATAATTCCGGTTGATTCTGTTCTTTGGTTTTTTTGCCTTCTGCACCCCTCATGCTCATGAATATACCATTCAATGTTTTTCTTTGGCCCACTAAATATCAACATAAGGTTTCTGCTATTTACATCCCTGAATTTGTTAAATGCATTCCATCTTTTTGAAGTGTCATATTTTGTTGCTTTTTGTATTGAATTGGGCTAAAAGAAAAACTCATTTTAAGCACAAAAGTAAAAGTCAAATAATAAAAAAAATTAAAAGTAGGACAAAATTGAATATTTAGATAATTGAATTCATTAAAGCTGTATTTGTGTTTTTGTTTTTTTTTACTGTTTGTGCATCTATTTATTGGTTCAATAGAATTTTTTTAACAAAAATATAAATCTTTATTAAATATTATTTTAAAAAAACTTCATTAATTTGTGACGTTATTTTTCTTGTCTTTTAAATTAAATAATTATTTTTCTCGTTATAAGTTAAAAAATTGACCAATATTTTATACAAACTTTTAATAAGGAGCACATGATATCGAGTGCAATTACAAAAAAAAAAAAAAAAAAAAAAGCACACATGATATCAAGTGCAAAAGACATGTCATCGAATCTATATGACATTTGCGTAGAAAAGTCTACTTCAAATATTTTGACTTTTTATAAAATGGATGCGTAAAATTTACTAAATGCAAATAATAAAATCTTATTCTTGCTATTAAAATTTAGGGCATTCTTTACTCACAAAAATTTAGCTATTTGTTCAAAATATGAAGAAAAAATTTTGGGCAACATTTTTCTTTAAGATTTTTGTGATGATACTAAAAAAATGAAAACAAGGTTAATATGATGCTCATATATTAAATAATAAATTCAAAAACATTTTCAAATTTTATTTCTTCTAAGAGACAAAATACCTATCATAGAATATTTTCAATTACGGAATTATTGAATGGCAAAAGCTAACGAACACCCAACGTTAGAAAATAATTAAATTTTATGTGAAATTTTCAAAATTTTTATTATTTGTTATTTAATGTGATTAAAAAATATATATTATTTAATTTCCAAAATATAAATATTTACTTGTTTTTCTCTCTCATAATAATTCTCATACTTCTTATTATTTGTCATTTAATATGATTAAAAAAATATATCATTTAATTTGTAAAACAGAACTTTTTTTTTCTCTTTTATAATAATTCATGAGAGAGAAAAACAATTAAATATTTTTACTTGAACCATGAATTGTTATGAGAGAGAAAAATAATTAAATATTTCTACTTTAGAAATTAAATAATATATTTTTTTGAATCATATTAAATGACAAGTAATAAATTTTATACATAATTTAATTCTCATCTAACGCTCTTAGGACGTTTGATAGGGGATCCTTGTTGAATTATTGTTCAGAAAATTGCTTTGGGATCCTTGTTGAATTATTGTTTAGAAAATTGCTTTAGAATCTCACGATTTAATTAGGTAAACAAAACAAATCAACTTGCATGTAACCTCATCCATGGGTGAACTCGGATTACTCAATTTTGACATTGATTAATTAGTTTTTTATATTTTAAATAAATAACACTAACAATTTATTCTTATTCTATTATTATTTTGTAATTTTTTTTATTTTTTAATAGGATGATTATTTGTATGATTTTATTATGAACTTTGGTGTGTATTTAATTAATTTTTTATTAAATTTGTTGGTGATATTTTTATGGCTTTATTATAGATTAATTTCATTTTAAATTCATCATTTATGAATTTTGGTGATAAATAGAATAATATTTTCTTATTTATGTATTATGTTATAAAAAAAATAATTTTTAATATTATTTTAACATGAGTTAAACTCTTACAAATTTAAATATCTTTAAAAAATTTACATAAATTATCAAGTTGAACAACTATGCTTTATCAAGTTTAACATCTATGCTTAAACTCATCACAAATTATAATAATACGAGAGTTTTTATCATTTATATTGATTGCAGGCTAAATATTGTTCTAAAAGAAAAGGAATAAGGGACACCTTTATTTTATTATTCACTTTTATACATTAAGCATGGACCATCAATGTTCACACCATTATTTAGGTCCAAACTATACTATTTGGAACCCTTGATTCTTACAATCTTAAACACGTTTTTTAAAACGTTTCATTAAATAGAACCATCCACTGCTGTCTTTGTTATTTGTTCTTCCGAGGATGAGTGACCTGCAAAGTTAAGATTATAATTTTAATATAAAATTAAATATGAGTAAAACATAACATATAAAGAGATAAATAAAAAACAAATGTCATGACATGCCTTTATGAAAAGAATAACAAATAAAAAATACTAAAATGAAAGTAATCATTGCCATGTCTAGTAAATTACACTTAACATGTGACTCATGTAAGTATGAAATTTAAAATTCAATATTTGTTAAGAAAATTCGACGCTTTTTTGAAATATTATCGATATGAAAAGGTGTCTGAAATATGAAACTCTATTTTTATAAAGGGAAATAGTTAATTCTTGAAATAATATTATTTTTTAAATATTTAAAGCATAAGGTGTACATTAAATATGATATGGATGTATTATTTTTAATTATAAAAATAAAACTAATTATTTTCCTTTGTAGCTTTTTTTTTTTCATTAATCTTAAATTTTATACCTTGTTGTTCACTTTTTGGTTTACAACGGCAATATCCTTCATAGCAATAAACCAACTTTGGATCACATTTCATAAACCGAATGTTGCGAATGCAGTCCTGTGTTGTTTGACATGGAAGTTATTACTATTACTCCATCCTTTGAGATTGAATGGCCTGTAAATTGATTTTGATTAAATACTGTATAATAACATTATAATAAGAAATAGATGTGACTAAAATATTACATACAACAAGAAAAAATTAATAAATACCATAGCAAGCTTCTCCCACAAGGATCACAAATAAAAATGCTAATTGGAATGAACTTTTTGACATGTCTCCAATGCTGCAATCTCAAGAAACGCAATGAAATCTAAATTCCAACGTTTGATTATATTTTACCAGGAATTAGTTTTAACTATTTATAACAAATGGGGGACTTCGTCTTAATGACCAGAAACTTAGAAACACACTTCATTTAATGCAACCGCATAAAAAGTAATATTCACAATATATTAATAGTATTTTTTATTCAAACAATATATTAATATTATACTATTAAACATTAAATTAATAGTATTTAATTAATGCAATATAATATTTAAATTGTGCTCTTTTATGCAACCGAATAAAAAGTAAAGTGAATAGCGAAAAATCAAAATATTATATTTAATAAATATACTATTTAATGTATTACGATATTGTATTATTAAACATTAAAATAACATTATAAGTTCAACTTTATTGGTTGTTTGGGTTAAGCTAATTTTTTGTAGTTTTAAAAAGAAAACTTATTTTATCTAGCTCAATATTATATTATAAACAATTTTCAATATAATCCTTAAAATATTATTTCATAAATATATCATACTTAATAAAACGATTTAAGAATGATACAAATAAAAATATATTGAATTCTAAACGTATAAAAAACAAAGCTTGGGTTTATTCTGAATATGGGAACATAGAATAGATTCTAAAACTTGATCATAACGTGCCTATACCACTCATTAAAGAAGATGAGGTGCTCCTCAAGGTTGTGGCTGCAGCCCTTAATCCTGTAGATTATATGAGGGCTCAAGGCTATTTCAACAACACTGATTCACCCTTACCTGTAAGTATATATTTCATTATTTTTCTTATAAGCACAATTTTCATTTTGCATCATCAATGTATATTTTTTTTTTACATGTTTGACCAATTTTAGTAGAATTTCTTGTTTCAACCATTTTTTTTATCCACACTAATATTACATGAGATCTTTCTTATAGAGAACAAGTGCATTATCCACACTAATTTTGCATTGTTTAATGTTGTGCTTGGTGCTGGAAATTAAGAGTGTTCCAGGGTATGATGTTGCTGTGTGGTGGTGAGAGTGGGAAGTCAAGTGAGAAAATTCAAGGTTGGGGATGAAGTTTATGGTGATATCAATGAGAATGCTGCCAATGGTCAAAAGGCCATTGGATCTTTGGCTGAGTACACTGCTGCCGAAACCCTAAAGGCCAATGGTCAAGACTATTAGCCCACAAACCCTCCAATTTAAGCTTTGTTGAAGCTGCTGGCCTTCCTTTAACCCTCATCACTGCTTATCAAGGACTTGAAAGAGTTCACTTTTCTGCTGGCAAATCTATTCATGTTCTGGGAGGTGCTGGAGGAGTTGGAACCCTTACTATTCAGATTTAACTTACTCTTCCACACTTCAAAAAATAAGTTAAAATATATAGTTCGGTTAATTAAGTATGATATCTGAGTTATTATAAGTTTATGACATTATCTTTCATACTTGCATATAGAAGTAAAATAAAAACCAAAGTCTCAAGGCTATTTGTGAGATGGATTAAAGATGAATTTATATCTGATAAAAATTTTGATAACATTATTTATTTGAAATTAAGCTCGTTCAAATTAACGTTAGTCTCAAGGCCATATTTCTATCATCCACTATTTCAAATAATTGTTTTGTAACATTCTTCATATCACATTAGTTCTATTGAGTTCTTATTCAGCCCCTTCTATTTGCAATTATGTACAATGAAAATATTTTCGTCCTCTAATGTAAATGAAATTATTTTGATGATATAGCTTGCTAAACATCCTTTCGGTGCATCAAGGATTGCAGCTACTTCTAGTACTGCAAAGTTGGAATTGTTGAGAAGCTTTGGAGCAGACTTTACTATTGATTACACAAAGGAGAATTTTGAAGAACTCGGAGAAAAGTTTGATGTCGTTTTCGATACAGTAGGTCAGATATTGAAACTGAAACTTATAAATACTACTAGGTGTGAAGTTATATTTGTTATCTTATTTTTCTTATTATATCCTACTATAACATATTTCTTCTATCATTTTTTTTCTTTCTCTAACTAGGTGTAAACTAGCGTTTACAGGTATTCAAATATACTTTATCAAGTTAAATAGTTGGTAATGATATTGAAAATTTGTACTATCATTGATTCCAATGATGAAAGTATAAAAGTAGGTTTGAATTATACTGTACTAGATACAAATTATAGCATGCCAACTATCAATATTGTATTGATTAAAATGGAATGAATGTGTACCTGAATTGACGTTCATGTCCATGAGTTCTATTGAAGAGAACTCTAGGAGGTTCTTCTGGCTACATTCTAAGGGGTTATTGTAAAGAAATAATTCTTATGTGTAAATTTGCTTAATGGGATAGCAAATTTATAACCCCCTAGGGTAGGCAGGGACCTCTCTTAATTGGGTTTTTAATCTGATTGACCTAACCCATCACAGAGTCAATCTCAGTTCAAATAATCATATTGATACGATAAGATATTGTACGTTAAAGATAAATAACCATATTGATATGACAAGATACAATAATAATCATATCTTATATTGTCGGTTAATGATAATAGATATTGAGTGATACTAATCCACAATTTTTTTTTAACATTCTCCCACTTGGATAGTGTCAATCAATAATCAACATACAAATCATTAAACTAAAACGACAATTGCCGATATATCATATATTAATTAACGATATGAAAAATTTGAGTAACAAAATAAATATCCGATAGGGATATTTATCATTTGCATTTAGCTAATATTTTTCATAAAATGTATGGCATAATGCAGTCCCATAAATGACACTACAATGGTCCAAGCATAAATAAAATGCTAATAAAAAACATGAAAATGACGTCAACTAGAGCATGTCTCTTAAAGAAAATAGAAAATCAAACTCCCACTAACTTAATACATCAAAAGCCTTGACTAAACCCATGTGAGTTACATGAATAAGAAAAACTCCAACAGTTAAGGCCTTAGTCAGTGGATCTGCTAACATTTCCTCAGAATCAGTGTTTTAAATCCGAGTGTGAAAACTTTGAATTTGCTCTCTAACAAACTGATACTTGATATAAAAATGCTTTGAACAAGTAGAGCTTTTGTTGTTTCAAGAGAAACTCACAGCAGCAGTATTGTCACAGTAAATCGCAAGTGGCCTAGAAATGCTTTCAACTATGTGAAAATCAGATATCAATTTCTTAAGCCACATGGCCTGGCGAGTGGCCTCAAAACAAGCAACATACTCCGCTTCCATGGTAGAGGTAGCTGTAAGAGACTGTTTAACACTCTTCCAAGAGATAGCTCCTCTTGCCATCATAAAAATAAAGCCAGAAGTAGATCTATGATCATCAGGGCAACTTGCAAAATCAGAATCAGAATAGCCAGTGACTTGAAGTTGATCAGACTTCATAAAAGTCAACATATGATCCTTGGTTCCCTGTAAATATCGCATGACCCTTTTAATGGCTTTCCAATGACCCAAACCTGGGTCGCTTAAGTATCTCCCTAAGGCATTGACAATGAAAGCAATATCAGGACGAGTATAAACTTGAGCATACATCAGACTGCCAACAGCGAAAGCGTATGAAATTTTCTTCATAGCATTCATTTCTTCATCATTATGAGGACATTGTTTGTTAGATAATTTGTCACCACGTTGCACAGGTGCAGCACATGAGGAGCAAGCATTCATGTTGAACTTCTTGAGAATCTTCTCGATATATCCCTTTTGAGACAATCCAACTATGCCACGTGACCTATCACGAAGAATTTGGATGCCTAGAACAACAAAAGCTTCACCAAGGTCTTTCATATCAAAATGCCTACACAACATTGATTTTGTCTCAACCAATAGGTTCATACAACTACTAGCAAGAAGAATGTCATCGACATATAATACGAGAATGATGAAATTACTCCACTAGTCTTCAAGTAAATGCATTGGTCTGCAATATTTTCCTTGAAATTATAAGTAGTGACAACTTGGTCGAATTTTAAATACCATTGCCTAGATGCTTGTTTCAGTCCATAAATGGACCTTTTAAGTTTACACACCAAATGCTCATTGCCTGCCTCAACAAAACCATCAGGCTGAACCATGTAGACATCTTCAGCAAGATCTCCATTCAGAAAGGCTGTCTTCACATCCATCTGGTGTAGCTCTAGGTCAAAATGAGCAACTAAAGCCATGACAACTCGGAGTGCGTCCTTTGTTGAAACTGGTGAAAAAGTCTCTTTATAGTCAATGCCTTCCCATTGACTATAACCTTTAGCCACTAATCTAGCCTTATACCTATCAACGTTTCCATCTGGAGTACGTTTTATCTTAAAGACCCATTTAGATCCAACAGGCTTACAACCTGCTGGTAAGTCCACAAGATCCTAAACATTATTATGAGACATGGAAGACAATTCATCATGCATAGCTTTTAGCCAATCAGAAGCATGAGAACTAGAAAGTGCTTCCTGAAATGTGATGGGATCGTCATCATCATGTGGATCATATTCGTGCTCCTGAAGGTATACAACATAGTCATTTGGTATAGAAGGTCAGCGCATTCACTGAGATCGTCTTAATGGGGCCACATTAACATCATCAAGTTGTTGATCATTGAGTTGTGGTTTATCAACTTGTGGCTCTGTCATTTGTTCATCTTCCCTTTCAACAATTTGTTCATTTGTGTGAACCATTGGGGTTGAGATGTTTGTAGGAAAATAAGATGGTAATGGAAATGGTTTGATCTTCTCTGAGGGTCATCAATCGAGGTGTGTAACTCCCACTATCCAAATCATCCTCAAAGAAAACTGCTCGGTCAGATTCAATAACTCGTGTAGAGTGAGAAGGACAATAAAATCTGCATCCTCTAAAACCGATGCAGTAGCCAATGAAATAACTGCTAATAGTTTTGAGATCAAGTTTCTTTTGTTTTGGATTATAAGGTCTTACCTCTTCCTTACAACCCCATACATGAAAATGTCTCAAACTCGGCTTTCTTCCAGTCATTTGCTTAAAAGGAGTTTTGGGCACAGATTTGCTAGGTACCTGATTAAGAATGTACATAGCAGTTCGCAAGGCATCTCCCCAAAGAAATTCTGGCAGAGATGAATGTGATAACATACATCTCACTATGTCCATGAGTGTTTGATTTCGTCTCCCAGCAACGCCATTTTGTTCAGGAGTTCCAGACATGGTGTATTGAGCTTCAATTCTGTATTCATCAAGGAATCGAGCAAATGGTCCTAGATTTCTTCCTGTCTCGTCATAACGACCATAATATTCTCCTCCTCTATCAAACCCTACACACTTAAGTTTCTTTTCTGTTTTCAACTCAACAAAGGCTTTAAAGGTTTTGAAAGCTTCAAGAGAGCTAGCTTTATCCTGAAGAAGATATATCCATCCATATCTGGAGAAGTCATCTATGAAGGTAATAAAATACCTATATCCACTCATAGCAGTAGGAGTAATAGGTCCACATATGTCAGTGTGAATTAATTGTAGCACATCGTCACATCTGTTTGAACTTTTATTCCTGGTTTTAGCAGTGAACTTTCCCTTGATGCAATCAACACAAGTGTCAAAATCTGAGAAGTCAAGATCATGCAGAATACCTTCTTTTATGAGTCTTTCAATTCGAGGCCTAGAAATATGCCCCAAACGTCTATGCCATAGCATAGAGGAAGATTCATCAATCCTGTTACATTTACTCCCAAGAATGGAGTTAACTGACATATCAGTTACGTTTAAGATGTAAAGTTTGTCATACAAAACTCCTGAACCAACAACAGTTGAATTATAATAAATCACCAATTTACCATCACCAAAATAAAAGTTGTATCCACATTTGTCTAAAACAGAAATAGATATTAAATTCCTTCTCATGGAAGGGACATAAACAACATCTTGCAATAATAAAGTGTGTCAAGAGGATAAACATAAAGAGACGACTCCAATGTCAGCAACGGGTACTCCAGCTCCATCTCCCATAACAATCTTTGTCTCAACATCACTTGGTTTCCTCAAGCTTGTGAACCCCTGTAAAGAATTCACAACATGAATAGTAGCCCCTGAGTTTAACCACCAGGAATTTGGAGGAACATCAACCACATTAGATTCAAAGCAAGTTAGTACTAGCAGATTACCTCGCTTCTCCTCTTTCTTTTTCAGAATATAGTAATCTTCCACCTTGTGACCACGTTTCTTACAATACTTGCAAGAACCTTTAAAGAATTTCTTCTTGGGTTCTAAATGTTGTTCTGCTTTCTCTGTACCCTTTTTCTTCTTTTCTTTATATCTCTTAGCACCTTTAGTACCTAAATTAGAAGTAACAAACTGAAGGCTATTAGTCTTATTCTTCTTCATTGACTCCTCCTCTTGGGTGATTATTGCAATCAATTCATCCACTCCATAGTCATGCTTTTGAATGTTATATGAAGTCTTCATGATGTCAAACTGAGAAGGCAGAGATTTCTCCATGGTGAATTTAATCACCTTCAGGCACACTCTGTTAGAGTGTTCCCATTTCTCATGAGAAATTCGTTGAGCTTTAGAAGACTCATCCGTAAGAGGCGCAGACCTAGTCGTCCTCAATGCCAAGTCCAGATTGCCAATTGTCAGGTAGAGATCTAACGATTCTTTCCAGTCCTCATAATTTGTTCCATTTAGAGTTTAGACAAAATTAGGGAAGAAAACTGAACATCACAATAAAGGAAAAAAAGTGATTTAAAAGTTCAGTTTAAAATAAATCCCTAAGCAAATTACAATACATTATAACTTAAATTAATAAATCCTAGCACCGATAGGGTACCAAAAAAAAATTAATATAAGTCAAGAGAAATGCATTGTACAACAACAAATTATACTAATAATAACACGCTGATAGGGTATAATTATCACTAATATAATGAATCAATATTTATTTCATAAATTTACACAAATGCATCCACGATAGGTGAAATTACAATTATGTAAATTAATAGCATAAATCATGCTTATTTTAATCATATTAAAATATGACAAACAAAATTCACATAATCATGCCCACGATAGGCAAGTCATCACAATGCAAATTAATAGAAAAATTATGTTGTAAGTGATAATTCAATACGAAGTTACGTCTCAAATTAAATAAATTCTGATATTATGAAATTTCAAAAATTATTTAATAATCTTAATATAGCCTCCTCCCGATCTGCCTCCATCCACCACACTTCCGCTTCCGCCTCCAGCCTCTTTCCGATTTGCCTCCTTCCGCCTCCTTCGGTCTACCTCCTTCGGTGTCGCCTCTCTCTCCGATCTGACTCCGACACGAGTCCGACTCCGGCGTCCCAAAAAATGGATCTCTCGAAGGTGAAGGAGTGCCGGTGGAGTGGGCGGCCTTGGAGGCGCCGAAATCCCCAAAAAATGGACGGCGTCTGGACGATTCGAAGCGCGAGGGAGTGGCGGTGGAGCGGGCGGCCCTGGAGGAGCCGATATCCCCAAAATTCGACGGGATCTGGGCGACTCGAAAACGCGGCGGAGTGCCGCTGGAGCGGGCGGCCCTGGAGGCGCCGAAAACCCCAATATCTGACGGGATATGGGCGACTCGAAAGCGCGGCTGAGTGCCGCTGGAGCGGGCGGCCCTGGAAGCACCGAAAACCCCAAGATCCGACGGGATCTGGGACGGTTCGAAAGTGCGGCGGAGTGGTTCAAAGGTGAAGGAGACGGTGACCATTGGTACCGCCTCTCTCCGATCTCCGCCCTTCTCAGGTTTCGATTCAGATCTGCGCCCCTCTCAGGTTCCGATATCAGATCTCCGCCCTTCTCAGGTTCTGATCTCCGCCTCTCTCTGATTCAGATTGTGGCGCGTCAAGAGCGCGAGGAAGGAGCTGTACGGCAGGGACGAGATCACCGGCAGGGCCGCTGGTCCCGGCGGGCGACTCGGCTGCCAGCGGACGACTCGGCTGCCAGCGGACGACTCGGCTGCCAGCGGACGACTCGGCTGCCGCCGCGATTTGCTCAGGTATCCATTCGGTCTCTCCCTCTTTCAATATGTGTGTATGTTAATGTTAATTAAAAATAGGGTTTGTTCAATTGACAACCATAAAATGTATCTAGTATGCTCTGATACCAATTGATGAAAGTATAAAAGTAGGTTTGAATTATACTGTACTAGACACAAATTATAGTATGTCAACTATCAATATTGTATGATTAAAATGGAATGAATGTGTACCTGAATTGGCATTCATATCCATGAGTTCTATTGAAGAGAACTCTAGGAGGTTCTTCTGGCTACCTTCTAAGGGGTTATTGTAGATAAATAATTCTTGTGTGTAAATTTGCTTAATGGGATGACAAATTTATAACCCCCCAGGGTAGGCAGAGACCTCTCTTAATTGAGCTTTTAATCTGATTAACCTAACCCATCACAGAGTCAATCTCACTGGAATCCCAGTTCAAATATCCATATTGATACGGTAAGATATTGTCAATTAAAGATAAATAACCATATTGATATGACAACATACAATAATAATCATATCTTATATTGTCGGTTAATGATAATAGATATTAAGTGATAATAATCCACAATTATTATTTTTTTAACATCCAATTCAGGGCAGAGTGAGAGGGCATTGAAGGCTTTTAAAGAAAGTGGCAAAGTTGTTACAATAGTATTAGTGCAACCTGTAACTCCTCCAGCTATCCCTTTCTTACTCACTTCAGATGGTGCTGTGTTGGAGAAACTGAAACCTCAATTAGAGAGTGGGAAGGTGCGGCCAGTGTTGGATCCTAAGAGTCCCTTTCCATTTTCTCACACTGTGGAGGCATTTTCACACTTGAAGACTAATAGAGCGATAGGAAAAGTAGTCATACATCCCATCCCATAAGCATATCAATAATTCTGCCTTGGTAGGTTCTGTGTGTCTATTAAGCTTAGTATATTATTGATGTGTAATGTTGCTTAAATGGGAGAAATGTGTAAATTGTTGATTAATTTTTCTGAGTTGTGGTTGTGACACTTGGGTTGTGCTTTGGTTGCAAAATAAGTGATACATGGCTGAGGAGTGAGGAGGGATATGAGTTCTATGTGAGTCTGTTCCATTTGAATCTGCAATTAGTGATAATATACAAGCTATTGTATTGCAAAAAGTATAAGGTCATATGACATTGAGATCTATTAATGGATAAATAAGCTCTTTCAGACTTGTACCTACAAAATATGTGCATTATTACCTCCAAAACAAATGCTAGGGCTTATTTAACTATGATTTTCCTTTTTGCTTCTTTCTGCTTTGATGCCTCCATCAGAGTTCTTTGTTTTGGACACACCCAGTGAAGGGGATTGTTGTTCAAAAGTCACATTTAACTGACTTATTTTCTTATGGTTGCTAACTATACCTTGGGTTTTCATTTTAATGCCTGCTGAAAATTGCAAGGAAAAATTTTGTTTCTGATTTTGTTTGTTCTTATTCTTCTTTAGTCTTTATGCTACATAAAGGACCATCTTTAATTTCGTGTTTTGAAGGACCATCTTACTTTGTTAACGAGGACAAGGTAGTTTAGTCAGAAAAAAACAAAGGAAAATTCATTAGAATGACATGAAAACAACAAGATATTTTTATTAGAATGACTAGAAAACACAGAAGCAATTCATTTAAGAGTATGAAATAAATTGCAAGGGCAATCACTCTGTAATTTCCCGAATATAAAAATGAAATGAAAACAGCTAAAGTTAATTTTCCTTATACGGATTAGGAAGGTTCCATTGCTTTCTTTGCAGAAATCTTGTTGGAAGGTTCATAATTTATTAATAAGAAAAGAGAGAAAATATTATGAAATAAAAATGTACAGGAACTACTATTAATATTGCATTAGTGGGTTTTCATGATAATAAATTAGTGTTTGTTTAGCAACTATAAAACTATTTTTAGTATTTTAGTATTTAAAAATTAAAAAACAGAAATACGTAAAAGTAATTTTACTTTTTAGTTTTCTATTTTTGTTTTGAAAACTGAAAATAATTTTACAAATTTATGTTGTTTATGCTTTTCATTAATAAAATATTAATTAAAATGAACAAGTTTTTCTATTTTTATATCTTTAAAACAATTTTTAAATAACTCTTGTCAAACAAGTTTCTTTTTCTTTTTTTTCAAAAAAAATTTTTAAAAATTATTCTTAAATTTTTTTTTAAAAAAGTTAAAGAAAAATTAAACCAATCAAACTCTTAGTTATTCACATGATTTTGTTTTTAACTATCACTTTATTCATAGAATGAACCAATAATATTTACTGTTGTGTAACTTGCAAAGTAAATTAATTAATTTTATTTTTTAAATTTAATTAAAATATTCGTTAACTAATTATATGTCACATCATTATTGGTAGGATTATAAATAACGTAATGATATAAAATATGTAATAATTTCTCCTTCAGGAGAGGGTACACAATATCATGCACATATTATTAATTAATTTTAGATTTAACGAGTGATGTTGATTTCTGATTTATTTTCTTTTTAAAATTTATATTTAATAAATTCCTTTTCATATGAATCAATTCAATTTTTTGTATTAAGTATAAAATCATGTTCATATACCTCATCTATAATTATTATAATTAATATCATGTAAAAATATGCTTTACATTTTAAATAAAATTGATATATATTATAATATGTTATCAAACAATTTGTTTGAATTAATTAATTAATTCAAATTTAATATTATTTTTGTATTATTTAAATTTATTGTTTAATTTTTTTATTTTGTATAATTTATTATTATTATTTAAAATTTTAATTAATTATTTTTTTTACTTTATTTGGATGAGATTTATAAATTTGGTGTGATGTATTCAGTTTATCCATATTTTCCACAACCAATTGGGTGTATTATTTAATGAGCTTAGAAACTTACTTATGGTGACGGGTTGGTTTGAATATCCGCTAGATTGAGTATGGAAGACATAAGAAGGAACTGAATTGCCATTGTTTTTACCCTCTCAAAATATAAAGCCAGCTAACTCGATCTGAATATACAAGAACATTAGTTAGCACTGTGTTTCTTCATTCACTCGATTCTGAATTTAACAATCATGGTTAGCATCTTATTATCTTATTAATTGTGTTTGTTTGTTTTCTCCATTTAATTTAATTCCCATAAAGCAAAAAGGCTAATTTCTTTCGTCTCTATGTATGGTAACAATTTGTTTTTGTTAATTTGAATTTTGTGTGGTTTGTGCAGTCTCTTACAACTTTATTGTTCTGGTCAATGGTGAGGTTTGTGACATGTTTTGCGAGTGAGCCAGCAATTTCAATCTCAACAGTGCTATACCACAGTTGTCTTTTGCCTCACAATATGATTTTGATTAGAATGGTTCGTCACGAGTTGCTCCATCAACAAAATCATCTCTTGCATCTTCTCATCACCATAATGAGTTGTTGGTAGTGAATATGCATATGGATCCATTTGTTAATCATTTTTCAATATCTCCAATACTTTCTGCCTTTGTTTTTGTGAAGCAAAAAACATTCAGGAAAGGAAATAATTGTCAAATTGAAATATTGTGAGTGCTTTTGTAGCTAACCCTTGGCTATGGTTGTTGTAAATGATGCTTTATATATTATTTGCTTAATTTTCATGATGTAATTTTTTAGGAGTTTGATGAAGATTAGAAAGTGATGTATGAGAGCAATGTTTGGCAGTGTATAATTTTCATGTCAATGCATATATTCAAAATAATTAGAATGTGACTTTTTTAGTTGCAATTAGAATGTGATTTTTTTTTTGTTACGAATTCAGAAAGTGAATTTGAAAAATGAAATATAAGGGACAAAAACATAATTAAACATCAAATTAACTAAATATTTAAATTTTAGAAAATATTAAAAAAATATGAAGTGATGAGTACAACAAAGATACGTTTCCAAAAAATAAGTTTCTAGATGACTACCGTTTAGAGAGTGTTTATAATTTTTTTTATAAGTCAAAGAAATTAGAGTATTTATAGTAATTAGATGAATTTCCTCTCAAGTTAACTGATAATTATTTGAATTTTGGGGTAAAACATTTTTTTATGTTCTTCATTCGTTCTTGAGATTTCTTACCAGAACAATTACTAGATCTTTAAAACTTTGTTTTAAGAGTTTTTGATATTCATGCATAAATCAAGTTGAAGGGACCAAAAAACAAAAAATAAGGCCTAATATGAAAAAATATGTATAGGAGTTAAAGTGTAAATATGAAAAGTTTTAAAGTCTTTAAACCGTATGCAACTTTCCTGTAGTTTTAAAAAACCACAGGAATTTCCTGTGATTTTTTTTGCAGAAAATTTATTTTTTAAAAAAAAAATAAATAAGTGCTTGAAAATAATTATTTAAAAAATAATAAAAATATATTTATAAATATTTTTATAATATATTTGTCAATTTAAAATAATTTGATGTTACAATAAGTATGCCTGCACAATATATTAAATTTGATGTTACAATAACTATATATACAATAAGTATACATACAAAATTATACGCTAAATCTAAAAATTATTTTAACTGTAATAATAGAAAAATGTACTTGATGTCAACCCGTTTCAATTTTAAGGTGTGAAAATTAAAAAAGTGAAAATAAATAAATAATTAATACTCCTGTGAGAAGTAAAGGAATGATGATAATATAATAAAAAATAATAATCATTGGGTATCATCATATATAGACATGATTCACCATCAATCAACAATAAATTGATTTTAAGATAAAAAAGAATTTAAAAATTATTCTGGATACATATTGCTTGAACTTTCATAAAGACATAAAAGCTATTTTCTTCGTGGATAAATAAATTAATAAAAGCCATGTGACTCCACCAACATAATTGTGCACCAATACTGAAGGAAAGAATCATTTTCAAGCATCTCTCTATACCATGTTGGCATGATCTCTTTCCAATAGCTACTAGGCCTATAAGTTTCACTGATCCAATAATAATTAGTTTCATCACAATTCTGGTCAATATCCTGTGATTACTTGCCTCTTCTTATACTGTATTATGATCTATTCTAGTATGTGACACTGGCTTTAGTGTGGATTCTTTGGCATGATTAGCAATGCCATGACCTTTCTGGTTGCTTGTTTCATTGATGAGTTGACTAGTGGTGGCAGAGTTATTCAATTCTAGTTTTGTTTACTGTCTCCCTTTGAGAACCTCTTGAGCTAGTTACTTCTGTATGGACAGGAGTTCTAAGTACAACCCCACTGCTAAATCTTATTGGTCATTTAATATCATATAGGAAAACTTAATTACATTGAGTCTGACTGTGTTCATGTCTTGAAAGTCCAAAGTTTGGATGTCACAACTTGATAACAATGATAATCCGAAATATTCTTCTGTTGAAAAATATTTTTATTCTAACATGTTTTTACTTATTTTCACCTCATTTTTTTTTTCTTTTTTCTATCACAAATCATTATATATATAGAGACGGAGTCAAGATTATAAATTAAGAAGAGCCAAATAAAAAGAAATATTCATATCTAAAAATTAAACAAAAAAATTATTAATAAAAATTAGTATTTATATTAAATAATTTTTTACTAAAAATTTCAATAAATTTTTCATAAGATTACTTAATTAATAAAATTAACACAAAATAGTCTTTGATTTCCAGATCAATTATAATTAAATAAGAACTAAAAAATTATTTAATCACTAATGCAATCTTTTATATATTTTAAAATATAATAAAATATTATTATTAAAAAAATTAATAATAATAAAATATTTTATCTAAAAAGGAAAATTATAATTATCTCCATACTGATATAATATAATATAATATAATATAATATAATATAATATAATATAATATAATATAATATAATATAATATAATATAATATAATATAATATAATATAATATAATATAATATAATATAATATAATATAATATAATATAATATAATATAATATAATATAATATAATATAATATAATATAATATAATATAATATAATATAATATAATATAATATAATATAATATAATATAATATAATATAATATAATATAATATAATATAATATAATATAATATAATATAATATAACTGTAAAAATGAAATAAAAATTTTATTATCTTTGTAACAAATACTATAAAAGAGAATTAAAATATTTTATTAAAATATTAAAGTATTATTATCATTGCAATTAAAATCAATTCTCAAATAAAATAATTAATTAAATCAAAACTTTAAATTTTATAAAATACATGTTAAAAATATTATAGGGGTCAAGCCTCTGAAAAACTTAGAGGTTCATCTAACAACAGTTTTTAAGATAGATTTTGATAAATTTTAAAAATTATGTTGAATTTAATTAAATTTTACAAAATCAGATTGTAATTAAGGTAAGAAATGTGAGAATTACTTCCCACTTATATATATTTAATTTGTCATATCATTAGTTAATCAGAATCACAAATGGTGTAGTAATAAATTTATTTAGTAGGATAAAAATATTGTTAATTATTCAATCAAAATATTATCTTCCACTTCTAATCCTCCAAAATGTTGTCATGCTTTACTAAATTTTCTTTTCAACAAAATTAATTATTAATAATGAGTTTACGATGTATAAACTCTAACATGGACATTTGATACAACACCAATACCGTAGGAGTACAAGTGTGAGTTGAAGTCCCACATTGGTTAGAAATTGGGAAGTTGAGTAATATATAAGTGAGAAAGACCCATAACCTAATGCCTTAAGGTTTTGGGTTGAAGGCAGTATCATGTTCTAATTGTGATTAACCCCCTTTGGTCTGTCCCAACAACTGGTATCAGAGTCAGGTTGTGATTGTCAGGTTAACGGTGGATTCCGTCATTAAAATGTATGCTGTGAGTTGAAGTCCCACATTGTATACAACTTTACATATATGCATAAATAGATTTTTTAATAAAATAACATGAGTAACATATCAAATTACATAATAAAAGACATTATTTTTTTAAATTGTATTGAGTGTTTATCTATGTGAAAAAATCAATTTAAGTATTTGGGTTGTATAAAAAGATTGGTTTAATTGTTTAAATCAACAAAATGAATTTTAATTAAAAACCTAATTAGAAGTTATTGACACATATCAAGTGTTTGTATCATTGACATAATGACACTTCAAATCAGAAACTACTACCCAAATACTCATTACATAATGATGTGCCGTTATTATTATGCACTTGTCTAAAAGATTTATATTAACTTGATTGACTATCACATCTCCCCATCATGCAGAGCATCCACATGTAGATCTCTAATGAGAATTTAGTTGCACGTAAAAGAATTAATTACCTTAATTTGATATATGTAAGAAATTAATCTAACAAACACAAGGGTATATTGATCATTAACATAGAATATATCCCAATATATAACAATGTGGAATATGAGTTGTACACCTAGAGAGAAATACTCCAATGGGATTATCATATTTCAGTTATATTCAATGGTGGGAAAGAACATTGTGCTAACTATTCATATGTTGAGAACCATTCACAATGTTTGTTTATGTTAACTTCGTTCTTTTGGCACAGTTTCCTGACTCAACTTTTTCTTTGCATAGTTGCATTCCATTCTATTAGTCACAAATTTCTTCTTATACCTTATTCTCTATTTTTTATTTTTTTTAAAGACAAAAATAATATTATTCAACAACACAAGCAAACATTACCCACAAGGTGTGGGACAATGTTGCATGCACACCAGGTAACAATTTATTACGTATATAACAGTTGTACTAGTAATCAACCTATTACACTAGCAATGCTTCCCTCACACACACTTTCCTACCCAAGCAAATACATGTATCAGCACAACCAAATACAACATTCCATTGATAAAAAGATAAGTCCATATTTTGCACTCTAACCTTTATCGACGTTTCATGACTTGAACTTCGTATAATCCAGCACCATTAATACATTGCTTTGAACTCCTTTAAAGCAAATTAAATTCCTAAGTAACCAAATAGACTAATGAGTAGCAAACCAAATAAGCATACACATTTTCCTATTTGATTTTCCACAACATAATCTATACCGTTGTTAAAATGAGCAATACAGTCCATAGATAGAGTTGGCATAAATTCCAACCATGATTATAACATGCCTACTAGACCAAAAAAAAGAAGAAAACTTACAGCTAAAGATCAAGTGATTAATTATCGATTTGCCTAGGACCTCACAAAATTAGCATATATTATATGCATTACTCCAAATGTTCCCTCTACATAGGGCCTCCTTTACTTGAATTCTCCTAGGAGGCACTCTCCAAGCAAAAACATTGATTTTAGATGGTACCTTGCATCTCCATAGAGTCTCCATCATTTAAAATAATGCTAGTGTGGCTGTGGTGCATACCTTCTTTTTAACTTTTACATTAAAAATTGTTTTCAAAGGGGAGAGATTGGAGTATCTTTGGTTATTCATTCTACTTGGACCAACAAGTGGTTGGTCTTTTTTTTTTTGGTAGGTAAGAATATAATTGGCACCAGAGGTGCCGAAATACAGATACACACAAGACCCAGCAACAACCAAGAAGCTAAACACTAATAAACTAACAACATGACAGCAATACTCTGAGCGCCAAAAGAGAGGAGCAACAGAGCCAAAAGAACAACGTTTCATTCGAGGAGGGAGATGGATGATTTTGATTTTTTTATCCAGGAGATGGGATTGGTAGACATCCCAGTCATTGGAAAAGGAGTCACATGGATCTCACCAGATGGACAGTCAGCTAGTAGATTAGACAGGTTCCTATTCTCACCGGCACTGATGGAGGAGTGGGGAGTTACGGCATAGACGGTTGGTACCAAGGAATTCTATGATCATTGTTGGATAAGCACTAACAATAATAAGCAACTGAGGACCTAAGCCTTTCAAGTTTTTTTATTATTGGCTGGAAGAGGCCTCCTTTGGAGAGCTGATCAAAGCAAGGTGGAACTCAGTTCAGGGTTCAGGGTGGAAGATGTATCAGCTGGCAAGGAAGCTAAAGGCTATTAAAGGTGAGATAAAAAAGTGGTCTGAAGGTGTGTGGAAAAAAGATGATCTTTTTCTGGCTGAAAGGGTTCAAGAAATGGAAGTGGTTGATCAGCAGTTAGTGGCGGGCGACCAGGTGCTTAATAGATCCAGGCAGGAACTTATGACAGAATATTGGGCCAAAGCAAGGGTGATGGAACATGCATTGCTGCAGAAATCAAGGGTACGATGGGCTCTTAATGGAGACAATAATTCCAAGTACTTTCATAATTGTTTTAAGTCGAGATGTCATGCAAATTCCATATTGGCAGTACAGTCGGATTCGGTGTGGCTGGAGAGTGTGTCTAATATTAGAGTCAAAATATTCGAACACTTCTCTGGATTTTCCAGGAAAGATGGTTGGATCGACTGACCATGGATGAAGTTCCTTTTCCTCAAATATCAGAACAGCTCAAGCAGGGGTTGGAGGCGCCGTTTTTGGAGGAGGAGATTAAGGCGGCTGTGTGGGCATGTGAAGGCAGAAAAAGCCCAGGGCCCGACGGTTTTGGAATGAATTTTTACAAATCATGTTGGGCAGTAATTGGCCAAGATGTGGTTAAGGCTATACAGGAGTTTCATGGGTCTGGTATATTACCGAGAGGGGTAAGTTCTTCTTTCATTACGCTCATCCCAAAGGTGGCCACACCTTCAGGGCTAAGCCAGTACAAACCCATTTCCTTAATATCAAGCGTGCATAAGATTATCTCAAAGATATTGGCTGTGAGGCTGAAAAAAGTATTGACTGGGCTAATTTCGCCCACTCAGACGGCTTTCTTGACTGGCAGATCAATTATGGATGGAGTAGTGGTGGCAAATGAGCTGATGGACTGGGCAAAAAGAAGGAGAAAATCATGTTTTTTGTTCAAGGTGGATTTTGAGAAGGCTTATGACTCAGTCAGTTGGAATTTTCTGGATTATATGCTGGAAAGGATGGGGTTTGGATGGAGATGGAGACGGTGAATGAGTGCTATAGTCCGAAATAACTATGTCTCGATCCTAGTAAATGGATGTCCCACTCCAGAGTTTAAGCCAGAGAGAGGGTTGAAGCAGGGAGATCCTCTGTCGCCTTTTCTGTTCTTGATAGTGGCGGAAGCTTTACCAGCATTGTTTAGATCAACCATTCAAAAAGGCTTGTACAAAGAGATAAAGGTACAAGATGAGGTCAAGTATTCAGTGCTACAGTATGCAGATGATGTCATTATGATGGGTGAAGCGGACCTGCAATCTGTATGACATCTGAAGGCGATGTTGCGGGGGTTTGAAATGGTGTCAGGTTTAAAGGTAAACTTCAGTAAGAGCAGTTTCTATGGTGTAAATGTGTCACAATCATTCACACTTGCGGCTACCGGAATGCTAAACTGTAATGTTGGGACAATGCCATTCAAATTCTTAGGGGTACCAGTGGGAGTAAACCCTAAGAGGGAACAGGTGTGGAAGCCAGTTATTGATCAGTTTAAAAGGCGCTTATCAGGTTGGAAGGCAAGGAATATGACTTTTGCTGGGAGGTTGGTATTACTGAATTCAGTGCTAGCTGCTCTTCCATTGTATTTCTTCTCCTTCTATAAGGCTCCAAAGTCAGTGTTGAAGTCTCTCAAGAGGCTGCAACGAACTTTCCTGTGGGGAGGTAAGGAGAGTCACGCAAAAATTGCATGGGTTAGCTGGGAAAAAGTCTGTAGGCCAAAAGATGAGGGAGGTCTGGGTGTGAAGTGTTTGGAGAAATTTAATATCAGCTTGCTGGCAAAGTGGAGGTGGAGAATTCTGTCAGATGATACGGCTATTTGGGGACTGCTGCTGAGGAGCAGGTACAGGGAGGCAGATGGATATATGGATAGCCCCGAATCTTTTATCCATACCTCCCAATGGTGGAAAGACATATGGGCCATTGATGGACCAAATGCGGACTTGCCTGGGTGGTTCAAAACTAGAGTCAATAGAATTGTAAGGGCTGGAACGGGGACTTTATTTTGGGAACAGAGGTGGATGGGAGATACAGCTTTCTGTGTATTGTATCCCAGGTTGTATGCTTTGACAGAGGAGAAGTTCATCACTATCAAGGATAAATGTGTTTTGGGAGGCCAATTATCATCATGGAAATGGGTCTGGCGAAGGGAGTTATTTGTATAGGAGGAGCAGTTGCTTCTTGCTTTTCAGGAGTCATTAAATCAAGTTGCATTGGTAGAGCGGGAGACAGATGAGTGGGGATGGAATTCAGGGGCTGGGGGATATTCGGTGGCGGAAGGGTATAAAGTGTTGGATGGAGGGATATCTGAATTGGGAATGAATTTTGTGGAAACCCAGCATTTACGTAGGCTGTGGAAGGAAAAGCTGTCATCTAAGATACTGGTGTTTTCATGGAGACTGCTAACAGACAAATTACCCACTATAAAAAATTTGTTAAGAAGAGGGATTCAGGATCCTGGTTTAAATCCTGTTTGCAGGTTCTGTAATAATGGGATAGAGTCAAAGAATCATTTATTTTTACAATGCCCAATCATACAAACGCTGTGGTATAAAGTTATTAGCTGGGTCGGGGTAGAGACACCACTTCCGGGAGATCTGAATCAACTGTTTCTGTTATCCTCTGGCTGGGTGGTGGGAAAGCGGAAGAAGACATGCAGTTATGTGTTTTGAATCGTTGTATGTTGGTGCATTTGACTGTCACGGAATGTTGTTATTTTCCAAAGGGTCAAGGTGGAATCCCTTGATATGTTAATGTCCATTAAACTGTTATCGTGGCAGTGGCTGTTGTTTTCTGTTGGTTTTAAGGCAGGGTGTGTGTTCTCTGACTGGTGCTCCCAGCCTAGATTGTGTCTGATGAATATGAGATAGTTTCAATTGTGATTATGCTACTGTATAGTAGGTTGAAACGTTGTGTTTCAACTACTTTTTACTTCCTATAATAAAAAATATATACTTTGCTGTTAAAAAAAAAACAGAGCCAAAAGAACTGAGAAACAGAAAAGAAACACCACCAGAAAGACACAGACATCATAAACAGCACCAAAACAAATACATCAAAACAGAGAAAAATAATAACAGAGACCAAATATGTAACTAATGATTAAGTGGTTGGTTGTTGTTTGTTAATTTAGAAGCTCGATTGTGTAACTAAATGTTAAATTAATTTATAAAACACTTGTGAAATTATTATAAAATTATCTATTTATTTCACTGCATATACTTTCAAACAAATTCCAACCATATACATGACATGTTTGACTTGACAAATACAATAATGATGATATACATAACAACAAAAGCGAATACACTTTGAATAATATTTTAATGACAATCAATTTATCCATGCAAAATAATTTATGTCTTTCACATTATGCGTCAAAAAGTGCATATTACTACTTTTTGTCTCCAAATTGTTGCTTTTTCAATTGTTCAAACAAGCTTCCATCATAAACACCTCGTATTGTTTCTTTTTGCAGTAAACCACTCTTATCTTTAGCAAGTTTGTAAAGGAGTCCCCATTCAACCGCACTACCGATCCTGTGCACCATTGTCAGATCATATTAATTAATAATTAATACCCCTTAGGATTGAATTGTAAGAGAAAAAAAAATACATTTTTGACTAAAATATAACTAAATTTTAATTACATCTATACTATTTAACAATGTTTTGAAAACTAGGTCGACTAATCCTTATAGGATTTGAAAAAACGATAAAATCATAGAGCATTAAACTCATATAAAATTGGTTAAACCGACCTCAAATTGATAGAACTAGTGAGGATCAGTTTAATAGATTCACAATATTTTTTTTTTCAGAAGGGTCAATTTTTTTTTTACTTACGCAAGTTTTTTGTCCTTAAAGTTTTATAAAAAACAATTTTCAATCCTTGAAATTTAAAAAAATTAGTTTTAGTCTTTGAAATTAATTTGTTTTTTTTATTAATATTGTTTGTTTATAAATTTCAATATATTTGGTTGTACCGAATGTGAAATTAAATATTAGAGAGGTTGGAGTTTAAGAGAAGAGAGATTCATGATTACAAAAATATGTTTTCTGTCACAAATTTTTTAACAGCGTTAATAAAAAAAGAAGATTAAAAATAAATTATGGACTAAAAAATATTTTCGAATTTTAAGGACTAAGTAAGTTTTTGTGAAAGTTTAGAGAAAAAAACTTATTTAAACCTTCTTTTAAAAAAAATTTAAATTTTACTAAATACACCTCATGTTTTTTAAGTTAACACCTATAATACCAAATTTAATGAAAAGAAAGGGGTTAGCTTAATAATATAACAATATAGTTAATAAGAATTCTTTTCTATTTCATTATTGCCTTCACAATCCTTATATAATTTTTTTGTCATCTATTATGTTATATGACACTTTTATGTTTTAATATTATAAATATCTTGTTATATTTTATTTAATAATTTAGTTACTATAATACATTAAAATTAAAAAATTATTTTATTTAAGACTAATTCCATTACCAATACCGTCACTATAATTGAATTAGTGAAATGTTAATTAGTGTCTTCACCATTGCTTGATTTTAAAAGTATTGTCATTTAATATTATGGTTTCAAAATTATATTTCAATTAAGATTCTATTTCTAATCATATTTTTTATTTATAATATAAATTTCTAATAAAAAATATTTTAAAAATAATCTTATTTTTCATGAGAGTATTGAAGATAAATAATGTTAACTATTTTTTAAATTTATATGATTAATTTTTTTCTTATATTTTAATATGGAGGAAGTATTATTTATAATAAAAAAATATTTTTATTCTGAAAAATAAGATTAATATATAAATAGTAAAAAAAAAAGTAATTTCGTAAAATAGATATATGACAAAACTACCTTCCTCCAAAATCTTTAGGCTCTCTATTTGCCTTTATCATCTGCTTCAACTCATCATATGTCAAAGCATTTGGTTGTGTAAGTGCATGCTTGCTGAAGATTTCTTCAAATTTTGAAGCAACAAACCTAAAAGAATTATCATAAAATATAATAAGAAAGAACAAAGATTTATCAATGACATTGAAAAAAAAAAAATATATATATATATATATATATATATATATATAAAAGACACATGTTTTATAATTGGATGACTATAATGAAAGATATGAAAAATAAAATGTTTGAAGAATTATATACCTTCCTTCAGAATCGTAGACTCCAGTATCACTACCATGTTTACCACGTTGAATATTTTTAATTTCAATAGGAAAAAGTAAAGATGGAAATTTTCCCTGCACAGTGAGAACTTGATAAGTGGTAATTTTTTCTTTAAAAAAAAAAAAGTGGTGGTTTTAAGTGTGAGCAAAGAAAAAATAATTTTTAGAGCATTTTATTTTAATTATCAGTATTCTAAAACTATATAGGTTATTGAATCAACAAAGATATTTATTGTTTTTTTTCTGTTACATTATTATTTTATTACATTGTTTTCTCTTTTTATTTTATTATAAGAATGTTTATTGGGTTGGGCGACTAAAAGACTCAATCCAACCCAAACAGATTGCGTTATGTTTTTATTGTGATTGGATGAAATCTAACCCAATTCAGTTCACTACTATAAGTTAGGTGACGGGTTTAATAAGTTAAACACAATATTCAACTTAACTGACATAATATTAAATTATTATTATTATTATTTAAAATTACGTGTGTTGTTAGTATGTGTTTTTCTTTTGATATTATGTTTTTATTTGTTTGAACAAATTTTGTAGTTTGTATTTATTTGAATAACTTGACTAGCTTTGACAAATTGTATTTACTTTATTGTAAGCAAATGTTTTTTTAGTTATTATTATTTGAAAATTTAGTTGTATGCTAATTTTAATTTGTTTTAGTTTTGATATATAATTTGTGACTATAATTTATTGTTTATTTTTATTTTATAACAATTATATAGTCTATTCTTTTTAAAATATTCTAAAAAGCTAAAAAAATAATATTCTAAGTTTTTTTTGAAAAACTAATTTTTAAAAAAATATTTTTTAAAACTGCGACTTAAAATGAAAAACAAAAAAACGTGCGCAGTATAAAAACATAACCCAATTTAAGTCAATGTTTTATTATTAGATTAGGTATTAAATTTACTTAACTAAGATCAGTGTTCACTCCAAACAAAAACTTTTTTAACTAAAAAACGTGCGCAGTATATTTGGTATAAGAGCAACGCAAATAGTGATTAGTTCTCTTAAAAAAAGAAGATTTAAAGAATGTGGGTGATTATTTGCATGAAGGCATTCCTTAGGTAACAGAGTGGTTTGACAAAATAAATATCTGGGAATCAAAGATGGTTGATCATGAAAGGATGATGTGGTTGAGATGCTATGGTACACCGGTACATGGTTGGTGAGATTTTTCTTTTAAATCTATTGGATCTCTTTATGAGCAATTTGTAAAGGTTGATGAACCTACCAAGATGAGGAATAGGTTGAATTTTGGGAGAATCGCTATAAGATCAAAAGAGATGGACCAAATTAATTATGTTGTAAGCTGTGAGGTAGGGGACGAGGTTTTCACAATTAAAGTTGTTGAGGAAGGATTTGAAGATAATTTAAATTGTTGTTCTTGTTGTAGAGAAAAATATTTTCCAGATGATAGTTCTTCGGAATCATCGCAGGAATAATTGTTCTTGGAGGATTTGCAGGTGCAAGAGGCCTTGGCAGCGCTGATTCGATTTCGAATTCAAATTCAAAAATGAATTCGAATTTGGTTTCAGGCGCCAATAAGGAGAAAGAAGTATTATGGTTGCAGAGGATTGGGTCTTTCTTCTAATGGGGCTAACACGTATGGTTTGGTGAGAATAGTTTGCAGAGTTCTATGCCGCATCTAGAAAGCAGAGAGTGGTAGACCAATTTGAGAAAGATAGTGTCCAAGTTTCAACAGCAGAAGAAGTTAAATTAACGCTTACTTTCTCTTGTGGAGGGGGCTTTACATCTCAAACAAAGGATCTTTGGCATCAACGTAGTTTAGGGAGTCTTGAAGATTTTCAATGCCCACTTTCTAAGGAAGGGTATTGTCCTACTCAAAAACTCTTTTCATCTCAGAATTCACCAGATAGGAATAAATTCTTTGAGGGGATCATGAAGAGATGAGCTCAAGCAAGATTGAGGCAAAATCCTTTGGGATTTGGCTTGAAAATTGGGAGTTACCGGAGATAAATCATAATCATAATCAGAATATATCAGGCAAATTGACACATTAGGAATGGAGCAACAAAGCAAGGGTATAGGGGCTCTCAAAGGAAGGCATGTCAAGCCAGGAAAAGATATCTCAAATCCTTGTGTAAAGAATTTGTGGTATTTGTTTTTGGCAGGAAACTAAGGCAGCATCGATCCAACAATGGTTCATCTGGGAGATTTGGGGAGGGTATGGATGTGACTAGATAAGTTTAAATGCGAAGGGTAGGTCCGGAGGGTTGCTCAATATTTGGAGGAAAAAGGTGTTCTCACTCAAATTCCATTTTCACTGTGTTACAATAGCATATATCCAAAGGGGCTTGCCTTCTCCTTAACATTTATGGGGTTTGTTTTAAGGATGACAAAAAAATTCGCACTCGCTGGTACGAGTTTTTTTCTACCTATTTTTTAACGGGCACGGGTTTGGTATCATAATACGCATACCTACGAGTACCCGTTAAACTAATATTTTTGGCAAATAAATCAAATTAAAATATTAATTATCAAAATTCATTGATATCAATATTATTTTTTTATGAAAACTTCATAGTTAATAAATTTATTTATTATAAAAGTGCTGAGAATATAAAATAAAAATTTTATTTTATTTGTATTAAATATTTTATTATAATATATTATATTAATCTACTTTTAGATCTAATTAATATTGTAGAAACTAGTATAATTTAATTTTTAGATTTTTCAAAAAATAAATGATTTATTTGATAAAACTTCTTATAAAAAATATTTAATTTTAAGAAAATTATTTTTTAAAATATCCATGGGTACCCGTGGTTACTCGCAGGTATTAAAAAAACCCGCAAGTATTTCTATAGCGGATACCCGATTGGTTTTTAGCGGGTAACAGGTAGCAGGTCGGATGGCGGGTAACTACTACCCGTGCTTGCCCCGACCCATTGTCATTCCTAGGCTTGCTCTTTGGAAAAAAAAAGAATGATGCAGTCTAATATTTCGATGACAAAGAGAGGTTTGCCATTTTCTGCTTGGGGTTTAACAGGTGATTTTAATTCAATGTGTTCAAGGGTTAAGGTAGTTGGCAGATCAACTTATCACAACTGAAAGGAGATGGATGAATTTAGGGATGTCACTTCAGATACGGCATTGTTGGATATTAATTGGACTGGTGGCAATTTCACATGGATTAGCCCAAATGGTTTGTCATCTCACAAAGTTTTATGAGACTTGAATATTTCTACACAATGGTTTGTCAAGGTCTATAAGGAGGTTTGTTGGAGATGGAAAAGCAAAAATTTTTGGAAACATGGTGTGGGGACGGAGCTCTTAAAGACACATTTCTAAGACTTTATTTAGTGGCTCATGACAAAGACTGTGTGCTTGCTGATTTAGGTTAATTTCAGGGTTTATAAGGAGGTTTGTTGGGGATGAAGCTCTTAAAGACACATTTCTAAGACTTTATTCAGTGGCTCATGACAAAGATTGTGTGCTTGCTGATTTAGGCCAGTTCTCAAGGTCTATAAGGAGGTTTGTTGGGGATGGAAAAGGCACAAGTTTTTGGAAACAAACATGATGTTGGGATAGAGCTCTTAAAGACACATTTCTAAGACTTTATTCAGTGGCTCATGACAAAGACTGTGCTTGCTGATTTAGGTCAATTCTCAAGGTCTATAAGGAGGTTTGTTGGGGATGGAAAAAACACAAGTTTTTGGAAACAAACATGGTGTGAGGATGGAACTCTTAAAGAAATATTTCTAGAACTTTATTCAGTGGCTCATGACAAAGACTGTTTGCTTGCTGATTTAGGTCAGTTCTCAAGGTCTATAAAGAGGTTTGTTGGGGATGGAAAAGACACAAGTTTTTGGAAACAAACATGGTGTGGGGATGGAGCTCTTAAAAACAAATTTCTAAGACATTATTCAGTGACTCATGACAAAGACTGTGTGCTTGTTGATTTAGGTCAGTTTCAATGTAGGTTTTAGGTTTACAATGGAATTAGTGTAGGAGTTTGTTCATGTGGGAACAAGAACAATTGTCAAAGTTAAAGTTTTTGGCTAATAATTGGGTCCGACAAGTGGATAAACAAGATAAATGACACTAGATAAATGATCCTTCCAAATCTTACACAATGGGTTTAAGGTACAAAGTTATTTTTAATTTGCAAGGCAATCTTTTGGGAGTAGAAGAGAAGAGATGTATAAAAAATTTTTGGAAATGCAGAATTCCTTAAAAAATTCTTCTATTTTCATGGCGTCATTTGCAAGACTGGTTATCAATTATGCAACAATTAAGTCTTAGAGATGCAATTTGCAAGGTAATTTCATAGCTTTGTGTATTTTGTTCTTCAAATGAAGAAAACATTCAGCATTTATATTTTGCATGCCAATTTGCTAAGTTGGTTTGGAAGAAAGTGTTTCAATGGTTAGTTATCCAAATAGTTTGACTTGATTGTTTTCTTCGATTATATAATTCTCTTGGATCTATTCATTTATTAAAGAAAGCTAAGGAGGTTGTCATGTTGGTTTGACATCCTTCTTGTTGGGTTATTTAGTTGACACATAATGTTGTAATTCTTAAAGACAAAAACCCTAATCAACAAGAAGTTGTTGAAAGAATTAAAATTTTATTTTAGAGTTGGATGATATACAAGTTTGGGGTGCCCTTTGAAATAGTTTTTTCCTCATGGGTTTACACAATCCATTATTTTATATCTAAATGTTTCTTGTCATTGTTTTTTAATCTAAATGATAGTAACTAACTTATTGTAGTATGATACATGTACATCTTGTACGATTTATTGGATCACGATATATACTACTTTTACTCTTAAAAAAAAAACCTTACGTATAATAAAATAATTAATGAAGAGGATAGATGGTTATAAAAAAAATGAAGATATTAAAATATTGATATACTACCAATATTTCAGTTAGTATTATCTCAGTATTATATATTTCATTGGTTTCCAATTAAATGTTGTTTAAAGTTAATTAGGAGAATAAAGAAAGTTATTAATTTTTTTTATTTTAAAGAAATTAAGTTGATCAATTAAATAAGCATAGTTAAAATTAATATTAAAATATTTCTCACTACTATTGACCAATACGTATATAAACATATCTTTGAAAACAATTAACTTGATTCATGCAAACATATATAAATAGAAACAAAAAAATAATAATTACAACAACATTCTTATATTTATGTAGTTATACATATATTACTTCGACATTCTTGAACGGGTGTTACTCTATATCGTTTGAAAGAAATATTTCTATAATATATTTTCAAACATATAGAAAATATTATTATAATATTTTTAAATATAAAAGGATTTTGATGTAAAAAAAATTATTTATAATTTAATGAAATTCAAGAGTATTACTTTAATTTTTTCAAACAAAAAATTGTAAAAAATCCAACCGTTAAAAAGAAACACAAAAAGTATAAAGCATACAAAAGTACTGACTTTATCCTTATTAAGAAAATAGATTATTATAGAACATTTTTTCCTAAACTATCCTTCACTAAAAATTGATATCAAGAAAAATAAAAGATAAAATCTTAATTAAATAACATTTATTTAGATTGCATCATTAAATAAAATTAAATTAGTTGAAATTTAATTATATTTGTGATTAAAATTTGTCTAGTTTTTTGTTAGAGACGGGATTAATTAATTCTTAATTATACAAATAAAAGGAACATTGTTCTTTTCATCAAAGCTAGAGTTGTCTAAATGATAAATAAAAAATATTTTATCTAAATTTATATAAATTAAATATTTATTTATTTAATCTCACTAAAAATGAATTATATGGTGTATGCTTCTTTGCCCTTTTCGTGTCGTATGTGTCCATTACCCGTTGCGGAAATAAATGCCTTTTAAAGTTTGGCCAAACGATAAGATATTTCTAGAGCATGTGGTTGTAAGAATAATTTTTTATTAATAAATATCAATGATTAATGTATAAATTTTTTTAATGAAATCGTGTTTGTTTAGAATTTGTTTTCATTAAATCAATAAGTGAAATATATATTGATTGTGGAATAATCTTTTCAATCCATTCTCTTTTTGTTTTCTTGTGTTTCATGATTAAACCAATTTTCTGGAAAGTAGAGGATTTAAATAATACCATATCATTTGACATTTTTCTTCTTTATAATAAGTGAATTATCATTTTTGTGTGAGTTCATTTCCTTAAAAGGAAAATATAAAGAACATACTATCTGTATTTTTTGAATATATATATATATATATATATATATATATATATATATATATATATATTGTTTATATAAGAGAAAAAGAAAAGGAAAACAGCATAAAAATATATGCTATACATGTACATAATTAAGAAACCAAAAAATTGAGGTTAATTAAAATATAGAGAAGAATCATTAATACTAGCTAAAATCAGAGGCGGTAGGTGGATAAGGTTAGCGACGTCTAAGTTCCTAAATTTGTAGTAGCACGAAAAAAATTATATAATTTTTTAATATTAAAATAAAAATTTATATAATTATAATTAAAGTTATAATCCTTTCTCAGTAATCAATTTATTATTATGGATTGATATTTATAATTTTAAGAAAAGAACAATCACCTCGTACTTATAATTATGCTATAAATAATGTTGAGCAAAAAAATAAAGAGAAAAGTATAAACATATATTAATAAAGATTCCACTTATTTTTAAATTATTTTTGTATTCGATTTTGATTGCGATATTGAAATAAATTTTTTTAATATGTCAAATACGGTGATCTCATGAACAGAGCTATGGTTATAATAAATAAATAATGTAAGAAAATAAGGCTTTTATTTAAAGGGATGAAGATAGTTACAGGGCGAGTACTCCCACTGAGAAACAAGTTGATGAAAATAGCACCTCCAAAGGACAACACAATTCCAGTACCGATTTCACGCAACCCTGCACTTGGACAAAATTAACCATAAAAATGATAAACTCAAAAATCCATCAACTTTATAAAACTGTTTTTTCCCTCCCTTAATTTCTGCTTTTAAATTGGTTTATCTATTTAAACTTTAAATTGAGTAAATATAAATGTCGAATAGATCTACTGCAAGTTTTAAATTACAATAATATTTACGCTTGCGAAATCTTTAAAGCCTTCATATTACGAAAATTCAAGAATAAATGTGATATATATCAATGTAGCAACAATTGGAATTCATATAAAGTTATAACCATATGGAGAAATCTGAGTGAACTCTAGGAGACTTTAATTTGAAGGAACATCTAATTTATTGATTTTAAATGTAAACTTTAACCTTGATGGGATGGATGTATTAAAGCTTTGAAATAAAACCTTGATAAGTCTCCCATGGGTATATGAGACCATCTTTATTCTTGTCGAAGAAAGCAGCATGTTTCTGCATAACGTTGTCACCAGGTGTCACACCTGCAAACATGTCCATATATTGGTTGAAACAGTGGAAGTGGTAGAGACCAAAAAGTACATTAAAAAAAGGGAAAAGATACATGCATACCCTCTTGTTTTTGGTTGAGTGAGGAGGGTGAAGAAGCCATGAACTGAGAAAAGGAAAAGATATATATATGTTTAGAGGTATAATTAAGAAGATAGAGATATATAATGGTTACGTTAGAAGTTGGGTGTATATGTAGAAAAATGTGGGACTACTATTCTAGCTAGCTGTGTAACATGCAGCAATGCCCCTTCTGCTAACTGGACACGTGTGCGATCTTATCCATGTTTCTTTATCTTTTGCTGCATCCTCCACATTCTGCTACAGCTGTGTGTTTCTTTTCTTCATCTGTTTTGTCATCTTCTTTTCGAAATTACTTTATTTTATAAAGAGTTTAGCGCCTGCCACGACTCTCTTTTAATGAAGGTACGTGACCCGATTGGTTAAAAAATTTCTTTAAAACTCGCATTGTAAACAATTTCAATAAATCTGATATGTTAAATAGTTTTTTTTAAACTTGGATTCGACTCTTAAAACCCTTGTATTTAAAAGATCTATCTGGTTTGTACTTTTTCTAAAATTATAACTAAAAATATTTTTTTAACAAAATTATACTCATCATACAAAGTGTCTCACTATTTTTATAATAATCTAAAATATTAAATATTTTTAATTCTAAGATAATGAGTTCAGGAACTTAGCCTTATGATCGAACTCAAAATTTCTATAATTATGTGAATTAAAAATAAAATCCGCACGAAACTTAGTAGACTGATCCACATAAATCATTCATTATACCGTCCTTACAATAAATTATAATCAATCATCAAGAGATAATATCATGAGAAAGAGTATTTGTCAACATATGGTGCGCAACGGAAGGATATATAAAGTCGTACCAATATTTATTAGAAAAACATTAACAAAAATTTTAAAGAAAGTGTTATATGAAATCAGATTATTATAAGTTTGGAAGTTAATTGTATATAGGAATCTCTTAATTAGCACTTTGGGATGTTTGTTCTAAGATATATTAATTAAACGTATAAATTGGATAATTTTAAAAAAAATATTTATTTCATCCCGTAAAAACTATTTATTGATATTTTATCTATTTTTTAAATAATTTTAGCATGAAAATTTTTATTAAAAAAATTATTATTTTAAAACAATTATTATTATAGTATTTTTACCATTTTAAATTATATTTTTTTATCTTTTTAACTTAACATGAATTGTCTCTTGTTCTTAGTATCTTCATATATAGTGAAGTTTTTGAGTTTAAGCAGTTTTTTATAAAAATATTTATGTATTAATATTTTTTAAAGTTAAAATATGTGTTTATGAAATTTTAGAATTTTCAATATTAATCTAATATTTTTATACAACCAATTTATCTTTTTTTTTTCTAAGCCAAAAGAAATTTATTATTAAAAAATTATAAAGTGAAAAGTGCATGTCTGGTTAACAAAATACAGTAATAAAAAACACAAACATTACATCCATTTATGAAGTATAGAACATTGGATCCATGATCCATTCTGCAAATAAATGTCTTGTCAACTTTGTTGCATTAGTCCATTTCTATGATGTTTATTGCACTGTTTGAATTATGTGATCAACCTCTAACTTGCTCATTAAAAATCTTTCCATTTCTAGCTTTTCATATGTGTCACATTGTTGTAACTAAACAAAAGACCAAATGTCTCTCAGTTCAAGAGATTCACTGACTAATCCCAAAAAACCAATTTAGCTTAATAGTGCAAATAAGAGAGAAACTTTAAAACATAAAGTTGTCACAACCTGTGAATTGCTCTCAAATTTTAAGATTAAAAAGATGTTGCATCTAATTAATCGTTTTTCTAATAACGATTTTATTACCATTATTTACTATAGAAACTAATTTACTTTAGTAGCTAAATGAAAAACATTATTTAAGTATAAAATTTTATTTTGAATTTATCTCTATTTTTATATTAATTCAAATTGAATTTTAACAGTGCAATTAGATAGGAGATTTAAAACTTCAAGTTGACACAACTTATGTTGTATAACTTTAAGATTAAAAAGATGTTATATATAATTAATTTTTTCTCTAATAAATTCAATTTATTTTACTTATAAATAAGTAAACTTAATATTGTTACAAATTTTTAATTATGTTTAATAACAAACGAAACATGTGAGCTTTAAAGTTTAAATGATATTAATAGAAACAATAAATTATATAAAAAAAGCATATAAACAATCTTTAATATATATTAACATCATGAATTTCAAATAGATAATCATTATTAATAACGTGAACCACAAAAACATAATATGAAAGTGAATAAACATTTAAGAAAATAATAAAAAAAAAGAGTGGTTGTAGTGATTTTCACATGGAAGGAATTCAAAATAAGCATGTGATGCTAGTTATTTGCAAGAATAAATGTGCACCAAAAAGGGCAAAAGACATGTACTACTTTTGAAGTGAACTAATGTACCCATTAATAATTTTTTGAGGTGATTAGTTAAGAGAATTTGAGAATGAATGTGAAACTTTCTCCTTTGTGTGGCAGAATGGTTATGTTTATAAAGGATAGTTTATGCTGTTAAGAAAGAGAGCTTTCTACTCTGGACCACTAACTCAAGTGGTTCATGAATGAACCAGCAAAATTAATTACCTGTGGTAGTATGTTCCCATAATTTTTTATGGTTTTTAAAAAAATTTTCAAAATGAATTTACATTTTTACCCTTACATTTAAAACTGAAATTAAGAAAATTATCTTGCGATTGTTAAATTACAATGACATCCTTTTTGCATGTGCTTTTAAAGACGAAAAAATAATGCCGCGCCTGTTTGAAAGCAGAATCGAAGAGTGTCAATGTCGAATTGCTGGTTTGTGAAAACTAATTTGTTATTTGCAAGTTTTTCATCAACTTTCGGTCGTTTGTGCTTTGTTGGTATAGGTCGTTCGTTCAGACTTTGTTCATCGAGTTTGTTGGTTGGTGCTTTGTTCATGTGAGTATGTCTTTATAGGCAGCCCTTGCATCTAGTACCAGGATCACAATGTAAATCACATGAATATCCCCTTGTATATCTTATATTTTGGATTATATTAACCTCATTTGTATCCTTAACATCAACGTACCTCACCAAACATATCATCCAAGGCTAAGTTCCAACATCAATAAATATTCTTTCATCATGCATTCCAACAATATGCATTACATCACAATTCCAAATATTACATTATCACTTCAATAAATTCAATTTCAATAACAAAAAGTCAATTCAACCAACACTACTCATTAATCACCATAAACAATGAATTTCACATAACATCCAAAATCAATACAAAAGCTAAATCAATCACAACTAACAACCTTAATACTCTTAAAATAATAATTTTTCAAAGTTAAAACCAATAATGAGTTTCACTTAACTATTTCTCCTTTCCAAAGCTAACTCAAAGAAAATAGAAAAATCCACCCAAAGAAATTTCACAAAAACCTGACACAAAAATCTAGATTAAGCAGAAACCTTAGAAATTAGGATTTTCAAAGAGATTCCCTTTTTAATAGAAACAATAGGGTCAAAGGCAATCGAAAAAAGGTTTGTTAATTCATGATCAGGCTTACCTATAATACTAATCACTCAACAATAGAAGCTATAGAAGAGACCGCGTTGAAATTCATCAACAGGTCGTTGACCATGAAGAAAAAAAAGAAGAAGAACAGAAAGGAGTGATGGTGAACTTAGTGACTCCCAACTTGTTATTCGTACTCCCTCTTAAATAAATTTTTGAAAACTCTTCAAAACTTAATCAAAACTCTTTAAAACCAAAGAATGTGTGATAGTCATTGTAGGATGTTGATAATCCATAGAGAAATAAGTGATGTAGACATAATGCAAGTGAATAATATGAGAGTTGTATTGGAACACCACACATCTATGAGTAATTTGCTTATCAATCTAGTTGTTATGAACATCTTCAATATAGGAGATAAGATTTATATAACCAAGTATGAAGCAACACAGGTTGAAAAACATTAATGCAAAAAATGCATTGCAACATTTGTCTCACATGCAAGTGAATGGTTATGTTTTTTTCTGGCACACACTTGATGAGTAGAACATATTGTAGCATCTTTTGTAGTGTGATGATATTATGCAATTGGATTATAACCTATTTTTTATGCTACTTATAGAAAAAACAAGTATCAATGTCCATTGGTGGTACTCTAATGTTAATCATCATAATCAAATTGTTGTAGCTATTGTTGGTAATGAAATTAAAGACACGTGTGTGTGGTTGCTTGAATAAATTTTGGAAGTCATGAAAGGGAAACACACCATATATGTTATTACTGATGGTGATGTTGCGATTAAGAATTCAATAAGAAGGGTATTACCGAAATACCATCATAGATTGTATGCTTGACATTTGCTTTGAAATGCTACATCAAACGTTGGTATATTTAGTTTTAATCGTGATTTTAGAATATGCATGTTAGGTGACTATGAGATTGGTGAATTTAAGAAGATATGGAAGGAATTGGTGTCCAAGTATAACCTTGAAGATAATTTTTGGGTAATTGAATTGTCACAGTAGTACTATGATAACTGTTTAAATTATCTATTTTTACATAGGTAAGATGGAGCAGTTATCCTAATTATTTCTCATTTAAAGCCTTGTTTTCCTCTATTTTCACTTAAAATTAGACTTGTCTAGGAAATTTGTCTTAGGTTTCTATTTATGCATAATTTATTGTTTTTCTTTATTTTGAATCAGGTTTTCAAAACGATAGAAGAAAGGTCAGAAGAATCATCATTTTTGGTGGTGTGAGTCAGCTCGAGTGCCCAACACTCAAATCACGACCACTAGTTAACTTGAGCACTGCATTTTCAATTCCAAGCACCCAACAATCAAAATCCTGTCACCCAATGCCTGTGAATACTTAAGGTTGAAGTTGTTATGGTGCCCAACGACCACTTTACCGCCACTCGGAACTGGTGTTATGTCAAAACCCTGTTAAAAGGAAAAACTTTGTTTTTCCGAAAGGGGTTACACAGTGAGTTGAGAACAAAGATAGAGAGATGTGAAGCCATCACCCAAAGGCCACTCTGAGGCGTCCGGACGTGGTTCTCTTCTACTTCTTCCACCTTCACTTCCATTTTTGTACTCTACATCCCTTGATGATATCCTCCATCCGCATGGTTGGCTAGGCGCATCATTGGTTGGAGTTCGTTTGTAACTTTGCCTGAACTTAAATATTTTGATATTTTTAATGTAAAGTTTATTACTCATTTGTTAGAGTTTTCTTCTTTACCCTACACTTGATTTAAAATGTTGTGTGAATTTTACTTGTTGAATGAGTCTGAGAGGGGATTTTAACCTATAGAATAAGAAGAGCTTCCAATGGGGTTTATTGCTCAAGAGAGAGAAAAAATCATTGGTCATCATAAACTCCTTTTCTTAAAGCAAGTTATTTAACTTTAGATTATGTGTAAGAGTGATAATCTAATACTCAAATAGCTTAGTTCCTTGCTTGCGAGATATCCAGGTTATTATACTTTTATAGGTGATGGGAACACGAGTAATAAACACTGATTTATGATTCATGTGTGCATTAGAGGGATGACATAGTGAAAACAAAACCCAACCAAGTTTTTATCATTTGTGTAACCACCTATTTTATTGTTTATGTTTTTAACATTATCTGTTCATACTTGCACACGGACACCATAACTTCATCCATTAAAATTTCACTTCTTAAGTTCATCGCACGCCTACATCCCTCTCACTCATACCACCTTGGTAACAAACTTAAGTTCATTGAATTTCTTCTCTCAATCCAATCTTTTCAAAATAATTTATATTTTATTTTTTTTCTTATTTTAGTTCACTTTTTTATTTTATTAATTGTATATTGTTTTATTAAGTATATTTTAATTTATAATATGAGAAAACAAATTGTAGATAAATTAAAATATAAAAAAATATGTCTACATGCATATATTAGTACATTTTAGGACTAATTTAAGTAATCTTAATTTCATCCATTGATATGAATCCAAAGGTCCTAATATCTTATGAGGTGTAGGAGACTACATAAAACTAGCAGCAACTAATTATAGCAGGATACTACTTGGAGTTATGCATTTGTCACAATAATTGCACTTGTGCTGCTAATATCACATTCTTTGTGATTCTTCACTGCTATTTCTCCTATTAAATCTTCTCAAACATGACAGACTTAAGTTCATCAAAATTTTTCTCTTAATATAGATATTTTTCCAAAAATTAATTTATTTTAATATATTTTTATGATTTAAGTTTACTTGTTCATTTTATTAATTGTATATTGTTTTATTAGTATATCTTAATTTGAAATATGAGAATAATAAAGTATAGATGAATTAAAATATAAAAAATTAATGTTTCAAAGCATATATTAATACATTTTATTAAGTAATGCATATATTTGTTTTATATTCATACAAAATTAATCTTATATATTTAATATGAATTTTTTAATATTTTAATAATTAAAAAACATTTCAATAAGGTTCTACACAAAATATTACTTACCTATTCATCATCATAAAATATTAGTTACCTTTGTAATGAAAAAAGCACATAACCAAAATGTCAAAATATGTTAGTGTTTACTTAATGGTTTTATGGATATGTTTAGGCCAAACAAGTTTAAAAAAATAACAAAAACATTTTTTTAAAATTCAAATACATCAAAATAGTAAACTAAAAAAAAACTCAAACCAGCTCATTAAAAAAACATTCAACCAATAAAACAAAAAACATAACAAACGTACATGTCCAAACTAGAAAAAAGGCCCCCAAAAAAAGCTAGTGGGTCAATGATAACTGCCTAATTTATCTATTTTTACATAGGCAAAATAGAACAGTTATCATATTTCATTCTTATTTAATGTTTTGTTTTCCTCTTATTTTTCTTTAAATTTGATTTAGTTAGGAGTTTAGGTTTATATTTAAGTTTATGAATATTTTACATCTAATTTCTTGTTTTTAGTGTTTTGAGTAAGGTTTCCGAAAGGATTAAAGAAGCAGAGAAAAAGATCAGAAAATTTGGTCAAAGTCAGACGTTGAGCGCCTAGCGGCCAAGATTTGAGCACCCAACACTCGATGCAAAAGCAGTGCCCAACACTCAATTGCCAGTGCCCAAGGAAACTTAGCCATGAAAGACTTCTATGGTGCCCAACGACCATTTTCGAATCGTTGGGCGCCCGTGCTGTGAACAAAAGTTATAAAAGGCGAGTTTCAGATAGTTTTGGGGGGTTTCGTCTTAGGGTTCCACGCTCTCTCTTGACCCTGGGTTACACACATACTGGCTTAGGGCACGTTCATACCATCTTCATCAATTTTTCAGCTCATCCACCTTATGGTTAACTAGGTTTTATATTTAGTTGGGTTTTGATGTACCTTTACCTGAACTCTTGTGTATGTTTGTACTTTTAATCTAAGTTTATTTTCCATTATTGGTGTTCTTCTTTACTCTACTCTTTATTTCTAACATATTTCTTAGGTTTTACTTGTTGAATGAGCTTGAGAGGGGATTTTGACTTGTAAATCGAGAAATGTTTTGTTTTGTGGATTTCACTTATTGAACGAGCTTGGGAGAAGATTTTGGATTATAAATTGAGAAGAGGTCTAAGGGTGTTATTGCATGAAAGGGTAATACCCATTGACCAACTTAAGCTTTTTTACTTAATGCAAGTTGTTTGACTTTATATTATGCACGAGAGGGATAGTCTAAAGCCCAAATAGCCCAGTTTGTTACTCATGAGGGATCCGGGTTAATGATACTTTTATGGGTGATGGAAACGTAAAGAGTGAACAAGGGTTTTGAGTCCATCTATGCACTTGAAGAATGATTTAGTGAGTCAAACCCAACTAAATAACATATGTGTAACCATTATGTTTTTATCTATTTTACTTTATTTACCTTATGTTTAGTAGTTTAGTAAATTTCTATCTTTTCATTAGTACAAGCTGAAAGTTGTGACGTTTTTTAGGTTCAACAAGTCCTTGTGGATTAACCTGATATATTTATTGGCTACTACATACGACCTGTGCACTTGCCATGAGTATTGTAGAAAACTTTTGACCTCATTAGTCAAGTCAGTCACAAAAAAAAATTAAACTATAGGGATGAAATAGACCTTTCACTACTTGAAAAAAATACAAAAAGGTCTCGAGAAAATTTACCGGAAACGAATCATGACCGTTGAATTAAAAAGCAATATATTTGATGACTAAAACCTACTTTACTATGCGTGAACCTCCTAAAAAATGTATGGTTGCACGCTAGGCGAAACTCACAGAGAGAGAAAAAGATGCACCCAAAGAGTGAGATCACCATAACTTAGATGGAGATAAAATTTGGAGCTTTCTACGATGGACTAATAACCCAAGTGTTTCATGAATGTGCCACCTAAATAACCTGTAATAATATGTTGAAATACTGTTTTACGAGTTATTTAATTTTTTAACAAATTATAAAAATAATTTTACATTTTTACACTTACCTTTAGATTTGAACTAAAAACAATTATTTTGATTTTAGTATTTCAATGTTCCTTCCTATGTGGAAGTAGCATCGGCATCTGTGTAACATCATTATCATTTGCAAATGATATTAGTAAGCAGTTTGGCTTATTGTAATAAATGGTAGTGGTAAATATATGGTACTTATCAAAAAAGTGAATCCTTTTTTAGTTAACCCAACACAATACTTGTGGCACAAAAATTATTATTTGTTTGTAAAATAATGATATTTTTATTTTTAATTAAAATAAGATTTGCAAGCATGGTGAATGTAATAGATTGAAAAATAATTCAATTTTTAATTTTTACTTCAATCAAGAGTTTCACGCATTGAAAAAGGAAAAATGTTGAATAACAAGTGATTGGACCTTGGAACATTCATTTTTTGTCTCTAAAACCCGATGAGATGGTTGATTTGGTAGGTATTTATATAATCATAAAATAAAAGTTGCGTCTAATATCACCATATTACCAATTTGAATCCTCTTAACAGATTTCGGATTTCGGCATAACCAAGGTATATGAATCAACAAAAAGAATGACAAGGATAGATAGACTTTAAAATATGGGCTTCAGATTTCGGCATATCAAAAAACCGAAATGTGATACAAGCATAAACAAGGAAAGAAATGGAATCCAAGGGATTTCGGCCAAGCCAAAATCCGAATTCCTTCAAAAGAAATAAAATTAACTTAAAGGTCAGAGGATAAGATCAACATAATTACCAATTAGCACTACTCCTTATAAAGCAGAGAGAGACCTACCAAATACTTACTGGATAAAGTAAAGTCCACCGAGTAAAACAAGTACAACCATGGTAAAAAGTATTAACCGTCAGGTAATAACTGCATTTTTAACTATAAATACAACACAAGAGGTACGTGTCCATTACTCATTTAGGAAAAAACATATCGCACTTTGGCTTCTCTCTCTCTATCTCTTCCTCTCTCTTCCCTTTTTTGCTCATCTATTAACTTGAGTCGGAGTCTTCTTTTGCATGTTCTCTTCCTTTGTGGTCCGTTCTAGAAGATATTCGGATACTTCTTCAGCCTAGTCTAGTGCATCTCGAAAGGTTCAAAGCAATTTGTACCCAGATACATTTTTAGTAATAAAAGTATTTATTACATTAAAGTTAATGACGTCTATTTAATAAAGTTATTGTGAACTCTTACATTATTAATATTTACATGTGTAGTTATATTTGTAACATTTACATTAAGTTATACATTTATTATTAAGGATGACAAAAATACTCGATACTATCATGAATTTGTCTCGATTTTGACTGAATTTCTCACATTGACTGGTATGGGTATGGTCATGTAGCTACTCATCTCGTACCCGAATTCATATTTTTCCGTTAAATTATAACAATTATATGGTAAGTTTAAAGTTAATATTTAATTACAAATTTTAATTCTTAAATTTTAATTTATAATTTATTTTCTTTATATACTTTTTAAATTAAAATATATTAATAAGTTAATATATAATTTGTTTAATAATAAATAACTAAAGTTAAATTATAAAAAATAATATAACATGTTATCCATGAATATATCCAAAGCAGAAAAGACTTGATGGGGTTTATGTGAATTAAAATTTTCTACCACTCCTTTTATATCGGCACTCAAACCTGCTCCATATCTTTTGGGAACACAGAAATAGCCAAACCTGCACCTTACCTTCCTTTTGTCATCCCTAGTTAAATTATTAATCTTTACATTTATTGTTAAATTATATCTAAACATTATAATAACATATTTTTATTAAATAAAAATTAAAATAAAATGTTTATATTTAGTGTTGTCAGGTTCATCTCACTTCATGCCACCACAATGTTGACCGAAAACTGAAAAATCTTTCGATTAACAAAATAATATTGCTGATAAATTTTAAAACAATTAACGTAGTGTTAATATGAAATCAAACAACATAAAAAAGCAAAAACATAAATTTCAAAACAACTAGCGTAACATTTAATGTGAAAAAAACACATAGCAAAAATGTCAATATAGGTTAATGTTTACTTAATGGTTTTAATGACGTGCTTAGGTTCAATAAGTTTCCAACAAACAAATAGCAAACATTATTTATAAAAACAAATATATCACAACAGTAAAAGAAAACAACAAGAACCAGCTCACTGAACAAAAACATCCAACCAGTTACGAATCACAACTATAGAGGCAAAACAAATCTTTCATCGCCTAAAAAATAATACAAAAACAACTCACTTGGTTATTAGTAACGAATCACAACTATTGAATTAAAAAGCAATATATCCCATAACTAAAACATAGTTCACCATGGGTAAACCACCTAACCAATGAGTAAACACTAGACAAAATTGATAGAATTAAGGTACGTTGAGAAGGATAGCATTAATGTAGGTAACAACATGAATGTAGGTTAAAAACTTAGTCTTTCAAAAGAAGGTAAAAGCTACAAATAAAAGAGTTTGACATAAAGTAGTTATTTCATTGATAAAGATAAACCCAAATACAAATAATTTAATGTTTCTCCATCATGAATTCCAAACAACATAGATGACATATTCAAATTTAATTTAACAAATAAAGCCACAAACAAATAAACACACTATAAAATTTTAATATATTATGGCCATCTATTCTTAGAAATCGAAATTCCCCCTTGAACAATTCTTCCCTTTTCACATTATTGTCTGTCAATAATTATATATTACTTCTTTTTACGTGCAGCATGTTCGTTTTTCAGCAATTCAAACACGCTTCCATCGTAAACACCTCGGATTGTTTCCTTTTGTAGTAATCCATTCTTGTCTTTGCCAACTTTGTAAAGAATTTTCCATTCCAACTCAGCACCAAGCCTATGCATAATGGTTTCTACATGTTAATATATAGATCATGGGAAAGGAATAATAATTATATTAAGCATGAAAATGTTAATTTCATAATAGAAATGACAAGCCTACCTTCCGAAGAAATCTTTTGGCTCTCTATTTGCTTTTAGCATCTCTTTTAGCTCATCATATGTTAAAGCATTTGGATAAGTACGTGCGTGTTTCGTGAAAATTTCTTCAAATTTTGAAGAAACAAACCTAAAAGAATCACCATAAATTAATTAACACTAGTAAATTTAAAGAACAAAGATATATGAAATGGAACGTCTAAAATCAACTACCTTCCTTCAGTATCATAGACGTCAGTATCACTGCCGTGTTTGCCAAGTTGGATATTCTTAATTTCAATTGGAAAAAGAATAGATGGGAACTTTCCCTACAACTCAAGAGCCAAATAAAGTGCTAATAGTAAGTACTAAGATAAACAAAAATGTTTTGAGGAGTTTGTATTAATTTTTAATTTATTTATGCCTCTCACTTTTGTTTTTTACAACACCTCTGTTTAACTTAATGAGAATTATTAAAAAATTTATAATACTTAGTTTGAATATATTATGAGTCTCCACTAAAATATTTAAATAGTTTATAAGATCAAACATTTACCGCCCATTACCAATCATATTAACTAGTATAAAATGTGTTCAAACATCTCTACATGTTGACTAAACACTGTTTAACACTTATTATTAGTGTAAAAGAATGTTTAGTCTACAAAGCTGTCATGTATATATAGAATTGTGATTAAATATAGTAGTGTAAAACATTTTAAATTAGATATGCATCAGCGTTTGTGTTTGAAAGTAGAAAAAATGTTTTTTAAATGAAGTAGAGACTAAGAAGTCAAATACAACAATAAATGATCTTGGGATATCAAGATTTACCTTATTAGTTTAATTGACATACATTGTTATTAGTGTAATTTTTTATTGATTAAACCTTTTTTTATTTAGTTTTTTTTTTCACTAGTACCGTACCAATTTATTTTTACGAGGTCACTGCTAGGGATGCAAAAATACTCATATTAGTGGGTACCCGTCTCGATTTTGACAGGTATTACCCGGTTTGACCAAGTATGAGAACGGGTACAGGTACGAGTATTACTCAATGTGTTAACCTAGGTACGGGTATGGGTATGTGACTACCCGCCCCGTACTTGAACTTGTACATGCCCTATTATAATTTTAATAATTATATGATAAGTTTAAATTTATATATATAATTTCTTGTTATTAATTATTCTTTATATACTTTTTAAATTAAAATATAATTAATAAATTAATATATATATATATATATATAATTTATTTAATAATAAATAAGTAAATTTAAATTGTAAAAAATAATATGACGGGTACCTACAGGTATACCCGAACCTGAAAATACCCGACGGGAATGGGGATGGGGATTAAAATTTCATACCCGTTCCTTTTATACCCAAACGCAAATCCAAACCTGCCCCACACTTTACGGGAACAGGGACGGACAAGGTCAAACCCGCACCTGTCCCGTCCCGTTGCAATCCTTAGTCACTGCCTAATTTTGTTGAAAAAGCTAACAAAAACATGAAGAAAGAGTTGCTCTCAATTTAATATAATTAAAAAGGTAAAATGTTATCACATTTATTTCTCTACTTAATATATAATTTGTCGTTAAATTATATTTTTGTCCTTCAAAATAATATATTCTTTGTTGTTTTTGAATTGTTAAGTAATTCTTATTTATTAATTATTACTATTTTCTTTTTCATGTCTTATGTAGTACCTTAGCGGTCTTTCTTAGTTTTATCTATTAATTGTTATTTTATTACCTTTTATTCTTGCTAAATATCTTGAGATTCTTATTTGATTCGGACTTTTAATTTGGTTCCTTTCGTTTTAGAATCATATAAACACTTAATGGATAAAACAATAAAAGCCTAAAAAAGGACGGCTTCATGGGTATACAGAAATGTATTGTTTAAAATTTTTTTTAAAAGAATGATCATATAAAAATCTGTTATATCTTAAAAGATCAAAATTAAAACTAATTTAACAATAATATTTTTTTAGGAGACACTAATTTTTATTAATCTAACAATTGAAACTTCCCTATTAAGTAGATTAAGGCGATATTCTACATATAATTTCCCTTAATTTTTTCGTGATGTGATTGATACGACGATTTCAATAAATTCTTAAGAATTTGTTAATTCATTTGCAATTTTTTAATGCACAGACTAAAACTAATTTATTAACGACAAACATTTTATATTTCTAATAAAAATCATGTTTAGATTATTTATATTTTATTTTATTTAGCTAATTTACACGTGATAATCCATTATTTTAAAAAATTTTCAACTCATCTCAATTACTTGGAATCCAACCAATTTTAAAATAAGTTTAACTAGTTCTTTTTTTTTTTAAGCAATGAGAAGTTTAAGAGTAATTTAGAGTTTCTGATTTATAGTTTTGAAATGTATTTTGAATAAAGAATTATGTTTCGAAGAAATGGTTCTTATTTATTTTTTTAGTTATTTTTAAAATAGTTTTTATCCAATTTTTATTTTATATTTTTATTCAAACTCATAATTTGATGTCATTTGTCACCTCTAACTGGCGATTACTAATTGTCACCAATGAATGACGGTCACCAACTGCCACTTTCGATCAAGAGTCACTGGTCGCTACCTTTAGTCGATTGTCACCAACTATCGCATCTAATTGTCGGTCACCAATTGTCACCTCCTTTGATCGACAATTACTAGTAACTACCTCAAATCTCCACTTTTGAACTGCCTCCTCTCGTTGTCAATCATCAAACGTCAATTCTCAATTTTTGAGGAGAAAGGATTTTAATATGATTAAGATTTTAATCAATGTTTTAAATTTAGAAGGCAAATAATGCTTTAAAAATTTTGAAAAATTAAGATGATAAGTAACCTCAAATGGAACCTAAGTTAAGGAGTTAGTATAATTTTTTTAAATATTAGTAGTGTAATTTTTAAAGGAGTGTTAATATAATATTTTTAAATATATAAAAAAATATTAATGTAATATTTTTAAATTTAAAGAGATAATATAAAAAGTAAGTTGGTTTGTAATCTGATTAATGTTTTAATGCTTCTGTAATTTACTTGCTTTTTTTTTATTAATTAAGGATGAATCATATTGAATTGGATTAAGTTAAATGCTAAATCCAGTTATAAATCTCGTTCTAAGGATTCTAACTTTTTGTCAACTGAGTTGTTAATTTTATTTTTTTTATCATCTGATGTCATTTACAAGAAACATATACCATAAATCCTTGTTATATGTTTGAATATCAATAGAAATGAAGTAAATAGAAAAATAAAATTATTTATATAAGAACATTGGAAAATATTACTCCTTTCCTAAATCTAATTAATATATATATATATATATAGAAATATTTAGCTTATAAAAATTAATAATGACAAAGTGTCATTTTTATAGGTTTCTAGTCTTTTTATCTTTTTAATTTTTTTCTAACGAGAAATCATAACTATTGTAAATGCAATTTTTATATTAAATTATTTTTTTAATTTATTTAAAATATAAATCATGTTATCATTTAAGGAAAATACCATACTTGATTAATACTTATGCATAATTAGTCAACTAATTCATATGCACACATGTATACTTGCAAGTTATCATGAAATAAGATGATAATGATATATTTTTCAGTTTTATTTTAATTGAAAGATAAGCAAACTTATAATATAAAATATTAAAACATAAATAATTTTATCTTAAAGATAATGAAGCTAAACCTATATTTTTTTATAAGTTAATGAAATTTATTAATTAATAAGTGGTGAAGCAAACACACAAGATATGTTTACCTAATAAGATAACAATTCTAAAAATTAAAAAAACAAAAAACAACAACAACAAAAAATCAAAACATACGAACACGAAACAACTAATAAACATAATGTTTGAGGTTAATAACCCATTATGTTGTGATGACACACCAAGCTTGAATTATATCATCTAAGTTAAACCTATATGTGTATTTTATAATTAGTATAAAAATATGTTTTGGAATTATCTTTATTTATTTGATTATGTTTTTCTTTAATATAAATAAATCAACAATATTTTCTTACTTTTAACAATCTAGATAATATATTATTAATTGCTTTAAATCAAATACTCAACTAACCATATAAGGTTTAAAAATAAAATTTTTAAGGAATAAAGAGAAGTACTGGACGAGTGGTTTGACTAAGAGCCAAATTGATGAAAATAGAGCCTCCAAAGGAAAAGAAGATCCCGTTTCCAATTTCACGTAACCCTGCATTTTATCAAAATGAAAAATGAAAAACTAGCTCAAAGATAGATCAATTATGTGAAACTGATTTTTTATTAACTTAATTTGGATGGACTTTCAATTTAAAAGTTTTTATCTATATTAATCTAATTACACATAATAAGTTTTGCTTATTTATTAATAATTATTTGAAAGTCATACATGAACTAATTTTTAATTAATTAATTAATTATTGTAATAGTTTTACAACGATAAATATATAAAAAATTAAACTTATTTTTCTGCTTTTATTGTATTCCCTATACATGGGGAACAGACGTTATATTAATGAACAAAATGTTAGAATCATGTTAGAAGTAGCAACTACCAAGGAATAATAATAATACAAATTAAAACATTATTTCCATGTATTATATCCCACACACATGTGATCTATCCGAAGAAAACTTACATAGATCACCCTTTTCTAGTGACTTTTCCTACAAAAATATGTTTGATAAATATAATAAAGTTATTTATCTTACTAGTGTATAATGAACATTGCAATGACGAAGTATATATAATTTAATTAAAACCTTAACGAGAAAGGAAAAGTATAGAAAACCTTGATAAGTCTCCCATGGGTAAATAACACCATCGTTATTTTTGTCAAAAAATGCAGCATGTTTCTGCAGAACGTTTTCCCCACTTCCACCACCTACTTCTGCAAACACGTATATATATATATTGGTTTCATGAACATATCCTCTAAGTATATAGTTTTTTTGGCAGAGCAAAATAAATATATATTTGATAATGAAAATTTACTTGTATTATCCTCTAAGTAGAAATGGTATACACGGCAAAATGATACAAGGAAAATATTACTTTTGCCCAAAAATCTAATTGACACCAAGTAAAAAAATAATAATAAAATTATATATATATATATATATATATATATATGAATGAGATAAGAGAATCTCAAACAATTTACAATACATTTTACTCAAATTAGTAATAAATTTCCAACTGTAGAACAATAATCATTTATATAATTTAGTGGGATATTATAGAACTTTTTGACTGCATCTTAAAATATTAAGATAATTTATAACTATAAAATGAAGCTCATTAAAAAAAGTTAAAAATTTAGTGGAGAAAATGCATGCCCCTATAAGTTAATGAATAGATTCATCTCTAATCTTGACTTTTGATAAAGAAAAAAAAAACATAGATATGATAAATATAAAATGATGTGTGATGAGAAGAGATAGAAAAAGAGGAATACTAATTAATAAATAAGGTTTCAAAATAGTGATATGTTGAGATATTGGTGCTAGAATATGAAAGGTGATTAAATTTAGGGTATATATACCCTTTAGTTTTGAGGTTTCTGAGGTATGAGAGGAAGCCATAAGGATAGAATGCTGAATAAAGGAGGAAATTTAGAAGAAGATAGAAGAGCTTTTTGGGTTTAGAGGATAGTTGATGACTACAAAGAGTTGATTAGGGTTATATATATACTAAAAATGGGTGGTGTATCACTACAGTCGTGTTTAATTGGAGACGTGTTCTTCATATCTTCTACACGCTTTTTGCAGTTTTGAGAACGACCTAACATCTGTATTAACTTGTGTTATCATCTTTTTACGGAGATGACAATTATTTTCATTTTTTATTTGAGTTCCATTATTTTGGGAATGATTTACAAAGGGAAAGTCAACCGTTGTGTTGAAACAGTGACCATTATGGAAACTTCAATTAAAGTGAACGAAAGCTTGATTAATAATCATCTCTTGTTTGGAAAAAGATGCACATGTAATTAGATATTGATTTTGATTAATAATTACGTTTAGATATTGATTTTTTGTCTCCTATTTTAAAATAGAGATATTTAATCCCTTAATTTTGTAATATTTATATTTAAACTAATTCTATCTAATTAAAAAAATTGTTAATTGTTATGATCTAGATTAAATAAATAACCTATGCTATGTTATTAATTTGGTTTATGTCAAGTGGATATCTTAAGGATCATGCTTTTAATTTCACATTAAAGACTAAACTTAAAAAATTTATAAAATTAAGATATTAATTATATCTTTATACAACGTCAACAAAAGTATGACATAGTGTGAATTCTATATGCACACTTGCACTAAGGTGGTACATATACGTGTGGTTAAATGTTATTGACTGAATTTTAAATTAAAAATAGAAAGTTCATTTCTATGATGGAATCAACAATGATTGCATTGTGGTACGATTTTCTTAAAAAAAATTAATTAACTCGTAATTATAGCATTTATTTTTTAAAATACGATAACCAAAATTATAGATTTTAACATTAAATAACTAAATATATTTCTATTTATATATCATACTTTTTTTTGACGTTGTAATTTGTGAAATCAAGTAGGAATCAAAGAGATTTTTTTTTTAAAAAATTAAGTATAATAAATAAAAAATTAAGAATTTTAAATATTTTAGTCATTAAAATAAACATGAAAAAGATAAGTAAATAATAGGATAAATATCTATGTTCTCATCTCAACTTAACAAATTAGACATTTTTTGTATTTGTACTTATATCTAATTAAATAGAAGATTTTCTATTAAATTTTGAGATAGGTTAAGATGATTATCCACATTTACAAATTTATGTGCTATCTCAAAACCAAGATATTAGAATTAGTCTATATTTGGGGGTATTATTATATTTGGAAGCTCATATGACCTAATTATTTAATTTTATTCGAGATCTGTGTCATTCATTTCTTAAGGAAAGCAATCCTTCTTCAGTTATTCCACGTTATCTATTTCCATATGCGTCAAGTTTGTGTGCACATAATGATTATTAATGAAGTATATCTTGGACTAAAAATTTAAAGTGGTTAAATGATGGGTATTTTTCATATTTATTTCAACATCTCATGTCAAATCTAATAATATTAGATTGTCTCTTAGCACAGTTGATAACAAAATTGTTTAGTAAAAGTATGTAATTCTTCAAATAATTCATCTTTGGAGTAATCTTATGTGAGACTGAAAATTGTTTAAAACAATTTTAAGTTACTTGTTCAACTTATGCTTGAATAAAATATTATTAAATATTATGAATATTAAATTTATTTATTTTGAAAATTAATAAAAATAATTTTAGTTGATTTATAATAATTAATATTTTAATAAGTAATAAAACTATAAAATAAATTTATAATTTTAAGGTTTCATAATTTTAATGAAGTCTAAAATTAAAAACTATAAAATTGTGAGTTCTTTAAATTTACTTGAAACTTCTCCCATTAGAATGAAAATAATATAAAGTTGTTTAATAATGTAGGGACTACTAGGCACAATTTTTTATACACCAAGCAACTCATTAAAATTAGCATCAATGCATTTTCAGTTATGTGGTGAATAAAATTATTTTGATTTTTATAGTAATATATAGAATATGTTGAATCATAATTTTTTATGCACAATATTTTTTCTTTATTAAAAATAGGCTTTATTTGAATAACGTGAAAGTCATAAGAGGAATGCCAGCTGCAGCTATACCTGTCTTAATACATTATTGTGGAGGTGATGAAGCACTTGTCACTTTAACAAGCCATGTTGCATTATTTTCTTGCTTTTGGTTCTGTTCATTTGAGTACTTCTTTATATTATACTTTTTTTCGAATCTTGAATTCTTGATGTCCATCACCGAATCAAATCAATTATGGAAAATATCTTCTTTACGACAAGCATTTTAATTTTTATTCAATTGTCAAACCTCTCATGCATATATATCACGTTGTTATTTATTTTTTTTTAATACGTTTTCCAATGTCATTTACAAAAGAAGAAGAAAAGGTTTATTTTTTATAAGTTAAAATTAGGTTATAGACTTTAATTTTTTAAGACATCAGATAAGAAATTTTCTATAAAAATTAAACATATGGATATTGATTTTAACTTACAAAATAGTTCAATTTATTTTATTTTATTTCATTTTCTATGAATATTTATAGAATTTTTTTTAAACATCTTAATATTATTTATAAAAAATATCCATCGAAGAAGTTTAATTATTCACTCTCCCTTTTTCATTTCAGAATATTAATTTTAATTAATATTAATAATTTGTTTTAATTGAATGTGCTTAATTAGCTTTACAACAAGGTTAAATATAACTAATAGAAAATTCTTCACAATCTTTTACTTTCTTAAGAAGTTTCTTAAGAGAATAGATGGTCTATTAGGTTGTCTATTGTTTTAAATATATTTCACAAATTAATACTCTTTTGTTAAAATAATTTAAAGTAAAATCAAATTATAAATATAAATGTTGTAATAGAAGATGCACATGAATATTTTGATGTCAGTTAACTTAAATAGCTAGTTCAATATATTAATTTTTTCAAGGAAATATTAAATATATTTATATATTAATAATTGCAAAGATAAAAAACTATTAACTACTTATTAAGTTTTTCTTTAAACTTGTATTTTTTTTAGGATTTATAATAATATTTCTTTGAAACAATCATGTATTCAGAATTCAATCTCAAAATTAATAATCAAACTAAGACAATTTCATACTAACTGATTCACACTGACTTGTTTTTATATTTTTTGTCTTTTTTTAACTACGCCTTCCATTTAAAAAAAAGTTAGAAGCATCTCAATTTATTTTGCAAATTATAAATTAAAATTTTAAACAACTTTAATTATAAAAAATAAAAAATATTTATTTCAAATTTTTTAATAAATTTCACACTTAAACAATCGTGTATTTAAAAATAAATAATCGTGTATTTAAAAATAAATCTCAAAATTAATAACAATTTCACACTAATTGAACACTTTTTAATTTTTCTTTTAAACAAATAATAAAAGACATATTCCATTAATTGAACACTAATTGAACTTTTTTTTTAATTGTGCACTAATTTTCCTTTCAAATCTCATAATTTTTAATTGAGAACTAATTGAGTTTTTTTTTTAATCTCCGGTGATGCACAGCCGAAGAAGTAAAAAAAAATGCATTTTTTTTTACTTCTCTGGCAGTGCATTGCTAGAGAGTAAAAAAGTTTGCAAATTCATTTACTTCTCTGACAGTGCATCGCTTGAGAAGTAAAAAAATTTACAAAATTTTTTACTCTCCGGCAGTACATCGCCAAAGAAGTAAAAAAAAATTTGCAACTTGTTTTACTCTTGGCAATGCATTGTCAAACAGTAAAATCATTGAGGGTATATTGGTATTTTACTCATCAGCAGGTAGAAATTGAAAATTTAGTAGGTGTCAATTGAAATTCTCTTTAAATGTTGGAGGCCGTGTGGGCCAACCTCCCTTTAACCCTTCATATAAATTGGTTACGCAACATGTGGGTCCTATTCACTTGGTTTGGCCTTAAGCAAGCAAGCGTGATTACTAGGTGATCCGAATTCAATTGAAGAAGGCCATCTGAATCCAAGTGAAAAAGGTCATGACCTATCTCATGCCTAATCCATTGTGGATGTGCAAGATGCGGGCTTTGACATCTTGGTCCTATCTGGAAAATCACTTGGGTTGGGGAACGATGCATCTCAACAGTTTGTTGGCCCATCCATTGCAAAGGCCAAAGATGATGATCAATAGTTGTATGAAGTAGTTACTTCGTCTCTATCCCAGTGCAACCAACCTATGCCTTTTCCATGCGATTTTTCCAGAACTGAGTGTTACTCCATTAGTACCAATTATCATTTCCCTAGGAATGACACAAATGACTCCTTCCTTTTTGTGAGTGGCACTCATCCCATGGGGAATGAATTTGTTTTGATTGCTTGAGGATCAATAAAAAAGGACATAGGTAAAAAAAGAGGGGGGGGGGAGAAGAAAATCAAAGAATGGTTGGACAAGGTCTAGGAAGAATGTGATGAAAATGGGCAATTTGTTAAAATTGTCATTTCTCAAGAAATGTTTGCAGGATGTACCCATTATTGAGGTCGAAGGGTTTGGTTCTCAGTATATTGTGAATGATAGTGTTGAGCAATCGGGGTAGAGAGATGAAGAAAATGGTGGTCTCAACAATAATGCTAGAATGGTACGTGAGGCTCAACACATTTGGGATCTGACAAGAAAATGCGAGCTTCATTAGTAATAGAGGAAGAAGGAATTATACAGAAGATAGTAGAGATGAAGGTTCAGGATAGGAACAAGACCATTCATAACAGGTCTGGATTTATCAGTAGGAATGACAGTTAATATGTTGAATATTTTGTCATATAATATAAAAAGTATTAAGGGAGGTAGAATTGGAGGTCAGTTGGGCAAATGGTGTAAAAAAATTATATTAATTTTATCTGCATTCAAGAGACTAATGTGCAGTATGATGATAGAAACTTGTGTGGTGCAATTTAGGGTGATTCTAACTTGGATTGGAAAGCTTTGTGTGTATGAAATGCTGAGGGATTCATTGTCTTTGACTCTTTTTAAGGTGTGGGGTTTCTTGGTGTAAGAGGAAAGTACAACCCATAGCCACTCGACAGGATAATTGTTAATATTTACATTCCATGTTCAATCACCGGTAAAATGAATTGTGGGGGTCTTTATTGGTGTATAGACAATGGTCTCACGATTGTAAATGATGCCTAGCTAGTGATTTCAATGTTGTCCAAACACTAGAGGAAAAGATTGGGGAAAATAGAAGGTTCGGGGCATCTCATCATGGAATTAACGAATTCACTGACTTCATCTATAATATGGAATTATCAGGGGTTCCGTTTGCATGACATTGTTATACTTGGTTTAGTGTTAGAGGGAAAGGTTGCAGTGTTTTTAGATCGATTTTTGGTCTCTTGGGATTGGTTGGAATTGGCTTCCAATAGTTTTTAGCTGAATTTAAGTTGGGAATTCTCAGACCATTGCCCTATAATCTTAAAATACTCAAACTCTAACTGGAGGGTAAAACCATTTAAATTCACTAATGGATGGTTTAACCGTGATGGGTTCTCAGAGTTTGTAATTCAAGCCTACAACAAAATTGAAGTGGAAGCACGGGGAGCTTATGTGTTAAAAGAAAAACTAAAAACCCTTAAAGCATAGATAAAAAGCTAGTGTAAGATGAATATTGTCAAGGTGGATATGAGGATTCTAGAATTGAAAAATAATATTGCAAATTTTGATAAGAAAGTAGAGGAACAGGTTCTCCAGGAAGAAGAGTTAGATTGAGAATAGACGCAATGTGTGAATTAAAAAACTAGAGTCATTTCAAGAGACTTTGTTAGCCCAAAGAGCAAAGATTAAGTGGCTAAATGAAGGGGATTTAAATTCTCAATTTTTTCATGCGTCAATTAACTGGAGAAGGCGATTTAAATTATTTGGATTATTAATCAATGGTGAATGGTCTAAAGAACTTACTCAATTTAAACAAACAGTTCGGTAGTATTTTCAAGCACATTTAGGTGGATAAAGGGGTATGATTAGATGGTGTGAATTTCAAAAGTCTCTTTGTTGTTCAAAGGAGTACTTTAGAAAAAGAGTTTTTTCAATAGTAAGTAGGTGCAGTTATGTGGGAGTGTGATAGTTCAAAAGCACTGAGTCTTGATGGGCACAATATGAAGTTCATAAAACAGTTTTAGGATATGCTGAAAGGGATATTAGAAAGGTATTGTCTGATTTCTGCAAAAATGGGAAAATTCCTAGAGGTTCAAATGCCTCTTTTCTTACACTTCTTCCTAAGAAAGATCGTCCTGAAGACCTTAGGGACTAGGCCCATTTCCTTGATTGGTATAATTTATAAAATCATTGCAAAGGTGTTGGCATATAGGCTTCAAGATGTGATGCCTAGAAATGTTATCAAAATGCGTTTTAACTTGTAAAATCATTCAATTCTACAAGTCTACTCCCCCTAGACTGCTTAACTCGGATGTAGAATCGAGTGGTGACCAAACTCGGAACAAACTTGTGCAGAATCGTTCAGAACTGCGATTACACGCCCGAGTCCATGAGTCTACTTTGTATGTTTTGCAATTTTCAACACAACGAACTCGTGTTCCAACATCTAAGATTTTCCTCCCTCCGCCGTGCCTTGGTGTTAGTCTGTCCGCAACTCGACATCTGTCATGTGAGCTCATCGCCAAACCTTCGCTTCCCTCAGTCACCTACGCCTTTGAAAGTCGTGAGTCGCGCAGTAGTTCTCCTTTCTCCTTTGTCGCGAGTTGTGCCATGTCACGCCACTATACCTCCCTCTCCCTTACTAGTGCACCACTCTATTTTCTCCTTTCTTCTCCTTCTTTGTCCTACACTTGAGTCTCTGACCCTAACCCCCTGCTTTCTCCCTCAGCGCGAGTCTATCAGGTTCTTTCCCTGCCTTCAAGTATGTGTTATGCTCATTGCTCATTGAGTCATTGCTCTTTATTCTAATTCTGAAATAGTGAAGTCTAATTCTAAAATAAAATTCTCATTGCTCATTGCTTTGAATTCTAATTCTAATTTTCATTGCTTTGCTCTAATTCTGAACTTATGATGTATTGATGTGTTGAGATTAGTGATTTGATTCTGTCTTATTAGTGAGCTGCATTGTTCTGATTCTCATTACTCTCCAAAATAGTAAAGTCTGAGATAAAATGTTCATTGGTCTTAATTCTAATTCTGAAATAGTGAGTTGCATTGTTCTGAATTCTTATTCTACTTCTCATTGCTCTAAATTTTGATTCTGGTTCTCATTGCTCTGATTCTGATTCTAAATTTATGATGTATTTGATGTATTAAGATTAATGATTTAAACTTATTAAGTTGTATCATCTGAACTTTGAACTTATGTTTTATTTGGAGAAATTTGAATTTTAGACTTACTATATGATGAAATTTTCATTTTTTTTATGTTTTTATATGTATTTATTAATTTTTTTATATTCTAGGTATTTATTATTTTTTTAAGAAAGTAAACTCTTACGATTCTACAATTTGAGTCTATAAGTTGAGTCTACTGGACTCTCACGAGTCTGCATAGACTCTCAATTTTGATAACCTTAATGCCTAGTATTATTGAAGAAACTCAGACTGCATTGATAAAAAGGAGACATATAATGGATAGTGTGGTCATTGTCAATGAAATTATCCATGAAGCAAAGCATTCCATAAGTCATTATTAATGTTTAAAGATGACTTCGAAAATGCCCTTGACCTAGTTAGTTGACCTTTCTTGTTCTATATGCTTAAGCAATTTGGGTTCGGAGACAAATGGGTTAGCTGGATTTAGGGATGTCTCCAATCATCTTCTATTTTTGTCTTGGTAAATGGAAGTGCAACACAGAAATTTTCCATGCAAAAAGGCCTTAGACAAGGAGATCCAATGACTCTGTTCTTTTCTTTATATATATAGTAGTAGAAGGATAATGGGTCTAATTAAGAGAGCTACTCAAGAAAATCTTCTGTCTGGAATAAAGTTAGGGAGGCAGGATCTGCAAGTTGTGTCTCAACAGTATGTTGATGATATTATTTTCATGGTGGCTCCTAAAATACAAAATATTTATACCTTTAAGAGTTCTCTTAGGGGTTATGAATTGACTTCGGGCTTAAAAATTAATTCTCACAAAAGCAATTTGGAGGGTATAAGGGTGAGTAATGAGGATTTGCAGTCTTTTGCTAGGATTCTTAATTGTGGTATAATGTAGTTGCCATTCTTCTTCTTGGGGTTACCTGTGTGGGTAAAAGTGAAATGTGAGAGAGTATGGAAACTAGTTCTTGAAAAAATAAGAGCAAAACTTACTTCTTGGAAACAAAAACATCTATCAGTAGGAAGGCGGATTTGTTTAATCAAAATCTACTCTCTTATACATTCCTCTGTAATTTTTTGTCTTTTTACTAGATTCCGAAGAAGGTGATTTTTATTATCCAGTGTTTGCAAAGGCGATTACTCTGGCAAGGATATGATAAATTCAATAAAGTTGCATGGATTAAGTGGAAGCTATTGTGTCAAGAGAAAAACCAAGGTGGTCTGGGTATTAAATATGTGATAGCCTTTAACAAGTGTTTCTCGTTAAGTGGTGATGGAGGATACTTCAAAGGGAGCAATCCCTTAGATTGTCATTCTCATTTTTGGCAACATTCAGATCTTTTGAATGCCATGGGGAAATGATTTGGGGATATTCTTAGTATTATTTGGTTAGCCAATCTGTGAAGAATTTAGTTGGCAAGGAACACTTTAGTGTTTCAGGGGGTGGCTTTTAACATTGAACATGTGTGGCAAGAGTCTTTGCAAATGTCATGATTGTGAGTTCATGAACGGTATAAAAATCCGTCTTTTTCTTTCTATGAATGGTCTGAACAACCAAAATATTGTTTCTCCATGATTAGATAATGGAATTTTGGTTTTGTTATGATATTGATCTTTGTCTATGTCCTGGAGAATTGGTAATATTTGTAGTTAATTCTCTATTGTTGTTGTAATTTGTAAACATTGTCATGTCACTTCTTGTAATATGAGATATTTTGCTCTTCCTGAATAAAATTTTGCCTTCTTAAAAAAAAACAAATAAATTCATACACAAACAACTTTGCTTTGTTCAATACAAATTCCAAATATAATAGATGGCATAACAACACAAAGTTAACTTAACAAATAAATCCAAATCACACTTTGCAATCATGTATATTACCACCTTGAGCAAGTACTTCTTCCCTTTCTTACATTTTTGTGTCCATAAAAGAAAAATTATGTATTTAACTTCTAATTGAGTATTATTTCCTTTCTACATGAAGAATGTTCCTTTTTCAATAGTTCAAACAAGCTTCCATCATAAACAGCTCGAATTGTTTCCTTCTGTAATAAGCCATTCTCATCTTTGGCAATTTTGTAAAGGAATTTCCATTCAACTTCGGCACCAATTCTGTGTGCGTAATGGTTTTTCATGTTTGAAAAGAACAAAAGTAATCATTAATAATTAGTAATGAAAAACTTGATTCCATAATGGAAATGATAAACGTACCTTCCTTTCAAATCTTTTGGTTCTCTATTTTCCTTTATCATCTCCTTTAGCTCTTCATATGTTAAAGCATTTGGATGGGTATGTGCATGTTTTGTGAAAATTTCTTCAAATTTTGAAGAAACAAACCTGAAAGAATCATCATAAATTTATTAACACTAGTAAATTTAAAGAAAGATATATGAAATAGAATGTCTGATAACAACTACCTCCCTTCAGTGTCATAGACATCAGTATCACTGCCATGTTTGCCAAGTTGGATATTCTTAATTTCAATTGGGAAAAGTAAAGATGGAATCTTTCCCTAGAACATAAAAATTCAAAATAATTAGTTCAGTAAGATTAAAATTCGAAATAATTCAAAGTAAAGATGGAAGCTTGCCCGTGGGTTTTGGATAATTGAGAAAATTCAAAATTAGCTCATTAAAGGATAAAAGATCGAGTCTAATTTAATTAGTTGAACAAGATTAACTTCAATTATTATAAATCTTTATATATGTTTATGGAATAATTATTATAAATTTCTGTGCACGTTTTCAATTTTTATACGAAAAATTGAAAAAAGAAAAGACAAAAGGCTTTCAAATATTATTTATTGTTTTCATGATTTTGGTCAAGAGATGTTCAATTAACTACTGTATTAACTAATATTTATAGTATATTTGGTTTGTCATCTCAATTGACTGAAAGATAATGAAAGATAAAAAGCTAGTTGAAATTTCAGCTCTGTTTGGTAAGTATAAAATTAAGAGTTTTTTTAAATACTTACTAGTTTTTGCTGAGAATTTATTCTAATTAATTTTTTAAAAGATCTCTTATATTTAGCTAGTAGTGCTTTTATACAAAAGATCTAATAAATTGTCTCTCAGGTACTAATTCTCTCTCTCTCTTGACTTAGCACAACATTTCTTTCTCATTTCTATCTCCTTAATTGATGTGTATAATTATAGAAATTATAATTTAAATATATATGATTATAGTAATTTATAATTTAAATATGTAATTATAGTAATTTATAATTTAAGTATATAATTATAGAAACTTATAATTTAATTATGTAATTATAATAATATAATTTAAATATGCAATCAGATTATATTATTAAAATATATTATAATATTTAAAATATCTTATTGTTGATCTAATGATGAATAATCTCCTTATTTGTCATTTTATAACTTTCATTTAGTTGATAAGATAGCTTTACTAAATATTTATAAAAAGTTTTCAACTTTTAACTAGTTTTTCAATTAATCTTTCCAAACACACTCTTCAACTAACTTTCAGTTAACTTTTCAGTTATTTCTGTTAAATACATGGTTAATTATATTATGGATCATTAAAGAATGAATCGATCAACTATTATTATTAGTTAGTATCATTGGTTGATATTGAATTAAAAATTTGCAAATTCAATAAATTTAATTTAGATTATGAATTTTATTGTTGAAAATCTAATTCAATTATTGTTAAAAAATTTATGACATTGGATAAATTTATAAACAATTAAAACAGTTCAAAAAAACATATTATTTCGTTAGACTCCCTAGTGTTAGATGTGAGTTATTATAAATATTTTAACACTTTTGTTTTATTGTTATATGAAAAAATAATCCTTGATGGCGTGATTTTATATTTATATTCATTTTATCTAAATACTTAGTTTGAAAATAATAACGGTAGAATGCTAACGCTTTAAACTTAAATTCATAATATAAAGAGCAAATTATATAATGTATTTTTTCAACTTTTATTAAATTATATATAATTTTTTTTTTTTTTTTTACATTAATTACCTTTTAAGTTTAAAAATATTACATTAACATCTTTATTTATTTGAAAACATTATATTAATCGTCTCAAAAATTCTTACGTTATCACTGTTTAAAGAGTATGAAAATAATAGGTAAGAAACATATGTGATTACACTAAATTTTAAGTAAGGTTACTCTAATTTAGTCTAATGAGGCTAAAACAAGATGTGAATATTATTATTTTTGCTCAATCAAATACTCAAATTAATAAACGTAAGAATGTTAGAAAATAAATGTTTTAAGGAATAAAGAGAAGTACTGGACGAGTGGATTGACTAAGAGCCAAATTGATGAAAAGAGAACCTGCAATGGACACCAAGATCCCGCTTCCAATTTCACGTAAGCCTGCATTTAACCAAAATATACAGAGTAACTTAAACCATTAACACAAACACCTTTTATTTTTATGTTTAAATACATTATGTGTATATAGTGCATTCAAACCTAATATATTTAAATAAAAATGATTAACTTAAGGGAGTACTTATATAATTACATGAAGCTTCCAGAAGTATTATGGTAATTTATTCAAATAAAAATTATAAAATGACCATAAACCCTAATGAACTGATCTAGTTTATAAATTTAATTTGTATGTTCTTGCAATATTAAAGTTTTTCTATAATAATCTAATTAAATATAATAAGTTTTGTTGACTTGTATTATTAATCACTTTAAAAATCGTATCTAAACTAATTTCTAATTGATTATTTATTAATTAAACAAGATTTTAATCATCTAATTTAAGAACACACTTAAGAAATTCTCTTATAAGAGATACCCTTAGTTTTACAATGAAAAAGTATAAAAATTAAACTTATTTTTCTCTTTTTATTCCTTATAGTCTCATACCTGGGAAGGAACGTTAATTAATGACCAAAATGTTAAAATTAATACAACTATACTGTGGCCAAAATGTACTTAAGCAATCATACTAACGTAATATATAATTGGAAATATTGCAATGACAAAGTATATATAATTTAATTAAAACCTTAAAGGGAAAGGGAAAGTAAATAAAACCTCGATAAGTCTCCCATGGATAAATAACACCATCGTGATTCTTGTCAAAGAATGCAGCATGCTTCTGCATAACGTTTTCCCCACTACCACCACCTGCATCTTCAAAGAGTCAAACGTGTACATTGGTTGAATCAACATATTGACGAACATTCACACACATATATATATTATACATATATGGTAAAAAATTATTATATTTTTAGATTTCTGTTATTTTATATTTTTATTTACTTCAATAAATAATTTTATAAAAGACTTATGACTTAGTAAGTGAACTTAATAATTTTTGACAGTTTTTAGATAATTGTCAAACACAACCTTAATTTGACAAGTACCTAAGTTAAGAACTAATTATTCATTAATAAAAATATTAATAACCAAAAATAATTTTAAAAGAGTTTTATAAGATTGTGATTCAACTTCAGTATATACTAATTACACAATGTATATATTTAAAAAAAAGTAGATGTAGAAATATTATTGTTAAAATATTAAAGGTAATTAAATTTATGGCATACCCTCTAGTTTTGTGCTTTCCGAGGGATGAGAGGAAGCCATAAGGATAGAATAATTAACGAAAACGGAGAAAAATTTAGAAAGGAGAGGGAAGAGTTTGTTGCTTTTATATACTAAGAAGATAACAAGAAGATAGTTCATGATTCTAGAGTTTATTTGGGGTTTATATTTATATTCTAAAAATGGAATGGTGGAAAGGCTTAGCCTTAGCGTGTAGGACACTCACCACCATTAGTGACGTGTTCATCCTCATATCTTTTAGAACCTTTTTTTGCGGTTTTGTACACGACATAATGCTGTATTAATAATTTTATTTTAAACTTAATTAATTGAAAATAAAAAATATAAAAATATAAATTTATAACTTTTTTATTTATTAAAATGAAATTGTGCATAAATATCTTTTAATATATTAAAAAGTAAGTATCTTAAACATTAACTAATGAAAATGACTTTATCCTAAGCAAGCAAATTAATATATGAGAATACATGAGATCGCATAGTTAGAGGTGTGAAAAACAAAAGAAAATATGGTTTAGCATTATTTAATTTTTAATTTTTCATATGTTGTGTTTAGATATAAATGTAAAAAATTTGAAATACATTAAATTCAAAATATTTTTAATTCAATTTAAAATACATTAAATTTGAAATACTTTCAATAACATATTTGTACATGTTTAGATTGAAGTTAGAAATGTTGTAGGCATTTTACTATCGATATAAAACCAACTAATATTAGTAAAATTTAAATAAAACATAAGTATCATGAACCATCATACTTTTCTAAAAATAATTTTCCCTCAAACATATTTTTCATTAGATTTCCAAATTTGAAACCAAGTAACTTTAAATCAAACATTGTAAAGATTTGCTTGTCTTATTAGAACAAACTTTTTAAACACATGGTAAAGATTGCAATAGTTGTCTACAATGTGTTTGTGACCAAATAATATTGTAAAACTCAATAAAAACATTTTGAGAGTTTTCAATTCTATTCTATTCTTACTGAAATGTACTTAAATACGAATTACTATGAACTTTTCGAGATGCACTAGGTAGGGTTGAAGAAGTATCCGAATATCTTCTGGAATGGATCATAAAAGGGGGAGAGTCTGCAAAAGAGGAATCTAACGCTCAAGTCAATAGATGAACAAAAAAGGGAGAGAGAGAGGTCAAAGTGAGATATGTTTTTTTCCTGAATAATTAATGGACACGTACCTCTTGTCTTGTATTTATAGTAAAAAATGAAATTATTATCAGCGATTAATACTTTTTACCGTGGGTGTACTCCTTTTACCCAGCATGCCTAGCTTTTATCTAACAAGTATTTTGTAGGTCCTGTTCTGCTTTATGGGGAGTGGTACTAATGGGTAATTCTACTGATTTTATCCTCTGATCTTAACTTAATTAATTGTTTATTTATTTTGAGGGAGCTTGGATTTCGGCTTAGCTGAAATCCCTTGGATTTTATTTCTTTTCTTGTTTTAAGTTTATATTATATTTCGGATTTCAGATATGCCGAAGTCCGAAGTCTAATTTTTGGAGTCTTTATCTCTTCCGGTCATTTTTTTCTTTATATATATATATATTTTGGTTTTCGGTTATACCGAGATCCGAAGTCTCTTAGAAAGGTTCCTTTTAGTAGTGTGATGGTTTATATACTTCGATTTTCGGCTATACTGAAATCCGAAGTGTATTGATGATTTCTAGGTATAGCTCTGTTTTATGGTTATACACATCCTAAGCCATATACATTTTTTCTTACCAGTACATTCACATTATAAATTTTGTATCTAAATTTATTAGATACTCAACTTCGTACAAATGTATGACTATACGTACTATTCGATGTTCATTGTTTCCAAATGTAAAGCTTTAAAAACCCTAATTAAACTTAGCATTTTCTTTCGTTTTATGATAATTGTTAGACGCGCATGCCACACCAAGCTCTAGCTCACTCTGATGTAAAAAAGGGCTTTTAGCCTTGTGTTTTTTCTTCTCCTGAATTTGGAGAAGCTATATAACGTACGTGGGCGTGTAAAAGGAAACTAGAAAATTAAGGGGAGATAGGTTATTGTTATATTTGGAAGGTTAATTATATTATCTAATTATTTAGTTGCTTTTGAGATCAATCGGTTATATATCCATCTCTTAAGCAAAGCCAACCATTTTTTGTTTCTTTCACGTTATCTATTTCCATCAAGTGATTTTGAGACAGGAAACTATGTTTGTGTGCACGTAATGGTTATTAATGAAGTATATCTTGGACTACAATTTTAAAGTAGTTAAATAATTCGTATGTTCATTTTCTATTTCTACTTGTTTTGTTGGGTCATACATATCGAAAACCACTAACATAATTTTTTTTGTTATATCATAGTTTAAAATATATATATATATATATAAACACATATTTAATAATATAATGTAAATTACATATAATTAATGTTTAAAAAATTTAGGTAGATATAATATCATTTATCATAACAACATAAGTAAAAGAATTATCTATTAAAAATTAACAACCCCTGGGCTCTATTTTATATATTTGTTTTTGCTTATAAAAAAATAACAAAACTAGAGGAGGTCCCGCGTGCTTTTGATGGAAATAAAAATAAATACTCAATCCAGATAGATTGATTGATTGAGAGCATTTCTTTCAATAAACTTATAATTAAGAATGAAGTAGAACTATCAATTGATCATACTTTAAAAAATTATTGACATTTGATAATATATATTTGTGACATTTGATATAATCGAAAGTATGGAGATAGTCATTATAAGCATTGATCACTCGCTGCATAGAAAAATAAAATAGTTTGAGATACACATTTAAATAATATCTTAGATACTGCATCTATTTCAGAATTATTAAACTATAATAACAGATATAATAATTTTATATTAAGGTTCACTTAGACAAACATTAGTTCTTTTATGACCACTTTGATCAAACATAAATTTTATTATACTTATTTTATTTAAAATCTTTTGTAGTTATATTAAATTTTAGACTAAATGTTACTTAAATTTAATCCATTACTTAAATTTTAGACTCTTCTAGAAATTAATTATCCACACTATCAGAGCTAATAGTTTATTGTTTATTTTTATATTATAATAATGATATATTTTATTCTTTTAAAAAAATATTCTAAAAATATATAAAAAAGTTATAAACATTCAATTTATTCTTTAAAAAAATATTTTTTGAAATGGTAATCCAATTAACCCAACTCAACCGTTCAATGGTGGGTTAGGTTGAGTTGGATTTAATGAGAAAAAAATAAAAATCCAACTCAACCTAACCTGATGAGTTGTGATAGAGTTGGGTCTTGGATTTGTCTAAACACAACTCAACTCAACTCATGAACACTCCTATTAAGAATAGCCACTAAACGATGTACACTTATGATCTTACTCCAAAGTAGCTAAACAATCAGACTAGATAGGTGCAGGTAGCTTGACCGCCTTATTTGTCATTGTAACACAAGTATGAGACATATCGGCCTATATTTCAACCAATGTGTTCTCCATTTCTGATAAACAAATCTATTTAGCGATAGAGTTCTTATCATAGAATTAGACCAGCTATTAACATCGACCTGAAGGAAATATTATGATTTTTAAATGAATAATTAATCACTAATTAATAATTTAAAAAGTTTAAGGATACATGTCAATTTATTATCTTATTATTTTTCTATAAATACATATAAAGCTATTTAAACAAGACCTAGCTTGATAATTATTAATGAATGATCCACCGGAGAAGTTTGGCTATCTTTTCCTTTTCCATTTTTAATATTAATATTTTTGTACTTTAATTTGAGTTCCAATAGTTTATTTCAAAGTACATTAGAATTTTTAATACTTTTGTAATTCATATTCTCCGATTATACAATACATTTTTATAGTAGAATAATATCTTATCATACTGATTAAAGAAAGAATATCTATGATGCTTTCTCTTAATTATAACACGAATTTTCATAAAAAATAAAAAACCCAATAGTCGTATTACTTTTTAAAAAACTCATCCATTAATTATTCAAAAGAATTTACGTTAATTTTTTTTCATTTTTATAATCTTAATTACCTTTTCTTTCAATATAAAATTATTATAAATATATGTAAATAATTATATATTTCATCTATAATTTTTTTAAAATTAATATCAAATTATATGTTAAAAACTTATCAAATTTTAATATGTCAATATAATATAAAGATATTAATTGATTTAATTACTCATTGTCAACACGTGGGTGTCGATAGGACGATGAAAAATAATTTTAAAAATAAGAATAGTCCCTACTAATATTTATTTAGGATAACATTGAAAAACCATTAAAAAAAGTAGTTTACGAAATCAAATTTTGAGTTCAAAAGTTTATTATGTATAGACATTCTACAATGTTCGTCTAAGGACTGTTACCTCTAATTAAACGTAAAAAATTAGCTAACTTTAAAAATATTTATTTCAATCTAAAACATAAATACCACTTCTATTTTATTTTTGGTTTTAAAATTTTAACGATAAACATATTATTGAAAATTTTATTTTTGAAAAAAACATTATTAATATTTTTTAATTAACTTATTTTATTCTTTATTTTTTGGGGTTCGAAAGAAGTGGACTCATGGTCATACGTATCTTTACCTGTGATGGAGAAAATAAGAGTTTACATAGTTTTTGGAATGATTTGTATGTTGAGTTTTTAATTTTTGTAATTAATTTTTTAATATTGTTGAGTTTATTTTGAAATATTATTACCGCAATCAATTTATAAGTACATCTAAAGTGGTTACAATGATTATTTAATGTAACCGTCAAATTAAAACTGCATCTGAAATGACAATTTTTAAATCATGATAGTTTTATAATGACTAAACCAAAAGTGCATTAAGAGTAATCATAATTAAAGATTTGCATTTTATGATTTATATTTTCTAAACTTAATTTTAAAGGAGTTTGCGATAATCAAATCGGAAGTGCATTTAAAGTTATTGTCATAAACCTTTTTATCTTTTACAAAAGTCAAATTAAAAGTGCATGTGACATTATTAAATATAAATAATAATTATAACAACCAAGCTTTCATGAAAGAAACCAAAATAAAAATGCATCTAAAGTGGTTATTTTAGTTTTCGTAATAGTCAAATTCAAAGTACATCATAAGTGACCATTATTAAAATTTTTCTTTAAATTAAATAATTTAAATTACGTAATAATAATTATAACAACTAAAATTTTTATAAAAGAAACCAAATTAGAAGTGCATCTAAAATGGTTATTTTAGATTTCGTAATGGTCAAATTAGAAGTGCATCCAAAGTGACTATTATTAAATTAAATAATTTAAACAACTTAATAATTATAACAACTAAAATTTTTTATGATATTTACATTAGAAAAGCATGTAAAAGTAATTATTATTAAATTTTCATTTTTTAATTTAATATTATTATCATTATTATTGTTGTTAGATTTAATCATAATTTTATTATTTTCTACTTCAATATTCATAACAATATTTTAACTATATAAAAAAATAAAGTAAATAAAAGAAAAGGATAGAATAAATAAAATAAAAAAACTTACTATTTACACTCACAAAAAGTTTAAAATACAGTTTGGACCTTAAAGTAAAAAGGATATGCTTAACAGAAACCAGGTAGTGAATAGAAAATAGATAGCCCATAATGCAAGTAAAAAGGATATGCTTAACAGAAACCAGGTAGTGAATAGAAAATAGATAGCCCATAATGCTTTGGACAGCAGAGGATGCACTTAGCAGGAAATGGAGGTGCAAACAGTAAAATTCTTTATTTGAGTGATGGGGTGTGAATAACATTTATAAGGGCTAAACTAAGTCAAGTGCAAAATTTTTCAAAAGAAAAGAAAGATTTTAAAAAGGGGATGCAACATGTGCCCCTTGCACGCCATTTCCAATAGGATTTTAAATCCCTAAAATAGGAAGAAGAAGGGTGCAGTGCGTGAAAAGGAGAAAGGGACAACGAGGGGGGGCTCCCCCATGTGCGTTGTCCGGTGGTCGTCTCCGGCGACAGGTTTAGTGCTCTGTCTGATGTTGCCTCCTCCACAAAGGTAAGCTATTTTTCTTTTCTTTTACTACGATTTTTTAAAAAAAATGGAGAGGGGATTGTGAGTTGATACTTATTGTGTGACACCTTTCTACCCCAAATGTTTTATCATCTAATTTACAAAATAATATAGAAATTTATTCATTTGAATAATTAGATTTGACACTTGGGTAAAAGGATTCATATTGTGACACCACTAATAGATTATTATTAAGCAAGTCTTGAAAGAGAAAATAATTTATCTCCACATTGAGTTAACATCCTGTCAAAGGGATATAAATTATTAATTCACACAGATCTATTTAATCGGGTTAACTTACAATTAAAGTTGTGAGCATTATATAGATACAAAATGAATTGTCGAGATTATGTAATACAACACTATGAACCATGTGACACTCTTTTATCCCAAATATATAAATATAACATGATTAAATAAAAGTCCTTTAATTGGGTAAAAAGGTTCACAAAAGTCCGTCCATCAAAACTTTATATTTGATCAAATGATAATTCTTTACATTGAAAACTTAAAAGAAAGAAAAGAAATTGAGATGTAATTGAAATAATTTCTGAAACAAAGAAATAATTTGAATATCCTAATATAGTTGCAAAGTCTTGATACCATATCTATCAGACATGGAATCCCACATCAATCTCAAACATTACTAATCTCTACCTCTCAGCATCTTTCTGGCCTATGGGCATTCAGCCCTAAGCAACACACACAAATAGGGAGTGAGACATTTACTTATACATATTTAAGTAGCATATATAAGAAATATATTCATCACTATATATCACACGAAACTACACCACCATATTAAATTAAAGTCATACTAATGATGCTCATGCAATGCAACTCATGTATGCTCTCTTAGTTACATGCCCGAAGCGGTCCTCTTTTACGCCAGTGCATAGCTTTCATCAGAACTAGGCAACTTTTTGTACAGTTGCATCCGTAGCTATATCTATCTCTACACGTAGGTACAACCGTGCAATATAACAACCTAAGAAGACTTGCTATAAAGCACCACACAATGAGTGATCTTTACAAGCTTCTTAAATTGTCATATTCATGCATCATTCCATGCAACAACATAATTCACAATATCAATATTCAATTATGCCATTACAATCTACCCCCAACTGCAACTAGAATGACAACTCATCAGACACACCCTGACCATCATCATCAACACATCATACATCCAATTATAATTCACATCACTTTCATATAGTGGGACAAATCCCCAATCATGCATCTCCATAACTTATAAACATTCATTCATTCACCACAACACAATTTATAAGGTACATCACAATATTGTGAAATGAGTTTCTGGAACTTCCTTGCCTCATGTAACTTAGTAGGCAAAGATGTAAAGCCTATCCTTAGTATTATTTTGTTGTCATTGTTGTGGGGTATTTGGCTTGCTAGGAATGCAGTGGTTTTTAAAAGTAAACCTTTCTTCTGCAAAAAAGTCTGATAGTTATCCCTGGAAAGGTCATGGTTGTGGCTCAAAGGAGTTTGTAAAGTCTCACGCATATTTTTTGTGGAGTAGTCCTCTCACCCAGTCTTATGCATAAGGCGGATTAAGTCAAACAGGGCTTAGAACTTTCGTTATGGCCTTGTTTGCAGTTCCTTTGCAAAATATTGTACTCATGCTTTCTAGTTTTGTGAGGCGGTCTTAGATTGGTACTATTTGTAGGAGGGTTCTTCTAAACTGCTCTAATTCTCTAGTTGTACTTGTAACTTATATCTCTTCATTGTCACTTCTTATGACATGTGACAAATTTGCTAATAATAATCTTTGTTTTCTTAAAAAAAATGAAGCAATGTATTCGTTTGTATTTTTTTATTTATGGTCTCGATATTCATAAATCAAATTGTTAATTTAATTTTAGATAAATAAATTCATTTAAGGGAATATAGATTTCTTGAACCATATATTTCTAATTCATAAAGCATGAATCTTGAATTATATTTAAAGGAAGTAGAACTCCTTAACACATAAATTAAATCAAAATAGTATTTTACTCAAATTCTTTTAAGCATTTCTTTTATTAAAGGGAGAATTTAGTGGTAAAATATATTTTTTTTCAAAAAATATAAAGGGTTTTTTTATAAAGATAATTTAAATCCTTAGATCTCATTTAAATCCTAAGATCTAAAAATATACTATCTAAAATTTTTAACTTAAAATAACTTTTAAACTCTTTTTTACCAAATTAAAATATTTTTTTTATTTTAGCTATAAAATAGCTTTTGAAATGTAAAAAAAAAAAAAATTGCTTAGAAGTTATTCATTAAATATTCTTATTTTGTCGCATCAATATGTTGTTGATAGGCCTTTCTTCTTTGGTCTTTCACTTATGGGCTTCGTAAATCACAGTTAAGTTTATAATTTTTTGTCCCTGCACCTTAATATGTTTTTGAATGGTCATAACCTATTATCTGACTTGTGAAACAAAACTAGTTAGAAGTAGGATTAGACACAGGGATGGAGTTAGTATCCGTTAGTTATAGTGTGTTGAAATTTTGTTATTCACTACTTTTTTATGAAAGGTGCATAGGTAACCTGGGATTCTTACTTACACAGTAATTATCTTTAAGTTGTAGCCTTCTTGTTAGTTCTCAACAGACGTGAGGCAAAGGGCTTATAATGGGGTTGTATTTTAGGTCTTTGAAATTCTTTTCTCCTTGATTAAATTGAGCAATTGACAATGTAGAAATTACCTTTATGTACTTTCATAACTCTTGATTACTAAATATGGAGTTCTCACATCTGAAATTGAAATCATTTGGATTAGGTAATCCTGATTTATTGTTTTTACAAGTTTGAATCATCTAATTCAAACTTATATTATAAAACCATACTTTTATAGAATTTGGATTTGTAAAAAAAAAACTACAGATTACCAAATCCGATCTTTTAAAAAATATATTTAGTTGATTTGAATTTTTGAAGATAATCAACCTCTAGATTGTCTCATCCTAACATGTAAAAAAAATAACTTTAATGACCGAAATGAGTTCAGTGTGTTCGAAGTATGTTTGGACTAACTAATTTTGATTTGTAGAAAACAAAATTTAAAATATCCATTCCGAATTCATTAAAGTTAGCATGGGAATAATTCAGATTAGGTGATCTAGATTTTAAAAAAAAAAAAAATTCGAATTAACTATTTCAGAGTATCTCACCCACTCTTGAAATTAGAATTACCCATTTTGAAGAGTCATTTGAAGATATTTTGGTCCTTTAATATACTATGGAGGTGTAGGAATAGAAAACCTACATTTAGACCTCAACTTTAAAAAAATAACAAAAGTATAAAATAAAGATATCTTTCTATTATTTACTTTGCAATCCCACCTCTTAATAATACAATAAAATTATGTTATTTTATTTGGGTAAAATATGTTTTAGATTCTTAAACAATTCAAAATATATTATATACATTCTCTAAAAAAATTTTGTATAATTTTGGTCTCTATTTTTTAAATATGTCATTTTGATTGTTCAAACACTATCTAAATTATTTTACCCCTTTAAAAAAATATGATCTAAAATACTTGGAGGACAAAAAGTAATAGATTTTAACATTAAAAAATTAAATAAATACAAACAATTTTGAAAAATATATTTAATATTTAAAAGGAAATTAGAGACTTAAAATATATTTTTCTTCTATTTTATACATCTCAATAATATCTTATTGATATGCCCAATGGAAACATATTTTTACTGTACATTTTAACATTTTTTTGTTGAATTAGATGGAAAAAATGCATTTGTTCTCTTGTGTATCTCGACAATGAGTTTAGTTATGTTTGCCCCTGGAGTGATCTTGTTCTACACTAGAAACATAACAATGGGTTGAGTTATGAATCGACACTTTTATTTGAAATGATAACTTTTCTGTTTATTTAGTTCTTTGTATACTGTTTAAGGCATTCTTTATGGGGTTTTTTTCAAGGTCTAAATAAAATTTTGCGTTATAAAAAAAGACAATGACTTATATTTTTTAATTCAAAAGAGAAAAAAATATAGTATGTATTAATGCATGAAATTCTGATTGACAATTCGATAGTCTTTGTATAACTATTGACCATTTTCTTTTTGCACCTCGTACATTCTTCCTGCACATGTGAGGTTCTGTTTTGGTTAATTTTTGTAAGTGTATGAAAAAAATTAAAAGAGAATTAAATTTAAATTGATTTTGATACATCAACCTCAATTTTCATGTGTGGATATAAAATTTATTTTAATGTGCGTACATTGGATTCGTGAATATGCTGAGGAGGTGAGAATAGTTTTACGGGCTATTTTTAGTTTCTTTTATATGGGCTTTATGAATTTGGGCCTTCTTTGAGGAAACAAAAACTGCTCCAAATGTGAGTGCAGTTAGGAAAACGATGGTTCGCCTACTAAAGCTCAGAACACCCCCTTATGTCTCCCATGACTCCATGAGCCACCACTCTCTAATTCTTGAACCACACTACCTTCCTCCCCCCAAGTTTCTCTCTTCTCTCCCTAGCATGCGCTAGCTTTTGGATGATAGCTAGGTGTGTTCATCCTTTATCTTCTATGAATCATAGGTGTATCTATTTCCTTCCTAGTTCAATTCCTTGTGGAATAGACATGAACATGAGAAATTGTAGAATTGGGTTTTGATCTCAATTTCCATTATGGTTCTAAGTTTGTTAGTAGTTTACCATAGGGACCTCGTCCTCCCTTCACTTCCCTATTTTCTCTCTGCACCTCCATAGTTTTACAAAAAGACAAAAATATCCTTAGGTTAAAAGTTCTCCTCTTTTTTCCTTCTTCCCTTCCTTATGACTGCAACATTGGTGCTCGTGGTTAAACTTATAAGTTTTTTAGCAAGTCTGGATTAGCTAATCCATACGTTGAAAAAAAGAGTTTTTAACAAGTCTGGATTAGTTAATCCAAACTCATAATTTTTTTACAAGTCTAGATTGTTAATCTAGACTTGTAAAAAAATTGAGTCTGGATTAGCTAATCCGGACTTGTTAAAAAACTAGTTTTTTCAATGTCCAAAATAGGAAATTCAGACTCAATCATGAACAAGCAATCCAGACTTAGTCCGTAACAGGCAATCCAAACAAGCAATCTAGACTCAGTCTTGAACGGACAATCTGGACTCATTCTGGAGTGGGAAGTCCGGACCTGATATTTGCTGCATTAATAGGCAGTCCAGATTTCACAATCTAGACTCACAAGATATTGATCATCTAGATTCCTAAAGCACACAAATCAGTGTGTAATCGTACACATCAGAACCTAATATGGAGAAAGAACCATCCATCAAATTTTGAATTCAGATTCACATGCACGAGGGAAGACTCGCTCTCTTCAACTCTAGATCTATGGCAGCACAAGGAAGGAGATGGAGAACTTGCGAATGGGGACTGCATGTGGGAAGAAGGTTATGAATATTTTAACCTAAGGGCATTATTGCCATTTTAAAAAAGTATGGAGGTGCAGAGAGAAAATAGTGAGGTGCAAGAAGAAAATAGGGAGGTGTAGGAAGAAAATCTCTACCAGGTTAGCTGCTGTAGGAAGGGATTTAGGGGCCATTCTTGAATTTCAACTTAAGCAAATTTGAAGTCAAGCCAAATCAATGTTCTTAATGATTAGACAAATTTGATGTTGAGCAAATTCGTTATTTTTCACAAAGAATTCTTGTCTAAACATAATGAGGCCGCAACAAATCACATATTTAGGGTTGGGAAATTCATTCAAATGATTTTTGTTGAGAGAATTTGATTTTTTTTTTATTTCATAAAAATTATAGCTCTAGATATTAAATAGTATCGTTGATATGTTCATTTTAGAGACCAAATGCCAAGTTGTTAGAAATTGATAAAAATCTCACATTGTTCATAATTTTAGAAATGGACTAAACATAAAATTTTAGATGATTTTATTAGTTTTCAAATAAGAAAAATAAAGTTTTACTTGAATTAGTAAAACTAATGATATATTCTTTTAAACATATAGATATTGTCGACTAATGATAAAAAAATATTCTAGTTTTTAGGGGCTCCAAATTTAAATGGACAATGAGTTTTCGGTGCATGTTCTATGATTAATTATATGTCTTGATGCTTAATACATGTTATGGGTGTATAATGGGTTGGTGTGTATTGAAAGGTATTAAGATGAGTTATGTTGGGATATTACATTGTCTCTAACTTATCCTTACATATAGATAGATGTGTGCAATCCTAGTATTACTTGGATCTCCAATTTTACTTGGATGTCCGATGAATCAAAGGATCATATAAAGACCTAGCATGAGTTATTCAATAGATGTGATATAAGTAAAAAGCATTTTAATACGCTATTACATTGTAATTAATAAAGGTTAACCTTTAAAATTAACATTATTATCTTAAGTGATAATAACAAATAAACATAAAATCACTTGCATTAAACAATTTATATGGAAGAATTATTTTTTAATATAAGTCCATTTACCCATGTAGGAATGTATACATCACAAATAACACTCTTAAAGCATTCACACATACATAATAATTTATATCAATCTGTATTTATTTCTTTTTCTTTTCTAAGTGTTCCTTTTCCATTTTTTCAAAGAGACTTCCATCATAAACAGCTCGAATAGTCTCTTTATGAAGTAAACCATCATTGTCTTTGCCAAGAACATAAAGGATCTTCCACTCTGTGTAGCTAGCAAGCCTACATCAAATGGTAACAACTTGTGTGATTCATATATTATCATTATCGTTTGTAACAAAATTCACTAAGCATTTGATTATATATACCATCCGGCATAATCCTTAGGAACTCTATTTGCCACAAGCATCTCCATCAATTCATCAGATGTTAAAGCATTTGGATGTGTTCTTGCATGCTTGCTAAATATTTCTTCAAATTTTGATGGAACAAACCTAAATGAAAACATACTCTCGAGTTAGAAAAAAAAGTGTATTGAACTTAGTTTTGAAATTATTTATGTACTTCAGAAATTATGAAGTTAAATTTGAAATTGAAAAGGATTTGTTATTAACTTTTTGTCTTTTATTTTTTGGATTTTTCCATTCGGTTCCTCATAATTTGTGTGTTTAGTTTCTCAAAAATATTTTCCTTTCATTCTTAGTTTCTCCAAAAAATTCTTTTCATTTATAGTTCCTAAAATACTCTAAATTTTTACATTAGAAAACAAAAATGAAATAAAATATTTTTGAGGGACTAAAATAAAAATCCACAAAAGATATAAGACCAAAAAGATAACAAACTTCAAAGAAAATTTAGGCATGTTAATATACATCAAGAAAATATATTATATTTTTTAACTTATTTTTATTACTATCAAAGATTATACAAAAAATATTAAAATTAATATCTTATTTTACTATTTTTTTAAAAAAATATGAAAATTAAAAATAAATGAGAATAATGTATGGTTTTTATAATTTTTTTTTTGTGAACGCTTTTATAATTAATTAAAATTTAAAAGTAACAATTCTAACAAACACATCCTATTCAAATTAATTATGCGAATTCGACAGAAATAAAGCATATATAACGGATTGGTATTAGGTTAAGAATTTATGAGTTTTACAGTAGGGTTTAATAACAGCTTTTTATATAATTTAATTTATTGAGAAAGTTAACATTCGTATAATAACAAGTTATAATTAACTCATAGTGTAAAACTACAGATTAACCATACACAAATGTTATTCTCTTGGCTTAATGTAAACAAAATAAAATAGCTTTTAATTCATTTTTCTTAAAAAAAAAAGTATAACAATAATATTGAGAGATCATGAGGTGCACTTAAAATATATATGCTTCGTATTTTATCATCCTTATTTTTAAATTTTGGTATTGAAATTTCAATTTTTAAAATTGATTATTTTGTGTCCTACTTTTAGTGAATTGGTTAGTTTTGGATATTAAATATCACACTAACATGTAATGTAACAGTAATTTGATAATATAGTGTGTCGTAATTTTATAACTTAAAAATAATTAATTAACTATAATAATTTTTTTATTGTCCAAATCACCTTAACATGTGTTAGTCAACGTTATTTAACAGTTAGAGCCAATTCATTAATCATTAGTACATCAAAATATTAGATACAAATTTAACCATTTTAAAAGATTAAAATGGTTAAAATCACAGTATCAAAGTCATAGTTTAAAAGTAGAGGGGGAAATATGAAAAATTAATAAAATTGAATAAAAAAAAGTGTAATTAAGCCAAGTATAAATATTTACCTTCCTTCATTGTCATAGACTCCAGAGTCACTTCCATGTTTGCCTCTTTGGATATTTTTTACTTCAATTGGTAGCAGTATAGAAGGAAACTTGCCCTACACCATATAAAATTCCAGAGCCGAGATTAATATCATGCAAGTAAATAATAGCAGAAACAAATTTCGTCTTGTAACACTGAATATTTCATTTTTCAACCACAAAATAAAAATTCTGCCATGTTTTACAAATGTTTAGGCCACATAAAAGATTTATTTTCTGCATTCCTTTTGCCTAAGCAGTATACAAATATACAATATACAATCATTTTCTCTATTATCTTTTTATATAATTTTCATTTTATTTTTAATCAAATAATTCATTATATACTATTTTGTTATTTTTCTTATTTTCACATCATACACCTCTTTGTGAAATGAATTTTAATGATGTTTTTAATTATGCCTATGAGTAGAAAATTTAAATAATATTTAATTGAGTTTAATTAGTATTACAGAATAAATAAATAAAAAGTATTACGCTCACATTTAACCTTATCTTTTCGTTTATATGACTTTCTAAAGTATTAATTAGTAAAGTCATAAATAAAGTATTGTAATAAAATTTTAGGATAAGTGTATACTTTTATTTGTTGCAAAGGTAAGCGCATACTAATTACACTCTAATTAATACACATACTAATTACACTCTATCTAATTATTATAAAAATGAGTCTATTTGGATAATTTTTTCAGTCCATAAAAGGCATATTTTCGTTAGCTTCTTTGTTCATTATGTTCATGGTTTATAATTTGTGGTAGTTTTTAACTACCAAAATTAATTTATTTTAGTTTTAAGTTTTCAAAAAACAAATTATGGCAATGTAAAAGGAAAATGGTGTACTTCAACATGAGAGTGATAGAGTTGAGTACTTGAGTGTGAAGAGGGCCGTGAGGTGGATTTGTGAGACATACTAGTTACAGATGTGAGTGCGAGTGCGAGTGCGGTAGAGGAGGTGGAGTACGATAATGTGTAATTTGATGATGTAGTTTTATAACGTAAAAATCATCTCTATAATTTATATCATTTTTAACATATTTATTATAAAATTTAATAAATTTTTAATAATTGAAAAAAAAAATATGTAAAGTAGTAATTCTTACTTACCCTAAAAAAAAGAATTACCTTTCCACAGGAAAAAATAATTTTTTATTAGTTTAATATCTACATATTAATCATATAAAATAGTTTTGAATTATAAAATAACGTATTATCGTTAAAATAATTTTTAATAAGTGTTATAAACAATAAAAAATTTAATATATAATAATATAAAATAGTTTTCCATAGTTAGTTTGTACATAATGTTTTCTCTTTTTTTATTTATCATTTCCACTTAAAGATTTTTTTTCCGAAAAATGTGAAATGCTAACTTTTGCTCTCTTTTTATTTCAAATTCAATTTATTGGAAATAAAAAATAAAAATATGACTTTCTTAACTTTTCAACTATTATAAAAAAAATTGTGTATAAAATATCTTAAATTTATTTAATATGCAAATATTATTAATTAGTGTGTTAGTTTTGTTAGTGGAAAAATTTGAATCTCCTACCTCTACCTCCTCTATCACCTACATATAGATTTTATCTTCATACCAATCTTATAACTCCTAAATATTTTAAATTTGACATCACATTGCAAGGATCATAAAATATTATTTAATATTTTTTAAGATATCATCTTAAATTTTAACAATTGAAAATATTCTAAGTAATTTAAATAATTTTTAAAATATTAAATATAATGTATTTAAAAAATTAAAGAGAACCTTTAAAAAAAAACTCGTACTGAAGAACGTATTTTTTTATACCGACATATAACTTTATTAAAAGAAAAAAGTGAACATTTTCTATCTTATAACCAAAATCAAATTTTTTTTTCCCAATATTTAATTATGCACATAATTTAGATGCCCTTAAGCATTCATTGTGTATCTTTTCTATTACTTTTGATCTAGTCTATTACTTCTTTTTTTTTTAAATTATATTGGTTTTGGTATTTTAATTTTATTTCGAAACTGTAGTGTTGCAAATTTAAAATAATATTTACAATTTTCAATTAAGTTTAATTGGTATACACAGTAAAAGATTTTTACACAGTGTAAAGTCAATCAATTTTTACTGTGTATACCAATTAAACTCTTTTCAATTATACCTTATTTCTATTGGCATTGAATTTATAAGTACTAAGTAAATAATTAACCATTCGTTGAGAATATGATAACCAATGTTAATTCTAAGACAACAACATCATCAAAGTGTATTTAGTTTACATATATACTAATTAATATTTTTTTTTATTAGATGCACACTAATTTTAAATGAGTACAGTTTTTTAACATAGAAAGTACTTTTGTAAGATAACTTAATATTTTATTTTTGACTTCCCTAAAACCTAAACATTTTATAAAAACAACATTTTGATTTTATTATTCATGAAATTTTTGCCTTAGAATTTTTGGAAAAGATTAATCTTCCACTGTTTTGTTAAAAAAATAAGCTTTTTATATAAATAATAAAGATGTTTGGAAAAAAATTCAATATGAATTTTTTTTCTTGGATAATAATTTATTATAATTTGGAGATTTATAGCTTTTTTTTCTTGAATAAATAATTTATAGCTTATGATTATGTTTTTAATAGCTTTTTTTTTCTTTTCAGCTGTTTCTATAAAATTTTACTCTATAAAGTTGAATTTTTGCGTCATAAATAAAATTAATTATTTTCAAAGCACTTTTTGGTAATTTTTTTAAATAAAAAATTATTTTGATAATAATTGATTATGAAATAATCAATTACTTGATAATAATTTATCATAAAATAATCAATATAAAATTATATATAATCATTGTTGAAATAATTTAATTTTTTTAACTTTTCCAAACATATTATATTTTATGTTTTTTGTCTTTAAAAAAAATTGATATTTTTAAAACTTTTATATTGACTAGTAAAAATTATGTGTTGTATTTATTTATAATATTTTTAAAAGTGAATCAGTTATTAAAAATATATTTTTAAATTTTAAGGATTAGAAAGTGATTTTTAATAAAATTTTAAGAAAAAAAATATTTTTTTTATTAATTTTTAAGTATTATACACGTAAAATCATTATCTTTTATATAATTATAATAAAAATTTAATTGGTATAATCATATTTTTTATTAATTATCTTTTATATAAGCGTAATACACGTAAAACCTTATTTTTAATCATAATCTTTCATTCATTTGATTTTTAAAATAATAATAACGAGTAAAGTAAATAACAAATACAGCATGAATGAGAAATAAATTCAAATTTTAACTTGATGCAAAGTTACAAAATTATCCGAATCAGCGGATAGAAGCAAAAGTGATCCGTTTCTTCCCGAAAACATAATGTAAAGTTGGAAAAGGATGGCTAATCGCATAAGCATCAAGACAAAGAATAATTAATTGCACCTTTACAGAAAAAAGAAAAAGAAAAAGTTTTATTCCACTGTAACGCAAAGCAGACTCCAAGTATATGTGGAGATCTTCATAAATTAAAAATTATCTTAAACGATTTTTTATAAAAATAAAATAACTTTGGTTAAAGTTTTTTATAAATTATTTTTTATTAAGTCTTATAGACATCTCTAAATTCTTAAGGTGTATCTGATGTTTATCAATAATTCTAATTAAAATTTGATGACATGATAACGTAGATGGCTTAAAATAAGCATAATTGCATTATAAATATATAAAACAATTTTTACTGTTATTTTGGTCTTCGAATTAGCAGTAAGTATTATTTTAATTTAAATTAAATTAATGTTTATTCATAATAATTAAATTAAATTTTTGGAAAAACTATGTTTTTTATTTTTATAAAATATGTAAATTATTAATTTTGTCACTCAAATATTTTTTGTGTTGATATAGTCTCTTTAAAATTTAAACTTATTTTTAAAAGTTTTAATTTGTAATTATTTTAAATGGTGATCCAAGGGATATAATTATACATCACCTCAATAATATAGACGTGTTGACTCTACTCAAGTTGAATTGAGTGAAATCGCTTAGATAAACATTAACAAAATCAAAATCAAACAGAAGAGTTTACAAATATTAAGTGGCGAAAGTATATATATGAATGACACATTTCCATTTGTAGAGGTAGAAAGAAAAGTGGCGAAAGTATAGGAATTTTGGAAAAAGAAAAAGCTTAAAAAAAAAAGAAGAAAGCAACATGTATGGTGTGGGAAAGAGAGATATACCGGACGGGTTTTCCGACTGAGACCGCCATTGATGAAAATAGCTGCAACTGATGACAACAAATATCCACAACCTATTGCACGAAATCCTGCATTATTCAACTCAATTCTTGGTTACACCTCTTGTGCCACATGTAATTCTCAAGTAACTTTTGCATTCAAAGAGACACAAAATACGATATTTTTGAAACATGTGCTTATATTTTCAGTCAAATTCCAAAGAGACGCACAAGCTTCTGCAAAACAGCTTTTTGCATCAGATATTTTTATCACTTTTTTGAGATAAGAAGACAGGAATTACGTTTCATGAAATGTAAAACATGAAAAATCAAATTTTTTAACTGTCAGACCAAACACTTCGCTAGAGATCCAAACATTCAATTCGTTTCATGAATTTAATTCGACCCGGTCTAAAGAAAACATATAGTACTAAACATTAACTTGAGCAAGCAAAAATTAATACACAGAAAATTAATTAAACCTTCGAAAGTTTCCCACGGATAAATGATGCCATCGTGGTTCCGATCGAAGAACTCAACGTGCTTTTGCAGAGCGTTTTGATCTTGTGGGATTGGTTTCTCGTCAACTGCACATTAAATTCATGAATCAGTTAAAACTTAAAAGTGTGTACCAAAAAATGTACTATCAATAGAAAAAAAAAGGGTTAAAATAAACGAAAAATGAAAAAAGAGAAAAGGGGTAAAAAATTGGACTTACCCTCTTGGTTGTTGCTGTGTTTAGTAGTAGAAGATAAGGTAGCCATTGATGTTTGATAGGAGGTGGTGGTTTATGGCAAAGTATAAGAAGAGAATTTTAATTGAGACAAACAATGTTTTGATGAATTAAAATTGCAAAGACGAGGATGAAAGTGAGCACATTTTGTGTGTGAAACCTATTTATAAATAAGTTTGGCAAAACATATGTTTAGTTCGGATAGAAAGCAAGATGAGATACTTTACCTTCACACGTAATCCACTCAACGCATCCTAGCTAATTAATTCTCTCAGAGAAATGATGCACTAACTAACTCTATAAATTATAGTATCACAACTTTTTTATATATGTATAAAAAATTTGTATTTATAAAATTCTGTTGGTCATAAATATTCACCTTATTATTTATTGTTGTTTAATAAGAAGTTTTTATATTTATAACTTTTATTGCAATCCAATTTAGAGATATAAAAAATAAATTAACACTACATAGAAAAAATAAAAGAAATGGTGATGAATGAAAAAGTAACATAAAGTAGGTTTAATAACAAACACTAAATGTAACAAAGTTTATTAATTAACAAAAATTAATATACTAATAACTAATATTTATTATTTAAAATAATTAGAAGAAATATTTTTTTATTTACACAATTTTTTATTCATCTATCAACAACAAAATTCTCCTTTCAAATGTTAAACAGAGTCGAATCTCAAAAACCTCTAATTAAACAAAACAACTCCCTAGTAATTTATTAATGTACTCGATGGGATGAAAGTGATGTATGATCTGTGTTTACTAATTTATATAATTCTGGTGCAAGTATTTTATTCATTAACTTGTGAATTTTTTTTTTAGGTTTTTTTTAGGAGGTTATTTTCTTGTATGCTTAGGGTACGTATTCACGATTGAGAGTTAACCTTTCTCGATAAAGATTTTTTTAAGTCAACTTGAAAATAATTTCTATGCGCATGCTTCAGCAGTTAATTATGTGTCAATTATATCATATATATTTTTCTAAGAAATAATATATACTCTTCATTGTGACTATTTATCAATGTATTATTATTAAGTAAAATAATAACAAAAAAAGGAGATACGTAATTTAAAATCTAAGCATGCGTGACTGTAGAGGTGGGTGACGTGATGTGCTAAAACATATATATTAACCAGAATTAATAATTTTTATCACACATAATTTAACATCTAAATTAGAAATATTTTTTTATTTTTAGTCAAAATAAAATTATTTTTACTTGTGATCTCCAATAATTTTTTTTATTCCATATAAAAAATTTATTTTTTTCCAAACGTTAGAATGTCACTACTAAAGAGTGTTGTGCCATTAAAAAAGTATAAATGACTTTTGTGGCAAAATTTAAAACCATAAGTTAAAACTAGACATAGTTATAAAAATCACTTTCAAGCTTGATTGAGTCCCGGAGTCATATGATTACAAGTTATTGAAGAGTTAATAATTCACTCGCATGACACAATCTTCAATAAAAAAATTTCATATATTACCTATAATAATATACCAACAAATCACATATCACATCACAAATAAATATAATTTTACAAATTTATTCTTGAAGTTTAAATTAACTAATATCAAAATTAAATATGATTTAAAAAATCATTGTTTAAATTTTAAATTAAATTTATTCACATTCAACCATGAAATGTGAAGAAATAAACAAGTTCTAAATATAACAACTTGTAATTATAATTTTCAATAACAAACAATTTCAATATTATAAGAATGACAAATTTATAATTTTAACAATCACGTACTTAAAATTCTTGGGATGAACCCTCTTATCATGACCTCTTTTCACCTTTTTTTGAAACAACTGACCCTGACATAAGGCAGTTAACCTTTTTTCTTCAATGAGATTCAACTGGTCATATCGAGCTTGAATCCATTCAGCCTCCTCAAGCTATGTTTCTGCCAATACTCTGTGTGATGGGATTTCAACTTTAATAGGTAGCACAACCTCCATCCTGTACACTAAAGAATACGGGGTTGCCCCAGTTGAAGTACGTACAATGGTACAATAATCAGGTAACGCAAATGAGAGCATGTCTTGTTAATCCCTATAAGTCACCACCATCTTTTGTACAATCCTTTTTATATTCTTATTTTACCAATAGAATAGAACACTTCACATTTTCTTATCTTCTTCCTGCCCTAGGAGTAGGAGTAGCACAAAAAGAGGGATTAGCATTATTGACCCAATGATAAACCACTAACACCTTCCTCGTTGGGGCTTTGCACACAGGGAAAACGCTCTAGCAACAGGAAAGCAGCCACTACCGCTCCATTCAGCTTAGGACGATATAGCCAAGAATTATGATGTTGAATCTTGAAATCATCACAATTCTTTCATCATTTTATTGTTCAAATTGGTCTCATTGTCAGTAATGATGTGACTTGGTAGTCCATATCGATAAATTAGATCTCTCTTAATGAATCTAACCACTACATTTCTAGTTACACTAGCGTATGATGTCGCCTTAACCCACTTGGTGAAGTAATAAATAACAACAAGGATGAAACGACGCCTATTCAAAGCCTTAGGTTCAATCAATCCAATCACATCAATTCCCCACATTGAAAATGGTCATAGTGTAGCCAAAGTATTCAAAGGTGTTGAGGGCACATGGATGTTGTCAGCATATGTTTGACACTTTCTCGGATGATTGCAACAATCAGTTTCCATGGTTGACCAATAATAACCAGCTCTTAAAATCTTCTTTGCCATTGCATGTCCATTTTCTTGTATTCCAAATGAACATTCATGAACCTCCTCTATTATCTTCCTGGCTTCAGTAGCATCAACACATCTAAGCAACACCTTATTCCAGTTTCTCTTGTAAAGCACCCTATTTAAGAAAAAACCTATGACTAATATCCTTAATGTTTTTTTGTCATTTTCAGAAGCACGTGAATGATACTTTTTGTTTTTCACATAACATTTGATATTGTGAAACCAAGGTTTCTCATGCATTTCTTCTTCGATTGCTAGATAATAAACTGACTGCTCTCAACTTTGTATTCTTCTGAGTGACACGTCTTCTTCCTGACTTATCTTGAACATTGAAGACAAAGTGGCTAAAGCATCGGCTAATTGGTTATCTTCATGAGGGATGTGACAGAAAGTAATTTTATTGAACTATTCCATCAATCCCTTGATGTAGGAGTATACCGGATTAATTTTTTTTATAGTCTCCCATTCTCCCTTGAGGTGATGGAACACTAGGATTGTGTCTCCATACACATCCAAATTCTAACCTTGAAATCGATGGCGACTAAGATTCCCATTGCACATGCTTCATATTCTACTAGATTATTTGTGCAATCAAAATTCAATCTTGCAGTGACTGTGATAAATTGATATTTAGGAGAAATTAATATTGCCCCAATTCCATGCCCTAATGCATTTGAAGCCCCATCAAATAAAAGAGTCCATTTTTCCTTACTTGCATGTTCTTCTTCATCAACAAAACCATTATGTCTTCATTAGGAAACTCACAATGTATTGATTGATAATCTTCTATGGGCTGGTGAGCCAAGTATTCCGCTAATGCACTGCCCTTAATGACTTTTTGGGTGACATAAATTATATCATATTCAGATAGCAAGACTTGCCAACGAGCTATTCTTCCAGTCAGAGCAGCTTTCTCAAAGATATACTTGATTGGGTCCATTTTGCAAACCAACCAGGAAATGTGACTAAGCATGTATTGCCTAAGTTGTCGAGCCGCCTAAGCTAAAGCACAACATGTTCGTTTTAACAATGAGTATCTTGATTCACAGCTAATGAACTTCTTACTCAGGTAATAAATGGCATGTTCTTTTCGTCCTGATTCATCGTATTGTTCTAACACACACCCTAAGGATTTGTCAAGTATGGTTAGATACATGATGAAAGGTCTCCTAAGTACGGGAGGTATCAAGATGGGAGGTTCTTGCAAATATTGTTTGATATTTTGAAATGCGTTTTGACAATCTTCATTCCATTCCGATACCTAGTTTTTGCGCAATAATTTGAAAATTGGCTCACATGTGGAAGTCAAATATGATATGAACCTAACAATGTAATTTAACTTCCCTAAAAAGCCATGAACTTCTTTTTCTGTCTGAGAAGATGACATTTCCATGATTGCCTTTACCTTATCAGGGTTGACACCTATACTTTCTTCGCTAACAATAAACCCAACAACTTCTCGGGTCTCACATCAAACATGCATTTAGCAGGATTTAGTTTAAGCTTATACTTTCTCAAGCGCTCAAACAATTTTTGCAAATGGGATATATGTTCCCCTTCTGATCTTGATTTGACCATCATGTCATCCACATACACTTCAATCTTTTTATGAATCATATCATGGAATAAAGTCACCATTACTCATTGCTATGTCGCCCTAACATTGTTCAATTCGAACAACATTACCTTGTAACTAAAGGTTCCCCACAATGTGATGAACATAGTTTTTTCCATGTCTTCTGGTGCTATTTTAATTTGATTGTACCAGAAAAGTCATCCATAAAGGAAAAGAAAGTGTGTTGGGCAGTATTGTCTATCAACATATCAATATGAGGCAATGAAAAATCATCTTTAGGCCTAGCTCTATTTAAGTCTCAGTAGTCGGCACACATCTTTACTTCCCATCTTTCTTTGGGACTGACACAATGTTGAGAGTATCTGGCTACAACAAGAAAACCATCCTCAAAGAGCTTTTTTACTTCTTCCTTAATCTTTAGGAATACCTCAACTTTCATTTATCTTAACTTCTGTTTTACTGGGGGACATTCAGGTTTTAAGGGAAGTTTGTGTTCAACTATGCTGGAGTCCAGTCCTGGCATGTCTTGTATGTCCATGCAAAGACATCAACATATTTAAACAAAATTCGTACCAACTTATTTCGCCCCTTCCCTTTATAGATGTGCCAATTCTAATTTCCTTCATAGCATCTTTTGTTCCTAAATTAATTATTTCAATTTCTTCCTCATGGGGTTGTATTATTTTGGAATCTTGCTCTATCAACCTTTTTAATTCAAGTGGAGTTTCCAAGTCTTCTTCCTCATCTGTTTAATTAATTAGGCAATCAAAATCGTAGGATGAAATATTGGTATTATAATTTTCAAAAGGATTATTTTTGGCTCTGCAATTTAAGGTAGAGAAGAGAGAAAAGAAATAAAAAAGAGGGAAAGATAAAGGATAAGGACAAAAAATTGATAACTGAAAAGTTCAAACATGCATTTTATTAATAACAAACATTAAAAGAGAAACATGCAAGCCCATTTAAACATAGAAATATCCTAAAGTCTTGGGCAGAGCAATAGGACTTACAATTACTTTGAAAAAGAATCCTGAAACCTGAGGAATTAAGTGATCTCCCAATTACATAACTCTTTAAGAGGAGCACAAAGGTACACCTAACTAACATTTTCATCAGTAACTTGGTGTTCCTTAATAAAAGTTGATTTGGTTGTATCTAAATAAAATTATCTTAAAAATACTTTTAATCATATAAACAAAATTGATTTTAATTATAATCAAATTATAAAAATAGTCAAATTTTACAATTATCTCAAACTCATCCTTAAGTGTAATAGTAAGAGAATTGGTAATTAGACATGAAGAATGTAAAACAAAACATGAATTATAAAAGGAAAGTAGAAAAACTCTATGAAATCTTTGAAGATACACAAGCTTCCATAAGTTGTGTTTTTCACATGCATAGAGTTGATAAAGAATTGTTAATAACATATTATTTGAGATTTTTTAATATATTTTTTATGATTAGTTTAAATTTATTAATAATCTCGAATTTGCATTAGTTTCATTTATCACTCTTTTCTAATTTTGTATTTTTAATGAATTTTAATAAACAATAAAGTATATATTAAGAATAGTATAATAGAAAGTAGTTTACTATTATCACTTCCAATATATAAAAGGAGAAACAGTTAATTAAAAAATACATGGACATGGAATTTGGTGGGTCAAATCAAGAACCCATTGTTGCAGCGCACATTGCTTTACGGTTCGTATTCAATGCCTGTTTCATTGCTTCCCACTATTTAGTTGCTTTCTTGTTTTTGTAATTCTTTTTAGTCCTTTTCACTTGAATTAATCCTCTTCATATTACCTAAGATCAAAACATTGGAAATTAAAATTAAAACGAGAAAATTCCCACAAAAATTAGAAAAAAATAAACAATTAATTTATCTTTTCTTAACATTATAAACACAATTTCTATAAAAAGTCACTAAAAAAATTATCACGAGACATTTTCAACTCAAATCTTAAAGCATACGTATAACCTAGAAAGGCAATTAGTTATTATAAAGTAATGATAGAAGTTTGTTTAATCTAATGATTTTTATAAAAATATTTTTTTTTTATTTTTGGGTAGTGCAATTATAAAAAGTGCTTTTGTAAAATGTTCCTAAAACAATTTTCGTATCACTTTATTTGGAGAATTTTTTTAAATAATTTATTAAAAAAACATTATTTTTAGCTTTTTATAATTGTAAATAATAAGTTTTTATTCTATCATTTTCCTTTATTTATTTTATTTTTTTATCTAGTTAACATATTGATACAAATACGTAAAATAACAAATAATAAAATTTCGATCAAATCTAGCAACAATAATAATGATAATAATATTAAATTAAAAAATAATAATTTAATAATAACCACTTTATACGGTTTTCTAATTTAAATATCATAAATATTTTAGTTATTATAATTATTATTACGAAAAAAAAATTTAATAATGATAATTTTATATGTACTTCTAATTTGACTGTTACAAAAAACTAAAATAACCACTTTAGATGCACTTCTAATTTGGTTTCTTTTATAAAATTTTTAGTTATGATAATATCTATTACGTCATTTAAATTATTTTATTTAAAAGAAAAATTTAATAATGGTCACTTTGGATGCATTTCTAATTTGACTATTATGAAAATTACAATAACCACTTTAGATGCTCTTCTAATTTAGTTTCTTATAAAATCTTGATTATTATAATTATTATTATCTTATTCAAATTATTTAAAAGAAATAATACTCACTTTAGATGTACTTCTAATTTGACTATTGTAAATTATAAAAAGATTCATAATGATCACTTTGGCTGCACTTCCAATTTGATTATCGTGAACTCCTCTAAAATTATTTTTTTAAAAAAATATAAAAAACAGAAAACGTAAATTTTAATTATGACTACTTCGAATGCATTTTTAATTTAGTCATTATAAAAGTTATCCTAATTTAATAAATGTCACTTTGGATGCACTTTTGATTTGATTGTTACCTTAAATAATCACCATGACTACTTTAAATGCACTTCTGATATGATTACGGTAATAATATTTCAAAATAAATCCAAGGATATAAAAAAAATTCAAAATTAAAAACTCAATACACAAATCATTTCAATAACTATGTAAACTTTTACTCTCCATGACACATTAAGATACGTAGGAGTGAGAGTCCACTCATGTTGAGCCCCGAAAAATAAAAGTAAAATAAGTCAATTAAAAAATAAAATATTAATAATATTTTTATAAAAAGAATTTTTCCAATAATATTTTTATCATTAAAATGTTAAAACCAAAAATAAAATAAAAGTAGCGTTTATATTTTGAGGGTTAAATATTTTTTTAAGTTATTTAATTTTATACATTTAATTAGAGGTAACTACTCTTAAGACGAACGTTGTATGGTGCTAATACCTTCCCTATGAATAATAGACTCCTGAACTCAAAATTTGGTTTCGTAGACCACTTTTCTTTAAAGGTTTTTTCAATGTTTTTCTAAATAAATATTGGTAGCAAATCCTCTAATTTTCAAAATTTATTATTTTTGTCGTCCTGTTGAGATCTACATATCGATAGATGGCAACTCCATTAGGGACTTTCAAGAGTCAAGCCTAAACTAATTAAACTTGCAAAATTGATAACTTTTACTTATTTAGTTTTACCCCTTATTTATCTATTTTATTAGTTCATTTATTTGCTTATACTTTCCTTATTTGTAGTTATTCATTTGTGTATTATTGAACCATAGGTTAGATGACATATGCTTTTGTTATGTAGGAGTACTTTAGGATTTTCCCCTTCTCACACTGTAAATACACTTTTAACACACATGAGTGAAGTTCTATGCCCGAGCCTGAGAGTAACATAGGGAGTGAGAGATGATTAGTGGTACCATTTTAGATGCATTTCTAATCTGGATATTACGAAAGTCTCATCTAGAGTGTGACTCTTTTTATGAATAACTACACTTTGGATGCATTTCCAATTTGTGGTTTATTCTAAAATGAGTATAAAGCTCTAGAAAACCTTTGGAAGGGTACAAATAACTATCAACTAGTGAGAGTCACTCGTTAAAAAAAGTCATTAGTCCTATAAGCTAGTTGAACTCCTCTATAGGACACTTAGGGCATCTTTTTCTTACTCGCCTTTTTGTTTTAGCATCTAACTTTCTTATTCTTTATTTTAAAAGAAAAATAATGGTATGATAGTTTCCACATGCATAATCATTCACATACATTCTTCCATAAAATAGGTTTTGGAGGATTTTTTTATCCAGAATATCCTAAAGAGAGGCATGGGCTCAAATAGTGAGACAAAAGGAATAATGCCAGTAAAGGTTAAGATGCATGATTTGAAGTTCCTGGAACCCTTCAGTAGTTTGGTGAAAGGGAATAAACGTGTAGCCTTTGCAAGAAAGTATAGGAATATCTTGGACTTGTTGGAGTTAAATGTGCAAACAGAAGTCATTTATGCATTAACTCAATTTTATGATCACCTCCTGAAATGTTTCACCTTTCAAGATTTCCATATGGCACCTATGTTAGAAGAATATCTTGGACTTGTTAGAGTTAAATGTGCAAACAGAAGTCATTTCTGCATTAACTCAATTTTATGATCACCTCCTGAGATGTTTCACCTTTCAAGATTTCTATATGACACCTATGTTAGAAGAATATAAGCGAATTTTGGGGATTTCATTAGAAGATAGCAAGTCATACCAATATCGAGGACATCTCCCTTTGATGAATACAATAGAAAATGTACTAAGAGTGCAAGAGGAAGAATTAAGAGGGAGGTAGCTGAATAGAAATGGAGTGAAAGGGTTTCCACAAACTTATTTGGCAGAAAAAATCAAGTGGTTGTTAGAAGCAAATAAGTGGGATAGTTTTACAGATGTATTGGCTCTCATAATTTATGGGTTTGTTCTTTTCCCACACCTTGATGATTACGTAGATTTCTTTGCCACTGATATGCTTCTAGCTCGTCAGGATAGGGGAGAAAATTCAACAACAGTAGTACTTGCGGACACATATTGTGCTCTAAATCTTTGTTATGAGAAGAGAAGAAAAAGTTAGCATGTTGTTTACTGACGTTGTATATTTGGCTAACTATTCATGTATGTTTTCATAAGTACAAGGCAACATCTCCTATAGAGGACTTCAAATGGTGTACTATTAAGATGAAGACAAGTAAGGAGTGAGCCAAATTCTTGGTAAACCTCACCGAAGAATCCATATATTGGTACCTAAATTGCAATAAAATAGAATAAGTTATTTACCAATGCGAGAGCTTGCTTAATGTACCCCTTGTAGAGACCAAGAGGTGTATCAATCATAACCTTGCATTGACTTTAAGGCAATTGAGTTGTCCAATCTTAAGTCCGCCAACGGAGGAGTTAATCGCACTTTTCTTCCATGAGATAAACAACTGAACCCAACAATACTTAGAAAAATTAATCATGCTTAAGAATAAGTTATTAGGAAAGGAAAAGAGACGAGAGGAAGAGATAATGGTGCAAATGAAAGCTATCGTCATTGTCTAAAGGAAAAAAGTTTAAGAAGTCAAAACTACCTTTTCTACAAAATTACCCCAATCATCAAAGAGATTTCGATACAAACACCCATTGACATGAGGGAATTCAAAGAACTTCAAGAAGCCTTGGCAAAATCTGAAGAAGAAAAAAAGAAGTTGAAAAAAGAACTAGAAGAGTCCCACCAAGTGATGAAAATAATGCAAGAGGAGAATATTCGAAAAATGCAGTCATTAACCAAAGCTAACAAAAAACCAAAAGATGAAAAGGAACTCAAATTCAAAACTCGAGACTGCTTGAGAGCTGCCAGCAAAGAGTTGGGACTAAAAAGGTGCAAGAGAGACAAAGAATTGGCATATAATTAACAATTAAAAGAAAAAATAAAAACTGCAAAAGTAGCTGAGAGATAGGAGCAGATGCTCAAAGATCTCCAACAACAATTAGAAAAAGGTGGTGCAAGAGTTTGAAAGTAGGTTCCAAAATGAAAAGAAATATAGGTAAGAAGTAGAACAAGTCGCAAGAATGAATCTGGCAAAATGGAAGAAGGAAGGATAGAAGACACTTGATTTGATGAGCCTTGTTGAAGAGAAAAAAATCCTCATTAAAGAGCTTGATGCAAAAATCATATTTTGAAAAAGGGAATTGGGAAAACCAATCAACAAGGAAGATATTAGGGTACTAAATGATAAGACAGTTTATTAGAAAGACCATTACATGAAACTTGTATGGTTGGTAAATCAAGCGACCTCAGAAATTCTAGGAAGTCTCAGAGAAGTTGAGTGGATGATAAACCTTCTTTCAACTTTTTGGGAGATTATTTTTTTCTTGAATATTTTAAAAATTTAATGGAGAATTTGAAAAAGATGGTTGTAGTTGATGAAAAAGTGAAAAATTGGATGCAATGTACTTCTAGTTGAATATTAATGAAAATGTCACTTTTGATCCTATAAAACCATTTCTCTCTTATGTCTCAAATATTTGCAATCAGGCAATGAAATTTATAATTCTTTAAAGAAGGGAAGAAAATAAAATAATAATATAAGGATAAAAATAAATAAAACATGATCATTTCTCATGTCATACCATTCATTTCATAACAGAAAAGTAATTGATCAAGTAAAGAAAACAACCCTACAACACTCTTACAGGATGCATGCCAAGACAAGGGTCATGGAATGTGTTGTAGATGATTTGGAACAACAACAGAAAGGACTCAAGGAAGAGGTGAACCAGATGAAGGCACAAATGAATGAGATCTTGGAGATGCTAGAATCGATGAAATGTACAAATGGGAATTCATTTGAGAAGCCTCAAGTTACACCTATTCATCCCCCTGGATTTACACCACGCCCGTTATCCAATCCCAATGCTTAAGTTCAATTTCCTCCATATGGCTTACCTCTACGTTACATGCCACCTTTGGTTACAAATGCTTCATATAACATCCACTATTAACCCTCCAACTCAAGCACAAACTCAAAATCCAAACCTCGAAATTGTCAACATAGAGTTCCATCTATCACAGAATACATACGCACATCTTTTACTTGCACAAAAACCACAAGTAGTACAAATCCCATTGGGATTTCATTAAACTGTAATTTGGTCAACCATACTTTCACCAATGCTAGTTCCTATCACCAATTGGAAGACCTAAACTCTAGGGACAAATTGGAATTCTTTGAAGAAAAGCTAAGAGCTATTGAGGGATTAGATTTCAATGGTTTCAATGCTACTAACCTTTTCTTGGTCCCTGATGTTGTGATCCCATCAAAGTTTAAAGTCCTAGATTTTGACAAATATAATGGAATTACATATCCAAGAAGTCATATCACAATGTATTGTAGAAAAATGGTAGCATATGCTTATGATGATAAACTTCTTATTCATTTCTTTCAAGAAAGTCTTGTTGGGCCATCTTTAAATTGGTGTATGAGTCTAGAGAGAAGTCAGATATGTACTTGGAAGGATCTAGTTGATGCTTTCATAAAGCAATATAAATACAAATGGACATGGTTCTTGACTGGATACAGTTACAAAATATGATGAAAAAGGAAAGGGAAACCTTAAAGTAGTATGTGCAACGTTGGAGAGGAGTAGTTGCTTAAGTGCAACCTCTGCTAATAGAAAAAGAGGTAGTGATAATGTTTGTTGATACATTTCAATCACCTCTACTAATAGGATGATTAGGAACATGTCATCAAATTTTCAGATTTGATCATCATCAGGAAACGTATAGAGACAAGAATGAAGAATGGAAAGATAATTCTTGCAGAGGCAACAAGTACAAAGAAACTACCAGCAATTGTAGAGAAGAGGAAAGGGGAAACTAACACAATGATGGCAACTACACCCAGTTATACCCCGCTTATTTCCAACCAAATTATCCACCCAATTTTCAACCTGCACCCATGTATAACCCTAATGTGGCATCCCTAAACCCTTTCCCTTAGCCAAGAACAACATGTGCCCCTCCACCTCCACAAGCATTTCACCAATCAACACCCCAAACAAGCCAGTCGTGGCACCAGAACTCTAACCAAAACACTATCCAAAACTCTAGCCAAAATACAAACCAAAAGAACAATTACCAAGAAAATAAACAACATAACATTCTTTTCTTGTTAGCTTTAGAAGGTTTATATCCTAACCCATATTTGCCTTTATTCTCGGGGATTTCCAATAGCTTTGCAATACCTTTTATATCCTTTCCCAATCTTTGCCCCGGTTGATACCCTCCATTAATCATAACCTTTGCTACCATCATGATTTCATTAGAAAACATTGGCTCCTTTCAGAATGTTTCCACATAAGCAGTGCTTACAATCTCCAATGACTGAAAAAAAGTTTCAAAGGCTTCTTCAACAACTTCAATGTAGCGCATAGTGAATGACTTGTTTACTAAAAAAATCATCCTCTCCTGATGAGACTGAAAAATTTATCACCCATCACAAAGTTCAAATTTTGATGCAAGGTGAAAGGTACCACTCCTGTAAAGTGGATCCAGGGGCATCCTAGCAAAAAAACTATAAGTTGGAGTGATGTTCATGACTTGAAAAGTTATTTAAAAACGCAAGGACCAATTTGTATTGGAAATTATATTTCCCCCATTACTTATCTCCGACTACCATTAAAAGCCCTCACCACCATGGAGCTGGGCTTCATATATGTTTCATCACAAGGTAATCTCTCTAATGTTGATTTTGGCATAACATTCAATGAGGAACCATTATCTATAAGCACTCGAGCCACAATATGATCTAAGCATTTGACGGAAATATGAAAAGTCTTATTGTATCCTCGTCCTTTAGTTGGCACTTCGTCATAAGTGAAAGTAAGGTAGTTATTGGCAGTAATATTGCCAATAATACCCTCAAATTTAGTTAAAGAATATCCTCTGCTACATGTGCTTGGCTCAAAATCTTTATCAATAACTTTTTATGTGCCTCTGAATTTATTAGTGACCCCAACAAAGATATTCTAGCGGACATGCGGTTCAACTGATCAATCACCTTATATTCACTCTGCTGGATGAACTTGAAGAACTCACAAGCTTCCTCATCAAACACTTTTTTTTTTACTTTTTTCTGGTTCGTCTTTAGTTTTCGTTTTCTCAACTCCTTTTTCTTTGCCCCCCTCTTTGTAATGTTGTTGTTTATCCACTAATCTTTCTTTTCTTAATTTTTGAGGAGAATAAATACAACTACTTCGAGTAATTGCACAAATTCTTGAGATGTTAACGGCTTCTGAAGCCCTGACATTAAAGGTACCTTCGTGTGGTCTTTCCTCTTGGCTATCCTCATGCAATTTAACATCATATTTACCAGTACATCTTTATAAGGAAAATGTGCTGGTAATTGTACAATGACGGGCTTTCGATTGTCAGGCATCGACGTAGCTACGTTTCTAGTGAAATAAATCACCAGTGGTCTAGGAACAAAAATTCCTTTCTCTTCACCTAATTGCACCATTGCTACTTCTTCATCAGTTGCCCAACAACCAATCTGGATTAAGTTATTGTCTATTAGACTTTGAAAACTTTTTTGAACTCTTTACAATCTTCAATGGAATGTTGGGCTTTAGGGTGGTAACTACACAATTTTGTCCCATCATTTTCATATGAAATAATGTCAGCCTTGCATAATGCTACAAAAATGAAACACATAGAGGTTTTCACTCCTCTTACTTCCTTTATCAAATGTTGACTCAACCATTCATTGATAGAATTCATTGATGGATTTCCATGACTTGGGAGAGGGTTATTCCCTACATTAGGATTATCTTCTTTGAAGCTCAACCATCCACGACCAATCAATTTTTGTACCTGGCCCTTACGGGTAAAACATTTCTCAGTAGAAGGCCCTAGGACTCCTACATGAAAGTCACACTTTGCACTTGGGTCATATCCTTTTGGGTATAGAGGCTCTACTAGTTTTGCAAGAGTAATAACAACTAAATCATTGCGGAGAAGGTATGGGAGTAGCTCGGTGTAAGTCATAGGGATAGGGGTACTTAGTCCCTTAAGCACGATTTCAGATTAAAGTCTTATGTATAGAGAAAACATGGTTGGGAGAGGAGATCCTACTAAAGATAGTCATTTAGGTTCCCCAATAGATGTTAGTCATTGGAAAAATTGGTGGATACTTCATACGAATACCATAGTTAATAAAAAAATCAAATGTTATCAATGCATTTTATCATCTAAAATGCATTATCCATACTTTAGATGAGTCTAATATAAAAAAGCTAGCTATTTCGATTGTCTTTAAACGACAAAAAATTATTATTTAGTTTTTTATATAAATATTGATGGTTTTAACCATAGTTTAAAAAATGAAGTCAACTTGACCAGTTGGATCGAGAATTGGTGGTTTGAACGATTGAATTACTAATTGGTGGTCCGATTGGATCAAGTTGACAATTAGATTGACCATGTCATTGACCAAATGCAATCCAGATTAACCTAGGTTGAACTGATGACTTGACCTGATTATTCAATATTTTCAAATAATAAAAAAATATTTTACTTTTTATTATTGTTTTAATATGCTGTCAAGTATTTTTTATAATTGTATGTTCTTTGTTCATTTTGAAAACTTTACTTTATTGTTGTTACGTGATTGTTAAAATTATAAATTTGGCAAAAAATAGAACGACATGGTAGGTTGACAACTCTGAAAAGAACGACCCAAGAAAAATATAGGGTCATAAAAAACATAGGCTCGCTAGGTTGAAAACCATTAAAGACAGCCTAGGAAAAAGTTAAGAGTAGTCCGCTAGATTGAAAACCTAAAAAGGAAATATAGGCAAAAGTTAGGGTAAAAAAAAGTTATTTGGACCTCGATGTCCATTGATTTTGTTTGTTTCGGACCTGGTGTCCATCTTATTTTATATTTGGACCCAGATGCTTGTTTGCTTTTATTTGTTTCAAACTCCAATATTCATTTGTTATTTGTTTCGGATCATGATGTCCATCTTATTTTATATTTTGGACCCCGATATTTGTTGCTTTTATTTGTTTCAGATTCTAATGTTCATTTCTTATTTGGTTCGGACTCTTATGTCCATTTCGTTTTATATTTTCAACCCCAATGTTTATTGTCTTTCACACCACAATGTCCATACTCACTTGTTCATCATTTGGCCTCAATTCTACCAAATTTCCAATTCTTGCATTGGCTAAACTTGGGGTCTATATTTTTTTTTTTTTTTAGAATAATATAAAAACTTTGGTTTTCTATATTATCTTATAAAACCTAAATAAAGAGGGGCAATTGTAGACACCCTCGATTTCATCCAGCTTTTTATAAGGTATTTTTAACTCTTCAATGAAAAAAAAAAACTACTGATTTTAAGCTTTTTAATCTCAATCAGATTCATTACAATAGAAATCTAAGAATGAAAATAAAAAGCAACACAACTACTAGAAATAAAATACAATTAAATATTACAAGCAAAAGGAAATATCAAAGAGGTAAATTACAGGATTTGCTTTATAGTCGAAAATGAGATTACAATTAAAAATATACAAGCAAAAGGAAATATCAGAGAGGTGAATTTATAGGATTACCTTATCTTGTCCACCCGTAAAATTGACCAAATGGTGTTAAAATTTTCCTACTCCGTCACTGTCCTGCTGCCAATATTCCACCCCAAAAATTGACCAAATGGTGCTTCTGCATATAAAAAGAGGGAATGAATATCATAAAGGGAGGTTAGAAAAATTTTGGGGAGGTTTGGAAATGTCAGAGGTTAGAAAAATTTTCAAAAAAAGGAGAAAGAGAGGTTGACTACAAACAAAGCAAGGTTAAGGACATAGGAGAATAAATTTGAAAGCTTATACAAGTATCACCTTACACTATACTCTCTATTCTTTAAAAACTCGGTAAAAATACGAAGAAGAAAGGAAAAAAAATGGCTTACCTTTTTTGGTAGAGACGCAAAGGCGATGCCGCACGGGGAAGCTTTCCCCTACCCTTTACGTATCTGTTGTTCACATCTCCAATTTTTGCTAAGAGTACCCCCCTAACCCAAAGCATTATGGGTTATCTGTTTTCTATTCGGACCATAATTTCAGTTAAGTGCACATATCGTACTTTAAAGTCCAAAATGTGTTATTTTTAGCTTTTTGTGAATGTAAATAGTATGTTTTTAATCTATCATTTTCTTTTATTTACTTTATTTTTTCATGTAGTTAACGTATTTATACGAATACATAAAATAGCAAATAATAAAATTTTGATTAACTCTAGCAACAATAATAATGGTAATAATATTAAATTAAAAATGATAATTTAATAATAACCACTTTATATACTTTTCTAATTTAAATATCATAAATCTTTTAGTTGTTATAATTATTATTGTGAAAGAAAAATTTAATAATGGTCACTTTAGATACACTTCTAATTTGACTATTATGAAAAAATAAAATAACCACTTTAAATGCACTTGTAATTTGGTTTATTTTATAAAATTTTTAGTTGTGATAATTATTATTATGTCATTTAAATTATTTTATTTAAAGGAAAATTTTAATAATGATCACTTTGGATGCACTTTTAATTTGACTATTACGAAAACTACAATAAAACTTCTAATTTGTTTTCTTTTATAAATCTTGGTTATTATAATTATTATATTTTTCAAATTATTTAAAAGAAATAATAGTAACTTTGGATGTACTTCTAATTTGACTATTGTAAATTATAAAAAAGTTCATGAAGATCACTTTGGATACACTTTTGATTTGATTATTTTGAATTTCTTTAAAATTATTCTTTTAAAAAAATATAAAAACATAAAACATCAAGTTTTAATTATTACTACTACGAATGCACTTTTTATTTAGTCATTATAAAAGTTATCTTAATTTAATAATTGTCACTTTGAATGTAATTCTAATTTGACGGTTACCTTAAATAACTGTCATGACTACACATGAAGACCTATAGGAGTAAGAGTGCACTCTTGTCGAGCCCTGAAAAATAAAACTAAAATAAGTCAATTAAAAAAATAAAATATTAAAAATATTTTTATAAAAAGAAATTTTCCAATAATATTTTTATCGTTAACATTTTAAAACCAAAAATAAAATAAAATTAATCTTTATATTTCAAGGGTGAAATAATTTTTTTTAAATTATCTAATTTTGCATGTTCAATTAGAGATAATTGTTCTTAAGACAGACGTTGTAGGGTAATGATATATTCCCTACATGTCATAGACTCTCGAACTCAAAATTTAGTTTTGTAGACTACTTTTCTTTAAAGGTTCTTTCAATGTTTTCCTAAATAAATATCGATGGCGACTCTTATGATTTTCAAAATTTTTTTTTTTTCGTTGTCCCTTCGAGACTCACGTATCCACGTATATAATTATTATTTGCTAATTAAAAAAGTAATTCAAAGTTATTTTTAAGAAATTGATCAGTATCTTAATACTACATTTTAGTATTTAGTAAAAATTATAAAAAATATTGTCATATATTTATTGTTTAGGAATATTCCTTCATTAATTCAGGTACGTAAAAATTGGGAGAATCTTTTATTTCGACGAGAATGTAAGTTTTTTTTAAAAATAAGTTTGAGATTAATTAGTATACATTATCAATTTTTTTAAGGTAAAAATTATTAATCTTTCTTATGTCACAAGAAATTATACGAGGGTCAGTACAAAAACAGCAGACAATTAACCTCAGATATTATAAATCTCTATCCCTGCAGATGTTACAAAATCCCCAAGCATATTCAGGGCCTAATAATGTCAAAAATTCAAATATTATTACCTAAACAAAGTAAGGCAATAAAATGGTTGAATACACCATTGATAAAAGAAAACTGACAAGTCTTTGTAAAGGCATGATCTTTGCAATAAATCATGCCGGACTTGGTCAACATTGAAAGACACCCCTAAAACACCAGAGAATTTGTAACAACCAAATCTCCAACAAAGTGACTAACCAAATAATACAGAGTATATCTACACTCTTTCTTGTTAGAATTCGTAATATCCAAATGGACTAAACTAACTTTTTTTTTATCTCTAAAGTTTCACCAAAAATCCCTTTTGGTCCTTAAAATTCAAAAATATTTTTTTAGTCCCTGAAATTTATTTTTTTTATTAATGTTATCCATTTATAAGTTACAGTGTATATGACTATGCCGAATATGAAATTCAAGATTGAGGGGGTTAAGGTTAAGGAGTAGAGTGATTCATGAGTACAAAAACATACTCTCTATCAGCAGTTTTTTAACGGTGCTAACTGGGAATATTGAGATCCCCCACAAACTAAACTATAAGCCTCTTTAACCGAGTATTGATCATTATTACTTGTCCTATCTACCCATCTTCAACCACCTTTAACATCCCTCTTCAATTGAACCCCTCTAAGAACCCTCTCTAACTCCTTAACTCACTCTTGTTCCACAAAAACTTTTTAATTTATAGTAAATTTGTTAACTTTTTACACTCGCTGACCCACTCCATGAACTTCCCTCTAACTCCTCAATTATACTGTCTATTAGTATAAAACTTTTTACACTGACATTCAATCACAACCTTTAATTTATGGTAAGTTTGTTAACTTTATCAATTAATATTTTAACAGTGATATGATTAAATTCAGTGTAATATTCTTTAAGATTTTTAGTGCATACTAATTAATTAAACTTAATAATTTTTCACTCTTACTTTATTTATTTTTTTACTTTAATAAATTAAAAGTTTAATTAGTATGCATTAACAATGTAAAAGAATATTGTACTGACATTTAATCACATTTGCATTTATATGACTTTTAAAGTATTAATCGGTAAAGTTAACAAACTTACCATAAAATAAGGATTGTGATTCAATGTTAAAAATTTTTACGTGAAAATAATATATTTTTAGTAATAATAATTCCAAGAACATCATTTTCTATAATTTAATTTACGAAACAAATGTAAAATGTTTTGAAAGGAAATAAATTATTTTCAAAACTGAAAGTGTTCAGTAGGATAGAGAAGGGCTGATGCAGTGTGAGACTCGCCTCTGATAGTCTATAACTATTAGAAATTGTCTTTTCAATTTGCAACAACGTGATTTTTTGTTAACATAAATAATACATGAAAGACGAATGACTATTTTACAAATTTTAATCAACTTAAAAATGCAAGACTTAAAACAAATTTAACTGTAACTACACGACCAAAAAAATATTTATAAAAAATTGTACCCATATCATGGTGTGGAGCACTCACTCAAACCTGTAGATTTTGCTGGTATTAAAAAATATAAAAAATGAAGAAAAAACTATTAAATGTAATGTAAGAACCACAAAACAAAACTATTACAAGTTTTTACGTACTACAAAGTAAATACTCCACAAGACTTAGTCATTTTACAAATATTATCTTTTTTCATACACAAACCTTTCCTAATTTTTTGAAAAACATTAACATTTAAAAATATTACACCTTTATATCTGAGAAAGGAAGTTATTGTAAAAAAATAAATAAATTATACAATATAATTTCATTCTTATTCTTAATATTTGTGACTCATATGGAAAAAGTGAAGTTTGCTGAAATCATCATTCAAATGCTATTAGACTCAGACTTATGATGAATCTTCATTGTATGTCATTCATTCGCAACAAACAGGACTATGTCTTTTTTTCCAATTCAATGTCTCTCAAAATGTTGACTCTAAAATTTAAAAATACTATATCTGCATAATCTACAGTGATTCCACATAATTACCATCCTCTTTTGTCATCATTCTCATGATATGGTGTTTGATAAAGGAAAGTTTTTATTTTTTGGAAGTGGGGTTTGGTTTCACAAATTGTTTTTATTTTTTTTTATTTTTTTTAAAAATAGTTTTCATTTTTAAGTTTTTAACATTAAGAATATTTTTTATTTTTAAAAAATAAAATTATTAAATTTAATCAATTTTAATATTATAAGTTATTTATATGCCTAATTTAAGATACATTTATATATAGTTTTTGTTATAATTACATTTTTTATTTTCAATAACACTGAAATTTTTTTTTCTGTTTTAATTTTTTTTATAATTACAATAATATTTTTTTATTTTCTATTTTGATTTTTTGAAAAAAAATTTCATTTTCAAGTTTTTAACCTTTAAAAAATATATTTGTTTTCATTTAATATTTTCTATTTCAAAAATTAATATTGTTAAATTTAATCAATTTTACTAAAAACATTATAAAATATTTACATGTATAATTTAAAATATAGTTATATATAATTTTTATTATAATTACAATATTGTTATTAAGTTTTTACATAATTTTAATTTTTAAAAACACTGAAAACAATTTTTTTATGTTTTTACTTGTCTTTTGATTTTGGAAATGTTTTCTAAATTGCAATAAAACATAATTTCAATTTTTTTTTTAAAATAAAAACAAAAAACACTCGTCACTATACAGGAAACTATATTTTTCAAGAATGTTTTTATCTATTTTTTCACAAAATAATAAATTATATAATATATTTAAAATAAAAATTAGGATTATTTAATTATTTGTCCATTGTTATTTATTTTATTCAACTTATTCCACTATTAATAAATGGTTCAATTTTATCCTTTAATTTTCAAAACAATGTAATTTGTTACTTTCTGCTCTAATAGAAATGACGTCCTTATTGTTTAATATTAACAACAGTTTTAAATTGCGTTGCAAATTGTTACTATTTAAAATTTAATTAAGTAGTGGTTTAAGACTCGCTACTATTTAAAATTTTAATTAATAAGATATTAAAAAATATAGCAGCAATTTCAAAATGCCAATTATTATAATATATGTTTTCAATTTATTTTAGCAAATTTATAATTTTATTATATTTATAAAAATACCATTTAAAATATAACTAATTTAACTTTAAAATTGTCATCATAAAATAATATTTTAATAGCCTTGTTGCTTAATATGAAGAAACATTTTCTCTAGTGTTTTTAAGTAATGGGATTAAGATCCTAAGATTCTACCAAAAGGTTAGGATGAAAAATCCATCATTATTTATCAGATCAAATGCATGCTTGGATTTGAAAATACTACGTTCGCATCAGGAAGTAAATCTAACAAATAAAAATAAAATAAACGTAAAAACAAGAGTTTAAATGCTTTTGAAAGAGTACTTTTGTATCAAATATACTTTTCTACCAGAGATCCAAACACACCAAGAGAAATGCTCAAATCTTAAAGACACCTAGTTAATGAATCTTTATCCTGATTTCATTATGTAAAAAAAAATGTATCACAGAATTTGTTCTTAGTTCTGCTCGTTAAGTTAAATATGTTCCTTTCTTGGGGAATATTAAGTTTCAAAGTAACCTAACAAAGTGACAAATATAATTTAACAAAACTCTCAGCTCACCATTGAAATTAAGTATAAAGGAGACACAATTTGATGAGAAGTCAAATGTTATCCCACAATTTTCGGACAGAAGTATACAAATGGGTTCACACAAAAAGCAAAGATAAAAAGGATCTTAAACTGCGAAATTAGAGTCCGCTGTAAAAACAGCCTCAGTACAATAAAAATTCACAAGACATGATGAGTCACTACTATATCTTGGATAGCTCCAGGTAACATACGGAAGAGGTCCATAATTACATTATAAATGCATTATGCATACCGTGAACTTGGATCATCTATTGAATATAGTTATTTACATTATTATTCTTCGATTCTCCACGGAATTACACAATACAACATCTCACCACCAGTCCCTTTTGATCAATCCTGGCTTCTTCATTGCCTACAGTCATTAAATAATCATTCAGTATGCTAAAATCATTAAAGATTCATCACAAATATAAATCTTCTAAACACCAGTCTACAGAGGTGTGTGTGCTAACATCAAAAACAATTTCCTTACAAAGACAGGCAAAAAGATATAAAAGGAAAAACAAATGGAGATATATAATTGTGAGAAATGGAGGGAGGGAATTGTTCCATTTCCAGCTTCTACAAAGGGGATTCGTACTTAAGAGAACCTAGTGATGGATGCCCGAGATTGGAATTAAAACAATTTAGTTCTCAAATTTTGAAATTTGCAAATTTGATCCTGGGTTTCAAGTGCTAATCAATTTAACCACTATTGCTGAAGAAAATATTGAAATTCTTCATCAATTCTAGGGGGTTTATAACTCATACATCCTGTTCAACCAACTGAACTAGATCCTCTTGACACACATAACAATGTACTCATCACAAATTCAAGTAAAAAAAATATGCTGGGATTATCGTTACAGATATAACACACCATCTCATGTTCAAGGGCTTTGACAAACAACGAAACAACAAACAAAAGCACTTCCCAAGAAGACTTGCAAAAAGAACAAGCCAGCAGCAAATCCCGTAAGTTGTGTAACCATTCTCACAATTTCAAATTCTGAATAGTTTACAAGTGATTCGGCATATTCACATTTTACAAGGACTAACTTCCAGTGCGTTATTACAAGCTAAACAAAGTTAATACTGTCAAAAATCTCTATCACTTAACCAAAGGATAGTAATTTCATATACAAGAATCAATAAATGAAAAACATCAAACCATTTTTGCCTACAAGTTTAGACAATGACAAGAAACATATTTTCATGATATCACAATTGACAAGTAAACCAGACAGATTATAGAAGCTAAGCTACTAACAATTATGAAAGGCATTTATCCATATAGCAATTGATAATATATATATATATATATATATATATATATATATATATATATATATGTATACAAATAGCAACAATTAAAAATAAGATAGACACAAACCTTCAGGAGGCTGAGTTAGCTTCCGATTTTGAGGAGACATCATCTCTCTCTTCAATTGCATCAAAATGTCTTCCATTGTGCGCTCGCGTTTCCAATTAGCAAGCATGGGAAACAAATGTGGCTCAACCTGGTAATTTAGTGATTAATGAGTTAAATTTCAATCACACCTAGTAATGAAGCCTCCAGGAAAATTGTCTCTTACCACTCCAGTTTCTTGATTGACACAAGTCATGTTAATCCTTGTTTGAAATCTAACAGATGGAGGATTGTCAGGATAATCCTTGCCACAAAACAATTTCAACTGGTAGATACGTCCTTCATGAACAGTCTGGTAAAATAACACGGTGAATAAGAGAAACAAGCCATATCAATATATTATTGGGTAGATACTAGTTTTAGTTTTGCTTAGCATCAAGAAAGTGAGACGTTATTTATGGAATTAAAAATAATAAGTGGACATAAAAGGAAAAATAATTTAAATAATGGAGTAAAAATATGGGAAGAGGACAAAGAAAAAGGGATTGAATCATTCAGAAATATTCAATTATTTTTCTTTTAATATCTATCATTATTACACCTATTATTTCGTAAAAAACATTTGCAGGTCATCACTTGCAGTAGGTTGCCAACTTGAATCAAATGAGACCATTGTGTTCAGTCAAAAACCAATCCTCCTGAGAGGCCAATCTTTTTAATGGTTTCAACTCAGCTTTCTAATCTTCAACCTCTAATTATTGGGCTATCGTCCATTGATCATGTCACATCTCCACTTCAATGTTTCCTCAACACCTCCTTTAAGGTCAGGCAAGAATACTTTTTGATAACTAGTATCTTTCGTCCTATATTACAGATGTCACTGTAGGGTCACAGCATGACAACACATAGGATATCAGGTTATGCAGTAAATTCATATTATCACCATATTTTGCTGCCACCACAAGGCTTTTTTATGAGTTTAATTAGTATGCACCATCAATATAAAAAATTTTACACTAATATTCAATCATAATCTTTTATTTACGGCAAGTTTGTTAACTTTAGTAATTAATACTTTAAAAATTATATAAATGAAGAGTTGCGATTGAACGTTATTGTAAAACAGTGCATACTAATTAAACTCTTTTTATATTTAAAAATCTTGGTTGAATACCATAAGACTTTTTTATCCAAAAAAAAATGTCTTAAAATTCTAATTGAATATACACTCCTCTAAATTATATAATGTAGAATGAATAAATGTATTCCTAAACTTCTATAAATAAGAATAATTTAACATTGATTTAAGAGTATTTTAATATATGTATATATAAAAATGGATTTAATGGCTATGCACAATCACAGTAAACTTTAACAAAATCAACCAATCAGTCGTTAGTAAGACTTAATAGGAAATTATTGTAAAGTTAACAAAAGTAAATTATATAGTAGTTTGTAATTGGATAATAGTGTAAAACTGAAGTATATTTTCAGTGTATAGCCTATTTTCTTTATAAAATTATAGGATTTCAAGTTGGGTGGACAAAAGGGAGGAGTTATTTGTTACGGAAAAATGCTTCTAAAGTTGAAAGGAAACCAATCATACATGCATAGGACCTAAGCTTTATGGTACTTACTCACTAGAGGGCCATAAAGGGTGTTAATATACACTTTTGGTCCTTTATGCTTTTTATTATATCCAATTTGGTAACTTATCTTTTAAAAAATTCAATTTAGCCATTATGTTTTTAAAGTGAGTTTAAATGTCTTTATGAAATAATGATTCTTTTTTATTTTAGAATACAATGTTGAACCCTTTTTTACTGATTCAACAGATGGAACTTGTTTTATTAGATTCACGTAAATGAAAATTATAGAATCCAACTCAAAAGGGACCATAAAAATGGTAAAAATCACATAAAATAAATCCAATGAACAATAAGAAAATTTAAATTAATAGTAGTCTTTTTGTTGCTCACGAGACTTCATGTCATTTTCACCTTATTTATGACTTATTTTAGTTTTGACATGAATTAGATTTCATAGTTTTCATGTATATGAACCTACTAGAACAAGTTTCACTAATCAAATCCATCACAGAAGGGTAAAAATTGTGTCTAGAAATTAAAATAATCCTTGTTTTGGAAGGACTAATTTGACTAAATTTAAAAACATAAAGACCTAAATTGAGAAAAATATTGGTCTAAACTAGATATTGTTGAAACCATAAAGGACTAAACAGTATTTTAGCCGTAAAGAGCAAACAAAAGCATAAAGTGCCTCAGCAGATGAGAATATTCCACAGCTTAAGGGACACATGAAATGAGATAAAATCAGGAACAGAAGAGAGAAAATACTGGCAGTACTTACTTAAAATAAATTTGATAAAATGATAGAAACTTGTAGAAAGAAACTGTTAATCTGTTATAGAATCAAGTACTTTCCAGAGCTGCCCAATATAGGTCCCCAAAATAGAGATGCAATCAGTGTTGTTAAATAACCACCATAGCACTATGGCATGGTAGATTTTGTCAACCGCCATAGCCCCATGGCAGTGCCATAGCATGTTTTTATGGCGAAATTTTGGCATTCCACTATGTTCCGTAATCCATCATCGATAACACTAGATGCATCATGCAACTGAGTATTTGAGATACTCAGCACTCTCCCACAAAACACCAGTGATATTCTTACAATTCCTTACTTCTCCTATTTATTATCCCTCAAACATAGCAGAAATGTAACTACTTACTAACAGAATACAAATACTCAAAAGTAACAGATTCTACAGGTTTATCCATCGCTTCTCTCCTAGTCTCCTTCGATAATCCCTACTTGGGCCTTGACATATCATAAAAAATATCACTCAGAAAAAGGTTTATGAAATGGGAGATGACAAAAAATTATAGGTAACAGGAGTCTAAGAAAAGATAAGCAAAATATTATAAACAAAATAGACCTAAATGACCTTTCTATACACTAGATTTGTGACAGAATCCAATGGTGTGACTGTGATGTGATACACGTTGAAAACTTTACCCAATGGAAAAAGGTTGTCATTAGTATAAAAATATCAGTTCAACCCTAAAACCTTGAAACTTTTCTCTTTCCTTCAATAACTGGTCCATTTCTTATTATAACAAAGGTATGTACCCTACCCCCTGGTTATTAAATATGGAAGCCCACAAAAATCTTTGTACAAAATAGAAAATGCAATATGCCCATTGATTAGCACCACATCACTCAACTGAACCTGGATTAGGTGTTACTAAAGCATCTATGTATTCAGTTAATAAAGAAATTATTATCCCAAAAAAGCAGAGAGCAGCTTACACCAGGGGGACCAATGATAGTCCCAGTCCAAGACTGCATGTATATGTCATCAGCATCATCCATTCCATAGCTAACAGTTCCATCCCCAATTCCCTTCTCACCTCTCTCAAGCTCTTCCAATAATCTGAAATTCCTAGGAACTGCAAGGACCAGATAATTTAAGAATCGTAAATCTCAAACCTAAAACTTTTTAAATGAAATAGTTACAGCAACTGATGAAGGAAATCAAAGATATATTACATTTTATTAACAAGAATTAAAAGAGAAGGAGAGGGAGAGATTTTGTAAGAGGGATTAAAGGAAAAATAGAGGAAAGATATTCCGAAAAACAGAAAACATGATACAAAAAGAATCTTTGTGAGGACTCTTAGTGTAGCAAAGTTGCCAAATCTGAGTGTCAGTGATATAAACACATCCATAAGCCAAAAATCAATAGAAAGTTATTCACAACTTACATTATTGATACAGATGAAGAAAAAGAATGAGAATATGAACCACATTGTAATGGCTAAGTAGCAAACAGTAAGTCATCAGTACATATCACCTTAAGTTCATTTGTCATTATTACAGAATAACCTCAAGGTCACTATCCATATAAAATATAAAATATATTTATGGTTACTGGTAAAACAGAATTAAGTGATTCCAAAAGCTTATTCCTCTAGGAAGTAGGAACAGAGTGTGACTTGTGCCAAAAACAAGGAAGTGTTATGCGAAAACAAAGAGCAACAAATTTGACTTGAACAGGATCACAACAGAAGTTTCAATATAAAGCTGTATGATTTTGCACATAATAAACTTCCTAATTAGATATATTGCCACTTTAAAACATATCAAAAGAAAATACCAAATTTTCTTCGACACTATTAATTGTTGAGGAAATTTCATAAATTAGGAGCAACTTTTGAAGTATGAAATTGGTAGACAGTTGCAAAGGTTAACTGAAGACAATGAAACACTGGAAATAGATCAAATAGTGTATCAACAATCAGTGGAAATTGGCAAACAATGTTGGAAGTTGTATACAACCAGTGCAACTGTTATCAACTTTCCTCATGTATACCTTCCTAATAGAAGTTACAATGCAGAATCAGTATCTCTATTCTAAAGATGAGAGATGAGAGATGAGAGATGAGTCATTAACAGTCACTGACAAGCAGTGCATAGAAGATAAATACAATATAGTAGTACTCTGTAATAAATCAAAGGTGACACAAAACATAGGCTAACTCCACAACACTGTATGACTAGGAAGATAACAGAATTAAGAAGAAAATAAAACAAGGATGACATAATTAGTGTTACACAGCAACATAACTTAGATATGTACAGCGAGTTGAAGAAATATAGTTCCAGCACATTACTATATTTATAATTTCACGAAAAAAACTACATAAACAGATGACTGCACAAGGACTTAAGCTGTGATGAGTAGCAAAAGTTTGAGGATCAGAAACAGTTCAACAAATTTCTTTTCCTATTAAATTAGATTTTATCAAAGTTCAGTCCACAACCACAAAACTTTTGCGGTCTCGACACCCTCTCGTGGCAGCCTTAGCTGCAATACTTCGTATTGCAGATTCGCAATTCAAGACACAATCTCGACCAATTGCATTTTAAAACCCTGCATGTACTGTCTACAGCAACTCAATTGCTAACATTATCTAAACATAGCAGACACAGATAACCATCTGACCAATTACAAAACCTTAAAATATTTGTTTCCCTTTTTCACTTATTTGATCGTTAGAGAAAAATGAAACAAAGGAATCACCCCTCTCCTATCACCACATCCACAAAAACAAATAAAAAACCATTTGAAACCAGAGCTCCAAAATCAAAAGCCAATTATGACTAACTAATCTACAACCCATTTGTAACGCTCAAACAAACCCAACCCTATTACCCAATTAAAAATTTAACAAATTTAAATTTAAACCCAACCAAAACAAAAGGAACGCGATTATAACAGTAGATTAAAGCCGGAAAAAACACAGAGGCTCTTGAATTAGAAAAGAACAAGATTAAAATTAAAAATAAAAAAAGAAGAGTCGTAAGCAATTGAAGGATTGGAAAAAAGGATGAATTAGAGAGGGAAGTGAGGGTGGTGAATGAATGCTCACCGACGACGCTGGATCCCTCAGAACCCATTACACAGATGAGGATGATGATGATGAAAGTTTGGAAGAGTGAAAAAGTTAGGGTTTGTTTTGTTATCGAGATAGAGAAAAAGGAAAGGCACCCAAGTTTTATTTGGTGTGGAGATGATGTTGTAGTTAGTTGTACTCCAAGTACTGTGTAATGGGGAACTTTTGTACATTTAACCTAATATACTTTCCTTTATCAACAAAATATTAAATATCAATTTTGTTAGAAGGGAGAGTCTCCAATAAGAATTTACACTTCACAATCATAATTAAATCACTTATAGGATAGTTATTATTATAAAAATTTATAATACACCACAGTTCATTATTAATTTAAATGACCGTGAAAATCTTGTATATTGTTAATCTATAAATTATTTACACTTAAAACAAATAATTATAAAAAAAGAAATCAATTATTTTTAAAGACAATGAGTTACCAATTACAACCATCATCAATCATAAACTCATTATTTATAACAAGATAGTGTTTAGGTAAGTTTCTTTGTAAACAATTTTGGAAAAAAAAATTTAAAAAAAAACTTTTTTCATGAACTAAAATTAATTTATCATAACCTAATATTTAAAAGATGTGAGACTTTTTACAAATTAATCTATAGAGAAATTTCACACTTTTAAAAACTTTATGATTCTTTTTATCTTCTTCTCTAGTAATCATTACAAAGAAATTTATAAGGGAAACAATTGTTTGAGAGTCACTCATATATTTAATATTTTTTGAATTATTATCCAATAAAAAGGTGCAAACCTCTCAAAATAGTAGTTAGATAACCCTAAACCCTAAATCAACCAACAGAATATCCTCTCACCTACATAACCAAAGTAGCCTATTACCCAGTCTCTAGTCGTGTGGTGAATTAGACCTCTAAAACCGACTCTATTGTCCATCACACTCTCATCTATATAGTGCAACTTGATTTGCTTTAGGAGCTTTCCATCGTACCAGTTTGGGTTCTCGAACAAATTGAGATAAAGCACAACTTTTCTATAACCAAGAAAGAGAATATCATAGGTTGTCTCTCAAAGAGGAGCTTTTTTACCTTAAAAAATATATAAATTCTTGTTCTTCCATATGCCCCATAAAGCAAACAAAAAAAGTACTCCATTTCTCATAACATCATTCAATATCCATTATTTCATATGCATATTAGTACAAAGGGAACTATGATAGTCAAGACCCATCGTGTGTCAAATTTCTATTAACTTTTTGCAGTCTCTCAAGCAAAGAAATATGTTTTCATCAGTAGCAGAACACCTAGGACAGTATACATCAAATGGAACACCCCTATGGTTAATAATTGCTTTTGTAGAAAGTGATTCATGACAAAGAAGCCAAATGAAAAACCAAATGTTCTCTAACACCCTGTAGCTTCCAAATCCAACTCCAAGACTCCTTCACTCTCGCATTGGAATGCAAAAGCCAAGTATCCAGTGTGAGCAGAATATTCACCTGAAATGGGATCAGCCCAAGTAAATGTATCTTTCACCTCATCATTTAAGTGTAGGTTATGAGATAGAAGGACATCTCAAATATCATGAGGCAAAGATGTACAAAAGTTTATCTAATCTCCACATATTATTCACAAAAAAAATCTCTAATGGTTAAGTCTATATCATGGATATGTGAGTAAATAGGGTCAATACCAAGCCAATAAAATACCAAAAACTTGTCTTTCCCCTTCTTACTTTAAAATAGAAACCAGGTCTAAGCTTCTTCCTGGCTTTCAAAATTGAAGTCCCATTTGACATGGGAGCATCTAGAATGGGGATGTCCTTGAAGTACTTGGCATAGAACAATTCCACCCAAAATTTGTTACTAAACATGAGGTCCCAAATAAGTTTTCCAAGAAGAGAGATATTCTATAATCTAGCTATTTGCATGCCTAAGCCTCCCTATCTTCTTGGTTGAGTTATTTTTTACCAACTGACCAAATTAAATGCCTTTATTATTTTCATTCTTCCAAATGAAGTTTTAAGTTGTAATGTCAAGCTTATCACACACATATTGGGGCAACCAATATGCTTGCATTGTGTGAGTAGGAATAGTAGCTAGGATAGAGTTAACCAAAGTCACTCTATCAGGTTTACTTAACAACTTTTGCTTCTAAGAAGCTAGCCTAGCATTCACACGATCAAGTACCGGTTGGAAATGCTCCCTTTTAGGCTTCCCTTGGAACACTTTAAAGCTAAAAAAGCTACCAATATTTTTAGTGAATCTAATAACTGAGATAGCATGGATCTGATCCTTCTGGATATTAGAGACCCCCTTGGATGCTAATGCTTGAGACTTATCTAGATTAATTTTCAAATCAGACACCTTGTAAAACTGATCTAGAAGACTTGTCATAAACCAAACTTGATTGATCTTAGATTTAATGAATAAAAGGCAGTCATCCACGAAAAATAGGTGAGAAATTTATGGTCATTTGCGTGAAATTGAAATAGGCTACCACTTTTTGTCGATTATTGCTTGGGAGAGTAAAGATCCCATTTTTTCCATACACAAAACAAATAGATAAGACAATAGGGGATCACTTTGTCGAAGCCCTCTTGTTGGAGAGAAATAAGAAGAACGACTCTTATGGAAGGTATACATGAGGAAAGTTGATAACAGTTGCACTGGTTGTATACAACTTCCAACATTGTTTGCCAATTTCCACTGATTGTTGATACACTATTTGATCTATTTCCAGTGTTTCATTGTCTTCAGTTAACCTTTGCAACTGTCTACCAATTTCATACTTCAAAAGTTGCTCCTAATTTATGAAATTTCCTCAACAATTAATAGTTTCGAAGAAAATTTGGTATTTTCTTTTGATATGTTTTAAAGTGGCAATATATCTAATTAGGAAGTTTATTATGTGCAAAATCATACAACTTTATATTGAAACTTCTGTTGTGATCCTGTTCAAGTCAAATTTGTTGCTCTTTGTTTTCGCATAACACTTCCTTGTTTTTGGCACAAGTCACATTTTGTTCCTACTTCCTAGAGGAATAACCTTTTGGAATCACTTAATTCTGTTTTACCAGTAACCATAAATATATTTTATATGGATAGTGACCAAATAGTGTATCAACAATCAGTGATATAAACACATCCATAAGCCAAAAATCAATAGAAAGCTATTCACAACTTACATTATTGATACAGATGAAGAAAAAGAATGAGAATATGAACCACATTACAATGGCTAAGTAGCAAACAGTAAGTCATCAATACATATCACCTTAAGTTCATTTGTCATTATTACAGAATAACCTCAAGGTCACTATCCATATAAAATATATTTATGGTTACTGGTAAAACAGAATTAAGTGATTCCAAAAGCTTATTCCTCTAGGAAGTAGGAACAGAATGTGACTTGTGCCAAAAACAAGGAACTGTTACTGGTAAACGTTCTAAAATGCAATAGAAAAAAGAGGAGGCAACCAAAAAATGGGATATGCAAGCAAATCAGCTTCTCTTAGAGCTTGAACGAAGAAGAACATGTGTTTCATCATAACCTCCCTAGTCATTATATCATGACCAAACTCAATGACCATGGCACAAGTAACAAACTCAAGTACCTTAATACGATTCTCAATCACAATGGTACCAAGAGCATCTACAACCATGGTATCAAAATAACACTCTAGAGCTTCAAGGAACTTTCCAAGAACCTATGCAATATTAGTGGCCAACTCATCAAGGAAGAGAAGGTTCATACAAAGTCCCACATGAGTCACCTTCGTAATCATGGCCTCCAAGCATGACCTCCATTTCTGACTACAATATCAAAGATACTCAAACATGAATGTTCAAGCTATGCATCAAAAGCAAATGGTGGAGCAAGTAACAGATAGGAATAGAGCGCATCTAGCTAGCTATCAACCACAACTTGAAATCTAGGGTAGATGCACTATCACCCAAGACAAGAATGAAGATGAAGATTCCAATGATCTACTTAGTAAAGACGAGGAAGCATAAGAAAGAGAAGAGTGGAGAGGAATTAGTGGAAAATAGCTTGGGTGAGCTTGCGTGAGGATGAAGAAGTGGTTGAAGAGAAAGAAGAAGAATGTGGGAAGACCCCTCGTGACCAGTTGTCTATGTCTCATGTGATTCAAGAGGTTCATCTAATGGAAGACATTGGTTATACTGAAAATCAATTGGAAAGGGAAAGTGAAAAAGAGAAAGTGAAGCTTCTTGAGGGAATGGTGTCTATGATGAACTCAACTTTTAAATTTCCTCTTGTTTATGTTGGTGCGGACTCTACAAATGAAGATTTTTGGAAGGAGACATCAGTAGTATTAAGGAGACCCAAAACCAAGTTGAGGAGGCATAAATACTAGCTTCACTTCAAAGAGTTTGTGAAGAGGATGCTCAAGAAGGACAACTCCTGGCTTGGAGCTCAAAGACCCAAGTAGAGGCCTAAATTGTCTCCCAGTAAGCAAGGCTCCATATGGGTAAATTATTTGATAGACCCATGAGGTTTTGGATCGTTAGGCTTGTGACATTAAACAAGCACTCGTTAGGAGACAACTTAATTTCTTAACTCTTATCTTGTTTATTTTTCCATTTTTATGCTTATTTTGTTGAGTTTTAGTAAATTGGGGTGTTTAGTTGATTTTGTGATATTTTTTTGTTGCATATGGTAGATTGTTATGTTTGTGTTATGTAAATATGGAGTGTGTGATGTTGAGAGATTAATGAGTTGTTAATATGTTAGTGTTATGTTTAGACTACTTGTGGTGATTGTGTTATATTAATGTTATTGTGTTTTATGTGTAGTTGTTAAGCTACTTTGATTAGGTTAGTAGTTGTAAATATTAGGTGCTTAGACTTGCTATATTTTATTTTTTGTGCTTAGGTTAGTAGTGGTTATGTTAAGTGTTTTAGGTTTGTGGTGTAAATGTGGCCAAGTAACCTAATGTGCTTGTGTTATGTGTTAGTAGTGTTTTATGTGTTTTAGTGGTTTTTATGTTTGTGTGTGTACTAAGTGTTTCATGCATTTAATGTGTTCTATGCATTTAGTCATCATTCATGCTTTAGTGGTTGTGGTTGTGTTATGTGCATACAGGTAAAGTTGTATTGCATTTAGTGTGCATTTTAGGTAGTTCATGTGTTTAAGTTGTGGCATTGACACATGTTTGATTTATGTGTTTAAGTGTTAGTTTTGTCAATGTAAATATGTAGACGAGTTTGTTTAGTGGTAAGTAGGATGATTGTGATGTCAATTTGGAATTTGTTTGATATTTTGTATTTTGAGTGTGTGAGTTGTTTAAGTATGTTAAATTGTGATTTGTGAATTTTTGTGTTAACTATGTAAATTTGAGTGTGTGAACAAATTTGTTTAGGTATGAGTGTTGCAATTATGTTGTTGTTTGTGCCAATTCATATGTAATTTGCATTTTGGGTGTTTGAGTTGTGTGTTAGTAAGTATAAATCTAGTTTTTAAATCAGATATTTGCTCTTTGTTTACCACCGTTGGGCACTCACTACGTGGCTGCTAGAAGGTGGCTTATAAATGTGTATTTATCCCTTGCATGTGCATATGGGCATTGGGCACTCATTTCTGCATAATTTTTGGTTTTGCTATTTGCATATGAGCGTTGGGCGCTCACTTTTTGGGCGTTGGACGCTCACAATTTGTCATATTTCTTTAGTGCATCTTCTTTAATCTCTGTTAGGAGGTACCTAATGGTGGTCTTGTAGCCATTGGACGCTAACTCACAGAGACCACTGTCTATGCATTTTTCATGCATAATTTTATTATGTTTACATTTTCGTGCATGTGTATATTGTTCCTTTTAATTCCACTCTGTACAACATTTGTCTTATGTTTTTATGGTTTATCTGTGATACTGCATTATGTTTTCTATTAATACATGTGCTTTTTAATTGTTTATTCTGGATGGTGTTTTGAAATTCTTTTGCAGATGCATCCTCCATGGACTTCATATGTGGTTGACCTTCATTAACCTCGGGACCAAGCTCACATCTAAGAGGGGAATGGATCCTTCAAAGCTAAAAAGGAAGATATAGTAGGATGAAGATGATTAATTCAGACTTATCTGTAAAGACTTCAAAGCACTATTTGTCAGTTATCATTTTGTTTAATTATTGCATTGTATTTTGATTTGTATGAGTAGAATTAGGTTGTTTTGAAGCTTGAGTGGATACTGTGTTGGTTAGCATATTATTTTCTCTTGATTATTTATCTTTCCCTTTGTTGATAATAAATATCAATGATATTATATTGTTTTGATTCAATTTTTACTCATGGTTACCCTCAAATGGTTGAGTTAGCCTTGTTTTGTTGATTCTTTTGGCGAGTTTGTGTGATTTGTCAATGAGAGCATTAACCATGTGAGGTTTTGAGCTTAATATTTATTGCTATGTAAGTCACTATGTACTTCATGTTGTTGATTTTGCTTGATTCTCATTGATTACTACTATGCATGCATGTTGAGAAATTATCAATGTCATGTTTCTTAAGTAGTCACTTAGCCAAAAAGTTGACTTGTTAATCACTTAACCCTTGATGTCCCCTTTGAGCTTGATTGGTATTATTCTTATTGTTTGAACCTGTGAGCCTAATTAGAATTATGCATCTCCCTTACCTTAGGGTTGAGAGAGCATTTGAATGAGATTGATTCTACAATAAGTTTGTGGGAGTTTGTCTTGGAAGTCAAGTATATTAGAGGCTTCGTGTGTTACTTCATTTTGTAATGCTCATATGTGTGTATGTGTGTATATATATATATATATAAAGAAGAAAAAAAGAAAAGAAAAAGAAGGTGTGAATAAAAAACTTGAAAATTGATTTGTGTGCATTGTAAATGTTTGATTAAATCAATGATGCTAGTTGAATTTTGGGTTTGGGATTGATAATGATGTAAAAGAGGTGAACTGATCTCATTGAATATGTTTATCTCAAACCTTCTTAATTCGTTTCCCAGAAAAACCATTTTTTTTCTGGCTCAGCCAAGCTACAAGTCAAATAAAGTCCTTGTGATCTCTTTGTGCATGAATTATTTATGATTGATATAGATGAAAAACAAAGTTGATTCATGTGATTTCATAGTGTGGCATAAGTGTATTGTTTTATCCTTATACAGTTATATGAAGAGAAACACCTTGCCGATGAGGTTGCTTGAATTCTGTGATCTACATAACTTGTCACTTGAGTTGACTTTTACAGGGTAAATCTTTCTTTCTTTGTGGGCACCATAGTTAGATTGATAACATTTTATGAGCATTCAATTTCTAATTGCTAATAAAGAGTAGGATATGAGTCTTGACTGTGTTTCCGTGTTGTTGTTCATATGTGTTTGTCATAGTGCATTATGTTTTAGTTTCATTTTGTCATTGTTCCATTATATGTCATTTTGTGTTAGTGTGCATTGTGTCTATCTATTTGTTATCCATTAAAGTGATCTTTTGCTTGAGGATACAAGCAAAGTTTTAAGTTTAAAGGAGTTTATCGCCTAAATTACATATATTTACATAGGAAAAATAAAACTGTTATCATAATTTTTTCTTATTTAAGGCTTTATTTTTCTCTATTTCTACTTAAAATTAGAATTAGTTGGGAAACTAATCTTAAGTTTACATTTATGCATATTTTATTTTTTTTTTATTCTAAGTCAACTAAAAATAAGACAAAACAAGTCACCAAATTTTCTGATTCTTCTCAATTACAGTCATTCTCAAAATCTCTCTCAAAACAACTAAAAACAAGACAAAAGTAAAATCTACATAAATGTAAATCTAAGACTAATTTCTTAAATAATTCTAGTTTTAAGTAAAAATAGAAAAAAACAAAAATATTAAATAAGAAATAATTATAATAACTATTTTATTTTACCTGTATAAAAATTAGTAATTTAAACAATTATACTAACAATTATCCAACATGGAAGCAAATGCCGAAGCTCAAAAATGGCTGAACACTCCCCTCTTTGCTCATGTGAAAATAGAATTTCATTAAAATCCCCAATCGATGACAAAAGTAAGTTGAAAATTGCGTGCGAATGGACGAATTAGTCCACTGCAGATGTATTTCTTTTTTGTACAAATTGAATTAAAAAAATCAAATTTAAAAATTCATTTCATTCCCTCTTTTTGTTTTCCTCTAACCAAATATTCTTTTTGTTCTCTATTATAAGAAAAAAAGTTCACATATACTATTAAGCATATCAATTACCCATATTAAATTTATTAATTATATAATAATTTTTTAAAATTATCTTTATATATATAAAAATGTGAAAACACAAGTAGTGGTGCACAAAAAGTATGACACATTAAAGGAATGATACTTTAAAAAAAGTATAAAGTAAAAATGGTTAAAATTATATTTTAGAATAAAAATATGTGTATATATATTTTTACTTATAATAGAGAACAAAACAAATTCTATATTAGTTTAACTAACATGCACAGTCTATATAAAATATTTTATATTGTAATTTAATTACATATAACCTTAATTTTATTAACTTTATTTTTTAATACTTTAAAAATTATATAAAAATTCTTTTTATATCATTAGTTTATACTAATTTAATCATACTATATTTAAGCGTAAAATCATTAAAAGAAGTAAAGAGTTATTATAATGTATTTTTATATATAAAAGTAGTTAGATTTGTTTTTCCACAATTTCTTGTAAGAAAAAGCTTTCCTAAATTTGGGTTCATTTTTTTCTATGTCAGGTGCTTTGATTTTGTTCTTTTGGTTTTATTTCAAATAATAACCCATTTGTTTCTAAATTAATCATTATTTTTTTATTTAGCATTTGGTTAATAAATAACTATTTTCTATCTATTGATTTGTACAGGGATCAATGCTCCATTGAATATAATTTTTTTGTTTTTTATATTATATAAAATCTAGCAATCAATTGGTTTATCTTTCTCCTACATTTCTTTTACACTTTCTTCCTGTAAAATAATTAACGTCATTAAGGCATCTTCTTTCCCATTATATTTTTTATTGAATTTTATTTTTCAGCTTTTCTTGAAAAATCTTATTATTTGGTCATTGTTCAATTTCACTACCTCCTCTGACCGTTTCAAGCTTAGCTACTACCCAGAGCAAATAAGGTGAGAAAGTCTTCCTTTTAATTTTAAATTCTTTTGCTTATAAATTATACAACACTTGTCATTTACTATGCATATAAATGAATAACATGTTCAGGATAATCTGTATGCTTATAGATTTTTGCTTCATCAGGTGCTTTATCTTTTATAACCAAGTTTGTGCCTCTTAACATTTTAAATTTTATACTTGTTGTACTACATTCTGTATCACATTGCGACTAGTCCAATTCCAATATTTGTGAGTTTCTCTTATGTAAGTTATATTGACATATTGGAATCACTAGAAGCATGTCTTTTGAGGGTTTTATTATAAAAGTTATATTGACATAATAGAATCACTAGAAAGGGATATCTGGAAATTTTCATTAATACAGTAAACTATCTTAATTAGTTTACTATGCATATAACAATTTGATAGATAAAATGGTTTTCGAATCATGACTTTCAGTATGTTATTCTTCAATCATTATCATATTTCTTTTTCTGAAATTTCTTACGATTGATTTACTAATATTTGTTTTGACTCTTTGTTTGAGGAAGCTGGGTAATTTGGATCTGGCTTGTACTCTGGAAGACGTTCTGCTCGTCTCATGCACCACACTGTTTCGAGCCTTTCATTTTGCCAAACTCACTTTTCACCCTCTACGCTATTCTCTCACTCATCCTTTTCCCTTTATTCGTGTCTTCTACATCAAAATGAAGAAACCTTTATATTATATAATAATTTAAAAATAATAAAGTGATAGTTTAATTTCACATCTAACTCTTTTTTAAAAAATCTTCCATGCCAAACTGTTTATATATTGGTCTTTATTATCATTTGTTCAAGTTATGATAGTGTTAGATTTTTTAAATTAAGTTAAATTAAAATTTTCAAATTTATACTTGGCGCCTTTTTTGTTTAATTCACATTTACATAAACAGCAAAATCTACACTTCAGTTTGACTCCTTTGATAAAAATAAACCCTACATTTAAATTCTTGCATGAAAATATTACAATAAACAAATACCATTACAATTCCAATAAAAATCAGGAATTGTTTTTTCGACAATTTTATATGCAAGCCTTAAAAATCAATTACATGAATGTCATAAAGTGACTGCACTAAGAATCCTCAAAAACAATCCTTTCATTTTTAATTACAATGGACCTGGTGTACAATGAAGCTAGACACTAGAAAGATTCATAATGTGAATTTGGGTTTAGGAACAGGGCCACTATTTTGATGCACGGGACCAAGCTTTTGAATCCAATGAAGACACCCTTTCTTATGATCCAAAGAGGGGCTTGGCACCAAAGCCAAGGTTCCATCACAGGCAAGTGAAGAATCAAATTGCTCTAATACCTTAACAACCTGCCAGAACTCGGGTCTCTTATCTGGTTGCAAGCTCCAACATTGCTGAACTAGAACTCGAATAGCAGCTGGGCAGTCTGATGGAATAACCGGCCTTAAATTCTGAAGAAACACAATACCACATAACACAAATATAAATACTTTATGTGTATACTGTCATTTGGATTTCAATTAAGAGAGAAAAAATAATGTTTCAAAAGATGGCAGATCGACTACACTCATCTCTAGGAAAATACCAAAAAGAAATTCAACTGTTTTCAACAAATATTTCCTCAATCCTCAGCATATTTGTTTATCCTTTGAAATAAATAAGCTCTATTCTTACTAATCTCCTAGCTATTATGTTATATCACTCAAGGAGTTATTAGCATACATAATATTTTTTTAATAGGTATTAAACTTATACACTTCAATGTAACTTCCTTTTGTATCAGTTGGACACACAATTCATAGATTAACCAAATTTGTACTACTCCACTGTTGCTTTCTAAGCAAAGGAGGCACTTGACCAAAGCTCTCAGTTATCTTGGTTTCGCTATAAACCATAGTGTATATTATATGAAGAGAATATGCAAGTGTAGATTTTATTGAGTGGTATTAGAGAGTTTGATTTCCTTGGAAAGTATAACAGTCAGAGGAAACGCAACATGTCTAGCCACAAGGCAACTGAAACACCAATAAGAAGCTTAGTATGCATTGCTGGCCACTCAAAATGGTCCATAAAAACCTCAAACTCTAAATAATACAGGACCTTTACAAAAAAGGGCTGGCAATGAAAAAAAAGAAGTGATAAATAAGAGTGCAATATTCACATTACAAACCTAGAAAACTTGAATTTCAAGGGAAAATACCTTATTTACTACTGCAAAAGCAGCCTGTATTGGATTCATATCCTCATATGGTATTGTTCCAGTCAACATCTCCCATAAGATAAGTCCAAAACTGTAGACATCAACCTTTTTACCATAGAATTTCCGTTTTATCATCTCTGGTGCCATCCATCGGTAGGTGCCAGGGTCATCAGCCAATATGTCACAAGATGCTTCCTCACATGCAATGCCAAAATCGGCAATTTTAAGGTGATAGTGTTCATTGATAAGGACATTCTCTGGTTTAAGGTCTCGATGAATGACACCTTGAGAATGTATATATTCCATTCCTCGAGCAATATCCAAAGCAAAAGCTATTAGCTTTTCTAGAGAAATAGCCTGGTGTTCCAATTTACGTAAATATGTCCTCAAGGAACCTTCAGCAAGATATTCAGTGATAACACAATAAACTGGTGGCTTTCTGCATGCCGCTGACAACTGTAATCAGATCAAAACACACAAGGAAGTACATACAAATTAGCATCCTTATTAGTTATCTTACTATCATATGATCTATGCAATTGGATCAAATTAAACGCAAGAAAGGATGAATAAACAAGTGTGCATACTTTTAAATTTTAATATTTCAACATGATTAAAGTTTCAAATTCAGTCTAATAATTAGAACAAAACAACAGATAACACTAACCGCAATCCAAAGACCTAAAAGCCTACATCAAGACAAAGCATATATACTTTGCAATCAGCATACACAAAAGGACAAAATGTTATCACCTTTATAACATTTGGATGCTGAAGACGAGATAATAGGGTGACTTCTCTAATGAACTGTTTCTCTAATCGAGAAGCCAAGGATACACTTTCATCATCTTCAGGCACCATAATTATTTTAACAGCAACAGCCTCATCCTTATATACACCATGGTAAAGCCGACTATGAGCCCCATGAGCAAACTTAAGGCCAAAAAACAGCTGAGACATATCAACATTCCACTCTTCAGCTGTTTCCACAGCAGTAATCTTACCTCCACCATTATCCAAAAACTTAGTCCATGCTGAGTCCTTGCGGTCCTTTGACTTCACTTGCCTATTTGGACTATAGGAAGGTGAATTTGAATTTGAATCCTTAGTATCCCAAGAATCCTTCAACAACTTCCCCGTAATCCTCTTTTCCCTTCGGGGATTTGGTGTGGAGAACCTCTTCTGCTCATGTCTAGCTTCCCTAAAGACCTCAGAAAGAAAAGTCTTAGGCAATGGTGACAAAGATCTCTGCTTGTTTGTTATGGGGTGTTTCTGAATCAGTGAGGCGGGCCTTGACTTTTGCTCTGACTTAATGCGGATAGGAACAGACTCTAGCCTAGAAGGATCCAAACGATGGCACACTGTGTGTGAAAACTTTGTCCTCCTAATCCATGAATTAGTATCTTCCCCCATTTTATTCTCAAAATTTCCTTTCGACAAAAACCTTATTATTAAGACCATGCACTTAAAAACTTAATAAATTTCTTGAGACCCTTCAACAATAATGAGTGAGGAATCACAAAACAGAAAAAACACATTTTTCTTGGGCAGCAAACATTATCTAAACAAAGGAATGAAACCCATTTTTCTTTTGCAGCAAACACCATCTAAACAAAGAAATAACCCTCAGACCAATTGCAAAACCTTAAAATATTTTTTCCCTTTTTCACTTATTTGATCGTTAGAGAAAAATGAAACAAAGGAATCACCCCTCTCCTATCACTACATCCACAAAAACAACAAATAAAAAATCAATTGAAACCACAGCTCCAAAATCAAAAGCCATTTATGACTAACTAATCTACAACCCATTAGGAACGCTCAAACAAACCCAACCCTAGTACCCAATTAAAAATATAACAAACTTTAAATTTGAACCCAACTAAAACAAAAGGAACACAATTATAACAGTAGATTAGAGCCGGAAGAAACATAGAGGCTCTTCAATTAGAAAAGCACAAGATCAAAATTAAAAACAAAAAAAGAAGAGTCGGAAGCAATTTAAGGATTGAAAAAAAGGATGAATTAGAGAAGAGAGTGAGGGTGGTGAATGAATGCTCACCGACGACGCTGAAATCCTCAGAACCCATTACACAGACGAGGATTATGGTGACGAAAGTTTGCAAGAGTAAAAAGGTTAGGGTTTGTTTTGTTATAGAGACAGAGAAAAAGGAAAGGCACCCAAGTTTTATTTGGGGTGGAGATGATGCTGTAGTTAGTCTTACTCCAACTACTGTGTAATGTGTATATGGGGAACTTTTGTAAATTTAACATAATGTACTTTTCTTTATCTACAAAATATTAAATATCAATTTTGTTAAAAGGGAGAGTCTACAATAAGAGTTTACACTTCACAAATATAATTAAATTTATACGTTAAAATGGACCAGACTTTACATACCTGCAAAATACTCTCATGTGGGACGAAATACAAAAATGGATTTAGGTATGAGAAAGGTTTTGATTAGAAAAAAATTATAGTATGGGTATTATAATATCGAATTCATCCATTTTTATAAAGACAGGTATGGATATTAATACTATAATTTTGAAATCGTCCCATCTTGCACCTTCATATATATATATATATATATATATATATATATATATATATATTTCAAAGGCAGTTCAATCACACATACTACCGCTGGCTTTTCTGGCCAACTCAAAGGCAGATGGGTTTCTGGTATCAGAGCCTGATGGGGAAATAGGACTTTATTGTTCTGGATCTAAGTTTACTTTATAATTCAAATTATGATTTAACGCTATTCTGTTCTAAAGTTGCAGACTGTTTCTTTATCTTCTTCGTTCTGAAAACCTGGGTATTTGCTCTTGATTTTCGAAAACTGCGGTTTTGTAAGCCTTGTCGGGTTGAAAAACTCATGAGGTGTGACGCAGATAACTGGTACTGTGCGGACTACCGCCTTGTAAACCCAGCTCTTTTCCGTTTTAGTTTTATTTATCTTTCTGTTGTAAATTTCTGTTTTTATCTATCTCTTTCGTTTTATGACTTCTTTGAGTAATGGTTCATGGTGTCAACGGTTTGGCCTGGGGCTGGATTGGCAGTAAGGCCCGAGGGAGGCGGTAAGTCCATGTTACCTATGTGCCTTTGCCGGATGTCTCTACCATGGATGGTTATTTCATTGATGAAGTAATTCTGAAAGAGATAATGTTCTGTAAATTTTGTAATTCGGTAAGTTTATCTTTTGTAATAAAAAAAAAAAAAGTTTTGTCTGTAACCTGGATTTCTGAATACCTTTGAATGATAATTTTGTGTTAAACTTAGATTTAGATCCAGAATAATAGTTTCTTATCGAACCAAGTGAAGGTAATGATACTGGAAGATTTATAAACATGAGTTCCTTTCTTCGCTCTCTCTCAGGCCGCTTTTCTGTTAAATCTTCTTCATCTTCTTCTCCTTCTACCACCAATCTGCTCACTGAGCAAAATCAATCGGTTGAGGAAATACCTCCCAAAAATAATATCTTCGAAGAAGAAGTCTGCTTTGAAGATATCAATCAAGCCATCGATAATTGGGAAATCCCTAAAATCCCTCAGGATGAACTCTATATTCCTGATGAATCCAAACATGTCCGTAGTTCTGACTACATCATTAGGACTGCAGAAAACAATATCCCTTTGGATCCCCAAGCTGGTGAGGAATTCCATCTTCTTACCAAACAATCGATAGCTGAACATTCTAGGAAGTACAAATACCTCCATATAGGATGCGTTCAAGTAGCTGTCAAGCCCCTTGTTAGGGAAGGTCTTAACGCCTCAATCTTCATGTGCCTTCGCGATATTAGGCACAATGACTTTCACGATTCCCTCATAGGAACCGTAGAAACCAGTCTAGGACATGGTCCTGTTTATTTCAATTGTTTTCCAAACAAAACGGTGAGTCTTTTAGATAGAAATGTCTTAGATTCATTGTTTCTAAACATTCGTCTGCATGGGTTAAACATGAAAGAAGGTTCTATCCCTGCAGCTCTCCTCTATCGAATCCAATACAAGGTCATGAACACTTGTAACTCAAGGGTTCTTCTTAAAACCAATGATCGGGAAACAACTTTGTTTGTCACAGATATGACTAGGGCAAATGTTGCTGTTCCCAAACTCATCAAATGGGATGAGGTAGAGTTACCAACTTCTTGGCAACTCGAAAAAGCTACACCAACCCTTCCTCGTCAAACCCTTGAATTCCAGGAAATTAGACAATCCGAGGCTGGTAAGGTAGAAATTATCTTTGATCGGAGAAATTCTTTCTCTTCAAGATCCGAAGCTTCTAGATTAGCCTATACTAGTGGCAGAAGATCTTTTTCTATAGCTTCTCAATCAAATCGGAGTTCAATTCCCAGAATTATTACTCCAGAAATCAATCTTCAAGGGTTAGATAACTCGTCTTCTATCCCTAGAAATATCTACAGTAGGACTGAGGAAGAAGTCTCTTCAGAAATTCATTCTCCTACTCAATCTGAAATGCAGTATGGTCAACTATGAATAGTTACACCATAGACAAACCAACCCTTCGTAAGGAATTCTACTCTGAGACTTGGACCTCTCAAAGGAAATGGTTTCTTAGCCAGTTTAAGGGTGACCATAGGTAAAAAATCATCGATTCTTTTTATGAATTTCTAAACAAAGTCCAAACTTATGTATGTTTCTTTGATTGGTTAAATGTCTACCTTCATAGGAACCAAATCTATCCTCCTTGGACAATTACAATCACAGAAGATCTTTCTGTTAACACCATAACTGTCTGGCACCGAAAGAATGGTCAACTCATTAAGTCCGACCTACCTCCGTCTAGCAGTTATTTCATTCCAGACTTAGAGGATAAGTATTTAGCTTCGCCCTTTAAGTACAAATCAGATGAAACCATAGGAGCTCAAGATATTAAAGCCCTTATGGAACAAAACAATTATACCAATAAGTACCTCCAAGTTTTAGGAGAAAACCTTGTAGGAAAAGCCTCATCTTCAAGAACCAAAGACGATGAGACCTCTTCCATTTCTAAACCATTGTTTAAACCTTTTAGTCTAACTACAGAGACTAGAAATAAATTTAGGCTTATTCATCAGAATTGGACTAAAGCCTTAGGAAAATCCAATCCAGATAACTCTGTAGTTATCCCTGATACCCCTAGTTCTTCACAGGTAGGATCTGTTAAACTAGGACCAATCACTAGGAGTGTCTCCCAAAAAGACCAATCTCTTAGGATTAACAAATTAGGAACTTCTTCCATAGGTTCCGAGTCTGAGGATGCTGCATCTAGCAATAAGTCTGTTCCTCAAATCAATCCTGTTATTAGCAAGGCTCTCAACTGGAAGCAACCTTCTAAACTCTACTACAATCGAGCTACTGCTCCTGATCTCCTTATTGAGGAAAAGAATGATCAAAGTCTTCAGTCATTCAACGCCAATCAAATCTATGAATGGAACATAGATGGTCAAACTAAGTATAATATCCTTAATACTCTTCAACACATGACTATGGTGTCCACTGCATATCAGACGGCTTTAGATAGCTCTGATGAGACTATAGTAGAAATCCTGACCGCTGGCTTTTCTGGCCAACTCAAAGGCTGGTGGGATAATTACGTTTCCGATACTGAGAAACATGAAATCTTTACGGCAGTCAAAACGGACGCTGAAGGAACCGTCCTTACTGACAAAGGGAAGCCTATTCCTGACGCCGTTAATACATTAATTATGGCCATTGTCAAACATTTCATCGGAGATCCTTCCATCTATAAAGATCGTTCTGGAAATCTCCTGTCTACTCTTAAGTGTAAGACCTTAGGTAATTTTAGGTGGTATAGGGACACCTTCCTTACTCGAGTCTACACTAGAGATGACTGTCACCAACCTTTTTGGAAAGAAACCTTTCTAGCTGACCTCCCAAAATCCTTAGGAGACAAAGTTTGGGAAAAAATTCGTTCCCAGTTTAACGAAGAAATCCCTTATGATCAGTTAAGTTATGGTAATATCATAGCTTATGTTCAAAAGGTCGCTCTCAAAATCTGTCAAGATGATAACATCCAAAAGCAATTAGCCAGAGAAAATGCTCAGAATCGTAGAGATTTGGGAAATTTCTGCCAACAATTCGGTCTTCCTTGTTCCAAAAATCCGGGAAAGACTACCCATAGAAAACCTTCTCAGCATCAGCTGAATAAACCCAATCGCAGAGTCTCTAGATTCAAGACTCGCCATCGCAATACCAAGCTCAGTAGGCCTCCTGATCATAATCCTCCTCGACGGAATACTAATCATCCTCAAAAGGATACCAATCTTTCTAGAGAAACTAGAACTTGCTATAAGTGTGGTCGTAAAGGTCACCTAGCTAGATTTTGTCGAGTCTCCTCTAAGATTCGTGAACTCAATCTTGATCCTATTGTTCAGGATCAACTCAATAATCTTTTGATAAATTCTTCTGATAGTTCCTCAGAAGAAGAAGATGAAAATGTCAAGATATCTTCTGACGACATCCAATCGGACGATGATCTTTCCTCCTCTAGTAGCGAAAGTTCTGAATCTCCACTCATCAATGTCATATACAATGATGAGCAAAATCTATTGCTTGATGCTCTAGAATCCATTCTAAACCCTCAGGATAGAAAAGAGTATCTTGAGAAATTAAAAGCAATTCTTTCCAAACCCAAACCTACGCGTTCAGATAATAGCTTTGTCAATAACAAGTTTGATCTCACTCAAACTCTCAAACGACTGGAAAAATCTTCAGCCAAGCGAGTCATTATTCAGGATCTCCAGGCTGAAATTCGTTCTCTTAAATCTGAGGTCCGTGAACTCAAAACTCAATCACAGTTGCACGAGACTATCATATCTCAAATAACTGCAGCTTTATGTGATAACATGGTTCCAAATGACCATGAAAACTGTAATCAGGATTGTGAGTCTGATCATATTTCATCAAACGAAGATACTCTCTTCAACAATCTCATCAATCAGTGTAGCATTCAAAAATTCTATATTGATGTTACTATTCTTATCGATGACTTTGTTCTCAAAACTATCGCTCTATTTGATACCGGAGCTGACTCAAACTGTATATTGGAAGGACTTATTCCAACCAAATACTTCCATAAAACTTTCGAACGGCTTCGGACTGCTAGTGGATCTAAACTAGAAATCCAGTATAAGCTTCCTTCGGTAATCATTCAAAAAGACAATCTCCAGGTAGAAACTCCGTTTCTTCTGATTAAAAATCTTAAGAATGATGTAATCTTAGGAACACCATTCATCAAATCTATCTTCCCAATCAATATTTCCAGTGTAGGTATATCCACCCAACACTTAGGGAAGACAATCGTATTTAAATTCCTTGACAAACCTGTCTATAGGAACATCAACCAAGTTGATCTTAAACTTAATCAAATCAATTTTCTAAAAGAAGAAATTTCCTTCAAGCAGATTGAGAGTCAACTTTCTCCCCCTCATGTCAAAAAACGTATCAAGAGTCTTTCTGATCGTTTTCAATCTATCATCTGTTCTGACCTTCCTAATGCTTTATGGGATAGGAAAAAACACATGATTAATCTTCCTTACGAAAAGGATTTCACAGATAGACAAATCCCGACCAAAGCTCGGCCAATCCAAATGAGTCATGATCTTGTCACTCATTGTCAAGACGAAATCAAGGACCTTTTGTCCAAAGGATTAATCAGAAAGAGCAAAAGTCTATGGTCTTGCGCTGCTTTCTATGTCAACAAGGCCTCTGAAATTGAGTGAGGTGCTCCGAGGCTAGTCATTAATTACAAACCTCTCAATCAAGCTCTTCAATGGATCAGATATCCAATTCCAAACAAGAAAGATTTACTCTCCCGTCTTCATTCGGCGAAAATCTTTTCAAAATTCGATATGAAATCCGGATTTTGGCAAATCCAAATTAATCCCACTGATCGCTACAAGATGGCTTTCACTGTTCCCTTTGGGCAATACGAATGGAATGTAATACCCTTTGGTCTAAAAAACGCTCCTTCGGAGTTCCAAAACATTATGAATGACATATTCAATCCATATTCCAATTTATGCATTGTCTATATCGATGATGTTCTTATCTTTTCCCAATCTGTGGATCAACACTTTAAACCATCTTGAAATCTTTTTCAAAGTAATCAGACGAAACGGCCTAGCCATTTCTAAAACTAAAATATGTCTATTTCAGACTAGAATCAAATTCCTTGGCCATTACATCTTTCAGGGAACTATCAAACCAATTTGTCGAGTTATTGAATTTGCTGACAAATTCCCCAATCAAATTTTAGAAAAATTGCAACTTCAAAGATTTTTGGGTTGTCTAAATTATGTCGCTGACTTCTTTCCTCAGCTTAGTATCATCTCTAAACCTCTTCATGACAGACTCAAAAAGTCTCCTCCACCGTGGACTAATATCCACACCAATCTAGTCAAACAGATCAAACGGCAGGTCAAAGTTTTACTCTGTCTATATCTGCCAAATCCCAATCTCCTTAAGATTGTTGAAACCGATGCCTCTGACTTAGGTTATGGTGGTGTCCTCAAACAACGCATGCATCATACTGAGCATTGCATTGCATTTACCTCAAAACATTGGAACAAAGCCCAACAAAATTATTCCACTATTAAAAAGGAAGTTTTGGCTATTGTTCTTTGCATCTCAAAATTCCAATCTGATTTAGTAAATAAAAAATTTTTAGTTCGGGTTGATTACAAGTCAGCCAAAGAAATTTTACAAAAAGATGTAAAAAATCTTGCATCAAAACAAATTTTTGCCCGTTGGCAAGCAATCTTAAGTATTTTTTATTTCGAGATAAAATACATCAAAGGTACTTCAAACACTCTTCTTAACTATCTGACTCGTGAATTTCTTCAGGGTCGGACACATGTGAAATGACACCTCCAAAATTACGGGTGAAAGTCGCCTCCTCAAGAGGCCGCGGAAGATCAGCCCGGGGCTTATCCCAGGCCCAGAAATCATCCTCAGTAAAGGATGATCAATCTATCCAGGTCTCCTTGCAGACTGGACATCAAGGGTCATCTACCCAGGCTGAGTCATAGGCTCAGCAAGCTATCATCAAATCTAAGTCATCTACTCAGCTAGCTGTCACCAAAGTCGGGTCATCTACCCCGCAACCAACCAAAGGGTCTACTACCCTAGTAACCAAGCCATCCGACTATGCGATGGCCCTTCCAACCCTTCAAGCCCTTCAAGACTATGGGTTGACCAATCTTCCTTCAAAATCATGGAAACAAATATTTTCAGAAGAATCTAATGATCCCTTTTGGAATCAGAACCTGAAATCAATTATTTCAGAAATAGCTCAATCAAAGCTAACCTTGCAGCCAAAAGAATTGGTGGAGCAACCTCAACCAATTAATCAAAAACAGCCTTCTTCCTATCTACCAAAAGAAGGAAGATTTTATCCAACAATTCAAATGGAACCCGAATTCTGGGATTCCAACCCAAACAAGATTTGTGCAAAAATCTTTCCACCAACATTTTTGTTTAAACCTCTTAGTCTCAATAAGACTAGGAAATTTTACGAGTTTATTTTGGTGGATTCAAAATCTATTTCTATTAAACACAATTTTGATAAAAACGATAACAATGTTATCACACATTCTACTCTTCAAATTTTAAAAGTTTTAACTTTTAAAGATTTTGAACAGAAACCAGACCATGTAAGGAAATTTTCGCAGCCTTTTGACCCGATTGGTTATACTTACTGGGATTATATCCATGCCTGGACCAATGCATTTTGGTTTCAAAGCAAAAATCATCGGCACTCGTGGCTGATATATTTCAAGAAAAATGTTCGATATTTCTTCCCCCAGTGGTTCGCTGAATGGTGGGATTTCTTCGGACCAATTCAATCTATCCTTCCTGAAGATATCAAGGCAGGATTTAATCAGTTCAAATCAAGAATTGAAGAAGGAAACAATCCATTTCATCCATATCTTCGGTTCTTCTCAATCTTTTCCTTAGCATGGATTTTTTCCTGGCAACATCAGTACCAGAAAAATGCAACAAATCCCAAGCTTTTGCCAATGTTAGGGAAACAAGCTTCAGTAAAATGGTGGGATCAGTTTAATGCCTCCCATGCCAATTCACAAGGAGTGGCTTTATGGTTCCAGAAGAACCCAAAAAGCCTCAAATCGGCAGACCCAGAGACCTGCCAGTTTCTCAACCGCAAAGCCAAGATTGCAGCTGCCCTTGCAGCCTCAACAGATGATGAAGCCTTGGCTAGAAATCTTCATCAGATCCTGAATCTCCTTTCGACTGACTCAGAAGCCAGTTCGTCTAAAGGAAAAACCAAGAAAGAAGCCAGTTCGTCTGCATCCTCTTCCTCTGGTTCATTTTACCAGATCGAAGAGTCTGACGAAGACTGAAGCCAAAACTCGCATGCATTTTGCGAAAGGTTACTGTTCAATCATTGTTCACTGTAGCGGAGCCGCCAGTCACTGTACACTGTACACTATTCACTGTAGCAGTAAATCGAGTTACTGTTGTAATAGTTAAAATCACTGTTGTAATAGTAACTTTTCATTTTCTATAAATTGTAATCGAGCGTTCAGTTGAAGGGGGCTCATTTTGGGAATCCGGAGTCTCTCTCTCTCCTCCCTCTTATTCTTGTAATTCTCTCTTCAATCAATACAACTCTTTTGTATTATTTCTGCTGCATCTTCACTCATATTTGTGAAAACCTGAGCTCTAACTGGCAGGTTCTACCGCCCCGAGCTCTTGATACCCGATCTTGTGCGGACTACCGCCGCGTAAATCCGGCTCAACTGTTGCATGCATAGCATTTCTCCTCCTATTTTCTCCTTTAGTTTGTAGATCCTTGGGTTTTTGGTATCAGAGCCTGATGGGGAAATAGGACCTTATTGTTCTGGATCTAAGTTTAATTTATCATTCAAATTATGATTTAATGCTATTCTGTTATGGGGATGTAGACTGTTTATCTGTTGTTATTTCTTCTGAAAACCTGGGTACTTGCCCTTGATTTTCGAAAACTGCGGTTTTGTAAGCCTTGTCGGGTTGAAAAACTCATGAGGTGTGACACAGATAACTGGTACTGCGCGGATTACCGCCTTGTAAACCCAACTCTTTTCTGTTTTAGTTTTATTTCTCTTTCTGTTGTGTATTTCTGTTTTTATCTATCTCTTTCGTTTTATGACTTCTACGAGTAATGGTTCATGGTGTCAACGGTTTGGCCTGGGGCTGGATTGGCGGTAAGGCCGAAGGGAGGCGGTAAGTCCATGTTGCCTATGTGCCTTTGCCAGATGTCTCTACCATGGATGGTTATTTCATTGATGAAGTAATTCTGAAAGAGATAATGTTTTGTAAATTTTGTCATTCGGTAAGTTTATCTTTTGTAAAAAAAAAAAAAAAAGAGTTTTGTCTGTAACCTGGAAACTGGAATACCTTTGGATGATAATTTTGTGTTAAACTTAGATTTAGATCAAGAATAATAGTTTCTTATAGAACCAAATGAAGGTAATGATACTGGAAGATTTCTAAACAATGAGTTCTTTTCTTCGCTCCCTCTCTCGTCGCTTTTCTGTCAAATCTTTCTCCTCCTATTTTCTCCTTTAGTTTGTAGATCCTTGGGTTTCACGCCGCACAAGACCAGTTCAACTGTTGCATGTTCTGCATCTCTTCTCCTATTCTCTCCTAGTTTATAGATCCTTGGGTTTCTGGTATCAGATCCTTAGGTTTCACTCATATTTGTGAAAACCTAAGCTCTAACTGGCAGGTTCTACCGCCCCGAGCTCTTGATACCCGGTCTTGTGCGGACTACCGCCGCGTAAATCCGGTTCAACTGTTGCATGTTCTGCATCTCTTCTCCTATTCTCTCCTAGTTTGTAGATCCTTGGGTTTTTGGTATCAGAGCCAAAACCTGGCTCTGATACCAGAAACCCAAGGATCTACAAACTAAAGGAGAAAATAGGAGGAGAAATGCTATGCATGCAACAGTTGAGCCGGATTTACGCGGCGGTAGTCCGCACAAGACCGGGTATCAAGAGCTCGGGGCGGTACAACCTGCCAGTTAGAGCTCAGGTTTTCACAAATATGAGTGAAGATGCAGTAGAAATAATACAAAAGAGTTGTATTGATTGAAGAGAGAATTGCAAGAATAAGAGGGAGGAGAGAGAGAGACTCCGGATTCCCAAAACGAGCCCCCTTACAACTGAACCCTCGATTATAATTTATAGAAATTGAAAAGTTACTATTACAACAGTGAATTTAACTATTATAACAGTAACTCGATTTACCGCTACAGTGTACAGTGTACAGTGACTGGCAGCTCCGCTACAGTCAACAATGATGAACAGTAACCTTTCGCAAAATGCCTGCGAGTATTAGAGTCAGTCTTCGTCAGACTCTTCGATCTGGTAAAATGAACCGGAGGAAGAGGATGCAGACGAACTGGCTTCTGAGTCAGTCGAAAGGAGATTCAATATCTGATGAAGATTCTTGGCCAAGGCTTCATCATCTGTTGATTCTGCAAGGGCAGCTGCAATCTTGGCTTTGCGGTTGAGAAACTGGCAGGTCTCTGGGTCTGCCGATTTGAGGCTTTTTGGGTTCTTCTGGAACCATAAAGCCACTCCTTGTGAATTGGCATGGGAGGCATTAAACTGATCCCACCATTTTACTGAAGCTTGTTTCCCTAACATTGGCAAAGGCTTGGGATTTGTTGCATTTTTCTGGTACTGATGTTGCCAGGCAAAAATCCATGCTAAGGAAAAGATTGAGAAGAACCGAAGAGATGGATGAAACGGATTGTTTCCTTCTTCAATTCTTGATTTGAACTGATTAAATCCTGCCTTGATATCTTCAGGAAGGATAGATTGAATTGGCCTGAAGAAATCCCACCATTCAGCGAACCACTGGGGGAAGAAATATCGAACATTTTTCTTGAAATGTATAAGCCACGAGTGCCGATGATTTTTGTTTTGAAACCAAAATACATTGGTCCAGGCATGGATATAATCCCAGTAAGTATAACCAACAGGGTCAAAAGGCTGCGAAAATTTCCTTACTTGGTTTGGTTTCTATTCAAAATCTTTAAAAGTTAAAACTTTTAAAATTTGAAGAGTCTATGTGTGATAACATTGTTATCGTTTTTATCAAAATTGTGTTTAATAGAAACAGATTTTGAATCCACCAAAATAAACACGTAAAATTTCCTAGTCTTATTGAGACTAAGAGGTTTAAACAAAAATGTTGGTGGAAAGATTTTTGCACAAATCTTGTTTGGGTTGGAATCCCAGAATTCGGGTTCCATTTGAATTGTTGGATAAAATCTTCTTTTTTTTCGATACATAGGAAGAAGGCTGTTTTTGAGCAATTGGTTGAGGCTGCTCTACCAATGCTTTTGGATTTAAAGTTATTTTGGATTGGGCTATGTCTGAAATAATGGATTTCAGGTTTTGGCTCCAGAAGAGGTCATCTGTTTCTTCTGAAAAGATTTGTTTCCATGATTTGGATGGAAGATTGCTCAGCCCACAGTCTTGAATGGCTTGAAGGGTTGGAAGGGTCATCACATAGTCGGATGGTTTGGTTACTAGGGTAGAAGACCCTTTTGCTATTTGTGGGGTAGACGATCCCGTTTTGGTGATGGCCTGCTGAGTTGATGACTTAGACTTAATGGTAGCCTGCTGGGTTGAAGACCGAGTCTGGGTAGATGACCCTTGATTTGCAGTCTGTAAGGCGACTTGAATAGTTTGGGCATCTTCTATGGAGGAAGATGATTTGTCTGTCTGGGATGATCCCCGAACTGCTTTTCCCCGGCCTCTGGAGGAGGCAACCTTCATTTTTAATTTTGGAGGCATCTTACATGTGTCCGACCCTGAAGAAATTCACGAGTCAGACAGTCAGGAAGAGTGTTTGAAGTACCTTTGATGTATTCTATCTCGAAATCAAAAGTACTTAAGATTGCTTGCCAACGGGCAAAAATTTGTTTTGTGCAAGATTTTTTACATCTTTTTGCAAAATTTCTTTGGCTGACTTACAATCAACCCGAACTAAAAATTTTTTATTTAGTAAATCAGATTGAAATTTTGAAATACACAGGACAATAGCCAAAACCTCTTTCTTAATAGTAGAATAGTTTTGTTGGGCTTTGTTCCAGTGTTTGGATGTAAATGCAATGCAATTTTCAGTATGATGCATGCGTTGTTTGAGAATACCACCATAACCTATATCAGAGGCGTCAGTTTCTACAATCTTAAAGAGATTGGGATTTGGTAGATACAGACAGGGTAACACTTTGACCTGCTGCTTAATTTGTTTGACCAGATTGGTGTGGATATCAGACCACGGCGGGGGAGACTTTTTGAGTCTGTCATATAGAGGTTTTGAAATGTTACTGAGCTGAGGAAAAAAATCAACAACATAGTTGAGAGAACCCAAAAATCTTTGAAGTTGTGTTTTCTCTATAATCTGATTAGGGAATTTGTCAGCAAACTCGATGACACGACAAATTGGTTTGATTGTTCCCTGAAAGATATAATGGCCAAGGAACTTGATTTTTGTCTGGAAGAGACAGATTTTAGTTTTAGAAATGGCTAGGCCGTTTTGTCTGATTACCTTGAAAAAAATTTCAAGATGTTTAAAGTGTTGATCCACAGATTGGGAAAAGATAAGAACATCATCGATATAGACAATGCAGAAATTAGAATATGGATTGAATATGTCATTCATAATATTTTGGAACTCCGAAGGAGCGTTTTTTAGACCAAAGGGCATTACGTTTCATTCGTATTGCCCAAAGGGAACAGTGAAGGCCGTCTTGTAGCGATCACTAGGATGAATTTGGATTTGCCAAAATCCGGATTTCATATCGAATTTTGAAAAGATTTTCGCCGAATGAAGACGGGAGAGTAAATCTTTCTTGTTTGGAATTGGATATCTGATCCATTGAAGAGCTTGATTGAGAGGTTTGTAATTAATGACTAGCCTCGGAGCACCTCGCTCAATTTCAGAGGCCTTGTTGACATAGAAAGCAGCGCAAGACCATGGACTCTTGCTCTTTCTGATTAATCCTTTGGACAAAATGTCCTTGATTTCGTTTTGACAATGAGTGACAAGATCATGACTCATTTGGATTGGCCGAGCTTTGGTCGGGATTTGTCTATCTATGAAATCCTTTTTGTAAGGAAGATTAACCATGTGTTTTTTCCTATCCCAGAAAGCATTAGGAAGGTCAGAACAGATGGTAGATTGAAAACGATCAGAAAGACTCTTGATACGTTTTTTGACATGAGGGAGAGAAAGTTGACTCTCGATCTGCTTGAAGGAAATTTCTTCTTTAAGAAAGTTAATCTGATTAAGTTTTCGATCAACTTGATTAATATTCCTATGGAAGGGTTTGTCTAGGAATTTAAATAAGATTGTTTTTCCCAAATGCTGGGTGGTTATACCTTCACCAGAAATTTGAATAGGGAAGATAGTCTTGATGAATGGTGACCCTAAGATGACATCATTCTTAAGGTTTTTGATCAGAAGAAATGGAGTTTCTACCTGAAGATTATCCTTTTGGATGATTGCCGAAGGAAACTTATACTGGATTTCTAGTTTTGACCCACTAGCAGTCCTAAGCCTTTCGGAAGTTTTGTGGAAGTATTTGGTCGGAATAAGTCCTTCCAAAATACAATTTGAATCTGCTCCGGTATCAAATAGAGTGATAGTTTTCAGAACAAAATCGTGTACGATAATGGTAACATCAATATAAAACTTTTGAATGCTACACTGATTGATGAGATTGTTGAAGAGAGTATCTTTGTTTGATGAATTATGATCAGACTCATAATCCTGATTACAGTTTTCATGGTCATTTGGAACCATGTTATCAGATAAAGCTGCAGTTATTTGAGATATGATAGTCTCATGCAACTGTGATTGAGTTTTGAGTTCACGGACCTCAGATTTAAGAGAACGAATTTCAGCCTGAAGATCTTGAATAGTGACTGGCTTGGCTGAAGATTTTTCCAGTCGTTTGAGAGTTTGAGTGAGATCAAACTTGTTATTGACAAAGCTATTATCTGAACGCGTAGGTTTGGGTTTGGAAAGAATTGCTTTTAATTTCTCAAGATACTCTTTTCTATCCTGAGGGTCTTGAATGGATTCTAGAGCATCAAGCAATAGATTTTGCTCATCATTGTATATGACATTGATGAGTGGAGATTCATAACTTTCGCTACTAGAGGAGGAAAGATCATCGTCCGCTTGGATGTCGTCAGAAGATATCTTGACATTTTCATCTTCTTCTTCTGAGGAACTATCAGAAGAATTTATCAAAAGATTATTGAGTTGATCCTGAACAATAGGATCAAGATTGAGTTCACGAATCTTAGAGGAGATTCGACAAAATCTAGCTAGGTGACCTTTACGACCACACTTATAGCAAGTTCTAGTTTCTCTAGAAAGATTGGTATCCTTTTGAGGATGATTAGTATTCCGTCGAGGAGGATTATGATCAGGAGGCCTACTGAGCTTGGTATTGAGATGGCGAGTCTTGAATCTAGAGACTCTGCGATTGGGTTTATTCAGCTGATGCTGAGAAGGTTTTCTATGGGTAGTCTTTCCCGGATTTTTGGAACAAGGAAGACCGAATTGTTGGCATAAATTTCCCAAATCTCTACGATTCTGAGCCTTTTCTCTGGCTAATTGCTTTTGGATGTTATCATCTTGACAGATTTTGAGAGCGACCTTTTGAACATAAGCTATGATATTACCATAATTTAACTGATCATAAGGGATTTCTTCGTTAAACTGGGAACAAATTTTTTCCCTAACTTTGTCTCCTAAGGATTTTGGGAGGTCAGCTAGAAAGGTTTCTTTCCAAAAAGGTTGGTGACAGTCATCTCTAGTGTAGACTCGAGTAAGGAAGGTGTCCCTATACCACCTAAAATTACCTAAGGTCTTACACTTAAGAGTAGACAGGAGATTTCCAGAACGATCTTTATAGATGGAAGGATCTCCGATGAAATGTTTGACAATGGCCATAATTAATGTATTAACGACGTCGGGAATAGGCTTCCCTTTGTCAGTAAGAACGGTTCCTTCAGCGTCCGTTTTGACTGCCGTAAAGATTTCATGTTTCTCAGTATCGGAAACGTAATTATCCCACCAGCCTTTGAGTTGGCCAGAAAAGCCAGCGGTCAGGATTTCTACTATAGTCTCATCAGAGCTATCTAAAGCCGTCTGATATGCAGTGGAGACCATAGTCATGTGTTGAAGAGTATTAAGGATATTATACTCAGTTTGACCATCTATGTTCCATTCATAGATTTGATTGGCGTTGAATGACCGAAGACTTTGATCATTCTTTTCCTCAATAAGGAGATCAGGAGCAATAGCTCGATTGTAGTAAAGCTTAGAAGGCTGCTTCCAGTTGAGAGCCTTGCTAATAACAGGATTGATTTGAGGAACAGACTTACTGCTAGATGCAGCATCCTCAGACTCGGAACCTATGGAAGAAGTTCCTAATTTGTTAATCCTAAGAGATTGGTCTTTTTGGGAGACACTCCTAGTGATTGGTCCTAGTTTAACAGATCCTACCTGTGAAGAACTAGGGGTATCAGGGATAACTACAGAGTTATCTGGATTGGATTTTCCTAAGGCTTTAGTCCAATTCTGATGAATAAGCCTAAATTTATTTCTAGTCTCTGTAGTTAGACTAAAAGGTTTAAACAATGGTTTAGAAATGGAAGAGGTCTCATCGTCTTTGGTTCTTGAAGATGAGGCTTTTCCTACAAGGTTTTCTCCTAAAACTTGGAGGTACTTATTGGTATAATTGTTTTGTTCCATAAGGGCTTTAATATCTTGAGCTCCTATGGTTTCATCTGATTTGTACTTAAAGGGCGAAGCTAAATACTTATCCTCTAAGTCTGGAATGAAATAACTGCTAGACGGAGGTAGGTCGGACTTAATGAGTTGACCATTCTTTCGGTGCCAGACAGTTATGGTGTTAACAGAAAGATCTTCTGTGATTGTAATTGTCCAAGGAGGATAGATTTGGTTCCTATGAAGGTAGACATTTAACTAATCAAAGAAACATACATGAGTTTGGACTTTGTTTAGAAATTCATAAAAAGAATCGATGATTTTTGACCTATGGTCACCCTTAAACTGGCTAAGAAACCATTTCCTCTGAGAGGTCCAAGTCTCAGAGTAGAATTCCTTACGAAGGGTTGGTTTGTCTATGGTGTAACTATTCATAGTTGACCATACTGCATTTCAGATTGAGTAGGAGAATGAATTTCTGAAGAGACTTCTTCCTCAGTCCTACTGTAGATATTTCTAGGGATAGAAGACAAGTTATCTAACCCTTGAAGATTGATTTCTGGAGTAATAATTCTGGGAATTGAACTCCGATTTGATTGAGAAGCTATAGAAAAAGATCTTCTGGCACTAGTATAGGCCAATCTAGAAGCTTCGGATCTTGAAGAGAAAGAATTTCTCCGATCAAAGATAATTTCTACCTTACCAGCCTCGGATTGTCTAATTTCCTGGAATCAGGGGTTTGACGAGGAAGGGTTGGTGTAGCTTTTTCGAGTTGCCAAGAGGTTGGTAACTCTACCTCATCCCACTTGATGAGTTTGGGAACAGCAACATTTGCCCTAGTCATATCTGTGACAAACAAAGTTGTTTCCCGATCATTGGTTTTAAGAAGAACCCTTGAGTTACAAGTGTTCATGACCTTGTATTGGATTCTATAGAGGAGAGCTGCAGGGATAGAACCTTCTTTCATGTTTAACCCATGCAGACGAATGTTTAGAAACAATGAATCTAAGACATTTCGATCTAAAAGACTCACCGTTTTGTTTGGAAAACAATTGAAATAAACAGGACCATGTCCTAGACTGGTTTCTACGGTTCCTATGAGGGAATCGTGAAAGTCATTGTGCCTAATATCGCGAAGGCACATGAGGATTGAGGAGTTAAGACCTTCCCTAACAAGGGGCTTGACAGCTACTTGAACACATCCTATATGGAGGTATTTGTACTTCCTAGAATGTTCAGCTATCGATTGTTTGGTAAGAAGATGAAATTCCTCACCGACTTGGGGATCCAAAGGGATATTGTTTTCTGCAGTCCTAATGATGTAGTAAGAACTACAGACATGTTTGGATTCATCAGGAATATAGAGTTCATCCTGAGGGATTTTAGAGATTTCCCAATTATCGATGGCTTGATTGATATCCTCAAAGCAGACTTCTTCTTCGAAGATGTTATTTTTGGGAGGTATTTCCTCAACCGATTGATTTTGCTCAGTGAAAATATTATTAAAAATATTATTTATATTGTTATTATACTCTGTGATAAATAATATAATTATAGAATAAAAAGATGTATAATATATTTTACGCAAATTTACTAAGATAAAAATATAATTTACAAGAAAAATTGAGTTATTTATAAAATTACTCTTTATAAACTTACAATATTATTTAATGTTATAGTAAAAAAAATATAGAATTTTGCATAATCATTTAAAACTTTAGAAAGTATCTTATAATTTATTCTAAGTTTAATATTATATTGGTTTGTTTTTATATTATGTTTAAAATATAGTGATTTATTGTTTCTATACATATATAAAATAATGTGGGTATGAGTATATAAGTAGAGTCTCTGGATGAGAATTAAAATTGATACTCGTATGGATATGATTTTTTTTAAACATAGATATAAGGATGGGTACTCTAGTACCTTATTTCCATTATCATCCCTAATTAAATCACTTGTAAGATAATTATTATTATACAAACTAATCAATTTATAATTTATGATACACGACAGTTCATTATTAATTTAAATGACCATGATAATCTTTTATATTGTTAATATATAAATTATTTACACTTAAAACAAATAATTATTGGCAAATGAATTATTTTTTTTTAAAGATAATGAGTTTACCAATTACAACAATTATTTAATCTTAAACTCATTATTTATAATAAGATAGTGTTTATGTAAGTTTCTTTATAAACACTTTTAAAAAAAGTATAAAAATAAATTTTTCGTGAGTTAAAATTAATTTATCATATCCTAATATTTAAAAATGTAAGACCTTTTACAAATTAATCTATAAAAAAATTATATCTTTTAAAAAAATTGATTTCTTTTTTTATTTTCTTCTCTAGTAATCATAAAATTCACCTAAACATATCCATAATAATTAATTTAAAAGTTAAGGTAACTTATATGCTACTTAATTGTTCGGTGGAAAAGAGTTGAACTTAGATGTCGTGGAAAGGCAGCTCGCAATAAGCAAGACTAATTTTGTTGTGGAATCTTGATTGATTCAATTCTGAAGGAGTTCATGTCAACAACAATATGTAATCATATGGTTTTACAAACTGTTCTTGCAAACACATATCGAGTCTATCTCCTTTTCCTTCCCTTTTGACTCTGAGCATTCGATTTGTCATATGTAGGTACCTGCAAAGACACTCTAATGCTCAAGTTAGAGGAGGTTGACTAACGTACGGGAAAGGTACAATATGTTAACAAGAAAATAATATAATAATTTTGTAGTCAAACCTATACCAGTGATTTACTATTTATAGGACATTGTTCTCTAGGCTTGGACCTGTATGAATTTTAGGGTTTCTTCCTTACCTATTAGGGGCAATGGGGTCTTTTCACGTTGTAGGTCTCTTTTCTCCATGCATCAACCTATACCTGGATCGTGTCCGACCCTAGCAATTCATTCGGATTGGGGGGATGTCCAGTCCTAAAGGGTACTCCAGTACATAGTCCCACCAGCATCGATGAGTAGAGCAAGGAAGACGTTCACGAGGAGATACCCAGTCCCTGCAATTCGCTTTAATTGGGGGATGTCCAATCCCAGAAAGTCCTCTGGTACACAAGCCCACCAACGTTAAGGAGTGTGGCAACGAAGATGTTCAAATCGAGAAATTGGGGTTTTGGTTTAAGGAAGTTTCCCAGATGACAGTTCCTCCCTTTTTACTAGGGTTTTCTCCCACCCTTTACTTTTAAACATTGTCACTTTTCAAGCAGGGCAACGTAGAATTAAGGGCGCGGTTGGACCTGAGAAGACGACAATCGCAAGCTAATGATATTAGTTAATTTGACGATTCAGATGACTCTGCCTCTTGAACTATAGCAGGCTTCCTTCTTATAAATAGGAAGGGGATGGCTCCTCCATTTTGCTTTTGCCTTTCCTCCGCTAAAAACTCTCGGTCTCTCCTTCTTTTGTCCAGGTTCTTCGAGTCTCCCTATTTTTTGTGTTTTCTAATTATGGATTATGGGTCCAGTTCTTCTGTGAGGGAGGTTTCTTTTCCCTCAATTACCAGCCTTCTCACGCAGGTAAGGGCCAGTTCTCCAAATCAGGCAATAGAGGAATCTTCCGGCTCTGTTGTCGGGGGACTTTGCTTGGGGGTCCCCTTCTCAAGGAGAGCACTCCTCTACCAAAAGGGTCTAACAATACCCTCCTTGCTTCCTTGTCAGGTTCAAGTGGGTGAGTGCTGAAGTGGCCAAATATCGTTCTTAAATAATGGCTCGGGATGATTGTGTGTCTTTCTATGACACTTTTCCTTCCTGTCCTCTTGCTGACCCGACGTTGTGCCCCTTTATGATAAGGGTGTGTTAGAGTAACGAGGCTTTTGAGTCGAACTTCGTCTTTAGGAATCCCTCATTGCCAGGCAACCAAAATTACTTCTATGTATATACTTGTTTGTTTAAAGACTTAAATGTAGAAATCCACTTCAACCAATTCACCATGGGTGTGTTGTGTATCATAATTACGCCCTTACCCAAATTCATCCAACGTATGGGCTGTCATTCAAGCCTTCAGGATTTTGTGTCGGCTTTGCTATATCAAGGCTACTCCGAACCTCTTCTTTCACTTTTACTGAACCTCTCCTGTCTCCTCAATTCAGTGGTCCTCTGTTAGTCGTGTGGTGGGTTATCCTTTGTTTGAGGTTTTTACTTCCTCCTACAAGGACTGGAAGTCTAAGTTCATGAAAATAGTGTTAAAGTTAGACCTCATGGCAAACTTTTTTTACAATTGGGAGGGGAAGCTTTTGTTCCCCTTTAGCTGGCAACTAGAGCCCTGCTGCTTGTCTGTTTTGCCCTTTGAAATGCTCTCAAAGCAGGACAAAAAGGATTTGACTTTTTGGATGTGGCTACCGAAGTGTCTTCCTGCCTCTCGAGTGCTTCGCCTTTTGCGCTCTCCCAACCCGATTTAGGATTTGAAAGGCAAAGGATGTTGTCTTGTTTGAGTCGAGTCTATCATACTTATGTTTTCTAGTACGCCTACTTACCAGGTTCATTTTATAGGGATAATTAAGATGTCTTGTAATGATGACAAGAAGGTTCTCTAGACTTCTGTTCCAAGATCCAAGCTCGTCCCTTATAGGAACAAATTTTATATGGCGAGAGGCCATCCGGGTGAAGTTGAACCTTGACCTCATAGAGCTTGTTGTGGATGTTATTCCTCCCATGACCCCTCCTCCAAAGCCTAATAAATAGAAATCAAAGTCTTGCTCCAAAAGGCTACCTCAAGGTGATGAGGGAAACTCGTCAAAGAGGCTGAGGCATAAGATGAACCCTTCTTCTTTCCTTACCATTCCCCAGCCTTTATACATCAATGGGGTTTTTTTTAAGTCTTATAATCTAACCATTCAGATGGCCAAAGATAACATTTCCAGCCAGTCTGCCAGGCCTTGTTCAACTGCTGCCGCTTAGAAGCACTACTGTGAGCTAATTGCCCAGGCTCAAGTTGTGGTGCGTCACTTTGTGATGGATCCTTGATCCGCGGCTGAAGACATAAGGAAAAAGCTTAAGGATACTAAGTCCACTCTGAAGGCTACTACAGAAACTTCCTCCAAGATATCGACAGATAATCAGGCGCTGCAACGACGAGTAAGGGATTTGAAAAAACAAAAGGATGTTGGTGACACCCATACCCGCCAAGCAGAAGACGATCGAGCTCTTCTGGAGCTCAAGGTAAAAGAGTTCCCTGATTCCCTAATCAGAATGACCGATGAACGTGATAAGGCTGTTCAAGCCAGGGAGAAGTCCAAGGCTAAGTTTCAGACGTGGATCGAAAAGGGGAAAAAATCTGTAGTTGTCGAGCATTACGCCAAATTCTTTCAGGCAGTTTGACAAGCTGAAAAGTTTTGTCAAATTCCTGAAGGATTTGAGTTTGATGAAGAGAGGAATTTCTTTAATGGAAGTTTCTTTTCTTTACCGAGTTGCCAAAATCTCTGGCGCCCGATGCTCACCCTCCCTGTTACTCGCAACCGAGCGAGGTAGCTAGGACAACTAAGGTCGGAGATGACGGGGCTAATATCGAGGAGGAGCCCGAGAGGTCAGAGGAAGTGGATGTGGTTGGAGGGTTGTTAATGGGAATTGATTTTGTTTAGATAGGGGGAACTTAGGGTTTTTGTTTTTGTTAATCTTCTAATGTAATACCTTACTTTTTGTACTTTTGACTTTGAACATATATAAAATTTTTCTTTTCCTGGTTTATTTATTTATTTTTATCTTTGTTGGCTTATCTAAGTCTTCTGATTTTGTATTTCCTGTTTAAGTTTCCGCTTAGCTCGGAACGTTTGGTCAAGGAAGTAACTTTGCATTTCTCTTTAAGTTTCTACCTTACCCGGCTGTTTGCTAATTTGGCGATTTATTAACTTTAGTTATTGCCTTGCCCAGGCTGTTTGACTAGAGGGTAACTTTGTGTTTTTATTGATTTGTTACTGCCTTACCCTTGCTGTTGCTTGAGAGGGTAACTTTGCGTTCTTATTGACTTTAGTTACTGCTTTACTTGGGCTGTTTACCTAGGAAGGTAACGTCGTGTTTTTATTGACTTTAGTTACTGCCTTGCCCATGCTGTTTGCCTGGGAGGATAACTTTGCATTTTTATTGACCTTAGTTACTACCTTAATAGAGTTGTTTGCCCAGGAGGGTAACTGTGTTATATGTGCCCGCTTGTCGCAAAGGATACCATATTTGGTAGGAATGCTAAGGCAACTTTAATATATTGATGAGAGTGCCTCATTAAAAACCTGTTCAACGAAAAACCCCTTTCACTTTTTTATAAGGAAAAAAAGATTGAATTCAGGTGTGTTGTATTCCAAGTTCTAGGTAGCGCATTGCCATTTAGCTCCGTCAGTCGATATGCCCCATGTTGCAACTTTTGAATGACTTGGAAGAGATCCTCCCAATTAGCAACTAGCTTTCCATGTCAGTTGTCTTTGCACTCTTCGTTTGTGGCTTTCTACACCAAGTCCCCTTCAAAATAGCTCAGAGGTTTTATTTTAGTTTCATACTTCTTTCTCATCTGACATTTGCATGCTTCAGCGACTAATGTTGCTTTGTGGCAGAGTTCATCAACAATCTCCAACTTTGCCATAAACACTTCTTCATTAGTAACTTCTTTAAACATAGTTCATTGGAATAAGGGCTCCTCGATCTTGACCAACAACATCGTGTCTGTCCATAGAAAAACCGGTAGGGGTTTTCGCGAATGGTGGATTGGGGAGTACATCTGTAAGCTTAAAGCACTTCTGGTACTTATTCTACCCAAGCTCCTTTAGTTTCTCCTAGCCTCTTCCAGAGTTCTCCCAAGATAACTTTAATCGCCACTTCAGCCTGCCTATTAGTATGTGAATGCTCGATTAAGGAAAATCGATGCTAAATCCCGAGACCAGTAAAGAAATCATTCATCTTCTTATTCGTGAACTACAATCCATTATCAGAATTAGCATTACAGGTATGCCAAACCAGGTGATCACATTTTTCCAAAGGAATTTTTGTACATTTGAGGCCGTAATAGTGACCAGTGGATCTGCCTCAATCCACTTAGTGAAGTGATCAATGACTACTAGTAGGGATTTTCTTTGCCCTGGGGCCATAAGGAAGGGGCCGAATATGTCGATCCCCCACACTACAAACTACCATGGGGCTAAGATGAGTGCCAAGTCCCCTGTTGTTGGATATGTTAACTTCTGGCACAGTACATTTCTTGACGAATGCTATATAATATGTTCTAAGGGTTTGCCAATAATACCCAACCCTCAACACCTTGGCTGCTATCATTCTTCCTCCCGAGTGAGTGCCACAAATTTCCTCATGAATCTCCTATAATACATAATAAGCCTGGTCGAGACCTAAACATTTCAGCATTGGTCCGATGATGCTCCTTTTAAACAACTTTGTCCCATCAACGAGTAGCGAGTGCTCCTCATTCTCATAACTCAAACTTCGTTTGATTCAACTGAGAGTTGTCCTTGTTGTAAATACCTTCGAATAGGCATTCGCCAATCTTCTGAATCCTTTTTAGAAACTTCATGCACTTGGGTTTACACTATGTTAGGTTGGCTAATTTCCAAGAATAAGGATGTTCGCAACTAATTCTTCTTTTAGTGCTAGCTAGCCGGGTGAACTAGTTGACCCTGATATTTTTCTCCCGGGGAATGTGCCGAACTTTCAACTCAACAAAGCGTTCTCCGATATGCTTGACCAGGTGGTAGTATTGTAATAGTGTAATTTCCTTAACATGAAAGGTGCCATTTACTTACTCGACCACTACTTGTGAGTTTGTGAAACACCTTACCCGTTCTGCTCCTATGTCATAAGCCAACTGCAATCTAGCCACCAAGGCCTCATATTTGAAGATCCATCTACTTGGACGGTTCACCAGACTAGGACAAATGTTTCTTTGGGTCTCATTTTTGTAATAAAATCTGCTAGGGCTTATGTCGTGATTGGTCCTCTCGGCTCATATCGAAGGTCAAACTCCAACAACCCCACAACCCACCTTGTCATCCTTCCGACCAACTCAGGTTTTTGCAATATCTTTGGTATGGGAAAATTGGTCTTGATGACTATTTGGTGCCCTTGGAAATACTGGTGCAACCTCCTTGCTATTGTGACAACCACCAGTGCTGCTTTCTTGATAACTTGGTACCATTCCTTTACTTCTTAAAATTTTTGTTGACGAAGTAAACTGGGATATACTTAATCCCTTTGGATTGGACTAGGACAACACTGATAGTGTGATGAGTGATAGCTACATACAAAATCAATCCAGCAATAAAGTCAGACTTCATTAAGATCAGTGGGGTAGCTAGCACCTGCTTAAGTTTCTAAAAAGCTAGCTCGCACTCCGATGTCCATGCGAAATGAGTAACCTTTTTTAATTATTGAGACATGGGTCTGGTGGTCTCAGCCAGGCATGGAAAGAACTGACCCAAAGTTGTTAGTCGACCCATCAATCGATGTACTTCCTTGGGGCTCTTGGGTGATTGCATATCCAGTATGGCTTGAAATTTATCCGGGTTAACCACGATTCCCTGGTGGCCTCATATTATGTTTTTGGATTAAAGTGAAAACTTCCCTTAACTTCTGAGTGTGACCTTTGGGTGTCTCTTATTTTATCACCATATCGTCCACATACATTTATAGGGATTTCCGTATCAGCGATCGAAAGATTTTGTCCATCAATCTTTGATAGGTAGCCTCGACGTTCTTCAACCCGAAAAGCATGACCAAGTAACAAAAATTGACCTCATTAGTGATAAAGGCGGTCTTGGATTGATTGGTCGGATGCATTTGAATCTGGTTGTATCCTGAATAGGCGTCCAAAAAACTGAGCAATTGGTGCCCAACTGCTTCATCGACCAAGGTGTCAATGTTTGGAAGAGGGTAGACAGATTTTGATAGGCTTTGTTAAGATCATTAAAATATGTGCACATTCTCCATTTGTTGTTTGCCTTTTTTACCATCATTACATTGGCCAACCATGTTGAGTACCGGACTTCCCAAATGAATCCTGCCTTGAGTAACTTAGATGTCCCTTCTAACACGACCTTGCTTCTATTTCCCCCTCATCCTTCTCTTTCTCTACGCCACTGGTTAGGCATGGGAACTGACTGCTAATTTATGACAATGGAAATTTGGGTCTATTCCAAGCATATCTGTCGTGGACCATGCGAATAGATCTGTATTCCACTGCACCTCTTTCACTATGGTATTCCTTATTTCCTCTAGTAGGTCGGAGCCTATATTCGTGGTCTGCTCAGGCTGAGAACCAATCTGAAGGGGTTCGGTGGGGACAATCGGTTCAATGTGGTAATTAGTATTCAATTTGGGGTCCAAATCTATTACTTATTCGATTTGGGCTCTTTCCCCGACCACTAGATTGATTCGGGGCACATTCGCCTCTACAACTGGAGTCATATTAAGACTTGCTAAATAACACTATTGGGATGTTCATTGATCCACATGTATAGCCACAATTTTTCCTTTGGCTGACGAAAATTTCATCGCCAAAGAAGGGGTTGACACTTGACACTTAGCACATTCAGGAAGGGTCGGCCCAAAAGTACGTTGTAAGAAGTACTGACATGAACAATAATATACTGGACCTTAATCACGTTCTCCAATCTAAACTTAGTTAACAGGTCAATAAAACCCTTAGTGTTAACCTTTTCTCCGACAAACCTAATTAAAGTTTTGTCATACGACATCAGGTCCTCCTTTTGGATTTCTAACTTCTTAAAAGTTTTCCAGTACAAAATGATAGTAGAGCTTTCCTAATCAACCAATGTTTTTCGGATAATAAGTTTGCAATTTTGACATGGGATCACCCTACACCGAGTCAGTAGCCTTAAAGTCTCTGTTGATAAAAATAATGTCTGACATCCGAGGGTTTCCACTTTGACAGACTGCATTGGCAACTTTAACATGTCGGATATGTTTTTTCCTGGCAGACGATGTACTTCTCCCATCACAAAGCCTCCGAAAATGGTGTTATTACCCTTTTTACTCCTTCATTCCTGGTCGTTTTAGTCGGTCTCTCCCTTGAGCAATTTCAACTCCTTTTTCTGTCATTCCTCTGGCAGTTTCTATCATGATCTCCCCCCGTCCTATACCAGTTCGGACTCCTCTTGTTATTCCTATAGTCTGGGATTCTCCTATCCCTCCAGTCCTGTGCCGATCTAGGGTCTTCCCGGATGTAATTTTTCAGATGACTAGTCTTAATCAAGTCTTCAATCTTGTCACACAACGCCGCACATTCCTTTGTCAAGTGGTCGTGGTTTCCATGATACTTGCATCCCCTCGCTTTATCCGCGCCAGGAGGGGTGTGAGCCTTTTTGGGATACAACATGAGCTCAACAGACAGTGCATGCTCTAACACCCAAGCTTTTCTAGCATTGAGTGGGATGTAGTGGTTGTACTTGCTTGCAAAAACTTTTTCCTTAGAGGGTCTGAGTCGTGCCTTTGGTCGACTGATGTCACTATCTTTCTTGTCGGCCTCGATTGCATGAGCCCTGGCCCGAGACTTCTCCATATCCTCTATTTCCATATACATTGTTACCCGAGCCCTCAATTCTTTTACAGTGGACACATGGTCCAAACACAAATTGTCCAACAGCTTACCCGACTAAAGGGTTGCGATGAACATAAGGATGGCCATTTTTGGGGCAAGATCCTTGATTTGCATTATGGTCTTATTATAGTGGTCCATAAAGTCATGCAATGACTTAATTTTTCCTTAGTGATAACCAATAAGTGTTAATGGGGTTAACCATTGAGGGCATCGAAAGGTGAACTTATTTACAAACTAGGTCAACAACTCTGCAAAAGAAAAGATAGATCCAACTAGGAGGTGAATGAACCAGTCCAAGGGTGGGCCAGCTAAGCAGGTGGGAAAGACTTCACACAAAACAACGTCCAATGTGGTGTAGAATTAGGCTCGTGCAATGAGCGCATTAACATGCCTCTCCAGGTTGGTCTCCCCATTATACTCGAGGGAGGGTTGCTTCCATTTATTAGGCATGGGGTTTCCATAATTCCTGGGACAAAAGGATGAGGCATAACAGTGTCCCTGGGGGTTCCAATAGCACGTGACTTCGCCTTTGTCGTAACCTTGGTCGGCAAAGACCAAGATTTGGCGGTATGGACTGACGGGGTGACCTTAAGGAGGGAAGATCGCCTAGTTGGACGTGAGGGTCACGTCAACCCCGGTGTTGAGAGGTCGCTTCATCTTCTTCTCCTTGTTTCAAATTACGGACCGCCCCTCACAGCCTCTCATTATCCTCTTTGAGCTTGGCCATGTCCTGCTGCATCAACTGGAACGCTTCACGCCAGGATGTGTCTCCTTCATTCCCCCGATCCTGGTGAGTTGGATTCTTATGATGGGGAGTGTGCACATCTCCTGCATTGCTCCTTGTGGTCACCATTTCAGTGTCCACTCAATCTTCTCTTCGGGACCGAGGGATACATTTTACTCGGCCCCACGGTGGACACCAATTATTCTTGCATACACGTATCAAGCCTATCTCTTTTTCCTTCCATTTCGACTCTGAGCCTCTAATTTGCCACATGTGGGTACCTGCAAAGAGACTCCAACACTCAAGTTAGAGGAGGTTGACTACCGTATGGAAAAAGTACAATATGTCAACAAGAAAGTAACATAATAATTTTGTAGTCAAACCTGTACCAATGATTTACCATTTATAGAACATTTTCCTCTAGGCTTGTGCCTGTATGAAATTTTAGGATTTTTTCCTTACCTATTAGGGGCAATTGGGTCTTTTCACATCGTAAGTCTCTTTTTTTCACGCATTAACCTATACCTAGATCTTGTCCAGCCTTGACGGTTCATTCAGATTCGAGAGGATGTACAGTACTGAAAGGCCCTCCAGTACACAAATGAATTTTGTTTTTTCTTGTAAAATTTTCTTATTTAGTACTTACTATTTCAAAATTATGATTGTGTAGACCATCTGTGAACTGCATATTATCAGGATTGTAAGGTTGATCGCAAGATGCGACTATATTGTAGTAGTATAGAATCATATAAGTTGCATTTAAGACCTTGACCATACTCTTTATTTCTTAATTATAAAATCAAATTATTACTATTAAGATTTCAAGAAAATCAAAATTTTGAGGTGTTTTAAATCCAATTCACTCCTTTGAATTCCTTTTTAGCTGTCTAACAAATCATTGTTTAAAAGATGACACGCAATGAATATTAATTCTGGCAGTTCCCTGCCGAAACGTTAACCAGGCATGAATAATATACAAATATCTGAAGGAAAATTACAGGGCCTTTTTAAACTCAGTTAATGATCAAGATACAATATGACTAGGCTGGATACAATCAACACCTAACAGTATCCGCTGTCTTTAAATTTTGTACGTAAGAGATACAAAAAAGGTTAATTTTGAGATAGGGTATGTAGGAGAAATTTTGGAAGCTATAAAAAATATTTTGCAATCACCATCTACTCTCCACAAGAGAAGTAATGCTATTGAAGCTATGATCCCATGGTGATCATGCAGGCTGATCCAGCAATAATTCGAAGCAAAAACGCTAATCACACGCGAAACCAGTAATGCCCTTGCTCAAAGAAATGCCAACAGGAAATGATCTGTATATTCTAGGTTTGGAAACCGTTTCTTCATTTGAAGAATTGAGACCAACTTTCTTTGTTATCACCGGGGAGTTCTCAGCAGTGTCTCTAGTTGTAGCAATGAATTGTAACCCCTGATACATATACTTAAAATAAGTTAACTGTGTATGAGTAGAATTTGAAGAACTTAATTTTAAAAATATCATAGCTGATAAACCTTGAGTGACTTATCCTCATGTGTTACTGCTTTACGAGTTGTTGGTTCTTCAATATCCTGTCAAATCGCTCAAAAACAAGAGTCGATATTTGCGTAAGAAATCACACGATTTTTCATGGATTACTATAGAACTCTTATTCACTGACAAAGATGAATTTCAGCATGAGTATTAAATAGTAACTAGTTGCATTTGCAATTGTCTTATATCATAAAAACTTTTCCAAAAATAAATCTCCAGAATTCCTTTCCTGGCAATTTTATTCACTCAATTAGATTATAAATGTGCGAAAACACAAACGAAGATGAAACATCTAACCTTGTAACCATTTGGCCTCTCGTTAAACCCGTCAGCAAATTGGCACAAATACCATAGACCTGAATTGGTCAGGTCCTGCATGATATTTTTTTCAAAAAAAAAAAAAAAAAGAAAGGAAAATTATTATATAAAAATGTGTAAAAAAAAATTTAAAAAAATGCTAGAATGTAACCAGTGTCTGCAAAGATAAATTTATGACCTGCTTGCCTTCAACAAGCTTGAGCTTCCCTTCCTATCAAGTTGATTGATTGAGTAAAGTTAGAACTTAGAACATCAACAAGGGACAATTCAAGTTGATTGGATGCTTAAAAAAGACAGAAGAGAAAGCAAGTTCTTCAATTTACCAGATCAGATATCATTTTATGTATAACATCAATATCACATCCAATCAGAGAAAGGTTTGACTTCACTTCATTCACCTGCATGCAAAATAATTCGGAGTGCATCTGAACTCAGATTAAAAAGAATTTTAGCAAAGGAACTAGTTTTTAACCAACTGCAAACCTAAAGGCCACAACAAATAAAACATTATTGTTGAATATCTAATTAGGATCTTTATTAATATTGTATAGTATCAAATCATATCATGTATATAGGAATAGAATCTCTTATACTTATTTGTGTTGAATTAGCCTATATAAAAAAGTCCACATTGTGTGATTGAGACACATGGATTCCTCATACGTTCTGTCATTTTCTTCCTCTCAACATGGTTATCTAAGTCAATCAAAATCCATGATATCCAGTGGACACTTTATCCATTGGTGCCATTTTATTTTTTTTTTTCAATTTCCACTTCTTTCCATTGCATCATCATTTTCCAATGTGAGCCACAGCCTGACTCTTCTGCGAGAATATTTTTCCTACAAGTTTTCCTGCATGACCACCACCAACAGGATTGGACTCTTCCAATCTACCTGTTGGATACTGAATTGGAAATAATGCAGATCTGAAATTATTGATAATTAAGGAAAGCAATCAGGATTTTAATTACGTAGGCAAAAAGGAAATTAACTTCTTACATCATCTGATATAAGTTGACCTAACTCATTATGCTCTTCCAGCCTCAAGTCCAGACCTTCTAGCCTCTTTGTAAGATGCCTTTTTGTAGACTGTGCAAATTAAATAAACAGAACTTTTCAGCAACACCCAAAGATAAAAATGTTCATATAATAAAATAAGAATGCCGACCAAACTACTTACTGCCAATGTTTCATGTACATTTTCTAATTGCTTTGACACAGTTGCAACAGCATTAGCCATATTCCTCTTGGTCACAAACATTACATCAGAAAATGACCATCCCTACACGAGGTAAAAATATATGGGTTTAATCAGGCATCATCATATCAGACAATCGGAGTTTGGTTCTTAATCAAATGTGGTTGTTAAGGAGAGTTGATTGGAAGGTCGTATTACCTTCCACCACATATAACAATATCCCATAGCTCCTATTGCAGCAGCAGGTAGTAAGCAAGAAGTGAAACTCCCTATGATCAAATGTTAATGTCAGCATTATATAGTGAACTAGATGCTCTTATAGATAAGAAACAAAAATATTACATTTGACAATAGAATTCAAACAAAAATATTACATTTGACAACAAAATCTCTTTACACCGGAAACAAAATTTCCATGATTAGATAAGTTGTCTGCACCAGGCAAGAGAGAATGACCAAAACCATATCAATAACTAACAAATGTAAAGAATTTGTCTACAAATGTAACTAGTGAAATGGAAATGAAAAAGTAGTAATTTTTTCTTGAAGGTACCAAAGGATAATGGAACTGTCATCACTGATATGGAAATCAACCAATCAAGTAATATACTCAAAATGAAGAGTTCTATAATGAATTTATAAATTTGAATGCTTAGCGAAACTTTCATAAAAGAAAACATACATTTCATCTGCAGACCAAGTGGCATAGCCAATAAAAGAAATTTTTGAAAGTTATGAGACTAGCTAGAAACCCGGTTAAGTTGATAATCATTTATTGAGGTTTGATGTGGAATATTTAACACTTATAGCACACACTTAAATTAGTTTCAGCACATGTACATATTGTTGGAGTTGATTATCACTTATTATGTAATATTAATGTACCTTGTTCAAGTAAAATATAAACACAACAGTGTACAGTCTGCATTAGACACAATTACCCAATCTAATATGGTACCGGACTACCAGTAGTCTAGGCCAATTTACTGACCTCATTTCCCTAGCCCCGTGTCCACAATACAAACAAGACATATAGCTTTTTATTGTTAATTTATGAACACATAAAGATTTTTTAGTATTTTTATTTTTGAGCATTTAGTATGAATTATATAAGCTGTATAAAAAAATTCAAGATAACAATCATCCTGCTATATGCTATACCTCTGTCACTGGGTTAGATGGCTGCTACACACCACTATCCATGATTGCTAACTATAGTGTAAACATTTTAATGTGGATTGTTATCAAAATGACATGAAGGAAATTTGAATGCATACATGGTTGGTAAACAATTCATTAAGAAATAACTAAAAGACTAGAAAGGGAGCATTGCATATGGGTTGAGTGAGGTAATCTTGGAATTAGGCATGGCAATGAAACTCGTACTAGCAGGTAACCACCCGCCCCTGCCCTGAGTTTGACGGGAATACCAAGTTGACTGGGTTCGGGTAATATCCAATTAGAAAAAACGAGGACGGGTATTTTAATACTTGCCCCGTACCTGTCCTTGATACATACATTTACTATAATGTCCATATATTGATAGGTTGTCTTATTGTTTTATCATAGGATAGTATAGTAAATGCATATAGAAATTAAAAATAGAAAGGAAAGGGATGGGTATCAGTGTATGACTCGTGAGTGAAAGTGACTGAGTGTGTTTGGAGGAACGTTGGTAGATCTAGGGTTTATCGAGTTGCCGTCGCCGAGCTGTTCTTTGCTGCCACCTTATCCCACCCTTTTTTCAGGTATCAGTGTACCGACTTGATCTTTCTCTTTGTTAAATTAATGTTAGATGTTGGTTATTAGCTGTTAGTTGAGGTATATTATGTTTCATTTATTTTTTGTATGTCAGAGGTTGGTGGTAGTTGTATTCACCACTCTGAGTTTCTAGATTATATTGTATCTCTATTTAATAAGAGATTCTAAGCCGAGAAAATCTATCTCAAGCTTTTCTATATTCAAGTTGGTATCAGAGCAAGTTCAATTCTGCTCTTTATCGTCTAGAGTCACACAGTAGGCTGTCGTCACTGTTGCCGCCGTCCACCGCCTTTCTGACGACTTTTTCTCCAGCGAGCACAGATCCAGGTGCGCCTCGACGTGCGTGTTCTACCCCTGTAAATCGCTCCTCCATACGCCGCTCCACGCGCCACCTCAGTCATGCCAAACAGAAAGCGCGTGAGCTCCACGCGCCGGCAAAACAGTCTCCGTTCACTGTCGTTCCGGTGCCGTTTGACTCGCCGGAGCCTCTTGAAGCCATTGCTGACCTGCGTGGTTCACTTTGAGCAAGATTTAGTAGATTTAAATCAAATCACTCTCTCGGTCTCTGTTTTTCCTCTTTTTCAGATCTGAAAAAATGTCTTCTTCTACCTCAGTCAACTCTGGTCCCATTCTTCCTATTTCTGGATCTGCCGTCATCACAACAGAAAAGCTCAAGGGTAAAAATTATTTAGCTTGGGCTAATTCTGTGGAACTCTGGTTCCTTGGTCAAGGACACCATAAGCATTTAGAAAAAGGTAGATATTGAGGGATCAGCTGAACAGCAAGTTCAGTGGAAGAGACTTGACTTTCAGCTTTGTGCACTTCTATGGCAGTTAGTGGAGCCTAAGATATTGAGGAACCTCAGAGTTTTCAAAACCTGTTGCTCGTTTTGGAAGAAAGCCCAAGATATCTACTCTAATGATATCCAACGCTTATTTGATTGTGTTCAAAAGCTAGCCTCCTTAAAACAAAATGATTCAGATATGGTGTCATATGTTTCCGAAGCTCAAGCCACTGCAGAAGAATTGAAGCTTTTCTTAGAAGCTGATTTTATAGAAGAAATAAGGAAACGGCTTGATAACCTCTATATGGTTATGATTCTTCGTGGTATGAACCCGACATTTAATCACATTCGTGATCAGGTCAAGATATTCCTTCCATGGAGAGCTTAACTACTCGTCTCCTCCGTGTTCCTACCTTGAGCAATGAGGGTACCTCCCTTGAAAATAATATGTAGTCCTCTGTTATGATATCTTCAAGAGGAAGAGGAGGACGTGGAAACAGAGGCCGTGGTGGAAGAGGTAATCGTCCACAATGCACTTATTGCAAAAGGATGGGTCATACTCATGAGACATGCTACTCACTGCATGGTTTTCCAGACAAGTCTGCTCATGTATCAAGGTCTGAGAAGCCGGAAGAGAGGAAACTGTCTGAAGAAGAATATCAAGGATACCAAGAGTATTTGAGGATGAAATCTAACCGCCTTGCTGGACCTTTTTCTGAACCTAATGTCTCAACGACCTGCATTTCTCAATCTGTGGAAGGTCAAAACCCATGGATTGTTGACTCTGGTGCTTCAGACCATATCTCTGGTAATAACTCCTTGTTTTCATCTTTATTACCTCCCAAATTTCCACATCTTGTCACATTAGCCAATGGGTCAAAGGTTTCAGCTCAAGGAGTAGGTTCAATTTCTATTTCTCCCTCCTTAAATTTATCTTCTGTTTTGTACATTCCTTCTTGTCCCAATTTACTTTCCTTTAGTCAATTAACTAAGTCCTTAAATTGTTCAGTTACATTTAACTCTGACTCCTTTGTCATTCAGGACCGTAGTACGGGCAGGCAGATTGGCGCAGGACATGAATCACGAGGCCTCTATTACCTGGAATCCATCTCTCCTAAATTGTTGCATGATCGGTTTAGACATCCTAGTCTTGCCAAATTAAAGATAATGACTCCTAGTACTTAGAAAATCCAAACTTTAGAATGTGAAGCTTATCAATTAGACAGACATGTTAGGTCTTCTTTTTCAAGTAAAAATAAATCAAGAAGTAATTCAGCATTCTCCACTGTTCATTCAGATATTTGGGGTCCTAGTCGAATTACTTCTTTTGGATTTAAATATTTTGTCACCTTTATTGATGAATATTCTCGATGCACATGACTTTATTTAATGAAAGAAAGGTCTGAACTTCTATCCATATTTGTGTCCTTCTTTCATGAAATAAAAAATCAGTTTGGAAAATCAATCAAATGTTTCAGAAGTGATAATGCAAAAGAATACTTTTCTTCTGAACTCTCGTCATTTTTGTCCTCTCAAGGTATATTACATCAGTCCACTTGTCCCCACACTCCTCAACATAATGAGATAGCCGAAAGAAAGAATTGCCACCTTCTTGAAACTGCTCGCTCTTTAATGATTAATACAAAAGTTCCATTACATCATTGGGGAGATGCGATTCTTTCTGCCTACTATCTTATCAATAGGATGCCCTCTTCCTCTCTTGATAATCAAATTTCTCATTTCATCCTATTTCCAACTGAACCTCTATATCATGTTTCACCTCGTGTATTTGGTTGTACTTGTTTTGTTCATGATATGTCTCCAGGCCTCGATAAATTGTCAGCTAAGTCAATCAAGTGTGTTTTCCTGGGATACTTCCGCCTTAAAAAAGGATACAAATGTTATTCTCCTCATAACAAGAAGTATTACATGTCTGCAAATGTTACCTTCTTTGATGATTCTCCCTTCTACTCATCCTCCACACCTGACTCCATTTCCATCCAAGAGGTCTTGCCCTCTCCCTCCTCGAGTCCAGAGATTGTCATTTCTCCAGACATGTCTCATCAACCTGACCACACCAATATTAGTCCAATGCCTATCTTATCTGAAACTGATCATTCTCCCTCAACTCCTCCTCATGGCATGACACCTGAAGCTAACCCCATTATTCCTTATGACTCTCGTGGCTCATGTCCATCTCCGTCTGCTTCTTGCACAACGGCTCCTAATTCTCCTCCCATGGCCGATGACAACTCATGTTAGCCTGTTGCCCTTCGAAAAGGTATTCGCTCTTCTCGAAATCCGCATCCTATTTACAATTTTTTGAGTTATCATCGTCTGTCTCCATCTTATTGTTCCTTTATAAATTCCTTGTCATCCATCACTATTCCCAAAAATGTTTGTGAAGCACTTGATCACCCTGGATGACGACAAGCCATGATTGATGAAATGCAGGCCTTGATCACAATAGAACATGGGAATTGGTTCATCTTCCTCCTGGAAAGCAAGCTGTCGGTTGTAGATGGATCTATGCTATTAAAGTTGGTCTAAATGGTGAAATTGAACGCCTTACAGCTCGTTTGGTAGCCAAAGGTTACACTCAGATATATGGACTTGATTATGGAGACACTTTCTCCCCAGTGACCATGATCACTACTATTCGTCTTCTTCTTGCCATGACAGCTATTTGCCATTGGCCCCTGTATCAGATGGACGTTAAAAATGCATTCCTACATGGTGAGTTAGATGAGGAGATCTACATGGAGCAACTTCCGGGCTTTGCTGCTCAGGGGGAGTCTGGTCTAGTGTGTAAACTCAGGCGATCTCTCTATGGTCTTAAGCAGTCGCCAAGGGCTTGGTTTGGAAAGTTCAGCAATGTTGTCCAAGGTTTCGGAATGAAAAGGAGTGAAGCAGATCACTCTGTCTTCTACTATCACAAATCTGTTGGCAAATGTGTTTATTTAGTTGTTTATGTCGATGACATTGTCATTACAGGAAATGATGAAGTCACAATATCTCAACTAAAGCAACACTAATGCAATCACTTTCAAACAAAAGATCTTGGTCATCTGAAATATTTTCTGGGAATAGAAGTAGCTCAATCCAAAGAAACATTGTAGTTTTCCAGAGGAAATATGCCTTGGATCTTCTGGAGGAAACAAAAATGTCTGATTGTAAGCCAGTCAATAGTCCTATGGACCCATACAAGAAATTAGTAGCTGATATGAGAGACTTATACTCAGATCCAGAAAGGTATAGAAGGTTGGTTGGGAAGCTCATATATCTCACTATTACGAGGCCAGATATTTCCTTTGCAGTAGGAGTTGTAAGTCGATTCATGAATTCACCTTGTGTTGATCATTGGAATGGAGTAATGCGTATTCTCAGGTACATAAAAAAGGCTCTAGGCCAGGGTCTGTTGTTCGAAGATAAAGGAAATAGTCAAATTGTTGGATACTGTGATGCTGATTGGGCTGAATCCGATACAGATAGACGCTCTACTATTGGGCATTGTGTGTACCTTGGTGGTAATCTTATCTAAAGGAAGAGTAAGAAACAGAAGATTATTGCTCGATCTAGTGCAGAAGCTGAATATAGATCTATGGCTCTTGCAGCTTGTGAGTTGATGTGGGTTAAACAACTCATACAAGAATTGAAGTTCTGTGAAATTTCTCCAATGCAACTTTATTGTGATAATCAGGCAGCTATCCACATTGCTTCCAATCCGGTATTTCATGAAAAGACTAAACACATTGAAATTGATTATCACTTTGTAAGGTAAAAAGTGTTGTCCAAGGAAATTAGGACCGAATTTGTTGGTACCAATGACCAGCTTGCAAACCTATTAACCAAACCCTTAAAGGGTCCTCAGATTGAATACTTGATTTCCAAGCTTGGAACATATGATTTATATGCTCCAGCTTGAGGGGGAGTGTTAAATTAATGTTAGATGTTGGTTATTAGTTGTTAGTTGAGGTATATTATGTTTCATTTATTTTTTGTATGTCAGAGGTTGGTGATAGTTGTATTCACCACTCTGAGTTTCTAGATTGTATTGTATCTCTATTTAATAAGAGATTCTAAGCTGAGAAAATCTATCTCAAGCTTTTCTATATTCAAGTCTCTTGTTGACTTTTGTGGTTGTCTTGAATTTTCTTGTGAATGTGTTTTTGGTGTATGTTGTGTGTGGTCAAATGGGTTTGTCTTCACTGCTTTCGGGAGTGTACAAAGAAGTGGGTGCGATGCTTCACACTGACCCCATCAGACTTAGCATCGGCCCATGTCACAACCGCGTCCATGTCATCGTCCTCAGCGCTTTCCTCTGGGCCGCCGCCACCTTCCTCGTTGCCTTCTCTTCCACTTTCTTTCAGGTCTCTTCATAATCAGACCATTATTTCTCTATTTCAGTTTCCATATTGTTATTCTACATTATGAATGGTGAGGATCAAATTAGTAATATCCATCATTGCACATGTATGATGAAAATCATGAATATGTTCAAAGATCAACTGTTGTGTTTTGAAATCGCCAATTGTGATTACTTATTTTATGCTTTGTCACCTTAGACTTAGAGGGACCCAATCTAGGAGTAAATTAAGACCTTGTTTCATAAACTTCTCCATAAGTACTTATAGGAAAAGATAATACAAAGGTAATATGAAGGAAGGGGTAGAAAAAATCTGAGATAATGTAGCTTATTGGTCTGCCACACCTAAAAGGGGGAAAATTTTGAAAAAACAGCTAGACAATTGCGAATCCCTTGCACAAAAAAATTGGCTTTAGATTGTTCAACCAGATGGAATTCAACTTTCAAGATGCTTGATATTGTTGTATCTTATAGGGATGTGTTTTGTCGTTTAAAGCAATGAAAGCTCAATACTCTTGTTTGCCAACTGAGAGGGAATGGGAATTTGCAAAGGATGTTTGTGGAAGGTTGATGATTTTTAATGATATTATGGAAACAATTTCTGGAACCCAATACCCAACTACTAACATTTATTTTCCCAAAATTTGTGAGATCAAGATTGCTATAAATGAATGGATTAATTCTCCTAATGTAATAATTAAGAATATGGAACACCAAATGTTAAAAAAATTTGAAAGTTATTGGAATGTGATTCATGACATAATGGGTGTTGCAACAGTCTTAGATCCAACATATAAGATTGACTTACTTGAATATTATTTTGGTAAATTGTATAATCTTGACTCTTATGATCCAGTTAGTAGGATCCATCAATTGTATTATGATTTGGTTTCTAAATATCAAAATAAAGAAGAATGAAAACTTTGGTAGTGAGGTTTCATCGTTTGATGTGAATAAGAGGTTTACTCATCCATTGAGTGAGTTTGAACAGTTCATGACTGCTAAAAAGGGATCAAGAACTTTATATTTGAAAACAAAGTTGGATCATTACTTGGAAGAAGATGTTTTACCTGTTACTAATGATTTTGATATCTTAATGTGGTGGAAATTGAATGGGGTGAAATATCCAACTCTACAAGCAATTGCAAGGGACTTATTAGTAATTCTAATCTCTACAGTTGCTTTCAAAATCTGCATTTAGTACCGATCGTAAAATATTAAGCCCCCATCGTAGTAGACTTCATTATACTACTTTAGAGGTTTTGATGTGTGCTAGAAATTGATTATGGAATGTAGAGAAAACAGGTCAAGTTTAGAACTCTTTAATATATTATCTATTTTTAATTGGTTAATACTTTAACTTTCTTAGCATTTTACTTATTACTTTATTTCATATTTGTAGGTTCTAAAGCAATTGAAGAAGTAGCTACAGTAATGAATGAAATTGAATCTGATGATGATGGTATATTTATTTTCCTTGTTTTAAAAAGTAAATTTGTTATTTATTTTAATTTTTCATTTATTCGAAAATAGGTGGATTGATGATTAGTGGTGTTACCCAACAATTGCAAGATTAGTGTTTCATTTCTCCTGTTATTTGGTAAATTCAATTTTCTAATTAAATTTATCTTGTCAATATAATTTCATAATCTTATACTTTCCAATTTTGTAAATATTGAGCCTTAGAATCTTGGTTTCTTGGACAGGGATACTATAATAATTTGGAAAAATCATTCATGAAGTTTTAGAAGAAAAATGTGTCATTTATTTATTTATTTTTGGAAAAGACTTAGACTCAACTCATCATTATTATGACTGTAATATGATAGATTATGATCTAATGCATGGACTACATTAGTTCTAGTTATTTTGTTTCAATATTAATTTTGGTTCAATATTACATGTTCTTGTTAGGTTATAAAAAAAATTATTAGTAAAAAAATTCACAAATGATATTTAGTGAGAGAAAAATAACACAGAAAGTATAGATATGTTAAAGTGATAAGAAAAGAGAAATTTATTTATTCTGTTTTGTTTTGCAAATAGAAATTTAAAAAAGACTCTTTTTTTTTTGTGAATACAAATCTAAATGGTATTAAGTAATTAATGTGCTATAAAGGTGGAATTAAGGGTTCGGGTTTAGGTTTGTGTTTGGGTTTGAGGAAAAAGAATAAAGAAAAAACTAATCATCAATTTGTAACAAGCTAACGGGTTCGGAGTGGGGATACCTGATAAAAATCGGGGGCGGGGATGGGGTTCCTAAATGGCTACCTGCCGGGGATCGAGGATGGGTTCGAGGACCATTATGGGGACCAGGGAACATAATACTACCTCGTCCCACCACGTTACCATCCCTACTTGGAATAACCAATAACAGAAGCAAACATTTTATCATTTAAAGGTAGCTATATCCTAAACACAACCATGCCGTGGTTAAAAGAAATATCATCTACAAGGTTAAGGCTATTTTGGATAATCTTCTGAATAAGCACTTACAAAAGAAGAAAATACGAAGGTAAAATAAAATTAGGTTTCTTCCAAAGTTAATGTATAGAAGTTCTCTAATTTAGGTTCTCCAAAAGCTTATGCATAAGTTAATTTTAAGTTATGAAAAAGCTTAATTCATTTTACCTTGTCTTATTTATTTTAAGTACATAGTCAGATCGGGCCTAAGTCTATCTTATTTACTTTGGTAAGCTTAAGGCAGATATCAGCAGTAGTCCATATACAATGTAATGTAAGCAGCAAGTCTACAGAGAAAATGAGCATCGAACAACTTTTTTGTTTTATATCAACAAATGATAGTAGTTAGCTTTTGTTATGGAAGAGATTGGCTCTGAATTGTCACTCCTTCAAGTGTCCTTTATCACTATTAAGAGTATTGATATGATAAGCATGAAGGCGATGAAGAAACAAGTTTAAATAAAAACAAAGATGGATTGTTGAAGGGCTAAAAAAAGAATGAATTAATGTTAGAATATTTGCAATAGAATAGAGTGGTAAATGTAAGTAGTACCAGATGAAGAAGAATTGGCATTGAAGATAGTGACAGGGTGAGACAAGGTCAAGTCCCTGATCTCCTGTGATAGTTGGCGAATCTGAAAAAGTAAAATAAAAAAAAATGAATAAGTAATAGCAGCAATTAGCATAATGAGTGTGTAATTGTAGGGAGTAGGGACCTGAGCAGCAATAAGCGAAGCGTCATATCCACCGGGTAAGATCTGGACATCATCTACGCCCTTGAGCAATTCCTGAAGCTGAGCGATGAGACCAGATAATTGCCCATTCCGCACCAAAACAGAACCAGTCAACCCTAAAAGCAGAGCACAAGACAAGGGTAATTGATAAAAGCTTCAAGCTCATCATAATTAATTCAAATTAAACCCCTTACTCACCCGCTCCCACCAGAATCAGAACCTTCGAGCTGTTCACGCCTGCTTGCAACGCCATGCTCTCAACTCATCAACTTGCCCCCTCAATTTTCACTTTATCATTTTAGGACGTAAATATAATTTTTCCTTTCAAGAAATACGTAAGATTTTTAATAAAGATAAATAACATAATTAAAAAATAATATAAATATTATTTTGGTTTTATGAATAATTGGCTAGAGTGCAGCAGTGATTGATGTGGTTTGCGGTGCACCACTGCTAATATCCGTTGAATTCGTATAAGGTGTACCTTGTTATTATGTACTCACTGCATATGATCTCTTTTCTTATAATCTTCTCCTACTATCCTTTTTCCCTGGTTTCCCTGGTATGTAGACTCACGGTGGTACACTTGGATGGATGGTGTAGGTAGTTAAAAAGTTAAAAAATGTTTAACATTGATTTAAAAATGAAATGAAAAACCATAAACCCCAAAAACCCTGGTGGTGGGTGAAGGCTGAATTGATTTGAGGAAAATGGCAGCAAAGAAAGCGTGGAGAATCATTCCCAGACCCCTCCTAGAAACTATCCTCAACAACCACGCGCAGCACCACCGCGTCCATCAGCCCCTCCTCCTTCACGGTCCCCGAGGTGTGGGCAAAACCACCCTCATTCTCCAACGTTTACTCCCCGACTGGAACAAAGGCCCGCACCTCACTGGTTATGTCGACTTCGCCCAAGCCCAAGCCCAAGCCCAAGCCCACCCCGGCCCATGGGCCTCCTGGTCCACCTCCCCTCCCCCCTCCCTCTCCGATTGCCGCCAAACCCTCGACCAATGCCTGGAGTCCATGGTCGAGAAGGGCGTCCGCGCAGGCACCATCACCTCCCAACAGATATTCGCCACTCTCAACAAATGGCACGGCCTCTCCGCCGCGCTCCGCCGCGTCCTGCACCGGAACTCCCCTCGAGCTGCTTCTCCGGCGGCCTTGTGGGACCTCGCCGTCTCGGCCATGTCCGCCCCCGAGTGCAGTGGTTTGTCCTTTGAGGAGGCTTCTTACTTGAGGGAATCAATTGGCGCTTTAAAGCTGGCGAAGAAGGTGATCTCGATTCAGCAAGGGTGGAGGGCCAATGCCATTGCTCACATGAATCGGACCGGCCTCTTCTCCAGGACTTTGACTCATTCTTCTACTCATTGGCCTTGCTTGTTATTGGAGTTGTTGTCACAAGCGGCTGAAATTGATCATTTTCAGGTACATCTCTATTTTCTTTCACCAAACGCATCCAATTCATACATACTCTTCATTGCATTCAAACAACACCTTATAATGGAAAACAATTTGTCACGTCACCACTGTTCATTGGAGAGTTTCACAAAGACAGTGTTGTTCTGAGAGAGGGTTTTTTTCCTCACACTCCTTTTAGTCAGATTTAACATAGATTCGTGCTATAAATTAAATTAACCACTTTCACATTCCTTAATCTTGAGGAATTAGGTAATTGGATCTTATAAAAGGACACCAGGGAGTACTCAAGGTTTTAAATTGCAGCTGAAAACTGTGGCTGTGGACCATAATTATAATCCTTGAATCTGATTGTGGGATATAAAGATGTGTTTCATGCTTGTATCGATCCGGAAATTACTTTCTTTTGCAAGATTGTATGCTTATTTATCTATGCTATGAAGTTATGTTGGATTGCATGTTTTCGTATGTTCTGTTTGTGACTTGTGATGTTCAAATTGATGATATATTCAAGTAACTGCAGCCAAAGCTGGTTATTAACAATATCGAAGTTCTAAAGCATGCCACTGTAAATGACGAGGTATCAGTCAGTGGACCCCTATATCATGATAGTCTGATTTGGAGAATAATTGCTTTAGGTGCAAACGAGCGATGTCTGCCTGTTATCCTGGTGACATCTGATAGGTAATTATCTCAAGTTAAACTTCATTTCCTTCTTCTCCTTACATTTTGTCACAATTAGCTGTGCAAATTTCTTAAACTGTTACTGAATTTTGATTCAACATTTTTAGCCTTTTATTGCTTAAATTTTGATGCTTAATACGGTAATTTGTTTCCAAATGAAACAATTCAGAATGTTGTTGTTAACATATTTTGTATAGAAGGCATTGCTATTTTTTTTTTCATGATATATCAACATCTGACTATATAATAATAATATGGGGAACCATTTGTATCAAATGATTGAAAGTCCACTACTAGATGCCAGTACCAGAATAAGTAGAATAATTTCTTGTATCAATTCATTACCTTTGTAGTAACCATATTCTGTGACAATATCCAGTAGTCAATTGTGATTGTGTGTTACTGCAGTAGATCAAACATTAGCCTGTAAGCTGAGGAATTAAATGTTTTTCATGGTCTTGGGTCTAAGTTGATTTTCATGTTCTACACATGCAACATACCTTATTCATTGCTTTTTATGGTCTTATTCAGTAGATCTTTTGGTTTTCTTAATGTTCTCTATTTTACATATTCTTATATTCTCCCTCTCATGTTTTCTGAATTCTTTAATTCTTAGGTACTAGTTGTGCTAATTTAATATTTCATGTTGTTATTTTAACTTTCCATCCTTTCAACAAATTTCAATGCCTCAGTTACTATTCATATGAAGCTTTCTTGGAGTTTGGATATAAGGAGATATTTATATCGCGTGAGGTACTCAAATAACTATCCTCCTTTGCTTGCTCTCTCTACATACAACTTGCACACTAATCATCCTGATATTTTATGGATGAATTTGGGTCGAGATACATGATCTGACATGCTCTTGTATGCAGTCCTCCTTTGAAAAAGGATCAAATAGGAAATGTAGGATTAGTCTTCAGCTTCTTTTTTAGAACTTCTACCTCCCTTTCCATGGGAAAACCAAATGTGACTAGTAATAAGGTAAAATGTACTTCACTACCTTTTGGGATTAGGTCTCCTAGGATAGGAATGTTGAAAGGAAAACACAATCTGTGAATTTATGTCAGTGGCCACAGTCCACTCAACATTTAAAAGGATTCACTAATGTTTAACAAGGTCTATGATAGAGCTAAGCAGCTTGGCATTTATATTTTCCACCTTACTGGTTGTGGCACCATTTATAGTATTTGAGTTCTCATTTGACAGTACAAGATGTTAAATGTCATCATGCTTCTCTCTCTTTTGCGTTTAATAAACCATTTTTAATCCTGGGTAGCAAAGCTAATATCTGACCCAAAAACACTATAGTTGCATAGTATATAGCAGGACAACTGCTATTCTATTTTTTTATATGGTTACTTTACATAATGTAAACTATATAACATCAACTCTTTTCACAGCATAATGTATTAGATGAATTAAACATGTACCTACTCTCCTCACCAAAGCAGATTCATACAGACACACATATGCTACATAACAAGACAACAACTTTCTTCACTTTAATTATTTGATCTATGGAATTGAGTATTGCGTGGTAAAAAACCAACACGAGAATAAGTTCAAATGTTCAATGTGGTAAAGATGAGAGAATGTTGTACTAGATGAGTGGAATAGGAGACAAGGTAGGATTAGGAATTAATGAATTAGAGAGAAAGTGGTGCTAGCATGTAATGTAGAAAAATTGGTAGAAGTATTATAAAAGCCCTAGCAAGGAAAGTAGATCAAATTGAGAGTAGCTATTTTCTTTTGCCTCCAGCCATTTTGCTTTTGCTCATGTAACCAAAAAAAAAACTGGAGAGTAGCTTATTGCTATGGGTAAAAGTTTGCAAAAACTTTTGGGGAAATAATTAAGAAGGATTTAGTAGTTGATGATTTGTCAATAGACACAATTCACAAGAGGATATTATAGCGGCAAATCTTTCTTGTGGCTGACCCCACCTAGTGGAAAAAGACTTGGTTGTTATTGTAACTTATATATTAAAGTTCTTTCTACTATAATTTGGCTATGAAGTCAAAGATGCTTTTGAGATATGTTGTTCTTATAGTTGGTTTGTATGCATCAGGACTATGTACATGTGTGTCTAAGACCCTTTTTCATTTGTTATTTTGTAATTTGTTTAGTTTATGTTTTTCATTCAACAACTTTTTCCTGGCAGACCTTTGGATGGACTCCACAAGAAGCCAAAATGCACATGGTCACTGACTATTTTAGTCATGCAGAAGTATGGACATTTCATAATTTTCAAATAAATTTTCTTATTATTTTTTTAAATTCTTATTTTCGTTCCTAGAAATCATCGAAGTTTGCAACTTTTAACTAATATTTCTTCAATTTCAGTGGAAAGTGATTGCTGAGGTATTTGGGCCAAACCCTCGTCATCTATTTGAACTTTATGCACTCAAACAAAGCAGTTATTACCAGAAGTAAGATTTTTTTTTTAATTATTTTATTATACACTTATAGAAATATATTATACTCAATACACTCTTTTGAGCATTATGTGCAGGTTTTCTCTAATCATAGGTTCTGTATCTTTGTTACACATGGCTGGAACTTTATGTCTTACTAGCTCATGCTTTTGTTTAACTGTAGACCTACAGAAGACAAGAATAGTACATTTGAGGACATTGTAGATGCATATATTGCATATTTGCAAGTAAGTTCAAAATTTTGTATAAAATGTTACCTTTCCAAATTGGTTGTTGGTGGGAATATACTGTCTGCTTGGATATTTATCCCTTCTATCTATTCACAGGAGAATAAAGCTCTTTTTTATTGTGATAGCTAAAAATATATGTATGAAAAATGGTACCATACCTGTTCTTTTTAAATTTCTTTATATCATGCAATTTGGGATTATTCAAGGAAACCTCTTCCAAATGCATGGTATAATTTGTAAATTGCATTATTTTATCCACAATTACGGTGATGCAATAGCATGAAATTTTTTCTATGAAGAGAGAATTTTTGTTTCCATCAATTTAAGAAAAGTTGACTAACAGGGTGGATGTGTAAAAGATGTTCTTTCCTTTCCATTGTTTTGTCATGGATGAAAACAGAATAAAAAACTGATATTTCATTTTATGAGTTTAATTGGTATACACTGTCAGTGTAAAAAATTTTTACACTGACATTCAATCATGACTTTTCATTTATGTGGCTTTTAAAGTAGTAAAGAGTAAAGTTAACAAATCTACTATGAATGAAGGGTTGTGATTGAATGTAAATGTAAAAATCTTTACACTAACAGTGTATACCAATTAAACTCTCATTTTATAACATTTTCAAATTGAAATGGATGGAGTACCTAACAATGGATATAAAATAAACTGCTAAAAAGCAAAGGGGTTTTATATACAAATAACCTCTTTTACCCTATGTTGTAGAAAACAATGTTCGTGTTATCATGGATAATGGAAGCAACTATGTCTTGGTAAGATGCAGGAAGAGAAAAAAACACATCTTTATTGAACTCGTGTGCAACCCATGGTGTAGGCTTGATGCTTCCTTTATTAAAGAAGACAATTCAAAGGGGGGAATAATGTTTTTGGGTTTATCTATAGTTATTCTAGTACCTTGAGTTTGTTTAGACAATTAACAAACAAGAGGGATTTGTTAAGACATATTGTTACAAGATTTGCTACTTCCTTTCTATCATTAGAAAGGTTATATCTAGATCGCAGCTGGTCCAACTTCCAGGACCTAAGAAGCAAGAAAACATAAATAGTTAATTATGGCTGATTGTTATCTTTCAGATCACTATCCAAAAATTCTGAATTGAAAAAATCACATGATTTATTTTTTAGTGAATTGCATATAGTTCTATTTGAAATTTAAAAACAATTGAAAGGTCTCCATTAGATTGTAGTAAATTATGAACGATACCATTAAGCAATGAGCAAACTGAAGGGTATAATTTCTAATATTAAAAATTTTTAAATCGGAAAAATCTGATATATTAAAATATAAAACTGAGAAGATTCTCAAGATTCTGCTGTTTCTTATTTGTGGAGGTGGAAAATTGTGAACTTTGATTTTGGAAATCTAAGGGATGTTTTTTTTCTTTTGCTTTTGCTTGCCTTAAAATATTTAGTTGACTTGAATTAATTTTTTAGCCTTCTCACTTCTATATGTATGATTAATGACACATATTATGCAACTTCATTTAGGTTACTGTTGTGAACCCTGCTTTGGATAGAGCATTGGAGATCTTGCAAAAATTTGCAATTGATGTATACAATGGAAAGGTTTCAGAAGACAAATTACGATTTGGTGCACCTTGGAGACATCCACCTAAAAGTGATGACCCTAAGTTGCAAATGGAATGGGCAAAGCTTCAGTTAGTGGATTTTGTTCAGTCTTTGGCCAACACAGAATTTGGGGTAAACTTGCTTATTATGTTTTGTTCTTATGTGACTACACTGCTGTTGAAAAATGAAAGATACTGAACCAAAATTATATAAATAAATAAACAAATGTGATGTCAAATGCAATGCAGGAATATGAAAATATGAAATTATAGGATACTGCCCCTACTTTTTAAAGTTCTTTATTAAAGGAGGTTTTAAGCTTTACTGTTTATTATCCTACTTGTTAGTTGTTACGTTTGATAATTAATAGTAAAGAAATAGGTTTTTATAGACCTAAATAATAGTAAAAGGGATCGAGAAGCATAATTTTTACAATTATTGTATTGTGCTAAAAGCAGGGAAGTGATGAGAAGACATTTATCCTGAGAATCTCCATATGTTAGATTACTATTTGTACTAGTGTTGTTGATTAGTATAGAAAAGTTTACAGGGATTGTGCACACATTCAATCTTCATTTATAATCAAGGAAAAAGAATCATGAATATGGTATTTGATAATGCTAATCATTATTTTCAAGCAGATCAATTACCGAAGTGATTATAGTGAAGAAATCTTTGATGATCCATCTACTGTTGCATTATTACAGGTATGTATATTTCAGAAAAGCCATTGGCACTTCAGTATCTTCCTTGTCAATTTTTATATAATATGAAGCCTTGAGATATATAGCAGATGGTCATTAGCAGTTATTTTTGAAATTGCTTGTTTCAACATACTAATGGTTCAGAAAACTAAGAGAAAGGATCTTCTGATATATTCACCTAATGGAAGAGTTACAATCAAGTACTTATAGGAGTTGTCGTTACACTGACAAGCCTAATGCCCTAGAGATGCAATAATAAACTGATCTCATTACAATATTCACACAATTCTCAGTAATACAAAAGCCCTAAATTCCTTAAACTATATTTGTATAATTTATTAACTCCATGTTCGTAGAAGCATTATATAAGTAAATTCCATGGCTTTATCCCTTTGTGGTCTTTTGAAGGTGGGATTGCTTTATACTCAACGGGATCCACCATTTCTTCGTCCTATATCTAAGGGTATTCAAAGGTGTCTAGTTAGATGGTAAGTGTTTTTCTTTAATTTCATTATGTCAATAATAAACTGGACAGTATTAAAAGAATAATTTAAATTGATATCTGCTTCCAGGCTAGTACAACAGCGGATGCAGTTGAATTTTTTCAACTCAATTCATTTTATGTGGCACAGAATAATGCGTGGACGTTATTATCGCCATTTGATGGTACAAAATTGATATAACTAGAGCATGGAAACAGGTAAAATGCTTAATTCCCTTTTTTTATGAGACTAATATAGAACGTCATACTTATTGGTTACTTCACCCTTGATGAATGCTGAAATATTACTTTTTTTTTTGTTAATTTGTTAGGGGAGAGATTTGAACTCACGACTTCTTCTTCTCCCTTCTCTACATATGTAGAGATTGTCACTGGATTAATCTTATAATCCTCCTGAAATATTACTTATTAGTTATTAGTCAACAATTAGAGTGGATATAGTTCATTATCTTGATTAGAGAGGTTTTAGCTATTGTCAAACTCGGTAGGTAGAGTGGCAGAAAGCCAGAAACTAGAAAGTGGGTGAGGAATATATAGGAAGTTCATTTGGTGAGTTTCTCAAGCTACTATACTTGGATTTATTCAATAATTTATAATTCAACAAACTTATTTGTTCTTTTCTTTGTTCTATTCAATTATTTGTAATGATCAACTTCTTTCCATTGTTCACCCAATAACAGTGGAAGTAAGTTTGCCCTTCTAATGTAAGCTCCAAGGAAGTCTTTACTGAAAGAATATGCATGCCTAAGTAGGGTCAGGCAGAACCGTTATTGTATGATGGGAGCTCCCCCTATATTGCTAGCATCAATGTCTTCATGTTGCACGACCTCTTAACACATTACACAACTGAATCCCCAATCCTTTGCTTGTTGTGCAGGGACAGTTCTAATATTCACTATCGTTGGTTGTTTCCTGATATGGTTGTCGGTTGAAATCTCTTCTAATTCATTCATAGGAGAAGCAAATTGTTGTCTGAAGGAATCAATATCTTGACATAAGCCAAGAAGTTGATCTTGCGCCACTCCACCTGGTCGTGTGAAATTGGCATGCACCTAGCTTCCGAGACTCTTTCATAGAATTCCAACAACTTACTTATCCCCTGTCCTCAAAGGTCCACAGGGACGAAATTGATACTCCCACATCCATAGCACACTTATCCCCTTGTTCTGTGTTTTCAGTCTTTTTGTCACAGTCAAATACTGATCGGACAAGGATTGAAGTGTGTCTATTGATTATATTATACTGCATTCTTTACAACAACCACTTTCAGCATTAAGTATGCTCAAAGTTCCACCTATTAATGCATCTAGGGTGATTAGGAAATAGCAGGATGTCGTTTATTTATATCAGTGATTAGAAAAAGCAATTTATACTGCTTATGAATTTTTTTAATGAATACAATTATAGATTTTCCTTTAAAAAAATTGCTTATGAATTAATTCCTTTGAAGACTATCATAGCTAAGACATTCCCATGTGTATGTGCAAACGACTTTTGGTCTTGCTGTCTCTTTTGATAACAATAAAGTTAATATTTGTTAATAAAATATTGTCGTTAATAAAATCCTTTAAGTAGCAAAGTTCTCCACTTCCATGAGAAACAAAATGAATTCTATCAAATACCAATAGAAAAGTCTTTCTTCCTGGATACTATTCCCGTTATTTAGTATTTCTCACAAACCTAGTTGACAATTTTGCATAAGTTGTTTTCCATTTGGATATTTTCACTTGTTTTTATCCAAGCAAGAAATTATGAGATATGAGCTAAGAATTTCTTTATAATATCCATTAATAAATCTTTTTTTTTCGCAAATTATAGGTTGCTCATGTTTTAAATAGATTGAAAATCTCTTAACAGTAGATTATCTACACAGTGAATGTCTCTTGTGTGTAGAGCCGGTGGATAAACCAATCTAGGTTGCTTTTCGATGACTGTCTTTGGTTAAATTTGTTAATTTGATTTTACCTAATATTTTATAAAATGAAAATTTTAATAAAAAAATACAACAAAAATAACCACCTAAAAATCAAACTCAAAATTGAAAATTATTCAATAGATAACTTATCGTTTAATCAAAATAATAAAACACAATTTATGGATAAAAATTAACAAGTTTATTATCATTATATAAATTTTTAATGATCAAAGAAATTTGTATAATTTTCTTACAATAATTTTAATAACAAGTTTATCTTGAAGTTAAGTTAGTATTTATTGTTTCTTACAATAATTTTTTTATTTATTAATTATATAATTAGACATGAAGATGTCATCTACTAAATCTAAAGTTCATTAACGATAATAATTTTAAATTTGAAATATAAATTATCAAGTTCAAAATATTATATTTTTTAGTATATATTATATTAACCGATTAACTAATAATTAATAGATTTGAGTATTGACTCGTTAACCCAATAAATTAACAATACATGACCCTTAATTTTTTTTTATTAAAACACTTTTTTCTTATAAAATAATAATAATGATCAAGAATAAGATTATTAAACATGATATATATATATATATATATATATATATATGTTAGTATAGAAAATTAATAAATTACACAAATGTAAATTACATTAAATATTACATCACTTAATAACTTTCAATGAATAATTTTATTCTAAATTCATCGTTAGATTAAAAATTCATTTTATATGGATGATATCTTAAATTTTATATTAATCCAAAATTATATGTTATCTTATTCGTGGGTATCAAAATGAAAGTATTATATTTATACATTTCTCAAAATATCTAAAATATGAATCACTTGATTATCTTTGTATTGGTTCTAATTTTTTAAAACTTAGATAGATATAATTTATGTAAATTGGACTTTCAATTCAACGGGAATTTTAAAATAAAATTATTTAGTTAATAACTATTGGTTCAAGTTATACTAATGTAATTTAATCTCATATATATATATATGAGATTAAATTGATAATATTTGCATTGGTAAAAAAAAGTTATTAAACGTGTAAATTTACTTGAGTCAACTCAATTTCTCAAAATGAGAGCACGATCACACCAAAATGAAGTTTTGTAACTTCAATTTTCAAGATCATTCTGCGCCAAGATAGAAATTTGTAAAGCACGATCTAATAACCTTACGCCCAAATGATCTTAATACAATTTTGAAAGATAATTATATCATGATTCCTCTTGAATATGCCAAGGTCTGAAAATCATAAACATAGCGTTAGAAAAAAAAAAAAAAAAAAACAGTTTGTAACCTTTGGTGCAAAAGAGCATCACAAAGTTATATTACAAAGTTTTGCACGACAAATAAGCAGTTTAAAAGAAACCCTAAACCCACCAAAAATGAATTTACTGTGAGCAGAATACGTGATCAAAACTAAGAGTTGTGCACATTAAACGACATATTTTTAAAGAGTAAAGACTTATGGAATTTCATTTATAATCAAATGAGTAATATACTCTAGTGAGCTGTCAAAAACAGTAGGAGAAGCATAAGATATAGCAACCCTTGCCAAAACATGAGCAACATATTAGCTTGCCTCCTAATAAACTTTACAGTAAAGTTTCGATTTAAAGATAAAATAGTACTGTATTCTTTGAGAATTCCTTCTATACTGCAGGAACTAACTAGCCCAGATTTAACTTAGGCTGAACCCACCTAAAGGGCCGGTTTGGAGTTCAAAGTTGAATCTACCGTTAACGGAGCACGAAATTCTATTTGGGAGGAAGCCTACACGGATACGTGAAAAGACCAAAACACCCTTCGCAGCTAAGATAAGGATTAGGTAAAGATAAACCCTAACATAAACCCTAATCATGATAAATCATAATTATCTACTAAAACTCTACGCCAAAAAGGTAAACACTATAAATAACAAGGCACGTGTACAGGTTTAATCACTTAATCATATACTACTTTCTTGACATACTATATTTTTAATACTTTAGTCAACTCCCCTCTGACTTAAGCATTAAATTGCTTTTGCAGGTACCCACCTGTACTTCCATAGAGGAGCTACAAAATTGGAGTTCAGAGTTGGTAGAAGGAGTACCCGACTAGTGTGTGCAGGAACAGTTGACACCTATCATGGAGCCGATAAACTATTATCGTTTGGCCTCAAAGAAGCGATAAAGTTAGTAGTACCATGGTTCAAATGAGGAGTAATGTCGGGGACCCCCGCAATCCCCTGCGTAAGGGTCCGACCCCCAAGACCCCAACACAGTGGCTGACGCATCCTGGCGCATGGCTTTCCAGCAGATGCAGCATGACATGGCTAAACTTAAGGAAGAAAATAAGAAGTTATGAGATGTAGTCAATCACATAACCAAGGGACGAGAAGACGAGGCCACATCACAACATCGAGGTTCTACTCGGCCTTCACCCTCGACCAAGTCGTCACCCTCGATCTGACTCTCTCCCTCATTCAGGCCTATGCCCTCGACTCATACTGCACAACCCCAACTCGCCCAAGTTGCTATTGAAACGAGGTTAAAACCTGCTGGAATCCCCGAAGAGGCAGAGATGCCTCATCCTTTTATCCCAGGAATCATGGAAACCCCTATGCCAGCAAGTGGAAGCATTCCACACTAGAGTATAGCAGGGAAACTGACCTCAAACGACATGTCAATGCCTTTGTCAAGCGAGCTTGACTCTACACCACCAGCGATGTGGTATTGTGTAAGGTCTTCCCCAAATACCTAGTAAGCCCAACACTCAATTGGTTTGTCAAGCTACCAGCCGAATCCATCTCTACCTTTGCAAAATTGTTAGCCTGATTTGTGAATAAATTTGCCCTCCAGCGGCTAACTCTGTTGTCGCTCATCGGGTACCGCTAGGGGAAGATGGAGTCCCTGCACGATTGTATGGATCGTTACAAGAAGACTATCACTCAAATCAAAGAGAGCACCCCAAATGTTGTCATATTAATGTTTATAGCAACCCTCCAACCAAATAAGTTATCTGACAACTTGTGCCTCGACCACTTATCAACTGTGGAAGAACTAAGATAGCGGGTGATGAGTTACATTAAAAAAGAGGATATGGAGAGATCTAGAGCCATAGCCAATGTCGTGGGGACCAAGAAGAAGGACGACGACACCAGCCGACCTGAGGAGCCCCAAAGAAAGGACATTCAGGTCAAAATAAACCCATTACATTCCCTTCAATGCTAGCAGAATCAGAATATTAGAATAGGCCCTTTCTGTCGAACTCATGCCATATCCCAAAAAGGAAAACACCCTTCCTGGTGCGGATAAAGCAAGGGAGTGGCAGTACCATAGAAATCATGACCACTCGATGAAGAAGTTCTGTGCGACACGGTTGAGGACTTAATAAAGGTTGGCCACCTGTGAAGCTACATCCAGGACAATCCCAAACCTTCTCAGGGTTGGAGAGACAGGGTAAGCCCGAATCGCTGAGGTAGTTATCGAAAAGCCCTGACCAACACAAACAAGGAAGGGACTTTGATAGAAGTTACAGAAGAAGCAATGGAAGGAGGAGCCGAAGTCTCTCCAAGGGTAGATCGGCAGAAACTACTTGAAGTGAAAGGGTAAAAAGGGCGATCAACACCATTTTAAAGGGTTTTCCGGTGGGAGAAACACACTCTCCACCTAAAAATAGCATCTATACTAGGTCAAGACCATCAATGTCGTTAACCCCTGGGGGGGATCCCGTATGTTGAACATCACCTTTACCCATAAGGACTTCCAAGCCATAGACCTAGTACAAGATGACCCCATGATGATCAACATAGAAATCGTCAATTGTATAGTCCAAAAAACTCTAGTAGACCAAGGAAGCCCAGCTGACATCTTGTGTCAGAAAACCTTCAAACAACTGGAAATTTTAGAGGAAAAGCTAATGCCGTTTGACGAGTCGCTTGTGGGTTTTGCTGGAGAAAAGGTGAGCACTGAAGGATGCATTGACTTATTCACCAAATTTAGGCTAGAAGGAGAAAGAGAGAGAGTAATCAAGGTTTAGTATATTATTGTACATGCTAACACCCAGTACAACATCTTACTAGGTTGACCTTCGCTAAACATGTTGAGATCCATTATCTTAATCCCCCACCTGACGATGAGATTCCCTCCCTCAAGGGAAAAATTGTCACGGTGCATGCCGATCAGTGTACAACCCAGAAATGTTACATGGCCAACCTTAAAGTAACCCCGGTCACAGAAAGCAAAAGCCCCGAGTCAAACTGGTAGCCACGAGAGGAATACAGGCTGAGGATATGGTGGATCTAGACCCCAAGCTTAACATCGACTATCATGCTGAGCCAATAGTATCGACCGAACCACTCCAAATCAGCGCCCGACCAGGACAAACCACGAATATAGACTCTAGTCTATCAGAATCAATCCATCAACTATAGTAGAAGAATTCCTGAGAAACTTCGATCTTCTTACCGAGAAGTTAGTCCCCATGCCAAATTGGTAGCACAAAAAAAGAGAAGGATTGGAAGAGACTGAATTAGGGACGTTTAGGAAGAAACGACAAAGCTACTTAAAATTGGCTTCGTCAGAGAGATCCAATACTCCACCTAGTTAGCCAATGTAGTAATCGTCAAAAAGGCAAATGGAAAATGGAGAATGTGCATATATTTCACAGATTTAAACAAAGCTTGCCCAAAAGATGCATATGCCCTCCTGAACATGGACACCTTGGTGGATGGCATGGCGGGACGCCAGTTACTAAGCTTCCTAGATGCCTACTCAGGGTACAATTAGATGCACCCAGATGACTAACCCAAAACCTCTTTTATTACAAATGAAGCCAACTTTTGCTATTTGGTTATGCCTTTTGGATTAAAAATGTTAGAGCTACCTATCAAAGGCTCATGGATAAAATCTTCTGACCTCTAATCAGAAGATGTCTTGAAGTGTACGTGGACAACATGGTCATGAAGTCGGAGACATTGGAGGGCCATGCTAAGAACTTAAAAGAAGTTTTCACCTTGATTCAGCGATACAACATGAAGTTGAAACCAGAGAAGTGTGTTTTTAGGGTGCAGGGAGGAAATTTCTTAGGATTTATGTTGACCAATTGGGGCATTGAGGCTAACCTGGAAAAATGTCGGGTTATACTGGATATGCAATCCCCAGGTAACTCCAAAGAGGTGTAGAGATTGATCAGCCAGTTAGCAGCATTAGCACGATTCATACCTTGCTTAGCGGAAGCTACCAGACCCATGTCCCAATTATTAAAAAAGGTTACTCACTTTGCATGGACACCAACATGTTAGCTCTCCTTCCAGAAATTCAAGCAAACATTATCCACTCCCCTGATCCTAACCAAATCGGACCCAACAAAGGAACTAGTCATGTACATCGCCATCATGCAACACACATTTAGTGTTGTTTTAGTCCAACCCAGAGAAAATAAGGATGCCCCGTGTACAACATTAAAAGATGTTAAGAGGAGATATCAGGTCATTGAAAGAGCCGCATTGGCAGTAGTCACAATAGTAAAGAGGGTTCGCCAATACTTCTAGGGCACCAGGTTGTTGTCCGAACCTATTGCCTGATTGCAAAAATGCTGCAAAAGCCAGAGTTAGCCGATAGAATTACCGAATCAGCAATTGAAAGTTATCCTAATTCAATCTACATTATGAACCGAGAGGACCAATAAAGGCACAGGTCTTGGCTAATTTCATCGCCAAAATGCGACCAGAAGGGACATTTGTTAGAAATTGGTGGACTTTCCGTGTTGATGAATCCTCAAATAGGCAAGGCAGTAGAGCCAAGGTGATCTTAAAAGGACCAGGTGGCTTAGTGTTGGACCAAGTATTGAGGTTTGACTTTAAAGCATCAAATAACCAAGCAGAATATGAAGATCTGGTAGTAGGACTCCAACTAGCCAGGAACATGGGTGCGAAGCGCATTACATGGCTCACCGGCTCATAGGTGATGCCGAAACAGATCAATGGCACATTTTAGGTGAAAGAAGTGACTTTGTCGCAGTACTATCACCTTAGGAGAGCACTTCATTGAGCTGGAGGTCAAATATATTCTGAGGGAGGAAAACACCCGGGTCGATCAGCTAGCTCGGTTGGCTAGTGCAAAAAAGAAGATTCAAATGAAAACCTCATTATTCCTCAAATTGAGTCAGCCCAACATCATGAAAACACAAGTACATCAAGTATCTGAAGAGCCAGAGGATTGGAGGACACCCATTACAGGGTACTTGCAAAATGGCAACTCCTAGAAAACCCAGAGGAGGCTAGAACTGTAAGACTGAAAGCAACTCGTTACTCAATGATGGGACAATGGTTATACAAAATACACCCCCGATATAAGCAGTCAAGGCCCCCAAACATCTCCATCGTCAATGATGTTCAGCTCAGCCTTTTCCTCATCAATCGTCTGGTGAGCCTCCTCATCCTTGGCCTCATGGTCCTCGCGACCCCCGACAACCTCTAGACCCTCACCTCGAGCATAGAATCGAGGAGCATGTTGATCCAGCTTTTGGGAGTTGGGTACTTCGTGGAAAGAAAGGAACTTCCAGTCAAAGAAATCCCTTCCTCCATCAAAGTCAAATCCTTTAGGCACTTAAAAAAATTCCTTCGCCTGCCTAACAACTTGGAGAAACTTGACCTGATGCTCTTTGATAATTGTTTTTTTGCCCTTTTCCATCCACTCTTTGAAGTGAGCATTGGCCTTGTCTTTATCTTGGACGTCTTTGTCTCGTTCTTGGGGTCCTAGTCTACCAGGGCCCGATCATCCTCCACCCGACGCAGTTTATCCTTAGTAGCATCCTTTTGCTTCTTAAGGTCCGCCATTCTTTGCTACATGTTCGCGTTGTTTATGCTCAACTTACATGATTCTTCAGTAGTGGCTTTCAAGATGGACTCGAACTCATTCAGCTTTCGTCTCAACTCCTTAGCTTCAGAAGAAGGGACCAGAACCAAGTGACGAGGCTTAGGCTGTCAGTTTGCAATAATGCCTCCATACGGCAGGAGCCCCGACCTGATCCAGAGTTTCCCTCACTAGGTTAGAGATATTGTCTTCTGCCAGTTTGATGGTTCGATGAAATCCATCCACAAAGAACCCTTTTTGTGCAAAAAGGAGAAGGAATGGTCAGATAAGATAAAGAGCCTAATGTTTGTCTCAGTCTCTTCCAAGCCCCAGCCTCGTCGCTCCAGTGACGTTTCTTAAACCCCCCTTTAGACTTTTGCTTCCCACTCTTTGGTTTCGGGGGAGCAGCAGGGGGCGAAATAACATTAATCGACAGTTGTTTTGGGTGAGGATCTGCATCTAGCCGGAGAGGAGGGGGAGCTCGGAAGTTGATCCTATGGGTGACCAAGTTTGGATCTTAGAACGAAAATCGAGCAGGACAGTCTCGTCATCGCTTGGCATCTTGATAATACTTGAGCAAGGAACACAAAATGCATAACATTAACATATGACAAATAGTTACACTAGAAATACAACCTTGACTCAACTCAAACGAACTTGTTTTACCTTCCAAGTCCCAAATCGGCCTTGGTGAGCGCCACAGATGCAAAACTCAAGAGGTTGGACATGGTAGGGGAAGCGACATCAGAAACGTCACATCCTTCTTCTCTTGGTCAGTGAACATGTCGAATGGCAGCTCAGATAGACGTCGCGGTTCCGGTTGCCAACTAAAGGAGAACAAGGGTTTTCCCTCCCGATCATAGAAGTAATTAGTCACATGTTCCAACTTTAATACTATTTTCATAATTTTGGATTTAAAATCCTTTAAGAGGTAGTAAAAACCTCAAACAAGGGACATCAAACGACACGAATCACGGATGACCATCTGACCGGGCTAACTGAAGAGGTTCGGTAAAAATGAAAGAAAAGGTTAAGGGTGGCATTAACGTAACAAAAATGACAAATGGCTCTAAAATCCTATATAGCGACCCATATGTTAGGGTAGATTTGCGTTGGTGCACAATTAATCACTTGTAACACATCCATCGAAAACTCATCAAAAGGAAGCTCAATGTCTAAGTCTTTAAAAACACAAGTGTACATATAAAAGAAGTTTCAGCCATCCGAGAGAGAAGTGTTCCTAAAAACCATATCTGAGTCTAGAGACCCGTTGCTGAAGCAACCCTTCATAACGAAAGGCGCTAGCGTCGAGTCATCCAAAGAACAAAAAGGGAAGGCCTCATAAAAGGTAGTCCAGTCGCCTTGGGTCATCGGCAGGACCAGTATTTGGCAACCTTCACACTCACCCACTCGAATATGACAATAGAACATGGAGGGTATTGCCGGACTCTCTCAAAAGAAGAGCATTCCTCCTGAGACAAAGAGTTTCGAGCGCTTTCCCCCTCTTCCGAGCAAACGCTGTGGAACCCTTTGTGGGTCCCAAAGTGTCGGCCAATGCTTGCACAAAAGGGCTGGCAACTGAGGAGGGAGACACCTCCTTCATAGAGGAGCTAGAACTAGAAGACATTGATAAAAGAAGCAACTAGCAAAGAGGAAAGGGAGACTCGGAATACCTGAAAATACAAGCTAGAAGGGAGGACCCAATGATGCATGCCTCCCTTGATCTTTTTCTAGAGGTTTTCTTCTTTGGTGAAATGGTTTGTGGAGAGGTAAGAAGGGAGGTGGTTTTAGGCGCCACTTAAGGTAAGATAAGCTAAGAGGGAAAGTTTGCCACAAGGGATGGAACCCTTGATAAAAACCTAAGGAATTCTCAAAGAGAGAAGGGTGGACACTAAGAGAATTTTGGCCAACTCAAGGTTTTTCCATTCAATCAAGTGTAAAAAATACAAGAGTGTGAAGGAGCACCTTTTTATAGAGGGAGCTAACCTCTTGGACAAGTCATGAAGGAAATGAAGGGTTAGGATTAAAAGGAGTCATCCAAGGGAGGAGGATTGAAGCCCAAAGTCCAATAAATACCCTCCTTTAGATGAGAATTGGTGCCCAAGCTACCTCATCCAAGGGCCAAGATTACTCCTTTATTAGTTTTGGGTTTTATTTAGCAAAAGAGGGTGTAGTTATCAAACTACCCCCTTATTTCCTAAATAAAGGCCCAAAAGCTAATCTTACCCCTTCTTATTACTAAGACACCTCCTAGAAAATTAAATGGACTAATACATGTCCAAAATAAAATCCTAGGTTCCTAAAATAAAAATTACAAGTAAATAAGTCATGGCTTGCATAACTTGATGGTCATATGAAGGTGAGATCTTCCTCCCTCTACTCTAGCCATGTCTTCTTCTATTCCTCTAGCCATGGCCCTAGTGATAGGGCCCTTGCTTGGGGAGAATGCATCATCCCCTTCCCCTTGGGAAGGATTTGACCTCAAATCTGATAGGTCCTCCTCTTCTTCATCAGTACCTACAAAAGGGATCAAATCACAAACATTAAAGGTAGTACTCACACCATAGTCCTCAGGGAGATCTAATATGTATGCATTGTTGTTCACTCTCTTGAGGACTTGAAAGGGACCATCTCCTCGGGGGCTAAGCTTGGACTTCCTTTGAGTAGGGAAGCGATCCTTCCTCAAATGAATCCATACCCAATCCCCTTCATTGAAGATAATTTCTTTCCTGTCCCTATTGGCTTTACTAGCATACTCCTTTGAATGATGTTCAATGTTGGCCTTTACCCTTTCATGTAATTTTTTAACAAAATCCGCTCTTACTATTCCTTCTTTGTGAACAGAAGAAGGGAAGGGTAATGGCAAGATATCAAGAGGAGTAAGGGGGTTGAAGCCATAAACAACTTCAAAGGGAGAATGCTTGGTGGTCCTTTGAACCACCTGGTTGTATGCAAACTCAATATAGGGTAGGTATTCATCCCAAGACTTGTGATTTCCTCGAAGAAGTGTCCTAAGCATAGTAGATAGAGATCTATTTACTACCTCAGTTTGCCCATCAGTTTGGGGGTGACATGTGGTAGAAAATAAGAGTTTAGTTCCTAGCCTTGCCCACAATGTTTTCCAAAAGTGGCTAAGGAACTTCACATCTCTATCAGAGACTATGGATTGGGGAATTCCATGTAAACAGACAACTTCTTTAAAGAAAAGTCTCGCAATGTTGCTCGCATCATCTATCTTGTGGCATGGTATAAAGTGAGTCATTTTTGAAAATCTATCTACCACTACAAAGATAGAGTCTGCACCTCGTTGGGTTCGAGGCAGGCCAAGGATGAAATCCATACTAATATCCAGCCAAGGTGCAGAAGGAGCAGGTAAAGGTGTGTACAATCCATGAGCCATTGTCTTAGACTTAGCTTGCAAGCAAGCAATGCATCTACGACAATATCTATAGACGTATTTCTTCATATTGGGCCAAAAGAATTTTTCTTGTAAAAGCAGAAGAGTTTTGTTAATTCCAAAATGCCCCATGAGCCCACCCTCATGACTCTCTTTTGTCAACAGATTTCTCATAGATCCTTGGGGTACATAAAGTCTGCTACCTTTGAAAAGGTACCCCTCACTCACAAAGAACCCATTTTGGGTTTTACATGCAAATGTAGAGGCAACATAAATGGATCCAAAATCCTTATCAGAAAGATACATTTCTCTAATATTATCAAATCCAAGAATCTTTGCACTTAAGGTGGTGTAAAGGGTATGTCTACGAGACAAAGCATCAGCCACCACATTATGTTTTCCTTTCTTGTATTTGATGATATAAGGGAAAGTCTCAAGAAATTCTACCCATTTAGCATGCCTTTTATTAAGCTTGCCTTGACCCTTCAAATACTTAAGTGACTCATGGTCACTATGAATGATGAACTCCTTGGGTACAAGATAATGTTCCCAAGTTTGAAGAACCCTTATCAAAGAGTAAAACTCTTTATCATAGGTGGGGTAGTTTAAGGCGGCTCCATTTAGTTTTTCACTAAAATAAGCCACGGGATGACCACCTTGTAACAACACAGCTCCCACACCCACTCCCGATGCATCACAATCTAGCTCAAAAGTTTTAGAAAGGTTAGGAAGAGCTAAAACCGGTGCATGGGTCAGTTCCTCTTTGATAAGTTCAAAGGCTTTTTGTTGTTTTTCACCCCAAAGGAAAGGAGTATCCTTCTTCACCAAATCATTGATTGGTGAGAAAAGTGTGGAGAAGTTAGGCACAAAGCGCTTGTAAAAGCTCGCGAGACCATGAAAACTCTTGATCTCAATCACACTTTTTGGGGTGGGCCATTCTTGGATGGCTTTGATTTTGTCGGGGTCTACTTGAACCCCATTTTTATTAACTATAAAACCTAAGAACACCACACTCTCCACACAAAAATTACATTTTTCAAGATTTCCATAGAGTTGGTGTGACCTAAGAATGCAAAAGACGCGCCTAAGATGGCCTACATGTTCATCTAGGCTCTTGCTATACACTAAGATGTCATCAAAATAAACAACACAAAATTTTCCTAAGCAATCCCTAAGGACATGATTCATAAGCCTCATGAAGGTGCTTGGGGCATTGGTAAGCCCAAAGGGCATTACCAACCACTCATACAGCCCAAACTTGGTCTTAAAAGCGGTTTTCCACTCATCACCTTCCTTGATGCGGATTTGGTGATAACCACTCTTAAGATCAATTTTTGAAAATAATTGGGCCCCATGCAATTCATCAAGCATGTCATCAAGCCCAGGGATAGGGTGCCTATATTTGATGGTGATGTTATTGATTGCTCAACAATCAATGCACATCTTCCATTGGCCATTCTTCTTAGGCACCAACAAAACTGGCACAGCACAAGGGCTTAGGCTCTCTTGAACCCAACCCTTCTCCAATAGTTCTTGGACTTGAGATTCAATCTCCTTGGTCTCCATGGGATTAGTCCTATAAGCAGGCCTATTAGGCAGGCTAGCCCCAGGTACCAAGTCTATTTGGTGTTCTATACCCCTAATTGGAGGAAGTCCTTTGGGAACTTCATTAGGGAATATATCACCAAATTCCTTTAAAAGCTCTTGAACCTCTTGAGGTAGGTTCTCAGGTCCAAGTTCTATGGCAGTGCTAGAACTAGAAGGGAAAAAAGTGGAGGGGGAAGAAATGGGGGATGCCTCTTTGCAAAGGAGGAGATAGAAAGGTCTGTTAGTTAAGGGGGCTTCCTTTAATTCCAATTTTGTCGCAAATAAACTCCCTTTACTAATGACTTTCTTGGAAGGGGCACCAACTTCCAACTCAAAGCTTAAGCGAAAATTAATGAATATAGGAGAGACGTAGATGCAAAGAAAAGAACAATATAAATTGCATCAAGCAAAAAATAAATGGTGCAAATAAACTATAACTCAAAACAATAAACTCAAGAAATAAATGGAAATGATAAACAATAATGGAAAGCTAGAAAAAATTGCGGAAATTAAAGATAAAATAAAATAGGAAAACGGAAAGAAAAAATAAATGAGATAGGAAGAGAGTTTAGACCTCTAGAACCAATGCTCTAGATACCAAATGATGCATGCCTCCCTTGATCTTTTTCTAGAGGTTTTCTTCTTTGGTGAAATGGTTTGTGGAAAGGTAAGAAGTGAGGTGGTTTTAGGCGCCACTTAAGGTAAGATAAGCCTAAGAGGGAAAGTTTGCCACAAGGGATGGAACCCTTGATAAAAACCTAAGGAATTCTCAAAGAGAGAAGGGTGGACACTAAGAGAATTTTGGTCAACTCAAGGTTTTTCCATTCAATACAAGAGTGTGAAGGAACACCTTTTTATAGAGGGAGCTAACCTCTTGGACAAGTCATGAAGGAAATGAAGGGCTAGGATTAAAAGGAGTCATCCAAGGGAGGAGGATTGAAGCCCAAAGTCCAATCAATACCCTCCTTTAGATGAGAATTGGTGCCCAAGCTACCTCATCCAAGGGCCAAGATTACTCTTTTATTAGTTTTGGGTTTTATTTAGCAAAAGAGGGTGTAGTTATCAAACTACCCCCTTATTTCCTAAATAAAGGCCCAAAAGCTAATCTTACCCCTTCTTATTACTAAGACACCTCCTAGAAAATTAAATGGACTAATACATGTCCAAAATAAAATCCTAGGTTCCTAAAATAAAAATTACAAGTAAATAAGTCATGGCTTGCATAACTTGATGGTCATATGGAGGTGAGATCTTCCTCCCTCTACTCTAGCCATGTCTTCTTCTATTCTTCTAGCCATGACCCTAGTGATAGGGCCCTTGCTTGGGGAGAATGCATTGCCGGACTCTCTCAAAAGAAGAGCATTCCTCTTGAGACGAAGAGTTTCGAGCGCTTTCCCCCTCTTCCGAGCAAATGCTGTGGAACCCTTTGTGAGTCCCAAAGTGTCGGCCAATGCTTGCACAAAAGGGCTGGCAACTGAGGAGGGAGACACCTCCTTCATAGAGGAGCTAGAACTAGAAGACATTGATAAAAGAAGCAACTAGCAAAGAGGAAAGGGAGACTCGGAATACCTAAAAATACAAGCTAGAAGGGAGGACCCAAAACTTTTAGAGTGGAAAGAGGGCAGAATGAAATGGAAGAGCAACCTTTCCTCTATTTATAGCACGAAGACCCAAAAGGCGGATAAATAAGCACTATTTGATCAACAAAGATCTACAACCCATGATCGTCGTCTCTTTGCGTCCCCTTAAAAAATCGTAGACCCATCCTACATAACCTAGCAAACAATACTCTACAGGGAAAGGCGGGAAAAGTCGCAACCCTAAAATTCACTCAAACCCAACTCGCAGCAATCAGACTGAGACACATGTTTCTCAAAAGCCACCCATAAACCGTTGTGAACCTCTTCGTCGCTTCACTTCTTGAAGCTAGTGGGGTTGCGTATAGGGAAAATCCCCCCAAGGTCAAGCATAGGAGTTGGACATACCCCTAACTAGAGACGCCAAAGGCCGAGCCAATCTAGTAATGTCTTTGTTGCTCCACTTCTTGACATTGGTGGGTTATCTACCGGAGGAACTAATCAGTCAGACTTACCCCAGGCTGGACCTACCTAAAGGGTCGACCTGGAGTCCAAAGTCAAACCTATCGTTAACAAAGCAAGAAATTCTATATGAGAGGAGGCTTACACAGATACGTGAAAAGACCAAAACAACCTTCGCAGTTAGAAGAAAAGGATTAGGGTAAAGATAATCCTAACATAAACCCTAATTATCTGCTAAAGCCCAAGCCCAAGAAGGTAAACACTATAAGTAGCAAGACACGTATACAAGTTTAATCAATTAATCATATACTACTTTCCTGACATACTGTACTTCCAATACTTTAGTCAACTCCCTTCTGACTTAAGCATCAGAGTATTTTTGCAAGTATCCACCTGTACTTTCCTAAGAGAATTACAAAATTGAAGTTCAGAGTTTGCAGAAGGAGTACCTGACCAGTAAGAACACCTCCCAATTTTGAATCATCTATCATGTTTGAGACCAATTAATCAACTACTATTCTGTAATTCTTTTCAAACTCCACTTTTTAATATCTCAATATGACACCATCCAATTGAATGCATGTCATAAACAAAGAGCCTCTCCATACAAAACATCATGAAAATTTGCTTCTATATCAGTTCTAGCACAAATGAATTGACCAAAACTATTTGTAACATAGCAGCCCCAACCTATCATTTGATTATTTTGCCTAAAAAACAGCATCCAAATTACATTATATAGTACCATTTATAGGAGCAGACCATTTGATTAATTTTCTCATGTCATCCTGAAGCTTAAAGGCATAGTTCTGTCGAGTTTACAAGGGTATCGTAGTTTGCCCAACCAATATATATTAGAGTCTATTTGGATAAGTTTTTTAGGAACGTTTCTTGGAGAAAAAACTATTTTAAGAGTTGAGCTTCTCAAATTAATTTATAGAAGTTCTAATATATTTTAAAAAATCTGAACTTTTTAAAAATTAACTTTGAACTTTCTTCAACCCCGATTAAAAACCATACTTGGAACACCAACAACAAAAACAATGTGTTAATAGAGAAATTCCTTTCATTGCCTAAATAGCTAGTTTTAATAAAAAAATTCAAATTTCTTCTATTTTAATTTCTGGATGGAAAAATTCAAATTTTTAATATTTTAATTTTAATATTTATTTAAAAATTAATGTTTTAATTAACTTTACCAAAATCGTGTTAAAATTTTTTAATAATTTAAAAATTATTTAAATATTTAATAAATAATTTTTATGTGCCTCCATATAAAGACATGTATAAATTTTTAAATCTAATTATACTTTAAATAATAATAACAAAAAATTGTAGATCTACTAACTATTTTATTAGAAGGAATATTTAATCAAAATATCCACAGTTACGACTTTCCATTAATCTCAATTAACTAAGGTTAAAAATATGGGTTTAAAAAAATCATGCACCTTTACCGTTTCCTAAATCCTATGATTTTTCAAAATATCCGCTCATTTCATTAGCATGCTACTTCAATGCAATTTCTAATCAATTAGCAAAATTATTGCAGCACAACTCACTAAATTTCACTTACATAAATAATGATTTTCAACCAAAACCATTCTCACAATTCGCATCCACAGTTCTCTCGGTCAAAAATAGAAATATGTCTAAGTTTAAAATTGTCTTTAATGGCTTATAAATAAACTTGGTTCCCTTGACTATTTGTAGAAAATGCGGTAATCCTCGACATGTATTAATCATTATCTCCCTTTGCAGTGCTTTCACCTGTCATGATATATCCAATGATGGTTAGATATGCAAAGATATAGATGAATCAAGCAAAACTGCATTTATGTAGCCAGATCAATCAATGACACAACAGTCAGCATGTATAAGAAAATAGTAGCACATGATGAAACCACACGTAGCTCAAGCCATTGCATAGGAGAATCTGTTGTGTCATGTGGAAATGGAATTATCTACTAGTAATAAATGATGCAGCCCAACAGAAGCCCACAATCCCAACCAAAGAAACAGTACAGTTGATCCAAGTTCCATTGTTCATGATGAGGTGAGTACCAGAAGATCAGATTAAGTGGGATGGTGACTAAGTTAATACTACTTTTGGGGGAAACATAGTTATAAGATCCAATGATACTGTCTCTTCAGAAAAATCAGATGTGTCTATGTTCAAGTTCTTTTGTCACATAAATGAATAGTACAATCTACTCTGTTGGCTTATTGTTTCAGGTACCCACTGATCAGCCTTACGTGGCAGTAGACATGGTGGGTGCAATTACACAGTCACCAGCCACTTGACATTTCCATAGAAACCAAATAATATTACTGTTTGGAAGATGAAGCAAGCAACGTACAACAGAGAGTCAACAACAAACAAACAAACTAGAACAGAATCAAGCAGTGAACAGCAATGAAAAGACTCATATAGTGATATTGCTATTGACTGTTTGCTTTACCATCTCATCCTTTTCGAATGTCATATTTAGTTACACGTTTTTTTATCCTAGAAACTCGGTCCCTGCACTATTCTGATTTTTAAATAGAAAATAATTAACTCTTACTCAAAAAATGTATATACTCATGGGAAAAAGATATATTAAAAAAGGTAAAACAAAGTAACAATGTAATAAAGAATCTCATTGTAAATATAAATAATTAAAAAGCTGAAAACCGTGCAATTACGATAAATTGTCTCATTTGGTGTTGCCTGGCCAAAAAGTAAAAGAGATAAAGGAAAGCAAGGCATGAAGCTTCGGATTTGAAAAATAATTAAGATACTAGTTGGTTTAAATGTTTAACATCTTCAATTTCATACAGAAAGCATGTGCTTAAAGTTTACTACCACAACATTATTCATTACTAACATACATCAGGGCTAGACTATTGCCAATATCTTTCTTTGACAGCCACGAATTCGGGTCAGGGTTTCTCATTTCCTTGTACTATTGATAGCCAATGATGGCAGTTGGTATTTTTGTCAGTAAAGTCTTGTCCATGCTTAATTGGCCACTGTTTATTTAATTCATTTCAGTAGCAAAGATGTTGTAACAACAATTCCAAAGCCCCAAAGATAATCTATAAACTGCGTAATGCATTTGGCATGCAAAATGTTACTAGCAAAAACCACACAGTAGAGTGGCGGCATGTGCTGTACATGACATTTTCAAATTGCTAAACTAGACGCAATCCCAAACAAGAATGCACAAAACTCAGACACAATTCAGCAGTCAGAAGAGTAATTCACAATATGTTGGTTAATTGAACAAAAGTGGAGTCCAAGTCACCAAACTTTGGCTTCTGACCTAACATAGTACCAAAAGGAGGTACCACAGGATAACAAGGCTTTGCATTTGGTGTTGCAGAAGCAGTCCAAAACCACAAGATAACAAAACTATACAAAACATGGAACAAACATAGAGCATAAATTAAGGGGAGAACAGAGAAAAAGGAAGAGATTCATTTACTCAATCATCACACGTCTAAACTCCTTCACCTTACTAACTTGATGTTAGATTTCTTGTACATACTTGTATACTCTCCCTTTCAAAGCACAAGGATTGCCCTATATTGTGCTGAGTTGGACGGATCAATTTGAAAATTTTATTCCATATTTAAACGACATATGGACTGGCGATAAAGAACACAATACACGAAGAGGTAGAGTAGACACATACTAAATGAGAGTTTATCCTATCCTGTTATTTCCTAACCAAACTCCCTCAATATAAGAATTACACAAGACTAAAGATAGAATAAGAGACAGAATAGCATTATCACATTCTACTAACACAACAAACAACGGATTAACATAGGATAGGATAATTCATAAATCATTAGAGTTTTGAAATAAGGACTACACATTCAACCAAATCCTAAGGAAACCAATTATAAAGGAAAGATAGCGAACGACAATAGAGATAGAACACACCATATCTTCACAACAATAGCACCATGCAGCTCATAAGCATTTTCATACCCTGCCTCCTCGAAAAAAATCCAAAACTATCATCTAAAATAGCACAATATAAAACTAACCAGAGCATGAGCCTGATTCAATACAATTACCTTTTCAAGCTTTATCATCTATCTGCTTATCTTCCACATCATTAGTTGTAGTTGTAGCAGCTGCCTCTCCTCCCTCAGCACTCTCTGTCGGAGGCTGAACTTGTTCATCCTCGGGAAGTGGCTCCTCCACATAGTCATTTTCAAATGCATCGGCAGGAACCTCATAAATCCTAACCTGTGGCTTAGACGGATCCTTAACAAGCACATACTTCCCTTCATTCAATTTCATGCACAAGTCGACAATAGATTTGACAATACCCCACATATTGGCTGTGTTCAAATTAATCTGCGCTGCAAAGTCCCTGGGTTTGTAACCAACCACAGCCAAAATAACATGATTAAAATGATCACGGGGATGAATCCTGGACACATATCCCAACTTCATCATATCAGCACTAGCCAAAAGGGCCTGAGCAGTCCACTTAGCCAATTTATTGGCATTGTTCTTAAGCTCAGTAGCCAAGACAGCACCCCTTTGAGTCTCCAACTTCTGCCTCCAATCGACACCGGAATACTTAGGATCAAACTCATTCAACGCATTCAAAGTGAGGAAAGACCTCTGTTTGTTGAGATCAAGGACACTATGAACCTCACACCTGGCAACAAGATACATATCATCATCAAGCTTCCACCTCCTATACCTATAAGCGACAGAAGCAACCTCTTCACCCTCGTTAGCAAAAGGGTTGGGCTCGTCAAAAGTGACCTTATTGGAATCCCTAATCAAAACCTGTTGGGAGAAATTCTGGTTGATATAAGCAGCCTCGACGCTCAAGGAATGAGCGGAATTAATATCATCCTTAGCCTCAGGCAAAGGCTCCTGAGAGGTCTCATGAACGGAGAGCAAATCGAGCTGGGAGCCGTCGCGCTTATCGAAGAAAAGCTTGTTGCCAACGCGCTGAACGACAATATCCCAGGAATAAACAGAGCGAGGAGCGCACATGAGAGTGGAGAGAATAGTGTCGGTGGCGAAAACGGTGGCTTTGTCCTCGTTGGCGAGACGGCGAATGACAGGGTCGTCGGTGGTGGTGACTTTGAAGAAGTTACGATTTTTGAAGCGTTCAAGGCGGCGTTCGTTTTTGGGAGTGATGCGGTCGTAGGAGCGGTCGTAGTATTCGAGGGCGCCACAGAGAAGAAGGTCATGGGGTTCGGGAACAGTGAAGGAGAGCTTAGAGAAGGTGGAGAAGGGGATCTGGTCGTGCATGTTCCATTCGGGTTGGATATCCACAGAGGATTTGAACACCGCGGCTTCGCGCCGTGGCTGGTTAGGGTTAGACCGGTTCATGTGGTAGAGACGGTCTCTGCGGGCCCGCTCCTTCTCCTGTTCGCGCTTCCTTGCCTCAACCTCCTCGTCGCGCCGCTGAGGGAGTTGCCGCTGTTGCTGGAACCGCCATTTCGGCCCAAACTTCGGCCGCGGAGGTGGCTTGCCGTCCACCAGCCGGAAGGACCCGTCGTCGTCCGCTGACCCTGGGAAAGACTCGTCGTTCGTGAAGTCGAACACGGCGTCCGGAGAGTTCTTCGACCGGGTCGGGTTGTTGAAGTTGCGGGTCCAGTCAGCGATGCGCCCTAGTTTGTCTGATCGGGAGAAGGGGGCGAAGGGCACGTTCAGAGGAAGGTTTCTGTTTGTCGCCGCCGCTGACTCCGGCGGACCCCATCCGTCGGGGTTGAACGGCACGGCTCCCACGTCGAAGGCTTTCCCCATGGATCTGAGTGAAAAACCCTAATTGGAAAAACAATGTCTTTTCCTGCCTCTTTACGCCTTCTATCGTATTCTTATGTTGTTGGGCTGGACTTACACCCTATATAATATAACATTTCATCTATTCATTAATAAATTAACTCATGTAATTTACTTTTGAAATTTTCTCTCTGCCCCTCTAGGTATAAAAACAATTTAACTTTTTCTTTTTATACCTCTTTTGAAAATATCTCTCTTTTTGAAATTTTATGTCATGGGTTTTTTTTTTTTTTTCATTATTTGCCTAAAGTTTTCACCTCCATATAATTTTATCTTTTCATTCATGATTGTCACTGTTCCTATCCTGTTCGATATAAAAAAATTTGTAAATTCTTTACAAGTTCATATAGGAATGGATTACAAATTTTATAAATTTGTAACAAAATCTATAAAATTTGCAGCTTCCAAAAGGATTTGAGGCTTGGATTGCTTACGGAAGGAAAGAGGGAACTCAGCTCTAACACCCTCGTATATGTCTTCCTCCTCCATTTTTTTACTTCTATTACCATCCTATATATTATGGATCACGTTTACCCACTCCTCTTGTTCAGGAAAATTGTTTTTTGCATTCCTGACTTACTTTTTCAACTCCCCCAATTTTCCAACTTTACCCTCCTCCTCCTCCCTCTTTATTTTCTAATATCCTATTTTTTTCCCTCTCGCTCTCATGTCTCCTTGTCTCGTCTCTCTCTGGCTCACTCTCACGTTTGAGTTCCTTGATTGTTAGTAAGTATTATACATTGCATTTTGTGATATATTGCGAATCAGTCAATCCACAATGAATTTGTATTATGTTGTTGGTTTTATTGTGTTGCTATATATTAGTTGGTGTGCTAAATATAGTTTAATTGAAGATATGGTTAGAACGAGAGGTGAACATAACTAAGCCCATTAGGAAGAATGAGTACATCCTACTTTATCTACAATGGGTAGACTCAATTTCATAAAAAAATACCTAACATAAACATCATTAGTACATGTACAAAGAAAACTAAGAATCACATGTGACTGAAGAAACAATCCATATTACTCGTTTTATTGCCTAATTGCATTACTTTGTAAGTCCATGCCTTAAAAAATTTGTTCTTGTGCGAAATCTGTAAGGACTTATTTATTTAATAGGTTATAAATTTATAGAATAAATAGTGAAAATAATTAAATTTATGTTTTTATTTAAATTGCTAATTGATTTGAGATGTGATGGATTTATTAGTTTGATAATACTATTTGGTTGTATTCGGTTGATGATATAAGGATGAGGGAGATGAGAATAATTATTATTATTTTGTTTTGGAAGATTTTAGTTGAGTTTTGAGAAGTTTTCAGAAATTTAATTATTTTTAGAAAGTGTGGTGCGAGTAGCAAAAGTAGATTACTAAGTACATCCCCAACACTATAAATCTTTTCTCCTTTCTCTTTCTCCTTCATGATGCATCTCCATTTTTTGTTTCTCCAAAATGGTCGTTTTCTTCTCTCCTCTGCATGGCCATCCAAACTCAAGTGAAATCTAACTCGGTCTCTTCCATTGTTCCTAATTTTGAAAGGTGATCAGTATAGGTATGTCTCATTATATTTTTCTAAACCTTTTTCTGATCGTTTTAGATTATTTCGTTTTCATTAAAAAGGAGATTCCTTTATAAATTCTAATTTTCTTTGGTTTCTGTTGAAATTGGGATTCTTGTCAGGTTTCTGTGTAATTTCTTTGGGTTGATTCTTCCCCTTCTATTTTAATCGGCTTTTAGATAGAGAAATAGGTAAGGAAAGTTCTTTTGTTGATTTTTATCAATGGATAAGTGATTTGGTATTTGAGAGGTTTAAGCTATTTGAGACAATGAGTATTTTGACTATGTTTTGAGCTATTTAAGATAGCATGTATTTTAATTGTGTTTTGAGCTATTAAGATAGTGTGTATTTGATTGTGATGTGAGCTAATTGAGTTAGCATATATTTGGATCTCATAGTTGAGCTATTTGGGATAACATGCATGTTAATTGTATTAATGAGCTATGTGTGATAGTGTATATTTTGATGGTATGAATGAGCTATTTGAGATAACATGTATATCAATTATAAATATATAGTGATGAGGTGTTGTATTAAATGCATGATGGTATGTTAGTTGATACATGCTTTGAGTAATATGTGAAATTGTGCATTGTGTGTGAATGATGAGTTGTTGAAATTGTGTGTATGGATGATTGAAGATTGTAATTCATTAATAAATAATGCTAATGAATCATGTTGTGGACTGTTAGGAGGAGGTAACAGAGCTCTTGAAGTGATGCATTGAATTAGGGAGGTAGATAGGTTTAAGTGGTCCTGGTGTTAAGATCTTGTTTCAGGTGATGATGGAGTGTTAGAGCCCTATGTCGGGTGATGCTCAGATAACAATGTGATGCGTGTTACGGCCATATTTCAGGCAATGATACATTGGGCATTAGTTGGTTATTTAGTGAGTATGTTAAGACTTCAACTGGTTATCGAATGATTCAGATAGAAATCAGATACTGGTGTGGAGGGAAGTTAGATGAACTGTTACCTTGGTATTCGAATTCAATGTAGTAAGTCTTTGTAGAAAAATGTTAGCTGAATGTTGTGAATGCTTATGTTTAAGTAGAGCATGAGTGTGATTAATTGGTTGTGAGTGTTTATATTTAGGTGGAGCACAAATGTGATTGAATTAAAATACAAGTTAAAAAAATAAATTACACAAATTATGAAAAGAAGTAGATCTAATTTAATTTTATACCATTAATAAAAAAGATTATTTATAAAATATATTTTTACTGAAACTTAATATCATCAATAAAAATAATTATAAATAAAACCTCAATAAAGATATTTTTCATCTAGTATCATTATATATTAAAAGTAGTTAAAATTTAATTATATTTTAGTTCAAAAAATATTTATTTATTATAATTCAATCAAATGGACTACTTAATTATATAAATTTCATCTACGTGATATATATAAAAAATTATTGAAACATAAAATCAATAATTTATTCACTTTTAATTAACATTTTGTATGCAATAGGTGTGTTTTTTATTAGTAGCCTGGTTTATTTAATGAGTTTAATTGGTATACATCGTCAATGTAAAAATTTTTACACTGACATTCAATCATAACCCTTCATTCATGGTAAATGAAAAGTTATAATTGAATGTCAGTGTAAAAATCTTTTACACTGACAGTGTATACCAATTAAACTCTTATTTAATTCTATAAGATTATCTATATATAAGATTAATAAATTAATTTAAACTTATAAATTTAAATATTGAAAAACATTATTAACATATTTTAATCTAGAAAATAATAAGCTTAAGCAACAAATTTTAAATTTACGGATAAAAAAAAATCCTCAAACTTAAACTATTCACAAGTTGATTGATTTTAATTATTTAAATTTTTATAATAGAAAAAACATTCTTAACACTTAAAACTTTAAAAATGGTACAAATGATTGTGATTTATTGAAACTAAAAATTAATTAAATAAAAATAGTTCAATTAAAATTAAATTTTTAATAGTTGCAATAAATTATTTATAGTTTAATAAATTTAATTGTCTTAAATATGAAATAATTAAATTAAATATAAAAATATAATAATTATACTATTAAAAATAAAGAAAACTTAAATTATTTTTAATTAGTAATTTTTTTATTTATTAAGTTTAACCATTTGAAAATAATGATAAATATCTACTCGAAAATATAAACCTTTTCAAAATGTTAAATAGCTAAATATAAATAAATTTAATAATAGCTTAAATGTTATTTTTATTTTCTATTTTAGAACAAATATTTTTTATCCTTATATTTTTAAAATATGTAATTTTGTCCTCTATTTTAAGATAGAATAATTAAACTCAATTTCGTTATGAGTTTTCCCTGCCAAGTCTCTTGTTTATGCCTCATCAAGTGGAACAAGACTTTGTTGTCTTGTTTTGATATATTACCAGTTTACCACCATAATCTTACACTGCTAACCAATCTCAAATCTTTCTTGATATAATTTTTAAAGTAATTATAATCTGTTAAGAATGTAAAAAATCTTTATGTTGTTGGTGCATGTATTATTTATTCATTAAAAGAAATGCCTTAAAAATCTACTTTCTACCTGGTGCAAGCAGCAGTGACACCGTAATTATAAACTTTCATTTGTACGGAGAAAAGTGGACGAGTGTTTAATTTATGGCATGAAGTGTCAACTACAACTACACATGAAGCCATAGTTTCATAAGTTGTGCATATGCACACAGCCCAAAAATAGATGCTTTCACCTTTGTGTGCAAGCCTAAATATCAATTACTATCACATGAATGTCATAAAGTGACTACACTAAGAGAACCCACAAAAACAAACCTTCATTTTTAATTACAATGGACTTGGTGTACAATAAAAGCCAGGACACTTGAAAGGTTCATGTGAATTTGGGTTTAGGAACAGGGCCACTATTTTGATGCACGAGACCAAGCTTTTGAATCCAATGAAGAAACCCCTTCTTATGATCCAAACAGGGGCTTGACACAACATGTCTAGGCACAAGGCAAGTGAAACACCAATAGTAAGAAGCTTAGTGTGCATTACGCTACCATGCTGGCCGTTCAAAATGGTCCATAAAAACCCCAAACTCTAAAAGACTAGAAGAAACCATAGATGACAAAGTGGGATTTGGAGAGGGAGAAGGTGCTCTGAACCTTTAGCATGCATTTGAGAATCGCCCTCAAATACAAAGGTAGTGTTCACAAAGAACAATTCATTAAAGGCAAGGAATCAAGATAATACAGAACCTTTAAAAAAAGGCTGACAATGAAAAAAAATAACAAGTGATAAATAAGAGTGCAATATTCACATTACAAACCTAGAAGACTTGAATTACAAAGGAAGATACCTTATTTACTACTGCAAAAGCAGCCTGTATTGGATTCATATCCTCATATGGTATCGTTCCGGTCAACATTTCCCATAAGATAAGCCCAAAACTGTAGACATCAACCTTTCTCCCATAGGATTTCCGTGTCTTCATCGATAAGGACATTTTCAAGTTTAAGGTCTCGATGAATGACACCTTGAGAATGTATATATTTCATTCCTCGAGCAATATCCAGAGCAAAAGCTGTTAGCTTTTCTAGAGAAATAGCCTGGTGTTCCAATTTATGTAAATATGCCCTCAAGGAACCTTCAGAAAGATATTCAGTGATAATACAATAAACCGGTGGCTTTCTGCATGCTGCTGACAACTGTAATCAGATCAAAACACACAACGAAGTACATACAAATTAGCATCCTCATTAGTTATCTTACTATCATACGATCTATGCAATTGGATCAAACTAAAAGAGAAAGGATGAATAAACAAATATGCATACTGTTAAATTTTAATATTTCAACATGATTAAAGTTTCAAATTCAATCCAATAATTAGAACAAAACAACAGATACACTAACCTCAATCAAAAGGCATAAAAGCCTACATCAAGACTAAGCATATATAATTTGCAATCAGTATACACAAAAGAAGGACAAAATGTTATCACCTTTATAACATTTGGATGCTGAAGACGAGATAACAGGGTGACTTCTCTAATGAACTGTTTCTCTAATCGAAAAGCCAAGGATACACTTTCATCATCTTCAGGCACCATAATTATTTTAACAGCAACCGTCTCATCCTTATATACACCATGGTAAAGCCGACTATGAGCCCCATGAGCAAACTTCAGGCGCAAAAACAGCCGAGACATGTCAACATTCCACTCTTCATCTGTTTCAACAGCAGTAATCTTCCCTCCACCATTATCTAAAAGCTTAGTCCATGCTGAATCCTTGCGGTGCTTTGACTTCACTAGCCTATTTGGACTACGAGAAGATGAATTTGAAATTGATTCCTTAGTCTCCAGAGAATCCTTGTTCAACAAGTTCACCGAATTCCTCTTTTCCCTCTGGGGATTTGGTGTGGAGAACCTCTTCTGCTCATGTCTAGCTTCCCTGAAGACCTCAGAAAGAAAAGTCTCAGGCAATGGTGACAAAGATCTCTGCTTGTTTGTTATGGGGTGTCTATAACTTGTAAAAACTTTTGCTCTGACTGAATGCTAATAGAAATAGAGTCTAACCTAGAAGGATCCAAATGATGGCACACTGTGTGTGAAAACTTTGTTCTCCTAATCCGTGAATTAGTGTCTTTCCCCATCTTATTCTCAAGTTTTCCTTTCTACAAAAACCTTATGTTCAAGATTTTGCACTTACAAAACTATATAAATTTCTTGAGACCCTTCAACAACAATGAGTGAGGAATCACAAAAAAGAAAACACGATCTTTCCATTTGGAAACAAAACGGGTAGGATTAGTTCAATTAAAAGCTAAAGATAGAGGCAACACAAACACTATTCGATAAAGAACTTGACGCTCCATAAACAAAAAGGGTAATAGAAGATGTCTTGTTTGAGCGTGTGTAATTGAAATACATGGTTTAGAGTGTAGTGGTGGAATGTGCGGAACATAGGTAGAATGTAAGACAGACTGGGCTTTCGCAGTGCGTTCTTATAAAATTATTTTCAGTTTAAATATTAATAAATTTATTTTGGTAATATTTTCTAAAAATAATTTTTAAAAACAATTTTTATTTTTTAATTTTAAAAACTAAAAAACAGTAATAGTAGAAAATAGTTTTTCTTTTTATTTTTCTATTTTTGTTTTGAAAACTCAAAATACAATTGTTTTTATCGAAGTTTGGCAGAACGACTATCCTTTCAATCCTTTGGACCTTAGAGCTCTAAGAGACAGGTGTGTACTTACAAAAGGGACTCTGATGCCCAAGTTAGTGAGGGAGTAAAAGGATAGAGATTAAAGTGTGAGACATTAGATACTTGAGGAGGGCCTAGTATCCTCATTTTAAGGAGGTCTCCAGGCGTGGTTCTAAGTTACCTTTTTTACTGTTGTCCTTAAGATTTGTCTCTAGTTACCCTTTTTTCCGTTCTCCTTAAGATTTGTCTCTAGTTACCCTTTTTATAGGAATAGGCCTTTTCTTCTGGGCTTTCGACGAACACCGAGTTGTGGTCGATGCAGGAGCGTTCGTGCCGCGGTGGAGATCGGCGACCGAGCTCGGGGAGTGGTCCCGAGGAGGGTGTTGGGAGGGTACATATCCCCAATCTTGAGACGATCCAGGTATTGGGAGCGATGCTAAGACTGTGAGTACAAGGTCTATGAGTGGGGTAGGTGGGTGGGTACATACGTGTCACCTGGGTTGGCCCGTGGGGTTTTGTGATGTGACAGTTGACGTCCTTTGGCACGCATTTTTGGGAAATGAAACGGAGCTGCTTTTGTATTTAAACTAGCGGGAGAAGTTTCCTCTCGCGTTTGCTAAAACATGTTCTAGTTTCTCCCATTTCTCCCACGAAACTGCCCCATTGTCGGTGGCGTGTCTTGGCTTGCTTTGGTTCGTTATCAACTGGTATGTTGCTTCCTTCTTTCTGGGTTTTGCTTAGCTTGTCTAGGATGTCTACTTCTGAGAGTTTAGGGTACACCTCGCCAAGGGCAGATGGTGTATCATTACTATAAAGAGCGGGTGGCCAGCCTAACTTGAGGCCCCGTCCTTGTGGAATACGGATCTGACCTCGTTGCAAGTGATGTTAGACAACCGGCTTCTATCTAAGGAAGATCAGGGTTTGATGGAGTTTGTCGGGGTTGAGGGGTCTATTGACTCTACTGAGGTCTTCCTCTTCCGGTCCATTGCGATCATGCGCTTCTACAAAAAAAAATAAAATTTAAAGCCAAGAAGAAGGCGAAGGCCCACGTGGAAAACAAAAAGAAGATGGCCGAGGAAAGTTGCCTCTGATGTCGTGATCCAGTTTGGACTACCCTAAAGGTGAAGCAGGGTAAGGTGATAGGCCTGGAGGCAACCGTCACCCAACGCTTGAAGGAAAACGAGGTGCTAAAGGAAGAGTTGCGAAAGGAAAGGGCACCTCGGGCATAGGTGGAAGTGGAGAGGGCCGAGCTACGGAAGGAGGTGGCCTCCTTGAAAGAAGGGGTTGAAGGTCAATCTGATGGCCTAATGATGGCAGCCCTGGAGAAAGCCTTTAGGAGGGCTATGGAGCAGGTCAAGGTCTTGGCCCCGGGGGTAGACTTTGCCCCCTACAATCTTTGGGCATCCATTAAGGATGGGCGAATCATCCCTGTTGAGGTGGAACCTGTAGAAGGCACCAAAGTGTTGTAGAATAGCGAGAGTGCTCCGTCGATGGAGGTGATCGCGTTGACGCGGGGGCGTCTGAAGCAGGGGAAGCCGCTGTCAAGCCCGGGGCGGCCGAGGGGGGTGTCGAGACCCAAGTTGTGGTGCCTTAGCTTTTATTCTTCTCTTGTAAAACTATTGAATTTTTATTATGTGCAACTTTTCTTGTAAAACTCTTGTAAGAAAAACTATGTTGTGATTAATAATGTATTTTACCCCTTTTTTCGGGGTTTTATTATGGCAACTCTTTTATTGTTTGTGTGTTTTTGTGGGTACTAAGTGAAATGATAGTTAAAGTGATTTGGCATGACGAGTAGTCTGTAGGCTGTGAGAGCCGAGAGCATCGAGTAGGTGATAGGCTGCAGGGGCCGATGGCACCGAGTAGGCGATAGGCCGTGAGGACCGAGAACGTCGAGTAGGTGATAGGTCATGGGAACCAAGAGCGCCAAGTAGGTTATAAGTCATAGGGGCTGAGAGCACTGAGTAAGCGATAGACAAAAGCTGCTAAAAACGAGATTGATTATGGTCATTATTACTTAGTGAAGTGCTTACATCAATAGGGCGTGCCTCGTTAAAACTTTCCCGGCCAAAACCCAGTTTCTCTTTTATTGGGAAAAAAGACCCGGGTAGGAAAAACAGTACTCCACCGTCGTGACTAGCTGTAGTAAGTCTTCAGGTGGGTTGCATTCCAAGTTCGAGGTAAGTCGTCTCCTCTGAGTGTTTGTAACTGACATACTTCATTGGCCAGGGCGCCCGTGATGCGAAAAGGTCCTTCCCATGTCGATGCTAGCTTTCCCTATCCATGTTCCTTCCTTGCTTCTCCTCGTCGATGCCAAACTAGGTTGCCTAGCTAGAATGCACGTCCGACCACCTTGTTGTTGTGCCTTCTTATGACTCTTTGCTTGCATGCTGCTTCCCTTACACAAGCTGCCTCTTGGACTTCGTCAAGTAGATTGAGAGCAGTGAATGTTGTGGATGAGTTGGAGTCAGGCTAGAAATGAAGGTGCCGGAGTGAGGGTTCTCCGAGTTCTAGCAGAATCATGGCGTCTATTCCATAAGTGAGACAAAATGGGGTCTCCCCTGTTGAAGACTAAGGTCGTTAGTGATATCCCCATAATACTCCTAGTAGCTTGTCGACCCACGTGCCCTTGTGCTCCTTGAATCGCACCCTGAGCTCAGTTAAGATAACTTTGTTGGTGGCCTCGATAAGTCCATTCATTTAGGATTGTTTGACCAAGGTGGTTGCGTGCTGGATGCTGAGGTTTTGGGGGAAGTCTTCGTATGAAGCAGTAGTGAATTGCTTTCCATTGTCAGTGATGATGGTGTGGGGGAGACCAAAGCAACATATGAGGGACTACAGGTGAATTTTTGCACATGTTGGGCAGTGATACTGGCCAGGGGGGTTGTCTCTATCCACTTAGTGAAGTATTCAATGGCCACCAGTAGGAACTTGACTTGCCCTTTGGTCGGCGGGAATGGACCGAGGATGTCCAGTCCCCATGTGGCAAAGGGCCAAGGCGAGGTTATCGAGTAGAGTTCTTTAGGGGGTGTTCTTGGCTTGTTTCGTGTCACTGGCATTGTTCACGCCTCTTGTGTATGTTTTGTAGTCTTTATGTAGAGTTAGCCAATAGTAGCCAGCTCTTGTGACTCTCTGAGCGAGGTTCCAAGCTCCTGAGTGGGAATTATAGATGCCTTGATGGACTTTGTTGAAGACGTACTCGACTTCATTGATCCCTAGGCATTTGAGTAATGGTCGCGAGAAATTGCGCTTGTAGAAGTCGTAGTTGTTTAGCTTCTAGGGAATTGTCCGGAAGGTCTTCCTTGACGAGGAAGTTTATCAACGGGGTACGCTAATCAGCTTGGACATGCATACTGGTCATGACCTCGAGCTTGGCAGTGGTGTGATGGTTCAGTCGTTCCTGTATGATCATTCACCGCTGAACTCCCTGAGAGGTGGTGGCGAGCCTGGATAACACGTCTACCCTGCCATTATCTCTTCTAGGAATGTGGGAGACGTTAGTGTCATCAAATTTTTCTAGGGCTTTCTTCGTGAGGAGGAGATATCTTTGCATTTGGGACTCCTTGGCCTGCATGACCATTGACCTATCCTGCGACTAGTTGGGAATCTATGTTGCACCTTATTTTTTGTACTCCTATATCCTTGGCTAGGCGCAGTCCTGCCAGCATGGCCTCATATTCAGCCTGGTTGTTTGTTGCTTTGAAGTCGAATTGCAGTGCCTGCTCGACCTCCAGGTCACCAGGTCCGGTGAGCGTTACGCTTGCACGACATCCTTTGGAATTAGAAGAGCCATCCACGTGGAAGGTCCACCATTGATCTTCCTTGTCCTCTTGTGGCGAGTTGTCTTCCTTACTGACTAATGGTAATTTTGTCATGAAATTGGTGAGAGCCTAAGACTTGATGGGGCCTCATGGTTGGTACTTGAGGTTGAATTCAGAGAGCTCAATGGACCACATGGCCATGTGTCCCTCGAGGTTAGGTCGACACAAGACCTGTTTAAGCGAGTGGCTACTCATTACGAGTATGGTGTGACCTTGGAAATAGGGGCGTAGCCGCCGGCTGGAGTGGACAAGGCACAAGGCTAGCTTTTCCACCATCTGATATCTGGTTTTGGGTGGCTGCAAGACACGACTAGTGTAATACACAGGGGTTTGGGTCTTGTTGTTTTCCTGGTCAAGGACCGAGCTAATGGTATGGTTACTTACGGACAAATAAAGCATGGGTTATCTGCCCTGTTCTGGCTTAGAAAGGATAGATGGTCGGGATACGAGTTCCTTGAGTTCTATTCTACTTCCTCAATCCACTCTAACTTACCTTTGTTTTTCTTAAGTTTGATTTAGTTTTTATAATATTTTTTTACTAACTCAAGACTGATAAAATTATTCAAACAAAACATGAATAAAGAACACATTTGTTTTATTATTTACTTTTTAATTTTGAACCATGTATATTCACATTATTATTCAGGCACAAATTTTTTTATTGGAGTCCTTTATTTTTACAACCTCAAAATACAATCGTTTAAAATGTTTCATTGTTTTGCATGTTCAATTGAGGTTCTTCATTTTTATGCTTACAACAACAAGTACCTTGTTGACAAATACGTAAAGATTCGTAACAAGTATTATCAGGAAGTTAAGTAATACAATCCTTGTCAATAGAACATTGAACAGTTGGTATTTTTTAGGATGAAAAACTTGTAAAGTTCAATATAAAATATTAATCATATAACATGGAAAAGTTAAATAAAAAAATAAATACAATGACAAAGAATGACAAACAAAAATAATGAATGATGCTTTTGACATATTTTTTAGGTCGCAATATTAAGATACCATACATGTCAAACACCAAAAAGTTGAAATGACTTTTGCCCAAAAAAAAAGTTGAAATGACTCGATATTTAGAATCGAATAAACTTTTATTGTCTATGTTCAAGAATCCAAATTAAATATGGCTCTAAAAATATTAACTTTTAAAATCCCATTAAAATTTACCTTTTAGATTTTATAATTTTTTTAATTGAAATTTATGTATTTGGTTTTGTTCTAGAGTTATTAAGCATTTGTTTTACAAAACTCATTATCTTTAATTTTAATTTTCACACCTTTTTCTTTCTTTCCCCAATAGTACAAACAAATATAGTAAACACATTTTACTGAAACTCCAATACAATCCAAATAAGGAGGGGGATGGCTATCTTCATTCCTAACACATTTAACTTTATCTATCTCTCCTGTCTTTGTAATTGGTACTTGTGACCATGAAATACCTAGAAATTAGTTAAATATATGATTTTAATAAAGTATATATGAGTAAAATATCAGATGTAACATGAAAGAGATAAATACAAAACAAATACTATAACAAGCTTTTCTGGTAACAAAGACGAACACAAATTAATGCTAATTTGAATGAAGTTTTGACATATTTTCTAGGTTATATATTAGCATTTTTTCAATAATGTGATACGAAAATAAGAGTAATATTTAAACATGACTTGATGTTTCTTAAAATGGATGAATGGTTATTAGTAGCAAAAGGTTGAGGACTTCATATACTGGAAAAATAAATATTATAAAATTAATAATTATATTTAATAATATTTAATAAATAGAAGACAATTAATATTGTTCAATATTATATTATTATATACAAAATTAATTTAGATATCAATAAATTAAGATTATTAATGTATTTGGTTTTGTTCTAGAGTTATTAAGTATTTTCTTTTAACAAAACTCATTATCTTTAATTTTAATTTTTATACCTTGTTCTTTCTTTTCCCAATAACACAAACAAGTACCATAAGCACATTTTGTTGAAGCTCCCATGCAATCAAAATAAGAAGGAGGGAGATTGTAATCTTCATCTCTGACACATTTAGCTTTATCTACATCTTATGCCTTAATTTGTAACTGGTACTTGTGACGATGAAAAACCTAGAAATAAGTTAATGTATGAGTTTAATAGAGAATATATGAGTAAAATATCATATGTAACATGAAAGAGATAAATACAAAATAAATAAATACCATAACAAGTTTCTGTGGTAACAAAGACGAACACAAATGCTAATTTCAATGAAATCTTTCCCATATTTTCTAGGTTATATTTTAGCATTTTTTAAATAATATTGATGTGAAAATAAGGGTGATATATAAACTCGATGCTTGTTAAGAGAATTTGATGTTTCTTAAAATGGATGAATGAATATTTATAGCAAAAACTTGAGGACTCATTCATACACTAGAAAAATAAATATTATAAAAGCCATAATTGAAGTTATTATTTAGTAAAAACTTACTACTATTATATTTTTATTTAAATCCAAATTTTGATTGATTAAACATTACTAATTATGTAAATAATTTTTATTTTCTTTACAATGTGTTTGGATGTGAAATTTCAAGAGGGCAATTCATTTCATTTTAGAATTTCAAATTGCTTTATGACGAAATACCTTGTTTAGAAGAGAAATTTTAAAAGAATTTGAAATCTTAGACATTTTGGAAGACATTTTGATTAGTTAAAATTATAGAATTTCAAATTTCTTAAAAAAAAATTAAGAATTTGAAATTCTTCAAACCTACTCTTCTTTTACTAGAATTGCCTAAGAGTGTGTTTGGAAAAATTAGCTAAAATTCTAGCTGAAAAGCTAGCCGAAAGATGAAAAGTTAGCTGAAAGCTGAAAAATTAGTTGAAAGTGTTTGGGTAAAACAAGTTGATAAACTAGCTAGAAATTGTAAAATGACAAATAAGGTCATCATTAATCATTAGATCAACAATGAGGTATTTAAAATAATTATAACATGTTTTAATAATATAAATTAATTAATACTTAAATTATAAATTATTATACTTATATATTTAAATTATAAATTTTTATAGTAACATAATTAACTTATACATTTATGTAATTGCATATTTAAATAATAAATTATTATAATTAATATTTAAATTATATTTGTATAATTAAATATATAAAAATTTTAAATTGCATATTTAAATTATAATTTTCCTATAATTATACATTTATATTATAAATTATTATAATTATATTAATGAAAGAGAGAGAAATGAAGGAGAGAAATGATGTATAATGTGATGAGAGAAAATTAGTGGGGGACAATGTATTAATTACTGAGGATAAACATGTAAAAATAAAATGCTAGTAGCTCCTAAAAAAAATCCTAGATTTTTTCTATCCAAACGAAGCTGAAAAAGCATTTCAACTACCATTTTCGCTAGCTTTTCAACTTTCAGCTAGCTGAAATGGCAAACCAAACACACTCTCAGGTTATTTTTTACTTGACATCTGATAAATTTTTTTCAGTTGACATTGATTAGAATTACTTTTTAGTTGATGTCAACAAAAATTATTTTTTTATTGATTTTCTTAACATTCTTTAAAAGATATGTCACTACGATTTTTTGCTAACATTAGCTAAAATCATTTCTTAGCATGCAAACCTCCAAAACATTAGCTATAACACTTTTTGTCTTACTCTACAGTATGTTGATGGCTAAATTTAAATTCATACTTTTGTGGTTAAATTAAAATCTATTTTATTAGCTAAAATAATTTAATCGATATTTTTAATTATTAAATATTTTTTAATAAAATAAATTTTTATTTTTAGTAAGAATTGAAATATATCTAAAAAAAATAATATAAATTTAAATTACCTTATCAAACAAAACATTTGAAAAATAAAATCATTTGAATTGAAAGATTTCAAATTCAAAGTATTTTGAATTTCTTGTATTTGTAAAAAAAAATTTTATCCAAACATAAGTTAATGTTTTACATATCATGGTACACCAAAAACTATTCTTTTCTTACCCAATTGAAACAACTACAATATAGTTTAATAGTTTGACCACAAATAATATTTAATAAATAGAAGGCAATTAATATTGTTCAACATTTTATTATTATATACAAAATTAATTTAGATATTAATAAATTAATATATGAATGTTTTTGGTTTTTTTTGAAGAGTTATTAAGTATTTTTTTTTTCACAAAACTCATTATCTTTAGTTTTTATACCTTGTTCTTTCTTTTCCCAATAACACAAACAAGTACCATAATCATGTTCTTTCTTTCTTTCACTAATAATAATGTCATTCGGAGGGAAAGTTGTAGACTTCCACGGGTTTCGAAAGGTGCACGAAGATGGAGGAGGTTATACCACAGATAATGATCAAACAAGACCCAATGTCGAAGTCTCTACTGTTTGATGTTTTGCTGCCTATGTCCGACTTTGAAGCCAATAAAGAAAAACAAAAAGAAAAAGATAAAGGAAAAGAGAAAGAGAAGGATAAGAAGAGGAAGAGAGTTCTTTGAAAAAACTCAAAGAGGTCGAGACCTCTCTCCCTGATCTCACTGTGAGCATTGCACTTCTCCCCCAATCCTTCTTTAATGATGGGTTTGACACCCTGCTGCAAATGGGCAAGACTAGTGATTCGGTGTCTGAAGAGGGCTGAAAGGCCTTGGAGAGCATGAACCCTTCCCTTCAGTGGTTGAATTGTTGTGAGCTACTGGCATGCATAAACCTAAACCCTAAACCAACGAATTGGCCCAAGCTAAAAAACGTCATTTGAGAAGGTTTCAGGCTAGAAAGATCAAGTTGAGAAGGATATCATGGTCGATCATGCTACTAGCTTTCGCTACGTTGTTCGACAAAGGCACTTTTTCTGCATCGTTCTGGATAATTTTGAATTTAGCTAAGATTTTGATGTCTTTGAGGGGGGTGTACAGGAACTTAGGTGATGTTCCCGACAACTTGGCCCCAAATTGTAAGACTCCTAGCTCTTCCCTAGTTGACGACATCTAAGTGAAAAAGAGTAGGACCTTGTTAAAAACCTTTTTGGCAAATGAAACACAACGAGACTGAAAAATTTTGTCTTCATTTATAAGTGTAAAACCTTGTTAAAAATCTTTTCAGAAAAACCCATTTACATGGATAAAAAGATGAATAAGGAAAAGAATGCCCTCGGGAATTACAAGTACAAAGGAATTTCCTTGCATTTTAACTGTAATATTTCTTGAGATGGGTCAAGTTCCACATCCTAGGCATCAACTTCCTTGATAGTTTCTCAAGCTTGTACGCCCCATTGCCGAGGTTTTGGTTAATCTTCAAGGGTCTATCTCAATTAGTTGTCATCTTTCCTTCTATTTTTTCTTTCCTTACTTTAGTTGTAGCCCTCCATACTAAGTCCTTTTCTTTCCTTACTTTAGTTGTAGCCCTCCATACTAAGTCCTTTTTGTGGAAGCTCTTTGGCTGAACTCGAGAGTTGAATCTTCGAGTCATCTATTGCTTACATGCTTTTGTTGTAAGTAAGGCTTGATCTCTGACTTCATTGATGCCACCTAAGTCTATTCGAAGTTCTTATGAATTCTCTTATGCCTGGAAGTCTTGTGTACCATCCTCAAATTTTAAAATACAAATATTCGAATAATCATTCAGCTAAGAGAAGGTTAGATTGTTAAAAAAATATATTAAAAGATAAAACTATAAGAATTTTTTAATAATAAGAATAAGATCATGTTTCCCTTAAAATAGAAATAAAATAAAATAAATAAAAATTTGATACAATTTTGAATTTAATCTGTAAAAACTAATCTTTTATAAAAGATAAAAAATATAGAGAGAGGAAAATCAACCTTAAGCTATTATATATAAGGTTAACTAGTTCCCTCAGAATATCATATATTAGTTGATTATTCTAGGGTTAAGAAAGAGGGACATAGGAGCAGAAGAAAACAAATTAAAATGGTGGGATATTGCTTTAAGAGGTGAGTAAAACGTTTGTCTTTAACCTTCCATGGTATGGTTTTAAAAATTGTTGTTAATGCGTTTAATGTTTGCAAATTACTTTGATAATTGTTTTGAGATACCTCCATTTGGAATGGGGTTGAATTTTGAGATACATCCATCAAGGTTAGATGTATGAGATACCTCTGTTTCATACGAGGAAGAGGTTTTAGATAGCTCCTTTTAGATACCTCCATCCGGGATGGAGAAGAGATTCTGGATACCTCCATAATAGCGTGAGGAAGGCAATGGGATGCCATTGTATGGAATATGAGCTTATAGACCTTTTTGAAGAGTCTATTGAAAACCTAGTTCTGGGAACCGTAAAGTGTGAGTGAGTGATCATGAGTATCACGATAATTTGTGGATTGTGTGTTTGCATCGAAAACTATTTTTATCGTATTTATAATTATTGCTATAAATTATTTGGATAAATCTTTATTTATATATAAATAAAGATACTTTTTATTACTACAGGTATCATGGTTGTTTTTTTGGATTCCATGCCAGCTGAGAACAACATCATTTGCAAACCTCTTTTAAAAACTTATTTTATTCACTGAGATCATTATCTCATTAAAAGTGTTGTTTGCAGAGCTCTATGGAGAAGTTTTGGAAATCGAAGAGGCTTGAAGTCCTAGTTTGTTATTAATCAAGTAGTATTTGTTTGTAATAATTTTAGAATATGATGTCTTTGTAATTATTTTCGTTTTCTAGAGGTCTAGATTTGAGGATTATATTTTAATATTATGTAAGAATTTATGTATTTAAATACAAAATTTACTATTTCTTTAAATTCTTCACTATTTTTATTATGGGTTATTACTGTAACGACGAACGTTACATCTTGCCTCCTGAATGAAGCTTCCCCTATTTCAAACGGTAGCATTGCGTTTGTTCCGTATGTAAGTCGAAATGGGGTCTCTTAGACTGTGGGCTTGGGGTTGCATTGATATGCCTATAACACTTTGTCCAATTGATCTGCAATCTCTCCTTAGCACCCATGAGCCTTTTTTTCCAACTCCACCAGGATGACCTTATTTGCTGCCTCGGCTTGGTCGTTGGCTTGGGGATGCCCTACCAATGTCACCTTGTGTTTGATGCCAAGCCCTTCCAAGAAGGCATTGAACTTCTTATCCATGAACTGAAGGTCTTTGTTGGTAATGATTGAATGAGGGATGTCGAAGCGTGTCACAATGTTCTTCCATACAAACTTTTGAACATTTTGAGCCGAAATGGTGGCTAGAGGTTCAACCTTTATCCACTTAGTGAAGTAGTCTACCACCACCTGCAAAAACATACACTACCCTCGAGAGATAGAAAATGGGCCAAAGATGTCCATTTTCCATGTGCAAAAGGGCCACGAGACGATGGCCACTTTTAACTCGTCGGTTGTTGATGTATCTAGTTATCGTGCTTCTTATAGTGTGCATGTTTCTTCACAAACTCCAAAAGTCTCCCTTTAAATTAGGCTAGTAGTAACTGGCGCTTAATACTCATGTAGCTATGGATCTGGATCTTGAATATATCCCACAGATGCCTTGATGAATTTCTATTAGCACATAATCTGTCTCTTCTTTGTTCAAACACTTAAGCAAAGAGATTGAAAACCCTCTTTTGTACAATTCACATGCAACGACTGTATAGCGTGCTCTCGTAGGTTCTTGGCTTCGACAAGGTCTATTAGGACTTCATTGTTCTGAATCTATCCAATGATCTCAATTCTCCAGTCTAGATGGATGGTGGAGACCGAACAAATGGATATGTTGGGCGATGAAAATTCTTATTGTATGAATGTTTGAAGTTTCCCTGGTTTTCATGTGCTGGCTAGTTTGGCCAATTTGTTTGCCCTTGTGTTTTGCACCCTCAATATGTGCACTACCTCAACCAGGTCAAACTTCGCTTTGATGCTGATGAAAACATGGTAATATTGGAGAAACTTTGGATCGTTTACTTGGAATACATCATTCACTTGTTCGACCACTATTTTAGAATCCGTGAGGCAGCGGATCTTGGTTGCCCCCATATCTTCAGCCAACTTGAGTCTTGATAATAAGGCCTCATACTTTGCTTGATTGTTTGAAGCTTTGAAGCTGAAGTGTAATGATTGTTCCAAGGCAATGTTATTCGACCCCTCTAGGATAATTCCTGAATCAATTCCTCTGCTGTTCGAGCATCCTTCAATGTGTAAAGTCGATAGAGGGGGCTGAACTTATGGCCCCGGGTGGAACTCATTAAAAAATTTTTCCACTGTGCTTTGATTGGTCCCGTTGGCTCTTAACGTATGTCAAAGCCTAATAATTCTACTATCCGTGCCAATTTTCTTCTTGCCAATTCAAGTTTTCTTAGTGCTTATTTGACAACAGTTTTATAAAACTACTTTTAGTATTTAAAAACTAAAAAACTCGTTTGGATAGTGTTTTCTGAAAATAGTTTTCGAAAACAGTTCTGGTTTTTTAGTTTAAAAACTAAAAAACAAGAACAGGTAAAAGTAGTTTTGCTTTTCAGTTTTCTATTTTTGTTTTTGAAAACTCAAAATACAATCAGAATATGTTGTCTTATGTTTTTCATCAATGAAATATTAATAAATATGAACAAGTTTTTCCATTTTTATATCTTCAAAACAGTTTTCAAATAATACTTGTCAAACAAGTTTTTCTTTTCTTTTCTTCCCAAAAACAGTTTTTGAAAACTATTCTTGAAAACTCTTTTCAAAAACTAAAAAACAAAACCAAACAAATCAAGCCCTTAGTATTTAAAATCTAAAAAACTCATTTGGATAATATTTTCTGAAAACAGTTTTCGAAAATAGTTCTGGTTTTTTAGTTTTTAAAAACTAAAAAACATGAACAGCTGAAAGTAGTTTTGCTTTTCAGTTTTCTATTTTTGTTTTGAAAACCCAAAATACAATTAAAATATGTTATTTTTTGCTTTTGATTAATGAAATTTTAATAAATATGAACAAGTTTTTCCATTTTTACTTCTTCAAAATAATTTTTAAATAATACTTATCAAACAAGTTTTTTTTCTTTTCTTCTCAAAAATAGTTTTTAAAAACTATTCTTAAAAACTATTTTCAGAAACTAAAAACAAAATCAAACCAATCAAGCCCTTAAGTCTCGTTAATTTTGAAATTAGTTCTTTTTCAAAGGTCGCAGTACCCCTGGGAAATGCAACATAAGGCTATGACCATATTTTCAACCTCATCAAATACTTGTCAAACAGACTGCCCCATAGTTAAAAGACTAAGGGCTTGATTGATTTAGTTTTGTTTTTTAGTTTTTGAAAAGAGTTTTCAAAAACTGTTTTCAAGAAGAAAAGAAAAGAAAAACTTGTTTGGCAATTTTTATTTGAAAACTGTTTTGAAGATGTAAAAATAGAAAAACTTGCTCATATTTATTAGAAGAGTTTAATTGGTATGCACTGTTAGTGTAAAGATTTTTACAATGACATTCAATCACAACCCTTCATTCATGGTAGATTTGTTGACTTTACTCCTTACTACTTTAAAAGTCACATAAATAAAAAGTCATGATTGAATATCAGTGTAAAAATCATTTACATTGACGGTGTATACAATGAAACTCTTATTAGAATTTCATTAATAAAAAGCAAAAAATAACATATTCAGATTGTATTTTGAGTTTTCAAAACAAAAACAGAAAACTGAAAAGCAAAATTACTTTCAGTTGTTCCTGCTTTTTAGTTTTTGAAAACTAAAAAACGAGAACTATTTTCAGAAAATATTATCCAAATGAGTTTTTTAGATTTTAAAAGTTTAGGTAATGAAAAAAATGTCAAGCCTAAAAATTTTTCAATGCCAAAAAATAATTTAAAATCAGGTTAAAAATTATAAAAAAGGGTAATGTTTATAAAAAAGGTCGTAAAAAAAAATTTCAGAATAAGTTTATGAAACTAAGTAAAGATTTAAAAGATAAAAAAGTTAAATGTCCAAAATGATATTTCAAAATAAGTTAAATGAAATAAATATAAGTAGAAAAGTTAGCGTAAAAAATAAATTTAAATAAGTACTAGAAATATAAAAATGAATGTTTGCACATCTTCAATGTGAAAAGAAATGATGTTTTAAAAACTGTAATGTGTAAAAATAATGTTAAACAAATTATTTTAAAAACTCTAGATAATGAAACAAATCTAATGTATAAAAAATTTTCAATACCAAAAAATAATTCAAAATCATGTTTAAAAAGTATATAAAAGGGTAATGTTTACAAAAAACTCATAAAATATAATATTGAAAAAATATGTTTAAAAAAAAGTAAGGTTTTAAAAAATAAAAATTAATTGTTTGAAAATAATGTTTAAAAATATGTTTAAATGAAGATTTAAAAATCTTCAATGTGAAAAAAAAAATAATGTTTTTGAAAAAATGTGATGTGAAAAATTAATGATAAAAAATAACCTTAAAATTTTAGGTAATGAAAAACAAGTAAGATATAAAAAATTTTCAATGCAAAAACATACTTAAAAAGTATAAAAGAGGATGTTTATGAAAAAAGCTTAAAAAAAATAATATTCCAAAATAATTTTATAAAAAAAAGTAAGTATTTCAAAAATAAAAAAGTTACATGTTCAAAAATGCAAAATAAGTTTAAATGAGCAAAATATAAGTAGAAAAAAAATTAATGCAAAAGATAAACTTAAATTAGTAAAAATATCATTAATGTAAAAAATGATATTTTAAACTAAAAATTGTAATGAGAAAAAATAATTTTAAACAAATAGTTTTAAAAGTTTAGATAGTAAAAAAAATTTAAGGTATAAAAAATTGTTAATGTGAAAAAATAATTCAAAATCATGTTTGGATAATGAAAAAAATATAAGGTATAAAAAATTTTCAATGGGAAAAAATAATTCAAAACCATGTTTAAAAAGTATAAAAAAGGGTAGTATTTACAAAAGAAGTTTGTAAAAAAATAATATTGTAAAATAAGTTTATAACAAAAGTATAGATTTACAAAAAATTTAAATGTTCAAAATGATGTTTCAAAATAAGTTTAAAGAAATAAAATATAAGTAAAAAAATTACTGTGAAAAATAAATTTAAATGAGTAGTACAAATATAAATATGAAGGTTTAAAAATCTTCAATGTGAAAAAAAGCAATGTTTTTGAAAAAATATGATGTAAAAAAATAATGATAAATAAATAATTCTAAAAGTTTAGGGAATAAAATAATGTCATGTATAAAAATTTTTCAATGTCAAAAAATAATTCAAAACCATGTTAAAAAAGGATAATGTTTATAAAAAAAGCTTGTAAAAAATAATATTTTAAAATAAGTTTATAAAAAGAAAGTAAATATTTAAAAAATAAAAAAAAATTAAATGTTCAAAAATAATATTTCAAAATAAATTTAAATGAACAAAACATGGGTAGAAAAATTAATGTAAAAAAATAATTTAAATGAGTAGTAAAAAGATAAAAATGAAGGTTTTAAATGTTTAGTGTGAAAAAATATGATGTTTTCTAAACTCTAAGGTGAAAGAATAATTTTAAAGAAATTATTTTAAAAGTGTAGATGATGAAAAAATTTAAGGTATAAAATTTTTCAATGCAAAAAATAATTCAAAACCTTGTTTAAAAGGTATAAAAACAGATAATGTTTCTTTAAAAAACTCGTAAAAATAATATTGCAAAATAAGTTTATAAAAAGGTATATTTAAAAAATAGAAAAGTTAAATGTTCAAAAATAATGTTTCAAAATAAGTTTACATGATCGAAATATAAGTTAAAAAATTTAATATGAAAAATAAAATTAAATGAATAGACAAAAATTATAAAAATAAAATTTTTAAAATGTTCAATACGAAAAAAAAGTAATGTGTTCAAAATTTTAATGTGAAAAAATAAAGTTAAAGAAATAATCTTAAAAGTTTAGATGATGAAAAAAATCAAAACCTTGTTTAAAAAGTATAAAACGGATAATGGTTATAAAAAATCATTTTCAAAGATTTAAAAAAACAAAATTTAAATCTTCGAAAATGATATTTCAAAATATGTTTAAATGAGAAAAATATAAGTAAAAATATTTAATGCTAAAGATAAGTTTAATGAGTAGTAAAAATATAAAACAGAAGGTTTTAAAATGCTCAACGTGAAGAAAAGAGATGTTTTCAAAACTATTTTGTGAAAAAAAATGTTAAACAAATAATTTTAAAAGTTTAGGTGATGAAAAAAATGTAAGGTATGAAAAATTTTCAAAGCAAAAAAATAATTCAAAACCATGTTTAAAAAGTATAAAAACGGATAATGTTTATAAAAAAAGTAAGTAAACACATAATAATGCAAAATAAGTTTATATAAAAAGTAAGGATTTAACAAATACAAAGGTGAAATGTTCAAAAATTATGTTTGAAAACAAGTTTAAAAGATGAAAATATAAGTAAAAAAAGTTGATGCGAAAAATAAATTTAAATTAGTAATAAAAATACTAAATGACGATTTAAACAAAAAGTGGTGCTTTCAAAATTGTAATGTGAAAAAATGACATTAAAGAAATAATTTTAAAAGTCTACATGATGAAAAAAATCTAAAGTATAAAACATTTTCAATGCAAAAAAACAATTCAAAACCATGTTCAAAAACTAAAAAAATGTATAATATCTATAAAAAAAGAAGTAAGATTTAAAAAATAGAAAATTTAAATGTTCAAAAAAGATATTTCAAAATATGTTTAAATGAGAAAAATATAAGTAAAAAAATTAATGTTAAAGATAAATTTAATGAGTAGTAAATATATAAAAATGAAGCTTTTCACACATTCAACGAGAAAAATTGTGATGATTTAAAAATTGTTATCCGATAAAACAATGATATAAAAAGAATTTTAAAAGTTTAGATGGCGAAAAAATGTAAGCTATAAAAATATTTTCAATGAAAAAAAAATTGAAAACAATGTTTAAAAGAATAAAAATGGATAACAATTACAACAAATAGATTCTAAACAACGAATATTGTAAAATAAGTTTATAAAAAAAGTAAGATTTAAAAAATAGAAAATTTACATTTACAAAATGATATTTCAAAATAACTTTAAACGAGCAAAATATAAGTAACAAAATTTAATGTAAAAAATAAATTTAAATGAGTAGTAAAAATATAAAAATGAAGGTTTACAATGTTCAACATGAAAAAAAGAGATGTTTTCAAAACAATTTTGTGAAAACAAAATGTTAAAGAAGTAATTGTAAAAGTTTACGTGATTAAAGAAATGTAAGGTATAAAAAGGTTTAAAGGCAAAAAAATAATTTAAAACCATGGTTAAAAAGTATAAAACTGGATAATGTTTATAAAAAAAGTAGGTAAACACATAATAATGCAAAATAAGTTTATATAAAAACTAAGTATTTAACAAATAGAAAGCTTAAATGTTCGGAAATTTTGTTTCAAAACAAGTTTAAATGATGAAAATAAATATAAGTAAAAAAAATTTATGCGAAAAATAAATTTAAATTAGTAAAAATAGTAAAATGAAGATTTTAAATTTCCAGTACGAACAAAAAATTGGTGCTTTCAAATTGTAATGTGCAAAAATACGTTAAAGAAATAATTTTAAACATCTACATGATGAAAAAAATCTATAGTATAAAAAATTTTAAATTCAAAAAAATAATTCAAAACAATGTTCAAAAACTAAACAGATGTATAATGTTTATAAGAAAAGAAGTAAGATTTAAAAAATAGAGAATTTAAATGTTCTAAAATTATATCTCAAAATATGTTTAAATGAGAAAAATATAAGTAAAAAAATTTAATGTTAAAGATAAATTTAATGAGTAGTAAAAATATAAAAATCAAGCTTTTAAAATATTCAACATGAAAAAATTGTGATGATTTAAAAACTATTATCCAATAAAACAATGATATAAAAAGAATTTTAAAAGTTTATATGATGGAAAATATGTGAGGTATAAAAAATTTTCATTGAAAAAAATCTTGTATAACCATGTTTAAAAGTATAAAAATGGATAATAATTACAAAAAAAAATAGTAAAAACAGAATCTTGCAAAATAAGTTTATAAACAAATATTTAACAAATAGACAATTTAAATGTATAAAAATGATATTTTGAAAATAAGTTTAAATGACAAAAATATAAGTAACAAAATTTAATGTAAAAAATAAATTTAAATGAGTAATCAAAATATAAAAATGAAGGTTTTAAAATATTAAACGTGAAAAAAAGGAGATGTTTTCAACATTGTTTTGTGAAAAAAAAAATGTTAAAGAAATAATTTTAAAATTTTAGATGATGAAAAAAATGTAAGGTATCAAAAGTTTTCAAGGTAAAAAATAATTCAAAACCATGTTTAAAAAGTATAAAAATGGATAATGTTTATAAAAAATGTAGTTAAAGATAATAATGCCAAATAAGTTTATATAAAAATTAAGGATTTAACAAATAGAAGGTGAAATTTTCGAAAATGAAGTTTAAAAAAAATTAAATGATGAAAATATAAGTAAAAAAATTTTATATGAAAATGAAGATTTTAAAATGTTCAGTACGAGCAAAAAGTGGTACTTTCAAATTGTAATGTAAAAAAATAACGTTAAATAAATAATTTTAGACGTCTACGTGATGAAAAAAAATCTAAAGTATAACACATTTTCAATGAAAAAAAAAACAATTCAAAACCATATTCAAAAACTAAAAAAAATATATAATGTTTATAAAAAAAGAAGTAAGATTTAAAAAAAAAGAAAATTTAAATGTACAGAAATGATATTTCAAAGTAAGTTTAAATGAGAAAAATATAAGTAATAAAATTCAATATTAAAGATAAATTTAATGAGTAGTAAAACTATAAAAATGAAGGTTTTAAAATGTTCAACATGAAAAAACTGTGATGATTTAAAAACTGTTATCCGATAAAACAATGATATAAAAAGAATTTTAAAAGTTTAGATGATGAAAAAAATGTATGGTATAAAAAAATTTCAATGAAGAAAACATTTCAAAACCATGTTTAAAAGTATAAAAAATGGATAACAATTACAAAAAAAATTGTTAAAAAAGAATATTACAAAATAAGTTTATAAAAAAAGTAGGCTTTAAAAAATAGAAAATTTAAATGTATAAAAATGATATTTAAAAATAAGTTTAAATGAGAAAAATATAAGTAATAAAATTGAATGTAAAAAACAAATTTAAATGAGTTGTAAGAATATCAAAATGAAGGATAGAAAATGTTGAATGTGAAGAAAAAGAGATGTTATTTCTAAACTGTTTTGTGAAAAAAAAATGTTAAAGAAATAGTTTTAAAAGTTTAGGTGATGAAAAAAATGTTAGGTATACAAATTTTTCGAGGAAAAAAAATATTCAAAACCATGTTCGAAAAGTATAAAAACGGAAAATGTTTATAAAAGAAGTAGGTAAACACATAATAATGCAAAACCAGTTTATATAAAATATAAGGATTTAATAAATAGCAACGTGAAATGTTAAAAAATTATGTTTCAAAACAAGTTTAAAAGATGAAAATATATGTAAAAAAATTTGATGCAAAACATAAATTTAAATGAGTAGTAAAAATACTAAAATGAAGATATTATAATGTTCAGTCGGAACAAAAAATAGTGCTTTCAAGATTGTAATGTGCTAAAATAACGTTAAAAAAATAATTTTAAACGTCTACATAATGAAAAAAGTCTAAAGAATAAAACATTTTCAAAGCAAAAAAACAATTCAAAACCATGTTCAAAAACTAAAAAGATGTATAATGTTTATAAAAAAAGAAGTAAGATTTAAAAAATAGACAATTTAAATGTACAGAAATGATATTTCAAAGTAAGTTTAAATGAGAAAAATATAAGTAATAAAATTCAATGTTAAAGATAAATTTAATGAGTAGTAAAACTATAAAAATGAAGGTTTTAAAATGTTCAACATGAAAAAACTGTGATGATTTAAAAACTGTTATCCGATAAAACAATGATATAAAAATAATTTTAAAAGTTTAGATGATGAAAAAAATGTAACGTATAAAAAATTTTCAATGAAGAAAACATTTCAAAACCATGTTTAAAAGTATAAAATGGATAACAATTACAAAAAAAATTGTTAAAAAAGAATATTACAAAATAAGTTTATAAAAGAAGTAGGCTTTAAAAAATAGAAAATTTAAATGTATAAAAATGATATTTAAAAATAAGTTTAAATGAGAAAAATATAAATAATAAAATTGAATGTAAAAAACAAATTTAAATGAGTTGTAAGAATATCAAAATGAAGGATAGAAAATGTTGAATGTGAAGAAAAAGAGATGTTATTTCTAAACTGTTTTGTGAAAAAAAAAATGTTAAAGAAATAGTTTTAAAAGTTTAGGTGATGAAAAAAATGTTAGGTATAAAAATTTTTCGAGGAAAAAAAATATTCAAAACCATGTTTAAAAAGTATAAAAACGGAAAATGTTTATAAAAGAAGTAGGTAAACATATAATAATGCAAAACAAGTTTATATAAAATATAAGGATTTAATAAATAGCAACGTGAAATGTTAAAAAATTATGTTTCAAAACAAGTTTAAATAATGAAAATATATGTAAAAAAATTTGATGCAAAACATAAATTTAAATGAGTAGTAAAAATACTAAAATGAAGATATTATAATGTTCAGTAGGAACAAAAAGTGGTGCTTTCAAGATTGTAATGTGCTAAAATAACATTAAAGAAATAACATTAAAAAAAATAGATAATATTTATAGAAAAAAACTTGTAAAAAGAGAATATTTCAAAATAAGTTTATAAAAAGGAGTAAGATTTAAAAAATAGAAAATTTAAATGTTCAAAAATGATATTTCAAAATAAATTTAAATGAGAAAAATATAAAAATAAAGGTTTTAAAATATTCAATGTAAAAAAATGTGATGTTTTGTAATGTGAAAAAATAATGTTAAAAGTTTAGATAATAAAAAAATGTATGGTATGAAAATTTTCAATGAATAAAAAAAATTCAAAACCATGTTGAAAATGTATAAAAACTGAGAATGTTTATAAAAAAAGCACGTAGATAAATAATATTGCTTGCAAAATAAGTTAATGAAAAATATAAAGATTTAAAAAATAGAAAAGTTAAATTTTTGAAGATGATATTTTAAAATAAGTTTAAATGATCAAAGTATAAGTAAAAAAATTTAATGCAAAAAATAAATTTAAATGAGTAGTAAAAATATAAAACTGAAGTTTTTAAAATGTTTAATGTGAAAAAAAGTGATGTGTTCAAAACTATAATGTGAAAAAATAATGTTAAATATATAATTCTAAAAGTTTGGCTAATGAAAAAAATATAAGACATAAAATATTTTCAATGCAAAAAAATAATTCAAAACCATGTTTAAAAAATATAAAAACGGATAATGTTTATAGAAAAAATCATAAACAATTAATATTGCCAAATAAATTTATAAAAAATGTAAGAATTTAACAAATAGAAAAGTTAAATGTTCTAAAATCATGTTGTAAAATAAGTTTAAAGGATCATAATATAAGTAAAAAAATTTAATGTGAGAAATAAATTTAAATGAATAGTAAAAATATCAAAATGAAGATTTTAAAATGTTCAATATGAAAAAGAAGTGATGCTTTCAAAATTGTAATATGAAAAAATAATGTTAAAGAAATAATTTTAAATATTTAGATGATGAAAAAAATATAAGGTATAAAAAATTTTCAATGCATAAAAATAATTCAAAACTATGTTTAAAACGTATAAAAACGGATAATGTTTATAAAAAAAGCTCATATAAATTAATATTGCAAAATAAGTTTATAAAAATAAGTAACGATTTAAAAATTAGAAAAATTAAATGTTCAAAAATATGCTTCAAAATAAGTTTAAATAATCAAAGTATAAGTAAAAAAATTTAATGCAAAAAATAAATTTAAATAAGTAGTAAACATATAAAAATGAAGGTTTTAAAATGTTCAATGTGAAAAATAATGTTAAAGAAATAATTTTAACTGTTTAGATGATGAAAAAATTTAAGGTATAATTTTCAATGAAAAAAAATAATTTAAAACCATGTTCAAAAAGTATAAAAATGGATAATGTTTATAAAAAAAAGCTCTAAAAAATAATATTGAAAAATAAACTTATAAAAAGTGTAACGATTTAAAAAATAGAAAAAATTATTTTTTCAAAAATGATGTTTCAAAATAAGTTTAAATGATCAAAATATAAGTAAAAAAATTTAATGCAAAAAAAAAATTAGATGAGTAGTAAAAATATAAAAATGAAGGTTTTAAAATGTTCAATGTGAAAAAAAGTGATGGTTACTGTAATGTAAAAAAATAATGTTAAAGAAATAATTTTAAAATAAATTCTAATGTGTAAAATATAAATAAAAAAATTATATAATGCAAAAATAATAACTTAAAAAAGTCTGTAATTCAACATGAAAAAATGTTGAAGAAAAAGTTCAATGCAAAAACTAATGTGAAAAAAAGAAGTTTAAACAAGTAAAAAAGTAATTTAAATTTTTTTTATTAATGCTAAAAAAGTAATGTGTGCTAGATGTGTGTGAAGTGATTGCAAGTATCATGGAAAAGAACTTAATAGCACATTCTTCAACAAGCAAAAAAATGAAAGCAAGTGTAGGGAACTAAGGACGTGCTTCTATGATGTGAAGGATGGTGTACCACTTCCTTCCTTCACACAAAAAACGAGAAACTAAGAACTATTACAAGCAAAAGAGGTGACCCTTATGGGCATCCAACACCTCTAAAAAGGCCTTTAAATTACAAGGAATTTAAAAATAAAAATTAAAACTAGTTGGTGAAGCCTTGTCTCTAGATGTTTCCTCTCAAAGACTTCTTTCTTCTCCTCTTGAAGTGAACTTTCCTTAGACTTTTGAATCAACTTCGGCTTCATCCTGCATAGAGGTAGTTTAAATTTTTTAAAAAAATCAATAAAAAAAAATCGTAGAGAAACAAGGCTAAATGAGTAAAAAAATAATGTTTGAAAATGATATTTCAAAATAAGTTTAAATGATCAAAATATAAGTAAAAAATTAATTTAAATGAGTAGTAAAAATATTAAAATAAAGTTTTAAAAATGTTCAAAACTAATGTTAAACAAACAATTTTAAAAGATTGGATGATGAAAAAAAGTTAAGGTATAACAAATTTTGAATGCAAAAAAAAAAATTTGAAAACTATATTAAAAACGGAAAATGTTTATTAAAAAAGATGGTAAACACATAATATTCAAAATAAGTTTATAAGAAAAAAATAAATATAGAAAATTTAAATCTTCGAAAATGATATTTCAAAATAAGTTTAATTGATCAAAATATATGTAAAAAAATTTAATGCCAAAAATGAATCTAAATGAGTTGTAAAAATATATAAATGAAGGTTTTCAAATGTTCAATGTGGAAAAAGAAGTGATTTTTTTAAAAAAACTGTAATGTGAAAAAATAATATTAAAGAAATAATTTTAAAAGTTTGGATGATGAGAAAAATGTAGGGTATAAAAAATTTTCAAGGCAAAAAAATACTTCAAAACCATGTCTAAAAAGTACACAAACTCATACTGTTAATAAAAAAAACTCATAAAAAAAGGATATTGCAAAATAAGTTTATAAAAAAAGTAAGAATTTAAAAAATAGAAAAGTTAAATGTTTGAAAATGATATTTCAGCATAGGTTTAAATGATAAAAAAATATATGAAGAAATTGACTACGAAAAATAAATTTAAATGAGTAGCAAAAATATAAAAATGAAGTTTTTAAAATGTTCAATATGAAAAAAAAGTTATGTGTTCAAAACTATAGTATGAAAAAATAATGTTAAAAAAAGAATTTTAAAAGTTTGGATGATGAAACAAATGTAAGGTATAAAAAGTTTTTAATGCAAAAAATAATTCAAAACCATCTTTAAAAAGTATAAAAGCGGAAAACGTTTATTAAAAAAGCTGGTAAACACATAATATTCAAAATAAGTTTATAATAAAAAGATTTTAAAAATAGAAAAGTAAAATCTTCGAAAATGATATTTCAGAATAAGTTTAATTGACCAAACTATATGTAAAAAAATTTAATGCCAAAAATGAATCTAAATGAGTTGTAAAAATATAAAAATGAAGGTTTTCAAATGTTCAATGTGGAAAAAGAAGTGATTTTTTTAAAAAACTATAATGTGAAAAAATAATGTTAAAGAAATAATTTAAAAAGTTTGGATGATGAGAGAAATGTAGGGTATAAAAAATTTTCAAGGCAAAAAAATACTTCAAAACCATGTCTAAAAAGTATACAAACTCATAATGTTAATAAAAAAACTCGTAAAAAAAGAATATTGCAAAATAAGTTTATAAAAAAAGTAAGAATTTAAAAAATAGAAAAGTTAAATGTTTGAAAATGATATTTCAAAATAGGTTTAAATGATTAAAAACTATATAAAGAAATTGACTGCGAAAAATAAATTTAAATGAGTAGCAAAAATATAAAAATGAAGTTTTTAAAATGTTCAATGTGAAAAAAAAAGTGATGTGTTCAAAACTATAGTATAAAAAAATAATGTTAAAGAAAGAATTTTAAAAGCTTGGATGATGAAAAAAATAAGGATAAAAAAGTTTTAATGCAAAAAAAAAATTCAAAACCATGTTTAAAAAGTATAAAAGTGGAAAATGTTTATTAAAAAAGTTGGTAAACACATAATATTCAAAATATCTTTATAAAAAAAATAGATAAGTAAAATTTTCGAAAATGATCTTTCAAAATAAGTTTAATTGATCAAACTATATGTAAAAAACTTGAATACTAAGACTGAATTTAACTGGGTAGTAAAAATATAAAAATGAAAGTTTTGAAATGTTCAATGTCAAACAAAAATTATGTCTTTAAAACTGTAATGTGCAAAATAATGTTAAAGAAATAATTTTAAAAGGTTGAATGATGAGATAAATGTAGGGTATAAAAAATTTTCAAAGCAAAAAAATACTTCAAAACCATGTCTAAAAAGTATATAAACTCATAATGTTAATAAAAAAAACTAGTAAAAAAAGAAAATTGCAAAATAAGTATAAAATGATTCAAAATTTTCACTGCAGAAAAATTATTCAAAGTCATGTTCAAAAAGTATAAAAACACATAATGTTTATAAAAAAGCTCATAAAAAATAATATTAAAAATAATTTTATAAAATAATGTAAAGATTTAAAAAATAGAAAAGTTAAATGTTCGAAAATGATATTTCAAAATAAGTTTAAATGAGAAAATATAAGTAAAACAATTTAAAGTGAAAAATAAATTTAAATGAGTAGTAAACATATAAAAAAGAAGGTATTTTAAAATGTTCAATGTGAAAAAAAAGTCATGTTTTAAAAACTGCAATGTGACCAAATAATGTAAGGTATAAAAAATTTTCAATGCAAAAATATTACTCAACACCATTTTTAAAAAAGTATAACAAAGGGTAATACTTGTAAAAAAAGCTTGTAAAAAATAATATTGTTAACTAATTTCATAAAAAAATTAGGATTTAAAAACTAAAAAGGTTAAATATTCAAAAAAGATCCTTCAAAATAAGCCTAAATAAACAAAATATAAGTCAAAAAATTAATCTAAAAAGTCAATATCGATCAGTTGTAAAATAGAAAAATAAAAGTTTTAAAATTTTTGATATGAAAAAAAAGGTTATATTTTAAAAACTGAGATGTGAAAACGTAATGTCAATGAAATAATTTAAAAAGCTTGGATAATGAAAAAAATATAAGATATAAACAATCATCAACGCAAAAAATAATTCAAAATCATGTTTAAAAAGTATAAAAATGGATAACGTTAACAAAGCAAGCTCACATACAAATAATATTACGCAATAAGTTTATTAAAAAAATTAGAATTTAAAAAATAAAATGGTTAAATATTCAAAAATGATCTTTCAAAATAAGATTAAATGAAGAAAATATAACCCAAAATATTGATGTTAAAAATAAATATAAATGAGAGATAAAAATGTAAAAACCATGGTTTTAAAATGCTAAATGTGAAAAAATAACATCAGAGAGATCATTTGAAAAGTTTAGATAATTAAAAAAAATCAAGTATAAAAAAATTATCACTGCAAAAAAGTGATTCAAAATTATGTTCAAAAAGTATAAAATCAGATAATGTGTATAAAAAAGCTCATAAAAGATAATATTAAAAATAATTTTATAAAAAAAGTAAAGATTTAAAAAATAGAAAAGCTAAATGTTCGAAAATGATATATCAAAATAAGTTTAAATGATAAAAATAAATTTAAATGAGTAGTACAAATATAAAAAATGTGTTTTAAAATGTTCAATGTGAAAAAAAAATATTCATGTTTTAAAAACTGCAATGTGACCAAATAATGTTAAAGAAATAATTTTAAAAGTTCCGATAATAAAAAAAATGTAAGGTATAAAAATTTTCAATGCAAAAATATTACTCAACACTATTTTTAAAAAAGTATAAAAAAGGGTAATACTTGTAAAAAATAATATTGTTAACTAATTTCATAAAAAATAGGATTTAAAAAATAAAAAAGTTAAATATTCAAAAAAGATCCGTCAAAATAAGCCTAAATAAACAAAACATAACTCAAAAAATTAATCTAAAAAGTAAATATAAATGTTTAAACTTATATAAAAAATTTTCAATGAAAAAAAATATTCCTGAACCATGTTTAAAAAGTATAAAAATGGATAACATTAACAAAAAAAGCTTGTAATGAAAGAATAATTCAAAATAAGTTTATTAAAAAAAGATTTAAAAAATAGAAAATTTAAATGTTCAAAAATGATATTTAAAAATAAGTTGAAATGATAAAAATATAAATAAAAAATTTAACGCAAAAAAAATATTTAAATGAGTAGTAAAAATATAAAAATGAAGATTTTAAAATGTTCAACGTGAAAAAAAGTGATGTTTTGAAAAGTTTTATGTGATAAAATAATGTTAAAGAAATAATTTTAAAAGTTTAGGTATTGAAAATAATGAAAGGTATAAAATATTTGAATGCAAAAAAATAATTCAAAATCTTGTTTAAAAGGTATAAAAACAGATAATGTTTATAAAAAAAACTCATAAATAAATAATATTATAAAATAAGTCTATAAAAATGTTTATTAAAAAAGCTCGTAAACTAATAATATTGCAAAATAAGTTTATAAAAAGAAGTAAGATTTAAAAAATAGAAAATTTAAATGTTTGAAAATGATATTTCAAAATAAGTTTAAATCAGAAAAATATAATTAAAAAAATTAATCCAAAAAATAAATTTAAATGAGTAGTAAAAATATAAAAAGGAAGCTTTTAAAATGTCCAAGGTGAACAAAAAATGTGATGATTTCAAAACTGTAATATGAAAAATAATTGTAAAAGTTTTGATATTGAAAAAAGGTATGTTATAAAAATTTTTGAATGAAAAAAAAAATTCAAAACCATGTTCAAAAAATATAAAAATGGAGAATGTTTATAAAAAAAGCACGTAGATATATAATATTGCAAAAATGGTTAGCTTTGTGAATGATTTATTCCTGTTTGGCATAGGTAAATTTTACCTTTTGAATCACGAGGTGAGCATTTTGATATGGGTGATGGTTCTAACAATGTCGTTAGAGTAACGACAAGATGGTGAAGTGTGAGAGAATGAGGATGGTTGGTGAGGGGAGAACATCTTGTAAAAGGGTTTCTATTACTTTCTATGCGTGGTGGTGACATTTAAGGGCGAGAGGAGCAAAAGGAAAATGAGGAAGGAATAGAGGTGATTTGCAATCGGTGGCACCGTCATTCTTGTCAAAAATCTCTTTCGGCGACTTAAGGGAGTGTGTCATGCTCTCATGCCCCTTAACCACGACTAGGGAGCTTGTTCCAATACACACAGGAGCCTGACAAGACTCCCAAATTAAATAGGAACCTTAGAAATCAAGATTTTCAAAGAAATTTTATCTTGAACAAAAATGAAAGGATCGAAAACGATAAAAAAAAAGTTTAGCAAACTACGATCAGACATACATATACTGATCACCTCTCAAAACCAGGAGCAATGGAAGAGACCGCATTAGATTCCGTCGACGTTTCGACTACCATGCAAGAGACGAAAGATTGCAGCGAGGGAGAGAAAACGAACAATCGCACGAGAAGAGAAATAAGAAAATTAAAAGAAAAAGAATTTATATAGCATTGGGTTGTATTTAGTAATTTAGTTTGCTAAATGCAACCCCTCCCTTTCGATAACGGAAACTCCGAGAACTTCCCGAAACTCAATTAAAACCCTCCGAAGAAAAGAATAATAATTATTCTCTTCTCCCACATCTTTCTATCATCAATCTAATACAACCATATGGTATTATCAAACTAATAAATTCACCACATCTCAAATCGATTAGTAATTTAACTAAAAACTTAAATTTAATTTACACACCCCTTGTTTAATTTCCACACCTCCTAACATACACATGTGTATGAGTCGTATATGGGACCCACATGTTCCCTCCATGTGATGCCACTTTCTCTCTCCATCCTAGGTGGCATCTACTTGTCTCTTAATTCAAATTTAAATTTGAATTAAGGGAACTAGATTCACTATTTTAGGATCTAGGTGGCACATGAGGGAATTAGATCCACTAATCTAGGACCTTTTTTGGATCTTGCATTCCTAACTCCCCTAGCCTTAGTTGGATGTCCCAAACCCCTCTCCCCTCTATAAATAGCACTCACCTCATCACTTGTAGTCATCTTTGATCATTTTTATGAAATAGACATTTTGTGTGACACTCCTTGTGAGTGTTTCTTCTCTCTAACTCAGAGAGTTATTCTATGGATTTTATCAAGAGTTCCTTCCCTTGTGGCAAGCTTCTACAAACCTAGGTTTATCTCCTTGGAGTGGCGCCTCCACCACCATTTTCTACCTCTCCATCTCCATCTTCTTCAACCACTGGAACCTCTTGAAGCAAGAACCTGGGAGTAGCAATCCAATATTGCATCAGCTTACGAGTTCCTATTCAAGAAAATTAACCAAAAAACAATTTTTTGCAATTTTCTTTACTTAGCTATTAGGTACATCATTTTGTCTTGTATTTCTTTTTACTTCTTTTGATTTTGATGTTCTTTTTCTTTCTATTTTCTTAGCTCTCTTTTTTTTTTAAACTTTGATGCACATAATCACCTTTTAGATTTGTAATTTTGTGAATGATGTAATGGTAATAATTGCTTGGATAAACTACTAAGCAAATGCACACAAAAGTTGAATTAAGTGCAACTAATGAAAACATTAAAAGCAACTTGTCGACATGTTATGTCTCAACGAGATGGAGAAAACAAAATCATTTGAAAATCAGAGGGAGTCTCCATCAATATTTATTAAGGGAAATATCAGAGAAAAACTTTAAAATAAAAAAAATGGTCTGTGAAACCAGATTTCGAGTTCGGGAGTTAATTACGTGTGAGGAAGGTGTTAGCACCCCACAACGTCCATCATAAAGACAGATACCTCTCATTAAATGTGAAAAATTAGGTAACTTCAAAAATATTTATTTCATCCCTTAAGACACAAAATAATTTTTATTTTATTAATTTTAATATTTTTAACAAGGAATTTTATTATTGAAACATCTGCTTTCTCATAAAATATTTATTAACAATTTTTTTTTATGTTTTGGGGCTCGACAGGAAAGGACTCCTGCTCCTACGTATCTCTAAGTGTTTTGGAGAATCAAAATTTATGTAGTTCTTTCTTATATTTGTGTATTAGTGTTTTTTTATTTTTAGTTTTATTAAGACTTAGGATTTCTGAACCATTACATCTCATACGTCCTAAAAATTAAAATTGACAAGGGTGTACGCCGGAATCCGGAATCCATTTATTGAATATCCTTATTTTTATTTATCGAAATAAAAAAGAAAACCTTTTTTATTATTATTATTTATCATATATATTTTAGAGATGGGATTTTAAAATAAAGTTGTCACAACTTATATATTAAAATCTCGGGAATAAAAAAAACGTCGTATCTAATTACTCCTTTAATCTCTATGAAAAGATATTACAAATAAAAGTGGTAAAAAAAGGAAAGTTTAGATGCTATGTAATTATTACCAATTATTTACAAAAGGAAAATATTATCAATTATGATGAGATTAGATAAATTTGAGTACACTAAACTGTCACAGTACATGTTCTCAAACAACATAAGGTCAAAAAATGTCACATTTAATAGACCTTATTTTTTCTTATAATACGAAATTATTCAAATTCTAATACTCTTATATGATTCTAAACCTTGGGAATAAAAAGATATCACATCCAATTAACTTCTTTCTTAAGAAAAACTATTATAAACTAACTATATTTGAGATTTTATTATAATGATGATAAATTTTGATTTATTTTTCATAAATTAATTTTAATTAAGGGGAAAATATAATTCTATAAAATTTAATTTTAATTACATCCTTAAAAAGATATCGCACCTAAATAATTCATCCTCTAATGTCCATATTTTATTATTGAGGGTTTACTTCGTTATATCAGTAACTAATAGTTAAATAATGTAATGTTATAATTATTAAAAGATGTAACTTTTATCTATAATTTTGATATTTTGATTTATATGTTAACTTCATCTCGATTTAATAATACATTTAGAGAGAAGTTGTAAAACATCAGACCGTCATGATCTGTATAATAAAACTTTAGAATTAAAAAGATGGCACATATAAGCAAATGAGTCCAAAATTATTTAAAAGAATTAGGCTAAGCGCACATGACTTCTAGGTTGAGACTTAGTGAACTCTAGGCTAACACTTAAGTTGCACAATTCCTAAAAGAGATGCAGTACCGTGAATAGGTTAGGAGCTAGGGATTGTTATCCCAAATTTCATTCGCAAATGAAAACAAAAGGGTGTTGTGCGGCAGTTCAAGAAAATAATGCAGTAGTCAGTGTTAGCATGGTCGTGGTTCGAATCAGAAAAATGGTCTTGAGTTTCTACTGATATCTTCTTCCTCTCCCTTTGTTCTCTGTTGCTAAAAACTCTTACTGTCTCTCATCTATCCTTTGCCTTTTTATAGGCACACTTTCTTGCTTCATAGTGAAATAAACTGCAACTTGAAACTTGAGGACAGTGGAGGCTAAAATAATGGCAGGATGGGTGCTAGACGGCCAAAGCAAAGCAACTTGCTCTGTTTCTCCTTCCTTTTCTTTAGTATTTTCCTTTTTTGTTATCATTATTATTATTGTATTTATCATTTATCTTTTTTTTCTTTAAAAAATTATTTATCATATTTTCATTTTCATTTTCTTTTTATTTCTCTGTTTTTTTATATTGAAGACGATTACCAGTAAGTTGTTATGAAAAGTTTGAAAAGTCACAACCTTTCATGAAAGAACGCATCACTTTTGTTTTAATACTATAAATAAGTGACTTTTCTTCTGTTTCAAAACACAAATTTTTCCAATCTTTTATAGAAAACAAACTATTGCCCAAACACTTGCAAATTCCAAAAGAATTCTTATAGGATCTTCAAGTTGTATAATTTACTCTTTAGAGAGATTCTTATTCTTCTTCTTACGGATCACTGATTGTATTCAAGAGGAAGTTCTTGAGTGGGAAAAAGAATCTCAAACACAGGGAGATGGCTCCCAAGGTGATTGAGGATTCATTCATTTGTAAAGTGATTTACAAAGATAGTAAAAGCTCAAGTGGGGTTACTTGAGGACTGGACGTAGGCAAATGCATTGGCTAAACCAGTATAAAAAGAGTTTGCATACTTCTCTTCCCTATACTCCTATTTATTTATTCTGTTTGCATATTTGAACACTTCATTTTCATTTTCAAATATTCTATTATAAAATCAAAGAGAAAGAAAACTAAGATTAAAATTTTGATCTACTTAATTCACATCCCCTCTTAAGTAAACTTAGGCCACTTGTCCAATAGAGGTTAGGCCAAAGTATGGACAAAAATGGGTGTCGGCACAACTCAAAATGAACCTAAAATTTTAGGTGTCTTAGAATTTTCTCAAGAGTGTTGGCTATGTGTCAAAGCTAGTTTGTTTGCACAAGTTTTGGCTTAATAATCATACGCCTATTTCTCTCAAGGAAACCAAGCATTCATTCACCAAAAATTTAGGCCAAAATGAGCTATTAACTTTAACATTTAAAGAAAAAAAATAAGATGAAATTGAGCTAATTTTTTTTTTTTGAGAAAATATTTTTAATAGATCATGCTTGAATTACAAAGCATGCGAGATTTCTTAAGAGACTTAGACAAGAGAAAAAAAGTTCTCTTAGAAGCTCAAGCTAAAGAATTAGCTACATACTTTTTAGGTAAAATTTAAGAGGCTAAACCTACCAGAAATTTAATTTGATATGAAAGGACTAAACAAGACATCTAATGACAAAATATAGATCAATAAAATGAAAATTAAAGCACCTAAAATAAGGGAAAATAGAACACATAAGTGAAACAAGGAAATGCACTAATGATTCCAAAGCACCTAACCACAACGTTGTGGTTTTTTCCACAGAAGTGTGGATTTAGGTGTGATGCTTCTTAGGAGTTTCATTGTGCATAGAAAAACACATTAAGCAATAGCAAGTTGGCGGAAAATGAAATTAGAACCTAAAACACAACACAATATGATTCAATGCAAGAACTAAAATATGATTCAATGCCAACAATAGCAAGTTTATAAAAAAATAGTAAGATTTAAAAAATAGAAAATTTAAATGTTCGAAAATGATATTTTAAAATAATTTTAAATGAGGAAAACATAAATAAAAAAATTAATGCAAAAAATAAATTTAAATGAGTAGTAAAAATATAAAAATGAAGGTTTTAAATTTTAAACGTGAAAAAAAGTTATGTTCTCAAAACTGTTATGTGATAAAATAATGTTAAAGAAATAGTTTTAAAAAGTTCAGATGATGAAAAAAATAAAAGGTATAAAAAATTTTCAATGCAAAAAAAAATTTAAAACCATGTTTAAAAAGTATAAAAACGGATAATGTTTATAAAAACAACTCATGTGACACCCTTCTACCCCAAAACACTTTATTCATTAAATAAAGAAAATAATAAAAAATTATTTAGTTAAAAGTAGTAGGCCTTGCATTTAGGTAAAAGGATTCACATATCCAAGTATACACTTATTTTTTAAAATTATAATATAAGCATATGAGTAAATACATTAGGCTTTACAAGATTCCCAATTACTAAAACACATTGAAATACTGAATAATTCATCTTTATAACAGAAAAATATTAAATAATTCTCCCTAGCCTGAGGTCACACCTAATCAAAGCATTCAAACGAAAAGGTAAAAAAATTCGAATCATTCATCGTCAACAATATCATCAAGATCTTGCTCACCTAAAAGTGGCATTCAGCCCAAACAAAATGCAACAAATAGCAAAGGGGTGAGAGAATATGTTTCATGCAAGTTAAGACACATATAAAGAGGATGAGCAGTCAACTAAAGTACAAGAAACAAACATATAAACTCATTCTATGCCCATGACAAATATTATACATCACACAAATAAATTTGTTCACGCTAATAATACTCATGCATGCTCTTTCAAGTGCACGCCCGAAGCGGTCCTCTTCTATGCCAATAATACCTAGGTACAAGCATCTCATCATAGGTTCACCCAAAGTGAATCCTCTTTTACGTACTAATATGTAGGTACAATCGTGCAATGCAAAACAATCAAAGAAGATCTGGTCCAGAACACCACACAATGGGTGATCCTTACAAACCTTCTCCAACTGTCACACCCATGCATGCTCTCTCAGGTATGCGCCCGAAATATTCCTCTTCTATACCAGTAACACATAGGTATAACCATCTCACCATAGGTCTACCCGAAGTGAATTCTATTCTATGTCAATGTAACATATAGGTACAACCGTGCAATGCAAAACAACCCAAGAAGACCTGTCTGAAGCACCACAAAATGGGTGATCCTTAAAAAACTTCTTCAACTTCCATGTTCATGTATCATGTCATTCACAATATAAACCATAATCTCAACATTAATCATGTCATCACACTCCACCCCTAATCCTAGCTGGGATGACACTTTGTCAGGCACACCCTGACCATGATCATCAACATAAATCACAATATCAATATCTAATCGAGTCATTACACACCACCCCTAACCACAACTAGGATGACACCTCATTAAGCACACCCTAACAATTGTCACCAACACATTATATGTCCAGTTGAAATCAACATCAACATCACACAGTGGAACAAATCTCCAATTCACGCACCTCAATCAATTTTCAAACATTCAATCATTCAGGAACAGCAAACACATATAAATCCCAATTTCTCTCCTAATAATTATTCATGATTATCAACCACACTTGAATCTCAATTTCTCTTATGTATCATTAAAACATATCTCTAATTAACAAAATACATTATTACGTTTAACCGATTACACATAAATTCTAATTTGGAAAATCATCCCATAATTCATAATCGTATGAACCAACACTCCAAATTCAATGATAAACAAGTACACCAAACAATGCTTAATTAATGATAACCTCATCTCTAACTAACTCAATAGTTATAACCAATCATCAAGGGCTACCAAAAAGGGCACTACAATTGTTATCATTAATACAGATTCAAGAACACTAGTTTGTAAGGTATAATAAAATACCTCAAAGCCATCAATTAAACAAAATAAATTAATATAGACATCCCATAACTATTCGTAGTACAAACCACACTAGTTTATGTCTCATTCAAATACATGGTTTCCACATTGTCAATTTATATAATAACCTACACCTGAATCCCAATTTATCATATGTCTCATTCAAATATATGATCTCCAGGTTTTCAATTCTTCTCATCATTTAAATGCAAAGCTTCAATTAAATAAAATAATATATTCACACAATCATGCATAAAACATGTTATCAGCACTCACTATAGGTGCCCTTCAATAGAATACATAATAAAACCTATTGAAGCTTAGGGATCGCTTCACTACCTATTTTCCCTACAAATGTCACATGAGAGACAATTTTCCACCTCCTTATCTCGACGAAGAAACAAGGAAAAACAAAGATTTTCCTTTTCCAATTTGACGAACCCTTGCCAAAATATACCTTCTATTACCCTATTGTTTTCTACTAAACAAAAGCTCCAAATGTAGATATGAACGATCAAAATCGAGAGCCACACATATGGAACCTACGGTCCAATTTCAAGCCCAATCCAACCGTTAACGAATCCCCAGTGATAAGATTACGAAAACTGCATAGAGTTTGTGCGGAAATAACTTTCTCTCCCCCTTTTTTCTCTCTATGGCCTTTCTTTTTCTTTTTCCCAAGCTTGGGTAAAATTAAACAAGAGTCATGATGCATCTTCCTTCTCTTCCCACATAACAACCCTAATTGGCCTAGCCCATCCAACACATCTTTTTTCTCACTTAACCCCTTTAACTTATAATATGTAAACCCCTACTAATAATATAAATATACCCTTCCTTATTATTATTGTTTCCAAAAATATTATTTTATTCTTGTCTCTACTAACAATACCTATATACTTTAGCCTCTTTGAAATGATTAATTATAATAAATAACTAAATTTCCATTAACTAATTCAATTAACTTAAAATAATTAAAATACCTTATTTATGAAAATTGGGTTGTTACAACTCATAAATAAATAATATTACAAAATAAGTTTATAAAAAAGTAACGATTTCAAAAATAGAAAAAACTAATAAAAACTAATAATGTTTATAAAAAAATCTCATAAAAAAAGAATATTTCAAAATAAGCTTATAAAAATGTAAGGATTTAAAAAATAGAAAAATTAAATGTTAGAAAAAGATATTTCAAAATAAATTTAAATGATCAATATATAAATAAAAAATTTAGTAAAAAAATAAATTTAAATGAGTAGTAAAAATGTAAAAATGAACGTTTTAAAATGTTCAGTGTTAAAGAAAAGGGATGCTTTCAAAACTCTAATGTGAAAAAATAATACTAAAGAAATAATTTTAAATGTTTAGATGATGAAAAAGATATAAAGTATAAAAAAATTTTAACGCAAAAAATAATTCAAAATCATGTTCAAAAAGTATAAAATTGCATAATGCTTATGAAAAAAGTTCGTAAAAAATGATATTGCAAAATAAGTTTATAAAAAAAGTAACGATTTAAAAAATAGAAAAATTAAATGTTCAAAAATTATGTTTCAAAATAATTTTAAATAATTAAAATATAAATAAAAAATTTAATGCCAAAAATAAATTTAAATAAGTAGTAAAAATATAAAAAAGAAGGTTTTAAAATTTTCAACATTAAAAAAAGTGATGTTTTGAAAATTGTTATGTGATAAAATAATCTTAAAGAAATAATTTTAGGAGTTTAGATGACGAAAAAAATGAAAGGTATAAAAAATTTTCAACACAAAAAATAATTTAAAATCATGTTTACAAAGTATAAAAATGAATAATGTTTATAAAAAAGGTTCGAAAATAAATAATATTACAAAGCAAGTTTATGAAAAAGCTAACGATTTAAAAAATATAAAAGTTAAATATTCGAAAATCATGTTTCAAAATAATTTTAAATGACAAAAATATAAGAAACAAAATGTAATGCAAAAAATAAATTTAAATGAGTAGTAATATATAAAAATGAAGGTTTTAAAATGTTCAATGTGAAAAAATAATTTTAAAGACATAATTTTTTTAAAAGTTTAGACGATGAAAAAATTTAAGGTATAAAAGATTGTCAATGCAAAAAACAAATTCAAAATCATGTTTAAAAGGTATAAAACTGATAATTTTTATTAAAAAAATTTAGTAAACAAATAATATTGCAAAATAAGTTTATAAAAAAGTATGATTTAAAAAAATAGAAAAGTTAAATGTTCGAAAATGATATTTCAAAATAAGTTTAAATGATAAAAATATAAGTAAAAAAATTTAATACAAAAAATAAATTCGAATGAGTAGCAAAAATATAAAAATAAAAAGTTCTAAAATGTTCAATGTGAAAAGAAGATGATGTGTTCAAATCTGTAATGTGAAATGAGTAGTAAATATATAAAAATGAAGGTTTGAAAATGTTCAATGTGAAAAAAGAATTTTAAAAGTTTAGACGATGAAAACAATGTAAGGTATAAAAAATTGTCAATGCAAAAATAAAAATTCAAAACCATGTCTAAAAGGTATAAAAACTGATAATGTTTATTAAAAAAGCTCGAAAAGTAATAATATTGCAAATAAGTTTAAATCAGAAAAATATGAGTAAACAAATTAATGCAAAAAATAAATTTAAATGAGTAGTAAAAATATAAAAAGGAAGCTTTTAAAATGTCCAACATGAACAAAAAATGTGATGATTTCAAAATTGTTTTCTAATAAAAGAATGTTAAAAAAAGAATTTTAAAAGTTTAGATGATGAAAAAAAATGTAAGCTATAAAAAAATTTTAGTGCAAAAAAATAATTCAAAACCATGTCTAGAAGGTATAAAAACTAATCATGTTTATAAGAAAAGCTGGTAAAAGAAGAATATTCCAACATAACTTTATAAAAAAAAGTAGGGATTTAAAAAATAGAAAAATTAAATGATATTTTAAACTAAATTTAAATGATCAGTATATAAATAAAATATTTAGAGCAAAAAATAAATTTAAATGAGTATTAAAAATATAAAAATGAAGCTTTTAAAATGTTCAATGTAAAAAAAAAGGAGTGATGTTTTCAGAAGTGTAATATGAAAAATAATTGTAAAAGTTTCGATATTGAAAAAAAGTATGTTATGAAAGGTATAAAATATTTTCAATGCAAAAAAATTCAAAACCTTGTTCAAAAAGTATAAAAATAGATAATATTTATAAAAAAAAACCTTTAAATAAATAATATTACAAAATAAGATTATAAAAAAAGTAAGAATTTAGCAAATAGAAAATTTTGAAAATCATATTTCAAAACAAGTTTAAATTATCAAAATATAAGTAAAAAAATTTTATGCAAAAATATATATTTTAATGAGTAGTAAATATATCAAAATGAAGGTTTTAAAATATTCAATGTGACAAAATAATGTTAAAGAGATAATTTTAAAAGTTTAGATATTGAAAAAAATGAAAGGTATAAAATATTTTCAATGAAAAAAAATTCAAAACCTTGTATAAAAGTTATAAAAACAGATAATGTTTATAAAAAAGTCTCGTAAATAAATAATATTATAAAAAAAGTTATGATTTAATAAATAGAAAAGTTAAATGTTCGAAAATCATGTTTCAAAATAAGTTCAAATGATCAAAATATAAGTAAAAAAATTAAATACAAAAAAAAATTTAAATGAGTAGTAAATATATCAAAATGAAGGTTTTAAAATATTCAATGTGACAAAATATTTGTAATGAAATAATTTTAAGAGTTTATATGATGAAAAAAATGAAAGGTATAAAATATTTTCAATGCAAAAATAATTCAAAACCTTCTTTAAAAAGTATAAAAATAGATAATATTTATTAAAAAAATCTCGTAAATAAATAATATTACAAGATAAGTTTATAAAAAAAAGTAAGAATTTAACAAACAGAAAAGTTAAATCTTTGAAAATCATATTTCAAAATAAGTTTAAATGATCAAAATATAAGTAAAAAAATTTTATGCAAAAAATAAATTTTAATGAGTAGTAAATATATCAAAATGAAGGTTTTAAAATATTCAATGTGACAAAATAATATTAAAGAGATAATTTTAAAAGTTTAGATGATGAAAAAAATGAAAGGTATAAAATATTTTCAATGAAAAAAAATTCAAAACCTTGTATAAAAGTTATAAAAACAGATAATGTTTATAAAAAAAGCTCATAAATAAATAATATTGTAAAAAAAGTTATGATTTAATAAATAGAAAAGTTAAATGTTCGAAAATCATATTTAAAAATAAGTTTAAATGATCAAAATATAAGTAAAAAAATTTAATACAAAAATAAATTTAAATGAGTAGTAAATATATCAAAATGAAGGTTTTAAAATATTCAATGTGAAAAAATATTTATAATGGAATAATTTTAAAAGTTTAGATGATGAAAAAAATGAAAGGTGTAAAATATTTTCAATGCAAAAAAAATTCAAAACCTTCTTTAAAAAGTATAAAAATAGATAATATTTATTAAAAAAAGCTCGTAAATAAATAATATTACAAAATTAGTTTATAAAAAAAGTAAGAATTTAACAAATAGAAAAGTTAAATCTTTGAAAATCATATTTCAAAATAAGTTTAAATGATCAAAATATAAGTAAAAAAATTTAATACAAAAATAAATTTAAATGAGTAGTAAATATATCAAAATGAAGGTTTTAAAATATTCAATGTGACAAAATATTTATAATGAAATAATTTGAAAGGTGTAGATGATGAAAAAAATGAAAGGGATAAATATTTTGAATGCAAAAATAATTCAAAATCTTCTTTAAAAAAGTATAAAATAGATAATATTTATAAAAAAAAGCTCGTAAATAAATAATATTACAAAATAAGTTTATAAAAAAAGTAAGAATTTAGCAAATAGAAAATTTAAATCTTTGAAAATCATATTTCAAAATATGTTTAAATGATCAAAATATAAGTAAAAAAATTTAATACAAAAATAAATTTAAATGAGTAGTAAATATATCAAAATGAAGGTTTTAAAATATTCAATGTGACAAAATATTTATAATGAAATAATTTGAAAGGTGTAGATGATGAAAAAAATGAAAGGGATAAAATATTTTCAATGCAAAAATAATTCAAAATCTTCTTTAAAAAAGTATAAAATAGATAATATTTATTAAAAAAAGCTCGTAAATAAATAATATTACAAAATAAGTAAAATCGTAAATAAATAATATTACAAAATAAGTTTATAAAAAAGAGTAAGAATTTAGAAAATAGAAAAGTTAAATCTTTGAAGATCATATTTCAAAATATGTTTAAATGATCAAAATATAAGTAAAAAAATTTTATGCAAAAATTAAATTTTAGTGAGTAGTAAACTACCAAAATGAGGGTTTTAAAGTATTCAATGTGACAAAATAATGTCAAAGAGATAATTTTAAAAGTTTAGATGATGAAAAAAATGAAAGGTATAAAATATTTTCAATGAAAAAAAATTCAAAACCTTGTATAAAAGTTATAAAAATAGATAATGTTTATAAAAAAAGCTCATAAATAAATAATATTATAAAAAAGTTATGATTTAATAAATAGAGAAGTTAAATATTCGAAAATCATGTTTCAGAATAAGTGTAAATGATCAAAATATAAGTAAAAAAATTAAATACAAAAATAAATTTAAATGAGTAGTAAATATATCAAAATGAAGGTTTTAAAATATTCAATGTGAAAAAATATTTATAATGGAATAATTTTAAAAGTTTAGATGATGAAAAAAATGAAAGGTGTAAAATATTTTCAATGCAAAAAAAATTCAAAACCTGCTTTAAAAAGTATAAAAATAGATAATATTTATTAAAAAAAGCTCGTAAATAAATAATATTACAAAATAAGTTTATAAAAAAAGTAAGAATTTAACAAATAGAAAAGTTAAATCTTTGAAAATCATATTTCAAAATAAGTTTAAATGATCAAAATATAAGTAAAAAAAATTAATACAAAAATAAATTTAAATGAGTAGTAAATATATCAAAATGAAGGTTTTAAAATATTCAATGTGACAAAATATTAATTCGAATGAGTAGCAAAAATATAAAAATAAAAAGTTCTAAAATGTTCAATGTGAAAAGAAGATGATGTGTTCAAATCTGTAATGTGAAAAAATAATGTTAAAGAAATAATTTTAAAAGCTTAGATGATGAATAACATGTAAGGTATAAAAAATTTTCAATGCAAAAAATAATTTAAAAGATGTTTAAAAACTACAAAAACCGATAATGTTTATAGAAAAAGCTCGTAAACAAATTGCAAAATAATTTTATGAAAAAAAGGTAAGTATTTAACAAATAGAAAAATTAAATGTTCGAAAATGATGTTTCAAAATAAGTTTAAATGATCAAAATATAATTAAAAAAATTTAATGCAAAAAATAAATTTAAATGAGAGTAAAAATATAAAAATGAAGGTTTTAAAATGTTCAACGTGAAAAAAACATGATGTCTTCAAAACTGTAATGTGAAAAAATAATGTTAAAAAAATAATTTTAAAACGTTGGATGATGAAAAAATGGAAGGTATAAAAAATTTGAAGCAAAAAAATAATTCAAAGCCATGTCTAAAAAGTATATAAACTAATCATGTTTATAAAAAGAGCTCGTAAAAAATGAATATTACAAAATAAGTTTATAAAAAAAGTAAGGATTTAATTTATAAAAAAGTTAAATGTTAGAAAATGATATTTCAAAATAAATTTAAACGATCAATATATAAATACAAAATTTAGTGTGAAAAATAGATTTATATGAGTAGTAAAAAGATCAAAATAGATTTATTCCAACTCTCCTTTTCCTATTTTTTCATATTCATTGCACATTTGACATATCCATTGATGATTTGACATGTTTTTATCATGTTGTCATAAGCAAAAAAATAAAATTAACAAAACCATGCTTAAAAGGTATAAAAACTAATAATGTTTATTAAAAAAGCCTGAAAAGTAATAATATTGCAAAATAAGTTTATAAAAAGAAGTAAGATTTAAAAAATAGAAAATTTAAATGTTCGAAATAATATTTCAAAATAAGTTTAAATCAGAAGAATATAAGCAAAAAAATTAATGCAAAAAATAAATTTAAATGAGTAGTAAAAATATAAAAAGGAAGCTTTTAAAATGTCCAACGTGAACAAAAAATGTGATAATTTCAAAATTATTATCCGATAAAAGAATTTTAAAAAAAAATTTAAAGTTTAGATGATGAAAAAAATGTAAGGTATAAAAAATTTTCAATGTAAAAAAATAATTCAAAACCATGTTAAAAAAGTATAAAAATGGATAATGATTTAAGAAATATAAAAATTAAATGTTCAAAAATTATGTTTCAAAATAAGTTTAAATGATTAAAAAAATCTTTACTTATATTTCAAAATACGTTTATAAGAAAAAGAATTTTAAAAATAGAAAAGTTAAATCTTGAAAATGATATCTTCAAAATAAATTAAAACGAGAAAATTATAAGTAAAACAATCTAATGCAAATAATAATTTTAAATAAGTAATAAAAATATAAAAATTAAGCTTTTAAAATGTTCAATATATAAAAAAAGAGTGATGTTTTGAAAACGGTAATATGAAAAATAATTATAAAAGTTTTGATATTGAAAAAAAGTATGTTATAAAAAATCTTGAATGAAAAAAAAATTCAAAATCATGTTCAAAAAATATAAAAATGGAGAATGTTTATAAAAAAAGCACGTAGATATATAATATTGCAAAATAAGTTTATGAAAAATATAAAGATTTAAAAACTAGAAAAGTTAAATGTTTAAAGATGATATTTCAAAATAAGTTAAATGATCAAAATATAAGTAAAAAAATTTAATGCGAAAAATAAACCTAGTAGTAAAAATATAAAAAAAAGATTTTAAAATTTTCAATGTGAAAGAAAAGGTCATATTTTCAAAAATTGAAATGTGAAAACATAATGTTAGAGATATGTGTTTAAAAGTGTAGATAATGAAAAAAATGTAAGATATAAAAAATTTTCAATGCAAAAAAATAAATAAATTGAAAACCATGTTTAAAAAGTATAAAAACAGAAAATTTTTATTAAAAAAGCTCGTAAACTAATAATATTGCAAAATAAGTTTATAAAAAGAAGTAAGATTTAAAAAATAGAAAATTTAAATGTTCGAAAATGATATTTCAAAATAAGTTTAAATCAGAAAAATATAATTAAAAAAAATTAATCCAAAAAATAAATTTAAATGAGTAGTAAAAATATAAAAATGAAGCTTTTAAAATGTCCAACGTGAACAAAAAGTGTGATGATTTCAAAATTTTTATCTGATAAAAGAATGTTAAAAAAAGAATTTTAAAAGTTTAGATGATGAAAAAAAATGTAAGCTGTAAAAAAATTTCAGTGCAAAAAAAAAATTCAAAACCATGTCTAGAAGGTATAAAAACTAATAAAGTTTATAAGAAAAGCTGGTAAAAAAAGAATATTCTGACATAAGTTTATAAAAAAAAAGTAGGGATTTAAAAAATAGAAAAGTTAAATGATATTTTAACTAAATTTAAATGATCAGTATATAAATAAAATATTTAGTGCAAAAAATAAATTTAAATGAGTAGTAAAAATATAAAAATGGAGGTTTTAAAATGTTTAGTGTGAAAGAAAAATTATGTTTTCAAAACTCTAATGTGAAAAAATAATGTTAAAAAAATAAATTTAAATGTTTAGATGATGAAAAGAATCTAAAGTATAAAAATTTTTCAACACAAAAAAATAATTCAAAACCATGCTTAAAAAGTATAAAAGGGGATGTTTATGAAAAAATAATATTTCAAAATAAGTTTATAAAAAAAGTAAGTATTTGAAAAATAAAAAAGTTAAATGTTCAAAAATGAAAAATAAGTTTAAATGAGCAAAATATAAGTAAAAAAAAATTAATGCAAAAGATAAACTTAAATTAGTAAAATTATCATTAATGTAAAAAAATGATATTTCAAACTAAAAATTGTAATGAGAAAAAATAATTTTAAAGAAATAGTTTTAAAAGTTTAGATAGTAAAAAAAATTTAAGGTATAAAAAATAATTCAAAATCATGTCTGGATAATGAAAAAATATACGGTATAAAAATTTTTAATGGAAAAAATAATTCAAAGCCATATTTAAAAAGCATAAAAAAGGGTAATATTTAAAAAAGAAGTTCATAAAAAAATAATATTGCAAAATAAGTTTATAACAAAAGTATAGATTTACAAAAAAGTTAAATTTTCAAAATGATGTTTCAAAATAAGTTTAAATAAATAAAATATAAGTAAAAAAAATACTGTAAAAAATAAATTTAAATAAGTAGTACACATATAAATATGATGGTTTAAAAATCTTTAATAAAGTAATGTTTTTGAAAAAATATGATATGAAAAAATAATGATAAGTAAATAATTCTAAAAATTTAGGCAATAAAATAATGTCATGTATAAAAATTTTTCAATGTCAAAAAATAATTCAAAACCATGTTAAAAAAGGACAATGTTTGTCAAAAAAGCTTGTAAAAAATAATATTTCAAAATAAGTTTCTAAAACAAAAAAAATTTAAAAAATAAAAAAATTAAATGTTCAAAAAAAATATTTCAAAATAAGTTTAAATGAACAAAAAATAGGTAGAAAAATTAATGTATAAAACAAATTTAAACGAGCAGTAAAAAGATAAAAATGAAGGTTTTAAATGTTCAGTGTGAAAAAAGTTATGTTTTCTAAACTCTAAGGTGAAAAAATAATTTTAAAGAAATTATTTTAAAAGTTTAGATGACGAAAAAAATTTAAGGTATAAAATTTTTCAATCCAAAAAAATAATTCAAAATCATGTTTAAAAGGTATAAAAACTGATAATGTTTATTTGAAAAGCTCGTCAAAAATAATATTGTAAAATAAGTTTATAAAAAGGTATATTTAAAAAATAGAAAAGTTAAATGTTAAAAAATAATGTTTCAAAATAAGTTTAGATGATCGAAATATAAGTTAAAAAATATAATATGAAAAATAAAATTAAATGAGTAGCAAAAAATATAAAAGTAAAAGTTCTAAAATGTTGAATACGAAAAAAAAGTAATGTGTTCAAAACTGTAATGTGAAAAAATAAAGTTAAACAAATAATTTTAAAATTTTAGATGATGAAAAAACTGAAAGGTATAAAATATTTTCAATGGAAAAAAATAATTCAAAATCTTGTTTAAAAAGTATAAAATGGATAATGGTTATAAAAAAGGCTCATAAATAAATAATATGAGAAAAGAAGTTTATAAAAAAATGAATGATTTAACAAATAAAAATGTTAAATGTTCAAAAATCATGTTTCAAAATAAGTTTAAATGATCAAAATATAAGTAAAAAATTTAATACAAAAAATAAATTTAAATGAGTAGTAAATATATCAAAATGAAGGTTTTAAAATATTCAATGTGACAAAATAATGTTAAAGAAATAATTTTAAAAGTTTAGATGATGAATAAAATGAAAGGCATAAAACATTTTCATTCCAAAAAAAATAATTCAAAACCTTGTTTAAAAAGTATAAAAACAGATAATATTTCTAAAAAAGCTAATAAATAAATAATATTACAAAAAAAGTAATAATTTAGCAAATAGAAAAGTTAAATCTTTGAAAATCATGTTTCAGAATAAGTTTAAGTGATCATTAGATAAGCAAAAAAATTTAATGCAAAAAACAAATTTAAATGAATAGTAAATATATCAAAATAAAGGTTTTAAAATATTCAATGTGGCAAAATATTTATAATGAAATAATTTTAAAAGTTTAGATGATGAAAAAAATGAAAGGTATAAAATATTTTCAATGCAAAAAAAATTCAAAACTTGTTTAAAAAGTATAAAAATAGATAATATTTATTAAAAAAAGCTTGTAAATATTACAAAATAAGTTTATAAAAAAAAGTAAGAATTTAGCAAATAGAAAAGTTAAATCTTTGAAAATCATATTTCAAAATAAGTTTAAATGATCAAAATATCAGTAAAAAAAATTTATACGAAAAATAAATTTTAATGAGTAGTAAATATATCAAAATGAAGGTTTTAAAATATTCAATGTGACAAAATAATGTTAAAGAGATAATTTTAAAAGTTTAGATGATGAAAAAAATGAAAGGTATAAAATATTTTCAATGAAAAAAATAATTCAAAACCCTGTATAAAAATTATAAAAATAGATAATGTTTATAAAAAAAGCTAATAAATAAATAATATTATAAAATAAGTTTATAAAAAAAGTTATGTTTTAATAAATAGAAGAGTTAAATGTTCGAAAATAATGTTTCAAAATAAGTTTAAATGATCAAAATTTAAGTAAAAAAATTTAATACAAAAATAAATTTAAATGAGTAGTAAATATATCAAAATGAAGGTTTTAAAAATATTCAATTTGACAAAATAATGTTAAAGAAATAATTTGAAAAGTGTAGATGATGAAAAAAATGAAAGAGATAAAATATTTTCAATGCAAAATAATAATTCAAAACCTTGTATAAAAGGTATAAAAAAAACTCATAAATAAATAATATTGCAAAATAAGTTTATAAAAAAAGTTATGATTTAACAAATAGAAAAGTTAAATGTTCAAAAATCATGTTTCAAAACAAGTTTACATCATCAAAATATAAGTAAAAAAATTTAATTGTTTAACAAGCTCATAAGTAAATAATATTACAAAAGAAGTTTATAAAAAAAGTAATGATTTAGTAAATAGAAAAGTTAAATGTTTGAAAATCATGTTTCACAATAAGTTTACATGATTAAAATATAACTAAAAAAATGTAATGCGAAAAATAAATTTAAATGAGTAGTAAATATATAAAAATGAAGGTTTTAAAATGTTCAATGACAAAAAATAATTTTAAAAGTTTAGACGATGAAAAAAATGTAAGGTATAAAATTTTCAATGCAAAAAAATAATTCAAAACCATGTCTAAAATGAATAAAAATAGATAATGTTTATAGAAAAAAAAAATCTCATAAACAATTAATATTACAAATAAGCTTATAAAAAAAGTAAGGATTTAACAAATAGAAAAGTTCAATGTTCGAAAATTAACTGTCAAAATAACTTTAAATGATCAAAATATAAGTAAAAAAATTTAATGCTAAAGATAAATTTAATAAGTAGTAAAAATGCTTTTAAAATGTTCAGCGTGAAAAAAAAATGTGATCATTTCAAAACTGTTATCTGATAAAACAATATTAAAAAATGAATTTTAAAAGTTTAGATGATGAGAAAAATGTAAGATGTAAAAAATTTCAATGCAAAAAAAAATAATTCAAAACCATATCTTACAAGTATAAAAATGGATAATTTTTATAAAAAAAAATCTCGTAAACAATTAATATTGCAAAATAAGCTTGTAAAAAAAGTAAGAATTTAACAAATAAAAAAGTTCAATATTTAAAATGATCTTTCAAAATAAGTTTAAATTATCAAAATATAACTAAAAAAATTTAATGTGAAAAATAAATTTAAATGAATATTAAAAATAGATTAGTTAAATCTTCAAATAGGATATTTCAAAATAAGTTTAAATGAGAAAATTATAAGAAAAATATTTAATGCAAAAAATAAATTTAAATTAGTAAAAATATAAAAATGAAGGTTTTAAAGTATTCAATGTAAAAAAAAAAGTGATGTTTTCAAAACTGTAATGTGAAAAAATAATATTAAAAGTTTAGATAATGGAGAAAATGCTCAATATGTAGAAAAGTGATGGTTACTATAATGTAAAAAAACAATGTTAAAGGTTTAGATGATGGAAAAAATGTAAGGTATGGAAAATTTTCAATGCAAAAAAAATTCAAAACCATATCTAAAAAGTATAAAAACTAATAATGTTTATAAAAAAAACTCATAATAAATACTGCAAAATAAGTTTATAAAAAAATGTAACGATTTAAAAAATAGAAAAGTTAAGTGTTAGAAAATGAAATTTCAAAATAAATTTAAATGATCAACATATAAATAAAAAATTTTAGTGCGAAAAATAAATTTATATGAGTAGTAAAAAATAAAAATGAAGGTTTTAAAATGTCCTGTGTGAAAAAAAAAGTTATGTTTTCTAAACTCTAAGATGAAGAAATAATGTTAAAGAAATAATTTTAAGACTTTAGATGATGAAAAAGATGTTAGGTATAAAAATTTTTCAGTGCAAAAAAAAATTTTCAAAACCATATTTAAAAAGTATAAAAATGGATAATATTTATAAAAAAAATCATAAAAAAATAATATTTAAAAATAGCTTTGTAGAAAAAAATAACAATTTAACAAATAGAAAATTTAAGTGTTCGAAAATGATTTTTCAAAATAAGTTTAAATAACCAAAATATAAGTAAAAAGATTTAATGCAAAAAATAAATTTAAATTAGTAGTATATATATAAAAATGAAGGTTTTAAAATGTTTAATGTGGAAAAATAATGTTAAAGAAATAGTTTTAAATGTTTAGATGATGAAAAACTTTAAGGTATAAAGAATTTTCAATGCGAAAAAAATAATTTAAAACCATGTTCAAAAGGTAAAGAAACCTGATAATGTTTATAAAAAAAGCTCCCAGAAAATAATATTACAAAATAAGTTAATAAAAAAATGTAACGATTTAAAAAATAGAATGTTCAAAAATGATGTTTCAAAATAAGTTTAAATTATCAAAATATAAGTAAAAAAAATTAATGCAAAAAAAAATTTAGATCAGTTGTACAAATATTAAAATGAAGGTTTTAAAATGTTCAATGTGTAAACAAGTGATGGTTACTATAATGTGAAAAATTAATGTTAAAGGTTTAGATTATGAAAAAAATATAACGTATGGAAAATTTTCAATGCAAAAAAAGAAAAAATCAAAATCATATCTAAAAAGTATAAAAACTGACAATGTTTATAAAAAAAGAGCTCCTAAAAAAAGAATACTGCAAAATAAGTTTATAAAAGAATATAAGGATTTAAAAAATAGAAAAGTTAAATATTAAAAAATGATATTTCAAAATAAATTTCAATGATCAATATATAAATAAAAAATTTTAGTGCAAAAAATAAATTTATATGAGTAGTAAAAAATAAAAATAAAGGTTTTAAAATGTCTTGTGTGAAAAAAAATGATGTTTCTAAACTCTAAGATGAAAAAACAATGTTAAAGAAATAATTTTAAGAGTTTAGATGATGAAAAAGATGTTTGGTATAAAATTTTTTCAGTGCAAAATAAAATAATTTAAAACCATGTTTAAAAAGTATAAAAATTGATAATATTTATAAAAAAAGCTCATAAAAAAATAATAATGCAAAATAGGTTTGTAGAAAAAAAATAAAAAGTTAAAACAAATAGAAAATTTAAATGTTCGAAAATGATGTTTCAAAATAAGTTTAAATGACCAAAAGATAAGTAAAAAACTTTAATGCAAAAAATAAATTTAAATTAGTAGTATATATATAAAAATGAAGGTTTTAAAATGTTTAATGTGAAAAAATAATATTAAAGAAATATTTTTAAATGTTTAGATGATGAAAAAATTTAAGGTATAAAGAATTGTCAATGCAAAAAAATAATTTAAAACCATGTTCAAAAGGTAAAAAAATGGATAATGTTTATAAAAAAAGCTCCCAGAAAATAATATTACAAAATAAGTTAATAAAAAAATGTAACGATTTAAAAAATAGAATGTTCAAAAATGATGTTTCAAAATAAGTTTAAATTATCAAAATATAAGTAAAAAAAATTAATGCAAAAAAAAATTTAGATCAGTTGTACAAATATTAAAATGAAGGTTTTAAAATGTTCAATGTGTAAACAAGTGATGGTTACTATAATGTGAAAAATTAATGTTAAAGGTTTAGATTATGAAAAAAATGTAACGTATGGAAAATTTTCAATGCAAAAAAAGAAAAAATCAAAATCATATCTAAAAAGTATAAAAACTGACAATGTTTATAAAAAAAGAGCTCCTAAAAAAAGAATACTGCAAAATAAGTTTATAAAAGAATATAAGGATTTAAAAAATAGAAAAGTTAAATATTAAAAAATGACATTTCAAAATAAATTTCAATGATCAATATATAAATAAAAAATTTTAGTGCAAAAAATAAATTTATATGAGTAGTAAAAAATAAAAATAAAGGTTTTAAAATGTCTTGTGTGAAAAAAAATGATGTTTCTAAACTCTAAGATGAAAAAACAATGTTAAAGAAATAATTTTAAGAGTTTAGATGATGAAAAAGATGTTAGCTATAAAAATTTTTCAGTTCAAAAAAATATTTCAAAACCATGTTTAAAAAGTATAAAAATAGATAATATTTATAGAAAAAGCTCGTAAAAAACAATAATATTGAAAAAAATGAAAGGTATAAAATATTTTCAATGAAAAAAAAAATTCAAAACCTTGTATAAAAGTTATGAAAACAGATAATGTTTATAAAAAAAGCTCATAAATAAATAATATTATAAAAAAAGTTATGATTTAATAAATAGAAAAGTTAAATGTTCGAAAATTATGTTTCAAAATAAGTTTAAATGATCAAAATATAAGTAATAAAATTTAATACAAAAATAAATTTAAATGAGTAGTAAAGATATCAAAATGAAGGTTTTAAAATATTCAATAAATAATGTTAAAGAGATAATTTTAAAAGTTTAGATGATGAAAAAAATGAAAGATATAAAATATTTTCAATGAAAAAAAAATTCAAAACCTTGTATAAAAGTTATGAAAACAGATCATGTTTATAAAAAAAGCTCATAAATAAATAATATTATAAAAAAAGATATGATTTAATAAATAGAAAAGTTAAATGTTCGAAAATCATGTTTCAAAATAAGTTTAAATGATCAAAATATAAGTAAAAAAATTTAATACAAAAAGAAATTTAAATGAGTAGTAAATATATCAAAATGAAGGTTTTAAAATATTCAATACGATAAAATATTTATAATGACATAATTTTAAAAGTTTAGATGATGAAAAAAATGAAAGGTATAAAATATTTTCAATGAAAAAAAAATTCAAAACCTTCTTTAAAAAGTATAAAAATAGATAATATTTATAAAAAAATATTCGTAAATATATAATATTGCAAAATAAGTTTATAAAAAAAAGTAAGAATTTAGAAAATAGAAAAGTTAAATCTTTGAAGATCATATTTCAAAATATGTTTAAATGATCAAAATATAAGTAAAAAATTTAATACAAAATAAATTTAAATGAGTAGTAAATATATCAAAATGAAGGTTTTAAAATATTCAATGTGACAAAATATGTATAACGAAATAATTTTAAGAGTTTATATGATGAAAAAAATGAAAGGTATAAAATATTTTCAATGCAAAAATAATTCAAAACCTTCTTTAAAAAGTATAAAAATAGATAATATTTGTTAAGAAAAGCTCGTAAATAAATAATATTACAAAATAAGTATATAAAAAAAAAGTAAGAATTTAACAAATAGAAAAGTTAAATCTTTGAAAATCATATTTCAAAATAAGTTCAAATGATCAAAATATAAGTACAAAAATTTTATGCGAAAAATAAATTTTAATGAGTAGTAAATATATCAAAATGAAGGTTTTAAAATATTCAATGTGACAAAATAATGTTAAAGAGATAATTTGAAAAGTTTAGATGATGAAAAAAATGAAAGGTATAAAATATTTTCAATGAAAAAAAATTCAAAACCTTGTATAAAAGTTATAAAAACAGATAATGTTTATAAAAAAAGCTCATAAATAAATAATATTGTAAAAAAAGTTATGATTTAATAAATAGAGAAGTTAAATGTTCGAAAATCATGTTTCAAAATAAGTGTAAATGATCAAAATATAAGTAAAAAAATTAAATACAAAAATAAATTTAAATGAGTAGTAAATATATCAAAATGAAGGTTTTAAAATATTCAATGCGACAAAATATTTAGAATGAAATAATTTTAAAAGTTTAGATGATGACAAAAATGAAAGGTATAAAATATTTTCAATGCAAACAAAATTCAAAATCTTCTTTAAAAAGTATAAAAATAGATAATATTTATTAAAAAAAAGCTTGTAAATAAATAATATTACAAAATAAGTTTATAAAAAAAAGTAATAATTTAACAAATAGAAAAGTTAAATCTTTGAAAATCATAGTTCAAAATAATTTTAAATGATCAAAATGTTCACTACGAACAAGAAGTGGTGCTTTCAAAATTGTAATGTGAAAAAATAACGTTAAAGAAATAATTTTAAATGTCTACATGATTAAAAAAATCTAAAGTAAAAAACATTTTCAATGCAAAAAAAATAATCCAAAACCATGTTCAAAAACTAAAAAATTGTAGAATGTTTATGAAATAAGTTCCTAAAAAATAATATTGCAAAATAAGTTTATAGAAAAAAGTAATGATTTAAAAAAAATATAAATTAAATGTTCAAAAATTATGTTTCAAAATAAGTTTGAATGATCAAAATATAAGTACAAAATTTAATGCAAAAAATAAATTTAAATGAGTAGATGATGAAAAGTTTAGATGATGAAAAAAATGTAAGGTATAAAAAATTTTCAATGAAAAAAAAATTCAAAACCATGTTTAAGAAGTATAAAAATGGATAATATTTATAAAACAAGCTTGTAAAAAAAGAATATTTCAAAATAAGTTTATAAAAAGAAGTAAGATTTTAAAATCAGCAAATTTAAATGTTCGAAAATGATATTTCAAAATAATTTTAATGAGAAAATTATAAGTAAAAAAATTTAATGTTGAAGATAAATTTAATGAGTAGTAAAAATGCTTTTAAAATGTTCAACGTGAAAAAAAAAACTATGATAATTTCAACACTGTTATATGATAAAACAATGTTAAAAAAAGAATTTTAAAAGTTTAGATGACGAAAAAAATGTAAGGTATAAAAATTTTCAATGCAAAAAAATAATTCAAAACCACGTCTAAAAAATATAAAAATGGATAATGTTTATAGAAAAAAAAACTCTCAAAAACAATTAATATTGCAAATAAGCTTATAAAAAAAGTAAGGATTTAACAAATAGAAAAGTTCAATGTTCAAAAATGATCTTTCAAAATAAGTTTAAATTATCAAAATATAACTAAAAAAATTTAATTTTAAAAATAAATTTCAATGAATAGTAAAAATATTAAAATGAAGATTTTAAAATGATCAATATGAAAAAAAGCAATGCTTTCAAAATTGTAATGTGAATAAAATAATTTTGAATGTTTAGATGATAAAAAAATATAAGGTATAAAGAATTTTCAATGCAAAGAAATAATACAAAACCATGTTTAAAAAGTATAAAAGCGGATAATTTTTATAAAAAAAATTCATAAAAAATAATATTGCAAAATAAGTTTATAAAAAAAGGAACGATTTAAAAAATAGAAAAAAATCGTAAAAATAATATTTCAAAATAGGTTTACAACAAAAAGGATTTTAAAAATAGATTAGTTAAATCTTCAAAAAGGACATTTCAAAATAAGTTTAAATGAGAAAATTATAAGAAAAATATTTAATGTAAAAAATAAATTTAAATTAGTAAAACTATAAAAATGAAGGTTTTAAAATATTCAATGTGAAAAAAAAAGTGATGTTTTCAAAACTGCAATGTGAAAAAATAATGTTAAAACTTTAGATAATGAAAAAAATGAAAGGTATAAAATATGTTCAATGAAAAAAAATTCAAAACCTTGTATAAAAGTTATAAAAACAGATAAGTAAAAAAGTTACGATTTAATAATGCTTATAAAAAAAGCTCGTAAATAAATAATATTATAAAAAAAGTTATGATTTAATAAACAGAAAAGTCAACTGTTCGAAAATTATGTTTCAAAATAAGTTTAAATGATCAAAATATAAGTAAAAAAATTTAATACAAAAATAAATTTAAATGAGTAGTAAATATATCAAAATGAAGGTTTTAAAATATTCAATGTGACAAAATATTTATAATGAAATAATTTTAAAAGTTTAGATGATGAAAAAAATGAAAGGTATAAAATATTTTCAATGCAAAAAAAAATTCAAAACCTTCTTTAAAAAGTATAAAAATAGATAATATTTATTAAAAAAAGCTCGTAAATAAATAATATTACAAAATAAGTTTATAAAAAAAAGTAAGAATTTAACAAATAGAAAAGTTAAATCTTTGAAAATCATATTTCAAAATAAGTTTAAATGATCAAAATATAAGTGAAAAAATTTTATGCAAAAAATAAATTTTAATGAGTAGTAAATATATCAAAATGAAGGTTTTAAAATATTCAATGTGACAAAAGAATGTTAAAGAGATAATTTTGAAAGTTTAGATGATGAAAAAAATGAAAGGTATAAAATATTTTCAATGAAAAAAAATTCAAAACCTTGTATAAAAGTTATAAAAACAGATAATGTTTATAAAAAAAGCTCATAAATAAATAATATTGTAAAAAAAAGTTATGATTTAATAAATAGAAAAGTTAAATGTTCGAAAATCATATTTCAAAATAAGTTTAAATGATCAAAATATAAGTAAAAAAATTTAATACAAAAATAAATTTAAATGAGTAGTAAATATATCAAAATGAAGGTTTTAAAATATTCAATGTGAAAAAATATTTATAATGGAATAATTTTAAAAGTTTAGATGATGAAAAAAATGAAAGGTGTAAAATATTTTCAATGCAAAAAAAATTCAAAACCTTCTTTAAAAAGTATAAAAATAGATAATATTTATTAAAAAAAGCTCGTAAATAAATAATATTACAAAATAAGTTTATAAAAAAAAGTAAGAATTTAACAAATAGAAAAGTTAAATCTTTGAAAATCATATTTCAAAATAAGTTTAAATGATCAAAATATAAGTAAAAATATTTAATACAAAAATAAATTTAAATGAGTAGTAAATATATCAAAATGAAGGTTTTAAAATATTCAATGTGACAAAATATTTATAATGAAATAATTTGAAAGGTGTAGATGATGAAAAAAATGAAAGGGATAAAATATTTTGAATGCAAAAAAAATTCAAAACCTTATTTAAAAAAGTATAAAAATAGATAATATTTATAAAAAAAAGCTCGTAAATAAATAATATTACAAAATAAGTTTATAAAAAAAAGTAAGAATTTAGCAAATAGAAAATTTAAATCTTTGAAAATCATATTTCAAAATATGTTTAAATGATCAAAATATAAGTAAAAAAATTTTATGCAAAAAAAAAAATTTAATGAGTAGTAAATATATCAAAATGAAGGTTTTAAAATATTCAATGTGACAAAAGAATGTTAAAGAGATAATTTTGAAAGTTTAGATGATGAAAAAAATGAAAGGTATAAAATATTTTCAATGATAAAAAAATTCAAAACCTTGTATAAAAATTATAAAAAAAGCTCATCAATAAATAATATTATAAAATAAGTTTATAAAAACAGTTATCATTTAATAAATAGAAAAGTTAAATGTTCGAAAATCATGTTTTAAAATAAGTTTAAATGATCAAAATATAAGTAAAAAAATTTAATACAAAAATAAATTTAAATGAGTAGTAAATATATCAAAATGAAGGTTTTAAAAATATTCAATCTGACAAAATAATGTTAAAGAAATAATTTGAAAAGTGTGGATGATGAAAAAAATGAAAGGTATAAAATATTTTCAATGCAAAAAAAATTCAAAACCTTGTATAAAAGGTATAAAAATTGATAATGTTTATAAAAAGAACTCGTAAATAAATAATATTGTAAAATAAGTTTATAAAAAAAGTTATGATTTAACAAATAGAAAAGTTAAATGTTCAAAAATCATGTTTCAAAACAAGTTTACATCATCAAAATATAAGTAAAAAAATTTAATTGTTTAATAGCTCATAAGTAAATAATATTACAAAAGAAGTTTATAAAAAAAGTAATGATTTAGTAAATAGAAAAGTTAAATGTTTCAAAATCATGTTTCAAAATAAGTTTACAAGATTAAAATATAACTAAAAAAATGTAATGCAAAAAATAAATTTAAATGAGTGGTAAATATATAAAAATGAAGGTTTTAAAATTTTCAATGACAAAAAATAATTTTAAAATTTTAGATGATGAAAAAAATGTAAGGTATAAAATTTTCAATGCAAAAAAATAATTCAAAACCATGTCAAAACAATTAATAGATAATGTTTATAGAAAAAAAATCCTACAAACAATTAATATTGCAAATAAGCTTATAAAAAAAGTAAGGATTTAACAAATAGAAAAGTTCAATGTTCAAAAACTAACTCTCAAAATAACTTTAAATGATCAAAATATAAGTAAAACAATTTAATGCTAAAGATAAATTTAATAAGTAGTAAAAATGCTTTTAAAATGTTCAGCGTTAAAAACAATGTGATGATTTCAAAACTGTTATCTGATAAAAAAATATTAAAAAATGAATTTTAAAAGTTTAGATGATGAAAAAAAATGTAAGGTATAAAAAATTTCAATGCAAAAAAAAAATAATTCAAAACCATGTCTTACAAGTATAAAAATGGATAATGTTTATAAAAAAAAATCTCATAAACAATTAATATTGCAAAAGCTTAATAAAAAAGTAAGCATTTAACAAATAAAAAAGTTCAATGTTCGAAAATGATCTTTCAAAATAAGTTTAAATTATCAAAATATAACTAAAAAAATTTAATTTGAAAAATAAATTTAAATGAATATTAAACATAATTAAATGAAGATTTTAAAATGTTCAATATGAAAAAAGTGATGCTTTCAACATTGTAATGTGAAAAAATAATGTGAATAAAATAATTTTAAATGTTTAGATGATAAAAAAATATAAGGTATAAAGAATTTCAATGCAAAGAAATAATACAAAAAAACCATGTTTCAAAAGTATAAAAGCAGATAATTTTTATAAAAAAAAATCATAAAAAATAATATTGCAAAATAAGTTTATAAAAAAAATGAACGATATAAAAAATAGAAAAAAATTATAAAAATAATATTGCAAAATAGGTTTATAACAAAAAGGATTTTAAAAATAGATTAGTTAAATCTTCGAAAAGGATATTTCAAAATAAGTTTAAATGGGAAAATTATAATAAAAATATTTAATGCAAAAAATAAATTTAAATTAGTAAAAATATAAAAATGAAGGTTTTAAAGTATTCAATGTAAAAAAAAAGTGATGTTTTCAAAACTGTAATGTGAAAAATAATATTCAAAGTTTAGATAATGAAAACAATGTTCAATGTGTAGACAAGTGAGAGTTACTATAATGTGAAAAAATAATGTTAAAGGTGTAGATGATGAAAAAAATGTAAGGTATGGAAAATTTTCAATGCAAAAAAAAGTTCAAAACCATATCTAAAAAGTATAAAAGCTGATAATGTTTATAAAAAAAACTCGTAAAAAATACTGCAAAATAAGTTTATAAATAAATGTAAGGATTTAAAAAATAGAAAATTTAAGTGTTAGAAAATGACATTTCAAAATAAATTTAAATGATCAATATATAAATAAAAAATTTTAGTGCAAAAAATAAATTTATGAGTAGTAAAAAATAAAAATGAAGGTTTTGAAAATGTCCTGTGTGAAAAAATAAATTTAAGAGTTTAGATGATGAAAAAGATGTCAGGTATAAAAATTTTTCAGTGCAAAAAAGAAAATTTCAAAACCAGATTTAAAAAGTATAAAAATGGATAATATTTATAAAAAAAACTCGTAAAAAAATAATATTGCAAAATAGGTTTGTAGAAAAAAATAATGATTTAACAAATAGAAAATTTAAATGTTCAAAAATGATGTTTCAAAATAAGTTTAAATGACCGAAATATAAGTAAAAAAATTTAATGCGAAAAATAAATTTCAATTAGTAGTATATACATAAAAATGAAGGTTTTAAAATGTTTAATGCGAAAAAATAATGTTAAAGAAATAGTTTTAAATGTTTAGATGATGAAAAACTTTAAGGTATAAAGAATTTTCAATGTGAAAAAAATAATTTAAAACCATGTTCAAAAGGTAAAAAACCTGATAATGTTTATAAAAAAAGCTCTCAGAAAATAATATTACAAAATAAGATTATAAAAATTTGTAACGATTTAAAAAATAGAATGTTAAAAAATGATGTTTCAAAATAAGTTTAAATTATCAAAATATAAGTAAAAAAATTAATGCAAAAATAAAATTAGATGAGTTGTACAAATATTAAAATGAAGGTTTTAAAATGTTCCATGTGTAAAAAAGTGATGGTTACTATAATGTGAAAAATTAATGTTAAAGGTTTAGATTATGAAAAAAATGTAACGTATGGAAAATATTCAATGCAAAAAAAAAAAATCAAAACCATATCTGAAAAGTATAAAAACTAATAATATTTATAAAAAAAGAGGTCCTAAAAAAAGAATACTGCAAAATAAGTTTATAAAAGAATGTAAGATTTAAAAAATAGAAAACTTAAGTGTTAGAAAATGACATTTCAAAATAAATTTCAATTATCAATATATAAATAAAAAATTTTAGTGCAAAAAATAAATTTATATGAGTAGTAAAAAATAAAAATGAAGGTTTTAAAATGTCTTGTGTGAAAAAAAAATGATGTTTTCTAAACCCTAAGATGAAAAAACAATGTTAAAGAAATAATTTTAAGAGTTTAGATGATGAAAAAGATGTCAAGTATAAAATTTTTTCAGTGCAAAAAAAATTTAAAACCATGTATAAAAAGTATAAAAAATGATAATATTTATAAAAAAAAAGCTCGTAAAAAAATAATATTGCAAAATAGGTTTGTAGAAAAAAATAACGATTTAACAAATAGAAAATTTAAATGTTCAAAAATGATGTTTCAAAATAAGTTTAAATGACCAAAATATAAGTAAAAAATTTAATGAAAAAATAAATTTAAATTAGTAGTATATATATAAAAATGAAGGTTTTAAAATGTTTAATGTGAAAAAATAATGTTAAATAAATAGTTTTAAATGTTTAGATGATGAAAAACTTTCAGGTATAAAAAATTTTTAATGCAAAAAACTTATTTAAAACCATGTTCAAAAGGTAAAAAAATGGATAATGTTTATAAAAGAAGCTCTCAGAAAATAATATTACAAAATAAGTTTATAAAAAAATTGTAACGATTTAAAAAATAGAATGTTAAAAAATGATGTTTCAAAATAAGTTTAAATGATCAAAATATAAGTATAAAAAACTAATGCAAAAAGAATTTTAGATGAGTTGTAAAAATATTAAAATGAAGGTTTTAAAATGTTCAATGTGTAAAAAAGTGATGGCTACTATAATGTGAAAAATTAATGTTAAAGAAATAATTTTAAAGGTTTAGATGATGAAAAAAGTGTAAGGTATGAAAAATTTTCAATGCAAAAAAAAAAATCAAAACTGTATCTAAAAAGTATAAAAACTGATAATGTTTATAAAACAAGCTTGTAAAAAAAGAATACTGCAAATTAAGTTTATAAAAAAAATAAGGATTTAAAAAATAGAAAAGTTAAGTGTTAGAAAATGACATTTCAAAATAAATTTAAATGATCAATATATAAATAAAAAATCTTACTGCAAAAAATAAATTTATATGAGTAGTAAAAAATATAAATGAGGGTTTTAAAATGTCCTATGTGAAAATAAAAGTGATGTTTTCCAAACTCTAAGATAAAGAAATAATTTTAAGAGTTTAGATGATGAAAAAGATGTCAGGTATAAAAATTTTCAGTTAAAAAAAAAATATCTCAAAACCATGTTTAAAACGTATAAAAATGGATAATATTTATAGAAAAAGCTCGTAAAAAATAATACTGCAAAATAGGTTTGTAGAAAAAAAATAACGATTTAACAAATAGAAAATTTAAATGTTCGAAAATGATGTTTCAAAATAAGTTTAAATGACCAAAATATAAGTAAAAAAATTTAATGCAAAAAATAAATTTAAATTAGTAGTATATATATAAAAATGAAGGTTTTAAAATGTTTAATGTAAAAAAATAATGTTAAAGAAATAGTTTTAAATGTTTAGATGATGAAAAACTTTAAGGTATAAAGAATTTTCAATGCGAAAAAAATAATTCAAAACTATGTTTAAAAGGTATAAAAAATGATAATGTTTATTTAAAAAGGTCGTAAAAAATAATATTGCAAAATAAGTTTATAAAAAGGTATATTTAAAAAATAGAAAAGTTAAATATTCACAAATAATGTTGCAAAATAAGTTTAGATGATCGAAATATAAGTTAAAAAATTTAATGTGAGAAATAAAATTAAATGAGTAGCAAAAAATAGAAAAATAAAAGTTCTAAAATGTTCAATACGACAAAAAAGTAGTGTGTTCAAAACTGTAATGTGAAAAAGTAAAGTTAAAGAAATAATTTTAAAAGTTTAGATGATTAAAAAAATGAAATATTTTGAAAACTGTTATGTGAAAAAAATGTTAAAAAAATAACTTTAAAAAATTAGGTGATGAAAAAAATGTAAGGTATAAAAAGTTTTCAAGGAAAATAATAATTCAAAACCATATTTAGAAAGTATAACAACAGATAATGTTTATAAAAAATATAGGTAAACACATAATAATGCAAAATAAGTTTATCTAAAAAGTAAGTATTTAACAAATAGAAAGGTTAAATGTTCAAAAATTATGTTTCAAAACAAGTTTAAATGATGAAAATATAAGTAAAAAAATTTTATGCGAAAAATAAATTTAAACGAGTAGTAAAAATACTAAAATGAAGATTTTAAAATGTTTAGTACGAACAAAAAGTGGTGCTTTCAAAATTGTAATGTTAAAAAATAACGTTAAAGAAATAATTTTAAACGTCTACATGATGAAAAAAATCTAAAGTATAAAACATTTTCAATGCAAAAAATCAATTCAAAACCATGTTCAAAAACTAAAAAAAATGTATAATGTTTATAAAAAAAGAAGTAAGATTTAAAAAATAGAAAATTTAAATGTACAAAAATGGTATTTTAAAATATTTTTAAATAAGAAAAATATAAGTAAAAAAATTTAATGTCGAAGATAAATTTAATGAGTAGTAAAAATATAAAAATGAAGCTTTTAAATTGTTCAACATGAAAAAAACTGTGGTGATTTAAAAATTGTTATTCGATAAAACAATGATATAAAAAGAATTTTAAAAGTTTAGATGATTAAAAAAATGTAAGGCATAAAAATTTTTCAATGCAAAAAAAAAATTAAATTCAAAACCACATTTAAGAATATAAAAATGGATAATATTTATAGAAAAAAGTTTGTAAAAAAAGATTTCAAAATAAGTTTTATAAAAAGAAGATTTAAAAAATAGAAAATTTAAATGTTCACAAATGATATTTCAAAATAAATTTTAAATCAGAAAAATATAAGTAAAAAATTTTAATGCTAAAGATAAATTTATTGAGTAGTAAAAATGTTTTTAAAATGTTCAACGTGTAAAAAAATGTAATGATTTCAAAACTTTTATCAGATAATACAATGTTAAAAATAGAATTTTAAAACTTTAGATGAATGAAAAAAAGTAAGGTATACAAAATTTTTGAAGCAAAAAAAAAATCCAAAACCAAGTCAAAAAAGGATAGAAACTAATAATGTTTATAAAAAAAAGCTCGTAAAAAAAGAATATTGCAAAATAAGTTTATAAGAAAGTAGGTATTTTAAAAAATAGAAAAGTTAAATGTTAGAAAATGATATTTGAAAATAAATTTACATGATCAATATATAAATAAAAAATTCAGTGTGAAAAATAAATTTAAACGAGTAGTAAAAATATAAAAATGAAGGTTTTAAAATGTTCACTGTAAAAGAAAATGATGTTTTCAAAACTCTAATGTGAAAAAATAATGTTAAAGGAATAATTTTAAAAGTTTAGATAATGAAAAAAATGTAAGGTATAAAAAATTTTCAATGAAAAAAAATATATTTCAAAACCATTTTCAAAAGTATAAAAACGGATAATAATTATAAAAAAATTGTAAAAAAAGAATATTGCAAAATAAGTTTATAAAAAATGTAAGATTTAATAGAAGTTTAAATGTTCAAAAATGATATTTCAAAATAAGTTTAAATGAGCAAAATATAAGTAATAAAATTTAATGCAAAAAATAAATTTAAATGAATAGTAAAAATATAAAATGAAGGCTTTAAAATGTTCAACATGAAAAAAAGAGATGTTTTCAAAATTTTTTTGTGAAAAAAAATGTTAAAGAAATAATTTTAAAAGATTAGGTGATGAAAAAATGTAAGGTATAAAAAGTTTTCAAGGCAAAAAAATAGTTCAAAATCATGTTTAAAAAGTATAAAAACGGATAATGTTTATAGAAAAAGTAGGTAAATACATAATAATGCAAAATAAGTTTATATAAAAAGTAAGGATTTAAAAAATAAAAAGGTTAAATGTTTGAAAATGATGTTGGAAAACAAGTTTAAATGATAAAAATATAATTAAAATAATTGATGCAAAAAATGAATAGTAAAAATACTAAAATGAAGATTTTAAAATGTTCACTACGAACAAGAAGTGGTGCTTTCAAAATTGTAATGTGAAAAAATAACGTTAAAGAAATAATTTTAAATGTCTACATGATTAAAAAAATCTAAAGTAAAAAACATTTTCAATGCAAAAAAAATAATCCAAAACCATGTTCAAAAACTAAAAAATTGTAGAATGTTTATGAAACAAGTTCGTAAAAAATAATATTGCAAAATAAGTTTATAGAAAAAAGTAATGATTTAAAAAAAATATAAATTAAATGTTCAAAAATTATGTTTCAAAATAAGTTTGAATGATCAAAATATAAGTACAAAATTTAATGGAAAAAATAAATTTAAATGAGTAGATGATGAAAAGTTTAGATGATGAAAAAAATGTAAGGTATAAAAAATTTTCGATGAAAAAAAAATTCAAAACCATATTTAAGAAGTATCAAAATGGATAATATTTATAAAACAAGCTTGTAAAAAAAGAATATTTCAAAATAAGTTTATAAAAAGAAGTAAGATTTTAAAATCAGAAAATTTAAATGTTCGAAAATGATATGTCAAAATAATTTTAATGAGAAAATTATAAGTAAAAAAATTTAATGTTGAAGATAAATTTAATGAGTAGTAAAAATGCTTTTAAAATGTTCAACATGAAAAAAAAACTATGATAATTTCAACACTGTTATATGATAAAATAATGTTAAAAAAAGAATTTTAAAAGTTTAGATGACGAAAAAAATGTAAGGTATAAAAATTTTCAATGCAAAAAAATAATTCAAAACCACGTCTAAAAAATATAAAAATGGATAATGTTTATAGAAAAAAAAATCTCATAAACAATTAATATTGCAAATAAGCTTATAAAAAAAGTAAGGATTTAACAAATAGAAAAGTTCAATGTTCAAAAATGATCTTTCAAAATAAGTTTAAATTATCAAAATATAACTAAAAAAATTTAATTTTAAAAATAAATTTCAATGAATAGTAAAAATATTAAAATGAAGATTTTAAAATGATCAATATGAAAAAAATCAATGCTTTCAAAATTGTAATGTGAATAAAATAATTTTGAATGTTTAGATGATAAAAAAATATAAGGTATAAGAATTTTCAATGCAAAGGAATAATACAAAACCATGTTTAAAAAGTATAAAAGTGGATAATTTTTATAAAAAAAATTCATAAAAAATAATATTGCAAAATAAGTTTATAAAAAAAGGAACGATTTAAAAAATAGAAAAAAATCGTAAAAATAATATTTCAAAATAGGTTTATAACAAAAAGGATTTTAAAAATAGATTAGTTAAATCTTCAAAAAGGACATTTCAAAATAAGTTTAAATGAGAAAATTATAAGAAAAATATTTAATGTAAAAAATAAATTTAAATTAGTAAAACTATAAAAATGAAGGTTTTAAAATATTCAATGTAAAAAAAAAGTGATGTTTTCAAAATTGTAATTTGAAAAAATAATGTTAAAAGTTTAGATAATGAAAAAAACGTATGGTATAAAAATTTTCAATGAATAAAAAATTCAAAACTATGTTGAAAAAGTATAAAAACCGAGAATGTTTATAGAAAAAGCACGTAGATAAATAATATTGCTTGCAAAATAAGTTTATGAAAAATATAAAGATTTAAAAAATAGAAAAGTTAAATGTTTGAAGATGATATTTTAAAATAAGTTTAAATGATCAAACTATAAGTAAAAAAATTTAATGTGAAAAATAAATTTAAATGAGTAGTAAAAATATAAAAATAAAGCTTTTAAAATGTTTAATGTGAAAAAAAAAGTGATGTGTTCAAAACTATAATGTGAAAAAATAATATTAAAGATATAATTTTAAAAGTTTGGCTAATGAAAAAAAATGTAAGATATAAAATATTTTCAATGCAAAAAAATAATTCAAAACCATGTTTAAAAATATAAAAATGGATAATGTTTCTAGAAAAATTCATAAACAATTAATGTTTGAAAATCATGTTGCAAAATAAGTTTAAATGATCATAATATAAGTAAAAAAATTTAATATAAAAAATAAATTTAAATGAATAGTAAAAATATTAAAATGAAGATTTTAAAATGTTCAATATGAAAAAGAAGTGATGCTTTCAAAATTGTAATATGAAAAAATAATGTTAAATAAATAATTTTAAATATTTACATGATGAAAAAAATGTAAGGTATAAAAAATTTTCAATGCGTAAAAATAATTCAAAACCATTTTTAAAAAGTATAAAAATGGATAATGTTTATAAAAAAAGCTCATATAAATTAATATTGCAAAATAAGTTTATAAAAACAAGTAAGGATTTAAAAATTAGAAAAATTAAATATTCAAAAATTATGCTTCAAAATAAGTTTAAATAATCAAAGTATAAGTAAAAAAATTTAATGCAAAAAATAAATTTAAATAAGTAGTAAACATATAAAAGTGAAGGTTTTAAAATGTTCAATGTGAAAAAATAATGTTAAAGAAATAATTTTAAATGTTTAGACGATGAAAAAATTTAAGGTATAAAGAATTTTTAATGCAAAAAAAATATATAAATTTAAAACCATGTTCACAAAGTATAAAAATGGATAATGTTTATAAAAAAAGCTCGTAAAAAATAATATTGAAAAATAAGTTTATAAAAAATGTAACGATTTAAAAAATAGAAAAATTAATTGTTCAAAGATGATGTTTCAAAATAAGTTTAAATGATCAAAATATAAGTAAAAAAATTTAATGCAAAAAAAAATTTAGATGAGTAGTAAAAATATAAAAATGAAGGTTTTAAAATGTTTAATGTGGAAAAAAGTGATGGTTACTATAATGGGAAAAAATAATGTTAAAGAAATAATTTTAAAATAACTTCTAATGTGTAAAATATAAATAAAAAAATTAGATAATGCAAAAATAATAACTTAAAAAAGTTTGTAATTCAACATGAAAAAATTTTGAAGAAAAACTTCAATGCAAAAAACTAATGTGAAAAAAAGAAGTTTAAACAAGTAAAAAAATAATTTAAAATTTTTTATTAATGCTTAAAAAGTAACGTGTGCTAGATGTGTGTGAAGTGATTGCAAGTATCATGGAAAAGAACCTAAGAGCACACTCTTCAACAAGGAAAAAAATAAAAGCAAGTGTAGGGGACTAAGGACGTGCTCCTATGATGTGAAGGATGGTGTACCACTTCCTTCCTTCACACAAAAAACGAGAAACTAAGAACTATTACAAGCAAAAGAGGTGACCCTTATGGGCATCCAACACCTCTAAAAAGGCCTTTAAATTACAAGGAATTTAAAAATAAAAATTAAAACTAGTTGGTGAAGCCTTGTCTCTAGATGTTTCCTCTCCAAGACTTCTTTCTTCTCCTCTTGAAGTGAACTTTCCTTAGACTTTTGAATCAACTTCGGCTTCATCCTGCATAGAGGTAGTTTAAAATTTTTTTAAAAAAATCAATAAAAAAACTCATAGAGAAACAAGGTTAAATGAGTAAAAAAATAATGTTTGAAATTTTTATATTTTTCAACTTGAAAAAATAACTTTAAAAAAATCTATACAAAAAAATAATTTAAAAACTTAAATAAGTCCTTTTCAATTTTTCAGTATCATAAAATTGTTTAGCACAACTTAAGCAATAAAAAATGACATTCGGTTTGAATAAGTACAAATCAAAATTATGTTTGTGTTGATTGATTTTACACTGGAGAGCACCAATATATGAAGAAATAGATATAGCTCCAAAATGAAGAACTAAACTTTCATTGGGAAAGTGAAACCGTACAACTACTTATTACCTCCATCACATGCTCATACATAGTAATGGTAGTTCTGGTAGTTCAGTTGAGATATGTCACATGAGCTTTGTTCTGTCAACTCAATTATAAAGGATACTCAGATTCCTTATGCAAATATCAAAGAAATGATAATAATGTAGTCACACAAATAAAAAATATATCTTAAGTAAGAGGTCCAAGAAAGAAATATGTCAATTACCATGAGGAGTAGGTGCCCAGTACAGAAATTTAAGTTATGAAGCTACAAAAAAAATCTGTAAAATCTCACAAATCAACCAGTCCTGAAACCAAATTTAAATGCACAAATAAATTATAGAGTAAGTACTTAGTGAAGAAGATAAGTTTAAATGATCAAAATTTAAGTAAAAAAATTTAATACAAAAATAAATTTAAATGAGTAGTAAATATATCAAAATGAAGGTTTTAAAAATATTCAATTTGACAAAATAATGTTAAAGAAATAATTTGAAAAGTGTAGATGATGAAAAAAATGAAAGAGATAAAATATTTTCAATGCAAAATAATAATTCAAAACCTTGTATAAAAGGTATAAAAAAAACTCATAAATAAATAATATTGCAAAATAAGTTTATAAAAAAAGTTATGATTTAACAAATAGAAAAGTTAAATGTTCAAAAATCATGTTTCAAAACAAGTTTACATCATCAAAATATAAGTAAAAAAATTTAATTGTTTAACAAGCTCATAAGTAAATAATATTACAAAAGAAGTTTATAAAAAAAGTAATGATTTAGTAAATAGAAAAGTTAAATGTTTGAAAATCATGTTTCACAATAAGTTTACATGATTAAAATATAACTAAAAAAATGTAATGCGAAAAATAAATTTAAATGAGTAGTAAATATATAAAAATGAAGGTTTTAAAATGTTCAATGACAAAAAATAATTTTAAAAGTTTAGACGATGAAAAAAATGTAAGGTATAAAATTTTCAATGCAAAAAAATAATTCAAAACCATGTCTAAAATGAATAAAAATAGATAATGTTTATAGAAAAAAAAAATCTCATAAACAATTAATATTACAAATAAGCTTATAAAAAAAGTAAGGATTTAACAAATAGAAAAGTTCAATGTTCGAAAATTAACTGTCAAAATAACTTTAAATGATCAAAATATAAGTAAAAAAATTTAATGCTAAAGATAAATTTAATAAGTAGTAAAAATGCTTTTAAAATGTTCAGCGTGAAAAAAAAATGTGATCATTTCAAAACTGTTATCTGATAAAACAATATTAAAAAATGAATTTTAAAAGTTTAGATGATGAGAAAAATGTAAGATGTAAAAAATTTCAATGCAAAAAAAAATAATTCAAAACCATATCTTACAAGTATAAAAATGGATAATTTTTATAAAAAAAAATCTCGTAAACAATTAATATTGCAAAATAAGCTTGTAAAAAAAGTAAGAATTTAACAAATAAAAAAGTTCAATATTTAAAATGATCTTTCAAAATAAGTTTAAATTATCAAAATATAACTAAAAAAATTTAATGTGAAAAATAAATTTAAATGAATATTAAAAATAGATTAGTTAAATCTTCAAATAGGATATTTCAAAATAAGTTTAAATGAGAAAATTATAAGAAAAATATTTAATGCAAAAAATAAATTTAAATTAGTAAAAATATAAAAATGAAGGTTTTAAAGTATTCAATGTAAAAAAAAAAGTGATGTTTTCAAAACTGTAATGTGAAAAAATAATATTAAAAGTTTAGATAATGGAGAAAATGCTCAATATGTAGAAAAGTGATGGTTACTATAATGTAAAAAAACAATGTTAAAGGTTTAGATGATGGAAAAAATGTAAGGTATGGAAAATTTTCAATGCAAAAAAAATTCAAAACCATATCTAAAAAGTATAAAAACTAATAATGTTTATAAAAAAAACTCATAATAAATACTGCAAAATAAGTTTATAAAAAAATGTAACGATTTAAAAAATAGAAAAGTTAAGTGTTAGAAAATGAAATTTCAAAATAAATTTAAATGATCAACATATAAATAAAAAATTTTAGTGCGAAAAATAAATTTATATGAGTAGTAAAAAATAAAAATGAAGGTTTTAAAATGTCCTGTGTGAAAAAAAAAGTTATGTTTTCTAAACTCTAAGATGAAGAAATAATGTTAAAGAAATAATTTTAAGACTTTAGATGATGAAAAAGATGTTAGGTATAAAAATTTTTCAGTGCAAAAAAAAATTTTCAAAACCATATTTAAAAAGTATAAAAATGGATAATATTTATAAAAAAAATCATAAAAAAATAATATTTAAAAATAGCTTTGTAGAAAAAAATAACAATTTAACAAATAGAAAATTTAAGTGTTCGAAAATGATTTTTCAAAATAAGTTTAAATAACCAAAATATAAGTAAAAAGATTTAATGCAAAAAATAAATTTAAATTAGTAGTATATATATAAAAATGAAGGTTTTAAAATGTTTAATGTGGAAAAATAATGTTAAAGAAATAGTTTTAAATGTTTAGATGATGAAAAACTTTAAGGTATAAAGAATTTTCAATGCGAAAAAAATAATTTAAAACCATGTTCAAAAGGTAAAGAAACCTGATAATGTTTATAAAAAAAGCTCCCAGAAAATAATATTACAAAATAAGTTAATAAAAAAATGTAACGATTTAAAAAATAGAATGTTCAAAAATGATGTTTCAAAATAAGTTTAAATTATCAAAATATAAGTAAAAAAAATTAATGCAAAAAAAAATTTAGATCAGTTGTACAAATATTAAAATGAAGGTTTTAAAATGTTCAATGTGTAAACAAGTGATGGTTACTATAATGTGAAAAATTAATGTTAAAGGTTTAGATTATGAAAAAAATATAACGTATGGAAAATTTTCAATGCAAAAAAAGAAAAAATCAAAATCATATCTAAAAAGTATAAAAACTGACAATGTTTATAAAAAAAGAGCTCCTAAAAAAAGAATACTGCAAAATAAGTTTATAAAAGAATATAAGGATTTAAAAAATAGAAAAGTTAAATATTAAAAAATGATATTTCAAAATAAATTTCAATGATCAATATATAAATAAAAAATTTTAGTGCAAAAAATAAATTTATATGAGTAGTAAAAAATAAAAATAAAGGTTTTAAAATGTCTTGTGTGAAAAAAAATGATGTTTCTAAACTCTAAGATGAAAAAACAATGTTAAAGAAATAATTTTAAGAGTTTAGATGATGAAAAAGATGTTTGGTATAAAATTTTTTCAGTGCAAAAAAAAATAATTTAAAACCATGTTTAAAAAGTATAAAAATTGATAATATTTATAAAAAAAGCTCATAAAAAAATAATAATGCAAAATAGGTTTGTAGAAAAAAAATAAAAAGTTAAAACAAATAGAAAATTTAAATGTTCGAAAATGATGTTTCAAAATAAGTTTAAATGACCAAAAGATAAGTAAAAAACTTTAATGCAAAAAATAAATTTAAATTAGTAGTATATATATAAAAATGAAGGTTTTAAAATGTTTAATGTGAAAAAATAATATTAAAGAAATATTTTTAAATGTTTAGATGATGAAAAAATTTAAGGTATAAAGAATTGTCAATGCAAAAAAATAATTTAAAACCATGTTCAAAAGGTAAAAAAATGGATAATGTTTATAAAAAAAGCTCCCAGAAAATAATATTACAAAATAAGTTAATAAAAAAATGTAACGATTTAAAAAATAGAATGTTCAAAAATGATGTTTCAAAATAAGTTTAAATTATCAAAATATAAGTAAAAAAAATTAATGCAAAAAAAAATTTAGATCAGTTGTACAAATATTAAAATGAAGGTTTTAAAATGTTCAATGTGTAAACAAGTGATGGTTACTATAATGTGAAAAATTAATGTTAAAGGTTTAGATTATGAAAAAAATGTAACGTATGGAAAATTTTCAATGCAAAAAAAGAAAAAATCAAAATCATATCTAAAAAGTATAAAAACTGACAATGTTTATAAAAAAAGAGCTCCTAAAAAAAGAATACTGCAAAATAAGTTTATAAAAGAATATAAGGATTTAAAAAATAGAAAAGTTAAATATTAAAAAATGACATTTCAAAATAAATTTCAATGATCAATATATAAATAAAAAATTTTAGTGCAAAAAATAAATTTATATGAGTAGTAAAAAATAAAAATAAAGGTTTTAAAATGTCTTGTGTGAAAAAAAATGATGTTTCTAAACTCTAAGATGAAAAAACAATGTTAAAGAAATAATTTTAAGAGTTTAGATGATGAAAAAGATGTTAGCTATAAAAATTTTTCAGTTCAAAAAAATATTTCAAAACCATGTTTAAAAAGTATAAAAATAGATAATATTTATAGAAAAAGCTCGTAAAAAACAATAATATTGAAAAAAATGAAAGGTATAAAATATTTTCAATGAAAAAAAAAATTCAAAACCTTGTATAAAAGTTATGAAAACAGATAATGTTTATAAAAAAAGCTCATAAATAAATAATATTATAAAAAAAGTTATGATTTAATAAATAGAAAAGTTAAATGTTCGAAAATTATGTTTCAAAATAAGTTTAAATGATCAAAATATAAGTAATAAAATTTAATACAAAAATAAATTTAAATGAGTAGTAAAGATATCAAAATGAAGGTTTTAAAATATTCAATAAATAATGTTAAAGAGATAATTTTAAAAGTTTAGATGATGAAAAAAATGAAAGATATAAAATATTTTCAATGAAAAAAAAATTCAAAACCTTGTATAAAAGTTATGAAAACAGATCATGTTTATAAAAAAAGCTCATAAATAAATAATATTATAAAAAAAGATATGATTTAATAAATAGAAAAGTTAAATGTTCGAAAATCATGTTTCAAAATAAGTTTAAATGATCAAAATATAAGTAAAAAAATTTAATACAAAAAGAAATTTAAATGAGTAGTAAATATATCAAAATGAAGGTTTTAAAATATTCAATACGATAAAATATTTATAATGACATAATTTTAAAAGTTTAGATGATGAAAAAAATGAAAGGTATAAAATATTTTCAATGAAAAAAAAATTCAAAACCTTCTTTAAAAAGTATAAAAATAGATAATATTTATAAAAAAATATTCGTAAATATATAATATTGCAAAATAAGTTTATAAAAAAAAGTAAGAATTTAGAAAATAGAAAAGTTAAATCTTTGAAGATCATATTTCAAAATATGTTTAAATGATCAAAATATAAGTAAAAAATTTAATACAAAATAAATTTAAATGAGTAGTAAATATATCAAAATGAAGGTTTTAAAATATTCAATGTGACAAAATATGTATAACGAAATAATTTTAAGAGTTTATATGATGAAAAAAATGAAAGGTATAAAATATTTTCAATGCAAAAATAATTCAAAACCTTCTTTAAAAAGTATAAAAATAGATAATATTTGTTAAGAAAAGCTCGTAAATAAATAATATTACAAAATAAGTATATAAAAAAAAAGTAAGAATTTAACAAATAGAAAAGTTAAATCTTTGAAAATCATATTTCAAAATAAGTTCAAATGATCAAAATATAAGTACAAAAATTTTATGCGAAAAATAAATTTTAATGAGTAGTAAATATATCAAAATGAAGGTTTTAAAATATTCAATGTGACAAAATAATGTTAAAGAGATAATTTGAAAAGTTTAGATGATGAAAAAAATGAAAGGTATAAAATATTTTCAATGAAAAAAAATTCAAAACCTTGTATAAAAGTTATAAAAACAGATAATGTTTATAAAAAAAGCTCATAAATAAATAATATTGTAAAAAAAGTTATGATTTAATAAATAGAGAAGTTAAATGTTCGAAAATCATGTTTCAAAATAAGTGTAAATGATCAAAATATAAGTAAAAAAATTAAATACAAAAATAAATTTAAATGAGTAGTAAATATATCAAAATGAAGGTTTTAAAATATTCAATGCGACAAAATATTTAGAATGAAATAATTTTAAAAGTTTAGATGATGACAAAAATGAAAGGTATAAAATATTTTCAATGCAAACAAAATTCAAAATCTTCTTTAAAAAGTATAAAAATAGATAATATTTATTAAAAAAAAGCTTGTAAATAAATAATATTACAAAATAAGTTTATAAAAAAAAGTAATAATTTAACAAATAGAAAAGTTAAATCTTTGAAAATCATAGTTCAAAATAATTTTAAATGATCAAAATGTTCACTACGAACAAGAAGTGGTGCTTTCAAAATTGTAATGTGAAAAAATAACGTTAAAGAAATAATTTTAAATGTCTACATGATTAAAAAAATCTAAAGTAAAAAACATTTTCAATGCAAAAAAAATAATCCAAAACCATGTTCAAAAACTAAAAAATTGTAGAATGTTTATGAAATAAGTTCCTAAAAAATAATATTGCAAAATAAGTTTATAGAAAAAAGTAATGATTTAAAAAAAATATAAATTAAATGTTCAAAAATTATGTTTCAAAATAAGTTTGAATGATCAAAATATAAGTACAAAATTTAATGCAAAAAATAAATTTAAATGAGTAGATGATGAAAAGTTTAGATGATGAAAAAAATGTAAGGTATAAAAAATTTTCAATGAAAAAAAAATTCAAAACCATGTTTAAGAAGTATAAAAATGGATAATATTTATAAAACAAGCTTGTAAAAAAAGAATATTTCAAAATAAGTTTATAAAAAGAAGTAAGATTTTAAAATCAGCAAATTTAAATGTTCGAAAATGATATTTCAAAATAATTTTAATGAGAAAATTATAAGTAAAAAAATTTAATGTTGAAGATAAATTTAATGAGTAGTAAAAATGCTTTTAAAATGTTCAACGTGAAAAAAAAAACTATGATAATTTCAACACTGTTATATGATAAAACAATGTTAAAAAAAGAATTTTAAAAGTTTAGATGACGAAAAAAATGTAAGGTATAAAAATTTTCAATGCAAAAAAATAATTCAAAACCACGTCTAAAAAATATAAAAATGGATAATGTTTATAGAAAAAAAAACTCTCAAAAACAATTAATATTGCAAATAAGCTTATAAAAAAAGTAAGGATTTAACAAATAGAAAAGTTCAATGTTCAAAAATGATCTTTCAAAATAAGTTTAAATTATCAAAATATAACTAAAAAAATTTAATTTTAAAAATAAATTTCAATGAATAGTAAAAATATTAAAATGAAGATTTTAAAATGATCAATATGAAAAAAAGCAATGCTTTCAAAATTGTAATGTGAATAAAATAATTTTGAATGTTTAGATGATAAAAAAATATAAGGTATAAAGAATTTTCAATGCAAAGAAATAATACAAAACCATGTTTAAAAAGTATAAAAGCGGATAATTTTTATAAAAAAAATTCATAAAAAATAATATTGCAAAATAAGTTTATAAAAAAAGGAACGATTTAAAAAATAGAAAAAAATCGTAAAAATAATATTTCAAAATAGGTTTACAACAAAAAGGATTTTAAAAATAGATTAGTTAAATCTTCAAAAAGGACATTTCAAAATAAGTTTAAATGAGAAAATTATAAGAAAAATATTTAATGTAAAAAATAAATTTAAATTAGTAAAACTATAAAAATGAAGGTTTTAAAATATTCAATGTGAAAAAAAAAGTGATGTTTTCAAAACTGCAATGTGAAAAAATAATGTTAAAACTTTAGATAATGAAAAAAATGAAAGGTATAAAATATGTTCAATGAAAAAAAATTCAAAACCTTGTATAAAAGTTATAAAAACAGATAAGTAAAAAAGTTACGATTTAATAATGCTTATAAAAAAAGCTCGTAAATAAATAATATTATAAAAAAAGTTATGATTTAATAAACAGAAAAGTCAACTGTTCGAAAATTATGTTTCAAAATAAGTTTAAATGATCAAAATATAAGTAAAAAAATTTAATACAAAAATAAATTTAAATGAGTAGTAAATATATCAAAATGAAGGTTTTAAAATATTCAATGTGACAAAATATTTATAATGAAATAATTTTAAAAGTTTAGATGATGAAAAAAATGAAAGGTATAAAATATTTTCAATGCAAAAAAAAATTCAAAACCTTCTTTAAAAAGTATAAAAATAGATAATATTTATTAAAAAAAGCTCGTAAATAAATAATATTACAAAATAAGTTTATAAAAAAAAGTAAGAATTTAACAAATAGAAAAGTTAAATCTTTGAAAATCATATTTCAAAATAAGTTTAAATGATCAAAATATAAGTGAAAAAATTTTATGCAAAAAATAAATTTTAATGAGTAGTAAATATATCAAAATGAAGGTTTTAAAATATTCAATGTGACAAAAGAATGTTAAAGAGATAATTTTGAAAGTTTAGATGATGAAAAAAATGAAAGGTATAAAATATTTTCAATGAAAAAAAATTCAAAACCTTGTATAAAAGTTATAAAAACAGATAATGTTTATAAAAAAAGCTCATAAATAAATAATATTGTAAAAAAAAGTTATGATTTAATAAATAGAAAAGTTAAATGTTCGAAAATCATATTTCAAAATAAGTTTAAATGATCAAAATATAAGTAAAAAAATTTAATACAAAAATAAATTTAAATGAGTAGTAAATATATCAAAATGAAGGTTTTAAAATATTCAATGTGAAAAAATATTTATAATGGAATAATTTTAAAAGTTTAGATGATGAAAAAAATGAAAGGTGTAAAATATTTTCAATGCAAAAAAAATTCAAAACCTTCTTTAAAAAGTATAAAAATAGATAATATTTATTAAAAAAAGCTCGTAAATAAATAATATTACAAAATAAGTTTATAAAAAAAAGTAAGAATTTAACAAATAGAAAAGTTAAATCTTTGAAAATCATATTTCAAAATAAGTTTAAATGATCAAAATATAAGTAAAAATATTTAATACAAAAATAAATTTAAATGAGTAGTAAATATATCAAAATGAAGGTTTTAAAATATTCAATGTGACAAAATATTTATAATGAAATAATTTGAAAGGTGTAGATGATGAAAAAAATGAAAGGGATAAAATATTTTGAATGCAAAAAAAATTCAAAACCTTATTTAAAAAAGTATAAAAATAGATAATATTTATAAAAAAAAGCTCGTAAATAAATAATATTACAAAATAAGTTTATAAAAAAAAGTAAGAATTTAGCAAATAGAAAATTTAAATCTTTGAAAATCATATTTCAAAATATGTTTAAATGATCAAAATATAAGTAAAAAAATTTTATGCAAAAAAAAAAATTTAATGAGTAGTAAATATATCAAAATGAAGGTTTTAAAATATTCAATGTGACAAAAGAATGTTAAAGAGATAATTTTGAAAGTTTAGATGATGAAAAAAATGAAAGGTATAAAATATTTTCAATGATAAAAAAATTCAAAACCTTGTATAAAAATTATAAAAAAAGCTCATCAATAAATAATATTATAAAATAAGTTTATAAAAACAGTTATCATTTAATAAATAGAAAAGTTAAATGTTCGAAAATCATGTTTTAAAATAAGTTTAAATGATCAAAATATAAGTAAAAAAATTTAATACAAAAATAAATTTAAATGAGTAGTAAATATATCAAAATGAAGGTTTTAAAAATATTCAATCTGACAAAATAATGTTAAAGAAATAATTTGAAAAGTGTGGATGATGAAAAAAATGAAAGGTATAAAATATTTTCAATGCAAAAAAAATTCAAAACCTTGTATAAAAGGTATAAAAATTGATAATGTTTATAAAAAGAACTCGTAAATAAATAATATTGTAAAATAAGTTTATAAAAAAAGTTATGATTTAACAAATAGAAAAGTTAAATGTTCAAAAATCATGTTTCAAAACAAGTTTACATCATCAAAATATAAGTAAAAAAATTTAATTGTTTAATAGCTCATAAGTAAATAATATTACAAAAGAAGTTTATAAAAAAAGTAATGATTTAGTAAATAGAAAAGTTAAATGTTTCAAAATCATGTTTCAAAATAAGTTTACAAGATTAAAATATAACTAAAAAAATGTAATGCAAAAAATAAATTTAAATGAGTGGTAAATATATAAAAATGAAGGTTTTAAAATTTTCAATGACAAAAAATAATTTTAAAATTTTAGATGATGAAAAAAATGTAAGGTATAAAATTTTCAATGCAAAAAAATAATTCAAAACCATGTCAAAACAATTAATAGATAATGTTTATAGAAAAAAAATCCTACAAACAATTAATATTGCAAATAAGCTTATAAAAAAAGTAAGGATTTAACAAATAGAAAAGTTCAATGTTCAAAAACTAACTCTCAAAATAACTTTAAATGATCAAAATATAAGTAAAACAATTTAATGCTAAAGATAAATTTAATAAGTAGTAAAAATGCTTTTAAAATGTTCAGCGTTAAAAACAATGTGATGATTTCAAAACTGTTATCTGATAAAAAAATATTAAAAAATGAATTTTAAAAGTTTAGATGATGAAAAAAAATGTAAGGTATAAAAAATTTCAATGCAAAAAAAAAATAATTCAAAACCATGTCTTACAAGTATAAAAATGGATAATGTTTATAAAAAAAAATCTCATAAACAATTAATATTGCAAAAGCTTAATAAAAAAGTAAGCATTTAACAAATAAAAAAGTTCAATGTTCGAAAATGATCTTTCAAAATAAGTTTAAATTATCAAAATATAACTAAAAAAATTTAATTTGAAAAATAAATTTAAATGAATATTAAACATAATTAAATGAAGATTTTAAAATGTTCAATATGAAAAAAGTGATGCTTTCAACATTGTAATGTGAAAAAATAATGTGAATAAAATAATTTTAAATGTTTAGATGATAAAAAAATATAAGGTATAAAGAATTTCAATGCAAAGAAATAATACAAAAAAACCATGTTTCAAAAGTATAAAAGCAGATAATTTTTATAAAAAAAAATCATAAAAAATAATATTGCAAAATAAGTTTATAAAAAAAATGAACGATATAAAAAATAGAAAAAAATTATAAAAATAATATTGCAAAATAGGTTTATAACAAAAAGGATTTTAAAAATAGATTAGTTAAATCTTCGAAAAGGATATTTCAAAATAAGTTTAAATGGGAAAATTATAATAAAAATATTTAATGCAAAAAATAAATTTAAATTAGTAAAAATATAAAAATGAAGGTTTTAAAGTATTCAATGTAAAAAAAAAAGTGATGTTTTCAAAACTGTAATGTGAAAAATAATATTCAAAGTTTAGATAATGAAAACAATGTTCAATGTGTAGACAAGTGAGAGTTACTATAATGTGAAAAAATAATGTTAAAGGTGTAGATGATGAAAAAAATGTAAGGTATGGAAAATTTTCAATGCAAAAAAAAGTTCAAAACCATATCTAAAAAGTATAAAAGCTGATAATGTTTATAAAAAAAACTCGTAAAAAATACTGCAAAATAAGTTTATAAATAAATGTAAGGATTTAAAAAATAGAAAATTTAAGTGTTAGAAAATGACATTTCAAAATAAATTTAAATGATCAATATATAAATAAAAAATTTTAGTACAAAAAATAAATTTATGAGTAGTAAAAAATAAAAATGAAGGTTTTGAAAATGTCCTGTGTGAAAAAATAAATTTAAGAGTTTAGATGATGAAAAAGATGTCAGGTATAAAAATTTTTCAGTGCAAAAAAGAAAATTTCAAAACCAGATTTAAAAAGTATAAAAATGGATAATATTTATAAAAAAAACTCGTAAAAAAATAATATTGCAAAATAGGTTTGTAGAAAAAAATAATGATTTAACAAATAGAAAATTTAAATGTTCAAAAATGATGTTTCAAAATAAGTTTAAATGACCGAAATATAAGTAAAAAAATTTAATGCGAAAAATAAATTTCAATTAGTAGTATATACATAAAAATGAAGGTTTTAAAATGTTTAATGCGAAAAAATAATGTTAAAGAAATAGTTTTAAATGTTTAGATGATGAAAAACTTTAAGGTATAAAGAATTTTCAATGTGAAAAAAATAATTTAAAACCATGTTCAAAAGGTAAAAAACCTGATAATGTTTATAAAAAAAGCTCTCAGAAAATAATATTACAAAATAAGATTATAAAAATTTGTAACGATTTAAAAAATAGAATGTTAAAAAATGATGTTTCAAAATAAGTTTAAATTATCAAAATATAAGTAAAAAAATTAATGCAAAAATAAAATTAGATGAGTTGTACAAATATTAAAATGAAGGTTTTAAAATGTTCCATGTGTAAAAAAGTGATGGTTACTATAATGTGAAAAATTAATGTTAAAGGTTTAGATTATGAAAAAAATGTAACGTATGGAAAATATTCAATGCAAAAAAAAAAAATCAAAACCATATCTGAAAAGTATAAAAACTAATAATATTTATAAAAAAAGAGGTCCTAAAAAAAGAATACTGCAAAATAAGTTTATAAAAGAATGTAAGATTTAAAAAATAGAAAACTTAAGTGTTAGAAAATGACATTTCAAAATAAATTTCAATTATCAATATATAAATAAAAAATTTTAGTGCAAAAAATAAATTTATATGAGTAGTAAAAAATAAAAATGAAGGTTTTAAAATGTCTTGTGTGAAAAAAAAATGATGTTTTCTAAACCCTAAGATGAAAAAACAATGTTAAAGAAATAATTTTAAGAGTTTAGATGATGAAAAAGATGTCAAGTATAAAATTTTTTCAGTGCAAAAAAAATTTAAAACCATGTATAAAAAGTATAAAAAATGATAATATTTATAAAAAAAAAGCTCGTAAAAAAATAATATTGCAAAATAGGTTTGTAGAAAAAAATAACGATTTAACAAATAGAAAATTTAAATGTTCAAAAATGATGTTTCAAAATAAGTTTAAATGACCAAAATATAAGTAAAAAATTTAATGAAAAAATAAATTTAAATTAGTAGTATATATATAAAAATGAAGGTTTTAAAATGTTTAATGTGAAAAAATAATGTTAAATAAATAGTTTTAAATGTTTAGATGATGAAAAACTTTCAGGTATAAAAAATTTTTAATGCAAAAAACTTATTTAAAACCATGTTCAAAAGGTAAAAAAATGGATAATGTTTATAAAAGAAGCTCTCAGAAAATAATATTACAAAATAAGTTTATAAAAAAATTGTAACGATTTAAAAAATAGAATGTTAAAAAATGATGTTTCAAAATAAGTTTAAATGATCAAAATATAAGTATAAAAAACTAATGCAAAAAGAATTTTAGATGAGTTGTAAAAATATTAAAATGAAGGTTTTAAAATGTTCAATGTGTAAAAAAGTGATGGCTACTATAATGTGAAAAATTAATGTTAAAGAAATAATTTTAAAGGTTTAGATGATGAAAAAAGTGTAAGGTATGAAAAATTTTCAATGCAAAAAAAAAAATCAAAACTGTATCTAAAAAGTATAAAAACTGATAATGTTTATAAAACAAGCTTGTAAAAAAAGAATACTGCAAATTAAGTTTATAAAAAAAATAAGGATTTAAAAAATAGAAAAGTTAAGTGTTAGAAAATGACATTTCAAAATAAATTTAAATGATCAATATATAAATAAAAAATCTTACTGCAAAAAATAAATTTATATGAGTAGTAAAAAATATAAATGAGGGTTTTAAAATGTCCTATGTGAAAATAAAAGTGATGTTTTCCAAACTCTAAGATAAAGAAATAATTTTAAGAGTTTAGATGATGAAAAAGATGTCAGGTATAAAAATTTTCAGTTAAAAAAAAAATATCTCAAAACCATGTTTAAAACGTATAAAAATGGATAATATTTATAGAAAAAGCTCGTAAAAAATAATACTGCAAAATAGGTTTGTAGAAAAAAAATAACGATTTAACAAATAGAAAATTTAAATGTTCGAAAATGATGTTTCAAAATAAGTTTAAATGACCAAAATATAAGTAAAAAAATTTAATGCAAAAAATAAATTTAAATTAGTAGTATATATATAAAAATGAAGGTTTTAAAATGTTTAATGTAAAAAAATAATGTTAAAGAAATAGTTTTAAATGTTTAGATGATGAAAAACTTTAAGGTATAAAGAATTTTCAATGCGAAAAAAATAATTCAAAACTATGTTTAAAAGGTATAAAAAATGATAATGTTTATTTAAAAAGGTCGTAAAAAATAATATTGCAAAATAAGTTTATAAAAAGGTATATTTAAAAAATAGAAAAGTTAAATATTCACAAATAATGTTGCAAAATAAGTTTAGATGATCGAAATATAAGTTAAAAAATTTAATGTGAGAAATAAAATTAAATGAGTAGCAAAAAATAGAAAAATAAAAGTTCTAAAATGTTCAATACGACAAAAAAGTAGTGTGTTCAAAACTGTAATGTGAAAAAGTAAAGTTAAAGAAATAATTTTAAAAGTTTAGATGATAAAAAAAATGAAATATTTTGAAAACTGTTATGTGAAAAAAATGTTAAAAAAATAACTTTAAAAAATTAGGTGATGAAAAAAATGTAAGGTATAAAAAGTTTTCAAGGAAAATAATAATTCAAAACCATATTTAGAAAGTATAACAACAGATAATGTTTATAAAAAATATAGGTAAACACATAATAATGCAAAATAAGTTTATCTAAAAAGTAAGTATTTAACAAATAGAAAGGTTAAATGTTCAAAAATTATGTTTCAAAACAAGTTTAAATGATGAAAATATAAGTAAAAAAATTTTATGCGAAAAATAAATTTAAACGAGTAGTAAAAATACTAAAATGAAGATTTTAAAATGTTTAGTACGAACAAAAAGTGGTGCTTTCAAAATTGTAATGTTAAAAAATAACGTTAAAGAAATAATTTTAAACGTCTACATGATGAAAAAAATCTAAAGTATAAAACATTTTCAATGCAAAAAATCAATTCAAAACCATGTTCAAAAACTAAAAAAAATGTATAATGTTTATAAAAAAAGAAGTAAGATTTAAAAAATAGAAAATTTAAATGTACAAAAATGGTATTTTAAAATATTTTTAAATAAGAAAAATATAAGTAAAAAAATTTAATGTCGAAGATAAATTTAATGAGTAGTAAAAATATAAAAATGAAGCTTTTAAATTGTTCAACATGAAAAAAACTGTGGTGATTTAAAAATTGTTATTCGATAAAACAATGATATAAAAAGAATTTTAAAAGTTTAGATGATTAAAAAAATGTAAGGCATAAAAATTTTTCAATGCAAAAAAAAAATTAAATTCAAAACCACATTTAAGAATATAAAAATGGATAATATTTATAGAAAAAAGTTTGTAAAAAAAGATTTCAAAATAAGTTTTATAAAAAGAAGATTTAAAAAATAGAAAATTTAAATGTTCACAAATGATATTTCAAAATAAATTTTAAATCAGAAAAATATAAGTAAAAAATTTTAATGCTAAAGATAAATTTATTGAGTAGTAAAAATGTTTTTAAAATGTTCAACGTGTAAAAAAATGTAATGATTTCAAAACTTTTATCAGATAATACAATGTTAAAAATAGAATTTTAAAACTTTAGATGAATGAAAAAAAGTAAGGTATACAAAATTTTTGAAGCAAAAAAAAAATCCAAAACCAAGTCAAAAAAGGATAGAAACTAATAATGTTTATAAAAAAAAGCTCGTAAAAAAAGAATATTGCAAAATAAGTTTATAAGAAAGTAGGTATTTTAAAAAATAGAAAAGTTAAATGTTAGAAAATGATATTTGAAAATAAATTTACATGATCAATATATAAATAAAAAATTCAGTGTGAAAAATAAATTTAAACGAGTAGTAAAAATATAAAAATGAAGGTTTTAAAATGTTCACTGTAAAAGAAAATGATGTTTTCAAAACTCTAATGTGAAAAAATAATGTTAAAGGAATAATTTTAAAAGTTTAGATAATGAAAAAAATGTAAGGTATAAAAAATTTTCAATGAAAAAAAATATATTTCAAAACCATTTTCAAAAGTATAAAAACGGATAATAATTATAAAAAAATTGTAAAAAAAGAATATTGCAAAATAAGTTTATAAAAAATGTAAGATTTAATAGAAGTTTAAATGTTCAAAAATGATATTTCAAAATAAGTTTAAATGAGCAAAATATAAGTAATAAAATTTAATGCAAAAAATAAATTTAAATGAATAGTAAAAATATAAAATGAAGGCTTTAAAATGTTCAACATGAAAAAAAGAGATGTTTTCAAAATTTTTTTGTGAAAAAAAATGTTAAAGAAATAATTTTAAAAGATTAGGTGATGAAAAAATGTAAGGTATAAAAAGTTTTCAAGGCAAAAAAATAGTTCAAAATCATGTTTAAAAAGTATAAAAACGGATAATGTTTATAGAAAAAGTAGGTAAATACATAATAATGCAAAATAAGTTTATATAAAAAGTAAGGATTTAAAAAATAAAAAGGTTAAATGTTTGAAAATGATGTTGGAAAACAAGTTTAAATGATAAAAATATAATTAAAATAATTGATGCAAAAAATGAATAGTAAAAATACTAAAATGAAGATTTTAAAATGTTCACTACGAACAAGAAGTGGTGCTTTCAAAATTGTAATGTGAAAAAATAACGTTAAAGAAATAATTTTAAATGTCTACATGATTAAAAAAATCTAAAGTAAAAAACATTTTCAATGCAAAAAAAATAATCCAAAACCATGTTCAAAAACTAAAAAATTGTAGAATGTTTATGAAACAAGTTCGTAAAAAATAATATTGCAAAATAAGTTTATAGAAAAAAGTAATGATTTAAAAAAAATATAAATTAAATGTTCAAAAATTATGTTTCAAAATAAGTTTGAATGATCAAAATATAAGTACAAAATTTAATGGAAAAAATAAATTTAAATGAGTAGATGATGAAAAGTTTAGATGATGAAAAAAATGTAAGGTATAAAAAATTTTCGATGAAAAAAAAATTCAAAACCATATTTAAGAAGTATCAAAATGGATAATATTTATAAAACAAGCTTGTAAAAAAAGAATATTTCAAAATAAGTTTATAAAAAGAAGTAAGATTTTAAAATCAGAAAATTTAAATGTTCGAAAATGATATGTCAAAATAATTTTAATGAGAAAATTATAAGTAAAAAAATTTAATGTTGAAGATAAATTTAATGAGTAGTAAAAATGCTTTTAAAATGTTCAACATGAAAAAAAAACTATGATAATTTCAACACTGTTATATGATAAAATAATGTTAAAAAAAGAATTTTAAAAGTTTAGATGACGAAAAAAATGTAAGGTATAAAAATTTTCAATGCAAAAAAATAATTCAAAACCACGTCTAAAAAATATAAAAATGGATAATGTTTATAGAAAAAAAAATCTCATAAACAATTAATATTGCAAATAAGCTTATAAAAAAAGTAAGGATTTAACAAATAGAAAAGTTCAATGTTCAAAAATGATCTTTCAAAATAAGTTTAAATTATCAAAATATAACTAAAAAAATTTAATTTTAAAAATAAATTTCAATGAATAGTAAAAATATTAAAATGAAGATTTTAAAATGATCAATATGAAAAAAATCAATGCTTTCAAAATTGTAATGTGAATAAAATAATTTTGAATGTTTAGATGATAAAAAAATATAAGGTATAAGAATTTTCAATGCAAAGGAATAATACAAAACCATGTTTAAAAAGTATAAAAGTGGATAATTTTTATAAAAAAAATTCATAAAAAATAATATTGCAAAATAAGTTTATAAAAAAAGGAACGATTTAAAAAATAGAAAAAAATCGTAAAAATAATATTTCAAAATAGGTTTATAACAAAAAGGATTTTAAAAATAGATTAGTTAAATCTTCAAAAAGGACATTTCAAAATAAGTTTAAATGAGAAAATTATAAGAAAAATATTTAATGTAAAAAATAAATTTAAATTAGTAAAACTATAAAAATGAAGGTTTCAAAATATTCAATGTAAAAAAAAAGTGATGTTTTCAAAATTGTAATTTGAAAAAATAATGTTAAAAGTTTAGATAATGAAAAAAACGTATGGTATAAAAATTTTCAATGAATAAAAAATTCAAAACTATGTTGAAAAAGTATAAAAACCGAGAATGTTTATAGAAAAAGCACGTAGATAAATAATATTGCTTGCAAAATAAGTTTATGAAAAATATAAAGATTTAAAAAATAGAAAAGTTAAATGTTTGAAGATGATATTTTAAAATAAGTTTAAATGATCAAACTATAAGTAAAAAAATTTAATGTGAAAAATAAATTTAAATGAGTAGTAAAAATATAAAAATAAAGCTTTTAAAATGTTTAATGTGAAAAAAAAAGTGATGTGTTCAAAACTATAATGTGAAAAAATAATATTAAAGATATAATTTTAAAAGTTTGGCTAATGAAAAAAAATGTAAGATATAAAATATTTTCAATGCAAAAAAATAATTCAAAACCATGTTTAAAAATATAAAAATGGATAATGTTTCTAGAAAAATTCATAAACAATTAATGTTTGAAAATCATGTTGCAAAATAAGTTTAAATGATCATAATATAAGTAAAAAAATTTAATATAAAAAATAAATTTAAATGAATAGTAAAAATATTAAAATGAAGATTTTAAAATGTTCAATATGAAAAAGAAGTGATGCTTTCAAAATTGTAATATGAAAAAATAATGTTAAATAAATAATTTTAAATATTTACATGATGAAAAAAATGTAAGGTATAAAAAATTTTCAATGCGTAAAAATAATTCAAAACCATTTTTAAAAAGTATAAAAATGGATAATGTTTATAAAAAAAGCTCATATAAATTAATATTGCAAAATAAGTTTATAAAAACAAGTAAGGATTTAAAAATTAGAAAAATTAAATATTCAAAAATTATGCTTCAAAATAAGTTTAAATAATCAAAGTATAAGTAAAAAAATTTAATGCAAAAAATAAATTTAAATAAGTAGTAAACATATAAAAGTGAAGGTTTTAAAATGTTCAATGTGAAAAAATAATGTTAAAGAAATAATTTTAAATGTTTAGACGATGAAAAAATTTAAGGTATAAAGAATTTTTAATGCAAAAAAAATATATAAATTTAAAACCATGTTCACAAAGTATAAAAATGGATAATGTTTATAAAAAAAGCTCGTAAAAAATAATATTGAAAAATAAGTTTATAAAAAATGTAACGATTTAAAAAATAGAAAAATTAATTGTTCAAAGATGATGTTTCAAAATAAGTTTAAATGATCAAAATATAAGTAAAAAAATTTAATGCAAAAAAAAATTTAGATGAGTAGTAAAAATATAAAAATGAAGGTTTTAAAATGTTTAATGTGGAAAAAAGTGATGGTTACTATAATGGGAAAAAATAATGTTAAAGAAATAATTTTAAAATAACTTCTAATGTGTAAAATATAAATAAAAAAATTAGATAATGCAAAAATAATAACTTAAAAAAGTTTGTAATTCAACATGAAAAAATTTTGAAGAAAAACTTCAATGCAAAAAACTAATGTGAAAAAAAGAAGTTTAAACAAGTAAAAAAATAATTTAAAATTTTTTATTAATGCTTAAAAAGTAACGTGTGCTAGATGTGTGTGAAGTGATTGCAAGTATCATGGAAAAGAACCTAAGAGCACACTCTTCAACAAGGAAAAAAATAAAAGCAAGTGTAGGGGACTAAGGACGTGCTCCTATGATGTGAAGGATGGTGTACCACTTCCTTCCTTCACACAAAAAACGAGAAACTAAGAACTATTACAAGCAAAAGAGGTGACCCTTATGGGCATCCAACACCTCTAAAAAGGCCTTTAAATTACAAGGAATTTAAAAATAAAAATTAAAACTAGTTGGTGAAGCCTTGTCTCTAGATGTTTCCTCTCCAAGACTTCTTTCTTCTCCTCTTGAAGTGAACTTTCCTTAGACTTTTGAATCAACTTCGGCTTCATCCTGCATAGAGGTAGTTTAAAATTTTTTTAAAAAAATCAATAAAAAAACTCATAGAGAAACAAGGTTAAATGAGTAAAAAAATAATGTTTGAAATTTTTATATTTTTCAACTTGAAAAAATAACTTTAAAAAAATCTATACAAAAAAATAATTTAAAAACTTAAATAAGTCCTTTTCAATTTTTCAGTATCATAAAATTGTTTAGCACAACTTAAGCAATAAAAAATGACATTCGGTTTGAATAAGTACAAATCAAAATTATGTTTGTGTTGATTGATTTTACACTGGAGAGCACCAATATATGAAGAAATAGATATAGCTCCAAAATGAAGAACTAAACTTTCATTGGGAAAGTGAAACCGTACAACTACTTATTACCTCCATCACATGCTCATACATAGTAATGGTAGTTCTGGTAGTTCAGTTGAGATATGTCACATGAGCTTTGTTCTGTCAACTCAATTATAAAGGATACTCAGATTCCTTATGCAAATATCAAAGAAATGATAATAATGTAGTCACACAAATAAAAAATATATCTTAAGTAAGAGGTCCAAGAAAGAAATATGTCAATTACCATGAGGAGTAGGTGCCCAGTACAGAAATTTAAGTTATGAAGCTACAAAAAAAATCTGTAAAATCTCACAAATCAACCAGTCCTGAAACCAAATTTAAATGCACAAATAAATTATAGAGTAAGTACTTAGTGAAGAAGATAAGTTTAAATGATCAAAATATAAGTAAAAGAATTTAATACAAAAATAAATTTAAATAAGTAGTAAATATATCAAAATGAAGGTTTTAAAAATATTCAATCTGACAAAATAATGTTAAAGAAATAATTTGAAAAGTGATGATGAAAAAAAATGAAAGGTATAAAATATTTTCAATGAAAAATAATAATTTAAAACCTTGTATAAAAGGTATAAAAAAAACTCATAAATAAATAATATTGCAAAATAAGTTTATAAAAAAAGTTATGATTTAACAAATAGAAAAGTTAAATGTTCAAAAATCATGTTTCAAAACAAGTTTACATCATCAAAATATAAGTAAAAAAATTTAATTGTTTAACAAGCTCATAAGTAAATAATATTACAAAAGAAGTTTATAAAAAAAGTAATGATTTAGTAAATAGAAAAGTTAAATGTTTGAAAATCATGTTTCACAATAAGTTTACATGATTAAAATATAACTAAAAAAATGTAATGCAAAAAATAAATTTAAATGAGTAGTAAATATATAAAAATGAAGGTTTTAAAATGTTCAATGACAAAAAATAAGTTTAAAAGTTTAGACGATGAAAAAAATGTAAGGTATAAAATTTTCAATGCAAAAAAACAATTCAAAACCATGTCTAAAAAGAATAAAAATAGATAATGTTTATAGAAAAAAAAAATCTCAAAAACAATTAATATTGCAAATAAGCTTATAAAAAAAGTAAGGATTTAACAAATAGAAAAGTTCAATGTTCGAAAATTAACTCTCAAAATAACTTTAAATGATAAAAATATAAGTAAAAAAATTTAATGCTAAAGATAAATTTAATAAGTAGTAAAAATGCTTTTAAAATGTTCAGCGTGAAAAAAAATGTGATCATTTCAAAGCTGTTATCTGATAAAACAATATTAAAAAATGAATTTTAAAAGTTTAGATGATGAAAAAAATGTAAGGTATAAAAAATTTCAATGAAAAAAAAAAAATCAAAACCATATCTTACAAGTATAAAAATGGATAATTTTTATAAAAAAAATCTCGTAAACAATTAATATTGCAAAATAAGCTTATAAAAAAAGTAAGCATTTAACAAATAAAAAAGTTCAATGTTTGAAAATGATCTTTCAAAATAAGTTTAAATTATCAAAATATAACTAAAAAAATTTAATGTGAAAAATAAATTTAAATGAATATAAAAAATAATTAAATGAAGATTTTAAAATGTTCAATATGAAAAAAGTGATGCTTTCAAAATTGTAATGTGAAAAAATAACGTAAATAAAATAATTTTAAATGTTTAGATGATAAAAAAAAATAAGGTATAAAGAATTTTCAATGCAAAGAAATAATACAAAAAAACCATGTTTAAAAAGTATAAAAGCGGATAATTTTTATAAAAAAAACTCATAAAAAATAATATTGCAAAATAAGTTTATAAAAAAAAGGAACGATATAAAAAATAGAAAAAAATTATAAAATTAATATTACAAAATAGGTTTATAACAAAAAGGATTTTAAAAATAGATTAGTTAAATCTTCGAAAAGGATATTTCAAAATAAGTTTAAATGAGAAATTATAAGAAAAATATTTAATGCAAAAAAAAATTTAAATTAGTAAAAATATAAAAATGAAGGTTTTAAAGTATTCAATGTAAAAAAAAAGTGATGTTTTCAAAACTGTAATGTGAAAAAATAATATCAAAAGTTTAGATAATGAAAAAAATTTTCAATATGTAGAAAAGTGATGGTTACTATAATGTAAAAAAATAATGTTAAAGGTTTAGATGATGAAAAAAATGTAAGGTATGGAAAATTTTCAATGCAAAAAAAAAATTCAAAACCATATCTAAAAAGTATAAAAACTGATAATGTTTATAAAAAAACTCGTAATAAATACTGCAAAATAAGTTTATAAAAAAATGTAAGGATTTAAAAAATATAAAAGTTAAGTGTTAGAAAATAACATTTCAAAATAAATTTAAATGATCAATATATAAATAAAAAATTTTAGTGAGAAAAATAAATTTATATGAGTAGTAAAAAATAAAAATGATGGTTTTAAAATGTCCTGTGTGAAAAAAAGTGATGTTTTCTAAACTCTAAGATGAAGAAATAATGTTAAAGAAATAATTTTAAGACTTTAGATGATGAAAAAGATGTCAGGTATAAAAATTTTTCAGCGCAAAAAAAATAATTTCAAAACCATATTTAAAAAGTATAAAAAAGTGATGTTTTCAAAACTGTAATGTGAAAAAATAATATTAAAAGTTTAGATAATGAAAAAAATGTTCAATGTGTAGAAAAATGATGGTTACTATAATGTGAAAAAATAATGTTAAAGGTTTAGATTATGAAAAAAATGTAAGGTATGGAAAATTTTTAGTGCAAACAAAACATTCAAAACCATATCTAAAAAGTATAAAAACTGATAATGTTTATAAAAAAAACTCGTAAAAAATACTGCAAAATAAGTATATAAAAAAATGTAAGGATTTAAAAAATAGAATGTTCAAAAATGATGTTTCAAAATAAGTTTAAATGATCAAAATATAAGTATAAAAAATTAATGCAAAAAAAAAATTTATATGAGTTTTAAAAATATTAAAATGAAGGTTTTAAAATGTTCAATGTGTAAAAAAGTGATGTCTACTATAATGTGAAAAATTCATGTTAAAGAAATAATTTTAAAGGTTTAGATGATGAAAAAATGTAAGGTATGAAAAATCTTCAATGCAAAAAAAAAAAAAAATCAAAACCGTATCTAAAAAGTATCAAAACTGATAATGTTTATAAAAAAAGCTTATAAAAAAAGAATATTGCAAATTAAGTTTATAAAAAAAAGTAAGGATTTAAAAAATAGAAAAGTTAAGTGTTAGAAAATGACATTTCAAAATAAATTTAAATGATCAATATATAAATAAAAAATTTTAGTGCGAAAAATAAATTTATATGAGTAGTAAAAAATAAAAATGAAGGTTTTAAAATGTCTTGTGTGAAAAACAAAAGTGATGTTTTCTAAACTCTAACATAAAGAAATAATGTTAAAGAAATACTTTTAAGAGTTTAGATGATGAAAAAGATGTCAAGTATAAAAATTTTTCAGTTCAAAAAAATATTTCAAAACCATGTTTAAAAAGTATAAAAATGGATAATATTTATAGAAAAAGCTAGTAAAAAACAATAATATTGCAAAATAGGTTTGTAGAAAAAAATAACGATTTAACAAATAGAAAATTTAATATTGCAAAATAGGTATAAAATATTTACAATGCAAAAAAAAAATTCAAAACCTTGTTTAAAAAGTATAAAAATAGATAATATTTATAAAAAAAAGCCCGTAAATAAATCATATTACAAAATAAGTTTATAAAAAAAAGTAAGAATTTAGCAAATAGAAAATTTTGAAAATCATATTTCAAAATAAGTTTAAATGATCAAAATATAAGTAAAAAAATGTAATGCGAAAAATAAATTTAAATGAGTAGTAAATATATAAAAATGAAGGTTTGAAAATGTTCAATGTGAAAAAAGAATTTTAAAAGTTTAGACGATGAAAACAATGTAAGGTATAAAAAATTGTCAATGCAAAAATAAAAATTCAAAACCATGTCTAAAAGGTATAAAAACTGATAATGTTTATTAAAAAAGCTCGAAAAGTAATAATATTGCAAATAAGTTTAAATCAGAAAAATATGAGTAAACAAATTAATGCAAAAAATAAATTTAAATGAGTAGTAAAAATATAAAAAGGAAGCTTTTAAAATGTCCAACATGAACAAAAAATGTGATGATTTCAAAATTGTTTTCTAATAAAAGAATGTTAAAAAAAGAATTTTAAAAGTTTAGATGATGAAAAAAAATGTAAGCTATAAAAAAATTTTAGTGCAAAAAAATAATTCAAAACCATGTCTAGAAGGTATAAAAACTAATCATGTTTATAAGAAAAGCTGGTAAAAGAAGAATATTCCAACATAACTTTATAAAAAAAAGTAGGGATTTAAAAAATAGAAAAATTAAATGATATTTTAAACTAAATTTAAATGATCAGTATATAAATAAAATATTTAGAGCAAAAAATAAATTTAAATTAGTATTAAAAATATAAAAATGAAGCTTTTAAAATGTTCAATGTAAAAAAAAAGGAGTGATGTTTTCAGAAGTGTAATATGAAAAATAATTGTAAAAGTTTCGATATTGAAAAAAAGTATGTTATGAAAGGTATAAAATATTTTCAATGCAAAAAAATTCAAAACCTTGTTTAAAAAGTATAAAAATAGATAATATTTATAAAAAAAAACCTTTAAATAAATAATATTACAAAATAAGATTATAAAAAAAGTAAGAATTTAGCAAATAGAAAATTTTGAAAATCATATTTCAAAATAAGTTTAAATTATCAAAATATAAGTAAAAAAATTTTATGCAAAAATATATATTTTAATGAGTAGTAAATATATCAAAATGAAGGTTTTAAAATATTCAATGTGACAAAATAATGTTAAAGAGATAATTTTAAAAGTTTAGATATTGAAAAAAATGAAAGGTATAAAATATTTTCAATGAAAAAAAATTCAAAACCTTGTATAAAAGTTATAAAAACAGATCATGTTTATAAAAAAGTCTCGTAAACAAATAATATTATAAAAAAAGTTATGATTTAATAAATAGAAAAGTTAAATGTTCGAAAATCATGTTTCAAAATAAGTTCAAATGATCAAAATATAAGTAAAAAAATTAAATACAAAAAAAAATTTAAATGAGTAGTAAATATATCAAAATGAAGGTTTTAAAATATTCAATGTGACAAAATATTTATAATGAAATAATTTTAAGAGTTTATATGATGAAAAAATGAAAGGTATAAAATATTTTCAATGCAAAAATAATTCAAAACCTTCTTTAAAAAGTATAAAAATAGATAATATTTATAAAAAAGCTAGTAAATAAATAATATTACAAAATAAGTATATAAAAAAAGTAAGAATTTAACAAATAGAAAAGTTAAATCTTTGAAAATCATATTTCAAAATAAGTTCAAATGATCAAAATATAAGTACAAAAATTTTATGAGAAAAATAAATTTTAATGAGTAGTAAATATATCAAAATGAAGGTTTTAAAATATTCAATGTGACAAAATAATGTTAAAGAGATAATTTTAAAAGTTTAGATGATGAAAAAAATGAAAGGTATAAAATATTTTCAATGAAAAAAAATTCAAAACCTTGTATAAAAGTTATAAAAACAGATAATGTTTATAAAAAAAGCTCATAAATAAATAATATTGTAAAAAAAGTTATGATTTAATAAATAGAAAAGTTAAATGTTCGAAAATCATATTTAAAAATAAGTTTAAATGATAAAAATATAAGTAAAAAAATTAAATACAAAAATAAATTTAAATGAGTAGTAAATATATCAAAATGAAGGTTTTAAAATATACAATGCGACAAAATATTTATAATGAAATAATTTTAAAAGTTTAGATGATGAAAAAAATGAAAGATATAAAATATTTTCAATGTAAAAATAATTCAAAACCTTCTTTAAAAAGTATAAAAATAGATAATATTTATTAAAAAAATCTCGTAAATAAATAATATTACAAAATAAGTATATAAAAAAAGTAAGAATTTAACAAATAGAAAAGTTAAATCTTTGAAAATCATATTTCAAAATAAGTTCAAATGATCAAAATATAAGTACAAAAATTTTATGAGAAAAATAAATTTTAATGAGTAGTAAATATATCAAAATGAAGGTTTTAAAATATTCAATGTGACAAAATAATGTTAAAGAGATAATTTTAAAAGTTTAGATGATGAAAAAAATGAAAGGTATAAAATATTTTCAATGAAAAAAAATTCAAAACCTTGTATAAAAGTTATAAAAACAGATAATGTTTATAAAAAAAGCTCATAAATAAATAATATTGTAAAAAAAGTTATGATTTAATAAATAGAAAAGTTAAATGTTCGAAAATCATATTTAAAAATAAGTTTAAATGATCAAAATATAAGTAAAAAAATTAAATACAAAAATAAATTTAAATGAGTAGTAAATATATCAAAATGAAGGTTTTAAAATATACAATGCGACAAAATATTTATAATGAAATAATTTTAAAAGTTTAGATGATGAAAAAAATGAAAGATATAAAATATTTTCAATGTAAAAATAATTCAAAATATTCTTTAAAAAGTATAAAAATAGATAATATTTACTAAAAAAATCTCGTAAATAAATAATATTACAAAATAAGTATATAAAAAAAAGTAAGAATTTAACAAATAGAAAAGTTAAATCTTTGAAAATCATATTTCAAAATAAGTTCAAATGATCAAAATATAAGTACAAAAATTTTATGAGAAAAATAAATTTTAATGAGTAGTAAATATATCAAAATGAAGGTTTTAAAATATTCAATGTGACAAAATAATATTAAAGAGATAATTTTAAAAGTTTAGATGATGAAAAAAATGAAAGGTATAAAATATTTTCAATGAAAAAAAATTCAAAACCTTGTATAAAAGTTATAAAAACAGATAATGTTTATAAAAAAAGCTCATAAATAAATAATATTGTAAAAAAAGTTATGATTTAATAAATAGAAAAGTTAAATGTTCGAAAATCATATTTCAAAATAAGTTTAAATGATCAAAGTGTAAGTAAAAAAATTTAATACAAAAATAAATTTAAATGAGTAGTAAATATATCAAAATGAAGGTTTTAAAATATTCAATGTGAAAAAATATTTATAATGAAATAATTTTAAAAGTTTAGATGATGAAAAAATGAACGGTATAAAATATTTTCAATGCAAAAAAAAATTCCAAACCTTCTTTAAAAAGTATAAAAATAGATAATATTTATTAAAAAAATCTCGTAAATAAATAACATTACAAAATAAGTATATAAAAAAAAGTAAGAATTTAACAAATAGAAAAGTTAAATCTTTGAAAATCATATTTCAAAATAAGTTCAAATGATCAAAATATAAGTACAAAAATTTTATGCGAAAAATAAATTTTAATGAGTAGTAAATATATCAAAATGAAGGTTTTAAAATATTCAATGTGACAAAATAATATTAAAGAGATAATTTTAAAAGTTTAGATGATGAAAAAAATGAAAGGTATAAAATATTTTCAATGAAAAAAAATTCAAAACCTTGTATAAAAGTTATAAAAACAGATAATGTTTATAAAAAAAGCTCATAAATAAATAATATTATAAAAAAAGTTATGATTTAATAAACAGAAAAGTCAAATGTTCGAAAATCATGTTTCAAAATAAGTTTAAATGATCAAAATATAAGTAAAAAAATTTAATACAAAAATAAATTTAAATGAGTAGTAAATATATCAAAATGAAGGTTTTAAAATATTCAATATGACAAAATATTTATAATGAAATAATTTTAAAAGTTTAGATGATGAAAAAAATGAAAGGTATAAAATATTTTCAATGCAAAAAAAAATTGAAAACCTTCTTTAAAAAGTATAAAAATAGATAATATTTATTAAAAAAATCTCGTAAATAAATAATATTACAAGATAAGTTTATAAAAAAAAGTAAGAATTTAACAAACAGAAAAGTTAAATCTTTGAAAATCATATTTCAAAATAAGTTTAAATGATCAAAATATAAGTAAAAAAATTTTATGCAAAAAATAAATTTTAATGAGTAGTAAATATATCAAAATGAAGGTTTTAAAATATTCAATGTGACAAAAGAATGTTAAAGAGATAATTTTGAAAGTTTAGATGATGAAAAAAATGAAAGGTATAAAATATTTTCAATGACAAAAAAATTCAAAACCTTGTATAAAAATTATAAAAAAAGCTCATCAATAAATAATATTATAAAATAAGTTTATAAAAACAGTTATCATTTAATAAATAGAAAAGTTAAATGTTCAAAAATCATGTTTTAAAATAAGTTTAAATGATCAAAATATAAGTAAAAAAAATTAATACAAAAATAAATTTAAATGAGTAGTAAATATATCAAAATGAAGGTTTTAAAAATATTCAATCTGACAAAATAATGTTAAAGAAATAATTTGAAAAGTGTGGATGATGAAAAAAATGAAAGGTATAAAATATTTTCAATGCAAAAAAAATTCAAAACCTTGTATAAAAGGTATAAAAATTGATAATGTTTATAAAAAAAACTCGTAAATAAATAATATTGTAAAATAAGTTTACAAAAAAAGTTATGATTTAACAAATAGAAAAGTTAAATGTTCAAAAATCATGTTTCAAAACAAGTTTACATCATCAAAATATAAGTAAAAAAATTTAATTGTTTAATAGCTCATAAGTAAATAATATTACAAAAGAAGTTTATAAAAAAAGTAATGATTTAGTAAATAGAAAAGTTAAATGTTTCAAATTCATGTTTCAAAATAAGTTTACAAGATTAAAATATAACTAAAAAAATGTAATGCAAAAAATAAATTTAAATGAGTGGTAAAAATATACAAAAATGAAAGTTTTAAAATTTTCAATGACAAAAAATAATTTTAAAATTTTAGATGATGAAAAAAATGTAAGGCATAAAATTTTCAATGCAAAAAAATAATTCAAAACCATGTCAAAACAATTAATAGATAATGTTTATAGAAAAAAATCCTATAAACAATTAATATTGCAAATAAGCTTATAAAAAAAGTAAGGATTTAACAAATAGAAAAGTTCAATGTTCAAAAACTAACTCTCAAAATAACTTTAAATGATCAAAATATAAGTAAAACAATTTAATGCTAAAGATAAATTTAATAAGTAGTAAAAATGATTTTAAAATGTTCAGCGTTAAAAACAATGTGATGATTTCAAAACTGTTATCTGATAAAAAAATATTAAAAAATGAATTTTAAAAGTTTAGATGATGAAAAAAATGTAAGGTATAAAAACTTTCAATGCAAAAAAAAAAAAAATTCAAAACCATGTCTTACAAGTATAAAAATGGATAATGTTTATAAAAAAAATCTCATAAACAATTAATATTGCAAAAGCTTATAAAAAAAGTAAGCATTTAACAAATAAAAAAGTTCAATGTTCAAAAATGATCTTTCAAAATAAGTTTAAATTATCAAAATATAACTAAAAAAATTTAATTTGAAAAATAAATTTAAATGAATATTAAACATAATTAAATGAAGATTTTAAAATGTTCAATATGAAAAAAGTTATGCTTTCAACATTGTAATGTGAAAAAATAATGTGAATAAAATAATTTTAAATGTTTAGATGATAAAAAAATATAAGGTATAAAGAATTTCAATGCAAAGAAATAATACAAAAAAACCATGTTTAAAAAGTATAAAAGCAGATAATTTTTATAAAAAAAATCATAAAAAATAATATTGCAAAATAAGTTTATAAAAAAAATGAACGATATAAAAAATAGAAAAAAATTATAAAAATAATATTGCAAAATAGGTTTAAAACAAAAAGGATTTTAAAAATAGATTAGTTAAATCTTCGAAAAGGATATTTCAAAATAAGTTTAAATGAGAAAATTATAATAAAAATATTTAATGCAAAAAATAAATTTAAATTAGTAAAAATATAAAAATGAAGGTTTTAAAGTATTCAATGTAAAAAAAAAGTGATGTTTTCAAAACTGTAATGTGAAAAATAATATTCAAAGTTTAGATAATGAAAAAAATGTTCAATGTGTAGACAAGTGAGAGTTACTATAATATGAAAAAATAATGTTAAAGGTTTAGATGATGAAAAAAATGTAAGGTATGGAAAATTTTCAATGCAAAAAAAAGTTCAAAACCATATCTAAAAAGCATAAAAGCTGATAATGTTTATAAAAAAAACTCGTAAAAAATACTGCAAAATAAGTTTATAAATAAATGTAAGGATTTAAAAAATAGAAAATTTAAGTGTTAGAAAATGACATTTCAAAATAAATTTAAATGATCAATATATAAATAAAAACTTTTAGTGCAAAAAATAAATTTATGAGTAGTAAAAAATAAAAATGAAGGTTTTGAAAATGTCCTGTGTGAAAAAAAAGTGATGTTTTCTAAACTCTAAGATGAAGAATAATGTTAAAGAAATAATTTTAAGAGTTTAGATGATGAAAAAGATGTCAGGTATAAAAATTTTTCAGTGCAAAAAAGAAAATTTCAAAACCATATTTAAAAAGTATAAAAATGGATAATATTTATAAAAAAAGCTCGTAAAAAAATAATATTGCAAAACAGGTTTGTAGAAAAAAATAATGATTTAACAAATAGAAAATTTAAATGTTCAAAAATGATGTTTCAAAATAAGTTTAAATGACCGAAATATAAGTAAAAAAATTTAATGCGAAAAATAAATTTCAATTAGTAGTATATACATAAAAATGAAGGTTTTAAAATGTTTAATGCGAAAAAATAATGTTAAAGAAATAGTTTTAAATGTTTAGATGATGAAAAACTTTAAGGTATAAAGAATTTTCAATGTGAAAAAAATAATTTAAAACCATGTTCAAAAGGTAAAAAACCTGATAATGTTTATAAAAAAAGCTCTCAGAAAATAATATTACAAAATAAGATTATAAAAATTTGTAACGATTTAAAAAATAGAATGTTCAAAAATGATGTTTCAAAATAAGTTTAAATTATCAAAATATAAGTAAAAAAATTAATGCAAAAATAAAATTAGATGAGTTGTACAAATATTAAAATGAAGGTTTTAAAATGTTCAATGTGTAAAAAAGTTATGGTTACTATAATGTGATAAATTAATGTTAAAGGTTTAGATTATGAAAAAAATGTAACGTATGGAAAATTTTCAATGCAAAAAAAAAAAAATCAAAACCATATCTGAAAAGTATAAAAACTAATAATATTTATAAAAAAAGAGGTCCTAAAAAAAGAATACTGCAAAATAAGTTTATAAAAGAATGTAAGGATTTAAAAAATAGAAAACTTAAGTGTTAGAAAATGACATTTCAAAATAAATTTCAATTATCAATTTATAAATAAAAAATTTTAGTGGAAAAAATAAATTTATATGAGTAGTAAAAAATAAAAATGAAGGTTTTAAAATGTCTTGTGTGAAAAAAAAATGATGTTTTCTAAACCCTAAGATAAAAAAAACAATGTTAAAGAAATAATTTTAAGAGTTTAGATGATGAAAAAGATGTCAAGTATAAAATTTTTTCAGTGCAAAAAAAAATTTAAAACCATGTATAAAAAGTATAAAAAATGATAATATTTATAAAAAAAAACTCGTAAAAAAATAATATTGCAAAATAGGTTTGTAGAAAAAAATAACGATTTAACAAATAGAAAATTTAAATGTTCAAAAATGATGTTTCAAAATAAGTTTAAATGACCAAAATATAAGTAAAAAAATTTAATGAAAAAATAAATTTAAATTAGCAGTATATATATAAAAATGAAGGTTTTAAAATGTTTAATGTGAAAAAATAATGTTAAAGAAATAGTTTTAAATGTTTAGATGATGAAAAACTTTCAGGTATAAAAAATTTTTAATGCAAAAAACTTATTTAAAACCATGTTCAAAAGGTAAAAAAATGGATAATGTTTATAAAAGAAGCTCTCAGAAAATAATATTACAAAATAAGTTTATAAAAAAATTGTAACGATTTAAAAAATAGAATGTTAAAAAAAGATGTTTCAAAATAAGTTTAAATGATCAAAATATAAGTATAAAAAACTAATGCAAAAAGAATTTTATATCAGTTGTAAAAATATTAAAATGAAGGTTTTAAAATGTTCAATGTGTAAAAAAGTGATGGCTACTATAATGTGAAAAATTAATGTTAAAGAAATAATTTTAAAGGTTTAGATGATGAAAAAAGTGTAAGGTATGAAAAATTTTCAATGCAAAAAAAAAAATCAAAACTGTATCTAAAAAGTATAAAAACTGATAATGTTTATAAAACAAGCTTGTAAAAAAAGAATACTGCAAATTAAGTTTATAAAAAAAAATAAGGATTTAAAAAATAGAAAAGTTAAGTGTTAGAAAATGACATTTCAAAATAAATTTAAATGATCAATATATAAATAAAAAATTTTACTGCAAAAAATAAATTTATATGAGTAGTAAAAAATATAAATGAGGGTTTTAAAATGTCCTATGTGAAAAAAAAAAGTGATGTTTTCCAAACTCTAAGATAAAGAAATAATTTTAAGAGTTTAGATGATGAAAAAGATGTCAGGTATAAATAATTTTAAGAGTTTAGATGATGAAAAAAAATATTTCAAAACCATGTTTAAAACATATAAAAATGGATAATATTTATAGAAAAAGCTCGTAAAAAATAATACTGCAAAATAGGTTTGTAGAAAAAAAATAACGATTTAACAAACAGAAAATTTAAATGTTCGAAAATGATGTTTCAAAATAAGTTTAAATGACCAAAATATAAGTAAAAAAATTTAATGCAAAAAATAAATTTAAATTAGTAGTATATATATAAAAATGAAGGTTTTAAAATGTTTAATGTGAAAAAATAATGTTAAATAAATAGTTTTAAATGTTTAGATGATGAAAAACTTTAAGGTATAAAGAATTTTCAATGCGAAAAAAATAATTCAAAACTATGTTTAAAAGGTATAAAAAATGATAATGTTTATTTAAAAAGGTCGTAAAAAATAATATTGCAAAATAAGTTTATAAAAAGGTATATTTAAAAAATAGAAAAGTTAAATATTCACAAATAATGTTGCAAAATAAGTTTAGATGATCGAAATATAAGTTAAAAAATTTAATGTGAGAAATAAAATTAAATGAGTAGCAAAAAATAGAAAAATAAAAGTTCTAAAATGTTCAATACGACAAAAAAGTAGTGTGTTCAAAACTGTAATGTGAAAAAGTAAAGTTAAAGAAATAATTTTAAAAGTTTAGATGATAAAAAAAATGAAATATTTTGAAAACTGTTATGTGAAAAAAAATGTTAAAGAAATAACTTTAAAAAATTAGGTGATGAAAAAAATGTAAGGTATAAAAAGTTTTCAAGGAAAATAATAATTCAAAACCATATTTAGAAAGTATAACAACAGATAATGTTTATAAAAAATATAGGTAAACACATAATAATGCAAAATAAGTTTATCTAAAAAGTAAGTATTTAACAAATAGAAAGGTTAAATGTTCAAAAATTATGTTTCAAAACAAGTTTAAATGATAAAAATATAAATAAAAAAATTTTATTCGAAAAATAAATTTAAACGAGTAGTAAAAATACTAAAATGAAGATTTTAAAATGTTTAGTACGAACAAAAAGTGGTGCTTTCAAAATTGTAATGTTAAAAAATAACGTTAAAGAAATAATTTTAAACGTCTACATGATGAAAAAAATCTAAAGTATAAAACATTTTCAATGCAAAAAATCAATTCAAAACCATGTTCAAAAACTAAAAAAAATGTATAATGTTTATAAAAAAAGAAGTAAGATTTAAAAAATAGAAAATTTAAATGTACAAAAATGGTATTTTAAAATATTTTTAAATAAGGAAAATGTAAGTAAAAAAATTTAATGTAAAAGATAAATTTAATGAGTAGTAAAAATATAAAAATGAAGCTTTTAAATTGTTCAACATGAAAAAAACTGTGGTGATTTAAAAATTGTTATTCGATAAAACAATGATATAAAAAGAATTTTAAAAGTTTAGATGATTAAAAAAATGTAAGGCATAAAAATTTTTCAATGCAAAAAAAAAATTAAATTCAAAACCATATTTAAGAATATAAAAATGGATAATATTTATAGAAAAAAGCTTGTAAAAAAAGATTTCAAAATAAGTTTATAAAAAGAAGATTTAAAAAATAGAAAATTTAAATGTTCACAAATGATATTTCAAAATAAATTTTAAATCAGAAAAATATAAGTAAAAAAAATTTAATGCTAAAGATAAATTTATTGAGTAGTAAAAATGTTTTTAAAATGTTCAACGTGAAAAAAATGTACTTTTATCAGATAATACAATGTTAAAAATAGAATTTTAAAACTTTAGATGAATGAAAAAATGTAAGGTATACAAAATTTTTGAAGCAAAAAAAAATCCAAAACCAAGTCAAAAAAGTATAAAAACTAATAATGTTTATAAAAAAAAGCTCGTAAAAAAAGAATATTGCAAAATAAGTTTATAAGAAAGTAGGTATTTTAAAAAATAGAAAAGTTAAATGTTAGAAAATGATATTTGAAAATAAATTTACATGATCAATATATAAATAAAAAATTCAGTGTGAAAAATAAATTTAAACAAGTAGTAAAAATATAAAAATGAAAGTTTTAAAATGTTCACTGTGAAAGAAAATGATGTTTTCAAAACTCTAATGTGAAAAAATAATATTAAAGGAATAATTTTAAAAGTTTAGATAATGAAAAAAATGTAAGGTATAAAAAATTTTCAATGAAAAAAAATATATTTCAAAACCATTTTCAAAAGTATAAAAACGGATAATAATTATAAAAAAATTGTAAAAAAAGAATATTGCAAAATAAGTTTATAAAAAATGTAAGATTTAATAGAAGTTTAAATGTTCAAAAATGATATTTCAAAATAAGTTTAAATGAGCAAAATATAAGTAATAAAATTTAATGCAAAAAATAAATTTAAATTAATAGTAAAAATATAAAATGAAGGTTTTAAAGTATTCAATGTAAAAAAAAAGTGATGTTTTCAAAACTGTAATGTGAAAAATAATATTCAAAGTTTAGATAATGAAAACAATGTTCAATGTGTAGACAAGTGAGAGTTACTATAATGTGAAAAAATAATGTTAAAGGTTTAGATGATGAAAAAAATATAAGGTATGGAAAATTTTCAATGCAAAAAAAAGTTCAAAACCATATCTAAAAAGTATAAAAGCTGATAATGTTTATAAAAAAAAACTCGTAAAAAATACTGCAAAATAAGTTTATAAATAAATGTAAGGATTTAAAAAATAGAAAATTTAAGTGTTAGAAAATGAAATTTCAAAATAAATTTAAATGATCAATATATAAATAAAAAATTTTAGTGCAAAAAATAAATTTATGAGTAGTAAAACATAAAAATGAAGGTTTTGAAAATGTCCTGTGTGAAAAAAATAAATTTAAGAGTTTAGATGATGAAAAAGATGTCAGGTATAAAAATTTTTCAGTGCAAAAAAGAAAATTTCAAAACCATATTTAAAAAGTATAAAAATGGATAATATTTATAAAAAAAGCTCGTAAAAAAATAATATTGCAAAATAGGTTTGTAGAAAAAAATAATGATTTAACAAATAGAAAATTTAAATGTTCAAAAATAATGTTTCAAAATAAGTTTAAATGACCGAAATATAAGTAAAAAAAATTAGTGCAAAAAATAAATTTCAATTAGTAGTATATACATAAAAATGAAGGTTTTAAAATGTTTAATGCGAAAAAATAATGTTAAAGAAATAGTTTTAAATGTTTAGATGATGAAAAACTTTAAGGTATAAAGAATTTTCAATGTGAAAAAAATAATTTAAAACCATGTTCAAAAGGTAAAAAACCTGATAATTTTTATAAAAAAAGCTCTCAGAAAATAATATTACAAAATAAGATTATAAAAATTTGTAACGATTTAAAAAATAGAATGTTAAAAAATGATGTTTCAAAATAAGTTTAAATTATCAAAATATAAGTAAAAAAATTAATGCAAAAATAAAATTAGATGAGTTGTACAAATATTAAAATGAAGGTTTTAAAATGTTCAATGTGTAAAAAAGTGATGGTTACTATAATGTGAAAAATTAATGTTAAAGGTTTAGATTATGAAAAAAATGTAACGTATGGAAAATTTTCAATGCAAAAAAAAAAAAATCAAAACCATATCTGAAAAGTATAAAAACTAATAATATTTATAAAAAAAGAGGTCCTAAAAAAAGAATACTGCAAAATAAGTTTATAAAAGAATGTAAGGATTTAAAAAATAGAAAACTTAAGTGTTAGAAAATGACATTTCAAAATAAATTTCAATTATCAATTTATAAATAAAAAAATTTAGTGGAAAAAATAAATTTATATGAGTAGTAAAAAATAAAAATGAAGGTTTTAAAATGTCTTGTGTGAAAAAAAAATGATGTTTTCTAAACCCTAAGATGAAAAAACAATGTTAAAGAAATAATTTTAAGAGTTTAGATGATGAAAAAGATGTCAAGTATAAAATTTTTTCAGTGCAAAAAAAATTTTAAAACCATGTATAAAAAGTATAAAAAATGATAATATTTATAAAAAAAAAGCTCGTAAAAAAATAATATTGCAAAATAGGTTTGTAGAAAAAAATAACGATTTAACAAATAGAAAATTTAAATGTTCAAAAATGATGTATCAAAACAAGTTTAAATGACCAAAATATAAGTAAAAAAATTTAATGAAAAAATAAATTTAAATTAGTAGTATATATATAAAAATGAAGGTTTTAAAATGTTTAATGTGAAAAAATAATGTTAAAGAAATAGTTTTAAATGTTTAGATGATGAAAAACATTCAGGTATAAAAAATTTTTAATGCAAAAAACTTATTTAAAACCATGTTCAAAAGGTAAAAAAATGGATAATGTTTATAAAAGAAGCTCTTAGAAAATAATATTATAAAATAAGTTTATAAAAAAATTGTAACGATTTAAAAAATAGAATGTTAAAAAATGATGTTTCAAAATAAGTTTAAATTATCAAAATATAAGTATAAAAAACTAATGCAAAAAGAATTTTAGATGAGTTGTAAAAATATTAAAATGAAGGTTTTAAAATGTTCAATGTGTAAAAAAGTGATGGCTACTATAATGTGAAAAATTAATGTTAAAGAAATAATTTTAAAGGTTTAGATGATGAAAAAAGTGTAAGGTATGAAAAATTTTCAATGCAAAAAAAATAAATCAAAACTGTATCTAAAAAGTATAAAAACTGATAATGTTTATAAAACAAGCTTGTAAAAAAAGAATACTGCAAATTAAGTTTATAAAAAAAAATAAGGATTTAAAAAATAGAAAAGTTAAGTGTTAGAAAATGACATTTCAAAATAAATTTAAATGATCAATATATAAATAAAAAATTTTACTGCAAAAAATAAATTTATATGAGTAGTAAAAAATATAAATGAGGGTTTTAAAATGTCCTATGTGAAAAAAAAATGATTAAATTGTTCAACATGAAAAAAACTGTGGTGATTTAAAAATTGTTATTCGATAAAACAATGATATAAAAAGGATTTTAAAAGTTTAGATGATTAAAAAAATGTAAGGCATAAAAATTTTTCAATGCAAAAAAAAAAAATTCAAAACCATATTTAAGAATATAAAAATGGATAATATTTATAGAAAAAAGCTTGTAAAAAAAGATTTCAAAATAAGTTTTATAAAAAGAAGATTTAAAAAATAGAAAATTTAAATGTTCACAAATGATATTTCAAAATAAATTTTAAATCAGAAAAATATAAGTAAAAAAATTTAATGCTAAAGATAAATTTATTGAGTAGTAAAAATGTTTTTAAAATGTTCAACGTGAAAAAAAATGTAATGATTTCAAAACTTTTATCAGATAATACAATGTTAAAAATAGAATTTTAAAACTTTAGATGAATGAAAAAATGTAAGGTATACAAAATTTTTGAAGCAAAAAAAAAAATCCAAAACCAAGTCAAAAAAGTATAGAAACTAATAATGTTTATAAAAAAAAGCTCGTAAAAAAAGAATATTGCAACATAAGTTTATAAGAAAGTAGGTATTTTAAAAAATAGAAAAGTTAAATGTTAGAAAATGATATTTGAAAATAAATTTACATGATCAATATATAAATAAAAAATTCAGTGTGAAAAATAAATTTAAACGAGTAGTAAAAATATAAAAATGAAGGTTTTAAAATGTTCACTGTGAAAGAAAATGATGTTTTCAAAACTCTAATGTGAAAAAATAATGTTAAAGGAATAATTTTAAAAGTTTAGATAATGAAAAAAATGTAAGGTATAAAAAATTTTCAATGAAAAAAAATATATTTCAAAACCATTTTCAAAAGTATAAAAACGGATAATAATTATAAAAAAATTGTAAAAAAAGAATATTGCAAAATAAGTTTATAAAAAATGTAAGATTTAATAGAAGTTTAAATGTTCAAAAATGATATTTCAAAATAAGTTTAAATGAGCAAAATATAAGTAATAAAATTTAATGCAAAAAATAAATTTAAATTAATAGTAAAAATATAAAATGACGGTTTTAAAATGTTCAACATGAAAAAAAGAGATGTTTTCAAAATTTTTTTGTGAAAAAAAATGTTAAAGAAATAATTTTAAAAGATTAGGTGATGAAAAAATGTAAGGTATAAAAAGTTTTCAAGGCAAAAAAATAGTTCAAAATCATGTTTAAAAAGTATAAAAACGGATAATGTTTATAGAAAAAGTAGGTAAATACATAATAATGCAAAATAAGTTTATATAAAAAGTAAGGATTTAAAAAATAGAAAGGTTAAATGTTTGAAAATGATGTTGGAAAACAAGTTTAAATGATAAAAATATAATTAAAAAAATTGATGCAAAAAATGAATAGTAAAAATACTAAAATGAAGCTTTTAAAATGTTTACTACGAACAAGAAGTGGTGCTTTCAAAATTGTAATGTGAAAAAATAACGTTAAAGAAATAATTTTAAATGTCTACATGATTAAAAAAATCTAAAGTAAAAAACATTTTCAATGCAAAAAAAATAATCCAAAACCATGTTCAAAAACTAAAAAATTGTAGAATGTTTATGAAACAAGTTCGTAAAAAATAATATTGCAAAATAAGTTTATAGAAAAAAGTAATGATTTAAAAAAAAATATAAATTAAATGTTCAAAAATTATGTTTCAAAATAAGTTTGAATGATCAAAATATAAGTACAAAATTTAATGCAAAAAATAAATTTAAATGAGTAGATGATGAAAAGTTTAGATGATGAAAAAAATGTAAGGTATAAAAAAATTTTCGATGAAAAAAAAATTCAAAACCATATTTAAGAAGTATAAAAATGGATAATATTTATAAAACAAGCTTGTAAAAAAAGAATATTTCAAAATAAGTTTATAAAAAGAAGTAAGATTTTAAAATCAGAAAATTTAAATGTTCGAAAATGATATTTCAAAATAATTTTAATGAGAAAATTATAAGTAAAAAAATTTAATGTTGAAGATAAATTTAATGAGTAGTAAAAGTGTTTTTAAAATGTTCAACGTGAAAAAAAAACTATGATAATTTCAACACTGTTATATGATAAAACAATGTTAAAAAAAGAATTTTAAAAGTTTAGATGACGAAAAAAATGTAAGGTATAAAAATTTTCAATGCAAAAAAATAATTCAAAACCACGTCTAAAAAATATAAAAATGGATAATGTTTATAGAAAAAAAAATCTCATAAACAATTAATATTGCAAATAAGCTTATAAAAAAAGTAAGGATTTAACAAATAGAAAAGTTCAATGTTCAAAAATGATCTTTCAAAATCAGTTTAAATTATCAAAATATAACTAAAAAAATTTAATTTTAAAAATAAATTTCAATGAATAGTAAAAATATTAAAATGAAGATTTTAAAATGATCAATATGAAAAAAATCAATGCTTTCAAAATTGTAATGTGAATAAAATAATTTTGAATGTTTAGATGATAAAAAAATATAAGGTATAAAGAATTTTCAATGCAAAGAAATAATACAAAACCATGTTTAAAAAGTATAAAAGCGGATAATTTTTATAAAAAAAATTCATAAAAAACAATATTGCAAAATAAGTTTATAAAAAAAGGAACGATTTAAAAAATAGAAAAAAATCGTAAAAATAATATTTCAAAATAGGTTTATGACAAAAAGGATTTTAAAAATAGATTAGTTAAATCTTCAAAAAGGACATTTCAAAATAAGTTTAAATGATAAAATTATAAGAAAAATATTTAATGTAAAAAAAAATTTAAATTAGTAAAACTATAAAATGAAGGTTTTAAAATATTCAATGTAAAAAAAAAGTGATGTTTTCAAAATTGTAATGTGAAAAAATAATGTTAAAAGTTTAGATAATGAAAAAAACGTATGGTATAAAAATTTTCAATGAATAAAAATTTCAAAACTATGTTGAAAAAGTATAAAAACCGAGAATGTTTATAGAAAAAGCACGTAAATAAATAATATTGCTTGCAAAATAAGTTTATGAAAAATATAAAGATTTAAAAAATAGAAAAGTTAAATGTTTGAAGATGATATTTTAAAATAAGTTTAAATGATCAAACTATAAGTAAAACAATTTAATGTGAAAAATAAATTTAAATGAGTAGTAAAAATATAAAAATAAAGCTTTTAAAATGTTTAATGTGAAAAAAAAAGTGATGTGTTCAAAACTATAATGTGAAAAAATAATATTAAAGATATAATTTTAAAAGTTTGGCTAATGAAAAAAAATGTAAGATATAAAATATTTTCAATGCAAAAAAATAATTCAAAACCATGTTTAAAAATATAAAAATGGATAATGTTTCTAGAAAAATTCATAAACAATTAATGTTTGAAAATCATGTTGAAAAATAAGTTTAAATGATCATAATATAAGTAAAAAAATTTAATGTAAAAAATAAATTTAAATGAATAGTAAAAATATTAAAATGAAGATTTTAAAATGTTCAATATGAAAAAGAAGTGATGCTTTCAAAATTGTAATATGAAAAAATAATGTTAAAGAAATAATTTTAAATATTTACATGATGAAAAAAATGTAAGGTATAAAAAATTTTCAATGCGTAAAAATAATTCAAAACCATTTTTAAAAAGTATAAAAATGGATAATGTTTATAAAAAAAGCTCATATAAATTAATATTGCAAAATAAGTTTATAAAAACAAGTAAGGATTTAAAAATTAGAAAAATTAAATATTCAAAAATTATGCTTCAAAATAAGTTTAAATAATCAAAGTATAAGTAAAAAAATTTAATGCAAAAAATAAATTTAAATAAGTAGTAAACATATAAAAGTGAAGGTTTTAAAATGTTCAATGTGAAAAAATAATGTTAAAGAAATAATTTTAAATGTTTAGACGATGAAAAAATTTAAGGTATAAAGAATTTTTAATGCAAAAAAAAATTATAAATTTAAAACCATGTTCAAAAAGTATAAAAAGGGATAATGTTTATAAAAAAAACTCGTAAAAAATAATATTGAAAAATAAGTTTATAAAAAATGTAACGATTTAAAAAATAGAAAAATTAATTGTTCAAAAATGATGTTTCAAAATAAGTTTAAATGATCAAAATATAAGTAAAAAAATTTAATGCGAAAAAAAATTTAGATGAGTAGTAAAAATATAAAAATGAAGGTTTTAAAATGTTTAATGTGGAAAAAAGTGATGGTTACTATAATGGGAAAAAATAATGTTAAAGAAATAATTTTAAAATAACTTCTAATGTGTAAAATATAAATAAAAAAATTAGATAATGCAAAAATAATAACTTAAAAAAGTTTGTAGTTCAACATGAAAAAATTTTGAAGAAAAACTTCAATGCAAAAAACTAATGTGAAAAAAAGAAGTTTAAACAAGTAAAAAAATAATTTAAAATTTTTTATTAATGCTTAAAAAGTAACGTGTGCTAGATGTGTGTGAAGTGATTGCAAGTATCATGGAAAAGAACCTAAGAGCACACTCTTCAACAAGGAAAAAAATAAAAGCAAGTGTAGGGGACTAAGGACGTGCTCCTATGATGTGAAGGATGGTGTACCACTTCCTTCCTTCACACAAAAAACGAGAAACTAAGAACTATTACAAGCAAAAGAGGTGACCCTTATGGGCATCCAACACCTCTAAAAAGGCCTTTAAATTACAAGGAATTTAAAAATAAAAATTAAAACTAGTTGGTGAAGCCTTGTCTCTAGATGTTTCCTCTCCAAGACTTCTTTCTTCTCCTCTTGAAGTGAACTTTCCTTAGACTTTTGAATCAACTTCGGCTTCATCCTGCATAGAGGTAGTTTAAAAATTTTTTTAAAAAATCAATAAAAAAACTCATAGAGAAACAAGGTTAAATGAGTAAAAAAATAATGTTTGAAATTTTTATATTTTTCAACTTGAAAAAATAACTTTAAAAAAATCTATACAAAAAAATAATTTAAAAACTTAAATAAGTCCTTTTCAATTTTTCAGTATCATAAAATTGTTTAGCACAACTTAAGCAATAAAAAATGACATTCGGTTTGAATAAGTACAAATCAAAATTGTGTTTGTGTTGATTGATTTTACACTGGAGAGCACCAATATATGAAGAAATAGATATAGCTCCAAAATGAAGAACTAAACTTTCATTGGGAAAGTGAAACCGTACAACTACTTATTACCTCCATCACATGCTCATACATAGTAATGGTAGTTCTGGTAGTTCAGTTGAGATATGTCACATGAGCTTTGTTCAGTCAACTCAATTATAAAGGATACTCAGATTCCTTATGCAAATATCAAAGAAATGATAATAATGTAGTCACACAAATAAAAAATATATCATAAGTAAGAGGTCCAAGAAAGAAATATGTCAATTACCATGAGGAGTAGGTGCCCAGTACAGAAATTTAAGTTATGAAGCTACAAAAAAAATCTGTAAAATCTCACAAATCAACCGGTCCTGAAACCAAATTTAAATGCACAAATAAATTATAGAGTAAGTACTTAGTGAAGAAGATAAAATAATAAAATATAACCAACTACTTTCTAATATAAAAAAGAAAAACAATTTCAGAAACTAGATCATGAAAGCCATGCATGATGCATGTAACTATGTAAGTAATAAGCCATGTATGACAAATTATAAGTAAATCATGGTGACAGAACCTCAGTGAGAGTTCCTGGGCAACCACCCGTTTCGGTCATAGTCTCCATCTCATTAAATCCTTCAAGAAGTCTCTCTTGTTTCTTGTAATATTCAGATATTTTATTGCTTCCTAGAACAAAAGGTAGGTTATAGTGTAAGTACCCAGTGAAGAATATAAAATAATAAAATATAACCAACTACTTTCTGATAGAAAAAAAAAATAATAAAATATAAGTATGTAAGTAATAAACATGTTTGGATTCCCGTTAAACTTGATCATCTCAAATGCATCACCAGATGCACTCTCACAATAAAAGGCTTTTCCTCTTCCTTTATGAAAAGATTCCCACCATGGCTTACAATAAGTAACAAATGAAGAATAATAATAACCCCACTGCTATGACTTATTCAATTTTCACTAGCCTCATACTAAGTAAAACAAGCCATCAGATAAAACTAAACTAAGACATTATAGTTTAAACATTCAAAGGAAATGTAGATTTGCAGAATTCAACACATGCATAATATCCTGAGACCAAAACAAATCCACTACAAAAAATAGAGACTTTATCACTTTAGCCATCAAAGAGTGAACAAAGATTCACTGGGATTCCACGAAACAACACATCATCATTCACAAAAACAAAAGCAAACCCATAAAAAGTCAAAAAAAAAAAACATAGTAAATTTCTTGAAAGTTCACTCTGGTTTCTTACCCTGCCATTCTAAAATCCACGTAGACCCCTTAATTGTTTGAAACACACACTACGTAATTAGCCCAAACTGGCGTTCTCTACCGCAAGAGTAAGAATTCAAAAACAATGATATGCAAGGTGGCCCCATCCTTGATGGAAAAAAACAATTACACTCTGTCACCGGAAGAAGAATGAGATTATTTTAATAAAAATCAGCTTTTACAGTGTAATAAGTTACAAATATTTTTAAAGATTTTTTTTTTCTAAATTTACACTGGCTTCCAAACATGCAGTAGCAAAGGACATATTCCTCGTTCACACAATTTAACACATGAATACCAAAACTGAATCACACCCGTTACAGAAAATAGAAACTTTAGACAATCAAGAGAAGAAAATGTCTACGCCACTCTCTGCCATGCTAGTTGGGTTGAACACCCGCTGGGAAAGAACTCAAAGAGATTAAAAAGCTTTGGTATTTTGAAGCAAAATGGTTCCAAATTTAATTCAGATTGCCAAAGAAGTAACAAGAAAGAAAAAAATTCTTAGCATCACTATCAATCCTTGCACTTAATAAGCTTGAAGCTGTAATATTTCTCATCTGCACCCAAAACTAAACTCAAGATTCATATTCACAAAGCAAGTAGTAACAAGAAAGAAAACAGAAAAAGATTCTTACCCAGTAGTTTCTTGGCCTCCTCTTTGAGTCCCTGAATGTTGAATGTTGAGGGCAAAAAGCATTGTCTCGCTGCCTCTTTAATGGGTAAAAGAGAGAATATGTTGGAGAAGGTTTTGAAAAACAGAGGGTGAGTGTCAGTGGCTACGGGCTTCTCTTCAGTCCCTCGGGTGAGGGGTAGAAGCTGTGACAGAGAGGGAGCTTTTTTTCTTCCCTCTGTTTCTTCAATTTGTTTTGCTATTCTTAATGGAAAGAGTCATGATTCTTATATAGTAGTTCTAGTTCTTGGTTGGTTGTTGCTTTTTCTTTTTCTAATTTTATTTTAAATATTTATTAATAACTTTTTCAATATTCAATTATTAAAATAAATAGTAAATACTAAAAGTAGATATAAATCTTTTTAAAAATTATACAGATTATAAGTTTAAAAAATTTACAAAAATAGTATATAAATTGTTTTAAAAATAACTAAATCAAAATTATTTTTGCTTAACAAGTTTTTATTTTTAAAATAAATTTTAAGATCAAAAAGCAAAATCTCAATATTATCCCAAATAAGACCTGAGATATTCTAGTAGAAAAAACAATATTTATGCCAGAGGAGATAGTTTCTTTTTTTTTATGAAAAAGAGTAGTAAAATTTTTTAATTATTAGATATAAAATGTTTTATTAGTTAATTATATTAGGGATAATAAACATAAGAAATTATATATATAAAAATAATAATAAGAAAACAGCAATGTAAATATTACAACAACGTGAGTGAAGAAAAGCTAAGGAAAAAGAGATAAATGTCAAGCATAGTATGGAAGTCTATCAAAATCCAACTAAACTTATGTATAACTAATGAGGAATAAAGTAACTAGTAACTAGGATAAAAAAAAATAATCATTATCTTGGGCCTATAAATAGGCTGATGGTGAAGGCTGAATCGTGAAAAAAAATTAGTAAGAAGCAGGATAGTGAAGTACGTGCTTTGAAAAAATAAAATTCTAACTCTTGTATTGCTCCAATTATTAAGCTAAGAGAGGAGACATTTATCACTTTTAAATATTATACTTATTTACTTATTTATTTTTATGTTACTTTTAGGTATAATTATTTAGTGAGATGTCTCTAATCTCGTTTTATTTATTATTTTATTATTATTTTATATTACTTTTAGTTATAATTATTTAGTGAGGTGTCTCTAACATCGCTTTATTTATTATTTTATGTTACTTTTAGTTATAATTATTTAGTGAGATGTTACTAACCTCGCTTTATTTATATATGTTACTTTTAGTAATACTTATTTAGTAAGGTGTCTCTAACCTTGTCTTGTTTATTATTTTGTGTTACTTTTAATTATAATTATTTAATTTGATGTTCGTAATCTTATTTGGTTTATTAAATTAGTTGTTTTTAAAATATTAATTAACCATTTTATTTTTTCCCTATCTTTTTATATGAAATAGAAATATCTAATATTGAAAATATGGCTTATGTATATATATAAATATGGTTTTGTTTATGAAATTTTTTTTCCATTTAAGTTAAATAATAACCGAAGAAAAGCAATTATATATTGAAATGAGATAAAAACCAACTAAGTAAATAATATTTATTTTCATGTAATAAATAATAGGTTAAAAAAATGATCATGGAAATGGGTTATATTAAATATCATTACATCACTATGCAGTAAACTCTTCTTCTAACTATTCAATGCACTTCATATCCGTAACTTGAACTGAGTTAAGCTACAACAACTTCTTGACATTTAATCCACATCCTTGGTGGTAAGTTAAAAATAATTTAAATCTATCACATAATTTTTTCTTAATTTATAATCTAATCAATTTCATTTAAAATATAAAGTTGTTCTAGTACACACTCAAAGTCTTACATCTCTTAGGAATTGAGGTCAAGGGTTGTTTATAAACATCTTCCTCCTTTAAACCCTCCCCCCCCAAGGTACCTTTTTAAGTCAAAACTGTGACGAAGCCACAGCATCCAAAGCGAACAATACTTCCTGCAGGTGACCCTAACGATGTATAAGACTAGTGGTAGGAACATTGGTGTCATCTATGGAGAGCGTGTCACGCTCTCATGCCCCTTAGCCACAACTAGGGGGCTTGTTCCAGTGCACACTCGAAGTACCACATCACTTAGGAATCGAGGTAAAATTGTGATGGAGCCAAAACCTCCAAAGCAGATAATACCTCGAGCGGATGACCCTAACGATGTCTGGGACTGTGGTAGGAACAAAATCAATGCAATATTTTTATATAAAATTATATTTCATAAAAAAATATAAGATATTTCATAAAAAACATAAGTTATCAAAATATATAGCAAAATTCTATGGTACTACTACTACTACTATTCATCATAGTGTTGTTAGTAATTTTTGGGCCTTTGTATTTCAGCCATTACACCTTGTTTTCTCTTATTTTTGGCATGAGGGTGCCATTAGTTATATGTGTGGGGTGTATGGTAGAAGGTAGGCCTTTTTGGAGCAAGAGGGTGTGTAAATATTAATTTACACACCCCCTTGTTTGATTTTCATACCTCCTAGACATACAAAATGGGTGATCCTTAAAAAACAACCGTGCAATGCAAAACAACCCAAGAAGACTTGTCTGAAGCACCACAAAATGGGTGATCCTTAAAAAACTTCTCCAACTTCCATGTTCATGTATCATGTCATTCACAATATAAACCATAATCTCAACATTTAATCATGTCATCACACTCCACCCCTAATCCCAGCTGGGATGACACTTCGTCAGGCACACCCTGACCATGATCATCAACATAAATCACAATATCAATATCTAATCGAGTCATTACACACCACCCCTAACCACAACTAGGATGACACCTCATCAAGCACAGCCTAAAAATTGTCACCAACACATTATATGTCCAGTTGAAATCAACATCAACATCACACAGTGGAATAAATCTCCAATTCACGCACCTCAATCAATTTTCAAACATTCAATCATTCAGGAATAACAAACACATATAAATCCCAATTTCTCTCCTAATAATTATTCATGATTATCAACCACACTTGAATCTCAATTTCTCTTATGTATCATTAAAACATAGCTCTAATTAACAAAATACATTATTACGTTTAACCGATTACACATAAATTCTAATTTGGAAAATTATCCCATAATTCATAATCGTATGAACCAACACACCAAATTCAATGATAAAAAAGTACACCAAAAAATGCTTAATTAATGATAACCTCATCTCTAACTAACTCAATTGTTATAACCAATCATCAGGGGCTACCAAAAAGGGCACTACAATTGTTATCATTACTACAGATTCAAGAACACTAGTTTGTAAGGTATAATAAAATACCTCAAAGTCATCAATTAAACAAAATAAATTAATATAGACATCCCATAACTATTCGTGGTACAAACCACGCTAGTTTATGTCTCATTCAAATACATGGTTTCCAGGTTGTCAATTTATATAATAACCTACACTTGAATCCCAATTTATCATATGTCTCATTCAAATATATGATCTCCAGGTTTTCAATTCTTCTTATCATTTAAATGCAAAGATTCAATTAAATAAAATAATATATTCACACAGTCATGCATAAAACATGTTATCAGCACTCACTATAGTGGCCTTCAATAGAATACATAATAAAACCTATTGAAGCTTAGGGATTGCTTCACTACCTATTTTCCTACAGATGTCACATGAGAGATAATTTTCCACCTCCTTATCTCGATGAAGAAACAAGGAAAAACAAAGATTTTCCTTTTCCGATTTGACGAACCCTTGCCAAAATATAGCTTCTATTACCCTATTGTTTTCTACTAAACCAAAGCTGTAAATGTAGATATGAACAGTCAGAATCGAGAGCCACACATATGGAACCTACTGTCCAATTTCAAGCCCAATCCAACCGTCAATGAATCCCTAGTGATAAGATTACAAAACTGCATAGAGTTTGTGCGGAAATAACTTTCTCTCCCCCTTTTTTCTCTCTATGACCTCTCTTTTTCTTTTTCCCAAGCTTGGGTAAAATTAAACAAGAGTCGTCATGTCTCTTCCTTCTCTTCCCACATAACAACCCTAATAGGCCTAGCCCATCCAACACATCTTTCTTTTCACTTAACCCCCTTAACTTATAATATGTAAACCCCTACTAATAATATAAATATGCATTTCCTTATTATTATTTTTTCCAAAAATATTATTTTATTCTTGTCTCTACTAACAATACCTATATACTTTAGCCTCTTTGAAATGATTAATTATAATAAATAAATAAATTAAAATTAACTAATTCAATTAACTTAAAATAATTAAAATACCTTATTTATGAAAATTGGGTTGTTACAGCTCATAAATAAATATTACAAAATAAGTTTATAAAAAAGTAACAATTTCAAAAATAGACAAAACTATTCAAAACTAATAATGTTTATAAAAAAATCTCATAAAAAATAATATTTCAAAATAAGCTTATAAAAATGTAAGGATTTAAAAAATAGAAAAATTAAATGTTAGAAAAATATATTTCAAAATAAATTTAAATGATCAATATATAAATAAAAAATTTAGTGAAAAAAATAAATTTAAATGAGTAGTAAAAATATAAAAATGAAGGTTTTAAAATGTTCAGTGTTAAAGAAAATGGATGCTTTCAAAACTCTAATGTGAAAAAATAATGTTAAAGAAATAATTTTAAATGTTTAGATGATGAAAAAGATATAAAGTATAAAAAATTTTTAACGCAAAAAAATAATTCAAAACCATGTTCAAAAAGTATAAAAATGCATAATGCTTATGAAAAAAGTTCATGAAAAATGATATTGCAAAATAAGTTTATAAAAAAAAGTAACGATTTAAAAAATAGAAAAATTAAATGTTCAAAAATTATGTTTCAAAATAAGTTTAAATAATTAAAATATAAATAAAAAATTTAATGCCAAAAATAAATTTAAATAAGTAGTAAAAATATAAAAAAGAAGGTTTTAAAATTTTCAACATTAAAAAAAGTGATGTTTTGAAAACTGTTATGTGATAAAATAATCTTAAAGAAATAATTTTAGGAGTTTAGATGATGAAAAAAATGAAAGGTATAAAAAATTTTCAACGCAAAAAATAATTTAAAATCATGTTTACAAAGTATAAAAATGGATAATGTTTATAAAAAGGTTCGAAAATAAATAATATTACAAAGTAAGTTTATGAAAAAGCTAACGATTTAAAAAATATAAAAGTTAAATATTCGAAAATCATGTTTCAAAATAATTTTAAATGAAAAAAATATAAGTAACAAAATGTAATGCAAAAAATAAATTTAAATGAGTAGGAATATATAAAAATGAAGTTTTAAAATGTTCAATATGAAAAAATAATTTTAAAGACATACCTTTTTAAAAGTTTAGACAATGAAAAAATGTAAGGTATAAAAAATTGTCAATGCAAAACACAAATTCAAAATCATGTTTAAAAGGTATAAAACTGATAATGTTTATTAAAAAAAGTTAGTAAACAAATAACATTGCAAAATAAGTTTATAAAAAAGTATGATTTAAAAAAATAGAAAAGTTAAATGTTCAAAAATGATATTTCAAAATAAGTTTAAATGATCAAAATATAAGTAAAAAAATTTAATACGAAAAATAAATTTGAATGAGTAGCAAAAATATAAAAATAAAAGTTCTAAAATGTTCAATGTGAAAAGAAGATGATGTGTTCAAATCTTGTGAAAAAATAATGTTAAAAAAATAATTTTTAAAGCTTAGATGATGAATAACATGTAAGGTATAAAAAATTTTCAATGCAAAAAAAATTTAAAAACATGATTAAAAAGTACAAAAACCGATAATGTTCATAGAAAAAGCTCATAAACAAATTGCAAAATAATTTTATGAAAAAAAGGTAAGTATTTAACAAATAGATAAATTAAATGTTTGAAGTGATGTTTCAAAATAAGTTTAAATGATCAAATATAATTAAAAAAATTTAATGCGAAAAATAAATTTATATGAGTAGTAAAAATATAAAAATGAAGGTTTTAAAATGTTCAACGTGAAAAAAACCTGATGTCTTCAAAACTGTAATGTGAAAAAATAATGTTAAAAAAATAATTTTAAAACGTTGGATGATGAAAAAATGGAAGGTATAAAAAATTTGAAGCAAAAAAATAATTCAAAACCATGTCTAAAAAGTATATAAACTAATAATGTTTATAAAAAGAGCTCATAAAAAACGAATATTACAAAATAAGTTTATAAAAAAAGTAAGGATTTAATTTATAGAAAAGTTAAATGTTAGAAAATGATATTTCAAAATAAATTTAAACGATCAATATATAAATACAAAATTTAGTGTGAAAAATAGATTTATATGAGTAGTAAAAAGATAAAAATAGATTTATTCCAACTCTCCTTTTCCCATTTTTTCATATTCATTGCACATTTGACATATCCATTGATGATTTGACATGTTTTTATCATGTTGTCATAAACAAAAAATATAAAATTAACAAAATATATTTCAAAACATGTCAATAACAATTTATTTTTCAAGATATAACATTTTACGAAAGATATTAAAATAGAAATGCAAATACACAAGCGTAGTAGGGCCTATGTTTTTGCTAGTATTATATAATGTGAATATGACATTTTGGTGTTCACATTTTATGACTGTTTTACCTTCTAAACATGTTGTGATTGTTCCTACTTTCACAAATATAACTTGTCCCTATTAAACATATTCATTGCATATTTGACATATCCATTGACGATCTGACATGTTTTTATCATGTTATCATAAACAAAAAATATAAAATTGACAAAATATATTTTAAAACAGGTCACATAACAATTTATATTTCAAAATATAAAAATTTACAAAAGATATTAAATTAAAACCCTACAATTGTTATAACATATTAAAATAGAAATGCGAATACACAAGCGCCACAATGTAAATAGATAATATTACAAAATAAGTTTATAAAAACAGTAATGATTTAACGAATAGAAAAGTTAAATGTTCAAAAATCATGTTTCAAAATAATTTTAAATGATCAAAATATAAGTAAAAGAATGTAATGCGAAAAATAAATTTAAATGAGTAGTAAATATATAAAAATGAAGGTTTTAAAATGTTCAATGTGAAAAAAGAATTTTAAAAGTTTAGACGATGAAAAAAATGTAAGGTATAAAAAATTGTCAATGCAAAAACAAAAATTCAAAACCATGTTTAAAAGGTATAAAAACTGACAATGTTTATTAAAAAAGCTCGAAAAGTAATAATATTGCAAAATAAGTTTATAAAAAGAAGTAAGATTTAAAAAATATAAAATTTAAATGTTCAAAAATAATATTTCAAAATAAGTTTAAATCAGAAAAATATAAGTAAAAAAATTAATGCAAAAACTAAATTTAAATGAGTAATAAAAATATAAAAAGGAAGCTTTTAAAATGTCCAACTTGAACAAAAAATGTGATGATTTCAAAATTATTATGCGATAAAAGAATTTAAAAAAAAATTAAAAGTTTAGATGATGAAAAAAATGTAAGGTATAAAAGATTTTCAATGTAAAAAAATAATTCAAAACCATGTTAAAAAAGTATAAAAATGGATAATGCTTATAAAAGAAGTTAGTAAAAAATAATATTGCAAAATAAGTTTATAAAAAAAGTAACGATTTAAGAAATATAATAATTAAATGTTCAAAAATTATGTTTAAAAATAAGTTTAAATGATTAAAAAAATATTTACTTATATTTCAAAATACATTTATAAGAAAAAGAATTTTAAAAATAGAAAAGTTAAATCTTGAAAATGATATTTTCAAAATAAATTAAAACGAGAAAATTATAAGTAAAACAATCTAATGCAAATAATAAATTTAAATGAGTAGTAAAAATATCAAAATGAAGCTTTTAAAATGTTCAATATAAAAAAAAAAAGAGTGATGTTTTCAAAACTGTAATATGAAAAATAATTGTAAAAGTTTCGATATTCAAAAAAAAGTATGTTATAAAAAATTTTGAACGAAAAACAAAATTCAAAACCATGTTCAAAAGATATAAAAATGGAGAATATTTATAAAAAAGCACGTAGATATATAATATTGCAAAATAAGTTTATGAAAAATATAAAGATTTAAAAACTAGAAAAGTTAAATAATTTAAAGATAATATTTCAAAATAAGTTAAATGATCAAAATATAAGTAAACAAATTTAATACGAAAAATCTAGTAGTAAAAATATAAAAAAAAAAATTTAAAATTTTCAATGTGAAAGAAAAGGTCATATTCTCAAAAATTGAAATGTGAAAACATAATGTTAGAGATATGTGTTTAGAAGTCTAGATAATGCAAAAAATGTAAGATATAAAAAATTTTCAATGCAAAAAAAAAATCCAAAACCATGTTTAAAAAGTATAAAAACAGAAAATGTTTATTAAAAAAGCTCGTAAACTAATAATATTGCAAAATAAGTTTATAAAAAGAAGTAAGATTTAAAAAATAGAAAATTTAAATGTTCAAAAATGATATTTCAAAATAAGTTTAAATCAGAAAAATATAAGTAAAAAAAATTAATAAAAAAAATAAATTTAAATGAGTAGTAAAAATATAAAAAGGAAGCTTTTAAAATGTCCAAGTGAACAAAAAATGTGATGATTTCAAAATTATTATCTAATAAAAGAATGTTAAAAAAGAATTTTAAAAGTTTAGATGATGAAAAAAAATATAAGGTATAAAAAATTTTCAGTGCAAAAAAAAAATTCAAAACCATGTCTAGAAGGTATAAAAACTAATAATGTTTATAAGAAAAGCTGGTAAAAAAAGAATATTCCAACATATGTTTATAAAAAAAAGTAGGGATTTAAAAAATAGAAAGGTTAAATGATATTTTAAACTAATTTTAAATTATCAGTATATAAATAAAATATTTAGTGCAAAATATAAATTTAAATGAGTTGTAAAAATATAAAAATGAAGCTTTTAAAATGTTCAATGTAAAAAAAAAAAAGAGTGATGTTTTCAAAACTGTAATATGAAAAATAATTGTAAAAGTTTCGATATTGAAAAAAAGTATGTTATAAAAAATTTTGAATGAAAAAAAATTCAAAACCATGTTCAAAAAATATAAAAATGGATAATGTTTATAAAAAAAGCACGTAGATATATAATATTACAAAATAAGTTTATGAAAAATATAAAGATTTAAAAACTAGAAAAGATAAATGTTTAAAGATGATATTTCAAAATAAGTTAAATGATCAAAATATAAGTAAAAAAATTTAATGCGAAAAATAAACCTAGTAGTAAAAATATAAAAAAAAGATTTTAAAATTTTCAATGTGAAAGAAAAGGTCATATTTTCAAAAATTGAAATGTGAAAACATAATGTTAGAGATATGTGTTTAAAAGTCTAGATAATGAAAAAAATGTAAGATATAAAAAATTTTCAATGCAAAAAAAAAAATAAAATTCAAAACCATGTTTAAAAAGTATAAAAACAAGAAATGTTTATTAAAAAAGCTCGTACACTAATAATATTGCAAAATAAGTTTATAAAAAGAAGTAAGATTTAAAAAATAGAAAATTTATATGTTCGAAAATTATATTTTAAAATAAGTTTAAATCATAAAAATATAAGTAAAAAAAATTAATCCAAAAAATAAATTTAAATGAGTAGTAAAAATATAAAAAGGAAGCTTTTAAAATGTCCAACGTGAACAAAAAATGTGATGATTTCAAAATTGTTATCTGATAAGAGAATGTTAAAAAAATAATTTTAAAAGTTTAGATGATGAAAAAAATATAAGATATAAAAAATTTTCAGTGCAAAAACATAATTCAAAACCATGTCTAGAAGGTATAAAAACTAATAATGTTTATAAGAAAAGCTGGTAAAACAAGAATATTCCAACATAAGTTTATAAAAAAAAGTAGGGATTTAAAAAATAGAAAAGTTAAATGATATTTTAAACTAAATTTAAATGATCAGTATATAAATAAAATATTTAATGCAAAAAATAAATTTAAATGAGTAGTAAAAATATAAAAATGAAGCTTTTAAAATGTTCAATGTAAAGAAAAAAAAAGAGTGATGTTTTCAAAACTGTAATATGAAAAATAATTGTAAAAGTTTCGATATTGAAAAAAAGTATGTTGTAAAAAATTTTGAATGAATAAAAAAATTCAAAACCATGTTAAAAAAAATAAAAATGGAGAATGTTTATAAAAAAAGCACGTAGATATTATAATATTGCAAAATAAGTTTATGAAAAATATAAAGATTTGAAAACTAGAAAAGTTAAAAGTTTAAATATGATATTTCAAAATAAGTTAAATGATCAAAATATAAGTAAAAAAATTTAATGCGAAAAATAAACCTAGTAGTAAAAATATAAAAAAAGATTTTAAAATTTTCAATGTGAAAGAAAAGGTCATATTTTCAAAAATTGAAATGTGAAAACATAATGTTAGAGATATGTGTTTAAAAGTCTAGATAATGAAAAAAATGTAAGATATAAAAAAATTTCAATGCAAAAAAAAAATTCAAAACCATGTTTAAAAAGTATAAAAACAGAAAATGTTTATTAAAAAAGCTCGTAAACTAATAATATTGCAAAATAAGTTTATAAAAATAAGTAAGATTTAAAAAATAGAAAATTTAAATGTTCAAAAATGATATTTCAAAATAAGTTTAAATAAGAAAAATATAAGTAAAAAAAATAATCCAAAAAATAAATTTAAATGAGTAGTAAAAATATAAAAAGGAAGCTTTTAAAATGTCCAATGTGAACAAAAAATGTGATGATTTCAAAATTTTTATTTGATAAGAGAATGTTAAAAAAAGAATTTTAAAAGTTTAGATGATGAAAAAAAATGTAAGGTATAAAAAATTTTCAGTGCAGAAACATAATTCAAAACCATGTCTAGAAGGTATAAAAACTAATAATGTTTATAAGAAAAGCTGATAAAAAAAGAATATTCCAACATAAGTTTACAAAAAAAAGTAGGGATTTAAAAAATAGAAAAGTTAAATGATATTTTAAACTAAATTTAAATGATCAGTATATAAATAAAATATTTAGTGCAAAAAATAAATTTAAATGAGTAGTAAAAATATAAAAATGAAGCTTTTAAAAAATGTTCAATGTAAAAAAAAAAAGAGTGATGTTTTCAAAACTGTAATATGAAAAATAATTGTAAAAGTTTCGATATTGAAAAAAAGTATGTTATAAAAAAACTATGTTATAAAAAGTATGTTAGGCAAGTGGATTGGCTAAACCAGTATAAAAAGAGTTTGCATACTTTTCTTCCCTAAAATGGGTGTCAGCACAACTCAAAATGAACCTAAAATTTTAGGTGTCTTAGAATTTTCTCTAGAGTGTTGGCTATGTATCAAAGCTAGTGTGTTTGCACAAGTTTTGGCTTAATAATCATACGCCTATTTCTCTCAAGGAAACCAAGCATTCATTCACCAAAAATTTAGGCCAAAATGAGCTATTAACTTTAACATTTAAAGAACAAAAATAAGATGAAATTGAGCTAATTTTTTTTTGAGAAAATATTTTTAATAGATCATGCTTGAATTACAAAGCATGCGAGATTTGTTAAGAGACTTAGACAAGAGAAAAAAAATTTTCTTAGAAGCTCAATCTAAAGAATTAGCTACATACTTTTTAGGTAAAATTTAAGAGGCTAAACCTACCAGAAATTTAATTTGATATGAAAGGACTAAACAAGACATCTAATGACAAAATATAGATCAATAAAACGAAAATTAAAGCACCTAAAATAAGGGAAAATAGAACACATAAGTGAAATAAGGAAATGCACTAATGATTCCAAAGCACCTAACCACAACGCTGTGGTTTTTTCCACAGAAGTGTGGATTTAGGTGTGATGCTTCTTAGGAGTTTCATTGTGCATAGAAAAACACATTAAGCAATAGCAAGTTGGCGGAAAATGAAATCAGAACCTAAAACACAACACAATATGATTCAATGCAAGAACTAAAATATGATTAAATGCCAACAATAGCAAGTTTATAAAAAAATAGTAAGATTTAAAAAATAGAAAATTTAAATGTTCAAAAATAATATTTCAAAGTAATTTTAAATGAGGAAAATATAAATAAAAAAATTAATGCAAAAAATAAATTTAAATGAGTAGTAAAAATATAAAAATGAAGGTTTTAAATGTTAAACGTGAAAAAAAAGTTATGTTCTCAAAACTGTTATGTGATAAAATAATGTTAAAGAAATAGTTTTAAAAAGTTTAGATGATAAAAAAATGAAAGGTATAAAAAATTTTCAATGCAAAAAAAAATAATTTAAAACCGTGTTTAAAAAGTATAAAAATGGATAATGTTTATAAAAACAACTCATGTGACACCCTTCTATCCCAAAACACTTTATTCATTAAATAAAGAAAATAATAAAAAATTATTTATTTAAAAGTAGTAGGCCTTGCATTTAGGTAAAAGGATTCACATATCCAAGTATACATTTATTTTCGAAAATTATAATATAAGCATATGAGTAAATACATTAGGCTTTACAAGATTCCCAATTACTAAAACACATTGAAATACTGAATAATTCATATTTATAACAGAAAAATATTAAATAATTCTCCCGAGCCCGAGGTCACACCTAATCAAAGCATTCAAATGAAAAGATAAAAAAATTTGAATCATTCATCGTCAACAATATCATCAAGATCTTGCTCACCTGAAAGTGGCATTCAGCCCAAACAAAATGCAACAAATAGCAAACGGGTGAGAGAATACATTTCATGCAAGTTAAGACACACATATAAAAAGGATGAGCAGTCAACTAAAGTACAAGAAATAAACATATAAACTCATTCCATGCCCATGACAAATATTATAATCACACAAACAAATTTGTTCACGCTAATGATGGTTATGCATGCTCTTTCAAGTGCACGCCCGAAGCGGTCCTCTTCTATGCCAGTAATACCTAGGTACAAGCATCTCATCAAAGATTCACCCAAAGTGAATCCTCTTTTACGTAGTAACATGTAGGTACAATCGTGCAATGCAAAACATTCAAAGAAGATCTGGTCCAGAACACCACACAATAGGTGATCCTTACAAACCTTCTCCAACTGTCACACTCATGCATGCTCTCTCAGGTATGCGCCCGAAATGTTCCTCTTCTATGTCAGTAACACGTAGGTACAACCATCTCACCATAGGTCCACCCGAAGTGAATTCTATTCTATGCCAACGTAACATATAGGTACAACCGTGCAATGCAAAACAACCCAAGAAGACCTGTCTGAAGCACCACAAAATGGGTGATCCTTAAAAAAATTCTTCAACTTCCATGTTCATGTATCATGTCATTCACAGTATAAACCATACTCTCAACATTTAATCATGTCATCACACTCCACCCCTAATCGCAGCTGGGATGGCACTGCATGAAGCACACCCTGACCATGATCATCAACATAAATCACGATATCAATATCTAATCGATTCATTACACACCACCCCTAACCACAACTGGGATAACACCTCATCAATCACACCCTAACAATTATCACCAACACATTATATGTCCAGTTGAAATCAAAATCACACAGTGGAACAAATCTCCAATTCACGAACCTCAATCAATTTTCAAACATTCAATCATTCATCACACCCACAATTATAAGATGTATCACAATCTAATCGAGCCATTACACACCACCCCCAACCGCGATTGGGATGACACCTCGTCAGGTACACCCTGACCATCATCATCAACACATTATATGCTCAATTGTAATCAACACCAATATCATGCAGTGGACCAAATCCTCAATCCATGCCCCCCAAACAACTTTTAAACACTTAATCATTCATGACACTCATAATTATAAGATACATCACAATATTTCATATCACAACAATCAATAACATTACAACTTGTACTATCCCTTTTTGTCTTACTTTTTTATTGCATGGTGTAGTTTAAATACAATATCTATAGTTATACTACTGATATTAGGGTGATATAAATTTTATTATAACAATAATAAAATCACCTAAAAATTTTATATTGATGTACAAAGTTAGTTTAATCATCTACTATTTTTAAAAATTATAAACCTACAGCTATTAACCCCAAATCTGACAGCTTGAACTACTCACTATTTTATTCTTAACTTTAGTTATATACATCATTTTTGGGTGATTCAAACTCCAACAGAAAGCTAACATATAAGGCTAAAAATTCCATGAAGAACATGAAGCCAAATAAGGTCATCTAGGTTACCTCGCAGAGCTCACAATACACAGTTCTGTTTCCCGCACTGGATGAGAAACTCAACTTTCAACCCACATAACTCAGTCAATTCTTAACAGTTTTATGTGATTCTTGATCCTAAATTGTAGCCCCAAATGTCTATTTTCTAAAACAACAAATGAAACTCAATTTAGTTAACCACACATAAATATATTGTAGAAACACTGAGGCATGTTCATACAAAAATTCTCAGATAACAAGTATTCAACTTACAAAGTTTCTAAAATATAATTCTAACTTCAAAACCTCAAACATTCTACTTCTCTATCTTTTTTGTTTACTATCATTACACCCATAATTGCATCGATAATAATCAATGTTCCCATAAATCCTCTCAATGGAAGAAAACCTCTAACACCTAACAATTAATTATTTTAATAAAGAAAACAATTCAAATAACATAGCAATCTTTCAATCATCTCATTAATCAATCATATAGTTAAAGTTCTTTATTATTTAATTATCAATATCATTCATAAAAACAAACAAATAAGTCAATTACATCTAAGACAAAGTTCATCCCTAGGGAGACTTAGGGTTCACCTTCACTACCCTATTTCTTATATAGAAACAAATAAACAAGTCAATCTCATCTAACACAAGTCAATATTATCTATGACTTTGTTCTAGGGTACTATAATAAAAAGGGAAAACATCAATTCCAACATAATCATTATATTCAAATAAACAAGTCAATCTCATATAACACAAGTCAATATTATCTATTACTTTGTTCTAGGGTACTATAATAAAAAGGGAAAACATCAATTCCAACATAATCATTACATCCAAATAATCTAACGTTGTACATATACTCATAAAAATCTAGCAAAATAAATTAATATAGATATCTCATAATCATTCAGGAACAGTAAACACATATAAATCCCAATTTCTCTTATATATAACTCAAACACATATCCTCAATCAATAAAATAAATTGATACAAGCACCTAATAATTATTCATGATTATCAACCACACTTGAATCTCAATTTCTCTTATGTATCATTAAAACACATCTCTAATTAACAAAATACATTATTACGTTTAACCGATTACACATAAATTCTAATTTGGAAAATCATCCCATAATTCATAATCGTATGAACCAACACATCAAATTCAATGATAAACAAGTACACCAAACAATGCTTAACTAATAATAACCTCATCTCTAACTAACTCAATTGTTATAACAATTCATCAGGGGTTACCAAAAAGGGTACTACAATTGTTATCATTACTACAGATTCAAGAACACTAGTTTGTAAGGTATAATAAAATACCTCAAAGCCATCAATTAAACAAAATAAATTAATATAGACATCCCATAACTATTCGTGGTACAAACCACACTAGTTTATGTCTCATTCAAATACATGGTTTCCAGGTTGTCAATTTATATAATAACCTACACATGAATCCAAATTTATCATATGTCTCATTCAAATATATGATCTCCAGGTTTTCAATTCTTCTCATCATTTAAATGCAAAGCTTCAATTAAATAAAATAATATATTCACATAGTCATGCATAAAACATGTTATCAGCACTCACTATAGGTGCCCTTCAATAGAATACATAATAAAACCTATTGAAGCTTAGGGATCGCTTCACTACCTATTTTCCCTACAGATGCCACATGAGAGACAATTTTCTACCTCTTTATCTCGATGAAGAAACAAGGAAAAACAAAGATTTTCCTTTTCCGAATTGACGAACCCTTGCCAAAATATAGCTTCTATTACCCTATTGTTTTCTACTAAACCAAAGCTCCAAATGTAGATATGAACGGTCAGAATCGAGAGCCACACATATGGAACCTACTGTCCAATTTCAAGCCCAATCCAACCGTTAACGAATCCCCAGTGATAAGATTACGAAAACTGCATAGAGTTTTGCGAAAATAACTTTCTCTCCCCCTTTTTTCTCTTTATGGCCTCTCTTTTTCTTTTTCCCAAGCTTGGGTAAAATTAAACAAGAGTCGTCATGCCTCTTCCTTCTCTTCCCACATAACAACCCTAATAGGCCTAGCCCATCCAACACATCTTTTTTCTCACTTAATCCCTTTAACTTATAATATGTAAACCCCTACTAATAATATAAATATACCCTTCCTTATTATTATTGTTTCCAAAAATATTATTTTATTCTTGTCTCTACTAACAATACCTATATACTTTAGCCTCTTTGAAGTGATTAATTATAATAAATAACTAAATTTCCATTAACTGATTCAATTAACTTAAAATAATTAAAATACTTTATTTATGAAAATTGGGTTGTTACAGCTCCTAAATAAATAATATTACAAAATAAGTTTATAAAAAAATAACAATTTCAAAAATAGAAAAAACTAATAAAAACTAATAATGTTTATAAAAAAAATCTCATAAAAAAAGAATATTTCAAAATAAGCTTATAAAAATGTAAGGATTTAAAAAATAGAAAAATTAAATGTTAGAAAAAGATATTTCAAAATAAATTTAAATGATCAATATATAAATAAAAAATTTAGTGAAAAAAATAAATTTAAATGAGTAGTAAAAATATAAAAATAAAGGTTTTAAAATGTTCAGTGTTAAAGAAAAAGGATGCTTTCAAAACTTTAATGTGAAAAAATAATGTTAAAGAAATAGTTTTAAATGTTTAGATGATGAAAAAGATATAAAGTATAAAAAAATTTAACGCAAAAAAAAATTCAAAACCATGTTCAAAAAGTATAAAAATGCATAATGCTTATGAAAAAAGTTCGTAAAAAATGATATTGTAAAATAAGTTTATAAAAAAAAGTAACGATTTAAAAAATAGAAAAATTAAATGTTCAAAAATTATGTTTCAAAATAATTTTAAATAATTAAAATATAAATAAAAAAATTAATGCCAAAAATAAATTTAAATAAGTAGTAAAAATATAAAAAAGAAGGTTTTAAAATTTTCATCATTAAAAAAAGGGTTTAGGGTTTTTCAACAATTTCATTTTCAACCATATATGTAGGAATATTGTAATTAGTAATTACTGCTTGCCAGATGCCTCTGTTTATAGACTCATGAAAATTCTCATTCTAACTTTCCAGAAAGCATAATTTTCACTAATGAACAATGATTCTCTATTAATAGAAGCACCTTCACCAAAAGGTAATTGATTCCCTGACATTTTCAAAGAAAGAAATATGGATCGATAAAATCTTGAATATTTCTCAAGATCCCGCTCTTAATGCAATTTTTGGCCCGGTGGGGGAATCCAGAGATGGGGGTTGAATAGATTTACCAAAAATATTTTTCAAAATTTTTCTATTCAACTATATCAGAGTAGTTAAAAAATGCCTCATTTCTGAAATTTCCAAAATCTACCTTGTTGTGCAAACATGGGTTTTTTAAGAATTCAACTCTTTAGGAAAAATGTCAATCAACTTAATAGTTTAAGATGTAATTGAAGAAAAACTTAGCAAGAATGTTTTTACAAGTTATTCAGAATAAAAGACTTAGCCTTCCGCTAATCTGTTTTCCACTAAAATCTCAGTACATGCACACCACACATGCAGATTTTAATCCCAGAAAGATTTAAATCACACACAAAAAAGGCTTCCTCTTGTACCCCACAAGAGTTTTTTAAGTTGTGACACCTTGCCACTCACAACACCTCACTTGCAACACCCTACTGCAAGATTTCCCAACAATCTCAAGAAAACCTCAAGAGATTGTCAAACTTGTGCAAAAACATAAAGAATGGTATAGAACAATATCACCTGAAGTGAATAATACCCAAACAGAAAGATCAAAACTTAATGGAGTCTCTTCCTTGAATCTTGAAATTGAAGCACCTTCAAACCATAAAAAATGGGTATGAATCTTGGAGAGAATTGTGTAAATCGTACAAGAGAAGCGAGCACTTAATGGACCTTTCAAAAGTTGTTAAAATCAGTTTTCAAAATGCTTTTATATCAGTTTTGATGCAGGGTAATTGATTACCCACCTGATTACTTGGTATCTTGCTCAAAATTGATCCAAAGTGCTTGTTCTATGGAATAATCGATTATTGTTTTCAGGTAATCGAATACCACAGAGAGCAACAATTCCAGAACACAAAATTCTCGAAGGGTAATCGATTACCTTGCCCAAAATTTCATTTTTGAAACTTTTCCAGCACAATCTAGCCTATATAATCTATCCAAAACCATCCCGAATACATTCTCAAGCCTATCTAAACACACAATACAAGTACCACACCTATAAATGTCTTTGGTACCATAAAATTGATTTAAGAGAAAAACAAAGAGAGAAAAAGCAAAACCAAAACTTCAAAGTGCCTTATACTTATGCTTCAATGTCTTTGGCTTCAACAATTTTGTTCCATCATTTTGTAATATCACGTTGTGATTTGCCTTCTATATGTTTCTATGTCTCTCAAACATGTCATTTTCTATCTAAATGTAATACTTCTTAGAGATAAAAGGATTGATTAAATGTGACATCTCTTTAATCCTGAGGTTTTAAGGCATAAGTTGTGACAACTTTTTGTCTTAAACCTCATCTCTAAAAAAAATCACCAATCAAAATTATTTCTAAAAAGATAAAAATAATCCAAAACAATGGAAAAATGTTCAAGTAGATTGACTTGGGTGTACACCCCTGTCAATCCTAAATTCTAGGGCGTATGAACTATAACAATTAAAAAATCTTAGATCTCAAAACCAAAAATCAATTAAAAATATTAGCACACAAATTTTTTTCACAAAGAACTACGTAAACTCTAATTCTCCATTACACTTGGAGATATATAGGACTAGGAGCTCTCTCCTGTCGAACTCAAAAAACAAAGAACTACGTAAACTCTTATTCTCCAAAGCACTTGAAGATACATAGAAGCAAAAGCTCACTTCTGTCAAGCCCAAAAACATAAAAAATAAATCAATTAAAAAGAAGAATAAGGATAACATTTTCATAAAAAATAAATTTCTCAATAATAAAATCCTTGATAAAAATGTTAAAATCAATACAGTAAAAATAGTCTTTGCGTTTAAAGGGGACATAAGTATTTGCAAAGCTATCTAATTTTGCACCTTTAATCAAAGTAATCGTCTTTATGACGGACGTTGTAGGGTGTTAATACCCTCCCTACACATAATCGACTCTCAACTCAAAGTTTGGTTCCTCATGTCATCTTTTATTTTTAAAGGTTTTTTCTGATGTTTTCCTTAATAAACATTGGTGGCGACTTCTCTGATTTTTCAAATTATTTTTTACCGTCCCATCGAGATCCACGTGTTGACAGGCCTTATCCAAAAAACTAACATCACGAGAAAAAATTCACGAGTCCCACAACACAAACAAACCTCTTGAAGCACCATGTGATGGTTTGAATAACCACCCAACCTCCACTGAACCCAACAAAAATTGACACAGAGAATCTTCTACACTGCACCGTTTCCTCAACCACCCTATGTTAATAATTATCCAATGCCACTCGGTCTCGCTGCTCCATGAGTTCCAACCTCTGCACGAAACCAACCTCATTCCCATTCCTAATTTCTTGCCAATCTCCCAAACCCCTTCTACCACATCCCTAACCAGCCTAACCTTTTCAACCCCTTCAAGGAAACTCCGTGCAAAGTTTGGCACACACTGCATCCCTCTTAAACCCTCTTCAACTGAACCCCCATAACCTTCTTCTTTCTCCCCTGTTATACAACCGCACCCTTCCTCCGACAACAAACTTTGAAGTTTAGGACAACATGAACCAAATATAAACCATCATTCATCTTTTTAAATGAACAAAAGAATTAAATAAATTATTAGTTATACAATAGAGACAAATAAATATTTACCTAGATTCATTTTAGACCAAACTTTTTTAGCTTGAGTTATAAAGAAGATTTCACCTGTATCTTTATATAGTATCAATTATAAATATAGTATAATATATAATATATGATAATATTATTAATAATAATAATAATTTATTATTAACATCAAAATATATTTATTCATTAGACTTTAATTTATACTTGCACATCTCTCTAATTTCATGATATCTTTATTAAGTCTTGAATTACTTTTTGATACATATCAACGATGTTCAGGGGATGAAAAAGTAACCTATAAATTTTGTTCTAAGTGTAATAAATTATGTAAACAAATATTTTTAAATAAAGATTCAATTTAGTTAATCACTCTCACGTCATGTGGAAAAGACAAAGATGAGTCTCGCTCACGCGTTGCTTGTTGGAAAACTAGAGCCTGCCACGTTAGTGTAGAAAACAACATCAATTGCGTGTTCTTCTCCTCAACGACATTGTTTATTTTTTATAAATAAATCTATGTAAAATAATTAATCGTTGATAAATTGATTAAAGATACAATTTATACAAAATGTAATTATTGCTTTACTAAATATTAACAAAATTATTATAAAAAACCAATTTTTAAAATTTTAAGATATCAATTTTATATATTTTTAAAATGGAGAGCAACGAAAAGAAGGAAATTGTTTTTGACATATTATTAAAATCAACTTAAGTGCATTTAAAGAAAGTACAAATTTGAAGATAATTATCATAAATATGATTTTTCTCCTGTTTATTAGTGCGTACCAATATTTTCTCTATTTTTCCATTGGTAGGATGAAAAAAAAAATCTATATTTATTAATTGTCACTGTGTACAAAAACTGTATTCCTCGCTTTCTGTGAATGTTTAATTTGGTGGCAAGTTCTCCAAGCAGGTTGTGCTTTCAAAGCTTCCAAGTTCCAATCCACACAAACAAGCCCTTCCAGATGTCATCGCCTTCGCCGGTGGCCACGGTGGTCTCCGCCGCCGCGCCGTACGACCGCGCGAAAGCCGTGAAGGAGTTCGACGAAACCAAGGTCGGAGTCAAAGGTTTGATCGATTCAGGAATCAAGACCATCCCTCCCTTCTTCGTTCATCCCCCCGAAACCCTAGCGGAGCTCAAGCGCGGATCTGAACCTGGATCCGCGCCCGACATCCCCACGGTGGATCTTTCCGCCGTGCAAGCCTCACGCGCCGCAGTGGTGGAACAAATCCGGCAGGCGGCGAGCACGGTGGGGTTCTTCCAGGTGGTGAACCACGGCATCCCGGAGGAGCTCCTCCGCGGAACCTTGGCGGCGGCCAAGGCGTTTCACGAGCAGCCGGCGGAGGATAGGGCGCAGGTGTACCGCAGACACATCGGTAAGGGCGTATCGTATCTTTCCAACGTTGACCTTTTCCAATCAAAAGCTGCCAGCTGGCGTGACACCATCCAGGTTCCCCCTCAAACTTTTCCTTTCTTCAGTTTCATAAAACTTGATAGCCAAACATAGTTATAGTTTTCTATCATTTAATAAATAAGTAGATGATTTTAATTTAGAGAGTATGAGTTGACAAAAATGAATTATTTTAATGATTTGATAGGATCTGAGTTGCATTAGTGAATATGTTTAGATTAGGGTGGGGCCCGTAGCAGCAGATCCGAGCGAGATTCCAGAAGTGTGTAGGAAAGAGGTGATGGAGTGGGACAAGGAAGTGGTGCGCGTGGCGAATGTGTTGTACGGTTTGCTTAGTGAGGGCCTCGGATTGGGTGCGGACAGGCTCACCGAGATGGGTTTGGTTGAAGGGAGAGTTATGGTGGGGCATTATTACCCCTTTTGCCCTCAGCCAGATCTCACGGTGGGTCTTAATTCACACGCTGATCCAGGGGCTCTCACGGTGTTGCTGCAGGACCACATTGGAGGCTTGCAGGTTGAGACCAACCAGGGTTGGGTCCATGTCAAGCCTCAGCCCCATGCTTTGGTCATTAACATCGGAGATTTCCTTCAGGTATCATATTAATTGTTGCTTTCCGTTTCAGTAAACCCTACTCTCACTTAATATTTTGCTTATTTAGTAAGAATATTTATTGCATTTAAAATTTACCCACATACATAAGTCACTCGATAACCATTGGATGAAAAACCTATCTATTGCTCCCTCAACTATTTCTTTTTCTAATTATGAAATTATATAAATAAAGTGTTTACAAAATTAAACCTATCAAGTGCCCATCTTTTACTAACATCTCAGGAATTAATTTCACAGATTTGTCAATACTTCAGAAAGTATGTAGTATGACTCTAATTAATACTTAAAGGATTATTTATATAATTTTTTAAAGATTATTTAGGAGAAAGAATATTATTTTAAAGATGATTATTGACGGTTTATTCATTGCATCAAATTTCTAAAGTTTGTTGTTAACATATAAAAGAGAAAAAAAAAAGGAAAGTAAATTGATTGTTAAATTGTAAAACAGGAGTTCAAATTGATAAATGGATTCTGAAAAGCAAAAAAATTGTCATACGATCTTTCTTTTTTTCTTTTCTATTATAGGATCTCTCATATTCATCATTCTGTTTATTAGATACTTTCTAATGAAACATACAAGAGTGCTCATCATCGAGTGTTAGCCAATTATTCTAATGAGCCACGAGTCTCTGTTGCTGTTTTCCTGAATCCAAGTGATAGAGAGAGACTTTTTGGACCATTGCCAGAGCTTACATCAACAGACAAACCAGCCCTCTATAGGAACTTCACGTTTAATGAATTCATGACCAGATTCTTCAAGAAAGAGTTGGATGGTAAATCATTGACAAATTTCTTCAGACGGTGATGCACACATAGCATGTGTACCAAAATTATCAATCTTTGAAGTACATGTATACAAGGATGATGTATTTGAATAGTATTTTATGCTAATATGCTTGTGCTAAAATGCCAACATTACAAACCACGCTTGTGTTTGTGCTTCATCTTGGTAAGAAAATTCTACAAAAATTACCAATTAGGGAAAGATTAAGGATTTGGTTGACTGTATATACAAATACAACCATAGTAATTATAATTTATAGTAAATTTTATGTAATTTTCTCAAATTATATACGATTCTGTTGCATGCTAAAATGTGATAATATTAAAATATACTGCATTAATCTAAAAATTAGCAATTATAATTGTGAGCGTTACCTTTTCAAAGTCCACCCGTTCACTTTAAATAAATTAAATCCTTTTCTTTTTTCATGTCATTTGAAAATAGGCAAAAGTTAAATAAGGATAATAAGTTTCAGAATGCATATTTGCTACCATGGTTGACGTAAAAAACTGGTCCTCGTGAAAATAAAATCAAACCATGTTCATCTTGTGGCCCTTGTTTAAAAATAGTAATAATCATGAATCACCTAATTATTAGAAACTTTTCTTCTTTCTTATTTTCATGAAACATATAGAAACTCGAATATTGAGGAAACGACACATGGTCATAAAAAAGGTCATGACACCATAAATGTACAACAAAACTTCCTTAAAATTTTGATCTTCAGAAACTTCAATATAATCTGCCAATTGGATGCCTTCAGGAAGTCATGGTCTTATTCTACAATCAAACTTGTCTCAATCCAACTCCTTTAGGCATTCAAGTATAAATAAAAAATAAAGTACGGTATAATCTAACCTTACATCATTCTATCCTTGCAGTATAGAAAATATAAAGGCGTTTCCAAGTATTTTAAATATCTTTTGGGACCTAAAAGTTTCATGCTTAATTCGAATATCAAAACATATGATCAAATTCACTCTTTTAAGAAGAATAAATAATGTATGCACTAATTGTGTAAAATGATTTTAAACTATTACATACTGTTATGTATGGTAAGATAACTATTTTAAAAATCATGAATTTTAATTGATTGATAATGTAAAAACCAAATTCATGGTACATAGAAATTAAACTCTTCTAGAATTCCTACCTTTCAATCTTACCTTTACCAAACCATTCGTCCATTTCTTCATCATCAGTACTCTGATTATTAGCAGAACAAAACTCATCATCAGTATTCAGGTTATCTGAAGAACAAAACTCATCATCAGTTTCACTTTGCCATGAAGGCCTTCTACTCTGATTTGGAAACTCAGTCTTGTATGCTTCTCGCCTTTGTACCTCAGACAAGTGAGTCTTACCTCCCACAATAGGAAAATCTATAAATTTAGAAGGATCATTTGATTTATTTAAGCACTTGGGATTTTCATATTTATCCTCTACAAATCTCCACATAGGTGAATCTCTTTTCCTGTTCTTTCTTTCAGAATCATAACTTTTATCACTCTGATGTTCCACAAAGGCAAATTTGCTATTCTTATAGTGGTCTGTATCTTGTGGCTGTGGTTGAAGGGAAGAGTTTGACGCCTTTGACACTATAGGTCGTCTATGATCACATTTCAGGCAAATCATGTTTCTTCTGAAATTAATGTAGTTGCACCTATACAAACAGAATTTCAATAATTTAAATAGCAAGTAAATACACGAAGAATGCAGATACTTCTTACAGAAACTGAAACAAAATAGCAGAATAGTTTATAAGAGCATACGAGTCACATTCCCACTCCCCAGGATTAATGTGACGATTGGAAGGCCTCTCTTTGCATTGCAAACATCTTGTATTCTTTGCAAAATTTAGGAAATTGCATCTGCAGAAAACAAATTGATTTTAATTAGAAATTAAATACTAGTATCATATAAACCTACATGATATTAGCAGCCATTACGTATTGCATATCCAATCTCCCTTTTTCAAAGGTAGGTGGTTGTTATCCTCCTTCAATTGCTTGATTCTTTCCTCAAAGATGCTGTCACAGCACAAGCACCTGATGTTTCTTGCAAAGTTCATGAAATTGCATCTGGCCAATGAAAGATGAAAATGAAAACATAAACAAGTGCAGGAGACTAGTGCACAAATTTAACACAATAAATAATAAGTAGATGGAAATTAAGCAGTACTTGGGGCAAAGCCAGTCGCCTTTCTTCATCATTGGAACATCGATTTTGCCCTTGTCTTGCTGATTGGGATGCAAATGTTCCATGACAACCTTTGTGGAGTCTGGAAAATTAGAATTTTCCTCTTTAGTACTGTGTTCTACTATATCTTTAAGCAGTCTTCTCACAGATTCTTCTACCCTTTTAGTGAGACATGGTTTGTTCTCCACTGAACGAATAATTGGATCAAGCCCATAGGTTAAAATAATACGCATAACATCCACTGTTCTTCCACCTTCATCTTCACGTGCCTTCACGAACGCCCTTTCACAGTCCCCCCTCAAATTGCAGGAACTGCATACCTGATTGAAGCACCGGTGCATACTATGTCTAGTGATTGATTGAAGGTAAGGATAAAATTTTGGATATAGAAAAAGGAAGTGGTGAAGTAGTAGTATATTATAAACAAAAGAAAATGATGGTAGAAACTCAGCCATCACTTACATTTCCCTCGTCAATACCCACATATGCTCTCAGACGCTTTCCTGAGTTGATCACTTTCCTATCTAAGCTCGGACATCCAAGTGCCACAGTAACTCCTATATCTTTTTGAGACAAGAATCTGAGAGCAAAGTCAATTGCAAAATAACTTTTGTGCAAATTATGTTTCCTTCACAACAAGAAGGAATTAAAAAAAGAAAATTATGTAAGAACTACTATTACGACTTAAACCAGTGAGAGAAAGAGCAACTTCAGGTTGTTTAGATAAATTTTTCTATAAAACAAGAAAAGAAAGAAAAATGAAATAGAAATTTCCTTAAGCTAAAAAATAAACTCTAGAAGAAATGGACATGAGAAATGTTTTACAAATAAGCTAATTTTAACTTTTGGAGAAATTTATTTTATTTTTTCTTCTATGAATACTTATAGAGAAGTTTCTTCAAATAAACTTTTACTCTCTTAGTTCACTATGAGGAACTCATCTAAATCCTTAAGTCTAAAATGAGCTATCTAAGTTATCATTAAAAGCTATGCCTTATTTTCTCTTACAAAACAGTACAGCTTCAGAACCTTGTGTATGGATATGTGATATCCAATTCTCCATCTGAAGCTATCTAATCTAAAATACTATACCATGATCAATGACAGCTCTGACTTCTCTAACCTTTTTCTTTTCTTTTTTGTGTATTTGATAATTGATATAATAATGTTTTTAGAATATAATATAGAATAGAAAAAGAGATCTAAACCATGCCTAGGTTGATGTCCATTTGCATATCACAGTCTTTGAAAGACTTCCAAACTCAAACACCTTGCATGCACAACCTAAACATAACGACCAAACCTTTATACAAGCAGAAAACCTAAAACTAAAATTAAAACATACGCCATAAAGAGGTGAAAGAACAGTAATTGAATGTGTTGAAAAAAAAGAATACCTTAGAAGATGAAAATGGTCTCTACCGAAATTGAGGCAAGCGGTTCTGATGGCATTGGAATCCGTATTGTGAAGCATGTTTTGACGTTGGTGAATAAAGTATCCCTTAAGGAGAAGGCACTGGAGGAGATGGAGCCATTCGGGCCAAGGATGAGAAAGTTGAAGCGCGGTTTCTTCTTCGCTGTTAACGAAACCCGAGGGCTCTTCTTCGATCCTCCATCGCCAACCCACATCATTGGAGACCAAGTGTCGCTTAGAGAGATTGAATGTTCTCGTATGGAAAACTGAGGAGAAGACGAATGTCGGACTCACACCTCGGTCACAACAACGTTTCCAAAGCTTTCGGAGCATACTGTGCTTCCTTCACTTCACAATGTTTCACACTGTTACAGCTTCGCTTCACTTCCATATACGACGCCGTTTTACCTAGTATAATTATATTTCATTAATTTTACTTAAATAATTTATCAATAGTCATTTTTATGTATTTTTAAAAAAAAAAATCATGTTGGCAAAACAGTTTTGATATAGTTTTTTTAGTTATTTTTAAAATTAATTTCACTAAATTTTGAAACACTCACTTCTGACAGGCACGTACCACTGTCAATCGTTAATTACGGTCTCCATTTCAGATATTGATAGCCACTTTCAACCTTACTGTTTAAATAGAAAAAAATTTAGTAAGATTATAATGAAATGAGAATATTTTTTAAAATTTCCTTTAAATTAAAATTAAGCCCAAACAGGAAGAAAATATTTTTTATATGAAATAAGTGTTTGGTTAACAATAATTTTATAAAACTATTTTTACTATTTTAGTATTTAAAAATTAAAAAACTCGTTTGGATAGTGTTTTCTAAAAACAGTTTTAAACAGTTTTGGTTTTTTAAAAACAGCTAATAGGGTTTGATTTGTTTGGTTTTTAGTTTTTGAAAAGAGTTCTTAAAAACTATTTTCGAGAAGAAAAGAAAAAAAAACTTGTTTGTCAAGTTTTATTTGAAAATTGTTTTGAAAATGTAAAAATAAAAAAACTTATTCATATTTATTAGAATTTCATTAATGAAAAGCAAAAAATAACATATTCTGATTGAATTTTGAGTTTTCAAAACAAAAAAATAGAAAACTGAAAAACAATACTACTTTCAGTTGTTCTTGTTTTTTAGTTTTTAAAAACTAAAAAACCAGAACTGTTTTCGAAAACTGTTTTCAGAAAATACTGTTCAAACAAGTTTTTTAGTTTTTAAAAACTAAAATACTGAAAACAGTCTTATAAAACTGTTGCCAAACTCAAAAAACACATATTTTCAGTTTTCTATTTTTATTTTAAAAACTCAAAATACAATCAAATTGTTCTTACTTTTTATTAATGAAATTTTAATAAATATAGACAAGCTTTTTCATTTTTATATCTTCATGACAGTTTTCAAATAATACTTACCAAACAAGTTTTTTTCATTTTTACATCTTCAAAACAGTTTTGAAATAACAATAATTAAACAATTTTTTTTCTTCTAAAAAACAATGTTTGAAAATTATTCTTAAAAACTCTTTTTAAAAACTGAAAAATAAAATCTAACCAAATCTTATGGTAATCCTCTTCAGCATGAGTCTGCAGGAATTGCTGCTGCTCGCAAGAAGAAACTCTATCTATATTAGTATAAAATAGCAATGTCCTTAATATTATTGCATTTGGTTCTCTTGTAAAGATTGAGTTGATTGTTTGAAGCTGACATTTCATTCAGGAACATGAATCTCAGCCCCAATTATTCTGTCGTTTATTTCTGAGAGAGGTGTTGTGGGGATCTGGTTTAATTTCTATTTTCCTATTGTACAACTGAATGCAGTATAGAGATCACGATTGATGTTGTTTGCTTTGCACTCTTACAATTTAATTAGTGAATTAAAACACAAATACCACTCAAAAACAAGACAAAGAAATTCATTAAAAAATCCTAAAAAGAGAAACAGCATAAGCTTTCCATGTATCAGGCGAGTGTTTTACTAGCTGATAGACATTCAGCACTAAGTGCAACTTCCATTCATAATTGTATTTTAATTATTATATATATGTCAATTAGCATCCAATATATGATTTTTTCAAATGCTGCTTCACCGAAAAACACTCACTGATTTAATTGTTAATTACTGATATTTTCACTTAAAACAAGAATAAATGGATACTAGATTACACGATATGACTATTTTATAAAAAGGTTATTTCATTATTATACAATGAAGTTTGTATATAAAGTGAAGAATAATGTTAATTTTATTTTAACAAAAAGATGGAGATTCAAATGAGGGATCTTTGTCTCTTCTTTTGAACCTTATAACTTCTTACGTAACAAGGAAATAGTAAGTAGAAGGAAGCATATATGGTCACGAAAATGCAGAATAAAAGCATTACAAGTTGTGAATATTAATATTCCCTCAAATCAGAGTCCTCAGAATTGGCACCTCAACAGGGGGCTGTGATTTCCGCGGATTCAACTGAGTCAAAAACAAGTCTGAGAGATTAAAATCGACGAAAAGTCAAATTCTTTATCGTGGAGTTTGGAGGGCTTCATGACTTGTCTTTTGTCTTTGTGCTTTCAAGTTTCAATAGCATATGGAGAGACTTTTCAGTTTTCGCCCTTTTACTCAAGTGTATGGGTCTCAGACAAATCCTTCTTTCTGTCCTTAAGATAAATTATTTTTAATCTAATTACTTCTATCATTCATTAAATTAGTTTTTTAAAAATATTATTAATATACCAATTTTATATTCATCAATTATTACTCTTTCCTATTCTTTTTCTAAAATCCAAAAGCTTAAACAAATTTTTGGTATGACAAAATTTTGTTTTCTACTCTAAAAAAATTAACTTTTTTATTTTCAATAAAAATTATATTTTATTTTTTTTTTCATCTATTATTTTTTATTTAAACAAAAAGATTAATGCATATTAATAAGAAAAATGTTAGCGAAACACTCTCGAATATTTTTTTAAAAACATTTCTCTTGATTACAATTTATTAAAAGTTAATATTTTTTTAATAAATTTGAATGAATTTTATATAGAAAATATATAAAAATGTTTCACTAGTATTTTTCTAAATATGAAATTTAATGATATAACAAGAGGAGAATTCATACTTGTATAGTAAAATAGAAAATAATATATTTTCATTCAAAGTTTTCAAAATAAAAATAAAAAAAATGAAAGAAAATTACTTACGTATGTTTTCTTTTTAGCTTTTAAAAATTAAAACATAAATTTAATTTTGAAAACTATTTAAAAAAAACACAGACAACTATTTAAAAAAAACACAGACAAAATGAGACTTTTAATTTTTAAATATTAAAATATCGAAATTAGTTTTATAAAATTATTGGAAAACAAATATTTAATTTGTTATCTTTATAAACTTGTAATTTTTGTCCATCCTATGAAGTTGGAAGAGTTGGATAATTAAGAAATAATTTAATATAATATAGTATCAATTTAGTGACTTATTGACATGTGATGTCCTCCTTTATTTAATCTAACTTATATTTAAAGCTAATTTGAAAAGTTAACATTTTTAACGTGACAGAAGTTTACAAAATTAGGTTTTGTTAGGATAAGTTTATAATATAAGTAATTATTTAATAATATTTTTTTTACATAAAAATTTATAGTATAAACTCTTAAATTCAATAAGTTTTTTGTGTTTGAATATAAAAAATAAAGTGTTTAAATATATATATATATATGTATAAATATATTGCGAGAGAGAAAGAGGGGGGAGAGAGATAAGGAGAGAGGAAGGGGCAGAGAGAGACTCAGTAACAAGTTTTAATCATGAGAGAGAAAAAAAAATCAAAGGTGATAGCCGAAGGAGTGTGAATTTTAAATATGCTTAAAACAATCTTTTCTCAAAAGGCTATTCTAGATAATTTATTCAAACAAGCTTAAAAAAATTTATGAACTATATATAATTGCTTTTATAATTTTATCCAAACACTTGTATAAGTAGCTTATATGATAAGATAAACTTAAATAAGTTGTAAACAAATTCTTCCAAATGGGGTCTTAATTAAAACTAAGCATCTCTATGTTATAATAAAATCAAAATTATAGATTTAAAAAAAAATAAATCTTTATTTTAAAATTAGAAATAAAAATATTTAAAAATAAGACAATTAAGACTAGGAATGACAATGTGACGAGGCAAGGACGAGTATAAAAGTAAGAGTATGAAACTTTAATCTCGTTCCCATCCATCGGGTATTTTCAAATTCAGGTATATCTGCGAGTATCTTGTTATATTATTTTTTTAAAATTTAAATTTATTTATTTATTATTAAATAAATTAATATTAAGTTATTAATTATATTTTAATTTACTCATAATGCATCTTTTATAATACTGTGGTCTTGACCACAGTACTGTGGTTCTTGCCCATTCCTGTTTTGATGATCCACAAAATGTGAATTTGTACACAAATATGTGAGATATGTATAAAATTTTGTTTAAAATAAAATCATGACAAAAACGGAGCAGAAACCAATAAACTCATCTTGCCTTCATCCCGATTTTCTTAAACAATAAAAACAGTTCCGAACCTAATCAACACGACTTTTTCCAGTTTGAGTGTCATTGATGAGTGCAAAGTTTTCTACACTATTACCAGCAAGTACACTGATCGTATGTAGTAATCGATAAATATATCAGGTCGATCCACAAGGGTTTATTGATACTCAGAAACGTCAATATTTTCTACTTGTACAAACCAAAGATAGAAATAAACCAAAACTACCAAACATAAAGTAAATAAAGTGAAATAAATAAAAGCGCAACGGTTACACGTATGAAATTTAGTTGGGTTTAACTCACTAAATCATCCCTCAAGTGCATAAATGGACTCAAAACTCTTATTCACTAGCCATGTTTCCATCACCCATAAAAGTATCCTTAACCTTAATCTCTCGCAAGTAAGGAACTAATCTATTTGGACTTTAGACTATTGCTTTTGTGCATACTCTAAGGTCAAACAACTTGCATTAAGTAAGGAACTTAAGATGACCAATGGGTATTACTCTCTCTCGAGCAATAACACCTATTGGGAACTCTTCTCGATTTGCAAGTCAAAATCCTCTCTCAAGCTCATTTAACAAGTAAAACCCATGAAATATTTAGAAATAAAAAGTAAGGTAAAGAAGAACACCAACATTGGAAAATAAACATAGATTAAAAGTACAAACATACATAGGATTTCAAGTAAAGCTACACCAAATCCCAACTAAATACAAAACCTAGCTAACAATAGGGATGGATGAGTGTGAGGATGGATGAAGAATGGTCTGGAGTGTGCCTTAATCCAGCAGGTGTGCAACCCTGGGTCAAGAAAGAGTGTGAAACCCCTGAACAGAACCCCTTTTATAACTTGAAACTCGACCTTTTATTATTAACGCCTAACAATCAAAAAGTGGTCCTTGGACACCATAAGACTCCTTAATGGCTAAGTTTCCTGAGCGATGGGTGGCGGCAGAAGTGTGCATTAGGCACTCAGCACTAACGCATCTGCCCTCTAATAACAAACATTGGGTGCTTATAAGAGTGGTCGTTGGGTGCCCATGATAGACACATAAACAAATTTTCTAATTTTTCTTCACTTCTTCAGCCTGTCCTAAAACCTAACTAAAAACAACTAAAAACAAGCAATTAAACATAAAAGATACATAAAAGTAACTCTAAAACTAAATTTCTAACTAAATCTAATTTTAATCAAAATAAGAGAAAAACAAGACTTTAAATAAGAAAGAATTATTGATAACTACTCTATTTTACCTATATAAAAATAGGTAAATTAGGCAGTCAACAAACTCCCCCAAACTTAAAGTTTTGCTTGTCCTCAAGCAAAAGTCACATTAGTGGATGACACAAACAATTATGTAGATAACATGCATGCTACATAACACTGAAACAAAATGAGCAATGACAAAAATGCACTATGACAGAATGCACTATGACAAACACATATGTAAAATATCATAAGGACATAGTCAAGACTCACAATCTACCCTTAATTAGAAATTGAAAATTAATTGCTAAAAAAATGTTATCAATCTAATTATGGTGCCCACAAAGAAAAGAAAATTCACCCAATAAAAGTCAACTCATATGGCAAGCTATGCATATCAGCAAATTCTAGCAACCTCACTGGTAAGGTGTTTCTCTCCACACAATTGTATAAGGATAAAACATTACACATGCCACATAATGCAATCACACGAATCAACTTTACTTTTCATCTCGACCAATCACCACCAATGCATGCACAAAGAGATCATAAGGGCTTTATTAGGCTTGTAGCTTGGTCAGGCTAGAAGAAAAAATGGTTTTTCTAGGAATCAAATCCAGAAGGGTTGAAAAATGCATATTCAACGAGATCATCTCGCCCCTTACACAATCATCAATCCCAAAATTCAATTAACATCATTGACTAAACTCAAACATTTACAATAACATAAGTCAATTTCCAAGCTTTTATTCACACTTTATTTTTCTTTTGTTTTTCTTTTTCTCTTTACTTTTTTTTATGTAACACACATAGTCTCTAATGTACTTGACTTCCAAAAATATACTCCCCCAAACTTATTGTAGAATCAATCTCATTTACATGCTCTCTCAACCCTAAGGTAAGGGAACACATGCATAATTCTAACTCTAGGCTCAAGGGTTCAAACAACAAGAATATATCAACCAGGCTCAAATGGAACAACAAACGTTAAGTAATGCACAGGTAAGTTTTTTGGCTAAGTGACTACTTAAGAAACATGGTCTTGGTCATTTTTTGAACAAGAGATGTCTTCCAAATAAGTGTTTACAAAGTTACATCATAATCCCTAAGGAAAAATCTGAATAAGTTATGTGTACCTAAGAGAACATCTGGTAGAAAAGACTGCAAACACAAGGGAAAAATCATACGCCCTTAATTAAACACATGAGTTGGAGTTCATGATCCATTTAACATGAGAGTATGATCTTAAATTGGTTATGTGATACCACTTCCAAGAGCTCAATTGTGTTACTTCGACTACCTCCTGAATGATTAGACGTTTCGCATCGAACACCATTACATTCCTAGTCTTCCATAATTGTCATATTCTAACAAACCAAGTAAAGGACAATGCTTTTCTCCACTTTGAGGACCAGTAATCAATACCAAAAAATGATAACATTGATCTTTTACTGCATTTAATAATGTCGTGGACAACTCCCATCAGCAACATATTTCTTGCCAAAATGATGATACACATTACAAACTAGAAAGGATGGACACTTGTTTCCACCTCTTTACCGCAGAGACCACAAAGCTCCTCTCTAAGGCGTATGATCTGTCTTTATAGTAGATTATTTTGCATCTACATTCAATATGCCTTCATTTTCCATACTAAGAGTTGTATTTTCGACCGCACGCCTATTACCTAAACTAACTTGAAAAGAATCTTTTGCTTGGTTTCTATTTTCCATAACTAAATACTTGTAGGCTAATTTGATGGAAATGGTAGATATTGAAGCAAATAACAAGTTTTAATGGCAAGAATGTCAACAAAAAAAATGCTAATTTGAATAAAACCCTTGACATATATTTTTTAGTTTCGAATATTTGGATATGAAGTCGAAATCTAAAATTCTAAGTGTGTTTAGAGAAATTAGAGTTTATGGTAATAATATTGATATAAAGAAAAAGATGAAATTAGAAACTCAAATGTCAGGTAAGTGAAATTGGTATTTCTTTGAAATAATATTCATCAATTGAATAATTATATGGAAGGGTACGAAGACTAAATATTAACGGGATGAAGTATTGCATGTCAAATATAAAAATGTTAGAAATGTCTTTTTTGTAAAAAAAAAGTTGAAATGGCTAAATATTTAAAAGAATTGAATATATGCACCAAAAGTGTAAAAGAGTTTTACACTGATATTTAATCTATGATTTTTAAAGTATTAATTGGTAAAATTAAAAAACTTACCATAAATGAAGTGTAGTGATTTAATGTGAGTGTAAAAAGTAAAATCTATTAACTTATCATAATTCTTCATTTATATGAATTTTAAAGTATTAATTAGTAAAGTTAACAAACTTACCAATAAGCTTTTTACACTAACAATTCACAATCATTTTTCTCTATTTAAAATCTCATAATTTCTTTTTCATGTTTAGAAATCCAAATTAAATTACTCTAAAAATGAGGTTATTTTGAATGAAATCCAATTGAACAATCAAATGGTAGTGAAAAACATTAAACACAAGATTGGGGATGGAAGAAAAAAAAGTAAAATCTCTTACTCTCCTTTTTATGATTGATATGTTCAATTATTACTTTGTATGTAAAATTTAGACTAAATTATGGGTTGTTGTTAGGAAATTGTTTATAAGTAGGAGTTAGATTACGATAATACTTACAAAAGAGGATGTAATAACAGGTAAATATTGACTCCAATTATTCATACCTTGTGATATTGTATGAAAAAATATTTTTTCCTTCCAAAAGATATTCTAATTTTTTTTAAAATTCTATTAAAGTTTACCTTTAATTTTGATTTTGCAATTGTTTTAGATATCAATAAAATAAGATATTAAGGAGTTGTTTGAGTGATTTTTTATTTTCAGCTTTCAAATTTACATAAACAAAAACTAGTTTTGGTTTTAAGTTTTTAAAATTTTAGAAACATTGTTTTGTTTTCAAAATTTAAAACATTATTTTCAAATTTTAACGACACTATAATATGTCCTCCTTAGAGACCGAAAATCGATAATCATTGATTGATAATCAGAAGTGGTGGTTAATGCTAGAGGTGAAAGATGGAGGTGATGGTTGGTGACCAGCGATCGAAAGTGGAAGTTGGTGATTATCGTAGGAGCTGATAACCAGTGAGCATTGGTCAGTGGTGAATGGTGATTGTTGACTAAAGGTGATGATCAGTGACCACCAATCAGAAGTGGTGGTTAGTGACCACCGATCGGAAGTAGTGGTGATTAGTGACTACTAGTTGAAGGTGGTAGTTAGTGACCAATGATCGAAGGTAATGGCTGATGATTGATGAACAAATTTTCTACTATACTCCTGACAAGTGTATTGGTTGTATGTAGTACCAATAAATATTGGGTTGATCCCACAGAGACTAGGATGATACTCTATGAACTTCAATACTATATTGCTTGTAAATAATAAAGGAATTGATTTTTTAACTAATACTAAGTAAACAGAAAGCAAAATGCATAAAGAGTAAACTAGGATTACTGATGAGAGAGCCCGTATGGTTCTATTCTCACTATACCATCCCTAAAATGCATACATTAATCATAAATCAATGTTTATCACTCACATTCCCAGCATTCATAAAAGTATCCTTAACCTCAATTTCTTGCAAGTAAAGGGTTTGAGTATTAGATTATCGATCTCTTACATAATCTAAAGTCAAATAACTCACTTTAAGAAAAATGAGCTTAAGATGATCAATGAGTTTTACTCTCTCTTGAGTAATAAACCCCATTAGGAGCTCTTTTCATTTTACAAGTTAAAATCCTCTCTCTAGCTCATTCAACAAGTAAAATCCACAAAATATATAAAATCAAAGCATAAGGTAAAGAAGAACTCTAACAATGAGTAATAAACATTAGATTGATAACATCAAAATATATAATAGAGTTCAAACATAGTTACAAACGAAACCCTAACAAAAAAAAAGCCTAGCCACCCATAGTGAACACAACCAGTGGAGGGGATACACAAAATATGGTATGAATAAGGTGCAAAACAGAGAGGAAATGAGTTGGAGGTGCCTAGGTTAGTTTGGATGTTATCTCTCATACCCCCACAAAAGACGCAACGCTATATTTAGAGAAACCCTTCTATTCATGACACAGACATTGAGCACTAAGACGGTAAAAATAACCCCTCTCAGGTTGTTGAACGTTAGGTGTGGGGCACTGATGCCTAAATAAAAGGAGCTTCCCTACTTCACGTTTGAGCACTACTATGACACCATTTCAGCTTAAATATATTGACACTTTTCCAATCCTTCTCAAAAACTTGTCTCAAGTGGTATAAAGTAAGAAAATAAAAGTAAATTATGCATAAATGTAAGTCTAAAATTAATGTTCCTAAGTAAATTACGCAAACCCAAATTTGTCTCCCTTGATATTCCTCTAACAAACTCCCCCAAAGCTCCAAGAAATGGATTAATGAAGGAGGACAGAAATATTTAAATAGGGCGCCACTCTACTTAGAGAGATAAGCCAAGTGTTTAGGCTTTCCACAAGAGAATGAACCCTTGATAAAAGTCAACTACGAAGAAGTTCCTCTAGAAGAAGGATCCTTAATACCTTTTACTCAAGAATATGCTCAAGAGAGACAATTTTCATTCAATTCAAAGGTGAGATTTACAATGAGTGAATGGTCCTATTTATAAGGAGTGGAGGTTAGGATTAGTGGCCTATCATGAACCTCCTAATAAGGTTCATCCCCTAAGTAAGATTAAGCTAACTAATTAGGGAACACATGGCTAAAATAGTTAGAATCTTGAAGAGGTGAGTCCTTATGTTTGTCATGTGTTGTTTAAGAGAAAGAGGGGTGCAAAAATAAGCTAGAAGGTGTGGAAATGACCCATATTCCCATATATGAGTTACACCTCTTTCTATGCATACTCTACATAATTACTTAGGTACCATTTGCCTAATTACATGGAAAATGACCAAAATACAAGGCCTTAAAAAGGATTCATATGCTCCCTAAATATCTAGGATAAAACATTTACAAGATTAAATTCCTATGACTAAGGCCCTATGTCTTCAATGGGTTCCTCGTCTAAGCCTAGTCTCTTTTTTTTTAATCTTTCTAGCCATGATGCTAGGTGGATTGCACCAATAAACCTATTTTTGTATAAAATGAAAGAAAACAAAGCTCTAAATGAGAAAGAATTAGGATAACTGCTTTATCTCACCTGTATAAAAATAGGTAATTTAGATAATTATCAATGACGGATAGGTGGAGGTGGCAACTGGTGATCGACTATCAGAGGTGGTAGTTAGTGGTGACAAGTAATGTCAAGTGATGAATTTGAATAAAAAAAAGAAGCAGAAATTTGAAAACCAAATTTTATTGTTTTTTAAATTGGATGAAGACGGTTTCAAAAATAACTAAAAAACCAAATTAGAAATATTTTTGCTAAACAAGTTTCTATTTTCAAAACAAAAAATCAAAAACCCAAAAGGAGTATTTGGTTTGGTTCTAGAAATAATAAGTATTTCCTTTTTTACATAATTCATTATCTTTATTTTAATTTTTATACCTTGTTCTTTCTTTCCCAAATAACACGTATAAGTACCATAAGCACATTTTGTTGAAGCTCTTATACAATCTAAACAGGAAAAAAAGGGATATTTCAATCGTCATCCCTAACACATTTAACTTGATCCACCTTTTATAAGTTCTGCCTTTATAATTGGTATTTATATATGACGATGAAAGACCTAGAAATTAGTTAAATGGACCTAGAAATTAGTTAAATGTGTGATTTTGATAGATATATGTAAAATATCACATGTAACATGAAAGAGATAAATACCATAACAAGCTTCTATAGTAAAAAAGACAAACACAAATGTTGATTTCAATTAAGTCTTTCACATGTTTTTTAGGTTGTAATTTAGCATTTTTAAAATAATATTGATATGAAAATAAGGGTGATATCTAAACTCAATGCATGTTAAGAGAACATGAAGTTTCTTAAAATGGATGAATTGATATTTATAGCAAAAGTTTGATAACTTCATACATAAGCCATAATTCTATTAAAGCTATTAATTAGTAAAAAGTTACAACTAGCATATTTTATTCAAATCCAAATTTTGATTGACTAAACATTTTAATATATCTATATCTTTTTTTCATTTCTTTAATGTTTCACATATTATAGTCAACTATAAATGTTTTTTTACTGAATTAAAACAACTTCCATATAATTTAATAATTTGACTACTAATAATATTCAATAAATAGAAGTAATTAATATTATATAATATTATATTGTTAAATACTAAATTAATAATATAGGTTAAATGTTATTGCTTGTTTGGGTCAAACTTATTTAATGTATATCACATTATAGTATAACTAATATATGTTATACGAAATAAATGTCATAAATAAAATGACTCGAAAAAAATTAAATAGTCTATTCACTTGGCCATATTAGTCTTTAATATTTTTTTAATAAGCATAAAAGTCTTTAATTTTGACTTCTTATAAAAAATTAAAAACCTTTTGGCCTAGCTGAAATTTGAACAAAGATCAAAAACACAAAATCTAATATCTATTGTTGTTATACTATACTATGCACCACATTTGATAGTTTTAAGTTAAATAAATAAATAAATATATATATATATATATATATATATATATATATATTATCATTTTTTTACACCTAAACATTAATAAAAATTTTTTACTTATATATAAAGAGTAAATAAATAAATTCCTATATGTAAGGACATGTTTTAAATAATAGGTTATAAATTAGTAGATTAAATAATACAGGATATTAAATTTAAGTTTTACTTAAACTATTAATTGATTTGAGTTGTGGTGAGTTTATTAGCTATGTTAGTGTTATGCCTTTGAAATTTTGGTAATTATTATAGGGTTAAAAGGTGAAAGGGATTATAATGTTTTTGTTTCAAAAAGTTTGGACTAAATTTCAAGGAATTTCGAAAGTCTATTTAGGAGGGGGTGCAAATAGCAAGTTGAACTTACTAAGCACACCCTCGTATCCTAATATTTTCTTCTTCTTCTTGAGTTTCCTTTTCTTCTCTCATCCACTGCTTCTCTCTCTTTCCCTCACCACTGGTTTTTTTGCTTGCATGATCAACTTCGAGTTGACAAAATCAGATATGGTTTTTTTCATAACTCTTGATTCTAAGTTATTGCAATTATAGGTAAGTCTAACCATGAATCATCAAACTTTTTTTTGCTCATTTTTTACTCTATCATTCCCATTGAAAGAGAATTTCTTTGAAAATTCTAATTTCTTAGGGTACTGTTGAAATTGGTTTTCCTATCAAGTTTTTGAGAAATTTCTTTGGATCGATTCTTTCCTTTTCTGTTGAGTAGGCTTTTGAGTAGAGAAATATGTAAGGGAATCTAAATTTGTGATTTTAAGTTGAAGAATTATAATTTAATGGTTGTGAGGTTGATAGAATGTGATTGATTAAACTTTTGAATTGAATATGATGATTATGTGAAATTAGTTGTGCTGGTAATGTTGATATCTGAAACGTTGTTCTTTGTAAATATTGAGAGATTATTATTTTGATGTTACTTTTGGTGAAATGTATGAATTGGAATGTTCTTGTGTATTATACTATTATGAGAAATTGATATTTGTTGTTGAATATGATGATAATTATAATTCTATTGTAATGCATGATGTTGAGGTGTAAGTTGAATTTGTTGAATGTAAGCGGTTACAGGTGACACATATTTTATATATGTGTGAAGAGCATTGACTAAGTTACACCGATAAGGTCAACGTAAGACTAGTACCAGATATGCAAGTGGAGGTACATAAGCAAATTGCATTGTGGTTTCAGTACTTCACAGTTGGAGGGTACCTAAGGAATATACTTAGACAATAGTTGTGTGTCATAAGGGTCAAACATATTCTAGGCAACATTGTTGGATGAGTATGTTGAGACTTTGATTGTTGTTAGATGGGTCAAAGTAGACTTTAGACACCAATTGTGAGTAGTCTTTAGTCGTCTTGTGTCCAAACTTAATAAAGCCTTTCTGGAAAGCATAAGTTATACATTATGTTCACTGGAACGTAAGTGTGGTTGTTTACTATTAGTGGGTATATGTTGATTGTATTGAATGTTTTGCAACTTTTATGTTTTATCACTGTTATAATTGTGTATTATGCATACTTACCCTTACACTATTTATGTATCTTGTATGACTGTGATGATCATGCTATGCATAGGAGCATATAGCAATAGTTGTATCTAGATACAGGAAGAGTTGTACTGAGTAGAATGCATATTTCTCAAGAGTTGGAGATTTCATTTTGTACTTGTATATGTACCTAAGGAGTTATGTTATGGTTGAAATGTACAAGAGTATATTTTGTTATTACTTTAAGTTATGTTAGGTTTTAGACTGTGTAAAATCATGTATGATGATAGTATTATAGAATGCTTAAAGAGAATGTAATATGTGAATATTTGTGTAGACTAAATCATATAAGCAACTTATGTACAGTGGTTGTGTGTATGATGTTAACTGGTAAATATTGTGTTTAGGGACAATATTGTGAATTACATGAATGAGTTGGAGAGTGTTATGTATGCTAAAACTATTTAGACTTGACAATTGATGAGTTGAATAACTCTACTTGGTATATAGTACATCATGGTATATAGTACATCATACTAGTGTTGCATGATAACAGTTGCAAAGGAATGAATGATCAGTTGTATTTTGGTTGTGGAAGTTAGGTTGATGAGTATTTGTAGTTCACAGAGCCTCACTGGGCAACGAGTCTCGCCTAATGAGAATTCAACTTTGATAGATGAATTGTTTATCTTTGTGCCTAACAAAAGGTCTCACTCAACGCAAATTACTCTCAGTTTAGAAATAAACAAGGTTTTTTGCCCAATGACCTGTCTCACTAACTGAAGCCCATTTACCAGGACAATATGATACAAGGTCCTCGCTTGGTCTTGCCAGACAACACGGTTCACTAAGCGAGTTGATGTTGTGTATACTATGTTATATCTTGTTTCAAATTTTGATTACACTAAGATATCTATGATACTAGATTGATTGCATTGTAATTAAATTTTATATTTTGGTATTTTGAGTATTAATTCAAGTGTGATAATGAATTTTACCTCAGGCAATACACATAAAGGATAATAGAAATTAAGGGATGTTACACTATATAAAAGGAATAAAATCATACATGTTTAATATATTGGAATTGAATAAACAAAATATAATTAAAATATAAATAACAAATATAATAAATAAGTAATGATTGGATGTTCTAAAAAAGAAGAAGTAAATATTGAATAAAGAAAGTTAAAAAATAAAGTTTGACATTAAATAAATTGAGATGAAGCTACTCACAACATATAATTTATTAAATAATAAAATATCATAAATAGTAATTATTTTATAAGAGTAATTTTTAATGTAATTATTTTATATTTTTTGGAAATATTTATACTAAAAATCATTTAAATATACTAAACAAGTAAGCATCAAAAGATAATAAATTCAACTATTATTTATGTGATATATAATCATGTTAAGAACATTAATTAGTAGAACTAATATAATTGCTTTGTAATTTTCTTCACACATTTAGGTATACTAAAATATAATTTAAATTTAATCATTTAATAATATCTTACATTGAAATAATTTTAACCATCATATATGTTACAAATATTTTTATAGAAGATAAAATCATATTCAAAAACATTAATTTCTATAATTTATTTTAAAATGATTTTAATTATGATAAATAATATAAATTTTTTCGCTAAAGATAAAAAAAAATTCTCAAAAGCATTAACTTCTATAATTTGATGTAATTAATATATGTTCTTAAAAATATTTTTAAATTTAAATTGTATCTAGCTTCATATTTTAAAATATTCATCAAATAAAAATCAAAATTATATAATATTTCAATTATTACCATAATATCCGTTGTTCTTATTACACTCACTCTAACTATATGATCACCATTATTACTAGGTGTCATTGCTATTTTCATTATTATTAACATTATCGATATTGTTACCGTCCTCCGATATTAAAAAGTTAAAGAAGTATAAATATTTTATAGATAATAAATAATTTTATATAGTTGAATAAATAAATTTGTATAATTTATGTAGATAATAAATATTTTGAATATTTATTTATTAAATAATTATTTTTTAAATTTTAATTTCTTGATGAACCAGACATCTTGTTACAGTTTGAACTTTTACATTATTTAGCAATTGAGTTTAAAGATAATTTATAAATATAACATTTTTCCTTAACTTATGAAGATATTTTTTCAGAATACGATCCATTATCGAGCATTAAATTAAACAATACCATGAAGTGGACTAAAATTAATAGTTTATAAAGTTAATTTAATGTTATATAATTTATGTTTGTTTTTATTATATAATAAATTAAAAATAAAACCTTCTATAGAAATTCTTATATATCCTATATAAAAACTACTGAAAATTATTTTATATTAGAATCAATTCTACTGTCAAAATTCTGCATATTGTATGATGTCGATTAACTATTTTATTACTGTTGTACATATAATTTAATTATAATATATTTACTTGAACATCGATGGGAGTTGACGGTACGAAATTAAGAAGTTAATAAGTGTTAAGTTTGTCACAATAGGATTAATTTCTTTTTTGGTCAAAATACAAAGTTTACCGCATATGTGAAGATGGAGGTCAAACTCAATGCATGCGTATAGTGTCTACTTTTAGGTTATTTTTATTTTTCCTTGAAAAATGATAAAATAGAGTTTTTTTTTTAAGCAAAAGCATTTAAAATAGAGTAACAAATTATGAACAAAGTAATTAGATACATTTTTACAGGCATTGTTCATTTTCTAATTAAAATTAAATGTTTATCATTTTGTAAGTGAATTGAATGTTTACAGTAAAATTATCAATATAGATTGCTGAAATAAAATTTTAATTTGAATTGAAGAATACTAAAAACCACAGAAAGAATTGGCGAATAAGTTTTGTCCTTGTCAAAAAGCTTTTTTTACAAGAATAAGAGTTTGATTAGTTTGATTTTATTTTTTAATTTTTAAAAAAAGGTTTCAAAAACTATTTTCGGGAAGGAAAGAAAAAAAAACTTGTTTAGTAAGTTTAATTTGAAAACTGTTTTGAAGATGTAAAAATAGAAAAATTTGTTCATATTTATTAGAATTTCATTAATGAAAAGTAAAAAACAACATATTTTCGTTATATTTTAAGTTTTCAAAATAAAAATAGAAAACTAAAAAGTAAAACTACTTTCAGCTGTTCCCTGTTTTTAGTTTTTAAAAACTAAAAACCAGAATTGTTTTCGAAAACTGTTTTCAGAAAACACTATCCAAATAAGTTTTTTAGTTTTAAAAAACTAAAATACTAAAAACAGTTTTATAAAAATATTGTTAAACAAGTACTAAGTTTTTAATTCAATAAATGTTTAATTAAAAAAAAATTTAAGATACATTTTTTTAAAAAAATAGAAAAATGTCTTCTAATTTTAAGACAAAACATATAAAATATAAAAAACAGAAAGGTTCAAGAGCTAAGAATAAATTATGTAAATTTCTTAGCTAAAAAGCATTAAAAATTGTTTAATTAACTTTCAAGCGTTAAAAATTTGTAGAATATCAAACAATTTTGCCTTTAGCTTCAACATTCTGGGAGAAGCTAGCATTAATTGGTCAATAAAAATATATAAAATTTTCATAAAAAATCACATATATTGATGATCGATGAAAATCATAGTACGAACACAACATAACTTTTCATAACATTTGTCTGAATTTTTGAGCTAGTTAATTAATTATTAACTTTTGACTTTATTTATAGTTAACTTTTATATATATTTCAACAGAAAAAACAAGTTGCACCCCATTACCTTGAAATCACCACAATGACAAAAGTTTTACGTAACTGTATATGCATAATACATCTCCCTCCGACCAATGGAATCATTCTCATCGACATGTAGCTATGCAATTAAAAGGAATTATTCTCATATATATGCTGATTAAATTTGGCAAGAAAAATTCTCACTGATCATTGCGTACCCAAAAGCATATAAAAAAAAGGAATTAATCAGATGTTCTAGAGGGGATTGTATGAATAAATTTAGTAATTTAAAAAGCATGCATGACGCATTCTAAAAAAGTCAACTAACTCATATTGACTCTCTCTATGATACTAATATAAACGGACTTGGTAGCTAAGAATTCAATCCAATTCTTGTTCGGCCAGCTGATTGACTCGTCTAAGAAATGAAACTCAGCACCGAATAATAAATAGCCATTTGGCGAAACCTCATCGAAGCCTCAACCTTATATTATATTATATTTGTATATCTCTGTATTAAATACTATATTCGTATTTTATTAATTTCTTCCTCCGTCCAACCTATCCATCCAGCAATAAGCGACAATTACGCGCTTTATAAACGATTTCACGAAGCAGCCTTTGCCATTTATAAACCCTTTAACTCGACCTATTGCTTCTCCAATTCAACACGTACACATATATATCATATACATACCCAGTTCTTCACTTCTTCTGTTTTGATAGTTTTCGTTAAGATTTTTGAAAGTGAAGTTAAGTGTTTGAGGATATATATATAACATGGCTTGCTTGGTATCTCGAACTGGAAGAGAGATGCAGAGATATAACAGTAGCGGTGGTCGTCAAGTTGTGGGGTGAGTTCACTATTTCAACAAGCTCATATTTTACATATGTTCATTTCTTAATTTTGCTTTTCTTTCATTTCTGATGATCACTCTTTTGTAATCACTTTCTCAAGCTTTTCTTTTCCAGAAAATGGATAAGTGGAATAGAAGCATAGTTTATTTTTTTTTATATAAGATTTGAATGTAATAATTCTTTTTCTTGAATAAAAGCTCAAAAAAATTAGTTTTTGTAAAATGTTTAGAGGCTCTAAATTTTGAATATATATCTGACAGTGTAAGCTAACCTCCTAATGATACTATTGTTCAATCTCTATAGCATATGCTAACCAAAACAAATATCATACTACTTAATTATCATGAACTACATTCTACCCTCTTTTATCTTTTTCTCTAGCTATCTGGGTATATTTAGTATTTACTATCATATTTTGGGTATGAGTATCCATGGAGAAGCTTTTAATTTTTAAAGGGAAGAAAAAGCTCAAAACAAGTAAAATCAATATTGCTAGAGTTTTTTCTGTGGGTTTATATGTATCAAGCATTATTGAATTATTTGGTGTCTGGTGACAGTGGCAGTCAAGCTTTTTCTTCAATGATTACACTTTTGGATAAATTTTCTTAATTTGTACGGTGACAGTTGCACTCGAGTTTTTTCAATGGTTACTTTTGGAAAAATTTGCATAATTTGTTGGTTTTTTCCTTAATTTCTTATATTCCCAGCTCAGTCCCTTCATTCTTTTTTGCATTATTAATAGCTTTTGTCCTTCATCGACTCAAACTTATTCCAATGTCGTCTAATTATGCAGGTGCATACCTTACAGATACAAAGAAGATATTGATGGCAATGTGAGCAATGAATTGGAGGTGCTTGTGGTTAGTTCACAAAAAGGTCAAGCATTAATGTTCCCAAAGGTACTGTTTTCTCGTTCTTGCAACATGTACTAATTAAATGGAGTGAATATCCAACTCCATTAATTTCTGAAACAATTAATGGACCAAAAATAGAAAAATTAATACACTCATTTTTTTTTAGGTTTAAACATGCACTAAAATATAGGGGAAAAAATGGAGGATTAAAAGTGTTCCACTTAAAGTTATAGCATTAATTAACGTCTTATTTGTGATCTATTTCAGGGAGGATGGGAACTGGATGAATCTGTAGAAGAAGCAGCCTACAGAGAGTCTATGGAAGAAGCAGGAGTTACAGGAATTGTTGAGGTATTTTGAAAAAAATTGCATTTTTGGCTTAAAGTCAAATACTCTAGCTACTTCTTAATTTAAAACAAGGTCAAATCATTAATTTTAAAACAAGGTCAAATCATTAATTTTAAACAAAACTGATGAAAATTTGGTTTGGTTTCATATGACAGCCTGAATTGGGGCAATGGAGCTTCATTAGCAAAAGACATGGCTCATACTATGAAGGGCACATGTTTCCTTTGCTTGTAAAAGAACAGCTTGACCTATGGCCAGAGAAAGATCTACGCAGAAGAATATGGGTACGGACGCCCTAACTTGAGTTATTATCTTTGTTTGAAAAATATATATTATAATTTTTCATAATATTTAAGAAAATAAACATTTTTGAGAATAATCATGATGTTTGGGAACGAAGTTTAACTTTTAAAAAAATTAAAATAAATTATTTTTAAAATATAAAAATTTGTAATTGATTATATTTTTTTGACAATTTATTTTTTTTAATTATTTTTATGCTATTTTATTATAGAAAACATTTTTTTTATTTTTATCCAAATGAGATTAATAATTTTTTAAAACTACTTTTCAATAAACTTATACAAACGAAATTAATTTTAAATATAATCGATTATATGTCATATAATTATTAAAATATTTATTTTTTAGTTATTTCAAATACATGTGTGATTTTAAATTAGTCCATTTCACTTTCAGAGAATACTAGTAAAGAAATACTTACACTTTTTTAATATACTCATGATTAATTTTTGCATCATTTACTTTCTAAAACGTGTATTATCATGATTAATTTTTAATATACTTTCAGAAAAAGTATTTATGCATGATCATAATAAGAATGGAACGTAGTTGAGGTTGCGGTTGTACCACGTAAGTGTTGCACCAAATTACAAAAGATGTCAACAATATATGTGACTGATTCAAACATAACTAAGAATTGGATGACCTAACAGCATTTATGTGGCAGTGGAAAAATTAAACGTACAATATTATTAATAAATAGAAATAATTGAAATTACAGTTACGAATTAAATTTTCTAACTCTCTTTTGTGATCCCTTTATACAGATGAATGTTGATGAAGCCCGAGAAGTTTGTCAGCATTGGTGGATGAAGGAAGCATTAGACATCCTTGTTCAACGACTCACTAATTTACAGCAAAATACAAATACACAGTGCTAATTTTTGTTTGACACATTTTGTAGATAAAAATTTGTCATTGTTTCTCACATAGTTCAAATACGCAAAATAATTAAGAATTTTCTCATGTTGAAGTAGATTTTTCATTTCATGTGTATTTTTCCATACACAAATTGAAATACTAGATATATACATTGGATCAGACTTCAGACCCATGACAAATTTAACGAATACTCAAAGTCGCTTCACTCATATCCACATGTTCTTTCTATATGTGTTTTGCAAACTGAATATAACTTAAGAAATACGTTTTTAGTCGTTCATTTTGTTTTATTTATAGAAAAAAAAGAATGTAAAAAGTTTTATAGTACTCGCAAATCACAATTTTTTTTATAAGTTAAAATTATTTAACTTTTCATGGATAAGTTAAAATATACAATTTTTTTCATAAAAGTATTATTAAGATAATTGTTGATAAAACTATCACATCATCGTAAAAAAACAAGATTCATGGATATAAAAATATGAAATGATAATTTTTTATATATAATAATACGGTTAACTTTATACATTAATACAAGTTATATAAATTAAATATTGTAACTTGTAAAAGTCTGACTTTATAAGTATTAAACTTTTATTTATATGCTGTTTATTACAAATAAGGACTACCTGACTTTTGGCGCCAACCATCATGCAATGATTGATGAAACACGAAATTGTCAAATTATTCAAACCTTCGCTATTTACGTCAATGATTATGTCATTATACTATATATGGAGCACACCAACTATATTTTGAAGAAATTGGTATTTTGATTCTTGAAAGATTGCTTAAATTAAGGTCCAATGATCTAGCTAATTACTCTGGATTTATCTATCTTTTAAATATATATATATATATATATATATATAAAACCATAAAGTAGAACTACATCTAGAAAAGATTACCATATTTCAGATTTTGGCATAACTGAAAACCGAAATATATAAAACACCACTGCCAACTAGAATTCTCTTGAGAGACTTTGGATCTTGGTATAACTGAAAATCAAAATATATGAATAAACAAAAGAATGACAGAAGAAACAAACTCAAAAAAATAAATTTTGGATTTCGGCATATCCAAAACCTGAAATACAAACATAAACAATGAAGAAAATGAAATTCAAGGGATTTCGGCCAAGCCAAAACCCAAACTCCTTCAAAACAAATAAATTAATTAAGTCAAGATCAAAAGATAAAATCAGCATGATCACCAATTAGCACCACTCCCCATCAAGCAGAAAGGTATTGTGAAATGACATTCTAAGATATATTAACATGATTATAGGAAAAATACATCATATATGTAGAGCATTAGAGAAAATATATCTCTGGAAACAAAAAACTGTTCAATCCTTATAATTAAGTTAATCCCTCTAACTAATCCTGGAAATTAGCTAATGCAATAAATCAACCTATATTTGGTAATTTACTATACAGTAAATCAATTAGAAATCTCAACATTCCCCCTCAAGTTGGTGCATAAATGTCAGTCAGACCCAACTTGCTTAGAAATTTGGAGAACACTGGTTTTAGAACTGCTTTAGTGAGAATATCAGCCAATTGATCTTCTGTTCTGATCTTAGGCAACTCTAAAATCTTTTTATCCAACTTTTCTTTGATAAAAAATCTGTCTACTTCAACATGCTTTGTGCAATCATGTTATACTGGATTATGGGTAATATCACATGCAGCTTTGTTGTCACAATACAGCTGGATTGGTTGCCTAGGAGGGTATCCCAAATCTTCCAACAATAACTTTAACCATAATGCTTCACATAGACCAAGTGTTATACCTCTAAATTCAGCTTCTGCACTTGAGCGGGCCACCACATTTTGTTTTTTGCTCCTCCAAGTTACAAGGTTTCCTCCTACAAAAGTGAAATAACTTGAAGTAGACCTCCTATCATCTATGGCTCCAGCCCAATCTGCATCTGTATATACATTTATTTCTTGATAATCAGTGTGTTTAGTGAACAAAATACCCCTTCCAGGTGCAGATTTCAAATACCTTAAAATGTGCATGACAACATTCATATGTTTTTCTCCTGGACTATGCATGTACTGACTAAAACCACTTAATGCATAAGTAAGATCTGGTCTGGTATGGGCCAAGTACATTAATCTTCCTACAAGTCTTTGATATCTTCCTTTGTCAACCGGTATTTGATTTGGCTTAAGACACAATTTCAATCCTTCTTCAATAGGAGTAGTAGCAGGACGACACTCTTCCATTCCTGTTTCACGCAAAAGATCTAGGATATATTTTCTTTGGGAGAGAAATAGTCCTGTTTTTTATCTAGAAACTTCTATCCCCAGAAAATATTTCAGAGGACCAAGATCTTTCATTTCAAATTTTCCAAATAAATAGCTTTGTAGAGCTTTCTGTTCTTCAGGGTCATTTCCAGTAACAATCATATCATCTACATATATGATAAGAGCAGTAATCTTACCGTGTTGTTTCTTTAGAAACAAAGTATGATCGGACTTGCTCTGATGATAGCCAAAAGCAGTCATTGCCTCTGAAAATCTTCCAAACCATGCCCTTGGAGATTGCTTCAAGCCATACAATGATTTCTTTAATTTACACACCTTTTGACTATGCTTCTTTGGAACCATACATCCTGGTGGCAGTTCCATATAAACTTCTTCAGATAATTCTTCATGGAGGAAGGTGTTCTTTACGTCAAGTTGTTGTAACGGCAAATCTAAGTTTACTGCTAGAGATAACATCACTCGAACTGTGTTGGGTTTAGCCACAGGAGCAAATGTCTTTGTATAGTCTACCCCATAAATTTGAGTGTAGCCCTTTGCTACTAACCTTGCTTTTAGCCTTTCAATTGTGCCATCTGCTTTGTACTTTATAGCATAAATCCATCGACATCCAACTAGTTTTTTTCCTAGTGGACAGTCAACAAGTTCCCATGTTTCATTTTGTTGCAAGGCTTTCTTTTCCTCATTCGTCGCATTTTTCCATCGTGGATCAGCCAAGACTTCCTGTACGTTGTTAGGAATATCAACAGTAGATAATTGATTTACAAATGACTTATTTGATTTAGACAAACGGTGGTAGAAAACAAAATTATTCATGGGGTATCTAACCTTACTAGAAAGAGTGGGCTCATAAGTGAGTTTAGAAATACCTCTAGTGTGTCGTTTTGGTAGTTGTTTTTTTGTTGGCACAAAATTAAGAGCATCCATGACAGTAGATGATTGGTTTGGTGTGTCATCAAGAGGAGTCATGCCAAGTTCTATCACCACCTCATAATGTGAAGTCCCATTTATTTCATTTTCCATCTCATCCGTACAACTTGATTGTAAGTTATCTGCACAAGAATTATCATTGCTGCAATTTACCTCTAAATGGTCTTTCTCAAGATATACATATTCTTGGCAATTATAGTCTAGAGTTTGCAGTTCTTTATGGTTTTCCCCCTGAACTGCAGATTCTGAAGAGAAATACATTATTTGTTCATGAAAAACAACATTCATGCTTATAAACATCCTTTTAGTTGGAGGATGGCAACACCGATACCCTTTTTGGTGTATAGCATATCCAAGAAACACACATCGTAAAGCCCGAGGTGCCAATTTATTTGGGTTCTTTTGAATATGTACGAATGCTACACAACCAAAAACACGAGGAGCCAAATCTGTACTACCAAGGGCAACCACTTTGTTCAGGAGAGTCTGCAGTGGCGTTTGAAACTCATTAGAGCTAGAAGGGATACGATTTATGACATATGTTACCATTGTAAGAGCCTCTCCCCAATAAGAGAAAGGCATATGGGCCTCTAATAATAAAGAACGTACCACCTCTAGTAAGTGTCGATTTTTTTGCTCGGCAACACCGTTTTGTTGCGGTGTATTAGGACACGTAGTTTGATGAATAATCCCATGTACTTCCAAGTACCTCTTGAGGTCTAAGCATTGGTATTCACCACCATTGTCACTACGAGGAGCCTGAACCTTTGCGTTGTATTGGGTTTCAATCATTTTGTGAAACTTTTGAAATATCAAGTTCACTTCTTCTTTGGACTTCATTAACCATAACCAAGTCATTCTAGTGCCGTCATCTATGAAAGTAACAAACCAACGTGATTCTCTTAAAGTAGAAATCTTAGAAGGACCCCAAACATCCGAGTGTATAAGCATAAAAGGAACAATACTTTTATTCAAACTGATTGGAAAATGAGCACGATGACTTTTTGCTTGTTCACATACATCACAACGAAAAACAGAGATGTCAATCTTTGCAAATAATAAAGGAAACAATTTTTTCAAGTAACTAAAATGAAGCATGTCCAGGCGACGATGCCATAGCCAAATTTCAGTTTCTTCTTTCTGTTTGGTAGAACTCTTCACGGTTAAAGCACTTTCTAACTTCCCAAAATCTTTCGACACCAAGTCCAAATAGTATAATCTTCCTTGTTAACACCATAACCAATCGTCTGTCTGGTCTGAATGTCCTTAAACACACAAAAATTAGGCCAAAAAATAACAATACAATTTAGGAATGTAGTAATTTGTGATACAGATAAAAGGTTATATTCTAGAGATGGAACAACTAAAACAGAATCCAAAGTAAAATTATTAGTAAGAGTTAAGGATCCTTTTCCAATAACAGAGGTTGTGTCACCATTGGCAGTGGAAATCAATTCTTTTGAGGATGGTTTCATGGATGAAATTTGTCTAGAATCAAAAGTCATATGATCAGTAGCACCTGAATCAATTATCCATGTGCTATTAGTAATAGGTACAGAAAACTCACCACCATTACCTCTAATTTCCATCAAAGCAGTGGACTCTTTGGAGGCTTTATATGCATTTTTTGCCTCAACAGCTGCTGCAACTGGATTCTTTCTTCGTTGATCCCGACTGTGATCCCACCACTCTGGATATCCATTAAGTTCAAAACAACGACTCTTAGTGTGGCCCTGCTGATTGCAGTGAGTGCATTTAAACTTAGACTTATCTATAATTGAGTTCGCTTTAGGATGGTTTCCTTTTGTTTGACCCTGCCAGTTTCTGTTTCGAGCTATCATGGCTGTGCTGTCAGAACTTTCTGATTCACCTTTCAAAGTTGCTTGACGTATTGCCTCTCGATGAATCAATGCATAAGAATTCTCTAACTCTGTGACAGGTTCTTTGCGTAAAATCTCTCCACGAATTTGTTCAAACTCACCATCTAATCCCGCAAGGAATATATGCACCCTTATTCGTCCAATTGATTTCTTGTAAGCTGTGACATCTTTAGGATCTTTCATGACCACCTTATCACGATGATCCAATTCCTGAAAAATTTCCATCAATTCTCCATAATACTTCGAGAGAGGCCTACCATTTTATTTTGCAGTAAAGGCCTTTTGATTCAAAGTAAATACTTGTAGCTCATCACTTCCATCATAGAATGCCTTAGATAATGCACTCCAAATTTCATGGGCTGTGGCTAAGCGTAAGTAACGCTTCATAATTTCTGGGCTTATGGACAGCAACAACCACCTCTTCACCTTTTGATTTTCTGCATACCATTTTTCATAACCAGAATCTTGCTCTGCAGGTTGTTTCTCCTTGCCACGAATATATGAGAGTTTCTCCCTCTCTGCGATATGCATTTCCATTATCTGTGACCATATGTCGTAATTTGTTTCACTCAGAACGATTCTAGCATTTAACGCACTTTCAGATTGAATAATGACAAGAGTCAATGTAGACCCTGATTTGAGTGTAGAATTTTTATCAGACATCTTATGGGTTCACAAGGTGTTTAAAAAAAGGTTAAGAAAATGTTGGATCAAGGTCAAGGAACCTAGCTCTGATACCATATTGTGAAATGACATTCTAAGATATATTAACATGATTATAGGAAAAATACATCATATATGTAGAGCATTAGAGAAAATATATCTCTGGAAACAAAAAATTGTCCAATCCCTATAATTAAGCTAATCCCTCTAACTAATCCTGGAAATTAGCTAATGTAATAAATCAACCTATATTTGGTAATTTACTATACAGTGAATCAATTAGAAATCTCAACAAAAGGAACCTACCAAATACCTATTAGATAAAAGCAAGGCTCATCGGGTAAAAGAAGTACAACCACGGTAAAAAGTATTAATCGTCAGGTAATGACCGCATTTTTTATTATAAATACAAGACAAGAGGTAAGTGTCCATTACTCATTTAAGAAAAAATATACTTGACTTTGACTTCTCTCTCTATCTCTTCTTCTCTTTTCGCTTTTTTGCTTATCTATTAACTTGAGCGTCAAAGTCCTCTTTTGCAGGCTCTCCTCCTTTTGGTCTATTCCAGAATATATTTAGATACTTTTTCAGTCCAATCTAGTGCATTTTGAAAGGTTCAAAGTAATTTGTACCCATATGGTAAGAACAATATGTATATATACTATAGTAAAAGGAATTAATATTTTTGTGCTGAGTGGAAGAGCATGTAAGTATCACTTAATGAAAGTTAGAGAAACTTAGGTAATAGCTTTTTTTATAATAATTATTATTAAATCAATCTTTAGTTAAACATTAATATCAAATTTTACATTAAAAAAAAGGTTTTTTTATGCGAAGAAAAGAAGGTTGTTTAGTTTAATTAATGTTTGAGGTATATATATTATGCCAATATCAATAGAGCTTTAACAAACTCTACAAATAAGTGTTTGAACAAGTTATCCACACAAAACTTTAAAATTTTGTAAAGAAATATTTTGATTGTCACTTAAACACTCTAGAAAATAATCGCTTTTTGGTTATTCATTACTCTTAAAAATAACTCTCATTCTTCGATTAAAAAAATTATCTCTCATTATTCCTTATTGTGTATTAGTTCAACACTTCAGTACTATAGTTAGTTTCTAATTCTGATTTTTTTTTTTTTTTTACAAACAGTAGTAATGAAGTTATCTAAGCTTCAATAATACATCTACCTCAACCTCCCACCAACTAAAGCCAATCTTAATGGATTATTTTTTATTTTTGATTGGCAACAAATATTAAGATAATTAATTAATATAAATTGTCTATAAATTAACCAAAGACAAATGTCTAATTCCTTAAACTTACTTTTTGGATCCATTTTTAGTAGAAATGTTATCATAATACTATTACTTTATTGCTTTCTATACCTTTAGATATTTTTTATATCTGAAAATAATTTATATTTTAAAATTTTAAAGTTTAATTAATATTTATTTTTAAATATAGTCTTATTTAGTATTATATCCAACTGTTAATAAAAGCATGAAGAATGAAGTTATTAAATAAGATTATTTCAATACAAACATGATAATTAATATTTTATTTATAATTTATGTAAACATTTGCACTAATTGAATTGTTCAAAAAAGAAAAATCAAAGGAAACACAAAAGAGAGGATAGAGCCATAAAAAGCACAAGTAGCATTGCGCATAGAATTACGATATCACATAAATATGTTGTATATTCTGACCATTAATGGAATCCTCTGCATCGAGACTCTCTGCAGTGTGATATGGTGAATATTTTAGGGACACATGTAAATTAATTAATGGCAGAAGTATTAAGTAATAAAAATGGCAGCATTAATTCCAACCAATTTGGTCAACATCAGGCAACAACGGTCTAAATCTCATTCCACACAATAAGCTTTATAAAGTACACGATTAGTATTAGTATTTTTCTTTTTATATGTAAATAAACCCGCTTTTAGTAATGAGTTCAACAGTAATTGTCACCATCATAAGATTCATAACCCAATAGGTTCTACAGCAAGACCATTAATATTATTCTCGATCTTAGGCGTTACAAAATATATAATTAATTTAAAAACATTAGAAATTAGAATTAATAATTTAAACCCCATAGAAGTTATCAAAGTTGGTTAACATGCATTTAAGTTTCTTATGTTATCTAATATAAAGATTACAAGTATATGACTTTAATTAGTTAAATATTTTTATTATTAAAATATTAGTATTTGCTGAGAGATAAATATCTCATAAATAATATTACATTAAAAAACTTTTAAATTTTGTCTTCGATTTAATAAAATAAATATAATTTTTTTCTTAGATTTCAAATTTTTTAAACACAACCTAAAACTAGAGATAACATAAAAGGCAATGTTGACTTATTCTGGCTAGTAGTATTTGAGATTATGGTTATCAAATTATTGAGTTAACTATTAAACTTCTACAAGTTTGCGAGTTAACTCCTGTGTAAATTTTTTTCTAAAATAAACTCGGTAAATTCTATACAAACTCTATAAACTCTCGAGTCAACTTACTTTTTACGAGTTAACTCGTATGTAAATTTTTTTTAAAATAAACTCGGTAAATTCTATACAAATCTTATAAACTCTCGAGTTTATTACCGAGTCGTCGAGTTAACAAATCAATTTATTTTGTATGTTTTTAGAGTTTAATATACTTTTATATAGCGTGACATTCTTAAATCGAACATCAATGAGAATATTTTATTATTATTATCACTTTTGAAATTTATTATTTGATAATGATGTATTGTTAGATTTAGTTATTTAAATATTGTGAAATATATGATTTACTATGTTGACTTATTATATTATTAAAATGTTGAATTGTATGCTATTTAAAAATATTTTTTATTATTTTATATAAAGTAAATTTGTACAAGTTCATGAGTTGAATTTATAGAACCCTCAAGATTGATAACCTTATTTGCAATAAACTGAATTTTTATACTTAATCAAATATTATAAAATATATATTTAAATAATAGTTTGGTTCATAAAAAATAATGATGGAATGATTTTTTTAGTTTCATGCAAATAATTATTGTTTTACTGTTCTTAAGAGAAATATTAATTGAGGGACATTGTTAAAAATTATTATATTACTAAGGAGTTTGATGACAATCTTGTGTAACTTTTTAAGATGAATTGTATTTTAGTTTTTAATTTATTCAAAATAGTAATGATGTGACTCTAGTTTATAAGAAGGTAAAAAGATTTTATAAAAGTAAATTAAACAAATTTATCTTATCATATATCCTAATATGACAATTTACTAAAATATTTAACGGTGTTATTAAGAATTTATAACGCCTTCGGTTAAGGTTATTTAATTTAAAGTATGAGTTAAAGTATTAAACAATATATAAAGAACCTACATAAAAATATATATATTAAGGACCAAGAATAAAATATTTTCCCTTTTTTGAGACAAAATTATTAATTACTTGATCTTCTACATAGAAATGGTTAAGGCTATATCAATTACCAAATTATATTTTTTTATAAAATTGGCAGGTATCTTTTTTATAGATTTATTGTCTTTTTAGTTTTTTCTTTTAAAAGTTTTTTTCTTAATTTATTTATTTTTATTAACTTTTTATTCCTATTCATTTTATTATATATAAAATTTTATATTATATTATTCTTATCTTTTTTTATTCTTTTTATATTTTTATATTTATTTTAATATGTTAAATTTTATTTAATATATTTCTATATTTTAATATTTTATATCTAATGTTAAAAATTAATTTGTTAAATATATTTTAACATATTACAAAATAATTTTAAAATATCTTAACAAAAAATAAAAAAATTAAATTTATTTTAATTTATTTCCAGTATAAACCATAATATTATTAACGAGAATAACCATATTTAGTTAGTATTTGTTAAATATTATTACTTGGAGAAATCATAACTACTATGAACATAAAAATTTTAATAGATAGACAAACAGATCAATCATTTTTAAAATATTATATTTTTCCTTTTTTTATAATTTATAATTTTAAAATATCCACTAAGCTCCTCTGACGCGTGTTTGAATTAAAGTTAAACAAAACATAACCTTTAAATCTTAAATTTAGACAAAAGTAAGTTGAATGAAATTTAATTTATTTTGGATACTTTTATTTCTAAAGTACTTCTATGGAAATAAACGGGTTAAGAAATAAAAAATGTTGAATAATATAATTATTAAAATAGACATTTATTCTTATTACTAAAAATTGTAACTAACATTAATTAGAATTTTTAGCAAAAAAAAAGAAAAAAATTCTTGAACAAATTTTAAAAATGAATTATATATAATTTAAGGAAATGAAGCGAGAAACTAAAATGATGGCTTTTACTCTAACCTGAATGCAAACTGGTAGTTTAATTTGTGAAGCGTTAGATAAGTGGAAAGGTCGATGTTAGGGTTTAAGAGTGTAAATGTTAGGGTTTAAGAGTGCAGTGTTGTTGTGAGATGCTAAGATGAAGGAGAAACAGAGTGTTGTTATCCATGGAGTCGGTGGTGCTGCCTCAGTTGCCTTGGCCACTGGCTTCACTTATCCTCTGGACACCATCAAAGTTCTCATTCAGGTTCTCACCTTTCCTTCATTTTAACCCTAAACCCTAAACCCTATATACCGATTTCTTCATTCTCGTGTCTTTGTTCACAGGTTGGTTCCACTGCGGGTAAAGAATTCGACTCTGCCCTGGCTCTCATGAGAGTGCTCTCTGTCTCCGGTAGTGAAGGTAATGCTATTCTTTTTCTTCTTCGCCTCTCTCAGTCATTCGATTACTTTTACTGTTACTGCTTGCGGCTTCCATATGGCTTCAAGCACTGCTCCAGCCATTTCAAGGTCATACAGTTTTGGTTTCGATTCTGCTTGTGTTGCCCACACCTGGTTTAGATTTTCGAGGTGGTTTAGAGACTGCAGTCTAGGTGTTTGGTGAAATGGTTTATAGACTATTGTGGTGGAACTCAGTTTGTTTCATAATCAGGATTTTGATTTCTATCTTGCTCCTCAGCTAGACTGCTTTTGCGATTCTCCTCTAGATATGTTGCTAGGAGTGTTACCACTTCCATCGTGAGTATCTGAAGTGACATGATTCTCTGCAGTTGCTTCTCCATTGTCAGCAACTCGTTCTGTGTTGTCTGTCGCATTAGAACCTGCAGTCACAATAGGGAACAAAAATTTGGTAGTGGAAGGAAAGCCTTTGCTGGCTTTTCTGTATTTAAGAAGCCATCATGAAATGGAATTGTAGCTTGTGCTGGTTGTATGGTTTTAAGCAAGGATATCCAAGCAAGACCAAATGTTTTCATTGCATTGTAGATTTGTAGTCAGGAAATTTATTGAACAACTGTTCGTAAGGTGATTTATTTTTCAAAGCATGTGCAGGCAGCCTGTTTATAAGAAAAACAACAGTGAAAATGGCTTCCCACCTGTATTGTAATATGGCATTTTAGCATGAGTGACTAAGGCAGTAACATCTGTTATGCTGTTTCAAAAGCCAAAATGTCATGTTCCCCATCCATCTAGTTTTGCATTTGGAAATAAATTTGGTAAATAATCAAGAGTAACTGTCAATAGAGTCAAAAGAACCATAAATCTAAAACAAAGTCTAAAATTAATAGAAACAAGTAAAATAAATTATAAAATAATTTCAGGTATGCTTTATGAAATAAAAATTTTAGGGAAGGTATTGGACCATGTGGTAAAACTTATGATAACCTTACTCTCTGATGTGATTGAAGATCATGGTGCAACATTATGGGTTTTCAGTTTTTACTACCATTAAAACATATTACAAGGTTATGGGGAAGATATGAATTCAATTATTATAGAATGGGTTTTTGATAAGAGTGGAAGAGTTTTAAGTATGATTAACTCTTGTGGCGGATATTAATTTAATAATCCAACTCAAAGAACTGAACTTTACGAAAGTATCTCAGGATTTTATTACAAAATCAGAGACTTAAATCACAGTGGTTATTAAAGAAAACAAATTAAGAAAGGACAAGTAGTATCCTATATATAAATAACTGACAGTCTTTTAAAAATCTTTAGTCTGATTTAAAGATATAAATATAGAAACAACTAACAGAATATTGCTACATAAGAAGATAGATAAGATAAGAATATAAGATTATACAGAAATCTAACAAAAGGATAAAGGAATTCAAAAGATGATACTATCTTCTGTTGCAGATGATTTTTTACATGATAAACTCGTTGTTTACTAGGGTATCTCATTGTATTTGGGCATTTTAGGTTTGTTCAATGGTTTTGGCTGGTTGGCAGCTGGAAGGATTTTTGGTGTGGGAGCACGATTTGGGGTTTATGAAATCCTGACAGCCTTTTATAAAGGTAATTTGCCAAGCTTTTCTTCATTCAATTCTTTGTTTGATTAATATTCTTTTTCTGTTTCTATTTTTCTGTGAAAGAATGTGGAACTACTTTGTTTTAAATGCTTATGCCATGTATCTCTTTATATTAATCATTCAAGATTGATATTTTGGTATGTCTGTAGATTGTGTGGCACAGTGTTGTCAAATAATCACCATGGTGGCGCAATAGTTACATGGCGTGGTGGATTTTTTGCCAATTGCTATCAATGTTATCTATGGCGGATGGCGGTCTATGGCGGTTTGCCAAAAAAATGCCATATGGCGATAGCGGATGGCGTTGCGGGAAATGGCGGACACTATGACGGACTAAAAAATAGTAATACTTTTATATATAAAGTTATAAACATTAACAAAATACTAAATATAAATTAAAAAATTACAAAAAGAGAATATAAAACATGAAATATAATTAAAAAAACAATGAAAACAACACTCATAGTCTCATATAACTAAATCAATACAATGTTAAAAGTACCTAATATTCTTCAACTGAAAACATGATCTAAAATTCAAATTAACCAAAGTCATGAAACTTAAAACAAACAAAAAACAATTTCTACTTTCCAAAACCTAAAACCTATTCATCTTCATTAACTCCAACATAATCCTCATCTAAATTCTTCTCATCATCATCAAGAGAAGCATATCCTTCTTCCTCATCGTCATCTGACTTGTCATTGTCAAAATGAGCTCTGATTGCTTCTTCTTCAGACTCCCCTTCCTCAAACTCCTCATCCTCATCTTCTTGTTGAACTTGAACTTGGTTATTTTTCTCTAGTGCTTGCCTTTTAGATGTCTGAGCACCATTATTTGTTGAGTCCTTTCTTTTCTTGGTACGCCTAGTATAGATCCTAGGCTCTCCAACCCCTGAAGCTTCATACACAGTTGCCCAATTTAAACCTTCATCATTATCAAACACCAACTCATTTCCATCATCTGTAGCATCATCCATCTCTCCAATTAACCATTCGTTGCAAGCATCAATGTCATTGAGAGAAATTGGATCAATTTCATCTCTAGCATTATATCTGTGCTTAAGTTGTTGGTTGTATTTAACATACACCAAGTCATGCAACTTCTGGTGCTCAAACCTATTCCTTTTTTTGGAGTGAATCTTAAACATACATATGTAGGATAAATAAAGGTCAAATGAAACTTGACCATGAAATTTAAATAAAATAAAATTAGCTTAGGGAATTACTTGCTCAAATACACTCTAGTTCCTTTCACAACCTGAGGAACTGCAAGTCAAACTCAAAATCTTTATAGCTAGTTTTTGCAAATTCGGAGCATTGGAGCCATACATTCGCCACCAATAAGCTACATAGAAGAGCATGCCTTGTAAGTTTAGGATTTGTAAAATTAAAACTTCCATAAAATAAATTAGTAGAAGTTTCTTACTAGGAGAATGAGATTTCCTTTGATGCATAGCGTATTCATGTCCAAAAAGACCACCTTTACTTTTGTAAAGGTGCAACTCGGTCAGAATTGCATGTTGGACATCTACTTCCGGAACCAACTTCTTAATGCATTCATATAACCCATTCGTGACTTCAAAATCAAACTCCATTTCCATGTGATCATAGAAGAACTCTAGATTAAGAAAGTGGGCAGCTGCATGTAATGGCCTATGAAGTTGACAATTCCATCTTTTATCAATAATAGCAAACACATGTTGGTATTTGCTTTCATTGTTGTTGAATGACCTCATGATGGTTTCTTTTGCCTTGTCCATTGCTTCATAAATATAACCAATTGATGGTTTCCTTTCCCCATCAACAAGACGAAGCACTTTTACAAGTGGTGCCATGATTTTAAGGGTATATACCACATTCTTCCAAAAAGAAGGCATGAGTGCCACTTTCATAGCTTCCTTTCCCTTAGCTTCTTTTGATAGCTTGCTTAATGTCCATGCACTGGAAACAAACATAGTTTTAATATTGATTTTCTGAACATGAAGTCTTTCCAATGTGAGATAAGAAGTAGCAAATCTAGTCACTACAGGTCTCACCAACTGCTTCTTGTTTGTAAAACTTCTCAACATGGTCAAAGTACTAGAACGGGCATAGATAAACCCAACTAGTGCCGATTGCCCTTCTAATTGTCTTCCTAACCAATGGAAGTTTCCCAATATCTTCAAGCATTAGATCAATGCAATGGGCTGCACAGGGGGTCCAAAACAAGTGTGGCCTTTTCTCCTCCAGCTTCTTACCAGCCAACACATAATTACTCCCATTATTAGTGATCACTTGCACAACATTTTGCTCTCCAACCTCCTCCACAACTGAATCAATTAACTCAAAAATCTTTTCTCCAGTTTTGACATAATCAGAAGCATCAACAGACTTAAAAAACATTGTCCCAGCTTGAGAGTTTACCAAGAAATTAATGATGCATCTTTGTTTCCTATCAGTCCATGCATCAGACATGATAGAACATCCATGCTTCACCCATAGCTCCCTATGGCCTTTCATCAACTCTTCAGTATATTTCATCTCTTTCTTCAACAGTGGAACTCTAATATCATGGTAACTAGGAATGGGCAAATTTGGTCCATATTGACCAATAGCAATTACCATATCTTCAAAACTCTTCAACTTAATAAGGTTGAATGCAATCCCAGCTTGATACCAAAAGCGAGCAATATACTGATGAACCTTTTCCACTATTTTTTTGTCACATGCCTCCTTTATGTTCATTTGTCGCACTTTCTCCCTTTGTTTTTTATTAACTCCTTGTAGTGGATTTATGCAAAACATGTCCATTGACCCTTTTCTAGCCATACTCTTTTTGGCAGCAACTACATTATTGTTAGAGTCCTCAAATTCATCTGGTTCATCTTCATCACATCCAATGGGAGCAAAGTCCATTTCTCTAATGTTGATAGGCAAATCAACTGAAGTTGCTATAGACTTTTTATTAGTTAAAAGTCCCCAAAATTCATCCTTTACATGTTGTGGGCTTTTTTTACAAGCTGTCACGTTCCCTTTCTTCCCCATGATATGTTCCTTCGCTCTTGTTATTCCCCCCTTCATAACTTTTCCACAGAAATTACAAACAACTGTGTTTGAGTCAGCTTCATTTAGTTGGTGACAATATTTCCAACCGGGGTCTGTTCTAGAGCTAACCCTTGAATCTGTTGGAGTTGGGGTTGTTGTTGGTGTTTCAGTCATTGCAAAACTTGCTCAACGGCTGTAGTGTACTAATACTAAAAAAAATTAACAAAGATAGAGTTACTCATCAATAAAACAGAGCAACTTCTCCACAAATAACACAATTAATAATCTTTACATAATGTAAAAATTATTTAAAACAAATAAAAAAGTTAAAAAAAAAAAAAACAGTCAGACTTCAGAAGAAGAAATAAGAGAGAATCAGAGAAGCGAAAAAAACCCGATCTCTGTAGCTCGCCGTCGCCGTAGCCGTTGCCGGTCGCCGTCGCTTGTCTCGCCGTCGCCGGTCTCAGTCGCGTCACCAGCCAGTGCCTGTTGCGTCGCGTTGCTGTTTCTCGCTGTCGCCGTCGAGCGTTGCTGTCGCTGTCTCGTCCCTCGTCTCGTCGCGTCGCTGTCTCGCCGCGCGTCGCTGTCGCTCGCCGTTGCGTCGCTGTTTCTCGCCACCGCGTCGCTGTTTCTCGCCGTCGCGTCCCCGTTGGCGTCGCGTGGTCGTTGGTGGCTGCTGGTCTCCTCTCTCTCAGGCTCTCTTAGGTGCGTGTGAAGGTGAGTAACGGCTGTTTTAGGGTTTAAAGAGTTAAAAACTCTTCTGGGTCAGGTCGGGTCGGGTCCGCGACCTGAAAGCTTTTTTTTTTTAAAAAACGGCTATTCCGCCATGGCCCGCGTTGCCACCATGCACGCGATGGCCATGGCGGCCGCCATGACCCGCAATCCGGACTCCGCAACGCAACCGCCATACTGTGGCGTTTTGTTGAAAAACCGTCACGCTATTCCGCCATGGCGCCGCCATGGCCGCAATTTGACAACACTGATTGCTATACACAATTTGTGAAAGAATGTTTGTCATAGCACCATAAGGCGAAATGATGTGTTTTTATGGTGGAATTTTGACCTTCTGCTATGTTCTGTCATGTGCCATTGATAACATGTGGCATTGGCTGATATAGAATTGGCCTTTTGATTTTTTTCTTTTTGATTATCACAATACCTTTTAGAGTTTGCTCTTTGCAAGTTACAATTTTGTATTCCATTTCTTTGGGAATGATTTTGGTGCTCAAATGTATATGTTTGGCACTTGGCAGACGGTCGGGAAGATAATTATTTGTTTGCTTCCGAAGCTCTTTTGGCTGGCATGGTAGCTGGTGCTGTTGAGACAATCATAAGCTCTCCGTTCGAACTTATCAAGCTTCGTAAGCAGGTTGCCTCTGCTTCATATGTTCCAAAGTCCAACTATGCTTTGGAAAAGGGGGCTCGTATACCTTTAATTGCAAGATTACTTAATGGCTCTTATCCTGACAAAAGGTCCTTGAACTTGTATACTGGTCTCATCTCCACCCTAACAACCAAAAATACTAACTTGACTAGTGCTTTACTAGAGTATCCATGGACAATGACAGGATCTGGGAGGCCACCATCAGTTTCCGACGTCAGGAGACCATTTGACATTATATCTTTGGAAGGATGGAGCACATTTTGGAGAGGTCTCCGTTCTGGAATTGTTAGAGATTCTGTGTTTGGTGGCATATTTTTTTCTACCTGGCAATTTCTGCACCAAGCAACGCTAGATTGGAAGGCTGTAGGGATGAATCCTCCACCCAGGTTCATATCTTATTAATTAAAGGAACAGTTCTTTTGTATCATTCCTGTTATTGTATGTAGATATGTTTGTTTTCAGGAAAAGTAGCTTTGTGAAAGGATAACATGTTTAGTGTTTTATCTAAATTTTCTACTTTTCTATCTCCTCTTCTACATTGATTGAGTTGTAATAGCCTTTATGTCAACTAACAATTGCTTGTTTGTGGCAATAAACTATGGATAAGGTTAATGTAGATTAGTTTTATGGGCTTCTTGTTTTTGTTTGATTTTTTTAAGTGGATACTTATGTACTTGCACTTTCAATTAAATGTGTATTCTGCACCTATCAGTTAGACAATTACACATGCATTTTTGTTTGATTTTATTTTTCATCTGATCCTTTTTGTGATTTATGTCTGTAATAAGGTCTGATAGGGGCCAGATACCTGATACAATAAAATGATATTTTATACTTTCTCATCTCATCTACTAGTACTTTTAGATTAATTAATTTAATTGCTAGTTAGTTTTGTTATCCTTTTTTGATTTAAGTTTGTCCTGACTCAGGCTAAATGAAGAAGTTGGTCCACTGTCTCCTTTGGCTGTTAGTCTTACTGCCGGATTCTCAGCTACACTTGCTGCTGCTGCTTCCCATGGTTTTGATACTACAAGAAGTAGATCACAATGTACTGTGCTGCCCAAGGTATGAATGAATAATACTGGTTTTTACTGTATAGCTTGGAACTGTGCGTGTGAATTATTGTCTTATTTTGATTACTGTTGTCTGTCAAAGCCGTAGTAGTTAGTAACTTAGTATTATTCAGAAAAAGGAAAAGGTTGTTTTTGAATATTTTCTATATAATGATTTTGGTAATTTACAGTAATATTCTTCGCACTAACAATTGCTTTTCTTTTCTGACAAAAGAAATATTTGAAGGACAGGAGTACAAAGGACAGGGAGACTAAGATCGTCTTCTTAAACCAAACATATGTTAGATAATTAATGCACTTAAGTTTTGAATATGGCAAAAATTTCTTAGTACTACTCCGCTGATGTACATATATATATGAGAAAATGAGAATGAAAGTCAATACAATGCATCAGAGGTGCAGACTGAGGCACCCTGTAAAAAATCTATAGCACAGTAGGATATCATTACAAGACAGGTATAAAATTAAAATACAAAAAACTGACTTTGACAAATGCAACATAAAATACAGAATAACTATTTAAAGTTTAATCTCTACAATTCAACTAAGGAGAAGATAGCTGTATGCTGATGTTGAAAAAAAATCCTGCCCCATATTAGGTCCTATGTCAACTTTTTTCTTTTGTTGTCCAGAACTCAGCATGTTATTAAATCTTTTCTGTTTTGCCTAATAGGATGAAGTGTTTTTCCTATTTCTAGAGATGTTCCTCAACAGTTCCTGCAAGCAACTTTAGGATCTGTCCTGATAGTCGTCAAGTTCTTTGTTTCCATACTTGATGTCAAATATTAGTACTCATATGTAGTTATTAAATCAAGCTTTAAGACTTAAAGAAGTTGTGAGGCAAAATGCTCGAATAATGTCCATCTAACTCCTATAAGCATGGCCCAGTGGTAGGTTAGTTTGGGAAATGTCCCTTCATATTTCCGTAACTGACCCACAATTCACACTGTGGATCGTACTGGTCTTATGTGCTTAAAGTTTATATGTTAATTCTTTATGATGTTATGCCAAACTTTGAATAAAATTAATATCTCAATTAAGTAAAATAAATATTGTAATTTCATGTATTTCCAAATAGCAACCAATCTGATAGCAACTCACTCTGTTTGTTTCTAGTTCATCTCAATGGAGAGAAAGCTTCTGAAGTGGAAACGACCAGGAAACAAGTTTGAAAGAATCACGGGGATCCATCCGTCTGATAGGAGTGTCTTGTTTCACGGTATTGGTTGGCGGATGGCTCGCTCTGGGTTGGCATCGTTCATGATTGTAGGAAGTTATTTATTTGTTGCGGATCAACTTGCTTCTAGTTTGACTTAATGGCTACATATTGATACCCCTTTTTTCAGTTAATATGTAATGTTTACTATTTTTTCTCCTGGAGAATGGAGATGTTGCTCTGTACTAGTTAGTTGAGAAAAATACGAGAGTACTTGATGATTACCACGATTGAAATTTGAATATGGTGCGGGTGGGAATCAGTAATCGGATTGTAGTCTAGATAGAAAGAAAGACTACATTTGTTCTATACATATAAAAGATCCTTGATGTGGGCAATCACAATGGAAATCTGATTTTCTAATTGAGTTTGTACCTTCCAATGACTGGCAATTAAATAAGAATAACATTTTTTGCATGTTTTTGTATTATTGTATCCCTCTCTTTTTTTTTTAATATAAAAATAATTAGCTTTATGAATTGTGTGTGCTGTCTTTAAATTATATTATACATAATATGTACTGACCTTCATATAGCCTATTTATACCACCCACCCACACATCCGTTTCTTGCCCTCAAAGCAATTGTTGTATACTTATTATATGAAACAAAGCTTGTCTTTATACATGTTCGACTCTTTTGGTAATAACAAAGACAAACTATTTGCTTATGAACTTCATATCCTGGTCTTGTTTATGTGGCCCCTTAATTGGGCTAGTGTTCTCTTGAGCCCCTATGGTGCAAAACCCAGAGGACACTTTTTCTTTCCTCTTTTTGTTTCTTTCATATGTAAGGACCTTTGTCACTTGGGCTACAAGTTCTCTCTCTTTAGCACACTCCACTCAATCATCATTTTCAACTTTGAAAGTCTTTTCCCTTTTGAGTAATCCCTTTGTGTGGGGTTGACTTATTTTGAACTTTTTTGTTGACTTGTGATGGTTGCATGGGTGGGTTGGTATAATTAACTTCACTCAAAAGCTACCTAGGTATTGGCCTCACAATCATGCTGACTCGTTGTACTTTTTGCCAGTGTGGGGGGAATAATTCCTAGAAAACAAGCAAGCCAAAGGCCAATGGAGTTGGGATAGATGAGTAGTTCTCAAACACCTGCCTTCCACTTTGTGGCTTTCAACACATAAATTTTGTTGCAAACAACCAAGCTTTACGAACAAGGTGATAACAAAGGCCCATTGGGGAGAGTTTTCATGACAGACAATCATAATGACTTCCAATTAGATTTGGCATTTTCAACTTTAAAGGTCCGAACGGGGGGCATATAGTTTCTGTGAGATTGAGAGCCACAAAGCATAATTATGTGATTTTTCCAAGTAATGACTTTTGGTCTCTTCTGAAGTTGCCATCGAAAATCACCTCTGTCTCTCACTCAAGTCACATGTGTTATGTTAAATAAGCAAGCACGAGTGAGATGATTAGGAGGTTCAGTGGTTACGAGCTGATTAAGCAATGAAATAGTATTATTATTATTTTTTTTAATAATAAACAATGCAGGGGAGTTGTTTGGTAAAAGATGGACTCGTGGACATGAAGTTGGAAAAGGTAGCATACTTAGATAGGACAAAACCTTCCCTCATTTCATTTAATCTTACAAGAAATGAAAATATGTTTCGGACTTATTTAAATAAATGGTAATAATTCTCTCCTATTTAATGGTATTAATCTGCAAATGTTTCTTAATTAATTGAGACCCTCTCCATTTTTAATAACTTTTTATTTATATTAATGAATGATATTTTAGAAATAATCTTGAGGTTAATAAAATTAAATGATCTTATAAAATTTATTATTTCTTATATTTATTTTCGGAGAGACTAAGAAAATTGCAGATGTTGAATTCTATTTGAAGATTTCAAACCATGTTATACTTATGACCTGTGCGAAGAGTCTTTAATTTAAATTACCATTTTATGACGAAGTATTATTATTTTTACAATAAGATTGCGCAAACAAAATTTACAACCATAAGAAATAGGAAGAAAAGAAAGAAAAAGTGAGTAATAAGATTTGTAATACGATGAAACAATATTATTAGAAAATGTTAAATGAATAAATAATATTACTAATTAAAAAATCATTTCACAGTACGTCTTAATTCAAAAAATGTAAGAAGACACCATTGAACACATAACATTTTCAGCTTAACAAAAAGTTTTGAGTTTGAATCTTAAATGTATAATTACATTACATACTTGGAGAAAAAAGTTTTATCTCCCATTACTCTCAAACATGAGTACTTTGGTGAATGACGTATGTAGTTTAGACAAAAATAAATGTAAGAAGAAAATCTCACATATCGAATTCAACATGATTACTTTGGTAATTGATATATGTAGTTTAGATAAACATGAATGCAAGAAGACAATCTATGATATGACACAGTGGTTTGGTGTTAGCAACGACTTTGTTTAATCCAAACTAACTGAATGCAGTGACTAAGTAGAGGAGTTAGATGGCTAAAGATATTATAGTATTCTTTTATGTGCAGTGCCATTTGGGTAGGAGAGATTGAAGAAGAAAATTTATTAGAGTGAATAAAAATGATGGGATGTAATAGATTTTCTCTTGTTAGTGGATTTAATACACGGGTCAAATACTTTCATCCTTTGTCTTAGTAGCTTTGAGATATCAGTTATTACATTACTTTAGTTAATTAGTATAAAGCAAAACATAAAAGCAATGCTATAAGAGCTTATGTCTGTTTTATCATAATCTTGAAATTTCATTTTCACATCCTATCAAAATCAAATTATTAAACTTGAATATATTTGTCGATGGGCAGTATGATAACTATTATTCTTTTACCAAAGCATTTCCTTTTTTTCCTATTACCTTTGTTTAGTTTTATATTTGTCCTTTACTTTCATATTTCTCGTATAATAGAATAGGAAGGGAGGGGAGGAATAAGAGATTTTAACTGCATGTTATGATTGGTTAAATGGAGGAAAGAGAGAGAAATAATTATATTTTTGTTTGGTTCACAAGGAAAAGAGAGAATTTTAAATTTAATTATTTTTTATCCTTATTATATTAAAAAGTTTATTTGACTATTTATTTATATGTAACTTTTAGTGTCTATCCCATGTCTTTGTGAATTTTTCTATGTCCATGAAGTTGAATGTGTGATACATTTTTCTTTCAGCATATCTCTCACGCATCCATAGGTTGTGCCACACCAATGTGGGTAAACTGCTAATTTTTGGCTTTTTAATATGTTTTACACTTTTGTGGATTGTGTCACATTTTTATGGGCATTCATATGATGTAATTTCTCTTTCAATACATCTCTCATATCTTAGTGGGATATTCTATATCTTTGTAGGCGAGTTTTGATATATTTTCTCTTCTAATAGGCTTTAAACACTTAAAAAATATTCTATAACATTGTGGTCGAATTCCTTATATATTTTCTCTTTTAATACATCTACCACACTTATATAAGAATAACCATACTATTTTGGTGTGTGTTAGAATATTAGATACAAAACTTTTACTTATTTTCGATTAGATTTGAAGAAAAAGAAATAGAATTTGATGATAATTCATAAAAAAAAAGATCTTACATATAATTAGAGAAAGGAGTAAAAATATACAAACTTTATAAATTTAACTTTTTTCCTCCTCCGAGAAAAATTAAAATTGGATAAAGAAAAATTTTGTTTTCCTCCCCTCCTATCCATTTCTCTCCAACCAGTAAGGTTGCCTACCCAAGTTCCACAGAACTATCAAAGTTTGCTCCACATAAAATTCTCCAATGGAGTAACGGAAGTTGCATTGTGATTTTTTATTTAAAAAAAGGGGTGTGAAATGACATTTTAAATATAAAACAAACAAGCTATTAGTATTCCATACACATCAATATTGTATCAAGCACGCCTTTGGCAAGAGAATCATTGCAATAAGTTGACTTCCAATGCTGATCTTGTGGATTAATACCATTTGTTTCACTAATTAACTACATGTAATTACTAGAAAATTATAGTAGCCATTATCAAATTTTAAAAGTTAACCTGTTTTTTTTTTTACTTTCTCTGAGTATTTATACAGGGTAAATGATGGACTAATTTTTTGGAATACATGACATTATTGAAGACTTAAAGTGAAGACTCCTGACAACAGTGTACCTCACCCCATAAATATAAACTTATAAAGAATAATATTGAAAGGATATATAATGATATTATATCATTCAATAATCAGTTTATGTGATTTATAAGATATTTAATGTAAAAATTAATAAATTTAGCATGAATAATAAATTGTAATCGAATAATGGTGTTACCTATTTTGTCTTAAGGGTACATGCTTGAATGATTCGAGCTCTGCCTCTTTCTACTTGTCAAGTACAGTAAGTATTTAGGGTTATATATGATCATCATCAGAGCCAATGCATACTCCATGAAAAAAATCAACAAAATCCAACAAATAGTTTTGATCATCAAATGTGCTTATTAAAGTTTGATTTTTAATCATGAGTAAGAAAAACAAATTTTTGAAGAAACAAAATTTACTTTACTAATAACTATGTTTCCAAAGATAACAACAATCTTTTAACTTATAATTGAGTCATAGATTTTTTTTTAGAGCATTGACCCGGAGATAGTAACAAGTAAAAGTTGTGTTTGTCTTTTGTTATTAATTTGTTTTTTGCTTTAGACCTTTTCTGTTTTCTAAAACAGAAAACAAGAAAACTTACTACATAAAAGAAATTTTTGAACACTGCAATATTTCTATTTTAAATTTTATAACTAGACAATTAAAACGTTTCGAAGTATTCTGTGATTTTACTTTTAATTTTTTATTACTAATGTTATTTTTTCCCTTTCCTTTATTAATAAGGATAACTAACAAAATTATGTTAAATAAGCTTCGTGATATCCTTAATAATTTTGTTAATAAAAAAAACTCGAATTTATAATTTCTCCTTCTCCTCTTTTTTATTCATCCAAACTTTAACCCAAGTATTTTTTGTGGTAGATTTCATAAATTTACAAGAATTACTATTATTCAACGTGAAGACTAGTTCTTCATAAAAGAACCATTCTTTTTGGAGAACCAATTTTTAATTTAAAATTTGAATTTATAATTAAAAATAAATTAAGAACTCGAATAAATTTTATAAAAAAGAAATTATATAAACTCTTACCTTGTTTGTGATATTAGGAACCACGTAAAATGTTGTTAAAATCTAAGATAAGTTTGTCAAGATGCTCTAGTGAAGTTACATCTCCTAATCATATCATTAATTAGAGGATCTTAATTTTGAGATTGATGCTAATTAATGACTAAGATACCCAATAATGGACTGGTAAAATTCGTGGCTATTTTATTTATTTGGTGCATCAATTTGTGATTATTGATTTATAATCCATCATTAATGGAAGTTATGTGATAAAACTGACAAAGGTATTGGTCATTATCTTGTCTGTTCTAGTGGATATATATGGGAAGAGAAAGAAGGTGATGAATGAGGTAGCATTATGGACACTCTTTTGTGATGACAATATATGGATATAATATAGTGGTCGTGTTGGTGCTTTCAAGCATGCGAATGCTTGCATCACACATGACTTGATGCTTCCCTAAGCAGGAAACCCATATGCTACAAAAACAGAGCATATAAATAAAAAAATAAAATGCCCCTTAGCATTGTGACACAAGACAACTAGCTAACAAATACCACCAAAGTAGACAAAAGCTATAAAAGCCTAATAGGACTATTGCCCAATGTTCTGTTCCAACCATCCCTTGCAGTGCTCTATGGGCTCCACAATCCTCCTCTTCAACTTCCATCAATATCCTAAGTCCTAACTCCCAAAATACTGTCCTAAACAAATCCACAATATCATTCATACCCTAATAATTCTTTATTTTTATTTTTATATAATCATCCATAATTCATTCATAATCAAGATTATTTATTTTATTTTATACTATTTGAAAAATAGGCCCTCTGGGTCTTAACCATACCTGTGATTGTAGGAATAGCTTTTAAAATTGGTTAAAGGATAAGTCAGAATAGAAAATGTATGCATGAAAAATTGTATTATAGATAATATATTTTCATATAATTTAACCATGTAGATTTTTATTTTAATATTATAAAATTGGAATCTGGACGAACAGTGCCTTACCTCGTCCACCGTCATATCCGTCTCTGCTCCCTACCCGAAAAGACAATTAAATTTCAAATCATTTTTTTCATTTGTTGTATGAAAATATCTTCAAGTGAACCAAACTTTCATGCAACAGTCGTCAAGTGTAGATTATATGCTAAATTGCTGATATATGTAAAATTAAATAAACAAGAAATAGACCTTTTGCATATCTTATCTTGATTTGCTGGATTAAAGGATCCTATTTTAATGGCTAAGAATGCATACTAGATTTGTGATTATCCACGTGTTGGAATAAGGACTAAAGAGCATAGAATTTCCAAGATTGACTTGTGCTAGTGAATGGGATCTTTGAAAGCATAACATCACACTGCATATTGTTTGGCCATGAATTTCATCTAGTGCCCCACTTGAAAGGCGCTATATAGAAATCTAGCTATAGCGACTTCATTGATTACATTCGCATCTAAGCTGCCACTGGATTTAACTATAACCAGTAAATAACAATAATACTAATATGATGACAACAATTAGCTTAAATTAATGATAAAATACTTGATACATTTCTATTGGAAAACATTTTACACTATCGTTTAGTTACAACCTACTCTTCATAATAAAGTTGTTAGACTTTTATAAGAAATGTAGTTATAAGTAAATGATAGTATAAATTGTTTTACACTTCTGAAATTAAACTCTAAATTAATATATCCATTTGGATATATAATGCAATGCAACTAACTAGATCACTTGCATAATCTAATTTGGCAAACTTATTTCATCAAGATCATCCAATGATAAGAAAACTTCATCCAAACAAGAGAGCTCTGTTCCATCCCCATCATCATCATCATCGCGTTCATAAACTCGACATATCACCCATTTACTATGTTCCTGAATCAAATAACAAAATAAAAAATTGTTTAAAAAATAATAAATTATTTAAAGATAACTTCCCACATGAAATTTAATGTTTTTGGGGTAAAACTTTCATGTACTATCTGTATGTGCACTATGTACTAACCGGTTTTGGTTGTGCTCTTCTTCTGGTTGATCTGCTAGAGGAAGCAGAATCTAATAGGTGATACTCTTGCATTATCCAATTGGTTATGTTATCATCAGGAGCTTCTCCAACATGGAACACATAATATTTCTTCATGCCAACTCTCTTGTTGCTTGAGCTTGAAACCACTGGCTCTTCCATTCCCATTGGCATCCAATAACCATTTTCAGTAACCCTATTTTGTATCCTTCTGCTGTAGTAGTACCATTGCTTTCCCTCTGCCAAAGCTCTACCTGCAGCAATGCAAAATCACCACAATTGATTAATACACACCAACTTTAATTTAATATTCTCTACCTATTGGTCATATCAAATTGACATGAAACTTTTTTTCTATGTATTCAGACTTTTTGTCATTCTGATATTCTCTTTCAGAAGCATTCCTATTCAAGACACTGGCGTATTAAATGTAGACATCTCTCTCACTCTCAACACAAATTTGAACCTTGATTATTGAGACACGGATTAATAAAGAGAATAGAAAAAAATATGTGATGCACTGCCATTCAAATGCACACTGTTATTCACTCACACTCCACCATTTATAGAATGTTTGCTGAGTTTTACAATAAATATCTTAAATTCATATAAATGAGTGATTAAATTACAATGTAAAACTGTGTGACTATTAAACTCTGAAGTAAAGAATAGTAAATATGTACCATGAAGTTCCCAAGGATCATATGGGTAGAGTTCAAGATCAGGGATGACATCTGGATGGCAAGGTAGAAGATTTGCCTTTCTTTGAAGGAAATGAACTACAAGCTCTTCATCTGTGGGATAAAAGCAAAACCCAGGAGGGAGGTTGACATTGTTATCTCCCATTTTTAGAGCAAGGAATAAGAAAGGTGGAGTGAAAGAGCAATGAAAAATGAAGGTGGGGGTGACAATGTATGGTGTGGTATTTATAGAACTGTGATGCAAAAAAGGGAGGGAGAGAAAGATTGAATGGACATATAAGAGATTGACGTGAAACTGAAGTTGGAGAGTTTATCACATACAGATACAATACAATACTGATACCTCTCAATATTTTATAGTGTTTTAAGTACTTTCATCCCTCAACATCAAGCAAGCAAGCGGCGGATAACGAAACGTGTGTACCACTTAGCCAAAACTAGATCTCCAAAACTATGTTGGAGAGAGAGAAACTTATCAGAGAGAATGCTGTATCAGATTCTTTTATAACCCTTATATGTAAATTATGTACCAAAATGTTTACATTAATTCAACCCAATTAAGTTTCTAGTATAAAAGAAATGCTAGTGAAATTGTCTTGGACACTGTTAACATAGTTACAATTTATTAAATATGAGAAGTGAAATTTTCAATAAATTCTAACAATACAAAGTCACGGAAACAGTTGTTACTCTACAAAATTTTGGATACTTTGTATCTTAAATTTATCACTTTGTATTAAGCTAAGGTAATGTATGTGGCAACAATTTGTTAGACATTTATTCTCTCTTTTGAGTTATCATCACACTTCATGCTGATATCATCCATGAGCATTATCCACGTGGCAGAAGAGTATGGTTTAGGTCTAGGACGAATTGAATTGGGGTGATCTACCTCTTGGAGTATACCTATATATTCTTCATAATTATAAGCAATTATAATAGGATATTTTGATTTAAAAACAAGATGTTTGTTTACTTTCTACCCATATGCTTTTGCCTTGCTTTGTAATCAATGGATTAGTAGGAGTAGCATAGTGGGAACTGCACATACATTCCACATGAAACAAATCAATCAAGTGAATCAACTTATTTTTTTTGAGGCGGGAAGGGGCCACGAGTTTAACTGATTTGCTTGGGTCATTGATGGGGCCAAAGAAGCCCCACACTATTTATATAATTAATCAATTATTAAATCTTGCATAAGAAAGAAACAAACATATAAAACTCTACTAGGAAAGAACTACTTTGCTTATAACTTTTCCAACCATGAATTACATTTTGCAGCTCTATTATTATATATTTTCTTCTGATTTAGGAGGTTAGCAATTATAATTCTTCCATTAAAGTAGACAACATTATTCTGTTCCTGATGGCTAATCTGAAATTCTTTAGTACCATTTGAGTCCAATTATAGCCATATCGAGATATAAAATGTTAGAAAGTTACTATTTTCAGTACAAGGTGTTACAGTGTCTTTCTTTCATGTCATTATCTTCCTTTAAGTTGGTACCAACTTCCGAGAGATCAACAACAAAAAAATCTAGTTATGGTTTCAAAATCTTGGTGCCATATCATGTTAATTTTAACTCCCAATGCTTAGTACTAGGTTCGAAAGTTACTTGCACCAATTTTAGGTGTAATCTACGATACCCCTCCTAAGAAAAAAGAGAGAGATCCGAGTAAGTGAAAGTGGATGCAGAAGCACTACCATTTTGTATTTTTTCATTTTCGTACCTGCATATCTATGCCCCATTTCTGGGCTTAGGTGGACCTTAATTGATAAAAATCCTTCCATTTATAAGGTATATTTTATCCACAAGGCCCAGCAAGCAACATTTCCAAGTGTATGAACTTAGTTTTTCTTACCCTTTCCACATGCCCATTGACTTTAGTACTTACCCGTGTCATCAGATTCATATTGGTTGTCGGTGCTTATGCATGTTGAAAATACGCCTAAATATTTAGTTTTAAAATGAGCGAGTTAGGTTTTGATAAAGATAAAATTCTTATTTTTATCTAAGGATATTATCATTTGTGTTTATATTGAGATTTAGTTCATATTTAAATTTTGTATTACACTTTAGTTTTATATATAGAACTTAGGAATAAAAGTTTAACAAGCCCATTTGTATTACATATCTCTTCTAAAAATTCTCTAACAAGCTCATTAGTGTTTTCTGTTATTTTTAAAATTATCCATCTAAGGAAATAGAATTATTAGTACCAGGGCAAAAGTTTTAACTTACAAAATGTCGCAAGCCTAGTTCTTACTTCCACAAGTTATCCTATTCTCTGAACACTAACATACTTTTGATTATTATTTTTTTCAAATTTACTAGAATGTATGAAGGTATGTATCAGTAATAAGTGTGTCTGAATGTCTGTTTTCTCTTCATTCTATATATTGGTGACTACCAAAGAATGTTGTGACTAAAAAGTAGCGACTGTAGCATACTCCTAGAGTGGAAAATAATGTATACAGAATGATTCTATGGTGGGGTTTTATGAGAAAGAATGCTAAGAACAGGGACTAGAAAGCATATAACATCCCTCTGTTCCTGATAACCTTTACTAGGAAAACATCAATCCTTATTTGAGAGAGACACACACATCAAAATGGATAATTGCTGGAGCATTCACAGGTTACAGTCAGATTCATAATGCAAATTTTGGTACATTTCCATTTCATTGCCCTATTCTGAAGTAATTAGTGACTTTTTAGATGATCGAGACATCCAAAAGAAATCCCTATTATCCTAAAATATTCTCTTTTCTTTTTACCTGTTACATAAATATAATACACATTCAAGTTCAATTAGCAAGAGTGGAGGTATGCTAAAAGAGCATTATAATGCCCCAAATGGAATGAGCACGCAAGTTTTGCTGACTAAGATGATGGTGTTATGGTAATTGAGTGGTGGGTCTGAGTTAGGCATGTTTGGCTCTCATACCATCTTATTCCTTTATCCTTTTCTTATTATTGGCCGACATCAAAGGGTAGGGAGAAAAATTAAATAAAATAATTTATCAATACCCTTATTTTACAGTGTCCAGTAGTTGTTGTTACATTGAGTAATCACTAGTGAAGTACTGCACTATCATCGGACAAGGAAACAACATGAGAGTATTTTTCTCCTAGATCCTTTTCACCTTTTCAACATAGAAAAGTCTCACATTTGAAATATGTAATGGGAGATTCAAAGTCTTAAAACTTTCAATTCCTTTGGTATGAACCACTCATTCAAAAAATAACAACTGGCTCAATGTTCTTTCTATGAGTAAAAAACCACTGGACTTGTCAAATTTTCGGTATGAAACACAGTCTTTGGCTCCCTACTTCCCTCCAATCATTTCCCACCTTAATAGGGTGGTATTGAAGCATATCTCTAAAGCAACAGTAATTTGACTAGTGAAGCTTTAAAAGAACTGCATCTGAACTAAAACCTATTTTGTTGGTGTGAGTCAAATCTCAAGTGTCAACATATAATGGCTTAGGAGATCAGACTGAGTAAAAAGGAAGGTGTAAAGTGTAGAATAATTCACTCAACAATTCTTTCAAACCCAAATAACAGTAATCAGCAATAAACAATATGTAGAATGGACAAAAATTATATGCAATATTGTTCTCTAATTAAATTAGGAGTTTCAAATCGATAATACATAAAAATCTTTGATAAATTTTTTTATTTTACGTACATAGAGGTTAAATTTCAAATCTAATAGAAGATCAGAAGTAACACTAATAGTGGATATAAGTTTTTCCCAGTGTAGTACAATATGTGTTTGATGATTTTAATATTACTTGGATGGCCACCGAGTTTGGACTCTGCCGATACATTTGTTGACAAAACAAGCAATGGCAAGCGTAATTCAAAATAGCAGTTAGGCCATCTTTATCATTGATGAAGCCTTATCGTGAAGACAAGACCATGACTACAGTCTAGTACTATTAATAGAACATGCTGAAATCCAAGAAGAAAAATAACACATGCATGGTCTTCGGAAAAAAAAAGGGGGAAGAAGATCGTACATGTCCCATCACCATTTTGAGGTGTTAGTGTTAGTGGCATTAGATTGAAAGGGAACCAAATTGCTCCACTTGTTTGATTAACACCATGATTGTGTGTTCATAACTCATACCTCCATCTAATGCTGAAATTTGGGCTGTGGATTTGACCCACTTCACATGCTTTGACCCAGAAAAAACTACTCTAGTAGTGATAGCTACGCAACCATAATTGCTACAGAGGAATGTAATGGCTTCAATAACATCGGATTAAAATTTTGAAATTTGAGGGCAGTTTTTATGGTAAAACTTAAAGGTTGGATTCTTCACTATTTCAGATATCCGATTGTGTTTGGATAATAATATTTAGAAAATTGGATTAGAACGAAGTGAAGTGAAATTAATGGAAACACAATCTATTATAGGATTTAATTGAAATTATGATTTTTAAATCCTAAATTAAGGAAGAGTTAACTAGATCTTAAATTGTAACCACGGAGAAAAGACTCCTCACGGTGGAAAGATATATTGCAAGTAATATTAGGAGAAAGAGAAGGAAGTAACAAAGGATGACATTGTAGTCTGTGATATAGAATCTAAATCATATATATTATTTTCAAATAATACATTCTATCATATCTGGATAAATTGCTATTGCTGATTTGGATACTAAAAGACTCTGCCATGAGATTATACATCTCACCTATGGCAACACCTTATCTATGTTAAAAGAAAGAATGGTGAATATATCATATACATAATTTAATTGGTTGTCCTATGATCTCTATGGCTTGCACAAAATGTTTTAGTATTTAGAAGATCTCAATTTTATGCAACAAAGATTTGATAAGAGACACTTCAAAAATCTTAGTTGTGGGATTTTACCAAAAATACTCATTCTCTATTTATGAATGGTCTATGCAACCAAAATACTATATGTCTAGACTAAAAAGGGATAGTTTGAGGGGAACTACATGACACTTTATTATATCATTTAATGATCTTATTCTTTGTGTGAGATTTTTTTTATAGTTAAATGTTTTATATCCTCGTAGATATTCCTTAATTATGTTTTCTAATTGAGTGATTTTCTTTGTATTTGTTGAATAAAGTTTTTTTTTGTTTTTTTTAAAAGACCAATAAGTTTAAAAGTAAAAATAACTTTTCTACAAGCTAAAAAAAACTTTGTCCGTAAGTTTTATTAGAAAATGAGTGATTTTTTCATAGATTAATTTGTAAAAGTTTAATATGTTTTTTAAAAGTTAGGAATTTTTACATATTGTAAGTTTGTTTAAGCTAAAAAAAGTGATTTTAAAATAAGTAATTTATTTATAAGTAATTTTTATTAAAGTAGAATTTTTATGTTTGGGTACAATTATAAAAAATAATTTTTTTAAATATATTAATTTGTTATTTATCATAAAACAGTTTCCGTACTAGCATAATATGTTTTCAGCTTTTTCTCAACTTCTACTTTGTTTAAAAAATTTTAACCAAATATTTAAAATTACAATAAATATGTTCTATTTAAATAAGTGGGTTTTTCATAAAAAATTTAACAAACTCACCTTAACTTACCATAGGCTAATTGTAGTTTATAGGAAACTATTTTTATTTTTTTTCTCTTTCTATTGGACTTTTAAACATTATATATACCTGTGATGTGCTTCGAGTTTAGCCTCATGACATATCATTTAATTACTTCTAAACATTTTATATCTACAAATACACACCTAAATCTCATTCTTAGATCTCAAACTTATTGACTTGGTAGTAAGGTAGTGTCTGCGCAAGTTTTCGCAGGTTTTGTTACTTGCCAAAAACTATCACTTCACCAAAATTGTCTTTGCCACCTCAATTGTCTACAGTACTAAAATCCTTCCAAACAGTAACAAAAATAAAAGAGCAAATTACATTTCTACCCTCTTAGATTTAGTAAACTTAACATGTATTTTTTTAAACTATACAAAACTCTCTTTGTATCCCTCTTTCAAAACAGTGTAAATGCTAAACACGTGATTTTTAATTAAATTTAAAAGATGAAATTATCTTTCTTACTTTTATAAAATAAAAGTTTTTCTTTACATCCCTATTTGTTAGTGTCATGTTTTTGTTAAAGAAGATGCTTCGTTCATTTTCAAATTATGAATTGACTTTCATCCATTGAATGTGTATATGATATGTTGATCTTGTTTATTTTGACATTATTATATGTGTATTTCATGTGAAGAGTGACGTACATCATTTTTTCGTGAAAGCTTTGTCATGATTTATCTAACCATGGAGGTTAAAGAGATATCAAATATCGTTTGTAAAATTTCAACAATATAGGAGTACATTTGTAATAGTGTACAAAACTTAGGGGTACACGTGTCCTGCCCTGACCTGATGACTTATTGGATTTAACATCATTTGGAAAGGAAAGATACAACTATAACAAGTTGATTGACCTAAGTAGGTTCCTTTTTAAAAATAATTACCTAAATAGGTTTGTTATAAAAAAATTTACCACGGTCCATATGTTTGTAGTTTGACTTAGTCAAATCGCAACTCTAGTTACAATTTTAGTTTCACATCAATTGTGTCCGTGTCCAAGGTGACACCGGAGTGGATTCCCAATAAAAAAAAAAAGGCAACAACCATCTATTGTTTGTCTGTTTTATTTTTATTTTTTTAGTCTCTTGTTTTACTTTTTATCCAATGGTTGATTGACACAGCTTTTGCATAGATAAAACCATAAATCTTAGTTGCGGTTTGTGCATTTTTTTAATTACATTACTTACTTTTTAAATTTTAAAATATTAAATTTTAAATTTTAAAATTTAACATAATTTTAAAAAGTAAGTAACTAATTTAAAATTTAATCTTCAAAAAATTATTTCTTAATTAATATTTATTTTTCATAATAGTGAGTTTCTATAGAGGAATTTGCTCCAAATTAAGGCATAGCTTGTGGAAACTTGTGTTCTTTCGTTTTCTGGTGAAGGACTCTGATTATTCATGTGACGATTTGTGGAAACTTATGCTTATATTATAACACATTATTTTTATGGTTTACATTATAAAATATTTTCATTTTAACCCTGCAATCCATATATTTAAAAGGATTATATTTCAGTTTCTACTTTCTACACGTATTGCATTTAATATTTTTAGTCTTTATTTACATTATTTAAATTTTTAATCTATTTTAACACTTAAAATGAGGAATAAAAATTTAAAAATATTATTTGTAGGGAATAAAAATAAATATTTCAAATATAGGAGATAAAAATAATTTTTTAAATATATTAAATAATTATGAAATTAAATTTTTCATTTATTATAGAATGCCCTAAGCTGTGCTCAAACATTTTTTTGTGCCGTAATTAAATTTTAAATTATTTATTTACTTACTTTTTAAAATTATATTAAATTTAAAATTTACTCAACTGTTTAATTATTAAATTTTTAAATTTAATAATTTAAAAAAAAGGACAAACTGTAAATGCGAGTTGCATTCTTCTTTCATCTGCAATCCGCTCTGAGGCCCATCAAACCGCAACTGCGAGTTGTGGTTTTATGACAATTTAGTGTAATCGTTTTGATTTTTGTGTCACCTTGGACATCACCTAAGAGGACAGTTGATGTGACACTAAAACGAAAAATACGAGTTACTATTTGACCAAATCAAATTACAAAAGAGACAAACCGTGGTAATTTTTTTTAAAATAGACTTATTTAAGTAATTATGTTTAAAAAAGGATCCACTTAGATAAATAAGTCAATAAATACATAAAAATAAGGTTTCTATGTAGTAAAAAAAAATAAAAAAATACATGTTTAATTTCTCTCAATGTATCGTGCTTAAAATAAAATAGTTATAAGTGGCACATAAATGACAGAATTGGTGTTATTATTAATATAACATAAAAAAATAAGTTGTATCTTTGTACTTGTCTTAAAATTATTGGCATAGTGACCAAGATTGTCTTTTATTTAGTGTCCATCACTTCCTCCATAGTTTATGGTTGCTTGTAGTTTAATTTGTACCTTCCAAAGTTGAAATATGCTGATCTATTACAGTTCAATAAGAGTAGTATCCACCACAGATTTTGAACGAGCCAAAGGAAGAAAAAAGGTTGATTGATATGACATGAAAAACACTAAAAAAGGTATGTCATGCATTTTCCAACTTGAGAATGAAGAAAACCTGCTTTGCTAAAATCAATAATTCAGCACATGATTTTTCACTGTGTTTTTCGAATGTGTGGGTTCTTATTTATAGAAATTATTAATATCACAGTCTTTTATATATAAGTGAATTTTAATTTTATTAATTAATATTTTAAAAATTATATAAATAAAAAATTATAATTAAACGTTAATAAAAAATTCTTTTACTAGCATAAATGTTAAACTCTTATCTACTAACTACTTATAATGAAAGAAATATTTATCTTTCATGTCCATGTGCATAATTTCATAAAAAATAACTCTTCAATATCTTGATAATCATTTTTTTATTTTCAATTAAAATTCTAACTCTATACTAGTAATAGAAATAATATCCATAAAAATGTAACTATTTTAAATTGTTTTGTTCTTTAACTGATTTTTTTTTTAGTGTTTTTTAACTGATTGAAAAATATCTATGAAAAAAACTATTATCGTAAAAAAAACTTCAATCATAACAATTATTTATATCTTTTAAATTTTTATTTTTAATTGAAAACTCTAAAAATAAATATTATAGATAAATAAGATATATATGAAGTGTTTATTTGCAACTAGTATAGATAATGAAAATTTAAATGATAATAAATTCCAAAGTCCTCGTCTTTCTTTATTAATACTAGCATACTCTTACGTTCGCACGAGTTAGTTAGCTTGTTGTTGTGCATTTTTTTAATATGTGAATAATATAATGTTGTATAAGAGATTTTATTATGCTCTTGAAAATCGTATATTTATATTTTCTTCATAAGTTTAATTTTTTGCTTTTGTTTCTTATCTTGTCAAAAAATTAAATACATTAATTCTATCATAGCTCCATTATATTTTATTTTATTTATTTTTTATATAGAAGCTGAAAACCATGTCAAAGTTCCAACAACTCACACATCTCATTTAAACAATTAGACCTCCTTGACATAACTCCATTACATATTCATAAAGAGCTAATTTTTTTTTATTAAGTACATTTATGATTGAAACATGTTACAAAATCAACTAAGAAGGAATATTTTTTTACATATTTTTCCAAATTAATCTGAAAGTTAAATATTAAATACAGAACATATAGTACTACGATATTAATATATACGTACACATGATTCTCATTTTCACATGTTTTTATAATATCCGCATGTAAAATTAAATTTTTACTTTACATTATATTATATATATATATATATTAACTATTTATATTATCTAAAAATGAGGGAGTAATGAGAATATTCAAGCAAAGAAAATAACTCAACCAAATTTTTATTTTAGGATAATTAAATAATTTTTTATATGATATTTGGAAGTTGAAACCATATTGTACATGTTCTTAATTATTTTAATCTTTAAAAATTATTTTAATATATATTATGTATATATGAAAAAAATATTTCAACATCATTATATAATATTATTGATAGATTAAAAAAAATATTTTATAGTAAATATATTAATTGAAATACTTACATATTTTATATTAAACTCTCTTGAACAAGGGTGGTGGTCGATTCAAGTTAAGTACGACTTAAGGAATGGAAACAACATTTTGTTCTAGAGAGAGAAGTGGGTAAGGGATCAAAAGTTATGTGATGTGTATCAATGGTTGTATGGGTTAACAGTAAACTAAGAGGTGTCAGTTAAATATATAAGGGATGCAAGTGTGGGGGTGAAAATAGGCTTGGAGAAGGTAATTATTTGCGTGGAAGACAAAATTATTAAAGGAGCTAACACACTTAGGTTAGAAGGGGTTACGCTAAGAGAGGGGTGCTTGACAAGTGGGTGTGGGGGTTCGATAACTCTAATCAATGTACAATGGCATCGGCTTATGAGGCACTAAGACTGATGGGAGAGTTACATCTCCACCCAAGTGACTTCTTCAAGTTACTCTAAGAAAAAAGTGTATTGTCTAAAGTTCAATTCTTGGTTTGGCAACTGGATTCGGATAGATTGTCAACTAGACACAATTTGGTGTGTAGAGGAATATTTCAACCTAGTGAAGGGAATTGCCATGTGTGTGTCATCATGTTGGAGACAAGTTTACTTGTTGGAGACATGTTTACATGTTGGAGACATGTTTACATGTTAGAGAGGAATACTTTAGCCTGTGGATTGTGGTGTGTATGAGTATCTCTCATTAAAGGAAATATCAAGTGGGTCTCATGGATTTAAAAAATTTGTTAGATCAAGTTAAAGAATATTTATACAAAATAAAAAGTTAAAAAATATTTTATTTACAATAATGTTAAAAATTAAATTTAAATATATTTTCTAGTAAATATATATTTAATAAAATTTATTTTAATTCAATTTTATTATGTATTTATATAAAAGATAACATTATTATATAAATAATATTTTTAAAACATTGTATGTGCAATAATACTTTAAACAATTTAATTTATTTTTTATTTTATACATATTTAATATGTATTTTTATTAAAAAGTTCAAAATAAATATATTAGGGGTGTTTAAAACCGAACCAAATTGAATTAAAAATAAAAAAACCAAACCGCAAAAAAACTTATTTATCTTAGAGTGATTTGGTTTTTGTAATTTCCAAATCATAAGGTTTAATTCGGTTTGTAATTTGAGATGTTAAAATTGTTCCAAATCAAACCAAATCATTCATCTTTAGTTATTTTAGCAAATATGCAAGAAGAGATCTACAATTACTCATTATTTTCTTAGTTAGGATTTTTCTTTAATATGTGTTAGTTGATGAATAAATATTTTAGCAAAATTATTTCATTTCATTTCATTGGACACAACTTGACCACAATTAGTAAAATATAATGTTTAAATAAATTGATTGTTTATATTTTTACTTTAATAGTTACCAATTTTATATATTTTGTTGGGAGTAATTAAACTTTTATACAATTTTAAAAATAATTTTTTTAATACTTAGTAATAATAATTTTAAACCACAAAACTGAATTAAATCAAAATGCAAATGATTGGTTTGATTTATTTTGAATTTTATAATTAATCTAAACCAAATTAATCACACTTATTTTTTTTTAGTTTTGTTTTAACTAGATTCAAAATCATATCAAACTGCACCCAAGCATCTACTACATACAAATATATAACCAACGAATTTTTATAAAATTATTAAAAATATAATATTATTTTATAATAAATATAGTAGCTAATAACATTTGAGTTAAATAAAATACAATAGGTATGGAGTAGATAGGTAGATTTTCACCCGTCCTTGGAAATGATGTTTTTGACTCCTATAATAAAAAATTAAAATTAATTTAACTTATAATAATATTGTGTATGTAATATTTTGTAATAAAAATATATTTAATAAATTAAGTTTAAGTTTACAAATTTTAAAGGCATAATATAAATAAAATATTTATGTATCAAATTATTTTATTTGATTTCTAATTAAAAAGGCTTTAAAATATTTAAATTTAAAATAAATATTCGTGAGTATGCGATATGAATTTGTGTAGAAACTAGAAACTGAATAAAGAATATGGAGGAGAATTTTCTCGATGAGTAATATTTGTAGTTTTTATTATAATAAAATAAAATAAATTTAATTTATAATATATTGAGTAATTATTTTAAAGTTATTATATAATAAAAATAAATGTTGTTAAATTTTTGTATGCATCCGTTAACTATAAAAAGAGAAAGAATATTTTCGTCCATAAGGGTCCTGTGGAAGATTTTCTACCTTGAATCATGTCTATAGTTTCTATGAAAATTAAAAAATTTTGAACTTATGATATTATTGAGTGATTTGTATGCACTTATGTGAAATACTTGAAGAAAAAATTTATTGAATAAGTAATTTAAATTTTTTTATACCAAATAAATTTTAACAAATTAATTTTATTATATTTATATAAGAGAGGATTTCTAGGTAACAATAAATACTGAATATATTTTAGCATACAATTGTGTTAACTATTTAGAAATAGAACTTTATTGTTTATCTTATACTATGTCAGCTTGTCTTTTGTAAATGATATTTAAATAAAGTGTGTACTATAGCAGTAGCCATTTTAATTATGATAATGCCGACTCTTTGATATGTACATCATAGTTTTGTCACCTATAGTCATCTTGACTAAGATTATCTCTCATTAATAACATTATAACATCTTTAGTTAAATATACTATAAACATACATGGAATCAAAATATTACTTTGTAATAAATATATTAACTAAGTAGATTTAAATTTATTTTTAACATAAAAGATTTCACTTCATAATATAAATATTAATAAATAGAATTTTTATCTCTAAAATAAATTAATTAATATTTATAGTTATTATTAAAAATTGTTTAAAGTTTTATGAAATAAAAGAAAAAAATGAAAATCGGGAGATGAACAAAAATATCAATTTAAGGACAAGAATGACCATGTTTAATTAGTGATTTTAAGTGATATATATTTTTATGGTGTTATAGTAGAAATAACGAAATCAAATATATCTTTAAATTAAACAATAAAAAATAAAAATAATACATTTTTTTAACTCATTTAGTTTAGAAAATTTGGTAATAAGTTCATGAGGTTAGATTTCAAATTTGAAAATTCATGCCACCCGTAAATTTAAATATTCTGAGCCCCATTCAGCTATAGGAAGGTTTAGGGACAGAAACCTTATATAGGGTATGGAGGATTTGGTAAAATTTACAAAGGAGTAATGCCTAGCAATGCTGCAATGGCCTTGAAGTAGCTGTAAAGCGAGTTGCTCCCTATTCAAGACAGCCAATCAGACTATTTTGTTGCTTAAATAACAAGCATCACTTGAATTTACTTCCATTTTGTTACCACACCAAGTCCCAAATAATCAAAGGTCTAACAAAATTTTACTACAAAAATAAGGGTAGGGATGCTTTTGCTTGCTTCAAACTTAATTTTGAATCGCAAAATCAAACAGAAATTTGGTGCTCAAGGACCGTTGTTTAAGACTACCAAATTGGTGCTAGCTAGACAACCTTCTGTTTGAAAATAATCAACAAAAGAAGAAATTATTAACTTGGGATCTAAGATACAAGATCATTACTGGTGTGTAGCTCAAGGACCGTTGTATCTCCATGAAGAATGTGATGAACTGCTGGTTGTACACATAAATGTAAATGTTTTTGCAAAGGAAGGATTGTGATGCTTTTACAAATTTAAATTTGCTTCAAACTTAAGTTTTTAAACTGTAAGCAAATCAAACATCTCGTATATGGATATGGCATACTCATTTTTGAAGTAGCATTGTCAATAGAGCTCTAAAAGAATCTAAAGGAACTGATAATAAGGTTCAGGATCTTCAACTTCTATGGTGTCTTCATCAAAATATTGCAGTCTTACTTAAGTCACAGGGATGGCATTCTTAGCTATTGTTGTAAATAAAAATAGCATATTGATGAACCAAAATGTTTGGATGATGGTATCTCTAAACAAGCAAATCAATCCCGAATTGTGCCCATTCTATAGTTCTATTATCCATAATTCTTTTCTATATATATAGGTAGCCACTCCCCTAGACACATGGTAAGCCCAAGTGTTTCACAACCCAGTTTATAGCCAGAATCAACAAGGCTCTTGCCATGAATATTGATTCAACTTAATATGCTAAAACATGCAAGAATAAGAAATATTCTTGAAACTCTTGACTACAAAATATTTGTATGTATAACATGCAAGAATCAGAAAAGAATGTCAAAACACACAATGTATTCTAGAAGCACATGATAGTGACTTGAGACTACCTGAGGAAAAAAATTGATCAGTTAACTATATCAAAGAGTCCTCATAAAGAACATATATTCATCCTTCTTCTATAATAAGCCATTAGGTAAGCCCAAATGTAGGAAAATGAAAAATAATTTTTCTATAAATCACATGCCTTTTCATTTGAAGCAGCTGCTTGTGTGTCATTCTGAATTTCTCTTTGAGCTTCTTCATCTGCAAAACCAGAGTTTAGCATTATTATGGACAACAAAGAAAGTTATCATCCCAGGAAATTGTTCATTAGAAAACCGACTATGAATTAAGAAATACCCTCTTCAGTTCAATTTTTGTATCTCTCTTAGTGTTGCAGATTGGTTAAGTCAAAGCATTATCTAAGTGTTAGGCTCGAGAAAAAATATCATGGATAAGGCTTGAAGTAACAAAAGTGAAATTCGAGTTTTTAAGAAATCAAGATTGGGAGAAAAGAAATAAGGATAAGCAAATGATCAAAATATCAAGAAACTAACTCAAGTATTAAGAAGTTTGAGTAGGGATCCAAGGACTAGTCTTTTCTTAAAATCACCAAGCTTCTCAGAGTATCCCATTAAGAGATAAGAGAAAAGATCAGAATAAGGAGGATTGAATTAAAGAATCTTCTTGTTTAGGAACAGAAAGAATCGAGATCAAGGCACTAAAAGACCAAAAGTTCGAGGAAGCTAAGTCAACATCAAACTACCAACAACATAACAAAAAAGAAAAAGGACATAGAAGAAGATAGAATGAAATATTAGAAAAAAGTCAGTCATGAAGTCAACAAAATCAAAGATGAAAATTACTCTCTGCTGGAATGAAGATATTTAGGTTTTAAAAGTTATAGGCAGTTTATGTCCGTTAGAAATAAAATTATGTATTTTTCGACAAATATTCGTTGGACATTTCTCTATAAATATTCCTCATCCTTGTCAAGAATAGAGGTCGGAACATTCTATTCTAGATCTTACTAAACATCAGTACGTATAAGGAGATTCGCAATGTATGTTTTTACCACCTTTTGAGGGTAGATTATTTCTGTAAAAAATTCTTCTTTTATTTATCTTTTCGCATATTTATTGCTTTCACATAGATTAGAAACTAAAGAGTTTTAATGATTTTTTCTGCATTTATTACTTTAATTGCGCATCAAGTTTACAAAACTTCTTAATTCAAGGAGATTTATTTAGTATCCATTCACATAGTTTACTTCTCCCAAAAAATCTTGTATTGTTGCAATCGCAACATTAATATCTAATCTCATTCTTCAAAATTTCATTCATTCCATAAACTAAAAGGGTTTTTATACATAACATTTTAAAAGAACTCATGCTTGTTTTTTTTCTTCTTTTTTTTTTTTGTATTCTTAAAAGTTTCTCAAATAAAATATTCTTTGTTTGACTTTTAGAATTAAAAGTGTAAGTTTCTTAAAACCAAAACGATGCATTCCTTTTTTACAGCAAACAAATTTCACAAGAAACACCAAGTAATATTAAAAACTAGGTTCTACTTTTTCGTACATGTTTGGTTTTACATTTAAAAATTTTGGACGAATTTTGACTTATTTAGTTTTATATTGCAGAAAAATTTTGAATTGATTCTACGTACAAAACGTTCTAAGTTAAATCAACTTAGAGTAGCTTTTATATTGGAACAACAATTTTACACTAGATTTTGTTCTAAATTTGTTTTTATAATAAAAACATTCAAATATAAATTACATCATTTCAAAATTAATTTTAATCATAATCAATTATTTAAAATTAATTCCATTCAAAATTTTGTCAAGTCACTTCAAAAACGCTCACCCTTAGACTGCAAATATTATGTTTTTTTTAATTAAAAGGTAAAGAAAAGAGCCCCACCAGTTAGAATATATTTCCCCACTGCAATATATTTTTACAATATCTGATATTGATGCAGATTGTAATTTTTCCTTAGTATTAGAATTACTGGGAGAATCAAATAGAAAGGGTGGAACAGAAATCCCAGTTGAACAGTGTTGTTATTTGTTTGAACAATTTTTGAAGTTTTCAAAATGAATTTTGTGATGAGTAGAATTGATTTTGACCAAAGTGAAATTTTTTAACTTCTCTGTTGACAAAAAGTGATTTTGAGTTTAGGATCCACAAAACATACCTATAATTATACTTCACAAGTAGCTTTACTTTACACTCTAAACCAAATTTATTATCGGATTATGCTAATCAATTTAGAGATAGACTTTAGTTTTGAAGAGATACACTTTTATAGTGTCCTTGTGATGTAGTAAAAGTCTCTCTAGCAGTGGCAGGAAGGAAGACAATTCTAGCAATTAAAGAGGCCTGGGTCCAATTTCAAATTCCAGCCTCCTCTCTCCTTTACCTCCCTTTCCCTTCTTATAACTAAATTCTCCATCCTATCTTTCATTCTACACCCATTTCCTTTAAAAATTCCCAAATATCCTCTATTGTGGATTTTGTAATCCACAATCTATTTCTTTCACTATACTATGAACTTTGTAATATATTTTTTTACCTATATGGCGGATTTCGTAATTCATTATGTGCTTTTTATTAAACTATATTACGGAATTTGTATATGTAATGTACTTTTAAATTACATTAAGATTACATAATCCGTAACATTTGATAGTCAAACATATTTATAAAAAACTAAATCCGTAATGTTTTGCTCTGACATTATGGATTTCGTTATCCACAGTGTTCAAAGCAACCTCCCTCAAAATCAATGTTACGGTAAAATCAATGAATTTTGTGAAACTTACCACTCTATGGCTATTGTGGTGGCCTAAGGAAAGGAAGCACAAAATTAGGGTTTCAAAGTATAAGAAACTTAAAAGAGTACTTTAGGAATTTTAATTATGGGGTGCAAAAAGAAAGTATGGTTAAAAATAAGGCCAACATTTTTTTGCAAAGTAGGGTAATGATCCAATTATGTGTGTTGCACATGTACATTAGGCATGAAATCTCACTGCATGAGTAAGGGAGTAAGTGTTAAGTGTTTTCTTATGATTTCGGTCGATACATTGTGATTTTTTTTTTTTTTTTTTTGCATTTTTTTAAAGACCTACCACATTTCTTCTCACTTACACTATTTTTAATAACCTTTAAAAAAAATTCAAAAATACATTCACCTTCCTTGTACCCCAAACTCATTTCACTATTTTGTAGCCCTATTCATTGGACTGGGTAACCTTATGACTAGAGCTGTCAAAATAAGTCTGCCCCGCTGGGCCAACTTGCATGCCTACATAATGAGCTAAGCTGGACTCCAAAAAAGAAAATTCAAATAGAAGCGAGCCTTTTTAACCCAATCTATTTGGCCTGACTATGTAAATAGACTTGGATTGGTCCAGCCAGGTGGGCCACAGATCGGCCCGAATACAAATTTAAATACATAAATTTGAAACATACATATTAATAAGAGTTTAATTGGTATACACTAAAGGATTTTTACATTGACATTCAATCATGACTTTTCATGTATGTGACTTTTAAAGTACCAACGAGTAAAATCAACAAATTTACCATGAATGAAGGGTTGTGATTGAATGTCAGTGTAAAAATCTTTACTAATAGTGTATACCAATTAAACTCTATTAATAATATGTATAATATGTTGTTAAAAATATATTAAATAAAAAATATACACATAAAAATATGTTTAATGTGAAGGCAATTTATACATATTGTTAATATATATATATATATATATATATATATATATATATATATATAAATTAAATATAAAAGTACATGTAATGCTAATTTAATAATAATATTTTTGAAATATAAAAATTATGTTGTTCTAAAATGTATATTAAATTAAAATATACATATAAATATATTTTTATGTTATTTTAGACTTATTTATAAATGTTTTGAATTGATTTGACCTTATATTATAAAAATTTAAATTTGAGTTTTTTTAAAAAAATTCATTTTGGCCCGATAGTTCGTTGGGTCAATATAGGACTAGATTGTAACAGGAACATCAACCCAACTCAACTCAATAAATAATAATAATAATAAAAATAAGAATAACAATTGAAAATACAAAAATATTAAAATACACAGTTGGATGAAATGTTATAATTATTCAACATATTACACTAATATTTTTAGTTTTAGTTTTAGCTATTATTATATTATTGTTATTTGAATATATAAACAATATATTTGTGTTTTAGAGTATGCTTTATAGCTATAGATGGTTGCATTTGTAGATGGTTTGTGTCTGCAGATAGTCGTATCGATAGATGGTTCGGTTAGCTTATCATATTGTATGTATAGAAGGTTCAGTTTGTTTGTTGATCGTATTGTATCTATAGATGGTTTAGTTAGCTTATGTAATGGTAGCGTATATAGCTAGTTATTTCCATCTTTGCAACCATTCATTGCTGCTTTCGTTCACCATTCTGGTAGTTCTTCAAAAAAATAAATAAATCTGCTGCTGGTTATTAATAATCCTATTATTTCCGTTACTGTTCCTCGAGTCCGCCTATATAAGAAGCTCCTTTAAATTTGAGTCATTCATTCTTTTTTGTTCTTCTTGTTTTCTCTTTCTCGTTTTTCCTTTTGTGTTCAACCCTGCCTCTTTCATGGCTGTCACCATTTTTGATACTACCGATCATTCATAACTTGACAATGCAATCAAAATGTAATCTAGATAGGCTAAAATAAAAAGAGAAGATAATGCAAACCAAAGTATCTTTAACAAAAGAACAAGCAAAGTTTTACTAACTTCACCACAAAATATAAATAAAAATGTAATCTAAATAGACTAAAATATAATTAAATTTTAATTAAGGCTTGTTGCCCCCTTGGGCAAACCCTAAACAGCAGTGATCAATTTATTATGGGAGTGATGAAATCTAATTGTGAAAAGTGATCCAAAGGGGTTCTTGAAACGCACCCTTGACATGATCCGAATCCTGAGAGGCTTGAGTAGATAAGGCGAAATCCCCATGATACCACGTGGGTGTTCCATTCTCGTACGAATTACACGTGAGCCTCCTCAAGCCAGTCCCATCCAGCCTAACCACATACAAATCCCCATAGGGCTGAAACTGGTTGGGCAACCCCACCGGATCCGCACTCACGCCACCCAAGTTGGCCGTGAACAACAGCCACTCTCCGTCGCGGCTGAAACAAACGTGGTTCAACCTCTCCCTCGCACTCTCACCCGCACCCGCACCCTTCGCCACCTCTACTCGCCTCAACCCGCTCCCATCGGGGCCCACCAAATATATCCCAAACACCTCACTGTTCCCCGCCTCATGCCTATTCGAGGAAAACGCTATCAAATCCCCTTTCGGCGACCAACACGGCATCGTATCGATCCACTTCCCCTCCGTTAATCTCCGTATCCCCCCGTTAAACTCCCCCTCAACGGCGTCAACTATGTATAAGTTCTTTTCCCCCGACCTCCCCGACCTAAATACAATGCTCTTCCCGTCAGGCGAGCACGACGGAAACGCGTTGTTCCCCGTCTCCTCTCTCGTCAGAATCGTTAATTTAAACGGAATCTCTTCACGGTCCTCCGTTAAATGACCCGGGTCGAACTCGATTCGACCGATTTGAACCGTCTTCCAAACCGACTCGAAGATTGGACCCATGGACGTGTATATCACGTTCTTCTCCGTCGGACTCCACGAGTTGTGGAAGCACGTTCGTCCCTTTAGTAAACTCCACCGTTTAGACCCGTCTGATTTCACGATATTTACCCCGCCGTTAAGGTTGCCGTCCAAGTCGTGGTTGAAAGCGATGAAATCTCCCTCGGGGGAGAAGCTCGGGAACGACCCGTTGAGTCTCAGCAACTGTATGTTGCGAACCGGAGAGAGGACTTTCTCCAGGTGCGGGTATGTTGACTCGCCTTCAGTTGACTCGCCTCGGAATCGGTGGTACCCGAGGTGGTTAGAGTCCAACGAGACGAAGGGATTGTAATGGTGAAACTTAGGGTTTATATCTTCGGTGATTCGTTGGAACGTTTGCGATTCCAGATCGAAGATCTCGATGTGCCGGAAATCGCTCTCTCTCCGGCGAGTTGCGACGGCGATGCGCTTTCCGTCGTGGAACGCCGCCGGAGTGAAACAGTGCAGGCCCGGCGGTGTGACGCGAATCGGCGAGTGAGAGTTCTGCGATTCGGTTAAATCGACGCGGAAGATGCTCCACCAGCCATCTTCGGCGATTCGGTGGAAGAAAATGGTTGAATCTTGCGACCACGTGGGCCAGCCACCTTGTTGGCTCACTGTGACTCGGTTTGACGGATCGGAAGCGGGGAAAACGACGATCTCCGTTTGCAGTTCGCGGAAGTCGTTAGTTTCCCAGCGACGAGAACGGTAAGAAGCGACAGCGAGGAGTTTTCCGGTGAGAGAGACAGCGGGGCTGTAATCTACCTCGCCGCAGGGAGTGAGCCTGGTGACGGTGGTGGAGGTCTGAACGGAGGTGGAATAAACGGTGCTCCAACTGGTATAAACGGCGTGGCTTGGTTGGTGCGTGGAAGCGAAGTAGAGGGTGTCGTTTTTTATGACAGGGCGATCGAGGAAGAGAGCGTTGGGGTGAAAGAAGAAAGGTTGGGTTTTGTTTTGGGGTCCAGTAATGTAGAAGCGCGGCGAGCCGGTTCTTTCGGAGACAAAAACTATGTCGTTTTGTTGGTTAATGAATTGGGCATTGAAGTTAATTGAAACGCCGTCGGTGAGGCGGTGGTCACAGTGACTGGGAGGGTGGTGGCGGTTTAGATGGACGGAGAACACGTCGAAACCGTATTGGACTCTTCCAACGGTGTTGAATACAATAGTTCCCGCCGGTGGCAACATTGCTGAGAGTGTGTGAGTGTAAGTGTTGTGTAAAATGGATGAGGATTTGGTGGTGTGGATTTCGTGAAGCTTCAGTGTGCTTTTAAAATGTTTTGCTCTTGGACTTTTGCGTTTTACATGACGTACAATTGTCAACATTTTCTTCTTCTTTAATTCCAATCTCAGAATGCGTCTTTGATTTGAAGTTTTAAACTTCCCATTTTCCAATTTGAATAAAGTTTCGATAATATGTGATGTCCAGCAGAAGAATGAAAAAGATAAAAATACATACACAAGCTAATAAGTGATAGATGAAGTTTCAAATGGAAAGGGAATTACATGAAAGACTAATGATACAATTTATTGTTTATATTTATAAAATATATAATTAAAATATTCTAGTTGAGATTTTATTTTTAGTTTATTAACTTTTAATTTGTAAACAAAATTATAATATGCGATTAATGATGATAAAGAAGAATTTCATTTATTTCAATTTTTAAAAATATTAGTAGTTTTTTCTTTTAAAGCATTTCATTCTGGATGAATATTGAATAGTCATTAACCAATGAGAAAAGCATCCTGACCATTCCCACGTGCTCAATAAGAATGGGCATTAGTGGTTGGACATTGATAAATACTTATTTATTTATTATAAGAAGAAGGAAAATAAACATGAAAAAACAAGCAGTGACGTATAAGTCACGGAGTAAGTAGAATCTTTTTTGGCAGGGAGTATGCTTTTCGATCATCTTGATTGATTTTATATTAATAATATTATTTAAACAAAAATTTGCAAGGACATCATAGAACACCCATATCAACTAAATTGGCACTCTCTATTCATAGCTTGTTAGCAAATCCAAATTTATTTTTAAGAAAATAAAGTGACCAAATCAGTTTACTGGAAGAGGAAAAAGTTGGGTCCACTGGAAATCCATGTTTTTATCCCACTCCTGGTTTTGTTTCTTTTTTTATTCATGATGATATATCTTTAGTTTTCTATTCAGGTGGATTTTAATATTTTTTTCTTGTAGGTTTCTACCCCTTTGCCGTCAACAAAAAAAAAATTTATATAAAAACACAAAATTATAAATTTTAAATTATCTTTCATAATATATATATATATAACATTTTGAATTTATTATTAATATTAAATTTTATTAATCAAAGTTATTTATATTTTTTTATTGACTCATTTTTATATTTGGAAAATCATTCATTTAAGTCATTTTATTTTAATATTTTTTATTAAATTAATTTTATGTAAATTAAAATAATTTATGTAATATTTATTTTATATACATATATCATTACATACGATATATAACTAGTTTTACATAAAATTGAAGCTTTTAAATTTTATATCAAATTTTTTTATTTGAGTTTTCTTTTTAATTTTACGGAGAAACGTGGTATTAAGATACAGTTTTAAGGACTAAATAGATTCTTTACTCTAAAATGAAACAAGAAAATCAACTGTTTCTCTAACTTTGTTTAATTTTTAATAGAAAAAAAAATGTAACATCGCTGTATTTATTTTTTTGTTTAATCAATTTTTCTTTACCGGACAAAATCTTTGCTTGAACTTTGTAGAGCAGGACTATTATCGATAATAAATTATATTTTCAAATATTCAACCCAACTGAATTCTAACTTAAAAATTTTGATTAAGTTACAACAACTCCTACTAATTGATCTACACACTTAATAGTACAATGTTGTATTGATTTAAAATATGCGTAAATAATCAATATTTTTAAAATTAAATCCCTAAAATAACAAAATAACTTATATAATAGGGAAAATTAAAGTTGAATTAAGATAGAATATTTTTTTATATTTTTATAAAATTTTAATTAATATTCATTAACAATGTAAAATTATTTTAGGTATGTATCTAATAAATTTACTTGTCATGTTATTATATTAATAAGCAATATGATACGGTGATTGAGAGAATGGTGATTAAGAGAATTTTTATCATAGATTCATGTAAAAAATTATATTAATAGTACATATAAATTATTATTTTTTTATAAAATCAAATTCGTCCTACACCACTTAAGAATCAAAGTTAGGAATTGTTTATAAATTGTTTTTTCTTCTAACTCTTTGATATGCCTTTTAAAAAAAACAAAATTATCGAAACTCAAAACAATTTATAATAACGAAAATGGAGATTTAGATCGGAAATATAAATATGTTATTAACTGCTAAACTTTTTACTTTATAGAATTTGTTTATAGAAAAAATAATAAAGTTGTGAATTCATTAGTTAGGATGTGTAGATAATATGTTAGTTCACATATTTTTATTTTATTTTATTCGTTCATGTATTCATCACTATCTTATGAATGAAATTATATGAACTATTATTCAGCGAAAAAAATTATATGAGCTTTTTTACCATAAAAAAAATCAATAAAAAGAGAGAGGTGCCAGGTGGAAAATTAAATTTTCTTTTTCTTTGGGTATAGGTTTTGGTTGAAAGCGAGTTTTGACCGGGAGAGTGTCTTTCTAAGAGTGAGAAAGTGTTGATACGTGGTAACATGAAATTGAAGGATTCAATTATTATATTAAAGATAACATTACTTCTTATTATCAAGAGTCAATATTGTTATTATTTTATCTCTCTTGGTTGACACGCACTACTTTGCATATTTGATTTGAATACGCTCCCTATTTGGATTAACGTGGGTGTGATCACCTTTATTTAAGTTTTTTTATAAGCAAAAAGTTTTACTAACATATATGCAACCACAAAAAGTATATTTTGCACCCAAGAATAAAATTATTCAATAAAACAAATGTAAAGAAAATCATAATTACTTAATATAATAGGTAGGGTTTAATATTCATTCAACATAAGAACCAGAGGTGATTTTTTCAGCAATACTCTACTCCCACGAAAATAGTTGAACAACTTGAACTAACTCCTCAACGTCACTCACCTTAGCTCTAAATATAATCGTGTTTCTGACTTTCCATATGTGCAACACCCCAACAAAGGATAAAAAGTTTTAAGCTTTCCTGAGCTCCTCTGAACCATCAACCAAACCTAAAAATTAAGAATAGTGCCCCTTAACACCAGATAACAGGGTCGTAGATTGTCCCCACCAGTTGCATAGTGCTTGCCAAACTCGAACCGATATCTCACGAGTGAAGAAAAGATGAGCCACAGACTCCTCGGTTATTCCACCTAATGCACATACCTCCTCCCTAGGTGAAATGATTCTTCTCCGCAACAAATTACACTTTCTAGTAGTCTATCTGCGTTCAATTGCCAAACCAAAAACTGAACCTTTGATGGAGGTCTAACCCTCCATATCAAATTAAAGAAGTGATGAGATTGTTGGGTTGAATCATCTCTTAATACCCTATAAGCTGACACTACTATATACACACCAAAATCATCCTTATCCCACACCCATGTATTTGCCACCCCCTCTTGCACCACTACCTCTTTGATGAACCCTTTTATCTCACTATTCTTACATGATTCTGAAGAAGGTGTATTACTCTAGTAGTGTAGAGGGAGAAAGATCAAAGTGGCTTGGAAATTGGATGGAAAAGAATAATTGACAACCTCCTTGTAACTGATCTCCAAAATAACCATCAGGTAACCTCCTCATGATGTCATAATAACCACTACTAACCACCTATTCGTACACATGTATAAAACAACAAATGGAAACTGAACTCATCACTTTTTTCCTCCAGGACATTTTGGCGACCACAATGGGAGTGGTAAATTGTTCACCAACGACCTTTACCAAACACCTAATAGCAAGAATGCTAATAAGTTGATACAAGAAAATTTATCAACCCGATGCAAATATATATGGCTTTGCGTTTGGTTTCTTTTCTATAACTTTTCACACTTTTCTCTCTTGTACATCTATCTTTTCAATTGCATGTGGTTGATTATTTCAACTTGTTCTTCTAGCTTTGTTGATTATTATGCTTCTTGTTGGTTCCAATCTTAATCGAGTTTGTGTAGGGTTTTCAATTTTTTCAATTTCATATGCTTTTACTAGAATGAAGATCTGAAGAAACTGATACATGCTAAGTCTTGATAGTTTTCTATGTCCGATTAAAGCATCAAGCCTCATCTGTAATTTTGTGATGATCGGGATTTGAATGACGCAACCCTCTGACATCTTGAATCGGTTTTGGTCTCTAAGGACGTGAAAAATAATTTATTTAAATTTGATACTATTTACTGCATATGTGGTAATGTTGATTTTCTCTGAAAAACCTTTTTTGCTACGTCAAATGTCACAGTATCCAACACTGGCATGCTTTATTTATTTTCATACCATCATGCATACATATCACATAATACAATGAACATCCCCATTATCATGTGATAACTAAACAACTTACACCTTCATACATACCATGCACACAACTTTTTGTAGGCTACTTAAACAAGGTAATGCGACCTCGGTACTCCAATTTGCGTAGTACTCATCGGTCCATCATAGGTCCTAATGTGAACATGATTTACACTCAAAGACCTATAAACATTACAAGGTCAGTGCACACAAGAATTGCACTTAAAGATCTACAAGTTTAGGACGTGTGCACAAGTACAAAAGAATCTACATTTTAATCTTAATGCAAACAAGAGTTTCATTTTCAAGTTAATAATCGAAAAAAATAGATAAATTTTAACCTCAATGCAAACAAGAGTTATATTTTCAGGTTAATGGCAGATAAACAATATATACATTTTAGCATCAATGCCAACAAGAATTATATTTTCAAGTTAAGATTGACAAACAATAAAGCCTTATCACTCATTAAGAGCTCAAGGCTATGTGAAATGGAAAATAATAGCTGATGACCCCCTCATAACTAATCTCCATAGTAACCACCAGGTAACCTCTTCATGATCTCGCAATAACCACCTGTAACCACCCACTTACACATATGAATAAAATAACAAATGGAAACTGAACTCATAACTTTTTTCCTCCAAAGCAGAAATCAAAGACATGAAGACCTTTAATAAAGCTTTGCATAGCAAATAAAGGTGGCAAATTCTCAGTGGAGAAGATGCTCTCCAGGTGACACTCCTTAAGGCTAAATATGGAGACATCATAAGCAAACATCATTCGAATAATTGAAAAAACTGGTTCTCAATAGTAGAAAGACACCATATGGTTAACATCATATGAGAAGGAGTGAGAATGGTTTATAGATAGTATGAAGGCAGAATTATGAAATGACTCGTTGTTCAAATTTTGGGAAGGAGGGTAGGGGATTAAATAGTTTCAAATCACTATTTTCAAACAATTTGCTTTATTTTTTCCCAAAAGGAGACATTTATCTTAGAGTTTGGGGTGCCATAATAACATATGGTAATGACAACTAAAATGGAGATGGCCATTATTAAGTTGGGAGATTGAATGAGTGAAAGATATGATGAGGATACTAGAAAGGGTTCAAATGAGTCTAGATAGGAAGGATGACTATAAGTAGAGTAGTAAAATTGGGAGATAAGTTAACTTTTCAGCAAAAGGAGTTTACCGATCCATCCACTGCAATGTTCAAAGACAAAACTCTTCCTTCATCAAAGTTACATGGAAAACAAATGTGCTTTCCAAGGTGTTTGCATTCGCTTGAAAGGTAGCTCACAACTAGATTCCAACAACAATGACGCTTACAAAATGGAATGTTAAATTTTTGGATGGGCACATCAGCTCTGTTTGTCACATCTACTGTTCTCCTACTAGCCTATACATCATGTTTACATGTGTTGCTATCAATGGGTCGAATATCTAAAGGTATTGCTTTCATATTGTTTCTCTCATTTATGGTAACCTCGACATGATGTACACATTTTCATATTTAAATATAGGGTAAGGTGTATTAATTCTAATTGTTAATCTGTTAAGATAAATTCCAAAATGGGAAAGAAAAAGGTAGAGTTATACATTTAGAGCGCCTAAAAAGTGTGACTGGACAACTTTCATGGGATATTTGTTGCAAACAAATCAATAAGTACAAAAGAAGAGATAAACAAAGTGATTTATCTTATCAAAACTAAAAATTTGGCTAAAAATATACAGTGTTATATTTATTGCTTCAATAGAATTATTAGTAGACAATGGCCTACAAGCACAAAAAGAAACTTTCATCAATCACAAAGGTAAAAAGTTTCTTAAGCCTTGGGACTTGCAGTTTTTAATATAGACCATCGTAAAACTTTAAGTTTATTTTATTTTGAGAAATTTTTTTGTGCATTTTCTTTTTTAAAACTTTAAATTTACTTTATTCTTTTAAAACTCTATCATTTTTATGTCTTTAGAGTATAAAATACTTTATTGTATATTCGTCTACTGACGCTGAAAAATTTTAAGTCTTGTAAACCTCTAAATCTAACAATTAAAAAAGAAAGGAGCCTAAAGAGTTTGGTATTATAGAATACTTTTGAGAGTTAGCTTTAAGAGACTAGGGTAAATACTACTTAGGGTTAAGCTAAAAGTGGTTTGGTAAAACTATTTATATCTTTGAAGAAGATGAAATCTTGTCAAAGAACTAGACGTAATCTTTGGATGTGAGACGAGCCAGTATAAAATCTTGTTTTTATATATTGTCTTCTAATTTCAATTATTTATCCTTTCACCTACCGCCTTTTGCAAAATGCATCTTGTTCTTCTTAAAACATTTTTTTATCTACTTAACAAGATAAGTTGCACCTATCTTTCAAAAAGGTTTTGTGAAAAACTTTGAAAACATAATTCAACCATCCTTCTTATGTTTTTATATATTTAGAGTTACTATTTTTTTCCTAAATACTTTTACTTTGGTTTAAGCCTAATTAAAAATAAATTTTAAAATTTGTATCCTCCATTCTTATGTAGGTCACATCTGTGTGGCTATTCCCACAGATGTTTGAGAGGTGCATTGAGTGAGATAGTGTATCAGGAGTCCTGCCAGTGTAGTGGAAAATCCTAAAAAGATATGACAATTGCTAGAAGAGAAAGTGCATTAGGTTCTCCCACAGTAATGTGAGAGACGTGTTGAAAGAGAAAATGCATCAAACATCATTTAGAAAAGTGTGGGAAAATTCACATAGATATGGAAAAGACATTTTAAATTGTATATAAATTAATAGACAAATAGGATTTTAAAATATGATAAGATAACATAATAGGTAACTTTAAAATTTTTACCTTCCCTCTAAAAACCAAATATGAATAAAGTTATTTTTTCTCTTCTCCCCTTCATCGAACCAAACATAGTCTAAGACCAAAATTCACATGAAATAGATAGCTTGGGAATAAAGGTAAACTAAATCTAAAATTTTAATATTTTTCTAATTGAAACTCCACTTTTATGTTATGAAAAAAAAAAAACTTACTTTCAACATAAAAATTTTAAAATATTTACATTATTGAAATAGATATCTGTGGTTTTTACATGTCTTTGCTATATACTCTTGTGCTTTTATCCGTGGTCTTTATGTCGTAGGAACCTCGTACCCAAAAGCCTTTACCCACAATCAAAAAGTAATAGTTGTTTTCGTTGCATTCTTTGTGCTAATTCGTTGTCAATTCTTGTTAGATGGTTTTCAAGATAATCTTTCTTTTTACAGAGAAAATTAATGAAGGTATTCTTTATAAACAATCATGTTATTTATGTAAGTGCCTATAAGGATTTTAAAACAAAGTCTCGATACATTTGTTATAACTAAACAAGTTAATAATTCCTTTTAATTAAAAATATATGTTTTCTATAATTATACCAAAATATAAAAAAAAAATTTAACTTTTATAAAAATAACTTATTTTTCAGCTTAACGCCTTAAACAAACTCACTTAAAAATTTGTCCACAAAACCATGATAAAACCTTCCCTGTGTAGATTTTGAGAAAAAAGTTTACTGAGAAGTTCACAATTAAATTATCTTAACACTCAAAGGGAAACTTCATTACATGCAGTAGTTACTTGTATAAATGTGTAACATGTGCTAGTTAAGTCCAAAAAGTGTAAAAAGTACATATACCAATTTCAGTAGACAAACCTCCTATAGGAAAATAATGTTGACCAAATGAGTTGTAAGATTGGTCTTAAGACAATATTCACCCGGTAAGGAAGGAGAAGAGAGAAGATGAGATTGTAGGTTCAAACCCTTCCATTAATAAAAACTACTATTTTAACAACTAGCACTTGCTTATAAAAAGAAATAATGTTGACCTACCCAGCTCAATTATAGGAAAAAATTATTTCCATCCTTCTTCAATGCAACAGTGCTATACCAATACAGTTCACAATACAATAAATAATTCTATTCTAATTCCAGACGACAATACAGTGGCAACACGTCAAGGCAGAAAAATATACTGTAGCTTCACACATACATAATAATTCTGAAGTAGATTACAATGTACAAGGACAAGGAGAATAGGGCAAACACATGCTGCCAGAAGAGAATGGCTGAGGCTTCGCTAACCGCATAACCCCTTAAGCTGGCAATAGCTCCCAGTAAAATAGCACTTGGTGTGGTGTACTGTAACAAAAGCACAAATCTAAGCATAGGGTCATCCTCGACTAGGAAATTTAGCTTATCTGACAACGCCACAATCCCAATTCCTAGGACAGGAAGCACCAGGAGTCTTGCCACAGTCATACCAATAGTAGTTTTAAGCCCAAGCTTGGATTCATTTGGTCCTTCAGCAAGCATACCCCCCAATATAAGCATCACAGAAGGTACCATTGCCCCAGCCAAAATCTTGAAACTGTCTGTCATGAAAGATAACGGAGCATCTTGACCAAAGAACACAGCTTTTAGCTGAGGCACTGAGCCAATGATGATAGCCAATAGGGAGGCAATTGTTGGGGGTTGAAGTATATGCTGAATGGGAGTTTGTTCAGCAACAATTCTCATCCTCCTGACAACTCTAGGTTCAGCCAAGCATCTAATAGACTTTGGACTGTTCCCACCACTTTCTGCTGCCACGTCAAGCTCAGGAATAGTGGATGAGGAAATACCTGAGATGCTTTTAAAGACCCTGGCTATAAAGGGTGTCTTAGAATGCTCAGTCTCTTTCTCCTCAATGCCGGGCCACTCAGCTTCTACAAGGAGGGGTCTACTGATATCATTCAGTGCTCGCTCTGCCTCAATTTCAGTCCCTTCCTCAACAATCTCATAATACTCCATAGGAGGTTCCATCATGTGATAAACCAAAGTGTATACAAGGATAACAGAAACCCATTGAGATAATGAAACATAGGCCACCCCTCTAGCGTTGCATTGCTTCCCAAAAGGATTATCTTTAGTATGGCAAACAGATCCAACTACAGCAAGGAGGAGATTTCCAGTGTTACCAAATCCCGTCATTATAATAGTAAATCTGGTTAACTCTAGAGGCGGGCGGCATATGATCACCACTAAGAATCCGAGTAAGCAACCAAGAGCTGTACTCACCAGCACATTAACAGGGATAAACCACCAATCCACAAAGTTTTCAAGAGTAATGCTTTGACCTAGCTCAGTAAATATAAGGCATGGCAAGAACAATGCAAACACAAGTTTACTAAGAAGTTTAAATGTAGCTTTGGGAATGAATTGCATTGTTGGGTTTGCAAGAAGTAGCCCTATGACTGTTAGGCACAGCAACTTCAACAACGGCACTATAGCAGTTGTCAGATCCGCCCCACCAAACCTCACAGTACTTTCATCAAACATGGTTTAGCTCAAGGAACAAAACCCCCTCCTGCAACACAGTCATTGAACACGATTCACATTGGCCATATCTTATGCTCAATTTGAGAACTTCATTATTAAAAAGAATCCCTTTGATTGAACACCTGATTCAATTATCAATATACCCCACCCCAATAAAAACTATTCAAATCATTATCGAGAGAAAAATCAGATTGATTTGCGTTAGAAGCTTATCACACTGACCCAAGAGAAAAAAAAGTACGAATTAAGAGAATAGAAACTAGAGTAATAAGAGGGATCATGAATTACACAACAGAAGTGAAGCAGAATCTGAAGAAATTTTGAAGAGGGAACTTACAAACAAATTTTGGAGAAGCAGTTTTGACGATTATCTCGATGACGCTGCAGCCGAAGATTCGAAATTTTCGACACAAAAGGGAGTAACTAATGAATCTCAGATAGACGCTTGAGATATTAAGATACACATATCAATCATTGAACCCTTTCGATTTTCAACCCTCCTTTTCCAATCTCCAATCTCCAATCTCCATATTTGCCTACTTCAAATTTTGATTGGAAGATAATAAAGATATTTCACCTACTAGGCATCTATTTTTTTAGCAGAATTTTAATTCTTCATAACTGTTCAAACTGAATATGCAAAAATATATGATAATCATTTTCCTATGACAAAAATATTAATATTATATTTAATCCGTATAAATTGCAGTCAAATCAATAAAAAAAAGACAGAAGCTATTATTTGTATTGATATATTAAGCATTTTTACATATAATCCGTAATAATTTATTTTATTTTATTGTGCAAAGACTCATATAACTTTTAATTAATTATAGTAATGCTACTTTGCTTCCTATCAGTTACCTTGTATAAATTGATATTGTATATGTTATACAAAATACAAGGGTCTTCTTTTCATATGCTAGATATTAGAACGGTGTTACGCACTGGTTTGTGTATGTTACATATTTTTAATGTGTATATAAACAGTATTAATTTTGTTAATTATGTCGTAGTGTAATATTTAAAAAGTTGTTGATTTATTTGATTTAATGATTGGATTTAGAAAATTTTTTTACAATGTCTCGTGGATATAATCACTGAAATACAGTTTCTAATACATAAACCAATTTTCTCTTAAGAAAATATTATAAAACTGTTTTAAAACACAAAATAATTATAAATTTAGGAAAATCTAAAAGCTAAATGGAACAATCATGTAATCATTAATATAATAATTAAATTACTTATGAATAATTAAGTCAAACTAATTTGATTAGATTCAACAAACATTACGGTAAATTGGTGAGATTGACTCCTCAATTATTGTCTCTACATTTTTCCATTGTACAACAACTTGGGAAATATATCTTCTCCATTTCTTTTTTATTCATTTCATTCTATTTTCTACAATTTTTTATATATTTGAAAATATTAATTAAATAGAGATTATAAAAATTTATAAGATATAACATGTATTCATTTAAAGCTTAGTAAGGAAAAGAAATTGAGAGAAAAGAAATAAAGAAGATTGCAACCCCAACCACTCACATTACATTTAAATCATTACTTTCCATAATTACTTTGGTGAAATATATTTTAATAGCTAAATTTTATTAGTATGTTAATAATAATTTATTTATTAATTTTATCCTACATTATTAATCAAAATAATTATGAACTATTTTTAATTTAACCTCATTCATATAATATTACTTTTCAATATTATTATTTATGAAATATAAAATTAATAGTTAATTATGAAAATTGTATAATACTAATGTGATTGATTGATTTATTTGTTAAATACAAAATTGTGCATCAAATATTAGTTCAAATGATTGACCAGTATTTTTCCATTATCCTTTGAGACAATATCCATATGGCTTAAACAATTTTTTTGTCTCTAAAGTTTCCTTAAAGTTTCACCAAAAATTATTTTTAGTCCTTAAAATTTAAAAATATTTTTCTATTTCCTAATTTACTTTTAGTCATTCTTCTACAGTTAATGCCGTTAAAAAATTGGTGATAGAAAACATATTTTTGTATTTGTAAATCACTCTCTTCCTCAACTTTAACCTCCTTAATCTTCAATTTTACATCAGTAACAACCAAAATATACTAAAACTTATAAATGAACAACGTTAATTAAAAAATCAATTTCAGGGACTAAAAATAATATTTTTGAATTTCAAAGACAAAAAAATTATGTAAGCAAATATTATCAATTATTGAATTATTAAAACATTGTTTAGAATATTGGTTAAGACTCATTCACTTATAAGAATGGTTGCTAACAAGAGTTTTTATGCTATTATATTCATTTTTTATATCGAACAATAAAAATGCTCACATAAAAATAATAGAGTTTAATATCTATACACTATCAATCTAAAAATAGTTTTACACTAACAATTAATCATAATTTTTAATTTACATAACTTTAAAGTATTAATTGATAAAGTCAGTATACGAGTGTTTTTCTCACAAAATGATAACCAACACCATTCTTTTACTCTTCACTTTTATATATTACAAGCATAAACCATGTAGAGATTTAAACTATTAATTATTCAAGCACTTACTATCTTTATTGGATTCCTTGAATCTTACATCTCAAAATATATTTTTGTGACCAGTCATATCATATTGAAATAAGGTTATCAAAGTCGAGAGTATATGTAAATTCGTGAAAGTTCAATAAACTCAACTCGTAGAATCGTAAAAGTTTACTGCATTAAAAATATGATTATAAATCACATAAAAAATAAAATTTTTCAATACATAATAAGTTCAAATCTATATAATAAGTCTAAATTATTCTAAATAAGTAGAATTTAGAGGCGAAACACCCAAAATTTTAAAACCCTTTTAGATATAATAACAAATTATATTCAAAACATTCAAAATTAGAGTATGCATAGAAAAACACCACCGAAGAAATTTTTTCACAAGTCTACTCACAAGTTTACTTACTCCAATTTTATCGATTTTACCAGTTTACTTTGATTTTACTGACTTTACTCTGAGTTTACTACTCTTCCGATTCTACATATGATTTAACTCATCAGGGACTTGTAAACTCGTAAATTTGTACAATTTTACAAGTTAACTCGCAATTTTGACATATATATATATATATATATATATATATATATATATTTAACATCACATGTAACATTCAAGAGTTAAATAAGGTTGCAACTTCACAAAATTTTCCTTCCCAATCTTAATTTTAATTGAAGCCAATTATAACTGCCAATGATCTGTAGATCGCTAATCATGGGTCATCCTAATCAATTAGCACTCTTTTATTCGATCAATCCTTGACAGTTGAAATTATTTTTCACACACTGATAAATTGTTTGACCATGCAATTGGTTCAAAACTATCATTAATGAGTTTAGTTAAAGAGAAAAAATTTATCTCTCAATTCAATTAACTAGGTTTATATTAATCAATTTGAAAAATAATAATTTAACATACATATACTAAAAGCCAATATGCCTAGCTGAACGTTATTTGCATGGGAAGAAGCGGATCGATCGGTCAAAGCACCCTCTATTTATACAAGTGAGTGTCGTGCGTGTCCATAGGGAAATGAAACAACACCTCTCATGCACTTAAAACTGATGAATGATCAGCTTACACGTGGCACACTCCCACATAACCCCTGTCATGTCCCGTCAAATCATGCATCTGTACCACCCTTGGCTTCCTTAACAAGCCAATCCAATCTTAGTCATCCAGGGTCCAATCGACCCGCTTTCTCCAAAGCCACTCCGTACTCTTTAGCGCTCAAGGCTAGATGGTTGTGTACATTTGCTCACTCTACGTCAACTGAAACCGCTTGCTCCAAAGCCACTTCACGCTCTTTAGTGCTTGTGATTGGAGGGTTATATGTCCCTAATCATTCATTTGAGCAAATGATTCTCAAGCAAATTTAGATGTGAGGGAAATCCATGAAAAGAGTTCAAGGAGATAAAGGATTCCTTAGAATAAATCTTTGAGAGGCTGGACTTGTTAGATGTTTAAGATGTTTTAATGCAACTTCATTCTAGGTCTTAGGCATATAGGATTTCCTCATTTACATTCTGCAAGCTCTATGTTAATTTCAATTTGTTGCATTCAATTTGTTGCATTTTGTTTCCTTAATTTTAGTGGACTAGGACTTGTTTAGTTAATTTGGTTAAGGTCTGCTCTTTAATTGGCTGATCATAATGTAATACATTTAAAAATCAATGAATGCTTAACTTTAGCCTAAATTTGGTGTGAATTTGCTGAGAATGTGGTGTGAAATTTATGAAATCTATTGACTACAGACTAACTCTATTTAAGCTAACACATACCCTATTTTTGCGAGGAATAGAGGTTGGAAAGTGAATCTAAAATTTGTAGTTTTCGATGCCACAATTATGCAACGTCTTAGGAACTAAATCTACCGCATAAAATGGTGAATTATGCAGCATAGAAGTGCAATTTTTTTTTTGGTTTTAATATAGCCTTCTCAATTTATTTTTTCTCTTACAAAATAAGTCATTTTATCCGTATATTTCTCTATTAACCTTTTTGTTTGAAGTGCCAAAAATGGGAGACGTGTAATCGAATTTATGGAGAAGTGTCATGGAATTTGCTTTAATAATTTGTGATGTAGAAGATTGAACAACTCAATCTCATTTCCTTACTTGAAGAGCAATCAAAGTGTTTGATTCAAGAGAAAATGCTAGAATAGTGGTGTTTGGCTCATCAAAACCAAAAAAGGGAGATTGTTGGAACTAAAGGCCTTGGAAACAATAAAGTATCCCTTTTGATGTTTTAGTTTTGAGTTTTACTTCTTACTTTTATCTAATCAATTTTATGGTACCAAACACATTTGGTAGGCGTGGTACTTGTATTGTGTGTTTAGATAGGCATGAGAATGTGTTTAAGTCATTTAGAAATAGATTACATAGACTGGAAAATGCTGAAAAATCTTCAAAAGTGAAAATTCTAGTAAGGTAATCGATTACCTTATTATGGTAATTGATTATCCTTTGAGAAATTTTGGACATTGAGATTACTGCTCTCGGGAGTAATCGATTACCTAAAAATAGTAATCGATTATTCCAGAGACCATGCATTCTGCACCAGTTTTGAGCAAGATATCAGGTAATCAAGTAGGTAATCGATTACTTGACTTCAAAACTCAAATAAAAGCATTTTCAAAACTGATTTTAACAACTTCCAAAGGTTTGATCTATCTTGTTTGCTGCTTTTAAGTATTATATCCAAATTATCTCCAAGAACTATACCCATTTTTTATTATTTGAAGGTACAAGAAATTCAAGATTCAAGGAAGAGACTACATTGAGGTTTGATCTATCTTGTTGGGTATTCATCACTACAGGCGATATTGTTTTATACCCTTATCTGTGTTTTCGCACAACCTTTGACAATCTCTTAAGGTGCTCTTGAGTTGTGAAATCTTATAACGGGATGTTGTGAGTGAGGCGTTGTAAGTGATGGGGAGTCACAGTGTAGCAAACTCTTGTGGAGTGCAAGAGAAAACCTTTTTTGGTGTGTGGTTTGAGTCTTTTCGAGTTTAAAATCTGTATGTGTGGTGTACATGTACTGAGATTTTAGTGGAAAGCAAATTAGCGGAAGGTTAAGTCTGAAAATTGGATGTAGGTTAGGTTGACCGAACTAGTATAAATCATTGTGCAAATTCTCTTTTCCCTATACTCCTTAACTCTGATTTTTATTGAGTTCTTGAATAATCATTGTGTGGGTTTTTGCAGCTGAACCAATTTATTGATGATTTCTGGTAGCAGATTTCTCCTTACAATATCTTCATTTTGAAATTAGGCTTGGGTAATTGAAATAAGAAGTGTGGTTTTAAAGCTTAATTCAATTCTTTCTCTACCCATTCTTTTTGTGTTTGATAAACTTGTTGCTGCAATTCATATTGTATTTTAACTAATTGCAATGGCAAATCATTATTAAAGGAATTTCTATACATCAATTTTATTGTCAATTACATTAAAAGGGTTGAATATTGACCTTGTTCTATTCCTTTTCTTGAAAACTATTTTTTGAAAATTACAAGATAGATTTTAAAAATCACTTCAAGGGGAAACTTTTGAAAAACTTTGATATTGATTTAAATAAAAAATTTTGAAAAATATTTTGGTGAATCTATTCAACCCCCCTTCTAGATCCCCCCTTGGGACAAACACCCCAGCCCCGTGGAGGACCTAGCTACTGAAGTAAATAGGGTGCTTGATGCATTCCTCCCTAGTAAAGGTCCTATCACAAGGGCTATGGCTAGGAGGATTGAAGAGGATATGGTAAGAGAGGAGGGAAGAAGACCTCACCTTCTTATGGATATCAAGATATTAGAATTTGGGTCATAGTCTTCATTTTAGTCCTTGTAGTGTGCATTTTTTAATTTGGGACTTGGAGGTGTATTTAGTTTCTTTTTTGGCCTTGTATTTTGGCCTTTAATTCTATTTTAATTTAGGAGGTGTGGCTAGTCCTTTTTGTTGAGTGTGTTGAGTAGCTTAGGTCTTTTTAGAGAAGCTTAGGAGTGTGGTTTTTGTTAACCATACCCCCTAAATTAGTTTCACACCCCTCTAACTCATACATGAAGCATGAGAGACATATGGGTCCCCATGGTTCCCTCCAAGTGGCGCCACTTTCTTCCCTTTCCTCCATGTGGCGCCAACATGGCTCTTCTTGTTACTCTTATTTTTGAATTTAAATTTCGAGGTGCCATGTGGACTTTCTCCAAAATTCAAATTCAAATTTAGAGGGGCCAAGATCCATATAACCAAGGACATGTTTGGGTCTCCTAGAATTAGTCAAGTGCTAATTGGCTCTGGCTCAATTAATACTTGATTAATCACTCCTAATCCCTCCTAAATGTTGCACGTTCACTCCTAATACCGTAAGCCCATGTTTTATATTATAAATAGGCATCTTCACCCCATTGTCTCATTTACACACTTGAATGAAAAGACATACCATTTGTGAGCTAATCTTGAGTGTCTCCTTTCTTTCCTTTTGAGAGTTCTCTAATGGCTTTTATCAAAGGCTTCTTCCCTTGTGGCAAGCTTCTTCAATGGCTTATCTCTTCCTAGAGTGTCACCTCCACCATCATTCCTATCTACTCCACCATTCATCTTCTACCTTAAACCTTTCTAGAAGTAGTTCATAGGAGAAGCATTAGCAAGGATGCATCTGCTTGAAGTTTTACTCTTGTACTAAAATCACGCTTATGGCGAGGTCAGAGATTGAGAGATAGAGGGTTATTGGTAGTCCGGGAGAGGGCTTCGAAAGTATGGGAGGTTTAGAGATCATATTTTTTATGTGGGAGAATGCTTCCTCACAATCCTCCATCCAATTGAACCTCTGGTTTATTCTAAGGCATTGGTAAAGTGGGACGACCTTGTTAGCTGTTTTGGATAAAAACAAGAATAATGATGTGATTCGATTTGAGAGTTGTTGGATTTCCCTCACACTGCTCGAGCTTTTCATCTAGAGACCGTGGAGCATCGATCGAGATTTGCTTTGATGCCTGTGTGTGTTAGCATGGATCCGAGGAATTTACTGACTGGAAGCCAAATTAGCACTTCTGGGGGTTCAACTTCAGCATATGTCAATCAAGAGTGTTAAGGGCTTCTTGCATATCAAACATATGGCTTTGTTTTGTGGAGGATTTGACGATCATGTCATCAACATACACTTCTATGTTTCACGCTAACATGTCAACAAGTATCCTATCCATTAGTTTTTGATATATTGCCCTACATTTTTCAGCCCAAATGACATGACTTTGTAACATTAGTTGTTTTGTCCTTTGATGAATGCAATATTGTGTTCGTCGGTCGGGTGCATTCTAGTTTGGTTGTAACAAGAGTACATGTCCATGAAGCTAAAGAGTTCATAACCCAACGCCCACTCCACCAGGCAGTTGATGTTGGGCAATGGGTATGAATCATTGAGGCATGTTTTGTTGAGGTTGGTGAAGTCGACTGACATCCTCCACTTCCTACTGTCTTTCCACACCATGACAACATTGGCCAATCAGGTTGGGTACTGTAGTTATCAAATGTGGTTGCGACTAGCAGTTGGGTAGTTTCTTCAGTGATGCAGTCAACTTCTTAGCATCAAGCTTTCTTCATTTTTGTATGATGGGTCACGCCCTTGAGGCTATGACAAAGGACATTGAGGTCGATTCTAAGCATATCTGTTGAACTCCAGGAGAAGGAGTGTAATTTGTTCATTAGGACTTTGATTAATTTTTCCTTGATGGCGTAGTCTAGCGACGCCCTGATTTGCATTGTCTTCCTAGGGGATAAATCTACTTTCTTTAATTCCTTTATGGAGCTTGGCCTCTGGTTATTAGTGTCTCAGTGATCCTTGGTGCTTATAGTGTTGATATTGTTGTGAACGAGGGCATGAGGGCTTTGCCTGACACACAAACTCTCCTGGTAACATTTATGCACAATGTCCTGGTTGACTTTGATACAACTGATTGTTCCCTCTAGCAGGGGAACTTGGCCTTTAGATGTGTTGTCGACACCACAACTCGTAATTTGTTAAGGCTTTACCTACCTAGGAGGATGTTTATATCAATGGTGCATTGATGACAACGTATTTGATTAGGATCATGATGGCTTTGTCCCCATTGCTGAAGGTTGTTTCAATGCCGATCATGCCTTGTACATTTATTTCATCCCTTGCGAATTTGACAAGGGCCACATGATAAGGTTGTAGGTAGTCCTTTGGAAGTTTTAGGTCGACGAAGGTGTCCTAGTATAAGATGTCTATTGATCTACCTTGATCAACCAAAATTCTCTTCACATTATACCCTATGACTATCATTGAGATGATGATCAGGTCAATGTGGCGATGTGCCCTTAAAACCGCTATCAAAGAAGGTGATAGCAGAAGCATGGGTGGTCGATCAATAGCTGACGGACAAGATTAAGCCGGCATATCGCTTTCTAGATGAAGAGGTCTAGCTACCTCCCGAGAACTACCCAACTATGGTGTTGAAATCACTGAACACTACCTTTGGGTGAGGTTTAGGGCTTACATGTTGATTGATCGGTTCAGTGTTTTTCATCCTAGTATTTAGGGTCCTGTTGGTCTTTGTCATCTTTTTTCTTTCGAGCATATCTTTTCAACTGCCCCTGTTTGATCAGGTTCTTGATTTTTAATGAGGCCAAAATATTTATTCGTATCATGCCCTCGTGCTCTGCGAAATCCACACTATTTCGCGCGTTCGGGTCGCATTTGCTGGCCTGTGCAGGTAGGAGCAAACTATAGTAGATTGGTATGGTAGACCTTTTTAAGTATTTTCCTCTTAGAAACTGTTTGTGGGATGGTCTCGGTTGACTCATCGGGACAGTATCAGGTACGATCATAATCCTAATCATTGTTTTACTGATAGAGCACTGATTTGCCCCAGTGGTTTTTTTGTTTGTGATGCTCAACTAGTGAGCTTTTGTGGCTTGCTTCTCATCGCTTTAAGTCCTTTTTACGTTATGGCCTCGTTAGCGTAATTTTTGGCAGGCGACCCTGGATCGAATGTCAACGAGGGTGTGAGTTTTTTGAAGAATTAAGGACTTAGCAAAAGTTCCTGATCGCAATCCCTTTTTAAATGTTGTCATCGTCATTTGTTCACTTGGGTAAGGAATGCACACAATCACGTTATTGAGTCATGCAATGAATTCCTCTAGGGTTTCACCATGTTGTTGTCGAATGTCTAACAAGTTAGCAACCAAGGGGAGTCGTTGCTTATTGGCAGAGAACTGTTACATGAAGAGTTTATTGAAGTCCTCCAAGTTGTGTATGGACAAGTCGGGGAGGGTACTAAACCAGCCACCGCTAGTTTTCTTAGGACTTGGTCTATAGTGGGGTATTCGTCATCATTGTTGGTGATGAAATTATGTAGGCATATTACACCATTTCCTAGGATTGAGGGGTTTGAGAGATAAGGACGCATGAAATATCTTTACCGTTGCCCCACAGTAGGCAACAAATATTCTCGAAACCAAGTAGACCCGACCTAGTTTCCAATGTAATCACGGTGAGGAAAAATAGCGAGAAGTGGAGGATGTGCATTGATTTCACCAACCTTAACAAAGTATGCCTCAATGAATTATGATTCGTCGTCACTTCTTGAGAGATCATGTCGAGAAAGGAGATTGTGAAGTCCAATTCATAGAAACAAAGTTGTAGCTAGCTGGCATATTTACAAAGCCACTACCAAGAGAAAAGTTCTATAAGCTTAGCAGAGAGTTTGGTCTAGCAAGTAACCATGAACTATGCTAACTAATTTTGATTGACTTAGTATGCATAATTGTATGAATTGAGTGATTTTGCAATGAGACACTACATGAATTGATTGAAATTGTTTGCATTGGATCATTGCTCATGCATTAGAAGCATAACATCATGTTAAATTGGAATGAAACTACATAAAAGTCATGTTTAGAGGCATATTGCATTATCGTAATTGGTTACCTACAGTGGTAACCCGAGGATGTTATTCTAGATCCAAGTCTGGGCCTCGTGGTAATCGATTACCATATTCAATTACCTGCATTGAAAGTTGTTCCTGAGTTTAAAATGGAAAGGGGTGCGCATTTCATTCATTCTATGCTCTCAAACCTTGATGAAGGCATTGATGTGAGTATTGATGACCCTAAGGAAAATGGTGTGCATTATAAGAAAATAGAAGTTTTCAAATCTATGCTAGTAAAGCCTACAGAATAGGAAATTGGTAGGAGTTCAAAGAAGGATTCTAAGAAGAAAATTATCTTCAACACCAGTGATATGAACATGGATGATCATTTGCTTCATTATTCAATAGTGTGGATACTGCTAGGGGAAGCAACCATGCCCAGATTATGGAGGAAGATATGATTCTCTTGTGTGCCATGAAGAACAACATTAAGGTGAATTGGTTGAATGTGATCAAGGACACCATGATGAAGACCAATAGGCTTGATGAATGTAAGTGTCCTTATGTTGTCTTTATCTCTAAGGTGCTTGAAAGATATGGTGTGGACACATCGAATGAGGCTAGGGAAATAAATAGAGATGTCCATTTTGTGAAGGACAGGGAACTCAAGATGATGAAGTTGGTCAAGACTGATGAAGATTCAGTAAATTAAGAAGAAATCCTTGCTAAAGATAAAGAAGAAGATATGGAATCAAAGGCATTGACTCCATTTGAGCAGATGATTCTCAAGCAAATGGCAGATGTGAGGGAAATGCATGAGAAAGAGTTCAAGGAGATAAAAGATTCCTTAGAATCAATCTCTGAGAGGCTGAACTTGTTAGATGTTTAGGATGTTTTAGTGTACCTCATTCTAGGTCTTAGGCATATAGGATTTCATCATTTACATTCTGCAAACTCTATGTTAATTTCATTTTGTTGCATTTTACCCTTAATTTTAGTTGACTAGGACATGTTTAGTTAATTTGGTTAAGCTCTGCTCTGTAATTGGCTGATCATAATGTAATATCATTTAAAAATCAATGAATGCTTAACTTTATTCTAAATTTGGTGTGAATTTGCTGAGAATGTGGTGTAAAATTTATGAAATCTATTATTGGCTGCAAACTAACTTTGTTTAAGCTAACACGTACTCTATTTTTTTGAGGAATAAAGGTTAGAAAGTGAATCTAAAATTTGCAGTTTTTTATGCCACAATTTTGCAATGTCTTAGGAACTAAATCTGTTGCATAAAATGGTGAATTATGAAGAATTATGCTGCATAAAAGTGGAGATTTTTTTTTTTGTTTTAATATAGCCTTCTCAGTTGATTTTCTCTCTTACAAAATAAGTCATTTTATTCGTATATTTCTCTATTAACCTTTTTGTTTGAAGTGCCAAAACGGAGAGAGTGTAATGGAATTTATGGAGAAGTGTGATGGAATTTGCTCTAATAATTTCTAATGTAGAAGATTGAACAACTCAATCTCATTGCCTTACTTGAAGACCAATTAAAGTGTTTGATTTAAGAGCAAATGCTAAAAGAGTGCCATTTGGCTCATCAAAACAAAAAAGGGGGAGATTGTTGGAACTAAAGACCTTAAGCATAAAATATCCCTTTCTATGTTTTGGTTTTAAGTTTTACTTCTTAGTTTTGCTCTAATCAATTTTATGGTACCAAACAAGTTTGATAGGTATGGTACTTGTATTGTGTGTTTAGATAGGCATGAGAATGTGTTTGGGGAGTTTAGAAATAGATTACATAGAGTGGAAAATGCTAAAAACTCTTCAAAATTGAAAATTAGGGTAAGGTAATCGATTACCTTATTATGGTAATCGATTACCCTTCGAGAAATTTTGAGTATTGAGATTATTGCTCTCAGGAATAATTGATTACCTGAAAATACTAATCGATAGGGCACTGATTTTCCCCAGTGGTTTTGTGGTTTGTGATGCTCGATTAGTGAGTGTTTGTGGCCTGCTTCTCATCACTTTAAGTCCCTTTTGCACTCCATGCCTCGTTAGCTTAATTTTTGGCAGGTAACCCGGGATTGAATGTGAACAAGGGAATTAGGTTTTCGACGAATTAAGGACTCGACAAAAGGTCCTGATCGCAATCCCTTTTTAAATGTTGCCATGGTGATATGTTCATTTGGGTAGGGAATGCACACAATCACGTTATTGAATCGTGCAATGAACCTCCAGGGCTTCACCATGTTGTTGGCGAATGTCGAACAAGTTAGCAGCTGAGGGGAGTCATCGCTTATTGGCGGAGAACTGTTGCATGAAGAGTTGATTGAAGTCCTCCAAGTTGTGTATGGACAAGTCGAAGGGTACTAAACCAACCACTGCTAGTTCTGTTAGGACTTGGTCCATGGTGGGGTGTTCGTCATTGTCATTGGTGATGAAATTATGTAAGGCTACTTGCACCATTTCCTAGTATTGATGGATTTGAGAGATAAGGACGCATGAAATGTCTTTAACATTGCCCCATAATGGGCACCAAATGTTCTCAAATCCAGGTAGACCTTATTGAGAGTATGCCTAGACTGAGAGCATCAAATTAGGGTGTGAATTTGTTACCTTTTTGCAAGTGCAAAGGGGTGTATTTATAGGTACTATGGGAGCAGGTATCCTCGGTAATTCGATATACGTTTATCTTAATATGATTAGATGTTTAGGATTCTGAATATATTGTTGATATAGATAAAGTGTAATAAAATGCAAAGAGCAATCATTACAGAAAGATAAAACGTCAAAATGACACTTGCAAATATTCGTATATTTTAAGTGGTCTATCAACGTGGAAAAAATAAGGTCGGATACGAGGGACGCCATCCATAGCAGGAGGACCATGGTACACCCTCCAAATTCATTGTACGAATTAATAAGGACGTAATAAGGAAGCATTTAAATATAAACAAATTAGAATTTAATTACATTAGTGCCACCATTATAAAAAGCAATCACAATTTAGTAGACTACTAGATACTGAAATGAAACTGACGCAATTATCATATTAAGTTAAATTGGTATAAGAGGAAAAAAAAGTTGATTAACAGTTAATTGAAAAGTCATAACAACCCAATTTGGGTGCTGGAATCCCGCAAAAATGGTTAATTAATATAATTATAGAAAAAAAAAAGAAAAAAAAAAAACTGGCCCTCTCTTTGCATGCCAAGAATAACATGGTGAAGATTCTCCTCTCTGAACAAGAAGGAGCTGTTTAGTTGATTTTCTTTGGCGTCCTCACCGTCCAGAAAAGAGTCATGGGTTTGATGAGGTCCATCTTCGGCAAGAAGAAGAAACTACCCAAGACCACGTCGTCCTCGGATCCGCCACCGCCGCCATCTCAACCCCGCGCTCAGCCTCTCTCACGCGCCGCCGTTGCGGAGGAACTCGAATACGTCTTCAAAAAGTTCGATGCCAATGGCGACGGCAAAATCTCTTCTTCCGAACTGGGCTCCATAATGAAGTCTCTGGGTCAGCCCAGTTCGGAGGAGGAGATTCGGAAAATGATCCGCGAGGTTGATGTAAACGGTGACGGCCACATCAACTTCGAAGAATTCATAGAATTAAACACCAATGGCATTGAACCCGACGAGATCCTTGAGAACCTCAAGGAAGCCTTTTCTATTTTTGACATTGACGGTAACGGTTCCATCACGGCGGAGGAGCTCCACATGGTTTTGGGCAGCCTCGGCGACAAGTGCTCCATGGCCGAGTGCCGGAAAATGATTGCCGGCGTTGACGGTGACGGAGACGGCATGATTAATTTCGAGGAGTTTAAGGTCATGATGACTGGAACCAATAAATAAACATTCATCGCCCAAGGTTTTTTTGTTTTTCCCGTTTGTTAATCCTTATTATTATGCGCCTCCTCTCTCATTCTTTACTAGCTTCTTTCTTTTTTCCGCCAACAAATTAATGTTAAAGGTGTTCTTTTTTGTTTACGGGAAATTAAAGACAAGTGTATAGTTTAAATTTTCAGGTTTTCTGGATTATTCTTCTGTGCAATGCTTGCTTTGTTCAATTAATTATCCTTTTAATTCGCTATTTCCTGCATGGCATGCTTACATAATATCTTTTTCAACGCATTTGTGAATTCTTGTATTTTCATGCTCCTACTGATGCAACTTTCCCGAATATGGCAAATCAAGCAAGTGGGCTAATATATTGCAAAACAAGCTCAAGAAAGCAGGTCATGCAGGAAAAAATTGAAAATTTAATTATCTTAGACAGCATTGATCCTCCAGTAATTAATTATAATTTATAAATATTATTAAACCCTAAATATGATTTAACAGGATATTTATTTTCTTGTTTTTTTCACCACTAATATTTATTTTCCTGATAGAATTTTTTTTAGTGTAGTGCTTTTTAATAAGAGCCGTGCTACATAACACAAACAAATTAATCCACGAAATGCAACCAAATTAAAACTTAAATCAACTGTGTATTTTTTATCTGTTAATTAATAATTGAAACAATTTTCTATCAAAGATACACCATTTCTTTTAATTTGACAAGCAAAGATTCGTACTACTAAGTATTTCCTATTTTATAAATATTATAAGCTCGTATGTTTGATTTAATAAAACATCCATTTCGTGGCAGGAATAAATTAAATCAAGAATGAAGCAAATCTTATTGTAATGTGTTCTTTTTTAGGATATCATGCCAATTTGGTTAAGTGATATTATTTTTTATACAAATTCTCCTTGTCAATACCAGTTTCAGTTAAAGAAGTTATAACCTGTTCAGGAAACTTATGAAATTAAATTAAATTTCCATAGCATATATTTTGGAGTTTCTCCGAGCAAAAAAGAAATACAAGAATTCACAAATGCGTTGAAAAAGATGTGATGAAAAATAAATAATTGAACAAAACAAGCATTGCACACAAGAATCTCATATTCCAGAATTGCGAGAAAACCTGAAAATTGATACTATTATGGCGTCTTTAATTTCCCGTAAACAAAAAAGAACACCTTAGCATTAATTTGTTGGGGGAAAAAAAGAATAAAGAATAAGAGAGGAGGCGCATAATAATAAGAATTAGCAAACGGGAAAAACAAAAAAACCTTGGGCGATGGATGTTTATTTATCGGTTCCCGTCATCATGACCTTAAACTCCTCGAAATTAATCATGCCGTCTCCGTCACCGTCAACGCCGGCAATCATTTTCCGGCACTCAGCCATGGAGCACTTGTCGCCGAGGCTGCCCATAACCATGTGGAGCTCCTCCGCCGTGATGGAACCGTTACCGTCAATGTCAAAAATAGAAAAGGCTTCCTTGAGGTTCTCAAGGATCTCGTCGGGCTCAATGCCCTTGGTGTTTAATTCTATGAATTCCTCGAGGTTGATGTAGCCGTCGCCGTCTCCATCAACCTCGCGGATCATTTTTCGAATCTCCTCTTTCGAACTGGGCTGACCGAGACACTTCATCATGGAGCCCAGTTCGGAAGAGGAGATTCGGCCGTCGCCATTGGCGTCGAACTTTTTGAAGACGTAAACGAGTTCGTCGGCAAGGGGGGCGCGTGAGAGAGGCTGAGAGAGGGGTTGAGATGGCGGGGGTGGCGGATCGGAGGACGACGTGGTCTTGGGTAGTTTCTTCTTCTTGCCGAAGATGGACCTCATCAAACCCATGACTCTTTTTTCTGGACGGTGAGGACGCCAAAGAAAATCAAGGAAACAGCTCCTTCTTGTTCAGAAGAGGAGAATCTTCACCATGTTATTCTTGGCATGCAAAGAGAGGGCCAGTTTTTTTTTGCTATAATTACACTTGTGTTTGCTTTTTATAATGCTCGCACTCGTCAATTTACACAAATTAAATTCTAATTTTTTATATTTAAATTTAAATTTAATTTCAATGCTTCCTTATTCCTTTATATTATAAGTGTGTCATTTGGAAAATATCGTCCTTACTCCTTATTAGTTGTTATTGGTACAATGAATTTGGATTTTGGAGATACAATTCATAATTCTTTTTTCAAAACTTAATAAAGAAACCGTGTCACACACGTCAATAATTAAATTTAATAATAAATAAAAAATCTTTAAAAAATTAATTAAAATATTTTTTTTAAATCGTCATAATAAATAAAATTAAACTAAATTTAAAGATCAAAAGAGTGATTTGTATTTGGAATGGTTTATTTTATTAAAATCGATGCAATGTTATGCCCTAAATTTATAAATGATATATCGTAAATTATAGTAATTATTCATAAAAAAACAATTTATTATTATTTAACATCAAAATATATATATATATATATAAATAAATAAATAAATAAATAAAGAGTGGAGAAACAGTCACATGTGGTAATTAAACAATATCTTGTTAAGAGTTATTACCTCGTGATACTGTATTCAATTCATATAAGACAAAAAGAATCTTGCTAAAATATAGAATTTGGAGTCCACATACTTTTATTAAAACTATTGACTTCTAGTCTTTTATAGCTTTTGATCATCTTTTATTTTAAATATAAATAAATTTTTTTTGTAAAAAATATAAATAATTTTAAATATGAAATTATATGTTTTATGTACAATAATAAAATAAAATATTACATGAATTTATATTTAATTATTGATAATTTTAAATATATATATATATATATATATATATATATATATATATATATATATTGGTCCTTTATGTACAATAAATATATATATATATATATATATATATATATTTATTTATTGGTTCTTTATAGGCTTCTAATAGTTTTTTAGTTTGGCAAAAGAAATATTGTTGTACTTGACTTGACTCCCTGGTATAGAAAGATGAAACATTTATTTTGACACACTATCTATTGATTTATTTGGAATGTAAAAAATTTGGTTATGTTCAATATAAAACTCCTAGATGACTTCACGTATACACTGTCACTGTAAAGATTTTTACACTGTATACTAATTAAACTCTTTGTTATAATTATATTCCAAACCCACTTATAGTTTATTCCTCTTGGTGCCTTAATCCACTTAGTTATTTTTATTCTCAAATGGATTAGTAAGGTGTATTCATCTCACATATATTGGGAGGATTTTTTACTTTTATTTTGTTAGAGTGTCTTACTATAAACCTTTTGTACTTCCCCTGCTTTAATTAATATATATATATATATATATTATATATATATATATAATTAGAAACAAAGAAAAGGGTAGATTATATAGAAATATAGAATAATGAATGGATGTATAAGAATATACAAATAAAAAAAATTGTATGATATGATCAACAAATTATTAATCACAATGATAACGTGTGAAATATACTCCATAAAAGATATAAAAAAATATCTAATTTAAAGAGGGGAATGATGTATTTTAAATCTTTCACAGTTTTTGCTCGAAACCAGATTGTCTCATTGTATTATTAAGTCTAATTTTGATACAAGAAATTTTTAAAATGACTCAATTAGATAAGTAAGGTCAGTTTTAACCTTTATATTATTGTAAAAAAAAACAAAAGATTTTATAGTATTCCAAAGAGCGAAAGTTCTCTCAAGAGGGTTTAGCTCAGTTGATTGAGCAGACTATGTGAGTTGATTTAAACTCCAACATTGTCTACAACTCCTATTAGGAAGATTAACAAAAAAAAAAATAAAGTTCTAATTTTTAATTGCATTTAAAATCCATTATATATGGTTGAATCTCTATATCCAATTTGTGTCTCTTTTCTTATCCATCATCAATAAAAAAAGTGTCATGTCATTTAATGAGTTACATAAGAGATAAAAAATTCACTAAATAACATGACACTTCTTGATTGGTAAAGATAGAGATTTTCATTGGGTGTGTGCAACCATAGTCCTATATATAGTGCCCCTTATTCTTCGTATTTTATCGTGGAGACTTGTGATATACTTTGGATAAGTTCTTTAGGATATTGCCCAACATACATGGAGACTAACTCATCTCTTGATTTTTAGCATCAACGACTACAACTCAATTGGTTATTCATGAAAAATAATTAAAGTGACAACTCTTGATTTGGGATTTTAACTAATGTTAATCGCTTGCAACGGGACACTAAACGTGATCAATGTGAAGGCAAACAACAAAAGTGGAAAATGTGTGAGCGTTCTGCAATTGCAATTGTGGGACATTTTATAATTGCTTGAGCACCTCCAGAGAAATGTGGTGAACCAAGAAATTGACCATTCCAAACAAGGTACACATACTATGTTTACTGGATGATAATCTTAATTGAGAAATTATGGTTATTGAATGTATAGTATGATTTTAAGAACAAATTTAATTATTTAAATTTGATTAATGTGGTTGTTATTGGGATTCACATAAGTCTTGAGGATACACACCACATAGCTATGTGAAATAACGAGCACACAAAAAGAGAAAATGCACGATGGAAAATCTCAATGCTTTAGAATTCTCCTACAGTATTGTGTAACAATCTACAAAGGTGTAGGATAAATCTCTATTATAAATGTTGTAGCGATCCCCCACCAACTGCCTAGCAAGTCCTAAACACGTGATAAGAATTTACCACTAAAAAATTGGTGGCAATCTGTTTCCACTGCATCACCACATAAGTTGCATAATTCTTCATCTTCTCTGATGATTTGTCTTCTCAACAGATTAACCCTAGTTGGTAACCTGTCTACAACTAACTGCTAAACCAAAAACTGTACTTTTGATGAAACTCCCTTTGTCCACATCAACTTATAAAAAGGTTGTGGTTGTTGTTGAGAAATTGCTTTCAGCACCTGTAGGCTAAGAACATCCAATATTGACTAGAACATTGCAATTCTCACACCCAACTATCAAGAACTCCCTCTCTCACCTCAACATCTCCTGCTAGACTCTTCGTCATTCTCTTTACTAACTCCTCCTCTCAAGCAAACAATCAACGTCTCCTTGTCCACTTTCACCCCACCCCCTACCCAGTCATATCGCTTACTGGAACATTATTATTTAGTGTTAAACTATACAATTGACGATATGCATCACATAATTAATGATCCCTACCTATCTATCATTAAAAAACAAGACATCTCATCCATCCCCTAGACCATGATGAACGTGTTGTGACCACTAGTCCCCTCACCCCTAATTGTGTGACTGAATAAAACTTAAATCTTGCAACCACGTAGAACATTGTTGGCTATTGACAACCAGCATCTATTGACTTGCAAATATTTGATGTCAACCTTCATTTTTATTTCCCTAATAAATCTTTATTGAATGCATAGGGCTCTCTCAACCCCAAATCACCCTTATCTTTTACCCTACATATAATATCTCATGCCACTAAATGTATTTTCCTTCTATCCTTAGAACCACTCCATAGGAAAGTTTTAAAAATAGAGTGAAGGGAGAAATGATACCTATAGGAAGCTTAAAGAAAGAAAAAAATGTTTGAGCTTTAATTTTAATTGTTGTTATTTTTATATAATTTTGTTGAAATCAAATAGCATTTTATATAGTTTTGAAAATAAAAATTTTAAAAGTATTTTTTTAATACTTAATAATATAATTTTTAAACCGAAAAACTAAACTATAAAAATTGATATAATTTGATTTGAATTTTATAATTAATTTTCAAATCAATTTTCAATAAATTTATTCAACCATTCTGATTAAACCGATTATTAATTTTTCAGTTTTTTCAATAGCTGTCTAACTTCTCCCCTTTTAGCTTTTATTAGTTTTCTCTTGAACAGAGGATTTCTCTTTTCTTGTTTTCTTTTTTTTTTTTTTTTTTCTGACGTACAAGTAGAGTTGTATCATTTTGATAACTTTCCGTAAACAAAAACCATCACTGTATATTTCGTTTTTTTACAAAGAATCATCTATCTATATATATAATTGACAATTATATTACTATACTTTGCCGAACTTGCTACCTTGTGAAATGCTGCTAATACTATTACGATCATATATTATGTTGTATAATTGAATTATTAATGTCATTATTATATTCATGAAACATGTGAAATTAAATAAATAAGGTAAAATATGTTTTAAATCGTTATAAAATTTTTCATATATTAAATACAACATCAATTTTGTTTATTTATTTTAGTACTCTATTAGTGAAATATATTATTTTTTGTCCTTAAAAAATAATTTAAATTATTTTTCTTTAAAATATAGCTAAAAAATTTAAAAAATAAAAAATTATATTTTAAAATTAGAGGAATCAAATAAATAAATAATTAGATACGTATTTAATATTTGAAAAAATTAAAAGCCTAAAACATATTTTAAGAATGAATACCATAATGAAATTTTAGTTTGGATGTTAATCAACCATTATATTATATTACATTTCAAACAATATATATACTCGATGACCCATCTCAATTATATGTATAACAGCTTTAATTTAACATCAAATCGCATTTTGTACCGTTCCCCATAGCAAATGAAATCACAGTTCAAACTTTCTACCATAAGGGCAAAAATAAGATGCTGGAACACCGCGAAATCTAATAGCTTTTTTTATTGCCTCTTTTGAATGTTATGTCTTTTCATAAAAGCCATGATTATCCAACTTTTCTGATTTTTAATTTGGCCTCTCCTCATAATAGAAAGACTTATGGTTTTTATATATTGTCTCCTTTATATCGAACGATTTCTTTAATAGATACGAAACTTTATAAATGACATATATTACATAATTAATCATGTATGTAGGCTCATTGGTTTAGAAATTAAAATAAGAACTTCTATTGCAAGTAATTACTAACGAGTTGAAATTAACTTTGAATTTGATTAACATGTTGAGATCTGAGGGTTTAAGTACCATAGATATTTTTTACTAATTAGCCGTTAACACACTACTTAAGTGACACTGTGAGACTCATGGATGAGTTAAGGGATCGATCAGGCCTGTTTAGTTACAGTATATGAAAATTCTTATTTTAAATGAGTTAGATAACCTAATTTATTAAAATAAATTGAATTTTTTAAGAGTTTTATGACTTTTATCCAACTCGCAAAGTCTAGAATTTAATAGACCATCTTTCTTTATATATATATATATATATATATATGTATATATATTAAAAAATTTAACATTTTTAACTAATTAAACTTTATTATATTATCATTTATAATAATTCAAAATACTAAATATTTTTAATATTAAAAATCTAGAATATTACAATTTACAAGAAATAAGTCATAAGTCATAATATTAGTACAAACTAATAATTTAAATGATAAATTTGTCTCCTTAAACGGTTATGGATCAAATCCATGAACCTATAGATTTAACTCGCAAAGTCTAAAGGTTTTGCAGATTGGGTTTAATTTTCGCTATGACTATGCTTCTTTGGAGAAAAAAAATGTGCACAAGCTTACGAAGTCCACAAACCTAGGTCTATATAAGATATAACTCACTCCTAGTGAGATTTGACATCACCTTCAATCCAAAACTTTAAGACTTCAATTTTTTGAGTCTCCTATCATATATAGTACTCAATTTTGTGTATCCAAACAATTTAGGACTTCACTATCACACTTGCACTCCAACATAATATTCTTTTTATACAAAAAAAAAATACAAAAAAATTATATGATGGATGTTTTTATTGGCTAAATGTTAGTCGTTAATATGTTAGTTTTTTATTAGTAGAATAATTTGAACTCATGACTTTTCTCTCACTCCTCCTTCCCATGTGTAGACTTTGTTATTAGACCAACCAAACTTCCAAATTACATTATAGATGTACAAATCAATGTATTCACATATTGTAAAGGTGAATATATTATAAAGGTTATCCAATGAGTGTAGATAAGTTGACAATACAAATTGAGTTTTTGAGAAAACTTGAGTTGGATTTCCACATAATACACTTTTGAGGAGGGATAATAAAGCTTAAGTGTAAATAAATAACTTATTATTGAATTTGTGTTAAATTTCTCTTATAATTAGAAAAAAAAAAATCTCCTTAAATGATATGTATATGATGATTTTAAGTATGTATATAACTTTCAATTTATCCTCTTTATTTCTATCTCCAGATTGAATTTTAATAATTCTATATAATAATTGTCAATAATTTAAAATAACCCTTCTCACAGTTAAATACATTAAATAGTATATGTTTCTTATAAATTTAATCAAATAAAACTAACAAGAACTGGGTATTTTTAATACTCATTTCCATCTTTATTGAGTATTTTTGGGTTCAACTATACCATAGGTAACCTATTATATTACATTTTACAATTTTAATTTACCTATCTATTATTAAATAATATATATATATTAATTTATTAATTATATTTTAATATAAAAGATAAAAAATTAAATAAGAATAATTATAAATAAGTTTTTGATTAAAATTTTAATTAAATATATAACTTTAAGTTATTATATAATTATTATAATTATAACTAAGTAAATATATGTATGAGACAAGTAGCTACATATATATATCATACTCAGTTCAAAGAATCAGGTAATGATCGTAACTCTGTCTGGTTAGGTAATACATGTCAAAATTGAATTCATACCTATAACATTTTCACCATATGTACTAGAGATAGAGACGGTGGCAAAAGACTTGTAACGACTACTGGAAATTGAAAATGACGATTAATAATGGTGGTCAGAGATTGAAGACATGATTAGCGATGGTGGTCGGTGATCAATAGAGAAGGTTGAAGACTTACAATGACTACTAAAGACAAACGATTGTTACCGATGAACGATGAGAGTGGTCGATGACTGGCAATCAGCAATAACAACGACGATGATATCTGCAAACAAGACTCTGACACTCAAGTCAATTTAGGTAGTTTCTTTAGAATTACTAATCATTATCTAGTATATCAATATGTTTGACGACCCATACTATTTTAAATTATGTATAAATGTAATTTTATTTCCTCTATTTTTTAAATTTGTAATTTTAATTTTTTATTTTAAAATAAATATATTTCCTTTTTTATTTTTTTTAGAATTCTTAATTTTAGTAATTTATTTTAAAATAAAAACATTTAATTTTATAATATTTATTATTTTGATTTTTTTTATAAATGTTAACTTGAAAATAATAAACGATTTTAATTTATGGAAGAACCAAAATTTTAAATTTTTACAAAATGGAGGGACAAAATCTTTCTATTTCTAAAATGGGTAAAAATTAAAAATATTACAAATTAATAAATTAATTATTTCTATTTTAAAATATAAAAAAAAAATTATGAAATTAAAAGATTGAGAAACAAAATTGCATATAATCCTGGGAAAGTTACATCCTGTAGTTAACTTGGTAAGAAGATTTGATGGAGTTGGGAGCAAGAGCATAGTGAATTTTGATTAAGATTTAAGGGATAAGTGATACCCGACAAGGACAAGGAGCAGCCACTGTGGCATACGATAATGGAGGTGGGAATCTGCTTACATAAAAACAAACAATATACTATATTACTATGTAGCAAAAGACTCACATGAATTCTCTGTGCTCCGCTGCCCCTAAACCAAACAAATAAATACCAATTATCAAAACGCGTGTGCTATGCTCCCTCTTCTCTTCTTTCACATCTTCACTTCTTCTCTGTCTCTTCTGCTTCACAACCCAAACACAACAACATATCAAGCTTCAAGTGCACGTAAACACACACCACAATCAGGTTTCACGAAAACAAGCGAAGGATATGGACTCTAAGACCTTGTGCTTCATAACCCATCAAGCCGTTTTCAACGCTGTTCGATGTGGGGACCTTGAAGGGCTGAAGGACCAGTTCGAGAACAAGGCTGAGTCCTCATCTCAGCTCATGTCTATGCAGAACGATGCAGGGGAAACCCTGTTGTATATAGCTGCAGACCTTGGTCTCCACCAGGTCTTCAGCTTCTTGCTTAGTTTATGTGATGTGGAGGTGCTCAAGATCATGGCCAAATCGGATATGAACCCCCTTCATGTTGCAGCAAAAAATGGCCATTTCGGTAGATTTTTCTTCTCTTCAAGTATTCAATTGGGTATCTGTTATTTCTGGGGGTTGGCTATGGATTCTGCTATTGATGGATTGTTAAATCCAATCCACTTTAAAACCCATTAAAAAAAATGAGATTGAAGGTTTTGGTTGATGGGGTTCGTGGTATGCATGTATTTAGCTTCCTTGGTTCACAGCCTTTTGAACTTAGGGGGATATTCAAAAGATTAGAAATCTTTTCATTTTTTTTTTTTTTGGATAAATCTATGACATTAACCCAATCCTTATGATAGCACTAATTCCCAAGAATCAATTTTGAATGGGGAAGTTTTACTGATCAAACATGACAAGCCAGCTTTCCAGATTCTCAAGGATGAAAAACCAATCCTTCAGCCATAGGCTGGTGTTGCCAGGATTACACAACCAAAATGAAGCGAACTCATTCTCAAATGTTGCAAATTGAAGTTTTTATGAATTTAGGTTTTCTCTTTCAACCTCGATATGTAACGTTATGGAATACACCTTCCAGGCCTCAATATTCCATCTTCTATGAGACAAATTTCTTTTCTTTGGTCCTTTTTCAACACAGTATCAATTACAAGGATCAAATATTCTAATTGAACCATGAATTTCTGCATATATGCCTTATCTGATGTTGATTTTATCTTGTTGGTCTGCTTTTAAATTGATCAACTTTGTCATGAATGTCATAGGTCAAATGATAACACATGTTGGACAATCATATTAGTCCCTCATTTAGGGGTGAAGGGTACTAAGGGAAACAAAAGTAAAAATCTAGAGAAAGTGAGAATTATCATTTTTTTGTCAATGTGTTAGTTTTATTAGTAGAGGGATTCAAAACCCACAATTTCTCCCTCCTCTTCTCACTAAGTTACTACCAAATCAACCTTTTAATTCCAAGGAGGATTATCGAATTGTAATTATATCATACTAACTTTGATGTTATGCTGGTGATATTGAGGATTTCAACCCTGATATGTTTGGTTGTCATTTGCTGTCCAGATATTGTAAGGGAAATTTTAAGCACTTGGCCTGAAGCTTGTCAGTTATGCAACTCCTCTAATACTAGTCCCCTATATTTCGCTGCTGTTCACGATCATTTGGATGTAATGAATGCAATATTGGATGTTGATGTAAGTTCAATGATGATTCTAAGGAAAAATGGCAAAACTGCTTTGCACAATGCTGCTAGGTATGGCGTCCTTCCCATTGTAAAAGCACTGATTGCTCGGGATCCAGCAATAGTCTGCATCAAAGATAGAAAGGGTCAAACTGCACTGCATATGGCTGTGAAGGGACAGTGTACTTCAGTGGTGGAGGAGATATTACAAGCTGACCCTACTACATTGAATGAACGAGATAAGAAGGGTAACACGGCTCTTCACATGGCTACCAGGAAGAGCCGTTCACAGGTCAATAGAACCATAGTTGATTTCTTTTATAGCATATTTGCTTCAGTTTTAGAATAAAGTGATCCATTCAATATTTCATGGTTCTGATATGTCTGAAAAAGCAACTGGTAACGTGATTATGTTGGCTTCTTACTTTTCTTGACCATAAACAATATGAGGTAGCAATTCACTCTTGTGCAGTATCCTGTTGGTGCATCTATTCTTGCATTTGCTCATCATTAACATAAAGGCTCAACTTGACTTGAACTCATTCTATCATTTGTCTTTTCAGAAACTTAGTTTCAGCCTTGTTTGAGTAGTTTAATGTATAAGAATGACAGGGAGTTTGTTAAAAAAATTGTTTTTAACTGTGTGCAAATGAAGCTTACATGATTCACCAAAACAAATGAAGATTACATCGGATGGAAGTTAGTGAGAGTTCACCTGTTAGGATGTGATAAAATGTTAAGTTACTGATAGTGTCTTTGTTCATTCCCCTCTGCTTTTAAATGTAAAGGGTTCTTCTTCAACTGTGAAGCTATGATTTGTTCTGTAACAATGCACTTTTCAAATTGTAAAAATACTAATGCTTGTAATCAGAATGTTTTATGATACCCTTGAAAGAGATTATGGGTGCTTCACCTAGCAGTAATGGGAGATATTTTCTTGATGACCTGGACTCAGTTGTGTAAATAATAATGTGCCACAAAATCCAGTTCTAGAGAAGCAATTCAAACATCTACTAATCAACTTCAATCACAGATGACCTAGCAAGGGATTTTAATCCTGTGATTTTGAATGCGGGTCAACAATAACAATAAAAGATCACCTTACTGCCAATCTTGGATTTTGAGGAATGAAATGTGTAACTTTCTTACTCATTGTTTATCTCTAAGATGAGGTTCATTTACACATACTTGATATCCGGCTACAGTAAACAAAATGCATGTGCTTGTTTCCTCTCAGAATTGTAGCCCGACTTAATTGCAATGAATTCTTCCTGCCTTTACTGACATGTGGTTCTCCTTATTTCAGATAGTGAGCTTTTTGTTAACCTACACAGCTATGGATGTCAATGCCATCAATAATCAGAAGGAAACAGCCTTGGATTTAGCAGATAAACTTCGATATGGAGATTTAGCTTTGGAGATCAAGGAGGCCCTTGCAGAATGTGGTGCCAAGTATGCCAGGCATATTGGGAAAGTGGATGAAGCAATGGAACTAAAAAGAGCTGTGAGTGATATAAAGCATGAGGTGCAATCTCAGCTTATACAGAACGAAAAAACTCGAAGGAGAGTTTCTGGAATTGCTAAGGAATTAAAGAAAATTCATAGAGATGCAGTTCAAAACACCATCAATTCTGTCACTGTAGTTGCTGTACTTTTTGGTTCAATAGCATTCATGGCTTTGTTCAGTTTACCCGGTCAATATCGAAAAAGGCAACCAGAGGCAGGGGAGGCAAATATATCTCATGATGTTGCCTTTAGTGTTTTCTGCCTTTTGAACGCTACTGCTCTTTTCATTTCCCTTGCAGTTGTTGTTGTTCAAATCACTTTGGTAGCTTGGGATACAAGGTCTCAAAGGCAGGTTGTGTCAGTGGTTAACAAGCTGATGTGGGCCGCATGTGCCTGCACTTGTGCGGCTTTTCTTGCTATATGCTTTGTGGTTGTTGGAAAAGAAACATGGCTGGCTATTAGCGTCACACTTATGGGGGCACCAATGTTACTTGGGACTCTAGCATACTTGTGCTACTTTGTTTTTAGGCGACATTTTGGACTCCGTGGTGATTCCCAGAGATTAGTCAAGAGACCAAGTGGAAGCAAATCATTCTCATGGTCATACTCAGTAAATATATCAGATGTGGAGGATTATGATTCTGATCTTAAAAATATCTATGCTCTATAAGTATTTTAACTTGAACTGATATCCTCCCACCTTAATGGAAAGTGAAATGTTCACTCACTAGGACTCAGCTGCTTAATTTGCATTTGCCTAGTAAGTTTTACACAAGAGAATCAGTTGGATAGGCTAATACATATGAGGGATAATCAGAAGTCAGATTTGGATTTATGTACATGGAAAAAATAATACAACGAAAGTCCTATGAAAGCTTGTATCTAGCTCTAGATTTTTGAAAATGGTTCAGCTCCAAAATATCCTTCCATAGTTCCTTGGTGCTTGCAGAATTGTTGGCTGAGTTGCCTACCTAAATTGGCAAATCTTGCCTTGCAAGTGGATGGTTTTATTTGGTGGGATTTTTTGCCTTCTTGTATTAAAGAACCTTTCTTTAGAAAAAGATTAGGACTACCTAGTTATAGATTTTGCTGGTTGTGGGTTTGGTTTGGTCCCCCCACTTTTTATTTCTTGTATTTATTCCTGCTTTTCTTTTTTAATAAAACATGAGTATGCTGCATATGATCCTTATGTTCAGTGGTGCCAACCTAGTTGGAACCATTGATCCTATTGTGATGCAATGCATTCTCCACTTAAAAAAAATGGTTGTGTTTGGAGCTTGGACTTCAATTTGTTGATTAATGATATATTACTAAGCATGATTGAGAGGATTTTCTCTGCCATGAAGCTGAGATGGAAAGTAATTTATTTATGTGTTTCAGGAGTTTGTTGTGGTAACAAGGAAATTCAATGAGGTAATTTAGTGTCTTAAAATATAGGTTGACAAGAGAGTTATCACAGCATTTTTCCTAGTTACTTTTCTATTTTGAAGCATGATCTCAGCACTTTTTGGTTATTATACATAGCTTTTCAATTCATTTAGTGCAATTTTGGAGAATTGAGAGTTGGGGACAAGTACAATAGAGATATACATAATTAAATTAACAAAACAGACATGGTTCATGGTTGGTTGAAGATACCCCGTTGACGGAATGTCCATTTCTCTACAGTATGCTAAGGATGAATTGATTCAATTGAAAGGCAAATAGAGATGTTAGCATAGTTATCGTGTTAACCGGCTAACTTATGAGTTTATTAGCCTATTTATCTTTTGCAAATTAATTTATGAATAAATTCTTGTTTTAGTAAAGTCTAGACAGACTTTATGTAAATTATATAGATCCTCGACTTACTATCAAATTAATAAATTAAAAAATATATCAAAATGATAGTTTTTTTTTTTTGTTATTTTTTATGTGTTTAGGGTTTTAATATATCTCACTTCTAAAAACATCAAATTTTTCATTTTTCAATCACACTCTTGATGAGTATTATTACTATCACATTTACAAATTATTATCTTTATAATGATGTATTATTATTTTATTTGACTTAGTTATTTAAATATCTTAAAATTTATGATTTACTAATTTGATTATTATGTTCTAAAATGTTTAACTACTATATTATTTATAAATATTTTGTTATTATCTTTATATAAATTAAACTCTTATAAGTTTACAATTTCATAAATCGAGTTTATTTAAGTAGCATAAAATTTATGGTTTACTATTTCCATAAGCTTCCAAAAATCCCACAGTTTCACAATCTTATATATTGCCTCATCAATTAAATTTGGTTGGATAAAATTTGATTTCAAACACATCTTTGAGACTTATAAAAACACACAGACACATCTTTAAGAAAACTTTGGAAATGTATAACACTTCCATAAGGAGTCTTCGTATTTCACTATTATGAGTTGTCAACCCTTGATAATCGCTATTACTATTAAGCAAAGCCAGAGGAATATGTCCTTAAAATATAAAAGCTTAGTTTGGTGAGAGTAGGATTGTCTTGTGAATAGGGATGACAATCACACTCGTCCCACGAGTACGATCTGTCATTGTCCTGTCTTTGATGAGAAAGCCTACATGAACTAAGGGTCGGGTTGGGTTTTCCTTGTCTAAGAAAATCGAGGTTGGGTGGGGATGAGTTTGTTTGTCCTTGTCCCCGTCTCTACCTTGCTTCTATGTTAAACAAATTTCACACTTTTATAAACCATTAAAACATAATTGTGCAAGAATCACAACACTATGACTAAGACCACAATGCTGAGAAAGATGTATTGTGAGTAATTATATACTTTTTAAATTAAAATATAATTAATAACTTAAGATATAATTAATCTAATAATAAATAAGGAAATTTAAATTGTAAATAATAATATAATAGGCTACCTGCGAGTATACTGAACCGTAAATATGTGACAGAGATTTAGATAAAAATAAAAATTTTATACTTGCTTTTTTTATAACCAAACCCGTTCTCGCCCAACATTTTTCAGGGTCAGAGATGGGAAGGGTCAAAGTCACTCTTATCCCACCTCATTGTCATCCCTACACATAAAGTAATGCTTCTATTGCTCCCAAGATGGAAGTCTTCTTATATATATTTTTTCAAACCAATCAAGTCCTTTTATTTTTTAAATTAAGCAAATTTTATTTTATTGGTTTTCTTCTAACTAAAACTTTAAAATTTTATTTTCTACTTATTTTATTTTTTTAAATCGATTCGATTATGTCATTTTAAACTTTCTACTATAAATTCACTAACAAAAACATTAACTTTACCTCACAAAAACAGTTAAAGTCCTTTTGAACACTAATTTTACATACCATCCTTCAAATTTTCTTAATTTTTTCTAGCTTATAAACTTTTTAAAATTATTTTACACCCTAAATCCATCATAAACCTTTTGAACAAAAAAAAACATCATAAACCTTCAAATATATATGATATAAACCACCATGAACCTTCAAAGTGTCGGGAACAAGTTTGGGTTGGGAAATCTAACTTCCTATTAAACAATTATACACTGAGTCTGGATCAATTAATTTGGAGTCAATCTAGATCACCCAATTTAGAGTCAATCTGGATCATCCAATCCAGAGCCAGTTCAAATCAGCCAATCCAGAACAAGCAATATGTAGCTTGTTTTTTCAACATCTGAATTGGATAATCTAGATTACGTAAAATTTTTTGTGAATCTGGATAGGGTAATTCGAAGGTTTTTTAACAAATATGAATTACCTCATCTAGGTTCATTAACAACTTATTTTTACAAGTTTAGAATAGTTAATTCAGATTTGTAAAAATACCTCCAAATAACCTAATTCAATGCACAATTATTTTTCGAATTCCACCTTCGAATTTACAGTAGAAATCAAAATAAAATGAGGAAAAAACTTACCAAATGATAACCTATGTCAATTGCCAGGAGAGGGAGGGAGATGTAGCAAGAGTCCAGATTAAGCAATGGAGAAGATAAAATGCAACAAGAGGCAAAAACAGATGAAGAATAAAACACGAGCACCACGGTTGTCGTTGTCATCACAGGGAAAGAGGAGAGTTTCCAACAATGTAAGGTTATGAGAATTTTTACCTAAAGACATTTTTGTCTTTATCAAAGTATATGGAGGTGCATGGAGAAAATTAGGAGGTGCAGGATAAAATTGGAGGTGCAAAGAGAAAAAGTCCAATTTTCATGTCTCATCCAAGCTCAATGGTTTGTCAAGCCGAGCCCATTTGACTAATTTTTCTTTATTTTGTCTAAATTTATATAGATTTAAAAGAAAAAATAGAATAATCTTAGCCTAAATATATGCAATCTACATTTACCTATTTTTTGTTAGTTAATTCTAATCTTGAGCCAATCTATTTAAATTTGGTTATATATAAAAATTTACCCTTACCCATTTCAAATCTATTAAGTATAACTTATTTGTTTTGACAACTCCAAATATGAAATAAATCACCTTAAACTATGATGTACATAGTTGATAATAAATAACCATATTACCCCTTTACATGCCAATTATTTAGCCACATAAATACAAAGATGTTAAAGTAATTTTACTATAATTATTTCTATTTTAACATATAGAAAGTAAATCAACAATAAAGTCAAGTCAGAGTCGAAAGTGAATCAAGGAACAGTGATTAACTCAACAATAATGTAAGTTGTATCATAGACCAAATACTTTTTACATGTTCTTCACAGCTTGAATTATTGACAAATTCCTGAAAAAGTATTTTATTTCAACAAATGCTTTTACTAGTCGTGGCTTATGATTAGAAATAGGGGGAAAAAAAGTTCCATGCAAGTCAAATCATAAACGAAAGCGTATCAAGCAAAAGTGATAAATTCCAGTGCATATCAAGGAATTGTGATCAACTCAACAATGATGAAATTAGTTGTAGCACTTCTCCTTTTGAAATGTACAGCAATTTCTTGGCAAATGCAAACCCTTTGAGATGCTTTCAATAACCAATTTTACACCAGTGGTGATCGTTTAATTTTATTTATCTCATAAAAAATAATATTATTTTTAAATTTCTTTTCTTTGAATAAATAGAAGTTATATTACAATTAAATGGTGTTTTAAAAATAATAATATTAAATTGAACAAAATTAGTTATTTATTTATATTTAAATTATAATATAAATCAATTTTTTTATTTATATGAATTCAGAGACAATATTTCTTGATTAAAAAACAAATATCGGTCTTATCAGTAAGGCCGGTCTAACACGCTTTTGGTTTAAAACAAATTTTAAGATGAAACATCTTTTTAAAATATAAAATAAATGAAGCCTTTTAAACTATTTTAATTGAATTAATTTTCATAAGAAAATATATTTAAAAATAGATCTTTGATATAATCAATTAATGTATATTTTTGTTAATTTAAAAAAATTAATAATTATTTTTTAAGTAAAAAATAAAAAAATATAAACCTATAAATAATAAAAATATTAATATTAAATATTTTATTTTTTAGTAACCTATACTTTTTTTAACAGTATGCCTGCTTGACTGATTTGGGTACAACAAACTTCAAGAATATTACAACCAATAAATGCTGAAAATACAAAGCCATAATTACTGAGTATATGGAACTGTTTTTATTCATAAGTATTTCTTGAGTCTTGACAAAGAAAATAAAAAGAAAAATGCAATTCATTTTTTCATAAATTAAAATTATTTAATTATTTAAATAAGTTAAAAATCAAACTTTACAAAAAGTTAATATAAAAACTTTTACAAATTAGGAGACACATCAGCACGTACCAAAAGGCAACACACACGTGCCATGGAGGCTAGTTGGACCAGGGTCATATGATTAGTCTAAGTGTGAATCGGAATGTGCTAAATGATTAATCTTAAGATAATTTTATCATATAGGTTCTTTTTAATATCTTTTTCCTAAAAGTATTCATCGAGAAATTTATGTAAACATATCATATAAAGACAACCTAATGATCATATATCAAGGAAAGACAAGAAGAAAAAAGATACACACAATGATGTTGCAGAAGAATTTTGTTTTTATTTGTTCAACTAACTACACTATGCATGTAATTATGTAATGACAGGAGCTATTTTGCAGGGATGAAGAGAGGGTGCGTGAGTTGGTGTGGGTATGGGATGGAGTTCATATAAGCCGAGAGGTGAGGGATGGTAGTAAGTGAAGAGATATTCTGGAAATGCTAATCAATTTTCTGTGAAGGAGACTTATCGTTTAGTTTGTAGAGGATCTTCAACTCTCCAATCAATATTTTTTAAAAGGCTTTGGAGGTCTAAGGCATCCTCTAAGGTGGTGAAATTTGCTTGGAAGATAATTCTTAATAAAATTCCTGCAAAGTTGAGCTAGCTAAGCAATACATTATTTCCTTAACTGATGTTTTGAAAATTGGCTCTACAAAGATCTTAGTTGTGATTAAAAGATTTGTGTAATGCCTCATCCGTATCATTTTCCTTGATGTGTGTTTTTTATCTAAGCAGCTGAATCAATTTACCATCTTTTTGGTCTTAGTATTTATGTGGGGTTTCTTTTTTTTACTTCATTCTCTTGTAAGCTATTATTAACTATGATGTGTCCCTGTACTTTGTAAAATCTCCATGTCATGCTTTATGACATGCGAGAATTTTGTTCCCATGAATAAATTTTACTTTCATAAAAAAAAAAAAAAACTAACTAACTAACTACACTATACCATCTTAGTTGTAGTTTGTTTTGAAAGAGTTTGAATGAGTTAAGCTGTATTTCAAATTGCTTAAAATGTTTGTAATTCCAACAAATTATATAAGTAAAAATTAGAGTTATTAAAAAGGATAATTGCAACAAATTGACGTAAAAAATTGTTAATAAAAATGCAAACTGTTTTCATATCTCTACATTTAATCTGGATGAAAATATTGTCCCAAATTCGTGTTTTGTTTTCTATATCAACCAATTAATAAAAATCACGTCATTTAATAAATTTTTTAAAATTTTTTTTTATATCTTATATATCTCATTAAATAACATAATATTTATTTATTGATTGAATCAAAAAATAAAACATAAATTTGAAACAAAAGATTTTTATAATTTGGAACATAAGATTTTCATGTCATTCCATCCATCATGATTGTTGCCAGCTTTTCACCCGTAAGAGTCAGCCATGGTTTAATCTTTACCATTTCAGGTTAGTCAAGTAGAAAATTGTATTTAACCCAAATAAAAAAGGTAATCACAGGCATCATGTCAATAAATTAAACTCAATCTTATTAAACATATACGACTCTTGCAAATTACGTCCTTATTATATTTCATATGGCATTGGCAATAAATGATCAACAGGTAGACAAGATATTTTACTAAATCAAATATCTCCATCTAGCCCACGTGGTTTTTAATAAAAAAAAATAACATAACCACGTGGGTATCACGTTGTACAAAGTCTAAAGGATAGCCTAGGAAAAGCCCAAGCTTTTCTTGATTAAAAACCCCAAATTTTACCATCCCAACTTCTATAACAAGTGAATAAAATGAGCTACTATGATTTACAATTTTACAAATCATACCCGACCCCTCCTTGGGCAGAAGCAATATTAAAATTATAATTGTAGCTGCCCCGAACCTCTCTTTGATGATCTTGAAGGAGGAATATTAAGTTCAATAGACTGAGATCTTCTTGGCTCTACCTCTCTTTGTGCCTCCTGCATATAATGCTGGTAATAACATAAAAAACCCGAACAAAGCACAAGGATAGCTCAAATGATGACAAAAATAAGGCACGAAGGATAATATACTATGTTAATTGATGATAAATCAGCACCATCTCCTTCCTTTCCATTTCCCATATTCTCTATATTCTACGAATAATTACCCAACAATTCATGTGAAACATAAAATACAAAATAAACATGCAGAATGAAGAGATTAGCAACAACCTTTGACAATGAGGTGGAAATATTGCGTGACTTTGCCTGTGTTCTGGCAAGCACCCGATGCTGGCGCTGCATTTGCTGAAACTGCTGTAGCCTTGTAGCAAAATTGATTCCATTACTTGAGCTCCGACCACCTTCGGCTACGACACCATCCTCAGTGGTTTGAAATCCATCAGGCATGTTATGAAATGGGTAGGGATCCCCTGAAGGAATTCTCCTTAATTGCTGACCGTTGAGTGAATACAATGGCACAGCTTTTAAACGAGTCTTTAGTATCTTAAAGGCGTCACTTTGCTGCATAATAATAGTATAGAGTTAATATATAAACATCAAACCGCCTATTCCTGAAAGACGACTTGCCTAAGAAACAAAATTAACACAAGTCTTCATTATGCACCAAGTGTACATTGTAGAATGTATAACTGGCAAGAAATGAAGAAAATCAAGTTGATAAGCGATAGTTATCATCTTATGAATCACAATTCTTACTGGCCAGACAAACATATCCAAGGAAAAAAATATTACTGACTAGTTAAGAGAACATACAAGTAAAAAGAGCACATAAAAATTATTTTCCACAAGGCATTTTATTCATTTTTTGATAGGCAAGGCAATTTATTCAATAACACATGGGTGTCAAACCTTGTACGAGTACATATAGAACAACAGCTTGAAAACTAGACATGTCTTTTCCATGCCCTGAACAATACTATTTCCTCATCATTTATATCATTCCATGATTTTACAAATGTATTTAGGAGTACAACATCTAGATTGAATGAGGAAATTATAACAAAACCTCCCTTATTAAATTATATATAATCCCACCTTTTTATTTTTCTGTGCTAACAATTATTATAAGTTTGAAAATATTAAATTAACACTCCCCTAAATTTTACTCTGAAACTTCTTTAGATGAAACAAAAGTAATGGTTAAAAAAGTAAAGAGTGTTTATGTAATTACATGAAACTTTATAGGGTGTTAGCGTGTTATGCATAAATTGTCTAGAGGTCCATTATACACGAATACCAAATGTCTACAAAAATGAGTTGGATGTAATGGAAAGTAAACGCATAATATACCACATACTTTCCTTTAACTTACTAGTGCCTTGAAATAAGAAAATAGGCTACATTAAGAATACACCGATGATCAGGGAAATAATACAAAGCCAAATGACGCTTCTTAACACAAAAAAGAAATTAATATAGAGAGATAATTCAAGTGTTGTAACCAATGCAAGTCTCAAAAATCATCACCAAAGTATTTGAACTCATCCCATTCATAAAAGGAAATCAATGCTTCAACAACTTCTCAACATATTACATTAGAGAAAAAACTAAGATTTTATCGATCTGTAGAAAATATGCAAGCCAAGCCTATACATATTGTAGGTTGCAGAACCTATACATATTGGTCAGGGCTAGGTGTCAATTAAGACCAAGGTTTCAAATTGTAGGTTGCAGTGGCATTAAGGTTATCGCGGTCATGGATATTGCAGTTTTTGTGATGCAGATTGCAGTTATTGCAACATTATTATGGCACAATTTTGCACAAAATTATACTACAATGCTTTATATCATATCAGATAATTCATAATAGCATATAATTAATAATTTAAATTGATTGCAAACTATTTTAAATTAATTTTGATCTTTAAATCATTTTAAACCTTAATATTTTAGAACCTAATCAAATCCTTTCATTTCTCACCTAATTAATCAATTTTCACTCAATTAATCAATTCCACTAATTTCTCATTCAATTAATTAAATTTTATAATTAAAAAATTTGAATAAACCTACTCATATTTTCAACTTTTAATTTTAATTTCGATTTCCTACCTTTTTTTTCTATCCCAATATTCCACTGTCACCTTTTTTTTTTTATAAACTAATTTTATATATTAAGGGAACCAAGAGCCTAAATAAAAGCCCTTTGTTAAAAGAGAACCATTAAACAATATGGCCAACATCTAACAGTGTAAAAAGACAAGCATTGGTCTTCTTCTTGACCAGATCGATGCAGTTCTACATCTTTCCCTTCTCCTGGCTAACTTCTCTCTATCGTTTGATCTCACAACTTCTCCCCTTTCTCCTCTAATCTAACAACCCTTTGCCTTTCTTCTCCCATTACCAAGGCCCATTTTTTTTTATTGCAACTATAACACCTGTTGCGGCTGTTAGCTAAATACAGATGCAACTAGCAGTGGCACAAAGTGGTGGTAATGCCTTTTGCGGCTGCAACACTGCTTTATTGCCTGCGATTTTTAACCCCACCGTGATTTTCTTCCAAATGGTAACATTAGCCTCCGACACTGTTGTTGCAGACAATATTTAAAACACTGGTTATAACTGTCTAGTAACTAAGACAGCTAGGCAAAAAATACAATGCAGAAGAATAACTCCAAAGAAGAGTGCTCTCTCTTACACAACAGGTAAAAAGAAGTCATTTGCAGATACCTGAGGAAGCAACATGAGAAGACCATACAATGCCTTGAATAACCAAATATATCTTCCTGGTTCAAGAAGCTGCAAATTAAATAATGATTCAACACAAGAAAAACCATTTAAAAACATAACTATCCCTTTACACAATCAAAAAGAGGAATGAATGAATGATCATTAGTTGATTAATCTCATGTAATAGAAAATTATCCATATCAAACACAATAAGAAAATGGTAAAAGCTAACATGAAGACTGGCACATGACGAGTATAAGTTGAGAGTGTCAATAAAGTGCACCACAAAGGGATGGACAACCTCATTAAATATCCATATATACGATTTTATGTTTATAGAAATATGGCTTTCAAATTATAACAGCTGATGTATGCATCATTTTTCCTTCCCTTAAAAGTGAACCCAAAAACCCAGTCAAAGGGTTTCCACATCACAAAGAATTATAATTCTTACAAATGCACAATTGCCATTGGGATAAGTTATGAGAGTGGGGTATAGTAAATCAATCAGAGAAATGGAATCTGTATTTAAAATTTGATATAAATTACAACAAAAAGCTCTTTCTGAGTATGCACCCTTGATATTCGATCCATAATATTTTTAGGTCATTTTCTTTTTGTATGTGTGAATTATTTAGGACCTGTTTGGATACAAGCTAGAAGAGCTTTTGCATGCTTCTCTATTGAAAAGAGTTTTCCCAGTAGAGAAACTCTAAAGCTCTTCTAGTTAACATTACCATATTTTATGTGGAATGCTCCCTCCAAATATGATACGGGATAAACAGAGTAAGATAAATTTTACAAGTAATGCCTATTAGAGAACTCATCCTATTAATGTGTTAAGTGTTAACCTCCACCTTTTCAGTTAAAAAGAAGAAAGAAAAATGATGACTGCATCAGACGTATGTTTACCACAGATTCTCAACGTCTACTAGAGGTTTGATCTAAACAAGAACTCTTTAGTATTTGGAGTGTGGAAAGATAAATGAAACCTAAAGAAAATTATCATATTCAAGAATAAAGTAATTATTTTATATTTTAGAAAAAATAATAATTAAAAAAATCTACATTGATTCAAAAACTCCATATCCATCATGTTTTTCCAGACTAAGTACAAATTACAAAATATATGTTATTATTAAGACTTAAAAGATACATACTGATGAAACATGCTGTTTTAATAAGCACCTGCAGTCGAAGATAAGCAAAGATTGGAGTTTCCATCAAGCGAATCAATTTATCCAGTTGGACCAAAAATTTGACATTAACGTCCTCCTCCGCTAGTGATTGAATCACAGCACTGGCATGTTGGTAAGTCTGTTGGGGGAGACAAAAATGAGGTCATGTGATCAAACATTGCTAAAACTAGAATCCACAAGAATAATGTTTACAATGTGTATATGTGGCATATTTACACTTGCTAGAGAGAGAGAAACTTGAAATGGCATTGGCAACCAATAATCAGAAATGTATTATAGATACCTACCTGAGCTAAAAAGCAAAGACTTATAATTGCCATTGGAGAATGACACCAAGAGGCATACAGAGAAACATACAAGTCCTTCCCGGCAGGATTTACCAATGATTGCTTCAAAAGATCTCGAATCTCAGATAATTCCGTTGATGTAAGTAAGATCAAATTCAAAGCCTGGAATATTTATATTTTTAGAAAGGGAAATAAACAAATGCAGATGAATACTAGTTTAGAAAGGACAGTCTAATCTTCAGACTCGTGAAAAAGAAAATAATAGAACAATGGAACAAAAAACAAACTGTAATATTGATTGAATAATCAATTCAATAAAATAGATTGAAGCCTACACTGGAGAATCATTGCGCATTATTGGATAAACAACAAAAACATTTTCCTGCCAAATAGCAGAAGCTTTGACCTTTGGAATCTCAAGCTTCAAATTCCAATATAGGACAAATTATTATTTTGAAAAGAAAAAAACATCAATTTAATCATCCAAAGTTACAAGTCACCACATTGGTCTTTTAAAAATTTGGGTCAACAAATTAGTCCCTAAAAGATTAAAACTATTACCATACTAGAACTCCAAAGATTTTGTTACCAATTTACATCATTAAAGATTTAATTTGTCACCCAAGTAATCACTCAAAGATCTACAATGCATCATATTGGTTGTTATGGAGGACAAAAATGGTTCAAAATAAGAATCTTTGAAGGCATAGTCTAAAGATGGATTAAATCTGAGGGAAAAAATCTAAAATGTCAGGATTAAAGTAATAAAAATAATCTGAGGGATTCAGAAACAAATTAAAGCTTTGAGGGACTAATTTTGCAATGAAAGGAATATTTCAGAAACTAATTTGATTGGCAAAACTTTTGAGGCGTTAATGTAGTGATGTTTATAATTTGGGAGGATCAAATTAAGGGTCTTCTCCTCTTTTTTTTTTTATGTAGGAGGGCCTTCTCTTTTAAACATGAATGATTGGTATATCCATCAGTGAGATGAGTAAGCCTACCCATAACCAAAAGAAAATTTCCAACTGTATAATAAAAGTAGAAACCACCACCCACGATTGTAAATAGTTTTGTCTTCCCTTATTCCCTTCCATCCCCATAGGCCATAACACAATATATTAGCAAAACAAAAAAAAAGGAAATCCATTGCAGCCATTATTTAGCACTTGGGGAATTCACAAACCTGAACCATAATTGATGCAAAATCCAAATCAGATTCTCCTTCTAATATTGTAGAAAGTTCACGGTAGACTCTCTCAGCATTCAAAAGAACACAAAGACGGCGAATTATCAATGCACCACGCCTAGAATTTATAATAAAAAAATTAAAAATTTAATGAATGAAAGAGTGGATATTATTATTAATAACACATTAGCAGACTATAACTAGAAGAATACATAGGAAGGAAATAGCTTACTTCTCCAAAAGAGAATTATCTAGTCGGAAATTGTGAACTAGGAAAACAACAAGCTGCCGGAAATGGAGGGGATCTCTTGCAATGCATGCATGAACATCAAGAACAAGAAGCACAACCTAATCAATATTACCGAATTGAAATGAATTAGGGACAATTCAAGTGAAGTATTGATTTCCAAACTACACAAAAATAGCATACAAGGGAATGTTAAAAAATATCACTTTCTTATCCAGTCGAAAGTCAAGCAATCTTTTATACAAACCAAACCAGAGATAGAACTGGTGAGATGGTCATTAATCGATTGGTTTGACCACAAATTTGTGGTTACATCATGATCAAACTATGGTTGAACCAGACAATAATGTTCAAACAGTAGACATAGCTGGTTCACGATCTCAACCTCTTTAACTGGATGATTTGCTAATATCTATCTGTTAAAATCAGAGAAAAATAGAGAAATAATGGACTAAAACACTGTGTGAATACACAGCAGAAACATGTTTATATAGACTTATTTCAAAATTACACATGAATATAAAAGATATTGTTTCCTATAATATCGAAGATAATATACCTACATACTATATTTAAAATAAGGATAATATCTAAGATTCTCAACACTCCCCCTCAAACTAGACCTTATTAAGCATTCAGTTGTTACAAGAAGCAACAAAATTGAGTTCTACCATAAAACAGTATTTGGAAAGACAACTCAGGAATGTTAGCAAAATCAGGAAATATTGCTAGAAATATAACATTGTCAAATAGCTGGAATATGCATCAGCCTAAGAAAATTCATGGCAAACAGTGCAAGTTCCAACTTTCTTAAAACCAACATTTGGAGGTTTCAAACCAAATATTTGTCAAGACCCAAAATTATTTAAACTGAGAAACATGTCGGACAGCGTCAGGTAGGCAACTAGAAAGTTCTTAACGAAAAATGAGTGGTGAGCATAAGGCAGTGGCCGAAAAACATGCTGAAAAGGAATGACAGTAGGATAAACACAGAAACAACTCTTCATCAAAAAATGAAAAGGCAAAAGGTGCTAGTAAATCATTAGCAAAAATCCTCAAAGAACCTTGATGGTATTGGTCATGGCCGGAATAGTCATCAACAATCATCGGAAAATTCACTAGAAAAGGAAGACATACAAAAATCATTGTCGAGGGGGGTAGGTTTTAGAAGGGGAAAAGGAGCTCACCAGGACCCCCGATGAGGAATGCTTTCTCATTATTCCTTTAACCTAGCTCTGATACCATGTTAAAATCCAAGAAAAATAGAAGAATAATGACTAAAACCGTACGTTTGAATACACAACAGAAGAATGTTTATATAGACTTATTTCAAAATTACACATGAATATAGAACATATTGTTTCCTATAATATCTAAGATAATATGCCTATACACTATATTTAAAATGTCTAAGATTCTCAACACTATCTATATGGCCTTCAAACAATAACAAACATACACTCCATTTTCAGAAACTAATTTTCATTTAAGAAATCACTTGAAAGTGTTTTTCCAGACATTTTGTTAGAAGCCACTGCTGTGGCTGATACACCCTTGCTCATGTTTGGATTTGTGGCAATAATTCAGGCATTGGTCACAGGCTTAATATTATTCATGTGGAGATGACGAGTTTATTGGCAGGTGGGGAAGGATAACTAAGATTCTAGGAGAACATAAGGAAATTTATAGGTATACTGCCAACAAGAAATATGGGGAGGTGGGTTGCATTGTTCCTACTTCATTCAATTTTTGGATACTGATATTGATATGTTGGTAGCAGGGATGTTGAGTTAGAGGATATGTATTTTGTATGAAAAGGTGTATTTATAGTGTGTCCTCTTTGTAAGGGTGGGTAACCCTTGTACCCTTTATTCTCTTTCTCAATAAAAGTTCCTTTTTGCTTATAAAAAAAAGAAGTTACTGCCCATGATATATAATTATGTGGCAAAGTGTTTTCAATGATGACAAAGTGGAAAATAAAATTTAAATTTTAAAGCAACAACTTTAAGCACAAATGGGAACAGAGCGCTCCTTCAAAATAATGGGAAGGTTTGAACTTGGAATCACAAATCATAAATCAGCACCATGATAGACTATTGGCTCATGTGAGAGATGAAACTCAAAACTAGCACAGGGCTTCAACTTTCAAGCCAACAAAATGGGGCACAACACTTCGAATTCAGAATCACAAATCGCAGAAAAGGTAGGAAAAGAATGAGAAATGAAGAACCCTAATCGGGCAATCTAATTTGTGCAGAAATCACAATTCAAAACTATCCACCCCAGCATCATTTAATTAAAATTTGCTCCCAGCAGGAGTGCTGGACTTGCTGACTCAGGCTTGAACTAGTGAGTTTGAATAAGTATGTGCTTGAACTAGTGAGTTTGAATAAGTATGCACGAGACTACCCAAGTCTGCTCAAATCTACACCTAAAATAAGTCTACAACCAAGTTGACTTGAAATAAGCACCAGGACTTGTAAACTCATCCAATTCTACAAGTTGCTTCACAAATTTGATAGCTATGTTAAAGACTAATGAAATTAGTTTATTTAGTAAATTTTAATTAATAATAATAGTATTTAATGACACAAAACATAATTTGAGAAATAGTTTTTACCACCAAGTATGACTTATATTGGTAATAGAACAATTAATACATCTACATGCATATAGAATGAGGGTATGTCTCAATTGATTTCACAATAAATTAAAGACTTAAAAGGAAATTAACAATCAATACACAATTACACATAAAAAGTGGGTCTATGTTTCTTCTAATTAGAACTGAAAATCCACTCATTTGTTTCTCATATAAAGGACCAGAGAGTGTTAGAGAATAGAAATTCTAGACCACATCAAATTCCACAACACCTAAGGTAGGGGGGTAGTGACTTAGAATCTCTACTACTTGTGATTGTTTGTCTTGAGATAATATGCATGCACATCTTTGTAATATTTTGATAAACACTATAAATCATGGGCAAAGACACAACTACTTTAGAACATATAAGATCACAAGAAATAAACAATTTCATTTAATGAAATAAAAAATAGAAAAAAAATGCTATCACCATGACACTACCTCATCAGATGAATCTGAAAGTGCTTTGAGGAGGGTATCAAATATGTCATTCAGAAATGTCAAAACCTGTTTCAGACAAGGAAAGCATGTACATAATGGATTCACACCCTTACAAAATATTTCATGCAAATTGAAAAGTAATAATTCAATGAGGCTGGTATTAGAAAAATGAAGTATTGCACAAAAAGGGAAAGATTACCAAACTAAAAGGCATGGATAGAACATGGGACATGAATGCAACACAACATAACACAAAGATACTTCAAATTTCAGAAGTTGCAGGAGATGGCACTGCTATAGTATGCATAAAATTAACAGCTTTATTAGCATCACTCCTTGTAGCTGATTTTATGCAACTAAAGGTGGAAGATTTTTCTCCAGTAAGAAATCATTTCTAAAAATTTTGCATTTCCAATGCAATAAATGCTGTATTTTCCAATAAATAACTTTCCATTTATAATTGCTTCAAACTAGCACTAACCCCTTTCAAGGGATGATTATCCCTTGTACCATATATCCACTTCTCTTCTACGAATGAATAAAAAAGTTATCTCTGATTTTTTAAAAAAAAAAAAAACTATATTTTTGTGTTTTGTGATAAATCAGCAAAGAATTAAGATGGTTTGGGTGTGTGCAAGGAAGGGAACTGAAGGCACTGGAGAGGAAACTACATCACATGACATTTAGCATTGTAAGGGAGACCAAAAAAGATATTGAAGGGAATTATTAAGAGGAATTTCACAGTTAATAATATCCCAGCAAATTTGGTTTTTTGACCGAACCTAATGGTAACATACTAACATATGATCCATTTAGCCAACCTCATCCAATAAGATAAAACTATTGTCATTGTTGTGATAAAGAACGAAAGCTATGTTATAAATTCAATCAATTTGATTGTCGTGACTCGTGAAATGACATCATCCAAATTAGATTTGAATGATTCTATTATTCAGCTTTTTCTTTCAAAGCTCCCTTTTATCCAAAAGCTTTTTTCAACTTATGAGGAAAGCAGTAAAACTGTTTTTTTTTTTCTTTTTAGCTTTTTGCAGACCAAAAGCATTCTTAGAATGTGAGATCAGGCCTAACTCAACCCCAAAAGCTAGCTCAAAGGGTGAGGATTGCCTCTCACTTATCTATTGTATTTTAGCAACTTCAATTAATGTCAATTGGTTTTAAGATGAAACCTAACATGGTATTAGATTCTATAGCCCACCTTGGTTGATTGCCTAATATATTCTAGTAGCTCGCTGTGTCGGCACTTGGCAAGCATATGTGGAGGAGGGGGTTAGGAAGTCCAACATTGCCTGTCACAGTTCTTGGATGCAGATTATATATCTATTGGGCGACTTCCCTCAATGCCAATTGTTTTTTAAGATGAAATCCAACAAGCATAAATATTTATTCTGAATTTTTTAACATGTTTTTAATTAAAAAAGAAATATTTTTTGGAAAAAACACAAACAAGCATATGCCCTTATTAGCTACGACCTTTTCTACCATAATAAATTAAACCATGTCAAATAAAATTACTGTATATCCCTTGCTCCTGGGAATAACCAAAAGGAAAGCATAATCTTATTCGATATTCAAGCAAAAGGTAAAAACTCTCAGTAACTTATAATTATTAATCAATAGCATTATTGTTAAATAACTTCCATGGTGGTGCCATAGCGCAACAGCATGGCAGATTTTTTGTCAACAACTATAGACACTTTGTGAAGGGATGCTGCCCACCATGGCAGAACCATAAAGCGCAATGGCATGTTTTTATAGCAAAAGTTTGGCCTTCTACTATGTTCCGCCATTGGCATCCACCATTGATAACACTGATAAATAGAAATAAAACTCTCAGTAAACCTACAAACTAAGGCTTGTAATGATAAGGCAGAAATAACAGAATGTTTCCAAATATTTCAGAAATATCCAAACCAGCATTGAATTGAGCTATATGACAAAACTATATTAAGAAACAAGATTAAGTCCACATATTCATAACCGCCTCAAGATATATCAAAATAAAAGCTCAATTCAATCAATCACCTCAGTACGATGTCTATATAAAAGGTTTGATATCCAGTGCAATGCTTCAATTCGAGTAGCCTCCCATTCACTAGACAGTTGCCTAACCAGTCAAACCATTCCCAAAATCATTCTACAGAGCAAAGAGTGCAAAATAGAGTTGGCTAAACTAACAGACCCTCATAATCATTTCCCAATAGTTATTGGGTTCCCAAAACACTACAAACCAATGATTTTTCAATAAAGACTAATTTCAAATTGAAACCTAGCCATTTTCCCTGGTTAGAAAAACCACACCTCCTAGCAATGGATAGGATTGCTCCTACATCAAATGCTTCAGCTGGATCTGTCTTGATTGCACGTAACTCTTCGTTGGTTTCACGAGCAACCTTATACATAAGCCACAAAAAATTCCCATATAATTGCTTTCCATCACAATCAATACCAAAATTAAACATCATACAAAACAGAGAATTTAAAAAGGTAAATTAAAAAAAAAAAATGTGAAGGGGAGGGGAGAAAGTGAAAGCTCAAGTAAGCCTACCACTCTAATTTTATCTTCTTTATCAGATATGCAAGGTAAAATGGCCCCAAGAATATCGCCATAATATGGAACAAGCTGGTCTCCACCAAGTTTGACAAACTCATTTATCTATTAAAGCATGAAAGCACAGACATTATTTAGGGAAAATAATAATAAACAACAAGCTATAGATAATAATTTTGACTAGAAGCCAACACTAAATGAAAGTTGATTACAATAAATACTTGTTCAACAAGTCTAAACATTGCAATACCACTCACCCATGTGATAGATGTTAACCTAGTAAATTCATCTGAAGAACCTGCCCTTTGTACCAGTATTTCAGCCATTCGACCATAATCTACAGACTTCAACAGTAGCACTGCTCGAGTCAGAAAATGACAAATGAACAAAACATGTTGCTTTTGTTTCAACATATTAGGTGAAAATGATGCAAACTTGTTCATCACATTCACAGTTAAAAATGCACAAACAGAACAGAGTCAGCAAAGTGATGAACCCTAAAATATGGGAAACATATGAAAGCAGGTAATGGCCAACAAGCAGAATTGCAATCTGAATAGTTTCGGAAGGCTTGCAAGTCCAACAACAAGAAAAAAAATACATTAGTGAAAGACTTACTGGTGAATTCTTAATTTCTTGAAGAAACTCAGAAAGAGCAGAATCAGCTTGCTGACGTATTTCATGACTTGAATCACTCAACATATTAAACAAACCTGAGATGTTTATGAACGATTAGGTGGTTTATATTGATTTTGTATATAAGATGTTAAGTTAATAGAAATATAAAAGTTGCTTCTTCAACTGATACACTTACCATCAAGAAAATCAGGAAGAAAACCCAGCATGTCAATATCTGGGACACTGTCCAATACAGTAATCCATCCTACCAAAAACTGACGGACATATGGATTCAATACATTCATGCGCTCCCTCAACAATGGTATAAATTCTTCAATACTGATAATCAAGATAGTAAAATGGAGGGGCATGAAGCATTACCAATCAGTCAGATTTCTGTATCCACAAGTCTTTTGAAATTTAAAACACAACAGGAAACAGTCATACAGAGAAACATTGAGCATAGAAGTAAGAAGAAGGTGCACCTGAACTGATCACTTTCAGTCACGATATCCTGTTTGAATAAAGTAACATTTAATCACTAGTTAATCAAAGGGAACAGTAATTAAAATCATTATTAGATCAATACCCATTAGAAAATATCTGATATGTGCAGTTGTGGTCACATGTAAATCTGCTCAAAGTATTGTTGGAGTTCAGGAGAAATTTACTAACCTTCACAAGTCGATCTAAGAGGTGAGCAGCACTTTGTACATTCGCATCTGAGTCTGCAGAAAGCTTGCATAAGGCATCAAAGATCTGGTTGAAGAATATAATAAAATCTCCTCTCACAACCTAGCATCAAAACAAAATTGACATAGGAGAATTTTACATTATCATATTAAAGGTTTATATAGGTAAGCAAAATTAGATCTTCACCTTTGCTATGTTGTATAATGCTTCACAAGCATAATAACGAACTCTGCTATCTTGATCAGCAAAAGAATTTAATACAGGTGGTACAATTTGCTGCAAATACAGAATATGTAGGTAAGAAGGAAAATGAATACACATCAATTCAATCCTTTTAGGTGAAATCGTCTTTTTTTGTTAACCATTTTAACATCGGCATGTCATGTCGATAAGAACAGTGAAACTACACCTATTACATTCCATTCATTGACATGCTTGAAATTGCAGTTTGATAATGCCGTGGTTTTCAAAATGCCTTGTGCCCTAGATGCTTCAAAAATGCATTTAAAGAAGGTTCAAACAACGGTAAAAAGTCATCAAATCCGCTTATGAATTGCAATTGTTTGCTGAAGATTATTGCATATCCAAAATTACAGAAATAGATGTACAGCTAAATATGTATACACAACTTCGAAATTGAAAAAGGAACTATTTTTATGGCCATATCTTTGGAAAACATCTCTCAGGGAGCTTCTGATCCATAGGTTTGATTGGAATTATCCACAGCACAGTTTCAGACATAACTTATCAAGCCAATGTGACTAACAACCAGTAACCTATTTTTATCTTAACCATAGGCAGAAAATAACACTATGCCCTTATAATAAATTATTGGTACTCATAATGAGAAGAGAAAATCAAAGACGCACTACAATCTTTCTCAAAAGGCTGTTTGATAAATCCATAATTCTTTCTTCATGTAACAGCAAATTAATCCCAAGTCCAAACAATTAAGGGAAGCTACGCTTGGCTACTGAAGCCTATACTCTTTCACTCAAGTGCGTGCATGTACACTGACACCGAGAGCTTGTCTATTCACTTCCACTAGTCCCACTGTCCCAGTGATCACTACCAAGCTTCTAAGATACACCACCCAAAATGAAATTTGCATAATTTAATAAGTGGGAAGAGTTCAATTGTAACCCATGACGACAATAACTAGTGATGAGAATTGAGAAAACCGTTACCTCAAGATGCTGGGCAGCTCCAGTAGTCAATCCAACAGTAGCAGCAGCCAAGCTTATCAATCCTCCCTTCATTAAAATTAAATAAAAAAGGCTCAAATTATTAAATTTTAGACAATAATTAGCCCAAATTAAAGATAAATAACATAATTAGCACTACCTTGCGGTGATTAGCTTGTGGCGAATAAGTAAATTCCGTAGTCAACAAATTGATGACAGCAGTTATCCTATCGTGATCCCCAGCACCAGCAAGCTGCTTCACTATCCCCTCAATCTATAATAACACAAAACCCTTTAAAATCACCAATGTACAAAAAAAACAAAAACTCACCAAATTGAAAACAACAACCAAAAATAGAAAGGAACAAAAAATCACGATTGTTGAAGAGAAAAACCTCGAGTGCAGCATTCTTGCGCTTCTCGTAGAGCTTGTCGGCGAGGTTGCGAAGCACGGCGGCCGGAATCACCGTAAGAGCTTCCGCCATGACAATCTAAAATTCGAAGAACAAATTGGGAATCAAATTCGTTTGCGAATCATTTCCTTCTCCAAACGAAACATCGTCGTCAAGAAGTGGACATCGGAAATGGCGAAGTTTTCTTGGAGAGTTTCATTTGCGTAGAAATGCGATTGAGAGGGAAAACTGAAAATCGGATCTGAGAAAAACGAAAATTGAAATTGAAACTGAAACCTAGAATTTTTTTTCTTTCCTTTTCTTAATTTTTGCTAATATTGTCTTGAATAGTTTCCGTTGTTGTGAAATTGAAAAGAAATTGATAGGTTTTTTAAAGAAAAATTGACCTCATCTCCCCTAAAGTCTTTAAGAATAGCACTCACTGTCTCTCGTTTTCAAAAAAACATTCACTTGTGTTGTATAAAAAATTATTTTACATAATGAATGAAAATTTGATGTAAGATTGATTTAAGATGCATGTTATGTTATAGCGAATTGAAACATAAGAATTCAAATTTTATTAAATTTAAGTCTCTGAAATGAGGTTTAAATTCTATAAAATCCTTTTAGAATTTTTTAAAATATATTTGTAGATAAACCTCATACAAAATCATGATTAAATTGAATTAAAAAGACTTGCATTTGATTTGTACTTAAAAAGTTTATAATATATTTTATTAAACTAAGTTTAGGTTGACCAAATTTTCTTTATTTATTTGGTCATTTAATTGCATAGATAATAGGTGAGATGTCATTTTAAGAAAAATACAATGAGTGAATATCTATTTAAAAACTAAAAATGTGTAATGTAAGTGTTATTTTATAAAGAGGCTAAGGAAAGTCACTCCACACACATTACAATAGTTGTGTAGGTAAAGATCTTTCATTTTTATTCTTTTTATGGATATGGATAATTCATAAATTCAATTCAACTCAATCAAACAGATGTGCTACTTATTGCATTTATCATTTTATTCATATATTCATCATAATTTTCAAAAAAATTAACATTTCCCTTATTTTTTCTCACTTTTCATCATTTCGGATCACAAAAAATAGAAGAATTTTTACAACATTGAGATTACATAATCCATAATGATTTTTAACACATCCAGATTATGTAATCCGAAAAACATACGTCAATCCTAAATAAATGTTTAGATTGCCTAATCTAAACATGACATTTACCTCCATGGGTTACCTAATCTGAATGCAGATATATAAGTCCTCCAAATTGACAATTTGGATGAGTCACAAATGTCTTTTCGGATTAGTTAATCTAGATTAGTCAAATATCACAAAAGGATAGGTGCACTTTCTTAGACACTTTTTAATAACCCCAATGAGCAAAATTAAAATTTTGAAAAACAACTAATTATATCAAAGATGTTGGTTGACTCACTTATAACCCAACAAGCCAGATTGAACCTATGGTGGGCCAACTTGACCTACCAACTCACCTAAATTTTATTTTTCATTATTATGTAAAAATTATTTTTTTTATTTTTTAAGTTTTAAATTATTATATTATTTATTTAACTTGTATTCTATGAAAATATATTTCTAGTTTGTTAGTATCATTTAATTAATATTTTATATTTTAAAATTAATATTTAACATATTGTAAATGTAGATTTTTAGTGGAGAATCATTTAACTTTTTTGTTTTATTTTTAAACTCATTAAATTTTAAATCATAGATTGTTTAGTTTTAAAGTTTTTAAAATAGTCAAAGTTTTTTCTAAAAAAATATTTATTGTTAATTTAAAAAAAAAGTTGATGAGTTGGTGGGTCAGCCATGTAATGAGTCGAGCCATACCCATTTTTAAAGCGTAAAAGCAATGCAAGTTGGGTTGGTCAGTCCATTTACAAAGTGGGTTAGGCCCAATAGGCTAATTGGCTCATTTGGATAGCTCTAGAGAGACAAATTTGATAGAGGGTGCAAATGTGTGGCAGGGGAAGGGGAGAACAATGGGTGAAAAAGGAGAGGAGTGAAAGGGAAAGAAAATCAAGATTTTTTTTAGTGAAGAATAGTTTAGAAAAATCATACATGGTTACAGATGTATAAGCAAAGTGATAGGTATAGTGAGCAACACTGAACAATTTTGGTTTAGGTCATGCAAATAATTGGGTCAGCTTTGACCCAACTCAATCATAGCCTATTGATATTCTGATTGGGTAGGAGATTTCTCCATGAACTTCTTAATTTCTCTTTGCACCTGTACAAGCCCAATTCGGAGTAAAAAAATACACCTCCAAGTTGGAGTGTAAGAGAAATTTTGAAGTAATGCAATCTCAAATGCTTGACCTATGATCTCTCCACTAGTTTGGTTCCTTTGATCAATTATTTTATGAAGGAGAAAAGAAATGGTGGTGGAAACGCCATTTCCAAAAGAGGAAGATAAGTTTGATGAAGTTAGCCACAAGAGAGAAGACATTTGAATGAGCGGAAAGCATTATTTATAGGAGTTAAGAGTGAGGGCTGGTTTTGATCTAGGAGATGTAGCCCTTGCTTAATTAGCTAAAAAAGCTAACTAACACAAGATTAAGTTTTCTTAATCCAAATCACCCAAGATTAACACACTAAGTTTATCTCCTATCCTCTAATTAGCACCTATCATGGGGAATAAGGGGAGTTCATGTGTTGGTCGTGAAAAAAGTGTGAGAATGGGTGTGAAACTCTAGGAGAAGGAGTGTATATTGGGTCACAATGTTGTGGCATAACCCATAGGGTTTTTGTCTCACACGCTCCCTCTATCTTGGGCTATTTAGGTCCAAACTTCTCACATACTCCTAAACTAACTAATGGCCCCTCACGCTCTACTAACTCTACTAAACATGGCCAAAATACATGGCCTAAAAATAAATAAAAGTACAAAATATTATTACAACCAAAATAAAAATACAAGATAAAGACTAGGACTCTATGATCTCCACTCTATTGCTCCTCTTAGCCAAGTCTTCTTCAATATTCCTAGTCATGGTCCTAATGGTGGAACCCTTAGCAAATAGGGAAAGAAAATCAAGATTTTTTAATGAAGGATATTTTAGAAAAATCATACATGTTTACAAGTGTATTAGTAAAGTGATGGGCATAGTGAGCAACATTGATAACTACCTAAATTACCTATTTTTCATAGGTAAAATAGAGTAGTTATTCTAATTCTTCCTCATTTAAGGCCTTACTTTCTTTCATTTTCACTTAAAATTAGATTTCACTAGGAAATTAGCTTTAGGTTTTCATTTATGCATGTTTTACTATTATTTTCTAATTTTTCTTTGTTTTGAGTCAGTTTTTTAGAAGGATTGAATAAATGTTGAAGAATAAGCAAATTTGGTGGTGTAGCATGTTCGAGCGCCCAACACCCAGTTCCTGACCGTTGGGCGCCCATTAACCTGAGAGCACTACATTTTTAATCCCAAACGCCCAACGGCTGCAATCTCACAACCCAGTGCCCACTATCGAAGTTGTTATGGTGTCCAACGGTCACTTTACCACCACTGGGCACCGATGCTAAGTCAGGTTACACAAAATGCGAAAATCCATATTTCGATACTCTATGGGATGAAAAAGACACACCAAAGGCCACTTGTGAGATGCCCAAACATGGTTCTTCACCATTTCCTCCATCTTTCACTTCCATTTTCCTACACTTCATCCCTTGATCATGTCCTCCATCCTCCTGGTTGGCTAGACCTATCATTGGTTTGGGTTTATTTGTAACTATGCCTGAACTCATATGTATATTTTAATGTTTTTAATGTAAAGTTTATTACTCATTGTTAAAGTCCATCTTTACCCTATGCTTGATTTAATATATTTTTATGTATTTTACTTGTTGAATGAACTCAAGAGAGGATTTTAACTTGTAAATGAGAAGAGCTTCCAATGGGATTTATTGTTTGAGAGAGTAAAACTCATTGATAATCTTAAACTCCTTTTCTTAAAGCAAGTTATTTGACTTGAGATTATCTACGACAACGATAGTTTAATACTTAAATAGCTTAGTTCTTTACTTGCGAGAGATTAATGTTAAGGATACTTTTATGAGTGATGGAAACATGAGTTATAAACACCAATTTGTGATTTATTTATGCATTTGAGGGGTGACATAGTGAGAATGAAACCCAACCAAGTTTTTATCATTAGTGTAACCACTCATTTTACTGTTTATGCTTTTATTATTACTTGCCTTAGTAGTTAATAGTATAAAAATTCATCATTTATTTATTACAAGCAAAATGTAATGAAATTTCCATAGTATCATCCAACTTCTTGTGGGATCGATCCAACATTTATCGGATACTACATACAAATTGTGCACTTGCTGGGAGTAGGGTAGAAAATTTGCTCAACAAGTTTTTGGCACCATTAACGGGGACTTGCATTTGATACTTATTTTAGTGATTTTTGCTTATCAATGTTCATTTATTATTTTTTTTATTTATTTAGTAGATTTTATAGTTATTATTTTGTCTTGTGCTAACCCACTACTCTAGTTTCCTTTCTCTTGTTTATGAATGGCAGAATCCACGCTTATCAGCTATTATTCAATCTGGAGATTGAAAGAACATTTACGAGGAACAACAGCTTAACAAGAAGGAGGAAATTTCTTGAGAAGTTATAGACCAGATTTCTACCCATATTTTCACCATGATTAATATCTGTTTTTAAGGAAAGAATTGCATTTTTATCGGCAAAACTCGCCTTTTAATGTTTATTCTTATTTTAGCCAAGTGCTTAAGAAACGGGCAAAAAAAAGGGCAAAATTCGGCCATTTTAGAGTAATTATTAAAAATCCAAGTCAGCATAGTTGTGTTCCATCTCAGCACAACTGTGCTAAGTCAACACAACCCAAAAGGTTAGCCAGAAGAAGCACAGTCATGCTTAGAAGCAGCACGACTGTGCTAAAATCACGAAGTTACAAGCATGATCGTGCTAAAAAACAGCACGATCGTGCTACCTTACTTGCGAAATAAGTCATTAAAATAAGCATGGTCGTGCTTAATTCCAGCACACCCCTGCTACGTGGGTCGTGATAAAGGCATAAAAAAAACCAAATCCTCTTATAAATAGGTTTGTGACCTAAGAGGTAAAGAACGACAAGAAAGTTTAGGGTTCGAGGCAATTCAGAGTACTCCATACAGTAATTCTTTATTTATTTTGATGTATTCTGTTATTGAAAAGATGTTTGGCTTTACATTAACCATGTCTGGCTAAGCCCCTTTTTTTCTGGGGTTGATATGTCGCTTTTTGTAATTCCCCCTTGCACTTTGCATGATTGTTTAATGTCATTCAATGATTAATTTATATCTCTGTGTTACCCTCATATATCCTAATTATTTGAATAGTCACGACCACTGATATTTGACCCCTACTTCTTTTTAGCACAGTCGTGTCATAACTTCATGATCTCAGCACAACCATGCTACTTCTAAGCATGGTTGTGCTTTCTCTGGCTAACTTTTTGGGTTATGTTGACTTAGCACGATTGTGCTAACCTGGATTTTTAATAATTACTCTAAAAAAGCCCAATTTTGCCCTTTTTTCTGCCTGTTTCTTAAGTACTTATCTAAAGTAATAATAAACACCAAAAAATGAGTTTTGCCAATAAAAATGAAATTCTTTCCTTAAAAACAAATATTAATCATGGTGAAATTTGGGTAGAAATCTGGTTTATCATTCTAGCTGAAGAGAACATTCAAAATTTTTTTTAGAAAGAAGTTTTCTCATAGAAACCCTAATTAGACTTGAGCGAAAGAAATGTAGTAGGCAAGAAAAGGTGTCCATCTCACCATACTCAGGTGTTTAGGGACAACCGAATTTCAACACTCAAAGATCAATCTAAGAAGGACTACTCAAGACAATTGTATATCAGTCATGTCAAATAAATTCACCTAAAAACAAGCAATTATGGGGTTTTTACAAGGATGTAATGAGGCCAGGGTAGTTGTGTCAGGTGTGGAAAATAGAAAGAAAAGAAAAATGCAAAGGGCTAAAAATATTTGAAAAATTAAAATTTGATTCCTTAAAGACCTTAAGATTTCCAAGAAACAACCTCCCTATTTTTAAAACTTTTTAATGGCCCTTGATTTAGCTATGTTCCCTTTTTGCTCTCTTTCTCTCGTCTTTTTTTTCATTAAAAATTTTCTTCTTCTTTCTTTTTCCTCTTTGGATTTATCTTTTTCTTTACTAGAAGAGAAAGAGCTAGGTTTCTTCTTTTGTGAGGTCATATTTGAATTTTTTTTCACTTTTGTCATTAATTCCTCTTTTTTAGAGGTTGCTCAATGGTGATGATAGTGGTCACTTGTTAAATAGATGTGAGAGAAAACTGGGTGACAACTAAATTATTTGTATAGGCTCAACTTGGGCAACTAAGACCAATTATGTTCAATTAGGTAGTGGCTTGAAAGAAGATCTACAAAATACCCCAAAAATTAGCAAGTAAAGAAGTAAATTCAAAAGAGATAAATTTCAACACAATAGTTAGAGGTTACCAAGCTTGGAGATACTCACACTTTATAAATAAAAATCAAGAGGATGTTTATAATGTAACCTCGTTATGGCTCAAACCTCACTTTTCCTATGTTTAATATGACAGAAAAACTATCTTAAGTTGCATTAATTACTCAGTTTCTTTATAGAAAAGACTCCTAAAAAAAATTTTCTTTCACTCTAAGAATTTCTATTGTCAGCTAAAGACAGTAGGAGCATTTTTGGGCGTATTCACATCTATTGTGAAAGGCAATATTATCACATACTCTGGGATTTCCTCCCCACACTTAAAGTTAGCAATGTCCTCAATGCTTTAAAATTAAAATAAATTGAAAAAAAAACAAAACAAATAAAATGTGAGAAAAAAAGGAAAAACAAGGAGCACGCCATGCTAACAAGGAGCATGACCATGCTTGGAATGACTGGATCTCAACACGGTCATGCTATTAGGGAGCATGACCATTCTATGCAGAGCACAAAGAAAATAGAAAAATTAACTGAAAAGAAAAAGAAGTAAAGAAACACCATAGAGTGATAGGTTGTCTCTTGTCAAGCGTTTGTTAAATGTCCTGAGCCTAAAAGGTAAGGTAAGGTTAGGGTGGCTTATTTTTTAGCCCAGCTTTGATCACCTACTGCTTCCTTTGCTGGTGTGCCTCAAGTGTGACAAAATTATTCTTTGTATATTTTCCATGGGTGTTCTTTGTAGGGTCAATACCCTTTTTGCCTGAATGGTCCACCCAAGAACTTCTTTATTTGTCATTGGCAGAGATGATGTTCTCTTTTTCCCTTTCTTATAAGACATGTGGAACTGATAATTGACAAAAGAGGATTAGTAATAATAGATTTTGAGTTTGGTGGAGGAAGTTTCTGCTCCTTAAAGGGAGGTTTCTCCATTAAGGGTTTGAATTTTGATTCACAACCCTCACCCAACTCTTTAAACTTACTTGCATATTCCATATTCTTTTTGGCCTATATGAAATTGAAGGTAGGAGGGGGGCAACCTTACTTGATCAAACTAGTCAATGAATTTGGTCATGCAAGACCTCAAATTGGGTAAACCTCACGTGTGAAACAAATAGCATTGATATTTTACACATCAAGTTTGATCATGCAAAATTCCAAATTAAGATTGATTCCTTTTTACCCAATCGAAGGTTTGCCTGATGAATTTGGTCAATTCTACTAAGATAAGATCCTATTTGCTTCATAGATCAATTATTCAAATATCAATGATCATGACTATTCAAACAATCAAGATGTTAACAAACAGAATGCATTAACCTATTTACTTCCCATATCGATTACTTAAACATCAATGATCATGACTGCTCAAGCAATTAATTTTTAACTAATATTCAAATATCAGTGGTCATGACTATTCGAATCATTAGGATATATGACGGTAGCATAGAGAAGTAAATTATTCATTGAATGACATTAAACAATCATGCAAAGTGCAAAGAGGAATTACAAAAAGTTACATCACTACCTGAGAAAAAAAAGGGGCTTAGCCAAACATGGTTAATGTAAGGTCAAACATCCTTTCAATAATAGAATACATCAAAATAGATTAAGAATTACTATATGGAGTACTCTGAATTGTCTCGAATTGAAAGCATCATTGTCCTTCACCTCTTAGGTCACAAGCCTAACTCTTTTTCTGAGTTAGGGTGAGTTCCCTTCTTGTATCTTCATTTCTCCTATTTATAAGAGGATTTATGCTTTTTTTATGTCTTTCTCGAGGCTCACGTAGCACAGGTGTATTGGAATTAAGCACGGTCGTGCTTATTTTAATGACTTCTTTCGCAAGTAAGATAGCACGGTTGTACTACTTTTTAGCAAAGTTGTGCTCGTAACTTCGTGATCTCAGCACGATCATGTTGCTTCTAAGAATGGTTGTGCTTCTTCTAACTGACTTTTTGGACTATGTTGACTTAGCACAGCTATGTTAACGTGGATATTCAATAATTGCTCTAAAAAGCCCAATTTTGCCCTTTTTCTGCCTGTTTCCTAAGTATTTGTCTAAAGTAAGAATAAACACTAAAAAATGAGTTTTACCAATAAAAATGAACTTCTTTCCTTAAAAAAGTATTAATCATGCTGAAAATATGGGTAGAAATCCGATTTATCATTCTAGTTGAAGAGAACATTCAAAATTTTTTTCAAAAAAAATTCTTTTCATAAAAAACCTAATTAGACTTGAGTGAAAGAAATGTAGTTAACTGCCAAGAAAAGATGTTTATTTCACCATGTTCTACTTGTATGAGCACCTTTGAGTCCTTCAGATTTTAAGCACGTAGCACAGGTGTATTGGAATTAAGCACGTTCTCGATGCTCACGTAGCACAGGTGTATTGGAATTAAGCACGGTCGTGCTTATTTTAATGACTTCTTTCGCAAGTAAGATAGCACGGTTGTAGTGCTTTTTAGCACAATTGTGCTTATAACTTTGTGATCTCAGCATGATCATGCTGTTTCTAAGCACGATTGTGCTTCTTCTAACTGACTTTTTGGACTATGTTGACTTAGCACAGCTATGTTAACGTGGATATTCAATAATTGCTCTAAAAAGCCCAATTTTGCCCTTTTTCTGCCTGTTTCCTAAGTATTTGTATAAAGTAAGAATCAACACTAAAAAATGAGTTTTGCCAATAAAAATGAACTTCTTTCCTTAAAAAAATATTAATCATGGTGAAAATATGGGTAGAAATCCGATTTATCATTCTAGTTGAAGAGAACATTCAAAATTTTTTTCAAAAAGAATTCTTTTCATAAAAAACCTAATTAGACTTGAGTGAAAGAAATGTAGTTAACTGCCAAGAAAAGATGTTTATTTCACCATGTTCTACTTGTATGAGCACCCTTATGTCCTTTGGATTTTAAGGGTGTAGTTAGTTTGATTTCTAGCCTTGTATTTTGGCCTTTAAGTTCATTTTTCATTAGGAGGTGTGTTTAGTCTCTTTGTGGAGTGTGTTAATTAATTGGACTTGTGTAGCTTGAGTTTGGATGTGTGGATCTATTAACCACACCCCTAATTCATTCTAACACCTTTCTAAGCAACACATGAAACATGTAGGAGACATGTGGGCCCCCTTGTCCCCTCTTGTTAGGCGCCACCTAAGCTTCTCTTTCCTACATGGTCATTCTTGTTGCTTCTTGTTTAAATTTGAATTTTGGAGATGTCATGTTATCTCCCTCCAAAATTCAAATTCAAATTAAGAGGGAACATAGATCCATGAAGTTAGGGCCTTGTTTGGATCTTTGTTGAATTAATTTAGTGTTAATTTGACATGTGCTTAATTAACACCAAATTAAACAACTAATCCCCCTAATTTAAAGGACTCATATTTTCACATACTCAAAGCCCATAGGACTCATACTTTGTTTTATAAAAGGAGCTTTCTTCCTACTTGTAAAGCTTAAACCTCATTTTATAAAAGAAATATTATCTCTATATTGAAAGTCTTTTCTTTTTGAGAGAATGTTCATGTTCTCTCCCCTTGAGTGAGAGTTATTCATGCTATTATCAAGGTTTCTTCCCTTGTGGTTAGCTCCCTTAGAGGCTTATCTCCTACCTAGTAGAAGTGGTGCCTACTCACCTTCACCTTCTTGTCTCAACACCTCCATTTCTTCAACCTCAAAGACCCCTAAGAGAAGATCCTACATATTATTCTCCAACAATTGTGCAACCATGGCTTGGGGAGGGATGCATCAAGTGGTGTCATAACTTAGGCTCTGATATGGGTTCCTTTTATCCTATCTTTGCTTTTAATTTTTTCGATTCATTGTTTGTGTTCTTCTCCTTCTTCTACACCAAATCTATTTTTCTTTGCACCTTCTGTGTTGTCATGTTAATATTCCTTTACTTGTCTTGTTAATTGTGTTGTCTTGTTTTTTTGTATCAATTTTTTGCTTCTAAAAATTTCAAAAAAAAATTCTAGGCACAAATTGTGCTAAATCTTCTAAAAACATTTTGTTAAATTGCTTTTTGTGTGTTGTTCATCCTACTTTGATCTTGAGAAACACTACTATAGTGATTCCATATTTTTGTTGATGAAACAACATCTTTGTGGTTAGTGTTTTGGATTGAAACTAGCTTTCATTGTGTGTGTTGCTTGGCTGTTCTCTTTTCTATTTTTTTACAGTTCAGTTTGTAAGAGTTTTTGTTGTATAATTCTCCATTGCTTTGGTCCTTGTTTTCTTGAGTTTGGAGCCTAAGAGGATTTGTAAAAATAAATCCGCACAGTTGTGGCAAAAACCACAACATTGTGGTCACATCCTTCGCTAGCTTTTGCATCAAGACTAGGCATAACTTTGCTCTGTTTTGTGCTATGTTTTTAGGAGTTTACTTTTCAGCTTTAAATCTTCCTTTTATGTCATTAGAATGTCATGTTTAGTCCTTAATTTGTCAAATTAAAATTTCTTAGGTTTTACTAGATTTTTATGTTGTTTTTTAGTCTTGAAAAAAGTGTGAGGTTGCTTCTTGAAATTGAGCTTCGAAGAGAGTTTGATCTCTCTTGTTTAAGTCTCTTGAGAAATCACACATGCTTTAGTTTAAGCATGTTCCTAAATAAATTTTTTCTAAAAAAATTATAGCTCAATTTCTTCTTTAAGTTTAGTGTCTTAAGTTGAATTTGTAGTAGCTTTTGGTGTGCTTATTTGAAGTGAGAATTATTTGGAATTTGGAGCTGGCCTTGGCCGAGTGATTTTGAGCAAAAAAATTGTACCAAAAAGAGTTAGTTCATGCACAAATCAAGCACTCCATTTCATGTCTTAAAACACGTCAAATTTTAGTGCATTGAGAGTTGCTAAAATTTTCCTAAATTGCATCTTTGGTTTGAAAATTGTGTGGCCTTCCTTGCTAAATTCTTTCAAGCGTTTAATGCCTCTTGGTTCCTCATAAAATTTTCCATTCAAAACTGAGATTAGGTGCATCTAAAGAATTTAAATAAAAAAAAAAGAAGTCAAAAGAAAATTTGAAAGAAAAGAACAAAGTGATAAAAGAAGTAAAAAAAAATTAAGACAAATTGGTGTACCTAATTGAAAAAAATATTTTAATTGCAAAGGAGAACCTAAAATCAATTGTAATTGCTTGGAAACCTTCTCTTTAGCATTCAGCCATGCTTGTTTCATTTGATGCAATTTTTGAAAATTAGTTGAGTCTTTTTGCATTTTAGTCTTTATTCCTATCTAGAACCCTTCTAGGATTTCCTTTGTGTGTTTAGCCTTCTTTCTAGCTTTATTTTTAGTTTGTATTCTTGAACTCTTTGTTTCTTGTCATCAATTAATATTTCCATTTGGATAGTTTACCATTCAAATTGTGCTTTTCTTGCTTTACTATTGCTTATGCAATCTTTTTGGAATCTATCCTTAGTGGTGCCACTTTTGTGTAGGTAGGCCTTGAGTAAGGAAGCCTTCCACAAGGGTAGCCTCTTAAGGAAGAGTTCAAATAGCTAAAAGGACTTGAACAAAAGGAAGAACATGGACAAAGATTGAAACACCTTGGAGAGATTTCCTTTGGAGAAGACTTGAAGATTTTCTAGTTGTATTCCTTATTTTAGTTGCATTTCTTTTTCATTGTTGATGTATGCATGCCTAGCATGGACTTGAGCTAAGACCAATAAAGGAGTATCATGACTTAGATGAAGCTTTAGAAAGCTTAGTTTAGGCTATGGTTGATGCATGCACGCCTAGCATGGGCATGAGCTAGGACCAATAAGAAAGGAGCATAACTTGGATGAAGCTTCAAGAAGCTAAGTTTAGGACATGTTTCATTTAATTGTATTCATTTAACCATTTTTGGGGTTGTATAAGCACCCTTATGTCATTAGGATTTTAGGGGTGTAGTTAGTTTTATTTTCGGCCTTGTATTTTGGCCTATAAGTTCTTTTTTCTTTAAGAGGTGTAAATAGTCTCTTTGCGGAGTGTGTTAATTAATTGGCTTTGGCTAGAAGTAGTGTGGACGTGTGGTATTTATTTCCACACTCTTAATTGCTTCTAAAACTCTTCTAACCAACACATGAAGCATGTAGGAGACGTGTAGGCCCCCTTGTCCCCTTGTTTCACTCCACATGTGCTTTCTCACTCCTATATGCCTTATTCTTATTCCTTTTTATTTTAATTTGAAATTTGGAGGTCTCATGTCATTTCCCTCCAAAATTCAAATTCAAAATAGAGGTAACATAGATCCATATTTTTAGGGTCATGTTTGGATCTTTAGTTGATTAAATTAGTGTTAATTGAGCACATGCTAAATTAACACTAAATTAAGCCAATTAACCCTTGTTTAAGCATATTGGACATTCACTTAGGAGCTTTAGGCATATGATCCATAGATTACTCTATAAATAGAGCTTTACACCTTATGTAATCCGTTAACACTCATTTGAATGAAAAAACTTCTCTGAATTTGAAAGCTCCTCTTCTTCTTAGAGAGTGTTCATGTTCTATTCCTCTTTGTGAAGAGTTATTCATACTATTATCAAGGATTCATTTTCTTGTAGCTAGCTTCACTCTTAGCTTATCATCTACATAGTAAAAGTGGTGTCTCCTTCATCTTTATTTTCTAGTCTTTTCACCTTTATTTCAAGGCTTTTCAACGACCTATAAGAGTAGACCCTAGGAGGCCTTCCCTACCTTAAGAATTTTTCAACCATGGCTTGGGAGAATGCATCAATGTTCCTTTATATTGTAATAATTAGTGTATTTTTTAGGCTTGTTTAGGCACCCTTAAGTCATTAGGATTTTAGGGATGTAGCTAGTTTAATTTTCAGCTTTGTATTTTGGCCTTTAGGTTCATTTTACTTTAGGAGTTGCAATTAGTCTCTTTGGGGAATGTGTTATTAGTTGGGCTTGAGTTGAATGGGTTTGGATGTGTAGAATTAAAATCTACATCCCAAATTCCTTCTAACCAACACATGAAGCATGTAGGAGACATGTAAGCCCCGTTTGCTCCCTTAGTTGGGCGCCAACTCACTCCTTTCAAAATTCAAATTCAAACTAAGAGGAAACATAGATCCACTTTCTTAAGGCATTGTTTGGATCTTGTTTGATTTAACTTAATGTTAATTAGACAGGTTTTCAATTAACACTAAATTAGACAACTAATCCTCCTAATTAGAGGAGTTGGACATTCACTTAGCATCTAGGCTCATAGCTTAGGTTTTTGCTCTATAAATTGAGAACACCTCCTCTTATAATCCTTTAACACTAATTTTGAATGAAAATACTTCTCTAAATTTGAGAGCTTCTTATTCTTAGATAGTGTTCATGTTCTCTCCATTTTAGTGAGAGTTGTTCATGCTATTATCAAGGGTTTCTTTCCTTGTGGCTAACTTCATGATCATTGGCTTATCTTCTTCAACCAAGAGCAGCACCAATTCCACCATCATCTTTTGTCTCAACACTTCCATTTATTCAACCTCAAGAACCTCTAAGAGTAGATCCTAGGTGGCATTCTCAACCTCAAGTATTGTTCAACCATGGCTTAAGGTGAACGCAATAAGTAGTTTTAGTTCTAGTTCTTCAACCACCTTGTACTCTAATTTATACTCCTTATCCTACTATGAGTGTGAGAAAAGAGCAATAGAAAAGAGAGGGCAAATATAATAGAAAAAGGAGAGAAGAAAGGAAAATAAATAAAAGGAAAGGAAAAAGAAAAAAGAGAAAGAAAAGAAAGAGAGGAAAAGGAAATGAGAGATAGAGAGAAAACAGAAGGAAGAGAGATGGAAAGAGAATAAAAAGAGAGAAAAGATTATTGGAAAAAGATAGATGAAAGGAGAGAAAAAGAAAAGAGAGAGAGAGGAAAGATGGAAGAAGGAAGAAAAAGAAAGAAAGGAGTATTGGAAGAGAAGATAAGAATATTGGGAGAATGAGAGAAAAATGAGAAAGTGGGAGAAAAGATATGGAGAACACACGCACACCTTTGAAAATTCTAAAAATAAAAATTTAGAAAAGGATATTGGTGAGAAAAGTGACCTTAGCTAAGATTTAGATTTGAATTCTAGCTTAGTTCAACCTTCTAACCAATTCCTAAAAACAAAAGTTGAGTTTAAGATGTTGTCAAAACCTTTTGAGCACATTGACTCACAATCTCAAAATCAAATTCAGTATGATTCTCCAACAAACACTTTAAAAAGTGTTGGACTTGTATCGTTACCATTTGAGAAACAAGTATCTCAAGTCCATTGATTGGAAAAAGTTGAGAGAGAAATCAAGCTTAATGAATGATACTCTTTGGATTCTAAGGAGTACCTTACTCAAAAAACTTTTCTCTTGGAAAAAGGTGAATGTAAAGTCCTACTTGACACTTCACCGAGTTTTGAACTTGAGCTTACATCTTTAAGGTTCAAATAAAATCCTCAAGTTCAAAACTTGGTCAAAAGTGAGAGAGAAGAAGGTCTTCAAGAAGCCTTTGTCTTAGGACAAATGCGAATAGAGATTGTGTCCAATTCATTTGAGCACAACATTCCACAACCTCTAATTGCACCTAAAGAAAATTTTTCACTAAGTGTTGAACTTGAGCCCTTTTTCATAAAGCTCAAGCAAGAAACTCAAGTTCAAAACTTAAAAGAAAAAGAAGTTGTTCTTCAAGAAGATTTCTCCTTGCCATCCAAGGGGAATCTTATTGAAAACAACTTTCTTTATGCACAATTGGAAGTTTAAGTTGTGCCAAAATCTTTTGAGAACAATGAACCACAACCTCAAGTTCTACTTGATGCCACCTTAGAGCTTCTCCAAGTATTGGGCTTAACGCATTTTTCCTTTAAGCTCAAACAAGAGTCTCAAGGAGGACCATCTTCAAAGGGACTACACCTTGAACAACCATGTTGTCCTTGATGAAGAAAAGTCTTTCCTTGCACAAGTAGGGTGTTGAGGTTGTGCCCATACCTTTTTTAGCACAATGCAACACAACCTCAAGTGTTACTTGTGGATGAGGCCAAATTTGGTTAAGGGATCGGGCTAAAAACTTTTTCTATCCATAACCAATCTCAAGTCCAAATTAAAGAGACCATGAAAGAATGATCCACCCCTAGGCCCATCACTATTTCTTGGGTTAATAACAAGATAAAGCCTACTTGGCTTTCTTGGAAAAGTTCTCCATTACACCAAAACTTGTCTTACTTCTTACCTGCATGATACTAGCACTTAGTTCATATGGAGGCAATTGGGGAACTGTTATGTAAGGGCCCATGAACAATAAACATTTTTCAAAAATTAGTACACTCCTCTACTAATGCATCCACCGCTTGCATGGACTTGAGCTAGGACCAATGATGTGACCATGTCTAGCCAAGGACCTATCACTAGGGTCATGGCTAGAAGGATTGAAGAAGACCTAACCCTTGCAGACAAAGGAAGACTTCACCTCCTGTGGAGAGTGAAGATATTACACTAGGGACTTTAGTTAATAAAATGTAATTTTCCTTTATTTTAATTTTGAGGAGCATTAGGAATTTAATTTGGGATATGTATTTAGTCCATTTTTATTTTAGGACGTGTCTTAGGAATTTAGAGGGTGGATTTAGCTTTTTGGGTCTTTATGAAGGAAATGAGGGGTAGCCTTGATATCTACATCCCTTTTTTCCTTCATAAACCCCTAAGCTAATAAGAAGGAATCTTGGCACCAAGTTTCATGATCTAAGGAGGGGATTGTTTCTTAATCCTCCTCCCTTAGATCTCTCCTTTTAATCCTAGCCCTTCTTTTTTAGGTTATCTTGTTTAAGAGGTTAGCTACCTCTATAAATAGGAGCTCTTCCCCTCACTTATATTTTTAACACTTAAATTTAATCCTAGAGACCATATTGGTTGCGAGGTTCTTACCTCTGAGTGTCCCCCCTTCTTCTTTGTGAGAGCTTCTAAGAGTTATCAAGGGACCCCTCCCTTGTGGCCCTTTGGCTTATCAAACCTAGTATTTGTTGTGCCTCACCCCATTCCTTTCCTCTCCATAAATTCATTTCCCTTCCAAGTGACCTTAGAAAGGATCATTTGGGCAAGTGATCATCAAGGATCACATCAACCAATAAAGGAGGGACATGGCTTGGATGAAGTTTTGTTTAAGATATGGTTCTTTGTGTTGTAATAATTAGTGTATTTTTAGGCTTGTTTAGGCACTCTTAAGTCATTAGAATTTCAAGGGTGTAGCTAGTTTAATTTTTGGCCTTGTATTTTCGCCTTTAGGTTCATTTTCCTTTAGGAAGTGCAATTAGTCTCTTTGTGGAGTGTGTTAATTAGTTGGGCTTATCTAGGATGGATTTGGACGTGTGGATCTATTAACCATACCCCCAATTTATTCTAACACCCTCCTAACCAACACAAGAATCATATAGGAGACATGTGGGCCGCCTTGTCCCCTCTCGTTATTGCCACCTCATGTTTTTGTCTCCTACATCGCCTTTTCTTGTTACTTCTTATTTTAATTTCAATTTTGGAGGTGTCATGTCATTTCCCTTCAAAATTCAAATTAAGAGGAAACATAGATTGACTTTCTTAAGGCCTTGTTTAGATCATGGTTAATTTAATTTAGTGTTAATTAGACATGTGCTCAATTAACACTAAATTAAAAAACTAAACCCCATAATTAAAGGCATGTGGACGTTCAAATTAGCTCTAGGCCCATAGATCCATTAGTGGCTCTATAAATTAAGCTATACACCTCATGTAATCTTTTAACACTTTTTTTAATGAATCTGCTAACTCTAAAATGAGAGCTTATTATTAAGTGTTCATGTTTTCTCCCTCTTTGTAAGGGTTCTTCATGCTATTATCAAGGGTTCCTTCCTTGTGGCTAGCTTCACTCTTGGCTTATCTCCAACCTTGTAGAAATGGCACCCAAACTCACCGTCATCTCGTTGTCTTCCACCTCCATTTCACAAGATTCATGGAACATTTATGAGTTGATCCTAGGCAACATTCTCAAGCTCAAGGATTGTTTAACCATGGCTTGGGGTGAATGCATCACCCACCACCCCAATTTTATGAGGTCACACATTAGACCTCTTGTATTATCCTTGATTGTAAATATGCATATACTTATTCCTATGCTAGTGTTTTTGCAGGATTGGGAAAAGAGGAAGAAAGGTCTCAGGATTTTAGGTCAAATCCTCTCCAAGGGGGAGGAGTTAATGCAATCGCACCTAGCAAGGATTTGAGCTAGGACCAATAAATGATGAACATGACTTGAATGAGCCTTGAAGGAGTTTATTTTAGGCCATGGTCCATTTTTTTGTAAATAATTAGTCTATTTTGAGGCTTGTATATGTGTCTTCATATCATTAGTATTTTAGGGGTATAGTTAGTTCTAATTTAGGCCTTGTATTTTGGCTAATAAGTGTATTTTTCATTAGGAGATGTGTTTATTCTTTTTGTGGAGTGTGTTAAGTAGATGGGCTTTAGTTAGAGGTATTTGGACATGTGGTATTTATTATCCACACCCCTAATTCCTTCTAACACTCTTCTAACTACCATATGAAGCATGTAGGGGATGTGTAGACCCCCCTTGCTCCCTATAGTTGACGCCACATATGCACTCTTTCTCTCCTACATGACCTTTTTCTTATTACTTATTTAAATTTGAATTTTGGAGATGCCATGTCATTTTCCTCCAAAATTCAAATTCAAATTAAGAGGGAACATACATCCACTTTCTTAAGGCCTTGTTTGGATCTTGGTTGATTTAATTTAGTGTTAATTAGACATGTGCTCAATTAACACTAAATTAAACAACTAATCCCCTCCTAATTAGGCATATGGACGTCCAACTTGTGTCTAGGCCCATAGATCCATTACTTGCTCTATATATTAAGCTCTCTTCCTCTTGTAAAGTTTTTAACACTCATTTGAATGAAATTACCTTTTCTAAATTTGAGAGTTCTTCTTCTTAGAGAGTGTTCATTGTTCTATCCTTTGTGAGAGTTCTTCATGCTATTATCAAGGGTTCCTTCCTTTGTGGCTAGCCTCCTTCTTCATTGGTTTATCTCCCTCAACAAGAGTGGTGTCAATCCTCACCTCCATTTCCTAGTCTTCCACATCCATTTCTTCAACCTTGGAACCTCTATAAGAAAAGATCTTGGGAGAACATTCTTCTACCTCAACATTCTTCACACATGCTTAAGGAGGATTGCATCAGGGTCCATGCACTCCTTAATTTCTCTTTGCACATTTATATAGCACCTCCAGAAAGCTCATTTCGGAGTAAAAAATACACCTCCAAAATAAGGTGTAGGAAAAATTCTAGAAGTGCAAGGACAAATTATTGATTGGGTAACAAGTTGTGCAATCAAGATGAATATGTGTTAAATGAAAATGGGAAATCAATAGGAGTTACTAGGTCAATGTAATCAAGATGAGCTATTTCTATCATTTATGTGTGGGAATGAAATCCCCCTAAGAGAAGTGTTATCTATACTTCTATACTATTAATAAAAGGGAATACTCCCTTTTGATGTTCACTTTTCAAAATACATATTCTACCCTTATACCTATTTGAAAATTAAAAAATAAACTACTTTGTTATAAAAGAGACTCAAACCCGTAACTTCTCCCTCTATAAATGTAAACTTTGCCACTAGATTAACCTTATAACCTTAAGAAAAAAATTACTTTAAAACATTTATATCTAACATAGATAATTGTTCTACTATAACATATATATATATATATATATAGTATTTATACTTTTATACTATTAATAAAGGGAATGCCCCCCTTTTGATGTCCACTTTTCAAAATACTTATTCTACCCTTATACATATTTAAAAATTAAAAAATAAACTACTATGTCGTAGGAGAGAGCCAAACCCGCAACCTCTCCCTTCTCAAATGTAAACTTTGCCACTAGATCAACCTTATAACCTTAAAAAAAATACTCTAAAACATTTATATCTAACATAGATAATTGTTCCACTTCTCAAAATACTTATTCTACCCTTATGCCTATTTGAAAATTAAAAATTAAACTACTTTATCTTAAGAGAGATTCAAACATGCAATCTCTCATTCCCCAAATGTAAATTTTGCCACTAGATCATCCATATAATCTTAAGTAAGATAATTACTTTGAAACATTTATATCCAACGTGGATAATTTGTATTTTATCTATAATCTATCTATCTATCTATCTATCTATATATATATATATATATATATATATATATATATAATATAATATAATGGGAATGAGATGTCTTGGTGTCCACATTTTATGACTATTTTTTTACCCTTTTAAATATTTTATGACTTCTCTCACATTAATAAATGCATATCTTCACAAGTTCTACTTTACTACAAATTAACCTTCCTTAAACATAATTAATGTATGTATACCTTCGATCATAAATATTTTTAACAAAAATATAAATATACATGTTTGACAAGATGTTTAGTTTTACTCAAACTCTCGTATCTCTCCATTTTCTCAAATTTATTGCAAATCCTACATATACGTTAATTATCTGACATATTTCTATCATGTTAACATAAATAAAAAATACCAAACTAAAATTATTGTACACAAAATGACAAAGTAAATTATTTATATATTCTATCATGTTATTAAAAAAATATATTAAATTAAAACTTTAAAATTACTATAATATCAAAATAGATACATAGGCACAAACTTGTGTTTTCACTAATTTATTATAAAAAGAACAACATTCATCCATCAAGAGAAATATTTAGATTAACATAGAAGAGAGAAAATTGAAAGGCGGATCACATTGTGTTATGAAATTTATATTCGTATCTTTAGCATTTTTTATTAATATATATATACAAATAAATAGAAACTAAAGAAAAACACCTTGACATATACAAATACGTACTTATAGTGTTTGAAAAACTGTAACAATACCATTAAGCTCTCCAACATTAAAATGGTAGTTTTACTTTATATTAATAATTTAGTGTTTATCTTAATTGATGTTGAATTATTTTATAGAAGTGTTTGACTTTTTATATTAAGTTTTATTTTGAATTATCGTTTGACTATATGTTAAATGTTGTTAACACTGCATCATTTTAAAACTTTTAGTGTTTGATTATTTGACTAATGAGTTTTAAAAATTGTTCTATTTTCTTTCTAAAAATTCAAATATTTTGATTTGATGATCCAAATAACCTAATCATTCATGATTTTAATGGATTAAGCAAAAACGATTCTCAACACAAGATAATCTTGATAGTAACAACTTTGGTTAAACACAACCTAATACAATTGATGATAATCCATTCCTAATTGTTTAATTAAATGAATTAGGCAATCATAGAAATGTCCTTAATTTGTGGGGAAACTAATATTACAATTTTTTATAATTAGTAAAAAGGTAAAATATGGGATCTAGTTGAATTGCCTAACGGTTCAAAAAGAGTCGGCTGTAAATGGGTCTTTAAGACTAAACATGACTCAAAAGGCAATATTGAAAGGTATAAAGCTAGATTAGTCGCCAAAGGTTTCACTCAAAAGGATGGCATTGACTACAAAGAGACCTTCTCTCCTGTTTCTAAGAAGGACTCTTTGAGAATTGTTTTGGCTTTGGTGGCTCATTATGATTTAGAGCTTCACCAAATGGATGTAAAGACCGCTTTTCTGAATGGTGACTTAGAAGAGGAAGTTTATATGGACCAACCAGAAGGTTTCACAATATCAGGAAAAGAAAATTTGGTGTGTAAATTAAAGAAATCAATATATGGACTAAAACAAGCTTCCCGACAATGGTATCTAAAATTTAATGATACCATAACTTCGTATGGTTTTATGGAGAACACTGTTGATCGGTGTATATACATAAAGGTCAGTGGGAGTAAGTTTGTTATTTTGGTTCTATATGTTGATGATATTCTTCTTGCTGCTAATGATATTGGTATGTTACATGATGTAAAGAAGTTTCTCTCTAACAACTTTGAAATGAAAGATATGAATGAGGCATCTTATGTGATAGGAATAGAAATATTTCGTGATAGATCACAAGGATTGTTAAGTTTGTCTCAAAAAGGTTATATTAACAAAGTGTTAGAGAGATTCAGAATGGAAAAATGTTCTCCTGGAATAGTTCCAATTGAAAAAGGGGACAAATTTAGTCAAATGCAATGTCCCAAGAATGATTTGGAACGAAAGGCCATGGAGTCAATTCCTTATGCATCAGTGGTTGGGAGTTTGATGTATGCTCAAACTTGTACTCGGCCAGATATCAGTTTTGCTGTTGGAATGTTAGGCCGATATCAAAGTAATCCTGGAATGGATCACTGGAAAGCTGCGAAGAAAGTTCTTAGGTACTTACAAGGTACCAAAGAATACATGCTCACTTACAGAAAGTCAGATCATCTTGAAGTGATTGGCTACTCGAATTCAGACTATGCTGGATGTGTGGATTCAAGAAAATCCACATTTGGGTATGTCTATCTTTTGGCTGGAGGAGCAATTTCTTGGAAAAGTTCAAAACAATCAGTCATTGCTACTTCCACCATGGAGGCTGAATTCGTGGCATGCTTTGAGGCCACGGTTCATGCTTTGTGGTTGCGGAACTTTGTATCGAGGCTTGGTATTATTGACAGTATTGCTAGGCCGATAAGGATTTATTGTGATAATTCTGCAGTCGTCTTCTTCTCTAAAAATGACAAGTACTCAAAGGGTGCTAAACACATGGATTTAAAATACTTGTCGGTCAAAGAAGAAGTGCAGAAACATAGAGTGTTGATTGAGCATATTGGTACGGATTTGATGATAGCAAATCCGTTAACTAAAGGACTACCGCCCAAAACTTTTATTGGCCATGTTGAAAGTATGGGCATTATGGATAAGTCAATATTAACATGATGATGTTATCTATCTATATGGATATGTATAGTTATATGCTTGTACTGTCATGACACTTGTGAATTCAATTGAAGTTATGTTTCTCTTTATTATATTGTTATCCACATTAAGTTATATACATGTATTATTGATTGTGGTAACATGATAAGTCTCCTTAAGAGACATGAAAGTTGTAAGATTGATTAAAAGTTATGTTGAATTGTTTTGATTATGTGGTACATGGAAGGAATCTTGTCGATCATGACTTTTGCCCGCCATGATCCGATCATTTCAATTCATATAAGGATGATGACTTGATAATTCTAATGAATGGTGCGCACTTAAAGTTTATTGTTAGATCTTCAAGTCATCACATGAACCAAGTGGGAGAATGTTAAATTATATTAATGATTAACATTGGTTCATGTAATTTAAAGTATAACTTTGATGTAAAGATTCTAATGTGATGATTATTAGAATATAAGGTATTAAAGTTATTGGGATTATTTTAGAGTTATTAAAATTAATCCCTCTCTTCTCACTTCAAAAGGGTATTTTGGTATTTTATTAAGGTTAATTAAAATATCATAAAAAGAAAAGGTTTTGATTATGGAGGGAGAGTTACGTTTTCTAAAACGAAAAAAGAGAAAAGTATCGTTCTCTGGAAAGGCAAAAGAGAAACAGTAACTTTGACAAGAGCAAAACCATCTTTGAAATTTCTATATCATCAAGAAAACATTAAAGAGGAGTAAGAGGAGAGAGAACAATTGACAGGAACAAACAAGAAGAATTATACAATGGATCCAGGTAAGTTCTCATTTACTGTGTATGTGGGAATTGTGAGTATCATGAAAATTCAAGATCCTGTGTGTTGTTTTCATTTAATTGAAAAATCAAAGATTTGCTTACATTATGTAATAAAAATTAAATACACTATGTATCATAAAACAAATTTGATTGTTGTTAAAAGTTAATAGGAAACATTTCATCACAATTTTTTCCTCCATTTATTTTTAAATTATTTTAATCATTAACTCAATCTTATAACTTCATTAGGTGAAATGTATAGTAAAACTAACTAGAATTAGAGAAATTGAACTTACCAACAGGTTGGCACGTTGCCTAATGCTCTAAGTCTCACTAAACATGAAAATTTTAGACACATAGAATTGGACCAAAAGGGGTCAACCTGATACATTGGATTATTCAGTTAAACTAAAAAAATATTTTGGCTCAATATCATTTAATTTTTTTAATTTTAAATTTATAAAATTCTAAAAAAAAATAAAAAAGTGGCTTAGCCCCAATGAGCCACCAAACTGAAATAACAAAAAGATATTTTCTTTTCTCACCTACCAAATTTCTCCTCCCACCTACTAAATTTTTAAAATTCCTAACAAGAATCACATTAAAAGGGTTGAATTGTGTGTTAAATTCACAAATAGATATAATTTCTACAATAAGTCAGACACGTCTAATGGTAGTTAGAAAACAAAATGACTCGTTCAGTTCTTTGATAAAATTATTTATAGAAACTTGTAGTGCAAATAGATACAAGAGAAGAGAAGTTAGACACTAATAGACAATTCTAGTTTTTATATTACGGGTTCACTCCCCAACTTTTGAGCTACGTCCAGTTCTTCTTTATAGTTGTAAAAGATTTCTACTAACTAATATGATTCAATGAGTATCTTTCTTGTGACTCTTGATTAAAAGTATTTTCTATACTACTTTTGACACTATACTTTGTATCCCTGACTCTTGATTAAAAGTATTTTCTATACTACTTTTGACACTATACTTTGTATCCCTGAATCTAAGATTATCAAGTATTATTTTTCACAAATGAAAATTTTTTGTCTAATTTTGCTGAACAAAGATTTACAAATGTATAAAAGGTTCTGTTTTATTTGTGCTAGTCTTTGTATACACGTGTTGTCATCATAAATATCTTTTCAAGCAAACATGATTGTTACTCATAATAAGGTAGACGATCCTCTCTTAAAGTTTTGACAGACATGTGAGATACCAGGTTTAGATTTCTATCTTATGAGCAAAAGAACATGGTAGTTGTTTAGCACATTCTACATAGCAGACCTTTACGTTTTGTGCATGCAGGAATGTTTCCTTTTTCTATAATTATTTGTATTATGTAAATATAAAGTTAACATGCAATTATATAAAAAAAAATTAAAACAGAAATAGTCATTGGACAGAGTCCTTTATGTTATCAAGGGTTATGTTGGATTATTTTTTAAGGCTTTGGACACGGGTCATGTATAAATTTTCTTTTTACGTGCAATGAGATACTTTGAGATTTGAATTTATTGAAATCTATATATCTTGTGCATTTCATAAATAACTATTAATATATCACAAAAAGTGTAACCTAAGTAGAATTTTAATAAGGTCAATCCAACTTGTTTTTCACACACTTAACTCGACGGGTAGGACCACAATCCTATTGTGTCAACTCTAAAATTAACTAATAAAGTAGTTAATAAATGTTAAATTATATAAAACATATTTAGTATGTTTATAAACCAAATATTAGTGTTGTTAGCAATATTAGTTTTTATTAATAGTAAGAATATATAATTATTTAACCATTTATATTTCAATATTATTTTTAAAAAAAATAATTTTATTTATAAATTTTCTTAGTAGGTTGATACATCACCTGTTCTCAAACTTGATGGAAAGTAAACATTTTTTTGTTCTAATCATAATTGATTAGAGTGTCAGCAAATTTATAACAATTCATTCAATCAAATGAGTTATATCCCTTTTAACATAAAGTAAACACTTTAAAATACTGTTTCATTCTTTAATATTTTCTCCAACTGATCGTTCACGTATAATAAGATAAAGCAAGTACACAAATGAAGGATGTTTGACTTAAAAAGCTAACTCAATGGGCTTCTTTAATGATTGGGCAAACGATGCACAAGTTTGACGGTTCTCCCACTGTGCGTGAGTTTTACCACTGACCGATACCCTCACTTAAAAATAATACACCTTGGCATTTGCAATATACAGAACCTACAAACAGAAATATGAAAAATAATCTTGTGAGCTTGTTGCCCTGACAACTTCAACCAAGTAGAAGAAAAGAAATAAAATTACGAACAATTCAATCCTAATCCTTAGGCAATAAGTGGTTATGTGCTCCTCATTTTACTTTGGCATATTGAAAAGAACACAGAATGTACCAATCTAACAAGAAATCTAAAATATTGTCACCATACATGAGGGATAAATGCAGAAAAAAAAGAGAAGAGATATCATGATCAATTTGAAGGTCTAGCCAATAGCAAATGATTTTCAGGAGAAATGCTAGGTTGAACAAATTTGACAAGCTTTGCATCTAATCCATGATTTCTTAACCACATCAACCGCCCCATGTCAATAATCCACTTGCATTTAAACCCCAGTGCTGCTCGTCTATCTGCTTGCATGTCAGAGACAATTTTCTCAACTTCGTTTGTATATCCATCACCTTGCTCCTTTCTGCAGCCAAAAAACCCAACTTTTGTTATACCATTTTCTATAACTGTTTGAAAATCCTAATTTATTAGTACAAGAATTCTGGTGCTAAATTTAAGACCAAAGATTTGGAAGGATTACATTGATTGCAAATGTGATATACAGTTGGTAGTATCAGGAAGATCTGAATCATGATTAGCATCTACTGCCCAGCTGGTAAACCATGTAATGGCATGAAATTCTAACTTTGTCAACCCCAAATCCTGAAAAAACCTTTTATCTGCAAGGTTACAATTTCAGTCAGCAAGTAACCAAAAGTCATCATGACATCCATAGATAATTTAAATACACAAAAATTATGGTATTTAGTAGCAAGGCAAAAAAAAGTGATTACTTGTATAGTGTTTCCACTGGCAAAGGTGGTGACAACATGTTGCTATAGCTAAACCTCCAAACTTATTTTTAGCAGTGAACTGTTCACTATTATCTTTTCTATATTCAGGAAAGCAGCATCTCAAAGTTAAATCTGAAAAAAAAAAGCATAATCATTTTTCATCAATAAAACAATCACCACAAATTTCACGAACAATGCTTCATTAATTTAATTGCCAAGGTTACCTGTTGCAGCTCCACATAGATGTTTACCAATGGCCAGAAATGGAACTCCATGCAAAGACTCGACAGCATTCAAATCTAAATCTTCAACTGTAAAAGTTGGATATTACAATTTTATAGGACCCAAAATTGAAGGAGATATGAATAGAGCAAATTCTATCAGGATATTAGGGAATTTTTTAAAATGATTGGGCTTGAAAACTAAACTTCGGAGAACATAACAGAATAAAAGCTAAATAATTCAACAATATGCACATACCATGCCTGTAATAAAATATAAAATTCACAGAAATTTAGTATAATACATGACAAATCCAATTAATCCATTAATTATATATTGTTTCTTGATCTGATGATAAGCATGAGATTTGAAAAAACCTAAGTAAAGTTTAGATTCAAACATAACCAACCGAGCAGGACAAAAGCTTTCAGAAGAAAAGTTGGCTGTAAAGTTATGCAAGAAAAATATGAAAGGTGCTAAATTAGCTTGCTCATGCCGTGGTCTAATATGCCCTTGTCCCAAAATATATTAGTACGAGGAAAATGAGCATACCTGTTAAATTCAGCAGCTTTTGGGTATTTGTATTGTGAGAAGGGGTTCCTTATAACTATATTACTTATTAGATGTATATAGTATTCTCTATGTAAATATATGTTTTAGTCTTCTGAAATGATACGAGGAACGTCAGGTCTCTAGCTTCACTGTGCTTCTGTTGCACACACTGACTCTTTGCTGGTCTCACTTATTCAGTCGCTTTTAGTTCTTGGGTCCTTGACTCTGGCGCCACCGATCATATATTTGGTAATAAGTCTCTTTTCTCCTCTCTTGTAACTTCTGGTCTTTTACCCTCTGTCACTATGGCTAACGGTTCTCAGGCCCCCTCTCATGGTGTTGGTACTGTCCCTATTTTCTCTTCTTTCTCTGTTGATAATGTACTTTATGTTCCTGAGTCTCCCTTTAATTTACTATCCCTTAGTCGACTCACTCGTTCTCTTGATTATCTTGTCTCTTTTACTAAAGATTATGTTTGCTTACAGGACCGGAGTTTGGGACGGATAATTGGGACCGGATGTGAGTCAAATGGCCTTTATCACCTACGGACGTCCGCTCATATTGGCTCAGTTGTAGATTCCCCTACTCTCATCATTCTCAATTAGGTCATCCTAGTCTTGCCAAGCTTCAGTGCTTTGTACGGCATCTATCTAAGTTGTCTAATTTGTCATGTGAGTCGTGTCAATTAGGCAAACATAGTCATAGTTCTTTTCCTCAGCGTGTCCCCAAGCGAGTTGTGTCTCCTTTTGCTTTAGTTCACTCGGATATTTGGGGTCCGAGTTGTGTTAAGTCTAGTTTAGGTTTTCAGTATTTTGTAACTTGCATTGATGACTATTCTCGATGTACTTGGTTATTTTTAATGAAAAATCGTTCTGAATTGTTTTCCATCTTTCAGACCGTTTATAATGAAATAAAAACTCACTTTGGTGCATGTATTCGTATTTTTCATAGTGATAATGTTCATGAATACCTTTCTCAATCTTTTCAGACCTTCATGTCTTCTCATGATATTATTCATCAAACTTCTTGTACCTATACCCGTCAACAAAATGGGGTCGCCGAGCATAAGAATAGACACCTTCTTGAAACAATTCGAACTCTTTTACTTCATGGTCATGTCCCTCCAATATTTTGGGGGGATGCTGTTCTCACTGCGTGTTACCTTATCAATCGCATGCCTTCTTCTGTCCTCAATAACCAAATCCCTCACTTTATTTTGTTTCCGCATGATTCACTTCATCCTTTACCCCTAGAGTTTTTGGCTCCACTTGTTTTGTTCACAACCTTAGTCCTAGTCTTGATAAATTGTCTGCTCGATCTCACAAGTGTGTCTTTTTAAGTTATCATAGGTCTCAAAAAGGGTATAAGTGTTTCTCACCTTCCCTTCGTCAATACTTGATTTCCGCTTATGTCACCTTCTTTGAGTCTTCTCTCTACTTTTTGTCCAATTCCTCCTCTTCTGAGCCTGATGTCTCCCCCCCCCACTCCCTTTTTGTCTTCCATCCCACATATACCTTTGTTGTACCCACCACCTGCTCCACCTCCTCTCCGGGTTTATCATCACCGCCAACATGTTTAACTTCCCTTTGGGTCAGCCACTGACTCTACTCCGCCGCCACCTACTCCGGCTCCTCCATGTGCGCCTGATCTACCTATTGTTCTTCGTAAAGGTACACGCTCCACACGTAATCCCTCCCCTAATTATGTTAATTTGAGTTATCACCGGTTGTCTGCATCTTTCTATGCTTATTTATCTTCCATTTCCACTGTGTCCATTCCTAAAACTGTCGGTGATGCCTTATCCTATCCGAGTTGGCGGCAAGCCATGCTTGATGAATTGTGTGCTCTTCAGAACAGTGGTACTTGGGATCTTACTCCTTTGCCTTCTGAAAAATCTGTTGTTGGTTGCCCGTGAATCTTTACTATCAAAGTGGGCTCTAATGGCACTATTGATCACCTCAAAGCTCATTTAATTGCCAAAGGTTATACTCAAATATTCGGATTAGACTATACTGACACCTTCTCTCCTGTAGCCAAGATGGCTTCTGTTCGACTTTTTTTAGCCATGGTTGCACTACGACATTGGCCCCTCTATCAGTTGGATATAAAAAATGTCTTCCTTCATGGTAATTTACATGAGGAGATTTATATGGAGCGACCTCCTGATTTTGTCGCTCAGGGGGAGTCTTCTAGATTGGTATGTCGTCTCCGCAAATCTTTATAGGGTCTTAAACAGTCTTCCAGGACATAGTTTGGTAGATTCAGTGAAGTAATTCAACAATTCGGTATGAATCGTAGTGAAGCTAACCATTCTGTGTTCTATCATAATTCAGGAGGTGGGTGCATCTACATGATAATGTATATTGATGACATTGTTATTACAGGTAGTGATATCCATAGAATTTCACAGATAAAACAACATCTTTGTCATCATTTTGAGATGAAAAACCTTGGCAAACTTAGATTTTTCCTGGGCATTGAGGTAGCAAAATCTGACAATGGGACTGTGATTTCTCAAAGGAAGTACGCATTGGACATTTTAGAGGAGGCTGGACTAATGAATTCCAAGCCCAATGACACACCTATGGATCCATATGTTAAACTTCTGCCAAGTCAGAGGGAGCCACTTTTAGATCCTAAGAAGTATAGGAGACTAGTTGGGAAACTGAACTACCTCACAGTCACTTGTCCTGACATATCCTTTGCTCTGTCAGTATGGTAAGTCAGTTCCTTAATTCACCCTGTACTGGACATTGGGATGCCGTCATCCATATTCTGAAGTACATTATAGGAGCCCCGGGAAAAGGTTTGTTATATGGGCATAATAATCATACTCGAGTTATGCGATACTCAGATGCAGATTATGCAGGTTCTCTCATTGATAAGAAATCTACTTTTGGATATTGTTTCTTTATTGGTGACAACTTAATTTCTTAGAAAAGTAAGAAGCAGGATGTAGTGGCAAGATCTAGTGCAAAAGCAGAGTATAGAGTTGTGGCTTTAACAACTTGTGAACTTATTTGGCTCAAACAGCTCCTTGATGAATTAAGATTTGGAGAGGTTACACAAATGACTCTAATCTGTGATAACCAAGTTGCCCTGCATATTGTCTCAAATCCAGTATATCATGAGAGGACCAAACACATTGAAGTAGACTGCCACTTCATTCGTGAGAAGATTGTATCTAGAACCATTTCTACCCAGTTTGTTAGTTCCTATGATTAGCTAGCCGATGTTTTCACAAAATCATTGCGAAGTCCTATAATTGATTATACTTATAACAAGCTTGGTGCATATGATTTATATGTCCCAGCTTGAGGGGGAGTGTTAGATGCAGTTTAGTATATGGGCCTAAGCCCATTTCCTTGTATTTGCCTTTTATACAGTATATATATATATATATATATATATATATATATATATATATATATATATATATATATATAAATATAATATCTCCTTGGTTGTGATACACACAAGGATTCATGCATATTTAGCTCTTTCTATAGTTTTGATATAGTTAATTCTTTGTCAGTTCAGTTAGTTAGCTTCAGAGAGCTGATTCAGATTGAATCACTCATCTATCTATAAATACATTTGTATGCTTCTTTGATTTTTAAAAAATAGCTCTCGGTTTTCTGTTTCTCTAATAAACTTATATGGATAGGGGATCAAAGAAAGCACTTTTGAGGCTTATACTCCTGATCATTCTTGAAATACCTCAATATGGTGGATGACAAGGCTTTAGATACAAAGGACTAAGAAAAGTGAAATGCCTAGTCAATTTCATAAGTATAATAACTGCATCTTTTTTCATCAAGAGTTGTTAAACATGTATATGTGAGAACCATGTAGGGCAAGGAAAAAAACAAAAGTTGGTTAGAGTTCACACTTGGGGCAAGTCTTCCCATGGTCACTTTCTCAAACATTTGTATACACTTAAATAGGAACATTAACAAATCCAGATATTGTTATTCACAAAGTTGTCACATTTAGTTGAAATACACTATGATTTCCTCAGTAAAGATATCTAAACTGGTAGTGTAACTCAACTCCTATAATTATAACAAGAAATATCTTCTATAACAAGAATTTTGAAGAATCTTACTGTCAATTCTCAAACGCTCTAATATCAAGGTCTCATTCTGTCGCAGTGACCGATCAGCCTGGCAATAGCATGTGGCATGATGTAAATAAACAATAAATAGATAAGTTAAATTTCAATATAAGTTCAAACATCTCAAGAACATCTCCAAATATTATCATGATTTAGTAGTGAAAGTAGTTCTATGGTCATGCCATGTCCTACCTTCAGCTTGTATGACTTTCGCTCAACTAGAAAGACACTTTTGATCCCATAACAATCAGCAAGCATTTGTGTCAAATACCCTCTACCTGCTCCAAACTCAACCACTGCAGGGACATCCTCTTCCTTCTTCTCAACTGGTTCTGCACACTCAGATGGTTTCCTACCATTAGAATTCTTCAGCAGACCAATGTTTTCCAAATTTCCCAGAATAGATGCCTGCTGCATTATATGTTTCTCTTGAAATGGCAATTTCCTGCAAATAACTCAGGTTGTAAACATATATCATACCCATTAAACAAAATTACATTCAAGTTGCCCCTATCTAGTTTGGGTAAAAATCAATGTTCTAACTTATGATTTGAATTTGTCACATTACCCCAAATGGTTAGTTTCATTAGAGTGCTGATGGATGGAAGATATAGGGGCTTCGTGCTGAAGAAACTATAACAAATCAGACTCAGCAACAAAATAATTTTGATATAACTACATGAGGCAACCCGAATTAACCACTTAAATAAATTCTGAGGTTTCATTAATAGCTACCTATCTTCAACTCCTCTT